>JAGTYA010000026.1:7738750-10537500 GCA_024291935.2 Okapia johnstoni | reverse complement strand
ACATCCTTAAGTGCACTTAAATCATCTCTAGGTTATCTGTAATACCCAATACAATATAGCGTTAGTCGCTCAGTCATGCCCAACTCTTTGCGACCCCATGGACTGCAGCCCACCCGGCTCCTCTGTCCATGAGATTTTCCAGGCAAGGATACTGGAGTGGGTTGCCATTTCCTTCTCCAGGGGATCTTCCCAACCCAGGGATCAAACCCGGGTCTCCTGCACTGCAGGCAGATTCTTTAAGGACTGAGCTACAAGGGAAGCTACAATACACAATGTAAATGCTACGTAAATAACTGAATACAATGTAAACAATATGTAAATAGTGGCTGGTGCAAAGCAAATTCAAGTTTTGCTTTTTGAACTTTCTGAAGTTTTTTCCCCTAATGTTTTATTTTTTTGGCTGCACCGAGTGGCTTGCAGGATCTTAGTCCACTGACCAGGGATTGAATTCAAAGTATCGAGTCCTAACCACTGGACCGGGAATTCCCACTCCAAATACTTCTCACTGTGGTTGGTTGAGTCCAACCTTTGCAGATACAAAGGGCCGACTGTACATACATTTGCAAAAGAAAATTAAAAGGAGTAACTCAAAAGTTTAAAAAAAAAAAAAAAGAGTTAAGTTGCTCTCAGTAATGGGTGACTAGGTAATTTCAGTTTTTTTCTAAGCCTTTCTACATTACTTTTAGAGCCATAAAAATCGACTTTTAAAATCCAGTGGTGCTCTGTACCACACTCCAGGTCAAACTGATGCACAAATGGGGCCTGCCCTTTCTTCATTTATTACCTGGATAAGTTGTTGATGAGCCACGTTGCCACAGAAGAAAGTCTGCTGATCGTCCACAAAACCCATCAGTTCGGTTTCTTCCACTTCCTCTCCGTTTAACATGAGAACTCTGCAGCAGAAGGGAAGGCTGGGGTTAGCCGGAACAACTGCCCCACCTTGCAACCTTTACATGGACGCTTGGAGCTGACTTGTCTTACCTTGTCTGGCCCACAAAAGAGAGCACCAAAGTGTCATCGGTCTCCCGGTGGGGATCAGACCTCAGTGGCCACAGGCCTGGAACACAGATCAAAGATTAAGAGGCACAGCACGACCAACACTCAGCTCCACAGTCTAATGAAGGAGCAGCCTAACCCCACAGAGAGAGCAAGAAACTCGGAGGCAGTCCTAAGATGAAAGACCCACTCTGATTCTCCCTGGCTTCAAGACTCTGAAGAAGTTTGGTATTTTTTAAACTGTTTGAACTTGATAGCCAAAGCTTTTCATTTGATTTTGGATGGGATAATTCATTTCTATGACTCAAAAGTCGAAATTTATTTTTTAAATATTTAACACAGAAGTCTCACCCCTAGACGTCTCCTTCCAACCTAGCCCCCAAATAAGTAAACAATAATTTATCCCTCCAGTTCTCTTCAACAGATAAATGCTGTATTGCAAGCCAATACAGTAGCCTCTCACAAACTGTCTACACATTGTTTTTTTCATCTAATATATGTCTGAGTCCTTATCAAAACAAAATAGTTCCTTGTTTTTGACCTCTGCACAGTATTTAATTTTATGGATGTACTAGTTTATCAGCAAGTTCCCTCTAATGGATGCTTTTTCAGTATACTGCCATAATATACAATACCACAATGTATTTATGTCATCTTATATATATTAAGGTCTATGGCTCAGATGCCCAGAACTGGGCTTGCAGGGTAAATCAGCTGTAATTTCAGTAGACACTGCCATTCCTCACAGCCTCACCAACAGACATTGCCACACTTGGATTTTGGCATCTGGTGAAGAATAGTATCACTAGTTTGTTTTGATTTGCACTTCTTATTATAAGTTAGGCTTGTAAGCTGTCCATTCGTGTACTCTGTCAATTTGGGGGCAGGAAAGTTGGTTGTCTTTCTAGAAATTTTTTATCAATTAGACAAATTAGGCCTTTGTGTATAAGATGAATTACAAATATTTTCATCTAATTTACTATTTCTTCTAACTTAGCTTATAGTGTTTTGTTTCTGCCAAGCAAAGTATTTTATTTTTATGTCGTTGAATTTATCAGTCTCCTTTTGGCTTCTGTACTTTTGACTCAGAGTTTGAAAGACTTTCCGCACTCCAAAATTAGAAAGGAAATCACCAACTTCTTCTTCTAGTTTTTTCATGGCTTCATTTCTTTACATAAGTCTTTGATCTACTTAGATGCTAGCAATGTACACATTGTGCAGTATGGACCCAAACTTATCTTTTCTCAAATGACTCTAGTTATCCCAACACTGTTTATTCAAAAGAATCATCCTTACCTTACTGAGTTGAGATACCACCACTATCCTCACTAAAGCCCCATACACAATTGTGTCTATTTCTGGACATTTGAGTTTGCTCATGGGACTCCTGCCGATTTGTGCACCAAAATCACACTTTTAATTTCTAAGGTTTAACAGTATCTTTTAATATCTGGTAGGACTAGACCCACCTCATTGTTCTTTTCTAAGTTTTTCCTACCTTTCCTTGCATCTTTTGCTTCCCATTTGGACTTTTGACTTGTCCAGGTCAAAGAAAAAAAAAAATCTACTGATATTTTTTATTGAAATATATTTTAATATAAAGATCAAAGAGAGAAAAAGCTTTATAATGTTAATTTATAAGACCTTAACATGTCTTTTTTATTTGATCAATCTATCCTTTTAATCCTTTAAGAGTATTGTCAAGTTTTCCTTAAATAAATTTTGCACAATTCTTGTTAAACTTACTCTGTGGTATTTTATCTTTTTATTGCTATTGTAATCGGCTCTTTCCCTCTACTACACCTTCTAACTGACCGTTTTTACATGAAAGCTATTGATTTCAGTACATTAATTTTATATCCTATCTTAATGAGTTCTTATTGTCTATAGCTATTCAATTAATTCTCTTGGGTTTTGTAGTTTTATGATCTCTTCCTAACTCATAAACCTGTTTTTTTTCAATCTGTTCTCATCTTCTTACTTTTTTATATTCTAAACTACTTTTTTTAAGTTGTGTTGTATATACTACTTTGAATTAATTTTTGCCTTATGAGCCAGTCTGATCATCTACTGCTTATAATAGGTGATTTTAGCCTATTTACATTTACTGATAGCAGATATCTGATATATCAGTTACTCATACAGATGTTTGACATGGAGTTCTACCATATTATTTTAGGTTATGTCTACTGTTTGTATATTAAAAAAGTCTTTCACTATGTAGTCTTTCTTTGATCTTTTTGATCATTACAGTTCTCCTGGGATTTAGGAAGATTTGTACTTTTGTTCTAGAAGTTACCTTTGATATGTATCTCATTCTATGACATTCTCAGTCTCCTCTTTAGGGATTCTATCAGTTCCCTTATATAAACAACATTAAATTTTCCACTAAATTGCCCATTCCTCTACTCCATTATCCAATTTTGGTCAATATCTTCTTTTTTTAAGTTTACTTTGGAACCTTTAAATACATTTAACCTTCCACTGCTTATTTGGCATTAAAACTATTTTTTTTCTCTTCATTTGATTTGCATTCCTCTAGCTCCCAAGCGTCTTCATGACATGTAATGAGGCCAAAGTCACTCAAATAAGATCTGCATCCTATGTCCACCAAAAGGTTACCTTTGATGCCTGGCAAGTCAATGCTGGCATGCTCATGGATTCCAATTCCATTCCGGATGATTCGCAAGGAACCTTCCTTGAATGCCCCAGAGCAAGTGACCAGCTGCAAGTAGAGAAAAGGTTTCTAAATAACCCCCTCCAGAGATGGGGGCAACTACACTGATGCTCAGAAAGTAAACAAGGTGTACCTAAATCCAAGCACCCTCTGCTGGGGAGCTAGGTTTGAGGATGCAGAATTAGCAGAGGGTGACCTCCAACATCTCTCAAATTTATCAAGCAGATAGGGCGCCCTAGTCCAAGAAGCAAAAGGGTCCTACCACTCCTCCCAGCAAACTAGTTTCATTCCTGGGATCCTAGTTTACTAGAAAGTGCACAGGATCTAGGGGCAGACACGCTTGCCCTTTAGTAGTTATGTGACATTGGACATGCTGTTTAATCCTTCATGGCCTTAATTTTCCTCACTTCTGAAATAGCCAAGAATCCCTATCTAAAACGGTGCAGAGATAATGCATGTAAAGTGCCTGGCAGACCAAGATAGGCATTCAATAAATGGCAGTAATCCTTGCATCTATGGAATTAGTGAGTGAGGCTCTCAAAACTTATCTTCAGTGCACATTTCCCATTCAAGCTAAGCAGACTCAGAACAGTTTGAGCGGTATACCAACTACCCCTTTCCAGGATGACCCCTTACCTGCCCCTGCCCCTGCCTCTCCAGGTCCACAACGCACATGTCCACAATGGGTCCTAAATTGGTAAAGGTTTCCATGGCCACTACGTAGGAGCCTTGTTCATTGCTGTCAACATTGAGCTAAAAAAGAAAGAACAATTTTAGTCTTAGAACGCTCCAGATGCACCCTAGAGAGATAGTTATCATCCAAAAGAAACTCAACCCTACTAGGTCTGCCCTTCCTGTGCTCTACTGGATGCTTCCAGAAGGGAAATGCTAACTAAGGGACATGGGTATCCTACAGGTGACCCCCTAACCAGTCAGGGATTTCTAATCTGGCATCCCATGGATGGATTTGGAAATTAATGTTTCCATGCATTTTTCTGCAGAGAAGGCTCAAATTCTCATATTCTAGAGGGGGTAAAGTATATTAGACTATGATCTAGTTGAAGGCAGAAGCTGAGTCTTGCTCACCATTGTATCCACAAAACCTAACACACTGCTGAATGAACATTTAGGACAAAAAACTAATCAAGGTAGGATGCTACATCAACCAAGTAAAAAAGTGTATAATAGGGATATGGATGAACTGAAGAAACTCTGAGTGGCACCAAACACAGGGGAAAAACTTGATGAAGAAGCAGTGAAGACTGCAAAAGAGAAGCCAGAAAGAAGAAAATGTCTTCTCACCTTCACAAGCTGGGAATCACCAAGGCGAGAACCAACAAACACAACACCATTGTCAAGGTACGTCAAGCACTCGGCAATAGAGGTCTAAAAGAAAATCAGTAGCATGAAAGACATCAGAATGTACTTCACAAGGGATCCAGACACCATCCTACCCATCTCTCAGACCTGTGCCTAGAAAAACAACTGCAGGCATGGTTCCCAAAACAAGTCTCCATTTCAAATCCCCAGGTAACACTCAACAGACGTTCCTAAATCCCTGAAGTTTGTGACTCTTCCTTTACCACATCCCTATAGTCAGAAAAATCTGTCATTTGTCTTGCAGGTGCCTGCTCTAAATGACCATTTCAATCCCAACAGCTCCAAATAACTGGAGACCTCTAAAATTCACTGAGTTGTTCCTAACAGTACTATTTTGGAATGTCCTCCCATAAATGAGTATCAGCCCTAGATTAACCTTTAATTCTATAAGTGTATCTTTCTGTTTCTCTTTAATACTTGAGGTAGCACCCCACTGCTTTTGAGATTCTCTAGAATCTACTCATTCCAAAACTAACTCCCACAGCAGGACTGAGCATTTGTTGTTCAGTGTCAACTTATGTAATTCCCAGTTGCAGTTTGGGACCACACATCTGGGGTCACCAGGCACCTAGTAGAATGTAAGAGTAGGGACAAGGCCCACCTCCCCAAGGAGTTCCACACGGAGATCCTTGAGGGTGACGGTGCCATCCATCTGTTCCTCCTTCTCCAAGAGCAGCATGAAGAGCCGTCCTTCCATGTCTCCCAGCAGATAGCGAGAGCCATTGGGGTCCACTCGATTGTGACACACAATTGTGCTTTGCTGCCAAGAGGGAAGACAGAGTCATTAGATATAAAGCGTCTTCCACACCAGACAGTAAACCCAAGCAGACCATTCCCTTTACCAAATCCAGTCACTTCCTGAGCAAGGAATCCACTCAACTCACACAGGTGACCAAAAACAGGGACGTTTTATTTTTGAGGACAATGTTCCAAGGAGCTTAAATGTTTACTCACATATTATTCTACTGGAAAACAAATATATAGAAGAGGAAACAGCTGTTAAGTATTCCCTGGACTATGCTACCATAGATTTTGTTATTTAGCCTCAAAAGATAAAACTAAGCACGTAAGGCTTCATTTTTATGACTCAATATCTTAGGGTGAATTTTTTTATGACTAATGTTTTCAGTCTATATGTATTTTTCACTTTATTATTTTACATGATTTGAGCTCTGATGACATTAGCATTCAATACCCAAATTTCTCCTTTCTTCAGATTGCACCAGTGAATAGAAAGGATAATCTGAACTTTATTCTCTCTCCCTTAGTTAGCAAGTAAGCTCTTTGTTAGCAAAACCAAGCCAATCTCTCTTTGTATTCCCAGTGACCGACACAGTCTCATACACATAGTGAATAATGTGACAGCTGTGAATCCCCTTCTGACCAATGAGGGGGCAAGGAGGGAGAGACAAACAGAAGGAAAAAAAGGAGAAGAATGCTGCTCACCTTAATGATAGGAGGGGCAATCGCCAGGTATTTGTCACCGTTGTGATATGTGATCGACTCCTGTCCAATGATGATGGCACCTCCAAAGGGCTCGGGGACTGCAGGAGAGAGGGCAGCATTAGAATGCTCAGCATCTGGAACCTGCCAAACCCTGAGGCAGCTCAGGCATTAAGCCAGTTATCTCTGAGGCGAACTGGAAGATAATCATTATTTTAGACATCAAAGTCCAGGGAACACGATAACCTTTTTCTGAGATTCCTGTCTTAGAAACTGTAAGCTGCCCACTCTGTACTCCTGATAAATATTTTTACTGCCACTCTTTTGAAGTTCACATGGTCTGAAGGGTGGGGAGTCTTCCCAGTGTTCTTCCATATGCATTCTGCCCATTTCTCTTCTCAATGTCTGATCCAAAAGTTTTTCCTTTTTCCCCTTATTCGTTAGCTTAACTTCCCCCATTATCAGGGTTACCATATATAAGAACCAATTTATACTTAAGAGTTTTAAAACTTCTCTACTGGGTAAAACACACAACAGTGTTGAGGGAGGATACAGGATAAACAGCAAAGAGACCTGGACTTCAGCCCAGGCTTTGCCAGTGAGGTACAGGCACAGGCAAGTCCCTCCGCCCTGTTTCCTCATCTGGGAAATAAAGGAACCAGATTAAGATAAGCATTACTGCCTCTTTTGGTTTTTAAAAATTTTTGCCAACAATAAAATGAGACTAATTTCCTTGTGCCACTCAATCTGCAAATCAATCTCATTGTTTTAGTTAAAGCCACCACCGCAAAGAAAGGAAAACTATACTTTGGGGGGAAAGAGTGAAAAACAAGACAGTCTTGAAGATGGAAATGCAAAAAGCAAACAGAAGCACATTTACAGAAAGGAAACATAAGGGAGGGGTGAACAATGCATGTGCTCAACAGCACTGGAGCACAGAGATAAAGGGGCAGAGAAGGTGGGGAAGGAACAACAGAGAACTGGGGCAGGGCCTATTTCCTACGTCCCCCAACAAACCTGCAATCACCATGGAAGCTTCAGCTTCTACGTTTTCCTGTTTCCAAGGGCCCTTATTGAACTCCTTCTCTCGGAGAGACACCTCATAGGTTTTTACGTGCCGCCCCTGAGGGTCCTAGGTGGGGAAAAGTAGAATCGTTAGTCCCTAGGAAGGGTGAACCCTGGGCTGGAGAAGGGTCCTGAAAGGGACAGCACTGGACACTCCTGTCACACCAGCCTCCCCATCTTTATCCATGAGCATGCTGACAGCCACCAGCTGGGCCTGTGATAGTCTGGGGAGACTGCGACTGAGGCCAACTGTTTCTAACAACGAAACCAACAAAGAGATTTAAAAAGTAGAAAAATGAACATGTCACACTGTACTAACCACTACAGAAATATTATGTACATATACGTACATTTGTATGTGTGTGTGTATCTCCTCTATTCCTTACCTTCAAGGAACTTACAAAATAGCTAAAGAGGATAAACAAACACATTGAGAAGTGAAATACATTAGACAAATTTAAAAAATTTGTTTGATACAATCTCAGACACATTCTGATGGGGTGTCAGTAGAAAACAGCATGCAGCTCCTCTAACATTAGTCGAAACTTCCAACCCTGCCATTATCACCACCATCTTCCCCTCCTTTTTCTGAACCATGACTCATTTCAGCCCTGGAACTATCAAAGTCACCTTTAAGAGACTAAAGGAGCCAGCCTGAGGCCAGTGGAGAGTGGCCTCATCAAAGGCCCTCTCTGGCCTTTGAGAAGTTATGGAAGGAATCCGACAGTGTGTTTCAAGGCAGGGACCACATCTTGATCACTGTTATAGCTCCTGACGCACTGTGCATGACTACCTTTCACATGGTATTTTCCTTTCTCTTTTATCTTTTTAATTTTGGCCATGCCGCGGGGCTTGAAGGATCTCAGTTCCCAGACCAGGGACTGAACCCAGGCCACGACAGTCAAAGTGCTAAATCCTAACCACTAGACCACCAGGGAACTCCCGCACACGGTAGTTTTCAAACTAACTTTTGAGCACAAAACAGGAGAAAAAAATAATTTATAGCTGATGAAGATTTTCCCACCAATGATTAGGAGTAAGACTCAACTTCACCATATGTTCAAGATGGGGTTTGGATTTGGGCCTCCATTTCCCACATACGGAAATGAAGCTCATTCACAACTGACAGCCCTGAGCCTGCCCAGAGTCAATCCTGAATAACCAACATCAATGTCTTAACGACCTGATATTTACAAAACTGAAGAAGGGAGAGAAATTCTAAGTTTTTATTTCAGCTCTGATATTTAATGTATTATAAACAAGATTAAACAAAATCTCCAAAGCTGGTTTCAACCTATTCAAATGAACTTTATACCAACCAGAATCAAAACTGTAGCGCTCAGGTGACACTAAGAAATATACAAAAATACATCTCTACTTCCAATATTTAACACAGCTATCAAAGTGTTTACATGCCCACACACAGTTGGAAGGAAGGAAGCTTCCTTCCAACATTTATTCAAGCGCATGCTAATGAAATAACCTCATACTGTATGGCCCTTTGGTAAAAGGCTGAGATTTTACCAAGATACAAGCGTGTTAGTCTGGTGCTCTGCCACCCTACCCCCACCCCCACCCCCTCAAGAGGTCTGGCCCAGAGAACAGCTGCCCAGGATCAGCTCTACAAAAGTTTTAGGCACAGACTAAAATAGAAGTCAAGAGCCAGCAGTCACCAGAAAGTTGCGTGCTGATCAAAATGTACTTCTTCTTGGAAGACACATAAAGCATCCCCAAGACATTTTCTCACTGCGTGTAAAGGCAATTTCCAGATCATTTCTCTACAGCTAAATTTTAATAATCCCCTAGCATGCCAGTAAGTGACAAAGTATAAACTGGGTCACTCTACAAAATCTCCAAGGCGCACAACCAGAGTGTAATCTCAGGATTAAAGCCTGCTACAAGCTCCTGACTGCTTCTTGCCTCCACAATAAGTACTGCTGCTCTCAAGGTGCAACCAAAACTTCACCCATACTAATTACATCATTCAAAACATTTCAGGACAAATACATCAAACACTTCCGCCCATCCTACCATGAAATCCAGCCATTCTGATGAGCAAAAATGAACCCCTCACTGCGCCAAGCCACACTGCTTCTCCCTCCCCTCCTGCTCCAGTACCTGGTAGACAAAGCAGATGGTAGGTGCTTGGCAACCATATAAGAACTTGACGTCAATAACATGCAACTCCTCCAGGCGGATGTTAAAGGCCTTGAGTTCTTTATTGTCCCGGTCCAGTGGAATAACCTTGAACAGGCCATCATAGAGTCGCAGGCCAATCATTCGGCACTCGGGGTCAATGATGCCAATAATGCCCGTTTCTGAGGGGCGGCCGATTCGGTCCTGAGAAATAAAACTGGGGTTAGGGAAGAACCTCAACACCTAGGGTAACAAAGAACACTGGGTACCACCTTCCCAGGGTGACTTTAGCAGGGGTGGTAGTAAAACGAGTGCCATCTTTTTGACATGCCAAGCAGCCCAAATGTCAGTGCGGGCTTTTTTGCAATACACTGAATCTCAAAGAAGTATTATTACCTACCTTATCCCTTGGATTCTGAGTAAACTACAGAAGTCCTTAGTGTTTTCTCCGTGTTTTTCTAACCACACAGAGAGAGCTGCCCTGGTACTTCAATTTCCTTCACCGAATCATGACAACCCTACCTGGAAAACTCTCATCAGCCTGCAGCAGCCACCTCACCTGCACATTGCCATGCGCTCGAGTTATGATGTCAATGCTCTCACCACTCTGCTTGTACTCCAAGATGCAGGCATTGTACTTAGCTGTCAGGATAAACAGTAGGTCCTTGCTCTCCCCCTGGAAACCAACATCATACTATCAAATTAGATTTCTTTTGAAAACATGAATACCTATCTAGGCTTTCATCATTCCTTAAGCATAAGAAATTCTTCAAGAATTTTCTATTCTACCTGAAAAACATCCATGGTGAACATGTATGTTAATAAACAATATGAGTTACACACACCCTAAGGGTGTGTACAAAAGGTCAGAACTGAAGCTGGTAAACACTTAGTCCACTTTCATGATTCTCTATCTCTGCTCTACAAACAATGTATTCATCTACTTCCATGTCAGCTAATCTCAGTTATTCCATTCAAATTCTGAAAGATGAATGTAACGCCTCCTCTAATCCCTCCCAAGTACTCAGAAAAAAGAAAAAAACTGTGAACAAGGGAAGCTCAAATGCATCTACCACGTCTTTCTTACTTATTAATACAGACCCCAACAAAGTGAGTTTTTGTTCAAAGGGTTATAATTTAAATTTTGAACCCAATGCTTCCTTATCAGATTCAATAAACACATAATGAAGTAACGTGGTGGCTCTTTTGATGAAAGCAGTTGGATTATAATAATGATAATAATTCGATGGTAAGTGGTAACAGTGAATGTTCATTATGAGCTAGGTGCTGTTCATCTTCACAATAACCCAGAAGATTGGATACTGTTATCCCCATTTTGCAGATGCAGAGATAAGGCTCTGAAAGGTTAGGTGACACCCAAAGTTAGATTTAGTAAGAAATAAAGTATACTGCCCTAACTCCAGAGCCTACTCTCTGAATCACAATGATAGCCCACAGAATGGTGACCCACAGTTCAAACTGCTTTAATATTCTCTTCTAAAGAAGTCAACTTGATAAAATAAATTTTTTCCCCAGTGAATTTCTCCTTCTATCTCTTGGAAACTTATTAAATAAGAATATAAACTGAAATCTGCCATTCAAAAAGAGAAAAGTTTCTCTCCTAGGCTTTATTGCACCCATCCTAAATGAGCAAGGACATACAGCAACATAAACTCAACTACAACCAATAGTTCTCCCTCTGTTGCTGGGCCCAACCAACCCAGAGCACTTACCTTGGGCCTGAAAAGCTCCATGACAGCAATCTTTCCATACATGCCCACCTCTTTGACGGGCCGAAGCCCCTCAGCAGTGACCACATAGATCTCTAATCTCGTATTTTTGGCAATCAACAGGTTCAAGTCTTCCGCTGAAGTAAAGTGTCCTGAAAGAACAGATCCTCTAATTTTTGAAGCCAAAGCACTAAGTAATCCTAACACTTCAACCTAAAACCTCCTGAATTCTCATTTACTTCACATATTTCTCTGGCTCCCTCCATTCTCTCCCTTCTCAACAAATCCTCAGAGTCTCACTCCATACGTTCAAGAAAGCTACTTTCCTCATCAGACTAAGAAAACTAGCCTGGGCCTAAGAGCAGCATGTCCTTCAACTGACAGTGGCTGTGAACACCCTTCAGATGGCTCTGTGCCCTCGAATTTCACTTTTCCTATTGCAGTAGCCGACTCATCCTCTAATTAAGAAGAGATGCTGGAGAAAGTGTTCCTCTCTAGTCAGTTCCTTAGTTGGATTTTCGCAAAACCTTTACCAAACAGACCAGATCAAACTAAGAGAATACTCAGAGCTTCACCTTAAAATATTGCTTTGTTTGTCTGCTTGCCCTCCCAGCAGTCTACCAAAACCCCATCCACACTCCTTCACAGCCTCCAACTCTCCAAGCAATAGTTTTCTTTTGGAATCATGACTAGAATTTACATAAAGATATAAGTTTGAGAGCTTCCTATTCTGTTGAAAATTTGGTTCAAGATGATTATGCCCGGGTTCTGGACATCTGTGTCCTTAAAAATTCTTGCACAAACAAACAAGGCAAGCCCAGCACTGGGCTGGGCCATTCTAAACCCTCTTCCCCAGCAGCTCCTTCTTGTAAACAACAGCCTCAGGCAAAGCGGACTCCTCTCTTTCGCCTGAGTGCGGACATTCTTCACATCCCTCCACCTCCTGCATCTCCCAGGCTCTCCCCACTTGAAAATTAGTGCCCCCAAATTGCCATCACCACCGCCCTTTCGCGAGGCCAATCTCGCGGCTCAAGCAACCCCGCACAATCAACTCATACCCCACTCTCTGTCCCACCGGGCCCGTCCCTGTCCTCGAGGCCAAGTGACCTCCGAGAACGAAAGTGGACCCTCAAAAGCAGCTTTGACTCCCCTAAAGGCGCCTACTCCCTAAAAGGCGTGTATTTAGACAGCTTCTTTGAAGTCGGAGACTGTGGGAGGTCCTTCCGCAGCCAGCGCCTTCTATTCCCCGGGCCC
Organism: Okapia johnstoni; assembly: GCA_024291935.2. Taxonomy (NCBI): domain Eukaryota; kingdom Metazoa; phylum Chordata; class Mammalia; order Artiodactyla; family Giraffidae; genus Okapia; species Okapia johnstoni. The sequence continues at coordinate 10,524,819 of JAGTYA010000026.1, read as the reverse complement.
GCTCCTGGCCGCCGGCTTGGTGGCCACCCGGGGGCCGCGGGCTTCCCTAGGCCGCGGTTGCCCCCAGCTCCCTCCCTCGCAGGGGTCTCCTGCCCGGCAGCCTCACCGGTCACGCAGCCGTTCACAGCGGTGGGCTTCTGTGCCGTTACCACGTAGTTGTACGACATGTCGAGGCCTAGGGCAGCCCAGTGGGACTCAAGCGCAACGATAGAGGGATGGACACGAGCAAAAAGACTGGGATCCCCCACCCGCGCGCGGCGAACTCCACTGACGCTGTCTCCGCCCCAGAGACACGTTGCAGGCCAGAGCGGCTAGGGCGCGGGGCATCACGGGACGGCCTCACCTGGCCTCTTGGAGGACTCAAGGCGCCAGAGGCGGCCAACCAAGGGAAGCCCCGCCCCCCGGAGGCCCCGCCCATTTCCTACAGCCGGAGCTTGGAGTACCCGGATGAGGGTGCCCCGTCGCAAGTCTTTCGGTACCGGTGGCGGTTACTGAGAAGGCTGACCCGGGCGAGAGCGGGTCGCAGAGGTTCGCCGACTCCTTCTTCCCCGGAGCTGACCCGCCGACCTCATCCGTAGTCCGCTCCCCTCGCCCTTCCCCAGACCCCGCCCACACCCCCTTCTTAGCTCCAGGAGTCCTCGGGGCTGCTCCTTATTTTGGAACCGGAAGATACTGCAGAGGCCCAGAGAGGGGAGGAAGGTGACATCAATTTGTGCACCTCCCAGACTAGAACCGAGGTTCGTACCTCCCTCCCTAGCCTTCCCAGTATCTCTGAACCCAGCCCTGCCTGATCCTAGAATGACCGAGCATTCCATCTCACCTGGCGGGCATCTGGGGGAGGCACTTAGACTGTCCTTTCTCTCCTTTGAACTTGTGTTTGAAACTTTGTATTTCAAGGCCCCAGCAGGCCATTTCTCCAGCAGAGTTAGTGCCCCTGTGGTTTGTGCAAACTCAGACTTCAAACACGAAACCAGAATTTCCCTGGTGAGAACTTAAGTGACCCAAGATGCAGTCAGTTAGCCCTGCAGCTTGCAAGCCACTCCACATCAGACAGGCTCTGCAAGGAGTAGGAGAACCACGTGGTCTGGAGCACCTGCCGCAGCAAGGCTGTAGAGGAAGCTGCCCCCATTTTACAAATGAAGAAGCTGAGGCTCAGGCAAATTGGTTTACCCAGAATCCCCTAGGAAATCAGAGGCAGAGCTGGGTGCTGAGGCTGGTAGGGATTCTTTCCATTGCAGAAAGGTGCCGTGAGCCCAAGACACCTCTGAACCTGGCTGAACCGAAAGGAACTAAAAGGTCTTTGTGATTTACATATGTGATTTCCCACACCCAGGACTTTCAGCCTTGACTTTGGAGGCACTGAATTTATCAGTAGAAAGAACACAGGATTTGTAGAGAAGCTAAATATAGATTTGAATCCTGGCTGTTGTTGGAATGGCCTTGGACACATCACAGAGCTCACTGGGTCAGTTTCCCAGAAGGAAAATAGAGTCACAGACTCAGCCATCTCCTTCCTGGTGAGGTGCCAGCACTGACAAGAGCAAGTTTGTGAAGACCTTTAGGAACATATTCACTGCATGTGTGCTCTGTGGGTAACTTTGCCCCTAGGTGATAAGGTGGGAACCATTCCTGAGCATAAGGCGGGCACCATTCCTGAGCGTAAGGCAGATGTGGGCCCAGCATAGATCTATCAGTGTTCTGGCAGCCAGGTGCAGAATGTGAACCTTGGTCAGCCCCAAACTCTTCTCCATCCCCAGCTGACATTCTAGAGTTTGGACTTAGATCAAAGTCTGGGGAAGCTCCCTAATTACCATAGCGCTGGAAGCATGACTGCCAGTAGGCTGCAAGTGTCTTCAGCAGCTCATGTTGTTACCCACCTCTTGCAGATTCTGCTTACCATCTTCACTGTGCTCAGACCTGTTTGCACCCACGGAATTGCCCATCTGCCAGAAGCTCAGTGAGAAGCTGTGAGGCAAACTTCCTTCAGAGCCTCCCCATCATGGTGAGTCCCATGAGGGCCAGGGCAGAGGAAGGGCACTATGGGCTTGGAGCAGTAGGTGTTTCAGCCCTGGGCATGTTGCAGTTCCTCACTGCCTGACCAAGAGATGCTGCTGCCTCCTGAGCTTAAGAGAGAGAGTTATCCTCTGTCTCAGGCCTGACTTCCCTTCACTTCCCAGCTGGGCCCAGCCCAGTCTGTGGCTGCAGCCTCTGAGTCCCTCCAAGGCCCACATGGCCCTGGTCTGGGTCATGCATTTAGAGCATTAACAGCTACCTACTCTGTAATAGACACTACCAGACACAGGAGTCCGCAAGAAGGACCTGTTGTGTCTTTCTGAGCCTTGGGCGTGTGTGGGCTTGTGGGATCTACAGTGCAGGAGGCTCAACATGCCCCTCGGCATGCCCCAGGCTCCTTCTAGAACTGATCTGAAGCAAAACAGCCCTGGAAGTTGTTGTGAAATCTCTTAGTCGTGTCCAACTCTTTGTGACCCCATGAACTGCAGCACACCAGGCTTCCCTACCCTTCACTATGTCACGGATTGTGCTCAAACTCATGCCTGGGCAGACCTGGGTTCAAATTTCAGCCTACCACTAACCAGCTGTGTGACATTTTACCGAAACATGACCTCTCCGAGCCTCTTGCCTCATCTACAGATTAGTCGGTGGGTTGTTGACCAGACTAGGACCTAGGGGCCTCCCACATTTGCCTGTGGGAGGCAACTTTCCTTTCTTCTTTCATCCCCTCAGGCCACTGGGAGCCACGGATGGCACTGGCCCCTGACCTCTCCTCTGGCTTTGGTCTGGGAATGATGGCAAATCCCAGGCGGGGCAGACTGTCAGGGATGGCGAGGGGACACATTCTCAGAGGGTGGTGGCATTGGAGGCTGCGCTTGGAATTGAGACCCACTCTCAACTTCATTGCATATTCCAGTCCCTGGCAGGCTCTGGGAGCCACAAGCCCATGCCTTCACTCAGGCAGAACGTCTGCCACTCTCAGCCTCACTTCATCCCCTGGGGAAAGCAGCATGATAAAGCCAAAATGGAACTAGCTTTGGAGCCAGGCTGACCTGGACACTTGCTGGCTTTGTGACCTTGGGCAAAGTCATATAACTCTGCCTGTTTCCTCACTGGGCTAATTTTACTCCATAGAGTTGTTGGAAGATTGAATGAGATGTGCTTGAAAGCACTTAGAATCAGGTCTGGATCTAGAATGAGGTCTGGCTCACTGCCCTGGCCCACCCCCGACCCAGAAAAGGCCAGAGTTTGCCTGAAAGAACCAAGTTCCAGCCCACTTGGGGAAGGCTCAGCTGCAGGCTGCCCTCAGGCCACCAGGGGGCGCTGGGAGCCCGGCCCTCTCTGATCCTAATTGGGCACCAGTTTCACTGGGACAAAGGCAGGAGCCGCACGCAGCGCTTTCAGCCAGCTCTGGCTTTTCAGAGCTGGCAGTAGAAGGGATGCTGCTGCTGCTAAGTCACTTCAGTCGTGTCTGACTCTGTGCGACTCCATAGACGGCAGCCCACCAGGCTCCCCCGTCCCTGGGATTCTCCAGGCAAGAATACTGGAGTGGGTTACCATTTCCTTCTCCAATGCATGAAAGTGAAAAGTGAAAGTGAAGTCGCTCAGTCGTGTCCAACTCTTAGCGACCCCATGGACTGCAGCCTATCAGGCTCCCCCGTCCCTGGGATTTTCCAGGCAAGAGTACTGGAGTGGGGTGCCATTGCCTCCTCCACAGAAGGGACTAGCTCCCTTTTATTCAGTTTTTACTGTATAGCAGGCTTATCCTGTAGTTCATTAAATCCCCATTTTGCTGAGGAAGCAGATGGGTATGGGCCCTGTCTGGCCCCCTCCCCTGGGACAGAAGCCCCAACCTGGGGCTTCTCCTCCTTTGATAAAAGGCTGTTGGGTGCCAATTTTTTTTGTACTGAGGACCCCAGTTCCCCCATTTTCTTTGTATCAAAGCCATTCTTCAGGATAAATTTAAGCCACAGGTTAGGCACTGAATAAAAAGTCACAAATTACAAAGTCATAGAAACATCCACCAGATAAAATGATGCCTAATTCAGGGGACCGCTGTTCCCTGGAGTTCCTGGGCAAGTGTGGGCCAGGGGTCTTAGTCACAGCAGTGTGGCTGGGCAGGACTGGAGGGTGTCCCTGGCAGCCTACACCCAGAACCTCCTCTGGCTTCTCTCCCACAGACCTCCAAGAAGCTAGTGAACTCAGTGGCAGGCTGTGCCGACGACGCCCTTGCTGGCCTGGTGGCCTGCAGTCCCAGCCTACAGCTCCTGCAGGGCCACCGGGTGGCTCTCCGTTCTGACCTGGACAGTCTCAAGGGCCGGGTGGCCCTACTGTCAGGTGGGGGCTCTGGCCATGAGCCCGCCCATGCTGGTGAGCACCCTGGGCAGAGGTGGGGGGTGGGCTCTGGGCAGAGTGGATGGGGGCTGCTGGGAGATCTTTGGTGCCGTTTGGAGGTTCAGGATGGAGCCCGGCTGAGAGCTGGAAGCCTGGCATTGGCTCTGGCTCCCCGCTCCCTTGAGCTGTGATCTGGAGCCAGGCCTGGCCTCTCTGTGCCTCAGTTTCTACGTCTGTAAAAGCACAAGGTTGGGCCAAATGATCTCTCAGGCCTTTCCAGCTCTGAGCATCAGTGATTTCACCAATCCTCCCTGCCTCCCAGACCCAGCTGACCTGCCATCTCCTCCTCTATGAAGCCTTCCTGACTCTTCTAGCCTAGAGCAGTATCCCTCTTCTGAATTCCCAGCCTGCATTTTCACATTCAAAGTGGACAGTCCTGGATTGTTTCCTATTTAGTGCCAGGCATGTGAACTTTCCCTGAGAGCTCAGGGGTGGGGGTGGGGGTGAGGAGGATTAGGGACCAGGCTTTTGTATCTCCTCTGTATCTTTCCTGTCTCTGGTGAATTCATCCATCCATTCAGCAAACATTCCTGAGCACCTGTGCCTGGCACTGTCTGGCCACTAGGGGCGCAAAAATGACCCAGACAGACAAGGTAGCTGCCCTCATGGAGCTTCTGTTCTGCTTTGGGCAGACAGAAACCAGGTAAACACAAACGAAAGAGATCATTTCAGAGCATGTAAGTGAGGTAGTGAGGACAGGGGAGCAGGATAAAGGAACAGTGAATAGCTGGGGATAGAGTGAGTGCCTATTCAGTTGGGAGGCTGGGGAAGACCTCTCCAAGGAGATGAAAGATCTGTGGAGCATGACCCGGGTGCTCTTCTGCACCAGGCACATAGTAGGGCTCACCAGGGCATGAAGCCCTGAGCCCCGGGGCCTGCAGGCACAGGTCCCCACCCAGCATCCTCTCCCCACCTCTCTCCATCACAGGTTTCATAGGAAAGGGGATGCTGACGGGGGTCATCGCGGGAGACGTGTTCACCTCCCCGGCAGTGGGCAGCATACTGGCGGCCATCAGGGCCGTGGCCCAGGCTGGCACAGGTAAGCCTAGCTTGCAGGAGGGGCTGCTGTGGGGAGGACAGGCGCTGACGGGGCCTGACTGGCTGCTCCCACAGTGGGGACCCTCCTCATCGTGAAGAACTACACCGGGGACCGGCTTAACTTCGGCCTGGCCCGGGAGCAGGCCCGGGCGGAGGGCATCCCCGTGGAGATGGTGGTCGTCGGGGACGACAGTGCCTTCACCGTCCTGAAGAAGGCAGGCCGGCGCGGGCTCTGTGGCACAGTGCTCATACACAAGGTGAGGGTCCCCTGCTGGGACCCCAGCCCTCACTTTCCAGGCTGCACCCAGTGCCGGACCTTTCCAGCCACCTGTCCCACCCCCTAGGAAGCCACTGCTTCCCCAGCGCTCCCTGATCCAGGAGGGCACCCCCATCCCTGTAACTAGCTCAGCCCAGGTACAGGCTTTCATCCTCCCAGCCCCTTCCCTGCCCTTCCCCTACCCGACCTTCCATCACCCCATCTTGTGGCCCTATTCCCCAGGGCCTCCACATACGCATCCTCCTCCAAGCCCCGCCCTTCCTGTCTTAGCCTTGCTTTGGTCTTGCCTGCTTGCACCCAGGTGGCTGCCGCTGCCTTCTCACCTGGCTCCTCTGCCTGCTTCCTTCCCCCCTTCCCCCAGCCTCTTCCCCATACCACCCCAGAGGTGTCTTTTAACAGTGTGTCTCTGACCAGGCTGTTCAGCTACAGAAAGCCCCCCAGGGTTCCTAGGGTCAGTGCAGGCTTCTCGGTCAGGTGCCCACCACGCTCTTGCCCCTCCTACCTGGCTTTCAGGTTCCTCTCCCATTGTTCCTATGGTCTCCTCATGCTCCATGAACACCAGTGCCCTGTACTACTGGGCTGTGGCTCACCTTTGGGGCTTTGCTGATGCTGAATCTTTGGCCTTGACAATCCTTCCACTGTCCAACCCCCCTTTGGCCTGGCTAACTCCTGCTATTCTGTGGAGACCCATGCCTGCTGTCTCTCCTTCTGGGAGGTTTGCCCTCTCACCACACCAAGGACCTCCTGCCCTCAGTGTTCCCATGACACCTACCGTGAACTCCATCATCAGATTCGTCACCTCACATGAAACGTTCAGTCTGTGCTGTCTGTTTCTTCAACCCCTCCCCAGACCAAGTTCCTCCAAGGTAGGGACTATGATTTAGACCCCTTTTTCCCTTTTCGGCATGTACTAGACGCTTGGCAAGAAGTGGGTGGGTGGCCAAAGTGAGCCACGATATATATGCCATGGAGAAAGAACTCTAGGCCAAGAGTTGGGAAACTAGCCACAACTGGCAGTGTGACATTGGACAAGTCACCTCCCCTCTTTGGGTCCATTTCTCCATTTGTAAAGTTCCTCTGGCTCTTGAGATTCTTAGAGTCCTGGTAGTTGCCCTAAATATGGCAGGCCAGGTTGATGCGACAGGACGAAGAGATTCCCTGTTCCCAGCTAGAAACTCATCCCCAGCCTGTCTTCTGCCCACAAGTGGTACAGTGACCCCTTCCCCTTTGGGGGCCTGTCTCTTTGGGCGCAGGTGGCGGGTGCTCTGGCCGAGGCAGGTGTGGGACTGGAGGAGATCACAGATCGGGTGAGCGTGGTCGCCAAGGCCATGGGTGAGTGTCGGGTCAGGGCTCGTGAAGGGCAGGGGAGGTCAAGCCCCACCTTGGACCAGGAACAGGTTCCCCGAAGCAGCACAGGAGGCCTCCCAGGGGCTGTGGGAGGGTTTGCTGGGAATGGCGGCTTTGGGTGCCCGAGGAGGGATTCTCTTCCTTCACTGAGATGAAGAACCTGGCAGCCTGTATCAGTGAAGAGACTTCTGAGCTTGCTGCTGCCCAGCTGACGCCTGATGCCAAGAGTGAAGCAGTCATCCCCTTCATACCTCATTTCTCGTAGGAACCCTGGGAGTGAGCTTGTCCTCCTGCAGCGTCCCGGGTTCCAGACCCACCTTTGAGCTCTCAGCCGATGAGGTGGAGCTGGGCCTGGGTAAGCTTGTGACCCCTTGGGCTCTCTGGGTTTTTCCAGCATTTTCTACCCTGGGAGCCATCTACTGCGTCTTCTCTGCTAACATGGAGCCATTGCCTAGGGGGTCTGAGGTTTTTTAATTGGGCCCCTGAGGCCATTCTGGCCCAACCTGCCTGATTTCTACCAGCATTGCCCTCCGCACCCAGGGCTCCGTGTCCCATGCACCTCCTTGCCTGTGCTCCCACCATTCTCCGGTACCCATGACCCTGCCAAGATGTAGCCCTTCTTTCAAGGGCAGTTCTGGGGCCACCCCAGCTACAGGACTTCCCCTTTTCTTCCCCTGTGCTTCCAGAGTGATGGGCAGAGGCCTCATGTGGCCTCTCTGTGTCTGCCTCTAGTTAGGCTACTTCACTAGTTGGAAGTTAAGTAAAGCTCTGGCTCTCTCCACCACCAAACCGTAGCTCCCAGAGAGCAGAGACTGTGTATGTTTCACTATTCCATCTGTGTCCCCCAACCCCACACTCCCCAGATACATGTGCCTAGCCTAGTGCTGAGCACTTAGAAAATCCTTGAGCAGAACACGCTGAGCGAATCCCCAGGCTCCGAGCGGGTCAGCAGTGCTTGTGTCTGTCCACAGGGATCCACGGGGAGGCTGGCGTGCGCCGGATAAAGGTAGGTGGCCTCCCCAGTGCAGGCTGGCCTGAGACCGGGGCCCCGGACATAGCTCACTCTCGGCTCCCCATGACAGATGGCAACTGCTGCCGAGATTGTGGCGCTCATGCTGGACCACATGACGAGCTCCTCCAATGTGTCCCACGTGCCTGTGCAGTCTGGTGAGGGACTGTCCCGCTGTCTCCCCGCCTCGCCTCCCCCTCTGGGAATGGGGCCCAGAGAGTCTCACCTGGGCATTGTGTCCGCCCACAGGCTCCTCAGTAGTGCTGATGGTCAACAACCTGGGTGGCCTGTCATTCCTGGAACTGGGCATCATAGCTGACGCCGCCGTCCGCTCTCTGGGTGAGCCCCACACTGGAATCGGACCACCTGACCCCCGAGCTTCCTCCTACTCGCCCTCTGAAGCTGGATGTAAGAAAAGCACCTGGGATAGGGCCTTAATGATGGTCCGGAGCATGGGCTGTGCAGTCAGTCAAGCCCGACTTAGATGGCCCTCTGCCACCTACTTGCCAGGAGCCTTGAACCTGTTTCCTTGTCTGTAAAAAGAGGGTGGTAATAATAGCTGCCTTAAAGGGTTGTCATGAGGATTGTTGTTGTTTAGTCACTCAGTCGTGTCCAGCTTTTTTGCAACCCCATGGCTGCCTCTGTCCATGGGATTTCCCAGGCAAGAATACTGGAGTGGGTAGCCATATGAGATGTAACACACTTAGCGCAGGACATGGGACCTGCTAAGAAGAACCCAGTAACTGAGACCTGTCGTTACTCATCTGCCCCCATAGAAGGGACACCTCCAGGGAATGTGTTCATTCAAGGTATCTTTAAAGGACACCCCGAGGAAATCTGACTGGCTCTCTACTGACCTCAGGGCCTCAGCTCCCAAAGTCCTTGTTTTTCTCTTACTCTGTTTCTTTCTCTGACGCTCCGGGGGAAACTGCCCAGAAGCACTTCCTTTCTTCCTCACACTCTTTTATGCTCTGGAACTGCAGAGGGCCGCGGGGTGAAGATTGCCCGTGCCCTGGTGGGCACCTTCGTGTCAGCCCTGGAGATGCCTGGCATTTCTCTCACCCTCCTGCTGGTGGATGAGCCCCTCCTGGAACTGATAGGTGAGACCTGGAAACTGGGGTCAGCCAAGCCAGGGCTCCCTGGAGCTGGAAGGAGCCAACTTCATCAGGGCTCACCATGACAATTAGGACCCTGTGGAGAGGCCCTTTCTGGCTTCCCCAGCCTTCCCCAACTCTCACTTGATTGTAGAGGAGTTGGAATTAGGTTCCCCCCCTGGGGGCCCTCATTTCCCACGTACACAGTCAGCACTCAGTACCCACTTACTGTGGTGGAGGGAACCAGGCCACCAGGTGGGAAGTCCAGGCCCTACTTGATCCCTGGCCAGCCGACCCGTCTCTAGGAAGAGTCATCTTGCTGTCCCCAGATGCTGAAACCACTGCCTCGGCCTGGCCTAACATGGCCAAGGTCTGGGTGACTGGGCGGAAGCGGAGCCGGGCCGCCCCCACGGAGCCCCTGCCGGCGCCTGACTCCACTACTGCAGCAGGTAGGGGCCGTGCTCTTGGGGAAGGTGGCCTGGGCCTTTGGCCTAAAGGCCTAAAGGGTGCAGTGTGTGCAGAGGGGCGTGCAGGGGCCCTGGCACCCACACCTCCACTCTGGTCACGTTCAGCTGTGAGAAGGGCCAGCCAGGTGGGCCTCCTTCCTGCTGTCCCCCCCTCTGCAGGTGCAGCCTCGAAGCAGATGGTACTTGTGCTGGAGCAGGTGTGTACCACCCTCCTGGGCCTGGAGGAACATCTGAACGCCCTGGACCGTGCTGCCGGTGACGGGGACTGTGGCACCACCCACAGTCGCGCAGCCAGAGGTTGGTGCCAGGACCCACCTGGGGCAGGAGACAGGGTGGTACGGCACACCCATGTGGAGATGGAGGCATTTCGTGAACCAGAATGATTTCAAAAGCATTTGGAGTACTCACATGGGGCTGGCAACTGTTATTTTGCCAAAAGAGGTTGTCACAAACTTAGCATCCTTTTCACCTGTTTTCATAAAGAGATACTTCTAGCACTACAAATGTAGGAAGGTTGTTATCACAGAATAAAATCTTTCACAGTGAATAATAACTTTGAAAGTGAAAGTCGCTCAGTCATGTCCAACTCTTTGCGACCCCACAGACTATATAGTCCATGGAATTCTCCAGGCCAGAATACTGCAGTGGGTAGCCTTTCCCTTTTCCAGGGGATCTTCCAGATCGAAGGATTGAACCGAGGTCTCCCACACTGCAGGTGGATTCTTGACCAGCTGACCCAACCACAAGGGAAGCCCGCATAATAACTTTAGATTATCCTAAAGGGAAACTCACGTCCTTTCTCTTTCTCAGCTTATCCAGACTAGGTAAAAGTTCTGAATTATCCAGCAATTATCTCGTTCAGTCAAGAAAAATATATTTAGTGCTAACCATGGGTCAGGTGCTTCCCTCAACTCTATGGATACAATAGCTAGCAAAACATTAAAATCACTGCCCTTGTGGCTTATGTTCTGGTAGGAGAGAAAGACCATTAACGAAGTAAATCAGTAAAAGACAAAAAAGAGGGAAGCGAGGAAGCATCATCGCCTGCTCAGTGACCACCAAGGTCCCTATCGGTCACCTGTCCCCACCCCTTTCCGGATGCAGCAGGACAGAGAGGGAGCCGGGGAGTCTCTTCATGTTGGTTCCCTCAGCCTCTCCCAGCGCCCATTCCTCCCTCCTGGCAGCGAGGCCTGGGTACTTGGTTGGGGTCCAGGCAGACAGGGGGGAGGGTCTCTGAATTCCTTGCCATCTCTCTCTGCCTGCAGCGATCCAGGGGTGGCTAAAGGAGGGCCCACCCCCAGCCAGCCCTGCCCAGCTACTCTCCAAATTGTCCCTCCTGCTACTGGAGAAGATGGGAGGCTCCTCAGGGGCGGTGAGTGCCAGCAGCCCCCGGGGGTGGAGGGCTGACACGGAGGGGTCCTGAGTTGGCCAAGGCCCCAGGCCAACCCCCGTGCTCAGCATCCTGGTCCTCCCCAGCTCTACGGCCTGTTCCTGACTGCGGCGGCCCAGCCACTCAAGGCCAAGACTGACCTCCCGGCATGGTCTGCTGCCATGGATGCCGGCCTGGAGGCCATGCAGAAGTGAGCCAGGGCCCAAGGCCCCAGACCGGGGGTGGGCTGGGGGAGGTAGCTGATGTCACCCACCCCCAGAGTGGTGATTCCCTGCGGTGAGCCTCACTAGTTCTCTTTCCTGCCAGGTATGGAAAGGCTGCCCCAGGGGACAGGACTATGGTGTGTATCTGGCCCAGGCCTTCCCCCTTAGGAGCATAGAAGCCCTGAAAGCCACCCTCAGTGGCAGGGCCTGTCCTCAGCCCCTCTCCCCCCTCACCCTGTCCAGCTGGATTCTCTGTGGGCAGCAGGACAAGAGCTCCAAGCCTGGAAGAGCCCAGGGGCTAATCTGCTCCAGATTCTGACCAAGGCTGTCAAGGTGAGTGAGGCTGGGCCCAGCCACCCAGGGAGACAAGACTCAGAACCACCAGGATCCCATCTCCGTGCGACCTTGAACAAGTTCATATCCTTTCTGTACCTCACTTTCCTCCTTTGATAATGGAGAATACCTATCTCAGAGGGTGGCTGGGGACTAGAGAGATACATAGGGCCCCAGCACTAGGTCTGGGACATAGCAGGCCCTCAGCAAATGGTGTCCCCTTGTCCCTGCCAGTGGTGGGTGGGCGGTGACCTCTCCATCCTGGTGACTGTGCAGAGGGTCCTGGCAAACCTGGGGCCCCAGGGTCCATGGCAGGAAGGAAGCCTGATGGCTCCTCCTTGAACCTGCTCCCACACTCCCACCCCTCAGAGTGCAGAAGCTGCAGCCGAGGCCACCAAGAACATGGAAGCTGGAGCTGGAAGAGCCAGTTACATCAGCTCCGCGTGCCTGGATCAGCCAGACCCTGGGGCGGTGGCAGCTGCGGCCATTCTGCGTGCCATCTTGGAGGTCTTGCAGAGTCAGGGTGCATGAAGGCCTCCCTGGGCCTCAGGGCCTCTCTCACTGCTCTGCCCAGCAGCCACTGTCGCTTACTTCTGCCTCCCAACTGTCATCCTCCCCTGCCTCTTGCTCTCAAGACCTGTCCTCTACATTCAACAGGAACTCCTCAGCCAGCCTACAGATCCTCCACTGTAGAAACTGCAGGCCCAGAGTGAGTGTCAATGCATTTTCCCTCTTCGGGGAGGGGGCAGTCCTAGGGTCACCGGGCTCTGCCTCCAGTCAGTTCTGAGCTTTAGTGATAAGGCTTCTCCCTGGGTGGCAACACAGCCTTTAACTGGTGATGCTAATTTGGCTTTGAGACTCTCCATGAAAGGTCTTCTGCACATGAACCGAGCCAGTGTGGAAAAGCCAGCCAATAAACCACACTGAAACAAAAGAGCTGTGCTTCCTCTGAAGGACCTTCATCCAAGCCTGTGAACAAGTGGGCCCACTGATGCCCTGAGGCTCAGAGCTCAGCCCCCATCTCCTCCCACCTGAGGCCCGAAGGCAGGTTCTGTGCAGGTGGGCCAACTCCACTGGGACCCCCAGTCTGTCCTTCCAGTCACACACCACCCCGGACAGGTGTGCTTTTCTCAGCACTAGACTAAAGAACTCACTGATTCTTCAGGAATCAAATGGGCAGGTGGGTCACCAAAAGGAAAACAAATCACCATACTCTTAAGGATCAGCAGTAGAATAGAAACTGCGTTCAGGCCAGCCCCACGTTTCCAGAGCCATCACTGATAGCCCCGTGGGGGGACCCGGAGGGGCTGTGAGGTCAGCAGGGTGCCTGGTGGAGACAGTACAGCGCACCCCTGGCCCCTGCTTGGCACAAGGGGGCAGTTAAAGCCATTGGCATGACTCACTTTAGACACTGACATGATCTTGAATCCTGGTCCTGTTTCAAACTAGCTCCACATAAACTCAGGCCTATTTAGCCTCTTAGAATCTAAAACCAAGAATTGTGCCCACCTCATAGGCACATGTCCTCAGCTGCTTCATGTCCAACCTCTTGCGACCCCATGGACGTAGCCCACCAGGCTCCTCTGTCCATGGGATTTTCCAGGCAACAGTACTGGAGTGGGTTGCCATGCTCTCCTCCAGGGGTATCTCCCCAACCCAGGGATAGAACCTGCGTCTACTGCACTGCAGGCGGATTCTTTCCGCTGAACCACGGGGAAGCCCCATAGGCACACAGAAAGGATTCAGATGAACCGGTGAAGATAAAGGGCTGGAGACCATCCAGATGCTCACTCACTGGGAGTTACTAGCATCACATGTCCGCATCCAGCTCCTTCCAAGTCCTCTGCTCCACCACTGGGTGGTCTCAGCTCGTCACACTGGGACCACTTATTTTGCCCAAACTTGACTGCAGACTTCCTCAACCCCTCGGCTTCCCCTTCTCTGCCCAGGGTTCCCCATCCATCAGCCAGACCACGGGTCACTGATCACAGGCACAGTTATCAGTGGGCACAGATGGACATACCCAGCAGCTGGGAAGGAAACTCTGGCCTCAGGCACCTGGCCTGTGGATCCCAACTCTGCCATTGCCTGGCTGGTGACCTCAGGCAAACCACTTAAGCCTTTTTGAGTCTTGTGCTCCCAAAAATGAAAGAGGAAACAGCTCCTTCCTGGTAAGATAACCAAATCCTCAAAAAGACTTTTAAGGACAAGCTCAGGAACCAGGAGTCCCATGCAATTCCAGGAAGAGTCATGTGGACCTTTGGTGCCTTTGGGTTTGTCCCTCCCCAGGTCTGAGGGTCAGAACGAGCCCACGGCTTCTGCAAATGGCCCAAGCTCACTTCTCCACAGTATCATTTCAGCACAGAAGGCTTTGATTCTTAAAAACACATTTAATGAAAATCAAGCCTCATAAGTCAAATGCCTACCCATGTGGAAAAGAGGGGGAGCTGATCTTGTGACCAGAGTGCCTGGCGGTCATCCCAGTGCCTTTGGAGGGTCTCAGCCACTTGGGAGGTTCAGTCACAGCCCTCTTGCCAGCATCTGGCCACGTGGGGTGGGGTGGACAGTCAGCCTTGTTGCCACCTGCCAGAAATCAGGACCCCAGGTGTCCTGCTGCTTGTCACCTAAGCCCAGCAGCACGAAGCCTGGGACCTGGCAGGGCCTGTGTGCAGAGGGCAGTGCCAACACAGGAGCAAGCCCTGCCACCCCAGTCTCTCGTTGGGAGCAGAGCAACACCTCACACTCTAGTCACACCAGAGACTTGTCTGCTAGGTAAGCAGCCATGGAGGGGGTGGGAGGGGCAGGTGATGCACTTGGATGCTCAGCAAGGGATGCCCCTGGAGGTGGCCGTGGCTCCCAGGGCTCTGCTGGGTACACTGCCCCACAACGTTGGCATGTTTCATGGTGAGCAGCAGAGTGAAGATGGCTGGGCAAGGGCCCTGGTGAGAGCGTGAGGTTGATCCTGCCTGGGGACAGGCAGGCGAGCCTGGACCCAGTAAGGGAAAGGGAAGGAGGTCTGAGGCACCCCTGCTACTCCTCCGAGGGACACCTGGACAGGCTCTTCTCAGAACAGCAGGTTACGTAGGGCTGTGGCAGTGACGGGCATGTCAGTCACAGGGAAGAGCTAGGATCCAGGCCCCAGTTGTAGCAGCAGCTAGCAGGGCACATAGAACACGTAGACACAGAAGGCAGCGACAGGAAACGAGTAGCAAGCAGCTGGCCCTCAGCTTCTCTTCTGCAGAAGTGGCTCTGCCAGCCCCCGCTCTCCTTCCAGCATCACCTTTGGCGTTCCTGCCCAGCCTCGTGTCCTGGTGGGCTGGATGGAAAGTTACAAGAGCAGATGCAGCCTGGCCCGGGGCGGCAGCCTAAACTTCAGGGGAAAGCCAACGGAAGCCCTGGCTCGCTCCCTCTTCACAATGTGGATGGCACTCAATTCCCAGCTTATCTGAGTCCTCAGGATTCTCTGCCACATCCTTAGGGGTATGAGGGGAAGCGAACTTGACTTCATACAAGCAGCAGCAGCGTGAGCAGCCAGGGCAAGGAGGCTGGGGGTAAACAGATGACCTGAGAAGTCAATGCCAAGAAAGGGGCAGAGAAGCCAGTCACCAAGGAAAGCACGTGGGCAGCAGGCTGTGGGAGAGGAGGCCCACCCAGAGGCAAGGGGAGACTGAGGCCCACAACCAGCAAGAGCAGAGCTTCGGGAAGGAGTCCAGACTGAACACCGACTACTCCTGGGAGCCCCTTCCTGCTTCACTCCCCGCCACGCAACAGGGCCTGGAAAGACAAGGAGGTGTCAAAACGGCCCCTGACCTGCAGGAGTCCCGCCAGGCCTGAGCTGCTCAGCCAGACCCCAATCTGCAGGGTGAGCCCCAAGTCCACCCACCACACCATTCAGGGAAGCCCCAGAGTCCCTCAACCGACACACCCCATCCCTCAGGTGTCTGCATGGCCAAGAACAGGCAAAACATGCTTCAAGTCCTCAACCTGTCACCACACACCCACGAGGAACGCTCCCATCCAACTAGATGAGCTCTGAAGCTGGAGAAGCAGAAATCAGCACAACTCCTCCTCACGCTAAAGCCCTTCCTTGGGGAAGGTAAGGCCACACTTGCCGCTGTGAGACCACAGCCATGTGAGGAGGGGAGGAACCCTGCTCTCCCAGGGGACAGGCCCCCAGGAGCAGCTGCACTTGACACGACAGGAAGTGCTGGGTTCGCTCTGGTGCTCCCCATCAGCCAGCCGAACCCCACCGTCAAGCTACTTGGTTTCCCACCACGTTACTGGGGTGGTCTTCCTGGCAAAGCCCAAGCCTTTACTGGGTGACCCCTCCCTAGACCCGGCCCTATCCCAGTCTGAAACAGGAGACCAAGACCCCATACCTCTCTCTCAGCCTGCATCCCTGGCTCTGGGCGTTTCCAAGATGAAGCCAGTAGGATATAGAGCACCAGCAGCCCGAAGACCACCACCAGCATCCCAGTGCAGTTGGCAAAGACAGCCTCACTGGGCAAGTTGGAGTATGACTTGGTGCCATTTTTCCTGAGGATGACAAAACAACACAGGCCCTTGAGAAACTTTTCTACCTGTTTCTGCCCAACGCGAGACCCAGTGCTACTAACAGAGAATGAGAAAGACTTCCCAGGGCCCGCTGCAACCTGGAATATTAACACACTTTCTAAGTCTCTGCCATGACTGGTGTCTGCAGGATGCTGTCTACCCTTGCGGAAGCTGAAGCTCCCAGATATGAAATGAACCTGTCCTGAGTTACACAACTAGGAAACGGCACAGCCAAGATCTATACCCACGTCTGACCTCAAATCTTGTTTGCTCTTCACTGCACCCCCACTGCCTCCCAAAATGGAGAATGGTAGTGGTTAGGTGTATGAGCTCTGGTCCTCTAACTCAAAGCTCTGCCACTTACTGGCTGTGTGCCCTTAGGTACATGCTAAACCTCTCTGTGTCTCTGTTCCCTAATTTATACATGACAATGACAACATTACCAATGCTGTAGGGCAGTTGGAGGATTAAATTTGAGACGTTTAGAATAGTTTCTGCCACAGAGTAGGTTCTAAATCACTTTGATGCTAGGTATTTGGTGACCAGTTTACCAATCTCAGCCTAAAGACAGACGAGTCCCTTACCTTCCATATCAGGAACGAGCTCAACCCCAAAGGCTTCCCTCCCTCAGACGGGTCCTATGACCCATCTTTTGAAGACCCTGTTCCTGCCCCCCACCTTACAGTTGGGGGTCCCACACACACCCCCACACTCACAAACTGAAGAAAAGCTTCTCGTTAATTCCGGAAACGACGGACGCAATGGCCAGAGAGAGAATGGAGGCTCCAAAGAAGACGTGGATGGGTTTCAGCAGGCTGCGCAGCCACATGGATGCCCAGGGCAGCAGGAAGACCGAGAAGCCCAGGAACCACTGTGGACACAGGAAATACCTGACTGTACTGTGTGTGACCAAAGGCACGCAGGGTCATACCACCCATCAGCAGCCCCTACTCGTCAATGAACCCTGGCCCATCTCTCGCAGCTCAACCCTCCTGCCAGGCACTGCAGCCTCCTCCCTGTGGTCTGACACAAACAGGAATGTCACCTACATGAAATGCCTGGCTACACCCCCACCCTCCCACAACCCAGCCATCCTTGTTTGTCTCTGCTTCGTTCCTGTCCTGGCTCACAAAACTCCCAACTCATATAGGGCTAAAATCAGGATGTGGATACTGCTTCTAGAATTGCTTCTGGTTCACAGAAAAGGGGAGTGGAAAAGGTGACTTAGAGTCAGCCTGGTACTAACTGTGATGAGTTAGCTCAGAGCACTCCAGGACCACAGTGGGTGGTGTGAGGGGTGACAGCAGAACAGGGTGAATGGGAGAACCACCAACCTCCCAGAGCCCCTCCAACTGCCGATCCTATAGCATGTGCCCTGCCACACCATCTCCGGGCACTGAGCAGAAGGAAGATTTGGTGCTGATGC
This sequence comes from Okapia johnstoni, assembly GCA_024291935.2. Classification (NCBI taxonomy): domain Eukaryota; kingdom Metazoa; phylum Chordata; class Mammalia; order Artiodactyla; family Giraffidae; genus Okapia; species Okapia johnstoni. The sequence continues at coordinate 10,507,274 of JAGTYA010000026.1, read as the reverse complement.
CAGGGAAGCCCCAGCCAAAGTGGGCAGTCAACGGGAACCCAAGGAGGACAGAGAGTACCCACCTGGCAGGCGAAGAGGAAGACGGTGGTGATGCCCAGCCAGCTGTGCAAGGAGTAGAGATTGGGGATCTTTGCATGGTTGTGAAATTCAAAGACCGCGTGCAGCCCCAGCACAGTCAGGAGGAAGGCCAGCAGGTGCATGGCTGCGTGGCCGGATTTCCAGGGCAGCCTGGGCCCTACCCATGACTGGGGCAGGCGGTAGACCAGCGATGCTGTCGGAGAGAGCAGTCCCAGGGCTCAGCCTCTTCCCCTCATGCTCACCCAAGCATCAGGGAAATCACCCTGCTGTGATCCCAAACAGCTTCCCAACAGGGAGGACGAAGTGCTAGGAGACCAGTATCAACTCCCTAGCATCTTCCATCCTGGCATCACTTCTAGTGCAGCCATCAACCATGAAGGGGGAGAAGGGACCATGATAATGGGGAGGAGTTGTGGGAGGGATAAACTAGGAGTCTGGGATTAGCAGAAACAAACTACTACATATAAAATAGACAAACAGATCCTACTGTGTAACACAGGGAACTATATTCACTATCTTGTAATAAACTACAATGGAAAAGAGTATATGTGTGTGTATATATATATATATATATATAGTATATAAAACTGAATCACTGCATATGAGAAACTAACATAACATTGTAAATCAACTATACTTCAATTTTTTGGACTTCCCAGGTGGCTCAGCGGTAAAGAATCCTCCCACCAATGCAGGAAACGTGGGTTTGATCCCTGGGTCAGGAAGATCCCCTGGAGAAGGAAATAGCAACCCGCTCCAGTATTCTTGCCTGGGAAATCTCATGGACAGAAGAGAATGGCTGGCTACAGTCCGTAAGTCAGTGACTAAACAGCAACAATATTTCAATTTAGGAAATTCCCTGGTGGTCTGGACAGGGAAGCCTGGCATGCTGTAGTCCATGGGGTCGCAAAGAGTTGGACACGACTGAGCGACTGAACTGAATTGGCGGTCTAGTGGTTAGGACTCCACACTTCCACTGCAGGGGGTTATGGGTTTGCTCTCTAGTCAGGGAACTAAGATGCCACGTGCCACAGAGCACGGCCAAAAACAACAACAACAGAAACCTACATTGTTTTTAAAAGAGAGGGAGGAACAGCTTTCATGGACCTGCATTCTGTCATTACAATAATATATGCCACGTGTATGCATTTTTAGATATAGGTTGAAAAGCAGTGTCACATTCATTATTTCATCTAACTGGAAGAACTCTCACAACTGAAGTGAGCTGTCAAGGACACAAGTTTTAAGGTTAGATAACCGAGGTCCAAATCCTGGCTCCGCCGCTCAGCTATCTGGCATCTTCTTTCTAAATTTCAGTTTCCTCGTCTGTAAAATGGAGACAACAATACAGCCCACCTCACAAGCTGCCTGTAAGAACAAAACAGGGTGATATCCTGAAGTACACAGGGGAAGCTGCTGTTATCAGTGTCACTGTAATCCCCATTCTAGAAGTGGAGAGAGACTAACCTGAGCCCCAAGCCCAGCTGTGAACACACGGGGCCAGCAAGGCTGGTCAGGCAGGAGTAAGCAGATCCCTCGTGTCGGGACCTGAGTGTGCCATGAGGGGCTTCACTCTCCTGCTTCCTAGAGCACAGCTGGCAGACTACTACTCACAGGCCTGATCCAGGCCGCTGCCTATTTTTGTGAATAAAGGGGTTTTTCTCCTTACGACTGACTGAACATCATTTATTGAAAAGAACATCTTGTCCCACAGCTCTACAGAGCCACCTTTCCTCACCTGTCTATTCACTTATCATGACTACACTGTTTTCATTATTACTCGAGTATAGCTGATTTACAATGTTGTGCAGCAAAGTGAATCAGTTATACATATACATATATCCACTCCATTTTAGATCCTTTTCCCTTACAGGCCATTAGAGAATATTGAGAAGAGTGCCCTGTGTTATACAGTAGGTCCCTCACTGTCTTGATTACAGTAGCTTTATAATAAACCTGTCTAGATGGGAGAGTAAGCCCTCCAACTGTGCTCTTTTTCAAAACCTTCTTGATTAATCTTGGCCCTTTGCATTTCAAGAAAATTTAACTGTCAATTTTCACAAAAATAAGCACTGAGGCTTTGGGATTGAAATTAACCTACAAAATAATTTCAGGGGAACTCACATCTTTACCACGTTTAGTCTTCCAGACCACTTACACAGTAGTATATCCCTCCATTTATTTAAGGCTTCTTTAATTGCTTTCAATAGTTTTATACATTTTTCTCTGTAGAAGTTTATATGACTTTTGTTAATTTATGCCTAGGTAATTAAAGCTTATGGAGGCTATTATCAATTAAATCATATATATTAAATAATACTTTATATGACATTAATTTTTAAATTTTTACTGATTTTTCCCAGTTTTACTGAAGTAAAACTGACATACAGCACTGCATAAGCTTACGGAATGGAACATCATGATTTGCTTCCGACACATCATCAAATGATGACCACAGTAAATTTAGTGAACCTCCATCTTCTCATACAGATTCAGAATTAAATAGAAAAAAAGTTTTTCTTGTGTTGACAACTCTGCAGATTTACTATCTGAACAACTTTTATGTTTAACACACAGCAGTGTTAAAAACTATATTGATCATGTTGTACATTATATCCCTAATACTTATCTTAAAACTGGAAGTTTGTGCCTTTTGACGACCTTCATTCAATTCCCTCTCCCCCCTACCCTTCACCTCTGGTAACCACGAATCTGATCTCTTTTACTCTTACCATCAGTTTGTTTTTGAAGTGTAATTGACCTACAGCACTATGTTACTTCCTGTTACATAACAGTTATTCGATATTTCTGTACATTTCAAAATGATCACTGTGACAGTTCTAGTTATGATCTGTCACCCAGCAAAGATATTATATAATTATTAACCCTATTTTCCACCCTGTACCTGTGACTCACTTATGCTGCCACTAGAACTCTGTACCTCTTGCTCTCCCTCACCTATTCCTCTCCTCCTCCCACCACTATAAATAGTTTTATTGGAACACGGCCACACACGTTTCTGTGTTGTCTCTGGTCACTCTCACAATACGACAGCAGAGCTGAGTAGCTGCAGCACAGATCACAGTGCTTTCAAAGTCTAAAATATTTACTATCTGGCCTCTAAAAGGAAGTGGGCAAACCCCTGCCTAAGAACATCCATGGAGTTGCCCTTCTCAGATGTCTCAGTTCTCGAGACTTCTTCCTCCAAATGTCAGCTGGGCCCACAGACAACCGACCGCATCCCACCCCCCGTCACAGCCCTGACGGTAACACAGGCCCGGGGGGAGAGGAAGCGTGTGCCGCCCCGCGCGGGCCCAGGCCACACCACGTGTCCGCCGCTGACCCGCACTCACCCGCACTATAGAGCACCACCATGCCCGTAACCATGAGCACAGGGTGCCAGTTGAACATGAGCATGCTGCCATCCCAGGCAAAGCCACCGTGCCAGTACCGCATCCAGTAGATGGTGGAGAGGGTGCACATCGAGCCCAGGGAGCACAGTGCCAGGACGGACAGGTAAAACCATCCTACAGCCATTCTGATCAGGCAGCCCTAGAGGAAGGGGAAATCACACATCCCTGTGAGCTTGGGTGCGCCCCACATGCCAGCTAGAGGAGGTAACACTGACCTTGCTCTTGGCCAGAAGGGTGGTTCCCCTGCCATCAGCCTGGGCACTGTCCCATGAAGCCTTGGCGGCAGGCTGGACCCCATCTCTGGTTATAAACAATGGGTGAGAGTGAGGCGCCACCCCAGCACCTGGCGGCGTACAGTGCAGCCAGCTCAGCCCCAGGGCTGGCCCTGGAGAGAGGCCTCCTCTGCGGTAGCCGGATGCTAAGTCCAGAGCCCTAGGATGGGTCTCCCCTCACAGGACCAGAGGTAAAGAATTATACTCCCACTCCTCACAAAAAGAAAGGGCAGAAATCAAAATCCAGGCTAGATAACACAAATGCCCAGGCCTTCCATTCTAACATAAGGAGGCAAAATTCAGTCTCCACACTATTATCAGGCCACCTGGGAGAAAAGCGTTATAGGATCCCACTTCCGCAGCAGAGTTCTTCCCCAGATAGTGACCTCTACCTATGGGGTGGTAAGATGGGGTCTTCACTCCAGTCCCCATACTCCACATCTTGAATTGGGCCAAAGCCCACAGCTGGTTCCCAGACCTGAAACTTCTGCTTTCTCTTCTCTAGGGAAAGTCCAGAGGAGAAAAGAGGAAGCAAGAACTCATGATCTAGAAAGCAAAGTGTTTATTTTGAGGTTTCCATGCATACCTGATAACTCAGAAACCAACTCTAGTTTCAGGCATGGTGAATGCCTAGCCCCGTAAGCAGCTGCTCTTAAAAGCCAGGCAAGTGGGCATGAGGGTTGGCAGTCTGCAAAGCCACAGGATGCCCTTGCTTTCAGCATGAGCACGGCTCTCAAGGCAGGCACACTGTCCCCAAGGAGGCCAAGAAGGTGACACATGGCTTCCGGAACTTGAGGTTCCTCAACTGGAACCAGCTAACATGAGAAGAGGCCCCTAAAATCGCCAAGAACGCCCAAGGAGATAAAATACTTGACCCTCACCTTTATACCCAGTGACAAGCTGACAGAGTAGTGGCCTGGACTCTAATTCTTAGGCTCTAAGGATCCTTGAGCAAATCACTTAACATCTGAAGGACTCAGTCTTCTCATCTGAAAGAAAACCATGGCAACAGGATGTAACTTACTGAAAGGCAGCTGTGAACAGACATCACACCAGAACCTTAAGACACATGATCGATCCCATGTTCTCCTCTTGACAATCCTGTGAGGGGTTATTTCCATTTCAAAGTCCATGTTTTTAACTTGATCACAGGTTGCCACAGAGTCAAGTGAGAAAATATGTAAGGACATTGTAAATTATTAACATTTTCTTAGTAGTATTATAGCATTTCATCCTAACTACTAACGAAACCCTGAAGCCCATGGCCCCCATGGCTGCCCAAGCCTCTCAGTGGTCCCGATTCCATGTTGTGCCAGCTCTCTCGATGCCAGGTGTCCACCTACCCAGAAACAGGTGTGGAGCTCTCAAAAGGGATCCAAGGTGGCAGAAGTCTCTGAGAAAGCAAGATTTGAGTTCTGGGGGAAAAAAATATATAAGTTTCCAGGAGGTTAGAGGGAGAAAATCATGCCACTTGCTTCTTGGAAGCTTTTGGACTTAGCTGCTGAACTCAGCGATTTGCTACCCAGTCTCAGAGGTGTCCCCTTATTTCCTGTAAAAGCAATGGAAGTTTCAGGTCACAACATGTTCAATCACCCCCTCCCTGGGGAAGTGTCAGTACAAAGGAGCTCCTGATCAGCAGGCTCCATCCATTGGATAGTATCTATTTTTAAATTTGTTTCCCATTATAAGAGGAAAAAAGAAAATATCCAAAAGGGACCATACCCACCCCCCTAGAAGAGATCTTGGATTACTGCTCTGGGACAGACTTGGAACAGACAATCGGGACACTTTCCTGACAGACTGGCTGGATGTTTTACTGCTCAGAGTACACAGACGAGCCCTCCCTCTGCTTGAAATGGAGAGCAAAAGGAGAGAAAAAGAACGCAGTGAAAATTGCCATCCAGATGCTAAGAATACCCTCTCATTTATTCCAAGAGAGCAGCATGTGCTAAGATTTCAGGATGTGTGCAGGCTCCTAGTCTGCCCGCACTTGTAGAGCCACATTCCAAGACAAAAGTCCGCAAAGTCCCGTAAAGGGTGAGAATGGTAAATATCTTAAACTTGGCAGGCCATATGGTTTGTCACAACTGTGCCATCAACTCTTCTGGTATACTGCAAGAGTAGTCATAAACAATACTTTCACAAATGTACAGGCTGTGTTCAAAAAACTATGGACACTGAAATTTCAGTTTTTATATCATTTCCACGTCACAAAATATCCTTCTCTTTTCAATCACTGAAAAATGTAACCACCATTCAGGCCAGCCAGATTTGGCCTGTGGGTCATGTTTGTTGACCCTGATCTAAGGAGTCGTTTCCTCCAAGCTAATACACTCAATCCCTAAGCAAAAAAGGTTCTCCCAGGCTGCACTAAAACAGATCAAGCCCTGGGGCAGAAAATGGGTATATCCTACTCAGCCCTAGTCTTAGGAAAACCCACAATTCCAAACTTTCTCACAAGTGCAAATAGTTGAAGGCATAGGAAGGCTGTTGGCTGCTCCCACTTTTCAGTTGAATGGTGGGGGCTTTAGGAATCTTGAGACCCAGAGTTAGAGCTCAAGTCCTAAACTTTTATCTTACAGATTAAAAATACTGGGGCCCAAACTATGAAAGTGACTCGGCCAAGGTGAGTGGCAGAGCTGGTAAAAGACTCCAGGTTGACTCCCTCTCGGCTCCAAGGACTCCTCACTTCCAAACGGAGCTTCCTTAAAGTCAGGGACTCAGGAGTGAGGGGCCTTAAACACCAAGCAGGAGATAGATAAGCAAGGTCCTCCTGAGCACCAGGGTGATTACAGGCACGCCCTTCACACTGTGCTCTGGTCTGACCCAAGTGTCCAGAGAAGGGTTCTAGGAACCCAGGGACTGATCCTTGACTCCCCCGCCGCCGGGACCACCTTGGTCCCAGCTAACCTTGCCATCACCGACACAGTGGAGTTTAAGTAAACTCCGAGAGTTAGTGATGGACAGGGAGGCCTGGCGTGCTACAGTCCATGCGGTCGCAAAGAGTCGGACACGACTGAGCAACTGAACTGAACTGAACTGAACCTTGGGTGAAAAGTCAGGCGAGGGGCTCCGCCTGCTGACTGCGACTTCCGAAGAGCTTTCGTGCTTTACAACCACCACCTGTGGAAGGAAGGGCATGGAGAATGGTGTCCATTTCCTAGGAAAGAAAACTTAGAGAAGGGTCGCGACAGCGCGAAACGAGGTAGTAGCAGAGCTGGCACTCGAACCCAGGTCCCTGAACTCCCAGCCCGGGCTGTTTCTCACCCCCGAACCACAGTGGGACGCAGGGGGACTGGGGTCTCCGTGACCCGTCTCTTGCCAACCCGCGCCGGAGGCGCTGCTCCCGAGGCTCCTGAAAGGTGCAGTGAGAAACCCTCAGCAACACTCCCGACCACCAGGCACCGCGGCGCTAGAGCCGAAAAGCCGGGGGGCGCAGTCCTCTTATAGGCGCTCATACTTCCGGTCGCGCGCGTGGCCGCCTGGGAAATGAAGTCTTGGATCTTGGGGTCCCCAGCTCTCGGGCGCCAAGGCGCTGACCCCCAACTCCAGTTCTTCCGCCGGCGTTTCTTCCCCAAGCCCGAGGTTCCGGGGACCAGGAACGCCGTCACGGTTCGGCCCTGTCCGTCAGCCCCAGCCTCACGATTCCGTTGAAGCGGAAATGTTCGGGCCGGGGCGAAGCCTCTGGCCAGGGGCTGGCCCTCCGCAAGGCGGCGCGCGGGATGAACGGGAGGCCTTGGCCGGATCTAGGAGCCCTGGAACAGACCGCGGCGACGCTGGGAAGGCCTGGAGAGAGGCGAGCCCAGGAAAGCGGGGGCCCAAACATGGCGGCCGAGTCGGCCATAGAGCGGGGAGAGAAAGCCGAGGACAAGCGCTTTGCACGGCGCAGGCTGAGCCCGCGTCCGCCATGTACTTCCGGAATTTAAAGCCGGTTTCCGGAAGCCAGGGTGGTATCCCCATGACAACCGACGTTGGGCCTCTGAGGTGAGAGTCCTTGTTGAGTGTGTAAAGTGGCCAGAAGTCGGAATTCCGTTGTTAATTGCTCTGGTTTTGGTTTTTCGCTAAGGCAGCCCCATTTAAAAGTGGGTTGGGACCGGTGGGGAAAATTGCTCTGCTCTGCCGAGGGAACGCGGCAGATAGCGGTGAGAAGACCGAACTGCTTCATTACCTTGCGAAATCACCGCTACGCTAACCCGAGGTGATGGTCATCCTTCCCTTAGCTTTGGCGGTGACCGGTTCTTTTTAACGGAGCCTCACAACAGCCTTCTGTGGCGGCCTGTGAAATAGCGGTTAAGAGCATGGGCTTTCGTATCACACTTAGTTGTGAATCCTGGAGGAAAGGCTTAAACTCTGACACTGTCCTTGCCTGTAGAATGCGGATAATTCTTTCCCACCTTGCAGAGTAGTTTCGAGAACTAAAGGAATTTATCTTGGTTGGCAAGTTTATCACGGTTCGGGTACATAGGTGATACTATCAGTGTTATTTGATGAATAAGGAAACTCGGCTCAGAGAAAACCACATTGTACATCCTTAGTGGGACTTCATTAGGTGAGGTGGACGAGGTTCTGCAACTTCTCAGAGCCTCTGTGTAAAGTGGGGTTATAAGCATAATAACAGCTGGTTCTTAAAATGGATATAGGATTAAATAAGGAAGTAAATATGCAGAGTTTGCAAACTAACATTTTACAGATGTTGATTTAATCATTCTGTAACACTTCAAAACATTTTGAAATTTGCTTATGGATTTGATCCAGCTGGAGAGGGTCACAGGACAACCCCAGAGCAGCTTCTTTGTCTTGAAATAAATGAAAATAAAGGCCCAGCTCGCCTTACCTGGTGCCATTGTGTCACTACCATAATCTTTAACGTTAGAAGAGCACTATTTTCTCTCAGCTTTTTCTGCCTACACTATTAACCACTTCTGTGCCAATGTTTTTCCTGCCTATGTGCATGCTCAATTGTGTCTGACTCTGTGACCCCATGGACTGTAGCCACGAGGCTTTTCTGTCCATTGAATTTGCCAGGCAAGAATCCTGGAGTGGGTTGCCATTTCCTCCTCCAGGGGATCTTCCTAACCAGGGATCAAACCCACGTCTCCTACAATGGCAGGTGGGTTCTTTACCACTGAACCACCTGGGAAGCCCCTTCCTGCCTAGTTGCATGTAAACCTGTCAGTTTTGTAAGAGGCAGCTTTGTGCAGTAGTTAAGCACTCAGACTCCAGACCCAGACTGCCTAGATCTGAATGCTAGCCCTGCCAGTTACTAGTGATATGATGCTGGACAAATTATTTTACTTCCCTGGGCCTCAGTTGTCCCCTCTGTAAAATGGAGAGAGTAATAGTGTGTTTTCCACCTCAAGGGTAATGGAGAGATTTAAATAATGTTAGTGCTTAGAATTATAAGTGATATACAAAGATTTGCTTCTGCAATTATAATTATCGCTACATGAACAGACAGTCACTTTGTGTATTTTCCCTAGATTCCTTTGGACTCAAAACTGGTTAGAAAGAGCTCTACATTTAGAGGGTTCCAGGCACGGAGACAGGTTTGAGGGTGAGGGTCCCTGGAAGGAATGACTAGTTGGCATTTTTTGTTGTTTTGTCATCGATGTATCACAAGCACCTAGAATGGTGCCTGGCATATAGTAGGTCCTAAGTAAATATTTATTGTACTATTGAATTTCTAACCTCTCTTTCTCTCTCTCTTTTTTTTTTTTTTTTTTGGCTTTAACAGACCCTTGTCTTAGAGCAAGGGAAGCAGCTCCCATTCTGAAGAACTCAGTGCCTGGGGGAGGACCAGTAGCTGTTTTCTGAGGAACTGTGGAATGTGCCCTGGGGGGCGCAAGAGGGCAGAAGGAAGATGCTCCAGACCAGTAACTACAGCCTGGTGCTCTCCCTGCAGTTCCTGCTGCTGTCCTATGACCTCTTTGTCAATTCCTTCTCTGAGCTACTCCGAATGGCTCCAGTCATACAGCTGGTGCTCTTCATGTGAGTGGGACTGGACAGCTCAACCCAATCATTTCAAAAGCCCCAAAAAGCATGCTTTAGCGTTTTAGTTATTAATAGAGAAATATCAGGGAGAATAAAATTGCACTTTGTCCTGGGTACTCCATGGTCCATAGACATGTCACAGGATACACTGTTTTGATACTTCTGCTTTGATGTACTTCTAACAAGGGTTTGGGACACAGGGGGCAGGGCACATAGAAAAAGAGGGTCAGATTATTGACACTGTCATTTTCTCCATCTGTGAGTAGAAAGTGTCTCACAGTGCCATGAAACAGGGTTGCAAAATGTCAGGTAAAGGGGTTATCAGGGACTTCCTGGCGGTCCAGGGGTTAGGACTCGGCGCTTTCACTGCCCTGGCCCTGAGTAAAAATATTTTTTTTTGGCTGTTCTGGGTTTTCCTTGCAGCACGGGCTCTCTGGTTGCCCTGTGGCATGTGGGATCTTAGTTCCCTGACCAGAATTAAACCTGCATACCCTGCATTGGAAGGCAGATTCATAACTACTGAACCACCAGGAAATTTCCAGAATAATCATATTGATAACATATATGCATCCCAGAGGATGGAAGCTATTGTCATTTTTTGTCCACAGTGATTTTTAGTCTCCATGAGGCAAGTTCTAAACAAAACCACAATCTTAGACCCTGTCTTCACTCAGCAAATGTTCATCAGCCTACCAGACAGTGCTATAGTTGCAGAGGTGGACAAGTTCTTGCTTTGTTGGGATTTCCATTCTAGTGGAGAGAGACAACAAATATTTTAATAACTTCAAATAGTAATAAATGTTATACAGTGGATATAAAGCACGTGGAATGGAGAGAAGAAGGCCACTCTAGGTAGTCGGGTGAAAGAAAAGTTTCTGAAGAGGGGACATTTGAACTGACACTTGAATGGCACTAGGCACCAGGTTATTTGACAGACAGGGTTGGCATTTTCTGGATACAAGGAGGAAACTAGCTACTTCTCACAGGTGCCTCGGCGCTTGTTGAGTTGGGAGTGTCAGCAGGAAAGCCTTGTCCATAGACTGCAGCTCAACTGATGGGACCAATGGGTAGCGGGTAGTTTTAATTTCATGTCACTTGGGGTCCAAAACCCACACTACCTCTGGGGGATTTTAGAGGCAAGGACAGACCTCATGGTGTCTCTTAGGATTCAGGGCCGACTCGTGGGTGCTCCCCAGGCCTCCATTTGGCTGTCCTTTTGTTTTCCATGTTTGCAGCATCCAGGATATCGCAATCCTCTTCAACATCATCATCATTTTCCTCATGTTCTTCAACACCTTCGTCTTCCAGGCTGGCCTGGTCAACCTCCTCTTCCATAAGTTCAAAGGGACTATCATCCTGACAGCTGTGTACTTCGCCCTGAGCATCTCTCTTCATGTCTGGGTCATGGTAAGAGGGAGGCTCTGAGTCCTTAAAGGACTTGGAATGTCTTATCTGTGGGAACCCAGCATCTCTGGGTGTTGATCTCACAGAATCCTTGATAAGAAACAGGTGAAATGAATGTGGTCTAGTCTGGAGCTCGACACATGAGAGTTTTATAAGGCACTTTTTCTCAACCTTATGTGTTGAAGAACAGCCTTATCCAGGAGTCCAGGGGCACTTGTGGAACATTCGATTCATTTTGCCCCCAAAGACCTGCAGGTTAAAACAGGAAATTGAATCTGTTCCATCATTAGCTATTTGGGCAGGTACGTGTTGATACAGGGTATCCTTAGGCATCAGTGTCCCATGGGAAATAGCCAGGCAGGAATGCCACATGCCCTCTGCTGTGTCCTCATCACTTACATTAGGAGAACGAGCCCCCGAGATGCCTCCCTCTGGTTCTAACATGGGCCTCGAAGCAGATCCAGTTTTCATGGTTTCAGATTTCTTTTTTGCTTTTCATGTTTTGTTTTGTTTTTTTGCCACACCACGTGACTTATGGGCTCTTAGTTCCCCGACCAGGGATCAAACCCATGCTCCCTGCATTGGAAGTGTGGAGTCCTAACCAATGGGCCACCAGGGAATTCCTTCAGATTTCTGCTCCACAAATTCTTCTATCTCTGTGGATATCTCATGTGTTTCTTTGTACTCATTTAATGAAACACATTAAAACCTCAGGGTTCTCTAGTCATTTCTTTACTAAAGGCACCTTCTCAGACTAAACCTCCCATTAGGTTGTCCCTGTGTTTCCACAGAGAGATCAAGAACTCGCAGGGGAGAAGCAGCACAGTGCCAAAGCCTCAAGGTGCTTCCCAGAAAGGATTGTCTCTGCTCAGGCTCCTAGAGCCAAAATAGTTCTAGCTTTGTACTGTGAAGCTGCTAATCTGATTAAACCCTGAGTGCACCAAGCCTTTATCTGACAGGAACCAAGCCTCAGATTTCCAAGGCAAGACAGTGACCATGCTGAACTCCTGAGATAATGTGTATCATTTCTCATTGGCCAAGGCAATGGGATAAAAGGAAATAAGTGGCTTAGTTCAAACTTACTCCCTCAGGGTTAAAAGAATTACTTCCTCTGCAGCAAAAAACAAGGGGACTTGTTGAAGCTTGTTTGAGGAACACTGCTTTGGCTTGTGGAAAGAAAGAAGGGGGTGAGATTAGCCTGATACTAAACCAAGCAGCATCTCTGCCGCTTACTAGGCTGGAGGTGTCAGGGCCTCGTCTGGCCATTCACCTTTCTCTGTCTACTCGTGTCTCCTTCAGAACTTACGCTGGAAAAACTCCAACTGCTTTGTCTGGACAGATGGACTTCAAACATTGTTTGTATTCCAGAGGCTAGGTAAGAACCACAGCAACCTCAGGCCTCACTTTGGTCCCACCTATGGCTCTGGCAGCGGGGGCCTTGATCTTGGCTTCCCAGCCCATCACAACCAGCGTGAGATGAGTGGAACAGCCATGCCAAGACCAGGAGAGACCACCGCCCTCTTCCCTTTCTGGGAGTCACTGAGAAATCATGGGACAGGGCCCCTCAGCCTCATCTGGTTATGTTCTTCCCCTGAAACAAATACTCAGTTGCATCCCTGACTCTTCTTTCCTGTTTATTCTCCACAGCGGCAGTGTTGTACTGTTACTTCTACAAACGGACAGCTGTGAGGCTGGGCGATCCTCGCTTCTACCAGGACTCTTTATGGCTGCGCAAGGAGTTCATGCAAGTTCGAAGGTGACCGTTTCTGTCACATCGATGAACGCCTTTCCTTCCTGACAGAAGTCACACTGGGGGCTCTGCAAACGGGGTGGTCGGCCCTGTGTGCTAGGAAGTAGCTTGACATTCTGAGGAACGGGCCCCGGCCAGTCAGTGTGCAGCAGGTGAAGAGGAGGAGCCTCCCTCTAGCAAATTAAAGTGTCCCTAGTACAGATTCCTGAACATCATCCCTTCCCAGCCTCCTGCCACAGTCCTGCCCCCTTTCCTTGCCACTCTCTGCCCCTCTTCCTCACCAAGGGCTCTGTAGCTTTTTCCCAAGGGAACTTTCCATTGACCCTAGTACAGGAGGAGCTCCCAGCCCCGGCTCTGTTTACACTGCACACTAATGAGTGAAGGATGCAAAGAGGGACTTTTCTGGGCTCCTGACTGAGCACACCTCAGACATTTAGATTTTATACCCAAGGTACTTTTTTTTACATTGTATAAATAGGAAATAAATTCTTTTCCATAAATGATGGCGTCTCTGCCTTGCTCAATCCCTTTGTGGTTAAGAGGAATGCCAAGTCCTAGCCTAGCCTAGCCTAGCCTTAGCGTCTATTTGGTCCAGTGGGCAAATTGAGCCACAGAGCAGGTGTGGGTATTCCTTGAATCCCATTGTGAGTACAAGATAGTTTTGCAGAAAATCAAGATGTAATCTGATGCCCCACCCCCATCTCTGGAGTTTCAGACTTCCATGCTTTATTTAGTCTTTCCCCCTGTCAGAGCCCAGAATTGCCCTCAGGAGAGTGAAATGTTCCTTAGCCTCTTTTGGCAAAAGAAATTTTAAACATTCGTGTGCCCATAGTATCAGTTTTCTATTGCCGGAATAATGGCGTGTAACAGACCCACCACCACACTTCGGTGGCATGGCTCTTGAGTGTTGGGGCTCAGCTCTTCTGACTGTAGTTTTTGCTGGGCTTACACATGTATCTGTGGTCAGCTGTGGGTCAGCCAGGCAGCTGTCATGATCTTGAGATCATTGACTCCTGGCTAACCTAGGCTGACCTCAGCTAGAATGACTCTGCTTCACATGACTTATTGTCCAGCAGGCTTGCCTGGGTCTGTTGACTAGACAGTGGCAGAGAAGCCAGGAAATCAAGCTGTAGGGAGCAACCCCAGTTCAAGCCTCTACTGTGTCTCTTCAACTCCCATTGGTCAAAGCAAGTCATGTAACAGCCCAGTGTCACAGTGGGAAAGCACTAGGAGGTTTCTTGGCAAAAGACATGGGTGCGGTCAGTCTGCCCCACCAGAAAGCTGCCCCATGAAACTCATTATTCAGAAGTACTTTGGCCAAGGAGTTGGCAAACTTTTCCTGTTAAAGGTCAGATAGTAAATATTTTAGATCCTGAGGGCCATGTGTTCTCTGTTGCAATTACTCAACTTTGACATCAAAGCACAAAAGCAGCCAGAGATGAAATACAGACGAATGACCCATGTCACAAATATTTTGATTTTGTTTTAACCAAATAAAAATGTAAGTCTAATCTTAACTTGAGAGCCATACAGAACGGGCTAGATGTGCCCTCGGGCCATGGTATGCTGACCCCTAGCTTAGAAGCTTACAGTGAAGTCCTAGGGAAAGAGAGGCTGTAGTTAATCAGCTATGCTGTCAAGATTTATCAGATATTTTAAAAGAAAGATACAGAGTTCTAAGAAAATACCTAAGATCTCATCCCCTATAATTGGGAGAAGTAATCTAAAAAGTCCTAACAAAACCACCATCTATGTGTACTGTACGTTCATCTATACAAAAAATTACAATAGCCCAATTTTCATAAAATTTTCATAAAATCTTTTCATAAAAGCTCTTACAGGAATATTAAAATCCCCTTTGCTCATCACAATCCCTGAAAGATAGGCGATTTTTTGTGTCCCCAAATGAATCAGGGCTGGATTGTTCTCTGCAGTCTTTGCAGCTAGTGAGTACAATCAAATGCTTGTTTTCCTCACTCAGTATAAATGGCACTTTGTAGCCCAAGGAGTCTCGGGTCGGGGGGATGTTACTTCCTTCCTCCCTCCCTTCCTTCCCACCTCCCTCCCTCCCTCCCTCCCTCTTTCTTTCTTTGTTTCTTTCTTTATCTTGATAGTTAATGCATTCATGTGATACCAAATTGAAGTTATATTTGTGCAATTAGTCTTCTCACTTTTGTATCTCTGTCACTGAGTTCCTTCTCCTTCCCCTCCTTGACAATCCACATTTACTTGCATAATTTCTTACAGACAGTGTAACATTTCAGAAACATTTTTACAAAAGAAAAAATGGCTATATCGTACCACAGAAATAAATAATATCATATCTTTGACGGTATGTATTTATATTTTATATACAGTTGTGATTATAGGGAATATGCCATAACATAGTTTGCTTTTCTTTTTTCATTTAGCAGTAGAAATATATTTTTAAGATGTGATGTAAATTGATTGCTTGGGGCAGTTATTTTTCAAAGATCAAAGGAAGAAAATAAACACTTTTAAAAGTGCTGAGAAACTTTTAATAGCATGGAGTTGCTTCTAGCTGACCAATGCTCATTAGAGAACTAGAAAGACCAGACAAAATATGAAAGTTGTCTAAAAAGATCTTAGAGAATTGCTGAAGGAAAGATGACAAAAGGGCCTAAAATTCTGAAGTAGAATCAAGGATGTGAGCTGACAGTTTGCAGCAGACTTTCCCCTAGGAGCATTTGCTGACTCTGGGTTTGGTCAAGAGGCTGAGGATCCAAGCATTGCCCAGGCAGAGGGGACCAGAGAAGCCAGCGGAGCTTAGTGCTCTCATAACACTGGAAGAACAAAACGGGACTGAAAGAGCCTTAAAGATATAACACCTTTCTTCTTCAAGATACTTACCGAACTCTGAAGCTGTGTAGGGCCAGAAGCTATAAAAAGCTAAACCTCAAACTTCTGAAAAGCAGAATCGAATTTTTGGCAGGCTAATGGTACTGATGATTAGAATTCAGGACCTACAAGGGGGCAGGGACTGATGAACACATAGGTCTTTCAGTTCAAAGCTCAGGGAGGGCTCTTTACTAGGAACAAGGTGAAACAGGCAGACTGAGGCTTATCAAAATCCCAGTGCAACCTCAAACCATGTGGTCTCTGAGTAGATTAAGGTGATCAGCCCCCATTCTCTTGGTGTAGCAGAGAAAAGACTGGAAGAAAAAACATCTAGAGGTGCTATAATTTTTTTTTTATTTACAATTTCTGAATCCAATAAGAATTACTAGCAAGTCAAGAGATAAGACCATATTATTTAAAACCAGAACAAAAGTAGGAAATAGAAACAGGTAAGCCAAATATTGTTGAGAAGGTTGAAAAGGAGTTTAAACTGATATGTTCAAGAAATAGAGGAAACATGGAAGAAATGGACTAAATATTTAGACTACACCAAATTCTCCAAGCCAGGCTTCAGCAATACGTGAACCGTGAAATTCCAGATGTTCAAGCTGGTTTTAGAAAAGGCAGAGGAACCAGAGATCGAATTGCCAATATCCACTGGATCATCAAAAAAGCAAGAGAGTTCTAGAAAAACATCTATTTCTGCTTTATTGACTATGCCAAAGCCTTTGACTGTGTGGATCACAATAAACTGTGGAAATTTCTGAAAGAGATGGGAATACCAGACCACCTAACCTGCCTCCTGAGAAACCTGTATGCAGGTCAGGAAGCAACAGTAAGAACTGGACATGGAACAACAGACTGGTTCCAAATAAGAAAAGGAGTATGTCAAGGCTGTATATTGTCACCCTGCTTATTTAACTTATATGCAGAGTACATCATGAGAAACTCTGGGCTGGAAGAAGCACAAGCTGGAATCAAGATTGCCGGGAGAAATATCAATAACCTCAGATATGCAGATGACACCACCCTTATGGCAGAAAGTGAAGAGAAACTAAAAATCCTCTTGATGAAAGTGAAAGAGGAGAGTAAAAAAGTTGGCTTAAAGCTCAACATTCAGAAAACTAAGATCATGGCATCTGGTCCCATCACTTCATGGCAAATAGATGGGGAAACAGTGGAAACAGTGTCAGACTTTATTTTGGGGGGCTCCAAAATCACTGCTGATGGTGATTGCAGCCATGAAATTAAAAGACACTGAGTCCTTGGAAGGAAAGTTATGACTCACCTGCTGCTGCTGCTGCTGCTGCTAAGTCGCTGCAGTCGTGTCCGACTCTGTGCGACCCAATAGACGGCAGCCCACCAGGTTCCCCTGTCCTTGGGATTCTCCAGGCAAGAACACCAGAGTGGGTTGCCATTTCCTTCTCCAATGCATGAAAGTGAAAAGTGAAAGTGAAGTCACTCAGTTGTGTCCGACTCTTCGCAACCCCATGGACTGCAGCCTACCCGGCTCCTCCATCCATGGGATTTTTCAGGCAAGAGTACTGGAGTGGGGTGCCATCGCCATCTCCGATGACCAACCTAGATAACATATTAAGAAGCAGAGACATTACTTTGCCAACAAAGGTCCGTCTAGTCAAGGCTGTGGTTTTTCCAGTAGTCATGTACCGATGTGAGAGTTGGACTGTGAAGAAAGCTGAGCGCCGAAGAATTGATGCTTTTGAACTGTGATGTTGGAGAAGACTCTTGAGAGTCCCTTGGACTGCAAGGAGATCCAACCAGTCCATCCTAAAGGAGATCAGTCCTGGATGTTCATTGGAAGGACTGATGTTGAACCTGAAACTCCGATACTTTGGCCACCTCATGCGAAGAGTTGACTCATTGGAAAAGACCCTGATGCTGGGAAGGACTGGGGGCAGGAGGAGAAGAGGACAACAGAGGATGAGATGGCTGGATGGCATCACCGACTCAATGGACATGAGTTTTGGTAAACTCCAGGAGTTGGTGATGGAAAGGGAGGCCTGGCGTGCTGAGATTCATGGGGTCGCAAAGAGTCGGACATGACTGAGCGACTGTACTGAAGGATGTCTAATAATGACTGAGTACTATGCTTGAGAATGACTTCTCCAACAAATAACTGTAGAACCTGAACATGATATGAAAAACAGCTACTTAGAGACTACTAGAGAATGAAGGGAGACAAAGTTTGATGGGGCATTCACACTCAGCAGGAAACTGTGCAGAGAAAGTTTCCTGTTTTTGCCGCTTATAACTTGGCAGCTGACAAAGCAGTAGTACGTTATGCTTGTGGACAATCACAGTACAAGTACTGAGCCAGGGCAAGTGAAGCCACTGGAGGAAAAGATGGGAGTCTCAGAAGGGAAGAGGCAGCAATCACGAAGTTCTGTCTGCCCACATCTCTGCCCAAGCTCTGGACCACAAATGTTAAGATTCAAGCAACTCAGCTAAAGACAGAAAATCTAAACCGAGATTGGAGCTGCTGCCCCATGAGTGTGATTTGCACTGTGTATCCACCCAAAATGGGCTTCCCAGGTGACTCAGTGGTAAAGAATCTTCCTGCCAATGCAGAAGACCCAGGTTCAATCCCTGGGAGAGGAAGATCCCCTGGAGAAGGAAATGACAACCCACCTAGTATTCTTGGCCTGGGAAATCCCACAGATAGAAGAGCCTGGAGGGCTACAGTCCATGAGGTCAAAAAAGAGACAGACAGGACTTAAGAACTAAACAACAGCAGCAATCCACCCATGCTAACTGCCTGATAAAAGAACCATTACTCTTTGGAGACAAATAATACAAACCAGAGTCTCCACAATTTAACGTTCAAAACTGACACCAGTACTGAGGTGACCCAGATACTAGAGTTAACAGACAAGGATAATAAAGCAGCAGTGAAATTATGCTCTCAGTGAATAAAAAGATAGGCAACCTCAGCAAAGAAGCAAATGACTTTTGAAAATTGGAAACTCTGGAAATAAAAATTACAATAACTGAAACATTTTTAATCAAATGGATAGATTTAACAGCAAAAGAGATTACAGAACTGGTCAATGAACTAGAAGGTAGACTGATAGAAACTCCCCACGCTGCAGAACAGAGACAAAAGGGTTTTTTTTTTTTTAAGTCTTCCAGGCCAGTTAGATAATGTCAAACAGTCCGACAAATGTATGATTAGAGTCCTAGAAGGCAAAGAGAAGGACGAGAGCAGGAAAAAAAAAAATTGCCAAAAATTTCCAAAATTTGATTAAAATAAATGTACAGATTTTAGATATTCCACAAAGCCACCTTGATTAACACAGAAAGACCACATCTAGGAACATCATAGTCAAAAGCTAAAGATGAAGAGCAAATCTTGAAAGCAGCAAGAGAAAAACAAACCACATACAGAAGAACAATTAGCAACTGCCTACTCACCAGAAATCAGAGGCCAGCATAGAGTGTAACACCATCTCTAAAGTGCTGCAAGAAAAAGAGGTCAACTCAGAAATCTAAATTTACCAAAAATGTACTTCAGATATAAGATAAAACTAAGAGAATTTGTTGCCAGCAACCCTGCGCTATAAAGAAATGCTAAAGGAGTTATTTGGCTTGAAGAGGAATGATAACAGACGGAAACTCAGATCCTCTGAAAGGGATGGAGTACATCAGAAATAGTATCTGAGTAAATATAAAGACTATTTTAAAACGTTGTTCTTATTAAGTTATTTATAATACGTACGAATATAAAATGCAGTGTTTTCCATGTACACAGAGTAAAGACCAGTGCAAGCCATGTGCTGAACCATAAAGCAATAATCAGTACATTCAAAAGGAGAAAGAGCATGTTTTTTGACAATAATGGAATTGAGTTAGAAATCAGTAACACTAAGATAACTAGGTGGTCCAATCTAAATCCAATGAGAAGACAGAAACCACCTAGTAATTTAAACATGGCAGGTTTAATATAATCCTTACATTATAAGAGGGGAACTATAAAAATGTAATGTTGTTTAGTCACTCAGTCATGTCTGACTCTGCAATGCCCACCGCCCCCCGCCCCTCACCCCATGGACTGTAGCCCTCCAGGCTCCTCTGGCCATGGGATTTCCCAGGCAAGAATACTGAAGTGGGTTGCCATTTCCTCCTCTAGGGGATCTTCCCGATCCAGGGGTTGAACCTGCATCTCCTGTGTCTCCTGTGCTGGCGGGCAGATTTTTTACCACTGACCCACCTGGAAAGCCCTATAAAAATGTAAAGAGAATTCTAAAAGGGTACCTGAGGGCTGAGGACAAACTTTGTAGGGTCCCCCACCACCCCCAAGTCTGGGGATTAGACCTCACGGCAGCCCACTGGGTGGTGGACAAGATCACTGGTTGGCCAAGGCAGAGCTGGTTCACAGTTGCCAGGCAAGAAACAGCCCTCTAGGGCACGGATGAGCCAAGGCTGTTGGGAAGGCACACCCAAAGAGTTGGAATGCCCAGGTGCACAAGGCCTGCAGTGCATGATGTCCGTGCCCAGCATGGAGGACCATGGGAATCAACCCTCTGGGGAGAAGAGCCAAGGTTGGTGAGCAGACATGTGGAGTTGGGCCCCGCTGTGGATACACACTGTCCATGCCTAAGGCCCTGGGAAAGAGTGATCCAGGGCAGAGATAAACAAGGCTGAGGGGGCAAGTGCACAGAGTTAGGGAACTGCCATGCGTGCCAAGGCCTGAAGCATGCGGTAACCTCGACAGGAGGGCTACAGCAAAGTGGTCACCAGGCATGGACCAGGTTCGCGAGGTTTCCAAGGGAGTGCCTGCTCTTGGTATGTGGTTGGAGAGGACCATCTGATATCTTAGCTGTCCTCACACACATGCACCGCTGAGACCACAGCGCAGGAGCAGGAAAAGCAAACCAGAGCTTATGGGAGCTAGAAAGACAAGCCAGTTCCTTCTTTCAATATCCCTCCAGCGCCCTCTACAGACAGGGCTTACCATTGTGCTCACTGAAAGGGAGAAATGCCGAGTCCAGTCAGGTATCACAGGACAGGTTCTGAAGGTGAATGCAGAGCTCATGTCCGTCTTTTCAGCTACTCAGCTTTCATGCACCATTCTATACTTATTTGAACTTCCATGTTGCATTCCTACTGACAACATATATCTATTCTTAAAAGCAACATTCTTGGGACTTCCCTAGTGGTGCACTGGACCCAATGCAGGAGGTCTGGGTTCGATTCCTGGTCAGGGAACTAGAGTTAGGATTAGGGTTACCCCACAACTAAGAGTTCACAGCCTTATCTAATCTGCGTGTCACAACCAAGACCCGATGCAGTCAAATAGATAAATGTATTTTTGTAAAGTGACGTTCTCACTCTTCCCCTAAAATGAGAAGACATACAGTCCCAACAGTCACTATATCCATAGCTGACTGTATTAATGACTCTACAAATTTGTCATGGTCCCACTAAATATTCTATTATATAAAGATTAAATTATGAAGTTGACCTCCAACAAATAGTCAATAGAAAGGTAAAAGGGAGAAAACGGTCAGTATAAACAAATAAACACATGCGTGCGTGTCAAGTCACTTCAGTCATGTGTGATTCTTTTCGACCCTTATGGACTGTAGCCTGCCAGGCTCCTCTGTCCATGGGATTTTCCAGGCAAGAATACTGGAGTGGGTTGCCATGCCCTCATCCAGGAATCTTCCCAACCCAGGGATTGAACCTGTGTCTCCTGCAGCTCCTGCACTGCAGGCGGATTCTTTACCACTGAGCCACCAGGGAAGCCCCCAAAACACAGGCATGCAAGGAGCAAAGAAACACAAAAAACTACCAGAGCTCTCGTTTTTGTAATTGGTCAGTTTTGTAACTGGTCACAAAGTTGTAGTTGATAGCCACGGCTTCCTTCTTCAATTCCTATATTGATAATTCCCTTTCCCTCAGCTCTAGCTTCTGCTTCTGCTCTGGGTTCTTTACCTGTTGTTGTTCAGTGACTAAGTTGTGCCTGACTCTTGTGACCCATGGATTATAGCCCACCGGGCTCCTCTGTCCATGGGATTTCTCAGACAAGAATACTGGAGTGGGTTGTCATTTCCTTCTCCAGGGGATCTTCCTGGACCAGGGATTGAACCCGCGTCTCCTGCATTGCAATGGCAACCCACTCCAGTAATCTTGCCTGGAAAATCCCATGGACGGAGGAGCCTGGTAGACCACAGTCCATGGGGTCTCAAAGAGTCGGATATGACTGAGCGACTTCACTTTCACTTTTCACTTTCACGCTTTGGAGAAGGCAATGGCAACCCACTCCAGTGTTCTTGCCTGGAGAATCCCAGGGACGGGGGAGCCTGGTGGGCTGCCGTCTATGGGGTCACACAGAGTCGGACACGACTGAAGCGGCTTAGCAGCAGCAGCAGCAGCTCCTGCATTGCAGGTGGATTCTTTACCACTGAACCACCAGGGAAGCCCTCTTTACTGTTCGAGTAAACCAAACCCTCATTCCTAAAGGATCTGAGTTCTACTTTTGGGGGGGCCATGGGTGTACGAGTAGGTGCCCCAGAGCATCCTCTGGGTTCCAGACATAGTCTTTCTTGTCTCCCTTGTGTAGCTGCAACCCAATTTTCCCTTGAGACTCAGAATCAATCATTCTAGCCAGTAGGTTGGATAACCACCCCCCTTCTTTTTGTTCTTTGATTTAGTAGCATAAGGAGCCCAGATTGACCAGGTGACAATCTCATTCTCTAGTTCAGTAATACATTGTTCTGTCTCCTTGTGGAACATGATTCACTTGAGAACTAAGATCTCCAAATCAGCAGGCTCAAATTTTTCAGTGTAAAAGGCAAAAACTGGGGGTGGTTTATTAGATGTAATAGTGAGAGAAGTCATTCCCACTCCTACCCATTGAATCCTGGACCCATGTGTGCTGGCTGAGGGGACACCAGTACTGTGTAATGGTCTCTGATTCAAAGACATACTTCACTCTGTGAATTAGAACCCCCATCCTTTCAGGATGTTGTCTCCCTACTGATGCTATAACTGAGTCTACCGTGAACCATTCTACTTTTCAATTACACCACCTTCTTCCAGGCAACGAAGTATGTGTGGTTAAGACCAGTTATTTCCAGAGGCATAAGCCCATTGCCACACTTCCTTTGGTGTGAAATGAGTTTCTCAATCAGATGCAATGTTGTGTAGAATGCCATGAGGGGCACATCGTGTCTCTGTTGGGAGGACCCGAGGAACCTTCACTTGTACGAAATAAGCCAAGGCTGATGAGTGGGTGTGCAGAAGAACTGAGGCACTCCTGCAGGGGCAGAGTCTGGAGGGTGTGGGATCCACATGGGAAGAGCCCTAGGAAACAACCCTCTGGGGTGCAGGAAGCCAAGGCTGGTGGGCAGGGGGACACAGGGGGTCAGGATGCTGCTGCAGGTGTGAGGCAGAGGCAAAGTGAAGATCACCAGGCCTGGGCTGGGGCTAAGAGACCAGTGAGCCCCCCGTCCCCCACCGGCACGCAGCTGGGGCAGAGCACCGCTGGATGTCCTCCCCCCACACATGCACCTCTGACTGTGCAGAAGGAGCAAGAAAAACCAAAACATCGCAGGCTGGAACCAGGAAGCAAAGCTTCTTTCTTCCTGCAGTGTCCATCCAGTGCCCTCTACTGACAGAGCCTAACATGGTACTCACTGAAAGGGAGACTGCTTTAGTCTAGTCCATGACTGCAGAACAGGTACTGAAGTGTTTGTCTGAAGCTGAGGACCAATATGTTGATAAATGCCATACTGAGAAACCACTAAGTATTTACAAGTTAAACATTATACTTGTAAATCATCATGGATCAGAGAAGAAACCAGGCTTCCCTGGTGGCTCAGATGGTAGAGAATCTGCCTGCAATGCAGGAGACCTAGGTACGATCCCTGGGTTGGGAAGATCCCCTGGAGGAGGTCATGGCAACCCACTCCAGTACTCTGGCCTGGAAAATCCCCATGAACAGAGAAGCCTGATGGGTTACAGACCATGGGGTTGCAAAGAGTTGGACATGACTGAGCAACTAAGTACATATAGCACAGCACAAAGAAAAAAACCAAAAGAGAAATTAGAGAGTACTTTACATCATAATGAAAATACAACATTTAAAATCCATATCATGGGGACTTCCTTAGTGGTCCAGTGGTTAAGAATCCACCTTGCAAAGCAGGGGATGTGGGTTTGATCCCTGGTCGGGATCTACATGCCACAGAACAGCTAAGCCTGCTTGCCACAACTAGAGAGTCCATGTGCCACAATGAAAGATTCTTCATGATGCAACAGAGATCCCGTGTGCTACAACAAAGACGTGACATAGCCAAGTAAATAAATATCATTTAAAAATGCATCTGATGCAGCTTCTGTCAGAAAAGAAGATCTAAAACCAACAGTCTAATTTTTCACCTTAAATCAGAAAAAGAGCAAATTAAGCCCAAAGTAGGAAGAAAGAAGGCTATGTTAAACATAAGACCAGAAAGAACATGTGTAAATAACAGATAAAAAAACATGAAACTAAAAGTTAATTCTTTGACAAGTTAGTTGATTAATCTTCAGCTAGATTGTGGAGCTTATCCCAGGAATGTAAGTTTGGTTTGATATTTAAAAATCAATGGGTGAAATTCATCAAGTCAGCAGAATAAAGAGGTAAAAGTATTTCATCATTAATCAGTTGTATCTGTGACAAAATTCATAACGTTCATTCGTGATAAAAAAATATCTGCAAACTAAGAACAGCTCGTTGTTGCTGTTTAGTCGCTAAGTCATGTCCGCCTCTTTTGTGACTCCATGGACTGTAGCCCACCAGGCTCCTCTGTCCATGGGATTTCCCAGGCAAGAATACTGGAGTGGGTTGCCATTTCCTTCTCTAGGGGGTTTTCCTGACCCAGGGATCAAACTCAAGGCTCTTGCATCTCCTGCACTGGCAGGCGGATTCTTTACCACTGAGCCACTAAGGGAAGCCCTAAGAATTGCTAGCATGTACCAAAATCCCAGACTTCCAGAAGGAAGCAGATGTTCAGCATAAACCACATAGTTTGCACAAACAATTGAGGCACAGTGAGACATTTTGGATTGATGGAAACCTTTCATAAATACAAGTTCACAAACACCACATAATACTTGTTCCCCTGAGTTTGTAAAAATATGCTTACACCACACTGTGGGAAAAGTATAATAAGTAACTTGAAAAACTGAAAGTACAGGGATTGAAAAGTTAAAGAGAACTATGGATGATATGATATTTTGCACCATTAAAATTCAGAATGCTGCTGTTGGCCCTAGGGCCAGTGACTGACGCCCCCTCACCCATGGGCTCGGCAGAAAGCGACTCCCGGAGTGGCCAGTAAGACTTACCAGCAGACTTCACAACACTTCACGGCCAAAATGACACCATTTTCCACCCCGGCCCAGTGTTCAACATCTGACAGTGCTTGCAGGATCTCTCCAGAGCAAACCAATCAGGTATGACCAAAACTGCCACTTGTAAAGATTTTGTAAGCAGCAGGTGCACAGGTGAAATGTTCACTGGTAAAGATGTCATGCATTATCTAGGTAGATCAGCAGGAGCAGCAATATGCTGTACTGTGGTGGAGATCTTTTGGGAGAACTCCTGGGCCATCGGACTTTTTCTGTGAAAGATCCAAGCCCTCTCTCTATGATGTGCTAAGGAAGAATATGGTCACATTAGCTACTGCTGCTACAGCATGAGTAACTTGCCCAGATGAGATGCCACTAATAAGAGAGCAGATATCCGTGACTGTCCAGTCCTTGCTCTTTCTTTTGTGCCACACACTGATGTTTAACCCCTACTTGTAACAGAATTTGCCCCAATTAATTTTTAACACATTTAAAAAAATCTGAACATTAAATCTTTAAAACATTAAAAAAAAAAAGTCAAACATGGAATGACCATAAAACTCAGTAATTCCCTCCTAGATGTATATTTAAAGGAACTGAAAACAGATACTTCCACAGATACTTCTATACCAATGTTCACTGCAGCATTTTTCTAGCCCAAAGGTGAAAACTCAACCTGTCAACAGATGGATAAACAAAATGTGGCACACACACACACACACACACACACACACACACACACACACACACACTGCTGCTGCTGCTGCTGCTGCTGCTAAGTTGCTTCAGTCGTGTCCAACTCTGTGCGACCCTATAGACGGCAGCCCACCAGGCTCCCCCGTCCCTGGGATTCTCCAGGCAAGAACACTGGAGTGGGTTGCCATTTCCTTCTCCAATGCATGAAAGTGAAAAGTGAAAGTGAAGTTGCTCAGTTGTGTCCAACTCTTAGTGACCCCATGGGCTGCAGCCTACCAGGCTCCTCCGTCCATGGGATTTTCCAGGCAAGAGTACTGGAGTGGGTTGCCATTGCCTTCTCCACACACACACACACCAAGGAATATTATTCAGCCATAAAAGGGAATGAAGTTCTGCTATAAGCTATAACATGAATGAACCTTAAAAACGTGCTAAATGGAATTATGCCAGACACAAAAGAACAAGTATTATATGATTCCACTTACTTAAAATATAAAGACTAGGCAAATTCATAGAAATAAAAAGTAGATTAATGGTTAGCAGGGCCTCGGGGGTTGGGGAGAACCAGGAGTTATTGTTTAATGGTTACAGAGTTTCCTATTGCCATGATGAAAAAAGCTTTGAAAATGGTGGTGATGGTTGCCCAACATTGTGAATATAATTAATGCCATTGAACTGTACACTTGAAAAAAAAAAGTCACTCTACTCAAATTACCTGGTTTGAGTGTGCCATGTTTTCTGTCCTACCCTGACAGTGGCTGACAGTCAAGTTAACCTGAGTCCAATCAAAACTCTTCTTTCCACTTCCTTGGGGGCAGTAACACATGCTAACTGCTCCAAACCATAATCAGGTTTCAAAGCCCAGTTCACCAGTCATCTCCTGAAAACTTCTCTCAGTTCCTACCTAGAGTACTTTGTCTTCCCAACTCCCATGCACGTCAGGGGTCACGTGGTGATCATGCTTCATCTTCCCCGTTTTATTTATGCTCCTTGAAAGGATCCTTTGCCTGCCTGCTCAGTTGCTCAGTGGAGTCAGACTCTGAGATCCCAGGGCTGTCTAGCCCGCCAGGCTCCTCTGTCCATGAGATTTCCCAGGCAAGAATACTGGAGTGGGTTGCCAAAGGAGCCTCTAGTTCTGATTAATTCTGGTGTCTTCTAAGTACCTGTTTGATAAATCGGATGCACAAAATCCATTACCCTCCTCCAAAAGACCGCTTGCTAGACAAAAGACTTCAAACCCCAACCCGCATTTGCCGAGCACTTTCGTGCATTGTCAGACCGTTGTTTAGGATTCCCCGAGGATTCCCTCGTGGCTCAGACGGTAAAGAGCATGCCCGCAATGCGAGAGGCGTGAGTTCCATCCCTGGGTCCGGAAGATCCCCTGGAGAAGGAAATGGCAACCCACTCCCGTATTCTTGCCTGGAAAATCCGATGGACTGAGGAGCCTGGCGGCTATATTCAGTCGATAGGATCACAAAGAGTCGGACACGACTGAGCGACTACACTTTCACTTTTTTCGTGCATGGTCAGACCGTTGTTAGTAAGGAGAATCGTGGGGCTAGGGCCTATTTGCCAATCCTGTGGTCACATTACCACTATTGGCTACTTCTGCCGATTCACTGTAAACTTTGGGTGGGGAAGCCCAACAGCTGCTCCCGGCCCTGGGGGCCCGCGGACTCCAGCTCGGTGGGTGGCCACTGTGCTGTCGAAGGTCGCCAGTCAAAACCCCAGCGAAGGCCATTTGCGCGCACGCGCGGACGCAACAAGACGGCCTCCGCACCAGGCAACCATCGAGTGTGACAGGAGGGCAGAGAGGCCAGAATCCCGGGCCGCTCCGTCCCCCGCTTCCGGCAACGCCTCGCTGCTCCAGGAGTAGAGGTACCGTAATGCAGTTTCCATGGGGACTGCTGGCGCCGCGAGGTGAGCGTATGCAGTTTCCATGGGGACTGGAGATGGCGCCGCGAGGTGAGATTTTCATGGAAAGCTGATAAGACTCGTGTGTGGGAGTTCTTCTGTGTACTGTTCTGTGTTGTTTGCAAACTCTGACTTTTGTGTTGGCAGGTCTCCTGCTCCCATACCCAACAGCCAATCTAGTCCTGGATGTGGTGATGCTCTTCCTGTATCTTGGAATCGAAGTAATTCGACTATTTTTTGGTGAGTGTTTGTCCAAAGAATATTTCCATTCTTTCTGAGATGAGCTGGTATCCGTAACCTGATTAACAAGGAAAAGTACATAACCTAGGCTCACCAATCAAGAGATTGGATCTGGTGGTATATCCCATTACCCCCTCTCTGGAGTTTCAAGCTGCTTCATATTTTGGGTCAAGATGTATCTGTCTGTTGCCCTGCAGGGCCAGAAGTGGGCAGTGACATGATATTAGATAATTCCTTCCCAGTTGTCTAACTGTTACAAGAGTGCCTTGTTCCTCTCACTGGTTTGCTTGGGAGAATAGATTCAGCTGTAACTCCATGTCCGGGGCAGGAGATGCCTGCACACGTCAGCACTAAGATCCCCTTCATTTTTCTGAACAAGGATTTCTCTAGGACAAGTTTTGTATTCCCGGAAATAAAGAGCAAGCCGTTATTAGTTAGAATATGTCATCCCTGAAAATGGTCTTTAAACACACTGAAGAAAAAAAAAAACACTTTCAGCACATATCATAAGGGATAAAGAAAGCTCACATAAAGTGCTAAGAAAAAAAGCTAGTTTTAAAAATTAGCAAGGGAATGAATTCCCTGGCTGTCCAGTGGTTAAGATTTCAAGCTTCCAACTCAGGAGGTAGGGGTTCAATCCGTGGTTGGGGAACTAAGATTCTGAATGCTGCACAGCAAAAAAAAAAAAAAAAAAGTTAGCAAAGGACCCTAATGGGCAGTTCACATAAGAATAATTACAAAGGACCAGAAAAATGATAAAATGCCCAAACTCACTAACAAAAAGCAATCTGGAAAAACAAGGCAACATTTTCACGCATTGGATTAAAAAGATTTCCAAATGCCCAGTATTCACATAACTGCAATAAACAGTTCTGTATGGTCTCACACTCATGTGAGTAGTTATATTCCCACACCCTTGGGAATATAAATTAGTATAACCTTTTTTGCTAATGGTTTTACCAGGTAAAATTCATATTCTTAGACATTAACAATTTTCCTTCTAAAACTGGTTGAAAAAAAAAACACACTTCTACAGATGCACAAATATATCTATATGAGGATGTTATTGCCACGTATTTTTTCACATCAAAACATTAGAAACAACCTAAACACCTATCAATACAGGATTAGTTAAATTATGATATTGGTTCAATGAATTGTTCATAGCCATTAAAAATGGTAGTTATGTGTGGAAAGAGTTATGATAGGTACATGTGGAAAGACATCTAACTATGTTAAATGGTTAAATAAGTTGCCAAACAGTATGCAGAATATGATTCTACTGTTATAATAATGAAAATAACACGTGACTATACACATAAAAAAAGTCTGAAACAGTATACCTCATTCTGTAATAATGGCTATCTCTAGAGGGTGAATCATGGGGTCTTTTAATTTCTATATTTTCTAAAATGATTTTCTATTTTTTTTTCTTTTTTTTTTTTTTGGCCATTCCATGGGGCATGTGGGCCCTTAGTTCCCCAACCAGGGGTTGGACCCATGCTCCCTGCAGTGGAAGCACAGAGGCAACCACTGGACTGCTAGGGCAGTCCATATTTTCTATGTTAATTGACAAGTATTCAATGATTATATATTATTTTTATAATTAAAAAGATATTTCCTCAAATAAAGATCCCATTGTTTCTTGACTGGGAGCAGGACCTTTCTGCGAATGACTCTAATCCCATAGTTGCTACAAAGCCTCTTGTTTTTAACACAGTGGGACCCTGTTAATAAAGTTGCACATCCCCATTCAGGACCATTTGCCTCCGCTTGCCAGTCCATCCCATCCCACCTGCCTTTTCCTCTGAGGCCAAGGAAAGCAGGCCACTTGGAGGTGACTCCATGGGCTGTGTCTGACAGGTACAAAGGGAAACCTCTGCCAGCGAAAGATGCCACTTGGTATTAGCGTGGCCTTGACCTTCCCGTCCACCATGATGGCCTCCTATTACCTGCTGCTGCAGACCTACGTGCTCCGCCTGGAAGCCATCATGAACGGCATCTTGCTCTTCTTCTGTGGCTCAGAGCTCCTGCTTGAGGTGCTCACCCTGACCACTTTCTCCAGGTACTGCTGCTGAGGGGCCATTTCCCATCACCTTAGGGTTGGGTTCCCATCCCAGGGAGGGATTCATTGTTCTAAAGCTTAAAGGGTCTGGACTCTAGAGGATGTTTAAGGGTGAGAAAGGTGTCTCTCCCACTGAGGGTAGAAAGATGTCTTTCCTGAAGTTACACACTTAGGGAAGATATTCTTGCTTTCTGGGGCCAAGAGGCTTGGATTATAGAACAGTTCAGGCCAGCTGCTCTTGTTCACTGGCCTTTTAACATTTTCTTTCTTTCTTTCTGTCATCAGTATGGACAGGATGTGAAGTACAAAAACTTCAGCCAGCAGTCTTCACAGGCTGAGACCATACATACCTCTGGTACTTCAGCCACACCAGTGAGAAATGGCAGGCCAAGTTGTCCTGGGAAAGGTCGCAGCTTTTCCTTGGCACAGACATCTGGGGAGCAAACCCAGCATAAGGCCACTGGGCACCATCTTCTCAACAAGGACCATCAGCCCAGGAGACTCTTCTACACTCCAGAATAGGGAGGGGCAAGGCTGGTGCCTTCCTGGCCCTTCTCGGAACCAGCTCCCTTCTGACCTCAGGTTTTCCTCTTTGATCATAGTGGCCAGAGCATCTTGTGTGGACCTTGCAGGCTCCCTGGGCTTCCAGAAGGACCTGAGCCACACGCTCCATGTGTGTGCTGTGCCCTACATGTCTTGCAAGGGCACAGGGTGCCTCAGGAGGGTGTGCTTCCAGAGTGATGCAAAAGCCGCTCATCCCATTTCTCAGAAACTGAGCTCCAGAACTTTCTAAGTAGCTCATAGTGTTATTTTTCTACTCTCATCATGAAACAAACATTATTTTATAATAAATATGTATTTTCTATTGTGGGGGGTTGTAGCCTTTTCCTTATGGCACCTGTCCCTAGAATTTCATCCGCTTCAAGAGAAGGTAGAGACTATCCCCAAGGTTTGTTCTTGGCTGTGCTTAGTGACCCCGTGCGGACACAGAGGCAGCAATGAAGGTGTCCTACTGAATTTCTTCCCGCAGCTCCAGTCTCAATCCCTAAAGGCCCTGCCAGCTTCTGTGTCTTCTCCTCAAACCTGTCATCCTGACCACTCACATTCTTCACCTCTGCCCCAAAGCCAGCATATTTTTTAAAATTATTTATTTTGGGTTGTGCTGGGTCTTCATTTCTGCACTCAGGCTTTTTCTAGTTTCGGTGAGCAAGTGCTACTGTTCGTTGTGTTGCACGGGTTTCTCACTGCAGTGGCTTCTCTTGTTGCGGAGCACAGGCTCTAGACACACAGGCTTCAGTAGGTGCAGCACGCGGGATCAGTAGTTGTACAGCCAGCATCTTGTCTCTCATTATACTTACAAACAATCAATCATCATCTTTCCAGGATGAGGCATGGTTAATTGGAAGAAACATATTCTAAACTTACCGATGTTTTTTTGTCATTTGTTTTAAAATTTCAAGTGAACATAACATATACTAAAAAAAAAAAAAAAAAAAGAACATATACTTTTATTTTTTAAGCTGGAGAAATGTTACCCTAGATGAGTATATATTCTCTTATCCAAGTAACCATCTTTAAAACTGTTTCTCATCTTACATGATAGCAGCCATTGTTTTAGATCCAAGAAGCCATAACAGAAGCCACTTTAGGAAACCTTGAGCCATATGGCCCCTCTGCTATCAGGTGAATCCTAGACTATCTGCTCTTACTCAGAGTAAAAAGTAACTGGCCTTTAAGAATGTCATGCTGGTTTTTAACTGCTTATTTCCCGTCATCAGGCTCATTCTCATCCTACAAAGGTCCCCACTGTCCAAGCTTTCTCTTGTTTCATAACCCTCTGTGTCCTTTCCTAAGAGCTGCCTTTGGGGTCTATCCAAAAACTGTATTAGATAGGTCTAATTCAGCATGAAACAGTAACAAAAACTCCAATAGGAACTTCCCTGACATTTCAATAGCATATCCCATGAATTCAATTTTCTGCTGTTTCTCACACTGTCTTTTTGCCGCCTAGCCCTGCTTTGAAGAAATCACTGGTGTCAAACTAGAGAACTTATTCTCCTTGACCTCCCTATTTCATTTAGAGTTTCATTGGTTAAGGTTCAAGAATCTGCCTGCAATGCAGGAGACCTGAGTTCAATTCCTGGGTCAGAAGATCCCCCGGAGAAGGAAATGGCAACCCACTCCAGTATTCTTGCCTAAAGAACTCCATGGACAGAGGAGCCTGGCAGGCTGCAGTCCATGGGGCTGCCAAGAGTAGGACACAACTTAGCAACTAAACCAGCAATGCAAAAAATGAATGGGAGGTTCAGTTATAAGAGGCAACTTAAAATTCACAGGGGCTTTAGAGAGCAATTTAATCTCACCCCCGACTTGGCAGGTTTAGAGATGAGGAAGTAACACAGGCAAGCATCAACTGGTTACTAACTTGTTAGAAACTTTTGTCTTACTTGTGGCAGTCTGGATCAACCCCAGTCCTCAACGGGTACCACATGAGGATAGGAATGAATGATTGAAAATGGGCACAGGATTAAAACAGGAAGTCCTCACATTTTCTCCTTGGACACCTCGAAGCATTGTGTTTCCCATGCATGGCTCCATAAATACTCACTTATATTTAGTTTTTATTTTTGGCTGCACCACACTACACGCATGATCTTGGTTCCCTGACCACAGACCAAACCTGTGCCCCCTGCAGTGGAAGCTAGGAGCCTTAACCACTGGACTGCCAAGGAAGTCCCATAAATGTTGTTCTTGCTGCTTATCGGAGCCAGCTGTGTGGACAGTCATCAGAGAACATCATACAATAGGAACGGAGGCAGTGAAGGATGGAATGAGCACAGCTGGTCTCTCAGGGTTTAACGTGTCAGGCTGTACTCACCGTGGTGTCAAGGGAAGCCGCCATACACCACACACACCTGAAGAGCTAACATTCTGGGACAACGGAAAAGGACAAAGGAGCAGGTGCTGGAGCAGTCACAAGAGCTGACAGAGGTTGCTCAGATACTCACTCATGCCTAGAACTGTCAGGTGACTGCAGTGGCAGAGGTGACCCACAAGTCTTTCCCTTTCTATACTCCCACGGTAGCCCCTAGGAGAAACTGCAGAATGGATTTGCTTCTCTGGTCTAACAGTCCTCACACTCTAATTTACATAAGCCATCTGGAACATAAAAAGTAGACTTCTAGACTTTTAAGATGATGCAGCACAGGAAGGCACTTTAGCAAGCATGGCACACATCTGAAACCACACAACTGAGATGCAGGTGACCGTGGAATTCAACTTGGGAACACTGGTTTAAGTTCTGAGAGGCACTGCGATAATTTTTTTTTCCTTTAAGTTTGGTAACATCGTAGACCCTCAGATTTCTCTTCTACTACAGGTTACTTGTTTTTATACTGCTTTTGCCTTTACTGGTCTTAGTAACACACTGTATATCATCTGGTTGTTCGTTCATCTTTTTAGTTAACTCTTCTCGTTCATTAGGCTTTTTAAAGTCAGCTTTCTGGAATCCCAAGGATCACCCCACAACACTGCTTTCTAACCTGTACTTCCTTATATTTATTTATTTTTTTAAATATATTTTTATTTATTTGTTGTACCAGGCCTTAGTTGCAGGACGTGGGATCTAGTTCCCCTACCAAGGATTGAACCCAGGTCCCCTGCATTGGAAGTGCAGAGTCCTAGCCACTGGACCACAAGGGAAGTCCCTTCCTTATATTTAGATAGCAATTCAGTCTACATAAAACGTTCCCATCTGTTATTGCTGACGCTTAAAACATCCCAGTGTGGAAGGCAGGACAGCTATCACTTTCATCCTGCAGATGAGAGACTGAAGTTGTGCTGCCTGTCCATGGTCATCGATTTAGACAGTGGAAGGAAGCACTAGCCAGCTTACCTGCTAATTCCTAGCAGAGGATTCTTCCCTTTATGAACTTGATGACATCAGAACTCAACTGTATAAGGTAGGACTATTATTCTGAGAATATATCTTAGGAATCTTGAAGGATAAAGGATGACCTAGAATCAGGCTACTTAGATGGCTAAGGAAAAAAAGCTAAACCTCAGGGGCACCTCCAAAGTATTACACGAGGTCTCCTAGGTGTACCACATGCACTGCACGCCCACGGTCCAGTCCAGTTCCAGCTGAGAACTCTGGGATTCACTCCCCTCCCTCTACATCAGCCCGCACCCATGTCCCAGACACCTCAACAAATCTATGCAATGCGGAATCCGTGAAACAGCGCACACCCCATTTATTATTTAAAAATATTTTGTTACAAAAGGAAAAAAAATACAATGCAGTATAAAAGATTGACCGTGTCATCAAGTTTATTACACAATTTTCAACCTATCAGAAAGACAAACAAATCACCAACAACAGGGGGACGGGGCCATGGCCTTTCTGAGGGTTGGGTTTCTTTCCTTTTGCTATCAGGAAATAAAACTAAAAATTGTGTCAAGTAAAAACAAAACAAAAAATAGGGAGAAAAAAAATTCTCCGGGTAAACGGCTTTTCTGGTATTCTATATATATTTTCTTCGCCGTAAACTGTCACCTTACTTGGTTTTCTCTATATTAAAAAGACACCCGGAGCTGCTCTTGAGGATAAGCACATCACTTAACACTTGGCTGGCTGCACGGGGTGCCATATTCTGAAGTGGAGGCGGGGATGGGGTTGGGGGACAGGGGATAAAAAGCTACAACCGGTAGCCTCTGTCCCAAGGGAATGTGCCTCTCCAACCCTGGGGGGACTCCCTTAGTGACTGATTGAGGGCTGTGTCAGAAACGTGCAGGGAACAGAGGAAGGGTTCGGTCCAACTCAGTCTCTCCCCTCTGAGCCAGAAGGGTCTCCAGTGACCCTACATCTCACATGCCACGTCTCCTGTTAGATGTCACATGCCCTTATAGATGCAAGTAGAAGTAGCATCCGTCGCCCCATGGGTATTGCAGGACCCTGTTGCTGCTGCTTCTGTCAGCAGCAACCACATCACAATTTGGATGTTATGGGAAAAGCAATTCCATTTGCCTGTGTAGAAAATGGCCCCCAGAGTGGTGGTCCTTAGAATTCTGAGCTGAGCTCATTCAAGTCAGGCTCCACTTCTTCCTTGCTCCTTATCAGAGGCAGCAAGTACCTCCAGGCAGAGCGAGGGGAGCTATTAAGTCAAAAGGTGAAAAAATACCAAATTTTTGTGACTTTACTTACTAGTGCCAGGTTATCCCACAATAAGTAAAAGTATGTACCTGGAGGATGCAAGCCCATGCTCACATCGAACCTGAAAAAAGAAAAGCCTATGGAAGTAGGCCATATCCTGCCCAACTTGCCTCCTTCCCCATTCCCAGTACTTCACGAGGGTTCTTCACTGCTGAGGTCCGACATCCCCAACTCCCAATGGCAGTACCTTCCTCTAAAACAAGGAAGCTGCCTTCTTGGGGGAAGGGCTCCACATGTGAAATGGAAAAGCCCCAGGGAAAGGGAACATCTAGTGGATGGAGCTGGTTATTGCAACAGGCAACCAAGCAAGAAGCAGCAGAGGATGGTAATGGGCTCCGCCAGACGCCCCAGCAGACAGCAACCT
Source organism: Okapia johnstoni (assembly GCA_024291935.2). Lineage (NCBI taxonomy): Eukaryota > Metazoa > Chordata > Mammalia > Artiodactyla > Giraffidae > Okapia > Okapia johnstoni. Next base: position 10,471,662 of record JAGTYA010000026.1, on the reverse strand, counting down.
CATGGGCCTTCTCTGCTTAGAAGGGGCAAGTCCACTGAGGAGGCTGGGCAGCAGGGAGTTAAAAGGGTATGAGCCCTCCGGGACGTTAGGGAAACAAACCGTCAATATGTAAGAGGGAAAAGCAAGAACAGGAGCTTTCCAGGAAGTAGTTTCTGTTCCCATGGTCCCTCCTCAAAGGGCTGGGAAGGTAAAGGAGTTAAACAAAGAAGTGGTATGTTAGCAAGGGGTTTGGACCCTCTTGGCCCCATCAAACCTAGTGCTGAGGGCAGGACCCTGGGCATATTTGGCACACCCAGTCACTCTCCTAGATCCCACAGGGAGGATCCATTTTCTTTGGGAAGGATTCTTCCCATCAACCTCACCACTGAACTGCTCCTGGAGAATCAGAAACTCAATACGTTTCCTTGGACAAAGCACCATTCTCTATGGAGACCAGGGACCTGGACATGGTTTCTTCCTGTCTTCCACCCTCCCAACCACATGAAGTCTTTAGGTTCTTTACCCTGGCAAAAAGGAGTGGGACTGGGAGGGCTGCCAGGCAGTCTTCAATCCTGTAGGGTAGAGGGTATTCCCTGGGTGTCTGGAGGGGTTAGGGGCTTGGAGAAGGGGAAGGGGTGGAGCGGCCTCCGTCCTTTAGTCCTGATCAAGGTGAGGAGATGCAAGTCCATTAAAAAAACATTAGCTTCCAACCAGACTCCTGTAATGAGAACATCAGAAGGGAAGAAAGAAAGCACAAGTTAGAGGTTACTTTCTGATTAACAAGGGCTCATAATAAATTATAGTGGCATTTTCTAAAGTTAAAACGTATGAAGTAGGGGATGCAGACAGAGAGAATGCATACGTGGGAAAGTAAAAAACAGAAGAATTGTCTGGGAATGTCTGGCACTGTGAGTAGTGAGGGCATGGTTGGAGGAGAATAGAAGAAAAAGGAGTACATCTTACTTTAAGGTTAGAGGGAAGAACACTGACAACGAAATGAGGAATCAAAGCAGTCTGACTGGAAAGGGGACTTTGGCTGGAAAAGTATGGAAACTACTACATTTCAAGAAAAGCTGCTGTAAGGGAGCATGGTGAGTTTAAATCTATTCTGAGCAAGTCATAGCTTACCTTAAGGGAAAGGGGAAAAATCTGGAAATTGGAGGTACAGTGGTTAAGAAAACAAGCGTGTACATAACCAAATCCATTAACCCCCGAATACTTAAGAGGTCCTAGCAGGGAGCATGCACTTATACAGGAAAAACTAAACTTTTCTCCTTCTTTTAAAGAAGCATACACACAGATATACACATAGAGCCAGAGATGTTCTATGTTGTACTAAAACGCAAGAGATTTTAAGTCTTCCCTCAGATGACAGCTGTGGGGGAGGGACCAAGAAGCATTCTAACACCCATCAGGAGTGATCTGGCCAGAACAGAAAGCAGAGCGTGGAAATCAAAGAAAACAATCAGTAGTCACCATTCAAGAAAACTAAGAGCACAATTGAGAACTTCTGCTCAACCGTAAAGCACGGTCACATCACTTGCACATCCTGACCAAACTTCAGCTCCTCAGTCCACAGCCCTTGTTCCAATGTTGTGACACCGATCTGCAGCGGGCAGCCTGGCAATCCTACCATATGAGAGAGAACTGAGGGTGCAAAGGAAAAGGGGGGATGAAACTCGGGCTGAAGATTTCAACTAGTGCCCGAGCTGGCCACATGGCCTATACATACAGACTCAACCGTAATGTGAGCACTTACGAAACATGGAGGAGCCAGCCAAAGAAAAACTACACCTATAAGCTGCCTGATGCGCCTACACTCTGAAATGGCACTATTTCAGCTTGGGGTCCTCAGAATGTGTCATGGCCTCTGGTTTCTCTAAACATCTATGTATGCAGGTATCTTTCTCAATTTCTATACGAGAAAATGAAAGCCCTCAGTGCCTTCTCAATTTCATATCATATGGGTTTCCGAACCTTTGTATTAGACCAAAATTGAACAGAATGCTCAGTTTTCACTGGATCAGGAGGACAGCAATGAAGTGAGAATAATACATATCAAGCAGAATAATGTCTTAAAACAACTACAAAAAGTCAGCGCCACAGACTACCTAAGAATATCCTCACACTCCAAAGCATACACACACATACCACACGAGATGTGATTTGGGAACTGCTCCTACAAAACAAGACTCAGAGGATAACTAGTGCATCAGAAGTAAACTACAGTTGACCCTTGAAAAATACAGGTTTGAACTGCACTGGTCCACATATATGGAGAATTTTTTCAATAAATTCATACACAGTACTATACAATCTGAGGTTGGCTGAAATCTGTGGATGCGAAACCACAGAAATGGGAGGGCTGATTGTAAATTTATACTCGAATTTTCAACACACAGAGGTTGGCTCCCCTAACCCCTACATTGCTCAAGGATCAACTGAATAGCACCCACCTCTTAGAGGTTATGGCTCCATTTTGGTGGTAAAGTTTGAATAGATTGAGGCCAAAGTGGGTCAATCAGACTTTAAGCCTCAGAGGTCGAGGCCATCCTGAGGAAGGGTAGACAAAAAAAAGGCTGCTGTCTTTTGCTGCTCTAGATGGAACATACCCTTTGGTCTCAGGAACACCTGTCCATACAGTATAAATACTATTTTTTTATATAACTAAAAGGTATTGTGCACAGAGCTTGGAAGTTCTTAAGATAAATGAGACTAATTATCCAGATGGAATAACCAACATATCTAAAGGATGACCAGGAAAACTGGGGAACTAGAAAACCTGTCTCAAGAGTTAATTTTCCTCATCTGTCATAGGCCTGCACCAGCCAAATGACTGTTTTCTGGGAACTACTGGGTTACAGGATTTTTCAGAGATATCCAAATTGAACCATCCCATAATGGAAGAAAACTCCCATCTTCTAGGTGGATAAAATGAAGCAAGATGACAGCTTTTAAAGTCTCAGGCTCAGATGTTCAACTCCCAAAATTCTAATGATCAGTGGATCTCACAATTTCTCTATCAAAGGCTATCAGACGAGCAAAGCCACCAACAATAGTGACGTGCAGTTACACATTCTGACTATGAAGCTGAGTGTGGCCCCATGCTTTGCACAGACCAAGTAACACCCCCCTGGTCACTCTTATTCTAGCTAGCTGCACAGGACACACACGGTGGGCTGCAGGAATGGGGGAGGATGGTGACTGACACTGAACCTACAAGCAACACTAGCAACTGTGCGAGCTCCAATAAGACAGGGACGTGCTGCCACTGCTACGGGAGTGAAGAGCTCGACCAAAAGACCCATGCAACCCACCCTCCCGCCCACCCCGAGACTGAATTAGGCCAAAGCTATCTGTGGGCTCCACCTCTCTTGAAGCCTGCTTTTCTGGAAGATATATGGGCACTTCTCAAAACTCAACCTACTGCAAAATCTAGAAAGAAGTATCTAGAACCCACAGCTTAACTGCTGATTTTCTGAGGGGTATCTTAGATTTCTATAATATCAAGCACTCCAAGACTGTGGAATAAACGAGAACAGAGAAGGGAGGCAGGTAAAAAATGTTAGTTAACTTCATTTCCCCATATATCTGCTCTCTACAAAAAAAGACAAAAAGAATTCCTAACTACAACTCTGCTTAATTAAAAAAAAAAAAAAAAACATTTATTTATTTGGCTGTGTTGGGTCTCAGTTGCAGCATGCGGGATCCAAGTCCCTGACCAGGGATGAAACCTGGGACCCCTGCATTGGGAGCACAGAGTCTCAGCCACTGGACGACCAGACAAGTCCCTCTGCTTAGGTTAATGGCAGACAATGTCAAACAACAAACTAGAGGGCAGTAGCTGAATATAACAAGACTTCTTTCACATTAGTTTGACAGGTTATCATTAGGTAACAGTTTGTAGTCCAGCCACTGCTTGTGAACGACAGGCACTCACAGCAGGGGGAAGGGCTTCTTTTCCCTTCTTCATCCAGTCCCCCATGTATCCACCCCAAAGACATGAAACAGAACTACTCCAACTCTTCACTTTCCTCAATTACCATGACTTCAGACCAACCAAACTGGCCAAAACCAAGAACATTTTCCTAATGTACCTGATGTGAAACCACAAAATTGAGAAGAGACCGCAAAGTCACCTGGGTCATGCAACAGCCTTCAGGAACCACAAACAGACCATCCCCACCAGAGTCTAGACTACTTTTAAAGATCTCCAAAGAAACAGAGGCAACAACTGCTCCTGCTTGTTTATGTACCAGAAACAATCTCTGTTGGAAGTTTGTTTTCAGGTGGGATTGCCAAGCTGGTGGGATGTAACCTGGAGCCTGTCTGAGAATGAAAATAATGAGCTAAGGTCCCTTGATCCAGCCAAGCCTACCTCAACTTTTCAGTTACTTGAGTTAACATATTTAGTTCCCTGCCCCCAACCCTCCTGGCTTTTGCTTTGATTAAAAAAAAAAAAAATGCTGTCAGTAAGTTTTTCCAAAATATATCCTGCCATTGAAGTATCCTCCACATGGTCTCTAAAGCTTTAAAGATAATTTTTTTTCAGATCCACTTTCTCCTCTCTAACTAAAGTATCCTGATTTTCAAAATCTTTTAAAATAGATATTAATTCTAAAAAATTATTAATATTGCACCTTGAAAACTTACAACTAGGCAATGGTCTTACTTTTCTTTTTTCTGTCTTGGCCAATTTCCCTGATTTTTTCATTTGAAAGTTTGGTGGGGTTAAAATACAACAGTGAGGGACTTCCCTGGCGGTCCAGTGGTTAACACTTTGCACTGCCAATGCAGGGTGCACAGGTTCAAACTCTGGTCAGGGAACTAAGATCCCACACCTGGCATGGGCAAAAAATAAAATATAACGATAACAGTAAAAAAGCTATCATTTATTGAGAACTTACTATGTGACAGACGCTATGACAGCTCTACATGGAATTAGCCCACTGAATACTCGGCAATCCAATGAGACAGTTGTTTTTATTATTTTCACTTACAAATGAGGAAACTGAGGACAGAAAGTAATACGGCTGGAGGAGACGGGGTTTGCGACCTGCAGACACTGTGTTCTTAGCCATTATACCATGTCAAGTTAAAGCAGTCAAAAAACAAGCAAAAATAGCTTAATCTCAGGTCCATTTCAAGGTAAGACATCTCACAAACAAGCAGAAAATCTGCCCTCCTGAGTTTCTGGTTATGTAAATCGAAGTCCTCCCATCCCCTTTACCTGCTTTAAAAGGAGGGAGAGACCATGGTTGATTCATGTCAATGTATGGCAAAAACTACTACAATATTGTAAAGTAATTAGCCCCCAACTAAAATAAATTAAAAAAAAAATAAAATAAAAATAAAAGGAGGGAGAGAAACCTTTACTATCAATGTTTTTCCTTTCATAAGAGATCGTCAACAAGCCAGCAACGGGGCTTTGTCCCACCTTTCTCAGTGGTGCCGGTCCCGTTCTCTATCCCGGTGTCTCTCGTGCTCTCGGTTCCTTTCTTGGAAGTAATCATCATGCCGGTCTTCATTATGAAGCAGGTCCCGGTGCCTCCTGCTGCTTTCCCGGGACCGGCTTGGTGACCTCTCTCGGGACCGATGTCTTTTCCTATTAGAAAGATTGTTTTCAGCCTCACTCAGAAGACCTACCCCATTCTTTCCAAGAACATGGTGCTTTGGTGTTTCCTACTGTTTGTTAGACCACTCTTCTATCACTCTATCATGGGCCCACTGTCTGAGGATGTTAGCTCTTTAAGGACTAGTCTTTTAAAGAAAAGTAAGAACAAATTTGTTGAGACTTACTAATGTATCAGGCACAGTGCTAAGAGCTTCACATGCTTTATTTCACCTAATCTTTACCACAGATCTGTAAGATAAGTACTATCACTGTCCTCTTTCTAAAAATGAGAAAAATACGGCTTCAAAAGTCGAGTAAGCTTCACACTCAAGGTCACACAGATAGTTAGGAGTAGAATTCAAATCCAAGAATGTATGGCTCCAAAGCCCACATTCTTAACTACATTGGTCTTTCTTCCTAAATAAGCCCGCTGCCTCACCCAACACCGATTTCAGACATTACAACATTTATTAATGTAAACATTTGATCAATTTCTTCCCCTTAAAGGCATGAGGGCTAGGTCTGCTCTTTCAGCCAGGTCCTTGCCAGATACCCTGTGTTCCTTTCCTCCCCCGGCCAACTCCTGGAAAAATGCTGCTCAGGGCTAGCCACCGCTGGAGCAATTATCAACTCACCTGGACGAGCTCCCACTGGCACCCACACTGTAAGACTTGGCTTCAATGCCATGAAGACAGTCCTTAAGAGAGGAGATGAGGACACGGCAACGCTCATCATTGGCGACCCGGGACTGTTTGATAACAGCAATGGCTGTGAGCAGCGTCTCAATCGCGTCACTGTAATCCCCTGACAGGGGATGGATGGGAAAGGTCAAGGATGAGCAGAGGCAGGAAACTAACTGATGAAAAGGAGAACTCAGGAGGACACAAACCAAGAGTAACTAGCTGTCCCACAGAACCACAGTATAGTGGATGAGGCAGAAGCGGCAAGTATAAAACTGTATGGAACCGATATTCCAATGGTCTGGAATCAGACAGATGCTCTTAGATACTGCTAGTGGATGTATGAACTGGCATGTCATTGTCTGCAGGCTATTTGACAACACCCATTATAATAAACAATGTGCACACTTTTTGACCTATCAATTCTAAAAATTTTCAACTTCTGCTCACAAGTATATAATTTAAACAATGTTTATTTTAGCATCATTTGTTGTATTAAAGAATCAGAAACAACTTAAAAGTTCCTTCAATAGGGTCTGGCTATATAAATTAAGGAACACTGGTTCTACAGAATATTACATAGTTGTTAAAAAGCAAGAGGTAATAAATCTGTATGTAAACAAAGCAATCCATGTAAAGCACTTATGCACAGTGCCAGGCACAGAGTAAGGGCTCAATAAATGTTAGATTTTAGTTGATATAATAGATGATCAGAATATTGTTAAAAAGCTATGAAACAGTATTCCATCTTTGTAAAAACAATCAAAATTATATATATTTGATGCTATATGCAAAAAAAAAATCTGAAGGACAGAAACTACATTGTGCATGGCAGTCTGACAGTTCTTGTTCACAAGTCTTTCATTTATTAACACTGCATAGTTCTGTCTGAATTATTTGTAATCGATAACCAAATATGTATATACACAGAGTTAACATATAGTTAAAACACGTTATGTTGTGTGCATACACACACACACATTTTAAATTACGCTGCCATGAAGAACTAGCTCCTTCACCCATTTGAGCAATACTCAGACTCACGGATAGTGGTCGGGGTGGGTACCACCTGCACACTTCCTAACTAAAGCTTTCGTGAACTGCAAGGGCCTTAAAGACAAGATAATGCAGGGAAAGCATGAAACCAGGCAGGGGCCCAGTGACAGGACCAGCAGCTTCCTCGTGCAGGGTAGTAAAGAACAAAACAGACTGTGGAGGAACTGCAATTCTGTGGAGGCCAAGGAATGCTGGGATTTTGGCTCGACCAGGGGAGGGAATTTTTGCCTGTTTTGTAGGCAGTCAATAAATATCTGTGGTTTGAATGACTGAAATGAGAACAAAAGAAAGGGAGGAGACAGAGGTTCACTTACTCATCATCTCAATGTGAAGGAATTGGTGGAGAATAACAATGACTGTTTTCCTTTATACTCTGTGTATCTGACTTGCTACAATGAGCATACATAACTTTTTAACTTAAAGAGATTTACTCAGATGTCAATGAAGATTTCCAGTGGAAAAAAGAGAGAATATATACATGCCTTCTGTCTTTACTCTGTATACAGATTTAGTAGTAAAGATGAGAAATTATGGAAAATGGATGAAAATAGTTATTTCTTAGATATGACAATCTATATCTACATTCATATGGGAAACTCACAGGAAGAAGTGAATATGATTAGTTATAATGCGAAACTTGGATCAGAACCGGGCAACTCTCTATATTCTCTTCTCTTAGGAACCAAAGATTCTGTTTCCTCAGCTCTCTCTCTGTTTCCTCAACCAAAGTATGGCTTCTGGTTCTGCTCACTTAATACTGAAAGGAGGGCAAAAGTTAGCTATAAGGGTGTATCATGCCTTAAGATGACACCCAACAGGTTTGTCTTCTTCTAGGACAGGCTACATGGAGGCCATCAGCTCTGCCTCGATCCTCAAATATAATCAGATTCCATATCAACCATCATCATCAGTTCTAAAAACCCAAGGTCTACACAGACACTAGACCCAGTGATCAACCACTGAGATCAAGATTTCCAGGAAGCAGGAACCACCACAATGAGACAGTATTAGTTATTTACATTCTACGCACTAAGTTGCTTTTCATGGGGCACGTCTAGATACAGGCTAAATAAACAGTACCAGTGTAGCTCCCCCAAAGCCCCAAACCAGGTTATTATTGATTTTCAAAACGTGCCACTCTTGAGAATCTACCAGTGCTCCAATTTTATCTTGAATTTCTTACCAATGGAAATGAGAAAACTAAAAGTAAGCAGAAGGCAGCAAAGCTAAGGATGAGTTACCTGCACTGGCTCCAGATACAGCTTTCGAAATGGCACTGCTGGAAATTGCTCTGTTCCGCTTCATGATGTCTTCAAATTCTGCTTCACTCACTGTAGAGGGCGGAGGGCCCGAATCTCGGCTGCACACAGAAATACAGAGAAACATCATTCCTGACTGCCCACACCCAGTGTTATCTTACCATACTCTAGAGTACTATGCTATCTAATTACACTGTCCTGTATGCTGTCTTAAATGATTCTCAGCCTGTTCACATGTTTTATGTTCATGTTCTCTTCAAAGACAGGATTTATGTGATATACTTTTATAATTTTGGCATGACCCCATAGTGCTAGACACTCATAGCACTCATAACAGTGACTCAGAGCACTCAATTTAATCGACCACCTGAAAAAGGGATACAAAGGACACACTTTGGGTGAGAGGTTAAGATGCAAACAAATACCAAATAAAAACATTCTCTAACAGGTAGTTAACTATTTCCCAGGACTCGATACTATGACAACAGAATTTCCACAAGGGAAAAACACAATAGTTCAGTGCTCACTTACTTCCTTGGGGAGAACAAAATAAACTTAACACACTGTCTACCCTGCTATGCCTGGCTCAGATTTGAAAGGAAGAAGATAGTCCTTACCTGCCATGGTGGTTATAGGGTGCTGAGGCTTTCATGTAAGTATCTGGTGGAGGCCCCACTGTGGCATTTGGTGGGGGGAAGAAGGCTGGATTGAGGTGAAGGGCAGGTGGGATGGCCCCAGGAGGGGGTACAGCCAGATGAGGAGGTAATCGAGGAGGAGGGGGCATGAGATGCTGGTAGTGGATGCCAGGAGGAGGAGGAGGGACCCCAAAGCTTGAGGAGAGAGGTGGTGGGGGTGGAATGGGGGGTGGGGGCAGACCCATCAGGGGAAGGGCTGAAGGAGGGCGATTAAAGTAGGGCAGCACACTGGGGGGCTTATCCACACGGGCAGATGAGGGCACAAGGTTCTCAGAGGGTGTGGCCCGTCCATCAGCAGAATCACTAGAATCTCGGGAGTGGGCCCGTGGAGGTATTCCTACGAAGAAAAAAGAATTATTGTTACTGCCCAAGCCTTAAACATAACCACAGGATGAGTTCATCCGTCAGCAAGAGTCATCTGATACCACACCAAGGAAGGTGACAGGTGGCTAGGGAAGAAGGTAAAATCATCTACTGCCTCAGAAAGGTCAGAGGCAGCCTAGTTCAGACATAAACCCAGGAAGCAGTACCACCCTAAATTCTGTGTGCTAAAGAATTCTCTTTATCTAGAACTTTCAGTGTTTCACATTTAAATTATCCTTAAATTTGTTTTCTATTTTTAAACGCAGAAAGTTTTTAATAACCCACAAGAAAAATGACAGTGTTGAAAAATGTTCATTACTGTTCAGCTGGATTGAAGCAGACTGAAAATCTCATTTTCTCTGGTAGGAGTTCAGGGACTCTTTCCTTGGGCTTGTAGTAGTTAACCTTTTCTATCCTGCTATATAGTTGAAACTTTCTCTTTACCTTGGCACTTTAGCCAGTGAATTTGGAGAAAAGGAGGGACAGGCAGGGTAGGGACAACACTTCTTCCATCCAAGTACCAAAACTGGTAACTGGGATGAGGAAGAGACACAGAACAAAAAGTGGAAGAGTGGAAGTTAAACGAGAGAAAGTGGGAGATAAGCCAAGAAAAGATCAGCCCATAGAATGAGCAGATGGCACACAGCTGACATCAAGGACTCCTTGCAAAAGCTTGGTATAGAACATGTCTGAAATCTGGGAAACTCCCACTATATTTCAACAGTCCAAACCCTCTACCCCACAGGGCAGCCTTCTAGGAACATGATCATGGTTCAGTGGTATGTTATTGTGCAAAATGGACTCAAAACATTTCTGTATACAGCTGGAAACATGGCTCTGATACCATCGAGTCACTTGGGTTAAACTTGTTCCCTTTTTCCAATTTAATAGTCCACACTAAGCCTGGTTAACGTGAAATCCAACAGAAGAATGTGATCACATGGCCTTGGGAGTCTTGGATGTAAAAAGATGCCATCAGGAGACAAGTGTGGAGAGCAGAAAAGAAGAGTGCTCCTTAAACAAAAACTTGTTAGTAAACCCTAACTCCTGATGAAAGCATTAAGTGGAATTAATCCCTTTGGCAACCACGTTGGTCTCTCTAATGTAGTATATCACCAGTGCCTACCACAGCATTCTCGTGCTTTTCATGTCTCACACACATGGCACCATGCTTCTTCCCGGAGTTCTCTCAAACTGAAGAAAGAATGCTAGCAAGTGTAATCCCCTGAAAGTTAGCTACCTTCCCAGGTACTGTTCCCACATCAGCAAGAGTTTTTTTTCTTTGTAGCTATGGCTACAAATCCCAAGAGTAGCAACCGTTTTTAAGCAGACTATGTCAACCAGCTGTAGTGAGTGAATTAACAGGGTCCAACTATATCAACATGACAGAGCAGAAAAACAAGACTCAATCACCACCATCATTCCAGCAAAGAAAGGTAAAACCCAGGAGTAAACAGCCCAGTAGTACTAAAACAATTAGGTGTTCAACACAAATGTAAAATTATACATCTTACGGAAGTCAGAAGGGGGCTGAATCATACAAAGACTCTGAAACACAATGGACTCTGAAAATTCACATTATCAAGGAAGAAAAGTAGTGTCTTCTAACACAGATCAACAGGAGCTCACAACACTTCCATCTAGGCTCTCAATCTAGTTATAAGAACATAGTTGTTCCTATGCAAGAGTTAAGTGACCATATTTCCACCTTCCATCTATCTATCCAAGGTCCCAGTAGGCTACTCAATCAACACAAGGCACTATTTTGAGAGAAAGACTTAAGCAGTTACAGAAAGTAGGTAACAAAACTTTGCCATCGCCCCCACTGTAGTTAAAAGGCAAGTAATGGCAGCTGGCTGTTTCAAGCAGGGCCTTGCAGGGTAGCTGCACCTTGTGAAGTCATGACAATCCAAAGCTGGTTCCCAGGTTTCACAGGTTCAGACACTGATTTTAACAGTGGCCCAGGGGTGACTGGACCCTAGGAGATTGATTCACACTATTCAAACTCACAAGAGACTGATTCTTAAACCAGAATGCCAATTTTTTAATTTACAATGAGAAATACAACTGCCAAGCAGACTGGAATACTCGTGTCAGCTGGTCAGTGCATTCTCTTCCCAGTAGGAGACCCTAGCTGGGAAACCAAATTAGTATCAGTATTAGTATTAGTATTAATATTAGTAGAAGATGACTTGGTAAGAACAGGGTCAGAATAAAGGGAGTAAGGTGAGCTTAAGGCATACCATCATCAGGCTAATGTGGCATGATGCAACATCCTCTACTAACGGGAAACACTTGCCAAGCAAACTAAAATAGGAGGTAATCAAAAGGGTACCCAACCCCCCTGGTCAATGCTGGAGAAACACTGTTAAATTTTTACTCTCTAGCATTTCTTTTGGTCGATTCCTTAAAGAGTACCCTTCCAATGTATGTTTATAACAAGATTACAGCCATCTTTATGCACCATATTTGTATTTTACTGTGGTTGCTTAGTATTTGATAGAGAGAGATGTCTTACAAGTAAGTCCATTTGCTATATACTGATTTTTTAAATAGAAACACATAATTCAGAGGTGACAGGAGCTTTATACACTGTGTCCAGTTCAAATGGGGAAGTAGGCCTTAAACAGTAAAGTGACTTGCCCAAGGTCACATAATGAGTTAGCAGCAGAAATGTATAACCTGAACTACCTGACTTCTGGCACATAAGTCTCATTTTTAGCTCACCTACTGCCATGATGCCACCCATAATCACTACCACCCTCCCTAAAACTCCTCCACAATGTAGGCCAAGCCTACAGCACAGAAAACAAACCCACAAAATACCCCCCTTTCATACAGATGGTCTCCACGTACCCCCTCTTGGGACTCGGACGCACTCACGTTTCCGAGCCTGTGCCTCAAACTGTGACAGGTTCTGCCGGGTGGCCGGCCTCACATCCACTTTTTCTCCATTAAGAACTTTTCCTGGCAGAAGTTCCAACAATTTGTGGACAGAGTTTTCAGAGGCTACCACCACCTCAGCATACCTTGAGGAAGAAAAATTTTAAATGTGTGAGATCTACTAGACAATCAAGAGAGAAACACAGAAATTCTCTTCCACTTTTGGTAAAGCAAAGGATACCCTACTTATATTACATATACAAAACTATCAACAACAAAAAATGTCAGCCTCAAATTTTCCCATTTATTTCAAATTAGAAACCAGCTTTCTTTGCCCTTCAAAGGATGGATGTTCTCCTACCTCGCAGTGAGGTCCCCATTCTAAAGGTGGTTTATCAAAAACAAGGCAGTAAACTGGGCCAGGGTGGGAGGGATTAAGTTATAGGGCCAAAATAACAGTACAGATCTGTTATCCCAATGGTTACAAACTGAAAGGGGCTTCTCAAATCCAGACCTCACCCTTTGGACTGGCCATTTGCTCGATTCTCTGCAAATTTCAACTCCACCACATCATAGACTCCTATAGAGCGAATAACCTGGATCAGCTGCTGGTCTGTGGTCCACTGGGGCCGGCAAGATGGAAAAGGAAGAAATGTCAAGAGCTATATCCCCTCCCTCAGAATGTCCCAAACCCTTCCCCCAAACCCAGGAGTCTAGTCATAACCATGACCTCCCACAGGAAACCCAGAAGGCCATCAGGATGTCAATGAGAGCAGATTTTAATATTGTCCTCACCCAGACAGAACTGCAAACTACCCACCGCTGCCCCAATCCCCGTATCTGAGACTAAGAAAATTAAAATCTATTTTAACTCTGACTGCCATGTGGATCATCAGTTCAAACACTGATTACTAGCAGCTTTTAGTTGGGAGATCTGACAGGCCAGAATTGATCACTGTCAACAACTTTCCCCTCAGTACATACAATTCTTAACTTGGAAAAAACCACCTCCCATCACCAGCCCCAAAACATGTCACACAATAACTTTTGCAGAACAACAATCACCACCTACCCCGAGTGTACTACAGCTATCAAGGTCTTTGCTCCCTCTCACCCATCATTATCACAGGACCATCTAATGACCACCAAGAGTTCAAGGTGTTCACTCTGAAATCTCATCCCACAGATGACCCTGGTAGACATAAAGCCCCAGGGTCAGGGGCGGTAACAAGATGGCAGAAAAAGCAACTACCCACTTAATCATTGCTTTCTTCGGCACCAGTACGTCCTCAGGATAGTTCTCTTTCAGAGATCAATCCAACCTGATCCCAGGAAAAAGAAATCCAACCCCATCAGAGCACAAAGCAGTGCAACAGTGGATTCTGAAAATGCCATCACCTCCCAGTGCTCTCCCTCCGGCCCACCCAAGCCTTTGTGGTTACCCACGCTCACCCAGGAGAAACTGCCCACATAGACAGCAGCTCGCCTATTGCGCAGGCCACTGTAGGTGTACAGAATTGCAGGGGTCTTGTTATTGGGCTTGGGAGATGGCTCCTGGCGAACAGGAGGCGGCGGCTCAGTGCTGCTGCTTCTGTCATCTGAGGGCTGTGAAGTGGCTGTCAACACGTCATCATACAGGTCAATCTGATCTGTGTTGTTGAACTCTGGGTCCTAAGAGACGAGGCATTGGCAAAGGTGGGTTTGAAAATCTTTCATTTTGTTCATTCTATTTCACTCTAATTTACTTACAATCCACAGTCAAATACTTTGTAAAACACACAAAAACTTCCTGTCATACTCAAAAAACTTCCCCATGTAAAACCATTTTAAAAATTGTTTATGTAGGTGTTTCTCTTAAGACCCTGTTAGGAGTCTGTAGTGTTTCTATCTTTAATCGACTGTGAGACTCAAAATGTACATGATGATTAAACAAGCACACTAAGAATGCACAGGGCTTCCCTGGTGGCTCAGTCAGTAAAGAATCTGCCTGCAACACACGGGAGAGCTGGGTTCGATCCCTGGGTTGGGAATATCCCCTGGAGGAGGGCGTGGCAACCCATTCCACTATTCTTGCCTAGCGAATCCCCAACGACAGAAAAGCCTGGTGGACTGCAGTCCACAGGGTTGGAAAGAGTCAGGCACGACTGAGAGACTAAGCACAGCACAGCAAGAATGCACAGAAATACATCTGCTATTACTATCAAGTAAGCCAGGTTCTCAAGACCACATTTACACTGATGGAATTTTCAACATCTTACACTATTTCCCAAATCAAGAGTTACACAAAACTTACTATTCTACTTAATAACGCTCTAAAGCTCACAGTATATAATCCCTTCTTTCTATTAACCATCAAAAAATAAATAAAATAAAAAGGAAGTGAATAACTGGGGGATTTTCCTTTATACGTTCCAGTGCATGACACGCAGATCCAACACATTATCATGACATTTATATAAGAAACATCTCTAAACAATACCAGAGATGTCTAATGATATACAAAAGCAGTCAAAGTTCTCTAAAACATAAAGCTCAGGAAATAGAACAAGCACCCATAAGGTGTATTATACTAACCATTTAGAATATGAACGTGCATTCTGAAAGATAGGTGAGATACACTTTTTGTCTGTTATACATTACTGTTATAGACTGAATGTGCCCCCCCTCAACACCTCCTTGAAGGGCTTCCCAGGTAGCACAGTGGTAAAGAATCTACCTGCCAATGCAGGCGACACAGACAGGTTCAATCCCTGGGTCGGGAAGATCCCCTGGAGGATGGCATGGCAACCCACTCCAGTATTCTTGCCTAGAGTCCCATGAACAGAGGAGTCCATAGGGTCACAAGGAGTCAGAAACGACTGAGCACACACTTGCATTGAAACACTGCTCCCCAATGTGATGGTATTAGGAGGTGGGGCCTTTGAGAAGTAACTGGTCTTGAGGGTGGAGACTATGAAATATATTAGTGCCCTTGTAAGAATTTGAGCTTGCTTGCTCTGCTCTCCGTCATGTGAGGATACAAGTTGGCAGAGGCTGCTCCCCAGAACACAAACCTGATCTCAGTCTTCTAGCCTCTAGAACTGTGAGAAATAAATTTGTTGCTTATAAGTCACCCTATTTTTAGTATTTTGTTATAGCAGACCAAGCTAACACATATCAAAACTCCTAAAATCATAAGAACTACTATTAAGGGAACTTAGTATTTAAGAGTTTTCAGTGTTATTATCTTCAAGAGGATCTTTTTAAGGATCAGACAAGTTTTGTTTTTTTTTCCCCCAGGTAACCGTCTAAAACATCCAAACAGTGCTAAAGATGAAACTGCCAAAAAACAGATACAAGGAGACATTTGGAGTGTTTTAGGGACACTAGAGCTCATTCATGTCATTGCTGTCTTTTAACAATGGGAATAAAGAAAGATCTACACAAAGGGAATAAAAAAGAACCTGATTCGGCAACTTGCTCAGTTCCCTGAAGGAGAATCATTTCCCCTAATGCACCTAAGGTGCGGAAGCTCCACTAACTTTCTCCCTTCAACCCCATCACAAGAATTCCTGATTCTGGAGTGCAACTAGAGGACTCACTACAAAATACATTCTTAGACCTACATACCATTAGAAACTTTTGGAAACAATCTTTCAGTTTCTCAGTTTATCTGAAGTAAAAGGGAAGAACATGCACAGCAAGATAATGTAGATAACTTCAAATGTTACAAATACTCTAAGAAGCCCAAAGGAAGAGTTTGAACCTTGTAAAAAATCTCAGAAAGAGAAAAGAGAGTACCCTTTTTAGAGACAACTTAAAAAGCATGAAAAAGAACCAGGGAGGTAAATAAGCACAAGAAGACGATCTTAGGTAGTCAAATCTATAAATAAGGATCTTGCATAAAAAAGGATGAGTATGATGGAGAGCTGCTAACACTGGAGAGTACAGGGTGGATAATAAATTTAAAAGGTGAAGAACGTCACAGCTAGTAACTCAATATTTTGTGTGTAAAATATTTGACAATCTAAGTCTCAAACAATTCTAACTCTAGACAAATCATTTATTCATGCACTACATATGATTTGCTCTTATGGTTCAAGGTAAAGAGAAGACTTAGAAACGACTTGATCCTCTTCAATGCTCTAATCCTAAAACAACACTACTTCAAACCAGGGTAACTTTTCTTAATTAATCAAGGATTGTGAAACGGAACTTAAATAAGTAAACTCATGATTTTGAATGGTCAGTGGAACCAAACTGGCATTCCTTCCATGAAGCATCTGTGATTCAGAGATGCATGTTGCAACGCTGTAATACAAAGACTATTGCTGATAACTAAGTAGTGAACATGCAGACTTGGGCAGCTCAGAGATCAAAGGTATCACCAGGAAATCTCCCATACCATAAGCCTCAGTGAACAATCTACTCTTTCAGGGTTCCTTAGAGAGTATGACAGTCTCGGTGTATGGATTATTTTACCACTTTAAGAAATACAAAAGGATTCAAGGAATGCAAAATTGTCACAAGATTCAAATGGTCTCTCTGGGCCATAGAACCTCAGTTTAAAGAATTTTGTAGGAACTGTTCTGATGCATAAGGCAGACCTACTGAGGATTCTACTGAAGATTTTGTTGAAGAAATAATGTATTAAGTTGTATTTGCATCTAAATCTGCTAGCAACATCAACATTTTCCTAAGACAGGAAAACAAGTAAGGACCTGAGGTTTTTCTGATTACCAAATGAACTGATAATTTATGCAGTTAAAGCAAAATCTAATTCTACAAATTAAGTGAAAAATACAGTATTTTACAGGCATTGATGTCAATGATTTCATTTCAAGGAGATTAAAAAAGATGTTTAATACTGAATTAATACCAGGGAGAAGTTTGCATTTTCTAGCAGAGGAACAGCTGTGATTGTCTCAGGAAGCTTCTTAGTTTACAAAAGAGAACTTGCATGATTTTGAATTTAAATAAGAACTTCCCCACCTGAATGCTCAATGTTCCTACTTGCCAGCACTTTCCTGGTATCTAAAGTGTTAGTCACTGAGTTGTGTCCGACTCTTGTGACACCATGAACTTTAGCCCGCCAGGCGCCTCTGTGCATGGGATTCTCCAGGCAAGAATACTGGAGTGGGTTTCCATTCCCTTCTCCAGGGGATCTCCTGACCCAGGGATCGAACTCGGGTCTCCTGCATTGCAGGCAGATTCTCTACTGTTTGAGCCACCAGGGAAGACACAGTAATAAAGCTTTTTCTCAAAGCAACCTAAGTGACATAATTTTCTTATAACTGTAACCAAAGCCCAACACTTTTGGCTTTGTAATGACTATTTCCACAATTCTCACCTCCCTTTCCTTCCCCATCACTGTCCACTGCTGTCAATCACCAAGAACTGAACCTCTTTTAAGCACACAAATCCATCTTCCCCCTTTTATCTCACTAGTTCTAATACAATGCCTAGCAAACAGAAGTAGCTCAGTAACTATTTGCTGATGAAAGTAAGGAGGAAACTGAGCATACTGTGCAAAGTGCCTGTCTCAGAGCAAGAAACAGAAAAGAGACAAGACACTCAGCAGGGATGGCAGCTTTCAGTCACTTTTCGAGTTGTTCTCCTCAGCCCAAGAGAGCCCCTGTGAACTCCCAGGGTCCCTCTGCAAAAGAGGCTCTTGCGGCACATACTGTAACAGATTTGGAGTCAGCACCACAGATTCCATCTAGGAACAGTGCTTATTTCCCCTGGGGAGCAAAGTACACATGACAAGATTCTTGTGCAGGGGTAAGTTGGGGTGAATTAGTAACATTCCTATAACGTTCTAAAACACAATCTGTACTGGCGGCCTTCAATCTAAGCTTACTTCTAACAATCCCAGTCAAACAGAGCTTTTACCACTTCTCCGGCAGCTTCCAAATTCTACTAAAACCAGCTTTGCTAAAAATTAACTCATTTGTGGGGGGAAAAAGCACCCTTTCTTGACCTTCCCCAGGACATAAGACATTTAAAATATATACTTTCTTCAACTTAACCAAGTACCAAATTGTCGTTTTGGTAGAAATATCTACTTGATTTCACACAAAAAAGTCCTGTTTAATTGAAGAGACCAGAGACCAAATTGTTGAGACCAACAACTCAGTGGATGAGACCTATGTCTTGTCTATGATCGACAAGCTATACTGCTTAAGAAATTATGAAATCTCACTTCTCAGACCACATGTGGCTACACCTGTGGTCAAGGACCCTGTTCTACCCATTTCCCAGAGTGAATCATTAGCAGCATTGTCATCAACCCACAGATAATGAAATTAAGGGGAAACGAGGTTTTTAAAATTAATAATAGAAAAGAATTAATGGAGCCTTTTTTTCTTGCTATTCTATATTTAAAAGAATGACATAAAAAGTAGCAAAAGTCTTGATTCAAAGTATTATGAAAAATTCAGGAAAGCAAATGGTTTGTTAACTAAATATACTAAGTCTTTCTTTTTATCCATAAATAATTGACTTGTTTGAAATTTAAAGAAAGATTTTCATGTATTTAAGTTAATCATCAGCCACATGTAGACAACTGCAGTTTGCCTGAGAAGACAGGAAAATGATCAACTTTTGCCAACTGAAAGAAATGGCACATAATGGCATATATAAACCCTGTCTGCTGCTTCATATCAAAGTCAGGGTCCATACTGTATAGCACATGGACTCTGCTCAATGTTTTATGGCAGCCTGAATATGAGTGAAGTTTGGCGGAGAACAGATACATGTGTGGCTGAGTCCCTTCCCTATCACAATACTGTTAATAGGCTATACCCCAGTACAAAATAAAAAGTTAAAAAAAAAAAAGTCAGGGTCCAATCAGAGCACTTTCCTTCTCTAGCCTGGTTTTGTTTTTTAAATGCTCTTTATAGGTCCTTACATACAGCCATTGAAAGATGAAAATGGAAAAAAACAGTTTACTCAAGTACAATAGTGCTGAAAATAATCCAGGCAGGATATTAAGTTTTAAATACAAACTTTGGAACATTCTTGAGATCTTATTTCAAGAGCTCACAACTGACCTGTATATGAGATGATTGTTTCAAGGGAGATTACTGTATAGTTTTCTTGACATATCATAAAGAGATCAAGACACTGAACTCAGAGTACGTGAATGGGTCTCTATCTGCTTCTGAACTGGTTTGTCCAATACCTTTACCTGCTCCCACCAATTACATCATCAATAAAGTTTATTACTAAAAAACTAACATTAAAAAGCCTATGGACTTCTCAAGACCAGAGTCAAGCGACTTCTGAAAGAAGGAAGACTGAAAACAACTGACATTAAATGTTAAAGTTATCTTTCATACTTGCACTGCCTTATGAAGGGAAGAGGTACTACATTTCTCCAGCTGCAATTTGAGAGACTCTCAAAGGAACAGGTATCAACACTGTCTTCGTGAATGCTACAGAACACCTAATTCTGATTTTTAAGTGTGGCTAGTCTTCCAGGAGACTGACGTCCAACTTTGGCTTCCTGGAGGAGCAAGTTCCACAGGTTGATACACCACTCTATTAAATCTAATTTTTATTTGCTCTTAAATCAAAGCTTTTAAAATTAAGCCTGGAGGCTTTAGTTGACATAAAGCGGAATAGGCAGAAGTCTTGGAAGTCTGTGCTAGAGGGAAGATTTCAGATCTGACAGACGTGTGTTCAAGCCAAGCAAATCTTCAACCACTGACAGAGCTTGGGACCCCTGCAAGTTTGCTGCAAGTGATTCCTCGGCTGATAGAGGAAAACCCCACTGAGGGTTTTCCCGAGGACTCCTCACCTGATTGAATTCTTCGTCAGCGTATATATCAATCAAGTCAACTCCTTCTGACATGGCTTCGGAAGGAAGATCTCGCGCCCGGAGAATGGACAAGGCAAGAAAGATGCCACTGCGGTATCCGGAAAGAAGCAAGAGTTACAAGGCATGAGGGTCCCAGGCTGGAAGGAGGGCACTGGTTGCCAACCTCCCGTCTCCAGAGACGCAGCATCCAGTCCGTCCGAGATCGGCCCCACCCGCTCCGCCCCGCCCCCGGCCTCGCGCCGCCCCTCGCTCTCCTAGGCCACCGGGGCTCGCGGGGCTCGCTGCCCATCACCCTCGGGCCCGACCGGAGCTGCGCCGCAGCTGCCCGTGGCGCGACGAGAAAGTCCAGGCCTCTGCTCCTACGGGCCCTCGGATGGCGCTGCGAAGAACGACCGCGGCGAAGCCCGCAGGCCCAGCCCGCCGCACCTGCCGAGGCCCCAAGCAGCCCGGGCTAGAAGTCCCTGCGGCTCCCGGAGCTCCAGCCACCTCCGCTCCCCACCCAGGCCTAGTCCTCGCCCCCGGCTAGGCCCGCCCCGCTCCCTCCCCACAGACCCGGCCCGACGCCCTCGGCCCCCTCCCTCAAAGGCCCGCGCCTCCCGCCGCCCGCCAACTCCAGTTGCCCCAAACTCAACCGACCCCCTCCCCGCCTCAGCGCCGTCCCCGAGCCCTCTTCCGGCCCAGCCGGCCCCCGGCCGCGCGCCCCCGTTACCGGGAATATGGCGGCGGCGGCGGCGAGTCTGGACTAGGCCCGAAGCGCGCGAACCGCTCTCGGCCCCAGGTCCCGCCCCCCCGCCGCCGGCGTCACACGCACAGCCACTTCCGCCGTACGCTAGGACGCATCTTCCTGCCCAAGTCTTCGGCGCCGCGGTCTGCGGCACTGGTGTTCGAAAGTATCCGGAAGGGCCTGTGCTGTAGGCCTTTGATGCGGGTCGGGAAAAATGGCGATGGTCGCTGTCTTCCCAGCTCTTGCGCGGGTGAGGAGAATGGGGGTTCCAGACTCCTGGGCGGGCCACAGTGGGAACTGTGTCTCGTCCTCTTCTGAAGTTGTGGAGACCGAGAGAAGCATCCACCTGTCTTATGTAGCCCAGGCAAGGGCAGACCCAAGGAGAGGTTGATCTTGCAACTTACGAGATTCAGGTTACATCCACCCTGGCTTGAGCCCGCAGTGTACTCGTCTCGTAATATCCCTGAACCATCAGTCTTCGTGAGAGACCCAATTCAGATTTCACTTATTTGCCAGGTGGAACCGGCCGGACATCCTCTGGGCGCCTTTTGTCTTTGTTCTTAAGCCTCTCTGTTCTTTTTAAGTCTTCTCGAGAGTCTGTCGTGATTTCACGTGGTTTCATAAGATCGTTTTTCGTTTTGCATATAGGCTGTTAACACTGTAAAATTTTCTCCTAGTGCTGCTTTTTGCCAGTTTCATGATTTTATGATGTATTTTTGTCTCCAGATATTTTCTAATTCCCTTTTGATTTCTCCTTTGACCCAGTTCAAGAGTGAGAGTGTTGTTCAATTTCCACTTATTTGTGAATTTTCCAGTTTTCCTTCTGCTCTTGATTTCTAGTTTTATTCTGTTGTGGTCAGAAAAGATGCCTTGTATGGTTTCGATCTTTTTTGTTAAAACTCGTTCTGTAACCTAACATGCTCTCTGTCCTGGAGAATGTTCTTAGAGTGCTTGAAAATAATGTGTATTCTGCTGCTGTTGGGTGGAATGTATGTTTGGCCCATTTGGCTTGCAATGTTGTTCCTGTTCTTTACTTCCTTATTGATCTTCTGTCTGGATGTACTATGCATATTGAAAGTGGCTTTTGAAATCCCCAACTATTACTGTGTTGCGATTTCTCCATTCAGTTCTGTCAATATTTGCTTCATATATTTGGATGATCAGATGTTGGTTGTATGCATAATTGTTGTACTCTCTTGGTGAGTTGACCCTTCCATTATTATTTCATGGCCTTTTAAAATCTCTTGATAGTTTTGACTTAAAGTTTATTTTGTCTGATAAAAGTAGCGCCATCTGTGCTCTCTTTTGGTTTCGATTTGCAGTCGAATATGTTTCACACTTTCACTTTCAGCTTACGTGTTCCCTTACATCTAAAATGAGTTTCTTGTAAGGCACAGAGTTAGATTTTGTGGGTTTTTAAAAATCCCTTCAGTCTCTTGTGTCTTTTGATTGGAGAGTTTAATCTGTTTACGTTTAAAATATTACTGATAGACAAGGACTTAGAGTTGCCATTCTGTTCATTGTTTTCTGTCTTGTAGCTTTGTGTCCTTTTCCTCTCTTGCTGTCATCTTTTGTGTTTTATTGACTTTTTTCTATAGACATGCTTTGATTCCTTTCTCATTTTCTATTGTATTTCTATACAATAGAAACATTTCTATAAATACTTCCTCTGTGGTTACCATAGGGCTTGCATTAAGCATTTTATAATGTATTTTAAGCTGATAATAACTTCAGTCTCATCCGAAAACTTCTCTTTTACTCCTCCCACCTTATGTTACTGATATCACAATGACATATTTTATTGTGTATCCATTAATGTATTTTATAGATTTTTTTATGTCTTTATCTTTTAACTTTTAAGTCAGAATGAAACGTGATTTACCTACCATCATTACAGTGTTACAGTAGCCTGTGTTTGTCATAATGTGCCTTTACCAGTGAGCTTTATGCTTTCATATGCTCTTGTGTTGTTGTCTACTGTCCTTTGGCTCCATTTTGTTTGTTCAGTCGCTCAGTGTCCATCTCTTTGCAACCCCATGGACTGCAGCAAGCCAGGCTTCCCTGTCCATCACCAACTCCCGGAGCTTGCTCAAACTCATGTCCATCGACTTGGTGATGCCATCCAACCATCTCACCCTCTGTCGCCCCTTCTCCTGCCTTCAAAGTTTCCCAGCATCGGGGTCTTTTCTAATAAGTCAGTTCTTCACATCACGTGAGCTTCAGCTTCAGCATCAGTCCTTCCATGAGTATTCAGGATTGATTTCCTTTATGATTGATTGGTTTGATCTCCTTGCTGTCCAAGGGACTGTCAAGAGTCTTCTCCATCACCACAGTTCAAAAACATCAATTCTTTGGCGCTCAGCTTTCTTTATGGTCCAACTCTCACATTCATACATGACTACTGGAAGAACCATAGCTTTGATTATACGGACCTTTGTTGGCAAAGTAATGTCTCTACTTTTTAATATGCTGTCTAGGTTTGTCATAGCTTTTCTTCTAAAGAGCAAGTGTCTTTTAATTTCATGGCTGCAGTCACCATCTGCAGTGATTTTGGAGCCCCCAAAAAAGTCTGTCACTGTTTCCATTGTTTCCTCATCTGTTTGCCATGAAGTGCTGGGACCAGATGCCATGATCTTAGTTTTTTGAATATTGAGCTTTAAACCAGCTTTTTCACTCTCCTCTTTCACTTTCATCAAGAGGCTCTTTAGTTCCTCTTCACTTTTTGTCATTAGGGTGGTGTCATCTGCTTCTTCCTTTTGGATGTCCATTTCTTTCCCCAAATTTGGGAAGTTTTGAGCCATTTTTCCTTCAAATAATCTTCCTGCCCCTTTCTCTTTTCTCCTTCTGGGACTCCCATAGTATTTATATTGGTCAAGTTGGTGATGTCTCACAAGTCCCTTAAGCTTATCTCACTCATTTGTTTTTCATTTTCCTCCTCTGAATGGGTGGTCTTAAGTAAACTGTCTTTGAGTTCACTGATTTTTTTCTGGTTGATCAAGAATGCTGTTTAACCTCTGTGGTGAATTTTTCAAAATTGTTATTCCTTAGTTCCAGTTTTTTAAAAAAAAATTTTCCCATCAGTATTCTCCTTTTGGTTATGCATTGTTTTCCTCAACTCACTGAACATCTTGATGACAACTTTTTTTGAATTATTTGTCAGGTAATTCATATACCTCTGTTTCCAGGGTCAGTTGCTGGAAGTTTATTTTGTGTCTTTGATTAGGCCTTGTTTTGCTATTTCTCGTGTACCTTGGAACTTTGTGCTTAGATCCATGCATTTGAAAAAATAACCACTTCCCAGTCTTTGGTTTGTACAAGGAAAGATCTTTTCCCATCAATCCTGCCAGAGAATCTGGGGGCCTCTTCAACCTTTTGTATGGAAATATCTTCTTTAGACTTGTGCATGTAAATTCCCAACCAGAGGGATTTGCTGGTTTCTTTTTTCAGGTGCTTATAATCTCTTGCTCCCTCTTGTGTCTATTTATGGTACTGCAGATTCTCTGGAGCTGCTGCAAGCCTCCCAGCTCTTCTTCTCAGCCCATTCCAGGCTTCTAGAGTATCCCAGGTCCCGTAAGTGCTGCATGTTGGCCAGGACGGACATTAGTCCCTTGTACCGCTCCTTGGAAAGCAGGAGTTTGGGATGGGTGCTCCTTTTTCTTTCTGTTGGCCTCTGTCTGCTGTACCATGGGTCCTCAGAGCAGCAGCAACCCACCCAGCTCTTTTTGTTTTCAGACACCCCCAGATATCTAGAGTATACTGGGTCCTGTTAGTGATCTGAGACAGGCAAAAAAGAAAGCTTTCTTTCAGGCAGCTACCCAAAAAGCTGAAACGTTGGACACACATTCCAACTCTTCCTCCCCAGGGAAAAGCCAGGAGTTGGGGGTTTTCTTCTGCTAGTTTTGTGCTGAGCCACAGGTATGGATGATGGCAAGTAAGGGTGTGCTAGTCCAAACCCTCACCTATTTCTCAGCAGCCCCAACCTGGCACCTTTTCTGTCACACTTCAGTTCAAACAAGACGAAAACTAGTCAATCAGGCCTCCCCATGAAAAGTCACATGTTGGACAAATGTTTCAGTCTTTTCTTTCCCTCCCCAGGGAGGCACCGGTGGCTGAGAATTTTCTCTAGTTGCACTGGGCTGACCCAGGAGCAGGGACTATGGTGAATGAGGCCCTTGAATTTTCTAGCTGTGATGCAGCTGTTTTTGTGCTCACCTGGGGTTCAGGAGCCTCTTAGCCGGTTTCTGGATTTCTCACAAAGGAAACTGGTCCATGCGTTGTGTTGGGAGTTGGTGTCTTCACAGGAGAAGGAAAGTGTAGGACTTCTTGTTAACACCATCTTGCTGATGTCACCACCTTCTCATTGCATCTTGATAGTTTTTGCCCTTCTCTAGATTGGGAAACTTTGAGGAGTTAGGGGCTCTGCCATCACTGTATACTCAGATTTTAACACAGGCAGGTGATTAGAATGCAAACCATGTTGTGAGAATTTTAAGGGAATGCAAGGGAAGAAGAAAATATTTCCATTGGACACTTTCTGGAAAGGCACTGGTTAAGAACATGTTTGCAGTCAGAGTTGGGTTCCAACCCTCAGGAGTTACTCTTAATATTTGGGTGATCTTGGTGAGTCATTTAACCTCTCTGAGTCTCAGCTTCCTAAGCTGTCAAGTGGGGACAGTATCAGCATAATTTCCCTTTTTTTTAATTGAGGTGTAGTTGATTTACAATATTTTATAAGTTTCAGGTGTATAACATAGTAGTTCACAATTTTTAAAGATTGAACTCCATCTATAGTTATTATAAAATCAACATAACTTCTTAAGGTCTAAAGGAGATTAGGTGCATTTTGTACCTAGTTTATGTGCTGAGTGAATGACAAGGATGGTCATCCTTGTTAAAAAGGTGCTTATGGGAGGCAGTTCCTTGGTAGTCCAGTGGTTAAGACTCGGGCTTTCACCGTGACGGACCTGGGTTCAATCTCTAGTTGGGGATCTTAAGATCCTGCACGCCTTGGCCAGAAAGAGAAAAAAAAGACGTTTGTGGCTTTTTTGTTTCAGATGCTTGCTCTGTCAAGGCGGCACCTAGTGTCTCCTTCACTCAGCGTGACGTCATGCAGACGCTGCTATAGAGGAGACAGCCCGACAGATTCCCAGAAGGATATGATTGAAATCCCTTTGCCTCCATGGCAGGAGCGAACTGATGAATCCATAGAAACCAAACGAGCCCGGCTGCTCTATGAGAGCAGAAAGAGGGGAATGCTGGAAAACTGCATCCTGCTTAGGTAGGGGAGGAGGAGAATGGGGGTTGCTTCTCTCTGGCTAGAGACAGCCTTGTCAACTTCTTTCTCTTTCTTGACTCTAGCCTCTTCGCTAAGGAACATCTGCAACACATGACAGAGAAACAGCTGAACCTCTACGATCGCCTGATTAATGAACCCAGTAACGACTGGGATATTTACTACTGGGCTACAGGTACTGGGCATGATAAGCAGCATAAGGTGAAAAACAGGATGATGTGGGCTGATTTGAGTCTGGAAAGGTATCATGGGCAATTTGTTTTTCTTTTGTAGACGCTCAACCCAACCTCTCTTCAGATTTTTCTAAAATGTGCAAAATTTGTCTTACGAGTTAAGGTCCTTTGTTTGCAAGCAATAGAAACTGATTCCGTCTAACTTAAGCAAAAAGGGAATTTAGTGAAATTGTATGGGAAACTCCTAGCATCTAAGGGAAAGTTGAAGAAAAACCAGGGCAGGAATGGAGTGGAACAAGACAGCTCTGGCCGCCTAGCATGAAGTCCTTGGGAGTCTCTCTCTGGCACCAGTTTTGTGAGGAATGAATTCTCACTGTGTATAGTTAGGGTTAGTTTTGGCTGTGAGTAAAAGAACCCCAGAACAACAATGGCTCAAGGAAGACAGAACTATGTTTTTCTTTCTCATAACAGAAGTTCAGAGTTAGGCCCTCCAGAGCACACAGAGGGGTTTCAGAGTCATTAAGGCCAGATTCCTCTTGACTTGTTGTTCCTTCACCCTCTCCCTTGTTGACTACCTCATGACCTCAAGATGGCTGCCGAGGCTCTATCTGTCATGTCGATATTTCAGCCAGGGAAAAAGAGTTAGAGAGCACACTCCATTTTTTATGGATCCTTCTCAAGAAATTATACACCATAATTCCACTTAGTTTCCACAGGGCTTGTACACAGGGGAGTAGGAAATACTCGGGGCCAACCTGGAAGTCTTTTAATGTATCTTTGTCTTTATATTTAAGTTGAGCTTCTTATAGATACCTTATATTGTCATCCTTTTTAATCTGATCTTATAGTATGTCTTTTCATTGGTGTGTTTTGGCCATTTACATGTAACTACCAATGTGATTGAATTAAAACTTAGCATCTTTTTTTTGTTGTTTTCTATTTCTACTGTTTTTTGTTCTCTTCTCCCTCTACTTCTGTGGATTTTTTGAGTATTTAAAATTTCGTTTTATCTCCACCATTGGTTTCTTATATCTCTTTATAATTTTTTTAGTGATTGCCCTAGGGTTTACAGTATATATGCATACATGTGTGCTCAGTCATGTCTGATTTTTTGAGACCTAGTGGACTGTAACCCACCAGACTCCTATGTCCGTGAGATTTCCCAGGCAAGAATACTGGAGTACGTTGCCATTTCCTTCTCCAGGCATCTTTCTGACCCAGGTATTGAACCCACGTCTTCTGCATTGGCAGATGGATTCTTTACCACTGAGCCACCAGGGAGGCCCGTGTGATCATGTTCACTTTCCTGTATTTCTGTGCCTCAAAAGGGCTGTCCATGCTGTTGCCCTCCCCCAGCAGTAGAAACCTACTGGTTTCCAGATGGTGCTTGTTAGTTTGGGGACGGGAGATCGGGAGGGTGTTCTCTGTTGTCCTGGTCCAGCTTCCGGTTCTGTGACCGTGAGTCATGGTGGAGAGTCTTTTTCAGTGATCCTGCTGGTCCCACAGGGGTAGAGGATTTTTTCCTTGTATTCTTCCACTAGCCCAAGCAGGTCCTCACATGTGCCTTGTAGGAGACAGGACTCGCTGACCTATTCCCAGACCCTTGAAGCTTTTGTTCTGTAGAGAAGAAGGACTAGGCTGGGGTTTATGCTTTTGGGGGGTGGGGGCAGTGTTTTTCTGCTCCCCTACTCCTGGCCTCCATTACTGAGGGAGGCTTTCTGCAGCCTCCTGCTCCGGACCCTGTCTTCATCGTGAGCATACTCAGGAGTGGTTGTTGAGAAGAACCTGCCCACTGGGGCAGATTCCCCTTGTCTGTGGCTCCCGGAGATTTTATACTCGTGCTCACTTACACTTGGCTTTCAGCAGTTGATGAACAATTTTAGCTGAATTCTTGCCTGTCTGTGTGGTGCCCAGTGCCCCTTCTTCCTGTGCCCTGTCTCAAGTGAGCATGTGTGTTCATGTCCATTTTCTCCTTTGAGGGGCCTCTCCTTGCTTAGATTTTATTTTCTTTGGGTGCCTGTGACCTCAGCTCTCTAATGACTTCAAAAAAGTTACGATGTTTCTAGTTTATCTGACTTTTTCTTGTTGGGGTGAGTGGGGTGTTCTGTCCAGTTTTCAGCATTCTAGAGGGAAACTGAAATCTCCTGGATCTTACTCTGATTGTCACACAAAACAACAGACGCCAGGCCCGCCAGGCACCAGGCTGTATGCCGAATGAAGGAAAATCAGACTTTTGAGGAATGCCCTCTCCTAACGTCGTATTTAGTGGTGCTAGGAGGGTAATTCCAAAGCTTAGTACCCACGCTTTCCCAATGGGAGGCTTTGTTTGGGAGGCTTTGCTTAAGTGAGAGACTCGGGGGTGGAAAGAAAGGTCGGAGGTGTGCAGCATCTGCCAGACTCTCTCCTGCTGCCCTGAGGCTGGCATCCTGTCCTCTCTGCTCTCGGTGCCTCTGTGGCCTCTCCATCCAAATCTGGTTCTCCAGGTTCATGTCAGTTTTATGGGCCTCTGTTACAGCCTTCCAGTGAATTCTTTTATGTTTTAAGTTTTCTGGAGTTATCAGTTGCTGTCACTTGGCATCCAAGGACTTTGGCCTCAGGAAATTAATAGACTAGAAGGAAAAACACAGTATTCCAAAAACAACTGAAGTACCAAATGCAAAGCAAAACAGAACAGCCAAGGCTGGACAGGCCAGGGGTCAGCTGTGCTTGTCCAAATAATAAATGCTGGGCCAGATAATAAATGCTGTTGTCTTGTGGCCATATGGTCTCTGTGGCAACTGCTCAGCCCTGCCATCGTAGCACAAAGGCAGCCGTGGACAATATGTAAACAAGTGAGAGCAGCTGTTCCAATAACGCTCTTGAGAAATGCCGGCTGCTGTAGGTTGCCAGCCTGTGGTGCGGGCTGCGTGTATATCCAGAGAAAGAATGCAGCTGCTCTGTGTACCCACTGTGGTTTTAGGCCAAGCCAGAGTTTCAAGCTTTAAGGTCCTGTACCATAAGGATTTTCCTCGTGGTCCAGTGACTGAGTCTCTGTGCTCCCCATGCAGGGGTCATGGATTCGATCCCTGGTCAGGGAACTGGATCCCACCTGCCGAAACAAAGATTGAAGATCCTGTGTGCTGCAACTAAGACCCCATGCGGTCAAATAAATAAATATTAAAAAAAAAAAAAAGATCCTTATATATCTGACAGTTGACTGACCAACGTAATTCTTTTTGCCCATCCTTACAGAAGCAAAACCGGCCCCAGAAATATTTGAAAACGAAGTCATGGCCCTGCTGAGAGACTTTGCTAAGAACAAAAACAAAGAGCAGCGACTGCGGGCCCCGGATCTTGAGTACCTCTTCGAAAAGCCACATTGAGCTACATGCCGCCACCTGCCTGGCCTCGGGCTCCGCAGATGCTCATTGCCTGGGATGGGTACTGGCCTTGATGTCCTGCTTCTCCTCAGATGCTCAGCCCACCCAGACCTCTGGTCCTGCCTGCAGTGATGGACCCACCTCTCTCCAAGGACATGTATATGTTCAGTGTGCCTCATGCTAAGACCCTTTGGTTCCTGTCTAAGCCTCAGAAGCAGTTTGTCCATGTTATTGTCGCTCGGGCCTGACTCTCTCTCTGGCTCCATAGGAGGAAGCATTGTGCCAGCTTGCTGCTTCAGCCAGAAGTGTGCTCAGTGTGAAGAGGCAGCCAGCTGCCTGTGCTGTGTGGAAAGCTGCCTGGGTGAGCCAGGGCTTTGTCCCCATGAAATTTCCCCTTCCAGCCTGGGTTGGTTCTTTCTGCCAGGGGAAGCTGATCCAAGCCCCCTGAGTGGAACCCTTCAAAGGCCCAGCAGGCAGAATGAGGGCAGCGGGCAGGAACGGTGTGGGCGTGCTGCTTAAGAGTCAGCATCCTCAGCAGATTTTCTCTAGAATGCTCATTTTATAAACTGAATGATAATTCTGTATATTAAAGAAGATTTTAAAAAGGAAAATCACAACTCCTCAGCCCTCACCCGATTATTTTAATTTTGTGTGTTCTCATGCAGGCATATGTTTATAGAGTTTTACAAGGTCACAATCTCCATGTATCAATTATAGCAAACGTTTTCTGTATTTCTGCAGTCTCCACAATTGGTTTAGTTGATAAACTAATAATGTATAAGAAATAATATGTTAGGATGAATTAGAAGAATGTGTTTGGCTCCAGAACCAAAAGACTTCTGGTTGCTAGGAGGGTGGTTTTGTCTCGCTGGAGGAATTTTGCCCTCGGAGCTGTCATCCAGACAGAACAGATGTCACCCAGATTGGGCCAGGACACAGGTGTGAATCAGAGGAAACAGGCCAGACTTGCTAGGCAGGCGGTTGGTGAACACCAGAGATACACACAGGCAGGAAGTACCTGTTTCCAGTGTCGTGGAGCTATGGGGTTCCCACGGAACCTCTATGTGGTCCTGCCTGCCCTTCAGGGTCCTTGGCTGACAAGAGGAGAGGAGAGAACCAGCCTTTCATTACTTACAGGGTCTCAGTAGAGCTTCCCAGCTCTCTTGTAGACAAGCGCTGTCATGCCTATTTTACAGATGAGAAGGTGGGCTCTGAAAGAGTGGTCTGTCCCAGATCAAGTCGCTATTTAGTCAGAAAGCCAAAATCTTGCTTAGTTCAGTCTGTCTCCAAAGCTCATGAACTTTCTGCCAGAACTTGCTGCCTTGCTGGTGGAAACTGTAGAAATCTTCACTTTAGGAAGTTTTAGCGAAGAGACTTGACAGTTCTGAGCCGTGACCTGTGTGTCATGTAGGGATCAGGAAGCTGCCACGTGCTTCCCAAAATAAGCACTCTGTCATCCGAGGTAGTTCTTGTAAGGGAAGAAGCAGGGCCGGCAGTAGGTACAAGTCAGATCCTGGCTCCACTGCTTGCTTACTGGGTAAGTGAATGGGGGTGAGCCTCAGTTTCCTCATCTATAAAACAGGGATGATGACCTTCCCTGTCTTAACAATTTGTGAAGATCAGACATGAAGAGATAAAGCTCATGTCTCAAGACTTGCATCGTCCTTACCACACAGTAAGCTCTTGGTAGATGTTAGGTGTCAACATTTGGTCATGGCTTCAGTCTGAGAACTTGCATCTTAATGCAAAAGACCTGGCATGTCAGCAAGGTCACCAGAGCTTCATGCAGGGCCCAGTCCTCGGCCAGTAGGAAAGCCAGGCCTGTTAAAGAACCACAGGGTGTCTTAACCAGCCAGCGAAGACTGGAGAGAAAACAGACCCTGGTGTCGAGGCCTTTGAAGGAAAAATTTGTAGCGTGGTCATCTAAGCAAGGAATGGGAGTGAAAGATGGAGGGCAGAAGCCGATTTTGATGGCCCAGGGAGCTCACTGCAGACTCTGGCCAATCTCTCAGGCCTTGTTTGATGTACCGTGAGGAGAATGTTAATGTAGAGACATGTCTGGACTGTCAGAAGCGCACTCGACAGTTGGGCAGTGACCCATCTATCCTGGACTCCTAGACAGCAAATCTCAGCAGCCAAGTATGCAATTTGGGCTTTTCTTTCCCCAGGGGTTTGATCTCTCCTCGCCTGATTTTTGTCTTATTTAACATAAGGGTTCAGCTGCCACTTTCACCTGGGGAGGGCATGCTTCTAAAGAAGCCGTTTTCTCCCCAGGCTGCTGGTCTGTGTCATCTCTGAAAGTGAAGGAGCTTCCTAACTTCAGCTGCGCAGTGTCAGAGCCAGGGGTGCTATGTAAACAGTTTTTCCCTTTATTAAGCATTAAGTGAAACTAGGCCGGCCACAGGACATTTTTAAAAAATTAATAAACATACGGCAAGGGCCAGCAGCCCCCCAAGGATCCATGAGGAACCAGAATCTGGACTCATTCCTCTCTGTTTGACACCTCACTGCTCGCTGACCTCATTCAGCGCGTGTGCAGACGGGCATCTGGCCCTGCCGCACGCCACCTGAAGTGGTCTTGTGAGACCTGTCACACAGGCTCCCACATCAGACATCAAATGCGGGCAGTGAAAGCTGTCCTCTCCCCAGCGTTTATTCTCTTAATCATTTTAAGTCTTCAGAATCCATAAGCCAAATCCCCTTTGCCCAACTCTGGACCTTAGATGGGGTGTATCTGTTGGGGTCATTACAGAGCCACCTCTGACCAGCACAGGCCGCCGTCTGGAGGTTATGTGCCCCGTCTCCTCAGCTCCAGCCAGGGCAGCAACTGGCACAAACCTCACTCATATTTTTAAACAGCCCTAGGGAAAGATTCCACTGGGCTAGTTGCGAGTTTACTTTTATCTTTCCGTCCATCTGCTAGACAGGGAGGTTCCGTGATGGGGAAGCTCACCCAGCCGTAAACAGCAAGCAGGGCTGGGAGACTTGTCTGGTAACTTGTTATTAGTACAGCCGGTCGTATCTGAGGGTGGAAGACTTGCCATCCTGCAGCTGTCAAGCCAAGACTGCTCATGAGCTCCCAGTTAAGCCACCTTGTTTGGTTTCCCGGTGAACCCTCTGGAAGTGAGGACCGGCATTAGGATCTCCCCCACCCCCATCAGGTGACATGGCATCGGTGGGACAGTGGCCCGAGGCGAGGAGTGCTCCTCTGCCTTTAAAAAGCAAATATCTGAAGAAAAAACACATCAGGTGCCAGACATTTCAGGGCAGACGGTGGAAAAGTTGAAGCTATCGAAGGTAAAGAACATCAGGCATCCAAAGAGGAGATCTGTAAGGAGGCGATCTACCTCCTTGTAGTCTGAGAGGTAAAGTCTTCGGCTGGGTCCCAGGTCTCGCCCGAATCCAGATATCCCTGCCAAGGATGAGACTATTCTCTTTAAAAGGACAACATAGACTCACTTTCCATAACTACACATCACAGCGTGTAGCATTAAAAAGCACATTTTGACGTTAAGATGAACATAGTTTCCCAGTGGGTTTCAGTTAGTTTCTGTATTGTGGAACGTTCACATTTGGTGACGCCCTGGGACACGGGTTGGAGAAATAGAGAAGAGCAGTTCAGGGAGACAGACCTAAGGTAGAAGCCTGGCTCTCCCATTGGTCAGCTGGGTGAGCTTGGGCATGCTCTTTAACCTTTTCCATGCTCTGTATCTCATCTGTAAAAGGAAAGGTCAAAGAGCCACCTCATGTGTGGGCACAAAGACTAAAGAAGTCACGCGTGGGAAGTGCTCTGCACAGTGCCTGGCACCCGAGTGACGTCATCACGGCCAGTGGTGTTGGCTGATGGTGTGCCCAGCACTCCTCAGAGCTTTCCTCAGATGACGTCACTCAGGCCTCACAACAGGGATCCGAGGTGGGCACAACTATCATTTCCTTTGTCCAGGTGAGGAAAGTGAGGCCTGGTGAGATTAAGCTGCTTGCTCCAAATCACAGGCCAGAAGTTGGGGCAGCTGGATTTGGAAGCTGGACAGTGGGCCTCCAGTGCCTGTGCTCCAAAGCCACCCGCTACCTCCGTTACAAAGTAAGCAGGGTATTGAAAAGCACTTGCGCGATTGGGCTTGCCTGAGCTCTTGCACTGCTTCGCCACCACCTGGAAGCCTTCCCAGGTGAGCTTTCCAGAGGGTGAGAGACATGTGTCCAAGTTATACTTGTCCCTTCAGCCAAAGTCAGCTGATAGGCAAGTGGCCCCAACCCTAACCCAGCCAAGCCCAGTCCAGATTGCAAACCCAGAGGCCCTTAAGGTAAATAAATGCTTATTACTTTAAGCCACCAAGTTTTGGGGTGATTTGTGATGCAGCATTATTATAACTGTTGGTACCTGATACAGATGGTAACTAGGCTTCCCATATAGATGTGCTTACAGAGAAGAAAAATCACTGACTGGCCAGTATGAGTGAGTATCCTGTCTCCTGAGCAGGTGGCCGTCTCACTTTAGTACTTTTTAAAAGGTGGCTGCTTAGTATATCAGGCTTATAAGCATAGTATCAATCTCATACTAACACATGTAATTCCTCCTCAACCATCTGAAGAGTCAGAATGTACTGAGTGCTCGAACACTGAGCTAACACAGTACCTGCATTGACTCACTCAGTTCCTGTAACAGCCCTATGAAGTAGGTTGTACTGTTGTCTTCATTTTGCTAATGAAGTACGGGCCCAGAGGAATTGCGTTACTCGCCTGTGATGACATTGGCTCAGCACTTGAGCAGAAGCAATCAAAGAAACTGAGGTAGGACCCTTGAAAAGTAGGAGTTCTATGTTCTGCAGTAGCAAAACGTGGGTAAAACTACTGCCTGCTCTGACTTGGGAGGAAGCCCCTGTGTTTTCCAGGCTGACAGCCCACAAGGAAGAGGCTGGAAGGCAGAAAACCAGTCACCCCTGTTGGTTGTAGTCACCTATTGGCTACAATTGGTGAGGATTTATAAGGAAGAGATGAGCTCAGCAAAGAACTACCCGGTGTCTGAAATTCACCAGGTATGAAAGGAAATAGAACCCAGAAATCTTGGGCCTTCCAGGGTTAAAAATCTGTACTCTAAATAGACAAGACAAGGATAAGATTTAGGCAAAGCTTTGGGCAACAAAGGCCCAGTAAAACTTTGCCTTGGATGAAGTGTCTCAGAAAGGATCAGATTAAAGGTGTGAATCTCCCCAAAAGGGAATTTATAGTCATTCAGCTGTGATGTGGTTAAGAAACTTGTCATTTTTTTTTAAAAAAATGAATCCCAACTAAAATATTTTCAATTAGAAATAAACATGGATAAACCACAAAATAAAATAAAGGTGTGCCTCCTACTTGTGTGTGTGTGTGTGTGTGTGTGTGTGTGTGTGTGTGTGTGTGTGTGTTGGTCACTCAGTCATGTCCGACTCTTTGCGACCCCATGGACTGTAACCTGCCAGGCCCCCTTGTCCATGGGATTCTCCAGGCAAGAATACTGGAGTGGGTTGCCATACCCTGCTCCAGAGGATCTTCCTGACCCAGGGATCAGAGCCTGGATATCCCACATTGGAAGCAGCTTGGCTGACTGCCAGCTTGGCTCCTCCAGTGTATCTCAAAGGTCCTGCAAACTCTGCACGTCCAAAAGGGAACGAGGCTATTCCCCTACCTCACCCACCCCCCAAAACCTCCCTAGTCTTCCTCTGTAGTCTCTCAGTGAAGGGCATCAGCCTCTATCCAGTTGTTCAAGCTAGGAACTGTGCTGAACCCCTCCCTCTCCATCCATTACATCCCAAGGCTGGTGGACTTACCTCCAAAATAGCTCTTGAAACCATCCACTTTATTTCTGTCTCCAGCATCATCACCATGGTCAAAGCCATTTGCATCCTTCAGCTGGACAATGGCTATGGCCATCTGAACCCCCTTCAGATCTGTTCTCTACCTGCAGCCCTGAAATCAGTGTCTTCCAATGCACTGTACCAGCCATGGCTTCCCCTCTCCTGAAACCCTTCAATTGCTCTTAAATAAAAATGAAAATCCTGCCACTTTCCTGGTGGCTCAGTGGTAAAGAATCCACCTGCCAGTGCAGGAGCTGTGAGCTTGATCCCTGATCCAGGAGGATCCCACATGCCTCGGAGCAACTAAGCTGGTACACCGCAACTATTAAGCTAGTACTCTACAGCCCGGGAGCTGCAACTACTGAAGCCCATGCACCCTAGAGCCCATGTTCTGCAACAAGAGAAGCTACCACAATGAGAAGCCTGCACACCACAGCTAGAGAGTAGGCCCTGCTCTCTGCAATTAGAGAAAAGCCCATGCAGCAACGAAGACCCAGCACAGCCAAAAATGATAAAATTGGGAAAAAAAGGCTCACATGAAAAAAAAAAAAAAACCTTAAAAATAAATAAATAGATAAAATACAAGGTATTCAAACCTTCTAGGGAAAAAAAAAATTCTGGGACTTCCCTGGTGGTCCAGTGGTTAGGAATCTACCTGCCAATGCAGGGGACATGGATTCAATCCCTGGTCTGGGAAGATCCCATGTACCACAGGGCAACTAAGCCCATGCACCACAACTACTGAGCCCGTAGGCTGCAGCTACTGAAGCCCAACTGCCCTAAGCCATGATCAGAAAACAAGAGAAGCCACTGCAGTGAGAAGCCCACGCACTGCAACTAGAGAGTAGCCCCCACTTGCCACAACTAGAGAAAGCCCACGCACAGCAGAGATCTAATGCAGCCATAAATAAATTTAAAAATTTTTTAAGAAAATATTTTACATGACCCATAAGGGTCCTGTATGGGATGCCCACATATTAAACCTCGTCTTGGCCCAGCTGTCAGTTTCTTTGCTCCGGCCCTCCCGAAGCTTCTTCAGCCTCTCATCCTCTCCATGACCATTCCCACCACACGGCTTTTGTACATGTGGTTCCTTCTGCTCAGAATTCTCTTTCCTCCCTTTCCCTCTTCACTCCTATCCTCTTTTAGATCTCTGCTCAGGTGCACTCCCTCAGAGAAGCCCTCCCTGACCTATCCATTTTAAATCCATCATTCTTTGATTAATGACTGTCTCCCCACTGGACAAAGGTCTGTATAGTTAAAGCTATGGTCTTCCCAGTAGCCTTGTATGGATGTGAGAGTTGGACCATAAAGAAGGCCAAGCACCAAAGAATTGATGCTTTTGAACTGTGGTGCTGGAGAAGACTCTCGACAGTCTATTGGACAGCAAGGAGATCAAACCAGTCAATCCTAAAGGAAATCAACCCTGAATATTCGTTGGAAGGACTGATAGTGAAGCTGAAACTCCAATACTTTGGCCACCTGATGCCAAGATTCGACTCACGGGAAAAGAGCCTGATGCTGGGAAAGATTGAAAGCAAGAGAAGGGGCTGACAGAGGATGAGATGGTTGGATGGCATCACCAACTCAATGGACATGAGTTTGAGCAAGCTCCGGGAGTTGGTGATGGACAAGGAATTTTACATGCTGCAGTCCATGGGGTCACAAGGAGTTGGACATGACTGAGCGACTGAACAACAACAGCCCTGCTGGACTTCAAATTCCATGAGGACAAGGACTAGATCTCTTTTTGTTCACCTGAGATCTGTAGTACCTGGCACATCACTTGGCATATAGAAGGTATTCCTAATTAAGAAATGAGTAAAAACTGATGTGTTGATCTGAGTGCAGAGCTCAAAGCAAACTTTACCAACAGTGCGAGCTGTGGGTGTGCAGGAGTCGGTCAGAGGTTTCATGAGCTTCCTGCTGTCCTGAGATTTCCCCCGCTGTCTAGATCCAATGGTTCAGTGTGCTTGAAGCGTGGGTCCCCTTCCTTCCAGGTGGCTGAATGCCCTCTGACTGGGGAGAAGGGTTTTAGTGAATTAGATCTATCTCCTTACTGTGAAAAGTAGAGAGAGTTCTTGGTTCTCTGCCCAGGCCTCTCTGGAGGACCTGGGATGCTAAAAGAAGCAAACTCCCAAAGCCAGACATGCATCAGGAAATAGATGCACCAGAGGACCCTGGAATCCAGGCCGCTGGGGTCCACCCTTCCTGCTGAGGGTGGGCCTCAGATTTCCCCTAAGGAAGTAGAAGTACCTGGGAATCGTGTCTGTGTGGGTGCTCCATGTTTGCTGGCTCTCTGTCTTTTTTTTCCTTCTTTTTTTTTCACCATGCCACTTGGCATGCAGAATCTTAGTTCCCTGAACCTGTGCCCCCTGCAGTGGAAGCACAGAGTCTTAACAACTGGACCACCAGTGAAGTCCCTCACTCTGCTTTCTTGCTCCTCGTTCAGTGTGGTGGACTTTCTTAGAATCTCTCCCCACCACTCATCCCCAACAAGCATGTATACTCCCAGCCTTGGTTGTATTCAGACTGTTTCCCCAGGTAGCCGTGTTCTCCACCCTCCCCAGATGCAAGCAGTGGAGTGGCGCTTACTGTGGTCTCCCAAGCCAGGCTTTCCCTGGGTCATCTCACAACAAGCCTCCCTTCAGAGGAGATTGCATCATCCCACTTCTACCTGAAGAAACAAACTCAGAGGGGCTTGCCCCCAGCCACAGAGCTGGGAAGCAGCAAAACAGGATTTAGGTTGAGGTCTCCCCGGAACTTGTGTATCTCCCAGCACCCCTTTGTCCTAGACTTACCTTGTTCACTCATTGTCATCGTGAGCTCTGCCGTCTATGCCGATGTACCATCTATACTAATAGCTACTTACTTATCTCTCTTGAGTTCCTTTTTATTTAAACAAATTAATTTTAAAAAGAAACGACATCATCACCGTGAGTGGAAAAAAGTCACATCGATAGTGTCACTTGCCAAAATTAAAAAGGTAACTATAAAAAAAATAAGATGTTACTGAATTTTTCTAACAATTATTTTTTTTAAAATTTCAAGCATACAGCAATGTCCAAAGTGTTTTTTAGAGCATGTCCCTGGTGGTCCAGTGGCGAAGACTCTATGCTTCTACTTTAGGGGGCATGGGTTCAATCCCTAGTCAGGGAACTAGATCCCACGTGATCTAGTTGCGTGCCACAACTAAGACCTGGCACAACCAAATAAATATTTTAAAAAATCCATCCAGATTTTGATGCATTTCAAAGAAAATTATGCACATCAGAACATTTCCCTTAAATACTTCAGAATGTGTATTGTTAACTAGACTTTGATACTTTATATTCACATTTTTTCTTTTGCTGTAAAATGTACATACAATGAAATGTACAAATCTTCATTATATGTTTGCTGAGTTTTGACAAATGCTTACACTGACCTCCCATCAAGATGCAGAAATTACCATCACCCCAGAAATTTCCCTCATGCTGCATCCCAGTCAGTCCCCACAACACACCTCCCCACAGCCCAGGCAACCATACCTCTGATTTTTTTCCTCTGCCATAGATTAGTTCTGTCTGCCGTAGAATTTCATATAGATGGAATCACACAGTATGGACTCTTGCATCTGCCTGCTTTCATTCAGCACAATGTTTTTGAGGTTCATCCGTGTCATCACATACATCAGTATTTGTCCCTGTTTATTATTGACCGTTTGTATTCCATCATCTGACTCAACCACAGTCTGTTTGCAGGTCAGGAAGATCCCTGGAGTAGGAAATGGCAACCTACTACAGTATTCTTGCCCGGAGAATCCCATGGACAAAGGAGCCTGGCGGGCTATAGTCCGTGGGGTTGCAGAGTCGGTCGTGACTGAGCACGCGCGCACACGAACACCCAAGCTGTTTCCAGTTTGGGGCTATTATGAATGAAGATGCCATACACAAGCCTTTCTCTGAACACATGTTCTTATTTCTCTCGGTGAACATCTAGAAATAGAATTGCCAGATCATAGGAAGGTGTATAACTAGTTTAAAAGTGACTGCCAGGACTTTTTCCAAAGTAGATGTACTATGTTACACTCCCATCAAAAACGTGTGAGACAAGCAGCTGTCCCAGAGGCTTGCCAGCATTTTGCGTTGTCTGTGCCTTCAATTCTCACCATCCTGGGAGGTATGTCCTGTTGCCTCACTGTGGTTTTAGTTTGCGTTTCCTTGACAATGAATGATGTTGAATTTTTTTTTTTCACGTGCTTATTGGCTATATTCATCTATCTTCTTTTGTGGAGTATCTGTTCAATGGTTTAGTTCGTTTTTAAATTTTGTTGTCGTTTTGTTATTGAATTGTAGGAGTTCTTTGTACGTGCTGCATACCAGTCCTTTGCCAGATATTTGTTTGCAAATCTTTTTACCCAAGTCTGTTTCCTCTGTTCATTTTCTTAATAGAGGCTTTTGAAGTGTTAGTTTTACACTTTGATGAAGTCCAATTTATCAGCTTTTTCTTTTATGGTTATTGCTTTCTGTGGCTCGTTTAAGAAGTCTTTGCTTGTCACTAAGTCACGAACATATCTTTATATCTCAAATGAATTTTTAGATGTGGTTGAGATAAAGTTTCAGGTTCTTTTTTTTCCAGTTGTTGCAACATCATTTATTAAAAAGATTTCCCATTGGATTGCTTTGGCATCTTCATCAAAAATCACATCTGTGACTGTCAAAACAAAAAGCAACAACAATCTTATTAAATTTTAATTTTTTAAATAAAATGTTTAAATGAAAATTAAGTGCGAATAAAAGTAGTCTAAGTGAGTTACAAAAGTTCATATGTAAAAATAAGTTCCTCACTAAGAAAAATGGAACTGGTTAGGACTCATCCACCACCCAAGGATACTTAGTTTAATACCATTCAGATCTAGAATGAGGGTGAGGGACTTCCCTGGTGGTCCAGTGATTAAGAATTCACACTGCCATTGCAGGAGGCACAGGTTGGATCCCTGGTCAGGGGAACTTAGGTCCCACATGCCACGTGGTGTGGCCAAAAATAAAATGGAGGTGGAATTCTCCATTAAGTCAGTTTTCTTTTTAAGCTGTGATATTATCCAGTGCTGAGAATGCCAACAGCCATATGTGTGTAGGTGGAGAGATTGAAAGAATTCAGCTGGCTTCTCCGACACACTTTTCTATTGGCTTGTCCCACAAAAAACAGTGGTTTTCAACGTTTAAGAGTAACGTTTGCCATGGGATCCCCCCACCCACACTGTGCATTGGCCACGTGGCAGGAGAAACGAGCTGACATGTGGTCGGTATCCTGGTCAGTGTCAGGAAGACAGACCACACTTCTTTTAGCTTTGTCCTGAGACTAATAATAGAAGTGCTTACCATAAGAAGCAAATTTCTAATTTAGCTCGTTTATTTCTCATTAAGAAAGGTAGAGGCACTCTGGCCATCCCACTTTAACTGTGAAATGGTGCAGAAGAGTCATGCCACTGGCCAGGCAGCTGGT
Organism: Okapia johnstoni; assembly: GCA_024291935.2. Lineage (NCBI taxonomy): Eukaryota > Metazoa > Chordata > Mammalia > Artiodactyla > Giraffidae > Okapia > Okapia johnstoni. Next base: position 10,430,465 of record JAGTYA010000026.1, on the reverse strand, counting down.
GAGTGGGAAGGTGGGACAGAAGCTGGCAGCCTGGTTCCAGCTGCCCTCTCACCTGCTGCAGTATTGCCTGTTCCTAGTGAATATGAAAGTGTTAGTTGCTAAGTCGTGTCCGACTCTTTGCGACCCCATGGACTGCAGCACACCAGGCCTCCCTGTCCATGGAATTCTCCAAGCAAGCATACTGGAGCGGGTAGCCACTGCCTTCTCCAAGGGATCTTCCCAACCCAGGTAGCAAACCCAGGTCTCACACATTGCAGGCAGAGTCTTTACCATCTGACCCATCAAGGAAGCACCAAGAAAGGGCTTTCTTTGGTGCCACTTATGTGTGCTGTTCCCACGACTCGGCCACTTAAGGATATAAGTTCTTAAAAACCTGTTTAGGGACTTCCTAGGTGGTCCGACGGCTAAGACTCCATGTTCCTAATGCAGGGGGCCCAGGGTTCGATCCCTGGTCAGAGAACTAGATCCCACATGTCCTGTGCTGTGCTGTGCTGAGTCGTTCACTCGTGTCCGACTCTTTGCAACCCCATGGACTGTAGCCCGCCAGGCTCCTCTGTCCATGGGGATTCTCCAGGCAAGAATCCTAGATTGGGTTGCCATGCCCTCCTCAGATCCCACATGCCGCAATTAAAATACCCAAAGGCTGCAACTAAGACCTGGCACGGTCAAATAAATAAGTAAATACTTTACAAAAACTGTTTGTCTACACACCCAGTAAAACCTCAGGGAGGCTGCCTGCTTCGGGAACCTTCTGCTCTTTGGGGCTCTCTGCCTGTATCCTCCCACTCACTGCCGCCCCCGGAGGCCTCTGCCAGGGGCCCAGCAGCCCAGTGCTCTCATCTCTTCCTCTCCCAGCCGCTGCACTCCGCTCCCCCCACGCACCGAGCCCCGCCCTGAGTTATCTGCCTCACTTTCCAGTTGTGGTAACACACAAGATCCCACTTAATAAAATGGCCTTCATCTATGAAAACAAGCCCTCTGATTCAGCTTGAGAGTGATTTCCTCGAGGCATTTCCTCCAAGAACCATCAGAGAGCTGTAATCTGGGAACAGACTTACTCAGATCTGTGTACGGAGCCAGGGGAAAGGCTTTCCAGGCAGAGCAAGGGCGAGAGTGCAGGGCACGTTTGCAGAGTCCTGAGGTGGTTTCCCCTGTGAGGCTGGAGCAGGGGGCACGTGGTGGGAGGGGTTAGAGATGACACTTGGAAGGGAGGATAGACGATTTTCCACGTCATGATCAAACTTGTGCGCTTATTTCTGAAATAAAATGACACAATAATGTTTAAAAATTCTAATGCTTGGGAATTCCCTGGTGGTCCAGTGGTTAGGACTTGGTGCTTTCACTGCTGTGGCCCAGGTTCAATCTCTGGTTAGGGTACTAAGATCTTGTAAGCTGTGTGGCGCAGCCAAAAAGATTATAAATTAAGGTGGATCAGCTTGCAGGCTTTGCAGTCAGCCAGGCCTGGGGTAAGTACATGAGTGTGTATGTGTGTGCGTGTGCGTAGAACTTGCCACCTGCCAGGCAGTGTTCTAAGCAAGTGTATTACATGGATTCAACTGGGATTTGAACCCAGCCAGGTCAGCCTCCAATACTCTCGCTCATTCTGCTACTCTCCATGGTCCCCAGAGAACATGGAGAGATTGTTTATGTGTAACCCTCCCCTCCTACAAGTTCCGTGGAGGAAGGGACCCTATATCACACTCCATTCTTTCCCCTATTTTAACACAAGGACTGGCACGTCACTGATGCTCATTAATGCTCATCGAATGACTGATGACTAATGTTCAGATAAATGAAGGTGGAGGCTCTTCGTGGAGCTCTCTCTACTGGATGCAATACCATTAAAGAGTGTGGCCAATGGAGCCCGTTCATGAGACTCAACAAGTTAATGGAAAATGTTTGAATGTTTTATGAAGTTCCCTTAAATATTGATTTATTTAATTTGGCTGCTCCAGGTCTTAGTTGTGGCATGTGGAATCTAGTTCCCCGACCAGGGCTCAAACAAGAGCCCAGTGGTAAAGAATCCACCTGCCAATGCAGGAGTCATAAGAGTCATGGGTTCAATCCCTGGATCGGGAAGATTCCCTGGAGTAGGAAATGGCAACCTGCTCTAGTATTCTTGCCTGGAAAATTCCATGGACAGAGGAGCCTGGTGGGCTACAGTCCATGGGGTCGAAAAGAGTCGGACAGGACTGAGCGACTGAACGCACACAGAGACAATTCTAGGCATGCTGCTGCTGCTGCTAAGTCACTTCAGTCGTGTCCGACTCGGTGTGACCCCATAGACGGCAGCCTACCAGGCTCCGCCGTCCCTAGGATCCTCCAGGCAAGAATACTGGAGTGGGTTGCCATTGCCTTCTCCGTCTAGGCATGCTACAGCTATGATTTTCCTAATAGAAATGTACTTGCCAGGTTAGGCTAGACAATGATAAGCGATGAAACCCCCACATCTCAGTGGCTTGATAAAGCAAGGTTTACTCCTCGCTTGTACCAAGTCCAGTGTGAACTGGGCATCTCTTCAGCACAGCTCCTTTGGGTGGTGACCCAGCCATCCAGGCTCTGTCATCTCAGTGTGTGGTCTCCACAGCTGCCACTGAAGAAGTCGAGAGAGTGGGGAAGACGCCTATCCTCTCAACCCAGAAGTGACACATGTCACTTCTCACAGCCCGTGGGCTGGAAATTGTCATGTGGCCCTGCTGTCTGCAAAGAGCCTGGAAAGGGTTGGTCTCCCAGGGAGCTGGGAGGAGAATCAGATCCAGCTGAGCCCTAGAAGTCTATCCCAGTCTGTCCTTCTGATCTCCAAATACTGCATTTGATTCACTCTTCTTCCTACACACAACACGCACGAACCCCCTTTCCAAGACACAAAACCCAATCCCTGCCTCTAGCCCGGGGTCTCTTGGATGCCCTGAGGTCTCTTTATGGGCCTAGATGTGGCCCCTCTTGATCCAGAGATACACGAACTTAAAAGACAATTTACCTGCTCCCCCTGCATGCTCAGAATACAAACATGGAACAGCGGCAGGATAACCCTAGTAAAGATGCCGTTGGGGAGAGGAGACTTCCCTGGTGGTGCAGTGGCTAAGACTCTGTACTCCCAATGAAGGGGGCCCGGGTTGTCAGGGAACTAGATCCTGTATGCCACAACTGAAGATCCCTCATGCCACAAGGAAATAAATAAAGTATTTTTAAAAAGATGCGGGAGGGAGATGGGAGGGAGGCTCAGGAAGGAGGGGACATGGTGTACTTATGGCTGATTCTTGCTGATGTATGACAGAAAACCACAAAATTCTGTAAAGCAGTTATCCTTTGATTAAAAATTTAATAAATCAATAAATCAAATGATTAAAAAAGGATGCTGTTGGGAAGAGGAGGCTGGCAGGCACCAGCAGCCACGGTCTGGAAGCCTGCTGGGCAGACACCATGCGGCTCCCTCCCGTGGGGCAGAGGAGACCCCGTGGCTGCTCTCCTACAAGGAGCCCCCTTCACCGGCTCTCTGGGGCACTTGGCTTGGTCACTGGAGCCTCTTTCTTTCCCATTATCCTTCCTAATCGCATCTGAAGCAGAGGTTTTGGGCTCTACCTACCCTCTTTGAGGATTGTAGGAATTTCTCAGTCTACTTCCTGCCCATAAAATTGAAATAAAATCTTAAATTTTATTTATTGTTTCTCCTTTTCTAGCTTTATTGAGGTGTAACTGACATAGAACATGTGTAAGTTTAAAGTGTACAGCATTGTGATTTGATATGCATATATTGCAAAATGGTTACCACCATAAGGTGAGTTAATATATCTGTCATCTTACATCATTACCTTTTGTGTGTATATGGTGAAAACTTTTAAGATCTACTTTCTTGTTGTCATTCAGTCGCTAAGTCATGTCTGACTCCGTGACCCCAAGGACTGCAGCACCCCAGGCTTCCCTGTCCTTCGCTCTCTCCTGCAGTTTGCTCAAACTCACATCCATTGAGTCTGTGATGCCATCCAACCATCTCATCCTCTGTCTTCCCCTTCTCCCCCTGCACTCAAAATTTCCCAGCATCAGGGTCTTTTCCAATGAGTTGGCTCTTCACATCAAATGGCCAAGGTATTGGAGTGTCAGCATCAGTCTTTCCAATGAACACTTAGAGTTGATTTCCTTTAGGATTGGCTGGTTTGATCTTCTTGCAATTCCTTGGAAGGGGACTCTCAAGAGTCTTCTCCAGCACCACAGTTTGAAAGCATCAATCAGTACTTTTAAGTGCACAATATAGTGCTGTTAACTGTAGTCTTCATGGTGTACATTATATCCCCAGAAGTTATTCATCTTATGATTAGAATTTTGTACCCTTGGACCACCTTCACTCATCCCCTCTTCCCCACCTCCACCTCTGGCAACCACCAATTTACTCTGTTTCTATGAGTTTGTTTTTCTTAGATTGCATATATGTAACCGAGATCACAGTATGCCTTTCTCTGTCTGAGAAATTATTTTGCTTAGCATAATGTCCTCAGGCTTCCTTGGTGGTAAAGAATCCACTTGCCAATGCAAGAGACATGGGTTCGATCTTTGGGTCAGGAAGATCCCCTGGAGAAGGAAATGGCAATCCACTCCAGTATTCTTGCCTGGGAAATCCAATGGGCAGAGGAGCCTGGCAGTCCATGGGGTCACAAAGAATCTGACACAACTTAGGGACTAAACAACCATGCCCTCAAGGTCCATCCATGTTGTTGCAAATGGCAGGACTTCCTTCTTTTTTATGGTTGAATAATATTCCACTATAGATACACAGAAACTCTTAAACATCCTATTGATTCTGTTTCTCTGAAAAACAGCAAGACACTGAGGACAGGGGTGGAGAGGAAGCCCTCTGGATGCACAGAGGGCATCTGGATTTCAGAGACTTGACTCTGAGAGTGTGGAGAGTCAAGTCTCTGAAAAACCTTTTGCTTATGCTGCAGCAGCAAACAGAATCCCAGCCCTCAGGGCCTGGAAGCTGTATGGTTTCTGTCTCTACCACATCCGTGTCTGCTGAGCGAAGAGCTGCTGTCAGGGACAGCCTGCCCCCAGACAGTGACTCAGTGATCCAGGCTGCTTCCATCTTGTGGTTCTTCCATCCTGACATTTCTCTCTCCAAGCACAAAGAGGAGAAAACCCACCACCACTGCTGACTGCCTCAGACTGGGAATGGCACTCCTCAATTCCTTGTGTAGCACATTGGCCAGAACTGGCCTCATGGCCCTAACTGCAAGAGAGGCTGGGAAAAGTAAAAGACTCATAAGAACTCATTGAATGCCTTCTCTACACTCGGCTATGCGCTAAGCACTTAAATATTGGCTTTTTGGAATCCTCAGGTATGAATTCTACCACGACCTCATCAGACAGCTAAAGATACAGGCTTGGAGGAGCTGAGTCCCAGAGCACAGGTTCCAGAAAATCAGGTGTGTGGAGAGTCAAAACCAGGTCTCTGTGCATCCAGGGGGCTTCCTCTCGCCCCTTGTCCTCGGTGTCTTGCTGTTCACTGGCAAGAATCTCTCTGTCCCACTGGAAAACTGGGGCTGGGTTCTTATTTTCTGCTCCATCTCATTTCATCTTCCTCAGGAGTCATGAATTTTTAAACCCTGTGCAAGATCAACCAGTTTCCCCAGAGGAGACAGCAAAAGAACAGAACAGGCAGAAACAGAACAGCCATCAAATACGCTCGGCAGAGTTCTTCCAGGAAGCATCTACCGACAGGGGTGCAAATGAACTACAGGAAGTAATGCCAGCTTGGTGGGAAGTGGGGGAGAGAGTGCTCAGACCAGCAAGAGAACTATTTCCTTTTAGGAAAAACAGAGAGGGAGAGGGGTTGGTCTTAGGTCACTAGACTCGGGCTATTTCAGTTTCTGTGGCGACAGCTAGGTGTGCAGAGCCTCCAGGGCATGTTTCAAAGGTGGAGGTTTTAGGACCCTAGTCCTGGGCGCCTCTTCTGCCTCACTGAAGCAGCCGCCTTCCTAGAGGCCCAAGTCACAGTGCAGAGACTAGAAATGGGCAAAATCCATAGTGAAACCTGAAGTCATCCTGGCCTGGCTACTGCCCAGATCCCCGGACCCGGTGTCTATACCCGTAATACTCCCAGCCCCCATCACTCACCAGCTCCACCATGAAAGTCACCCTGAGCCCCTTTTCTTACAGTCCTCATTTCATCCCATAACAGCTCAGGGAGCAGGCGGTATCCTGCTGTCATAGGGAGGAAAGTTGTCTTTGATGGAGCTGGGATCTAAACACAGGTGGAAGAGGCCTCAAACCCAGGGCTCCTATCCTAACACCAGGCTGTTCAGACCTAGGAACCTCCAGATCCCCTTCCCTCAATTCAGTTACCTGGCCATCCTGAACCCTTCAGAGGGCGGCCGCCACCACCCAGGGCTGATCTGAGAGATGGTTGTGTGAATCCAGGCCACCTTGTTACCTCCATGCCATGGACAAGAGAGGGCCCATGGGCTTGGTGTTGCTCCAGCCAGCCCTTCCTGCCATGATCTTTTTTATGTCATGTCCCAGTTTCAAGTTGCTCCATCTCAGATGGTCACTCTGAACACATGAGATCCAGGTGGTCACATGGTAGGGGGACACCTGGCCTGGATGAGGGTTGTCAGGTGGGCTCAGAATAATCTGGGTTCAGAAACAGTGATCCTGTGGGCAGAATGAGGGATTTGATAAGCTCTGTTTCTCAAACCCTGTGGCCTCCGCAGACAAACCTCAGGATCTCGGCTGGGAGGTACTGCCATTGTGGGTCCCATCAGTCCCAGCGGGTGAGGCTGAGTGTGGGATAGGTGAGTCAAGCTCCCCTCCATGCTCCCCTGTAACAAGGCAGAGAGGAAGGACCTGGAAAGAGGGTGGCCTGGGGTCCTGCTGTCTCACAGATGAGGGGGATAGGGGAGACACTGAGCCAATTATCATTTTAATATATTTGAAGAAAGAGTTCCAAGGCCTTGAGGTCAAACAAACAACACATCTCAAACTAGAAACAAACATGCCAAACCTCCTGTTCAGGCCCAGTGCCCTCTTTCACAGGCAGCCAGATCAGAGAGGGTGATTAATTAAGGAAAGTCACACAGCACCATTTGTGCCAGAGGCAGACCGCAAACCCAAGTTCTAGAAGAGGCTCAGAAAGAAGGAAAGATGTGACCTCGGCTCACCCAAGACATTGGCATCCCAGCCTCTTCCTCTTTCGCCTAAAGAAACTCAGCCCAGGCCTTTTCTGGGGGCAGCACCTGATTCATTCTCCTCCCCCAGTAACCCTCTTACCTCGGGGCCCACCTGAAGTCAGGAAACATTACCTTTGTGCCTACCCCAGTCTCCAGCACATGGACTTTAGAAGTTGTGAGTATGGACTTTAGAAGTTCTAGCAATTTCAATTCTGGGTTGCATCCCTCAAAACTGAAAGCAAGGTCTCAACAAACTACATGTACACTCATGTTATAGCAGTATTATTCATGATAACCAAAAGATGGACACAGCCCAAGTGTCCATCTACAGATGAGTGGATAAACAGCATGTGATATATGCATATAATGGAGTATAATTAGGCTTTAAGAAAGAAGGAAATTCTGATACCTGCTCCAATATGGATGAACCTTAAAGACATCATGCTAAGTGAAAGAAACCAGACACAAAAGAACAAATATTGAATGATTCATGGGGTCGCAAAGAGTCTGACACGACTTAGCAGCTGAACAACAAAGAGCAGTCAAATCACAGAGACAAAAAGTCGCATGGAGGCTGCCAGGGGCTGTGGGGAGAGGAGAACTGGGGAGTTAGAAAAACAGGCCCAGAGGTGAGAGGTTCAAAAGTCAAACAGCAATTGGATTAGCACCTGGAGCAGCCCCTCGACTCCTGCACCTTGTGGGCTCCTGGCCCTTGCCGCGCCCACCCCTCCCAGCCCCCGCCCCCGAGCACTCCTTGCCCAGGCCGGCCCCTCGGTTCTGGAGAACCTGGGGGTGGCCTGTGGCTGGGCCATCTAGTAGATTCTCTGCTCGTGCCCCTCCAGGAACCGCCCCTCCCAGCCTTACGAGGGCTGCACCGTTCGATCACCTGCAGTTCTGCGTGATGGCCGCTGGGTGTCGCCACACAGCAAAAAACCACAGACCGCCGCCTCCCAGAATTTCCTCCCCAAGGTTTTCGTGGGCTTGACTCTGGTGTCCCCATCGGTTCAAGAGCTCCCCACACAGCGCTATGGGACAATAGCCTTTCGTTATCCCATTTGCCTCGCATCCTCTGCGAAAAGAAAAACCTAGTCCCAGCCTTCCTCCAGGCTGCCTCCCCCAGCTGAGCCCCTCCCTTCCACCCTGTGCTCCCGACACAGGGACCAGGCAAACCCGCCTTTGCCTGGCCAGGATTTCCGTGGAGTGCCCTCACTCGTCTCTGCCTGGTGCAGGCCTACTGCTTACTAGACACTGTGCAAAGGGCATTTCAGATTCACCAGCAACCCTGCAACAATGATGCCGAGTTCCTTTCATACAGGTGCAGAAAGGGGCTCCGGAGAGGTGAAAACGGGTCGCACAGCTAATGAGTGGCAGAAGCACTTTTTAAAAATATTTATTTATTTAGCTGTGCCAGGTCTTAGTTGCAGCACGCGGGATCTTTAGTTGCAGCATGTGGGATCTAGTTCCCTGACCAGGGCTCGAACCCAGGCCCCCTGCATTCTTAGCCACTAGACCACCAGGTCCCAGACGTGGGTTTTGAGCTCAGTTGTCTCAGGGTCCTGATGTGAGCTTTTGTTGGCTACGCCGGCCGTGACTGAGACTGCTGTAGATTGTGGGCTCCCTGAGGGCTGAGCCATGGGGAATTCGTGTTGTTAACACTGGAGCCCAGTCTTTTGCCAATACCTTTCCCTAACTCTTAGATGGCCCTACCACCTCAGGGTGCCAGATACAGCCCCACTGGGAGGTACCCTTATCACCCCCACTTTCCAGAAGGGGAAACCGAGGTACAAGTAACATGGTGGTGGTTTGGTTGCTAAGTCGTGTCGGACTTTTGCAACCCCATGCAATGTAGCCCACCAGGCTCCTCTGTCCATGGGATTTCCTAGGCAAGAATACTCGAGTGGGTTGCCATTCCCTTCTCCAGGGGATCTTCCCCACCCAGGGATTGAACCCGAGTCTCCTGCATTGCAGATGGATTCTTTACTGCTGAGCCACCAGGGAAGCCCTCACACCAAGTCTTCTGGTTATTAAGTGTCAGAGCCAGGGCCCTGCCATCTGGCTTCAGAGTCTGAGCCCTTGCTTGTAACCCTTTCCCTGAGAGCCCTTGGAGGAGAGCCTCCCCCCTCTCTGTCCTAAGGGAGTCCCCACCTGTTCTTCCTTGTCTTGTTTCTCGTGCGGCGCTCAGGGAGCCTCTGTCGTTAGACAGGGAGCTCCTGGCTGGAGGACTGGGCTGTGGACATTCACTTCTGTCTCTGCAGCTCCTCCTTTTTCTTCTTTTCTGTCTGTCCTGTGTCCATGCTCCCTGCTGGCCCATCAGGGAAGTCCCTGTCCCTGCAACTTCTGATCCCCAGACTTGTCCCTCTGGAGGGTGGGTGCTTGTTACACCTCTGCTGGGTCCTGGTCACCTCTGGGTCCAGGGCCTCTCTGTGGGGGTCAGGTAGAGACACAGTCCCTTCCCTGGCGAGTCAGTCACTCTGGGTGAATGCAGCAAGGGCATCTCCTGGGCAAGGACAGCTGCCCTTCCCACGGCCTCGCTTCATTCGCATCCCACTCTCCCCTAAGAGCAGGGACCAGCTGGAACCAGCTCATACAGCTCCCAAGAGCCAAAGGGGAAACTTCCAGGAACTGTGCCAGCTGATTGTTGAATGCAGCCCTTGTTTAAAATTTGATGATATAAATTTATAATCGACTAAATTATATTAAAAATGAAGCAGATAAATACTTCAAAGTCATCACCTTCTCATCGCATGCCTGCATTTTTCTGTCGTTTATGGTCCTGTGGTTACTTCCGTCTACGGCATCTGGATGCTGGAACTACTATACAGTGTATAGCGGTGGGCTGCTGACTCCGTCTGCCCAGTCCTCTTCTCAGTAACATTGCATTGGTAACTTGAGAGCGACCTGTGATGAGAGTGTTTAGATCACGAAAGTGTTAGCTGCTCAGTCGTGTCCGACTCTTTGCAACCCCATGGACTGTAGCCTGCCAGGCTCCCCTGTCCATGGGATTTTTCCAGGCAAGAACACTGAAGTAGGTTGCCATTTCCTTCTCCACAGAAATTGATAAATGCTACAAATCAGGACACTTCTCCCCAACCCTAACTGCTTAGTCCCCCTTCCCAGAGATCCAACTGTTAAACATTCACAAGCCTTATGTCAATATGAGGTAAATGGGCCCTCACAGAAGGAGCGTGGACTTTAAAATTTTTTTTGAATTATTTTTTATTATTTATTTATGGCAGTACTGGGTCTTCATTGATGCGTGCAGGCTTTCTCTAGTTGCAACCAGCGGGGCCTACTCTTGGTTGCAGTGCACAGGCTTCTCGTTGCAGTGGCTTCTCACTTAGGCTTCTGTAGTTGCAGTGTTGCTCCGTGGCATGTGGGATCTTCCCGGACCAGGGATCGAACCTGTGTCCCCTGCATTGGCAGGCAGATTCTTATCCACTGCACCACTAGGGAAGTCCTTGGCTTACGCCCTTTTAATTCAGGTGCTTCTTTCCAGGCCTCACCTTTCCCATTGCAAAATAAAGCTGAGAAGAGCTTTTAAAAACTGAGTCTCAACTACCTGCTAGGTACTGAATCCACACTCTCATCAAATCTCCCAACAGTCCTAGAAGCGGGTCCAGTGACATCCTCGGTGAAGATGAGGAAATGGGGGTGTTAAGAGGATAAATAACTCATCAAAGGCAGCAGACCGGGTTTGAACCACACTCTTCACTGCTGTGGTTTATTGGCTCTGTAATAATAGTACCCAGTTTGAGGGTGGTTTGGGGGATTATACTAGGTAATGTGTGTAAAAGAGCTTGGTACAGATTTGGCTCTAGCGGAACATAGTAAACATTAATTTACCCAGAAGCTTAAGAGTGGGATCTGGACTCACCCACGTTTGAAACTCAACTCTGCTATTTTCTGATTGTGAGATCTCTGGCCAGTCAAGTCACTTTGCTTGCCTAAGCCTCATTTTCCCCGTGTGAAAAGAAGGATAATAATAGCTACCTGGAAGAGCTACTCAGAAGACTGGAGATAAAAGATGTAAAGTGTCTGGTGAGAAGTGGGTACTCCATACATGCGAGTGATTGTTCGGGATTATCTTTTATGTTGTGTCATTCGGACGGCAATTCTGCCCAGCTCTAGCGAGGGACACCACCATAGGGGCTGGAGCCTCAGAGGCAGGACCTTGCCTGGGCAGCTCCTGGCCTCCTCTCTTGGCCAGGTCAGCCCCTCAGTGGGCGCTGGCTTTAGAAGGGCTTGAGAGGCCAGGGGACGCTGTTGCTAGGCACCCGTTGCTAGGCAACGCACTGTTTCTCCTGGCCTGGCCACCTCCCTGAGGGCTCAGGCTTCTCTGGAGCAGCTCCTGCCTCCTGCAGCCTCTTGCCCGACCTCAGAGCCCCTGCGGAGGGCAGGTGAGGGTGAGGCCAACTGTGGTTGGGCCCTGAGAGAGCCAAGCCAACTTCCAGTGGGAGGTGGGCAAGGATGGGGGAGTTCAGGGGAGAGACATGGAGCCTGGGGCTGAGAGTGAGCTTCTGAGCTGGGGTGGCTAAGAATTCCCAGGGAGGGCAGTAGTCTGGCCATTCAGTCCCCAGAAGAGGGTGTGTGGGGGTTCACATGGGTCTGGGGAGTCAGAGCCCCAGGCTCTGAGTCCTGGCTCTGCCACCTATTGTGAGCGAAGCCTTCATCACTCGGAACCTCAGTTTCCCAGCTGTAAAATGGGGGAGGGGTGGATGATAAAGTGTGGGGAAAGTGAGATGAGACACAGGATGCTACGTGTTGACGATCACTAGTCCTTTCTTCAGTTCCGGGTGTCGGTGGAAAGGCTCAGACCTGGGAGGTGGGCCACTGTGAAGGCTTCGATCACCTCCTCTGTGGTCCCCGCAACCTGGGCCTGGGGCAGGCTCAGGCCCTGGGGCTGCCAGACCTACAGGGCTCCCTGTGCTTCCTTCCTAGGCCCCCAGGGGCCCTGCCCCACAGCACCATGATGGGGAAAGTCCCCCTGGGGGTTGTCTCCCCTTATGTGAAGATGAGTTCGGGGGGCTGCACAGACCCTCTGAAATTCTACGCCACCAGCTACTGCACAGCCTACGGTGAGGGCACCTTTGTGTAGGAGCCACTCCCAGGACATGGGACAGAATGGGGACAGCCTTTTAGACCTTGGCGGGGGGAGGGGAGGCGGGGTATGCTGGTCCTGCCTGGGAAGCCCCAGTCACTGTTCTCCCACCCTGATGACCTTCAGTCCTGTCTGCCTGCTTCCCATCTGGCAGGTCGGGAGGATTTCAAGCCCCGCATGGGCAGTCATGAAGGCACAGGCTACAAATCAAATTACCGGCCTGTGGTCTCCTACCAACCGCATCTCGATGCCCTGAATAACCCGGCCATGAGGTACAGTCTGTCCAACGCCTTCTCAACCTCTGCCCTCCCAGGCCTTAGCCCTCAGGGCCATCGGACCTCATCAGACCAACTCCAGCCTCCGCACCTGGGGTCTGGGGTCCTGGGGGACTCAGGGACTGGTCCTCAGCCTGGGACCCAAAGGCAAGAAGACTCCTGAGGCAGCTGTGGCAGGTTTGAGGGAGGTGGACGCCCCACAGGGTACAAAGACAGGTGGCCCTGGTGTTAATAGCTCCTGCCCCGCCCTCAGGGAACAAGTCTGCAACAACTTCCAGACAGTGACCAGTCAGAGTTACCGCCCCCTGGAGGTGCCCGATGGCACATGCCCACTGCCCTGGAACTTGCACCAGACCAACTCTGGCTACTCTCGGGAGAAAGCCAGTGCGGTCACCCCCATCAAGGAGGTCAGTGCTTGGCCAGGGCCAGGAGAGACGGGGAGCCCCTGTCTGGGGTAGAGGAAGGGCTGGAGGGTGGACTGGGTGGGGATACCTCCAGAGGGTGGGGCTGCACTGCCAAGAGCTGGTCAAGGCTGAGATGACTGGGCGTGTAGGAGCTACAGTGTGGGCTGGGGTCCACTCACCTGCATCACGTCTGACCTCACCCCACGCCCCATCACGTCCCCCTCCATTTCCATCTCCACTCCTATCGCCATCATCGCCATAACCCCCCAGTCCTATTCCCTCCCCACCTCAACCCCAACACCGTCCCCACGATGCTCCCATCCCATCCACATCTCCATGGCCGCATCACCAGCCCCAGTGCCGCTGTCATATTCACTTTTTGCACAGGCATCCCCATCTTCACTTCTGTAATTGTATGACCGTCTTCCTTATTATAAAACCTTGCCTGGGGTCTCATTTGAGAGAGAATGCCCAATCTGTTTGCTAATGCAGGGGACCCGGGTTCAATCCCTGGGTCAGGAAGATCCCCTGGAGAAGGGAATGGCAACCCACTTCAGTATTCTTGCCTGGACAATCCCATGGACAGAGGAGCCTGGTGGGCTATAGTCCGTGGGGTCGCAAAGAGTTGGACATGACTTAACAAGTAACACTTCCTTATTATCATCACCACCACCAGAATGGAGGCTGTCATTCATTCACGCGATCAATATGTTCTAAACGCCTCTTCTATTATTTTTATTTACTAATTTTTTGGCCATGCTGTGTGGCATGTGGGATCTTAGTTCCCCACCCACGGATTGAACCCATGCCCCCTGCATTGGGAGCACAGAGTTGTAACCACTGGACCATGAGGGAAGTCCCACCTCTTCTATTTTTGAAGGTGATACGTGCTGGGGGAAAAAATATAACAGGGAAGAGGCAAGGAGTCAAGAAGAAGTGAAAGAGTTTCCCCTGCAAGTCAGGAGGGTCAAAAAAGAGCTTGCTATGGCGACGTTAGACAAAACTTGAGGGAGGTCAGTGTTCCTCTGGATGCAGCCAAGTGAGGGAAGAGCAGGCAGTCCAGACAGCAAGTGCAAAGGCCCTGAGGCGGGGGCATCTGATAGGAGGAGGGATGGCAGGGAGGCAGGAGACTGGAGCAGAGTGAGGAGCCGGGTCCTTGTGGGCTGTCTGTCAGGATGTGGGATCCCACCTGGGGTATGAAGGGGATACCACAGGGCTCTGAGCAGAGGAGGGCCCTGGCCCAGCTTCATTGTAGAAGGACCCTCAGGCTGCTGTGCAGATCCTCTGCGGGGGGTGAAGGGCAGAATCAGAGTCTGGAAGTGACTGCCATCCCCTCAACGGGATGGTAATTGACTGCTCCCTCCTCCCAGGTCAGGAAGGTCCATTTTGACACCCAGGACCATGGGCCTCAGGCCATCACAGGGCTGGAGCCCAAGGATGTGCCCCTGCTGCACCAGCAGCAGAACAAGGGCTCGCTGGAATGGGAGAATGCCCAACATGTGAGTGTGTGGCCCCAATGAGGGTCCTGTGCAGGGCAGAGGGGCCAGAATCCACCTCCTCCTCCCTCCCTGGGACAGGCTCTGAGCTGGCTCACCCATGTAGCCGGCTCACTGTGGGCTCAGGGCCCAAAAAGACAGGGGCAAGCCAAGGATTTGATATTTGGTGTTTCCAAAACAGCATCAGAGTGGTCCCCATGAACTCCCTTATGTGTATCTTTGGATTTAATTCCCGAGCTCCTGTCTCTCCTGACCCCCTCCAGGGGCCCAGTGCTCTGTGAGCACCCATTTCCTCCCTTCAACCTCTCTCCTCTCTTTGGGTCCCTCCTGCTCTGGCTCTCAGGGGCTCCGGGCCTGGAGTCCAGTGTGGGATGTGACTTAGTAGGTCTTTTTTTTGGCTGTGGTGGGTCTTCTTTGCTGCACACAGTGAGTGGGGGCTACGCTTCCTGGAAGCGCACAGGCTTCTCAGTTTGGTGGCTTCTCATTGCGGAGCACGGGCTCTAGGCACGCAGGCTTCAGTAGCTGCAGTGCGTGGGCTCAGTAGTTGTGGTGCTTGGGCTCAGATGCTCTGTGGCATATGGGGTCCTCCTGGACCAGGAATCGAACTGGTGTCCCCCCACATTGCGAGGCGGATTCTTAACCACTGGACCACCAGGGAAGCCCGGATGTGACTTAGTTTCAGTTGTCACAGAGGAGCTGTGCTCTCATGGTGGAATTTCGGGTGCTGTGATGCTGGATGGAAGAGAGATTTCTGTAGGGGCAGGGAGTGGGGGGAAAATGTTGCCAGCCCTCCTGTCTCAGAGAAACATGTGGGACTACTCAGAGCCCAGAGAACTGAAGAGCCAGCACCACCCTCACTGCCTGCATGCCCTGGTCTACTTTGTGTTCCCCATTGCTCCATTCTCTGTGTTCAGGGCCCCCGCTTCATGACTTCCGAGTATAATTCCAAGTATCTCAAGGAGCCATCATATCAGCCAGGTAGGCACACACAAGTCGGAGCTCTGGCTTCTGTCCCACCACACATCCCTACCGCCAACCCTTGGCGGTGACCCCTGGGGGCCCCGGAGCGGACACAGCACTAAGAAGCCATCAGCAGAAGACAGAAGGACATACAGACAGCTTGGGGAAACTATCTTCCCCAGCCTGACCTCTGTGCTTTAGGCCTGCTGATCTCCAAAGGACAACTCACTTGCCTGGGATGGCTGCTTGAGGCCTGCCCTTCCTTGTGCTCTCCTCGTCTGCTCTCTGCCCTGGACTCTGGAGTCCCCACCAGTAACCATGATCCTGGTGGCTCAGGCCTCCAGATCCTTGGAGCTGGCTCCCTTTCCATCTATTGGGACCCTGAGCCACTGGCAGCCACGTGAGTGGGACCGGCTGGTCCCAGGCCAGCAAAGGGGGCTGTCTTTTGCAGATCTCTTGCAGAAGAATTCAACTGACGCCAAGGAGGAGACTGGCTTCACTGAAGAGTCCAACAAGAGCCCCATCGTCTTCCAGCCGCCCTCCCAGGCTCTTCCTGGGGACCCAGTAAGTCAGGCTGGGACCCACTAGAATCTCAAGGTGATTGAAGGCCTCTAGTCTGGGGGAATTCTAGCTTTAAATATATATATGCTGCAGATGCTTTTGTCTAAACACAAGATGAAAAAACTTGGGCAAAAATCACCACTTTGGTCCAACTCCCCCATTTGACAGATAAGAAGACTGAGGTTCAAAGAAGAAAAGCAGTGTAGCCAAGGTCACTTGGAGTTCAGACAAGAACCCTGGCCTGCTGGTTCCCATTCAGCACCATGCTCCTTCCTTCTTCCAAACTCTCCCCTTCCCTCTGAAAGTCCAATGATACCCATT
Source organism: Okapia johnstoni (assembly GCA_024291935.2). Classification (NCBI taxonomy): domain Eukaryota; kingdom Metazoa; phylum Chordata; class Mammalia; order Artiodactyla; family Giraffidae; genus Okapia; species Okapia johnstoni. The sequence continues at coordinate 10,414,187 of JAGTYA010000026.1, read as the reverse complement.
GGTGCTGAGCTGTCCTCTGCACTCAGGACAGAGGAGCTGCTGCCTCTGCTGGCCTGATGCTCCTCTGTGGCCTCTTTCCAGGTCCTCCTCCCTGCCCGGAGTGTTACCAAGTCGGACTTTCTCCCCATTTCCCACCCTCATGTAAGTTGAGCCAGGGTTGGAAGGGGGGATGTCTGTGCTGCAGCCTGGGGTCCTCCGGTGGGGTGGTGGGGGCCATGCTGGAAGCTGTGCCATGGGCTGCCTTGCTGCCTTAGGGGGATGAGTTCCTGCCGGTGCTGGCCAGAGGCTCCGAGCGGGAGACGGGCTTCAGCCGAGTGAATGAGAGGACCCTGAATCCCAGAGTGAGTGGCCTCAGGGGGTTCCCTCAGAGCGGGGAGCACTTAGAAGGGAGGGGACAGGGAGGTTTCTTGGACACGGTGGCATTTGATCCAGGCAGGATGGGAAGAATCAGGATCTTTGCAGATGTGGAGGAAGGACCCCTGGGTGGAGAGGCAAAGGCCCAGGGGCTGGAAAGTGAGGAGCGTGTTCGAAGCAGTGACTTGGGTGTTGAAGGAGGAGGGACACCGTCCTGGGGCTGGGGCTGTTGGGACTCTGTGCCTGCCCTCCATCCATCCTGCTGCCTTGCCCTGGCCACCCAGCCACCCTTCCTGTGGCTCTGTCCCTTTCAGGTACCCCCTCCCTACCCAGAACCCAGCAGCATGAACCACTGGCAATTCCAGTCTCCCCAGAGGATGCAACAGACAAATGTTGCCCTGCTTGGCCGGGAGACTGTGGGCAACAAGGTGAGGTGTGGGGTACCAGCTCCCAGCCCCAAATTCCCACTCCTCTCCTGACCTGACAAGTCCCCTCTCTAACCTTTTGGTGCAGGAGCCCTCAGGGTTCAGCCTTAACAACCCCAGCTATGTCCGGAGCCCCTATGACCCTGACATGGATAATCGCTACCTGACTACCTACAACCAAGGGTGAGCCCCCTTCCCTACTTATATCTGGATTTGTGAAGCTGGCACCCACTTCACAGATAGGGAGACTGAGACTGGACAAGTAATGAGTTTACAATAATTAGTGAAGAAGACCAACACTTAATGAATGTGGTTCCCCCAGAAGCAGATCCCAAGCCAAGGAGTTGGGTGTGAGCCCTTTACTGAGGGTGTCAGGGAGGGAGTAAGCGGGATGGGGAAGGGGTGGCAGCCAACAGTAGTGTGTTATTAAACCAGATATCCCATGGAGAGACTCTAGAAACCAGTGCAAAACACACAATTCAGAATGATCTCAGCAAAGAAGCAAGAGAGCTGGGGTATTCATACCCCGCCTCCGCCAATCCTTGGTTAACAGCTGTCCCCAGGGGTGATATTAAATCCTAGGTACCTCCTTGCTCTGGCAAAGTGGGCTTCAACAACCCAAGGGCAGCCTTCCCAAAGATTCTGTGCAGGCCATGAGTGGGCAGGGCAGGAATAAGGGGGTGTTATGGGGTTCGCGTGGAGCAACAGAGCATCTGCTAAGACAACACATCCAGTCTATGGCAGGTGGGCTCCACATACCCTCAGAAGGCAAGCTCTGTGTTGTGTGAGCCCTGGGCAAGATATGAATGTCCTGGACATCAAGGAGGGCTTCCAGGAGGAAGCAGCCTTAGAGCCATGGTGGGGGCTGCCCAGGCAAGGACTCGGTGGGGAGGGCATCACACAAGTGGGAGGAAGGAGCTTAATTCTTCGGAAAATCCTGCCTTCACGGCATCTGTCATCTGTGTGTCAGCATGTGTCATCCGCATCTACACTGCCCTCCCCCAGCTCCTTCATCTCCCAGGGAGCTCTCCCCGCCCACCCTGGATCCTTGGAGCTAAACGCCCCCTCTTTTGAATGGAAACCCTGAGGCTCAGAGGGCAGAAGCGGTACCTGAGCCCAATAGCAGATCAAGATGTGTGGCTGCTGCAGTTTCCACGGGGGGCAAGGAGGAGGGGCAGAGCCTCCCTCAAGACACTGGGGAACAGCTGTGTCCCTGCCCCTCCCCAGGCTCCTACAGACCCCTCAGCCCACCCACCTTCTCCTTCTCCACCCACCTGTCCAATTTCCTGAGCTCCTGCCAGCATCGGGCACGCTGCTCCTTCCTCCTGCGCTCAGAACCCCAGGGGTTGTGATCACTGATTTTCTCATTTATCTCTCACTCTGTACCCCTTCTTTGTAAACTCAAGGGCTGGGCCCACATATTACTCATCTTGGCACCTTCAGAACCCAGCCCAGGCTAGCTCAGTGAAAACTGGCAAAATGGAAGAGATGTCAAATGCCGAGAGGGGAAGGGATGAGATGGAGTTCCCAGCCCCCACCCTCTCCCACCCCTGAGACATTCACAGGCAAGGGAGGCATCTCCTTTATATACACATATGTATATTTGACTTACTCGTTGCAGCATGCGGGATCGAACCCGGGTCCCCTGCTTTGAGAGTGTGGAGTCTTAGCCACTGGACCACCAGGGAAGTTTCAGGGAGACATCTCTTTCATATAGTGGTAAAGAATCTGCCTGCCACTGTAGGAGATGCAAGATATGTGGGTTTCATCCCTGGGTTGAGAAGATCCCTTGAAGAAGGAAGTGGCAACCCATTCCAGTATTCTTGCCTGGGAAATCCCATGGACAGAGGAGTCTGGTGGGCTACAGTCCATGGGGTCGCAAAGTATCGGACACAACTAAGTGATTGATGCGCACACACACCCACGTATATACACGCACATATTATATACTATATATATATATATATATATATATATTTTGGCTGCTCCAGGTCTTGTTAGTTGCGGCATGTGGGATCAGACCTGCAGGGGTCCCCTGCATTGGGAGCATGGAGTCTTAGCTACTGGACCACCAGGGAAGTCTCAGGGAGGCATCTCTCAAAAGTCCTTTCCACTCCCAAGTGTGTCTCAGTATCCAGGACAGCACAGAGGAGGGGCAGGCAGCTCAGGGCAGAGCCAGGGCAGGCGTCTGGGGTAAGAGGGAAGTGAGGGGACAGGGCCTTCAGGAGAGCCTGGCGGAGGGGATGGCATGAGCAAAGCCAATGAGGCAGGAAGCCAAGATTCCTGCTGGAGCAGAGCGGAGAGGCTGCCCAGGTGGACGGAGGCCAGTATACGGCAACCTGCCCTTCTTTCCGTGTCGTAGATACTTCAAGAACATCCCCAAGGGCCTGGACCGTGAGGGCTGGACTCGAGGTGGCCTGCAGCCCCAGAGGCCGGGAGGCTATGCCCTCAACCAGCCGGTCACCCGCCTGGAGGCCACCCCCAACCCCACGGAGAGCCTGAGGCGCCTGCACCCTCATGTGGGCAGGTAGCGCACCCCCGCCAGTATACGGCAACTGTCTGTCCCTTTTCCCCTCGCTTCCGTTGTCGCCTGCCCTCTTCACCCCAGTGATACTTGCAAGAGCCGGCTCTGACATGCTCCCTGCCTGGCCGTGAGGGCTGGACTCGGGTGGCCTGGTGTCGGGGGGGACAGAGCTGAATGACTGTGCTTCTGCCTCCTCACTCTGATTCCTTTTTGCTCAATTCAATTCCTCAGAAATCACATTTATACCAACAACGGCCCAGAGTTGGCAGGCAAAGACTGTTTGTGGTTTGGCTGTCCAGGCTGAACCCTGGCCCTGCGGAGAGGAGCAGGCAACCCCCTTCTTCCCTGCAGAACCCTGATCTCTGCAGACCCCTTCTACCGAACCGCGCCTCCCAGCAGCCACGGGAGCCGCTTCACTGCACCCAACTGAGCCTGAGGCCTGGGTAAGGGGCTGGGGACCCCCACTGTGGGGCAGCCCCCCATCCTAAGTCCTGAGTCAGGCCAGCCCTGCCCGGGGACCCCAGCCCCAGAACAGGGGGTGGGAGGTCAGGGGCATCTAAGGAGAGAGGCGGGGAGTGCAGGGGCCACCCAGAGCCCCTCAGGCTTCGTCTCTGTTCACACAGGTTTGCCGATCCCAGGGGACAGGAGCCGGCTACTGTCCCTATTCCCACATCCCCCCGGGGGCTCCCCGGCTACTTTCCTAATGAAATAAAAGCAGTGAAGCCGAGCAGTGTGTTTTCAGTGTTAGAGGGGGCTGGGAAAGGAGGGGTGAGGCTGGGGAGGGGCTCACGACTAGAGTCAAATGTGGAGTCAGGGAGGCCTGGTTGGACTCACCGTCATGTTCCGGGTAAGGCACTTCGCTCTTCAGACTCAGTTTCATCTCCTGGGAATGGGTCACCCTGGGCCTGTGCTGAGCGCTCTGTCCTGTGTGGGAGGAAGGAAGCCGCCCCCGGGGTGGGGGGCAGGCAGGCCAGAGTGGGAGGTGGGTCTATAGCATGGGGAGGGGGATCACAGCAGGTCTGCTGGGGCCCTGCTGGGTCCCCCATCGGAGAGTTTAAAGGAGAGACGAGGGGACTTCCCTGGCTATCCAGTGGTGAAAGACTCCACAATTCCCCTGCAGGGAACATGGGTTCGATTCCTGGTTGTGAAACTCAGATCCCACATCCCACAAGTTGCACGGCGTGGCCAAAATAAATAAATAAAGGAGAGAGGAGGACAGCCAGGCAGGAACAATCACAGAGATCTCTCTCCAGAGACAGACGGAGGAGGGTCCGCAACGGATGTCTCCCTGGACACTGGAGACTGGGGGAGGGGTGGAGGCTGGTCTCAAGGCTGGTGCCTCAGTACCTTTGTGAGAATGAGAACAAACCTCCCTCTAGGCAGACGGCCCACATGAACACAAGACCTGAAGAGCAAGAGTCTTCTGGAAGGGAAAAAAGCCTCCCTTCCTTTAGGTGCGGCAGCCTGAGACCCCTCAACCTGCAAGGCAGAAACTGGGCTGCCTCTCAGCACCTTCGGGCACCTCTGCCAGGTGCTTTTGCAGAGTGCCCAGCCGTCTAACCCTACGCCGTGGTCCTGTGAGCACCTGCCCCTTATTTTATAAATAAGGAGCCTGGACGCAGAGAGGAGGGGACGACTTCAAAGTCGGACAGGACAGAAAGGCAGCAGCCGCCCCTCTGGGGATGTCCTGGATGTCCCCCGCACCTCGCGGCTCAGGCTGGCAGGCGGAGGGGCAGACAGTGGGTCCAAGAGCTGGGCTCCCACCCTCCACCGCCACCCCTGCCCCTGTGTGGGAGTCTGTGGAACAGCTCTGCTGGCCGCAGGGCCTGTCTGTGCTCAGGAGTCTTGAGCAGCAGGCCTGGGGGCTGTCCATGGCCTGACTGGGGCTCCATGTGGGAAGTGGGTGGCTCCAGCTGGCTCCAGCACAGGAGGAGGAGGGGAGTGCGGGACACAGAGTATCTCGACTACAAACGCGCAGAACTCAGGACCCCGGTGAGCCCCACACACTGTGGGCGGGGCCTGCTGGTCCATGGTCCCCAACATCAGGGGTAAGTCACCAGGCAGATGGAAACACACACACACACACTCCTCACCCAGTTTCATCTCTCCCTGTCCTTCCCCAGCAGTGTCCTGTTACAGCTCGTGTTTCCTCCTCACCCTGCCTCTACCGGCTCAACAGGTGATAAGGTGTCAGGACACCAGAGCTGGATGATGCTGTGTCTCCATCACCTCCCGCTTCACTGTCCTACACCCAGTTTCCAAGCCTGGGCCCCACCCCCCCATAATGTTTTCTGAGCTCGGGCTGTGGACTGCATCCCTGAGCTCCCCTAAGCCCCTGCCTTCTCCCCCCAGCTCTCAGGCAGCCCGTCCTGGCCTCCCTGTCTGGGTCCTGGGCTCCAGCTCAAGGGGTTGTGTGAGGATAGGGTGACCTAGAGGGTGGGGTGGCAGGATAGGAGTCCAGCAGGGGCCAAGGTCAAACTAGGTGACTCTAGAGCCCCTGCCTGGTGCAGGACACAGATTTCCTCATCTTTCAATGAGGAAGCAGACACAGAGAGGTAGAGCAACTGGCCCAGGTCCCCCCGTTGTAAGGACTGTGGGTGGGGGCCTGCTGGGGAGGGGTGCAGTGGGAACCCAGAGTAGAAGTCGCCTGGTGGAAGAGTGAGTTGACTCCAATTCATACCCGGCTTCCTGACCTTTGCCCTCCTCCCGAGTCTCAAAGGGAAAGAACTTTTAAGTAATGGGCAGAGTGGCCAGTTGTGGGCCTTGAACCAGGGAAGACTGTGGGCAAGGACTCCAGGGAGGGGTCAGCCCTATGTTTGGTCAGGGAGTGGGAGCAAGGGAAGCTGAGAGGTGGGCATCCTGGTGGGGAAGGGGCCTTGATGGCCACACTTCAGGGCCCTTCTCTCACTCTCCTCCATTATGAGACTCCAAAAGGGCACAGACTGTGTCTGTCTTGTTCACACAGAGAGCCAGGGGCAGTGTCTGTACCCTTGCAGATACTCGGTAAATATTAAATAATGGAATGAATGAATGAATAAATTTTTCCTGCCGGTGGGGGCACCAGATGCGGGTTCTGAGTGTCACCTGCCCCGACACCAGGTCAGCAGCGCAGACTTCCTGCATCCCTGCAGCCCAGTGGCTGAAACTATGTGGGCCCCGCCTCCCTGCCCAGATGCCGTGGCTGTGGCCCCTGGGAGCTCTGTGCTTCAGCCTCCAGGTCACCTCTTCTCCCTCTGGGTGTGCCCCGTTGCTCTCTTCTCTGGCTCAGCCTCTGTGACCAGCCCCAACCGTGCTCCCTTGCAGTGGCCTGAGGGCCCCACATTCCAACCTTGACCCTTGGCAGGTCCCAGGACCACACAGGATCAGTGCCAAGCAGTCGTCAGTGCCTTGTCAGGGCAGGAGGGGTGGATACATCTCGCCCTGTGGCTATTTGTGTTATTGAAACCACATGGGAGGGACTGGCCTTTGCCTCATCAGTCTCCTCTGGGCTGCCAGGTGACTGTGGGAACTGACGATGTAGTTTCATTTTCAGGGTCCTGGCCCCTCATCGCTCTGAGTCTCGAGTTTCCTACCCACCCCCCACTGAAATTTTGGAAACTGTTCTGAGGTGTCATCAACAATGAGGATGATTATTCTATGTTAAGCCCCCACAGCCTGCTGGGAGCTGGGACTGTTCTGTGGGCCTTCATCTTTTGAGCAAGAATGCAGAGGGGCCTCCCTCCCAGGGAAGTCTGGGGACACAGGTGGGTGCCATGCTGACGGCATTGGTGTGGGGAAGTGGAGCCCCAGATGGCAGGATGCAGACAGGTGCTGGGTGCTGTGCGATCGGCAGGCAGACGTGTGTGAGGTTGGTACCCGTTACAGCACCGTGGCAGCTGATGTTGACGGGCACCATCTGGCCCGGGTCACGTGGTGACCCACAGATCCACCAGCTCATGGGCTTGAAGGCTGGCCAGCTGGGAAAAGGTATTGGTTGGTGGGAACTGGAGGCCTGGGGGTTGGTGGGAAGCCCTGCGTGGGGAGGCTGCGGGACAGTGGTCTACTACACACAGAGAGATGGGGGCCTCAAAGGCAGGATCTGACCCCCAACTTCCTCTCTGTCTGGAGAGGTCCCCAGTCCCATGGAAATGTTCCCTAAGCAGCAAATATTTTTGGAGTGATCACACTCAGGAAACCCCCCTTCCCCTGAGGTCTCTCTCTCAGGTCAGAGGAGGGCCTGCTGGGTTCTCCCGCTCCAGGCATCCTGACACTCCTTGCTTTTCAAGATGCTGCTACAAAGTTTGCCAAGAAAGTTCTTTGAGTCATAAAACTCCACTGCTGCAAAGACCTTTGTGAAAACAAGTTCACCCTGAGCCAGAGGGGTGCAATCAGCTCCCAAAGGCTGATGGCTTAGTCTCTGCTAGGAATACATGGCCTTTCCCATCACATCACTGTACTGGGGATCTTGGATGCAAGCTGGTGAAAAGCATGGGGCTTTAAGCTTCCCTGGTGGCTCAGATGGTGAAGAATCTGCCTATAATGTGGGAGACATGGGTTCTATCCCTGGGTTGGGAAGACCCCTTGGAGAAGGGAAAGGCTACCTATTCCAGTATTCTGGCCTGGAGACTTCCATGGACTGTATAGTCTATGGGGTTGCAAAGAGTCGGACAAGATTGAGTGACTTTCACTTTCACCATTTGCTGAAGTGGTATGCGAGTGTGTGTGTGTGTGTGCACTTCAGAGGTCCTCAGGTAAAGAGGCCAGGAAGGCATCTAAGACAGGCATTCTAAGAGAGAGACTGGACAAGATCCTGAAAAAGCTGTGCTCAGAAAAGACTTTAGGAGGCTCTGGGCCCAGAGAGGTGTGGTCCCTATGACAGGACAGCTTTGCTGCAGATCCTTTTTCTCCTGGTGGGCTCTGGCACCAGGTGTGGGAGGCCAGTATTGAAGAACCTGGGCAGACTTATTCCTGAGCATATATGAGGATGAGGAGGCATCTGGCAGTGTGGGGCCTCCTAGGTATGACAGTGAAGGCCCTGCGGACCCGGGACAGTGGGCCCTCCACTGTGATCCTGTGACTCCTTTAGGGCTCTGACCATGCGGGGTAGCAGTCAGAGCTCCTTGTGAGCAGCAGAAACCAACTTCGGGATTCAAAATCTGGAACGGGTACTTCTACTGGGTGGCTGCAGCCAACTTACCAGGGAGGCTGGGAGTTCCCCAGAGTTTTCAGCTTCCGTAGTAGGATGTATGGGTTCTGTTTGGTAAAGCAGTTGGGGTTCTCCCACTCAGGAGACTGCTGGGAGGCCCAAAGAATTCAAATGTCCTTCACATGTGGGTTACCATCAAGAAGGGAACAGGCAACTTTCCTGGTGGTCCAGTGGTTAAGACTTAACCTCCAGTGCCGAGGATGTGAATTCAATCCCACATGCCTGGGAGCCAAAAAATCCAAAACATAAAGCAGAAGTAATGTTGTAACAAATTCAAGAAAGACTTCAGAAAAAAGAAGAAGGAAATAAGCATTTGCTGTATGCCTCCCTTGAGCTGGGAGCTTCACATACCTGGCAGGGATGCTGCTGGTCCTTAAGGACTTTCTGTGGGACATGGGAAAAGATGCCCTTCCCCACTGCCCTAACAGCATACCAATCTACGAGTTTCCTGATGCAACCAGAGCCCCTTGGACGTGGTTCCCACGTGTAGATGCCTTCCCCTCCGCATAGCAGATGTAGATTTCACAGGCACATACTCAGGAGCTTGGAAACGTACTTCAGTCTCTCTGTAACTGAACTTAGACACCCATCTCTTTGCTTCCAGTCCAACTCGATTCTCTTTGAATTAAAACTGTCAACTGGAAAAAAAAAAATCACGACGTGAGAGTTGTGAATGAAGTTTTACTTGGGGCAAAATGAGGACTATAGTCTGAGAGGCAGTATTTCAGATAGCTCTGAGAAATTGTTCCAAAAAGGTAGAGAGGAAGGACAGTGTATATGTGATTTTAATGAAGGGGGAATACATGAAATTAAGCACATATTTTTCATGGACTATAGCCTGCCAGGCTCCTCTGTCCATGGAATTCTCCAGTCAAGAATACTGGAGTGGGTTGCCATGCCCTTCTCCAGCAGATCTTTCCAACCAAGGGATTGAACCCAGGTCTCCCACGTTGCAGGCGGATTCTTTACCACCTGGGCCACCAGGGAAGCTGCCCCTCCCTTTTTTTTTTACAGAGGCTGCTGCTAATATCATGAAGGTTACTGTTAGTCACGAGGAGCAGACATCACCATGAAGGATTTTAGTGCTTTTCAGGTACGAGGAGATGCAAGAATTGGACTCAAAAAACCTTTTTCTTGAAAATATTTAACTGTCTGAGGACCTGTTCTGCCAGTTTTTGCAGGAGCACAGTGTGCCTCATTCTTGATCTTCACCCTGAACTCCTTTCAGGGGGTGTTCAAGGTCAGCAGCTGCACCAGCTCATAATGTAATCCTAGTAGAGGTAGATGCTGCTGTTGGTGCTGCTATTTAGTTGCTAAGTCGCGTCTGACTCTTTGCAACCCCATGGACTGTAGCCCGACAGGCTCCTCTGTCCATGGAATTTCCCAGGCAGGAATACTGGAGTAGGTTGCCATTTCCTTTTCCAGGGGATCTTCCTGACCCAGAGATCGAACCCAAGTCTCCTGCTTGGCAGGTGGATTCTTTACCACTGAGCCAGCTGGGAAGCCGGTAGATGGCAAGTGCCAGTGTGTAGCTGGCAAAACTGTCCATTTGAGAATCCAGTCTGGTCAGGATCTGCTCCTTTTCTCTTTCATCTCCTTCCCCCAGAGGGTGTATACCTGCCTGGAGCTTGCTGCCAGGGGAGAGGCATCCGTCCGTGTTGACTCCCCTGAGATGTGAAGTGGGCTTTGGTCATCCACACCTGTCCTGCCTGCATCTGCCTGGAAACAAGAGTGACACTCTGGCCTCTGGTTGCCAGGGTCACACAACCAGTCCTTCAGCTGCCTTACCTGGACCACACACTCAGCACCTCCAGGTCCATCAGTCTGCTCTCCGACATACAAAGTCTTCCTTGGAGGTGCATAAACTTCAGGATGCTCCCTCTCATGGCACAGGGGTCTATCATGGATTCTGGGGAGAGTCCAGATCACCTCCATTTCTACTGAGGCTTCTGCATACAGGCGGGGCGGGAGGAGCTGTTATACCCTCAGGACACACCTGGTAAGAGAAGTGCCGGTCCCCTCTGCCCTGGTATTCCCCAAATGTACTTGGGACCTTTATATATATATATAATTTATTTTATTTTTGGCTGTGCTGAGTCTTTGTTGCTGCATGGGCTTTTCTCTAGTTGCTGCAAGCAGGGACTTCTCATTGTGGCAGCTTCTCTTATTGTGGAGCACAGGCTCCAGAGCACAGGCTCCGTAGTTGTGGCGCATGGGCTTAGTTTATCCATGGCACATGGGATCTTCCTGGACCGGGGATCGAACCATCATCCCCTGTATTGGCAGGCAGATTTTTTACCACTGAGCCAACAGGGAAGGCCCACTTGGGATCTTTTCACGGCACCCTCAGCCTCAGCCTGGGCCAGCATCCATGTTTAGGAGTGCGGCTCTGCCCCCCACCTCTTTCCCGCCTGCCTGTTGAGCCTTCATATCCTGTTGGGTGGGATCTTGACTTCTGAGAGGACACACGCTTCCTCGCTCCAGGGCTTACAGCATCAGCTCCTGGCTCTCCAAGTTCAAAGCCTAGCTTTTTGACTTAACAAAAAATATTTCTCTCTTAGAACCTGTTCTGTGTTTCAAAGCCTCTTTTGCAACTTAAAGCCAAGGATTTGACTCTTTGTTCTGAGTTTCCTTTGGAGAGCAAAATTTGAGAAGCCAATTTAGCATCTGAATGGAGGGGAAGGGATATAAGGAAATTGCCTCCAGAGGAGCATCAGTTGCTATCTCAAGATGATAATACCCAGCTCCTGAGTTATCTCACTGACACCTGATCCTTCGAGGAGAGGAGGATTCCAGGTCTGGGACGGGGGTGAGGTGAGTGAGGCACTTCTTTGGGCAGAAGATTTAAAGAAGTTCCACCAAACCAAGGAATGCAAATACATATTAGTTTAATGCAATAGTTCAAAAAATTAAAATTAATGCAAAAAAAACTCATGAGGAACACAGTAGTGAAATTTAAAGACAGGATTTGTACCACTGACTTTTCCTTTTGCCACATGATCCACTATGGATCACAGCACTGGCTACGACCCTGCTTTTATTGCATGAAACTATTATTTCTCTTGATTACTGAGTTTTTTTGTGCCCCCTTAAATTTTATGCCTGGGGCAAATAAACTAGCTATCCCTAGCGGCCATCCTCCCACTTCTTCCCCACCCCCAACTCCACCACAGTTTGGGACTTTCTCCAGATGTGAGAACTGAGGTTCTGAGAGGGTGAGTAGTTCAAGTCAGGACAGATGGCCCCAGGGGTCCTGTGGGAGGGACACTTCCCGTCCATTCATTCAACACACGTTAGTTCAGTAGTTACAATGCAGCAGGCAGAGGGCTGAGCACCATGGGACATCTGTGAACAAGGTCTCCATTTTCATGGATCTTATATCTTTAGTACAGAAGAAAGTGAAAGTGAAAGTATTAATTGCTCAGCCGCTTGCGACTCTTTGCAACTCCATGGAGTGTAGCCTGCCAGGCTCCTCTGTCCATGAAATTCTCCAGGCAAGAATACTGGAGTGAGTTGCCATTCCCTTCTCCAGGGGATCTTCCCAACCCAGGAATTGAGCCCATGTCTCCTGCACTGAGGCAGATTCTTTACCTTCTGAGCCACCAGGAAGAAACAGACTTCAACTAATGCACAGTTAATTATTTATTTAATTATAATTGGAATAAGTACTTTGAAGGAGAAATGTGGGAGTTGAAGAATCTGTAACATTGGGGCTTGACTCCCGTGTTCTGAAGGATCTGGGAAGGTTCTTTGAGAGTAGGAGGTTTCAGCTGAAATTTTAAGGGCAAGCAGTGCAAGGCAAGGAGAATGGGAAGAAGATGGATTAGCATGTGCAAAGATCCTAGGGTAGAAAGAAGCTGGTGCATTTGAGAAACTGAGAGGAAGTGTGTTAGACCAGGTGAATTCTATAACAAACAGCCTGTACGTCTAAATGGCTAAACATATTAAAAATTTATTCCTCATTTGTTTCATAGTCTAACTTGAGTCAGAGAGTGCATCTCCAAGTGATGACTCGGGGATCCAATTCCTTTCCACCATTGACACTGCAGAAAATAAAAGAGAGAGGAGGATTGTGTAGGGAGGTGGCATGTGTCACTTCTGCTGACATCCATTGGCTCAGGGCTCATCCCAGGGCCCCACCCCATCAGCCTGAGAACTCAGGAAGAAGCGGGGAAAAACAGAAGTTGGTGACCCACAACAGCCCCCACCTTAGGGAGGGAGACCAAGACAGGGTAGTCCTTGGTGGTCATGGTTGGGACCTGAGTTTATAGTCTTGGAGCAGAAGGTTGGACCTACACTTGGCCACAGATCTAGGAAGGTATTAACATATGGGCAGCAGTCAGCTGTGACTACTTTGGCCTATTCCGGAAGGAAGTGCTTAGAAGTCATTTTGGAACGTGGAACCTACTAGAACCATGAGTTTGGTCAGGTCTCCATCCCCAGTGTGGAGGTAAGGCCCTGGCCATTGAGTCAGCCTCACTCTCCTGGCCATGTTGTTCCAGCTCCTGTGTCCTTGGGAGAGATGAAGAGGGAAGTAGGGGAGGCTACTGAATGGAAAATGACACTCTCAGCTTTCTACAGACCAGACAGGTCACTCTCAGAGCTCTGGTTTCAGGGGAAAGTGATCCCCCAAGGTATGTCTAGGCTCAAGTTTCCAGGGAGCCTGGGGAGCAGATGCTCAGAGGCTGAGGTTGGGCTAGCCTTGTGAGTCTGTCTGTCTAGAGAAGGGTTCTGGACCAGTGAGGGGCCAGAGACTACCTGGAATTTGCTAATAGGCAAACCCTGAGCCCAGATCACAGCCCTACGGGCCTCTTGGCTTGGCTCTCTCCAGCTTGTTTTGGGGTTCCTAGACTTCTAGGAAGAGAAGGGGACGACAGGGGATGAGATGTTTGGATGGCATCACTGACTTGAGGGACATGAGTTTGAGCAGACTCCAGGAGTTGGTGGATGAACAGGGAAGCCTGGCGTGCTGCAGTTCATGGGGTCACAAAGAGTCAGACACGACTGAGCAAATGAACTGAACTGAGACTAGCACTATGGATTCTAGAACACCCCCAGTTGGGCAAACACTGAACCCCAGGGTCTGGAATCAAGATCTCCAAATAGGGCAATCTTGGAAGTTTTTCTGCTGTTGGTAGGGTAGGAGCAAGCATTTGGGCATCCTGGTGGTTCTTCTGATTTCCCACAGCCAAGAGGGGCAACAAGATATAGTGAGAGGAGGCCTGGCTCGCAATAAGATGGATTGGGTTGGGATCCTGCCTTTACCCCTGACCAGCTGTGTGACCTTGATCAAGCTATATAATTTCTCTGAATCTGTTTTCCTCATCTGTAGGGCAGGGGGATTTATTACCTGCCTGGCCAAGGTGTGGAGAAAGGTAAATCAGAAAACCCGGAGGTGCTCAGTAAATGGTAACCATCATCATTTTTGTGGCCGAGAACCCGGATGGGAGGGGTGCGAGCACTACAAACTCCTCCCCTTCCTCCTCCCCCCACCCCGCACAGGCACACATCTTTCTTGCAGCTGCAGCCAAAGGGATCCTGTTAAAATGTGTGTCAAATCATGTCACTCCTCAGCTCAAAGTCCCCCAGGGATCTCTCATCCAAGTCACAGGAGGCCACGAGCCCTCCTTGGTCTGCCCTGTCCCTTCCCCTCTGTCCTCATCTGTTGCTGAGCCTCCCCCTTACCCTCCTGCTCTTGCTCCATGGGCATTCTGTGGCTCCAGAACGCCCAGGCACACTCCTGCCCTGGGGTCTTGGCATTGCCGCCCCCTCTGCCTGGAACCTATTTTCCTCAGACATCTGTCTGTTTGGTTTGTTCCTCCTCCTTCCCGTCTTTGCTCAAATGCCATCCTGCCGACTAGGCCTCCTTAGCCACTCTGTTTTTACTTTTTATTTCTGTTTTTCACTTTGATGTTTATTTATTTATGTGTTTATGTATGGCTACATTGGGCCTTCGTTGCAACCTGCAGGGTCTTTCATTGCAGGTTTGCAGGGTCTTATTTGTGAAGAGGCGTCCAGCTTCTCTCTAGTTGCTGCATCTGGGAGTAGCTGCCCTGACGTATGTGGGATCTTAATTCCTAACCAGGGATCAAGCCCACATCGCCTGCACTGGAAGGTGAATTCTTGACCATTGGGCCACCAGGGAAGTCCCTGGCCACTCTGTTTTAAGTGGGGTTCTCAGTCCTCTCTTCTTATTTTAGCTCCTCTATAACTTGGCCATTGCCTGACATATTCAAATGCAGTTTGTTGATTATCTCCACTCATGGGAATGTAAGTTCCACAAAGGCAGGTTTGTTTTTTTTATTGTCTATGAGGTTCACATGCATAGCCATTTTCCCCAGTGTCTGGGCATATGAGCAGGGGCTTCATGGCAGTTGAATGAGTACCTGAATGACGGTGAGGACTCAAGTTCTGGCTGGTAAAGGGAGTGGGCCATGGCATAAAGGACATTGTCACTTTCTTTTTGACCAAATGAGGGAGTTGGACTAGATCCTCAGGAGATGAGGAACCATGAGAATTGTAGGTGTCATTTAGTTCCTGCCTCCATGCACTTTTCTGGGGTGAGGGTCCCTGGATTCTTAATAGAACCTGTGATCTCCCAATGTACCAAGAACCCTCCCAGGGCTGGCATTTCATGGTTGACTCTAATAGGCTCAAAGCCTTGCTTTCTAAGAACGGATGATGCCAGAATTCCTTGATCTTATTCAAGTCCCAGCAGCCACAGTGGTCCTGGCTCCAAAGATGGGGGGTGGGAGGTGAGGATGAGGTGGGGGGTTGGAACAGGGGATGGTGGGCGTGGGAACCAGAGGGGTCATGGCAGGGTCAGTGAGGCAGGGGGCTGGGGTGCTTGTGGGGGCACAGGAGGGGCGACAAAGGAGACTTCTACATGACATGTGCTGTTTTCTTCCTTTTATTTAAAAGAAACTAGATATAAAGCAAGTGTGACACAATGTGAGCAACTGTTAGCGCTGGATTCTGGGCACAGGGGTGTTTATCACAGAAAGCTCTGTACATTTTCTGTATTTCAAAAATTTCTTTAAAAAAAAAAGATTTGGAGGCGGGCAGGACAGTTCTAGCTCCTGACTAGGAATGGAGAGGCTATCTCAGGGGGCCTAAGGGGCCTTTGGACATTTCTCCAGCAGAGGGGCAGAGGGGCTGGCCGGGGTCTGGGTGAATTCCTGGAGCTGTCAGAGCCCCTCCTGGCCCCCAGGTTTCAGTTTCCTGCCTTTCCAGGGAGTGGGGAAAGGCTGAGAGGCCCCGTGCTGGGGATGAAGCTAATTCATTAGTGACGCCTCGACAAGGACTGGGCGCCTGCAGCGCCAGCGTGATTCATCAACACGATTGCCCCGCTGCCAGCCTGCGTGGGCCCGGAACGACAGTGCATTTTACCTTTCCCCACTGAGAAGAGCCTGGTGGGAGGCGAAGGTACAGCATTTACTGAGAGCAAGAAAGAGAGAAAGAAGAGGGCTGGTCCCCTGTACCCTTGAGCCCAGGAAGCTCTGCCAAGGCCGGGGCTGGGGTGGCAGGAGCTCAGGGATGCTGCCCGTGCTGGCAGAGCCCAAGAGGGCTGCCTGGTGCTGCAGTGCCAGCCCCAAGCATGTGGTGAGGGGGGCTGGCTGGGCTCCCTCCTCCACAGCAAATGTTCCCTTGGGGAAACTGCTGGCGGGGTTGGGGTTGGCAATAGGAGGTGGGGTGGGATGGGGAGGCACTCTTTCTTGTCCCAGCTGCCTGGCTGGGTTTTCCTCAGCTTTCTGGTCTCCGAGGTGTCAGCTCTTCCCAGAAGTTCTCCCAAATGAGTAGAAGGGAAAGAGTTAGTTTGGGGCTTAGGGGAGATCCAGAAGGAGCTTGAAGTCTCACTGCTTGAGGCTCAGAATCCCCCTCCATCCCAGATCTGGTGCCTGAGCCCCACTTAGCCTCTGCCTGGTTCCTCTACTCGGCTTGCATCTTGTTAGTCTTCATTCCAGGGCAGCCATCCGAGGCTAGCTCCCTGCTCAGAGCAATACCTGCCTCTGTGTTCCCCATCACCTGTTCGCCCCGTGACGTCCCTCGCCTGATTACAACTGCTATTGCTCTGCCCTTTTGTTCCTTTATCCAACACATAGATATCAAGCATCTGAGCAAAAGATGCCAGGAGCAAAAAAAAGGTACACACGGAATAATTCCATATATATGAAATTCAAGAGCAGGCAAATCTGATCCATGATGATAGAGGTCAGGATCACTGTTGCCTCTGGGAGGTGGGGATTGTCTGGAAGAGGCAGGTGGGAGGGAACTCTGATGGAAATATTACATGATGTTTACATTTGTCATAACTCACCAGACTGTATACTTATGGCCGAGGTATTTCATGGTATGTAAAGTTTGCCTTCATTTTTTAAAATGTTTACAATTTTCATTGAACCACTACTATGTGCCAGACCCTGTGCCAGCAGGGAAGGAGACAAGCGTGCCTGCCCTGCCCAGCTTACATTTCAGGGCTTGTGGTTTTCATCCTCTCCTTGCATCGGCCACTGCTGTCTGCCCTTGGGCTGCCCTGCCTGTAGTGAGGATGGAAGTTGGGACGGGTCAAAGGGCAAGATGTAGTCTAGAAGTGTTCCATCAGCCAATTATCTTTTTTTAAAAAAATGTATTATTGTATTTATTTGGCTGTGCCAGGTCTTAGTTGTGGCATGCAAACGTGTAGTTGTGGCATGTGGGATCTAGTTCCCAGACCAGGGATGGAACCTGTGCTCCCTGCATTGGAAGCACGGAGTCTTAGCCACTGGACCATCAGAGAAGTCCCTCAGCCAGTTATCAACACACGATCACACCAGCCAAGATAGGAAGGCAGGATGGAGGAGGCGTGGCGCCTGCAGACTTAACTCCCTAGCTGTCCTCTCTCATCACTCTGCGACCTTCAGCAAGTTGCCTAATCCCTCTGGAGCCACTTTCCTCATCTTTCTTATGGGATTAATAACCCCTTTGTCATCAGAGTTAGAGGCTTTGCCCTGAACAAATTCATGGTCAGAAGTGGAGTTGTTTCCATTTACCGGAGTGGTACATGGTTAAGACTACTCCAATCAATGGAAACGACTCCACTTCTGACCATGAATTTTCTCACAGCAGAGCCTCTAACTCTGATGACAAAGGTGTTCTTAATCTCATAAGTACATAAGAGGGGCTTCCCAAGTGGCGCTAGTGGTAAAGAACCCGCCTGCCAATGCAGGAGATGTAAGAGACATAGGTTCCACCCTCGGGTTGGGAAGATCCCCTGGAGAAGGAACTGGCAACCCACTCCAGTATTCTTGCCTGGGATAAGTATTCTTGTCCACTCCCATGGACAGAGGAGCCTGGCGGGCTACAGTCCATGGGGTCACAAAGAGACAGACATGACTGAATGCAGAACACAAGTTGGAGAGTCAGTCTGCTGGTTTTATTTTTATTTATTATTATTTTTGGCCAAGCAGTGAGGCATGTGGGATCTTACTTCCCCAACCAGGAATGGAACCCGCACCTCCTGCAATGGAAGAGCCAGCCTTAACCACTGGACAGCCAGGGAAGTCCCCTGCCTGGTTTCAAATCCCAGCCACTAGCCAGCAAGGTGACCACGGACAAGTTACCCATGCATGTGTGCATGCTAAGTCACTTCAGTCGTGTCTGACTCTGTGCAACGCTATGGACTGTAGCCCACTAGGCTCCTCTGTCCATGGGATTTCCCACACAAGAATACTGGAGTGGGTTGCCATGCCCTTCCCCAGGGGATCTTCCTGACCCAGGGATCGAACCTGCATCTCCTGCATTGCAGGCGAATTCTTTACTGCTGAGCCACCCGGGAAGCCCAGGGCAAGTCACCCAGCTCATGTCAAACCTTACAGAGCCTCAGTTTGTCCATCTTTAAAATCGGGGCAATGAGGGTAACCTACCTCACAGGTTTGTGGCAAGGATTCAACGCAATGCTTTTAGTACAGTGCTGGGCACATGACAGGCTGGCAATAAACCAGAGGGAGTGTTTCTGCTGGCAGCTCTAGCAGGAGGGCTTGGAGTAGGAGGGGAGAAGTCAGGGGCAAAAAGGCTGCTGGTGAGAGCGTGTGCAAGAGGAAGCGTTACAGAACGAGTGTGGTCATCGTTGGTGGTGCTCAAAGGAGCTCGTGTGCTCCAGTCCTCTGTCCACCGCAGTCACCCACCGACCTTGAGCACAGCTGGAGGAACTCGGCAGGAGAAGGGGTGAGTGCACTAACCGGGAACCTGCGGCGCGCTGAGGGTGTACCGGGCGGGGAGGAGGACGGAGCCAAGCTTGGTCCCCGCAGATCCTCAGTTGTGACCCACCCTGAAAAAGCCCAGAGATAGCACTGTTCTGAGTTACTCCCCTAATGTGACCCTAGCGGTAAGACTGGACGCACGCCGCTGGACACGAACGGCGGGCATTGACCTCGCCTCTCAGTCCCTCCTGGAGAGCCACTTGTCCAGAGTCCTGGGTCGCGCGCCAGCATACCCTCAGTCCTTGTTCCCTTCTTGGACTTGCAGCTCTGGGCGCCTACAAACCGCACACCAAACGGCTCGCTGTGGCTGGAAGCGTAGATAGCGTCGGTCGTCGGGTTTGTGTTGGCGCGGCGCCAGGCTTGAGGGGCGCGGTTCTTGGGTTCCCTCGGTTAGTGCTGGCTCCGGGGCCCGACGGGTGGGAAAGCGGGCACCTGGACCCAATTCAGCTGCACCTCGGGCCCGCTCCGCCCTCCTTCCACCTCATTGGCAGCCGCGCGCGCGTCGGGGGTTGCCAGGGCGACGGGTCTCCAAGCTGAGAATCCGCGCTAACCCGAACCAGTCGGCCTCCAGCGGAGGGAGAGGCGGAGGCCGGAGGGCGGGCGGCCGAGCGCTGCGCGCCGCGGCGGGGCCCCAGGGGGGCGCCTCCTCCCCGCCCGGCACGGCCCCCCTCCCAGAGCAGAGACAGGCCGGGGCGGGGGGGCCCCGGAGCCAGCGCTGCCTCGGCCCCGTCGAGGAGGCCCGGGGGCCGCCAGGGCGGGACGATGCCGGGCGGCAAGGGCGGCGGTGGCCCCGCCCAGGGCTGGTGACCATGGGCATCGCCGAGTCTACGCCGGACGAGCTGCCGTCGGACGCCGAGGAGCAACTGCGCAACGGCGAGCAGCAGTTGGAGCTGAGCGGGAGGCGGCTGCGGCGGCTGCCCAGCGCCGTGTGCGCGCTGAGCCGCCTACAGAAGCTGTACGTGAGCGGCACGGGGCTGCGCGAGCTGCCCGAGGAGATCGAGGAGCTGCGCGAGCTGCGCATCCTGGCGCTCGACTTCAACAAACTCGAGCGCCTGCCCGACGGTCTGTGTCGCCTGCCGCGCCTCACGCGCCTCTACCTGGGCAGCAACCGGCTGCTGGCGCTGCCTGCCGACTTCGCGCAGCTGCAGAGCCTGCGCTGCCTCTGGATCGAGGGCAACTTCCTGCGGCGCTTCCCGCGGCCGTTGTTGCGCCTGGTGGCGCTACAGTCGCTGCAGATGGGCGACAACCGGTTGCGTGCGCTGCCCGCGGAGCTGCCGCGCATGACGGGCCTGCGCGGCCTCTGGCTCTACGGCAACCGCTTCGAGGAATTCCCGCCCGCGTTGCTGCGCATGGGCCGCCTGCACATCCTCGACCTAGACCGCAACCGCCTGGGCGGCTTCCCCGACCTGCACCCTCTGCGCGCCCTGCGCGTCTTCTCCTACGACCATAACCCGGTCACTGGCCCCCCGCGCGTGGCTGACACGGTCTTTCTTGTGGGCGAGGGCGCCGTCGAGCGTATGGCCGAGCGCGACGAGCCCACGTCCCGGCCGCTGCCCCGGCGCCCAGCGCGGGCCTTTGAAGATGAGGAGGAAGAAGACCTGCTCATAGGGGGCGGTAGCTCCCGGACTCTGGGGGCCCCCGGGGACAGCCTCCGCGCCCTGGAAGCAGCTCCAGGACTAGGCACCTGAGCCTGTGCTCTGGGCGATGGGCTTCGGCCAGTCTGGGAGGAGGGGCTCCGGGAAGGTTCGTGGGAACGGTGGGTCCCTACTTGGGGGCAGAGGAGGGGTCAGTTTGGGCACACTGCCAGGGACAGGCAGGCCTGGGGGCCATCTTCAGACATTTCAGGGTGATGAGAAGACTGCCTCGCGGCTGGTCCCTGGGCGGTCGTCAGGCCAAGAAGTCCCAGCTCCCTCCACCTAGAGCTCCCTCTGGCCCCTGATAGAGTCACTGACAGCACAATAAAAGCACCAGCTTCTTCCTGGAACCAGGGTCACCACTGACCACGAAATCATCTCCTCGGCTGAGTCTGGATGCCCAGGGCCCCCACCTCTGACCAGAGTTTGGATCTTCTAGGTCCACCCTTTCTGGAGCAGGAGCCACTACCTCTGGGGTGGACCACATGCCTGCATGAGGCAGAATTTTGGACAGAAGCCCTGGCCCAGGGGCTGGGGGCTTGGAGCTGGAGCCTGTGCCCAGGATAGACAGGTGTGGGAACCAGGGATTGGGGCCCAAACACCACAGCTGCCCTTGCCCCTCCACCGGGGCTCATGGTACATACCTCCCTCTCCAGGCCTCCTAAATTTTGTGTGGGGAAGGGGTCAGGGTGGGAGGGCAGCCAGAAGGCAAGGTCTCTGCCCCTGCCTTTTATTCTGTTCTCTTCTCCCAGCTTGTGTCCGGAATCTCGCTGCAAAGAGAACAGGCCCTCCCTTCCCCACGGCCTGAGCCTTCCAGCTGTCAGGTTTGAAAAGAAGCCACTGTGCCTCCAGGGCCTCCTGCACCAAGAGAGAGGCTCTCTGCTCTGGGCGGCTGCTCCTGTGTAGCCACCGCCTGGACTCTCCATTCCCTTAAATGGGCAGCGTCAGTGTGGCTGGCACAGCGTGGGGCAGGGGACGAGCCCTGTGTGCCTCCTCTCCGTCACCAGGACAGCCTCCAGGGGGTGAGGAATGAGGCTTTGCTCTGCAGTTCCCAGGGTCAGATCTTTCCCGTCCAAGCAATAATGGGGGGAAGGCCCAGGGCCAGGGCCACTCAGGGACAGACTGGGGCGGGGGTCCCACATGGTGGTGTTTTCTTTAGGAAGAGAAAAAAAAAAACTGTCTGTAAACATAAATTATATTTCTTGGAGAAAGAATGTGCGTTTCCCACACGCCTGTTTATTTATAAGCCCTGGGAGCACTGGGTCCCATTGCTGTGGGGACTCTGGGCTGCCCCTGGCACTGCCCTTTGTCCATGTGCCCCAGCTCTGCGTCACAGTGGCCCCAGCCAACTATTGTGTCCTGTCTGGGGCAGGAGAGCTTGTCTTCAGTCACAAATGGCTTTGGCTGCTCGAGATTGCTCTTCCATCTGGCTGTATCTTTCTGCCACCCAGCCACTGCCCCCCACCCCCAGCCTCCCTTCCCTGGTCTTCTCCAGCTTCGTTTTCAGATTCCTGACTCAATATGTTTTTGAATCTCAAGCTAGGCTGACCTTTCTCTATTCTTTCACTGGTACTGACCCTGTTCCTCCCCATCTGTGACTATTCTTCCCTCCTTCCATCTCCCTGGCTCCATTTTCCTCTCTCTGCTTCTTTCTCTTAGTTTTTTTTTTTTTTTTTTTTTAACTCAGTCATTACTTTCTCTAATTGTTAAGGGGGGGAAAAAGGGGTTAAATATTGTTTTTTTTTTTGTTTGTTTGTTTTGTTTAAATATTGTTTTTAAAAAAAGAAAATTGCAAAACCTCAAGCCTAGAGGCCCATGTCCCATGAGAAGATGCTGCCAGGCCACCATCACCATGGCAACAGGGATAATGTCATATAAGGCCCAAAGGTCAGGCTTGGCCCAGCACCTCCCTGGCCACTGGCTGGGCCTGCAGATCAGGAGGAGGCCAGGGATGGATCTGAAGGAATCAGCTTGGGAGAGTGAAGGCCTCCAAATGCACAAAGTGCTTGTAGAGTGGGAAAGACTAGAGGCTGCCTTCTTCTCAAGGAAGAAAAGGAGCCTGGGGTTTGGCTGCTGACCGCGTCCCTCCTAGAGACCCTCAGGTGCCATGCTCCCCCTGTTGAGGCTCCATCAGGGCTGCTGGTCCCTCCTCACTGGCCCACCTGCTCCCCACCCCCCAGCTGCCCTTGACTTCTCACTTGGCCTTGGAGCAGGAGGGAGAAAGGGAGATGATTTTTATAGAGGCACTTGTAACAATGGCCAGGTCAGCAGTTCCCCACGTTGTTGGGGGGACAGTCAGGGGTGGGTGGGTTATGGGGGAGCAGGGCAGGGAAGCCCTGGAAGAGTTCAGTGTTTGTGCCAGGGATGTAGGGCAGAGGCAGGCTGTGGGGATGGTGATGAGAGCAGAGGCAGCAACAGGGCAAGGAACAGGCCCAGGGAGGTAAGTGACTTGCCCATAAGTGGATGTTAGGCCTCCTAACCCAGTGCTCAATCTGAGCCATGGGAGATGCTACCTGCCTGTGGCTGGTGGTCAGGTCTGGGTGTGGAGTCAGTGGAAATCATAGCCTCTCTTCCTCTCGGAGCCTCCCAACAGCCAGTCCTCCCAGCCGGCAGAGCAGCAGAGACTGGATGTCTTCCTGAATTCATTACCACCATCCCCCCTCTTCCCGCTTCAGAAAGCAGGAGAACAGGGTGCTCAGAAACTGGGGGCCTTGCCCAGAAGCACCTCCCTTACTTCCAGTGCCATCATATGGGCTTGCTCAGCCATCGCCCCAAAGCTTCCTTAAGACACCTGGGCACTCTTGTTCTCAGAATGGACATTTATTAGCACACCCGAATGTGCCACGCAGAACATGTATTCAGACAGGGGTCCCTGCCCGGGGGAGGGGCTCACAATCTAAAAGTGACACAACACATACAGGACACAGACACGGTGAGCGGGGCATCTGCAAGGGAGACAGGTGGTGAGGGGAGCCACAGGCTGGGGCATACAGCGTGTTCAAGCCTTGTCCTTCTGGTTGTCTTTGTCGGGGAGGGAGAGGAGAGCAGGATGTGGCCTGAGACAGCCTTCCAGAAAGCAGCGGAATCCAAGAGGGACTTGCAGGAGAAAGAGACCAGAGGGCAGTGGTCCCAGGCACAGGGAAGGACGGGGGGAGTCTCTGCAGGCAGGGATGAAGAGAAACCCCACAAAGTAAAGGCAGGAGAAAGACAGAAAGAAGTCCAGGAGGAGGGAGGCTTGGAGCCCACGGCAAGGGGCTGTCACTTCTGCCAGGCCGAGCTGTCCTGCTTTTTAGCCTAGTTTTTCCAGATCAAGCGGAAGTCCTGGCAAGAACTGCTTGTGAGGCTTACTTACCTGACCCTAGGGCTCCCTCCAACCTCTGAACCAGAGACATTTAAACCATATTGTCAGAATGGGGCAGAAGGGGAGAGGGCGGGCAGCTTCGGGTGGGAGTACTTAGTGCAGAGTGAGGAGAAAGCTGCCAGCCCCAGGTGCGGGGGAGCAAGAGGCGAGGTGACCCCTCTAGTAGGAGTGGGCAGGGGCCAGCGGGTGGACACACGACAATGGAGGGCTCTCCTTTCCTGTGCGCCCATAACAGGTGTAGCACTTTCCTTCTGAAAGCACCTGGAGAGCTGCCAAGCCTTGGTTTCCCCTGGACTGTGTGTGGGAGGGAAGGAGAAAGGGCAGGGATGGTTATTGCTCTTCTGTGGATGGAGGGAACTGAGACCAGGAGGAAGGAAACAGCTTGCCCCGGGGCCTCTGTGTCTACAGGTGCCCAGCTTCCTAGGTCCTCAGGCTGGGACTGGCCTTGGGCGCTTTTGAGTTGAGACTTTCCTAATCCTGAAGGATGAAAGCAGAAAAGGGTGGAGAGAAGGCTCAGGTCCAGGCAACAGACCCAGAACTCCACAGGGAACACAGACAGGAGGACGCACGGGCTTAAAACCACGGTGGCCCTGTCAGAGTTCACGGTGGTGGGGAAGGCGAAGGGTCTCCTTTTGGTTTGTCTCACCTGCCTTGGAGGGTGGTGAGGGTCCCCTGGGAACTGTGGGGAGGGGGTGTTGGGCTGGGTGAACTAGAGGGGCACCCTGTAAGCCCTAAGGAGATTCCACTCCCAATAAGCCTTGCTTTAGGCTTGATCGAGGGGGTATGGCTGCTTCCTGGCTTGCTGGGTAGCTGGTGGGTTCATATTCTCAACCTGAAGATAGGCTAGAAGGGCCTCATCAAGTGAAGCCGAATCCCAAAGGTGACAGGTGAGGGGAGACTTGGCCCCAGGCTCCCCATCCCCATCCCCCACTTCCTGTTCCCCTGGGAGATAGTGAAGGCCTAGGACCCACGGAGGAAACAGCCAAGGCCCTACTTTTTCACGATCCTTTATTAATCAGAACGGACCTTGCCACAAAAAGCAGGGCCCATCCCCACAAAAATATGATTTTGCAAAGAGGAAATCTTGCTGGCTTAGAGGGTGCATGTAGTGGAAAATTTTTGTAGGTTTTTTTTCCCCCCTTTTTTCTTCAGTTTTTCTTCATTTCTCTTCGCTGCAATTTTTTTTTGTTTTTTTTGTGACGGTGGGTTTTTGACGTAGTTTTTTTTTTTTTTTGTAAAACACTTGCGCTCAAGGACTCAAACACAATACAAACAGAAACCACCAATCCCCACCCCTGGGGCCCCAGCAGGACTGGGGACTCTGGGGACTCCCCTTGGCTTTTTGTGTGGCTGTTTTCCTTGTCCCTTCCCTGGCGTCTAGCGCCGGTGGGCAGGTGCGGGGTCCTGGGGCAGGTGGAATTTATACAGCAGCTACGTGGGGTGATGGTCACAAGAAAGGATACCTGGACAAGTTAACGACTAACTCTAGGGTGCCCACAAAGATGGTGGATGACGCTCAAGAAGGGAGCAGGGACACAGTGGAGAAGAGATAGGTGGGCCCAGGCCGGCCTCAGCTATCCCTGGAGGCTCTGTGGGGGGAGGGGCAGGCGGGCCTTGCCTTCAGGCTGCGGTAATAATACTTTGCTCGCGGGTAGCACCTTCAGAATCCTCCTGCCTCCACCCCCAGGTCAGGTGACGGCGGCCTTACACCCTCCCCCATGAGGTAGGTGAAGTATTATTACCATCATTTTACAGATGGGGAAACTGAGGCCCCGGGAGTGTGGGTGATCTGTCCAAGGTCCTAGGATGGGGACAGGGCAGTGCCCTCCCTCCACCCTCAAGTTCCCCCTTTCTCTGTTCCCTAAAGCCTTAGACCTCCCCCGCCCTCACCCATACCACCCGCCTCTTCCCTTGCTAGCCCACCTTGCTCTTGGCCCGCCGCTTGCCACCCCTTCCCCGCGTCCCAGAGCTCAGGCTGCATGTCGGGGGTTGGAGAACCCCAGGTGGGGGTTCATAGCTGCGCCTGGGTGCGGTCGGGTTTGGAAAAGGCAGGGCCCGGTGATGCTCTCTGCATGTGATTGGCTAAGAGCTTCGTGGGCGGGGCTCGGAGAACGGGGATGCAGTTGCCCCGCCCACTCAGTGCTAGTTGGTCCAATTCCCGAGAGCTCTGTAGCAGGCAAGGGGACCCGGGGCGGGGCTTGCTCTCCCACCGGCCTCGGGGTGGAGGGGCACAGGAGTCGAGGGCGGGATGGAGAATGGCAGAGCCCCTCCGCTTCTCAGAGCTTCCAACAGCAACCTCTCTTCGCTTCCACTGTCTCCGGAGCCGCTACCCTCCCGTCCCCGCTGGGGGTTGGTTCCCTGGCCTGCCCGATAAGGGCCGTGCCGTGAGGGCAGACCCCCATTTTAAGCAAAGCTACGATATAGAAAAATTGGGATTTACAAGGAATGTGGGTGACTAGTTGCTTTACGTTAGCACTCTTCACTCTACAAAATGATCCAGATCCTTGGGGTCAGGGGTAGGGGCGAAGGCGTGAGAGTCTAAGTAAGAAACTTTTGATATGGGCAAAAAGGTGAGCAGAACGCTCAGCTCAAAGGGAAGTCTTCTTAAGGAACGTGGTTCCCAACTGCCCATGCTTTTGCCGTGCGAAGTGGGGGGCCTTTTCCAGAGTCTCCTTTCCTGGGGTGTCAGACCCATTTGGGGGTAGAGCCGTGGTCCCAGACCTCGTCCACACACTGTGGTGTGCGGACGCCACCTGGCGGCGTCTGCCGGGAATGTCAGGCGCAAGCGCGCGGACCCCGGGATTCGAAGGCGGTCACCAGCTGTCTTATATCAACACCGGGACCCACGTGAGGGGCTTAAGCAGGGATCATCCTGAAATCTTCCTTCTCCGTGGGGCTGCCAGTTCTGGTCTTTGCAGCCGCGGAGGCAAGGAAACCACAGCTTCTTTGTGGGGGAGGAGGGCAACCTCAAAACTCACAGGTTTCCGAAACGCTGTTTCCGCTGCCTGAACCGGGGGTAGAAGGAGCTGCTCTGAGGGACCAGGGGCGGTGGGAAAGGTGAGAGGACAGCCCTGGAGCTGCTCAAGTGATGCAAGGACAGAGACCAGGATGGAATGAAAGGGAAGGTCTCCGAGCCGGGGTGGGGGCGTGGGGTGGGATGGAGGAGAAGGGGAATGTGTGTGGCGGGGAGGTCAGCAGACAGAGAGGAGGAAGGGGAAGGAAGCTGGAAGGCGTGGTGAGTGCTGCCAGTGTGGCTGGGATGTGACAACTGGGAAGGGGGAGGGTGTCTTTGGATGAGGATGTTAGGGGAGAGAGCTAGTGGGGGCTTGGGACCCCTGAGACAGAAAGGAGCAGAGGTGGAATGTGATATACAGAGTGGGTGCCTAAAGGGCATGAACCGATGCTCAAGAGATGACATTGCTGGGGAAGGAGCCTGTAGAGAGCTCTGGGGAGCCGGGAGGAGAAGGACTGAGCCCAGGTCTCAGCCCAGCTCCTTTCTGCCTCTCCTCCCCACCCCCCTCTTCCTCCATCCCTGCCTCACCCCACCTCCTCACCTGCCTCTCCTCTCCCACCCCCTAGCTCTGTGCCTTGACTTCTCAAGCCTCCAGCCCACCTTGCATCAGGAAACCCCATCCTCTCTTCATTGTCTTCAGCACGTGGGCCCCAGGGACACAGGGAGCGCGTGCTGCCACCCCCATGCGTGCACGCACACACACACATTACACACGCACGGTGGACACAACACAAGTACACAGGGCTGCGGCTCCAGGACCCCCGGAGCAGGCTATATACTATCCTCGGCATTCAGGGCCCAGCTGGCTCCTGAAACTGCCCTGGAACAGGCCTCTCTCTCAGTCAGGCCAGGCCGGGGCCAAACGCCTCCAACCTCCCCTCTCCTGGGCCCATGTTGGGGGTGGGGGAGGGGGCGGCCTTCCTCCACTCCAGGCGCTGCCTTAAAGAAAACGGGGGACCGTGCCCACCTGGCGGGCCTCTGGAGGGATCTGCTCATCTGCCCTCTGGCTCTCAAGCTCACCTCCCCGCTTCTTGAGTATCAGCAAGTCAGGAAGGAAAGGGGCAAAGCAGGCAAATGGCTCCCAGAGCCCCTCCCCCAGAGCTGGACCGGTGGGGAATGGGGCTGGTGCTCCCTAGAAGCAGGGCCCGGCTGGTTCCTGGGACCTCTCCCTGGCCGAGCCCTCAGGATCCTTCCCTCACCCATGGCCGGGGGGGCCAGGCCGGGCCTTGTGCATAAAGTGGTGAGGGCGTGATGGGGACCCGGGCCCTCGGCCCCCTGGGGCTCCCTTGGCCCCATTCAGGCCTTCAGCTGGTGCCACTGGGCCACAGGCTGCCGGGGCCGGGCAATCATGTCCTTCCAGTGTTTCACCTCCCCGGGCCCACTCTTCCAGGACAGGTAGATCTGGGGAGAGAGGGAAGAGGAGGCGTTAGTGGCACCCTCTGAGGCACTGTCCCTTCCCCCACTGGTGGTGACAATCCATGTCCATGGTGGTGCCCTAGCTTGTGATCGTGGGGACCAAGGGGGTCTCTGCCTGCAGTGACAACCTACCCTACTGAGGCCCCTCCTATCCCCACCCCCCACCCCCTACCCCCCACCAGCCTGACCAATCTTCCTTGTTGTGCTTTCCCTCGAGAGCCTGGGAATGCCTGGCCCTTTCGAATTAAACTCCCAGCCTGTTTTGTGGTGGGAGATGGATGGGGATGGAGGCAGGATTCTCCCACGCCCTTCCCTCCTCTACCTGTTGGGCACTGTCTATCTCTCCATACCGACAAACAATCCCACACTTCATAGGCACTTACTACCTACCAGGCACTGAGCTAGGGACTTTGGATACATAGATCATCAAATCCTTACCAGTGAGGCAGGTACGTTATTATCCCCATTTTACAGATGGAGAAACTAAGGTACAGAGAGTTAAGAGACTGACCCCTAGTCACAGGATTTATGAGTGGTGCAGAGGGATTTAAATCTAGGTCTTTGGGGCTTCATTTGTTGTTGTTCAGTCGCTCAGTCGTGTCCGAGTCTTGGAGACCCCGTGGACTTTATACTATCAATCTAATCCTACCTGCCTCCATGTGAGAAGCTTCACAGCCTCGGGGGGGCTGTGTGCGTGATCCCCTGGCTAACCTCAGCCTTGTGACTAGTGGTTAGCTCAGAGCATAGGGCTCCCTAAGCTACCTTGACCAAAGGGAGAACAAATCCACCTTTACCTCGGTTCAGCCAGCAGAAGGTAGGACTCACCCAACTCCAAAAGACTAAGCTTGAGAAAAGACTAAGCTGGTCAAGGAAGGGCTCAGCATTCATGGTACCATTGGCATGTGGGTGATGCTGTCCTGTGGACCCGTCCCACATGTGACCACAGGTCAGCAAGTCACACATACTCCCCGGGCCTTCCTAGGTGGCCAGCAGGGCCAGCTCTCTTCTTTGGGGCCAGCTGCTTCCCTCCCACCCCCAATAGCTAGGTTCTCCATTCCCATCTGTCTGGGGCCTCCACCTCAGCTCCCTTCCCTGTGGATGCCCAGGCCACTTCCCATTTCCCTCATACCGGGCCATCCCCTGGATGACCCACGTTCTCCCCTCACTTGCTCCTGGCATCTTCCCTTCCCCTGTACCTACCTGATCAACTGACTTCCTGCACTGTTCCTGGTCAAACCTCCATGCCTGAATGGACATCCATGCCCTTACTAGGAACTTTTCAGTGACAACCTTCATTACAATAGTAGTTAACATACATGTTCCGTGTGCTGTGTTAAGCATCTTGCCTGTGTTATTTAATCCTCCCAGCACCCTGTGAGGCTAGGTTTGTCTTACTCTCATTTCAAGAGGAAGAAATGAGGCTCATAAACGTTATGACTGTTAAGAGGTAGAACTGGGCCCTGGATCCAGGCAGGATGACTCTCAAGCCCACACTCTCCACACTAAGCCATAGCCAAACAAACGAACAGACATTTCAAAGTAGAAAAGAGATGGCTTTACGGTACAGAATTGCATCCTGGAAAAACACAAGGCCAGGCATGGACTTTAGGTTAATATATGATGAAGAGAGGTCACTTTCTGCAAGAATGTCCACATGCCTCAGGCAGTTCTTACAATACCCTGCGAAGTGCTATAGGGTTGGTATTATAGCTCCATTTTGCAAATTAAAACACTGAGGCTTGGAGAGGCAAGGTCCTATAGCTGTTGAACAGCAGAGGAGGGAGGAACCGAAGCCAGGTCTTTGGAGCCTGATTACAGCTCTCAACACAAGCCCCGTGCAGCTTACCCTCTGCAGGCAGAACCCAGGGCGACACTGCTTTACCTTGTCAGAGGGTCCTGCCCAGAAAACCCTCTTTGGGGACACTTTTTCCTATCATTTCCTTCTTTTCTTGCTCTTCCAGTGGTCTGTCCTGAACTGATGGACGCATGGGCGGACACTTAGGGGCAAATCTTGACCAATCCTCTCCTCTTCAGATGAAACAGAGAGACTGACCCTCTCTCCCTCCTGCCGTCCAGCCCTGTGCTCACTCACTACTCCAGCGGCTCCTTTTAAGGACACACCCTTGCCAGGTGCCACCTCCTACCTTGCCAATGACGTCGTTGCGGCTGAGCTTGTCCTTGTCCATGACGGTGATAATGATGGTCGTCTCCCTCAGCTTCTCTGTAGGGATGTCGAAGGCAAAGGACTCGTTGAAGATGGGGTTAAGGTTCCTCTTCATTGTCACCGTCTTCTTCTTCTCCACCCGCTTGTCCTTGTACATCAGCCACACCTTCACGTAGGGGTCTGGAGGACACCAGCGGGAAGGTCAGAGGAGCAGAGAGGGGAGGCTGGGGCAGGAAGGGCCATGCGCTTTCCCTGTGGGGTGAGGAAAGCCCAAGGAAGACGGAGAGGGGGACCTGGGGCATCAGCAGATGGAGGAGCTGCCAGGGACTGTAGCCATTGCCTAGTGCCCTTCTGGGAACACAAACGAGAAGACTGAGAGGCTCAGGTCTCACTCGAGGTCACAGATAAGATGTGTCGGAGCTGCGGAAGAGTTCAAGATGATGCTGACCCTGAGGGTACTCCAAAGGCGGCCACCAGGGCTGTATGGTAAAGGCGTGGGGACTGGAGGTGGGGCCTGGGGGTTGGGGGTGAAGCCCACAGGCAGGACCCTGCTGTTCCAGCATGACTCCCGTGCACCAGAAGCTCCCTGGCCCGTCCGCCGGGGTCGCAAAGCAACAGACTCAGGACCCTCTGGTCTGTTTAGCTTCCCAGCCAGGGACCTGCAGGTAGGGCCTTACACTCCCATCGCTGCATGGCTTCAGATCCTTCCAGAAGGTCTGCATCTGGGTCAGGTCCACCTTGTTGAGGGGGATGGACACCTCCCCAATGGGGTCGTTGCGGCTGAAGCGGTCATAGTCCAGGACCTGGAGGTAGAGGACCCTCTGCACCACTTTCTCGTAGGGGAAACCTGGAGGACAAACAGTGCAGGTGAAGAGCAGGACAGAGTGGCCACAGGGAGCCCAGGTGGGGCAGTGATCCTGGGAAGGAACATGTGCACTCAGACCTCCCTGAAGTGTCAGCAAGGACCATCTCATTTGTCTCCCTCGACAGTTCTGCGAGGTGGATGGTATCGTGTCCATTATACAGATGAGGAGACTGAGGCTCAGATGGCTTAAATTATCGGCCCAAAGTCCCACAGCTAATCAAGAGCAGACCATTCATTCACTTGTTCATCACGAGTCCATCCTGGTGGCCGGGCAGTGGCCCCCCTTGCCCTCTGGGCAGCCCTGCTGCTGTCAATCATCCTGAGACAAGCCTGAGCACGTGGCCCTGCCTGAGATGGCCATAGCTGCTGGAAAGCAAGACCCAGGAGGACACAGGACAGAGGGAAATGGCAAAGGTGGAGAAACAGCACTAGACACCTGTCTTAGAACTCTGCATTTTCGCCCTAGCCTCCTGTGAACACATCAGCTGGTCCCTCTGTCCTTCCGTCCTTCCTCAACAGATCAGCAGCCATCCCCGTCTCCACGGCCACCTCCCCACCCAAGCCGCTGGCACCTCTTGCCCACACAGTCACAAGAGTCTCCAAACAGCCCTCCCTGCTTGTGAGCTTTCTCCTAGAGCCCATTCTCAGCACAGCAGCCAGAGTGAGCTTTTAAAAATAGAAATCACATCATGATACTCTCCGGCTTAAAGCCTTTCAATGGTTCCCAGTGCACTTAGGATAAAAGCCGGGTGCCCTGCCTCGGCTTCAAGACCTTCTATAATTTGGCCTGCGGTCCTCTCCCCGCTCACCTCGTGACCGCTCTTCACTCAATGACTGGGCTCCAGCCACCCTGGCTTCTCTTGCCTTGGCCCCACTACGCTGTGTCTCAGCTTATCCTCTTCCGTCAGATCTCAGCTTTCTTTCCCGACGTCCCAGAGGGGCTCAGATCCCCTGTTTTATACACTAGCCCGTTCTTTCGCAGCACTTATCACAGGCTGCACTAGAGATTTATGTTTCCTTGAGTCTGGCTTTCCCAGTAGGCTAGAATTTCCAGGAAGGCATCTCTGTCCTCAGCCACCACCGGATCCCAACGTCCAACACCATTTCTGGCATGTAGTAGGCACTCGATTAAATATTTGTTAAGTGAATCAATCATTGAACAAATGCCCATGAAAGGGCCTGATAGAACGTTTGGAGTGTTCTGGGCTGGAATAGGACCTCAGGCCAGAGCAGAGAGCCAGAGGAAGGCGCTGGGACAGGATGGAAGATACTGGGGAGCCAGAGGAAGGTCTGAAGCCTGAATCACTCACTGGGCTTTGGGAGGCTTAGTAGGAGGAAGAGCTGACCTGGGAGGGCAGGGGGTGCGGGCCACCCTGGAGGCCTCAGGCAATGAGATCCTGAACCAGGGTGTGAGCAGGAAGAGGAGAGAATACTTAACATCTTAGCTCAGCTGGTGGAGAAGATGAAGGGAGAAGAGTTCTGCAGGATTCTAGTGCCTTCCACCAAAGATGCTAGAAGCACAGAGTTGCCTCTGAAAGGAGCAGGTATACTCAAAGAGGAAATTGCTTGTCCCTCGAGCCCCCAGCTTCTGAATTCTTGAGAGGGGGCCCATATTGAGGGGGGCTATGGACTATGTCTTGCTCACTTTGGAGTACCCCAGGCACCTGTTCAAGTGACTTTGTTTTTGCCTCACCGTGGGGTTTATGGGATCTTAGTTCCCTAACCAGCATTTGAACCCAGGTCCTTGCCAGTGAAAGCATGGAGTCCTAACCACTGGACTTCCAGGGAATTCCCTAGGTGACTTTTGGCATCTGTTTAGGTGAAATGCATGCAGACAAGTGTTCTGGAAAGGTTGAAGGCTCAAAGAAGTCCCTGAACCTGAGTCAGCTCTCTTCAATACAAGTCTCCTATCTGGCAAACTCCTATTCATCCATCAAAACCCATCATGAATGACCCTGCCTCTGGGAAACGATTTTCAGTGTCACCAGCAGGAGTTTATATTGGGCTCTTGCAGCATCTGCCATGCAGTGTATGGTTTAATTATCTACACATCTGTGTTTTCCAAGAAATGCCTTAAGGGTCATAATGGTGCCTCATTCTTTTCTGTACCCTCAGTACCCAGGACAGTGCCCAGACCATAGTTGATGCTGGGTAAATGTTTGCAGAAGGGATCAGTGGATTGAGGCTCTGCCCTTAAACTTCACCTGACCAGCTGGCCACCTACACCAGCAGACAGCTGAGCCTCTCACTGGTTATGCCATCTCTAAACCGGCCCCCAGGCAGAACTGAGGACCCCAGGCAGAACTGAGGACCCCAGGCAGAACTGAGGAGGGGCAAAACAAACAAGCACCCACTAGCTCACCCTTAAGGAATTATTTAGTGGGTGATCTAGCTGTCACCCTGCCAAAGGGTGTTTAACAAACTGATATAAAGTGTTTTCTGGGTGTTGTGAGTGCTTATACAATTCGCTGATTTGTTTAACCCTCACTATTATCTTAATTTTACAGATGGGGAAACCATGGCACAGAGAGGTTCGGGAACTTGCCCCAGGTCACACAGCTAGTGAGCGGCAGAGCTGAGATTTGAACTCAGGCAGCCTGGGCTGCAGCCTGGGCTCTTACCCCCTACACTATGGTCACTGCAGGTGTTCCTCCTCTGGATCCTGCAGTTGCCTCCCCTCCTTCCTGCATGCCTGAGGATGGGTCCTGAGTTCGGGAACTGGCCCAGCTTTCCTCCCTGCCCTCTGGCTGTGATGCTGGCTCCACTCAGCCCTGTAACCTCATCCCAGCCAGACATGAAATGCATCAGGGTAATTGGACCAAGTTACTGGGCCTGAATGTGTGTATCTGTACAAGTGTGTTTGTGCATGTGGTCATCTGTGTGTGTGTGTGTGTGGCTGGGCGCTGCGGGGGACAGCCAAGGGGAAGAGGGGACTCTGGGGGCGGGGGCGGCACGGCCTCACCTTCGAAGAGGAAGGTCTCGTTCCAGTGGGGGTTCAGGTTCTTCCGCTTCACCTTGGTCTCCAGCTTGTGCTTCTTGTCTGGCAGCAGGTAGATCTTGACGAAGGGGTCGCTGGTGCCGCTGAAGTCCTTGGCTGGCAGCTCCTGGGCCTTCATGATCTTCACGGTGAGCGTGGACTCCTGGAAGTTGTAGCCGACGCTGAACTGGATCCGGCCCAGGTTCTCTCGGCCACAGCCCTCGTGGGCCTCGTCCTCCTCGGAGCCTGGGGAGAGCTGGGGGCAGGGGAGAGGTGGGCAGCGTTGGGAGAATTCTGCTTCCCCGAAGCCCCCTCCACAGCCCATTGGGGTTGGGAGGCCTCCCTGTGCCCAAGGCCGGTCCAGCTACTGACAGCTGCCTCTGCCCCTGCCCCGTCACCACGTGGGGTTGGTGGCGGCACCTCTCCTGTTCACATCTCGGTGGTAAGGATGCCGAGGCGGAAGCCAAGTGCCTTGACCAGGATCACACAGGGAGAGGGGGCAGAGCCAGGACAACCTCTGAACCCCAGAGCCATGTGCACCCCACTCCCCAGCCTCTCCTTGCAGCCCTGGTCTGCCCCCCACCCCCAGCTTCACCACAGGCTGCTTTGCCTCCCCTGGTGCGGTCCGGGACCCCAGCTCGCTCCTCCACCTTTCCACCCTTCCATCAGCCCTATGGGAGGGCCCCCTGTGAAATACACCAACAAAAAAACCCGAGCTACAAAACAGATGAGGGAGATTGTTCTCATCTCAAAAGAGTTTACCACGGTATTTCTTTAGATAGTGACTCTGGGGTTCTGAGGATAAAGCGATTTACAAAATGAGAGAGGTGAATTTTCAGAAGCAATGTCTATTTGTGTAAGGCAGAAACATGCAAAGTGCAGATTCCCAGGCTTCATCCCTGGGGAGTCTCCTTTTTGGGGGAGCTGGAGGGGGCCTGGGCAGCAGAGTTATTTCCTAGGAGCCTCGGATGACAGTACTGCACACCAGATGGCTGCTGAGGAGGCCTCACCTGCATTCAGTCCCCATCCCCGGGGGTGGCACTTGGTTGGGCCAACCCAGCAACCAACAGACATGGGGGGTGGCATGGGTGTCCCGTTCCCAGGAGAAAGTAGAAAAAATGGGAAGGAATTGGGGGAGGGTCTCTCAGCCAAGTGTTCCCAGCCATGGTTGCTCACTGGGGACATCTGGTTAGGTTTCAGAATCCTGTCCTTCCCCCAGCCACCTGCGTCCTTCCCCTGGTCCTATCCTAGATCCCACCCTGACCCAGGGATCCACATGGTCCAGGCATTCCTGTCTCTGGGCTTCCCAGGTGGCTCAGTGGTAAAGAATCTGCCTGCCAGTGCTGGAGACCTGGGTTCAATCCCTGGCTCGGGAAGATACCCTGCAGAAGGAAATGGCAACCCACTTAGTGTTCTTGCCTGGAGAATCCCATGGAAAGAGGAACCCGGTGGGCTACAGTCCATGGGATTGCAAAAGAATTGGACACGACTCAGCAACTGAGCAACAATTCCTGTCTCTAAAAGCTCCTGAAAGTGATTAAGAGCCAGGGTGGGGCCCAGGGTACCACATTTAAGACGAAATTGCTGGAACCAGTTTGATTTCCCTCCTTCTCCTGCAGGAGACTTTTCTGTGCCCCCTCCTTCCTCCTGGAGAGGCGGCCTCAGGCTCTGAACTACTAACTAATACAGATGACACGAATAGGTATGATGTGCCTCAACCGTGGCAGAAGTCTCTTACATTACCTTCTTGCTGAATCCTGACAACAGCCAGGAGAGGCAGTTATGACCGCTCTCTAGCTGAGGAGACTGGCTCAGAGAGGTTAAGTCACATGTCCAAGATTGCACAGCAGTATGGACTCTCTCTGACTTGAGGGTCCACTCTTTCCACTAAAGCAGGCCCACATCCCAGGGTGATTTTGAGACTCTCCCACCACCACCCCTCAAGCCAGTGTGTGGATTCCCCTGCCCCAGGTAAGAGGCACCCAGATCACACCAATAGTAATCACCCTGGGCCCAGCCCTGCCCTGTACGCTTTGCCCTCAGCTACTCCCTCCAACTTCCTGATGAAGCAGACACTACTGGGCTCTAGTCTGGTTGAGATTAGCCTGTGACTAAGTGATGAGCCGGAATTCGAACACAGGTCAGCGCCCGCCCATCATGAATGCCCTTCCAGCTGCCCTCACTCTCACACTCAGGTCCAGTGTCTGTGGCTTCACCAGCCACACCCTTGGTCCTGCCTGGAGGTGGGAGCAGGGCAGAGCTGCCTCCCTGCTCTTCTCACAGCGGAAGTGGGTCCCCCCAGCCCCACCCCGTGGCCGGATCCAGGCAGCCCCGTGCAAGCTCCATCCAGGCCTGCTGAGAAATCTGGCTTTCCAACTCAGGTCCAGTTTTCCCCGGGAACTCCTTCCTTCTCCTCCTACTGGCCCCACTCCCTCTGAACCTCAGTTTCTGCATCTATAGAATGGGACCATGAGACAGACCTATGTTATGGGGTTCCAGGAAAGGTTAAAGGGACCCTTCTGTGGTCCTGTTCTGCAGCCTGGCCCCTGCCACTGCTGGCCATGGACTGAGAGCCTGGGACATGCAGTCCCTTCCAGGACCACTTGCCCCTCCCCATGCCTTCTAAAATTGGGGTGGAGACCCTGGTGACTGGAGTGCAGGTGGCCCCAGCCCCACCCTGGTCTGGTCATTTGGATCTTGGTTCCCAAACAGGGTGGTCTGGGCTGAGAGTCTTAACCTGGGCCAGTGGACTTCACCTCAGAAGTGGGCAGTGGCTCTGTGCCCACTCCCAGTCTTCCCAAACCACAGCCCTGAGCCCTAATTAACCAGCTGGGGTAGCTCCTGGATCTGTTTCCATGGCAACCAAGCTAGCCACCATCACCCCACCCCGGCCCTCCCCACCAAGGGCTGGAGGAGGTGCTACCTCAGCCCCAGCTCTGGTAGAAATAAGCAGGCAGGAGTAACTCAGATGGGGGTGTGGTTGAGCCTCCTCTCTGACCCCCTCCCCTCAGTCCCTTTGAAAAGCTATATTGGGTGCCTGACTTGTTTCCTGACCCCTGAGCTTCGGACAGTCTGGGACCTGGAGATCAGCCTGGGGCCTGGTTTCCTTCTGCCCTATTCATCTTCATCATCACTGTTAATGCCAGTGACCCAGCTGTGGCCTAAGGCTAGGCAATTAGACCCTGCCTGCCCACCTCTGAGCATCCACTGAGCACGTGAGAGGGCTCTGGGGCCTGCACTCCCTCCTTCTGCCTGAGGCTGCTGGCCCCTCCCTGGAGGCAGCAAGGGGCAGGCGAGCTGGCTGGGAAAGGGCCGTCCCTTCTGGGAACCTGGCTACCGGGAAGCTGGAACCAATTAAGAGGCTGTGCAGGGAGGCGGGAAGGACTGTGCCGAAGGCCTGTCCAGAGGAGAGGAAGGCCGTGCTGATCTACATGGGTGGGGGAAGACAGGCAGGAAGGTGGTGGAGGACCAGGCAGGCAGGGCTCTGGGCGGGCAGGAAGAAGGGGAGAGGTGAGAGACCAAAGGAAGCCCAGATCTGGAATGTGGAAAAATCTGATATTCTAGTCTGTATTCAAGAGAAATGCAGATTCGGGCCCGTAGCAGGCCTGCTGACTGGGAATCTGCATTTTAATGAGATTTCCCAGTGATGTGTGTGCCTATCACAATCTAGAAAAGGGGGATGTGGATGGATGGTTTGCGCCAGCCAGAACCCTAAATGGCAGGAGGGTGGGGCCTGGGGCTCCGGGGGCCTCTGGGAAGGTGGAGGGTGCGGTGTCAGAGTGGTGGGCAAGGGAACACTGAATTGAATGATGTCAGGTCTAGCAAGGGCCCGGGAGCCCACCAGGCCCCCTTCCTTCTCTCTCTACAGGAGGGATGTAAGACAGGGAGGAGCTAAGGGGAGGAGGGTGGCGGACCCAGGTCCAGGGACAGGAAATGATTTGTCCCCACTAGGAATCTAGCAGGCACTGGGTTCCCACCCTCAGGTCCTCGCCAAGCCTTCCTGGGACTTCCAGGCTGCCAAGCCTTTGACTGACTCCAGGCTGACCTCTGCGCTGCCCAATCAGAGAGGGCTCGCCCTGGGGCCTTGGGCCCTCCAAGGAGCTCTTTGGGGCAAATGGCTGTGACTCACTGCCACCACCAGGGGGTGCCATGTGAAGCCACAACCTCTCCCCTCGCGAGAACGCCCCAGATCCACAAGGGCTGGGATCGCAGGAGGGTGGGGTCCACTCAGAAGGACTAGGACCAGAGGGGTTCTGCCCTCCTGTCCTCTTTGAGCCTCAGCTGGCCCCCAGCAATGGGGTCCCTGGGAAGGGGATACCCGGAATGCCACCTGACACCTCCACTCGGTGGGTGGTCCCTCTAAGAGAGGGGACACCTTCCACCCCAAGTCTTTGGTCCTTGAGCCTTTCCTCCTAGGATCAGATTTTCTAAGGCCCTGGCTCCACCCAGAGATGGGAGGAGGATGGGAATTTTTGGTCTGTCTTGACAGATGAGGAAACTGAAGCACAGAGAGGCTGCTGGGGTGAAAGAGCAGGAAAAGGACGCAGGGCAGGCTCACTCGGCCACCAGGGTCATTCTCCTGCATGAGCCCCATGCTCCACACCCCCTGCCCCCTGCCCCGGGCCTCCTGTCCATCTCACCATGAGCATCTCACTGGTGAGGGAGTTGACGAGGTCTGAGACAGAGGAACGAGGTTCGGTCCGGCGGTCAGACTCATCGTGGGGCGTCTGGCCGGGCACTGGGGCTGTGTTCACCGCCTTCCCTCCTGCAGGCAACCTGGGGGCAGGAGGGATCTGAATGAGTGTGGACCCGGAGGTGGGCTGGGCTGGGTGCCGCCGGCCTGGGAGGCGGCAGGACCTTCTGATACCTGAGTGGCTGCCACCTCCTGCGGGCCAGCAGGAGCCCTCCCCCTCCCCTCTGCCCCTGCGTGATCCGGCTGGACATCCCCTGGCAGGTGCTTTTTTGGCCCGTGTTCCCACTCCTCCTGTTCCCTAGAAAGTACCCCACCCTGCAGCCCCTGCTCACGTGGTGCTCTCTAAGCACCCGCCCTCCCTAGAGGCTCCCTCCACCCCTGCTGGCCCCAGCCCAGGAGGGAGGCTCTCGAGATGGCGTGTCCAGCTCCCCTGTCCGCGTCATTTCCCTTGGCAAACACGCCCAGAGCTCCTGTCTCCTGGAGGCCCTGCCTGTTTGCTCAGGCTCAGCAGGAATACAGGTGCCCTTTAGACACGAGACTGACCAGGTGAGGTTGGGACCAGTGTCCACGCAGCCCTGTCCGCTAGAAATTTTCATGTCCACGTGTGGCTACTGAGCATCTGAAATGTGGCCAGTACAACTGAGAACTGAATTTTTTCTTTTGTTTGACTTAATTTAGATTTAAATGGCCACCTACTGGACGGGGCAACTCTACACAGCCTTGCTCCCCAATCTCCACCCTCTTCCCACTCTGAGGACTGCACTTTGATAAGGCTCTCACCCAGGGTCAGAGGAAGACAGGGTCCCATTGAAAAGCCCCCGGCTCTGACGGTTCCACTCCAGGCCCCTATCTACAGCCTGGCCCTGTGCTGTCTCTCAGGAAGCTGGGCTCTCTGGCCCAGCGGCTGGGTAGTGAGCCAGTCTCCATCTAGCCAGGATTGAGGAAGTGGGCACTAAAAGCCTACCTGGGGACCAGGCTGGAACATCCCATGAGGGAGAGAGGTGGGGGCAGGCAGCAAGGAAGGGACCATGTGGTGGGGAGCATGGGGCTCATGACCGGCTACAGTAGGACAGCTTCAAGGGTACCAGAGCCATAGACTTGGAGGCACACACAGGCTAGACGCAAGCCATCGCCCTCGGAATGGACCAGCCACCAGCACCCATGGTTGGGTACAACAGGCAGACAGGACATGCATGGAATATGCCAGGCCCTGGAGGGGAGACACCAGGACCCAACAGCAGGGTGTGTGAACAGTACACACACACACACACACACACACAAAC
This sequence comes from Okapia johnstoni, assembly GCA_024291935.2. Classification (NCBI taxonomy): domain Eukaryota; kingdom Metazoa; phylum Chordata; class Mammalia; order Artiodactyla; family Giraffidae; genus Okapia; species Okapia johnstoni. The sequence goes on along the minus strand of JAGTYA010000026.1, from coordinate 10,374,055 downwards.
ATACATAAACCCACACGAGTGCACACAAGCACGACAGACACCCAGGCAATAGGGAGAGAGATGGCATGGGCAACCAGGCAGATCGACCAGAGTAGCAAGATGACGCACACACAGCGCTGTGCACACTTAGATTCCAAGAGGACACACATTCGGGGAGGCCCGGGCATGCCAAGGGGTGCACGTGAACTGGGACATACTGAAACAAAAAAAGCAGGGAGCAGTTTCAGGGACAGACGTCATGAGAGTCAGACGCACGGTGCACCTGCTGTGAGGACCCAGGCTTGTCCAGGCAACACGAAAAACGCCCCACCAGAGCCGGGACACGCGGGGCACCCTCTCAGAGGAAGGGCCACAGCAGAGCACACGAACGCATGCACGCAACACACATATACACACAGACGCACGGACATGTGCTCACGCAGACAGGCACGGGGAGGAAGAGGAGACTGAAATAGCTGGAGAGGTAAAGTCAGGTTAAAAATAGAGTAAGAGAGGAGGAGAGAGCCGAGATTGACTGCTGAAGGTATGAGAGTCGGAGTTATTCTGGCCACACCGCAGCATCAGCACAGCTGCCAAGCAGCCTGGGAAAAGATGGTCAGCGCCACTGAAGCTATCGGAGGTCACAGGACAGAGAGAGACAGAGAGACGGGGGCACAGAGGCAGAGGGAGAGGCGGAGGGGCCCGGCCCGGCCCAGGGGCATCCCTGTGAGGAGCAGATGGGAGGAAGGAGACAGGGAGGGAGGGAGGGAGAGAGACAGGCTGAGAAAGGTTAGTCGGACACGAGTGAAGAGGCTGCAGGGTGGACAAGGGGACAAGGAGCGAGGCGGCCAAGAGGAGAGGCAGAGAGGAGGCGGGGACACACACCGGGACTGAGGAGACATGGTGGCTTCGGAGCGGGGGCAGCGATGGGGTGGCCAGGTCCCGCCCTGCCCCCCGCCCCACTCTGGGGGGGGTGGGGCCATGGTGGAAACCATTTGGATCCCAAGGTGCGATGGTGAGAGGGTCGGAGAGGGCATGAGGCATGCGTGGGTGCAGGGCAGCGCGGGTGAGGTGGGCCGGGCGAGCAGGGCGTGGGAGCCAGGGCAGCCATGGTCTCCTTCCCTCCCCATCGTGGGCCAAGGAGCAATTTGCAGTTCTTCGGGCTCCAGCACTGAGGCCCAGAGGTCTGGGGGATCCTGGATGGGGGGGCTTTGGGGCCACCAAGAACTGTGGGAGTGGGAGGCAGTGACTTGCTAAATGCACCCCCACCTTGCTTGGGACCTGGAGTGGCCATGCCTCCTCCTAAGGGCCCTCCTGTCTCCCGGGAACCTGCGGCTAACAGACCTGGGGGGCTGGATGCTCTCCCCAACAACAGCTGAGGGCCACCCTTCTCTTACCCCAGAGACACCCGGCCAAGGGGTCAGCTGGGTGGAGAAGGGGGCACTGGGACTGGAGGGCAAACCCTGGACGTGGAGGCAGAAGCTGAGGAGGAAGTGAACAGCTGACCCAAGCTCACCATTCCAAGGTCCATGCAGCCAGGAGCCCAGAGGGGTGGACCCTAAAGTGCCCGGTGCCCAGAGGGTGATGCCAATGCCAAGCTTGGGGGAGGGGAGAGTGCCGGGCAGGAAGCACCCTAGGAGTGGCCCATCGCCCAAGAAACACCCCAACAGCCATGAGAAATGAGCTTCTGGGATGGAGTAGGCGTGACTGGTGGGAATGGCCTGGGTCCACTCGGAAAGTCAGGCTGGGTGGGGGCGAGGGCGCAGGGCCCCACCTCCACACCCACCTTTCCCAGAAAGGCAGGGGATGACTGATGCAATGATCAGAAGGAATGAGTGTGTTAAAATATGGAGTGAGACCCGGGTGGCAAGGAGGTAAAAATAGGTGGTGGGTGAAAATGGAGCCAGTTAATTAACACATGGGTGATGTGAAATCTCGTTTCCAGCCTGCATCTGCTCCCTCACGCTTCACACCTTTGTCGGCCAGGAGCTCGGGTTCTTAGCAAGGCTTTCAGAGGGCTCCAGCTCCGCTCCTGCGGCCCCTGGCCCTCTCCCCCACTGCCCTCTGGCCGGCCTGTGGCCCGGCTCGGGAAGCCGGGACTCTGGTGGTTCCAGTGGCCTGGAGGTGGCAGACTCGGCTCCTCCCGCATCCCAGGACCTGAGCTCAGGGTGTGAGACCATCTGTGCCCCTGAGCGGAAGAGCTGGTCCCACACTCTCCTCCCATGCTCCGGGCACTTGCAGCTCTGCCCAACATGCAACTGTGAACTTGGGATGGGAAGAAAATAGGAGAGTTGGGTTTCCAGAAGCCACTGCAGAGACAGGCAAGTCAGCTAACTCGGCCTGTCCTCCCCTAATGCACAAGCCCCTGGCAGCAGCCTGGGAGAGTCCCTGCTGTGCCTTCCGGGCTCTTAGTGAGTGAGGGTCAGGGTCCCTGCCTGGTGGGCAGGCTCTGACCCGTGCCTCAACCCGAGGGGCTGCTCCCTCGTTAGAGGCTTAGCATGTCCGAGCTGGAAGGGGTCACCCTGTCCAATACCTCACTTGACAGACGAGGAAGCAGAGGCGCAGAGAAGGGCTGTGACTTGCCCAAGGTCTCAAAACCAGAGCTAGAAGGAGGCGGCCTGGCTGCCAGGCCACACAACTCTCCTGTAGGCCTTTGGTCTGATGAAAAGTACAACCCAATCAAGGGGATGGGCCCTCCTCCCGCGATTACAGGTATGTACCTGACCCAGCCCAACGCCAGGTGGGAGGTGGCCAGACCAGGTGCGGGGTCATCCCGCCTTAGTGATGCTGCCTGAACTCTGGGCCCCTTGACTTTTGCCCATCACTTTCCCCAGGAGAGCGCTCCGCTCCCTCCTTGAGACAGGGGCATCAGATGATGCTTCCCTTGGCTCCTGATGATCAGGGCGACGGATGGTTAAATGCCCAGCCCTCTGCTCAGCCAGCGCTGGGGCCACGTGGGCTACTCCCAAAGGCCAGCAGCAGGGCTCCCAGTGACAGAGGGCCCGACCAGCCCCTGCTACCTGCTGTCACCACCCCCACCACCTCCTGTTCCCTCCTCCTGGTACCTCAGGCTCAGGGTGGGCTGCCTTTCTGGTTCTTTCTGATCCCTGGGCCTCTCTCAGGCACCAGACCTTCCCCACCAGGGCCTCCTCTTCCATCAGCCCTGAGAAGCCAGGTCACATCTCTGCAGGGGTCGGGTGTGTGTGTGTGACCATCATCCCAGAGGGACCTCCAGGCAAGAGGGAGGTTGAGGTGGCGGGGATGAGGGAGAACAGGCTGGAGCCCCCTCCCTAACATCCCCGCCGCCCACCAACCACCAGAGAAACTGGGATTTCTGGGTTGGGTGGGACAGAAATGAAAGATGAGGGGGCAGCCGAGGGGAGCCAAGCAGGAAGATGGGGCCGAAAGGCTGGCTTGCTCCGGGCGAGGGCAGGCAGGCCCAGGGAGCAGGCTTGATCCAGAATGGTCCCAGGACAGCCACACTGTCCTCAGGCCCAAGGGACACCACCAGCGTGGCGGATGTGAGGGCGCCGGCTGGGGAGGGGTCGTCCTCCCGCTCCAGTCCAGCATCCGCAGAAGGTGCCGCTGCCTCGTCCAGCAGCCGGGGGTCGAGGCTGGCAGCCTCTCCACGCCTCCTTCTCTGCCACGGCCGCCGCAGGCCCTCGCCTGTGCTCGTACCTCTTGTCCCCCTGAGCGTTCTGGTTCTGCTGGGTTCCTGGGTTTTGCAGGTCAGGGATATTGGCAAAGTCATCCTGTTCCGAAAGCCCTAAGACCAAGGATAGCACCACCATCCGGCCTTCCCTGCCCGGGGGGCGGGGTGGGCAGCCCACCAGCGGCGGGGGAGAGGAGGAGGAGGCCCCGCAGGGCGGCAGGGGGCAGGGAGGGGGAGGAGAGAGAGACAGAGACAGAGACAAAGAGAGAGAAGAAAAAAGCGTAAGAAACTGGGCCTGCAGAAGAGAAACCAAACTTCAGTATTGTTAACAGTTGTAGAGCAGAGGAGGGGAGGAGGTGGGTGGGGGTGGGGTGGGGAAGGGAGGGGAATGGAGTGGAGGTGTCTGCAGCCTGAGACCCAGCTGCCACCGGGGAGGGACTGGGCAGAGGCCAGCGGGTGGTGGCGTGTGGCTGGGATGCCCCGAGAGAACCCGCGGGGAAGGCTAGGAGGAGTGGAGCCCAGGCCCTGGGACATGGTCTGTATCCAAGGTTGATTCATCTCTGGCTGAACAAAGGCCAGAGGCTACTCAGACCACCTGGGACCCTGGGAGAAGAGGGGGGAGGCCCTCTGCTGCCATCTTGCTTGGGGATCCTGCAGGCAGGGGTTTGGGCTTCCAGGCAGGAAGTTCTTAGAAAGCTTGGAAACCCAGAGGGTGCTGCATCCAGTGAAGTCCCTCATCAAGACATCCCTGGGTCGTGGTCGCCAGGAGGCAGGTCTGGGGAGCTCCCTCCCAGGTCCTTAAAGACTTGGCCCGTTGGAGGAGAACGTTAGTCTCTTCTGGCACATGGCAGACTGGCCATCCTGTGCCTTCTCCTGTGTCCTCCTTCCTGGAGATCTGGGGAATAGCCACCAAGGCTTTGGGGTCCAGTTCAGGGGCCTTTCCTTGGACAATCAATCCAGAAGGCGCCAAAGGGCAAAGAGAGAGAGAGAGACAGAAAGTGCAGGAAGCTGGCAAGGTCTGGAGAGGGCCTGGCAGGACTCAAGGGACCTGTGTCCACAGTCAGGGTGGTCTGGAGGAATCCTGCCCTGAGGAAGGCTCGGTTCAGGCAGCCCAGGAATCATCACGTGGGCAGCAGTGTGGGGCCAGATTGTCAAGGGGTGATGTCTTCCGGGCCAGCTTCTCTCAGAGAACCGCTGGGCAGTTGTGGGGCTGCCAGCCCTTTCTAGGGGTGAAAAGTGCCCCTCTGCCCCTCTAGGCCATCGCAGTTTGTGGGTGTTTTCTGGGTGCTTGGCTGAGCTCCCCCAGCTTTGGCTTCCCAGCTGAACATGGGGAGAGCGATTCTTGGAAGTGGCAGGCATGAGACCAAGGGAAAGATGGCCAGCCTGATGGGACGTCCCGGGGGGCAGGACTCCTGGGCCAGGAGGTCTACCGCTTCAACCACCGTCCAAGAGGGCGAGGTTCAGAGAGGAACCACTGGCTGTGGCAGTTTCCTGGAGAGGTCATCAAAAAGGCGAGTGAGACATGACGACAGAGGGGAAGGGGTAGGGGTCTCGGAAAATGGAGAACGGCCGTGGGGTCTGAAGCCGGTGGATGCTGACTTTTTGGCTTTGCATCTTCGTCCTGGGCACGGCTGCTCCAGGCTGACACCTGCACTGGCATCTAACTTTTGGAAAGAATGCCCCCCTTTCCTAGGACGAAGCCTCATTTTTCCTTTGTTCCCTGCCCACCGGTACTGTTTCACAGTTGGTAAAATTCCATTTGACTGCCTGGAAGCTGGTTGTGCTGGGGGAAGTCAAACCCAATGGAAACAACATGTTTTTCCCTGGTTAATGCATTTTTCAGATACTCCTTTTGCTCTTCCTAAAAACAAAACGGCTGCTCTGCATAAGTTCCTGATTTGTCATTCTCCATGGCATCGCAGGCGCAGGGGCGCGAGTGAAGGGCAAGAGGAGGAGATTTGGGGCAGAAGCTGGTGGTGTTGGGGGGGGTCACATCCTGGAAGCAGGAGGAATGCCTTCTCCCTGCAAGAGGGGGTGGGGTCTCGGGGGGCCTGGTTAGCCTTCTCACCCTGACTTTCTGTGTGGGCCCCCAGCATTTGGGGCGAGAGAAGGATGTCAGAAGCACGCCAGCTGAACTGTGAGGCTGCGGTCAGGGGCCGGCAAGCTACAGCTGGTGGCCTGTTTTGTGCAGCCCACAAGCTAAGAATGGTTTGTACATTTTTAAAGGATTGTTTTTTTTTTTTTTAAATGTGATCGAGACCACGTGTCCCTCAGAGTCTAAATTATTTATAAATCTGGTCCTTTAGAAAAAAGTTTGCTGACCCCTGCTGTGAGGGACTACAAGTGGAGGAGGTGGGGGACTGGGGTGAGCTCTGGGGATGGCCAGCTGGTGAGAGGCGCGAACACCGTGGTGGGCAGAAGAAGTGCCGATGCCGGCACGAGAGTGACGCTCATCAAATCCTGGCTGGCTAGAGAAGGGGTGGGCAGGGGAGGGGGTATCAGAAGCCTTTCTGAGGCTGGCTGCTTTCTTCCTGGAGCCTGGGCATGGCCCCTGCTCCCATGTGACGGCTGCCAGAATGGGAGGCAGGGGGATGGCTGTGCAGAGGGCCGCCTGCAGTCAGGAGGAGCAGAGGGGTGCAGGGTTCCCGCCAGCTCTCCATTCTGTTTAAGTCATGGCAGAACCGATTCCCATCACTCTTCCAATCCATGCCAGTGCCACGGCATCCGCCCCAGGACAAACCGTTGCCCCTCTGGAGGCCAGGAGGCTCTGCCAGGTATCTTGTCTCAGGCCAGCATCCAGCTGAATTCCTGGTGGTCCTTGGGTGGGGAAAAGCCCCAGCAGATGCGCTGCCTAGTTTGGCCAAGTAGAGTCACAGGCGGCATGGCATGTTCCTGCCCAGCCGGGGCCAAGGGTATGGGAAGCTGGCGCGGCGGGGTGTCTTCCGTTGGGCTGCCCCTCCCGGGGGTAGCACTCCTGACAGCCTTTCGGGCTGGGGTCTCAGCCAGAGGCACGAGCTCTGAAGGATACTCAGAATCCTCACATTTTGCCAGTGAGCCGGGCCTTCACCTTGGCCTTCCCCTTCCTCCTCCCTTTCTCCTCTCCCAAGCTTAGTGCGCCGGTCTCCTGCTCCATGAAAAGTGCTCCCAGGAAAGACCTGGGTGTTGAGAATAATCCCCAGAGCCTGGAAGGAAGGTCACGTTAGGCCAGAGGAAGGAGGTGACGTCAGGGACTGAAGCCCAGGCCTGGCCCGGGCTCGGAGAGTGAGTGTAGATGCCCAGAGGGACACTGGGCAGAGGGCACCCTGGGTCGGGCCCTGCCAGTGAGGGAGTGGCAAGCGGGCACATGGCAGGGGGCGGGTGAGGGACACACCCAGCGGAGGGGAATGGTTAAGGCCAGACATGGACAGGGTGTTGTTACCTCTCTGACCTGTACACTTCAAAGGAGCCTCTGATTCAGAGACATTTTCTAAAGCTTTGGGGGAACATTTGAGGTTTGTCCTCAGGGAATGAACGGGTCACAGTGGGAGCCAGGGAGGGAGGTGGCTATGGAAGGTCGTCTGGAGGGACAGAGGACAGGGCTCAGGGCAGGAACAGGGGAAGTGGGAGGGAGGGAGGGAGGAAGTGCAGGGCCGGAAGGTGAGCAGAGTCAGGTTACAGGGACAGGAGGAGGCGAGGCCTGGGCACCGGAGTGAAGGAGACCAGGTTTAGGAGGAGAGGAGGAGAGAGCTGACAGGAGCTCAGGGAGGCCAGGAGAGCCTGGGCCTGGCCAGAAGGGGAGAGACAGATCTGGAGACCTCAGTAGCATCCCCTAGTGTCTCCACTGGCTTTTGGGGGGCACCAAGGGGGGCTGGGGTCCTCAGAGGGTGGCTCAGATACAAGTACTTCCATGGGGTGTGGGGGGCGCTTCAGGCGCAAGGCACAAGCCACAAGAGGCTGGGGAGAGGGTGCCCGAGTCTGCTGGGCACCTTGCCTCAGAGACGGAAGGCTAAGAGTGGTTCAGAGCCAGCTGCTCCAAAGGAGACAGGGAGGAAAAGAGGCTGGGTCAGGGAGGTGGGGGCCGGGCCGCTCGAGCGGGGCACTTACAGGAAGGATTTCATGTCCAAGCCTCGGTTTCGAATCTGCCCCACCACGTGGTCCCAGCTGCCCGGGTTGGAGCGGCTGCGGCCGCTGGCCGGCCGGTACTTGGAGCCGGCAGAGGAGCCCTGCCGAGCCTGGCCCCGGCCGTGGGCCCGGGGGTTGGGGGCCGGGCGCTGAGGCCACGTGGGCCTGCAGCTGGCCCAGGCTCTGGCTGGTGGTGGGCTGGCTGGGCTGCCGGCCCCGCTGGTGCTGGCTCAGCGGCTGCTGCAGGCTCTGCTGCCGGGTCAGGGTGCGGGGTCGCTGGCATTTCGGCTCTCCCGTGGAGCTGGGGATAGACTCAAGGGTAGTGGCCGTGGACAGGGTGGAGTCCTCGAAACTTGGGGCAGGTGGAGGAGAGGAGAGAAAGGAGAAGCAGGTGAAGGGATCACAGTGGAGGAGGAAGAAGCCTAGGGCCAGGACGAGGAGGCCCCAGTGCCGGGCGTGCTCTGTCGGAATACCTCGTCGGGCCTCCATCCGAGCTGTCACTGCTGCCGTCGCCACCAACAACTCGCCCAGGAGGCTGCCGCCGGGCCCCATGCCCACCCAGAGGCCCCCAGGGTGGCCCGCCCAGCCCCCCACCCTGGCCCTGGCTCAGCTAGTGTCCGATACCTCCTGTCTGAGCCGACCTCTGTGATGGTCTGAGCGGGCCGCGGAGCTGCGCGGCTGGCCGCGTGGTGAAGGCGGGTCCCAGGGCCCCGTGGCTGCCTGTCCTGCTGGAGCGGGAGTGGGTAGAGGGAGCTGGGCCACCCCCTCCCGCCACCTCACTGAGGGGCCCCAAGAAAGTCCGCCTCTGTGCTCTAAGTACTACTGGCCTTTGGAGACGCCAGGAAATCCAGGCCAGCGTGGAGCTGGCCTAGTAACACATGGTGAGTCAGGAGCAGCCAACAGTTGCCCTGCTTTGTCCTCAGAGGCTGGGGACCTCTGCCCTCTGGCCGGAGCTACCTCAGGGTTCGGGCTCTGGCGCGGGGAACCCTTCTGGGGTTCCTTGTTTCTGAGGCTTAGTTTCCTTTCCCAGTATCTTGGGAATGACTCCCAGTCGGAGGAGGGGACTCAGGAAACCACTTGGCTGGCGGCTTGGCGGAACTCGAATTACCCCAGTTCTGATGAAGAACAGGGTAATTATCCTGTCCTCTATGCATCTGCAATAGGGCACCTGCTTCACGGGCCACCAGCATCTTTGAAACATGCTGGGAACAGGACATGGCTCATCAGAGGCAGTCTGGGGTCAGAGAGACCCAGGGTTCAGGCCCCATCTCTGCCGCTTCCTCACTGAGGGACTTTGGAAAAAGGAGGCTACCTCTCAGTTTACTCATCTGTAACATGGGGTAAAAATTCTGAGCTGTCTCCATCACAGGGTTGCCATGGGGACCTAATGAGGTCAGGCCCAGGGAAATATGCTACTGGTCCTTGCTCCCTTGCCAGGGGAAGCTACAGATGTCTCAGGAAATGGAGGCAGAAGGAGGTCTCAGAGACCCCTGGCCTCCTGTCTGCTTTGTCTCCTGGCCAGAGATTTCGGCACCTGCAGGGCCAGAGCTTCAGGGGGCCCACCCTCCTTGTCTTCTATTCCTTCCCTCCATCTTTTCATTCAGTCATCCAGGGCAGGGGTTGGCAAATTACGGCCTGCGGGCCAAATCTGGCTCTCCACTTGTTTTCGTAAATACAGTTTTGCTGGAATGCAGCCACTGGCGTTCATTTACATGGTTGTCTATGGCAGCTTTGGGGCTACAAGAGTGGGGCTGAGTACTCATAAAAGAGACTACCTGACTTGCAAAGCCTATTTCCTATCAGATCTCTTAGAGAGACAGCTTGCCACCTCCTGGTCTGGGGCCACAGGGCACATGGGACCCGCCCACCCCCCCCACCACGGAGCTGCCCTAGGGATGCCCCGGGGCCCTTGGAGCCGCGTTCACCACCACAACCAGACAGCCTGGCTCACCCCCTGAGCCTACCCTGGGAACCAAAAGGACAACAGTTAGGCTGCCCCTGTGGGCTGAGAGAGAGAGAAAGCGAGAAGAGGGAGAGCAAAAGAGGGACAGAAAGTCAGAGAATAATAGAGAAAGTAAGAACGAAAAGAAGTGAGAGAAAGAAAGGACAGAAAGGAAGGAAGAAAGAGAAAAGCAGAATATGGCTTCAGCTGGGGTCTCGGAAGGGGCGGCAGCCTCGCCTGGCTCAAGCCTGGCATCAGGGCGACCCCCGGGGCAGGCCCTGGCCTGGCTGGTCGGGTGGGCCCACACTCCCCGGGGGCAGGCTGAGGAGCCGGGAGGCCCGCACCGGGGCGGCCGCCGCCTCCTGCTCCTTGCTGACCTCATTTTGGTTTTCTATCACATCCAGAATTAGTCCAATTTACAACCTCTCAGTCACAGGGAAACTAAAATCGGTTCCTCCAGGCCTGGAGCCAGCGGAGGGCATGGAGGCCTCAGCCAGCCTGGAGTCTGTGGCCGGAGTCACGTGGTGAGGGCGGGGCGCTGCGCCTGGCTCTCTGAAGGAGGGTGGGGCTTCCCTCTGGGGCCTTCCTGAGGCTCCATGTCAGGGGGCACATCGGCTTGTGCTTCTTCAGGCCAATGAGCAAACGAGGTCTCAGTGTGGTGGTCCTCAGTGGTCCCTTTGGCGGAAACCACAGGTTTGCCAAAGAGAACCAGCCCAACCACCAAGAAGGGGTCAGGCCTGTTGGCCTTCTAACTGAGAGGCTCCTGCATTAGCTGGGAACGAGGCAGTTCTAAAAGCCGAAAATTGAACCTACATCCCAGTAGGTGAGAACGGTCATAGTTCAAAGGATTTAGAGTTTGGGAGGCTTAGCTGTGGGGAAATGGAAGGTTCTAAGAGCCAAGATGAGAATAAAGCTGCCCCATGGGGGGAGGGAGGAACTTAACATCTGCAGAGAAGAGAGGCCCACCCTATGTCTGTTGCTCCCGGGAGGGACTGGACTGACTGTTTGGCCAGCTCGGAAGTTATTAAAAGGGAAACGGCTCTTCTGCCTGACATCCAGACCACCCTCATCAGAAAAGAGAAGTTAGCTGGGGCTCAACAACCCAACCTCCAAGAACATCCAGTCCCGACAGCTGAGAGCGGGACAGGTCACCGACCAAGACCGGGACAGCCAATGGGGATAAGCCAATGGGGACCTCCCAGCTGCTCACAGCAGGCCCAAGGAACAGATGGTGTCATGGTGCAAGCAAGACTGGGACAAGCCAATGGAGTCACCTGATGGTCAAGATGAAATGGCTCGACCTCTGGGGTCTAGAGCTTTGTGCTGGTTGCAAGAGGGAAGGCCCGGTGGCAGATGAGCAGCAGAAAACAGGCTGAGGCTAGGCCAGCTCCCCAGGGATGGATGGTCCAGTGGCTAACAGTTGTGGCCTGGTGCCCATGGAGGTCGAGATGGGGCAGCCAGACAAAGAGGATGGGATGACCCAAGGACGGAAATGAAGCTGCCCTGGGGGCAGAAAATGAAATGACCTGGTCGCTGGCAAAGAGAGAAAAGGATGGGGGTGGCAATCGGAGGCTGAGATGCATGGTGCATGGCTGAGTCAGTCGTGCCGGATGGCAAGGATGATGGGAGTTTTGTGAAGGGATGGGATGAACCAGGGGCCGAGGACGGCACCTCTGGGGGCAGCAGCGGGCATGCCAGGGGTCCCGCTGTCCACACTGGCGGGGGGCGGGGGGTTGGGGGGCAGGCCTGAGCTCACGGCTCCCGCGGCCGTGGGGCCATCACTCACTTGGACAAGTTGAGCTTCCCGGCGGCCAGGTGGCTCTGCACCATCCGCCAGCGGCCTCTCCCCGCCGCCTTGCCACCGCTGCCCGGCTCGCTGGGGGCAGCCCCGCCGCTTCTCAAGGCGTCCTCTCCGGGTGGCGGCACCGCTGCCGGCTTCTCCCCCAGCCGGCCTTCCCGCTCCACCGCTAGCCCCGCCGCAGTGGCCACTTTGGCGCCTGCCAGGAGGGTGCCACTGGACGTACCATGAGGCAGCGAGGCCAGAGGGGCATCCGGGGGTGGCGGTGGGGGAGAGGGCAGGCCACAAGTGGGGGCGGGGGCGGGGTGGGGTCAGAGGAGGAGAAACAACGACAGATAAAAGGAAGAAAGAGGCAGTGAGAGAGGAGGAGAGAGAGACAGACAGACAAGAGACAGAGAGAGAGAGAGAGAGAGAGACGTCAGCACTGCAAATGGGTCACCAGCGGAGCCTGCAGAGAGGAGAGAGGGGACGGGGCGGGCTGGGGTCGGAGAACAACGCACCACGACAACGGAGGGGGGCCCCTCCCCACCGCCTGGGGCCCGGGCGGCGGGGGTGGGGGAGGGCAGCCACCTCCAAGTCTATCCCACAGGACAACGAAGGGTTAACGACGGAGGAAGAGCGGGCTGTCCAGGCCAGGAGGCCCCAAGGCAGGGAGAGAGAGAAAGCCGTGTTAGTCAGAGTTCATCACCACCACCACCATCACCGCCACCACCTCCATGAGAGACTACCGACCACCAACCGGAGCAGCCAGGGCAGCAGCACACAGCAGGGAGGAAAAAGCGAGCCACACCGAGAGAGGGGGGATCCAAAAAAAAAAAAAAAAAACGGGCAACCCCATCCTGACTGCACAGAGGGCGCGGGGGCCGTGGGGACCAGCTGGGGGGCCGGGTGTGGCTGCGGAGTGGGGTGGGGGGCGCTCCTGGTGGCTGGCCCTGGGGGAGGGGACGGGAGAGGGGCAGGCAGGCGAGGGTGGGGGGGTGGCAGGAGGGGTTGCTCGTCTCCATGGTCAGCCTGCCCATGGGGTGCAAGGGTGGGGAGGTGGGGTGAGGGGCTGGGAAGGGGAGGGAGGGCGTGCGAGGGTACTGAGTACATATGATCAAACCAGGTAAAGTCACTCACTTGAGGGACAGTCGTGGGTCGCCATAAGGGGCGTAGGGTGAAATGTTTAGAATAAACTCCTTGGGAGGGTAGGAGCTCCATTTCTGCTGCACTGTGCTCTCATTGTTATTCCAAAAGTCTCTGTCTAGATCACTGGAGGGGCAGAGAGAGAGGGGAGAAAACAGGGAGATACAAGAAGAAACAAGTGCCGCAAGTCCCATGTGGGCAGAGGGGCCGGGCCCCCAGGGGGGAACTGAGGATGGGGCGGGCGGGGGGTCAGTGCCTGCGGGAGGAAGAGAGGCGGGTGGCCCACGCACACGTGCACACGCGGGCACACACACACATGCGCTCCAGGGCAGGAGAGGTCGGTGAAAGGAGGCGAGCTGCAGGCGGGCAGACTGGAGCCTTGCACCCCGGAAGCTGGTGGGAGAGAGAAAGATGGTGAGAGAGGAGGTGGGGGTGGAGGAGGGGCCGGGACGCAGCCTGGGGTGGGATGGTGATGGTATGGGGACGGGGAGGAGGATGGGGTGTGCTGGTTTCTGGCTGGAAATGACTGGAAGGTAGATCAGACCCTGCTGCCTACCCGCTAGGTGCCCTCTTTCCTGGCCTCGGTCTCCCTGCCTGTCAAGCTGGAAGGTTGGCAGCAAACGCTGAACCATCAGCATTCCCATGCTGGGGTCGAGGCACCAGTTCTGGAAGACTCGAAATTCCCCGCCCTTCCATCTACTTAAGGGAGCCACTCTGGAGACAGGCCCTACTCCTGGCTGGTCTCTCTCCCTCCCACTGACCTGAGGTCCCCCTGGCCTCCTCTGCTCTCTCCCTGCCTCAGGAAAGGCTGGGATACAGCTTTCATAGGAGACTGTCCCAATGTCAGCTGAACTGAAGGCACCCTCTGCTCACTGCAAAAGTGGTAGCTGGGTCACCCCAGAAAAGGGTGTGAGCAGGGTCAGCAGGGGCCCTTCAGGTAGAGGTCTGAGGCCTGCATGGAGGGAAACTGCCCTTCTCTGGGCGAGCAGAGTGATGGGCAGACTCAGCCTCGGCCCTTGGCGTTTACTTGGCCTGTCCCTGTCTCTTTCCAAAGTGGAGCTGCTGGGTCTGCAGGGGACTGCATGCCCACCTCCCCACCCCACTCCTGCCCCGTGACACGTCCTGCCGAAGAAGCAGGTATGCTCGAAGCGCAGAGAAGGTGGGGATCTCCCTTGGGGGTGGGCAGCAGAAGCCTCAGCAGGAGGTGTGGCCTGGAAAACCCGGGAGTCGAAGACTAGGGGTTCCACCAGCTCATCGGGTTCCTGGGACGCCCCCCCCCAAGAGCAGAACTGGAGCAGGGGGAGAGGAGGGCAACCCCCAGCCCAAAGGAACATTCCAGAAAGGAGTCAAGTCTGAGCCCTCAGGAAGGCATCTAGGGCAAGGAGCTTGGGGAGGCGTGTCGGGGGTGGGCGTGGCATGTGCTTAGGCCATGCCACTGCTCAAGGCCAAGGTGAGGGCCCTCTGAGGGGGGCGGACACCATCAGGAGGCACAGCCCCTGAGGATAGAGGAAACATGTTCTCGGGGGACCTGCTTCTCCTGCCAATCAGCCCCAGCATTTGACCTCAACCTTGGTTCTCAGCCTCAGACTGGGGAACAAAGGAGAAAAAGAGGAAGAGGAGCTGAGATGTCTCCCCAGGCCAGGAGGAGATAGCGCCCTGGGCCTGAGGGTGGGCAGGGCCCCCTTGGGCCTCCCTGGTGTGGAGAGTCTCTGCCAGTCCAGAGTGCCTTGGAAATGTCTCACAGGGGATTCTGTATGCAGGGTCCAAGGCCCAAGCCCCGAGCCAGCTCATGGGGGCAGCGGGGGCCGGGGGTGGGAGAAGCAAGGGAGGCCACTGGGAGGGAACCTGAGTGGTGGTGGGGGACTCCCCGGGGAGGTTCCCTCCACCGAAGACCCTATCCCCTACTCTGCCAGAGACATGCTCTGGTCCCCTCCCCTAGCGTAACAGAGCAATGGAGCAGCTGGAAGGTCTTTGTTCCTCTGTCCCCTCCAGATCTCCAAAATCGAGGGCCATCCCACCCAGGGTCCTGGAGACAAAGAGCCACCCAGGGTCATCACTGCCAGGCAGGCCTCCTCCGCTGTGTTCCAAGGAGCCCCACAGCCCCTCAGGTTCTGCACAGTAGTCCCAGAGAAGAGGCTCTTTCATTAAAGAAGTTTACAAAACACTGATTCCTTTAATGTACCCATGCATATCAGCGTTTCCCAAACTTAGTTGGTCGCGGACCCCTGGATCCATGGGATCACTATCAATCTTTTTTGAGGGCACGAGTGCTCTGAGGAACACAGTTTGAGAAACACTATTAACAGTTTGAAAAACAACTATTAAAGGATTCAGCTTCTCAGAATCCTTGATAACACGGTCCTTTGGGAGGAGGTCCCAAGCCCATGGGGAGATTGTGCAGCAGGTAAACCCTGCTTCCTGCCGCTTCACTGGCTTTGTGTGTGTGTGTGTGTGTGTGTGTGTGTGTGTGTGTGTGTGTCTAAGTCACTCAGTCTTGTCCGACTCTTTGTGACCCCATGTAGCCTGCCAGATTCCTCTGTCCACAGAAATCTCCAGGCAAGAATATTGGAATCGGTTGCCATTCCCTCTTCCAGGGGATCTTCCCAACCCAGGGATCGAACTCAGCTCTCCCGCATTGCGGGCAGATTCTTTACCGTTGGAGCCACCAGGGAAGCCCACTGGCTTGGGCCCAGGCAAAAGCCAAAGGCTAGGGACCTGGGGGCATGTAGCCATGAAAGGTGGCTTCCTTCACCTGGGGTAGAGGGTCTGATACCTGTGGACCTTGTCCCAGCCCACAGAGCCTGCTGCCCACTCTCCCCGCTGTTGGTATCCCATCTCCTCTCATGGCCCTTTCTAGGACTATCTGGGACACACACACCCTTATCCAGGAAGGTGATGGTCACCTGGCAGAGACAGGCCTCCTGGCTCAGACCGTGGCTACAGAGGTGATTAGAGTCCAGGCCTGGAGGCTGCACAGGAGCTGGGTTGGCCCCGTGCTCCCCGACGTGGTCCCTCCCCTCCTTCTGAAAGCCTGGGGCCTGGGCTCTTGCAACAACCCCTGAGACCTGCCAGCTCTCAGCTTTGAAGACTGGAGAGTGTGCAACCGAACTCAGCTTCAAAGGCTCCCGGCAGCCTCCTCCCGAGCCTCCTCCCCACCCCCAACCTCTGCCTGGCCCACCCCTCCACTTACCGATCCCCCCACAGACACACACCCACAGCTTCTGTGAAGGCCCCAAACAGGGTCAGAGCGAGAGATGAAAAAAGAGGAGGGGGGCCCCCGAGGCAGGGTAGGGAGGGAGCCCTCAGGAGCAGGGTGGGGCGGGGAGGGAAGGAGGGAGAGAGGAAGATGGACCAGGGGGAGGGCAGGAGGGAAGGCGTGGGCAGGAGCAGTAGGGCCTTGAGTCGGGAAGGGGGTGCTGGAGGAGGCCCCGCTTCCAGGCAGAGCCCTTAGCCGGCAAGCTCAGCCCTGGCAGGCTAAGATGGAAGGGTGCCCAGCCACCTCTCACTGAAGGCCGGGGCTAGGCAGAGAGGAAGGGGGCGATCCATCAGGCCAGAGGGCAGAGAGCCCTCTAGGAAGAGGCCTCTCCCCCCACCCAGTTCCTAGAGTCCCCAGTGGCGGGGTTGGGAGCTTAACCCAATGTCTCCCAGTGACCCTCAGGAGTGGTCTGCAGGGCAAGGCAGACCTGCCCACTTGAAGAGGGACTGCAGAGCCAAATGGGGAAACCAGGGGACCCAGGGTGACCAGGGAGACCTCCCCCATCGCTCTGCTTCCAAGAGCCATCCAGCACCGGGTTCTGCCAGGGTGCCCAGGGTTCTTATCTGTTCTCTTTCCAGGTGACCCTCAGAACACAGGTGGGGTCCGAGCCCCCTCCAGCCCACCCCCCAAAGAGGGGCTCCCCAGCTGGGGGAGGAGCTTGGAGGTGCAGGGGAGCCAGGCAGGGCTGGAGGACCATGCGAGTGATGTGCGGGTTGATGGAGGACCCAGTACCCAGGTTGAGTGAGGAGGCAGACCGTGCTGGGAGTGACGGCAGCCAGAGATAGGGCTGGGGGCTCTGGATCCTTGAGAGGGTTCTGGGAGGCACGGCAGAGAAGGCAGAACCCTGGAGTCACTCCGAGGCGCTGGGAGGGCATATATGGGGGTGGGGGGGGAGAGAGGGTGGCACCCAGGTGTAAGGGGGAAACTGCCTGTGACCACAGCCGGGCAGCTCCTCCCACCTGGACTGCCTGCGTGCCCCACCCCAGACTCGAAGCCTGGCACCTACTTGATGGCCTTCTTCTCACTGCGCCCACGCCCTGAGTCTGGCGTGCCCACCGTCTCCAAGGAGTTCTTGTAGCGTTTCCCCTGTGGAGACAGCACCGGAGTCACTCCTGGGAGACACGGCCTGGCCTCTCCCTGCCTCCCCAGAGCAAGGTCCCAGCGGGGAGGGGAGTGGATGGGAGCCCAGACTCGGTGGCAAGGGCCAGGGCCAACGTGTGAGGGCACCACCAGCCGGGGGTGCCGACCCCCACCCATCTCTGCTCTCCGGTTGGCAGTTCCTGGGCCCCACGCCCCGCCCCGTTGACCTGCACCGCATCCCTGACCCCCGGGGACGAGGCCCCTCCCGCCTGCCTGTCTCCTGGGGCTCTGGCTCGGCTCCCAGAAACATATCTCCCTCTGCCATGGACAGACGGCTCTCAGGCGCCTGGCCACGTCACACGGGCCACGTCACTGCCCCCAGATGGTGGGGGTGGCATCCTGCAGGGCAAGGTTGGCAGTGGCCAGTGACGTGAGCGGCGGGGGCGGGGAGAAGGCCCGTGCCTAGTCCTGCCGGGGCAGGGTTCCTTACTGTCTGGGGGCTCCTTGAGGCGCTTCTGCTCTGGGCCTGTGAGGCAGGGCAGGGCCTGAGGACCCACCGCTGTAGGAAGGAAGCGGGGCTGCCCAAGGACTCTGGGGCTGGGGGCAGCCAGGCTCAGCCCCCTAGAGGTCCTCAACCAGCATGAGTGGAGGGAGGGGCCGGGCAGGATGACGGGCACCACAGGGTGGGCATGCCAGGTCCCCTGGCTGAGGTAAGGCCACGGCTGCAGCGGTGACTGGGCCTGCTTCCGGGAAGGTGAGCACCATTCACCTTCTTGGTTTGGGTTTCTAAATTTAGCTCCTGCAGAGCCCGGCACCATTAACATTCTTGGCGGCCACCGAGCGTCCTCACGCGCACCCAGGGGCCACGGGCCTGCCTCACGGGCAGGGAAGGGGGAGTGCAGGGGCTGGGGCTGTCACCCACGGGGCACTGGCCTGCCCCTGCCCAGCGGAGTAGGGAGAGGGACACACACACACACATACCCGCGTACACACGCACACACGCACACACACGCGCACACACACACACGCACACACACAAGCAGGCATACATTTCCCCAACATCCCGTCATGTGCGCCAAGACCATAGCCACAACAGTCAATTATTCCATTCTCCCTAAAGCAAAATAAAAGCCGCACAGCCGTGTTCCCCGACGCTCCTGCCAGCTGCAGCCCCTTCCCGGGACCAGAGCTGCCTGTTAAGGGACAACAACAGTGGAGCTCGCAGGAAGGGGGGTGGGGCTGGAGGGAGAGCCCTCATGCCACCCCCCAGCACCCCTGTGCTTTGGGGGCACCGGGGTCCTGTCCCAGCAGTGCCCCACACTCCCCATGTCACCCGCTCACGTCCCTCACCCTCTCTGGCCTCCCTTCCTCCTTTCTGAAATGGTGTAGCATCCCTGGATGAGCCCCCATCCCTCACCCTTCAAGGTTCTCATCACGGCTTTAATGTTTCTCTTTACCTACTTCAGCTCTCATCCTTGGGAATGTAGCCACCAACGGCAGGGGCTGTATGGGCTCTGGTACTTGGTGTGGGGCCCCACTCACTCTGGCATCCCAGCCTCAGGCTGATGCTCTGAGCCAGAACCCAAAGAGCGAAAAAAAAAAAACAAAACAGAGCTGCTGGATCCCTTGGGTCCACAAAAGCTGCCCTCTCTCAGCTCAGCTCTGGTCCCTTCCATTGTCACCCAGAAGTTCAAGCCCAAAACAATTCCTAGTTCCACCTGGGAAGGTGGGGAGCCTGGAGCACCTCTGTGGTGGCCCAGGGCCCTTCATGGGCAGGATCCTCAGTCAGGAGCCCCCGACCCGCGGTTCTCCAGCTGTTCAGGCAGCCTGAGGCAGGGAGCATCTGCTGGCAGTCCCCACCCTACCCCTCACCCCTTTTCCTCTTTCTTCCTGGTCTTCAGGGAACTTGCTCTGGCCAGCACCCTCTTCTAAGACTGGTCCATTGCCCCTGCCCCAAGCCCAGCCACTTGGCTCACCCAGGGTGTTCTGGAAGCTTCTGCCTGCCCATTTTCCTGCCGCAGCTCAGGAAAGCTTCCCCTTCAGCTGCAACAATCCTTTTGCAGAGGAGCTGGGGCATATGGGGGACAGGAACCAAGGCAGGACTTGCTTTAAGGGTCAGGGGGAAGTAAATGGGGCAGAGAGGAACCCCAGCTGGGGTCCTGGAGACATTGCTGCTGACAAGTGCTCAGTCGTGGCCCATTCTTGTGACCCCATGGACTCCTGCTTGCCAGGCTCCTCTGTCCATGGGATTTCCCAGGCAAGAATACTGGAGTGGGTTGCCATTTCCTTCTCCAGGGGATCTTCCCAACCCAGGGATCAAACCCAGGTCTCAGCGTCTGCTGCATTGGCCGGTGGATTCTTTACCACCAGTGCCATTTAAGAAGCACCCCCCACTGGAGACTTAGGTGGCTCCAAATGAGCCTGATCCCCCCAGCCTGCTTAGCAGGGAGGGGGATGGCCAGGCTGATCCGGAAAAAGCCAGCTGGAGATTAAGGAAGTTATTAATGTTTGGAAATGGGATCTGGGCTGTCAGATATCACGTCACTGCTGCTGAGGGGACAGGAAGGCAAGGAGAGCCAGCAACTGTGTGGGGGTAGGGGGAGTGCATTTGAAAGCCCCTTCCGTGGAACACGGAGACAATCTGGACAAAAAGCTCCCTAGCTTCTGAGACCCGGATGGAGGGGCAGGGGGGAAAGGGTGGCAGGACTGGAGGGTCCTGGGCAAAGTAATGTTCGAGCAGCAGCTCAGAAGATCAAGTCAAAGAGCGACACGTGCCGGTCTGGTCTGGACCCGGGAGGAAGCTCCTGGCTGGAGGCTGGGAGGAAGGGCTGGGCCAGGGAAGGTTCTGCAGTTCTCAGCTTCCCAAGGCACTTCCTGCAGTGACAGCCCCCCACCTGCTACAAAAGCTGTCATCTCTGAACTCCTGTCCCCAGGTGAGTGGGGGTGAGGCCCTCAACAAACACAGAGATATGCATGCACACACACACACATGCACGCATGCACACACACACACACTGCAGCACTTACATGGGGATGTGATGAGATGATCCACATCCCACCATGCAGGGTGGAACACACACACACACACGCACAGCACTAATGTCCTCAAAATTGACACCCCCAGCACAAAAGACCCCCCACTCAAGGTCACCAGCGGTGCCTGTTCATACAACAGTCCCCTGCCTTCAAATACAGACAGACGGGCAGCCTAAGGGGCCCTGCAACGAAACGCACAGGGCTGCAGTGCAGGCTCAGCCCCTCCCAGGCCTCTGAGGACACTGGCACACACAGGCACGTGGCCAAGACCCCTCCTCCACCTCCTCTGAAATTCTGAGACAGACACAGAGACAGGAAATCCAGGAACAATGCAGGGCAGCCAGCTTGGCACCTGCACGAAAGGAGTGGGCCCGAGTCACACACACATACTCGCACACTCTCGCGCATGGGGCCGGGTTGGCCTGCTCCCTGGCTCCTCCCCAGGGAACAGGGCTGCCTGAAACGGCACATCCAGGGATGAAGAAGAACACCCCCAACTCCCGGGCTTGCCTTTCCTGAAGGGAGCATGCTGGCCTCTTGGGTCTGGCCCCAGGGGTATCTGCCTCTTCTCCTCATTAGGACTGAGGCATGGAGCCCCCACCTACACGGTACCCATGGCCACAGCACTCCCTGCCCCTCGCCCCTCTGTGATCTGGCAGGGAGAAAAATGTGGCACCCTGCCCTCATTCCCACCATCCTCGATCTGGGGCATGGAAGGTGTCTGCCAGGCACCCTTCTTCACCGAAGCCTCAGAAACGCCCCACACCTGGGACACCTCTGGGCCCACCTCCGGGGGTGCCCCCTGCAGTCCTAAAAGACCTCGCAGCACTTCTAAACTGGGGCAGCAGAAGGGGGAATGGGGGCGCGGCCTCAAGGGCAGCCACGCTTGGGGAGCTGCGGGGGTGCAGGAGGGTGATTCAGGCCGGCTCCCCCTCCCGGCGCCCTCCGGTGATGAATGTCCCTCCTGACGGTCTCGTTACTTATTGATGGCCTAATCCTGCTCGTTAATTTCCCAGTCATCGTTAAAAATGAAAAGAAGCCGTTTGTGCCTGTACAAACCCCCGAGAACCAGGATGGATGGGCGGGCACTGGGGGAGGGGGCGAGGAGGGGCGGGCGGAGCCTCCTCATTGGACAGGAGGCCCGGCTCGGCCACGCCCAGCCCTGGGTGGTGGCGGGAACGCGCGGACAGAGGGGAGGGGGCGCGCGGCGCTGGGTGGAAGGGGGCTCTCCATTCTGAGTCTGCGCGTGTGTGCCTGCGGTCCTTTCTGCGGGAAGTGGGGCGTGTGTGCGCGTAGTCACGAGCGTGCGAATGCCCGTGAGACCCCTGTCTGTCCACCAGTGTGTGCCTGGGTGTGTGGCTCTGGGTGTGCACACAGACATATAGGACCAAGCCCCAGCATACACAGAGCGCCCGGTGTGAATTTCCATGGAAGTGTGCCTGGCTCTGTGGGCAGGTGGGTCGTGGGCGCGCGCCCTTGAGAGCGTTCACGAGCCTGTCATTGAGGAGGGCGGGGTGCAGGGCCAGGCTGAGTCCCCGGGGGGCCCTTAGGAGCCTCACCAGTTTGCGCTGACACCAGTGGCAGAGGCCGCAGAGGACGACAGTGACGCTAAGGCTGACGGTGATGATGACAGAGACCAGCAGGACATCTCGGGTGGGCGCCCCTGGAGAGGACATGCAAAGGTCAGACCCTCTCTGGTCAGGGCCAGCCATTCTCCTTCAGCCCAGAGGCCCCCCCCCTCATCATCCCGAACAGCTGCCCAACCCACACTGGGAGCTGTGCGCCCCACTTTCTGCACTCACCTCTGCCTTGCGGGCTCACTTTGGGCATTCTCTTTTTCTCTCTGCACCTCCCTTTCCTTATCTGTAAAATGGGAGCCTCTGGTAGGTCTCTCCCAGTCCCTTACTGCATGGACCCTGCATGGGGTACTCCCCATCCCCCAAACTTCATGCCCCACAAGGGAGAGGTCAAGTGTGCCCCTGGCCTACCCAGACCTCACTGGGCTTTCTGTGCTGTGCTGTACTTAGTCACTCAGTGGTGTCCGACTTCTTGTGACTCCATAGACTGTAGCCCGCCAGGCTTCTCTGTCCATGGAATTCTCCAGGCAAGAATACTGGTGTGGGTTGCCATGCTCCCTTCCAAGGGATCTTCCCAACCCAGGGATGGAACCCAGGTCTCCCGCATTGCAGGCAGATTCTTTACTGTCTGAGCCACCAGGGAAGCCCCCACTGGGCTTTCGAGTACCTGTTAAAGAGCTTCTGCCAAGAATGCTTCCACCCCCCTCCCCCCCAACCCCAACATACTCTGAGCCACAACTCCAGCCTCATTTGCCAAAAGGGTTAGTTCCCACAGCCCCTCTGAGGACATGCGCCCTATGGGCCCTCACAGACCCTCCTCAAGTGCCGGCCACATGTGTAGTCAAAGAGGGAATCTGGAACCCCCTGAGCAGTCCTCATTCCCTTTAGTTCAGCTTTTCTTGGGCTGGAAGCCCACCCAACTGGCCTCCGCACACGCTGTCCTCCCCTGCCCTAGTCCCTGAGCTCGCTTCCAGTCCTTCCCCGCCACCGCCCCACCCCACCCCCAGCTCAGCCTCACCTTGTTCCCTCGCAGTGTCCCTGTATGCTCCCAGGGCAGGGGGGCGGAGGGTGTGCCCTGCAGCCTCCATCCTAACAGCACAGGGGCTCTATGCTTCCAGGGTGGGAACCTTGATGGACTTGCCCTGGGAGCCAAAGGCCAGGTTTCTGTGCAAATCCCACTGCTTGCTAGCTATGCGGCTTTAGTCACCTAACCGCTCGGTTTTCTCCCCCTGTAAATGTGGATTAACCCTCCTCCCTCCCTCCTCACAGGTGGTTGTGAACGTGAGCTTAAACCTAAATGTAAGGAAGGGGAACCTTGACCAGAGATTATTGTGTGGGGGAGTGAGTCGACAGAGACCGCACAGATCACACGTGCTCTGTAAATATGTGTGCGCCCGGATGGATCTTCAAGTCAAGGAGACACTGTTTATTTACAGAGGAGCCTGCGTGGGCTTTTTGGTTTCAGCGATGGTGGTAATTAAGAGTCGACGATATCTGTCTGCTCCCGGTTCCTGCGGTTTTAGCTTCTGGGAGCCTGGTCCCTGTCGCTTTGCTGTGGGGCCTCGTGGAGGAGGGCTCAGCGGTCAGCCCCAGCACTCAGGGCCCTCGGGCTGCCTCCCACCACTACTGCAGCACTCTGGGCAGCCAGTCCTGTTGTCTGGTCTCCTCAGAATCCTACTTGGGCTCCACTCCTCCCACCCCAACTTCTGGAGTCTCCAAGCTGTGGGAAAAGGCCACTCTTGCCAGGCCCTTCCCTGTCCACCTGCCAGGCCATCTACGCTTCCTCCTGTCCTGAGACCCCAGCCTCGGCCCCCAGGAAGCCACTGCACCCAGCTCACTGTCAACCTCAGAGTCCACAGCACCCAGGAGCTCTGGCCTGGACAGCCTGCAGACACCAGGGAAGTGGTCCTGCCCTTCTCTCCCTCCAGCAGAGGAGCACAGCTCTGCTGAGGCTGGAGGGGCCACTTGTGTCATGGTTCTCAGGCCAGATGGGAGGCTTCCATATTGAACCTTCAGGCTCCAGGGGGTGCAGAGGGACCATAATACCATAGGCCACACCACCAGGGCCCCCAGACTCAGGCCTGTGACCAAGAGATGTGCGGACGTAGCTTCTGGGAATGGGGCCAGCACTCTTTCCAGCTCTCTCCATGGGAGCTGCCCCTGCCCCCACAGAGAGGGCCTGGAGGTGGGGTGCTGTGTGGGCTGGGAGAGCAGACCTTCCTTTGCTGAACTCAGTTTTAAATAAAATCCCGTCTTGGGCTGAGCTTTCTTCAACCACTGTCTATTAAGAACTGACCCTGAGGCCTAGGGGACAGGTGAGAATTCAGCTAAGTGTTCGTAGGACGGCTCATGTCCTAGAACCAGGGAGTGGCAGATAGACACCCAGGCTGAAGCTCAAGACTCCAGAAGACCCGAGAACAGACTCAGGTGTGAGTACAGTCTTTGCCTCTTAATAGCTGTGTGGCCTTGAACAAGTGTCTTAACTGCTCAGTGTCTCCATTTCCTCCACAAAGTGAAGATAGGGGACTTCCCTGGTGGTCCAGTGGTTAAGAGTCTGAGCTTCCACCACAGGGGCACAGTTTCGATCCCTGGTCGGGGAACTAAGATCCTGCATGCCGAACAGCATAGTCAAAAGAATAAAATAAAATAATTAATCCCCCACCACCACATTAAAAAAAAATAAAGTGAAGATAATGGCACCCACTCATGGAGTTGTTGTTCGTACTCAGTAGATACAGATTGGGGCTCTCCTGGTGGCTCAGCAGTAAATAATCCACCTGCAATGCAGGAGCCACAGGTTGGTCCCTGGGTCAGGAACATCCCCTGGAGAAGGGCATGGCAACCCACTCCAGTATTCTTGCCTGGAGAATCCGATGGACAGAGGTGGACTATAGTCCATGGGGTCGCAAAGAGTTGAACAAGACTGAAGTGACTGAGCAGATAAGGATTATTGTTAGGGTTGGCAGTGTCAGTTCTCAGGTGTACAGAGAGCTCCAAGAGCACAGACAGAGAAGTGATTGCTGGACTAGGGAGCTATCTGGGAAGGCTTCCCCAAGGAGGTGGTATTTGGTGTGGTCTGGGAGAGGGACAAAATGTGAAGGTGGCACAACCTGGGCAGAGGGAACAGCAAGAGCAAAGGCATGAGAGGGGAAGAATGGTCAGGCGTGTTGTTGGAAGATCTGGACTAGGGGATGGGAAGGAAGTGGTGGAGGCCAGGTTGGGATGAGAGTAGGGCCTGATGGAGAGGGGCTTTGTCTTTCACGCTGAGGGGCTCCTTGTGTTTGTGGGCTGTGGGAGCCATGAAAGGTTTTTGAGCAGAGGAGGGCAGGATCAGAGGAGGAGTCAGCAAGCTCGTGAGCTGGGAGCTGTGGTTGGCAATTACACCCCAGGTGATTCCTCTGCTCTGGTGCCCTCTCCGCACTCACCCTGCCCCACATCTCTTGGCCACGGGGCAATTCTCCATGGGGTCACCTCCCTGGAGCTCTCTTTTCTCTTTGCCAAACAAGGTCCTTATCAGAAACTGCTCCTTAACCTGTGCTGTAAGTTGAAGAGCCCCTGAGGACAGAGCCTGTCAATCCCAGAAGCCAGTGGCCCCTCCAAACGGTCCCCAGCGATCCAGAAAACACGTGTCTTAAGCAATCAGCATTCTGTGGGCATGCAGAGTGAGCACCAAACTTGGAGTCTGGGGGAAGGAGGCTGAGGCCCTCTTCTGGCCACTAACCAGATGTGTGACACTGGTTGCAAGGCACTAAGCCTCACAGATGTCAGGGCCCTCCTGTGTGGAAGAGCTGAGCTGTCCTTGCTCTGACGAGGAACAGGTGTTCAAGGTGTTCTACATGCAGTGACAACTTAGTCTGCACAACAGCTGAGGGGGGCATTAAGATTGTCCCCATCTTACAGGTGGGGAAACTGAGGCACAAAGGGGGTCAAGTACCTTGTCCAAGGTCACTCAGCTTGTAGGTAGTGGAGTGAGGGCTCAAACCCAGACAGTCTGACTTCGAGCCTATACTCTTTGCCCAGACATCACACCCACTACAAAGGAGGGTGATCAGTGGTTTTCCAAGTGTGTTCTTTGGAACACCTAGGGTTCCCAGGGACTTCTCAGGGGCCACAGACAGACATGGATGCTGAGTAGATAGGGCCGCGTCCCCTCAAGCCGTTTGCAACCAAAAGAACCTGATTTCCCTGTTTCATATCCATGGAACGTCCCATGTGAAGAAAGGGAAATATTACTAAGGGAAGTTGAACCCTCCTGGATCAGTGACCCTAGGACCCCCTGCAGCATGTGTGGATGCTATCATCTTCCACACAGCTGACCTCTCTCCTAAAGATTCCCTGCCCACCCTCCACTCCCCATCAAGCAAACCTTGAACAGTCCTTGAATCTAGGGTAAAACAAAAGGCTTGCCAGTGTGAAACTGCATTGATCCCACAAACAAGTGGCACAACGCCCTCGGCCAGCATACGATATTGCCACCAAGTGGGGCAAGCATGCTCTTGCCTGCCAGCCAGAGTGAAACCATTCCTAGACCGTGGGGTCACTGTGTCTTTGGCTGCAAGGGACCTCGGAAGTCAGGCCCCATCAATGAAAAAAACCCCCTGGGCAGCCCTGCCAAGGATAGGAAGCTGCTTTTGTGGGAGGCAGACCCTCCATGAGCAGGCACTGGTAGCTAGGGCTGCTGTGTCTGTCTCCCTCGATCTTCCCCCCACGATCCTAAGCCTGCCCTGTGGAGCTGCTGGGAACAAGCCGGCTCCCTCTGCCACATGACAGGCCTCCAAATCCCCGCCGACAGCTCTCATGTCCCCTTCCGGTCTTCTCCAGGCAAAGCCGCCCCGGCCCTTCTAACCCTTCCTCCGATGACATACATGGTTTCAAGTCCCCTTAGCGTCAGCATATTAACATTTGGGGAAACAATGCAGCCCTAGTCAGCCTTTTGACCGGGCTGAGTTCCACGACCTACCTTTGGGCAGAGGAGACATCTGGGTCCCAGGGGTGAGACACAGACAAGGGCAGACAGATGACTTCAGGAGACCTGGGAGTCAGGGTGAGCCAGGAACAGGGAGAGCCAGGCCTTTGGGGTCCAGCCCCAGGGGTGCCAGGATGCGAGATGTGAATTCAGTCACATCCCTGACCCTCTGCCCAGGCCTGTGGCCACCATGTCAGCGGGTCAGAGCCCAGGATTGATGACCATCTGATGGAGTGCTGTGGGCTTCGCTGGGTGCTGTGGGCAGAGACCATGGTCCTGACCACGCCGTCCCACCAGGAGCTCTCAGGGTAAATAAAACCTGTGTGCTCAAGGAAGTGCTCCCCTCTGAAGGTGGGTGGACAAGATGTCCACACACAGTCTTCCCTTCTAGAACGTCAGCTCCACAAGAAGGGGGCTGGACCTCGTGTTCACCAGTCTTCCCAGCACCAAGGACAGCTGGGCATATAGTAGGTGCTTGATAAATGCTTGTTGAAAGAATGCATGAGGAGGAACTCCAAGCCTTTAGGGATAAAGATAATAATAGAGGCTGCCATTTATTAAGTGCCTGCTGTGTACCAGACTATAAAGGAAGGGGTTGTTTTGGCTTTGCTTATTCCCATAACCTCTGTGACAGGCCAAATATTTACTCAGTAATATTTGTTGAATGCCCAGTGTTTGCATATGTTACCTCCCTTGTCACCCAAGCAAGATGGGAGAGAAGAGATGGGAGGGGCTGCAGTGACAGTTTGAGAGCCTCTCTCTTTTACACACACAAACACACACACCAGGATCCATTCTGGTCTTCCCCCATACCCATCTTTGCCTGACAAGTCCTGATCTTTCTAGACCCAGATGAAAAGCACCTCCTCCAGGAAGCTTTCCATTATCTGCCCAGTGGGAATTTCTCCTGCCTCTGAGCTCGCATCACTCTGTGCGTGCACCCTTCTTTTAGGGTGCAGTGACTAAGTGCCAGGGCTCTGGGGCCAGACTGTTGGGCTCAAATTCCAATTCTCTGTGTGCCTTGGTTTCCCCGTCTATAAACAGGGGCTAGAATAGTACAGGCCTCATAGGACTATTGTGAGGTTTAAAGGAATTAACACATACAATGCACTTAGCACAGTGCCTGACACAGAATAAGTAGGCAATAAATGCTAGCTATTATCATAACATTACCACATCGAGCCCTGCATTAGAGACATCTGGGACATGGAGTTGGCCCTCAGTGAGTGGAGAATGAAATACTAAAAACACATTTAGTTTTCCCCACAGGATAGCAGAGGCCAGGGGTCATGTCTCACTCAATCCTGTGTACTCCTGACCCCTTCCCCAGGACCTGGCCCAGGGCTTAACAAGAGCAAACCTCAGTGAACACCTATGACAAGGAATGGGGAGAGCTGAGGCATTGGGGGTGGGGTGGGTGGGGGGCAACAGCTGGAAGCCAGACTGGGCTTCAGATATGAACCGCAGAGCTGACCCCATCCCTTGCCAGGACTCTGCCCCAACTCTCAACTCCCAACTCCTCCTCATGTCCTCAGCAAGCCATGATTTATAGATGAATAGAATCAAACAGGCTGCGGCTGCTGGGATGCCCTGGGGAGCTGCTGGAGACGGAATGGACTTCTGAAGGCAAGCTCACAGCTGCCCAGGGGGAACAGGAGAGAAGCCAGAGGGGGAGCAGGTACACACACACAGGCCAGAGACACACATGGCTCACACAAGTCATGGGACTCACCCTTGGCGCAGATATCTATGGCCCCCTCCCCCTTGCACAGATGTGCACACACACACACACACACACACACACACACACACACACACACACATATACACAAGCCATCCTGACTTACCCCATGAATGGACACCCATACTCTCACACACAAAAGTGAATACACACCCACGGTCACAGTCATGAACAGATACCTAGCCCACACTGCTGTCCATGAGGTCTAACTGTTATGCACCTTCTATGGCCTGGAATCCTCTCCCCATGGACCTCGTTTGTCTTTTGGGGCAGAGCAGTGGGACAGGAAGTAAACTTGGAGGCAACTGACCTGGGTTCAAGTCCCAGCTCTGCACCTGGCCAGTGACCCAGGGCAAGTCTCCTTCTGGACCTCAGTGTTTTACCTCCACATAATGATAAGAACCCCAACCTCTCTTGCTGGGGTGTCATCAGGATCAAAGAATAGCTAACATTCGTTGAACATATGACTTTTGTGGCAGACACTGTGCCAGGAAGCTTATATGCACCATCTCGTGTGATCTCCTCAACCTTATATTATCTCTATTTTGCAGAGGAAGAAACAGGCGTGGAGAATTAAGGCAACTTGGCCTTGATCCTGCTATGGTTGCCCTCCTCTGAGCTGAAGCATGTGGGAGCATTTTGTAACATGCCACACTGCACGGCCCTGCCACACCCCACTTCCCTCCTTCACGAAGGCCAACCTCTTTCACACTTGAGGCTTCACATAAGCTGTTCCCTCTGTCTCGAAGGCCCTTCCTTCTATTCTCTACCATCTATTCTCTTCCTTTTATTCCCAAGATCTCTAGACGACAAAGATGGTCTTCATTTCCTCCCACATTCATTTCTACCTCCCCTGTAACTATGGCAATTCATCCCTGTGGATTAATAATTAGCATTTCCATGTCTTTCCCCCACTGGGAATACTTGGAGGTTTGAGACCCCCGGATCACTCATCTCTGTAGCCCAAGTTCTGGTGCACAGGAGAGGCTGGATAAATAAGTGCTAAACAAATGCATGAAATTATTCAAGGCCCTACATGAGCTTACCTCCTCCAGGAAGCCCTCTCTGATGACAAGGGCTCACAGCAGTCTCTTCCTTCTCCAAACTTGAATTAACTATCTTCTGTCCAACCTCCTTTTCTTGGGAGTAGGTCTGTCCCTCAAGCAGGGCCTATGGGGTTCTCCTCATTGCTCGGGTCTCCCACAGCCCACATCCCAGGACACAATATAGAGAAACCAGTGGACATGCTAGGAATCTGGGCACACAGGCTCTTTCCCCCAGAATTCACTTGCTCTGACAGTCTGATGGTGACATTCACATTCCCCACATCCAGCCCTTCCAAAGTTGTCCCATTACTCTCACACCCTCCTAACCTAGACTGCTTCCCTCTTTGGGGCATCCTCAGATCGCAAGGCCTTGCTTTCCTCACCAAGTGCCTTTAATCGTAGTAACTAGTGTATGCTCAGCACTGAATCATGTTCAGGTCCTCAGCAGCCCTCTGAAGGTAAATCCTCTTATCCTCATTTCACAAAGGAGGAAACTGAGGCTCAGAATGGGTAAATACTTGCCTGAGAACACACAGCAGAGGAGAGACAAAGCCAGCAGTGGACCTGGAGTCTGGAAGGCCTCAACTCTGTGCCCCATGGGAGTTAAGCCTTAAAATAAGTTGCTTCAAGGATAGACGGAAGGGAAGAAAGAAATGAGTGAATACAAAATATACAGAGCAGCCAGGAGGACTTCCCTGGCAGCCCAGTGGTTAAGACTTCACCTTCCAATGCAGGGGATGTGAGTTTTATCCCTGGTCGGGAGCTCAGATCCCACGCGTCTTGTGGCAAAAAACCAAAACATTTTTTAAAAGTAGCAACACTGTAGCAAATTCAATAAAGAATTTAAAACTGCTCCACATCAAAAGAGAAAGGGCTTCCACTTCCCACAAACTTCTCCAAGCACTTCTTGGAGAGAAGTGGGTAAGAGACCCCTCCTGCCCACACACCTTTGCTCCTTCTTTCCTCAACTGGTCCAGCCCTTGGCCTCAGTTAAAGCATCCTCATCAGATAGATGCTAAGATGTTCTAAAGTCTCAGAATAGGTTGGGGATTGGGTGTCTGGGGCTGGACAGGGTAGAAGCAGGAAGAAGGGGTGGGTGGGCTATCCAAGGACTCATCCAGGGCCCTGTCTCTGGTGCTGACTAGGGTGCAACCACTCTTCCAGAGATGAGGCAGTGATGTTGGGGGTGGTTGGGGCTACATCTGCCATCACTTTCCCATCCCGATCCTGCCTCCTCCCACTTGATTCTGCACCACAATGTATCATGCCCCAGCACCTCCCCCACCATCCTTTGGTGGCTGCAGGATGACGTTCAAGGTGGAAAACAGTGAAAGCTGGAGTCACAGGTTTCCACAGGAAGCACCCCTCCACGTGCACGCAGAGCAGATGGAAACAGGGAAGAGTGTCAGGGCAAGGGCAGAGCCTACCAGCCCCAAGGCTATTTGGGCATGGGAAGGGGAACATTTTTGGTGCCTACCCCACCTCCCTTCCTCATCTCGACCCAACATGCACAAGGAAGCCAGAAAAAGGCAGAGTGTGGGAGAAAGCAACAGAAAACCAATGAGCTAAACTCTGAACCCCAGACAGCCAGGCAAAGCTCCAGGCTTCCTGTCACGCTGAATTTTCTGCCCTCTCTTCACTTGAAAACTCCCCCACTCCAGGCCACCCACCTTGGGAATGGGGGCAGCTCATTCCTTCCAACAAGAAAAAGAAAATGAGATGGACAGGTAGAAGGAAAGAAGAAAAAGGAGAGGAAAGAGAGCCCCTCATCTCCCAGGAGAGCTGGGCTGTGGCCCTATCCCCATACCCTCCAGACAGTCTCTCTGAGTGTCCTTCAGAAAGCAGCGGAGGCACCACAAGCTCTCTGGCCTCACTTGGGGCAAGAACAAGGCTGGTGAAAGAGGAGGCCCGAGGGGAATTGTTTTGGAAAGTTACAAGTAGCTGAAAATAGGGGCTTAGCACGAGCAAGCCTCCTCAACCTTGACTGTAATAAAAACAGATAATGCGTGAGTGAGCCAGGGAGAGTGTGCTGGCAGGGGCCGCAGAGGCCGGCTGGATGCAGACAGTTTAGAATTCAGAAGAGATGCCAAGTGAGTAAACAGCGAATGAAGGATTATCCGGATGGGCCAGGAGCCATTCCAGCAAGAAATTGGACGGGGACATGTCAGGATCCACAAGAACTCCGACTCCTCATCAGGGAGTGGGGCCTGGTGAACTACGAGGACCCCATCCATGCCTTCTCTACCTCTGCTCTGTCTTCCAGCAGAGAGCATGGCCTTGGTAATACGGCTCAGGTTTGTTTACTGCAGAACAGTGACAGAGTGCTCTAGAGTTTACTGAGGGTTTAAAATTCACTGTCATATTTAATGGAGGTTTTGGGGATATCTTCTACCTGGTGACTTCCTCCCCTCACTACAGACACACCCCCTAACTCCTGCAATTCTTGGCTTAGGGAAGTCTGGTGCATCTGGCTTCAGTCCTCAGCCTCAAAAGAGGGTGTGTGTAGGGAGGGTGACAGGACATCTATAAACCCCAGAGACCTACTGAGTCTGGAAGTCTTCAGGGTGAAAGCCATTCAAGAGAGAGAGGACCAGGTGCCAGCTCTGAGCAGGGAGCTCAGACTGAATGGTGTCCAGCCAGAAGCTAGCCTGGAACCTGTCACCCACCCTGACCCCAAAGCTGATGAGTTCCCTGGGAAGCCATGAAAATGATCATGTATATCAGGGCAGCAAGAGCCCAGGAAAAGGAGAAGCTCAGATAGAGGGCCTCTCCACCAGGAGTGTGCAGCGGGGGCAGGATCAGGGACGTGTGATGATTAAGTGCAGGCCTTGACCACTAGCTACTCTTATGAATAATGCATTTTTGTGCCTTGGCCTAAATCAGCATCTTATTGTTATTAATAATACACAGCTGCAAAGAAGCTGGGATTGGAATGGTACGCTGTATTTTATTTGAGGACCTCAGAGCACTTAAGAGTTCCTCATGCTGATGACTCAACTCTACCTCCCCAAGTCATACACTTCCTTACAGGACAGGGCACCTGTCCTGCTGTGACACTTTCCCACCTGAGGCTTGGAGCCATGAAAGCCATGGGGGCTAGGAATCTTCTCTCCTGGGATTCAGATTCCTGACTTGAGCTTTTGGTGGGGGAGGGGGTACACTTAATCCTCACCAGCTCAAAGTTCCAGGGGATGCAACATAAGGTGAAGCTGCTCCCAGAGATGTTCAAGAAGGAGGGATATAACTCGTGGGGATTCAGGTGTCGGGGGAAGTGGATGGAGAGAGATCACTGTGGATCTGAACCCAGTTCTGCCACCCACTGTCACTGTGGCTGAGTGACCTTAGGCAACTAACTCAACTCTCTGGCCCCGTCTCCGCGTTAAAACATAAGGGATCTGAGATTCCTTCTTGGAGGTGTTGTTCTTCCATATTCTGGTGATATTATTTGCACCACAAATTATTTGGATGGATCCACAGAGCCCGCTGCTCTGAACTCTGTCCGCGGTGCTAAAGCAACGGTCGGCACACCGCCTCTGTCCTTGGTGCTGAAACAGAAATCGGTTCCAGGGCTGCGCCCTTTTCCGAGACTGCCTCGTGGCGGTCCCACTTTCCTCTGCTAATTACTCCCTGATAAGTCCCAAGTTGAAGACACAGCAGCGACCAGCCAACCTCAAGAGCCCCCCTTTCCTGGATGAGGCCTGCAGATGCCAAGAACCCCAGTCAGCAGCCCTGCTCCTGATAAAAAGAGCTTCCCCGATAATGTAAACGCGGCATCCCCTTCCCTCAGGGTAGCCCCCACCACACTGCCTCCTGGCGGCTGGCCCGGGTACTGCGCTCAGAGCAGGCACACAGAAGGTCCCCAGCGGTGGCGCCAGGAGTGTGGGGAAGGAGCGGCAGACGGTCGGTCCCCCGCCGCCCCCTCACCCCTCCCGGGGCAATCTGGAGCTCTGAGCTTGCAGCGCTGCCTAACACCCAAACGCTGCAGGCTGTCCAACTGTTTTCCGGCCGCCTTGGGGTGCTGTGCTGCTCCATTCACAGCAAATTCAACCCACACAGCTGGACCCTACCAGGTGAAACTTCCTGTTCTCTTCTCCAAGGTGGGTGGGGTAGACCTGTTTAAACAAATGCAACCTTTTCTCCTGCTGCCAGGCCACTCCTAACAAGATGAACACTAAGGCCGTAATATGCCTTCACCACAGCACAGGCTCCCTACCCAAATAAGAAACGTGCCCACAGCTCTTCCCTAGGAAGAATGGGGGTTGAGGGGAGAGGGCCACAGCTGCAGCCCACGCCTGTTCTCTCCACCCCACAGGTGGAGAGGCAGAGCCGCTTGGTGTCTCTAGGGATTGCTTGTATTAGCCTCACTGGGTGCAGAAATTCTCCTCTTCCTAAAACAAACAGTAAAACAAATCAAACCACCTGAAGACAACACCCCGAATCAGCTTCTCTGGATCCAGGCAGGGAGTAAAGATAATAGCCTTTAATTACAGTGAGTGAAGTGAAAGTTGCTCAGTCGTGTCCGACTCTTTGCAACCCCATGGACTATACAGTTCGTGGAATTCTCCAGGCCATAATACTGAAGTGGGTAGCCTTTCCCTTCTCCAGGGGATCTTCCCAACTCAGGGATCGAACCCAGGTCTCCTGCATTGCAGGAGGATTCTTTACCAGCTGGGCCACCAGGGAAGCCACTTAATTACAGTAGATATGGCTAATATACATTGAGCACTTACTACAGGACAAGTGCTGTGCTGAGAGCTCTGTGAACATTATCTCATTTAGCCTGGCCAAACCCTGCTGTCCCAGGGAAGCATCAAGGTCAGCATCATACAGATAGGAAAGTGGGGTTCAGAGACGTGAGGTGACCACTTAGTTGGTGCAGCTGGCGAGTACTGAGACCA
This sequence comes from Okapia johnstoni, assembly GCA_024291935.2. NCBI lineage: Eukaryota > Metazoa > Chordata > Mammalia > Artiodactyla > Giraffidae > Okapia > Okapia johnstoni. The sequence continues at coordinate 10,339,858 of JAGTYA010000026.1, read as the reverse complement.
GCAAGGGAAACCACATCTATTTGTCCTTAACCTTACAGCTCAACTGGGTCTACCACCCCATCCTTCCATGTTCTTTGGGAAGCTTCACTGCCCCCTTAGGTGTTTCCAAAGCCACACCTCCCCTCCACCATCCTCATGTCTCAGCTGAGAGCCACATGGAGGAAGACAGTAACACTTCACCCTCCCACAGCACTTTACAGCCTGTGAATTGCTTTCAAAGCCACTGTTCAAATCAACTGTCATGATACTGAGGCCCTCTTCTGATTTTACAGGAGAGGAAGAAAAACAAAACCAAACAAAACTAAGGCTCAAAGGAATAAGTTGTGTCCCAAGTCACACAATGAGTCAATGAGTAATGGAGTCAGAACTCAGGTGAAGATGGTCGGGCTCCCAGCCTAGCGCACTCTCTCCCTACTTCTTCATGGCTGGGGTCCTGCAGGCAAACCAGCAAGGGGGTCTTAAGGACCTTCATCTCCTGAGGGGCTTCCTGAGGCCCTGACCTGAGCTGCTTCCCTTTTCCTGCTCCCTAGGGACCATCAGTTGGCTCAGCTCTAACTTGGAGTCTCGAAGTCTCATTCGAAATGAAAATTTTTTTTCCAGGCAATTACTTCCTGCTAATTAGGAGGCAAGACTGCCAGTCCCTGGGCCCTGGGCTGACCCCTTTTCTCAACTCACAGGGGTGGGGGATTGTTGAGATTCTAGGGAGCAGCACCAGCCACAGAAACTTCCTGGAACAGCCCCATCATCGGAAGCAGGCCAGGAAACTTTTGAGGGCGGGGGCATGGGTGGTGGAGTCAGGTGCTCCAAGGAATGGGAAGAAGGGAGGTGGGGATGATACTGCTCTGACGTGAGAGAGAGCCAGGGGACAAGAAGCTGGAAGAAGCCTAGACATGCTGGGCAGAGTGAGAGAGAGAGACCTGGGCTCGGGAGAAGCAGGGGGAGCCAGGAAGATCCAGAGAAACGGGGACACGTCATAGGAAGGGATAAGAAGGCATCTCAGGAAGCAGGGAGACAGAGGAGGAGGGAGAGATTTCCCCTCTGCCAAGGGAGAGAAAGACGGAACCCTGGAAAATGGTCAAGATGACAGAAGTGGAAAAGGTAGAGGCGGGGAGATACCGGGGGACTCCAGGAAGGGGGAAGGAGAGAGGAAGGAGGCATTGCTGAAGGAAAGCCCTGGGGAGAAGGGGAGGAGAGCGGGGGAGGACGGCTGGAGTGGCCGCTCCCAGGGCCCCAAGAAGAAGGGCTCTCTACGTCACTGTCCTTGAGCCCCCCCCAATGTCAGTGCCCAGCCAGCCGGGCCTGCCCGCCCTCCTACGCAGCCACAGGTGCGGGCGGGCAGGATGGCAGGCCACCAGCCGGCTCAGGCCCCAGATGCTTCACTCATCCAGGGCAGCCAGCCGACTCTCCTTTCTGCCAATCTGCCGCCCCCCTCCAGCAGGCTAAGCCAGGACCCTCCTGGGTCACAAAGCCCAGTGACCAAGGGGCTCTGGGACTGTGTGGTCCAGCCCCTCCACTTTACGGAGGGGAGGATCAAGGCCCTGAGAGGAAACAGAGCTTGTCCAAGGTCACAGAACAAGTGAGCGAGGAGGCCAGATGAAAAGCGCCCAGGGGCTAAGTCTCAGTGGTGGGTCCCGTTCCCTCCTGGGCGAAGCCAGTAACAGGAGACAAGACAGGTCTTGGTTGCCAGCAAGTCAGTCCCTGATCCGTCTAAGCCTTGTGGAGTGTGGGGTGGCAGGCAGAAGGGAGCGAGGGTTGCCAGGGGCTGGAAGGGAAGCAAAGGAAGTCACCATTTATGGAGCCCTGGGTGGGAGGGTTCTGCATGGGTTATAATTGCAGCTAACATTATTGAGCACTTACTAGGTACAGTGTTCCAGCCACTTAAGACATTACATGCAGATCTCATTTAATCCCCATGATAACCTTATAAAGTATGTATTACTGTTATTCTATTATAGGGAAGAAATGGAGACTCAGGAGGGTTGAGTAATTGGCCAAGTCTGCAGACTAACCGGTGGCATGGTTCTAACTCTGGTGGCTGGCCACTGCTCTGAGGACCCCTGCAGCCTGGCATTATCTGAAGATGCTCAGAGCCCTGAATTTGCAAGATCCTAGCCCCGCCCTGGTAGAATCTAGGCCCCAGATGCCAATGGGGTTACAGTTCTGTGTTGTGGAGGCTTCCAACGGCCCAAAGGAGATCCTAGACTTGACTAAGCTCTGTCTTACAGTTCTGGGGTCCGGGTTCTAGTTCTGGCTCTGCCACTAACATACTGTGTGACGTTGGGCAGGTCCTTTGCCCTCTCTGGCCTTGGTTCTCCCACCTATATCATCAAAGAGCTGTTATTTAGTCACTAAGTCATGTCTGACCCTTTGTGACCCCATGGACTGTAGCCCTATCCACCCCAGCTCCTCTGTCCATGGGATCTCCCAGGCAAGAATACTGGAGTGGGTTGCCATTTCCTTCTCCATCAAAGGGTAGGACCAGATAATAGAGCTGGTATGTATGTGTGTGTGTGTGTGTGTGTTAGTTGCTCAGTCATGTCTGACTCTTTTCGACCCCATGGACTATAGCCCACCAGGCTCCTCTGTCCATGGAATTCTCCAGGCAGAGCTGGTATACATGATACTAACTTTGTGACAGACACGGTTCTAGGCAGTGTATGGATGTTAACTCAGCAGCCCCTCCCAGCCCACTCTGAAGTAAGAGCTATTATTGTCTGTTTTAGAGATGGGAAAATGAGGCAGTGAAAGGTTAAGTAACTTGCCCAAGGCCACAGTTCTAATCAATACATGGCCGATCTGGGATTTGGGCCCCATTACTTTTGATCCAGAGCCCACGCTCTGCCTGCCACTCTGCATTGTTTCCCTAACGACTCTCTCGGCCCCTGCTTGGTGTCCCAGAGAGATCTGCCTGTGTCCCTCGGCCCTGGCACACACGCCATCACGCTTCCACATGGGAAGCACGCCCGCCGTCACGTGTCTGCATCACACAACATGCGTCTGCTCATGCTGCCACACCCACTCCTGTGTTTCCGCCCAGTTTCTGTCTGGAATAGCCACACACGACCACCCGTGTCTGCAAGAACAGGCCAGCTCCGGCAGGCCCACATGAACGCGCACGCACGGCCCCCTTTCTGGGCACTGGCTGACTCGAGGGAGCCGTGTGCCAGGCTTCGGCATATGGCCACGTGGCAGTGACGTGGGCCGCCACACCCCTTCTCCTCTGCGTTCCCCCCTCCCCAGTGCCTGGGTGGCTTGCACGTCACATCGCACACCTGCCAGCACCCCCATCCACGCTGCCTTCCTCACGCCTCTCCCCTAACAGAAGCGGGCACCTTCTCTAGGAAGGAAGCAGACACAGGCCCAGCCTGGCTCCCACAGCCCAAAGATGCCAGCCAACCCGGGGGAGGAGAGGGAGAAAGAGCCATCGACCGGAGGCTCTGGGGGCCCGGGGGCTATGGTTCCCATCTGACACTAGTCCTCCCTTAGGTCTGAGCGCAGAGCTGAGCTTCTCAGGACCCTAGAAATGCCAACTCCCGTTTGTCATCGCCAGATATGGGGCCAGACGGGGAACCAGGGGACAGAGGGTCTGTCCACCACTGCCGAGCAGGACTGTAGTGCCGAGAGGGCCTCTCTGGCCAAGTGACCGGTGCACCCCCACCCCCACCCCATCCTTGGTCCCTGCTCTCTCCTCCCCCTGCCCAAGCATCTCAGAGTTCTGTGTATTTTTAGGCCTCAGCTGACAGGCTGTGAAATCGCTCCCTTCGCACCTCCCTAACCAGGCGGGGGCTGGAGAGGGAGGAACGGGGTTGTGGAGGGGGGCACACACACAGCCGATTCATCAGGCTCCTCCAGGGCTGGCAGGTGCCAAGTAGGGAGTAAGGGGTGCCTCCTTTTGAGTGAGAGGATCTTTCCACGGCGCCTGGAGAGAGGGAGAGAAGATATGGTGGGAAGGAGGCTCCGCCCCACTCCAGGGGCCTGGGAACAAAGCTTTAGGGGACGCTGAGCACTAAAGCAGGTGCTGGAACACATTTTGGGTCCAGCTCTGCGGCCAGTACTGATCCCCAGCCCTCCCTTCTAGGCGATGGACCAAGAGGCAGGCTGGCTCAGATCTAGTGGGATGAGGGCACTGTGGCACAGTGGTTAAGGCCAGGGCTTGGGAGTGAGGCTGATGTGCAGTTCCATCCCTGCTCTACTGAGTGACCTGGAGAGATGCTCCACCTTGCTGGGCCTCAGTTTCCTCATCTGTACAACAGCGGTAATGATATCTCCCTCGAGGGGCTGCTGTGAAGACTAGATGAAAGTCGTACGTGTAGAACGAGGTGGTCTGTGGATCCACCGGGCACTGCTGAGAGATTCTCCTTACGGCTTTCCCTTACTGGCAAATCCTCCTCCTTACCATGATCCTTGAGGCAGGAGCCCAGAGTTCATCCTCTTTGGTACCCACTGGACCCTCTCCCCCAGGGGAACAAACCCCCAGCTAAGGTGGGCAGAAAACATAGACCATCCCCACCCCCTGCTTCCTGCTACGGGGCACCCATACCCACTGCGCGTGTACACGGACCCAAATGCCAACATGCTCATCTGCTGCCAGTGCCTGGGTGTGAGGGCGTTCGCTCTGGGATGACCCCCTTAGGGAAGTGGGAAGACGTACCCAGGCCCTGCTGTGAATGGGCCCTTGTGCCAGGGGCCGTGGGCATGGAGAGGGGGGCGGCCTGCCTAGTTGCTGTGGAGACAGGCTGGCTCCGGTGGTGCTCTGGAGCTCAGGCCTGGCAGCTGGAGTTTGAGCAGTACGGCTCCTCCAGGGCCAGGCCCTGATGCCCATGGTAGGGGTGTGGGGTGCAGAACTGATTCTCAGGAGCCTTAACTGTGTTCACTGGGCCCTGGGACTTCCCCACTTGGCTCTACATCTCTTCCCAGGAGACTTCCTCTGATACTCCAGCCCCCTAGGTAAGCCCCTGGGGGTGTACAGCTGTGCCCACCTGCACCCACGTGCCCACTGTGCCCAAGGGAACAAGGCTGTTTCCTTGACTGCCCATTACCCACCACAAGCTTCCCAAGGCCCCAGACCTCCTGCTACGGGTGCTCTGGACATAGCCCTGTGCAGGTAAGAGACGGTGGAGGGGCTGGACAGAGGTGGGAACAAATACATTAATGGCTGGGGATCCAGCTCCATAGACCGGCCTGCCTCCAGGCTTCCCACCCTCCACACTGCTGCGTTAAAGTTCTTCATAGAGATATGCCTGAAATCCATCCATAGCCTGCCATTGCCCAAATTAAAGAAAAAAAAAGTCCAGTTTTCCTATTTCAGAATGCCAGGAACTTCATCAGCTGGCCCAGCCTCGACTCTTGTGCTTAATTGCTTAGTTGTGTCGGATTCTTTGGGACGCTATGGACTGTAGCCACCAGGCTCCTCTGTCCATGGGGATTCTCCAGGCAAGTATACTGAAGTGGGTTGCCATCCCCTTCGACTCCTGCTACGGCCCCCAAAGACCTCCGTTCCAGCCCTGCAGGCTTAGACACTCACTGCTGCCTCGACCGGCCGAGACCTGACACACCTCCAGGGCACTGCACATGCTGTCCCTGCCACGTGGAATGACTCCTCCCTGCCTGCTCACATGGCAAGCTCTTATTTTCCCTTCAAAACCCAAAACCCTGGACCCAAGGCTCATGCTCCTGGGTCTGGCAGTGTGGCTGGTCCCAAATCAACTTCTAACCACAAGTTCCCCCATCCCAGGGTGGTCTGAGGATGGATGAGCTAATGTTCAATGTGGGCTTAGAAGAGCACCTGGCATCTACTGAACGCTCCACACATCTTTGCTGTTCTGAAGTAGATGGACCAACACTGCCTCCATGAAGCCCTCCCCACTGCCGGCAGCGGAGTTGGGTGGGGCTGAGGCAGTCCTCCTTGGAGCTTCCAGAACCCGCATCCCACACGTCAATCACTCAGTACAGGGTAATGTTGATAACAGCTGTCACTGGTTGAGTGTTTACTATGTGCTGGGCTTTCTGCTAAAGATGTTTTCTGCCTTACCTCGCCTCATCCTCCGACCCCATGGGAGGTAAGAACCATCATCATACCCATTTAACAGAGGAGGAAACTGAGGCCAGGGTGGTGGGGGAACTTGCTCTAGGGACCCAGTCGCAAGTGTCTCTACCAGAAGCTGTTTGACCCCAGAGACCTGGCTTCAGCAAGCCACCCCTTGCTGCATGGATGTGAAGTGGGCAGCACATACCAAATGCTCCACAAATAAGAACTTTCTATTATTGTCCTAGTGTTATTATCAGGGGAGAGAACAAGGTCTGTTGGGTGACTTAAGAGGGGTTTCATCATCCCTGGTGGTCTAGTGGTTAGGGTTCAGCGCTCTCTAAGAGGGGTTTCCTTAGGCTGGACCCCCTATAAAGCAGGGTGTGTGTGCTCAGTCACTTAGTCATGTCCAACTCTTTGCAACCCCATGAACTGTAGCCCCCAGGCTCCTCTGTCCATGGGATTTTCCAGGCAAGGATACTGGAGTGGGTTGCCATAAAGCAGGAAACTCCCATTTTCCTGGAGAAAGAAAGTGAGGGTACAGAGGAAGCCTTGGGCTGCCAGGAGTGGGGGTCGGGATGGCAAGAAGGTATACAGGGAGCCCCAGGATCTGGACCCAGGAGACTTGAGGAACCTGAGGGATGCTGGAGGGAGCGAGTGCCTGCAGGTGTCACGGGAGGCCCAGGTTGGGCAGGGTGGGAGAGGGCCGGCCGTGCGCTAGCTGAGCTGGCCACTGCACTACGGCCCCACTGACACCACCCCGCGGTAATGAGACGGATCCAATTTGTACCCAGGGCCCCGCCGGGAGCAGCTGCTGCAGCAGGGTTTGAGGTAATTTAATTGGACACATTTGCTACACAGCTCCCTCCTCTGCTCCCCTCATGGAGCGCCTCACGCCGGCACCCCTCGAGGCCTCCCACACCCCACGCCACCCCCCCACCCCAGCTGGAAGCAGGGTGCACGCTTCATCAGCCCACGCTGTGAGACCCCTACCTGCTAGGACGGACCTCTTGGCACCTCTCCTCTCTCACTCTGGGGGCTCCTGAGTGCTCGGGAGCCACAGGGCTGGCGGGGTTCTATAGGTGCAAAGTTCTCCCCTTTCTCCGAGGCAACCAGCACCTCCGGCCCGCCTCCTCTGAGGGGCAGAAAGGGTCACCCTTTTTCTCCTCCCACCAGCTGGAGAACCCCAGCTCCCTCTGCCCCCAGAAGGGCATCGGAGGAGCAGGGCCACTACCAAAATGGGGGGCAGTTCTCCTCTGAGAGCTCTGGGAAGGGGTGCATACACACACATCAAGACATCGAGTCGGAGAAACACGTATACACACCCAGTTATACACACACACAGACATACACACACAGACATACACACACACACACACACACACACATGCTGACAGACTCACACGCTGTCCTGGACCTCCCCCTATCTGTACACACCAAAGCTCCAACCCTTCCACCCCCCTCCACCCCTGCCGTGCACGCCGCACAGCCAGGTGAGGCCCTGCTCCCAGCAGATGGAGGCCTCGGAGGCAGCCAAGCTGGCAGGTGGGAGGGTGTGGCAGGGGGCAGGCAGGGCCCCTGGAGGGCACAGGCTCCGCCTGGCTGGGTACAGGGCCAGGGGAGCTGCCCTCCCCCAACACTCTCTGTCACAGCTCCCCACGCACCTTGACACACCTCGCTACAAATCCACTCATTAGCTCCTGTTTACAGCAGGCACGGCGCTTGGATGAGCTATTAGGGCCATCCAGCTGCCACCTGCACGCACCCAGGTACACACACAGCCCAGCACTTCTGCCCACCGGCCCTGCCCTCCCTTTCCTGGTTGCTGCGGCCCCACACCCGCAGTCACTCGGATCCATCAGTTCCCCAAACCTCCCAGCTCACCGTTGGGTCAGCTCCCAGCTCATCCCCGCAGGCAATACACTTCTGCCGAGGGACCCCTCCAGGCAGACACTGAAGAGCCTCCCGGGGCAGGCCCGACGTGCCAGCCCACCTTCCGACCAGCTGGGTCCAGAGCTCCAGGCACAGGCTCTGGGCGCCATCCAGCCCCTTCCACAGGTCCCATTTTGTCTGCCAACTCCGTTCCAACCGTTGGGGAATTCTGCTGGGTGAGACACAGTCCTGCCCTCTAGATACGAGCTGGACAGGGCCCAGCAAGTCTGCCCCCACTGCCCGGAAGGTCAGGGACGTCCATGTCCATGGAACTGGCACGGTCCACCTGGTACCACTGGCTGGGGTTCCCTGGCAAGGTGGGCGGGCACCCAGACTAGGTCTGGCACAGGCTGGCTCCGGCATCAGGCCAGACCAGTGACCGCCCCAACAGAGAGCGCTGACCTTACGGGTGGCATGTGCCACCTGCCGGGCATGCCCAGGGGACAAGGTGCTGGCTCCATGCAGGGCTGCTCGGGCCCATCCGAGAGGACTCGGTGCCTTTGGGGAGCCTCTGCGGCCGGCTTTTCTTCCAGCCGAGTCCTCTGCTCAGGACTGGGCCTCCAGCCCCTATCCCCAGCCCCCACACCCTCCTCGAGGCCCTCCTCACCACGCCTCTCTCTGCTGTTCCCGGCCTCACTCCCCTGGGGGAAGGAGCTATTGAAAACGGTCCAGCGGATTCAATAAGAATTCAAAGTCCCTGAGAGAATAGGGGGTGGGTGGGCGGGTGGGGGGGGGGACCGCCCACTCCTCCTCTGCCTCTCCCTCGGGGACAGTCCTCCATTGTCACCAATGTCACCCCACGCTGCCTTCACTGTCCCTTGGGCCTGAGCTTGGGGTCAGCCGGGCCCTAGCTGCCCGGGGCCTGTCTTTGTCCACCTGATGCCCACCTGTTCTTCTGCCTTCTACTGTCCCTCACTTTTCACCTGCTGGCCTGGGAGTTCCCACGCTGGTCCAGCCTGCTCGAGCCCTTCTTCCTGAACCAGGAGGGGCTGTGAGGTTCTCTTCCCCTCCACCATCCCCTGGTCCTGAGGCCCCCAGCCTGTTAGTCAAGCTGTCCCCACAAGGCCACTGAACAGCACGACCCAAGGCCAAGGTGTGGGGTGTGGTCCTGTCTTCCTGGAAATGCTACAGCCTGGGGGTGCTGGCTACCTTGACCCAAGCCCCATAGAAGTCATACATCCAGCCCTGCCTTTCAGACCGGCCATGGCCCATTGGGCAGTCCCGTGATCAGTTCGAGACTCTGACTCAAGCCTGGGAGGCAGGCCTGGGAGGTCTGGGCTCATGCAGGTGGGGTGGGTGGGGGGTAGGAGGGCAGAGTTTGTCCTTGAAACGGTCAGATGGTCAGGCCTCCCTGGGCCATCCCACACCCCAGCCCCATCCCTAACCTTGATGGCCCTCACAGTGTATGGCCCTGATCTGCCCCTGGCCAGGCCCTGATTCTTGTCCCCCACACTAGCCAGCAGCCTCTGCCCCTCACTTGTGCCCACGGGTGGAGGGCTGTCCTTGGGGTTGAGAGAGAAGACCTGATGTGCTAAGGCCCCCTGGCCCGTGGGGTGTCCCCCACACTCCCTAGGAATGACGTACCCGGCAGAGCTGCTGTGGGGGGAAGCAGAGTCTGCTAGCAGGTGGACAGACAGAGGAGACTTTAAGTACTACTATCCCCAAGGACAAATTTAGAGAGGGCTTGGGCCATAGCTGGTGGCCCTCAGGACCTGAACTCTCTCCCAGAGCGACCGCACCAGCCCAGGCTTTCCTTCTCTGGCCTTGCTCACTTGCTCACCGCAAGGTCACCTCTCCCTGCCTCCCTCTCTGCTGCCGTCCTGCCTGCCCACTGCAACGCTGACCCCTGTGGGCCGGCCGAGGCCCTGCCCTGCCAGGGGACAGGGACACAGAGTGGCCAGGGCAGCCCAGCCTCGGGATGAACAGAAGATGGAGGCTGAGGGGCGGGAGAGGGCTGCCTGTCTATGGGAGGGTGGAGGAGAAGTTGCAGGCCCGGCTGGGGGGAGGCGGGGCAGAGTTTGGAGCAAGAGTGACAGAGGTGTGGGGTGGGGAGCTGGTCTTCCTTCTTCACTGGGCTCGGGCTTTGCCCCGCAGTCCGTTGCTTCGGCCAAGGAAGAGAATTCAGATCCAGAAGAGAATGGCCTGGGGGCCAGGGGCCCACACACAGCTTGCCTGTCCCCTGTTGGGGTAAGGGTCTTAGCAGTAGGCTGAGACCTGTGGGGACTTGCAGCAGAGGGCATGGGTTACAGGAAAGAGTACCACAGGGACCTTCTGGAACCAGCCTGGGGCATGGGGGAGCAGGAGAGGACAGGAGACGAAGATCTTATTTTGAAAGGATTGGGCCGCAGGTGTTCCAGGCAGTGGGATGAAATGATGAGAATGTAAAAGGTCCACTGGCCTTTGGGGGACCAGAGGGATGGGCCTGAATCACACAGAAATTCATTGGCGTATCTTACTCCCACCCACTGCCAGCCTTGGGGGACACACAGCCTGCCTGGAGGAGCAGAGTCTGGGGAGCCTGGGGTGAGCTAGGGAAGGGGGAAAGCCTGGCCTGGAGCTATAGGGATGAGAGGAGGTGGGCAGGGATGCCACGGGGTGCAGAGTCCAGACTCAGGTCCCTGGCCCCTCAGAGATCCCCAGAGATCTAGGATCAAAAGCAAATTCTGCCCTCTGCAGCCTGTTTCTGACCCCATCCAGCCCACTGCCCACCTCAGACAGAAGTAAACCAGTTGTAACTAAGGCCAGTCTATTTCCATCAGAATTGGCCCTGACAGAGGACTGGTGAGTCCTGCAACTGGAGTGGGCAAGACAGGTCTCCAGCCCAGACAGGGAGGCCCATTCAAGGAGCAGAAGGAAAAGGTGAGGGGCTGCCAGCAGGCCAGGGGGCAGCACTGGGCTCCAGGCCCTCTGCCCAGAAGATGCCAAGCACATCAAGTTGGCCTCCGTGGAGAGGGCAGAGGTGCTTGGGGTTGTGGTGATGTCATGGTGGCCAGGCGTGGGGGGAAAGAGGAGGGAAGGAGAGGGGACAAGGGTAGGGCCCAGGCCACTGGCCCTAACAGGAGGCTGCTAGCCTGGCAGGGGGAGGGGAGTGTTCTCACTGCATCCCCTCTTCCATCTTCACACCCCAGGGCTGGTCTCCGCACTGAGCTATTGGCTTCTGAGAGGTGATCCAAGCAAGAGAATGCCTCTGTCCTTGGTCCCAGTGTTGGAAGCTGGCAGCCCACATGGGGGAAGATGCCAGGGTGGGTGATCTGGGTCCCGAGAGATGAAGGGAGGGGTCTCCAAAGGCAGTGTCCCTTCTGCCATCACCTAGAGGACATTCACAGGTGGCCATGAGGCTGCAGAGTGGGAGACTGAGTCCTCTTTCACACACATACGCAAGTGCAGAATGAGTGCAATGCCTGGCACCCAGGAGGTCGTCCTGGGTGGGCCCGAGCTCCTATGACTTGATGAGGGTGAGGACAGATCCGGGGACAGGCTGAGCCTGCCCCTAGAGGGAAAGAGGAAATGTGGGGCTGGGGTAAGAGCGGGGAAAGCTGGCACCAGAAGGAGTGCTCTCAAAAGCCTTGGGGCTCTAGGGCCCTTCTGCAGAGGGCCCTGGCTGTCCCTCCCCACACCCAGGGCCCCCAGACCCTGGAGGTTAGCATCAGTAAGCCTAGAGGCTCTTGGTCTGGGAGCAAGTCCTAGGGCTTGGGTGTCGTGCTTTCAGCATCAGAGAGAAACCAAGAAGCAGAGACCCTGCTGCCAGGATTGGCAGACTGGGGTGCTGGGTCTGGGGTGGGGCACCCCAGGTGGGAGTTGAGATGGAGCCTGGGGAGGAGCGGCAGGGGACCTGCCTACAGGTGGGCACTGTGCGAGGAGGCGTCATCAGGAGCCAAGGAGGAAATGGCAGAGCATTTCCCGAGAAAGGTGGAAAGATTCCTGCTTCCAGGACGCCTGGCAGACGTGGGCTTTCAGGCCACTCCCCGGCTTGGACTCCGCAGAAATGCAAAGGAGCACGGCCCCTCCCCCTCCCACCCCCGACAGGACAGGAGTGAGTTTGGGGTTCTTTGCTTCCCCCCTCCCCAAGGCCAGGAGAACATCCCCCTGGCACCCCTATTCTCGCCAATCTCTGCTCTCTTTCCCTTCAGGTACCGCTGCCTCCCTCCTCATCGTTCCTGGGGCTCACCGCCCTCCAGAAGCCCCCCTCCCCTGCGGCTGCACCAGATTTCCACTTGCCCCCCGGCACCCTCTCGGTTCACAGTTGTCACGGCCGATGTCACTCCGCTTCCCGGTGCCCACAACCTTGGCAGAAAGCCGCCCGGGATCCTTGTCCTGGGGTCCCCTAGCACTGGTACCCCGGGGTTACCAGTGCTAGGGGACCCAGGGGTGCCTCTGAGGGCACTGCGGGGGCGGCAGCTCCCCGTTCCGCCACACACGTTGTCCTTGGGCTGCGGGGGGTGGGGGGGGAGGTCCTTGTGGGGACACTGCGAAGCCGGCGCCGGGCATCACGCTTGGCAGTGCCCGGACTGACTGCGGGGGGCCGGGGTCCGAGCTGCTGCCGCTCCAGCCCGCGCCCCCGGGGCTGGGGTGACCCTGGGTGAGGGGAGTCCGTACGGTTCGGTTGGACAGCAGCCCCCAGCTGGGGCTCCAAGACGGCGACCGGTGCTGCCGCCGTCCTGCCCGCCGGTGCGGGGCGCCCCAGACCGCGCGGGGCCGCGCTTACCTGGGCTGGCCGCCTCCGGGTCCCGGTACATGGTCCCCTCGTCGCCGGCTCCCTCCGGGCTCTTCAGAGCCGCCCGCGGCCGCGCGTTGCTCCGCCGCCGCTGCAGGGCATGGGGCCGGGCGACCCCCGGGGGCGGGTCCGAGGGCGGGGGCCGTGCGGGCTGCACCGAGCCGCGGAGCCGGGGAGCGGGGGCCGCCCGCCAGCCCTCCCGCCCGCCCGCCGAGCACGCTGCCGCCGCCGCCGCCTCCGAGCCGCGCCGAGCCTCCTCCCTCCGGCCTGCGCGCCGCGTGTGCGCGCTGGAGCGTGTGTGTGTACGAGGCGGTGTGTATGTGTGTGTGTGTGAGCGCGTGTGTGAGCGCGCCCGGGACACCGCCGGCGCCGCCCGCCCGCCGCCGAGCGCCGCGGCCACCGCCACCGCCTGGCGTCCGCCGGTGCCCGCTGCCGGCCGCGAACCGTACTGCAGCCCGCGCCCGCCGCCGCCCGGAGCCGCCCCGAGGGCACTGCCGCCGCCCCGCGCCCCGCCCGCCTGCAGCCCCCGCGGGGAGGGCACGGAGCCCGCCGGCGGGGCTCTTCGGGCCTACGGGTCCCACTGCACTGGGCGCCCCAGCCGGCCGGTGCGCCCCGGATGGCAGCGGCTTCGAACCCGGTAGGGCGGCGAGGCCGGCCACCTCCTCCGAGGTGCCTTTTGACTCCGTTCCAAGAGGCGTGCAGATCCGCTCCGCGTTTTCCACTGGGTGGCGGCTGAAGGGCGTCAGCTTCGGACTCGACAGAGCGGCGGTCCCGGGAAGGGAAGCTGGTGTGTGCAAAAACCAGGAGTGGATTTTTGCCAACGCTGAGCTGGGTCCACCACGTTGGCCATGCCCACAGCTTGCTCACAGCTGGAACCGAAATGTCTAACATCTCGACCCTCAGTGAGGGACTAGGCCTAGTGACCCTCCCCACTTAACCCAGCCACACAGTAGAAGGAAACAGACGTTTCAACCTCTGTCCTTGTTTCCCTCCTACCACTTTGCTGCCCTCTTGTTTTCCTTGACCCCAGCCCTTCAGTGAGTAAGAAGGAAGGGTCTCCTTTACCGCCCAACCCCAGGGCTCACTTGGCCTTCTCTGCCTCTGTCAGCTCAACACAGTCCAAGTCAGGTGAACCGTAATTCTCCTCTCTCTACAGAATTGGAACTGTTTGATTCTGGGGCAGGGAGGAGAAGGGGCCATCTCCCAAGGCTTGTCAAAGCATGGAGCCAGTCCATTGCTGGTTTCAGGTCCAGAAACGCCTCCCTGCACGTACCTACACACCTAATCAATGATACCACCTCCTCTACAGCATTCCCCCCGCCCCCGCCCCCGCAACACATACACACATGCAGGCACACAAATACACTCCTACACAAGGAGGTACAGACACCGAAGCGTCAAATACAGGGCCTGCCCCTACCCTGAACTGAAGGGGATAAGCAGGAGGGCCATATCCCGGGGACTGCCGCAGCATCGTCCCCTCCCCTCCACTGAGAATGCAGTCAGCAGGGAAACCAGGCTTTCCAGAGTCAAGGATTCCTACTGTCACCTCGAGAAATGGATTTTATACTGCACAGCTCACACCTAGCTACACCTCCACCTTCCCACAGAGTAGCAGGCAGCCAGCACTCCAGGGACAAGCTTCCATCTCAAGTCTCCCCCAGCACACTCACTCACACACACACACCATCTCCGTGAACTCACATGGAGCCTATAACACACACACACACACATTCACCTCCACCCACAGCTTTTCTGGTTGAGAAACAGACAAGGAAATTCCCCCAAGCAAACCTCCATGAAGACTGTTCCGGTAGAGAACAGATTTCCTTGGATTGAATGTTCTAATTAAAAATGGAAGGGGGGAAAAAAAGGCATCTGTAGGTTCTAGCCCATAATTCCTCAGTGGCCAGAAATCTCAGCTCCTCTGCCCCTGGTCAAGGGCCACTGTGTTTCACACACTCTGCAGCCAGTCACATCCACGGTCAAAAATTCAGGTACTCTCCACACACCCCTTTTTCGCACACCCCAGAAAGCCAAGCCAACAGGCTTGGATTCCAGGGTCTTTAGGCTTGGCTTATTCCCACCCCCACCCCCACCCCCCACCCCTACCCCCAGCCGCCTCTCTCACTGCCCTGTGTTAGTCGCTCAGTCAAGTCCAACTCTTTACAACCCCAGGGACTGTAACCCATGAGGCTCCTCTGTGCATGGAATTCTCCAGGCAAGAATACTAGAGTGGGTAGCCATTCTCTTCTCCAGGGGACCTTCCTGACCCAGGGATTGAACCCAAGTCTCCTGCCTTGCAGGCAGACTCTTTACTGTCTGAGCCACTAGGGAAGCCCAGTGCCCTGGTGAAGAGCAAATAGTGCACCCCTCCCCACACCCACCCTTTCCATCCCTTTGCCCACACCCCTGTCATGAATGGATACCGCACAAAAAAACTCCCGGTTCAGGAATCTCCTGAATCCATCAACCTGAGAATCCATAAAGGGTACAGCAGAATTCATCACTGTGACTCACTAGGTCTTTATAAGCATCTAGAATCACGGAGTGTTTCAAAGTTGGTGGAAAGGACCTCTGAGAGATGACCCAGGCCACCCCTCAGGTGACAGATGGGGAAAATGAGGCCTTGAGGGGAAGCTAGAGGCCCAGAACTAAAGCCCAGGGAGCTGGTGAGAGAACCAGGAGTAGAACCCTTGGTCCTTACTCCCAGCCTTGTGCCAACCACTGTGAAATTTGTGAGAAGACCCAGTACTTGCTCCCACCCAAGAGCTTATAGCTTATCCCTTACAAAACTAAAAACCTCCATCTCATTCCCTGCCAGCAGGCATTAGACAAGCGTTGTTCCAGAATGTCAGAGCTGGACAGTCCCTCAGACATACTGGACAAACCCCATGAGATATCATTGTGGAATCTGAGGCTCTGGGGGCATTGGAAACCTCAGGAGGGTTTTTATTTCCTGCTTGACACAGGAAAAGCTCTAAAGACACTCTTTCACTGGGCCTCAGTCACTCTGTCTAGGGGATGCAGAGTCATCGGAAAGAGGAAAGAATATAGATTTATGTGGCTCTGCCATTCATGGCTGTGTGACCTTGGGCAGACTACTTGACACCTCTGGGCCTCAGTTTCCTCATCTGTACAATGGAGAGAATAACGCCCACTTCCTTTGACTATTATAAAGATTAAATGAGATGGTACAATTAAAACATGTAAAATGATACTGGGAGCATAGCGCTTAGTCTTGATTGATTCTGAATGCCATTATCATTTGTTTATCCTTAACAGGGATACCACATACTCCCCATTCCCATGCTTTGCCTGTCAGGGAAGTTCTTCCAGATGTCTAACCTTGAACCGTTCTCCTGCTTGTGAAGGCTACCCTCTCCTGCTGGAGCACCACTGAAAGCCAAGCCAACTGTGAGTGCCTGTATTCTGAGCACTCCCCGAGGGCTGGGCACAAGCAAGAAATGAAGCCTGGGGGAGTGAGCAGGTTCTCTGAGAAAGGAGATCAGAGGGTGTGAATCATCCCTGTTCTGCCTGGTCCCTCGAAGGTGATAAGGGTCTGGGAATTTTGCCTCCCCACTTCCCATCTCTCTCTCATTCTCTGATGCTGCTGGCCCCTGTGTCCTGGGTTCCATGACATGGCAGGAAATGCTGCAGCACCAGGTTCTCCAAGGACCAGTGCAGTGCTTGCTGTGGACCCCTCAGGCCTGTTTCTGATATGGTGCTGTCATCAGAGCCCAGGTGTCCTGGGTCGGCTTCGGGAGGGATGGGGAGCAGGGAGGGACGTTCTGTCCCTGCAGGAGCAGATGCCAGGCCTGCACTCTCCTAAACAGGGCCCCTGAGGCCGCCTGGCTCCGTTGCTAGGTCACGGCTGGAGGCAGGGCTCTTGGGTTCCCCTGGCCTCCACCTGGCATGGTCTCCAATGCTGCTGTCTCCCCACAGCTTCTGTCCCCCCCTACCCCACCCTCCTGGCCATAGGCTGAATTATTAATAAAATGCTGAGGAAGCCGTTTGTGCAGCTCACGTGACAGAACAAACACACCTCTCTCCTCACCACCATCCATGTAGCAAGAGACTCAGGCTGAGTACCACTCCCGATCCAGGAGGGGCAGGCTCCAAGAGGTAGCTGTGCAGGACAATGGCAGAGCCTCCCGATGTGCCAGGCCAGGATTGACTTGTTCCTCCACCTTGTCCCCCATCCCTGCAGATATACCCTCCCCAGGCTTCCCTTTCCTCATCTACAGAACACAAAAGTCTGGAGAAAGTATAACATTAACAGATGCCATCTCCCCAGAAACGACGCAACGGCAAACTCCTAGAAGGCAGCTGCAGCCCTCTCTCTGCCCACCTCATCACAATGGAGACCCCACGCTTGTCTACCCAGAGCCCACACTTGTCAGTCTTCTGCTGGGTCTTCCTTTGGATACCTGATACTAAAGAGGCAGGGTCTGGCCCGCAGCATCCCGGGAAGAATCCGAGACTCAAATTCTGGTCCTGCCTCTGCCACTATCTAGCTGTTTGGCCTTGGCCAGTTACTTGACACCTCTGGGCCTCAGTTTTCTCATCCATAAAATAGGGCTAATAGTTGTACCACACAGGTCTGTGAGAATACACTGGGGAGATGGCAAGGCAAGGGCTAGGTATCTTTCTTGCTTACCTGGGGGTGATCCCAAGCACCAAAGGCACTACTCCAAGCTGACCTCCAATAGCCCTGAGCCCCCATTCCACACCCTTGGGTCATGTCATAGGGTCAGAAACTCTCTTTGCAGAAACCTCTTACCCACTCCCAACCCCACCCACATCCTTTCTCCCTGTAACCTCCTCCGTATCCAGATTCTGGCTCTGGATCTCTCTCTCCATGGTCACCCTGACACCCTTGAGGGGTGGTTCAGCCGCTCAAACCACTTGTCATCCTAAAAGATGAAAGCTAGTTCCCTTTGTCCTTGCCAGTCCCTGCTTGCCACAGCTTCAGTCAGAATCTTGGCCTTCAGCCTCTGTTTTGAGACACTCCTACCCCAGTCTCAGGCAACTTTGGGCCCCTGAGACAGAACCACAGAGGACTAGTGAGATGCCCTTATCAGGGTGCACTGTGGCAGCATCTTGGCTTGCCAATTACAAGCTGAGTGACGGGAGGTAAGTGATTCGATCCTTCTGAGCCTCAGTTTACCAGTCTGTACCACAAGGGTGTTGATTTTTAGTCTTGATTTGGCCTTGGACTCCTATGGGAATCTAATGAACTCCATGGACCTCTCTTCCCTAGGAAAAAGCATATTCAAATACAGACACAACATTCTGTCCATAGTGGCGGGGAGAGGGTCCTATAGGTTCCAAATAAAAATCCCTGAGCCAGAGGTTTACAAGGTGGCTTCCAGCTCTGACAGTCTGAGCCCAGTTCTCTGCCCAACTCACCCTCCCCACAGGGATTCCTGAGTCATGCTGGGGGTGGGCTAGTGGTCTAGCCCCAACGTTTCTCCCTCCTGCCTCAGTGACCTCCTCCCCCAGCACTCGGTGTGGCTGGAGCCAGTTTGCTGGCAGCTCAGACTAACATTTCAGTATCTCCTGGAGTCTACTGAACAGGCTCCACCTGCCTTTCAAGGTATTTAAAGGTTCTTTGACCAAATGCTTTTTGATCCTCCGCTGATGGGAACCAAGCAGCAGCTCTTTCACCAACGGCCCCCCCTCCTCCCATATATTAGTGACTAAGAGTTCTTTTGATATTGCAGAATCCTTCTGTGGTGTGTTCAAAGCCCTGGCCCTTGCGGCCACCTCCCCCAGAGACCCAAGCCGGTCAGCTCCAGCCGCCACCGCCCACCCCCAGCGGTGGCCTAGTTAATGGGGGCCTCTCAGTGCTAGACGGCTCCGCCTGCAGCGGCGGGACCCCAGTCCCCGAGCCCAGCTGGTAGAAGGTCCAGTTCAGTCAAGCCCCGCTCCCCGCAGAGAGCCCCCCCGCCCCCCCCGCCCCCGCCTGGTCCAGAGAGGATGGAATCGGAGTAAATATCCCCCAGACTCCAGCCGAACACGCCTCTTCTTCCCTCTCTAATGAGGCTGCATAGACGGGCATGCGGCCCACGGGATCGATTAACCTGTTTCCAGGGTCCAATAAAAGAAAGATCCCTTAGCCTGAGAAGGGGAAAACTGAGGCTTTCAACAGTCTCGGGTATAGCTCTCGGTCTGTGAGGGGACAGGAGCCGGCACCCACCGACTCAAGACCTTCGCCCCTCCGCAAGCCCCCAGCACAGCCCATGCCACTCGCCCCTCGGCGCTCCAGTTCCTCCAGGGCGGCGCAGAAAGCGCGCCTCGGGTGGGCCCCTGCGGCAAAATCCGCAGGGGGCGGGGGACGAGGCATGGGGATCGAGGGCGCCAGCCCCCCGGCGACAGGCCCCCCCCAACCCAGCGCGGCTGTTCTTTTCGTCAACTTGGACGGACCCACCTACAGCGCCCGCAGCCGAGTCTGGGGCCGGGCGGGGGCCGAGGCGGGGACGCGCGTGCGCGGAGGGGGCGCCGCGGAGCCCGCGTGAGCTGAATTACCGCGTACGGGAGAGGACGCGCCCACGTCCGCCCCGGAGGAGGAGGCACCGCAGGCGCGGGGGGCCCCCCAGGGACTGAGGCCCCCTCCCATCCCCGCGCCCCATCTGGAGCTGCAGACTTTAGTGGGGGTGGGGTCCCCGGGGTCCCCTTTCTCAGCAGGTGAAAGGGTTATCCGCGCACAGAAAGCTGTGACTCTGCCCCAGTTCCACGAAACCCACTCTGCGCTTGGGAGGGTCACGGGAGGGGCCCTAGCACTCCGGGAGCTGGGCGAGTTCAGGTTGCCAGGCCCCCTTCCTCGCTAAAGGCTCTGGGGGCTCCTGGGCTCCTTGGCCCGACTAGACCGAGCGCCAGAATCCAATCCCAGCCCTGTAATAATCATAATAGCAGCAGCCACCATTTATTGAGCTCTGAGGGCTTGCCAGGCCCAAGTGCCAAGTGCATAACGCACATTATCCCTCTTAATAGTCGCAGCAGCCTGATGAAGGAAGTCCTGTTGTGATCCCCTCGGGAAGGTGAAGAAAAGGCTGAAGATCACAGGGGGTGTGGCTCGTCTGAGGTCACACAGCCAGGAAGGGTGGGGAGGGGGCACTCCCCCCTGCTGCACCTCCCGGTTCTAGAACCCAAGCACTCCAATCGCTGGCTTGACTGCCTTTCACCGGGGAGCATTCCGGGGGCTGGGCAGGCACCAGGGTCCCTCTGGGCCGCCTCCCCCCACACACACCTCTTGAGAAGTGAGGGGGGAAAAGAGGGAGATGATAGGGAACCACCCCCACCTCTCTGGAAACTCCGTTTCTTCCTGGATCCCCTGTCTTTCTGCTCCTCTCCCCCCACAGCTGTGAGAATTCTCCAAGACTCTGTCCTCAGTCCCATTTCTTTCTCGCCCCACACTCTGTCTTGCATGAGCTCATCCACTCCCAGGGCCTCCGCTTTTGCTTTAGCCCAACTCCCAGCTCTTGTCTCCAGGGCCCTGACCTCCCTCCCAAGCTGGCATCTGCCTTCCTAATGAAGCATCTCCACCCTGGTGATGGAATGAACTCGTCATCTCCATGGGAAGCAGTCCTTCCCTCCCAGGATCACGCCATACCTGTTAAGGCCTCTTCACTCTCCCAGACTCCAGATGGGCACCCCACAGCCCCTCCCTGCTCTGCCCCCACATCTAATGGGTTTCCAGATCCTTTAGATCTTCCTCTGTGGAGCCTCTCACACCTTCACTGCAAACTTGGCAGCTGCCTCCCTCAGTTAGACACTCTAAGACACTCCAGCACACTCTGATCTCTGGCCCCGAGCACTTTGATGGCTCCCCACTGTCGGTGGAGTCAGGCATGAGCAACTTGGCCTGACCCAGAGTACCACCCCTGCCCCCCACCACCCCTAGTTGGAGGACTTCGTCCTTCTTGTCTTGCCCAATGCCCTACCTTCAGCTGAAAACCGTTCCTGAGTTTCTGCCGGGTGTTTCCACCCTTAAAGACCCATCTCAAATTTTACTTCCTCCAGGGAGTCATCCCTGATTCTCCCAGGTAATTCTCCTCCTCTGTAGGCCCATGGTACTTCTTCATCACTACTCCGATGTATTTGTACATCTCTCCAGTCCTGCTCTCTGCCCACCTCCCCCATCCATGCCGTGGATCGGGAGCTCTTTAAAGGCAAGGATAGCCGCTTCCTATCCATCCTCATCTTCCTTTCTTCGTTTTTTAAATTGATCCGTTCAACAGACATTGTACTACTGTGTGCCAGTGACTGCATATTCACAATCCCTCTCTGAGCTCATCTCCGGGGTAATTGGCCTACAGTGGGATAAGTACACCAATGGAGGAATGCCCTCGGCAAATGTGTCTCCAGGCTCCCGAATGCCAGGCCCTGGCCTGGACAGTATTCGAGAAAGTAAGCTCAAATAAGACCAAGCCCGCACTCCAGGATTGTTGATCTATAGAAACAGGATGACATGTACACAGATGCAGGTGTG
Source organism: Okapia johnstoni (assembly GCA_024291935.2). Taxonomy (NCBI): domain Eukaryota; kingdom Metazoa; phylum Chordata; class Mammalia; order Artiodactyla; family Giraffidae; genus Okapia; species Okapia johnstoni. Next base: position 10,318,693 of record JAGTYA010000026.1, on the reverse strand, counting down.
AACAAAGTGCTCTGAGACCACAGAGAACAGAACGGTGACTTTGCCCCGGGGAAATCCAGAAGCTTCTCAAATACCACCGTTGCACCAAGTGGGGGCCTCTTACATCTTTGCTGTATTAAATAGGATGGGAGAAGAAAGGGGAAATAATAGAGACTGAAGAAGAAAAGGAAGGTTAGGGAAGGGAGGGCAATGACTGAGCATTTTCACAACATCTGCATGGAGTGGCCCTGCCACCCATCCCAGTGGGATGTCTCGTGGACAAATTAGATCATGGATGTGCGGCATTCTGAACTCTTGGGAAGAAACGAGTTATATATACACTTCGATGACATTATTAGTCTGTCCCTGTCGGAAGGGCAAGTTCTTCTCTCCAGGAAGCCTCAGTTTCCCCCCGCCCCGGGAAAACCAGATGTACCCTCTGATAGCTCGCATCTCTCTCTGGACCTCAGTTTCCCCATCTGCAAGGTGAGGATGTGAGATGCGCAAGTTTCCTTCTCCAAGGAGCTGCTGCTGCCGGGGACAGCTGGGGCTGACCAGGAGACGCCCTCTGTCCTCCTGTCCGGCACACCCTGGGCTTCGCTCCGGAGTCCCCGTGATGACACAAAGGCCACTCCCTGTCCTGTTTGTCTTTCTGGTCAAACAAGGCTAGGCAGAAAGTGAGGCAAGTGTGGACTTTTCCACCGGAGACCAGAAGTTCTGTAAATTTAGAGGCACAGGCTTCAGGCTTCTGTTCTGAAAAAGCCTCCTGGTGGGCCCCTCCCTGCCATCCCAGGTCCAAGGTCTGGATTCCTCTGGGGAAACCCTATCCTTTTCTAAACCCCCATGGGCTGCCTCCTCTATGGCCAGAAGTGTTGGGGTACAAGATGCCCCAGTGAAAAGGGATGGAGGCTGGATCTGGAGGACAGAAGCTGGTTCTAGGAACCTCCTTTCCCCTGTGAAGTGTGATCCCATTCCCTGGGTTTGGCTGACTCATTATCCCATCCAACCCTGTAAATCAGACACCTCAGCTGTGTTCCTGTGTACCTCCCCTGTCTTCCTCACTTGCCACAGTGAGTTGGTGGCAAGGCTGGCAAGGCCTGGCCTTTCCCCCTTCCTGGCTACCTCCCCAGCTTGCCCCAGACTCCCCTCTCCCCCCGTGTTGCTCATCCACTACCCTGGCCAGGGTCCTCTCGCCTCTCACCAGCTTCTTCTCTGGGTCTCCTCCTCTGCCTCCTGCTGGCTCCCCTCCCACCCACCATCCATGAGCATCACAGCACAAATGTGACCATGTCACTCTTCAGCTCAAATCCCTTTCATGAATTCCCATTGCTCTTGGGGAAAAGGTCCCTCCCTGCTGGCAGGCTGGGCCCTTCCTGATCTAATGAGAGATGAAGTGTTCTTTGAGAGGGTTCTGAGTAATAGATAGTGTGGGGGGCAGGGGACAGGGCGCATTGCAGAGAAAGCAAAAGGCAAATGCAAAGGTGGGAGGCATGATGAGCCCAGTGGGGAAAAAGTCTGAAACCTGCCTGAAGTGGGTGTCTGGGGGCATTAGACACTCCTCCATTGTGCCAGCCCTCTCCTCCTGCTGAGTGGACAACAGTGACCAAACAGGGAGCCCCCCCTGGGGGGCTGGCATCTAGCAAGCAATCAGCAGTAAGACGAGGAAGTAAATGTCATAGTATTAGGTGTGTTAGGGAAGAAAGGAAGGGCCTGGAGAAGTAAGGGTGATCTGGAATACTGAGGATGGACTGCAGTCTTAAGACAGGGTAATCAAGGACTTCCCTGATGGCCCAGCGGTAAAGAATCTGCTTTGCAATACAAGGGACACAGGTTCAATCCCTGGTTGGAGAACTATTTCAAGATCCCACGTGCTGTGGAGCAACTAAGCCCATGTGCCACAACTACTGAGCCCGTGTGCCACAACAAAGAGACCCCACGTGATGCAACAAAGATCCTGAACACTGCAACTAACACTCGAGGTGGCCAAATAAGTAAATAAATGTATGAAAAAAAAAAAAAGGGTGGTCAGGGCAGGCCTTGTTGACAAGGTGGCATCTGAGCAAAGGCTTCAGGGAGGTGAGGGATTCAGACCTGCGGCTGTCTCAGGAAGAGTGAACCAGGGATCGCAAACAGCAAGTGCAAAGGCCCTGGGGTGGGACGGTGCCTGGAGGGTTCGCCAGAAGGCTTGTGGGGCTGGAGAAAAATGAGTGAGGAAGAGAGGAATAGCAGAGGGGGTCAGGAGAGGAAGCGGGAGTGGGGAGTGAGGGCCATCATGAGAACTTTGGGAGATGGGAAGCTTCTGCAGAGTTGGATGAAGAAGGACATGAGCTGACTTACATTGTAAAAGAATTGCTCTGGCTATGTGTCAAGGAAGCAGGGGTAGGGAGACCAGGAAGAAGGTTGTTGCAATAATCCAGGCAAGCAATGAGGCAGCTCAAATCAGGGTAGCTGCCATGGGGGTGGGGGTGTGAGTGGGGGGAAGTGATTGGATTCCGGATCTATTTTGAAGGCAGAACTAACGGGATTTCCTGATGGATTGGATGTGGGTTGTGACAAAAAGGGAACAGGCCACATCACTCCAAGGTTTTGGCCTGAGCAGTGGAAGGAGGGGCTTGCCATCCACCGGAATGAGAAATCTGTGTTACAGCAAACCCTCTTTCTCGGCCTTTTAAAAAATTATCATCCACCCCAAGAAGCCTTGTAGACTCTTCCCCTATAATCACCCCCTTCGTATGAAATTGTAATTCCACAGCTGTGATGTATATATGTTTATGTACTTTGGCCCTTTGGAGAGTCACAAACCACTGCAATATTTAAGAGTTTCCCCCCCCTCCAAACCAATTTCCCCCTCCTTGGGGGAGATGGCGCCCCAATGGAGAATGCGTGTGTTAGAGCAAGTTGGGTGACCCTAACCCTAACTGCAAGGTCTGGGAGAAGAGAAAGAACCAGCAGAGGAGACCAAGGAGGCATATCCAGAGAAGTTGGGAAAAAACCAGGGGAGCACAACAGTAGGGGGAGGGCTGCCCAACTGTCCAGTGCTGTGGGGAGGGCCAATGTGGCCACACTGAGCTGGCTGCTGGGTTTAGCCACGCAGACGCCATTGGACAGGAGTACTTCCCATGGAGTGATGGGCGGGGAGGCCAGACTGGGGTGATTTTGAGAGAAGCAGGAGAGACATGGATGACAACAGATACAATCAACTCTGAGCAGTTCCCCTGGAGAGGGGAGCAGGGGAGTGGCAGTAGCTGGTTGGGGCAGCGGGGGGGTGGGGGGGTCAGGGGAGTAGGATCAAGATGGCAGGAAAACAGTTTGTTCATCGATAGGTGGAAAAGATCTGATGGCAAGGGTAAAGCTGATGATGTGAGAGGAGGGGAGAACGAGCTTCTGGAGTGGGGAGGCTTGCTGGAGTGGTGTCCTTGAGCAGAGCAGAGCTTGGGCTCCGAGTGGTGCAGGGAGTGTGGGTAGTCGAGTCTCCTAGGACGAGGCAGGGTGAGTGGGTGCAGATGCTGGCGGGGGCGGCTGTGCCCCTGCGAATCTGGAAGCACTTCTGAGAGGCTGGGTTGTCTTGGGGGAGTGGGAAGCAAGGTCACAGCTGAGCGTGAGGGTGGGGGAGGCAGGGGTGGGTGTGAGGAGAGGAGATCTCGAGAAACAGTACCCCCCGCACGCACGGGCCAGGGGTGGCAGATGCAAAAGCAGCAGCGAGGCTTCCTGCCCCACCCCAGGCTCAGGTCAGCCGCCCACCCTCTAGGCATTCCAAGGCCTCTCCTCACACCCCGGGATTTTAGATGTTTTCTGCTCTGTTTCCTTCAGGAGAGGGTCTCTTCCTTAGCATTCCTGTTACCAGCAAGGGCTGTGCAGTCAGGCAGCCAGTGTTTGAATTCTCTTCCCTGACTCACTTGCTGGGTAAATGTGGACAAGCGTTTTAGTGTCCCCATGCCTCAGTTCTCTCATCTGTGGACTGGAGGCAATGGTAAGAGTTGTTGCCAAGCACGGAGGAGGGCTCAGTACATGAAGAGTGAAGGCCTGGTGAGTGAGGGGAGGGGAGTTTGCTCTGGGCGCCTGCAGCCCAGGAGTGGGGAGAAGAGGGCTGGTGTGGGATCTGTGCCCCCTGCTGATAGAGGATTCGGTCCCATCCCCCTGCCCAGCTCCCACCATGTGATCTGAGGGTCCTTCCTGACCTAGCTCTCAGGTGGGCAGCGGTCAACTGGGGACAACCCCCCCACCCCCACCCAGCATAACCCAGGACAGTCCCTAACTCAGCCCTTGACCAGGGCCACAGTGGCCACTCCCTGGCACCTCTTCCTCTGGCCTGACCCCACCCTCGAGACTTCCTGCCCAGCCAGGCCCTTCCTGTTTTTCCTCCTGGCCCCTGGAGGCTATTTCATCTAAGGAAACTTTCTTCAAGAACGTTACTTTCTCTTTCCAGAGCCCAGAACTTTCCAGACTTGGCAGACTTCCAGGTGTGGACCTTCAAGTTCCCTGGAAAATAGTCCACTGGCTGTCCCGCCTCTGAGGCTGTGATGTCGGGGATGGGGGTGAGGGGAGGGCTCTGCTGAAGGGATGTGTGTGTGTGTGTGTGTGTGTGTGTGTGTGTGTGTGTGTGTGTGTGTATGTGTGTGTGTGGAGGGGGAGGATAGAAGGATTCATGGGGGCAACACCAGGGAAAGACTTCAGGATGGGAGCTGCCCTCCCTAGGCTGGGGCTCACAGACTCATTCTGCCCAACCGGGGCCTCTTGGCTCCTGGACTTGCACTCATCCCCCCACCCTCTTGCAACCTGGAGGTAGACACCCTCACGGAGGCTTGCAGGTAGCAAGAACTAACGGCCAGAATGGGCTGTGTGGTCTATTAGAGCCGCAATGTTCCTTATATTCCCAAATGCCTGGCGGGGAGGGAGCTGCTAAGTGCGGGTGGTGGTAAGGCCAAAGTGGAAGTGGGGGCCTGTGAAGTGCTCAGCTGGCTCTGCCCCTCACCCCTCTAATGAACCAGGCAGCATCCACCATCAGCTTGGCTCTCAGGCCAGACTGACACCTGGCTCCTCTGATCACTCGTGCATCCTGCAAGCAGGCAGCCTAATCGAGTCCAGGCCTTGGGAGCCTCGCAGACTGGCTGCTGCCTCTTTCCCATCCCTTGTGTCCAGCCTGACCCTCAGTTCGTGCTTAAGGTACCCCAGAGAGTAAGAGTCAGTGCCCTCAGGCAAGGTCAGGAACAGTTTCTGGAGCTGAAGGCCTTCAGTCATCACTTAGCAATGTCCTCCCTGTGCTGTGGGAAGGGACCAAAGAGAAAGGGCATGGGACCTGCCTAAGGGGGCACTGCCATTCTTCCTAGGATCCTGGCTACTTCCCTGTACTGCAGCCAGATTCCCCCACTTCCCTCTGGGGGACTTGATAGTTAAAGATGTCAAGCCACAAGTAGTATAATACACGGTGATAACTTTTCCCTTTTATTGAGGGTGTGCCATGTGTCAGGACACTGGGAACACAGCCGTGAATGAGGCCAAGTCTATCCTTGTGGGGCTCTTGTTATGGCATTAAGTCCTTATAGTACTCTATGTGGTCAGTATTGTTATCCTTGTTATCCCCAGCTTACGTGGGGATGGAGAAACTGAGACTCAGAGAGACTAGGGTGTGAAGTGAGGCCCCATAGCCAGTGACTGGCAGAGCTGGCATTCCAGCCCAGGTCAATCAGCCTCCAGCTGCAGCCCAGCTTCTTAACCCTGATATACCAGGAGAGCTTGGACTAGGGGATAGAAGGCGTGCATTGGCCACTCATTGGGGTCTGGGCTTTGAGACAGTCTTCTCCTCCCAGGGCCTCAGTTCCCATATCCGTTAAGTGATTCAGAAGATTCCTTCCAGCATTTCTTTAATTCTGGAATTTTGAAAGATCTGGAAGTCTGGCTTTCTGGAACATTGAGGCAGAAATTCTTTTTCTCCCTGACATTCACCTCAGTTGGTGGGACAGGAACCCGGTCCACATATGCACAAACCTTTTCAGCATAGGGAGGCACAGAAGCTGTGGTCTGGCTTGGATTCTGGCCCCGCAACAGCCTGGCCTGGCTGTGTCACAGTCCTCAAGGGGACACTGCTTTCCATCCCCACCGCTGGTCCCCACCCGGGACTAGACGCTGAAGGCCCAAGTCTAGTCCTGACTCTGCCTCCTTTAACCTGCTGTGTTACCTTGGAGAAGCCCAGGCCCTTCTGGGCCTCAGTTTTCCCATTTATTGATGTTTTTGCGTTCAGCTGTGTCTGACTGTTTGCAACCTCATAGACTATACCCCACCAGGCTCCTCTGTCCATGGAATTTTCCAGGCAAGAATATTGGAGCAGGTTGCCAGTTCCTGCTCCAGGAGATCTTCCTGACCCAGGGATCCAACCTGCATCTCCTGCGTCTCCTGAATTGGCAGGCAGATTCTTTACCACTGCACCGCCTGGGAATCCCATTTCTTGGATGAGACCATTCCTGCTGCCCCCCAACTCTGCCAATCTGATTCATAAGCTTATCAAGTCGTTCATGGGGGTCAGGCTTTCAGGGAATTGAGCCAGACTCAGTGTGTCTGCTGGTCATGGACTCCACTCCCTCCCCATACTCTCCCTATAAACCAGGAGGGGAAGAATGGCCTGTGCGAAGCTGGCCCTAGGGCTCCCCCCTCACCCTTCTGTCCTTCCAGCCCCCACACCTAGGTTCCCGGTCCCCAGCCCACCATGAGAGATGCCTTTTCCACCCCTCCCCAGGCAGTCCGGGGGTGTGCAGCCACAAGATCACGACAGGTAGGGTTGGGTGGTATTGAGGGCTCAGCAGAAAGGCATTTCTCATCGTGGGCACGCCTGCCAGGTGGTGGGAGGACCATTTCTTTCTTTTCTTTTTTTATCCCTATCGACAGTGGCTGGGAGAGAGAGGGGGCCAGGAAGAGAGACTTCTGAGACAGGGAGACTCTACAGCCTGGGCTCAGACTGGTGGGCAAGATCTCCCTGTATCCGACCCCTGCAGACTCAGTCCCCAACCCAGGCTGCACCCCCTGGTCAGGCTGGGAAAGACTGTGCCTGCTCTGTTTTCTTTTGGGTCTCTCGAAATATTAACCATGTGGGCCCGAGGGCCCCAGCCCATTTATCAGACGAGGCAACTGAGGCTCAGAGTGGAGAAGTGACTGGAAGCTCAGGGGGCATGGGGCCAATGGTCAACCTCTTGGGATTCCCTTGGTCTCTTCAGGCAGGGATAGGAATTTGGGAAACTCACTTGGTGGAAGAGAATGATCTCCTTTCTTTTGTTGATATTAGAGGGATGGGAAAGAACCAGGGAATCAGGAGGCTAGCCCAAATACTTAGTTTCCAGAATGAACCATGCTTCCTCTACACTCCAGACTCTGCCTCAGCTGTTCCCTCTTCCAGGAACCCTTCCCTCCGCTGGCTAACTTCTACTGATCCTTCAAGTCAGTTTAGATGTTGCCTCCTCCAGGGAGCCTTCCCTGGTTTTCCCAGGGTCAAGTAAGCCCTGTTGTGTGCTCCCAACTGCTTCCTGGGCTTCCCCCACTAGTGTGCCAATCACCTGCTATGTAGTTGTGTTTCTCGACAGCAGACTTGGAGCTCCTTGAGGGTAAGGCTGTGCCTTATTAGCCTTTAATATCCATATCCACTACCCAGCATGGAGCGGGGTATAGTTTGCCCCGAGAGATATTTGTTGAATGACTGAATGGACATCTATAGAGATCAACTATGTCCCAGGCCTGTGTAGGGCATTCAGCCCTAGCACCATGGAGCACCCACATACATAGTGGTCCAAGACACTGTCCAGGGTGAGCCTAGACAGGGTTTTCTGGGAGCTCAGAAAACAGAGGGACAGCATTGGAGAAGGGATCCTAGGAGACTCTGCCCAGAAGAGATGTGAGGATCCTGGAATGATTGCTTGGACCAAGGGTTAGGGCTGGGGGGGGGTGCTGGCTTAGTGACCGGAGAATGGGTCACTTTGTCTCAAACTTGGGGCCGCACTCAGGAGTGGACTGGTGAAAGGGCTGCTAGACAGAGAAGCCAGGTCACGTTATGGAGAGCTGTTTCCAGGTGAGACCAGAAAGGGCAAGCCTTGCGCTCAAGGTAACACAGCTGGGTAGTGGCTCCCAGCTAGGGCTCTGTGCCACCCACTGCCCTGCCCCCTGACCTGGCAGCATCCTGGTTCCTGGCAAACAAGCTGCCCCAGAACCTGGGGATACAGCACCAGAGGGAGGTGACAATAAAAGCTTATCAAACAGCATGTAGGAGGCAACCACAGATTTCAGCGGCTAAGTAAGCTGTGTCTAATGTTCACTTAGCCGAGAGCGAGCCTCCGAAATGTCAGTGCCCGCGGTCTGACCCTGCAGCGGCCAAGGCTGTTGAAATCAGGGAAATGGAGTCACTCAGCGTTCCTAGAGCTCCCGGCCAGGCTGCGGTGGAGGTGGGAGAGTTTTCCGACGCCAGACCGTACTGGTAGCCTTAGCTGGCTGCTCCCCAGGGAGCACCTTTTGGTCTTGGGGAGGCCATCCAGGAGCACAGAGTTAGAGCTGCCCGTTCACAGATGGGGAAATGGAGGAGGCTGGTCTGGGAACCCACCGTGGAACACTTGAGAGCCTGGTTTCACCCAGGAGTCTCTGCTGCTGCCGAGTACCTGGGAGCCCCTCCCCCGGGAGGCAGAGGAGAGGGGTTCTGTACTCATTAGCCCCCAACCCCCAGGAATATATAGATGCGGCCCCATACGGACCCCACCTCCCAGGACTATAGAAATGAGGCCCCATATGGACCCCACCCCCCAGGACTATAGAAATGAGGCCCCATATGGACCCCACCCCCTAGGACTATAGAAAAGAGGCCCCATACAGATCCCACCCCCCAAAACTATAGAAATGGGGCTCCATATGGACCACATTGGTGTCAGCCTCACCTCTGAGCCCACACACATGGTCTTGGGACCTGCCTCTGCCCTGTGTCCCTGTGCAACCTCAGGCAAATGCTTAGCCCTCCCATGCCTCAGTTTCCCCATTTGTCAAGTGGCTGGAAAGTACTCCAGGATTTTGTTTTTCTACATTATCTTTCAAATGATGAATAAGGCGGCTGCCCCACACCCTCCCTTACCCTGCTCTGCTTTTCCTGTTCTCCAAAACACAGAGTTGTGTTTTGTTGACTATAGTATCCCCAGCCCTGCATCTGTACCTGTCCCATTGTAGGTCCTCAAAAAATTGAAACTTCCAGCAGGCATGTCTCTTCCTGATTAACTGCCCCCTCCCAACCCCAATCACAGTGAGGGTGGCTCAGACCATAAAGAATCTGCCTGCAATGCAAGAGACCTGGGTTCGATCCCTGGGTCGGGAGGGTCCCCTGCAGAAGGGAATGGCAACCCACTCCAGTACTCTTGCCTGGAGAATTCCATGGATAGAGGAGTCTGGCAGGCTACAGTCCATGGGGTCCCAAAGAGTTGGACACGACTGAGCAACTCTGTCCCAACCCCCAGGTTCTGCTTAGTCCCCTCTCAGATGGGGCTCTTTGCAGACCCCTGCACACAGGTTGATATGCAAATCTGGAAGCTTCCCTGGTTCTATTCCACCCTCTCCTTTCCATAGTGGGTGCGTGGGAGCCGGCCACGGCTTCTTTTAGATCCCCCTGGCATGGCTAGGACGAGTGCCAGGGCCTTGGTGGTACAGCCAGTGCTCTGTAGACTTGTTTACAGTCTGCCCGTGACTCACCCACAACAGCCCAGAGGAGGCTCTGCCCAGGCTGGGCCCAGGCTCAGGGAACCAAGGGAGACACGATCTGAAAAGCCCGTTGGGCTCCTGGACCCAGGGGAGTGGTGTGCTATCCTCCTGGGATAGCCCTGCCAGGGGAGCAGGCTCAGGGACTTGAGGGACCAAGGATGGGCCAGGCTGGAACAGGACCGAGAACCTGGCTCTGGCCCACTGATTCTCTCACTGCCAGTCCTTTATCAGGGCCTCACTCTGGGCTGGGATTAGGGGCCCAGAGATGAAACACCCAGGTCTTGGCCTTCAGGAACTTGCAGGGTAATACAGAGACTTTTTGAACCCATGGACTGTAACCTGCCAGGCTCTTCTGTCCATGGAATTCTCCAGGCAAGAATACTGGAGTGGGTAGCTGTTCCCTTTGCCAGGGGATCTTCCCGACCCAGGGATTGAACCCAGGTCTCCTGCATTGCAGGCAGATTCTTTATGGTCTGAGCCACCAGGCAGGCCCATAGAAGGTAGTGGGTATTATTGGCTGTAACGGAGGCAACCATGGGGGTTGATGTGGGGTTTCCTATGAGGTTGTCAATCATTCTGTGGGCTGAGGCTGCACCAAGGAAGTGATTTCCTGACTAAAGGACCAGCACACTCAAAGGCACAAAGGTAGTGCTCAAACCCCAGCAAGCAGAGGGAAGCCGGTCCTGTCCTCCTGGGCTGTAACCTCAGGCCACTCCCTTCCCTCTCGCATTGTTTCATCTCTCTGAGTGGAGGTGGTGATACTTGGGTAAGTGGTTAGGGGGTGTCCTACGAGTTTTCCGTGGGGCTCTCCTGCTCTGGCAGGGGCACTGTGGGAGAGACACGGGGGTGAGTGGCTGAGGGGGCAGGGATCTGGGCGACAGTGAGGTCCTGGTGGTTGGGCACACAGGATAAACAGGGCTGTGTGTTTAGGCAAGGAGGGGAGCTGGGAGCAGGGCACTGCCAGCCAATTAGACTGTCTCTCCAGGCCCAGTGTTTGCTGATGGAATAAGGGAGATGGGTGTGTCAACAGTGAGGAATGAGGTGGCCCTGAACTGCACACACACATGGGCTGTCCCTGGAGTGAACCATGGAGGTCTCTGCACAGGGCGTCATCGGGCAGGAGCCCGGGAAGCCTGATGCCCTAGGAGCTCCTTATGCCCACTAGTGGAGGTGCTCAGAGAATGCGGCCCAGTCTGGGACCCCAGCCCTCTTCCTGGGCTCTGGTTCAGCCCAAGAGAGGGGCCGGGGAGTGAGGCCACCCCCTCTGGAAGGAGAGAGAACCCTGAGTCTCTGTCTTGCTCCACTGGGGAAGTTCCACCGTTTGGGTCCAAGATTGACTCTGCCACCAATTTGATGGGTGATGTCCCCGTCCCCCTGCCCCCCAACTCAGGCCCTTTCTTTTCTGGACTTCAGCTTTATTCTCTGAAAATGAGAGGCAGGGAGAGAAGCACTTTCGCAGTTTTCCAATGGGACTCCGTCTTGTTTCCACCAGAGCAGTTCTGCTTTAAGCAGTTTGCCTGAGGATTCCTTCCTGCACCAAACAGTGGCTGGGCTGAGCACCCCTGTTGTGCTAGGTTGGGGTAAAGTTTAAAGGGACAGCCTGGCCAGGTTCTGGCTTGAGAAGGGGAGCCCCACTCCCACAGCCTGCGCTGGGGCCACGTGCAGCTCTAGGGCTCGGTGAGGGGGCTCCAGGGTCACACCAGCTATGACTCACATCCCAGGGCTGCCATTTTCTAGCTGTGTCACCTTCTGGGGCCCTAGTGCCTCAGGCTCCTCACTGTGCATGAGGAGAACGCCTGCCCCACCCCCCTGAGATCACCTGGCATAAAGCCTTCAAAGGGTGCACGGTGGGTGCTCCGTAAGCCTCATGCATGCTAAGTCGCTTCGGTTGTGTTTGACTCTTTGCGACCCCATGGACCGTATCTCGCCAGTCTCCTCTGTCCACGGGGGTTCTCCAGGCTAGAATACTGGAGTGGGTTGCCGTTTCCTCCTCCAGGGAATCTTCCCGACCCAGGGATTGAACCCTCATCTCTCATGTTTCCTGCATTGGCAGGTAGGTTCTTTACCACTAGTGCCACCTGGGGAGATCAGTTGCTATTATTATTCCTGAGGGTTCTGATGGCTCCTCCCAGTTCTGGGAAGGGGCAGCCGTGGAGAACAAGTCCAGTGATCCAGGCAGGGGGAAGACAGAGGGGACTGAGAACCCCAGAGGTGGTGGGCAGCCTGGGATGGGGTGGAGCCAGCAGGTGCTTCTGCCTTCATCCCTCTGCACTGCACCCCAGCCCCAGCCCAGAGAAGTCAGCAGTTCAGTGTCCCCTACTGGACCCTAACACACACAGGAGCCACAGGAAAGACACACAGGGGAAACACCTTCACACACGAGGTCCCATTGGCTGAGGAAGCCGGGAGGGGGCTGGACAGCCATGTCACCATGCAGATGAGACCTTGAGGTTCAAGTGTCAGAGAAATGAAGCACTGAATGTCCATCAGGGGCCAGAGACAGACGCCAGCCTCCTGAGCCCACAGCCTGGATCCCTGACCCACTGGTGGAAGGCAGAGCGAGGCTCAGAGCCCTGAACACCAGGCCAAGTGAACCTCAGGTCACCTGCCCTTCTAGGGGCAGGAGCGCCCTGGCACACCCTCTGCAGAGCCTCCTCCCCAGGGGAAGCAGATGGTGCGGGGCCTGCGGAGAACTGGCTGTCTCGGAGCCCAGCTGTTGCACAGATGTGAGGGGTGGAGGGAGGCGGGGAAAATGGGGGTGAGGAAGGCAGGGACCCTTGGCAGCCCCAGGAATGGTAATGAGCAGATTAGAGTTATTACAGCCAGATGACTCGGAGCGCACTAGCTCACCCCAGCAACCGCCAGCAAAGGGCAGATCACCGCGACTCCACAGCCGTCATGCCAGGCCCGCTGCGCCCCTGTCCTCCCATGACCATGACTCCGAGGCGGCCTCTGTGGCCTTCTCACGCCTCATTAGAGCCTCATGGGCGTGCCTGCTGGCTCTCTGCCCTGACATCGCCCTTCCCCCACCTCCCAAGCTTGGCAGGGAGATCCTGAAGCCTGCTTTGGGGCATTGGTAAGAGGGCACAGGATTCCTGCCCAGGGAAATTGGTATGAAGTGCCCCCATCCACTTGGAACCGGGGCAGGACAGGGTGTGGCAGGACCCATCCTTGCCTGTCTAGTCACCTTGACCAGGCGTCTGAAAACAGAGGGGACTGCTTAGATCCGGGTCAGGGACACCGCCGTCTGCAGCGAGGGCAGGTCCTCCCTCCCCGCTGGCTTCCTGTCTTCCCATCTGCTTCCTCCCAGAGCAGGAAGAGGGAACCAACATGTCATGTAGCTTAGGGCTGAACACCAGAGTGACAGTAATAAAAAGGAACAGCTGAGACTAGTGCTTACTATGTTCTAACAGGTTCTGCTCTACGTGCTGGACATGTTCTAATTCCTTTTGTTGTCAGAACAGCCCTAAGAGGTGTACTACCATCATCCCCATTTTATAGATGAGATGACTGAGGCCCAGAGCGGTTAAGTAACTGGCCCAAGGTCACACAGCTGGGCAGTACAGCTGGGCTTCAGTCTCAGCATCCTTACTCCAGAAGCCTCTCTTTCAGCTACCATATTCTGCATGTCGCTGCACCCGCTCCAGGGCCTCTGTTTCTGAGTTGGTGCCCACACCACCTCTAGGAATCATTTAGAAAGACGCTTCTCATTTCGCCTCTTCCCCCAGTCAGAAACACCCTGTGGGGTCCCAACGCTCCTATACTGGCTTTTGAACCCCATCCTTCCTGCCCTCCTGACCTCCCTCCCTTCCCCGTGGTCATCCTCCGCATGGTAGAGACCAAGCACACATCTCACACTTCTCGTCCACTTTATGAATGGTCCCACCTCTAGATATTTTGCGTGGACTGTGCCCTCTTCCTGGAATGCTTGCTCATTGCTGTAGGTTCTAACTGACTCCAGCACCCCTGGCCTGTGTAACTGAGCTGACCCAGGATATACAAGCCCCTCCAGAAGCACAATGAGAGAAGGTGGGGTAGGGGGGAGAGGCAGAAAATAAATCAGGGGCTTTGGGGAGCAGGTATGTGACTTCAGGGCAAGTCACCAGCTCTCTGAGCCTCAGTTTCTACAAAACAGGAATGTTCATCCCAGCTTCTCATGAGGTCTAACAATGATGGAGGTGATGGTCCCAATATAGCAGGTCTACGACCACCGGTTGGAACAGGTGTAGGGTGATCCCTCCTCTATCTGTGGAGTTCAGCAAAGACCCTCTGGCGTTGGCAATGCAGGAAAAGCCATCACCCGAGGCCCTTGTTTCTAGGGAGCACCTACCTTCAGTCCTCTCTGCTTTGCTCCCACCACTAATAGCAAAGCAAGGGGTTTCGGTACCCAGTGACCAGTCCTGGCGGAGGGCCCACCCCCATCTCTGGGAGCCCAGCACCAGCCATCCCCAACTCTGGGAGGGGGTGGAAGGCACCCTCCCTCCTCCACGTTGCTGTCTCCTCAAAGAGTCAGAATCCAGGGAGACGGTCTCCTGGCAGCACGGCTTCAGCTGCTCGCCTTACATGGGTGTCTGCGATGCTGGTCACGCTTGGGGGCCGCAGGTGCTTTGGCGTCAGGGCTGACTGGACCCTGGGAGTGGGCTGGTGTCTGTCCAGGGAGGCTGGAGACAGGGCCAGCCCCGGGTGCACACTTGCCAGGAAGGCAGGTGACAGTACGGTAGCAGGGACAGATGAGACGGTGGTCCTGGCTTCCCCGGGCCTGTTCCTTTGGGAGGGAGGGCAGCTGGCATGCAGGTGCTCAGAGAGTGGGAAGAGCCTTCCCCGATGGACTCTGAACACCCTGGGTGCCAGCAGGGGCAGAAAACCAGGGGTGCAGGGCACGGGATTTGACAGTGGCTGTTGGCAATGTTCAGTATTCAGTGCTCCCTCACACTAGAGGCAGTGGTGACTTCAGCTCCAGGATCGTCCCACACCTCTTCACATCCACCCTCTCCTTCCTCAGTGTGTCCGCTCTGTGCCAACCTCAGCCGGATGTGGGCAGAATGTAATGAGGACCGACCTGTACTCTGGGACTTTATACCAGCGTTGGGGCCATGGCTGAGCAGGTGCCTATACAGCTCCTCGGTCCCAGTGTTTTCCCACCTTTGGGGTGAACTTGAGGTCCTAGGCCTGGCCCATCTAGGTCCTGGGGGTCCCGCCTCACTGCCTAGGACCCTGGGCATAGCTTCTGAGGTTCCCTGGTATCCATTCCTACCACTGGATACACAGAACCAAAGGCACACCTGAAGCTTGGTTTCTGCCAAAAGAATCTAGTTTGTTTGTTTTTTTTTTGGCCATGCCGAAAGGCTTGTGGGATCTGGGTTCCCTGACCAGGGATCGAACCCACGTCTCCTGCAGTGGAAGTTCAGAGTCCTAACCACTGGACCTTGACGGAATTCCCATAGGAGAGTCTAATTTTTAGAATGGACTTTAAAAAATAATTTACAAAAATTACTTTAAAAATAATTCACCTTTGTATTTTTGAGTGGGTCATGCACTTACGTGATTCAAAATTCAAAAGGGATATACAAGGGAAGGTCATTCCTCCACTCTGGGCTGCCCATCCAGGTCCCCTCTCCAGAAAGGAGCGCTATTGCCAGCCCCTGTGTGTTCTTCCAGACGGTTCCGGAGAACCATCACGTTCACACCCGTTCTCATTCGTTCTCTTTTTCAATGCATATACATCTTGCTCTGTACCTGGCTTTCTTCCCTTAAAACTATTTCTTGATTATTGTTGTATGTCAGCTGAAAACTGGTTCCTCGCTCTTATTTTATGGCTGCAGATTACTTCATTGTACGGAAGGACTGCAAATTAGTTAACTGATCTCCTATTGATGCACATTTAGCTTGTTTCTAGTGTTGGGTAATTACATTAAATATTATTACAAATAACCGTGTACCTATGCCACTTCAAATGTGTGCCAGCGAGCCTGTAGACAGATTCCCACAAGTGGAACGGCGGGCTGGGACGTGGCTAGGAGCACCCATGAAGGAAAGGAGGGGGTCAAATTGCCCTCACTGAGGCTCTCTCATCCTCCCCTCCCACCAGTCGTGCCTGCGTTTGCCTGTTCACCCACATCTTTGCCAGCACACTGTTTTATCAAACTCTGTGAGCTTTGCCAATCAGATATTTGAATAATGGTTTGTCGCTGTGGTTAGAAATTTTAAAACAGCAATTATATCGGTGGCTGTTTACTGAGCAGGAAGGCACCGTGCCAAGCACATGTTGCATGTGACATTATGCTCATTTCTCACAGAGAACCGTTGGAAACAGATAGCAGTTGTCTGACTTTATACGGAAGAAAACTGAAGCCCAGAGAGGTTGGGTATTTCCCTAAGATCCCACAGCCTTCAAGAGCAGACAAGAGATTGGAACCCAGGTTGTCTGCCTGGAGCCCATGCTTCTTCCTTGTTTCTGGCTGCCGTCCAGCTCTGGGCTGCTCAGGATCCCTCAGGGTGAGGACTATCCCCTCCTAGCCCTCCCCAATCCCACCCGGGCTCTGGGCCCCCCCCCCCCACCAGGATGTTGCTTCCCAGGAGTGGGTAATGGACAAGATCTTGGTCCCTACTGTCCTGCCCAGGGGTGGGGCTTCCCTGAGAAGAACTGCCAGAGCCCCTGCTCCACCCTCTTAGGGCAGAGGCTCAGCAGGAGGGTGGCTCGCTGGTCCTAAGCTCCAGGCAGGTGGCATCCTAGAAGGCAGAGCCAATACCAACTCTCACGGCAGGCACTCACAGGGGCTCATTTCACAGCAGCAACTTCCACGGGCAGCTCCCCCAGGCCTTTCCTTTCCGGAGTCCTCCCCCTCTGTCCTCCCCAGGAAACCCACAACCCCGGCGGCCTGTCCACATTTAGTGCTGGGTCCCCCGGGCCTGGCCCCTTTGCCCTCTGAGTCCACGCCCCCTAGTGTCTCAGGCACAACCAGCAATCAGCTGGTGAGCGTTTCTGGATTCTCCTTCAAGGGCCGAGAGGTGGGGAAGGGAAGGCACTGAGCCAGGGGTCAGGAGTCCACCTCACTCTGTGGTCCTGGGCTGGTCGCTCTGCCTCCCCGGCCTCACCTCACCCACACCTCCTGCAAGTGTCAAGCGCCTCCCCGACCTGCTCCCTCCTCCAGGCTGGCCTCTGGGCAAGAAGGCTGAGGAGACTCCAGCTGCCTAGGAGGGGCAGTTCCCTTAACACCACCCACCAGGTGGCTCCTGGGGGACTGTGAGCCCTTCACCACTAAGGCCTTTTCCCTACTCCACTCCCTTGGGCCCCAGACACTCAAAACTCTGAACTCTGGGCTGATCTGTTCAGTGCCATAGAGCAGTGGAGAAGGGCTCCGCAGGGCAGGGGTGCGTGTGTGTGTGTGTGTGTGTGTGTGTGTGTGTGTGTGTGTGTGTGTGTGTGTGTGGAGTAGGGAGAGAGAGAGGGAGAGAGAGAGAATGAGAAAATTTGCAAACGAAGATTGAGCCCTGGGAAGTGTTCTGCCTGGAAGCCTTTCGAGGAGGCTGTGGACAGCGTCCCGGGGGACTCAAGAGTGGCAGGTTTGTCACTCAGGCAAGGATGAGCTGTTATCAAGCACCCACGGGGTGTCAAGCTCATCACTGGTTGCTGGGGGCACATGGAGCTCCCAAAGCAAAGAGAGAAGAAGGTGGCTTCAGCCCCAGAGGATTCCGGACACACGGAAGAGCGACTGACTTAGAAAGATCCTTGACTGTTGCCCTTGGGTCTCTGCTGAGTCTGAGGCTCAGAGAGGCTAGGTGAAGGTCTTGAGGTCGCTCTGCAAACCAGATACAGGTCGGGTCCTGAGTCCGGGACTCCTGGCCCGGTGCTCCCTGCAAGGCACCGCCTACCACGCAGTTGAGCGGAACACATGCCCAGACTCTCAGTGCCTGATGTGGGCTGCGGAGGGCATCTTTTTGGGTCTGCTGGGCTAAGCAGATGGAGGGAAGGTGGCCGAGAATGGTGGGGGCTGAGGAAAGTGTAGAGACCTGCTCACTGCCTGTCGGAGATGACGGTGACCCAGGTCTGAGTTCTAGCCCCAGCATTCCACACTCGTGTGATCTTGTCAGGGTTCTTCTCTGAACCTCGGTTTCGTCTCTTGGGACAGCAGGATAACAACAGGATGTTAGCAGGTTAAAGAAAAGCCTCTGGCCTGTAGCAGGGCTTCACAATTCTGCCCAGGAGTCTCGTAGAATGGAACTGGCCCCAGACAGAATCTGAGGGAAGCCAGATAAACAGAAAAGAGGGCTGTTTGGTGTCCAGCTGTTCTTGTCTGGCCCCTAGAATCTCTCAGCCGTGGAGCCAGGGGAGCTGGTGGTGGAAATTCCAGGCAGACAGCCAGAGTCCACCCAGAGGGGCCCCAGTCCACACCAGCCAGAGCAGCCCCCACCCCCTGCCCCCAGCCCTGCTGAGACCACTCCCCCATCACACCCGGGGCCTCCATGGGGAGGCGCCCACAGCAACGGGGAATCCCAGAGCTACCCATTTCCAGACACGGCCCAGGACATCTGCTGTGCCCGTGCTGCCCAGAACTGCTGGCTGGCATACAGACAGACAGGCAGGCTGGCCAGCGGGCACCCGGGAGTGTAAATTCCACATTTGCATCATGGATGTTCCTGGCCCCAAGGGCTGCTGACCTTTACAGCTGCTGCCTGAGTCCTCCTTTTCCTGTCAAGACCTCTGGGCTCAGCCTGGCTGGCCACCCCTCGGATGCTGGAGTCTTCTGGAATAGCAGGAGAGGCAGGGGGGCCAGGGACTGCTGGGCAGGGGGCTTGAGAGGTGGGGCCCACCTCTTCACCCAGGCGGGGGGGCCCACTGTCCCCTGACTCAGAGTCAGCTATGCTCCCCCCCCCCCCCCGCCCAGTCACTGCCTGACTCACAGGCAGCTTGGGCCCCAGATTAGCAATATCACTGAGACATCGGTCGCCCCCGGCTGGCATCTCCCCTGGGATTGCCCCATCTACACTGAATGACAGCGGTGCTGAGCACAGTGGCAGCTTTTCTGGGCTCAGCAGTCAGGCCTGCCCTTCTGAGGGGCAGAAACCTCTACCCTCTACCCCTCCCGGCCCCAGAGGACTCTTGTCACGGGTGGCTTGGTCAGGCAGCTGGCTGGGAAAATTCCCCCAGATGCATCTTAATTAAAATCCATCTAAGTGATAGTCATTCAGTCATGTCTGACTTTTTGCAACTCCGTGGACTCTAGCCCGTCAGTCTCCTCTGTCCATAGAATTCTCCAGGCAAGAATACTAGAGTGGGCAACTAGAGTTGCTATTTCCTTCTCCAGGGGATCTTCCTGACCTAGGGATCGAACCTGAGTCTCCCTCATTGCAGGCAGATGCTTTACCATCTGAGTCATCTTAAAGCCCTCCAAGAAAGCAGGCTTTGCCCAGCTCCCAGGACCAGTGACTCCTGGCCCTGGGGGTTCACAATCAGAAGATCCCATTTACTCACATTTATCATCTACCCCACAGATCTCTCTGGAACCTGGTGCTGGGGTTGCTTTGATGAGTGTTATGGGTTGAAACATATCCCTCTCCTCCTGACCCACCTCCAGAGGATACACTGAAGGCCTAACCCCCAGACGTTCGAACATGAACTTATTTGGAAAAAGGGTCATTGCAGATGGAATCAAGTTGAGAGGAGATTGTACTGAAGTAGGGCAGACCTTAATTCAATATGACTGATGGTGTCCTTATCAGAAAAGGGAAGACGGCCATGTGAAGACGCAGACACAAGAAGAGAACACCACGTGATGGCATGGGCCGGGACTGGAGAGATGCATCTACATGCACAAGAACGCCAGGATTTCCGGCAATAGTGGAAGGAAGCTAGAAAGGCAAAGGGGATTCTCCCCAACGGATCTCAGCCACACCAGAGCCCTGCTGACGCGTTGACCTCAGACTTCTGGCCTCCAGAACTGTGAGACAATGCATTATTACAGTTGTAAGGCACCCAGTTTGTGGCACTTTGTTACAGCAGCTCTAGGCAATGAATACAGTAAGTGACAGTGTTCTGGTTCACTGGAGCTTACAGTGTAGCAAGGCGACAGGGGCCCATTAACAAATGTATAGAAACAGGGCACTCTGCTAACAGTAGCTGACCTTTACGGAGTGTTCGCTCCCTGCCTGGCACTGTTACAAGACTTTTTATGTACCAATTTTAAGAAATTTATTTATTTATTTATTTGGCTCCGAAGGGTCTTAGTTCTGGTGTGCGGGATCTTTAGTGGTGGCATGTGGGATCTAGTCCCCTGACTAGGGATCGAGCCCAGGCCCCCTGCATTGGGAGTGCAGATCTTAGCCACTGGACCACCAGGAACGTCTCTATGTAACAATTTTAACCTCCATACCAAAATCATGAAGTAGATGGTGCTTTTAGGATGTCCATTTTACAGATGAGTCAATTGAGGTAGAGAAAATTTGGATAGATTACCTGTCAATTGCCAATAGTTGGCGTATTGCAGAGAGAGGATTTGAGCACAGGCAGTTTGGCTCTGGATCTGATGCACTTTGCCACCACTCTACATCCCTATGAAGGAAACAGGAGGAAAATCAAGAATGTAGACGTCGGGGGTGGCATGTAGAAAGACAACCAAGGATCCTCTTAAATGCAGGTGGGGGGGGGGCGAGACTTCCCTGATGGTCCAGTGGCTAGAACTCTGTTCATCTGATGCAGGGTGCCCAGTGTGATCCTTGGTTGGGGAACTAGTTCCCACATGCCACAACTAAGATTCCAAGTGCCGCAACTAAAGATCCCACGTGCCATAAGGAAGATAATACATATAAATGAAGAAATATTTAAAAAACTACAAATGGGACATATAACCTCCTCTTGCTCAGACCTTCAATGACTCGCCTTCCTCAAAGTCCAGGCTCCCCTATGGGCCCCTCTTCCATCCTCCCAAGGGCAGCTGAGCCAGGCGGAGGCTAAGAGGGCAGGCTTGAGAGGGAGGCAGATCTGAGCTTGAGTCTCTGTTCTACCACTGATGATTTGTGTGGCTTCAGAGCCTCAGCCCTTTCATCTGTAAAATGGGAATGCAAAGAGGACCCCATGGCTGTGGGAGGGTTCCATGAGATAGTGAAAAGTGCCCTCTTGCAGCAGCTACTACCTCCATTGTCCCCACGCCCACCGTATGCCTCTAGTTGCCCCTCCCTGGAAGTTGCAGCAAAACAGGCCCTGACAGGCTGGCAGGTCCCCATGCTTTTGCTCATGCCGTCCCTTCTGCCTGGGTACCTTTCCTGCCCTTCTTTGCTTCCTCCAACTTGAGGTATCCTTGGTTCTGCCCTCCACCCCCATCTGGACTTCAGTGTCCCCCACCGGGGTCTTCTAGGGACACCTCCCAAGGAGCCTGGAAACCCTGCCACAGGAGAGGTCCTGCACCTTAGCTCCTCTATCCCCTGGCAGAGGTTGAGGCCCGGTCTTGCCTCAGTTTACCCATCCTAACTGCTCTGGTGCCTGGCATCCTTGCCCTTCTCTCACTTGTCCATCTGCCTACCAGCCAGCCCCCCATCAACCCCTCACTCACTAGCTACCCTGCCACCCCCCTGTCAGCCAAGTGTCAGCCCCAGCAGGGGGTAAAAGAGGGGGGACCCCCCTCTCTCCAGCTGACAGGCAGATTATATGGCTGTTTTTCCCAGAAAACAGTGGGTGACAAGGGTAATTAACTGCCTGCCAGCTAGCCACCCTGAGCAGCCGGCTCTGCCCCTGGGA
Organism: Okapia johnstoni; assembly: GCA_024291935.2. Classification (NCBI taxonomy): domain Eukaryota; kingdom Metazoa; phylum Chordata; class Mammalia; order Artiodactyla; family Giraffidae; genus Okapia; species Okapia johnstoni. The sequence goes on along the minus strand of JAGTYA010000026.1, from coordinate 10,297,272 downwards.
GATGGTGACAATAGAGAAGTCCTCCTTCACCTCCTCCTATGGCCGATGTCTCCTCTCCTCCAGAAAGTTTCTGGGTGCCAGAGCCTTGGGGTCCCCAGCCCCTGAGTCCTCTGATGGGGGCTTGTCAATGGAGCCATGTCATGTTGGCCAGGGGAGAGGTAAGAGTTTTGCCTGTGGCCTTAGAAGGTCTGGGTTCCAGTACTCCCTTGTTTTGCTGTGTGACCTTTGGCAAGTCGCTTCCCTTCTCTAAATCCCAGGGCCCTAGTATCCACATGGAGGGGATGAGCTTCAAGGCCCCTCCATCCTGTGACTTGTGGCAAACGCAGCTAACTACCCACATGATACCCATTCCCCTTTTGCTAACCACACTCCAATTTTGTGAAGGGTTGCCTTGTCCCCATCCCCATGGATGGATCAGGGCTAACCTGAGCTAATCATGCTCCCCAATTTCCCATGACTCTATGTCTGACCAATAAAGCATAAGCAGAAGTTAATTGTTTGGGGTTTAAGGAGAGTTTTTGCTTTTTTTAATAAGAAGCAGACTGAGCTGTCGTGTTCCTTTGACTCCAACTTCTCTTTTTCTTGCCAGGAACCTAGACGTAATGCCTGGAGGTATGGCAGCCACTGTGGCATCATGAGGTTGAAAACCGACATCTAAGGACAGCCTTACCTCTAGATTCCTTGATATGTGAGAAGAGAAATCCCTGAAATGTTTAAGCCACAGTTTTCAGGTTTTCTTTGACTAGTGATCAAATGTTTTTCTCACCAGTGCAGATTAAAATCTGTCTGTGAATGTCTCCATTGCTCTAGGCCACTGTAGGATATTTAGACCCTATGGCACTATTACATGCCTGTTAACCAACTGAGTGGATAGTAAGGATCAAGTTTATATAAGTTTATGATAATAATAGTAATTGTCATATCATTATTACTATTATTATTACAACCCCATATATTGAGGATTTGCTATACCCTGTATATTAAGTATTATCTCATTTAATACTGACAGTAACACTATGAAGCAGAACCCTAACTGTTCCCATTTTACAGATGAGGAAAACTGAGGCCAGAATGGATCACACAGCTGGCAGATGGTTAGGCTGAAATCTACTCTGTGTCTGTGGTCTCCAGCCCACACTTTCTGTTCTCCTCTCCTTACACTTTTGGGTCAGCTTGATCATTTTGTCTTTTGCCCAAAGAACAGGCTAGGGAGGAAGAATGGTAGCTCTAGATAGCGTGGCCCTGGAGGTTCCCAGAATTTAGCTGTCATAGGCAACTGTGCTGAGCTTGGGGAGCTGAGGTCTGGGATGAGGGCTGGAAGTCAGGGGAGGCTGAAAGAGAGGATCTGGGAGGGAGGGGGTCAGAGGGCTCACGGTGGACCAGGTGATGAGGAGTCTGTCCCCAGGGCCCCCGGCCTCAGTGATCCAGACCATGAGGGGACCACGAGGTGCTGCCCACCTGGCCAAGACCCCTCTGGAAAGAACCCCCTGTTCTCAGAGTTATCACCACAGAGGAAAAGCCTATGGAGGAAACCAGGCCCAGCCCCTCTCCTGGCCCCTTGGGCTGGTGCCTCCTTGCTCAGCCAACTTGGCCAAGGGCCTGATCTGGGAAGGAGCCCTGAACCAGGCAGCAGGTCCCCGACCTCCAGGGGCTCATACTCTAGGTCAGCCCGGAGAGCTCCTATTCCAGAGGAGGAGAGCTGGGGAAACGTGAGAGCTGAGGGCAGAGAAGGGAGGGAAGGAGGGCTCCAGGGAGTGGGACCCGCACGGCCCAGGCCTGCTGGCTGGGCAGGGAGGGGCTTCGCAGCGGCCGTGTGAGGGGCAGAGAAGAGAGAGGAGGATGGGGGTAAGCGGAGGTCAGCCCTGGGGTTTGAGAAGCCACACTGTGCCACATGGAGGAGTGCAGTGTGGAGGAGTGGGCGACGAGCCAGAAAGAAGGAACAGGCGTTGGGCTAGCGTTTGAAGCAGCCCTCAGGTGTCTCCTGGCTTAGATGTGCTGCGTCTCCGAAGACATAGTTTAGAAAACCATGCAGAATGGGCTGCATGGAAACATTCATGAGAATGAACCCACCGGGATGAGGGACCCAGGGAGGGTCTGCAGTTTCCCTCAGTCCCTCCCTCAGTCCCACCCTCAGACTACGGGGCGAGAGTTGTTTTCTGTTCCAGCGTTTCCTGTGAATTAATGCCATATCCACAACGATGCCCGTGGTGGCTGAGGAACATTTATCTTGCAATGTTTAAACAATTTCTATTACTCTTAAATCCGTACAGATAAATTTAGATATAACGTGAGTGGAGTATGATACTGATTCTTTACATTGCCAAGTAGATGGGCATTGAACACTAGAATGGCTGAGAGTATTATTTTTTTTAAATGTCTCATAACATTTAATTTTAATTAATTAAAAAATAAAAATTTGACTTTTAGATGTTTTCTTAATTGAATTTGTATTCTGCCTTATAATGTCAACAAATAATTTTAATATGTTAAAAATATATATTTTTTGAAAAATATTAAAACATTTTTACATTTTACTGTAACTCGTCATTGTCATGAAAACACATTTTGTCTCTTCAGTCTTTTCAGATCACTCCTTTTACTAGAACACAAATTAGCATTTTTGGTGAAATGAAGGCATGAACATTTTTTGTGGAATAAAACTATAATAATTTATGAATAATGCATGTATTTATTTTATCACTTGTCTGAACGCAGCCGTTCCACCAACAGAATACCCAAACACACCAGCTTTCAATCATATACAAAGCATAGCTTTATACATACTTTTCAATTTTACCACTATGGAGGTATATTTGTCAAGGTAAGAGAAGGGAACATATTTTATTTAACAGCTTGTTTGCTTGATTTTTAAATATTTAGGCATATGGTGTGTGGATCTCCATTTATGCTCTTGCAAATATTAGAGACAGGTCTAGGTTGTTTATTGATATATAATTCACACATCATGAAGTTCCTCCTTTTCAACTGTACATTTCAGTAGTTTTCAGTATATTCAAAAAGTTATTCTTCTACCCACTCACCATCTAATCCCAGAACATGACCCCCCAAAGAAACCCTGCTCCTACTAGCAGTCATTTCCATCCTTCCCTGCCCCTGAGCCCCCGGAGATCACTAATCTACTTCCTATTTCTATAAATGTGCCTATTCTGGATATTTCATATAAATGGGATTATACGTGTGGCCTTAGCGTCTGCCTCTTTCATGTAGCGTAATGTCTTCAAGGATCATCCTTGTTGTAGCATGCGCCAGAATTCCACCCCTTTTAGGCTGAGTAACATTCCACCACATTGGATATGCCGTGTTGATATCCATTTATCAACTGATGGGCATTTAGATTGTTTGTCTTTTCTTGGCTCTTGTGAATAATGCAGCTATAAACATTCAAGTACAATTTTTTGGTGGACATATGATAGCTGGATCTTCCCCAGTAGAGAATCTGCCTGCTATGTGACAGATCCAGGTTTGATCCCTGGGTCAGTAAGATCCCCTGCAGAAGGGACTGGCTACCCACTCCAGTATTCTTGCCTGGAAAATTCCATGGATAGAGGAGCCTGGCTACAGTCCACGGGGTCACAACGTTGGACACGACTGAGAGCAACTAGCACACTTTCACAGTAATCTGTATTTAACTTTTGAGGAATTGCTGAACGATTTTCCAAAGTGGCCGCATCATTTTTTGCATTCCCGCCAGCAATGCACAGGGGTTCCGATTTCTTCACATCCTTGCCAGGACTTGTTATTGTCTGACTTTTTGACTCTAGCCTTCTTAGTTGATCTCACTGTGGTTTCCATCTGCCTTTCCCAGATGACCAATGGTGTTGTTTCCCAGATGACCAACCTTTCGTGTGCTCTTTAGCCATTTGCAGATCTTTTCTTTGGAGAAATGCTTATTCAGTTCCTTTGCCTACTTTTGAACTGGGTGATTTGGGTCTGTGTTTTTTTTTTTCCATTTATTTTTATTTTATTATTTTTTTGGCCATGCTGCATGGCATGTGGCAGGGATCGAACCTGCATCCCCTGAGTTGGAAGCTCAGAGTCTTAACCACTGGACCACCAGGGAAGCTCCCAGACCAAGTCTGGTTTTAATACTTGTAAAGATACAGCAACAATCACTATGGATCCAACACAGAAGCCTTATGTTTCCTTTCACACTAGCCTGTGCATTTTGGGATGAGCAGACTGCCTTTTTGAGGGGGTCATACTGGGTGGCTTGCTGGATCTTTGTTCCCCAACCAGGAGCTGAATCTGGGACCTTGACTGTTAAAGTGTGGGGTCCTAACCACTGGACCGCCAAGGAATTCCCCAGACTGGCTTTTTGTGGTTGCAGACCTAGTTCCTACTGCCTCCCTTTCTCACTTTCTCGGTAAAGCCTCCTTGGTAATCCTTCCCTGCTTCTCAGAGTGATAACTGACCACACTGCAGTCGATCATTGTTGCTTGTAGCCCGTAGCTGGGAACTTGGAGCCAGCTGGCCTGGTTCACACCCAGACCCCCAAGTCTCAGCCATGCAAACCTGGGCAGCTAACTTCTCAGTGTCTCCTCTGTGAGATGGAATTGTAAAGTCTTTGTCATGGCCTTGTTGGAAGCACTTGCTGAGAACACACACATAAATCCTGCTGCATGTTGTGCATGACCTGTACTTCGTGGCTGTCCCCTAGGCAGAGCACTGCCAATGACAGAGGGTCACAACTTTCAGGGCAGGACTTGCCGTTTATGGATGATATTAACTGGAGGAAGCTGTTGTGATATCTGGCTGAAAATCGCCTCCCCATGAGTCACCCCCACTGCAGGGTCCTGGGGCAGCAGCCTCTGCTTGCTGAGTCCTCCAGTTTGGGGCAAAGGCTATGGATACCCCCACCTCTTCCAGCCCCAACTGTCCATCCACCCCTCCCCTCTGTGTCACCCACACCTCCTCCCTCCTTCCCGAGTAGCATGTGACTGCTCAGGGGACGTGAGAGGCAGCTGGAAAGTGACACAACACCTCTAATTACCCTTGTTCCTTCCGTATCCCAGCGCCTAAATTTAGCCAGCAGAGCCTGGGCACTGGGGACCTGACTCCTCCCCCATCAAGCCCCCCACCCTCAGCAAAGACAGGAAAATGAGCCCCAGGACAAGGCTTCTCACCCAGCCCCTGCTCCTCACTGCCCCAGGGGTGGGTAAGGGATGCTGCTAAGAGGCCAGCTGGGGGCACTGGGCTCAAGAAGGGGCTGTTGCTGCTGCTGCTGACAGCTGGGGCCCCGAGTCATGACGGAGCAGGGTGCCACTTTGCCACTCCCTGACCTTCTTAATGATGGGGAAGCCTGGGAGGGAGGGTCAGAGAAAGTGGTCAGGCTCAGAAATCAGACAGCCCTGGGTTCTTAGCTTCTGCTCTGCCACCTGAAAACTGTGTGACCCTGGGCAAGTCAGCAAACCTCTCTGGGCGTGTTTCCTCATCTGAAAAATCGGGACAATCATAGAATCTCCCAAGAAAGGTAGTCGTGAAATTGAAATGAAATGATGCAAGGAAAGCATGTAACACCAAGCGGGTGCCCAACAGATGGTCTCAAGGCCCACCCCCTCCAGGAAGCCTTCCTGGCTGGCTCCAGCACAAGTTCCCCCGTGTCCCCCAGGGGCAGCGTGTGTCTGCTGCCGACTGCAGCTCCCCCCTCCCCCAGGTTCCAGGACAAGATCCACAAGGGGAGGGCTTGATTGTCGCTTGTCTTTAAGGTTGCAGGAGAGAGTTGCAGTAAACTCCAGAGAGTTGCGGTAAACTTTGGGATAAATAGACAAAGAGGGGGTCAGCAGGTGGGACTAGAAGGCTGGACCCCGAGGAAGGGAGTCAACTGAGGGAAAATGTGCCTCCCCAGCTCTGCACCCCAGAGACGGTGACGGTGGCTTCACACTGGAGCCGGGAGCCAAGGTGTCCTGGTCAGGGTGGGCGCCACCAGAATTGGTCAAGGTTTGGATCACCCTCATTTCTGGGTCTCTGGGCCTCAGTTCCTCATCTGCAAAATGGGGCAGTAAATGTCAGCCTCCTAGGGGTGGACAGAAGATGAAGTGGGGCAGCTGACTGGGCACCCACCCCGTGCTCCCTGTGGATGGGGCCTCCAGCTGGGTGGGGTGGAGCCTGAATCTCCTGTTTCGCCCAATGAGACAGCTGTGGGCCCTCTGGGCAACTTCCCTGAATACAGCTCTGACACACACACACGCACGCACTGCTTCTTAGCCACCCTGGAGCTCCTGGGCACAATCCCTCAGGGGCACGTTGGGGAACAGGGGGTGCTGGGACAGCCAGTCTCACGGCACTGGCCCATGGCCTCCCTACACTCTTAGTGCCAAGCTGTCATCTGGACTCATAAGACAGTTATACCTCACTGATGGGGCACTTGCATTATCCTACATCACCATAAGGATTTGGGGGCACAGAGGGGTTAAGGAATATTACAGAAGGACAGAACTTGGGTTTGGACCCAGACAGTCTGGCCACAGAATCTGTGCTGGGAGCGACTACATGCCTCTGCCGCCCTGGTTGGGTTTAGCCCTTCTCCCCTGAAGGGCTGGAGTGATTAGACAGCTTTACAGAGTGGGAGGTGATGCTTCAAGGTGTTGAGGTAACACCTCAGAACTTAGATTCTTCACCGGAATTTCTCTTCACTGAGGGGGCTCATGGAGTTTGAGCTTCTCTCTTGAAATATCTAATAATAATAAAACAACTAGCAGCTAATACTCTTCCAGCCCGTTTCATACACTACATGCTCATCCTAAAACTTGGCATGTAACTCATTTCATCCTCATGACGGCCCAAAGAGGAGGGGAACTGTGAATTTCTTCATTGTCCAGATGAGGAAACTGAGGCTCATAGACGGTAAGTCACTGGGCGAATCTCAGAGCTCGTGGTGGAGCCGGACCAAACCCAGGAGGCAGCTTGGCTCATCATTCATTCATCCCTCCCTCACCCCACCAGCCTCAGCCTCCTGCCTCCATCTGCTGTACCTGGTGCAAAGCCCCCTTCCCTTCCCCCTGTCCATCCCCCTGTTGGGAAGCTGCATCCTGGCCACCAGGAGGGACCTTCCCCCAGCAGCCAGGATACTGAGGAGCAGCCAAAGCAGCGCCCTCCTTGCCACTCCAGCCAGGAAGGAGGGGTGGGCTTGTCCTAGGATAGTCCCAGGTCAACCCTGCAGGGCCCCTGCTGGCCCACCCCGCCTCCCTCTGCAGGCGTGGCCTGGCTGAAAGCTCTAGGAGCCTCACAAGCCGCTGCCGAAGGTAAACATGAGACTCAGAGACAGAACGACCTGAGCCCCTTAGGAGGCTTAGAAATGTTTTCCCAGCTGCCTCCTTTCTCGACCTGGCTCCTGCCCGGGATCCAGTAAGTGGTATGAGCCTAAGAGCAGCTCCGGGGCCCTTAACAACTACTCCTTCAACCACGCAAGGAGAAGGTTGCTCCCATAAAGGGCTCCATTAAATCCTTAGCCAAGGGCTGTATTCTCCCTTTCCATCTCAGGCGAGGGGGGAGGCCACTTGACCAGTCCTCTCAGAGAGAGCTGAACACTTAAGGTCTTCGTTAAGTGGCAGCTTATCATCATAGTTCTCATGATCATTTCATCATGATCATGATGAAATAAATGATCAGAGATTAAAGACCACACAACCCCGTGCGTTGAGAAGGGGGTTAAAGGGACCCACCCAGGCATGCCAAAGGGGTAACGAAAGTTTCTCTCCTGTATTTACTCCTCCAACGGTGAGTGGCTCAACCTTCTGGTGCCTCTCTGGGCATGTGACTCTCCGGCTGGGGGACGGGGTACCTGAGTGATAGCATCCAGAAGAACAGGCAGTCTGGATGTGGGGCCTGGCACAGGGAACCAAGCTCTCTCAGCGGGTTGTATATTATCTGCAGTAAAGATGGTACATTTCCAAGCGTTCTATTGAAACTACAGGGAAGGGAGACTGGAAAGGATCCAGTGGGTGAGGGATGATACCTGGAATAGAATTGTTTCGTGCCTGTTGTTACTGCTTAACAGGTGTAAATGCCCCCAGGGTTTTCCTTTTTCATTTGGTTTTGTTTACAGATTTATTTCAGTGGCAGAACAATTGGGTACAAGGGTTCTGGAGGTTCTCTTCTGACCTGTGTGTTGTTTAGAATTATGTTCAGCTAAAGGAGACAGAAAAGCTCAAAGAAATAATGTGTTGAACAATAGAGAATCTCTTTTCTCCCAAGCAAACAACATTTGGAAGGACTAGTCCAGGACTGATGTGGCAGCTCCATGAACATCGGAACCCAGATCACCTCCTTCTTGTTGTTCGATCTTCATCCTTAACACGTGGTGTCTACCTCATGATCCAAGGTAGCTGCTCCAGCTCCAGCAATCACATAAACACTCCAGCCAGTGGAAAAGCAGCAGCAGAAAGGGTAAAAATCTCTGTCTTTAAGTGACATTTCTTACACCCCAGTGGCAGAGGTTATTCACATGGTCATAGTTTACTATAAAGAAGGCTGGTAAATATCTTTATTTCAAACGGTTATGTGCCCAGCAAAAAATCAGGAGTACTATGGCAAAGAAGATGGGGAGCACAGATTTTGGGGTGTAGTTAGCAGTCTTTAGTACACCGTAATGTTCTTCCATTCCACTGGCCATGTATTTTCTGGCAGTGTGTTCCAGGCACCCTGGGCTCACCCACAACTTATTCTCATGTGTTACTCTTGACTCCTCATCTCAAAACCCGAACTACCCCGAGAGCAAGACCTGGCTCCCGAAACATGGCCCTTACCCTGGCTTTCAAGGCTCTTGGATGTTGAGTTTCATCACCTGCTATAACCCCTTGCAGCCCTCGCCCAGTGGCTCTGAGCCCCCCACTTGCTCCATGAACCCAGATTAGTCCCTCTGCTGGCATGCCTCCTCTGGGGCCTCCTCTGCCAGGGGGTCCCCGATTCAACCCCAAAGACTCACCACGGAAACATTGTCTTGTCAGTGCAGCCTCCCTAGGCCCCTCTGGGGAGAATCAGAACCCTTTCTCCTGCCCTCCCTTGGGCTTCAGGAGCCTTCCGTCATCCCTCTATTTATAGCCTGTTCAAGTCAGGTGACCCTGGACACATTGCCTGGAGAGAGGGAGGGGCCCCAGGCTGGGAGAGCAGGTTCTGTGACCTGCCTCAGGAAGGGCTCAGAGTTTTCAGGACAGCTCCACTGGCCTGATGTTCCCACATTCATCTGTCTACTGGAGGATGGGGGAGATGGAGCTCCCATACCTGGAGCAGCCCCATCACCATGCAAGCGGATGGTCTCCTGTCTCCCCAGCTTTGCCGAGTGCCTTGGGGTCTGGGCTGTGCTCCTCTCCATCCCTGGAGGCCGGAGTCCAGCCCTGGGCCGGAACTTGCCTCCACCATTGCTGCTGTGAGTGACAGGTTCAGGTTAGATGTCTCCATCTGACTGGGGAGGGGACTCAGTCCTGCTCTGGGGTAGGGTAGCGGCCGAGATGCCCCGACTGGATGGGAAGGCAGGAGCTGGCTGTAACTCTGGGGAGGCAAGGAGGCTCTCTCCCCCGATACTCAGTCTCCCCCTTGCTTTCCTGGAAGGTCCAGGCCACCCATCCTGGATGTCAGAGAAGCATCCATGCTTCGGAAAGCCAAGCAGGGGACTTCCCTGATGCTCCAGTGTTTAAGATTCTGCGCTTCCAATGCAGGTGGCACAAGTTTGATCCCTGGTTGGAGAACTGAGGTCCCACCTGCTGTGCCGTGACACCAAAAAAAAAAAGAGAAAAATACCCAGTGAACAAAAACAAAACAAAGAAAAAACCACAGGAAGCCAAGCAGGGAAGAGAAGGGTCTTGCAGCCCCACACTCAATGTCACTGTCACCCCATCCAGGCCACCCCCTCCTGTCAATGCTATACCTGGATCCAATGCGACTGGTTCCTGTGCATAAGCCCCCCCCCCCAAATTACAGCCTTCCCACCCCCATCCCCGAAGGCCTCTCCCCACCCCAGTCCCCCATCAGCACCATCCCCTTTCCTCCCAGTACCCTGACAAATCTGAATTCTAAGCCAGAGTGACCTGGGGGTCCTGAGCCCGACACACACCCCCTCTGCTCCCACCCCCCACTTCCACCCCACTTTCCATTAAAGATGCCGACACAAGCATCAAGGACAGCCACCAGCTGCCCGCTCAGTGCCCACCCTGCCCTTTCACAAGCCTCCATGCCCGTCCCCGACTGCCGGGACCAAGGGACACTTTGTCACTGCCAGGGCTCACAGGCCCAGCTGACCGGGACCTTCCTGCCTGCTGTGGGCCATGTGACAGGCTGAGTCCAGTACACCTGCCCAGAGCTTCACCTGAACCAGGGCCAGGCTCCAGTGTTTAGAACCAGACACACCTAGCGGTATGACCTCGGGCAAGTTACTAACCTCCTCTGAGCCTCTGCCATTTGTAGCTGACCCCAATCTGGCATGCTTCCCAGGGCAGGCCGTGGTAAAAATCCACCTGCCGATGCTGGAGACACAAAAGACATAGGTTTGATCCCTGGGTTGGGAAGAGGTGGGTGGTCCCCTGGAGGAGGAAATGGCAACCCGCTCCAGTATTCATGCCTGGAGAATCCCATGAACAGAGGAGCCTGGTGGGCTCCAATCTATGGGGTCGCGAAGAGTTGGACACGACTGAGCCTCATGCACATGGACATTGGCCTTCCCAGGAACTATTGGACACTGTGGGTTTGAGACCCCTCTCTTCTCTCCCTTACCCTTAGAAAGAGGCTCCCCCATAAGGGGTGGGTTGGGAGGGAGAGGGAGGACCAGTGTGCCTTCTGACCTTGCTCCAGGAGCTGGCCCCCAGGCCCACCTAGCTCAAAGTGGGGGAGGCCACACAGGCTGAGGAGGAAGGTGCTGGTGCCCAGGAGAAAGTCTGGGGCGCCTCCTAGTGGACACCAAGGGAATGTCTACCTGAGCAGAGGACACAGTCACCCAGCTTGTAGTCCCGCCCTGTAATTAATGGCTCTCAGCTCACAGTCGGTGTCCAGTACTGACCCATCGCTGCCAGCTCTGGCAAAAGCCACCTCTCCCCAGGGAACCTCAGTTTCTTCATCCCCCGAATGGAACTGATGATGACAATACCACCGCATGGGACCACAGCGAGGTTTCTGTGTGCCTTGCACACAGTAATGTTTCTCAAGGTCCAGAGAGGCAGGAGCTCGCCCGAGGGGCACAGTGAGTAGTGGCCGAGTCAGGGTAATGAGCCAGGGGCTCAGACTCCTGGTCCAGTGCTCTTTCCACTCCTGGGTGCTGTTCAGTGTGCCCTTGGACTCGCCAGGCCTTTTAATTCCTCCTTGTCTCTAGATGTTTTCAGATGTTTTAGCACTGTCAGTACAAGCTTATGGCTGTGTCCAATTAACCTTCCTGCCAACAGTTATGGGACATGATATCTTTTTCAGGGCTGGCTGGGATATCTCTCTTCCCATCTCCTTTCCAAAAGACAGAAGCCTCCCGTGAGCCCTGAGTTGGCTGTCATGTCCCTCTAGCTGGGGCCACGTGACCCCATGCAAGGCTGACCAGCTCAACCAGGCCCCAGGTGGGACCTTGTTTCTGCTCCAGGTAAGAAACAGGGGTTGGGGTGGAGGTGGAGAGAAAAGAGGCCTCCCCAGGGGAGAAGAGGGGTGCAGAAGGGGAGCCCCAGCCTCAGAGGATGAGTTTACGTGGTGTCTAATGAAAAGGGCCCCTCCTGAAATGCACTCTCCCGAATTCCTCTATGGTGGTGATGGTGACCCGGGGGACATGGAGGAGATCAGAGGGGAATTTGGCCCTGCCTGATGCTGTGTTTGCACAGTGGGCTCTCTCTTTTCACCTGGGTTTTGTGCTTATCTGGGGTGGCTGGAGCGCCTCCCTGACTCCCTCATGCCAGGTCCATGTCTCTGTGGCCCCTAGAATCCCCTTTTTCAGCCTGGGAGGGCTCCGGGGCCTCACTGAGGATCTGAAGGGATTGCACTCAGATATCTGTACATGATCTGTGTGCTCAGGTTCGTGTCCAATTCTTTGCGACCCCATGGACTGTAGGCCACCAGGCTCCTCTGTCCATGGGATTCCTCAGGCAAGAACACTGGAGTGGGTTGCCTTTTCCTCTCCAGGGGATCTTCCTGGCCCAGGGATGGAACCTGTGTCTCTTGTGTCTTCTGCATTGGCAGGCAGGTTCTTTACCACTAGCGCTGCCTGGGGAGCCCGTATGTGCTATATCCCCAGGTTTTAACAAACCACCCACAAGTACACAGATGCACAGACAGGCAAAGACAGAGACTGCATGATCACACAGCCCTGAAAGCTCACACACACACACATACACGCACTGGGTCCAAAAACTAGAGTCAGGCCCTTGGGAAGTGGGCCAAGCCTGGGATATGAGTGGATGGTTGGGAGGCAGTAGGGGTTCCGAGCAGAGCTGTGCCCCCTCCCAGATAGGTGTCTTTGCAGGGGGAGACCCCCACGAGGGTGTGGGACAGTGAGGACTCACTTAGGCCTGAAGCTGGTAAGCTGATCCACACTGGGGATCCGATGGCTCCATGAGGCCAGGGTGGAGCCAGCCCTGGAAGTTCTCCCCTACCGATCCCAGCTGAACCAGCTCTTACCTCCTCCCTGCTCAGCCCCTTACAGACCTCGCCCCACCTCCACTTTCATTTTTCTCCCATCTCCCCTCCCCCACTCCTCCCCTGGGGTCATCTCCTCCTGACCTTTGCTTAGCTGGCCCTTTACCCCAGTCCCTGACAGACACCAGCTTGCCCTCCAAGACCCAGCATAATGCTTCCTTCTTTCTCTCTCTTTTTTTGGCCACTCTGCTCAACTTGCAGGATCTTAGCTCCCTGACCGGGGATTGAACCTAGGCCCTCGGCAGTGGAAGCGCGGAATCCTAGCCATTGGACTGGAAGGGAAATCCCAACGCCTCCTTCTCAGAGAAGCTTTCCTGCCACCCTCTCTCTGATGCAGGATCAATCCCTGCCTCCTGGTGCCCTGGGGCCCGTGTACACACCTCTGCCATAGCTCCAAAGGCTCCTTGGTGTGATGATCGGAACGCACCTAACTTCTGGACCCTGCTAACAGGGACCGTGCTTTTTTCTCTTCTGTACTAAGGGCAACGGGAGGCTGGGCAACAGTTTTGATGGAGCTTGTAGGATCAGATTTGTGATCTCAAAAGGTCATGAGACAGCTAGCTGCCTGGTGGAGGGAGGCAGGGAGAGGGAGCATGGGACTTCTAATCGTCAGGATAGGGGGTTGAGACAGGAGAGGTGAGCAGGTTCAGGAGATATTCAGGGTATAGCCTCCCCCCACCGCCAACCAGTGGTCCCCAAGCCTGGCTATGCACCCAATTCCCTGGGGGAGACTTTAAAAAACAGATTCTTAAGCTCTACCTGGATACACCTAAATAGGATCTCAGGAGTCAGGGACAGAATCAGTAATTTTTTTTAAATTGTGATTAAAAAAAGACATTACATAAAATTTATCATCTTGACCATTTCTCAGGGTACCATTTATCATGTTAAGTAAATTCACATTGTTGTGAAAAAGATCTGCAGAACTTCTCATATCTTACAAATCTGAAACTCAACACTCACTAAACAACTCGCCACCCCACACCCCAACCCAGGCCCTGGTAATTACCGCTCTTCTTTCTGTCTCTTTGAATTTGACTACTTCTGATGCCTCATTTAAGTGGAATCATGCAGCATTTGTCTTAAAATTTTTTTTCTGTATTTGGCTGTGCAGCATATGGGATCTAGTTCCCTGACCAGGGGTTGAACCTGGCCCCCAGCATTGGGAGTATGGATTCTTAACCACTGGACCACCAGGGAAGTCCCTCTGTATTTTTTAGGATCCCCAAGTAGCTCAGATGAAGGTGGCGTGTGGCCCAGGGTTTGGAAACTACTGTCCATGTTACCCAAGCTGGAAGGACCCCTCTCCCTTTCTCTTTGCTCCTAGAAGAAAAATCAGATCTTAGCGCCCTCTGACTTTCAGAGGACAGTGTTCACTTTGACCTCTGGGGAGAATCATCTCTCAGACAGGATCCTGAAGACAACTAAAGTCAGACCAGATAATAACTCAACAACCCATATTATTGTTCATTTTCATGATCTACGTTTATGTAGTGTTTTAGATTCTGGTTACTCATGTCTGTTCCTAAAGCAGCAGCAACAGTACATTTGGGGGCCGGTGAGAAAATGCGGGGTCTCAGGACCCACTTGGGGTTCCTCTGAATAGTAAAGTTTTAGAAGCTCAGCTTTGGGGCTTAAAGAGTGGGTGGGCTGGGGGCTGGGGGAAGGAGAGGTTGTTGAGAGGCTGGGGAGGTGGCCCGGGTTGGCATGGGCTTGGTTTGTCTCTCCCACTCCACTGCCACGGTCTTGAATAAGTTCAGCACTCCAGGCTTAGCCCCTCAGTTACATGCCTCCTGGTCAGCTCTCCGGGGCTCAGCTACGAATTCCCAAGGCTCAGCCTCTGTGTGGAACATGGGCTGTCTTCTTCACAGCCCAGCTGTGGAGGATACCCTGCCCTTGGCCAGCTCCCTCCCCAGCCTGGCCTGACACAGACCCTTCCAGCAGGGCACCGGTTCTTGAGACGTCCAGCAATCCCATCAGGTCCTCGCGATGACCCTGAGAGATCATGGTCATAACAATGGCTTACTGAACACGTATTAAACTCCAGGCACTGGGAAAAGGGGCTCAGGCTTTGAAGGACACCATGAGGTTGCCACAGGGGTTATCTCTACTTGGCAGATGAGGAAACTGAGGCTCAGAAAGATTGAAATGAGTTGTACCAAGTGATAGGACTTAGCACATGTGCTATAAGTGCTAGAGCTAGGATTTGAGTTTCCATTAGTCTATCATGTCTGAGTTTTTTTTTTAATTTATTTATTTGGCCTCGACAGGTCTTATTAACAATTAGCCACATGTGGGATGTATTGGGGCTTCCCAGGTGGCTCTAGTGAAAAAGAACCTGCCTGCCAATGCAGAATACATGAGATGTGGGTTTGATCCCTGGGTTGGGAAGACTCCCTGAAGGAGGGTATGGCAACCCACTCCAGTATGCTTGCCTGGACAATCCCATGGATAGGGGCGCCTGGTGGGCTACAGTCCATGGGGTTGCAAAGAGTCGGACATGACTGAAGCAGCTTAGCTCGCTAGCTTGTGGGCTGTATTAATAGTCCTCTGACCAGGGATCGAACCTGGGCCCCTTGCATTGGGAGAAAGAAGCCGCAGCCACTGGACCACCAGGGAAGTCCCTGTTATATCTGAGTTCTTAACCATGATGCCTCCTTCTTGCTGTCTTTTTACAGAAGGGGACCCTGAAATTCAATTCTGTAATTTACCCAAGGTCAAATGGCTGATAAGTGCCAAACCTTGGACTTGAACTCAAGACTGTGTACCCCAGACCCCAGATTCTTTACTAATGAACTTGCTCTCTTTATCCCAGCAGCATGTCCACGCACTGGTCTGTCCACCCCATTTCCAGCCACATCAGACCCTTCCGCCTGGGTTGTCATGTCAGTGCTAACCGGCACCGGCAGACCAGGGTCCCTGGAGCCACAGCTGCAGCCAGGAACACAGGGAGCTCAGCACTGCGGGCAGAAATGGAAAGTGACACTTCCTGGCCCCACGGGTCCTCGCCTGAGCCGGGGAGCAGATCGTGCACCTGGGCACGGGAGGTGGCAGAGCGCAGCAGCTGTCAGAGGATCAGGAGGTGAAGGGAATGGAAACTGACAGCTCACCCACTCGGGCACCGCTGGGCACCCAGCACCACAGCTGGGTTGGAAGCTGGCGGGGGCAGGGCAGCCAAGATCCTGGGATGACCCCTGGCTTTCAGTGGGCTCCCCACACAGTGGCAGGAGGACTAGGGTCTGTAAGCATGGATTCAAATAGCGGGTGACCCCTCACTAGCTCCACAACTGCAGTGCGTGTGTGCTCCTTGTGACCCTACAGACAGCAGGCAAGTTGCTTAACCGCTCTGGGCCTCGGTGCCTCGTGTATCAGATGTGGGTGGTCACAGTACCTCTGGCATTGCTAAGAGCCTTAGGAGTGTCAGCATACATAAAAATGCCTAGCTCCCAGTAAACATCATCATCTGAGTTGACCAAGTCCAAGAGAGGCAATTTACACCCTGTCGCTGTTGGGGGGGAAGGGACGACAGATGAATTATAACTAGGAGAAGCTGGTCATACCCGGCATACAGCAAGATCTAGAGCTGTAATTGTTGCTGTTGCTGTTGTTTAGTTGCTAAGTCGTGTCTGACCCTAAGTCGTGTCAGACCCATGGACCGTAGCCCGCCAAGCTCCTCTGTCCACGGGATTTCCCAGGCAAGAATACTGGAATGGGTAGCCATTTCTTTCTCCAGGGCATCTTCCCGACCCAGGGATCGACCCCGTGTGTCCTGCTTGGCAGGCGGATCCTTTACCGCTGAGCCTCTAGGGAAGCCCATCTCAGCAATAGGTATTATTATTAGGAGAAAGACAGGCTACGTAACTTGCAGAATCCAGTAAAAATGAAAATGTGGGGTCCTTGTTAAAAAACGATTAAGAATTTCAAGATGGCAACAGCAGAGCATTATCCCAAGCTTGGGGCCCTGAGCTACTTGCGCATGTTGCTAAGTCATGTCTGACGGTTTGTGATCTCATGGACTACAGCATGCCAGGCTTCCCTGTCCTTCACTATCTCCCGGAGTTTGCTCAAATTCATGTCCATTGAGTCGGTGATGCCATCCAACCATCTCATCCTCTGCCACCCTCTGCATATGTTAGACACCCGGGAAGCTGGCCCTGATCAGGAGATAGGACACCCCGGTCCTTAGAGCGGCTCCATGGTCCATCCTCAGGAAGGTTTCCTTTCTGCTCGATGCTGAATCTAAGTGAGGGCTTCCCCGAGCTTGCCTTCCCTGGTCTCCTGATTATTCCGGAAGCACTTGTGACTGGGAGCATCCAACTTGTCCTACATGAGGAGGAGGCCCTTGGGGCTGCCCCCTGGGCTTTGAGCCCTTCCAGACAGGCCCAGAGTCCTTGAATGTTAGGGCCCTTTGAGACTATCTCCAGGCCCACCCCAAGACAGGCGGGCCCTGCCCAAGGACACACAGGATGCTGCAGCAGGGCAGGACGAGGACCCCGGCCTCTGGCTTCCCGCCTGGGAGTTCTGTCTCAGGGAACCAGCTGAGACACAGTGGGGGTTCCAGGCCCGGTGGTGGGAGAAGGGTGTGTGGGGGAAAGGGCAGTCTTCCGTGGGGAGGATGGGTTTTCAGCATGGAGGAGGGGAGTTTCTGTTCTCTTGGCTTCTCCCTGTTTCTGCAGTGGCACACACTGCTTTTGTAATACCAGGGGGAAAATACCATAAATGAGCCTTCAGTTAAGGAATAGCACAGCGTTCTCATAGGAACCAAGAAGACAAGCCCTTGATGCAAAGTACATTCAGAGGGAAGAAAAAAATTTAAAAATAGAAAGACGGTTAGATCAGAGCAACTGATCTTGTTGTAATAACTCCTCAAGGCTTACCTCCCTCCATGAGAACCCTGGTTCAAGGGACTGAGATGTCTCAGCTGGGCTCTGAGATTTTGGGTGGGGGTCCGTGTGTGTGTGTATGTGTGTGTAGTGTGCTGTGTGAGTGACTGAGTATGTGGGGTGAGGGACAGTCAGTCCCTCCAGAAGCCAGGCCCCAGGGGAGAGGAGGGAGGCAGATGGCCCCAGAGAGCATGCAGTCTCTGAAACCAGGCACAGTAGAGCCGGAATCCAGCCCCATCAACGGCTCTGGTTTTCTGAGCTGCAGTTTCCTCATTTGTAAAATGGAGAAAATGACGTCTGCTTCACAGGTTTGGAGCTCTGGGGATTAAAGAAAATGAGCTGGCTCAAAGAGTTAGCACGTAGTAGGTGTTCAACCGCCATGCACACCCCCCTCCAGCCGTGACCCCTTCCCCTTATGCTGACATTGTACTGGGCGGTTTGAGAAGCTGATCCTCACCGTTATCGTCGGTGATCTGCCCCAGGGAGGGCAAGGGGAAAGGGTGGCATCGTAGAGGCCAGTATGCAATGGCATCGTAGAGGCCATGACATCCTCAGCGGGTCACCACCAAGCCTGTTCTCAGCGGGATGGACCCTCCTCCCAAGCTAACCAATGCCCGCGGAACCCTTGACGAGACCCTAGAGTAGCCATTTGGTGGAGCGTGGAGACCCCTAGTGGCCTCACGGGGGACTGCCGTCTCCTTGGGAAACCCACCAGGAGCGGAGCTCCTCTGGGAACTTTCCTCTGTGTGACCATATTTCTTGAGTCCCTGTTAAATGCCAGAGCTGGCACTAGGCGCTGTGCGAGCAGAGAGAAGAGAAGCCCACCGTCCCAGGGAAAGCCACCATCAGGAGATTTGCGGAGGCTGTTCCCCGCCAACTTGTACTCCCATATCCATCCACGAGGAAGAGAACGCAGGGGTCAGTCTGGGACCTGGGTCAAGACACTCCCTCTCCCACAAAGCACCTGGAATGAGCAAGATTCAACAGTTATTATGATTATTAAAGGTATAAAAGGGCAGACGCTTTGGGTTAGGGGTCATGCTCCCTTGTCCTTCTCTGAGCACGTTGGAAACTGCCAGATACTTGCATAAAATAAGTGCTTACTCATATGGCATCTCGTCTGATCTCTGAGGAACAGGTACTAAAGACTAGACTGTGGATGAGAGAGCTGGTGCTCAGGGAGGTTTAGATAATTAAGTAAGAGTCAGGATTTGAACTCAGGTCAGTCTGGCTCCAGAGCCTGTGCTCTTATGCAAGAGGATCTGCCAAGTGGGGCAGCCTGTGACTTGCCAAGCAAACAGACTCACCTCTCTGGGCGTCAGAGTCCTTATCATACAGGCCAGAAGTTTTGCTTTGTTTTTGTTGTTATTGTTTTAAGCTCATGTGGGCACTGGTTCTCAGTCCCGACTCTGCGTGGGGTTCACTAGATTTCCTTGGTCTGGGTACATCCTGAGCCTTGGGATCACAAAGCATCCCAGGTGATTCTGAGATGCAAGGAGGACTGGGACAAGACCCAGAGGTTAAACTTTATTTATTCTGCCAGGTGGTATTAAGCCTTGGGTGGGGAGGAGGGTTCTTCCTCCATCTCCCTGTGTCCAGTTCTGCTCAGTTCTCTTTTATTATTTATTTATTAGAGAAAAATCGCTTCCTCTAAAGTGTACAGTTCAGGAGGTTGTTCAGAGAGTAAAGAATTCTCCTGTAATGCGGGAGACCTGGGTTCAATCCCTGTGTCAGGAAGATCCCCTGGAGGACAGCATGACAAGCCACTCCAGTATTCTTGCCTAGAGAATCCCCATGGACAGAGGAGCCTGGCGGGCTACAGTCCATGGGGTCACAAAGAATCAGACACAACTGAGCGACTAAGCACACACAGCACAAAGTGTACAGTTCAGTGGGCTTTAGTATGTTCCACAAGGTTGTGCAAACATTACCACATCATATTTCAGAAATCTTTCATCACCCCAAAAGAAACCTTGTACCTATTAGCAATCCTTCCCCATCAGCTCTCCTGCTAACCCCTGGCAATCTCTAATCGACTGTCTGTCTCTACAGATTTGTCTTTTCTGGACATTTCACATAAATGGAATGTACATGGCTTTCTGTGTCCAGCTTCTCTCATTTACCTTTATATATTCAAGGTTCATCCTTGTTGTAACATGTACCAATTCCATATGGCGACATCACACTCAAAAAATCCATTCATCAGTTGCCAGGTGGTTTAAAGGCTCTGATATTCTCTTGGCCGAGAAAGGTGACTGGGTTTGCCCAGGTGGAGGGGCCAAGGGTGACACCAGGGAGCCCGGATGCTACCTCTGAAGGCTGCGTGAAGGAAAACCCAGAAGGGCAGGGATGTGAAAACCAACCCTAAAAAGCTCCAAGGGGCAGATCCAGAGCAGCCGTGAGAGGTGGGCCATAACTGTTCCCCCCGCTTCCATGAAGATAACCAGAGACCCAGGCAAAGTTGTATCCACAAAGCTGCATCATTGCAGCACAGCTGAACAGTGAAACACAGAAATAACCTGGGTGTCCAAGAAAATAAGGAACTCATTCCATAAGCGATGCTACTTCTATCCGAGGGAATACCGTGCAGTCAAACATGATGCAGTATCAGCTCACTTTATTATAGTGCCAGACCCTGCTTGTGCATTTCACATGTGCTGACTCTCACGGCTCAACCCTCATGACAAAAACATGAGGAAGGTGCTCTTAGGATCCCCATTTTAAGTGAGGAGATGAAAGTCGAGAACTGTTAGGTAACTTGCCCAAGGCTGTGCAGCTAGCAAGCAGTGTGGCTAAGATCTGAACCAGGGTCTGCTTGCTTGATATCTCTGCTCCATCACTTCTCCGAGGATAGAAAAAAATTTTGCCAGCATGAGAAATCATTCACAAAATATTAGTTCAGTGAATAAATCAGTTCATGGAATAATATGCAGGGTACCAAGCAAGACTGGAAGGAAAAACACCAGACTGTGCAGAGGGATCTCCGCACAGTTGGAGCAAGTATAATTTTTGTTTTTTGCTCTGCGTTTGTATTTTCCCAGTTTTGTACAATACAAGGGACATGTTTTCATTTTCAGGAAGAAAAGTATTTTATTTGGTTCATGTAAAAAATAAACAACTTTCATATATAGATGGTGGGAATTAAATGTGGAGCATTCCCTACGAAGGGCAACAGTTTAATATTTATCAAAGTTGCAAATGCATTTGCCCTTTGACTCAGCAATCCTGCGTAGCTCAAACTGTAAAGAATCTGCCTGCAATGCAGGAGATCTGGGTTCGACCCCTGGGTCAAGAAGATTCCTGGAGAAGGGAATGGCTACCCACTCCAGTGTTCTTGCCTTGAAAAGGCCATGGACAGAGGAGCCTGGCGGGTTATAGCTGCAAAGAGTTGGACACAGCTAAGTGATTAACAATTTTTCACTTTTCAGCAATCCTAAATCTACATTTTATCCTATAGATAGAGCTGTTCATAAATGAATACGAGGCTGCTCCCTATGAAAAGTGAAAGTGAAGTTGCTCAGTCATGTCCAACTCTTTGTGACCCCATGGACTGTAGCCTACAAGGCTCCTCTGTCCATGGGATTTCCCAAGCAAGAATACTGAAGTGGATTGCCATTTCCTTCTCCAGGAGATCTTCCCGACTCAGAGATTGAACCCGGGTCTCTCGCATTGTAGACAGACGCTTTACCGTCTGAGCCACCAGGGAAGTCTCTACTCCCTATACCATTGCTTATTATAACAAAAACTTGGAGGCAAATTAAACATGCACTGTATATAAATAATCTTTGGAAGGAATACTATACAGCCGTAAAAAGAATGAGGCCACTTTCTATACTGCTAGGAAAAGAGCACTGGGATATTTTTTCAATGAAAAGGGTGAGATTCAGAACCGTGTATTCATAACAATACTTCTGTGTGAGAAAGTAAGAAAGGGAGAAAATATTTTTTGTCTGCTTGTACTTTATCAGGATGCTGGCAGGCAAGGTGATAATCAGAATATTTAACAGCTAACACACAACAGATTACAGCTGGCCTTATAACCACCGCAGAAAGGACACCCAAGAAACTAAGAAGTGACTGCCGTTAGAGACAGGAAAGTGGGGTGCACGGGACAGGGGTGCGGACAAGACTGACTTCTCAGACTCTGACATCTTATACTGTTTAAACTTTCAATTCATGGCACTGAATTACCCGGTTGAAAAATCATGATTTCAAAAACACCACAGGCAAAATCGTGGCTTCCAGTCCCTACTATCCCCATGTCTCAGAGGAGAGAGCACTTGGATTGCATGAGCGCTGAGTATCAGGGCACCCTCCGTTGCTGTGGCCCAGGCATGTCGATGAGGGCATAGGTAAGGGGCGGAAGTGTTCCTCCCATCTTCAGAGATCCCTACGGGCTTTCTGGTGGGGGCAAAGTTTCCTCAGCTGCTTCGGCTTGGCACAGTGCTTGGAGCATAGTAGGCTCTTAGGAAGCATCTGTCTAATTAATTGCTCCCCTGCTGGCCTGATTATTTCACTGTTGGGGTGGTAAGCCTCTTACCTACACAGATCTGCCCTGTGGCTTAAGCCATGGAGTTGCTGGTACTTGGGGCCACATTACTTTAATCAGATAATCAGATTACTCTCTCCCCTGCATCTGGCAGAGACCAGGCATTACAGAAAGGGAAATGAAAGCATAAAGCATTCATCCCGTTGGGAAGACATTTATTAATCACCTGTCACGCATAGGTCCTAGGCCTAGGTCTGCCACGCAGCAAGCCCTTGGACTGCCTCTCCTGGGGCAGCCGTTCTCCAGCACCCCTTGCAGCTAACGTCAATGGTGCATTCACCTGCAGCATCTCTCTTGGTCCTTCCCCCAGCCCTGCATGGGATGCCATGCTTAGTTGCTCAGTAGTGTCCTACTCTTCGTGACCCCATGGACTATAGCTTGCCAGGCTCCTCTGTCCATGGGGATTCTCCAGGCAAGAATTCTGGAGTGGGTTGCCATTTCCTTCTCCAAGGGATCTTCCCAACCCAGGGATCAAACCCAGGTCTCCCACATTGCAGGTGGATTCTTTGCTCTCTGAGCCACCAGGGAAGCCCATGGCAAGTGCTTTCATTATCCAATGCCTATAGGTGCAAGTGACACAAACCAGACTCAACCGCATTTAAGCAAGAAGAGGTTTGTATTGGCTAGTACAACTGAAGGTAAGTAGGTTTCAGGTATGGTGAGATCAAGACTCTAGCTGTTTCTGTTTTCTTTCTTCTGTATCCCCTTTGTCCTCAGGCCGGCTTGCCTCATAGCTGAGAGATGTCACCAGTAGGAGAAAACAGTATGTTTTCCTGTCCGTATCCATCAGAAGAGACACTTAGCTTTCCAGATCTCTCTCAAGAATAAGGAAGATTCTTTCCCCAAAACTTCAAAAGCTTTGAATAAGTCTAACCTCACATCTTATTAACACAGATTGACTTAGAACTTCCCACCCCGTAATCCAATGGTTCTCAACCCTGAGGCTGCACGTCAGAATTACACAGGGAGTTTTTTTTTGGGAAAAAAAAAGTCTGATTCCCAAGCCCTTCTACCCTGGGTCATTAAATCAGAAACTTTGTGGGTGGGGCCCAGGCTTCAGCATTTTAGGAAAGCTTTCTGGGTGCTTCTAATGCACCCTGAGGGCTTCAGGGTTATGCTTAGGGCATTGTCTCCCAAGGAAGTCGTCTGTCCGATGACAGAGAGCTGGCCTGACTGAACCAGAAAACTTCACACCTGTGGCCCACTGCTGGCCCCTGACGCCTCTAATAGACCAGCAATTAATAATTTTAATAAATACTATAATTTTCCTGTGAGCAGCATAATTATATCGCTTAGCAATTTGTGTGCGTGCTCAAAGCATTAATTTGCTCAATGTAAACATCTAAAATATGCCACAATTATCGTAAGCCGTGTGAGCATGTCTTGGTTTTTTTTTTAATAAGCTGGGAGCTTCCAGAACTGGATGTAGCCCAGGGCCTCTGGGCTCATGAGAGATTCCCACCTGATGTGGGCCCAAGCTGAGTCACTCGGCCCAGGACCCCTCCCTTCTTTGGAGGTTTGAAATTTTGATCCCAATTCTTCCTTGCCCTGTAGCGGCTTTGGGACATTACCCCTTCACAGGGGCCTTGTGGTGGAAGGGGGGCCCTTCTTGCTCTTGCCTGTGAACTTGATCATGTGACTTGCTTTGACCCTTAGAGGATGAGGTGAACAGGGGTCCTAAACCTGCTTTCCTGGCTGAGCTTGCCCCTCCCCCCTTTGCACATCTGCCATAGCCCCAGGAAGAACACATCCAGATGTGGGCCCCTTCAGGCTGGGCCCCAGGAGGAGCCGTGCATCTGAGCTGAGCTGGACCTTCTGGGTGGAGCAGAGCCACACGGCCAAGCCCAGCCCCTCTGCAGACCCATGAATGTGAGAAGTTGTGATTGTCTTTTTAAGCCACTGAGTTTGGGAACTTGCCTGGTGGTCCAGTGGCTAAGAATCCACCTGCCAATGCAGAGGACATGGATTCGATCCCTAGTTCGGAAAGATCCCACATGCCATGGGGCAACTAAGCCCGTGTGCCCCAACTACTGAAGCCTGCACACCTAGAGCCCTTGCTACTCAACAAGAGAAGCCCGGGCACTGCAACTAGAGAGTAGCCCTGACTCACTGCAGCTAGAGAAAGCCCATGCACAGCAAAGACCCAGTACAGCGGGGAAAAAAAAAAAAAATTAAAAAGCCTTAAGAAAACTGGTGACTTTCAAATGAAAAAAAAAAGAAATAAGCCACTGAGTTTGGGCTTGTTTTGTTACACAGCACAATTGCCACCTTCATTGCCTGTTACACCTTCCCAGACTGTGCAGTGGACAGACATACCCCTAAGCTCTTTTGGTCCCAGAGAACAGTAGGGACCAAGCATAGTGACAAGAAGGGTCTGAACAGAAAGCATTTCCCTTCTGCGATCCAATGATAGCATCTTATGTTTATGAAGGTTGTGGCCAGGCCTTAGTCCAAGCCTAGCGATTACAAGCATAGGTTATTTTGGAACCAATTTGCCTGGGTTTGAAGCCCAGCTCCACCACTTGCATGCTGTGTGACCCCGAACAAGTCACTTAACTTCTCTGAGCCTCGGGTACCTCACCTGTCCAATGAAGATGTTAATAAGCTGCTTTGTTTGCTTCTGTTGTGCAGATGAAACAAATTAATTTGTCTAAAATGTGTAGAGCAGGGCCTGGCACACATTGTAAACATTATATAAGTGTGAGCTCCTATTATTAAGCACTGTCCATGCATTTAATTCTCTCAACAAAGCAACTGGAGAAACTTATCACTGTTTTGTGGATAAAGGAACTGAGATTAAGAGGGGTTAAATAACTTGTCCAAGGTTACATAACATGTGAGTCACTGAGCTAAGGTATGAAAACAATTCCATCTGATTCCAAAACATTTTTTATCTCTGTATCCAGCACATTTAAAGCAAACGTGGTGCCTGTCAGGAAATAAGGCATGTTGACAAATGAATGAACAGGCATGGCTGATGGACAGCAGGCTGGACCATGACCAGAACTCCTTATCCAGTGCTCTCTTTACTTCCCCCAGCTTTTAACTGGGCTGGAACAGGCTGGTGAGTGGGAACCTCCTCCAGAATGGTGTGGGAGGATGGAGGGCCATGGAAGCTTCCCTAGCTTAGGAGGCAGGGTCCCACATTCCTGTCCTGGCTCTGCCCCATCCACCTGGGTGTCCCTAGGCCAGTGGCTCTGCAGACTCTCTGAGAGCCAGTTTACTTGCAGGTTAAAGCAGGAGCCTGCAGGGAGGAGAGCCAGGGAGCGGCAGGGCAGCCAATGCCAAGGTCTCCCTCCTGTCCTCCGCTGCCTGCGAAAGGCTCTGACCTCTCAGGGAAACCTGAGCCCTGCTGAGCTGGCACATTCTGGGGTCTAGGCAGCTGTGTCCCCTTGCCCCCCAGCCCAGGGCGAAGGCCTGTGCCTCGGAAAGGCAAGGACAGGTGTGGTGCCTGCTCAGGGCGTCAACGTGCCCTGGGGTGGACCCATAGGCTGAGTCCAGAGGGTTCCAGAGTCATATACGCCAAGGTGTCTCCTGACAGAGAGGGGCAGGGCAAGCAGAGCCCTGTGGCCTGGTGCAGGGGAAAGAGAAAAGACTCGGAGGCAGAGACCAGCGGTCACTTCCCAGCTCTGGTCACTTACCCACATGGAGCCTTAGTTCCCTTGGAATGAGAGTCACGATTCCTGCATCTTGGGGCTGCATGTAAGCTCCAAAGGGGCTCCCTGGAGGGAGAAGTCCCTCTGTAAACTCTAAGGGCTTGGGCCCCAGGAGGTCACTTCCTGGACCTCTGTTTCTGCGTCTAAAAGGAGAACAAGGAGCTCAAGGATGCTTCGGCCCAGCCCTGCAAGAAGCGGTCAGTGTGAGTCAGCATGACTCCTGAGATGAAACGTGGCTTCTGGTGTGATGCTCTGTGAAGACCACTGTCACCCACCACGTGTCCTCGTCCGAAACACCTCATAACCAGAGCCCAACAGTTCTCCTGGTGACATAGGAGACAGAAGAATGAACTTAACAAGGCCAGGGGGAAACAAGGAGACGAAACCTGAAGGTGGAGCATTTGGCGAGACAACCAGTCTGGTCCTCAGAAGACTTTGTCATAGAAAATTTAAGTGTGAGTCGCTCAGTCGTGTCTGGCTCTTTTTGACCCCATGGACCGTAGCCCACTAGGTTCCTCTGTCCAGGGGATTTTCCAGGCAAGAATACTGGAGTGATGGCAGTATGGCAACACTGATGGCCATTTCTCCAGGGGAGCTTCCTGACCCAGGGACCAAACCCTGGCCTCCTGCATTGCAGACAGACTTTTTACTGTCTGAGCCACCAAGGAAGCCCATCATAAGAAAAGGACTTGCCAAACCAAAAGAGACCTAAGTGCATCCAACCAGAGGGTCACAGCGGCACCCTAGTCTACATGAATTGGCTTAAAGGACACTTGGGGGCAAAGAGGGATTTTGAATATGTGCTGTGCAGTAGGTAAGACAAAAGTGTTTTGATGGAGAGGTCGAGATTGTTAATTGGGGGGTGGAGGAAGCAGATTACAAAGCAACAAGGGCATTCTGAGCTTGTCTTGATGATTATATATATCTATATGCATAAACAGAAATCTGGGAAGACAGACAATAAGGTATTTACAGTGATCCTCCCCAGATGGTAGGAATAGAGATGGTTTTGTTTTCTTATTTTTGCTTATCTATGTGTTCCAACGTTCTACGATGTACATATACAGCTTTGGAGATAATCAAAATGTTTTAAGTTAGAGAATTTCTCTGCACAATCTCCAACTCTGACGGTTTCCTCTGGCCTCAGCCTCCTCTCTGAGCCTCTGCCCCGTCTCCAACTGCCCTCAACACTGACCAGGCGCTGGTGTCTTCATCACAGCTTCCCTTCCTCCCACCATCTCTCTCATCATGTTTCCACGCGGAGGAGTGTCCCTTGAATTGTGGTAATCTTCCAGCCTCTCTCTTGTAGTTCACTCCCTCCTCCTCCCCTGCAGAGAAGTGACTGATGTCCAAGTTTGGGAGAGTGCTTGGGCACGCCCAGCCCAGCCCCTTCTCTTTTGGAAGCCCTTACCACATCCGCACTTGGGCCGGGGACTGGGTGGTTTGGGTGGGTGAATGTCAAGTTCAAGGGTGGGGTCATAGGAAGTGCCCTTGGCCAAGGATCTGAAGTCACATAGGGAAATGTTTTGGTCTCTGTCTGCGCAGCTGCTGTGTGTTTCTCCCAGTGGGTTCCAGGCTTGGATGGGGAAGAGGAGGGCTCTTGACTGAATTCTCTAAAACCCGCCATCTCACTCATCCTTCCCCAGTGGCCACTGCTCTCCTGCTCAATCCAGGCCCCAATGGAAGCCCATCTTCTCTCAGCGGACCTTCAGGACTGAGTTTCTGCTGAAGAGGAGAATGGGACATCCCTGGTAGATGGAGCTGAGGTGGTGGGAGGGTTGGGGGATCCAGCAGAGGAAGGAGCCTGGGCACAGGCTGGATGGCAAGGTGGGAGGGAGGCGTGAGCAGAGAGGAGGCCATGCCCTGTGCCCGGGCTCAGCGAGGCCAGGCTGAAGAGCTCTGACTTCAACGTGGGGCCACAGAACAGTTTTAGGTCTAGATGTGGCCTTGTCACCTTTGGATATTGAGACCATCTCTTGGGGCCACTCTATGAGCCTCGATCAAGAAGGAAGTGATCTGGGAGCAAGGGGACCAGCAGTGGGATTGTTAACCCAGAGCATTCGCAGGGGAGAGAAAAGACCTGCTTAAAAGAATAAATGGAGACTTCCCTGGGGTCCGGTGGTTCAGAATCCTCCTTCCAATGAAAGGGGCCTGGGTTCAATCTCTGGTCAGGGAACCGAGACCCCACATGCCACAACTAAACCTGTGTGCTCCAAAGACAGCCTGAGTGCCACAGGGAAGACCCAGCGCAGCCAAATTAAAAAAAAAAAAGGAATAAATGACTGCAGCAGCCTCCACAATCGAGGGAGCCGAGAACTTCGTTTCAGAAACAATCACTCCTGGTTGGCAAGAGCTCAAGGAGGGATTTTTTCGGGGGAGGGAGGGGTAAAAATTATTAAATGTTTTTAATACCTAGGTTTTTTTATGTTGATTTCAATATTTACTATTTAAGTGAGAGTAATAACAAGTCTGAATTTTGAAAATTAACAATGTTAATTATTGTTTGTATGAAAAAGAATGGGTTATTAAATTATGCAGAGGTGGGCCTTTGAGAGGTAGCTGGTAACACCGGCAGACCCAAGCCCCTTTCAGGAGACAAATATTTTGCAAATATCTTAGGGCTTCTCTGGCGGCTCAGCGGTAAAGAATCCGCCTGCCAGTGTAGGAGAGGAACATTTGAATCCTGGGTTGGGAAGATTCCCTGCAGAAGGAAATGGCAACCCACTCCAGTATTCTGGCCTGGGAAATCCCAAGGACAGAGGAGGCTGGTAGGCTACTGTCCACGGGGCCGAAGAGTCGGACATGACTTAGCAACTAAACAGCAACACTGCAAATATTTTGTTCCCCTGTTGCCAAGCTGAAATGGAATTCCTGAGTGATCACACATGCCCTCACACGTGTTTTTTTGAAAGCAAATTGATGTAATATCCTGACCATAGTATGAAGAAGAAACTAAAGGGAAGTCATTTATAATAAAATAATGTCAGGGTGAAAACGCACAAGCCGACTGTGGAGGAAACAGGCTGACGTAGCCCTGACACTTGCTCCTCTTGGCCCCACTGGGAACATGACAGCCACAGAGGCAGACAGACCCAGGTGGTCCTCCTGACGGTGACTCATACACCACGAGCCGTGCTAAGGCTGGTGACGTGAAATGGGCAACAAGTCCTGGCAAAATTCCGAACAAAACAAAGGACAATCTTCTCCTTCTGTGTACATAATAGAGTTGTGTTCCTGGAAGATTCTGTGTATATTAGAAGCGTGCAAAATTACTTGGTGTTTATATGTAATAACTGGTTACACACACACATTATAACAAAGAAAAACACCCTTACCGTTTTCCCAGACCCTTCCTAAGTGAGTATCATTGTCTTAGAGCCTCTTCTACAAGACAGCAGCTGAGACCAAAATGTAGATGCCCTGCAAAATCAACTTTGCACCTTCTGATGGCTAAGAGGAGGGTGGAACTGGAGAGGAGGGTCTGGAGAGGGGGTTGGTGAACAGGCTCCAAGAAATGACATCAGGCCTGGGCCAGAGGAGATAGCAGGCTGATGGGCACTTCCTAAGATAGGCAAGAGATGTTAAATGTGGTGAGATCTGTGCTTCAGCTGTAAGTTGTTCTGATGCTGCACTGTAATCCCCCTCCTTGGTTCACCTTCCATAAAATCAGTTATAGGGACTTCCCTGACAGTCCAGTGGTTAAGACTCCAAGGTTCTACTGCAGGGTTTGAGGGTTCGATCCCCGGTAGGGGAACTAAGATCCCACATGCAGAGACAAACATGGCCAAAAGATTTTTTTGAATTAATAATAAAATAAAATCAGTTGTAAACAGTAGTACTTGGTGAAAGGGAAAGTCACTCAGTCATGTCCGACTTTTTGCAACCCCATGGACGTTAAAGCCCATGGAATTCTCCAGGCCAGAAAACTGGAGTGGGTAGCCTTTCCCTTCTCCAGGGGATCTTCCCAACCCAGGGATCGAACTGGGGTCTCCTACATTGCAGGAGGATTCTTTACCAGCCGAGACACAATGGAAGCCCAAGAATACTGGAGTGGGTAGCCTATCCCTTCTCCAGTGATCTTCCTGACCCAGGAATCGAACTGGGGTCTCCTGCATTGCAGGAGGATTCTTTACCAACTGAGCTATGAGGGAAGCCCTTGGTAGTACTTGGTAGGGGATGAATAAAAATGATGGCTGTGCCCCCTAGCTACCAGGCACTGGAGGCTTTACCCGCATCAACTCATGTGACCGTCAACCAGCCTGGAGAGGAGGGGCCACACTTGCCCCTATTTTATAATGAGCAAATCAAAGCCCAGAGAGACAGAGAATCTTGCCCAAGGTCGGTCAGCTGTCTGTCAATGGAAGAGCTGAGCTTTGAACCTGAGCACTCTTGCCCTGTTGTCCAGCTTAATCACCCCATCAGCAAGGGCCAGGCCTGTGCTTGGGTGAAGCACTTTGGAGAGAAATCATAGCAGCAGGTGTGTGTATGTGGTGGGGGGGATACTGGGATGAGGCTGCAGGAATCTAGACTAGGAGATGCCAAGAGAGCAATCATGAGCATCCACTGGAGATACTTGGAGACGCGGTGAAGGATGACAGACATCCCCAGTACGAAGAAGAGGGTCTCAAGCCACTTCACCTGGATCTTTCAAGGCAAGGGCGACTCGAAGGAGGTGGAAGATGTGAAGCATCCCATGACACCTCCCATGCTTTGGTAACCTCCAACGGCCACATTGACTGACATCCAAGGCCTTCTGATCTCTTTTGTTTTCTGAACTCTTGTATTTCAGTTTGACCTATTCCCACCCCATTTATTAATAGCTGCGTATTTGTGAAGTCACGAACTGAGAAAACATAACACAAAAGATGGCTGTGAATACTGAAAAGCTCTCGGTCAATTCAAATGTTATTAACCACAATGGGATCCACATACATTTGAAAAACATTACCTATGCAGAAGCCAAATGCATTCCAGCTACAATGCTTGTGGAACCTACAGGCAATGCTGGGTTGAGGGCACAGGTGGGAAATGAAAGCCATAGTGTGTGTGCGTTAGTCGCTCAGTCGTGTCCAAGTCTTTGCGATCCCATGAACTGTAGGCATCTAGGTTCCTCTGTCTGCGGAATTCTCCAGGCGAGAATACTAGAGTGGGTGGCCATTCCCTTCTCCAGGGGATTTTCCTCACCCAGGGATCAAACCTGGGTCTCCTGCATTGCAGGCAGATTCTTTACGGTCTGAGCCACCAGGGAAGCCCAGAAGCCATAGTAGAAGCAGGCATTAGTCACACAATCCCCCAGGTCCCAGATCACCCCATGGGGCGGGGGTGCTTAGGGTCACCAAAAGAGTCCTGACCCATGTCATCTGCTCCTTGCTGATACTATATGTCCTGATGAAAGGCTTTGACTGGGTGGTCCTAATGCCACACTTTCTGGGATTCCTGGCCCCAATTTCAATGCATATAAAAGGCTTCCTCACAACAACAAGGAATTCCCCCTCACCAGTAGGGTGTCTGAGAATTCAGTTCAGTCCTGACACCATCTGCCTAGAGATGGCATCAGATTCCCATAGGTTCCAGGTTCAGTTCATCCAGACTGCCCTCCACTGCAGATGCCAGGCACAAACCCATGTCGTTAGCTGTGTTTCTGACTGACTGACTGTAAATCAAAGTTTCCTCCTCAGGTGCAGTAAATTTGCTAGAGCGGCTCACAAAACTCAAGAAGCCAGTTCAATTACCAGATTACGGGTTTATTACAGAGGATATTAAAGAACCCGACTCAACAGCCAGATGAAGAGAGCGTGGTCTCGAACAAAGGAGCCTCTGTCCTCGGGGAGTTTGGGGCTGGCCAGGAAGCACAATTGATGCTTTTGAACTGTGGTGTTGGAGAATACTCTTGAGAGTCCCTTGGACTCCAAGGAGATCAAACCAGTCAATCCTAAAGGAAATCAGTCCTGAATATTCATTGGAAGGACTGATGTTGAAGCTGACTCTCCAATACTTTGGCCACCTGCTGCAAAGACCCTGATGCTTAGAAAAGACCCTGATGCTGGGAAAGATTAAAGGCAGGAGGAGAAAGGGATGACAGAGGATGAGATGGTTGGATGGCATCACCGACTTGATGGACATGAGTTTGAGCAAGCTCTGGTAGTTGGTGATGGCAGGGAAGCCTGGCATGCTGCAGTCAATGGGGTCGCAAAGAGTCGGAAACAACTGAGCAACTGAACTGAACTTAGGTAGCACTTGGAAGCATTCTGCTTCCCCTACATGTCAGTTCTTGGAACCCTCACGCCTTTTGTTTTTTAATGGAGGCTTTATTACTTAGGCATGATTGATTAATGCATTGGCCATTAGCGATTGATTCAAACTCCTTCTCCCCAACCTGAATATCAGTCCCACTCCTGTATTCATGGCGGTTCCCCTGACAACAAGCCTCCATCCTTAGGCCTATACAGAAGTCACCTCATTAACATAAACCTAGTTGCGGTGGAAAGGGATTTGTTATGTATAAAAAAGGGCTCCCCAGGTGGCACTAGTGGTAAACAACCTGCCTGCCAATGCAGGGGATGTAAGAGGCGAAGATTTGATCCCTGGGTAAGGAAGATCCCTTGGAGCAGGGCTCGGCAACCCACACCAGTACTCTTGCCTGGAGAATCCCATGAACAGAGGAGCCTGGAGGGCCACAGTCCATAGGGTCGTAAAGAGTCAGACACAACTGAAGAGACTTAAACACACACACACACACACACACACACACACACACACACACACACGAATAACCAAACACTCATTTCACCTCTATGTCTCTGAAGAGATTTCACGAACCGAGGACAAGAGACCACATTTCACTATAAAAGATGCTCCCATTGATCATATTGCACAGGAAATTCCAAGGGCTTGGGGAGCTGTGAGCCAAGAACCATGGATGGGAACCAAATACAGGAGAAATATATTTTAGTCGTATGAATGACCAGGGTTTACTTCTTTTGAATCACAGCAATGAATACTTATTATAGAATGATTCCATGGGGTGAAGCTTAATCAACCCCCACCAGGGAGTTAACTGACCTTCTGTCCGGTCCACATGGAGGTGCCTTCAGACTGAGGGCCAGCCCAGGGCTATCAGCTCTGACCAATGGAGTCATTACAGGAGGTGGGAAAGGAAACAAATTGGGTCACATTCCTAAAAAAAAGCGGCTGGAAAGTCGACTAAAACAGAAAGGAGAGACCATACCAAGTGTTAGCAAGGATGTGGAGCAACAGGAACTCTCATACATGGTTGGCAGGACTGTAAATTGGTAAAGCCACTTTGTGAAACTGGAGGAACTGACCAAACCTAACATACATATATCCTATGACTCAGCAAATGTATCCCTAGGCATGTACTCAACAGAAATGGGTGCACGCATATGCTCACCAAGACGTACAAACAAATGCTCACAGCAGGACTCTGTGCTGTCACTGCTAAGGGTCCAGGCTGAATCCCTGGTCAGGGGAATTAGATCGTACAAGCCCCGTGGTATGGCCAAAACAAAACACCCCACAAACAAACAAAAAGTACAACAAATAAAAACAAAACAAAGAAGTGTTTGGGCAAAGCAAATTATAAAACAAACAGAAACAAATGAGCAAGTAAGTTGCCAACCAGAAAACAAGTGTTGGCATGGATGTGGAGAGATTGGAACCCCGGGGCATTACTGATGAGAGTAGAAAATGTACAGCTGCTATGGAAAACAGTATGACAGTTCCTCAAAAATCTAACATAAAATTAGCATATGATCCAGTAATCCCACTTCTGGGTGTTAAAAACAAGGTAACAGGACCTAAATAAAATGGTTCATGCTAAACCCCATGTCACCAAACTGAGACTGAATGACAGTTTTTTATCTCCCCCAAATGGAATCTTAAACCAGTCAATCAGGAATTGTCTGATCAGCGTTAGTTAGGTCATCTGCCTGACTGACCCCTGCCAAGCCCGGAAGGAAAGTAATTTTGCAACAACCAACCCACTTTTTTTGCCTAGTGTAACTTGCTTGTTCCCATTCCCTTCTGCCCACAAAAGTCTTTCCTTCTGTTCAGCTCCTCACAGCTCCTTTCTGTCTGCTAGATTGACTGCTGCCTGATTTGAATCCATTTTTTTCAATTCTTAAAAGTTTAACATGCCTCAGTTTATATTTTGATGTGGATACATACTCAGAATAATTGAAAGTAGAACTTGACCAGATATTTGTACATCCACGTTCGTAGCATTTTTACTGCCAAAATGTAGAAACAACTCAAATGCCTATTGGTGGATGAAATGTGGTCTATATGTACAACAGTATATTATTTAGCCTTAAAAAGGAAGAAAATTCTGACATATGCTACAACATAGATGAACCTTGAAGATATTATGCTGAGCAAAATAAGCCAGACACAGAAGGAAAAATATTGCACGATGCCATTTATAGGAGGTACCTAGTACAGTCAAATTCATCCAGACAGAAAGTAGGAAAGAGGTTGGGAGGCGCTGGGGAGGGAGGGGAATGAGGAGTCCCTGTTGAACGGATACAGAGTTTCAGGATGTGAAAGTCGCTCAGTTGTGTCTGACTCCTCCCGACCCCATAGACTATACAGTCCATGGAATTTTCCAGGCCAGAATACTGGAGTGGGTAGACTTTCCCTTCTCCAGGGGATCTTCCCAACCCAAGGATCGAACCCAGGTCTCCCGCATTTCAGGCAGATTCTTTACCATTTGAGCCACAAGGGAAGCCCAAGAATACTGGAGTGGGTAGCCTATTCCTTCTTCCCAGGAAGACGAACTGGGATCGAACCCAGGTCTCCCGCATTTCAGGCAGATTCTTTACCATTTGAGCCACAAGGGAAGCCCAAGAATACTGGAGTGGGTAGCCTATTCCTTCTTCCCAGGAAGACCCCAGGAATCGAACTGGGGTCTCCTGCATTGCAGGCCGGTTCTTTACCAACTGAACTAAAATTCTGGAGACGGTTGCACAACAATGTGAATGTATTTAACACCACTGAACCTCACACTTAAAAATGGTTAAAAGGGTCCTTGGAAAAGACTCTGATGCTGGGAAAGATTGAAGGCAAAAGGAGAAGGGGGTGGCAGAGGATAAGATGGTTAGGCAGCATCACTGACTCCATGGACATGAATCTGAACAAAGTCCAGGAGATTGTGAAGGACAGGGAAGCCTGGCATGCTGCAGTCCATGAGGTCACAAAGAGTCAGACTCAACTTAGTGACTGAACAACAACAACAACAAATATTTCACCATCACACACACACACACACACACATATTTTAAACTACTAAGAAACAGATGTCTGAGAGCAAACGCCATCCCCGAGGTTTCTGGGGTTCACCCTGCCCACTGAAGTCCGTCAGGTTCTGTCCCCTCTGACATCTACCCTCCCAGGAAGACCCACTGCAAACCTGCCTCCAGTGTCCTGCGGTGCAAATGCTTGCTTACCTTCTTGACATGGCTTCAAAAGTCAGGCAAGACATCAAGGTCCTACTGTATAGCACAGGGAACTGTATTCAGCTTTTTTTGTTGTTGTTCAGTCGCTAAGTCATGTCCAACTCCTGCGACCCCACAGACTGCAGCATGCCAGGCTTCCCTGTCCTTCACTCTCTTCCACAGTTTGCTCAGATTCATGCCCATTGAGTTGATGATGCTATCTAACCACCTCATCCTCCGCTGCCCCCTTTTCCTTTTGCCTTCAATCTTTCCCAGCATCAATGGTATTTTTCCCATGAGTCGGCCCTTTGCATCAGATATCCTGTGATTAAACCATAATGGAAAAGACTATGAAAAAGAACATTATATGTATAAATGAATCACTTTGCTGTGCAGTAGAAATTAGCACAACATTGTAAATCAACTATACTCCAATAAAATAAATTTTTTAAAAGTCAGGGAAGCCTCTGAAAAGTGCTCGGTCTCTTTGGAGCCCATTGGGAAGCCATTGTTATTCATGAAATTACCAAAAAGGCCACCTTCTGATTCACAGCTCAGGAAGGGACAGATGATATCGATTTGCCCAAGTAGGGGTCAGCACTGAGTTCCTGCTAACTGTGCTTTTGTGCAGCTTAGAATGTCGCTGGGACCTCAGGGAAGAGGCTCCAGGAAAGTGCCTTGGCCGAGCACTTAACAGCAAGCTCAGCACCCTGCGAATCATCTTCACCACTCCCTGTCCAGGCCAATATTATTATTTTCTTTATCAGGAAAATGAGCCTCAGTGAGGGTCTCACATCCAGGAGAAGGGTGTGTAGGCTGGCTCTACTTGGCTCCAAATCCTGCTTGTGGACCTTCAAGCTGGGGACTGCTCTGGGGAGAAGGAGGTTCCTTGAGCTTGGGGGCAGCTCAGTCTTTTTTCCAAAGTGAGAGGAGGTGGGGGGAGGGCAAGGTCCACCCTGTGAAGCCTGTCCACACAGAAGTCCTTGCATACCTCGCAGGCCTCTTCACTGGAAGTTTGTTTGGTAGAGGAGGCTTCAGCTAGAAGGACTTCCAGTGTTTTCTACAGAATACATGTCTGCTCCCACCTTTGCCTGCGTCTTCACCCACTGTCAGGGTCCCCCTGACCCTTTCCAGAACGGAAGCCTCAAGAGACGATATAGGGTGTGTGTGTCTGTGTGTGTGCATGTTTGTCTGTCTGTCTGTCCTTAAGAGGAGAGCTTGAAAGGAGAAGTTGATGACTCAGAACAGGGCTGAGAGGGGTGAAATGAGCGGGAGTAGATGTGGGGGTCCTCCTGAGTGGAAAGAGCCTCAGAATGGGAATCAGAGTCTTGAGTTTTAGTCCTAACTCAACCTCCATCACGCTGTGCAACCTGGGGGAGGTCCCTGACCCTCTCTGTGCCTCCGTTTCCTTATCTATACAAGGGCAGGGTGAGAGTTCATAATTGCTAAGGGTTCATCCACCAGTTACATAAATATTCATGGAGCCCCTGCTCCAGCCAGCAGCCAAGATCTGGGGACCGAGAAGGCAGACCTGTGCCCTCCCCTCCTGGAGCTGGCCTAGTGGGGAAGATAGACCCAGAGTGACAAGTGCATTGTTTGCTCCGGGGGAGAAGAATGGAGGAGCAACAGACACCCACAGCTGACAGATCCAACCCAGCCACAAGGATGGGGCTCAAAGAATCAGCTCAAAGAATAACCTGCTTTCTGCCCGGCCTTGACCCTGGATCCCCAAGAGGCTCTCTGGTTGCTCCAGATCCCAGTAGGGGCACATGGATCTCAGAATAGGGGTGGGGTGGGGGGAGGTCCCACTCCTGCCTTCCTGTTGAGCCATGGGGTAACAGGAACTGTCCTCTGAAAGAAGAACTCAGAATCAACCGGAAAGGGCTGAGAGGAGCCCAGGGCAGAAGGGCCTGCGGCACATTGCTTTGTAAAGGGAAGCGGCTGAGACTGCGGTGGTTCCCAAGGCTCTTCCAGGAGGCAAAAGCAGAACTAACACACCCTCAGCTGCCGAGAAGCAAGCGGGTCCTGCTACACAGTGGTTCTCAACCTCGGCTGCCTGCTGGAGTCGCCTGGGGAGCTTTGAGAACTCCCGATGCCTGAGTGCAATCCCCAGAGAGCCTGCTGTCATTGGCCTGGGGTGCAGCCTGGGCAGATAATTCAAAGGTTCTGAGTTGAGAACCAATCACCTGGCAGAAGGCCGGGGTCTGCTCCGAGGCCGAAGATGGTGAGTTAAGGAAGCCAAAGAGGTCAGAAGGTGGCCAGTTCTGCCCAGGGGACAAACAGGTTCTGTGTTTTCTAGAGAGCATGGGGACTCGGGTCCCCAGATAGGCCTGTTTGGTAGCGAGGCAGGGATTAACTGCTCCCTACCTCCGCCCTGCAGTCCTTCTCCCTACCCATTGCCAGATAAAATACAGGATGCCCAGTTAAATTTGAATTTCAGATGAACAACAATAATTATTTAGTATAAGTATGTCTCGTATAACACTTGGGACACACTTAAACACTAAAAAAAAATTTTTTTGTTGTTCATCTGAAATTCAAATTGAATCGGGCATCCTGTTTTTTAATTTGCTAAATCTGGCAGCCCTACCCCACCCCACTAGTGAGCCGAGAGTCAAGAGCTCCAGTTTCAGATCCCAGCTCTGATTCTAACACGTTGGGGGGGCCTCGGGAAACCCACCACCCACCTTGGGGTCACGGTCAGCTCCAGACATATATAATACCCCTCCTTCCTCAGGGGCCAGGCTGACTGTTTCCAAGGCAGTAGGTATGAGTCACAGGTCCCTGGAAAGGCATTGAGCTGTCTTTAAAGGAATACAGGGCCTTTCTCACTAACAGATCAGCATTTCCCTCCTGTGGGTTTGATTCACATGGATGGTTTTCAAGAGTCTTCTTGCCCTGGGGATGCTGGTGAAATGAGACTGAAATTGAGGGTAGAATCTGGGGCTCGATGGTCTCCGGGGTGTGTGTTTCTGTCTCTCCTCCTGCCTCCTTTCTTCCTTTTCCATTCCCCTCACCACACTTTCTCTGACATCCTCACTGTACCCAGACATCTCCCCATCCCTATCAAACAGAAGTTCATTCATTCAACAGGGAGCAGTAAGCTGCTGTGGGCCTACTATGTGCCAGGCACTGGAGCTGTGTGCTAAGGACATGAGAGTGACCCAGTCCCTACCCAGAGGGAGCTTCTAGTCTGTGGATACGGTGCTGCGTAAGGATGGGGGGCAACCTCAGCTACTTAAATAAATTGTTGTTGTTCGGTCACCAAGTTGTGTAGGACTCTGTGAGCCCATGGAGTGCAGCACGCCAGACTCCCCTGTCCTCCACTTAAATGAACATATCATGGTATATCTTGACCTCTTGAGAAGTCTCTTGAGAGTTCCTTGGACAGCAAGGAGATCAAACAAGTCAATCCTAAAGGAAATCAACCCTGAATATTCATTGGAAGGACTGATGCTGAAGCAGAAACTCCAATACTTTGACTACCTGATGCGAAGAGCCACGTGATTGGAAAAAACCCCTGATGCTGGGAAAGATTGAGGGCAGGAGGAGAAGGGGACGACACAGGATAAGATGGTTGGATGGCATCACTGACGACAGAGGATAAGATGGTTGGATGGCATCACTGACTCAGTGGACATGAGTTTGAGCAAACTCCAGGAAATAGTGAAGGACAGGGAAGCCTGGCATGCTGCAGTATGGGTGTGCAAAGAGTTGCCACGACTTAGCAGTTAAACAAGAACCTTGACAAGTGGCCTGGAGGAAAAAACCAGAGTGCTTGGAGAGCCCATCAGTAATTGGGAACTTGACCTCCTGCCCTTGAGGAAGCATCCTGGGAAATGAGAGCTTAAGAGTAGGGGAGGGGAGGGCCACCCTGGCAGAGAGAAGGGCACATGCAAGGGACACCTCTGAGGAACATCATGACAGGCTTGCCTGGCTGGAGGGTGGGCAGAAGAGCAGAGAGTGGCCCAGGACGAGGGGAGACATGTTGGTAGGGCCAGTCATGCTGGATGGTGGCATGAAGAAGAATTTGAGGGTTTCATCCATCCTGTGACCGAGCAATTCCACCGATTCCACTCCTAAGTATCTACCTGTATCTTTTTTTTTTGGCTGCATTGGCTCTTCATTCTGGTGTACAGGCTCTCTGTTGCAATGCTCAAGGTTTCTCCAGTTGTGGCTCGAAGGTTTCTCTTGTCATGGAGCACAGGCTCCAGAGCATGGGCTCAGTAGTTATGGGGAGTGGGCTCAGTTGCCTCAAGGTATGTGGGATCTTAGTTCTCCCACCAGGGATCAAACCTGTGTTCCTTGCATTGGAAGGAGGATTCTCGACCACTGGACCACCAGGGAAATCTCACATCGATCTGTATTAGGTTTCTATTACTGTAATAAACTGACACAAACTTGGTGGCTTAAAACAAATCTCTATCTTATAGTTCTGAAGGTCAGATGTCCAAAATGGGTCTCACTGGGCTAAAATCAAGGTATCAGCAAGCCTGGGTTCCTTCTAGAGGCTCTAGAAGGAAACCCTGTTTCCTTTCCTTTCCCACTTCCTTGGCTCATCTTCAAAGCCAGTAATGGCTGGTCAAGTCTTTCTCACGCTGTCATCTCCCTGTTTCTCTCACCTAGCTTCCCTCTCCTACTTATAAGGACGCTTGTGATTACACAGAGCCCACCCAGATAATCTAGGATAATCTCTCTATCTCAAGATCATCTGATTAGAGACCTTAATTCCACCTGCAACCCGAATTCCCTTTTGTATTATACTTGAGGGCTTCCCAGGTGGCACTAGCGGTAAAGCTCCTGCCTGCCAATGCAGGAGACGTAAGAGACACAGGTTCAATCCCTGGGTAAGGAAGATCCCCTGGAGGAGGGCATGGCAACCCACTCCAACATTCTTGCCTGGAGAATCCAATGGACAGAGGAGGCTGTCAGGCTCCATGGGGTCGCAAAGAGTCGGACACGACTGAAGTGACTTAGCATGCACGCACACATTATACTTAGACATACAAGTTCTGGGGATTAGGATATGGACATCACTAGGGGGCCATTATCCCGTCCACCCCTAACCCAAGAGAAATAAGTGCAATATCCACTAAAAGACTTGTACAAGAATGTAGCAGCCTTATCCACTAGAGTCCCAAGCTGGAAAAAGCCACAACAGCAGAATAAACAAACAAATCATAGTGTACTTATCTAATGAAATATCGTTGCTGTTGCTGTTGTTTAGTTGCTAAGTTGTGTCCTACTCTTTTGCAACCCCACGGACTGTAGCCCACAGGGCTCCTCTGTTCAGAATACTCGAGTGGGTGGCCATTTTCTTTTCCAGGGCATCTTCCTGACCTAGGGATCAAACCCGCATCTCCTGCATTGGCAAGTGGATTCTTTACTGCTGAGCCACCAGGAAAACCCTAATGAAATATCACATAGCAATAAAAAACGGTGAACTACTGGTATACATAATAACATGGATGAATCTCACAGACATAATGTTTCTCAAAAGAAACCAGACATAAAAGTCCATGCTCTATGATTCCATCTGTAGGAAGTTCAGAAACAGACAAACCTAAGGTGTAGACATACAATTAGTGTCTACATCGGGGAGCAGGGTAACTGACTTTTATGGGCACAAAGAACTGGAAATACTCTGTGTCTTAATCCAGGTGTGACCACATGTATACACATATGGGGAAATTCATCATCTGTACACTTTACTGTATACCCGACAAAAATTGGGGTCTGTATTCTAAGAGCGATAAGAAACCACAGCAAGGTTTTAAGCAGTGACATGATGTAATCTGATGTTCATTCATAGGAGGTTGGTTTATCTGTTGGGTGGAAAACTGGATGAGAACTGGGAGCAGTTAGGAGCCCGTGGCAGTGGCCCTGAAGAGAGGTAAGTGTGGCCCGTGCCTGGGTGGTACTGGTAGAAATGGACAGAAGTGGGTAGTTGCAAAGATATTTAGGAGGGACAATCAACTGGACAAGATTTAGGACATAGTTGGATAGGTGAGTGGATAGATGGATGAATGGATTGATGGATTTGTGGATGAGTGGATGGATGGGTGGGTGGAGGGAGGAGTGAGTGGGTGGGTAGGTAGGTAGGTGGGCAACAGACAGACTGGGTGGAAGAAGGTGAGTGGGTGAATGGGTGGGTGGGTGGATGTGTGGGTGAAGAGGAGGTTCGAGAATAAGTGGGTGGTTGAGTGGGTAGATGGATGGATGAGCACCCTCAAGAGGACTCTCTACTCTTGTTATTATTGTCCAGAAAGTGCAGATGAATCACACGAGTCAATAAGCATGCAGTCTTTCTCTTGAGACATCTGTGTTTATAATCCCATAGCTCCCTAGTGCCCCAAGGAGAAAAACTAGTTACTACAATGCCCGTTAGGGAGCAGACACTTAGAAATAGGCTGGGTTAATGAGATGCAAGGATCCCCCAATCCTTTGGGCATTACAGTGAAAGTACTAGCGATACCCAAGTGAATGGAGGATGAGGTGGGAAGGGAAAAACTTTCCAGAACTACCCCCTTGGAAGCCATCAGTCCTTTCTCCTCCCCATCAACACCACCACCTAGAGCACCAACACTCTCACCTCCTCCAGCATCTCCACCGTTATCACTCCATCACGATACAGATGTGCTGAGACTCTGATTGCAAATGATGCTCACTCAGGTAAAAGGCATGGGTTGCAGGCTCCCCTCGGGTGGGAGGGGACGACTTGCTTCTTGCACAAGATCTCAGCACATCCCACTGGTAGCTGATTTTAATCCTCATGGGTCCAGCCCCCACTTCTAGGCTATCTGCCCCCATGACCCGTTCCTATATCTCATAGCGGGAGGATCAAGAAGGCAGGAGAGCAGCAATTTTTAGGGGAAAAAAGGGCTGAAATCCGCCATGAGAAACCCCGGGTGATCCTGAGCTGGCTCAGGACCCCAGTTCACATGCATTCATTCCCTAGAACTCAAAACTGACTAATTTGTCTCCCTGTGGGAGTCTGACAGCTCAGCCTCCAGAGCTTTTCTCTCCCCTCCGCAGGCAGAGTTTGTGCTATTTGGGTAAACAACATTGCCCGTGGTTGTCAGATGTTTACCTGGTGGTGTTTACCTGGTGGTGGGACTGATCCATTCCTTCCCATCTGCCCCACCATAGGTGCCAGGATTCTTGGTGAGAGCCAGCATCCTACAACACTCAGAGATGGGGGACCCAGCACTGGTGAGTGGGCAATGATTTCACACCGACTACTGGGAAAGTCACATTCATTATTTCACTTGGGACTTCGGCATCCGGGAACAAGCTAAAGTCACCATGCCCAGAGCTGATTTCATGCCTTATCCTATACTCTGCATCCAAGCTAAAATGTAGTCATTGGATCTCCAGCGGCCATGAGCAGATACTTTATACTTTAAAACGCTGCATGCTCTGAATTCCCGCTTAAGCCTTAAGCCAGTAGGCCACATTGACTTTCCCTCTCTCGGGCTGTGAGGAAAGGCAATCACTCAATTGCTGGGGCCATGGGGCAATGCAGTCAGGGGCTTGGTGCCCAGCTCAGGAATGCTGCAGTTGTCTCTCCGCAGGCAGCCCTAACCCGACCCAATCACTGGCCGAGCCATCCCACCCTGCAGCTGCTGGGAGCCAAGAGTCTGAAGCAGGGCACAGCTGTGCCAGCTGTCAGAGACAGATTACTCTACGGAGCTGGGCCGTGACTCACATTCCAGTTCAGGGGAAACACGCAAAACTTAGACACCGTCTTTGGGGTGCCAAAAATCATCCTGGTTTTGTCTTGCAAGATGTTCAGCTTGCAGAGTGTGTG
The DNA here is from genome assembly GCA_024291935.2 of Okapia johnstoni. NCBI lineage: Eukaryota > Metazoa > Chordata > Mammalia > Artiodactyla > Giraffidae > Okapia > Okapia johnstoni. The sequence continues at coordinate 10,254,307 of JAGTYA010000026.1, read as the reverse complement.
GCAGACAGAGGAACGGGGTGGGGAGGAGGCGAGTGAGGGGAGTAGATCTGTCTGCAGTTGACTCTGCCTGTCACACACCCTCATCGCTCTAATAACAACACTCAGCATTTAATCAGCCCCTTTGCAGAAGCAGACGGTGTCACGCTCATTAATTAGTTAATCCACACAGCCCCCCTGGAAGGAGGAGCCATGTTATTATCCCCACTGGGACCCAGAGGGAAACTGAGGCCAGAGTAGGAATTTGGCACCGAGCTGAGGGAACACAGCCCGGCAGCTGGACCGGGACCAATCTATGGCTCGTCGCCCATCCTGGAGCCCTCAGTCTTGTCCTCCTCCTTGACTCCAGTCTGCTCACAGCTCTGGTGGCCGTCTACAAAGACACCTGGCCAGACTCTGTCAGAACCGGAGCTGAAGGCTTTCAGCAGGGAGGGCAGATGGGATGCTGGAGTGGAGAGGGAGCAGCTTGGTGGCTGGACCAGGTAAGGCCCGCAAGGAACATGTGCTCCGAACCAGACGTCTGGTAGGGTGCATTCCTTCCAAAGGGTCTCAGAACTAGGGGTGGACGTGGTGATGTGACTTTCTCCATCGTCAAAATGTCTGCTATCTGCCTCCCGTTCAGGCAGTTCTTGAGTTTCGATTGTCTGGTGGTTTCAGAACCAAAGAGAGGGACGTTTCCACCAGGGGGCGCAATAACGGTTCCGCTGAATTGGAGACTGGGACTGCCACCTGGCCACTTGGGGATCCTCATCTCACATACACACAGACACACACACACACACACATAAGAACAATACAGGTGGAACGCAGGGTCCCCATGGAGTACCTCCTAGCCCTCATGCCCTACAGTAAAGGCAGACAGAAGTCTGTTGTGCTGCTTTATAGTCAGGATCACCAATAGCTCAGGGCCTCAAGGATGGACCCTGGAGCGGGAAATGGCAACCCACTCCAGTATTCTTGCCTGGAGAGTCCCATGGGCAGAGGAGCCTGGCGGGCTACAGTCCATGGGGTCACAAAGAGTTGGACAGGACTGAGCGACTAACACACACCTTCAAGGATGGAGGCTCGGGTCAGTCCACCAGGAAAACGAGATGCAGGCAGGAGTCAGAGTTAGAGGCAGGAAGTCATAAACACCTTTTAGGAGTTTGCAAACAGTTGCAAAAATAAGACTGCAGCCACTATCTTGTTGGTTACTGGAGTTGCTGAAGATTAAATCAATAACCCCTCCTGCTTTTCTTTTTAAACAGCAACGATCACCATTAAAACACATTTTTTGTGTATTTCCTTTTCCTTTCCATCCATATTTGGAATAACAGCACTTCTCAAATGGTAATGTGCATACATAACACTGAGGGATCATGCCAACCTGCTGAGATGTGGGGGCCTGAGATTCTGCATTTCTCACAAGCACCCCCCATGGTGCTGCTGCCACCCTGTGAGCATCAAGAATTCAGAAGACATGTTGGTGGTAGTTAAAAGTACCCTTTAACTCAGTTGTTAGGTGCTCAGATGGGATCACCATAAACCTTGAGGAGAAATGGACATGGACATCACCTTGAAGATCTTGAACTTGGATCTTGATTATGACATCAAGTCTGGAGGCAGCTGACCAGGGAATACTGGAACACAATATTGTTTAGGGAAGATGACTCTGAATTAATGGGAGGAGGTTGTGTGTGTGTGTGTGTGTGTGTGTGTGTGTGTGTGTGTGTGTTCGTGTGCGTGCACGCGCATAACATGTGTGAATTTGTATGCACTGGGCAGCTAAGGGGGTGGAATGTAGCTGCTACGATTGACCATGGCCCAAGCTGGACCAACAAAACTCTTTCTTTTGGGAATCTAGAACTTTGAACCAAGGGAACATTAAATTTGGCAGTTTTGATTCTGATTCATTGCAGTGTTCTAGACAGAAGGTCCCTGAATTGCTATGCTACAATCAGGTCCTTAAATCCTCCCTGATACCCTACTCTTCCTGAGGCTGAGAAGGTCCACTTCTTTCTTGAAACCCCTAAGGTATCCAATCCAGTATTTGTCCTCCCTGCCTCCATTTTTCTTTTTTTAAAGCAAACTGGAGTTTGCCTTCAAAATAACCATGGATAATACAGAACTCCTTCCAGAAGTAGCTCCCACATGCTTCAACAGAGAGGAAGGCTGCCCTGGACTCAGTCTCACTTTAAATGCAAAAGTCCAGAAAATTTTCAGGAGGGTGGTCCTCCTCAGTTCCCCTTCACATAGCTCCCACTTACACCAAACTGCTGTGGGTCACCCTGTTTCTTTGGGATGACAACACGGCCCCCAACAACACTTTAGAGGCACTCCCCTGGCTGAAATACGCGGCTCCCCTCTTTGCTCTGAATTCTACTCCACCTCTGAGACCCAGCTCCGGCGTCCTCTTGGCCTCCAGACCCAACTCCCTCCCCCAAGGCTTGCTTAAGTGCCCATCTAAGAGCTCCACCGCCCTCTGTCTCTGCTGAGCTCCTACACCGCAAGCACCTTGTACTGTGACGGTCTAGTACCCCTGAGATCCAACTCCTGCAGGAGGGCTGGGCCTGGGTTCTGCTGATCTCTGTGCCCGCTCATTTCCCCAGCTTAGCACAAGGCACGCGGACAGTGGCGCTCCCTGCTCAAAGCTGGCTCTCAGGGAAGGTGTGTTGAGGGAATGAATGGATGCGTGTGAAGCAGAAGAGGAAGGGCAATTTTCTTCATCTGCCAGGAATTCAAAATTGACCAAGCGCCCTTTTGGAAGCCAGGCGCTATGCTGGGCCCCAGGGGGGTGGAGGGCGAGGGGACACAGTTGGTGGAGATGCGCTCTGACCGCCCCCCCATCCCCCTTACTCCAAGGAGCGCTCTGCCCCCGGAGGAGGTGGAATCCAGCTCCCTCTTTCCTCCCCCCAAATGAACCAATTCTCCAGTGATCCTACACGTTTTTTTTTTTCCTCTCCCACGCTAAACCCCGTCACGCGGGGCCTGCAGGAGGGGGACCCAGGCGGCTCCCTTCCCCGCATGCCGCGCGGCGGGTCGTGCCCCTCCCGGCCGCCCACGGAGCCCCAGCGGCTGCAGGAGCCCGGCACCCACCGCCCCCACGCGCCGGGCCCCAGCCCGCGAAAGACTCCGCTCCCTCCGGCCTCGGCGCCACTCCCCTCCCTGGCACCAGGGGGCGCTGCCACCCCACGGCCGTCGCCATGGTCACCGCTGGCGGCGGAGTGGGGTTTACGTAAAGGACGCAGCGTCCCCCCGGGGGGCGGAGGCGGCCTTCGCGCCGGCGCCGGCGCCCCCTGCGGAAGCGGCGTTAGTGAATCGGGGCCTTGGGGAGCCCAGGATGGAGGTGGCGGTCGCGGTGGTGACGGCGGGCCGAGCCCTGCGGCGGGCTGGAGGTAAAAGGGGCACGTGGGCGCGGCGGGCCGGGTCCTGGGCTCGGGCGCGGTGAGAGCGGCGCGGCAGCTGGGCAGTGTCCAGGACGAGCGATGGCCCGCCCGACGGGTCCGCAGGTGGAGGTGCGGCTGCCGCGCGCGCCCGTGACAGGTGTGGGATCCGTGGAGCCCCTGGCACCGATGTGGGAAGGGTGACACCCGTGGCGCGGCGTGGGCAGCGTGGGTCTGGCCCGAACAGCGTGGTTTTCCTGTCACGGGTGTCAGAAGAAGACTCACCCCCACCTTGGTGTGGTGGTGGCCGCCCAGGTGTGAGGCGGGCGCAGCCTTCTGTGCGAGCAGGTAATGGGCACAGCAACTGGATTCGTGCTGGGGTGGCGGTGGCCAGCTGTTGGGCGCATGGTGGTGCCCCCGGCAGGGGTGTGAGGAAGTGCTCTCATTAGTAAGGTGTCCAATGGTTCTGGCCTTGAGATGGTCTGGAGTGATGGCACCCGGGGCTTGAAGAATTTGTGTCCTCAGCATGGCAGGAGTTCCTGGCTGTGACTGTGAGAAATGGCCCTGGCACAGCATAGTGCTGGGGCAGTCTGGCCCTGTGAGGGGAGAATCCGTGGCCCTCAGACCCTGGTGGACGGGCAGGGTGAATGCCTTTCCTCCCACTCTGGGTATGACGAGGGGTATTGCTTCTGGCACAGAGACCCACCTTTAACGTCTGCTGGGCATGCTGGGGGACTGAGGAATGCAGAAGTCTGGGAGAGGGTTGGTGTCCTTTATAATGGACGTGGAAGAGGGATACCAGGAGATGCTTCTACCTTGAAGAGCCTGATGGTGACCCAGACGGAGACCTGTCCAGGCACTAGCATCGTCCTGGGCTCATGAATTCAACCAGCTTTGGGGAAGAGGGAAGGGGTGGGTGGTTCTCAGCTCTGCTCACTATCTCTGAACATGTGTCCTGAGACATTTGCAGGGCTGAGAGGTAGGCCATGTCGATGGGCAGGGGGAGGCATAGGGCTCCAGCCATCTGTGGTCCCCGGGCCCTGCCATTTCCTAGGGGTGATGGTGTCTGTGATGTTCAGAAGCCTTTGGGTCTGGAGGATCTTTGGGGGCAGGTTTGAAAGACGAGTCTGCAGCCACTAGGAGTGTGCTGGGGTTGTGACTGCCCTCACCGATCCTTTGGGAAGCTCTGGGTGAGGGTCTCACTCAGCATCACATAAGCCCTACTTCACAGAGGGGCAATTTACAGACCCACCCCCCACCCCACCCCCAGAGAAGTCTTAGGATGTGGGAGGAAATTGTTAGGTCTTCGTGGATCTCTTGGGGAAGTCGCAGGAGAAGAATAAATGAGGCTGGGCCTTTAGGAGTTCAGAAAGACCAGGCTGAGGATATAGGAGACTAGGGTGGGGCTGGCAACTCATTTGCCCAAGTGGGTGCTTGGAGATGCTGCTGAGGTTCCTCAAAGCTGGAGTGTTGTCTGGTGCATATGGAGCCAGAAGACTTGAATTCCAGTCTCGCCAGTGTGACCTTGAGCAGGTGACTTTACCTCTCACAGCCACATCGGAAGGTGGTCGCAGAGGATGAAAGATGGTGCCGGCAGAAACCTTTTGTGAAGACCTGTCCAAGGGTCAGGGATTATCCTCAAGTGAAGAGACCAGGGCCGGAGGCCGAGGAGATGGGAGCGTGGAATGTGAATGGGGAGGAAGGGCCTGTCGTAGGGAATTAGAGGCCCTGAGCGTAAAGGCTCCTGGTGGGGAAAGTGGGATCTGTTGACACTGTGAGTCAGCTGCTGAGCTGGAACCAGGCCCCAGGTCTCCCGAGGACGGTCCGAGCATGGCCGCAGCCACTGGAGAGCCCTGCAGGAGTGGCCCGAGTAAGAGGAAACCCTTCGCTGGGGCTGCAGACGCGCCTGTGGCCGCGCAGGGCTGGGAGGTGTCTATGGCTGGCAGATCTGGGGTACCTGGGTGGGAGCAGGACTTGGACGTGTGTGCTTTCTCTTGAGAATTTACTTTGGCTCCTGGTTCAGAGGATGCAAGTGGGCAGCAGTCACATCTGCGTTTTGAGGGGCCGTGGCCTAAAGAAAGCCAAGTGGGTCAGAATCACCAGGACACAGGGCAGGGTGGTCCTGTGATGGAGGCAGAGGCTGAATGGCAGGAGGCTGGGGCCCATGAGGGGTGCAGGGGCCAAGGAGAAGGGGTGATGGACACCCTCAGCGTGGGCCTCTTGAGAGCGGACAGGTGTAGCAGGAATCCCCCAGGACCTGCTTCTGCCTGAAGGGCCGACCCAGGTGGAGAAGATGAGTGAGGGTGACTGCCAGTGGCTTTACTTTCTGTCACCGGGGCCCAGTTACTAATAATGGGCTGCAAAGCCTGAATTACATACCCTACGACTCGAAGGCTTCATGCTGGCAGGCCGGATTCCATGAACCCAGGCCCGTTTCTCCAGCGTTCCACAGGAGTATCCGCCTTAGCCAGCAACCCGTTTCACAAGCTTGGTCCCCAAGGCAGAAAGTTTTTGCCCTGGGTCCACGCTGCAGTCACAGCACAAGGGGCAGAGGAGGACATACCCTCCCAGGCCCCGGATGGTGAGCTGACTTGTCCAGGCCAAGGACCACGCCTTCCCAGGGGTCGCCACCTGGACACTGCCTGGTGCTTCCTCAGCCACTTGTTCACAGGTCACCCTCGGGGTGCCAGAGGCCTATTGTATATGCTCCCCGAGGCCCCTTTCACTGCCTCCCCAGGAGATGCAAGCACTTCAGCTCCTGCTTGGAATGCTCTCCTAGTGAGAGTCCATTAAGAGGAAGTCGCAAGCCTCCCCGATGTGAATACTGAACTGTGAATACTGAACAATCATGTCCCCTCAGCGCACTCTCCACACCTCTGCCTGTTTGTTCTGATTGGTGGCTCAGCCTTGTGGTTTGGGGATCCAGAAGTCCTTTGCAGCCACCCCTTGCCATCTGCCTGGGAGGCTGGGACTCTGCACAGGCGAGCTGGCTGGCATGTGGGGGAGATGGGAGAAGCCAATGGGAGGACCCAGCCTCTGTTGGCCCGAAGCAGAGCAGGGCTGTCTTCTGAGTCCTAGGGTTTGAGGCCACCAGGAGCCCCACAAGGCTGCCACCACCCCTTGTCATGGTTTTGAGCAGATTCCAGCTGGGGGGAGGGAACTGGTAACATAGGAGTGGCCATCGAGGGCTCTCTGGAGCCGAGGTTTTTTCCAACTCGGGTCCTCAGTCCTATTCCCATTTCTTTGTCCATGTTTCTCCAAAAGTTGCTTAACTCAGCTCCTGGCAACCTTTCCACCTCAGCTGCCTCGTAAATCATGGTGCCCAGCTGCTCAGCTGCAGGGGTGCCAGGGGATCGGGCATCTCTGGACAGAGGCTTCTAGGCCACAGCTGAAGGCACGGACCCTCCCTGCAGCCCCTCTCTCCAGGACCAGAGAGGGATTCCGCTCAGGGTTTAATCACCTGTTGGCCCAGCGCTCCATCTGAGTTCGGTTTCTCCCTGGAATAGCTTTGCCTTACACTCCAGCAGGGGCTTCCCTGGTGGCTCAGTTGGTCAAGAACCTGCCTGCAATGTGGTAGACCGGGGTTTGATCCCTGGGTTAGGAAGATCCCCTGGAGAAGGGAAGGGCAATCCACTCCAGTGTTCTTGCCTGGAGAATTCCATGGACAGAGGAGCCTGGAGAGCTACAGTCCGTGGGGTCGCAAAGAGTCAGACACGACTGAGCAACTAACACACACACCCACACACTCAAGTGGACCAGGCATGTGGCGCTGGGGAATTATCAATGAACATGCAGTCAGAGGACAATAAATCTTCTAGCGCCGTGGAGCCTAGGATGTTGTGGGATGTGGTTACATCCCAGCGGGCAGGGCTGAAGGCTGTTTATCTTGATTGTCCTTTTTCCTTTCTGATTCCGACTTTGGTGTACGGGATCTCTCTGGTGGATGGGGCAGTGGGTGTGTTGGCGAGGAGGACACAGGAAACCGTCTTCCCTGTGGGGTCCTCTGGGCCGCTGAGGGAGGGTTCTGGGGAGGTGATATGGAGGGGAGTGGTGTGGCCACCGCTGAGGGCCACGGGCGGGAGTACCCCGATCCTCAGCAGGATCATGGTGGAGACGGGCAGGGGTGGGGCCGTTCCCGCCACAGGGCTGCGGGGCGAGTGCACGTGTGCGAAGCCGCGTGTGCCTGTAAGCAAGTGTTTCTGTGGGAAGTGAGGGCTGAGCGGGAGGAGCGCCTGGTGGCGGGGGAGCCCGTGGGCTCCTGTGTCTGGCTGGCCTGGTGTCAGTGGGTGTGCGTGCTGGGGTGCTGCTGAGCCCCAAGAAGCAGGAGAGAACAGTGGGAGGCGGGGGGGAGGGGTCGCCTTCCAGCTCGGGGAGGGGGAGTTTATCGTCCGTGTGACTCTTACTGGAGCAGCCTTTCTGCTTTCTCAGTATTCCTTAGAAGGAAGCCCAGACTGGGGGGAGTGGATCCAACGCCCATATGTGCTCGCACAATGCCTGTTCCCGCCTCCTCCCCAAGCCCCCTGGGGAAGTCAGCTGGGGACAGTCCACTCGGGTGACAGAAGAGAGCAGCACAGCCCATGGGCCTTAGGACTTGGGACTCTGGGGTCAAACAGACCTGAGTTCGAATCCTGGTGCCTCTCTACACCTCAGTTTCCCCATCTGTAAGATGGGGACAGTAAAACCTCCCACAGGGAGCAGGGGTTGTAAGGACTGCATGCCTGGTGAGTGGAGAGATCACAGTGGTGAGAAGCACACTCGGTAAGTGCTTCTGCTCCTGCAGTCAGGATCTTTCCCACAAAACAAGCAGCTCCATCCTGATCTGCATATATTAGCACCAGGGGAGACACAATAGGTCATGTCCCTTTTCTTGATGAGGAGAAATTAGCTTCACCCTACCCTTGGCATGGATGGAATCTGGCGTATCTGTCCATAGAATCATACTCAAGATAACGTTGTGGCCCCTAGCGTATGTTCCCACTCTGATGGAGCTGATAGTTATTTCTTGAGCACCTTCTGAGGGCTGGAGGTCAGTGAGGGCCAGGAAGATGAAGTGGATACGCATGCGTGCATACTCAGTCGTGTCTGACTCCTTGAGACCCTATGGACTGTAGCCCACCAGGCTCCTCTGTCCATGGGATCTCCCAGGCAAGAATACTGGAGTGGGTTGCCATTTCCTACTCCAGGGGACCTTCCCCACCCAGGGACCAAACCCGAATCTCCTGTGTCTCCTGCACTGGCAGGCGGATTCTTTACCACTGAGCCACCTGGGAAGCCAAAGTGGCCATACCAGCACCTATAAGGTATGGAATCTGGTGTTTACAACCTATTGAGAAGCTATGAGATGGACCTAGAGGTCTCCACTGTAACATCAAGAGGTGGGTGCTACCAGAGGTCAAAGGAGAGAGAGCGACTCAAACCACGGAGATCAGGGGAGACCTCAGTGGCCGTGGCCTTTAACCTGGGCCAGCTAGGTGATTGTAGAGGAAACGGCAGCAACAGGGAGTATGGCTGAGAAAGCGAGGGGCTGACCTTTTGTGGTCTGGCTTGACCGTGGGAGCAGGAAACGGAAGTGATAAAAGGTTGAGACGTGAGTTGGGGCTGGGTCCTCAAGAGCCACCACCGTGAGACAGAAGGTCCGGTCCTTGAACGTGGGCAGTCACTACAGTGTTCTGAGCGAGAGTGTGCCAGGAAGAGGTGTTGCTGCAAGTGCCGGGGGGGCCTGGGGGGCAGGAATGGGAAGGCCAGCTGGCGACTAGGGCAGAGGGCAGGTTCGGGGGGCTGGCACCCAGGCAGTGGCTGCCCTGGGGAGGCCAGGAAGGTGGAGGCCACGAGGTTTGTCGCTTTGGTCAGTAAGAGGTGGGGCCTGGGGCAGAGCCTCTTCTGGGACTCAGATGCGGCTCCCACACTTGCCTTCCAGCTGCTTTGACTCGGGGGTGGGGGTGGGGTGTGGGTTCCAGGCTGGGGGTATGAGCAGGAGGCTGTTGGGGATGCCCTGAAGGAGACTGTGCTCCTTCGTCCCTGAGCACCCAACAAGGGTGCTCCAGTGTTCCTCGCACTTCTTGCCAGGTGTCTGATCATTTTCTCACCACATTACCCCTTGAAATTTTGCCTGCCCGAGTTCAGCCCAGGAGGTTACTATTCTGGGAAGTTTCATCAGAAACCCTCTCAGCATCTGAGAGCTCTCTGAGCTGGAGGCTGGGTGGGAGGAGAGCTGGGCTTAGCTTCACCTGTGTTTGGGGAACTGCTCCTGAGGACCAGTTCCTCCACCTGGAGATGCCCACGGCCGCAGAGCCTGTGGGCCAGGTACGGGAGGGTGGGCTGTGCTGCGTAAGGTGAGGCAGTCTGCTGCCCCGAAGAGGCCCCTTGTCCCTGCCTTTCCCACAGCCATTTAATTAATTTATGATTGATGTTCCTGGACTTCCTTGAGGTTAATTTATTATTGATGCCTCTTCATTATATACAATCCACCCTACACCTCCCAGCACGCGGCAGCTCCCACTGGGCAGGCCTCACGTGGGGTGAGCTTGGTGAGGCCGCTCCCCACCCCCACCCACCTTAGGGCCAGAGCCTTGCCCTTGGCTCTTGGCGGTCAGGAGGCCTCAGGGCATCTGTCTCCAGGAGCGTTTGCTCAGCCACCAAATAACAGTAATAATAACAATAGTTTCCATTTTGTGAATGCTGGGAACTCAACCTGGAACAGCATACAGCACAGAGAGAATCCCACTTACTCCTTGTGATAGGTATCCCTCTACATCCCCATTCCTCTCCACTCGTGTCTTATAGGAGGCTCAGAGAGGGTGAGTTACCTGCTCAAGGACACACAGCAAGTAGGTGGGAAGCCAGGGCTTGAGCCCAGGACCCTCCCCTCTCCTTTCTGAGCCCCGCCTCTCCTTCAGGCCTGCACAGCACCCCACTCCCATCTACTGTGATGCCTTTCTTCTCCACCCCCCGCCATCGCATTCCAGGACTGTACTACGTGACGTGGTCAGCGGGCGGAGCACGGGCGCCGTCCTGAGCGTGTGTTGTTAAATGTTCATGGCTTGCTCCCCTCACTAATGCATGTTCTCACTGAAGACTAACAATGATGGCAAATAGCACTTACCGAACACGCCAGGTGCCATGCTAAGCACTTTTCATGCGTTAGCTCATTTAATCCCCATGACCACCCAAGAGGCAGGTGGTATTAACCCATTTTATAGGTGAGGTGTAGAAACGTTCTCTGGGCAGTCGGTTGACAGAGGGCAGGGCCTCCTGGACTCCAGCAGCCTTGAGATACAGGGTGCAGGCCTCGTCCTCCCGTAATTCTCTCCTCTCTCCATCGCCTCTGGCCTGTTTATCCGATATCTGTATGTTTATCCAGTGGCCTCAAACATTTTGCTTGTCTGGTCTGATGTGTTGGCTTGTGTCGGGCCGCCTCCTTTGCCGTGGGGACCAGGAACACCCATTCCAAGGGTCCCAGGATGGGTGATTTTAGGGAGACAGCAAGGCAGGTGGAGGGTGCCAGGCTTAGATCCTGCCTCTGACTGTGCTGGGCAACTTCAGATGAGTCATTCAGCCTTTCCGAGCCTCAGTTGCCCCATTTGTTTAATAGCAACAATGATATTTACTCTGTCTCCTTCCCTGGCTGTGCTCATGCTCAGAGGCGATGCTGGGTGGGCAAGACACTCTGCTGATCAGGGGTTAGAATTGCTTGTGTGTGAGAGTCAAAGCTTCAGGAGCTGGCATGAAGGCCAGGAATGCTTACGACTGGTCACACACCCGGGCCAGGGATCTACACCCACACTCTGAGCTGCCTGCACGGACTAGTGAATTCCGTGGTTTACCAGCTGGAAGGCCTTGCTTGAGGACCCTGCTGGGCCAAGAGCTGGGCAGGAGATCCCTCCAGGGGGCCAGGCCCCAGTCTGGTGTCCCAGATGGCTGACCAGTGTGCCTGGGCCCTTTGGAGGCCACCCCGCCTGCCCTGGGGCATTGGGTCATGTGGAAGTGCATGGGGCCTGCCTGGGGTTCTGGACCTTACCACCCATCTTGTCTGCCACATGCCCGGGCAGCCTGACCAGGTCGCTTCAGGCAGGTTTGGTGCGGACAGAGGATGGCTCACCATGCCGCCCCGGGGGACCTTCCCTCACCCCTCCAAGTATGCGGAAAGCCTGGTGGAGAGGTGAGCCCCGCGTCTGCTCCGGAAGGCGATGAGACCGTCAGCCTCCCAATGGCAGGCTTCCCGGGGCGTTGGCTAGAAACCCTCTGCCTTCTCATCAGCTTTACTCCGAGCACATCTCAGCGCTGGACCGGGTCTGGGGGCAAGGGAGGGGTGCTCCCCCAGGCCCCCGGGAGGAGGGCAGAGGCCTCAGACTGTTTCAGGGGCGAGGCCCGCCTGGCGTGGCCTTTGGAAATCTGTGGCCGGGCTGCAGTGAGGTGACGGCTGGTTTCATTTCCCAAGTTTCCGCCCTCTGCAGGCGGGGATTACATCAGACTCTGCTTCATAGGCACTCTGCGCTGCCCTGGGCCAGCTGCCCCACTGCAGCTTCAGGCTGGCCCGGGTCTTCCCGGCAGCCCTGGGCCCAGCAGACCATCCTGGCCTCTGCAGCCTCATCAGATGCGCTACCTCCTGGTTGGCACTGCCCACCCAGCCCACTAGGCATGGCCGGGCCCCCCAAGACCACGCTGCCCCTCTTGTTCTTCAATCACCCAGTTCCGATTCATTCTCTCTCTCTTTAAAGTCAGTGTAACATGGGCCTGCAAACATGGACTTTAGCATAAAGCTCCATTTGAGTCCACTGCTATGTGAGCAAGTCCCTCAACTCTCAGAGCCTCAGTTTCTTCATCTCTAAAGTGGGGGGGAGGTCTAGTGGAACACAGCACACCGGGCAGCTGTTGGGATCAAATGAGATGCCACCTCTTTGGACGTTCCGCCCAATGCCAGGAGCACTGTTAATGTTACCTGCCATCCACTCATCTGTCCCCCCAGAGGACACCCCCCCACTTTCGTGAGGCTGCATCTTGCAGCCAGGCAACCCTGGCGCTTCTCAGAGCTGGCAGTGGCCCGCCGGCCCTCTGGCATCCAACCCTGTTCCCGCCCCAGCACTCTCCGAGGTGGCCCGTCCCTCTTGGTTCCTCTCCTAGTTTGGTTTCCTTCCCTTTGGCGCCTCTTCCATCCGGCTGCCTTTTTTTCTTCTTTCTTTTTTTTTCATCCACCTTTTCCTCCCCTGAGGTCTCTGGGAGAGGCCAGTCTTTCCTTAGAGAGTCTCTGACCCCTTTGTGCCAAGCAGCCATCCCCCCGCCCCTCCCCCTCCCCACGACTGTGGGAAGGTGGACTGTGGGTGAGACTGTGCACCCCGAGCATGGGGGTCACGACTTGGACTCACAGCCAAGAATGCTAGCGACCTTGACAAGTCCACTGTCCCATCCGGTCCTGTCTAGCCCTGGGAGCCTGTCGGCTGGGGCAGCCTCTCCAGCGACTGGAGGAGGCCAGCCTGCAGGGCCATAGCGGTGCTTCCTGAGCCAGCAGACTCCGCTTCATCCTCCTGGGTTCTGGGGACTTGTGGAAGGAGAAGGCAAGGCAACCCTGGTGTCCCGGAGCCAGAAAAACCAGCCACATCTGGAGAGTCTCTTTCCTCCTTAGGAAGTCAAGGAATGTTTCTTAAGAGGTGGCTTCAGCCTCATACCTTTGAAAGAACTTGGTCTTCTGCCCGACACCGTCCCCGGGACCCAGGCCAGCCTGCAGAGCCAGGAACAGCCCCGCCACTTGTAAAACTCCTGTCCACCCGCTCCCAGGGACCCTGGTCAAGCAGCTACTGCAGGCCAAGTTCTGTGCCTGGAGCTGGGAGTAAGCAAAGTTCCCACCGCTTCCTCAGAGAGTTCCCAGGTTGGGGCCGGATACATAAACAGACAATGTAACAACGGCAACAAATAGCAAAGAATCCTCTCCCTGCCGGGCACACCTCCTGAGTGCTCTGTCTGCTGTTAACTCATTTAATGCGAAGAACAGACACAGCTCTGGTGCATGGGCACTCACCCAGCTCTGTGCTGGGGCCGTGCCCTGGGAGGGAGGCACGTGCGTTTGACAGCTGAGGGACAAGTTGAGGATCTCAGCTTCCTTGGAGAATTGAATAAACCTGCTCAAGGGCATGTGTTTGCAGCTGGCCGGCTGGGCCTCAGACCCCCATTGGTCTGGCCCCTGCTCTCGGGGTGGGGGGGGTGTTCCTTCTTGCTCCCCCACCTGGCATCAGGTTGGGAGACCCCTTGAGCCCCGGGAAGGACAGGTTCCTACAAAAGGAAGACCCCTCCTGGAGCCACCCTGCTGCTGAGAGGACCAGCCTCCTGTCTCCTTTGTCACTGCCCACTTGTGGGCCCATCTGTGGCTCAGACCCTATGCCTTGGCAGGCCGCCTGGGATGGGGCTTCGTCTCACCCCCACGCCCCCTGCCAGCCTTGCTGAGCTGCTGCAGATTGTTCTCCTTGTTGCCTGCCTGCTCCACCGTGCGGCATAATAAATGGCTAATGGAGGGCCCCCATTCTCTGGGACCGCCTTCTCCATTTCTTGGCCCCTTCTGAGAACCTGATCCCCCCCACCCCAGGTGAACCCTATTCAGCAGGCTTCCGGCAGTGGTAACTAAGCCGGGCGCCCAGCCCACCACCTGCTCAGTACTTTATAAAAGTTTAACCTTAATGGTGTAATGAACTCCCATCATAAAGCGGCTGGAGCAGTGCATCCTGAGATGTATAAATTACAGGCGCCTCTGAAGTTGTAATTGGAAATAGCAGCAAGGGGAAGGTTGAAAGGGGCCAGCCTCGTTGAGCTGAGCACAGATATTCTCTGCTGCTTTTCAAAAGGCACACAGAGCTGAGTCTGGCTGCGAAGAAAGAATGTCCTCAGACCAAACTGAGCCCCTCGTAGCTCCGCCCCAGTTCCTGCTTCCTGCCCCACCCCCAACCATGTCCACAGAGCCTGTAGGTTTCAGGAGGCGCAACCCCCACCCAGACCGGGGCCACTGACAGAGTGGGCCCAGAGGGAAGGACTCGGGCGTGGACACAGCAGACAGCCCACCCCCCAGCCCCGCCTGCATTTCCCGAGGAGCACTTCTGAGTGGCTGGTCTGACTCCCCTGGTGTTTGAGTTCTCACCTCTTGCCATGGTTGTGGGGCTTGAATGGAAAACTGCAGGGGGTATTGAGAGTTGGTGTGAGGAACCCGGGCTCTGGGGCTGGCCCATCCGGCTTCCTGTCACAGCTCCTGCTGGTGGCACTTGTGAGACCTTAACGTCACGTAACCTCACAGCTGCAGAATCTCGGCTGTAAAATCAGGAATAATTGACCTGTGTCGGAAGAGTGTCAGGAGGATGACACGGGATGACGGGGTTCAGGTCTCAGCAAAGTGCTGCTTTAGGGACTTCCCTGGTGGTCCAGTGGTTGGGACCCCACGCTTCCACTGCAGGGGTCACGGGTTCCATCCCCGGCTGGAGAATTAAGATCCCACAGATTCCCTCTGAGGCCGGGTGGGACCTAGATCTGGGATGAGGCTCACGGATCAAACCTTGAGCGGCTGGGGCAGTGTTCAGGCCCTCAGAAGTGCTCACTCAGTGCCCACTGTGATTGCCCTTCCAGGCACGGTGCCCAGCACCTGCGATTGCCCACTGTACTTTTGCACATGGTGCCCATACCGGTTTAGTGTGAGTGCTCCCGAGTGTGGCCCATGAACCAGCAGCAACGCCTGAACACAGGTTCGAAAGGGCAGACTCTCAGGGCGCCCTTCCCCCGACTAAATCGGAATCTCTGGAGGGGGGCCCAGGACTCTGCAGTTCAAGCAGCCCTGTGGTGCCTCCTTGGCTTACTCAGGGAAGAGAAGCATGGCTGGGCCTCTTCTCTCCAGGAGGGCATCTCTCAGTGCCAGGAAGCTCACCCAGCCTCAGAATCGCCTGGGGTTGACCTTGATGGCCTTGATGGGCTCAGCTGTAGGCTCCTGGGCCCTACCTTGGACCACCGGCTTTCACAATGCCTGGTGGGGCCTGGGAACCTGCATTTACCCACCTCTCTGCCTATTCAAGTTTGAGAGTCCCTGGAAATCACTCATTGTCTGAGAGCGGTGGAGAAGGGCAAGACCCTTCTACCCACCTCCCCACACAGCACACAAGGCTCTGCCTCTGCTGGGGGAGAATGGACCCTAGATGGGGGCCAGGAACCCCCAGTAGCCAGCACCACCCCGCCTGGAGGCCCAGAGCGGCTCATCCTTGGGTCCAGCTGTGGGGCTTTTCTCAGCCTAATGGCCACCAGTAGGGAATTGGTTGAATAAAGTCACATATCACATGCATGTGGACTGCTGTACAATAATGAGAGAAGATTGGGCTGGAAGAATGCTTAATGAGAAATATTCACCTTCTCTGGCTCATTAAAAAAAAAAAAAAGTGGCAGGTACGGAATGATCTTATATTTGAACAGGGAAGAAAGACTACACAGATCTTAATAGTTAATAATTTCCCTGGAGGGATCATGGCTGATTTCTGTTTTTTTTTGTTTGTTTCTGTTTTCTGTGGAGAACATGTACTTTGTGATAAGAAGGAAAAAGAAGGCATAGGTAATCATGTCTGGCCCAGGGTCCTCAGGCCACAGGCGCCGGTGGCAGCCCGGGACCCCCAGAACATTGTTTCTCTTGCTTAGCCTGGCCCCTGGGGTGTCCTTCACCTTGGTCTCTTCCCTTCCCCTCCAGGCTGTGTCCAGTGTTCCCCAGTTTCTTCCCACTGTTTCTCCCACGTTTTCACTTCCTCCCTTCTTTAAGTCTTCCCCTGGTGATGGGAGGGCACCTCCTCCTCCTCTTCACACAAGAGGAATGAGTGGGGAGGAGAGAGCCAAGCAATGGGAGCCCCACCCCCCACCCCCACCCCCTGGCTTGGAAGCCTCAGGGGATAGACTTCAGTTTTCGTCAGGGCATCACCTAGGAGCCTAAGCCTCAATTCCAGAGTCTAGGCACCTAGGATGTGCTCTAGAAATAATGGTTGAAATGAATGAGTCTTGGATTGAAGCCAGGGACAGGACAAGGACCCATAGCTGTGTGACCTCGGGTACATCAGCGTACCTCTCTGGGCCTATTAGAGTCTTCACCACTAAGATTCAGGGAGTCTTGAACTCTAATTTCCCTGGGCCCTTCCAGCTCTCACCTCTGGTGAGTCACATACCTTCCCACTCTTGCTCCTTTGCCTGGTTTTGTAAGCAGTTTGTACTGTCCAGGAAAACCTCACCTGTCTGTTCTGGCTGCCCAGTGAGACTGTGTGCAGAAGCAGCTGCTCGGGGCAGGGACCTCAAGGCGAGGGTGAAGGGAGGAGCAGGAGAGAGGGAGACCCACAGTGCTGGGAAAGCCACTAGTAGTCAAGGGCTTGAGGGTATCCGAGCGTTCCTGGATCTGATACTAGCCTCCCATGAGCCCTCTTCCATCACCTTTGCCCTGCCTGTGATCGGGTGTTATTTTTCATCTTCTCCTGCCCAGAGCTGCCTTTATCCCAGTGCCTCTTGCCGGGCTTTGCAGCTGAGACTCCGTTTTCATCGGGCCCCAGCAGCCCCGAGTCTCTACCCTGTGAGTTGCTGTTTTCCAGTGAGTGGCTCAGTGGAGAGAGAGGGTGAGAGAAATCCATTCAAGCTGTTTGCATTTCAGTAAACTCATGGGATTTGTGGTCACATCTCTTCAGTGCTCTTTGAAAGAAATGGATGGGTTTTGGGTCTCTCCCATCACCAGCTTCCCTGCCTAGCAGCAACCTAGAGGCCTGAGTTGGGAGCTAGCTGTGATGCTCAGCCCAGAGTTCCTCCAGGGCAGAGGTGAGGGGGGCAGGCTGAGTGCTGGCTGGGGCCCAGCCCCTGCACAGGCTGTGTTTGCCTCCAGGGGTTCTGGGAGGCTTGTGTGTATGGGCACAGGAGGAGGGGGAGGACAAGAGTGACAAGTGCCTAGCCCCTCTTTCCGCCTGGTGGTGAACTCCTACTCAGCCATCAGCACCCGACTCGAAGCCTTCTCTGTCTGCCTTGGGCTAAGCAGCTGTCCTCGCTGTGGGGTCCCTGGCATTAGAGCCCTGTATTCACTGCCCCACGTTTGGGTGTCCTTGTCATTCTGCACTGTGAGCTCCTCAGGGTTGGGGCTTGTCACCTTCACGTTCACAGCCCCGAGGCTCCTTCTTAAGAGCCCATTGAGCCCATTGGGGCAGGACAGAGGCAGTGTCTGCTTTCCCACCCTTGGTCTGAGAGCCCACCTGAGGCAGTGGGGTCGAGCATGCTCAGAACATCTCCCTGCCCTCACTTGTTTCCAGAAGGTGGTCCTACCTGGGCAGGTGTCAGGCTGGGAGGGAATGGAATAACGGAGTGGGCAGGATCGACAGTGAGGCACCCGCTAGGCAGGATCTTGCTCAATGGGCACCCCCCCAGCACCCTCAGGCAGCCGGCAGCAATGAGGTGGCCGCTAACCGGTCTGGCGGGTTTGTGGGGACCTGGCTGGGTTCCTTGAGGGACAGGGCGTCCTGCTGGGAGCAGGCTTTGTACCGGTCCTCTCTGGCCTCCCCGCTCAGGCTGCTCCTCTCCTGGCCTTGCTCTTCACTTTGCTCTGCCTCATTTCTCCTGGACAGAGCCTTGACCCTGCCCTTCCTGAGGACCAGGATAGCGTGGTGGGGGTACCTAGACAGGAGACCAGCCAGGGCCCCCCAGGAACAAGGGAGAGATACCAAGGATATGAGCTCTGGAGATACCGAGACCCCGGGAAGCAGAATACCCAGAGGCCAGTGTGATGGGCGCTGGGCTGGAACTGGCAGTGGCCGTGGCGACCCTGCTCCCGCCTCCTTCCTGACCGATGCACCAAGGATGAGAGACCAGAGTCCCGAAGAGGCCGCAGAGCAAGGCCCAGGCCCAGAGCTCCCGCTCGTAAAGCGTCTCTTGAGCAGTCACTTCTCCCTGCCCCGCAGCCAGGCTCCCATTTCAGGGAATAGGGCTTGGGGGTGGGGAGCCCTTGGGGTGTTCCTCTCGCCCTGCGCCGGGAGGGGCTGGGCGCCCTGCTCCGGAGGTGTCAGCGGAACTGTCACCCAGCAGTGGGTGCGGGCGCTGGGATTCCCCTGGCTGACTCACTCACCCCAGCCTGCCTGTGCCTCAGCCCAGGCTGGAGCCGTTCCTGAAGGTGTCGCTCACTCGGAGGGTGTCCCGGGAACCAGGGGAGCTGGGGCTGAGGGGTCCCGGGCAGCTGGGAGCAGATTCACCCATGGAGTCCTCAGGCCTCCCCCGACCCCCTGCACCCAGCTGCCTCCCCCTACTCCCCCTCCCTGACAGCTCTGTCAACCACAGGGCTCCCGCTTTCCAACACAAGAGGAGCCTTGAGGCCTCGGGGGTCCTGAGCCGGGGCCTGGCTGCTCCCTGCCTCCCTGAAAGATTCCCCCCAAGGGTGATGAAATGCTTTCCCTCTGGAGAACAGAGAAACCATTGATTCCCTTGATCCCCTGGGCACTTCAGAGCCAGGGCGACCCAGTGGGGACTGAGAGGCAGGAAGTGGGGCCAGGGCAGTGACCCAGCCTGGGGGCCAAGAACCCCTGGAGAAGGAGAGAAAACTGCAGGCTGCCCCCCAGAAGAGTTCACACAAGCTGGTGCGCGATCTCCAGGCCCACAGATGCCCACGGAGCCCGTCTTCAAACCCTCTGGCCGCTGGCTGCCTGTGCCACCCTCCAGAGAGCAGGCAGCGGGGTGGAGGTGTTGCAATCACAGCATGGGGTGGGGGGTTGCTGGGGGAGGACCAAGCAGACAGAAATGTGGAGCGCACGGCTAGAGAGCAGGCCTGTGGGGGCGGCAGCAGCAGGCTGTGTGGGGCGAGCCGGGCTGGGGATGGGATGGGAGGCACAGTTCTGGGTGATTGCCCCAGAAATCCTGCCCTCCGGGTACCGAAGGGAGGCGGGGCTGCCCACTGACCTCTCCAGGCTGGAATGGCAGGGGCCGGCAGCCCCCCCACTGCCTCCACCCCTCCGGGGACCGGGCTGCCCATGGCTGAGTGAGGTCCACGGAGGGGCATTCAGAACCCTGGCACAGTTCAGTCTAGGTGGGCAGCCTTCTCCGCAGCCCACCTGCAGAAACCACCTTCCTGGTCTGGTGAGAGGCCACAGGTGTGGTTGGCTGGGTGCCATGGGGCAGCTCCAGCGTCTCTGGTGAGCGGGCCACCCAGTACCGCTACAAGCATGCCCAGCCTTGTTGGCCACATGAATCCCTCTGCAAGCAGGCTCCGGGCAGGGCAACCCAGGGGGAGAAATGTGGCCCCTCGGGCCCATCCTCCAGAGCAGGCCTGGGGGCAGAGCCAGGAAGACAGGCCTCTCCTTCCCTGGCTCTAAGCTCAGCTCCCCCCCACCCCCCCGCCCCACCGCAGTCAGGGGCATGGAGGATAACAGAGGCCTGGTCCAAACCGGGATGGGCCCTCGAGGCAGGGCCAGCCCTCTTAGCCCTCCGAGGGCCGATTTCTTTAAAGCCCTGCCCGGGAGCCTGCTGAGGCCCTGGGAGCCGGGTCCCAAGCCAGGGTTCCCGCTGCTCCCAACCTCCCGCTGACCTCAGGGTGGCCCGGGGCAGGTCTCTGCCTCCTTAGCCCTCGCTTCCCTCCCTGAAATGCTGGTGTGTGACTCCGTGGCCCACAAGGTTCCTTCTCACCCAGATGTTCTCCTGTTGCTCACTAAGCCCCCCAGCTTAGAGAATAAAGGAGGGCCCGAGGACCATCTCCTATTGGACCTTGGTGGCCAGGTGCCCCACACCCTGGGACAGAGCACAGGTGCCCTCCTGGACTCCGTGTCTCCTCCCTCCTCCCTGGGGTGACGGCTGAAGTGAGACGGTGGCTGCGAGCTCCCAGTACAAGGCCTTCTGGCAGGTCGTCCGGCTCTCACTGAACAGTAGTTGGTGTTGTTATCCTTGTTATCATTATGTCTGCGATGTTATTATCATTTTGATGGAGTTGTCCCCTCAGAGCCTGTGGAGGGCTCCTTGGAAGAGGTGGTTCGCATCCTGGGCTGGCATCGCCTCCCCCCCACCCCCCGGCCCAGCCTGCTTGAGAAGCAAGAGGTCAGACGGGGGCAGCTGGAAGGTCTGGGTGGTGGGAGGGGGCCTGGCCCCTCTCGGGCTTGGCTGAGCCCTCCGGCGCCCATCTGCGGACAGGCAGCCGCCCTCCAAGAGTTGGCTGGGAGACCTCCGAGCCGAGGAGTGCGTGTTCTCCAAACATCTTGTTCACAGCAGATGGCAGCCGCGACTCCCTTTCTCCCTGCAGTTCCGGCTGCACTTCCCTTCCCTGTGCTCACCCTCCTGTTAACTTAGCTTTCTGCTTTGGGAGACGGGGAGGCAGCCTGCAGCCCCCGAAGCTGCCTCTGACTGTGGGGAAGCTTGGTGTGCAAAGCGCGGACAGTGTCCAAGCAGAAAAATCCTCGGGCCCCCATCAGCTTCGTGAGTGAAGCTGGGTTCCCACACACTGCCTGAGTCTCTTTGGCCAAAAAGGCCAGTGGCGATATCTCGGACGAACAAGGGCCTGGGCCTTGTTTGATGTTTCTTGAGCAGCTGCGAGCCACTAGGCACAGTCTGGGTGCCAAGGACACAGGCAGAAGCTGCCTGAGCTCCCAGCTTGGTGGGGAACCAGGGTACCTGTTGTGGGGCGGGGCCAGCCTGAAGCAGAAGTCCTGCATGGGGGCCAGTGGGGCCCTCGGCAGCTGGAAGGAATTCTGGGATCTGACTCCTGATTGCCCTGAGTTTGGGGCCAGCAGGAGCATCTCCTGCTGATGGAGCACCTCCTGCTGGTGGAGCATCCCCTGCTGGTGGAGCACCTCCTGCTGGTGGAGCACCTCCTGCTGGTGGAGCATCTCCTGCCTGTGGAGCATCCCCTGCTGATGGAGCACCTCCTGCTGGTGGAGCATCCCCTGCTGGTGGAGTACCTCCTGCTGTTGGAGCACCTCCTACTGGTGGAGCATCTCCTGCCGGTGGAGCAGTGCCTGCTGATAGAGCACCTCCTTCTGGTGGAGCACTCCTGCTGGTGGAGTAGTCCCCTACTGGTAGAGCACCTCCTGCCAGTGGAGCAGCCTCAGCTGGTAGAGCATCTCTTGCTGGTAGAGCAGCCCCTGCTGGCAGAGCCGTTGTCAGAAGTCTCTTCCAGAGGCTGAGACAAGGGGGCCATGAATAAGCATACCCTCAGAGGGTGTGGTGCCCAGACTTCCAGGGGTGCTGCCCCTCGTTCTGTAACCTGCCCTGGCTTCACCCCACATCCATGTAGCATTGGACAGAGCCTCCATGAATCAAGACCCTAGTCTATGCCAAACCATGCTAAGTGCTCCCACACAGGCCTCCTCCCATTTAACCTTCACAAGAGTGGTGCATGTGGGCACTGCCCCAAGTCCCAAGACTTGTTCAGAGTCACCCAGTCAGGACCATGGCCAGGCTCCAGGCCCAGGTCAGCCTGATTCTCCCTGGCAGACTCCTGCTCGGGTGCGTCCCTTGACCCTTGGAGAAGGCTTGGTGTGCAGGGTGGGGTGGGGGCGGCTTGCAGTGTTTGCTTTTCCCAGCCCTGCTTTTGCCGTGCCTCCAGCACCTGGCTGACTGTTTGCCCAAGGATCTGCCCTCCAGGAAAGTGGGTGGGACTGGGCGGGGGTGGCGGAAGAGTGGTCCACTGCTTCTGACGTCCAGCTTTTCCGGGTAACCGAAAAGGGCTGCACTGCCCGTAAGCGCCACACCCTGCAGTCCAACGCTGCCCCGGCAGTGCCTGGCCTCGCCCGCGCACAGCATGTGACTTTGCACTGCTGGGCCCGGCATGCCTGGCGTGCCAGGGCAGCAGCGGCAGCTGGATAGTCAGCAAGGAGCAGGAGAGTTCCCCAGAGCCCTTGAGTCAGGGCAGCAGCGTGGAGGCGAGGCCTGGCATCAATGGAGCTTTTGTGCGGACAGGGGCAGAGGAACACGTGGCCCAAAGCTGGGAGCGTCCCACTGGACACCTCTGTCCCTTCCTTTCCTGGGGCAGCTGCACCTGTCCACTGCCCTGCTCTCCCTCCCAGTGAGGAGAGTCTGCCTTGATTCAGGCCATCCCTGCCCTGCCCTCACCTCCTTTCAGATGAATCAGAACCAGAAACTTCCCTGGTCCTGGGCCCGCCCCCACCTCTCCTGCCCTCCCTGCCTCTGCCCCCACCTCTCCTCCTGAGAACGGCATTCACCAACTGGGGAATGTGTTGGTGGCTCCTTGAAGTCACAGGCTGGATCTTTGGAACCAAGGGGAACAGATTAGGTAAACAGAGACTGGGAGGGTCTGGCGTCCCAGTGGAGAAGGAACCATTTCTCCCCCGAAGCTGGGGCCCCAGAGAGAGGCCTGAATGAGCTGGACAGGGAGCTGGCACCCCGCTCCCTGAAGTCCTGCCTGTGGCTCAGGTCCTGGGATCTTGCCCCACCACAGGGTGCCCACCTTGCTTGGCACTGTGGCCTTTACCAAGCCCACTGCTGTGGCTCGTGGTCACTCCACCCCTTGGTGCCTGCCAGACAAGCCATGAGAACCAGCAGACTGTCACCAAGTGGCTGGACTGCACCCACCATGGGCAAAGAACTCTCTACACAGAGGGCAGACAGGAGCGCGTCCTAGCTCAAGTTGGGGATGGTCTTCCCAGATGGGCGCGGCTGTGTGAGGTTGTCTGGTCACTCTCATGCTGGCCCTGGAGGAGCTGGCTGTGTGCTGGGGCCAGGGAGGCAGCCTGGTGTCTCCACCACCACCTCTTATCTGGGGAGCAAGACCGACGTGGAAGAGGGGAGTGCTGGTCCTCTGAGGTTGTGATTTAAGTCACAGAGGCTGCCAGGCCCTGCTCAGCCTTCTCTCCTGCTGCTGGCCTGTGTCGGTATCTGCCTGGGGATGGACAGAGAGCCTGGAAGCTCAGGTGGTGTTGCAGACAGCCCCATCTTCAGGCCTTTCATCTACGACTCAACTTCCCCAGCAGAAGGATGCTCCCTAACATACATCATTTTCACGCGGTCCCCTGCCAAGCCCTCGACTGTCACCCCCATGGGAACACTGTGAGGCTGGTACCCTGGCAGTCCCTGTTTGCAGACTGTACGTTAACCAGCATCACTCAGATCTTATGTCCCCTCCCCCTTTTATAGGAATCAGGGCTCCAAGAGGTTGCAACTTGCCCACAGCTAGTAGAAGCCAAGCCCAGTACGAAGCCTGGGTTCTCTGACAGCGAACCCCATGCGTCTCCCCGCTCTGCCCCGACCTAAACCAAAGTGCTAATAAATGAGCCCACTGATACATAATCCATCCCGCTTTGGATCCCTCTGGCTTTTTTTCTCTGAGGAGCTCCGAGCACTTCCCAGATGTGATCTCATGTGTCCTCCCAAGGCCCGGAAGAGCTGAGAGGACACCGGACGCCAAAGATGGGAGGGCTGCACAGAGCTGGCCATAAGGCCGAGAACCAGCCTGCCCGCTGTGCAGGCACCCCTTGGTCCTCTGCGTCTAGTAGGGGGATGCTGGGGCGTGCCTCCCGCTCGGCCTGCCCTCAGCCTCCGGTCTTGGTCTCCGAATCATGCAGGTGTGAGCCAGGAGGAGGGGGGACGCTGGAAGAATCCCGATGAGGCCCCACGGGGGCGGGGGTGTCAAAGCCCAGGGTTCTGTCTTAAAGGGAAGTAATCATATTGTGAGGCTTTTTATAGTGCTTTCCTTCTAAGAAGCCTCCGCTCCGTCTTGTTTGTTCTCCTCACATTCCTGGGAAGTTGGCAGAGAGCAGATGAGGGTCACAGGGAGGAGGCAGAATGAGGATCTGCAGGGCAGGCCCTTTCCCCGGTCATCTCTGGTCCCCACCCCCAGCCAGCCCCCAGCCCAGGAGGCAGCCACTGTTCCCATGCCCATTGTCTGGAGAGGAAAGAGGCTTCCAGGCTCTGCAGTAATGGGCAAGTCACCGATGGCCTAGGTTTGGGCCTTGGTTCTGATTGATCTAAAACAGTGGGCCTAGAGTGGTCATTCCTGGCCCATCTCCTGCTCAGGGTGGCCGTGCGGCAGTATCAATACTTTAGCATCTTTCCTAGGAGGCTGAAGGCCCATGGCAGGTGAGCATGCAGGGGGAATAAAAACGTGAGTCCTGGGGAAATGGGAGAACGTGTGCATTGCATGCTCAGTCGTGTCCAACTCTCTGCGACCCCATGGACTGTAGCCCGCCAGGCTCTTCTGTCCATGAAATTCTCCAGGCAATAATACTGGAGTGGGTTGCCATTTCCTTCTCCAGGGGATCGTCCCAACCCTGGGATCGAACCTGCATCTCTTGCGTCTCCTGCATTGGCAAGGGGTTCTTTACCCGCTGTACCACCTGGGAAGCCCCAAATGGGAAGATCACTGAGGCTCTAATACGGCAGTCATTCTCTGGGTGTTCCCTTTCCTTGCTGACAGCATCCCAGGGATCCTAGGGAGCCCCCCCAGCCACCTGGGCTGCAGGCACATGGGTCTCTCAGGGACCCTGCGATGGGGAGGGGGCTCAAGTGCTCGCCACACCCTGAGAACACAAGCCCCGGTGCTCTCCCCGCTGACGTGTGCCCTCCCTCCAGTGGCAGGCTTTGCGGTGGAGGGGTACCACAGGCCACCCTCCCATGGACAGGCAGGCCTGGGCGCCTGCTGGGAGGCCAAGGGAGTGGGTTCATCAATGCAGTGGAGTCCCTTAGCCAACAGGACACCCCCAGACAACTGGCCACATCCTGGCTTCACTGCTCACTGTGTCACCCCAGCAGATCACCAGCACCCCGACCCTGCATTTCTGCATCATCAAAGCAAAGATGGTGCCACCTTTCTCCCCTGCCTCTCCTGCACTGTGGTCATCGGGCGCCAGGGAAGCCTGTCCATGGCCTCCGCTGCAGGAGAGCCGTCCAGGCCCAAGCTGGGACTCAAGGCACATGGCCAGTGGGTGCAATGGAAAGAGCCAGGGCTGGAAGTCAGGAGCCTGGGTTCTGGGCTCTGCTCTGCACTGGATTCCCCAAGGCTGTGCTTAGGTGTGGCTCCTGCCACCTGCCAGGCCCTTTGCTGAGGGCTGGGGACACACCAGGGAAGGAGACAGATAAGGCCCCTGCCCAGGACCCACATCCCGGTGGGGAGACTCAGACAGTAATGTGCGTGCTAAGTCACTTCAGTCGTGTTCCGACTCTGTGTGGCCCTGTGGACTGCAGCCCACCAGGCTCCTCTGTCCATGGTATTCTCCAAACAAGAATATTGGAGTGGGTTGCCGCTTAGATAGTTAACACGTCAACACAGGAATAAACCAGAGAGGGTTAGATGGTGGAAAGTGCTGAGAGGGAAATAAAATGGTAATGTGATGGAGAGGGCCTGTGGGCTGCCCTGAGGCTGGGCAGGAAGGCGGGAGGAGGGATGCGTGAGCTGGGATCGGAATGATGGGGTGGGCAGAGGAGGGGTGGCGTGTCCAGGAGACAGGACACGCTCGGCCGTCTGAGGGACAGAGAGAAAGCCTGTGTGCCTGGGGCGTGGTGAGCAAGGGCAGCATGGAGGTGAGGGCAGGCCGGCTGGCAGAGGAAGGAGAGTGTTTTCCACATGTGATGAGCTCTGCACAGAGACTGGAAATGGGGTGTGGGGGTGGGGGGGAGGCTGGTTGACTGGCAGAGACATCCTCTCTCCAAACCTGTTTCCCTGCTTTAGTGCAGCACATCCGCCCCCCCCCCCACCCGCCGCCCCGCCCCGCGTGGTGGCATTTGTGGTCAGAGCCAGTGGCCAGAAGAGTGAGGAGATGAGCACAGAAGGAGGAATGCCTCCACCCTCAGGCTTGTTATGGGGTCCCTCGGCTGTGGGAGTGGAGCCCAGGGACCACCCCTGAGTGGGCGCCTGCTGGACAAACGCCCTGGCCTGCCGCACCCGCTGAGGCCAGGACTGGGCAGAGCTGAAACTGGGGAGTGGGTTCCCCCAGGATGGGGTGGAGCGGGGCGTGGTCCCTCCTCCCCTGCCTGCAGGAAGAGACTGGGCAGGAAGTGCTCTAGGCGGGCAGCCCCGGGTGGCGCCTCAAGGCTCTGAGGGCTGATGCAGTGCCGGCCCCTTGTCCTGTCCAGGGGCACCATCACCGGGCCAGGGCACCCTCGGCAGCACCTGGCCTGTCAGTCACCGCCGTCTGCTGCCTCTCCATCTGGCCCCCCACCCCTCTCCCCCATCACGCCCGCCTTGGCCTGGAGTTTCCCACCCAGCCCCAGGATGAAGCTGGCTCACAAGACCCCAGGAGCCTCTCCAGCGTGTCCCTCCCCTCTGCTCCCGTCTGGCTGGTTCTGGTCTTCGCTTCATCCTCCAGATTCCCCTCACCCTGCACATGGACCTCATCCAGGCCGGTCCCCCACCACCCTCTCCGTATGGCTGGGTTACTCCGCCTTATCCTTCAGATGTCAGCTTCGGCTCCGAGTTCTTAAGGCAGCTGCCCCTCAGCTCTTTGCTGGGGCTCCGATGAGGACCCCTCTTCTGAGCACAAGTCATAGAATTTTTCATTATCATATATGAAGATTAGCTTCAAGCCTGTCTTTCCTTTCTGGCCTGTCGGATCCGTGAGGGCTGGCGCCACCTGGGCCTTTATTTATTGCCGCGGCCCCTTGGCACATAGTGGGCTCTCGGGTTGTGTGTAAGAGGGTGGAGGATAGCTGTGTGCGGGAAATTAATTTTTGCGAGGTTTCACCTGTGTTCACACCCTGGGGCCCACCCCTGGGGCTGATCCTGGCCTCCTCTCCCCTTAGGTCCCAGCGCTGCCCTGAGCCAGGGAGTCTGGAACCAAACTGGCCACACGTGGGAGTTGGGGTCCTCGCAACCACCAGGCCTGGGGTCACTCTGTGTCCTCTGCTCCCAGGTCTGCCCAGCCTGGGGTTTGGGGCCTGGGCCTGCCTGGGGTCCCTCCAGGGGGGATGGGCTCACTCAGATGCCTGCCACCGACTGGAAGGAGGACAGTCACAGTTGAGTCCGTCCAGGGTGGCTTCCGGGTGGTGGCAGGTTTGGAAGCCAGGTGGCGTTGCCGAGGAACCGTGGACTGAGGGAAGGGTGGGGGGCCCTGGAACAAATGGCCTTGAGACCTTTGCCCTTGGGCTTTAGGGTGGAGGCTGCGGTGGGTAGTCTCAGGCCTCCCACCTATCTCCCCTGTGGACTGGCCAGGCTTTCGATCTCAGGGGACCCAGCGTCCCTGGCGCTTGCTGCCAAGTGGTAGTTAGGATGGTGGTGGGAAACTGGGGTTGGGAAGCCGCAGCCGTCTCCCTCAGTGCCGGGGTCTCCCCAGCCCCGGCCAGGGCCGTGCTCACCGTGGGGGTGGGTTCTCGGGCTGCAAGGACATTCAGGTCAGGCTGCTGCATCTGATGCTGGCGGGGAGGGGCGCCCAGGAGGCCCCAGAGCCCACAATTCTAGGTCACCTCCTGCACCATCGGAGGCAGGAGCCGTATTTATAGCAGCCAGCGGCCACCGAGGGTGGAGCAGTCAGCAGGAGCCATGACGCAGGCCACCCCCTCCAGTCCCCCAGCTCTCACCGACTCCCCCACTGCCACCCCCGACTCCAGAGCCTTCCTGGGCAAGCGGAGAAGGGCTGGGCCTGCTGAGGAAACAGGCATTGACATCCTCCTCCCTGAGCCCCGGCGGGGACATGGTGCCACTCTCTGCCTGGCAGGAGCCTCGGCCTCAGTCGGTCTGGCCAGGACCCTGTCTGTCTCCTGGGCCCCAGGTGGGCATCCCGTTATAGTACTCAGCGCCCGGCCCTGCTGGCCTGTCTCCGTGGTACCGTCAGCTCTGGTTGAAAGGTCTGGACCCTGGAGTCACCGGCAGCTTTGCCGACCTCCCTGGGGCTGCCAGGTGTGTCTCTGCTGGTGGCAGGCAGTTAATGGGGCCACGGGCGCCTGCCCCAGGGTGACGGGGTGGAGACCCCGCCAAATGCCTGTTACCTCCTTGCCGTGACCTTGCGAAATGGCCATGGAGTGCCACTGGGGGCAGGAAGGGCGGGCAGCAGTGCAATCTGTGGTCATCAGGGCTGTTCCTCCTTCCACACCCAGGCTCCACCTCCTTCCACCCTAGGGACCAGACCTGGAAGCCGAGGCCCCAGGAGTGACAGTGTGATGAGCCTGGGGCCCCAGGCCCTGAGGGTGAGTCCTCTGGGGAGGAAAGTGACACCCTACTCCGGAGCCCAGGTCGGGTCCTGCTCTCTCCCAGGCCTCACGTGCCCAGATACAGAGCTGGCCCTTGGGTCCCGCCCAGGCCTGAGGAGGCAGAAGGCTGAACTCTTTTCGGGGCCTGATGGAGTCACCCCCATTGTGGAGGCCAGTGACCCCCCCAATTTCCAGTCTATGTTGCCCTGAGCCACTGGACCCATCCCCTAGCTTGGGGGAGAAGTAGGGGGAGGCCAGGATTTCCTTTTGGGGGGCCTCCAGTGTAACAGATAAGGTGAGGCAGGAGGGCTCAGAGCCTGCAGGATGGTGGGCTGCAACTTCACTGATGGGCCGTGGGCTGACCAACCAGGACTGGGGCTTAAGGCCAACAGGATGGGCCCTGGGCTTCACCAGGGAGGAACCCCTAATGTGAGCCGGTGTCCGGAGAGAAAGAAGCACCAGGCAGGGGTCACTCCACTAATGAGGAGGAGAGGGACATGGGTGCAGGGAATGGGCTTGCCCAACAGCAGGGCTGGAGGGCCTGGTTGGTGCAGAGCTCAGTAGCTAATGGTTGAAAGGAATTTAGGGGCTTCCTTGGTGGCTCAGTGGTAAAGAATCTACCTGCAATGCAGGAGACATGGGTTTGCTCCCTGGGTCGGAAATATCCCCTGGAGAAGGAAACAGCAACCCACTCCAGTATTCTTGCCAGGAAAGTCCCATGGACAGAGGAGCCTGGCAGGCTACTGTCCACTGGGTCTCAAAGAGTTGGACACAACTTAGCAACTAAATAGTAACAACAACAAGGGGAATTTAGGAGTCTTAATGCACTTATGTGGAGAAGGCAATGGCAACCCACTCCAGTAGTCTTGCCTGGAAAATCCCATGGATGGAGGAGCCTGGTAGGCTGCAGTCCATGGGGTCGCGAAGAGTCGGACACGACTGAAGCAACTTAGCAGCAGCAGCAGCAGCAATGCACTTGTGAGGAGGGGGTTGATTTAGTCAAAACTGTAAATAGATGTGTGTGTGTGTGTGTGTGTGTGTGTGTGTGTGTGTGTGTGTGTGTGTGTGTGTGTGTGTGTGTGTGTGTGTGTGTGTGTGTGTGTGTGTGTGTGTGTAGCCAATGCTACCAAGCATCCCCTGTATGCAGGACCCAGCTCTCAGCGCTTCACAACTTTGAACTCGCTTTGTCATCTCCCATGAGGGAGGCACTGTCATCACCAGCCCTGCTTTACCGAGGAGGAGAAAGCAGTGGTTGATTCGTCCTGACTTTGAAGGTCATGGTTCAATGCACGCCTGAGTGGACAGAGACACTAGAACAAAAAGCATGTCTACCCTGTTCTCCATCCAGTGGCCTTCGGAGCCCCCAGCCCTCCCTGGAGACCTGGGGTCACGTGCTTGGGCCTGGCTTTGCTGTGCCTAAGGAGTTATGGGGGAATGAGGGGGCTGGAGGGAGTCTCTGAGCACCTGGGTCAGTGTTTCCTTTGGCACCTTGTGGCGCAGGCCAGGCAGACACAAGTGATGGTTGAATTAGCCTAGACCCCTGGGTGGAGCCCCCAGGCTCTCTCCTGCACCCAGACAGCAAGTAGAACTCTAAAAGCCAAGGCCAGAGTGGACCTACCTGCGAGGTCAGGCTGTTTCCAGGGGTTTCTCAAACGTTTTTAAGCCCTGAGACCATTTAGCTCAAACACAATGTCACAAGCAGCCCCAGTGGGTAAAAAAGCTAATAGCCACTCTGACCAGCATAGCCTGCAAGCCCCAGCCTACCATGACCCCCTCCCCTCCCCTCCCCTGGGGGTGCCTGAGAAACCCACTTCGGAGAGCGCTGCCATCTGCTCGCTGGGCACAGCAGAGGAGGGCAGAGGGGCCGGGCCTGGGCCGAGGACCCAGGGCCCATGGAAGCAGCACCTATCACCTCCATCGATGCTCCTGTGGCACACGGGGACTCTGCAGACCTCGTCCCCTGGGAGAGAGCTTGTGTTACGCAGTCACTCGATCCCTGCCCACTTCTGCGATGCCCAGGGAATGGTTGACGTGAAACTCAATAGCTGAGCGCAGGGCTGTGCCCTAGATGTCCGTGCTGCCCAGGGATATGGCATCCCTCTGCGGATCCTCTGTGGCCCATGCAGCCCCCCCCCCCGGATTCAGGAGCCCCCAGTACAGGCTGCAGAGGCAGGAGCATAGGACCGTGGTGGCACAGGGTATGCGGGGCGTGGGGGTGGGGTTCCCAAAGGGAAGGTGTCAGGCGAGGTGTGCCCACTTAGCAGACTCATTAGCGGCCTCCCTAGGGGGCTCCTCATTAAATGGAGGGTGCTAAATCCTCTTGGAGGTGTCGCCAGCACCCGGAACAGGGAGTCTTCTCTCGGAAGCTCTGGAAAGCCCAGCCAGAGCGTTGCAGATGAACTGCCTGGTGGGGTTCCCAGCGACTGGCTCGCCCGAGAGCAGAGGCCCTGGGGGAGGTAAGGGGCCAGGGGGTCCGCAGGGGGCACTGCCAGCAGGATGCTGGAGTGGGCACATGGGCATGAGTGGTGGGCTCTGCCCCTCGGGGCATCTAGAGTCTGGGCTGGGAAGGGGCCTACAGGGGACCCCCTGAAAATCTGAGACAGACAACAGGGGCATCTGCAGGAGCACGGAGTGGCCTTGGGCCAGAGCTCCCCCATCCGAGCTGAGCCGTGGGATGGTGATTGTCATCTCAGTGGCTCGTCCTGGGTTAAGGAGGCAGGGCTGGTGAGGCCTCAGCCTGGGCAGGTGGGGCTCCTGCCATCCCTGCCCGAGAAGGTGGGTCAGGGCATCCTGTTGGCTGGCACGGGTGATGGCAGGCATGGGTCAGCCTGGTGCCCAGGGGTGGGGAGCAGGGCCTTTCTGTGCAGGAGGCCTGACTCGCTCGCAGAGATCAGCGGCCCTGCCACAGCTCGGGCAGTGAGGGACTTGGGCCATGAGGACGAGATCTAAGCACTCTCAGGAGAAGATGATGGATAAATAATAATGGTGGCAACGAACACTTGCCAGGCGCTGAGTGCTTTCGATGCGTTATTTCATTTACTTCTCACGACTCCCTGTGAAGCGGGGACCTTCGTTGTCCTCTCCTGCAGATGAAAAAACAGAGGCTCAGAGAAATGAAGGTCACAGACACCTAGAAGTAACAGAACCAAGATGCAGACTCAGAGCTGTCCCACCTCAGGCTGGAGGGAAGCCAGCGGTGGGCTCCTTGCAGGAGCCATTACCCTCCAGGTGTTCGCATTTGCGACTGCGGGTCCCAGGGGAAGGGGGGACGTGACACGCCCACAGGGGCAGTGCAGGAAAGACTGCCTAAATAGAAGCAAACCTGGGATGGGTGCCTGCCTCCATGCACAGACAGGCGGGAGGAACTGGCCAGGGGCTGGGAGACCAGAGCCACGCCTCTGTGGGCCGCCCCAGGGCACCTCGGCCCCGGGCACCAGAATGAGTGTGGGACAAAAGCCATTCCTAGTTTCAGGAACAGAAACAGTCTCCAGGGAAGAATTCAGAAACAAAACTTGGACTGGCCAGAGGGGAATCTCTTCTGCTCTCCAGAACAAGTCCATTCCGGCCCGGGACAGAGCTGGAGGAGAGGACCAGGGAGGACTGCAGGGTGGAAGGAGGGCCCGGCCTGACTGCCATGCCCGGGGTAAGGGAGGTGGAGGGGGGCACATCCTGCTGCCTCTCGGGGCGGCCCCCCCGCCCTCGTCCCCCAGCAGCCAGCCTCCCTCCCAGAATAACTAGCAGGAAACGAAAGGCCTCAATTGATTCCCAGGGAGTTGGCTGGTGTCAGTGACAGGGCCCGTGGCAGATGGCAAATTCTGCTTGTTGTAGACGAGTGGAAAATAATTAGCGTGAGAACGAGAAGCTGGAGCCTCTGTGCTAAATGGAGCCCTGATGAGGGCTCGTCAGGAGGGGCCGAGGGCACAGACTGGAAGCTCTCGGCCCGGCTCTCACTAGCTGAGTGACCTTGGGCAAGGGACCTAACTTCTCTGGGCCTGTTTCTTCATCTGTAAAATGGGGTTGACAATAACACGTAGCTCATAGGGTTGCTAGAAAGATGAAATTAAAATAGGTGATACCTATGAGCTGCTCACTAGTGTACTTGGCGTGTAGGAAATGCTATATTAAGATTTTTTTTTTTTTAGTAACTGGTGATAGGATAATTGCTGGCACCATCTCCAGGTCCAGCCCAACATGACTGTAGGTGTGGCCCCCAGTAGTGGGGCTGCTTCTTTTCATCCTCTTCCCTGAACTCTGTGCCCAAGCCCCAGAGTGCTGGTTTGTGGGGTGCCACGGATGCTCATGGGCTTCCCTGGTGGCTCGGATGGTAAAGAATCTGCCTGCAATGCGGGAGAACCAGGTTCGATCCCTGAGTCAGGAAGATGCCCTGGAGAAGGAAATGGCAACCCACTCCAGTATTCTTGCCTGGAAAATTCCGCGGACAGAGGAGCCTGGTGGGCTACAGTCCTTGGGGTCGCAAAGAGTTGGACACAACTGAGTGACTAACACATGGATGCTCGTGGGTGTGGAGAGGACACCGAAGGGAGGCCCAGCTTCAAAGCCTGACTTGGCCCCTCGCTCAGTAGGTTACTTAACCTCGGAACCTCAGTTTCCCCACCTGTGACATGAAAACAGTCCTGCCCACCCACGGGCTCCTAGTGAGGGGTGTAGGAGGCACCTCCCCGGGTCCTTCAAGACTGCCCTTGTTGGGGGGTGGGCAGGAAAGGTGCTCATGAGCCTGAGACCCTGGTGGGGGTCGGGGGTGGAGTGGGGTGGGAGCAGAGACATCAGCGTCCCCCCTCCCGCCCCGCCGCGGGGCTCGCCAGGCACCTGTTTCCGCCCCAGGGCCTGGGCGTGTGAGGACCCATCTCCTGCCGAAATCCGTCCCCAGCCCTGGGCAGGCTCGCCTCTGCCTTCTGCTCCGGCACAGCTGACGTGTGAAAAGCAACAGCTTTCGGGCCCCGGACTCCGGTTGCGCACACCCGGGCCCAGGCAGGCAGCCCCCGCGGCCCCCGGCCCACGCGTGTTCACTCTCTGTCGCCGCCCTCCCCCGCCCCTCGCCTCTCCAAGCCCAGCCTCTGTGGGACCCTCACACCTGAGAGGCAGAGGGACTCTCAGGGCAAGCAGGAGTCAGACCGAGGGGCAGAGACATTGTTTCCTTTGAAGTAACTCCAGGAGGCTGCTTTGAAATCCAAGCGTTGCAGCCTGATGAGGCTGGAGTAAGGGGACACATTTAGTTTCTAGCTCTGGGCCCTCAACCCATGCGCCTCCAGGCAGCCGGTGTAACAGCCCCTCCTCGGCCTCAGTTTTCCTCATCCGGGAATGGGGTCGATGCTCACAGTCTCCCCCTAGTGGTGGGACCAGGAGTCTGGAGCCAGAGGAGGACCCAGAGAGCGGGTTGTGGTCCCCAAGGCCCTGCCGCCTCCTTCCACGGGGTGGGGGAGCATGAGTAGCCCGCTCCCGGGTTCAGAAACGCATTTAATTGGATCCTGCTCCTCCAAAGCGGCAGTTAAAACAGGGGCTGTGGAACTAGGCTATGTGACCCCGGGGCAAATCACTTCATCTGTAAAATACGGTAACAGCAGTGCCTTCAATGAGGACTGAGTGAGTTATGTGCACAAAGGGCTTAGACGAGGCCCAAGACAAAATAGGCAACTGAAAAATGCTGGAGGGCGCAGAAGGGCTGAGTCCCCAACTCGCGGTGGGCGGAGCTCTCCTCCAGCTCCCGGAAGCGCCCTTCAACCTCGGGAGATGATTGGTTACTACGTGCCGCGCCCCTCTCTCTGCAGGTGCTCCGGGTTTAAGTCTCACAAGCCAGCAGGGAGGTTAACGAGCTCCCTAACAAGCCACACAGCTGAGTAGTAGTGGCCGTGTCAGGATTTCATCACCCCTGGAGGCTGTGCTCTGGACAGAGATAAAGAGGGCAGGAGCCGTCTGCCAGCCCACATAGGCCAGAGGGCAACCCCTGGTGAGCCTGCCCCAGCTGGGACCGAGCCTCTGGGGGCCAGCACTCTCCCTGCAGGCTGCCCGGAGGCCCAGCCTCCCTGCGGTCAGTCCTCCACGTCAGATGACCACCCTTCAAGACTAGTCAAGCTCCAGCGACCAACACAGACAGACCCCGAGGGCCTAGGAGGCAGCAGATCCCTTTCACCGTTTTGGGAGTATCTTTTCATTTCAAAGCCCTGTTGCATGGGGACATCCAATTCATTATGGAATGGGAGTCCTGGGCCCTCCCCTCAGAGCCCCGAGGAATACAACGCCTTACAGAAAGCTAAAAGAGGACTTGCATGCATGTGTATGCTCAGTCGTGTCCAACTCTTTGCGACCCCATGGACTGTAGCCCACCAGGCTCCTCTGTCCGTGAAATTTTCCAGGCAAGAATACTGGAGCCAGTTGCCATGCCCTTCTTCAGGGGATCCTCCCAACCCAGGGATCAAACCCATGTCTCCTGCATCTCCTGCATTGGCAGGTGGATTCTTTACCACTGTGCCACCTGGGAAGCCCTAAAGAGTGAATACAGATTACCTAATTTCCCTTTTCACTTTGGCCACCAGGTAGCTTGGAGGCTAATGCTAGTTTTACATGCAGCTCCTATGATGGGCTTTATGTCTTGCACATGTACGATGATTTCCCCAGCCTTCTATTTTTTTTTTATTTTTTTAAATTTTTTTTAATTAATTAATTATTTATTTATTTCCCAGCCTTCTATTTTAATTTACTTAGTTTTTGTTCTCAAGTTTGTTTTTAAATTTGTATTCCACCTTTTCATTGTTTGGGATTCCTATATAGGCACATGCAGCCTTTGATGCAAATAAATGTTAACAAATACAAAAACATCAGCCTCCCCTTAGTCCAGGCTCCTCATTCTTCAGAAGAGGTCACTGAGGTCTGGAGGGGCAGTGACTTTCTGTCCTGGGGACGCTGCCCTTGGTCTGGGACTGGCAGCTCTGGAGCGTGGCTGGACCTGGCCCAGTCACCAGCCTCAACTGGCAGGGCTGTTCCGGATCCAGGGAAGGTGGGCTCGGGGCTGAGGTCTCCTCCTCTCCTTTGCCAGCTGAGCTGCAGAGCCACGAGGACCCCACCCGCTGGGCAGTGGAGAGCTAGCCACCGATGAGTCTGCTTGAAACTGCTCAAGTGATTGATGCCTTCTTGCGGGTTGATCTCCAGCAAGGGAGCTCATGTGGATTTTGCCGGCTTCTGAGAGGGTTCTGTATCCAGAGTGTGAGAGAGGATCTCAGCCCAGGCTCCCTGAGGCGACGCTCTGCTAATGGGAGCGGCTCTCAGGAGTTGGAGAAGGCAGGCTGTGTGGCAGGGAAGGGCCAAGCCGGCTCGGAGACTCTGGCTGCGTGTCCAGCTCCCACTGAGAGAGACATAAAGGGAAAGCTGGAAGCCTCTGGGGCCTTCCCGAACTAGTTTCCTCACCCATAAGCGGGGGCCTCAGGACTGTTTCCAGGATCCCTTCTAAGCCTGACATTCCTGCAGTGGGTGTGGGCTTTGGATGGCAGGAGAAAGGACCCGAAGTCTCTTGCCTGCCCAGCCTCCTGCTCCTCAGAAGGTGTGGGGCCGGGTATCTGAGCCTCAGCCTCCTCATTTTCAATGAAAATATTAGCAGAAGAGCCACATTTGCTGAGCATCTGTGACAGGTGCTAGCTTAAGTGTATGTGACACATTTAACTTTTGTGACAGTTCCAAGGTAGCTACTGTTCTTAGCCCCATTTTAGAAATAAGGAACCATGGCACAGAGAGGTTAAGTAACTTGTCCACGGTCACACAGCCAGTAAGTGCAGAGCCGGGACCCAGACACATGTGGAGTGAGAGTGAGGCTGTCACCCTGCATCGCTGCTGTGAGGATGGCAGGCGATTCGTCCAGGACTCAGAACAGGGAAGGTGCTCAGCTGATGTCAGATGTATCCTAGTGGCCTGGACCTGGCTGTTGTCCCTTCCTTCAGGCTCAACTTCCAGCCCATCCTTGGGCCCAGATGCCCGAGGCCACCTCTGCCAGGGGGGAAACCTCATGGGCTGACCTAGGGGCTAATGGATGGGCCTCCTACAGCACATCTTCCTGCCCTCTGTGGTTGAGCCTGACTCTGGTGCCCTGGCCCCACTGCAGGCTAGCGAGGTGACCTCCCACCTCCCACCAGCCTGAGCTGGAATTCCTCATGCCCTCATCCCTCCCCTGGGGTCTCTTAGTACTCCATCAGCTGGGACCCATTGCTGAGGG
The DNA here is from genome assembly GCA_024291935.2 of Okapia johnstoni. Lineage (NCBI taxonomy): Eukaryota > Metazoa > Chordata > Mammalia > Artiodactyla > Giraffidae > Okapia > Okapia johnstoni. The sequence continues at coordinate 10,217,656 of JAGTYA010000026.1, read as the reverse complement.
GCACTTCTACCTGAAGCCTGCTCCCAGGGCCGAGCCCAAGGGGAGCTTCCGGGTCAGGGGATGAGGCCCAGCTAGGGTACTCTAAACAGCAGCCCCTCAAAGCCCATGGCAGGGCAGGGGACCCTGTTAGGACTCATGTCAGCTCAGTCCAGCCCTTTCTGATCAGCTGGAGCCAATCAGGGGCATCCCAGCAACATCTGCCCAGACCCCGGCACCTGTCACAGGTCTCCCTGCCAGGAAGCCCCCAGAAGCCCTGTTGATACGATCCCCCCACCCACCCGCAAGTGGAGCCTGGCCTCTGCCGGGACCCGTGCAGACCTCTGTGACCTCGTCCCAGCCCACTCTCGCCACAGCCTTCTGGGGGCTGGGGTTGTCCCCCCTTTTGCAGCTGAGGAAACTGAAGCCCTAGAATAGTTAAGACAGCCAGAGGAGAGGGTGGTCGTCTGAGAGCGATTGGGGGGCGCCGGGGAGGGACCTTTCCTCCAAAATGAAGGATTTGAGCTAAGAGGGGCGGGAGTCATGTCTCCTACCCTTATGGCAGCTGCTTCAGGAGGATGGAGCAGTGGTTTGGAGGCGCCGGGGCTGCCCAGGGGGAGAGGGGCTGTGTTCACACTCCAGGGGCAAGAAAAGGTGGGTGTGATGTGAAGGAGAGCAGTGCTGCCTGGCCCACACCCCCCTACCCCCTGGGACTCTCTGTTGAGCAGGACCAGGATGGGCAACAAGGAATCAGCAAGCGTAAGCCAGTGTGCCCAGGGTATTGAGAGGAGGGGTTCCCATAAGGGAGTGGCCTGTTCTGCATAAGAAGGGTGTGGGGGGTTGCCATCAGGGAGGGTTTCAAAGAGGGCTGGCTTTCGGTTGGCTTACAAAGATTTTGCCTGCCAGAGGAACTAGGATAAACAAAGCACAGATTCCAGTAAGGTGTTTTTAAGGGAGCAGCAAGTTTGGGGGTTGGGAAAGGAGGGTAAGGGAGTGTGAGGGGGCACTGGATCGCCTCCCCAGCCAGAAGGCGGCCCTGTGCCTGTCTGTGCCTCGGCTCCCTAGGGGTTGGGGAGTGACTTCCTGCTCCAGGACTCAGAGAGGGCAAGGCCCCTGCCCAAGGCTGCACAGCCTGCCTGCCAGTGGCTGCGCCCTTAGGTGCTGCCTGATAGGCTTGGACTTTATCCTGCAGACCCCTGGAGCCATGGCCGGTTTTTAAAGTAGGGGTCAGCCTGTGCATTTTTGAAAAACAGTTTTACATTTTTAGAAGGAGGAACTCGGAGGATAGTTCATACTTAAATCAAAGGCCTGAATCCCTATCAAGGAAACTGGGCTTTGTGAGTGGAGGAAGAAGGGGCCTCGGAGCATCACTCAAGTCATTCCGCCCACGTGTGGGGAGTGTCCTGGGCATTCACACCTGCCTGGGCGGTGGGGGAGGGTGTCGAGCCAGGGACATGGGAGGTACCCAGCAATGCTTCTGTTCTGCCCTCGCTGAAGGGGGCACCGCCCCTCCCCTGGAAGTGCCCCTGGTCTGGATGCCCCCTGCCCCATTGAGGCCCCTGTGCTTTGGGGGAGGAGAGCCAGAGGAGATGCTTTGTGGCCTCCCCAGACCAGGAAGTAGCCTCGGCCCTCCCCCATCCTGAGACATTTCCTCCAGATGAAATCACATCCCCAGCAGGGGAACAGGCCCCCATTGTGAAGGGCTGGGGTCTCGAGAGAAAGGGCTTCTTTCAGGCCCTTAAAAATAGCAGTCCTGAGATTTATGAATCCGCATGGAGTAGCAGGACCCATCCTCCCCCCTGCCATTCCCAGCAGCAGCACAGGCCCTGTCATCACCACTCCACCTCACCCCCCCATGACCTGGTGGTGACCAGCTGGAGAATCCGCTAGCCTGGGCAGGGGAGGGACAGCTCGTCCACCCAGTTCACACGCTCTCTCTCTGCTTCACCCTCCTGAGCTAAGACCGCCGCTGGCTTCGTCCAGCGCTGCCAAGGCCTCTCGTATGGTCCGCACCAGACCCTTAGCAGGTGGGCACCATCAACATTTTACAGATGGGGAAACTGAGGCACAACTAGGAAGTCATACCGTGAGTGGATGATGAAGCCGGGGTTGGGATCCAGGCAGCGCTGGACCTGGGATTCTGCAGTGGCGGGCTGGCCCCGGAGGTTGTGGGGTGTGGCCCCCAGACCTGTTACCGGGCACCCCTGTGGGGTCAGCCCGCAGCTGCCCTGCCACGTGACCTAGGTGGGACTGGCATTGACCATGGCCATCAGCCAGGCGCCCCCACCTCGTCGAGCTGAGGGTCTTGGCAGATCTCGGCCCCCTCTGCAGGGGTGCCAGGCTCCCCAACCCCCAACTTCTCCTACCTGCGAGCCGGGAGGGTGGGGCGGCGTGTGAGGTTGTTGAGGGAGTTTTGGCCATTCTAGACTCTAAGAAGTGAAGGGCTGGAAGAGGAGGCAGTTGGGGAGGGTTCACTGGGTGTACTCCTGAAAGAGAGACGTCCTGGGCTCCCGGCAGGGCAGCTCTCACCCGCCAGCCCCTCTGGGACAGCCCTCCCCTTCTTCTGCCGGGGTCTGGACTGCTGAGAGCGGCTGCTGCACCTGCTGGGACCTCACAGTGGTTTCACGTGTGTGTGAAGGACCCCCAAACCCAGCCCCATGCGGCTCCTCATCCTCCGGGGGCCACCTGGCGTCGGGGAGGGGCTGGCGGCTGCCATCCAAGCTGTTGGCAGCGCCGTCCTCCCCAGCCCGGCCGCCGCCCACAGCGTCCCAGCCCCTCCCATCCCGCCCGCCTGTCCCTTCCAACCGAAGCCGGAGGCGCGGTCAGTCCCTCGTCACCGACAGGCAACTGGAAGCCCCGGCCTCCCGCGGTCCCAGACCCCCGCCCCCGGACGCCCCGTCTACGCAGCTCTGGGTTCTCCATCCTTCTCCCGCTTCCCAGAATCCGCGCTCCGACTCCTCCTTGGAGAGAGTGGGATGATGTCACTTCCTGAGGGTGGGGGGAGGAGTAGGCACGACCCCGGCAGGCTAGCCCGCCCGCCCGCCTGCCAGGCCGCCACCTCGCTGGGAGCAGCCTGGCAGCGGCCGGATGAAGCGGCTGCACCGGGGAGAGGGCAACGGAGACTGGCCGGGCCGGATGTGCTGGGCCGGCCACCTGGCCCCACACCCCCCGGCCCACCCTGAGGGCCGTGCCCACCGGCCGGGGAGACTTGGCCACTTGCTGAGTGATGCTGGTCTCCACGGACGCTCTTCTTCCCTGGAGCCGTCACTGGGGAGAGGAGGACTTGCCGCCCACCGGGGACCAGGTGCCATGTAAGCCTCTGCCAGCCTGGGGGCAGTGGCCCACCAGTGCCCAGCCTCCCGTCGCTGGGATTTCTCTGTTGAGTTGAGTGCAGGGCTACCCTGAGCCCCTCCCCAGTGTCTCCCCACCGGCCCCCTGTGGGGAGCCAATGGCCCGCGCCACTGCCCTGGTTCCTGCAGCTCTTGGGAGTGGGGGCCAGGACTCCTGGGCCCTCCTCCCCAAGCTTCCCTGCAGCTAATTTGAATTCAACTACTTCAGATAGTTGGGGTCTGGGCAGTAGAGACTGCATGGCTCAGGGGGAGCGTGGAGGGTTGAGGGGGGCTGCCAGGAGGATGGGATACCCCCAGGGCTCGCCCACTGCCCTCCTAGCAGAGAAGCTGGGCACCCTAGCCATGCTCCTGATCCCTCTTCTCAAGCTGGTCCTTCCCTACCAAGGGGTGTCACTGTGGTTGGGGATTCTGTCTGATGGGTACAAAATCAGGTCACAGAGTGTCCTCCCAGCATTCCAGCAAAGCACGAAATGGAAGACCTCATTCAACAGATATTTACTGAGCACCTACTATGTGCTGGGTGCTCCCATCCTCCGTGTGTGCCAGCTCCACGTGTGCGCTCACCCCCCACCTTCCCCAGCGCCTCCAGCCTTCCACCTCCCTGGCTCAGCTCATGCCGAGGGACAGGCTCAGGCTTGGGCTGGGAAACCCCCACCCCACGCCAAGGACTGCAGGCACTGGATAAGTGGGTAGGGGTCCCCTGATCCCATGGAGGGAATCCCAGAAATAAGCCCAGGTCTTTAATGGAGCTAAGCAGTTCCTGTTGGGGCAACCCCAGGCTGAGCTGATCTCAAGGGGCCTGTGCCACTCTTGGGGACTGGCAAGTCCTCGGGGTTAGACTGAAGCCAGTGTCTGGCTACTGCAGTTTTCGATACTGGCTCCAGGAAGGTGGATATGGTGGGAGGTGGGTCCTGCCCAGGGACGGAACTGATGCCCTGGGGATGTTGGACTGGGAGGATGCCCCTGCTGCTGGGCCTGCCTGGCCAGAAGCACGGTGGCCCTGGATGCAGCCGCTGCCCGGGCAGCCTGGGGGTCCTCTGCTCTGTTTCAGGAGGTGAGCGCCAGGCCCGCTGAGCCTCCGCAGAGCCGCCAGCCATGCCCGGGATCGTGGTGTTCCGGCGGCGCTGGTCTGTGGGCAGCGATGACCTTGTCCTGCCAGCCATCTTCCTCTTCCTGCTGCATACCACCTGGTGAGTCTTGGGGCCATGCACAGGCCTGGGGTGGGGGAGTCACAGGCCTGGGGGAGGCCTTCTGACCCTCTGTCCTGACCCTGTCCTAGGACTCAGTGCTGAAACATTCACCCCCTTTAGGGCAATACCCGCGCGGAACCCAGAGACCCTGCCTGGCCACCGCGGGAGCTAACCCAGCGCTGGGCTCCCTGCTCCCACTGCCCTGTCCCTGGGCGCCTGTGTCCTCAGAGAGCCCTGCTGCCTGGCGGACAGCGGTCCCCTGCCCAGATCAGTGATGCCCTCCACCCTGGAGTCCAGGCTGGGCGGGGCCGCCTAGCCCCTCTAATGTATACATTCCCCCAGGTTTGTGATCCTGTCCGTGGTGCTCTTTGGCCTGGTCTACAACCCGGACGAGGCCTGCTCTCTGAACCTGGTGGACCACGGCCGCGGCTACCTGGGCATTTTACTGAGCTGCATGATCGCTGAGATGGCCATCATCTGGCTGAGCATGCGTGGCGGCATCCTCTACACAGAGCCCCGCGAATCCATGCAGTACGTGCTCTACGTGCGCCTGGGTAAGGGCCACCCACCGTGGGCGGGGGGCTATTCTGGCCTTCCCCACCCCTACCCCCCTCCTGTGCCCAACATTCATTCAGCCAGCACTGGGGGCCAGCAATGAACAGGCAGACTCCCTGCACCCACTTCTGGACCAGGGGTGGGCAGACTGCAGCCTGAGGGCCAAATCCTGCCCGCTGTCACTTTTTTTAAAAAAATAAACTTTTATTGGAACCCAGCCACACTCACTCATTTAGTACTTACCGCCTCTGGCTGCTTCTGCACAACCATGGCAGAGCTGAGTCGTTGTGATGGAGAGTATGACCCACAAGGTCTAAAATATTTACTCTCTGGCCCTTTACAGAAAAAGCTTGCCGACCCCTGTTCTGTCTAGGCTGTGTGTGTCTCTTCAGTTGCTTTGTGATCCTTCCCCAAACAGCCCCTCCTCGCCGTCCTGGGGAGGCCCCTCAGGAGCCTAGACCAGCTCCCTGAGGACCCACCTGTCTCCTCCTCCTGGACTCGGGTTCAGCCGCCTCCCCGAGTCACTCCTGCTGGACACTCTTGTGCTCCCGTGGCCTGAGCTTAGCCCTCTTCCTGTGTTAACTCAGGGAGGAGCCCTTTGTTGGTCTCATTTTGCAGATGAAGAATCCGGGGCCCAGGGAGGTTAATTAGCTCCCTTAAGGTCCCCCAGCTACCAAGAGTGCAAGTGTCAGAAATCTGAACCCAGGTTGTCAGGCTCCAAAGCCTGGACTCTTGGCTGCCACATGGGGCTGCCTGTGGAGCTGGGGCTTCCAGTGCTGTCCCCAGGCAGGGGGAGTGCTGTCCGTTCTCCCCCCTGCTCCCCGCACCCAACCCCATCTCATCCCTGGGCTCAGCCCTGGATAGGATGCCTTGGGCAGCTGGTTCGCCCCTTTCCTCTTTTTGCCTCAAGTGCTGGAGGCCGCCTCCTCAGGAACAGCTATTTCCATGAAATGAACACCCTGTCCCCCAGTTCTCACAGCCCTGAACCATGGACCTCATCACTCCCATTTTATAGAGGAGAAAATGGAGGCTCAGAGAGATTAGGTAACTTGCTTAAGATACAGTATTAGTAGCTCATTCGTGTCTGACTCTTTGTGACCCCATGGAATGTAGCCTGCCAGGCTCCTCTGTCCATGGGGGTTCTCCAGGCAAGAATACTGGAGTGGGTTGCCATTTCCTTCTCCAGGGGATCTTCCTGACCCAGGGATCAAACCTGGGTCTCCTGCATTGCAGGCGGATTCTTTACCACTGAGCCACCAGGGAAGCCCCATGTCTGATTCCAAAGTTCATAGATACAACTCTAATTCCTGAAAGAGCAGGGAAATCCTCTTCATCATCCGCCTTTGCAGTCACCTTCTCAGGGAAGTGTCAGGGCCAAGGGCACGTGAGCCAGAACAGCGGATGCGACGGCCACACTCCTTGGGCCTCTGCATCTCGAGGCCTGAGAGCGGGGCGGTGGGTGGTTTGCTGCTGAGGAGCCAGGCCCGGGTTCCAGGGCCTCCCTGTCCTTCAGCCAGGACCCTGCTCTGCTTGCAGCCATCCTGGTGATCGAGTTCATCTATGCCATTGTGGGTATCGTGTGGCTCACCCAGTACTACACCTCCTGCAACGACCTCACTGCCAAGAACGTCACGCTCGGTATGTTGGTCGGGCCTGGGGTGGAGGGGCCGAGCTGGGTTAGAGAGGGCAGCCCTGGCGTGGAGGGGACACAGCATCTTTAACCCTGGGTTGGGGGCTTCCCCAATGGCTCAGGGATAAAAGAATCCAACTGCCACTGCAGAAGACATGGGTTCAACCCCTGGGTAGCGAAGATCTCTTGGAGGAGGAAATGGCAACCCACTCCATTATTTTTGCCTGGGAAATCCCATGGACAGAGGAGGCAGGCTATAGTCCTTGGGGTCTCAAAGAGTCAGACACGACTGAAGTGACGAAACAACAACACATTCCATGGACAGAGGAGCCTGGTGGGCTACAGTCCACGGGATCTCAAGAGTCAGACATGGCCGAGTGACTAGCACTCATGCAGCCCTGAGGTGGAGGGGACATGGCCAGCCCTAACTCTAACCACGGGGTCAGGTATCGGGGGGCCAGGGTAGAGGGTAGTGAGCTCAGGCATCTTGAGAAGGAAACAGTTTCTGTGAGCTTGGCCGACAGATTGGCTGGGCGAGGCTGTAGCCTTCATCCTGAGGTCCACTGTCCCCGTCCCCCCACTTGGGGGGCCCTGGTCTAGAGGTGCACAGCAGCAGGCACAGAGCTGACCAGGGCTCTGGAAACCCACACAGCCGTCTGCTCTGTGCCAAGGATGGGCCTTGGTGGGGGGTGGGGGGGGTGGTCACAGCTCAGCCAGGGGATGGCCATGTAGCCAGAGGCTGGGGCTGGGGCCTTTGGAGTCTGGCTGTTGGGCCCCAGAAGCATTTTGAGGTAGGGAGGCCCCAGCGCCCCTTTCTTCAGGGTCAGAGAGGTGTCCTCAGTGCCATGCCCCTTGGCTTCCCACCCCTCCTCCACAGGGATGGTCGTCTGCAACTGGGTGGTTATCCTGAGCGTGTGCATCACGGTCCTCTGCGTCTTCGACCCCACGGGCCGCACCTTCGTCAAGCTGAGGGCCACCAAGAGGAGGCAGCGCAACCTCCGGACCTACAACCTGCGGTCAGTGGGCTGGGCGGGGGGAGCAGGGCTTGCTGACCCCAGCCAGGTGGAGGCCGGTCCCACGCCTCCCTCACTGCATCTCAACCTGTGTGAGCCCCAGGTGCTGGCCCAAGGCTTACCTCACTTTCCTGGTCTGTAAAGTGGGAACGCGATCATTCCTGCCTCGTGCAGCTGCTGTGAGGTTTATCAGAGTGATGAACACAGGCGCTCACGGGAGCTTCGTGCTCAGATCATCTTCAGGACTAAAAACACGAGAGTAATAGTAGGAAGCACTCGGACAAGCGAGCCCAGAAGTGCACGTATTAACTTACAATAACTCCCTGAGGTCGCTGTTTGTGTCATCCCCATAATACAGATGAGGAAACAGGGGCACAGAGAGGTTATGTGACTTGCCTGAGGTAGCACAGCTAGCAAACAGTGGGGCTGGGATCAAGCTCAGACAGTCTGGCCTTAGAGCCCTGACTCTTAACCACTAGGCGAGGCTGCCTCTAGGATTAAGGGGGCTGGAGGAGGTTAACCAAGGCAGGCTTCTTGCAGGCAGGGATGTTTTGCATAGTGTTTTGGAGAAAGAGAGAGGCAGATAAAATGAGGCAGAACGTCCAGGATGGTCACAGAGTTCCTGTTTATTGAAAGAAAAAGAGCAGAGGGGCTTCCAGGGTAGGCCACAGTGGCTCCTGTTTGTCGAGCTTCTGTCCCGGGTTAGGCCCTGCACTTCCACCAGCAGTCCATTTCATCCTTTTGCCAACCCTGGTGCGGCTGTGAGACCCATTCTACAAATGAGCGGTCCGAGTCCTAGAGAGGGCAGGCCACGTGCCCCAGGTCAGGTTGGTGGGGGAGTGGAGCTGGCACTCCACCCCCAGCCCAGGGCAGCAGGGTTGGGAGCCCTCACCCAGGGGAGCGGGTTGCCCGGGCCCCCACCCCACCCTCCCATGCCCCTCCATCCAGCCCCCCTGGGCCCTCCATGTCAGCTGGGCCCTGCAACCAGAGCCACACTCGCGCCTGGACTGGCCACCTCCCAGCCCCAAATGCCAGGTTTGGGAGCCAAGGCCCCAGAGCCCGTTGTTCCTCCCGGCAGTGCAGCTGGCCACCACCACCCGTCCCATTTTGCTCATTCTGAGCACATGCCCCCACCTGACCTGGTTTCTGGACTCCTGGGGCCCTGGGTGGGGAGGGTGAAAAATTCCCCTCCCCTACTCTGGATAATTGCCTTTGGGGCCCAGGGCTGCCAATGCCTTTACAGTTGGTGGGGGGGGAGGGGGGTGTTGGCGGTGGCTGTCATCTGAATTAGTAAGTCTTCCAGGGGTTCCGGGCCCTGTGCGGGTTGTAAGAGGCCTCAAGCTCCTAGACCCCCACCCGTTGTGGTTTCTCCAGCTCTCCGATAGAATGGAGAGGGCGGCCCAGTCCACGACTGGGTTACTGTGACCACCTCTCCGGCTCTTCCCCCTGGCCCCCCTCACTCTGCTCTTAGACCAACAGAAAGTTTTTCTTAACAAGGGCATTTTTCAAGCCTGCTGACCCTTCATCCGCTTCCAGGTTTGGTTTTGTGCACGAGCTGTGCTGCTCCCACACCAGTGGGTTATTTTTGTTTCTGGGAGTTAGGGAGCTGCTCAAGTCCTGGGCGCTTTCTCCTTCCAGTGAAATCTGGTATGGTTTGGGATGGGTTCTTCCTACCACTGCTCCTTGGGAGCCTGACCTTGGATCGAGTGTCTGCCCTCCCTTTGCATTAGTGAGCCCCAGAGCAGAGGGGTGCCGGGTCCATGAACTTTCTGTCCAGACGGAGTGTCTCTCTGACTCCCTATCTTGGTCTCTGTAGCCCAATGGATGTATTAGGCCAAACGTGTCATTGGCTCCATCTTCCCCCTGGTGGGCGTAAAGGGTACTGCAGTAGAGTATACAGGACTTAATCAGCCAGAGGGAAGGGAGGAAATTGTCTTTGAATGTTTGACAGCCAGTTTGGTTAGAAAGAGTTCAAGAATGCGATGCTCTGGGAACTTAGCTTAACCTGCATGCTGTCCTTTCATCCAGCCCCCAGTAGAGGGGACACTGGCTTAGGATATAATGCTGCCCACGTCCCTTAGCGTTGGCAGGTTCCAGAAACAGCAAGTCCCTTGCCCTGTTTCCTAACCCCCTCCTGTCGCCCTGACGGCCCTGTGGCTTCCCCATCCTTGTGGCCCATAGCGCCGTGGCACCAGGATTGGGAGCAGGAAGCGGCTGTTAGCTGCAGAGAGGAGGCGGAGGCAGCAACCGCCTGGCCTGTCATTCCTGATGGATGCTAAGTGTCTTGCAGGCATCCAGGGTCATTCAGAGCTTGCCCTTCCTGACCACCCAGCACCAGGCTCGAAAGGGCTGGTGGGAGGGCGCATGTCACAAAAGCCAGCCAGCCCCTCTTGCTCAGTCTGGAAATTTACATTTTTAATGTTGGATCTGTGATCTTTATGCTCAAAACACACACGACCTCTGGACACTCAGCGTTGGAAGGGTCTCCGTGGATAATTGGCCAATCACTCTCACTTTGAGTGCAGACTCCTGGGTACCCTGCCTCCGCATCAGAGCTGCCATACCCATTGGGGCTGGGGGTGGAGGCGGGGGGAACAGAGAGGGGCCAGCCATGCAGATGAAGGGCAGGGGCCCTCCCCCCTGTAATATGATGGATCCAAGGCGCTGCAGCATGCTGAACCTCATTCAGCCCCTTAAGCTTCCCCAAGTACACAGATGAGAGAAATCCTTTCTGAGAGGGGAACAGATCTGGCCAGCAGGTCTGCTCCCAACGTGAAACAAATTGGCAGGGAGGCCCAGCACCCTGCCGTGGTCTCCCAGGGCCCTTGGTTGGAGCCTTTGGAGTGGGTTTCAGGGTGGCCCCTAGTTCAGGCTCCCAGCTCCAAAGCCCCCCGGGTGTGCTGGTGTCCCTGTGCCAGAAGCTGGAAGAACAGGCCCCGGCCTTGGCCAGCAGCACGCCATCGTAGGCCAGCAGGAGCCCCTCAGGGCGAGCCCTGCAGGCTGACAGCTCACTGGCCACCTGGCTTTGACTGGGAGCCCTTTGCCGGGGAGCCCTTTGCTGGGGTCCTGGGAACAGGCTGCCCTGTTTCTGTAACGTCTGGGCCCAGCTCTTCTGGTCCAGCCTTCTGACCTCACACATACCAACTCTCCCCTACTGCAGGCACCGCTTAGAAGAGGGTCAGGCCACCAGCTGGTCACGCCGGCTCAAAGTGTTCCTCTGCTGCACTCGGACGAAGGACTCCCAGTCAGTAAGTACTGGGAAGTCGCCACCTTGGGGCTCAGGTCCTTGGTTCTGCCGGGTGGGGTGGGGCTGGGCTTTGAGCAGGACCAGAGGTGACAGCCTGCTCCTCAGAGGACCTGTTGTTATTCATCGCCCAACTCCCTCCTTCATGTGAAACAGCCCTCCCCTTCCTTTGTCGGGAGACAGAAAAATGGGAAGACCTTTTATTGACCCCCTTGGAACTTAGAGATGAGTCTAGGAGAAGAGGTACTCAAGTATCAGGGTGACCTGAAGACAAAGAAAAGCAAGCAGCATCTCACCAGCTGCAAGGGCTTCCCTGGTGGCTCAGCGGTAAAGAATCCGCCTGCTAATGCAGGGGACATGGGTCGGGAAGATCACCTGGAGGAGGGCATGGCAAACCCCTCCAGTGCTCCTGCCTAGAGAATCCCATGGACAGAGGAGCCTGGCGGGCTACAGTCCATGGGGTCGCCAAACAGTCAGACTAAACCACAACCAGCTGCAAGTCCTTCTATAAGATCAGCTGCCGTGTGGTCAGTGCAGCCCTTGCTGTGCACTGTCAGCCCTCCGCACCCACTAGGGCGCTGCAGAAGGAAAGTGGGTCAGCAGTGGGTGGCCCCCGGGTTGGGGAGGGGAGGCAGGGCCCTGGGGAGCCCTCCGTGGAGTGCCTCCCCTCCAATGCTGGCAGGGTCCTTAGGGATCATCTAGTCCCACCCCTCATTTTGCAGATCAGGCAACTGAGGCCCAAAGAGGTGGAGTGACTTGCTCAGCATCCCACAGCTAGGTAGTGGCAGAGCCAGTGAGGTCAGGAGACCACTCCTGCCCGAGCCAGACAGCAAGTGCCCTCCATGGAAGCCACCGGAAAAGCCTCCAGTGGCTCCTACCCACCCGCAGCCCCTGCTGAGCCATAGAGTGAGTAATCAAGTGTAAGAAAGCCCCTCCCACCCCCGGAGGTTCCCTGGTGGGTGGGAAGCACCCCCCACGGGGCTCTCTGGGGGGTCTCATCCAGGGCACACCCACCCCTCCTGGCAGGCAGATTGGGGGCTAGTGTTGGACCCTAGGGAAAAGGCGGAAGTCTTTTCTCAAAAAAGGCAGGGGGTCCCCAGAACCTGGGTCCCACCAGACACTGATGGTGGTCAGGTCAGGTCAGGTCAGGTCCCGCCCAGAGTTTTTTTTTTTTTTTTTTTCGCCCAGAGTTTTGATCGGCTCATGCTGTGTTGCTCAAACATTTGCACTGGATGCCAGCATTTAAAAATCGGGGGCGTTTGTGTCGAGTTCAGTATTTCTAGATTCGGCCCTTGCATTAGGCGTTTGAGTTTGCAGCCCTTGATTTTTCTTCTCTCACAAGTGCCAGACGCTCAGGGGCAAAACCCAGCAGGAGAAAGCCAGTTGCCATGAGTCTGTTCCCACCACAGCTCTCCTGACAGGTTAAGGAAGAGGTTCCAGGCTCCCACTTGTTGGGAGGCAGAGAGGACTCTGGCGGGGTTGCCTCTGTCCGTGCGACCTCCCCCCAACCCCCGGCCCCAAGCACGGGTGTCCTGGGGAGAGAGCTTGCAGGGCAGCTGGGGGCCAGGGCCCCCACATCATACGCCCCTTCTCCAGGCACGTGGTGGGGGTCTCTGCGCCTTCAGCTGTGGGCAGGAGGGGGAGGGGGGCCTGAGACCCTGGGCTCCAAAGGGCCCTTGGCAGGCCATTCAGGGTCACAGCTGGAGGGAGGTGGGAAGAAACTCAGCGTGGGGGAAAAGCAGCCAGGAGCTCAGTTTTGGCTCCTCTGCTGGAGAGAAGGGTGGAAGGAGAAACAGGCCAGGCCTGCAGGCCTTGGTTCCTAGTCCTGGAGCAGGAAATGGCTCGGGGGGCTCATGTCGGTGCCTGAGTGCCGAAGGAGCGAAGGAGCGCCAAGGACAGGAGGGCTGGGAAGTGGGGGCCGGAGAAGGGTCCTTGCACAGGGACCCAGAGCGGACGCCCATCCCCGGACATTCACGCCCGGCCTCTGTCCTCTCTCTTGCTCCCTGCCACCGCCCCCCGCCGCCTCCCTGGACCACGTAGGACGCCTACTCGGAAATCGCCTACCTCTTTGCCGAGTTTTTCCGAGACCTGGACATTGTGCCATCGGACATCATCGCCGGCCTGGTGCTGCTCCGGCAGCGGCAGCGGGCCAAGCGCAATGCCGTGCTGGACGAGGTGAGCCCATGTGCAGGTCGTGTCCCCACACTGCCCTCTGCCGAGGCCCTCCCTGCCATCCCCAGGTTCCACGCTCCCCTCCCTTCCCCAGCTCACCCTCAGACAGCCGCCCAGGGCCTCTGGTCTAGCTGCTTCCCTCTGCAGGACCCAGAGGCTGTCTCCACCCATCTGCTGTCTAATCACAGGGGCCCCATGACCCACCCAGCTCTGTGCTCCGGCCTCAGCGCTTGCCTCATCACCCGCCCCCCACAACTCGCCAGTCCTAGTTGGGGGTCTCCCAGCATCTCATATAAAATATGTTTTCTCCTGGCCTGGGCCGGCTCCGTCCCCCGGCATGGATGCTTTGGGTGGAAGGGAAGCAACTGGAAATATGAGGAGACCTCGGATTTGGAAAGCGGGCCGGGTCGTGGAAGAGCTGGAAACCACACACCTCTTTGAGCTCTCAGGCCCTTGGGAGGCAGACAGAGTGCAGAGCCAGGGCCTGGTCCCCTTTCTCAGCCTCACGGCTGGGCCTGGGGCTGCCACCCTCACGTGCCTGTCTTCCAGGCCAACAACGACATCCTGGCCTTCCTGTCTGGCATGCCGGTGACCAGAAACACCAAGTACCTCGACCTCAAGAACTCGGTGAGTCAGGACCACCCCCACTGCGTGCCAGGTCCCTCTCTCGCTCTGCTGGGGTGATGACCAGAGCAGACCACCTGCCCGCGGCCCATGAGGTGCTGGCTGCACCTGCTCCCCTGTGGGTCCCGCCTCGGCTCTCCTTCCTCCCCCTTCCTGCCAAGCATGCTCTGACCTGCCCCCCTTCCACTTTGCTCTGGTTCTGCAGGCAAACCCCTGAATCGGTTCCACTGAGCTCAGAATGTTTGGTCCTGGCCTCCTGAAATTGTCAAGTACTTCCAGGGGCTGAGCTGCTGCTACTCTTGCCACGGTTGTTATTGTTATAAAAGGCAGCAAGACGTCGCACTTGGTTTCCAAGGGTTTTTTTGAGTAGCGGGAGCTCTTCGTAAGCGCCTTTAGTAGAAAATCTGGCGTTGTGTGTCCCAGTGAAGGAGGGGCTGGTCCTAGGCTACGGGGAGCCCCTCACCCAGGCCTGAAACTGCAGTCAGAGAGCCGACCCTGCACTGGGAGCAAACGGATTTAATGTGCGGCGGGGCGTGGGGGGTGGGGGGTGGGGCTGTGACCTTAAGCGAGTCCCTGACCCCGCTGAGCCTATTCCCGCAGTGGAAGCAGTGCTGGGCCTGCCTTCCACCCAGCGCTCTGTTGGGGAGGGGATGAGTGAACCCTGGTGCCCGTCAGAACAGCGTTAGAAAGGATTCGGCCTTCACATCTGACTCCCCTGGAAACGCCGGTTCTCCATCGCACCCCACCCAACCCCCTCCCCGGCTCTGCAAAGCTGGTGGGCGTTTGCATCTCTTTTCCAAACAGCCCATCCATAGCAGGCCCCCCGGGCTGCCCGTCCCGGCCTCCCTCCGGCGTGCCCGCCCGGCTCGCTCTCCCCCTGCGGAGGGGCGGGGCGGGGCGGGGCGGGGGCGGGGCCGCCGAGCCCCCAGGTGCCAGCGCCCCGCCCTCCGGCGTGAGCCAGAGGTTAATTACCTCCCCCCTGCGCCTTCCTGAAGAGCAGACTGAGCGGCCCGGGACGGTTCCACCCCTCTGGGCCCTGATTAAGGTGCTGCTTATTTCACTTCACGAGATGACTAATCACCGTCTTTAACTTTTACAAGGTGACTAATTCCCTCTAAGTGCAGGAGTCGCCCAGCGCCTAGGGCGCCCGGGACTGGGGAGAAGCCGCTTCCCTGGGACACCTGTGCCTCCCGCCTGCCTCCCTGGGCAGTCTGGCTGATAACAGCAGCCACCGGCCTCAGACGCCGGCTTTCAAATCGGCGCCTTTCTCAGAACGATCCGGACTGCCCCAGACGCCCTTGAGTCAAGCCGGGGTCTCCCTGAGTGTGGAGCAGGGCGGGGGCGATTGGTCTGGTCCCCAGCGTGTCTGCATCTCCAGGGCCGGCCCTGCTGCTTCTGGCCTGGGCACCTCGTTCCAGAGGGGAGGGTCCGGGCCTCTCCGGGTTCAATTGCCCTTCCCGGGGCCTGATGGCCAAGGCGGGTGATTGTGGCTCTCACCTCCCCCTCTCTTCCCTTCTTGGGAAACCGTCAAGGAAATCGATCCAGTGCTCTGAGGGTTTTTCTGTCCCCAAATCATTAATTCTGAGATTGGAGCAACAGGACAGGTCTCAGGAGGTTTTGTGCCCTGGTTGCATGCATATAATTAGGGAAATACAGTTATCATCTGGAGGCGCAGTCCCTCTTCCACGTGGGGTGGGGGTGGTGTGGTCTGCAGCCCTTGGGCAGGGCCGCTTCTGCCTCCATCGCCTCCGTGGAGGAGAGCCCATGGGCGCTGAGGCTACAGGTGGGAAGGGCAGGAGGTGACCCTCCTCTGCCTCTTCTCTTCCAGCACGAGATGCTCCGCTATAAGGAGGTCTGCTATTACATGCTCTTCGCCCTGGCTGCCTATGGCTGGCCCATGTACCTGATGCGGAAACCCGCCTGCGGCCTCTGCCAGCTGGCCCGGTCCTGCTCGTGAGTACCCCGGCCCATCTCCCAGCCCCGCCAATAGCCCATGCAGAGGGGCTGAGGGGCGCAGCCCATGGGGGAGGTCTCCCTAAACGTACCATACCTACTACCCTGACCCCTGCAGCCCCATCGCTGCTCTTCTGCACCATCTCTGGGCCGGGACCTTTCTCGTTATCCTGGCTGGGGTTTTAGACTCACACGGTATTGGGTTTGAACCCACACTTTGTCACTTTCAGAGTCAGGCAAGTCATCATACCTCTGCAAGCCTCAGTTTCCTTATCTGTGAAATGGGGATAGTAATACATACCTCCCAGAGCTGTTGAGAGGCTGAAATGAACCCAGCATCTGGCTAGCACGCCACTTCCTTCACCCCACCTCCCGTCTCCCTCCCCAACCCTCTCAACCACTCCCCTCTGCCCACATCCTTCCTTCTCCCGACTCCCCTCCTGTGCTCTGCCTTTCTGGGTAGAGGCCCAATCCAAAGAACCCTCTGGAAAGGCAGCAAGAAAGCCCTTTGTGAACAGCTCCAATCCTCTTCACAAGGAGTTGGCAAGACCTCAGCTGGGTGCCGCCCTCGGCCAACTGCGGGGGGTGGCCGGGGTGGACTCTGCCTTCCTAAGTGGGCCAGAGGAGGGCTTTCCATGAGGGCCCCTCCCCTTCTCTGGCATCTCCACGTTCTGCCCAGGCCTGGCAGAAGGAGGATGGTTGCCCGGGTTCCCTGTTCTGGACAGGCTGGCATGCTGGGCGGGCAGCTTCTGTCCACCACACCCCTGCCCTTGGGGCCCACAGCAGCCACCCCCTCCTTCAATGTCCTTTCCCCAGAAAGCTGGGGGGTTCTCTGGGTTGTTGTCACCATCTCCCAGTGACTGATAGAGCCGACCAGGGCACCCCACGCCCCTTCTTGTCTCTGCCAGCCCACAGACAGCATCCTTGGGAGCCCCTGCGGCCACTGAGAGGTCCTCGGAATGAGCCCAGCACTAGGAGTCCTGAGACCTGGGCTCCCCAGCCCTGCTTCATTACTCACTGGCAGGGTGGGGACGTCATTTGCACAGGCAGGGTCTGCCTCTCCTGCCGGTGGGATCTTTCAGAAGCCAGGGGGGGTGGCGGTGTCCCTAGTGGTCTGGGCATCTGAGGGGCTGTGCCAACAGGGGCAAGGCTGCATTCATATCAGCTTCTCAGAGCTGCCAGGAGAGGCAGCAGAAAGACTTCAGACCCGTGAGAGCTCAGCTGGGTCCCTACTGAGAAGAGCCAGGTGTCTGGAGGGCGGAGAAGAGGCAGGCCCAAAGTCCCAGCCTACAGCCCAGAGGGTCAGGCTCCCTTCTCCGAGCTCAGCTTGTCCACAGCAGCCCAGGTTCCCAGTACAGGCTGGAGGAAGGAGGGCTGCCCACCTGCCTCAGGCCCATCACCTGGAGTGGTTTTCCCATCCCATGCAGAGCATGGCAAGCCAGGCCTTCCTATGCCCCCTGAACCCTGGGGACACCCCATTCAGCCCCAGCCCTGCCCTGGATGTGTGGTTGGTCTCCTGTGGGCAGGAGAGGCCCTGCCAGAGGCCAAGCAAGTGCTCAGGGTTCCCACAGCCTCTGAGCCCCTCAGCACCCAGCCTGTTCTAGGCGGGAATGCTGGCCTCGAAGGTGCCATGGGCCCTTCCCTCCCAGGCTGCTGGCCCTGCTGCTCTCGTGGTTCCCCAGGCCCCAGATCACTGACTCGGGGGCTGCCCTCTCCCTGGTGCCTACTGTGTGTCAGGCTCTTTCTGCATCTTGGGCATCTGATCTCACCCCAGCCTTGTGAAGTAGCTATTGGCACCTGCCCCCCAGGCCGTCGCAGTCAGGAAGGGCCACCAGAGCAAGGATTCCAGCCCAGGTCTCTGTCTCCCCAGGCCACACTGTGGCATTCACATGCTCAGTGCTGGAGGGCCAGGCTGAGGTTGGAGAGGGGTGATAGCTGCCTGAAAACGAGAGCCTGGCCCACAGACCCAGAGCTGTGTCCACATGTACCAGCAGTGGCAGGAGAGGGGGTAGGGGTCTCCCGGAGTAAATGGAGGTGGTTGCCCACCCCAGACCCAGTCATTTCCAAGACGTGGCTTGACCCTGGGTTTTCCTTTGGAGGCCTCTTCCATTGGGAGGTCTGTATCAGTGCCTCAGGGGCTGCTGCAGTGAAGACAGACCTCTCTGCATCACCTAAATCTAGGATTCTTAGTAAAATCTTAGCCATCAAATCAGGAAAGCAGATGGTGACTGCAGCCATGAAATAAAAAAATGCTTGCTCCTTGGAAGAAAAGCTATGACAAACCTAGAGAGCATATTAAAAAGTAGAGACATTATTTTGCCAACAAAGGTCCATGTAGTCAAAGCTATGGTTTTTTCCAGTAGTCATGTATGGATGTGAGCGTTGGACCATAAAAAAGGCTGAGCACTGAAGAACTGATGCTTTTGAACTGTGGTGTTGGAGAAGACTCTTGAGAGATCCTTGGAATGCAAGATCAAACCAGTCAATCCTAAAGGCAATCAGCCCTGACTATTCATTGGAGGGACTGATGCTGAAGCTCCAATACTTTGGCCACCTGATACAAAGAGCCAACTCATTAGAAAAGACCCTGATGCTGGGCAGGATTGAGGGCAGGAGGAGAAGTGGACGACAGAGGACGAGATGGTTGGATGGCATCACCGACTTGATGGACATGAGTTTGAGCAAGCTCCAGGAGATGGTAAAGGACAGGGAAGCCTGGAATGCTGCAGTCCATGGGGTCGCAAAGAGTCAGACACTGAGCTACTGAACAGCAACAGGGGAGCAGGCAGATTTGGGTCACATGCTTTCTGGGTCCCTGAGCCCCATGTGTTGGGCGCTAGCTCCCTCTGGTGGCCCAAGGAGTAACTGCACCCAAGCTGGGTGCCCTGCTCAGCCTCTCACCCATTCATTTTGGACGAGCCTACTGTGTTGTGGGCAATGCCAAAGAATGTTCAAACTACTGCACAATTGCACTCATCTCATACGCTAGTAAAGTAATGCTTAAAATTCTCCAAGCCAGGCTTCAACAGTACGTGAACTGTGAACTTCGAGATGTTCAAGCTGGATTTAGAAAAGGCAGAAGAACCAGAGATCAAATTGCCAACTTCCATTGGATCATTGAAAAAGCAAGAGAGTTCCAGAAAAACATCTATTTCTGCTTTATTGATTACACCAAAGCCTTTGACTGTGTGGATCACAACAAACTGTGGAGAATTCTTCAAGAGATGGGAATAACAGACTACCTTACCTGCCTCCTGAGAAATCTGTATGCAGGTCAAGAAGCAACAGTTAGAACTGGACATGGAACAACCGACCGGTTACAAATAGGGTAAGGAGTATGTCAAGGCTGTATATTGTCACCCTACTTATTTAGCTTATATGCAGAGTACATCATGAGAAATGCTGGGCTGGAAGAAACACAAGCTAGAATCAGGATTGCCGGGAGAAATGTCAATAATCTCAGATACCCAGATGACACCACCCTTATGGCAGTAAGTGATGAAGAACTAAAGAGCCTCTTGATGAAAGTGAAAGAGGAGAGTGAAAAAGCTGGCTTAAAACTCAACATTCAGAAAACTAAGATCATGAAATCCAGTCCCATCACTTCATGGCAAATAGATGGGGAAACAGTGAAAACAGTGAGAGACTTTGTTTTCTTAGGCTCCAAAATCACTGCAGATGGTGACTACAGCCATGAAATTAAAAGACGCTTGCTCCTTGGAAGAAAAACTATGACAAACCTAGACAACATATTAAAAAGCAGAGATATTACTTTGCCAACAAAGGTTTGTCTAGTCAAAGCTATGGTTTTTCCAGTAGTCATGTATGGATATGAGAGTTGGACTGTAAAGAAAGCTGAGTGCTGAAGAAACGATGCTTTTGAACTGTGGTGTTGGAGAAGACTCTTGAGAGTCCTTTGAACTGTAAGGAGATCAAACCAGTCAATCCTAAAGGAAATCAGTCCTGAATATTCATTGGAAGGACTGATGCTGAAGTTGAATCTCCAATACTTTGGCCACCTGATGCAAAGAACTTACTCATTGGAAAAGATCCTGATGCTAAGAAAGATTGAAGGCAGGAGGAGAAGGGGATGACACAGGATGAGATGGTTAGTTGGCATCACCGACTCGATGGACATGAGTTTCAGCAAGCTCCAGGAGTTGGTGATGGACAGGGAAGCCTGGCGTGCTGCAGTCAATGGGGTCGCAAAGAGTCAGACACGACTGAGCAACTGAACTGACTGACTGTATTGTGGCAAGAATACTCAGAAGAACTATACAAAAAATGTCTTAATGACCTGGATAACCACAACGGTGTGATCACTCCCCTAGAGCCAGACATCCTGGAGTGTGAAGTCAAGTGGGCCTTAGGAAGCATTACTACAAACAAACCTAGTGGAAGTGATGGAATTCTAGCTAAGCGATTTCAAGTCCTAAAAGATGATGCTGTTAAAGTGCTACACTCAATATGCCAGATAATTTGGAAAACTCAGCAGTGGCCATAGACTGGAAAAGGTCAGCTTTCATTCCACTCCCAAAGAAAAGCAATGCCAAAGAATGTCCAAACTACCGCACTATTGCACTTATTTCACATGCTAGCAAGGTAATGCTCAAAATCGTTCAAACTAGGCTTCAACAGTGTGTAAACTGAGAACTTCCAGATGTACAAGCTGGATTTAGAAAAGGCAGAGGAACCAGAGATCAAACTGCCAGCATCTTCTGGATCATAGAAAAAGCAAGGGAATTCCAAAAAAATCTACTTCTGCTTCATTGACTACACTAAAGCCTTTGGTTATGTGGATCACAACAAACTGTGGAGAATTCTTCAAGAGATGGGAATACCAGACCACCTTACCTGCCTCCTGAGAAATCTGTATGCAGGTCAAGAAGCAACAGAT
Source organism: Okapia johnstoni (assembly GCA_024291935.2). Classification (NCBI taxonomy): domain Eukaryota; kingdom Metazoa; phylum Chordata; class Mammalia; order Artiodactyla; family Giraffidae; genus Okapia; species Okapia johnstoni. The sequence goes on along the minus strand of JAGTYA010000026.1, from coordinate 10,197,052 downwards.
AGAACCAGACATGGAACAATGGACTGGTTCCAAATTGGGAAAGGAATATGTCAAGGCTGTATATTGTCACACTGTTTATTTAACTTATATGCTGAGTATATCATGCAAAATGCCAGGCTGGATGAAGTGCAAGCTGGAATCAAGATTGCTGGGAGTCATATCAGTAACCTCAGATATGCAGATGATACCACCCTTATGGCAGAAAGCAAAGAGGAACTAAAGAGCCTATTGATGAAGGTTAAAGAGGAAGGTGGAAAAGCTGGCTTAAAACTCAACATTCAGAAAACTAAGGTTGTAGCATCTGGTTCCATCACTTTATGGCAGATAGATGGGGGGAAAGTGGAAATAGTGACAGAGTTTATTTTCATCGGCTCCAAAATCACTACGGACTATGGTGACTGCAGCCATGAAATTAAAAGGCGCTTGCTCCTTAGAGAAAAAGCTATACAAACCTATACAGAGTATTACAAAGCAGAGATATCACTTTGCTGACAAAGGTCCGTATAGTCAAAGCTATGGTTTTTTCAGTAGTCATGTATGGATGTGAGAGTTTGACCATAAAGAAGGATAAGTGCTGAAGGACTGATGCTTTTGAACTGTGGTGTTGGAGAATAGTGTTGAGAGTCCCATGGGCTGCAAGGAGATCAAACCAGTCACTCCTAAAGGAAATCAACTCTGTATATTCACTGGAAGGACTGATGCTGAAGCTGAAGCTCCAGTACTTTGGCCACCTGATGCGAAGAGCCAACTCATTGGAAAAGACCCTGATGCTGGGAAAGACTGAGGAGGGTAGGAGGAGAAGTGGGCAGCAGAGGATGAGATAGTTGGATGGTATCATCGACTAAATGGACATGAGTCTGAGCAAACTCCGAGTGATTGTGAAGGACAGGGAAGCCTGGCGTGCTGTAGTTCATGGGCTCGAAAAGAGTCAGACACGACTGAACGGCTGAGCGACAATCGTGTTTTTGGTGCTGGGGAGGCACAGACAAGGAAATGAGCACTTTGGAGTACAGGAGTATTTTGTCGAAAAGTTGAGCTGACTGTGTTGTCAAACTGGGGAACACAGGGTAAGGGCTAGCTGTCACATGAGATGGCCCTGGGCGGATCTGACAGCAGTATAAACTTTGTGCAGAGGCCTGAAGAAGTGAGGGATCCGGCCACACAGTATCCAGGAGGGGAATGTTCCGGGCAGAGGGAACCACAGTGCAGAGATGCTGAGGCAGGAATGTATCACCAGCGCATCCAAGAGGAGTGGGAGGCAACAGGCCAGAGAACGGGGCCAGATGCGGCAGGGCCCTTGGCACTTGCATGGGCTCTGACATTTACACCGGGCAGGAAGGGCAGCATTGGAAGGTGTTGAGTGCAGTGATGCGGCTCATCTTATATATTTTTAAAAAAATAATTTTATTTATTTATTTTTGGCTGTACGGGGTCTTAGTTGCTGCCCGGGCTTTTCTGTAGCTGTGGAGAGTGGGGGCTACTCTTCCTTGCCGTGTGCAGGCTTCTCACTGCAGTGGCTTCTCTTGTTGCGGAGCATGGGCTCGATAGTTGCAATTCCCGGGCTCTAGAGCACAGGCTCAGTAGTTGCGGCTCACGGGCTTCGTTGCTCCAACGCATGTGGGATCTTTCTAGACCAGGGATCGAACCCATGTCTCCTGCATTGACAGGCAGATTCTTTACCACTGAGCCACCAGGGACACTGCCTCATCTTTTATCAAAAAAGGTCACTCTGGCTGAGAACGTAAGGGGCAGCTGTGAGTGAGGAGGACCAGTCGGGAGCCACTGTGACACTCTGAGGCAGGGATAAGGTGGCTTGGAACAGGGTGGGCAGTGAGGCTGGGAAAGTATTTGCATCTGGACATGAATTTGAGGGTACAGCTAATGGATGTGCTGACTGACAATATGGGATATGAGGTGGGTTGAGGACCTGGTGGCTCTAAGCATGGGCTGAACGCTCAGGGGTGGGTGTGGGGGACTGTTGAAGCACAGGGGCTAGGCCCTCGGAATCTGGAGCTGAGAGGACTGCAATCCTGGGGGACATCTGGGAGGAGGGTTTTCATAGGCAGTTGAATGTGAGCAGGTCTGGGGGGCTCTTTGGCACTCAGGTGGTATTTAAAGCCCAGGAGTGGGTGAGGCCCCGGGAGCCTGTGTCATTAGAAAGAAGAGGAGGTTCAGGCCTGAGCTCTGGTCTCAGTGAGAAGACACAGATGAGGAGAAGCAGTCCAGGAGAGGGGGTGCCTCCCCCGAATGGAGAGAGCGAAGCGGGGCGGGAGAGACCCCCTGGGTCACACGTTGTCAAGAGGCCGAATAAGGCGAGGACTGGGGAACGGGCTGGAGAGCTTTTCAAGGAAGGCTTTCAGAGAGAGCGTGGGGCTGGCTGCAAGAACAGGCTCCCGAGAGGGTGGGGGAGACCGTGGCGCCCTCCTGGTCCCGGGCTCCGAGCCCTCTGCCGCCCGCCCAGGTGGCACCCCTGGGGTCCCGGGCTCCGAGCCCTCTGCCGCCCGCCCAGGTGGTGCCCTTGGGGTCCCGGACTCTGAGCCCTCTGCCGCCCGCCCAGGTGCTGCTTGTGCCCCGCCCGGCCCCGGTTCGCCCCCGGGGTCACCATCGAGGAAGACAACTGCTGCGGCTGCAACGCCATCGCCATTCGACGCCACTTCCTGGACGAGAACATGACCGCGGTGGACATCGTCTACACCTCCTGCCACGACGCGGTGAGGGTCCAGGCTGGCTGGTGCGCAGCCTCCCCGCAGCCTGGGTCCTGGGCAGGCTGCAGGGGTCAGGCGGGGTTGGGCCCCCCTCAGGGGCAGGAGCCCTTGGCCTGGCTGGCATGGCTCCCCTAGGCGGGCAAACCAGAGCTGGGCCACCTCCTTCTCCCCACATCCTGGCTTGTGCCCACTCTGGGGCTAGGAAGTGGGCCCCAGCCCTGCACCTGCTGTTGGGGCTTCCTGGCTCCAGCCTTTGGGGGAAGGAATTGAGGGACACGGAGAGGCACTGAGGAGGGGAGAGGGCAGCCCCTCAGACCAGGCAGGCAGGACCTGGTACTTGGGGCGCCCGAGTCAGCAGAGTTGGGAGGGCAGGGCTGGCTGAGTGCTGGGCTGGGAGGGACCTACTGTGACCCTTGCAAGCCTCAGGGGCTCAGGGGCCAGTGCAGCCAGAGTCCCGGGCCCCGAAGGAGACCTGCTTCCATCACTTCCCCAAATCTGGCCCCAGCCCAGGGGCCACTGAGGCTCACGAGCTGCCCTTCTCCCAGGTCTACGAAACCCCCTTCTATGTGGCAGTGGACCACGACAAGAAGAAAGTGGTGATCAGTATCCGGGGAACCCTGTCCCCCAAGGTACGCCGCCCAGTGACCCCGCCCTCCCCCCGGACCCCCTCACAGCCCCTGGGGGGGTGCCCACCTCTTTCCTGTTCTCAGTCCCACTCCTCACTGTCCTCCCTGCCCCCCAGGATGCCCTGACAGACCTGACCGGTGACGCTGAGCGCCTCCCCGTGGAGGGCCACCATGGCACCTGGCTGGGACACAAGGTACCCCCACCCCGCTCTTGTGGGCCCCCAGTGGCCCCCAGGTTTCTTCTCTCTGCTGCCAGCAGGCAGGCCTGGCCCATGGTTGGGACGGGGGCTCTTCCGGAGTCACTCCTTTCACCAAGAGAGATATGGTCAGAGCGATGTGGATCAGTCTGGAAGGTCCACTGCCCCCCACCAGCCAGGATCCCCACAGCCCTGCGCAGCCCAGACCCTGTCCCACGAGAGAGAGCTCAAGGAGGCAACTGAGGAGGGATCTCACTGGTTAATCTTAGACCCGCAATCCCTCTGAGCCTCAGTTTTCTCATCTGTGAAATGGAAATAATGTGATCAAGTGACCACCAGCCGCACCCCCCCACACTGCCAGGTTGTCGTGAGGCCCCAACAGGGATGTGGGCGGGACGGGGTTGCTGAGCTTCACATTACTGGTCTCACTGGTCCCTGATGGGCCCCCCTGCCTGCCCATGATAGTGACACCCACCTCTGTTCCTCCTCACCCAGGGGATGGTCCTCTCGGCTGAGTACATCAAGAAGAAGCTGGAGCAGGAGATGGTCCTGTCCCAGGCCTTCGGGCGAGACCTGGTGAGGGGTTTTTCATGCCACAAGCCCTCCCCCAAGGCGACAGGTTGGGGACAGAATGGGTGAATGATGGCGCCCCCCACCCCCACCCCGGCACAAGCCGGACTCGGACACTCTCCTTCCATCCCAGGCCCCCAGCCCTCTCCTCACTGCTCCGTCCCTCCCACCTTGTCTGGCCCTTTCTTCTTTTGTACCAGCTCCTCTTGGACACCTCTGCTCCGCCCCACCTGGGTTGTGAGCACCTGCCTGGTGCCGGGCACCTGAGGCACAGAGGTGGCTCAGGTCCAGGGCTTCTGAGATGCTGAGCAGAAAGAACACAGAACGTGACCGCAGAGCAGATAGAAGGGGCGCTGCTGTGGTTGGGTTGATCTGAGCCGGGTCCGCTGCCCACCCCTCCCTGTGCAGGCAGGCAGCTCCCGAGGGGCTCCCAATTGCCCTTCCCAAAGCCAAGCCATCCCTGGGCTCAGGAGACCCGGTTCAGCTGTTGAGGCCCAGGGATGGGAGCAGGTGACCGCATGGTCATAACAGAGCATAATCACTCATATAAAGGTCTGTCCCGGGTGCCGGCTTCCCTGGTGGCTCAACGGTAGAGGATCCACCTGCCAATGCAGGGGACCCAGGTTCAATCCCTGGGTCAAGAAGATCCCCTGGAGAAGGAAATGGCTACCCACTCCAGTATTCTTGCCTAGGAAACCCCATGGATAGAGGAGCCTGGCAGGCTACAGTCCATGGGGTTGCAAAGAGTCAGACACAACTTACTGACTGAACAACAGCAACAATCCCAGGTACAGACGCAGTGTCTTGGAGGGAGTTAGCCTCTCCTAGAAAATCAGGAAGAGCTTCTCCAAGGAGGTTACCTCTGTGCAAGGTTTTGAAGGATGAGTAGGAGTTTGTTAAATAGTCTCTCTAAGAAGTTGCTCCGTGGGCGTCTAGCTTGGCTCTTCCTCTGCCCAACACAGCACAGACATGATCCCAGGACTCGAGAGCACCCTCTGCCTCCCTGGGGTCAGCTTGGCAGGTAGCAGGGCAGGGGTCTCAGGGTTGCTCTCCATCCCCAGGGCCGCGGAACCAAACACTATGGCCTGATTGTGGTGGGCCACTCCCTGGGCGCGGGCACCGCCGCCATCCTCTCCTTTCTCCTGAGACCCCAGTACCCAACCCTCAAGTGCTTTGCCTACTCCCCACCAGGGGGCCTGCTGAGGTAAGCAGTCCTAGGCCCCAGACTTGGCTGGGGCTGGTTGGGCAAAGGGTGGATGGCGGGGGGAGCTGGCTTGGGCCGGGGGCTGCACTGGGCAGGCTGGTATCTGGTCAGGGAACCTGGGGATGGCCTGGAGGGTGGAAGCGGGTGCTCTGTCAAATGCCAGGCCCACCCTGGGATCCAGCCTCAGCAAAGCCTTGCTGACAGGATAGGCGGGACAGGGACTCCAGCCCCACTCCCCACGGGGTCTTTTTTTTTTTTAATTTCTTTATTTGGCTGCACCACGTCTTAGGTGTGGCACTCAAGGTCTTTGCTCTTCCTTGTGGCCTGCGAGATCTTTTTAGTTGCCGCATATGGGATCTAGTTCCCTGACCAGGGATCGAACCCAGGCCCCCTGCCTTGGGAGCGTGGAGTCCTAGCCACTGGACCACCAGGAAAGTCTCCCCCAAGAGGGTCTCGAGTCAAGAAACTGCCCCCAGGAGTGCTGGAGCAGAGCCCCCCCGGGGAACACACCGCACCCCTCCCCTGCCTTAGAGCCCCCTTGGCTTCCCTTGCAGCGAGGACGCCATGGAGTACTCCAAGGAGTTTGTGACGGCTGTGGTTCTGGGCAAAGACCTTGTTCCCAGGCAAGTGGGTCCCTCTCTCCCCCGGCCTGGTCTGGGCTGTCCTCCCCCTAAGGCCCTCACCCAGGCGGCCCGTCTCTCACTGAGATTCCCACCTCCTCGAGGGATCCCAGAGTCCCCCCAACTCGTGTCCAGGGTGAGAGGACAAGGTGGGCCTGGCCTGCCCTGCCCGCCTTCCTGGCTGGGCCCTGCTGAGCTGCAGGCCCTCCTCCACCCACCCCGTGACCCTGATGGACCTGTCTCCTTGTTCCTGGGGCTCCAGCTGCCCCTCACCCCCACCTCCCCGTCCCTGGCCGGCCCCCACTGATGTACCGTCTTGCTCCCTCACCCAGGATCGGCCTCTCCCAGCTGGAAGGCTTCCGCAGACAGCTCCTGGATGTCCTGCAGCGAAGCACCAAACCCAAAGTGAGCTTGCTCCCCTCTCTCCCTCCTGGGCACCCAGGGCTCTCATCTCCCCGACCTCCTCCTGGCCCATGGGTCCCTCAGCGCAAAGCACAAGAGGCCCCCGCTGCGGGAGGCCAGACTGGGGTGTGGTTGGTGCCTCAGGGACCTCAGGCTCTTAGACTCTCAGCATCTCCACGCTCCCCCCAGCTGCCCCCTGCCTGTCCTTGTGCAGATGGGGAAACTGAGGCCCACAGTGGGCAAGGGACTCGCTTTTGCTCACACAGCCAGTTGTAACACAGTCAAGACTGGAGCTGAGGACTCCTGAGTCCTGGCCCCTGGGCCCAGAGTCAGGCCAAAGCAGCCCAAAGTTCAGTGGTCCCGTGTGACCGGAAGTCCTCCTCCAAAGCCCACCGCGATCCCCCAGGCTTAGGGAGGCTGGAGGTCACCTGCAGAGGGGACCTGGGGGCAGTGGGTTCTGCTTTTGCCTGAAGCTGAGAGGAGAGGGCCTGCCCTTCCTAACGCCCCCTTCAGGCCCGTGTAGGGAGGGACACGGGGGCTCCTCCTGTAGCAAGTTAGCCTTCAGTGTGCTAGGCCGGGAGTGGGCAGACTGCAGCCAGGCACCCTGAGGCAGGCAGGGCCTCTGTGCCCCCAGGCCAGCCGTCACTCTACTCACTCTCTCAGCCTAGGTGGGACCATTCCCAGCCTTGGTGCCCAGGACCCTCTGGCAGGCAGGGCGCTGGACCAGGTACCAGGTGCCAGGGCGGGCAGGCAGCAGAGCCTTAGGAGGGGCCTGGTTCCAGGATGTGGAGCTGCCCCTCCCAGGCCCAGCCCCAGGCGTTTGTCTGGCCCAGGAGGCAGTGGGGGGACCTGACATGGCCCCGTGGGTACAGATGGCCTGAGCTTCAGGGTCTACCTCTGACTTACAGCCTAGAACAAGTCCCCTTCCTTCGCTGGGCCTGTTTCCCGTCACTCCACAAGGGGTTGACTGGTCTTGCAGCCCCAAAATTCAGCCATCCCACGCCAGCTGTCCCTGGCAGCTTTTGGCTATCGTGGCCGCCAATCACTCCAGCCCGTGACTCTTCACTAGGCGCTGCCCTTCCCCTGCCCCCTCCCAGCTCCCCCGTCACCTGTGAGCCCTTCCTTCTGGACACTTCCCCACCTGGCCAGCGCTGCTCAGCCCTGACCGCCCCCCCCCCCGCCATCCCCACAGTGGCGAATCATTGTGGGAGCCACCAAATGCATCCCCAAGTCAGAGCTGCCCGAGGAGGTGGAGGTGACCACCCTGGCCAGCACACGGCTCTGGACTCACCCCAGCGACCTGACCATCGCCCTGTCAGCCAGCACGCCCCTCTACCCCCCCGGCCGCATCATCCACGTGGTCCACAACCACCCAGCGGAGAAGTGCTGGTAGGTGCTGCCCGTGACCTGGGCCACTGGGAGGCGGCAGCGGCCGGGCAGGGGGGCAGGGGGGCAGGGGATGGGCCAACCTTCACTCCGTCACCCTCGGGGCAGGGGGCAAAGGCTGGGCAGTGATGGCCCAGGGCCCCCACCGCGGGGCTGCCCCAGCCTCGGGCCCTGGACGTGGAATGACCGGCCAGCCCACGCCCCCAGCTTCAGCCCTCTCCTGGTGTCCCCCAGGACAGCTCTCCCCACTTGCGTCCATTTAAAAGCAAATGCCCTGGAGGGTTACCCTAAGGCCCTGGCTGGCCCACACCTCAGCTGTCAGTTGGCATCACTGCTGGGATCAGCTGGCAGTCAGCTGGTGGGGGCAGGAGAGAGAAAAGGGAGGGGGGCAGCATAGAGACTTCTGCCACCTCACTCCCCCTATTCCGCTCTCTCAGAGGGCTGGGCTGTAAGTCGGGACCCTGCCCCAGGGGTAGAGCAGGAATGGCCGAGACCATAACTGACCAAAGGCTCTGTGAGGGTCAGGACTGAGGCTCCAGGTCAGCCTCTCTGGCTCCATTTGGCATAGACGTTCCTGGCGCGGGTGGGGAGCGAGGAGCCCAGGGACGCAGCCCAGCTGGCCTGGCCAGACAAGGAGTCTCCAAATCCACCCAGGACCAAGAGCAGGACCAGGGGCCTGGGGGCCAAGGCCAGGCTGCCCCCCACCCCCCCGCCCCCTGCTTCCCTCTGGCCCCTGTACCCCTCAGCTGCTGCGAGCAGGAGGAGCCCACGTACTTTGCCATCTGGGGCGACAACAAGGCCTTCAACGAGGTGATCATCTCGCCGGCCATGCTGCATGAGCACCTCCCCTACGTGGTCATGGAGGGGCTCAACAAGGTGAGCCACGGCCCCCCCACTGGCCGGGTCTGTCCCCACATTACACACAAGGGGGCGACGACACTCAGAAGCGTCCATTCCCTGGACACCCAGTGGGCCAGGGAGCCCCTTCACGTCCTGGCCTCCATACCCCGGCTCTGTCCACACCACCGTGTGGTCCTGGGGTGGGAGGGTCTAGAAGATGCGTGAGGACCTGTCCCTGAGGCAGGCTGGGCTCAAAAACCCTGAAGCCACTTGGTGCTGGGCAGATACACAGCCAAGCAGGGGCCACCTTGGCCATCTCCCAGCCGTGGAATGGCTGACCACAGGGAAGCTCTGATCTGGCCCACGTGAGGCTCCATCACAGGACCCGTCCCTGGCCTTCCTGGAGGAGCAGGGACCTGGAAGGGGCAGGAAGGAGGGTGGGCCCGGCCGACCCCATGAAGGTCTGAGAGCCTGGCCTGCCCCTCCCCAGACCCACTCGTGATTGTCACCCCTCGGCCACTGCCAGCTTCCCCATCCCATCCCCAGGTGCTGGAGAACTATAACAAGGGGAAGACCGCCCTGCTGTCTGCTGCGAAGGTCATGGTGAGCCCCACGGAAGTGGACCTGACCCCCGAGCTCATCTTCCAGCAGCAGCCGCTGCCCACGGGGCCACCTGTGCCCGCCAGCCTGGCCCTGGAGCTGCCTGCCGCAGACCACCGAAACAGCAGCATCAGGTCAGTGCTGTCCCCCACCCCAGAGAGTGCGTGCAGGGGCCCCAAGTGTGCCTTCAAAGCGTGAATGCTTGTGGACCTTTGTATATATATCCTGGGCCCTTGTATGTTCACACAGCTCTGTCCGTGTGCACAGGAGGGACTGCCCCCCTGTTTGGGGTCGCTCCTGCTCTGCCCTCCACTGCCCCTCAGCCTGCCACCACTGAAGCCCATGTGGGCCAGTGGGCGTCTAGGGATGCATACACCCCCAGTCACAAACATAGATTCACTCATAGCCATTTAGACCCAATCAGGTGGATACCCACACACTTACACATAAACATACACATTTGTTGTTGTTCAGTCGCTCAGTTGTGTCCGACTCTTTGTGACTCCCTGGACTGCAGCATGCCAGGCTTCCCTGTCCTTCACCATCTCCCAGAGTTTGCTCAAACTCATGTCCATTGAGTCGGTAGTGCCATCCGACCATCTCACCCTCTGTCGTCCCCTTTTCCTCCCGCCTTCAAAGTTTTCCAGCATCAGGGTCTTTTTCAGTGAGTCGGCTCTTTGCATCACATATTAAAGCTTACATGTGTATATGCTTGTGTTCACAGATAGTAGCTCTGAGTGTACAGAGCCACATACAGACAGACTCACATATAGGACACACACCAATACAGCAGCCGACACACTTGTACGAATGCAGGGATACGCTTGCACGGGCAGCCATGCATGTAAATGCACAGATGCACTGTACCCAGACCCAGCCCCTCAGATAACTGGACCGGCTGACACGCAACCGCCTGGTATGCACGCTGCACACAGAAACAGAGGTGTGAGCACATTCTTTGGGGGCTCTGAAGCAGTGGCTGTTGAGATGGGTGGGGCTCCTCCTTCCTCTCTGGGACCCTTCCCTCCCAGGTCGTGGGTCCAGGTGACAAATCTGGCCCAGAGCTGTTGAGAAGGGTGCTGGTGGCTTCCCAGCCCTTGGTGGGCACATCTGGACGTCTCTCCCTGCTGCTGACCAGATAGGGGAGCCAGTGTCCGTGCAGCCACAGTAACCGCTGCTTCCCCGTCCCTGGACCTTCATTCACTCTCTGCAGGCTGGTGTGCGGAGCCTGGGGCTCTGGGGCCCCATCCAGCAGAGGGCTACACCCCCTGGGAGAGGTGGGAGGAACCCCAGGGTGAGGAAGGAAGTGACAGCAACTCGGAAGAGACCCCCTCTGGGTGCTGGCTCGGAGGATGCTGGACCCGGTGGATGCGGCTCTCAGCTTTGCAGTCTCCCTCCCTGCCTTCCCTCCTTCCCTCTCTCCCCTTCACTTCTGCCTCCAGGGACCTGGGGCAGCCAGTGTCTCTTGGCCTCAGTCTCCTGGTCGGTACAATGGCACCGGTGCCCCACCACCACCACCGCTGCCCTGCTCAGCCCTGCATCAACCCTCCTGTCTTCTATCTTGGGGTCTCCTGAGCTGGTTATAAAAATGAGGGTTCCCTGTGCCCAGAGCGTTCAACCACTTTCTTCTCCTCCCCTCCCCAAGTTCCCTCCAGCCAGAGGACCTGGGGGTGGGTCTCCCTGCCCCTCTGAGTCTCACCACTCCCTGCTCCCCACTCCACAGGAGCAAGTCCCAGTCTGAGATGAGCCTGGAGGGCTTCTCAGAGGGGCGGCTGCTCTCCCCCGTGGCAGCGGCCTCGGCAGCCCGCCAGGACCCGGTGGAGCTGCTGCTGCTGTCCACCCAGGAGCGGCTGGCGGCAGAGCTGCAGGCGCGGCGGGCGCCGCTGGCCACCATGGAGAGTCTGTCGGACACGGAGTCGCTGTACAGCTTCGACTCGCGCCGCTCCTCCGGCTTCCGCAGCATCCGCGGCTCGCCCAGCCTCCACGCTGTGCTGGAGCGTGACGAGGGCCACCTCTTCTACATCGACCCAGCCATCCCCGAGGAGAACCCGTCCCTGAGCTCGCGCACCGAGCTGCTGGCGGCCGACAGCCTATCCAAGCACTCGCAGGACACGCAGCCCCTGGAGGCCGCCCTGGGCAGCGGGGGCGTCACCCCCCGAGCGGCCCCCCCAGCGCAGCGGCCAACGAGGAGCCGGAGGAAGGGGGCGGGGGGGCAGCCCCCCGCAGCGGAGAGCTGGCGCTGCAGGAGGGGCGCCTGGGGGACTCTCCCAGCCCACAGGTGCTGGAGTTTGCCGAGTTCATCGACAGCCTGTTCAACCTGGACAGCAAGAGCAGTTCCTTCCAGGACCTCTACTGCATGGTGGTGCCCGAGAGCCCCACCAGCGACTACGCCGAGGGCCCCAAGTCCCCCAGCCAGCAGGAGATCCTGCTCCGAGCCCAGTTCGAGCCCAATCTGGTGCCCAAGCCCCCGAGGCTCTTCGCCGGCTCAGCTGACCCCTCCTCGGGCATCTCGCTGTCACCCTCCTTCCCACTCAGCTCCTCGGGCGAGCTCATGGACCTGACCCCCACGGGCCTCAGCAGCCAGGAGTGCCTGGCGGTGGACAAGGTCCGGACTTCTACCCCGGCCGGCCGCGGGGCCAGCCCCACCAAGCAGGACGACCTGGTCATCTCGGCACGCTAGCACCCAGGAGTGGCTACCGACCGTGGCCGAGGCCAGAGCAGGTGGCTCCTTCGGGCTCCCGGTGGCTGCCTCTCGGGCCAGGCAGCTTTGGGGAGAGGCCCCTCCCGGGCTAGTGTCGCCTCAGGCGTTGCGCACTGCTGCTGAGCTGGGGGGTCCGCCTCCCTACCTCAGCTTAGGACCCCCCCGGAGCCAAGGCAGCTGGGATCTGGGCCCTCCAGATAGGGAATGACAGGGAGGGCCGTGGAGCAGGGAGGAGGCTGCAGGGACAGCCTGCCAGGCATGGGGCAGGGCCACACTCTGCCCTCCCGGCCTGAGTGCCCCGCAACAGGGGCATCCTGGCACCCCCTATTATGGGACAGGCCATGAGTATGCTGACTCCCCATCACTGCCCTCTGGCTGCTCTCCCAGGGCCGAGATGGAGAGCGGCCCCCTCCTCACATATTCTCATCTGTGGTCCAGGCTGGCACCTGCCCTGGCCACCCCGAGATCTGGTGCCTGCTGGCCAGCCCCCTGGGGTGACCCCCCCCACCAAGGTGGCCCGCAGTGCCGTGTATGTTTACAGAAGCTGCTGGGCTGGGCTCAGGTTGTGTCCTGGGCTTGCAAGCCCCCCTTGCCCTTGCAATCGTGTGTTCAGCCGCCCCTTTCTAAGCAGGCAGGGGCCAGCCTTCACAGGGCCCAAGGCAGCCATGGGGCCTGGAGGTGGCCCATCCATCTCTGCTTGATGTCCTTCACGGTGATCCCTCTGTCAATGGGTCCCGGGTGCCCAGGCCTGCCTGTCCCGCCAGCCCGTTCCTTCCTGGCCTGCCTTCTACCCCCAGGATCCTGGCCACTCAAAAGGTGGAGGGCACAGGTGTGACAAGCTCTGGCTGCAGAGTCAGTGCCCTGGGCAGAAGGAAGGCCCCACCAACCCCCTCCCCCTTTTAATCACCTCCCCCAGGCCTCAGCACCCCGGGCCCTGGGATCTGAAACCAAACAAGCCTCCGCTCCCCACAGCTCCCACTCCTTGCCCCCCGCCCCAGGCTCTCTCCTGGGAGCTGGGCTCTCTCCCCTCCCACCTGCCATGTCCTGTTGTCAGGAAGTGGGGCCGAGAGTAGGGTATTGTGGGACCTGGCTAGAGACCCGGGAGGGCCAGGGGCTTAGCCTGAGGCCTCCACAGCCTCCACTGGAGGGGCTCCTTCCCTGCTAGGTTGGGGAAGCGTGGGGGATGGGGTGGAGACCCTGCCTGTCCCTGGAGGCCCAGCAGGGGGGTGGTGCATGCTGGGGTGGGGGCGTGTGTGTGCATGTGCATGAGTGTGCGCCATCCCTGAGAATGGGGTCGGGGGTGGCTGGGGTGCCATCCCCACCCTCCCCGCCCTGCCTGCTGCCCCCCACCCCGGTCCGCCAAAACAACAGGCAGCGAACACAATGGGCGCCATGCGGCAGGGGCCACGGGACGAGCTCAGCTTCTGACACATTGTCCCCCTTGACTCGCCGGCCCCTCTGACCCCTGGTTTGGAAGACGGGCATGTGCCGAGGCGTTGACCGCCTGCTTGTGCCTTCATCTCCTCGGAGGCATGGTCCCCTCTACTCTGGGCCCACCCAAGGCCTCCCTGGGTCGCCTAGGGCTTCCTTCACCAAGACCCCCATCTCACGATCACTGGTACCTGGGACCCCTGCCCACCCTGCCACTTGGGGACAGAGACCTGGGAGCTGGGCCTCCCTCACCCTCTGTGACTCCCACCCTCATCAATCTTCCTCACCCACCATCAATCTCCTGCCCCTGCTGACCACACCCCACCCCCAGCCCCCTCGCACAGAAGCAAAATGGAATCAGTGGCTCTTAGAGTTAAAAAACAAAAGACAAATCATAAATCAGAGTAAAGTTCCAACTAGCACCCCAGCCAATAGCAGGGGGACTTGGGATCTGGCCTTTTAATTCCTCCTCCACCAGGGTGGGCCTGGGACTTCTGAGGGGGCGTGGTGCCCACCCATGCCCAGGACTGAGCCATCAGGGACAGACTCCCCACCCCCGAGGCTGCAGCCGCACAGGGTTGCAGGCTTGGGGCTGGGGCAGGCTTGGACTCAGCCCTGGACGCCTCCGGGTCAGCCCACCCCCTCCCCACCTCACCCCTGGAGGACGGGCCTGCTGCGTGTCTCCCTTCCTCCATGCACCACACTCGGGGGGGTCTGAGCCACCCCCCTCAGCCCAGCTCGGCTCAGACCAACCCCTCACTCTGTCCCCCAGACCCGCAGCACAAGGTCTCCCGGACGGCACTGGCCCGTCCTCCCAGGGGCCTGGGCGACCTCCATATGCAATCAGTAGTGAGAGCTGGGCCCCACAGACACTCATGCACTGTTTGTGCCATCCTCCCATGACCTTTTTTGTACCTAATGTATGAAAGATCCAAACTAATATTGCTGTAAAAAGGAGAGACAAATTAATATAGCTTATTCTATAAATATATCTGTATATAAAGGTTTCTGTATATTGTATAGAGCTGTGTATAAACTGGATGTAGAAGCACGCTGGCCGCCTGGAGTGACCTCTCTTCCCCACAGGTTGGGTGGGGGTGGATCTCAGTGGCAGACTGGAGGGAGAGGACCCACCCCCTGAAGTCGGCTGTCACTGCTGTCAATGCCCTGGTCCAGGACCACCCTTGGAGTCACAGTGAGAGGCCAGAAAACCCTTGAACCCCTGTTTGAATGGGAGCAGCCTCTTGTTGAGCCCGGCCTGTGTCAGACACGTTCCAGGGGATCTGTCTGACCTCGTTAGGGCCCTTTCTTCCCCCTGAGGGGTCTGGGACCCAGAGAGGGTAAGGAAACTGCCCAAGACCAGAGAGGATGGGGAACCAGGCAGGTCTGACAGTGCCTGCCCTTCCTCCCCACCCTGACTGCTGGAAGCCAGGTGTAGGGGGTGGCCGGTTGGCAAGGGCACTGAAACTCCCCGTCTGGGTAGCACTGGAATGTAGAGGCCACCGGAAGTCTTTGCTGAGGGCTTCCCTGTGAAGGTGTCTAGTAGCTCAGTCGTGTCCGACTCTGCGATGCCATGGACTGTAGCCCGCCAGGCTCCTCTGTCCATGGGATTCTCCAGGCAAGTGGGTAGCCTTTCCCTTCTCCAGGGAATCTTCCTGAGCCAGGGATCAAACCTGGGTCTCCCACATTGCAGGCAGATTCTTTACCGTCTGAGCCACCAGGGAAGCCCGTCTTGGCAGCACTCAGACCTGAACTCAGGATCTACCATCATGGAGACCTCCTAGCCCACCCTGCCTAGGGAGGGTGCAAAAGACCTGGTCAGGCCCAGGAACCCCCTTCCAGCCTGGCCCCAGGCCAGTGCGTCCTGATGAGCGGCTGCAAGTCCAGGGTGGGCAGGCGGCCAGGCCTCCTGCCAGCCCGGTGCCCAGGTCTGCCCCCTCCACACAGCAGATGGCGCTGTTCCTCCAGCCAGTCCCCAGGGGGCCTGCACCAGTGCCGCCCAGGCACTGACCAGCCAAGGTCTGACCAGACCTGGACCTTCCCCTCCCCACCCTGCTCACCCTCCCAGCTCTGAGTGCAGACTGAGGGGTTGAGGAGGGTGACAGAGTAGTTCTGTCTTCCTCCAGGCCTCTTTGAACTGAGGAAACTGAGGCTACATAAAGGTGGAAAACTTCTCGAGGGCATCAGGCCGAGGGACAGATCTAGGACTAAAATCCAGGCCTTCCCAGACCTGGACGGTGGCCTCCACACTCGCCTAGTGGTTTTCAGAGGTTCTTCGCGCCTTGTGGTCTCATTTGGTTTGCAAATTATCCAATCAGGGGAGCAGAAGCAGACGCTGAGGATCAGAGAGGTTCTGTGACTTTCCTGAGTGTGGAACGGTGAGAGCCTCTCATGAGGAGCGATTGGGGGAAGGACTGGAGCAGCGCCTTGCCTCCCAGACCCCACTCGGCCCCCCGGATGGCCTGCCCCATCTCAGCTGGGAGGGAGGTGGGAGAGAGGTGACCCTCCAGGACCCCTTGCTCGCTGACTCCCTGGGTTCACCCTCACCACCCTTTGGGCCCTCCTCTCTTCCTCTGCAAAGTGGGCAGGTGCCAAGGGCTGTGTGAGTCCACAGGAGGCCCAGAGTCCTGCAGGCTGCAGTAGGGAGGGTTCTGTCCACAGTGCTCCACCCTCCCCTGGGCCAGCCTCCAGCCCGTTACTCATTAACCCTCATATCCCTGCCTCCCTTTCCCCAGGGTTGCCTGCTGAGTGGCCGCCTCTTCCTGACCCGACTGCCCCCTCAAGGGCCAGCGCTGGGCTCTGGGAACTGACCTGGAATCAGAGAAAGCGTTATTTATCAATCACCTCCCTGGTACTTTACCTACACAGTAAGGTGGGAATAATGGGCTGACTCAGAGATGAAGGTGCAGAGGACGGGCCTTGCAGAACTGCTGAGCCAGCCCCAGGGACAGCTATGTCTGCCAGGCCAGCATGGAAATCTCAGTCCCTCACTCATGTGGCGTGGTGAGGAGGGGGTACTGGCAGGGACTCCTCTCCATGGATGGGTTCCCTCAAGGTCCTGGTTGCGCAAGGCTCTCTGGGGCTCCCTCACCAGCCTCAACCTTCTTCATTATGGAGTTGGAGAGTGGCAGCCTTGGCTCTTCGCTGAGCCCTGGAGTCTGGGACCTTTCAGCCACCCTACTCCCCCAGTGCAGAGACGAAGACCCCAAGGGACCACTGCTCCCTCGCTCAGTGGTTTAGTGGAGTCAGGGGAGACAGCAGGACTAGAACCCCTCAAGCGAGGCCAGCTCCCATGAGATGAACAGGAAGCCCCATCCCACCGCATGCATCTTCAAGGCTAACGCCGTGGAGACCCAACAACCCAGCCTGAGGAGTTGGGTGCTGGGGACAAAATACACATAGCCCCACCCACCCGCTGCCAGGGCAAAGCATCCCTCACAGATGGGGACAGCCCTCTAATGGTACACTTTTTGGGCACCACGTGGGATGTGGCAGGAAGACCTGCAGATGGGGGAGGCTTATAAAGAAGCTGACTTTCCAGGCGGTCCTGGGCAACTCCTAAAATAAATTCATTTTAAAAAATCACTCGGTGTAGGCGGGTGTCTACTTTGTCCGCGGGGCGGGCCTGACCCGGGTGGGGGAGGGGGCAGAGCAGAGAATAACAATTGTCTTAAGGGAGGCTGCAGAGGGGGAAAAACCTCTGGGATGTATCAGCTGGAAAAGAATAGGCGTCTCAGTGTGGCCCTCTCCCTCCCTTGGTCGGGCCCCTGCGGGGGGAGCGCCGGTCAGCACACACAGCTGGGGCCTCCAGCAAAATCCATTTCTATATATCTAAGAGCAACAGCTCAGAGAGCGGCCCCCGGGGGACAAAACCTCATTGTGAGGTGCCCGCCGGCCTGGGCACTCCCTCCCCCAGCCCCAGAACTGTCGTGGCATTGACCCTCCTCGGCGGGCCACCACGGGCCTGCTGACTGGGCCACATCTGGGGCTCAGGCCCCAGCCGTCCCCCCCAACCCCCCAAGGCTGGCCGCTGGGGAGGAGGAGGAGGGTGGCCTGGGTGGGAACCACTTTGCAGGCTCTCATCGCCACCCCGACCCGGCAGCCTGGCTCGCCTCCCACCCCTCACTGTCCTCTGAGGGGCCACCGGTGGGCTGGCTAGACTGGCATCTTGATCTGCCAGTGAGTCCTCCCACCACCCCCTCCTTGGCCTCAGCTTCAGTTTTGTCGTCTGTCAATCAGCGCTGAGGAAACAAAGCCTGAATAGTCACTGCAAGGACTGATGCTGAGGCTGAAGCTCCAGTACATTGGCCACCTGATGCAATGAACTGACTTCCTGGAAAAGACCCCGATGTTGGGAAAGATAGAAGGCAGGAGGAGAAAGGGGTGACAGGGGGTGAGATGGTTGGATGGCATCATCGACTCAATGGGCATGAGTTTGAGCAAGCTCTGGGAAACAGTGAAGGACAGGGGAGCCTGGCATGCTGCAGTCCATGGGGTCGCAAAGAGTAGAACACAACTTAGCGACTTAACAACAACAAAAGAGTGCTGGGGTGGAATGGGTTTTTCCAGCCCCCTCGCTGTGTCTGAGGACCCAGGAAGGCTGTGAGCAGAGCCGCTCTGTATGTAGCGAGATGATTCACTGGGTCCGGGATTCCAGAATTTTCTGCTTCTGAGGTTTCAGAGTTCTAAGATTCTGCAGTTTGAAGATGCCACCCTCCAGTCATTCATTCATTACATCTATTAATATTTTGAGCACCTACTGTGTGCCAAGTAGCATTTTTGGTGCTGAAGTTAGAGCAATGACCAAGCCAGAAAAAGCCCTTACCCTCATAGAGTTTCCGTTCTTGAGTGAGGAGAAGAATGATAACAAAGAGTAGATACAAATCTTTTATGTGGTGAGAAAGAAAGGCTAGGTAGGGGGACTTGTGCTTCCCAGGTGGCCCTAGTGGTAAAGAACCCACCTGCTAGTGCAGGAGACTTTAAGAGATGCGGATTCAATCCCTGGGTCAGGAAGATCCCCTGGAGGAGGGCATGGCAACCCACTCCAGTATTCTTGCCTGCAGAATCCTATGGACAGAGGAGCCTGTGGCTTACAGCCCATGGAGTTGCAAAGAGTTAGACACAACTGCGACTTAGCACTTATGCACACAGGGGGAATTGCTTTCAATAGGTTGGCCAGTGAGGTAATGAGTGAGCTGAGACTGACTACTCTGAAGGAACCAGCTCAGGGGAACCAACGTTGCAGACAGATGGAACAGTATGTGCCAAGGCCCTGTGGCAGGTGTGAGTCTGGCATGTTTGAGTGATGGTAAGGAGGACTTCTGGTGGCTGTGACTTAGCAACAGAGAGAAAAGTAGATGATGAGGTCAGCGTTACAGGCAGGAGCAGGTCACACACGGCCTTGGAAACCAGGGTGGGAGTTTAGATACTGTTTTTGTTTTTTAAATTTTTATTGGAGTGTAATTGATTTACAATGTTGTGGTAGTTTCTGCTGTATAGCAAAGTGAATCAGTTATACATGTGTGTGTGCTAAGTCCCTTTAGTCAAGTCTGACTCTTTGTGACCCTACAGACCGTAGCCCATCAGGTGCCTCTGTCCATGGGATTCTCCAGGCAAGAATACTGGAGTGGGTTGCCATTTCCTCTTCCAGGGGATCTTCCCAACCCAGGGATCGAACCCATGTCTCTTAAGTCTCCTGCATTGACAGGCAGGTTTCTTTATCACTAGCACAAACTGGGAAGCCTATCAGTTATACATACACAAATGTAATGCCATTTGCAGGAGCATGGTAGGACCTAGATATTATTTTGAGTGCAAAGGGAAACCCCAGGTTTTAGGAAAGAAGTGACATGATCTGATTTACATTTTTAAAAGAGTGATTTGGGTGACTACCCTGGCAGTCCAGTGTTTAAGACTCTGTGCTTTCCAACGCAGGGTTACAGGGGGTTCCATCCCTCGTTGGGGAACTAAGATCCCACATGCTGTGTGGCGTGGCCAAAGAATAAATAAACTGTAAAAATAGATAAACAAAAAGAGTGATGTGGGAGGGTTATAGAGGAGATCAGTGGGGAGAGAGGCCGTGCTGTTTGGCAAAAAAGAAATGAGAGGCACTCACAGAGATGGAGACAGAGAGAGAAGGCTGGTGGATTCACTCAGAGGGGACCCTCCTGGATGACGGATGGGGTGGTTCCCCGGGTTAGCCAGGACCTGGCTCTGATGTTGCCTTCGACCCTAATCACTTTGAAACAGTTAGACCTGGACTGTCCAATACCGCAGCTACACATAAGTTATTTAAATTTGAACTAATTAAAATTAACTAAAAATTGAGAAGTCAGTTTCCCAGTCTCAACAGCCACTTTTCAAGTGCTCGGGGGCCAGATGTGGCTGGCGGCCACCCTGACGGAGGACAGAGAGGGATTCCTCCATCACTGCAAGGTTGCACAGGACAGACTTCCTCAGACGGTACTGAACTTCACTGAGCCTCAGCGTTCTCATCTGTAAAATCACATAATAGTCTATCCTTCGTAGGGTACCTGAGAGGACGAACTCAGAGATGATTCCCGTAGAGCACTCAGGATAGGCCTGGCCCCGAAGGAGTGTTTGACAAATGCAAGTTATTATTGCTGAGATGGGCGTTGGGTCAGCAGAGGAAACGGGGGCTGTCCCTGAGGCTTGGTTCTGAACATCTAAGATTGAGAAGCCCGCTGTCTTCTCTTACCCCAGGGGCAGGCGGGGACTGCAGGGGTCCTGCCCTCTCGCAGCACAGGGGTCGGGCGGCGCAGCGATCCCCCAGCACCTCGATTAGGACCCCACCCCGCCCCCGCCGAGCGCCCCCTGGAGGAGCCGCGCCCATCCCGCCCGGCGCGGGGCTGCGGCGGGCCGGCAGGGGGCGCGGCGCGCGGCCGGCGGGCGGGGCGCGTGCGGGGTGGGCAGGGGCCGGGCCAGGGCTGTGCTGGGGGCGAGCGCGGCGGCGGGCCGGGCGGGACCGCAGCGGGAGCCGAGCCGGGACTGTCGCGCTGGCCGCGCCGGCGATGCCGCGCCCCCGGGCCGGGCTGTAGCGGGGCCGGGGCGGAGTGCGCGCCGGGCAGGCCGGACATGGAGGTGGTGGACGAGACGGAGGCGCTGCAGCGCTTCTTCGAAGGTGAGGGACCGCGCGGGGCCGGCGGGACGGCGACCCTCTCGGTCTGGGAGCCCCCAACACGGTCTCCGTGGGGACTGGGACCTCTGACTGTGCTTTCGCCACGCCGGGACCCCGCCAGAACGCCTTCTCTGGGCGGGGGCCCTCCTCCGTCTCCAGCAGGTTAATACCCACCTCTGCTGAACTTGGGCTCCCCCTCCATGCCCACCCACCCCCCCAACACACACACACACACACAACTTCCTTGGAGCTGCGTCCTGTCCCTACTCAGCCCTCCTTCACGCCTTCCAGGACCCGCAGTCCCTCTAAATTCTGACATTTCCCAACCCCGGGGATCGTCTCTGTGCTTCGCTGGAACCCCCCCTAGGTTGGAGCCCCCAGCACGCCTTCTGGGGGTCTTCCATGCCTCTTAGGCTGGTACCCCAGCGTGCCTCCCAGAGACGGGGACCCCCGCCTAACGACCCAGGCGCCCTGCCGTGACTTTCAGGTTGGCGCCCTCCTCCCGCTCCCCCCAGCCTGACTCCTAGGAGCTGGGACCTGCCGCATGGTGCTCCCCGGAGCCTACGACCCCCCTCAAGATGGGGAGACCCCCTTCAGGACCATCACCCACCTTCTCCAAGGCCGCCCCCTCCCCCACGGCTGAACTTTCCCTGGAAGCAGCTATCCCTCCCCTACTTGGGGCTCCCCCCCCCCACTTCCAATGCTCTCCTTGGGCTGGAACCTTCTTGAAGTTGGCACCACCACCCCGCCCCCACCCCGTTAGCCACCTCCGCCCTCTGAGACCCTCTGGCTGCCTCCTGCCAACCCCTTGAGGGTCCTCTGGGCTATGTCTCACACCCGTCCCTGGAGCTCTGCCCCCTCAGACGGTGCCCCTGTCCCAGGAGTGACCTCTTCTCCTCACCTTGACCCTACAGGACCCTCGCCAGGGCTGGGATCTACACACACCCTACAGTGTTTTCTTCTGCCCTCTCCCTGCTCCTGAGCAGTGGTTTTGGGGGCGCTGCACCCTTCATCTCGCCAACTCCTCTCCCCTTTTCCTGAGTAGCCTCTGCCCCTCCTCCAGGCTGTTCCCCTCCTGGGTGCTGAGTTCAGGGGGAAAGAGACAGTGGGGGAGGGAGACAGGCACAGGCTGCCATCCCCCAGCTTCCCAGACCCTTGCTGGAACATCTAGCCAGAACTTCTGGGTCCGTTTGTGCCCCTCTCCACCCACCTCGGTAGCCCACCCTCTGCCCCTACCCGCTCCCCATTCCCTGAGCCCATATCCTGCACCTCACTGCTTTCAGAATGCAAAACTCGATGATCCAGAACCTTCCATCAGTGTGAACCTGCCCCTGGCGAGTTGCGGGTGGCCCACAGGACACACAGGGCAGGAAATTAGGGCCCAGGTTTCAAGCCCAGCACCCAGATCCCTTTGGAGTCCGGTGAGGGAGCAAGGAAGTCCTTTCTTTGACTCAGTTTCTCCCTGTGACTTCCGGGGGGTGAGGGTGGGAGCCTTTGTGCACTCTGCTTGCTGCCTCCCCGGCCGGAAGTCAAAGACAGGGAGAAAGCTTGCTGAACAGCCCAGGTAAGGGCATTCCCAAGCCTCAGGCCTGCCCACTCCAGTTTTTGGGACCCCCAGCAGCCCCAGATCCAAGAAGTCAGGTTGGGACTAGGTTGAGTGGTTGATCCTGAGTGGCTGAGCCATTTGAAGGTCCTGACATTTCCCATCGGTCCCAGGGGCGCTGGTCCTCCCCAGCTCCTGTTCATCCTTTAGGAGCCTTGAGGGGCTTTATGGGGACCCTGGGGAGGTAGGAAGGGGACATTCGTTCTTGCTTGTGGGCTACTCTTTGGGGGGTGCCCTGAGCATGCCAGATGTCCCAATGACTCACAAGCCAGACCCCCTTGCTTCCTGCAGATATCCCCGCGCCTCCTCCCCCAGGACCCTGGGCCCAGGCAAAGGGGTGGGCCTGGCTGGCCCAGGCTCCCTGTCTCCGAAGCCAAACTTTCCCTCCTGGCCGTGGGTGGGGGGTGGGGGTGGGGGCTGACGCCACAGCTCAGCCATGCGGCTGGCCTGGCTGGCCTGGTGGGGAGGCTGTGCTGCTCCCTCCAGAGAGATAAGAGGAGACTCAACGCAAGGTCTCTGGGCTGGACCCCTTTTCCTCACCTGCAAGACAGGAGTGGGCAGCAGAGAAGGTCTTGATGTGGCCCTGGGCTCTGATGAGCCTTCTCCTCCAGCCCTGGGGAGGAGGGATGTTTTAGAAGGCAGAGGATGCTGGCCTCTGGCTCCAGGGACACATGGGGAGAGAGTGAACAGTGGTCAGCCCTCAGAAAGCCGGTGGGGATGGAGGAAGCGACTGAGTGGAGCTGGGCTGCCAGCATGTGCTGGAGAGGCCACCCAGAGGCTGGGGTGCCTCTCCTGGCCTCTAGAGCCCTGCTAGGGTTGGAGGTGGGAGCCAGGTTTTCACTCCTTCCAGACATGATGGGAAGCTTGGGCTGGTGACTTCCCTTCTCTGGCTTCATGTCCCCTACCTGCCTGGGGTAGGTAGGTAGGCTGGACCGGAGCAGGGGCTTCCAGTGTGATTCTTTTTAGCCACCAAACAAAGGCAAACTCCTGACCTTGCAATAGGACATATACACTGGACACGGGGGGAGGGGGCGCTGGGCTCCTCACCGACTCCAGAACACCAGATCCTGGTTTTGACCCTTCCTCAGCTCTGGGATGGGGATGGGAGGGATGGCATTGGCCCTCTTTCCCCAGGGCCCAAGACTGTGGCTCCGAGGGAAGGGGGTCAGCCCGGGTGAACCAGGGCTGATACCCAGGCCTCAGCACGCCCCTTCGCCAGGGCCTTGGGGAGGGAGGGTGACCTTCCTATGGGGACCAGCCCCTCTGCCTCCAGAGGAGGCCCCCAGGGAGCCCAGCTGACCACTCATGGGAGAGGACGCCCACCGTGGACGGGAGTCTGGGGCTGAGATGCGGTCTGTGACCAGGCATTGTGCCTGAGTCCACCTGTCTGCAGTGAGCCCTGGGGAGTCGGTAGGTGAGGGAGACCACCCCTGACTCTCAAGGGGATGAGATGGGGTGCCTCCTGGGTCCGCCTAGAGCCCCTCTGGAGGACTCCTGTTCCAGCCCCACCTCCCTAGGTCCTGACCCCAGCTGGAGGGGAAGTGGTAGGTAGTGGGGGGGGGCAGCCTGACTCATCCCCCTGTTCTCAGCACCCAGCGCAGGGCCGCATGGGGTGGGAGGGGGCAGGAGATGGAAGCAACAATGACCGTGTGAACAGAGGCAGGGTCGGGGGCCTGGCTCAGCGCAGAGGAACGGACCAGGCTGCTTCCAGCCTGCCAACCCCAGGGCCTCTCCTGGGTCTGGGGCCTGGGCAGAGGGCCCCCGGGGGTCTTAGGCAGAGCCAAGCAGGTTGTTGGGGGGAAAGATAGGCTGCTCTGAGCAGGACGGTCCCCTCCTTGGAAACTGGCCCCCGCTCCCTTACTCCTCACAGGACTGGGGGCCCTGGCAGCAGAGGCTGCTGGGTAACTGCCCAGCGGGGACTGCTGATTGGCTGCTGCCCTTGGACTTTGCCCCCTCGATAAGGATGGGGAGAAGAAATCATTAACTGAATTATTAACCAGGGTTGGCCCCGCCCTACCCAGGCTGCCTGCCCTTTTTCTCCCACGTTCTTCCTTTTCACTGAGCCTTCCTCTGGGCCTCAGTTTCCCCCGCAGCCTGGGTGTGTGTATGGAGGGGCATCCTCTCCTGTCTTGGTCTCCAGTCCCTGCTGCCAGCATGTTGGGCAGCCCCTTGAACCCATGTGGGTCTCAGCATTCACTGAGGTGGGCCGTGGGTCTGTCCTTAGCTCTGCCGCTAATCCTTCTCCTGGTCCTGTCCCTAAACCTCTTTGTGCCTCCACTTTCCCATCTGTAGAATGGGAACACAGCTGTAGGCGTTGTACCTGCCTCTCAGGGTTTCCGTGGGGATTAGGTAAAGGGGGTCTGGGACGGTGCCCCTTGGGGTACCGCTCCAGTACTGCAACCTGAACTGTGATTGTTCTCCCCTGGGAGGCTCACACCAGGTACAATGCTCCCCACTTTATTGGTCCAAGGGTAGGTCGGTACTCCCAATGTTGGACTGGGGCCTGTGGCTGGCGCTGTGTGTCTTGGGAAAGCCCCTCACCCTCTCTGGGCTGCTCATTCCAGGGCTGAAGGGAAGCTGTCACCTTGTTGAGCACCCTGTACTGAGAGGCTGCTCCATGGCCCTGCCTGGTCCTGATGCCACTCTTGGGTCGCATTGCCTCCAGCGGGGCCTGCCCCACCCTCCAGCTCAGAGAAGAGGAACTTGGGCTGGTGGCTGGGGGAAGGGGCTTGATCATCCTTCGTTTTTGCTGCCCGCACCCAGGCCGGAGGTTTAGGCATGTGTTGTCTCTCGGGAGCCCTGGGGCCCTATGGAAGTGTGGCTGGGGTCCCCTCACTTCTGAGAGGGGGCTGCTGAGGCAGGAGGAGGAGGCAATGGGGCGGGCTCACTCAGGGCTGCTGTGACAGAGCTGGGTGGGATCCCGTCTCCTGACATGCAGCCCGTCACAGCTGGGTACTGGCTTGGAGTGGGGCGGGAGGGGGCCTCTCATCTGTATGCTGGGGGTCCTGACCCATCACCCCTGGGTGACTGCTGTCCAGCCCCTGGACGTCTCTGGGTCTCAGACCCCTCACTCATATGGTCAAGGTTGTCTGATAGAAGCAGTGAGACCCCAAGACTGTTGAGGCTGGAGGAAGGAAGGAAGGGAAAATCCTGGATCGAGGAGCAATTGACTCCTAAGCAGCCCCTGGCCTGGACCACGGACAGTGGGCTTCAGGGCTTCCGGGCCTCTCCCTTCCTCCTTGCTCATCGGTGGGAAAGGTTTTCCTCCATCTGACCTAGATCCCTCCAGCCCCACTAATGCACAACCACAGCCTCTGTCTCTCGGAGGAGCTTGGGGACCCACCCCCCCTCACTCCCCTCTTCATCACCTCAGTCTCCCGTGCTCCCTTCTCCCTGCTGTGGTTCTAGGAAAGTTTAATTTATATGTACAGTCAATAAGTCTGATACAGAAGAGGGGACTGAGACAGGCCGGGAGTGGGTGTGAAGAGACCGGGAGAAGGGCAGCCAGAAAGTGAAGGGGAGCCAAGAGGAAGTGGGGGGTTCCTTGTGCAAACTGCCACCTTCCCCAGGCCCTTTTGGGAAAGAGGGTGTGCCCACGTCTCCCCAGCTTGCCCTTCGTTATTTTGCTCTGGTCCCAAAGGCAAGGTCGTCCCCTGACTAGGCCCCCTACCTGGCCCATGAATGGGACAAGGCAGGAGGCTTTATCTGTTTACTGCTTCGTCTCTGGAGCCTACCATCATGACTGATACATAGTAGATGCTCAGTAAATAATGGTGTGAATGTATGAATGAGCACACTTGGAACATGCAGGTGTGTGCACATGTGTGTGTCAGTGTTTGGTATGTGTTTCTCTGCATAGGTGTATATTTGGATGTACACGATCATGTATGTGCCAGTGGATACCTGCCTGGGAGTGTGCCCTTGTATGCACACGTGCATGTGAGGCATGCTGGTGTGTGCACACAAATGGGCCTGGGTGACCCTGGTAAGCCCACCCCGAGCTGCAAGGTACCTATTTTACCTCTGTGGGGAGGGGTCTTCCCCAGCCTGCCTGGCCTGGTCACTGTGGGAAAAGGTTGGGGTTGCAGAGCAAAGTAGAAATCCCTAGGGACCAATGCAGGTTCCCTAAGAAGGGGCCACAGCTGCTGGGCCCAGCTCTGTTGAACCTGGCTTGGGAGCATCTTGGGGCTGAGAGTTCAGCCTTGCGTGGATCTGAGGACAGGGTGGCAGCTGTGTGGGGACCCAAGGAGGACACAGCTATACCCCAGAGGGAGCTAAAGATTTCAGGCCCTGGAGTAGAAGGGTCTCAGCAGACAGGATGCAGGACTCGACTGCATTTTTGACAAGAAGTTGAGAGGGAACAAAGACAACCGTGGATCAGATTTAAGGATCTGCTGGCAATGACTCCAGAGCCGCGTCCTTGTCATTCAGCTCCAGGCTAACTGGGGATTTGATGCTGAGATGCAGAGGGTAGCTTGCAGAATCAAGCATTTGACCTGAAGGCATTTTGGGTGAGAAGGCTCTGGTCACAATCTGAAGCCTGAATTAGTTATCACATATTAATCCTAGGTCATATTAATAAAGATAGAAAGTCCAGACCAAGGGAGGTGAGAGCCCATGTGCCCTGTCCCAGTGGGAACTAGTTTGGCACACGTTGGTCAGCTCAGTCAATATTGGGAGATGAAACCACAGCACTGGGGGCCCTCTGTGAGTGGGGTGATTGCAGAAGGACTGCCAGGGCAGGCAGGCAGTCACAGAAGTCTTACCCACTGGAGTGGGGATGGCTAGAGCCAAGTCCCGGAGGCTGGACTATGCCACAGGAGTGCCAGAATAACAACATGGCACTGGTTGTGCCTGGGCAGGAAGGGAGACAGGAGTCCCAAGGTTGATGGAGGCAGGATAGTTAATGCTAACTGAGGAATGGCCTCCTGGGGTGAGGAGCTCTCCCACCATCTCATTGAAGACTCACGACCACCCCATGATGCAGGAATCTCCTGCACTTGAGAGAGAAGGAAGCTAAGGCCCAGAGAGGTCAGGCCACTTACTGAGGGTCACACAGCAATGAAGGAGGGGCCCACATTACCAACCAGGTCTCTTTGACCCCAGGGGTCCATTTAGGGTGTTATGGTAGTGCCAAGGTGGGCAGTCTCCTGACCATTGCTACCCTGGCCCAGCCCTTGTCTGGAGGCAGGATCCCTGGAGTGGACACCTGACAGGGAGAGGACAGAACTGTGCCCTGATAGCGCCAGGTTCCAATCAGCTAGGCCCGGCCGGCATCCTTAGGCCCTGGCCTGCCCTGCCCACAGCCACGTGGCCAGACGGGATTTCCGCCATGTTTGGGGCATGAATTGACAAGTGCCCCATTGACGGGTGGGGGGGAGGGTGTGGACAGGGCACAAGCCTCCCACTGTGCCGTGTCCCCACCCTCCCCCGTTCCTCGGGACAATGGCCGAGACTCAGCCAGCGGCCACAGCTGGTGGTGAGGGGGCGTGAGCATGAGGGGGAGGAAGGGAAGGGTCCAGAGGGGAGGACCACCTGGGCCCCCACCCGCCCTCAGCCCGCACCTGGCTTGTGTCCCCTGGGTTCCCCTTCTGCCCAGCTGGGTGGCCTTAGAGGGAGGAGGAGAGAGGAGGGCAGGGGGCTTCCTTCTCACAGCCCCGATCCCTGTCTCCCTGGGAAGGAGCAGTGTCTGGCTCCTGTTAAAAGCAGGTAATAAAGGGCCTAATTAATGAGGAGCAGCTGGGGTGCATAGCTCAGTGGGGCAGGGGCGGTGCCTGGAGGGGCCCTGTCTAGCCCCGGACCCTGACCGCAGCACAGCCAGGTGGAGGTCCCCAGACCCATGCAGGCCTGGTTCCAGGGCCCCGCTTACCACTCTGCTCATTCATCCCGTGAAACATTTACTGTGGGTGGGCAAAGGACCAACTCTGCCCTTGGGGTGTGTGAGCAAAGAGCCTGATGAGAAAGTAGAAAGAAGGCCGCCACTCAAGGGGTTGGGAGAGTCAGACACAGTCTCTGGGAGGAACTTAGACTTAAGGCAAAACCTAACGAGTGATGGGGAATGGGAACAGCGTGAGGGACAGAGGATGAGATGGCTGGATGGCATCACCGACTCAGTAGACATGAGTTTGAGTAAACTCCGGGAGTTGGTAATGGACAGGGAGGCCTGGCGTGCTGCAGTCCATGGGGTCACAAAGAGTCGGACACGACTGAGCGCTGGAACTGAACTGAGGGAACAGCACGTGCCAAGGCCCAGATGAGCAAGCGGGGCTTTTTGTCCCAGGAGGGAGTGAGGCGGGGGCTGGGCCGTGGAGAATCGCCGGGAGGGGCACTGGGGCAGGAGCAGCCGTGGGGGCAGGCAGGGGGCCCAGCTGCCAGGCTTTGCGCGAGGGTTCTGGGTGTCCCAAGCAATGGGAAGTTGGAGGGTCTGGGGAGAAGGAGGGCAAGGATGCTGGTTTGTGACCTGGTGGTGCCACCTTCAGGTTGTGGGACCTTGGGCAGCCTCCACACGTCCCACGGAGGTCATGAGGATCAGCAGGAGACACTCTTTAGCTTCCTGCCTGACAGGTGTCTGCTCCTGGCTCAGTGATTTCCAGGGTTCTTTTAAGGGAGAGGTGGGGAAGGGGGCACCTTCAAGAGTGTGCCCCAGGTGTCCCACCTTCCTCCTGGGTTCCTGGGGGCCTCTGCTCCAGCCTCAGGAGTCCCTGGGCTGGAACGGTGGGTTAGAGATCTTCAGTGTGGTTCACGGACAGACTGGGGGCATCTGCTTAGTGGCTGGACCCTTTACGACGGGTGGTGCAGGGAGAGGACGAGGCAGGCCTCGAGGACTCCCAGAGAAAGCGAATATTTGGGGTCAGTGTTCTTCAGGAGGCCCACCAGCCCCCCAAACCTCATACTTCTCTCCCACCCATTGGCCCACCCCCACCCTGCCCCAGTGGCTCACCCCTCCCTCCTGCATCCTCCCGTCCGCCCGGCCCCTGGCACCAGAGGGCCTCTCCTCCCCCCAACCACATCTGGTTCTCGTTAGGGTCTCCCAAGATGCCTCTGTCTGAGCCCCCCCCCCACCAATCCCCAGGGTGGGGGGAGGTGGGCAGGAGGATTAGGGGTGATTAGGAGTGCTCCTAGCCAGGGGAGGAGGAGGGGAGGAGGGGGCCTGGCCTGTTATAAATAGCAACACCATGACTCCATCACCCCATCATTCACCGTGGATTCCAAGTTCAGTCTCAAAAACCTGCAGCTTCAGCGGCCAAGGTGGGCGTGACGCTCCAGTACCTCCTCCCTCCCCATTCCCTGTGCCCGATCCTCCCTCCCTTGGGACCATCTCCCCATCCAGGGGGGTCGCCCAGGATGGC
Source organism: Okapia johnstoni (assembly GCA_024291935.2). Classification (NCBI taxonomy): domain Eukaryota; kingdom Metazoa; phylum Chordata; class Mammalia; order Artiodactyla; family Giraffidae; genus Okapia; species Okapia johnstoni. The sequence continues at coordinate 10,167,680 of JAGTYA010000026.1, read as the reverse complement.
CAGGAAGCCTCTGCGACCACCAACCAAACCTTCCCTCTTGGAGCCAGGCCCGTGCCCCTGGCCTCTCCTCGCCCTGTTGCCTTGGGTAAGAGACTTGGCTTCTCTGGACAAAGGGAATGAGGCTAATAACAAACACCAGGTCTTCAGGGGCAATTGGGAGGTAAATCCGTTAAGCACTTAGAAGGGCGCTGGGGCCTGGTGGGCACTCAGTGGGAGCCCCTGTTGCAACCATTATCATCATGTCATTGTCACCATTACAGGTTGGGAGGATGAAGTGTCTCACTGCATGGGAAGGGCCTGTAGGATGCCTTGCATAGAATAAACTGCTACGATTATTAACGTACTCGGCTCTAAAAGTACCCAGCACACAGTAGGCGCTCAATAAATGGGACCGTCAGTTAACTAGGAAAGACGGGGTGGGGGCCGGAGTGTGACCGGAGTCCTAGGATCTCGGCCTGCAACCTGGTGACTCCCAGCTTGAGAAGCTCCACTTGCCCTGGGCAGCCACTGGCAATGCTTGGTGGGAGTCCCTTGTTCCTGGCTGGGTGAGCCCAGGCAGGAGGGCCTGTCCCAGGCAGCGCGTGACTCCTAGGAGGGCTTAGCCACTCATTAATCACCTAAGCGGGGCTCAGCATTCTTGAAATGCCGGCCAGGGCCAGGGAGAGGCCTGGGCTGGGGGTTCCTGGGGACCCCAGGGCTCTGGGTGCTGGGGAGTAAGGACAGCCACTGTTTGCTGAGCACCCACTATGTGCCAGGCTCCTTATATACCTTAATTAGTTTCATTCTCAGAACAACCCTGTAAAGTGTTAGCTGTTCGTGTCCCCATTTTACTGAGGCGCTTGAGCCTCAGAGAGGGTGAGTGACCTGCCCAAGGTCACACAGCAGAGAGTAGGTGATCTAGGATTTATTACTGGACCTGAGGTCTGTTCCCAGGGTTCACCAGTGGAGGGGGCATGAGGACCTGACCCCAAACTCAAGGCCTAGGGGCCTGTGGGAGGGGTGCCTCCTGCCTCAATGGGGCCAGCCAGCCCAGGCTAACAGGGTGGGTGGGGCCAGCCTCCATTATCGGGGTTGACGCATCTCCCACGTCAGCCCCCTTATCACCCCACCCTCAACTCTCCCTGCAAGGTGACCCTGGGAGGGGAAAGGCCAGCGCCTCCGCCTCTCCTCCCCTACTGATGCCCGAGAGCATGGGGACGTCTTTTCTGAGAGTCCCTCCCCTTGGTGGGGCCCCCACTGTTCCCCGCTGAACCTCTCTGAGGCTGTTTCCTCCTCTGGGCTCAGCACCCTCTCCCTCATTATGAGGGTGGGCTGGGCACTCCTGACTCTGACCCCCTAGGGTGCAGGAGTCTCCCCCAACCCCATGCGCCCCCACCCAGGATGTGTGGTCCAGCCCAGCCAGGCCTGATGCTCCCGGCTGCTCACAGCTGGGCCATCTGGAACTGCTGCCTGGAGGACAGGGCAGGACAGAGTCAGCGAATCTGGGCCCGAGTCCGTGAGGGTGGCGGCACCTTGTTTGCTGCTCACGGCACCCTGTAAGACTGGGACACTTTCACCCCATTTTACAGACGAGACAAAGGGACTTGCTCGTGTCACGCGTCTGGGAGAGGGGATGGAGGGGCAGGAGGCGGTGGGTCTGTCCAGATCCAGACTGTGGGCCCCCTCCCCTCCTGGGGGAAGTCCAGGGGGCCTTGTGGGCTGGAGGCGGCAGGTGGTGACGGTGAAGGGCTCTCCCTCCACGTGGACACAGGTGTGGGGGTTGCCGGATCTCTGCCCTGGCTCACGTCCACTCCTCCCCGCAGGCCACGACATCAACGGCGCCCTGGAGCCCTCCAACATAGACACGAGCATCCTGGAGGAGTACATCAGCAAGGAGGACGCCTCTGACCTGTGAGTGGCCCCGCCCCCAGCCCTTCGGGCCTCACCTGGGAAGCGTGACAACGCCCCGCCTCCGAAAGCCGTTCCTCCCCCTCCCCCGGCCTCCGAGTCCTCTGCAGGGTCCACGCTGCCCCGCGGGTGGGGCCTTGGGAGGGGCTGGGGGCCCCCGCTGGCGCTGAGCTTCCTCCCTTCTCCGCAGCTGCTTCCCTGACATCTCTGCTCCAGCCAGTGCGGCCTCCTACCCCCATGGGCAGCCAGCGATCCCCGGCTCCAGCGGGGTCCACCACCTGAGCCCCCCGGGGGGCGGACCCTCCCCAGGGCGCCATGGGGCCCTCCCACCCCCGAGCTACAGCGCCCCGCTCAACTGCAACAACAACAACGGCATGGGTGTTGCTCCCAAGCCCTTCCTGGGGGGTTCTGGGCCCCCCATCAAGGCAGAGCCCAAGGCTCCCTATGCCCCTGGGTGAGTGAGGGCAGGGAGCGCGGCGGGCGGGGTAAGACACAGGGGCCCAGGGCCAGGCAAGGTGTGGGCGCAGTGACGGTGGGCCTGGGGCTGAGGCCGGGCAGTGGGGAAGGGGCTGCCCTGTGGGTAGTAAGGTGGTGGTGGTGGGCGGGGTCTCCAGGGCTAGGCTGAGGAGGCTTTGTGCTGAGGCAGTGGGCAGCTGAGGGTTCTGAGCAGGGGAGTGATGAGGGCTGATGTAAGTGCTAGAAAAGGCTCCTTCCTGAGCTGTGTGGAGAGTCGGGAGAGGGGCTGAGACCGGAGGCAGGACTGTTTGCATTTAAGGGCACTTCTACAGGGGTGCAGGCACCCCGGGCGCCCAAACCCCTCACTGCGGTGTTTTCCGTGGCCCCAGGGAGTTGGCCAATGGTGCAGGTGTGGGACCTGAAGTCAGTGCAGCTGTGGGGACAAGCCAGCCCCCACCCCCAGGTCCTCCCCGGCTCCTCTCCAAGGAGCCCACGTCCCCGCCTGACCCAGGGGCTCAGCCTGGGCCCAGCTGTGACCCGAGGTTCCAGGTGATCACCGGCCCAGCCCACGTAGAGGCAAGGAGCATGGGTCTGCCAAGCTCTGCAGAGGCACTGAGAGAAAGTTCTGGGTTCCCCCCAGGCTGAGGCAGGGGGCAGGGGACCCCATCTCTAAGTGGAAGGATAGTGGGGTGCTGGGAGCACCCGTCAGACAGCCAGGCTCTGCCTGCAGCTCCACTGTTCCCAGCCTTCTGGGATTGCAGGCAGATTCTTGACCAGCTAAGCCCCCAGGGAAGCCCATTCTTCCGGGTACTGACCCGCAACCTGCAACCTTGGTTAGGGCCTCAGCAACCCCCAGCTGAAAAGGGAGCCCCAAATGCTTCCTCCCTGTCACATGACTGTGGGAATCAGGGGAGAACGCCCAGAGGAAGTACTGGGAGGCCAGGCAGGGGTGAGCCATTGCGGCAGAAGGCAGCTGGCTGCTTCAGGCCGAGATGCTGTCCCTAAGCCGCCGACCCTGAAGGGCAGAGAGGGAAGAGAACTAACACCACCTAACAAGCGTCTGCTGGGTGCCGGCTGCTGTATCCCCTGCCTCTATATGAGTTCATCAACTGCCCCAGTAGCCAGTCCCTGGGGGACCCCGTAACCAGCCAGCCTGCGAGTAGAACCCCATCTCCCTCACAGCAGGATATGGATGGCCCACGGAAGCCATTTCCCAGGGAGAGAAAGCACCTGTCCAGAGCCCCACAAGCCCTACCCCTGCCAGGCCCTGTTCTAGGTGGAAAACAAAGCAGGCCCATCTTTCCTGCAGCGGGTCTAGTTGAGAAGGGAGTTAGTAATCAGTAAATCAGCAACTCGAGCACTGTGAGGAGTTATGAGGAAGAAGGCAAGGTCCTGTGGATTTGGCACATGTGTTTGCAGGGGCTGGAGGGAGAGAAGGGCCTTTACACAAGGCCACTGTCAGAGCAGTGCAGGGAGCAGGCGGGAGACGGACATGGAGCTGGAGAGGCCCCAGTCAGCCCGCCAGGCCATGAGGGCCACAGCAAGGACCGAGTCCCCATCACTTCTTCCTGTCGTCCTCACCCACGGGGCCTAGGGGAGCCGGTGGGGGGTGGCTTGTCCAGAGGAGCTTGGGGACCCTCAATCAGCCCAGGGCCATGTCTGCAGTGACTGGGCTGCCTCAGATGCTGCCTGGGCCTGACGGTGGGCAGTCTTTCCAGATGTGGGGGCCACAATGGCCAGAGAGCCAGACCCCTGCAAGTGGCCACCACCTTCTGGTCCGGGCGAGTGCAGGGTTCATGCAGGACGTACTGACCTCTCAGAGTCAAGTTTGTTCTTTCTCGCCTGAACCACTGATAACACAAAACCTATGAGCATAGGCCTGGCAAGCTGGCTCCCTGCCCAGCCCACACCTGCCAGTGGCAGGGCAGCCCCTCCAGTGACCCACTGACGTCTCCCAGGCCCAGCCCCCTAGGACCCCCCTAGAGTTTCCAGGAAGTGGGGCTTCAGTGGGTGCAGGAAGGAAAGAGCTGGCCTGGCCCTTGGGTCTGGGGAGGGAGTCCTTGAATCCCTGAGCCAGCATCAGGGACACAGGTGACAGGCCCCCCAGTGCCCTGTAGGTCTGAGGGGATGTGGGGTGGGAGCCCAAGGCTCCCCACCCACAACTCAGCCCCGGGCCCTGCCGGGCACCCCAAGGGGGCTGGTAAAGAGAAATGCCCATAACAGGGGAGGGGGGAGACCTCGAGGCCTCCAGCCCCTGGGTCTCTGGGACCCTGCCCCGCAGAAGAGCTGCCCAACTGGAAGGCAGGGGTCCCGTGGCCCAGCCAACAGCCCTTGCCTCTTCTCCACAGCACCCTGCCAGACTCTCCCCCAGACTCGGGCTCCGAGGCCTACTCCCCCCAGCAGGTGAATGGTGAGTCTGGCGGGCACCGCCCTCCCCCTCTGGGGTTTGGGCAAGTGGTTGGGGCGGCCTTATCGGGAGGGAGGGAGCAAGCCAGGGGTGGGGGGAGCCAGCGGCCGCCCAACAGGCCCAGATTATCGCTGGTCAAATACTCCCCGGCGCTGGCTATTGTTTCCCCGTGGGCGGGTGGGGAGCTGGCCCGGCCTCTGAGCAAGTGTCCCTGCCGGTGATGCCACCCGCCTGCCCGCCTGCGCCATCATGGACGCACCCTTCGGCGGTGAGTGGACGGCTGGGGGAGGCAGCCTGGGTGCAGGCCTCGTTGCTGGCTGGTCCCCTGCGCCTTGTGGGGGTGCTCAGGGGTGCCGTGGCCCCCAGGTGGCCAAGAGCAGAAGGATGGCAGGCAGCCGTCTCCCCACGGCCCAGAGAGGGGTCAAGAGTTCTGTTTATCTTACCAGAAACATCTCTGGAATGCCTCCTGGGGAACAAAGGGAGCTGGGGCCTCCCCCCCTCAGGCTGGGGGGCTGGCCCCTGGGAGCCCGGTAGAGGGGCTGCCAGAGGGAGGAGGGCCCCCCCCCCCCCACCGGTAGGACTGCGCTGGGGGTCTCCAGAGACTCCTTCCTGCCTGAAGTCCAGAGGAGGAGCAGGCCTGCAAGGGGCTTGGGGGAGAGCCTTGGGATGTGGGTCCTCCCCAGGGAGCTGGGCCAGGCCCGGCCCTGGGGAAGGAGCAGGCTCGGATGGGGTGAAAGGCTGCCGGCCCCCTGGACAGGGGCCTGGCCTCCGCGCCCAGGCCTGCAGTGGGATTGGGCTGCCCAGCCTCCTCCCACATGGGGTGGGTGGGAGGGCAGCCCCCATGCCGGGCTCAGGAGGGGGTGGATATGAGGAGACCCTGCCCCAGGGAGAGCTGGTGCCTGGAAACCTAATGTCCAGCCCCCTGCCCACGTCTCTCCCACAGACCCCCATCTCCTGCGCACCATTACCCCCGAGACCCTGTGCCACGTGGGAGTGCCCTCCCGCCTGGAGCACCCGCCCCCACCTCCAGCCCACCTGCCAGGCCCCCCACCGCCCCCACCGCCCCCACCGCCCCCACCGCACTACCCCGTCCTGCAGCGGGACCTGTACATGAAGGCTGAGCCTCCGATGCCCCCCTATGCCACCATGGGGCAGGGGCTGGTGCCCACCGACCTCCACCACGGCCAGCAGTCCCAGATGCTCCACCAGCTGCTCCAGCAACACGGAGCTGAGTAAGAGCTGGGCAGCCTCCTAGGGGGGTGGGGAGATGGGCTGGTGGGGGCATGGGGGGCGGGCCTCAGGGCAGCAGCTGCAGGACAGAGACAGAGGTAGGAGCAGGGATGAACCCAGGAAGGGCAGAAGGCTCTGACCCCAGAGTCAGTGAATGTATATGTATATGCCCAGCAATGCCTAGGGGATTTACAGTCAAGGCCAAATGCTCACCATTAACTTATTTGATGAGCATGGCCATCCCTGTTGCCCCAATAGGAGAACTGAGGTTTGGTGGGGGCGGGGAGGAGATGCTTGCCCAGGTCACGGAGGTAGGAAGGGGCAGAGCCACAACCTGAACCTGGGCCGGTGCTCTTACTCACATAGCAGTGACTTTCTAACTACCACGGAGTCCTCATGTTTCTGAGGAGGTTCTAGGTATAGACCCAGAACTACTTCCGCTCTGACTCCAGCTGCAGAATTACCTTTTTATCTGTTTTGCACATTTGAGATTTCGTGAAAGATTTCATTCAAGGAACAATTCCACTGGCAAAGCTTTTTGTAAACCAGAAGGGGGAGGGGTGCTACGTAGCCCCCACAAATCATCAGCCCCTTTTCCAGGAAACTCTCCCAGCCTTGGTGGTCCAGGCCCTCTGGCTTGTTTCTGGAGGCTGCTCTCCAAAGAGCCCTCACTATAACGTGTCCCTCACTATAAGGGACAGACTCATTCATTCCACCAACGATTCTGAGCACTTGGTGCACCAGGCTAGTTGCTGGCTGTGATGGGGACACACAGACAAGTCAGGTGTGGTCCTGCCCTCCTGGATTCCACAGCCTGGGGGGCAAGGAGGAGGGACAGACACATAATGATAGCACAGAGTGATGGGAGAGCACAGAGGAGGTAAAGACGTGGGCTTCCTGCAGGAGGTGACCACTGGGCTGGGCATATCCTGCTGGAACAGGGAAGAGAGGGGAGCTGGGGTGCTGCCCAGTGGTAAGGGTCCAGGTCGGGGACTGGTCCCCCATGACGCACACCTGTATCCCCCAGGCTCCCCCCACACCCCTCCAAGAAGAGGAAGCACTCGGAATCACCTCCCAACACCCTCAATGCCCAGATGCTGAACGGAATGATCAAACAGGAGCCTGGGACTGTGACGGCTCTGCCCCCGCACCCAGCACGAGCCCCTTCCCCACCCTGGCCTCCCCAGGGCCCGCTCTCACCCGGGCCTGGCTCCCTGCCCCTCAGCATCGCCCGGGTCCAGACGCCCCCTTGGCACCCACCAGGTGCCCCCTCACCAGGTACACGGCTGGCCTGCTCAGGTTTTTGAGTTGGGGGTGTGGGGCCCGGGGCTTGGGGCCCATGGCCGTTCCCTCTCTCCAGGTCTCCTGCAGGACAGTGACAGCCTCAGTGGCTCCTACCTGGACCCCAACTACCAGTCCATCAAGTGGCAACCGCATCAGCAGAACAAGTGGGCGACATTGTACGACGCTAACTACAAGGAGCTGTGAGTGATTCGTGCCCCTCCCCTCGGTAGAGAATCCTCCTGCCAACACAGGAGACCTGGGTTCCATCCCTGTGTCAGGAAGATCCCCTGGAGAAGGAAATGACAACCCACTCTGGTATCCTTGCCTAGAAAATCCCGTAGACAGAGGAGCCTGGCGGGCTACCATCCATGGGGTTGCAAAACAGTCGAACACAACTTAGCGATTAAACCACCACCACCACCAACAACAACCACCCCTCCTGGTCATGCCATCTGGGTACCCCCAGCCCTGGCTTCAGGATCCTAGAGCAGGGCTGGAAGCACCCTAGGAACAAGATAGTCCCTTTTCACAGAAAAGTGAACAGGCTCAGGGCAGAGCTAGGACAGCCACTCAGGGCTCCTGATTCCTGAGCCGGCCCGAGGCCTCCTTAAGAAGGTGGTGTTGGCCAGGGAGGGGCCAGTGGGGGCGAGTCTGGCAGCAGTGGGTGGAGAGGGGTGTTTTCTGGCCCCTCCCCCTCACCTCCTCCTGCATTCCAGGAAGGTAGCCGGAAGCTGAGTGTCAGGGAGGCCCTTCCAGCAAGCCCCTTCCCTGCAGGGGAGGGACCAGTGGGTGGGGGAGGACTGGTCAGAGGCTGCCCCAGCATTCCTAGCTCTGCTCCAGCACCCACCCATGTGGATTCAGCTTCCTGGGACCCAGCCAGGAGCACTCTGGGACCACTCCCCTCACTCCCACAGAAGGCCAGCAAGGGGTGAGAGCGTGGCTCACCATCAGCTCACTTTGGACCTTGCCAGGCCTGGGCAGGGTGTCCAGGACTTGCCTTCTCACAGATAGTCCAGCCTCCTGGAGTTGGGGGTCCCAGGCTTTGTGGGGTTGTTAGCACGAAGCCCTCATGGCTGGGACAGGGAGCTGTCCAGCTGATGTAGTAGCTAAAGGATCCTTTGAGACCCTATCTGGGTGGCGGGGAGTGGTCTTTGGATGTCCAGCCCTATGGCCTGGTGAAGACCCCCCCCATTCCTATGGCGATACTTCTCAGGTCAGCCCTGCCACCCCAAGTCCCAAGGCCAGGAAGTTGGCACCTGAGGCCCCCCTCAGTGTGGTCCAGGCACTTTCTGGGTGCCTGGCAGATGAGCAGAGCTCAGGGAGGGAGAAGGAGTGAGCCCTGCGTCTTCCCATAAATGTTAGCCGGGCCCAAAGGCCTCTCCAAGTTTGGAAACATTCTCCCTGCCCAGCTTCCTCCAGGCAGGCCTGGGCATTGGGGGCACTGCTTGTGCCTGGGGACCTGGGGGAAGATGGGCCAACAGTCTCCCCGTTTCCTACCCCCTGGAGATCCCCCAAAGAGCCCAGACCTAGAACACCTTCCTAGCAACAGATGGGTAAACTGAGGCTGAGTGCAGGCTGCCCAGAGAGCCCCGCCCCCACCGGGCAGGAGTCAGGATGAGGATGTCTGGGGACTTGAGCAAGCTGGTGGGCAGGGGCTGGGCCCATGCAGAGCCGGCGCCTGGTTCCACCGTTTCCATGGCAACCAGCTGTCAGGCACAGTGAGGCTCTACAGACGCATCCCCTCTCACCCTGTCTCCCTGGAGGGAGGGGGCTTCGGACAGCATTCTGGGAAGAAGCCAAGTGTGGTGAGGGGCTGTCAGGCCCCCTCGTCAGGAGCTCACTCCCATCCTAGGGTCTTGCCAGCCTCCCCCATAACCGGGGCACGGTGGTCCCAGGCACGTAAGGGAGGAAGATTGGCCGAGGCATTGTCAGACCAGAGCTCAGATCCTCCTGGGGGGCTCAGTTTCCATTTCTGAGAAGTGGGAGCAGTCCCGAGAGAGCTTTGAGGATGGGGGTGCCAGGTAGGAAGTTGGCTTGAGGACACAGGCCATGGACAGGACAGGCAAGGCAGGCCCGGCTGGGGGGCCTCGGTCGAGTATCCTCACCTGCCCCCAGGCCCATGCTCACCTACCGCGTGGACGCCGATAAGGGCTTCAACTTTTCGGTGGGTGACGACGCCTTCGTGTGCCAGAAGAAGAACCACTTCCAGGTGACGGTGTACATCGGCATGCTGGGTGAGCCCAAGTACGTCAAGACGCCCGAAGGCCTCAAGCCCCTGGACTGCTTCTACCTGAAGCTGCACGGAGTGAAGGCAGGTCTGGGGCTCAGCAAGGAGGGTGGGCAGGAGGCTGGGGGAGCCGGAAGAGCCCGAGGCCAGGTGAGTGTGTCCTGAGGAGACTCCTGAGTGCTGAGTCCAGCCCCCTCTTCCCACCTGAACTCCCATGCCTGCCCCTTAAGGGTCATGCCCCCCAGCCCTCTTCTCAGTTCCTCTTCCTGTTTCCTTCTCTACCCTGTGACCCCGAGTCTGTGCCCCCAGCCAGGACCCCGCCCCTGACCCTGCTGTCAGCTGCCTCAGTACAGCATCCCAAAATGAACTCCCCGCAAACTTGCCCTCCCCAGGCTCTCCTCTCTGGGAATGGGGCCCTGGGGCCTTGGTTACCCAAACCATGAATCTGGGACCTGCTTGCCCACCTCTCACCATGCACTAGGCCCTGCTCTCTCTCCTGGAACATTCCACAACCTGGTCCCCTCCTCTCCTCCCCATATCTCTGCCCAGACCAGGCCGGCCCCCTCCTTATCTGACCACCCACAGCCGGACTCCTGTTCCACCTGAGACAGAGGTGGACCCGATGTTCCCCATTCAAGGCCCCCAGGACCCCGTCTCCCCCATCCAACCCCAGCAAGGCCCTGACTGCTAGGCTGAGCCAGCAGAGGCTTTCAGGACCCCCATCCTCACCCTGGCCCTGGTTTGCTGTGCCCAGTCGCAGCCCCTGCCTCCCCCTAGGCGGCTCCTTCTCTGGGACGCCCTCTGAACCCCGCTGCCTGCCTCCTCCCCTGGCTGACCGCTCCTTGACCTTCGCCATTCACTCTGCTGCCTCTGCGGGGACACCTGCCCTGAGGCCCATCTTGAGGCCCATCTTGACTTGAGGCCCCTCCCTGTCCAGCACCACCACGGTGGTGGTGGCTGGTTTTGAGCCCACAAGCTCCCTGATGGCCTGGGCGCGTGTGTTTCCTTCCGTGTCATGAGTGGGGCCTGACATTGCCGTGGCTCAGCCGGTGCTCTGGAGGGCTTGAGAGGCCTGGGAGTGGGATGGGGTCTGGGGAGTGTGGTTTTGGGTGTGACTGGGTGTTTGTGGATGGATTTCCCGGGTGGTTCAGCAATGAAGAATCTGCCTGCAGGGCAGGAGCCGAAGGAGACATGGGTTTGATCCCTGGGTCAGGAAGATCCCCTGGAGAAGGGAATGGCTACCCACTCCAGTATTCTTGCCTGGAGAATCCCATGGACAGAGTAGTCTGCTGGGCTGCAAAGAGTCAGACAGGGCCGAAGAGACTTAGCATGCACACATGGGTAATTGTGGAGGCTGATTTGGGATGTGTACTTGGAGATGGGTAGAGTGTGTGGGTGTGAATTGGTGGCCAGCGAAGTTGCCTGTGTGTGTGCCCACGTGTGTGCACATGGGTGGGGAGAGTGGTGTGGGTGTGGGCCCATGCGGGGCGCGGCGGTGTAGGAGAAGGCACAGGAGTCTGTGGGCCAAGGGGAGGGTGGACCAGGTGGGGAGACCCTGGGCCCTGAGGTGCCCTTGGCCTCTGCTCCTCCCCCAGCTGGAGGCCCTGAACCAGTCCATCAACATCGAGCAGTCGCAGTCGGACCGAAGCAAGCGGCCCTTCAACCCCGTCACGTGAGTGTCTGAGCTGGGTGTGTGGGGAGGGAGGTCCCCAGGAGGGCTCCCCTGGCAGGAGCCAAGGAGGGCTGAAGGCACCCACAGTGTGGCCCTCCCACACATTCCTGCCCCCGGGGCCCCTCCGCAGCCTGGCTCTCCGCAGCCCCCCTTCCCTGGCCCCTGAGCACCCTGCCCTTCCTCTGCAGGGTCAGCCTGCCCCCCGAACAGGTCACGAAGGTGACTGTGGGGAGGCTGCACTTCAGCGAGACCACCGCCAACAACATGCGCAAGAAGGGCAAGCCCAACCCCGACCAGAGGTGAGAGGGCCGCGCCCCTGCCCCAGAGCCCCTCCATTTCTGAAGACCAGGGGCCGGAGGGCACCCCCTCACCCCCAGTAGCTTGCCAGGCACGGCGTCCCGGAGATTGACCCACTTCCCAGGTGATGGACCCGAGTTTCAGAGCCCTTCACCACTTACGGATGGGAGAGCGGAAGCCGGCTTCCTAGCTGTTTCTGCCCTCTAGTGGAGACTCAGGTTCCTTCCCTGTAGTGCGTGCTTAGTCGCTTCAGTCGTGTCTAACTGTGCGACCCCATGGACTGTAGCCCCCCCAGGCTTCTCTGTCCAAGGGGATTCTCCAGGCAAGAATACTGGAGTGGGTTGCCATGCCCTTCTCCAGGGGGTCTTCCCGACCCAGAGTTCGAACCCACGTCTCTTCTGTCTCCTGCATTCGCAGGCGGGTTCTTTACCACTAAGGCCACCTAGGAAGCCCCTCCTCTGTAGGTTGGGGGTGTTCATGCTCTCCTCCCTGGTGCCTGGGGGAGAGGACCAAGTACACTGTACAGCTGACCCAGAAAGGCTGGTGGAGGGGGGGGGGGGATGGGGCAGGACCCTGGGCCCCTCTGAGACCCTCTTGTGTCCAGGTACTTCATGCTGGTGGTGGCCCTCCAGGCCCACGCACAAAATCAGAACTACACGCTGGCCGCCCAGATCTCAGAGCGCATCATCGTCCGGGTGAGGGCCACCTCCCCACAGGGGGCTGAGAGTCCTCCCCAGACCTGGGAGAAACAGTACCCAGGGGAAATACAGGGTCCTCAGGGATCAGGAGCTGGAATGCTGATCCTGTGTGGCCCTGGGCAAGGCTCCCACCCTCTCAGGGCCAGTGTCTGCTTCACAATAAAGTGTGGAGGTGGCCAGGACCGGGTTGGTGGCTTTTCTGAAAGTTGCAGCCATGGGAGGACAGTTTAAGCTGGGCATGGTGGTGTGGGGAGCTCCGGCTGGAGCTGGAGGGGTGGCAGCGGGGTTTCCCCCTTTCCCAGGGTGCTGCGCGTCCCCCAACCCCCAGGACTGATCCAGCCCCAACTCCTGCCAGGCCTCCAATCCAGGCCAGTTTGAGAGTGACAGCGAGGTGCTGTGGCAGCGGGCGCAGGTGCCGGACACGGTCTTCCACCATGGCCGTGTGGGCATCAACACTGACCGGCCCGATGAGGCGCTGGTGGTGCACGGCAACGTCAAGGTCATGGGCTCGCTCATGCACCCCTCGGACCTGCGGGCCAAGGAGCACGTGCAGGAGGTGGGGGCAGGGCCGGGGGCGGGGACTCCCTGAGCGGGGAGGAGGGTGGCAGGGGCGGGGCTTCTCGTGGGCGGGGCTCCTAGGGGCGGGGCTCCAGGGGAAGGCCTTGGAGGAGGCTGGCCCTGGGTTTCTGGATCCTGCGACACTGGTGATATAAGGGTCTCCCCCCTCCACACTCCTGCCACCGGACGGGTCCAGGAGGGGAGGGGTTCAGTTGGGCCCTGGCTCCCGCGCAGGTGGACACCACTGAGCAGCTGAAGAGGATTTCGCGCATGCGGCTGGTGCACTACAGGTACAAGCCGGAGTTTGCCGCCACTGCCGGCATTGAGGCTGCGGCGCCAGAAACCGGTAAAAATCTAGGGGCTGGGATCTGGCATCTGGTAACCCTGCCCCTATCCCTCTCTGGAAACCCTGCTTCCAAGAACCCCTTTCCTTGTCTCCTGGAACCCCGCCCATGGGAATCCTGGCCCTCTGGGAGACCTGCCCTTTCGCCCGGCTCCCCTGCACTTTGACACTGAAAGTCTGGCACTTGCGGCCCCGGGAATCCCTGCTCCTCTGTTCCCTGGATGAATCTTGCCTTTATTCTCCTGGATCTCTGTCTCCTTTCCCTTGTGGTCCTTACTTCCAGGAATCTGCCCCTACCCCCACCTACCCCACGGAACCCCACACCTTGATCCCTGGAACTTCCACCCTGTCCCTGGGAAACTGCTCCAGGGCTCCTTGGATCTCCGATCTCTAGCTCCCAGAATTTCACCCTCACCAGTCCCAGTCCCTGGCTACATGATGATGCTGTGGGCAGTCCTTCCTCCAACACACACTTGTCCCTCCCCAGGTGTCATCGCTCAGGAGGTGAAGGAGATCCTCCCCGAGGCCGTGAAGGACACGGGAGATGTGGTCTTTGCCAATGGGAAAACCATAGAGAACTTCCTGGTGGTGAACAAGGTCTCTGGGTGGGGGAACTGGAAGGAGCCCAAGAGGCAGAAGGGTGGACCAGCTGGAGGGCATTCAGCACCCCCCCACCCCCACAGAGACAAGGCACTGAAGTGCAGATGGTTGGAGCATCCCCCCACCCCAGTCTTCTCTCATGCTGCTTCTAGAGCCCCCACCCCACCCCACAGGGAGAGGTGGAGGTGGGAGATGAGGACTTGGCCAGTCTGTGGCTATGTGATCAAGGGCAAGAGGAACCTCCTGAGAGTCATCTTCCTCTCCTGCAAAAGGAGGGAAACGATCTTTACAGCTGAGAACTTCTCATGCTGTTTTGTTGTTCAGTTGCTTAGTCATGTCCGACTCTTTGTGACCCATGGACTGCAGCATGCCAGGTTTCCCTGTCCTTCACCATCTCCCAGAGCTTGCTCAAACTCATGTCCGTTGAGTCGGTGATGCCATCCAGGCATCTCATCCTCTGTCATGGGGTTATGGCAAAGTTTAAACACGTGGTTTGTTGAGGATGATGTTTGTAACTTTCCTGGCATGAGGCTGGGGGCCAGTGAGCATGTCCTAGGTCTTGGCCTCTGCTGAAGTCTCAGACACCGTGTCCATCAGAGGGGGAGATGGAGGCGGGAGGCTCTGAGGACTGCAGGTTCTGACCACAGGTGGGGAAAAGTGCAGAGGTGGGATGGTGTTCAGAGGCAGGAACAGGGAGCTGGGGGAGCTGAGGCTGGATGAGAGGTGAGGCTGGCCGGGCTGGGGCTTCGAGGGCTCCCTCCTGCTCCCCCATGGGCCAGTGGCCCGGGGCTCCCAGGGGCTTATTGTGCCCTCGACACTGGCCATCGCCTGCGGCAGGAGCGCATCTTCATGGAGAACGTGGGTGCGGTGAAGGAGTTGTGCAAGCTGACAGACAACCTGGAGACACGCATTGACGAGCTGGAGCGCTGGAGCCACAAGCTGGCCAAGCTGCGGCGTCTCGACAGCCTCAAATCCACTGGCAGCTCGGGCGCCTTCAGGTGGGGGCGTGGGCCGGGAGAGGGCCAGACCCCCTTCCTAGGGGCACCTCTGACCTGGTCCTCTTGCTGCAGCCACGCAGGGAGCCAGTTCAGCCGGGCGGGCAGCGTCCCCCACAAGAAGAGGCCCCCCAAGGTGGCCAGCAAGGTGAGGGTGGGCAGGATGGGGAGCAGGCTGGACTGGAGCCTCCCCATCCTCATGATGCCTTTCCAGCTGGCACCTCTCCTGGCTTACTGACTAGAAGCGCTTCCCCCTCCCTCCCCTCCAGACCCTCTAGCTCCCCTAGCCCCCGGTTCCTCCTTCCTCTCCCTCTGCCCCCTGAGGGGATAAGTAGCCTTCATCCCCCACCTCCAGCAGAGCCCACAGTGGGCAAGACCATGGGCTCCCTAAGTCTGGGCCTTTGTCCCCTTTCCTCTTGGTCCTCAGTCATCATCGGTGGTCCCAGACCAGGCCTGCATCAGCCAGCGCTTCCTGCAGGGAACCATCGTGGCCCTGGTGGTGGTCATGGCCTTCAGGTGACTGGTCCTCCAGACTCTGGGGGTGGCTGGCTCGGGGCGACGGGCTACCCGCCGTCCCAAGCCTGGGAGAGCAGGAGGCTGTGGCCTGGATGAAATGGCTCAGCTCTCGGGGAAGGAGTGGGGGGCTGCCTCATCCTTTCTCCTCCCCTGCGACTGCGGAGACCCACATACAGCCATCACTTTGGGAGCCTGTGCCCTGGGACCAAAAACCACAGGCCCCCATCCTGGGGAGAGGGCGCTGGTCCTTGGCTCTGGCTCTAACAACAGCCCTTTCCTGCGGCTCCCAGCGTGGTGTCCATGTCCACACTGTACGTGCTGAGCCTGCGCACTGAGGAGGACCTGGTGGAAAGTGATGGGTATGTCCCTGGAGGCCTGGCTACCAGCCGTCACCAGGCCAGGTGGGGCTTGAGTGGGCAGCCAGGGTCAGAGGAGCCCTGGAGAATGTCTTCTGTAAAGGGAGCTCCACCTCAAGATCTCAACCCACCAGGGGTTTGTTGGCGGGGGGGGGGGGGGGGGGGGGGGGGGGGGCGGGGCGGAGAAGTTCCCCTGGTTTGGGAGGGAAGCAGCTGCTTTGCTGTCCTGCTGAAGCTGGTATTGCTCCCTGGCCTGCTCAGCGCTTCTCCAGGTAGCTGGGCCTCCGAGGGGCCGGGGGCCTCTGAGGGGCCCAGGTTAGAGCAGGGGGTGGGGGAAGGAGGGCCAGAGTGGGGCCTTGGGCTCTTCTGCCCACTGTCACCCTCAGCCCTTGGGCCATCTCTGACCGTGTCTTCTCTCTCTCTCTTCCCCGTGCCTGCCCCCCCCCACTTGTTTCCTCTCTGCTGCCCCTTAGCTCTTTTGCCGTGTCTACTTCCTGTCTTCTGGCCCTGCTCCGGCCCCAGCACCCTGGGGGGAGCGAGGCCATGTGCCCATGGTACGTGTCTGGACCAAGCCCTCTCCCCACTGCCTCCTTTCTGCCTTCCCTGTCCACCTCCTCTCGTCCCTCCCACTTCTCTGGGACTCCCAGCCCAGGCTCTCCCAGCCCCTCTGAGCTCAGCTCACCCTTCCCCAGCAGGTCCAGCCAGAGCTTTGGGACCACTCAGCTCCGACAGTCCCCCGTGACCACTGGGGTGCTGGGCCCGCAGCCCTCTCTGCTGCTGGGTGCGTGCCGGGGTTGGGTTTGGAGGGGGTAGGATGGGGAGCGGTGGGTGTGTCCTGGGTGGGGAGCTGTGCTGACCTCTCCGGCTCATACAGCCTCTGGTTTCCTCAGGTACCACCAGCCCGACCCGCTCAGCCCCAGCTCCGGCCCTCCGCACCTTGGACCTGTGCTCTACCTACCCGTGCCGGGTCATCTGCTGCTCCTCACCCAGCCCCACCCCCTCCACCGACCCTAGTCTTGGCTCCAGCTTTAATCCCGGTCGTGGTCTCAGCCCTAGTCCCAGCCCCTCTACCAACCGCTCAGGTATGGCTCGCCTGGGGCCCAGGGTTTGGCTTGAGGGGTTTTTACATGAGGTCTAAGAAAGGCCCCAAGGACCCATTAGCAGGAGGATCTGATCTCCTGGAACCCAGAATAAGGTTCTGGAAAAAGATTGAGACCAAGAGACGGATGGGAGTGACCTGGAGTCCTGTGGAGCCCTCGAGACAGCTGGATAGGAGGCTGCCCATGCCCTCCTCTCAGCGTGGGCCTGTCTCTCTCCACAGGCCCCAGCCAGATGGCCCTGCTGCCGGTCACCAACATCAGAGCCAAGTCCTGGGGCCTGTCAGCCAATGGCATTGGCTACTTCAAGCATCCAAAGAGCTCGAACCCCGTGGCCAGCCCTGTGGTCCCTTTCCCTGGGGGCCAGGGCAAAGCCAAGAACAGCCCCAGCCTTGGTCTCCATGGCCGGGGCCGCCGAGCAGCTCCTGAGCCTGGCCTGAGCCCTGCTCAGACCACTCAGGCCCAAGGCCAGCCAGGTACCTGCCCTACCCTCTGCCCAGTTCAGCCCAGCCTTGCAGGGCTCACTGGCCGGGGCCCATTTCAGCCCATCACCAGACTCCCTGGGTGCAGAGCTGTCAGTCCACATTCACTGAACATGACTAAGTCCCAGGAATCAGACCAGGCTGATTCTGTAGCCTTGTATTGATGGCCTTGCTTAATGCTCAGAACACTCCCGGGAGAAAGGAATCATCCCCATTGTTCACATGAGGAGATGGAAACTTGGGTGAAGTGACTTCCTGGGATCATACAGTCTGTTAGCAGCAGAGATGGAATTTGACCCCACGTTTGCCTGGCTCCTCCTGTGTCACCCTGCCAGGGCAAGGAGGGTGCTGTGGTCCCTCCAGTTTTCCAAACCTCAACCTTTTGGTTTTAACAAAGCTAGAGAACCCTTTACTGTATTCGTTTTCAAACTGGGTGTCTCCGAAGTTCCCCCACCCTCCACCCCAGGCTGCCTAGGTTGAAGGCGAGGCTGAGAACCTTCCTGGTTTCAACCAGGAATCTCTGGCTCTAGGTACTGGGCCTCCTCAACTTTCATTTGATGGGTTTTGTGGCTTAAAGAAAAAAAAAAAAAAAAAGCTTCCAAACTGCTTTGCTGAGATTAAAGTTCAAAGTGATGGGGAAACCCCACGAGGTAGATGCTCACCTGGCTCCATTTCCTGGGCCCCTGCTCTGTGGCTGGCTCTGTACAGGGCACCCGGGGGTGATGGAGACAGATGAGCCCTGCCCCCAAGGGCTCACAGACAAAACAGCAGTGTGGCGAGGTTCCCTTCACCTGTCCTGAGGGTACACAGAGACGGCTTGGCTACTGGAGAGGGCACGGAATCTGGACTGAGGTGGGGAAGTCATCAGGGGAGGCGTCCCTGAAGGGGGTGACATGGAAGTTGAGTCTCTGAAGGAAAGCAGGGCCCTGATTTGTGTGTGGGAATACTCCTACCATGGCTGACTTCAAGCTACCAACTTGACATTCCTGAGCCCCGAGTTGGGGAGAAATGTGTGCAGTCAGGAGCAGAGTCCTAAAGAGTGGGCTCCTGGACGCTCCTGGCAGGGGGTGTGGAAGATCCATCCCTGCTCCTGGGTGTTTTGGGTCCATCAAGGAGGCAGACCTTGGGCTCATGTGAACTGGGGAGTCCTGGGGCTGCTGGGGAAGGTGGTGGTGTGACCTCAGTCTAAGTGGGAGCTGGAAAGAATAACCTGAAACTTATTCATGCTAAAGTGTGAATGACTGATCCAAGTCGGGCAAGGGAAGATTTGACTCCTTCTCATTTGTGTCCTGACTTGTCACTCTCCTTCCTGCCCCAACGGCCTCTCTCCTTGCAGACCCAGTGCCATCCCTGACCTCCATCCAGGTGCTGGAGAATTCGATGCCCATTACTTCCCAGTACTGTGCTTCAGAGGATGCCTGCAGGTAGGTTTGGCTGCCTCCCAACACCCCCCAGGACGGGTTCCCTCAGGTGACATGACACCAGGGGACAGGATCTTGCTCCCCTCAGGGAGGAAGTTCCCTCACAAGGCGGGGCAGCCCCTTGCAGGCCCTCGAAGGGCTCCCCTCTAGTCTGGGGGCTGAGGAATTGATGGGCGTTAGGCGTGGGGTGGCAGGGTACTCTTGGGCTGAGGAGCCAGCTTGACCCTTTCAGGCCTGGAAACATCACCTACCACATCCCCATCAGCAGCAGCACCCCCCTGCACCTCCGCCTGACTCTGCAGATGAAGTGAGTGCCGGTGCGGGGGATGGGGGCGTGGTGGTCCCAGCGACTTGGGGAAGGGGCTAAGGGGGGCTCTGGCTCTCCTGCCCGCTCCGTGCTTCACTGACTGTGTGACCTGGCAGTCTCTGAGCCTCAGCTCCTCATCCGTGAAATGGGCTGTGAAGAGCGTGTGGGACGGGGGATGGGAAGGAGTTTGTAGCCATCGAGGGCCTTGATGGCCGCGCGTCGTAGACTGGCCAAGAGGATTCAGTGGCCAGTTTCAGTGGGAAGAGGGAGGCCGAGTGGAGGGCTGGCTGGGAGGGGGCTGGGGTGGAGGAGCTCAGAACCCCAATTCCCCGCCGACTGGGCCTTCCCCAGCTCCTCGTCCCCCGTGTCCGTGGTGCTGTGCAGCCTGATGTCAAAGGAGGAGCCGTGCGAAGAGGGAGGCTTTCCACAGAGCCTTCACACCCACCAGGACACCCAGGTAGGGGGCGATGCAGAACCCGTGGGCCTGCCAGGCTGGAGCTTCCTCTAGCTGGCACAACTGAGCCCCTAAGTGGGTGAGGAGCGGGACAGGGTCAGAGCAAAGGCGTCTCCACAAGGGACCCTTTGGGACCTGGGCCTCTGTGCCCCAGGGAGGGGGTGTGCACGCAACCCCTCCATGGTGAGTGTCTCCCGGCTCTGTCCTGCCCTGCCCAAGGCCTAGCCTGGGGTGAGCACAATGGAGGAGACAGAGGGTGTCCTGGGAGCCCAGCAGGAAGAGCTGATCTTGTCTGGTCACAGGGTCAGGACGCCTGCCTGCAGGTCATGCTTGATTAAGATGAGACCTAAAGGATGATGTGGGATCAGCTGGGGGAAGGAAAGGGGACAGCATCCCAGGAGTTGGGGAACAGCGTGTACAGCAGCCGGGCCACCCCAGGGAGAGCATGGCATGCCAGCAGAGTTGGAAACATGGCAAGGGTCATGCCTCAGAGGAGCCGGGAAGGAGGCTGGACCTCAGGCTCGGGTGGGGGAGGTGACCCGGTCCCATCTGTGACTTTGGAAGGTCTTGGGGTGCATGGAGGGGGCTGCCTGCTGGTCTGGGAACCAGGCGGCTGGGACCCAGTCACTGTCCAGCTCCTCTCTGGCCACGTGACACTCAGCACAAGTTAAGGCAGTTTCTTCTTGCCGACTCGTCGGGCTTAGTGAAACACTTCCATGGGCCCAGAGCACAGTGGTGAGAGGACGGGTGAGAGACAGGAGGCCATGGACCCTCAGATGGCACATGGCAGATGAGGGCTCCTGCAAAGCAGAACATGTGTCCTCCAGGGCTGGGGTCTGTGCCACTGTCCTGACCTGCAATCTTCCTGGGTTCCCCCTCCCTCCCCAGGGAAAGGGCACCTGGAGAATTCCGTGGACTGTATGGGGTCAGTGGCCAGTAACTTTCATCCTGTCCTTCCCACTGCAGATTCAGGGCACCTCCCTGGCCAGTAACCACTTCCGGGTGGCATTGCTGGTGAGCAGGGCACCCCACCTCCCGGAGACATTCAGTGTGGGGCTTGGAGAAGTGGGGGGGTGGCGTTGAAGAGCACATGGTGGGACCTGGGGCAGAGTCAGGCGATGACGTTAGCAGGGGGACCGCCTCCTGCCCGACCTTGGAGCCACTTCACTGGTTCCCCCTGCTCTTCCACCCAGGGTCAGGCCAACTGCAGCGCGGAGGCCCCGGTCCGGCCTGCCACGGACTACTACTTCCATTTCTACCGCCTGTGTGACTGAGCTGCCCTCTGGAGGCAGCACCACACTAGGGCCCGGGGGTTCCCGGGCGCCCCTTCCACACTGGATGCAATTGTGTTACACTGGAGCCCGCCGCTGGCACTTCCTTGGAGACTGAGCCGGCTTGGCCCTTCCTGCGCCTGGTGAAACTGGAAGTCCTCACACTGGAGCTGCTGTTCCCGCTGGCAGCACCCCCACACCACGGACGAAGCTGGAGAGAGACCTGCCGGGTCCAGTTCACATCTATCCAGACATGGCCGATGCAGGCCTGGCAATGTCAGGTGCCCCAGAGGCGGGGGAAGCTGTGACTCTGTCCAGAGCCCACCCTCCCTGCCTCCCCTTCTGCCACTGGGAGCCATCCCTCTTTGGGGAGAGGACCTGTCCGCCTTTGGTATTGACAGGGGCTTGGCTCGAGCCCTCAGAGACCTGGCCAAGTCAGGAGTCGGTGGAGGGCGGACAGCCCTCACTCTCAAAGCTGCTCCCTGGGGAGGGTTAGGGAGCAGATGTTTAAGGGTTTGACTGTTACTGGACTCGGACTTCTAAGCTTTAAGCGTGGCCCAGGAGGTCTCTTCTCCCTGGAAGAGCTTGGCTCTAAGAGCTCCCAGGGCAGCTGAAGCCAGCCCTGGATGGGCTGGCGATTGACCATATGCCTTCTATACACTCAAGTGCCTGGCTGAACCAGGGGCGGGGCCAGTGGGCCAGGTAAGCCTTGGACCCTAGAACCTGGAGTATCCCAAAGGGAAGTTCCCTGTGTAGCCACACAGCCTGGGCTCCGGGGAGCTTCCACTGGTCTCTGAGCAGAGGAGCAGGAATCCCTGCAAGGCAGCAGGCTGGTCTTGGCTGGTGGATGAGTGGATGCAAATAGCTTTTGCTGTTATTAATGAAGTAATTACTAAAATGCACTTAAACCAGGGCAGGAGTAGAAGAATGGAGATAGAGAGTCCCAGTTGGGCCAGAGCTCTGGGGGACAGTTGAAAGGCAGGGCCCTGGCTCTGATCCGTCCCTGGGAGCCTCAAGACACCCACCCCAGTCCGACCAACAGGACGGGCCTCTCCCCCATCTCCTGTATGCTTGTGGCTTCACCTTCCCAGATCAAGGGCTGCATGCTGGGCTTGGCCAGCCAGGCTGGGGGCCCTGTGCTTGGCAGTAGGCCCCACTTCTGCCCATCCTCTCTGGAGCAGAGCAGTGGGTTTGGGTTACTGAAGTCTTATCTCAAGTGCCAACGTTAACCCTTCTTAGTGGGTATCTAGAGCCTTCTGAGGCCACAGCCAGGCTCATGGAAGGAGTGGAAATCACTGCGCAGTGTCTGCCGAGGGTTCAGAAATGGGGATGGAACTGCCATCCTCGCCTGGTGATGTTCTGCCACCTCTTTGGGAGCCAGGCCTTGCCCCTCCTGCCTCTCATTCTCAGCTTTGAGTGGGAACCTTTCAGGGGAGACCTGAATCCTGAAGAAGCCTAGGAACCATGGGCCCCATTCTGCTATGGACATCAAGCACTTGTCTACACTGGCAGGATGGGGGGTAGCCAGGATACCTCACCTCCCAGCCCCTCCACAGTGGGATTCCATGCCCTTCTTCTGACATAGGAATTAGATGGTTCCCCACACCACTGCTTCCCTACACCACTGCTTCCCTGGTAGCTCAGCTGGTAAAGAATCCACTTGCAATGCAGGAGACCTGGGTTCGATTCCTGGGTTTAGAAGATCCCTTGGAGAAGGGAACGGCTATCCACTCCAGTATTCTGGCCTGGAGAATTCCATGGACTGTATAGTCCATGGGATCACACAGTCAGACATGACTGAGCAACTTTCAGTTCACCACACCACACAGGTGGCTGAGCCTTACTTAGCACTACTGTTCTTCCCCCCACTGCGGGAACCATCCCTAAATGCCATAAACCTGCCGAGCCTTGCCCCTTGTAGTAGGATTCTGGGGCTTCCTCAGTGGGGCTGCAGGTTTCTTGGACCACAGCCCCTTAACTGGAAAGTGACCCTCCACTGCCCCCTGGAGCCACTTGGACACAGCATCACCCCAATCTGGTTAGCAGCTGGCTGTTTCCATGCCTGGGGAGGGGGGCCTCTGTGCGGAGGCTGGGGCCAAGTGGGGGCTCCAAGCTGCTCAAGGTCGGGGGGGAGTCAACCTTGGACCAAAGTTGCCTTAAGCCCAGGGAGGTAAAAGGGCTTCAGGGAAGGCCAGTGGGCCACCTGCTGGAGGCTGACAGCTGCCCAGTGGGTGCTAAGTGGGGTCTTAGCTCTATCCCCTACCCGTGGTCCAGCAACCCACCCCTCCCTTCCTCTCTCCTGTTTGGCATTTACTCCTGTAGCCGTTGGGCTAATCTCCCCAAGCTTCAAGCTGTATATAGGGCCTCTCAATACGTAAGCGCCCCGCCCACGTTACAGCCCCCAAGAAAGCCTGCATGTGCATAGCGCACCCCCTCCCTTCCACGTAACTGCCCCCCGCCATCCTGCCCCTAAGCTCTGACTCATATTTATCGTACCAACTCTGACTCCAGCAGGCAGAGGGAAGCGGCCCCAGGCCTGCTTGCTTCCTGTCCCCTGTTCTTGTGGGTTAGAAGGAGCCACCTTAGGGACAAGCTGAGCCTTTCGAGGGTCCCTGGCTACACTTAGAGAAGGGGACTGGCCCCGGGACAGACTTGACTGGTGCGGGTTCCTAAGGAAGTTTACTTTAGAAGCCGCAGAAGAGGTCAGGCTCAGTCCCTTCCTGTCCACAGGAAGCCCTCAATTTTAAGGATAAGACACTCCCCACATTCCCCTCCTAGGCAGAGCGCAGGGATTCCCAGACACAGGAACCATCTGGGAGGCAGCAGAGACACAGAAAGGGGAGGGACTGGGGAACCATGGGTTCCAGCACCAGACAGGCTGTCACATCTGCCTTTATTGTGAGGAACAGGTGGGACACTTCCAGCCACAGTAAAAAAAAAAAAAAAAAATTTTAATTTACAAAAGCAGGGATTCAGTGAAGTTGCCCCGTTGGAACCTGAAAGAGAAGGGTATAAGAATAAGAGCATGGACCCATCTTTCCATCAGCTTCCCTCACACAACCCCTCCACTACGTGACTAAACATCAGTCAAAATTTATCTCAATGACTGAGAACGCTGAAACCAACTAAAATGGAACTCCTGGCAGCAAGTCCTGGATCCTGGCCCCCTGCCTGACCATTTGCCGACGGCTCCCCAGCCACTATGCGTGATATGTAAGAACAAAGAGGTAGAACCATGTGAAGCCTGTGCCCACAGCCCAAGGCAGTACATTCCAGCGCCAGACCCAGGTTGGACAGTGTGGAGACCTCAGATCTGACACAGGTCCTGCTCAGCTCAGATTCCCACCAGGGGACAGGGAAAGAAGCTCATGTGTCTGGTGTCCCTGTCCTTTCTGTCCAGTCTGTCTCCATTAGCCAAGGGGTCACACAGGCCCAAGGACCCCGATGTGGATGTGGGGAGGTTTCTCCAGCGTCCCACCCTGTCACTGCTCTTACCCTTGGGAGCTCATATGTAGATGCCGACCCAGAGCAGCAGGAACAGGACTCCAAAGCCCATGAAGAGTGAGGCCACCAGGGAGATGAGGAGCTCTTTGTAGATATCCCGGGTGTACTTGGTGGACGTGACCTCATAACTGGCAGGGCGATTAAGGAGAAGCAAAGAGGTGGACTATGCAGGGCAGGGAACCCAGCCAGGGCATCCCTGGGAGAAAGGCATGGGCTGAGAGCTTTCCAGGAGGCTGGTCTGGCTTTGTGCAGCCAGGCAGAGGGGTCCAAGAGATGACCTAGACCCTGGTGCTCCTACTGTTGGGGCCAGTGTGAGGAAAGCAGGAGAGACTCCATCTTGAAGCTTGTCATGCATTTTAAAGACAGGATGTGAACTGGGCCTGAACCCTGCCCAAGAAGTGAGGAAACCACTGCTAGTGAAAACCAGGTCTGGAGACTTCCCTCCCTACAGATGGCAAATGGAGACTGTAGTTGAGGTCAGGCTGCCCCTGTTAAGATTAACCATGGAGACGTCCCCCCTTGATGTATAATCATTGTCCCCCCCCCCACTCCAACCTTTATTGTTTGTTCTCCTAGCACCTACTTGTTATGAAACTCAATCATATACAACAAAGGGATTGCTAACATGTAACCAGTCACGTAGTGGGGGGAATAAAGCTGGGCCTCTCAGAAACATCAGAGTCCTTGTTGGGAACTGATTCCCCTTGGACCCGCTGGCATAATCAACTGTACTCCACTGTCTTGCACGTCCTCCGAGGTGTGCTTTGTGACTCCAGATTCCACAACACCCTTCAACCACCCAAGGTCACATAGCTAATGAGCAGCAAAGCTGGGACTAGCCCTCTGATCTCCTGACACCTGAATATATTACTCCTTATAACACTTATCAACTTCAGGACCCTGTCCCCAGCCTCCAGTCCAGCCAGGCCCTCTGTTTACTATGAAACCTGAAGAGAAAGCTGAGCTCACCTGAACTTGGAAAATAAGGCCACAACCTGACTTTGGATGTCAATGGCCCTTAGCCCTTAACTTCCTGACTGTCCTGCTTCCCCACGCCAGGACAAAACTGGGTGCACCCAGTGTAGTTCCTCCCTCCATTTCCCACATCACTAACTCTGGCCCACTGGCTGCTCAGTCAAAGGATACACGAAGAACCAGGCGGTGAAGAACATGCCAATGGCCAGCAGCACCACGGTCAGGTGGGGAAAGACAGCCGGGTTCACTGGGCTGGTGTATCTGCTCATGGCCTCAAGTTCCTAGGGGAAGGCGTGAGATCAGAGCCACTGAAGAATCTCAAGACTTCAACCTGGGAAGACTACAGGATTATCAGAGCCTTGTGCTGCTGTGACTGCAAGAAGCTTATTTCAACCTGAGAGACGGGGACATCCTTCCTGGTTCCTTTGACAGAACTACTGTCAAATGATACCTTTTGGAAATGACAACAATTATGATGACATCTTAGACTAAGGTGGCACTTTGTCTTTTCAGTAGGAGATGAGAAGGGCAGCTAAGAGTCAGAGGCTGA
The DNA here is from genome assembly GCA_024291935.2 of Okapia johnstoni. Lineage (NCBI taxonomy): Eukaryota > Metazoa > Chordata > Mammalia > Artiodactyla > Giraffidae > Okapia > Okapia johnstoni. The sequence goes on along the minus strand of JAGTYA010000026.1, from coordinate 10,142,093 downwards.
GACACACAAGATTAGCTACAGATCAATAGTCCTTAACTTTTTTTTTTCGGCTGCACCATGCAGCTTGTGGGATTTTAGTTCCCCGACCAGGGAATCGAACCTGCGTTCCCTGCATTGAAAGTGCAGAGTCTTAACCACTCGACTGCCAGGGAAGTCTGGTCCTGAACATTTTCTGAGGCCACTGATCATCAAGGAAAAAAAAAAAAACTTGATGAAAGGTCTGGACTCTTTGCCTGGGACAAATCACATACAAGAAAAAGTTTGTGGTGGGGTGAGTCCCTTCACTGTTCACCTGAAACTATCATAACATTTTTCTCTAATTGGTTATACCCCAATACAAAATAAGTGCTTTTTTTTAAAAAAGAAAAAGTTTGCTTATGATTTTAGGAGCTTTATGGACCCATGTCTGTAGACATCAAGTTCAGAATCCCCACTGAAAGGCAGACTCTGAAGTGGTACCCAGGCCTCAACTCCTAATTCTCTATTCTTCCCACTATACAATTAAGGAATCTTGGGATCTGCAAACAAAAGACATAAGTCAAAATTCTGACTCTACTAAATACCATGAATCTCCGTAAGTGATTATAAGATCTCTCTCATAAGGTTGATGTATGATTTAAGACAAACGTCATAGCATCCAACTCACTGCCTGGCATAGAGTAGTTGCTCAATAGGCGTTTGTTTCCTTCCCAAGGTTATAGGGAAGATCATGAGCTAACGCTTGTGAAAGAGAGCTGTAAAAGTAAAGTTCCGTACAAATGTTAATTTCCATTGTCACCCACCAGCCAATGTTTGAATCCAGAACATAACAACTCTAGACAAGTAAACTGAGCCCATTGTTCTAAGAGACACTGGAATTCAAATCAGTAAACATTTATGCCCCCCCCCATAAACGATAAAGACAATCGCTGCCATTGACTGAGCCTCCAATTGCAGGCCCCGTGTTTGGCACTGGGAATACAAAGATGAATAGACATCATCCCAGGGCTAGAGGCACGTCAGATGGTGGTCACTAGGAGGCGTGGCGGATAACAAAGAAGTCCATGACACGTGGCAAGAGGGCTGTACACAGGTTGTGGGGGCTCCCAGGACAGAGAGGACAAGCGCCCGAGACAGTTGGATGTGCTTCACCAAGAAGGTGACTTTTGCCCAGGGCTTGGGTAGTATGAGTACGAGTTCGGCAGCGAGGAGAAACGTGTCAGATAGAGGTAACAGTTCGACCACAGGTAACAGAGCTAAATGCTGGAAGGTATTAAAAGAAATGCACCCACGCTCCTCATCCTTATAAGTCGCGAGATCAGAAGCCCAGTGCGATCAAAACCTTACCTAAGGAGTCAGCCCCTTCCCCGCCCCTCAGTCCAAATCGAAGGATCCAGGGTCCTCCCGCCCTCTAGACCTCGAGCACCTGACGCCTCTGTGAGAGAAACAGGCACAGGACGGGCCCCGGGCGTTCCCCAGAGCCCTGTCCGGAACTCCCCTTAACCCTCTCACCATTTTGCCGGGCACGGGGTAATCCGCCACTCCGACACCGGAAGAACACGTCGGCAGGAGCAGGCGCGCTGTTCAACCGGAAGAGGAAATGCAGCCAGGCGGGTGGCATTGTGGGACTTGTAGTCCCGTGGTTTAGGGTGTGGCGGGTTCTGAGGCCTTCGGGAGCCCAGGGTGGAGTAGGGGCAAGCAGTGGAGAAGGGTAGGGTCAGGTCGCAGAGCAGGTCCGTCCTCCTTGGCGGGACTGATTGCCATGAGAGAAGCTGGCCGAGGAGGCTAGGGCCTGTACTACACTTCCCAGGAGGCTGTGCGCCGCGGCAGGTCACGTGACGGGAGCGCGGGCTTTGGAAGGCGGCGGAGCGAGAGGGTACCAGAGACTGGTGCTGAGGAGGCTTCGGGGCAGAGGCGGGAGTCGGGCTGAGTTCTGTTCTGGGCCACCCAGGAGCACCCCAGAGGCCAGGTGAGACCCTCGGGAAGTGTCTCTGAGAGCGTCGGGCCCGTCTTGCGCCGGGTGTTGGGGAAGGCGGGCGGCTGCCGCGCGCGGGGCGGAGCGAGCGCGGGATTCAGACGGGCCCGCCACTTTCCAGCTCTGAGTCCGGGACCAGTCCCTTAGTCTCTGAGCCTCTTTCATCATTTGTGGAAAGAGGATGATAACTCCTACCTCATGAGGTCGTTGTGTATTGTGACTGAGCTCCTGGAGGAGACGCTTTTTTGACCTGCACTTGTTCATATCACTGCCTTTGTCGGACGCAGTGGGAGGATGTCTGCCCTCGTTCTAGCAAAGCCGGCAGCTTGAGGCACCAACCAAAGGATCTAGTGGGTTCTGCTGGGGGAACGTTTACGAGCACCTAGTGTTTGTCAGTTTTCGTCTGATATCTCAGTTAACCCTGGCAGTAATTCTGCAAGGCAGGCATGGTTATCAACTTACTTGGTAGATGAGAAAACCAATCCTAAATGGCTTAGTAATGTCACAGGCTAAGTGACTTAGTGATCACTGTTATCCAGGTAGTAAATAATGGTGCCTAGATTCAAGGCCACTGCCATTCACAGAGGAACGAAAACGAGATAGATAGAAAAGGGCTGCAGAATGGTGGGAGGAAGGTACAGCTGAACAGAAGTGAGACAGGGCAGTCTCATCTCAGTCTTTGTCTTGGATTCCCAGACTATACCGTGTTGGACAAACCACCAGTGGGTACATGATGACTTTAAGTGGCACCCCCAAAATCCCCCTTTTTTAAAAAAATTTTTTGGCGGCTATGGGACATGTGGGATTTTAGTTCCCCAACCAGGGATCAAACCTGTGCCCACTGCACTGGGAGCGCAAATTCTTAACCATTGGACCTCCAGGGAAGTTCCCCCGAATCCTTTTGAATACTTACGCATGTAACATGTATTAAAATATAACTGATAAAGCACAGGTATTATTGCTTAAGATGAATTCTCTTTTCCAATTTATATTTTAGAAATTGGTGTCTATATAAAGAAAATTTTAAGTATAGGTTTTCGTGGGAAGTTGCACAGAATTGTGAGGGTGGTTTAGGCCTGACTGACATTTGGAAAATACTGTCCTAAGGAGTCCAAACCACAGAACTGTGGTACTGGGCTAAGTAACTGTAGCATCACTGGGTCAGAACTCAGGGTAGAGAAGAAGCTGTGGAGTTCACATTTCAGACTTAGCGGTGGAGAGAAAATACAAAGGGAAAGACTTAAAACAACGTCATGACAGAAGTAGAAACTCGTTGACATGCTGAGGGGATGCTGAAGAGAGATTAGAGAAGTGTTGTGAAAACCACATTACTCTCACACAGATGTTATTCCTGCCAGTTCTTCAAAGCTGCTATGTTGCCCAGACAAGCAGAACAAACAGGATCTAAAATATGGATATATGGGAAGACTGACTTGAAGGAATTTGTTTAGGTAATTGTAGGTGTTGTAAAGTTGAAAATTGTAGGTCAAGTCAGCAGGCTGGAGACTGGTAGGAGTTGATGACTGGTCTTGAGGCAGGATTTCTTTGTGAAACCCGTTTTTGTGCTTACAGCCTTTCAGCTGATTTGATGAGTCCCTCCCACATTGTGGGCTTCCCTGGTGGCTCAGAAGGTAACGAATCTGCCTGTAATGCGGGAGACCCAGGCTTGATCCCTGGGTCGGGAAGATCCCCTGGAGAAGGGAATGGCTACCCACTCCAGTATTCTTGTCTGGAGAATTCCGTGGACACAGGAGCCTAGTGGGCTACAGTCCATGGTGTTGCAAAGAGACACAGACACGAATGAGTGACTAACACTTTCACTTTGCCACATTGTGGAATGAAGTCTCCTTTTCTTAAAGTCAGCTGATAGAGATGTTAACCACATCCACAAAATACCTTCACAGCAACACCTGCATTATTAATGTTTGATTAAATAATTGGATATTGTGGCCTTGACAGATTGACACAGAACTAACTCTCAGAGCTGCTGAGAGGAGGTGAGCTGGAGGAGTGAGTTGGGAATAAAGATCCTAAGGAGGAATGAATGTGTTGTTCATGAATTGGCAAGAAGACAGATACTCTTAAGTTTGTTTACCACTTTAGACATTTGGTTGCCTTTTTATCTGTCTTGTCTCACTTTTGTCTAACTGGGATTTGTGTGTCGTTCAGGGGGCAGTTCTGTCATCATGGTCCCTAGACTCCTCAAGCTGGCCCAGGCCTCCTCCTCTGGCCTTGCTGCTGCCCTTTTTGCATGCTAGCCCCGTTGCTGCCTTAGCCACAAAACTTTTAACTCCCCCAAGGACTTGAACATCTTATCTTATCCTCTCAGCATGTGGTTTAGTTCCTGATACTCAGGAATCCTTAGTATTAATTGAGTGGACTAGTATTAATTGAGTAGACTTTCTTGCTGTACATTTCTTGATGACTTGGTATCCTTTTGTTGCGCTAAATTTGTTTAGCCGAAGGCATGATGTTAATGACATAGCGCCCCTGGTAACCCTCCTGCATCCTTTAAGTTCCTCCTTGTCTTACCCACCTTTCTTTTTTAGCTGTCCCTCCTGTATTGCTATGGGAATTCAAGGACTGGCCAAACTGATCGCTGACGTGGCCCCCAGTGCCATCCGGGAGAATGACATCAAGAGCTACTTTGGCCGCAAGGTGGCCATCGATGCCTCCATGAGCATTTATCAGTTCCTGATAGCTGTTCGCCAAGGGGGGGACGTGCTGCAGAATGAGGAGGGGGAGACCACCAGCCACCTGATGGGCATGTTCTACCGCACCATCCGCATGATGGAGAACGGCATCAAGCCCGTGTACATCTTCGATGGCAAGCCGCCGCAGCTCAAGTCCGGGGAGCTGGCCAAGCGCAGCGAGCGGCGGGCCGAGGCGGAGAAGCAGCTGCAGCAGGCTCAGGCTGCCGGGGCCGAGGCGGAGGTAGAAAAGTTTACGAAGCGGCTGGTGAAGGTCACCAAGCAACACAACGATGAGTGCAAGCATCTTCTGAGCCTCATGGGCGTCCCCTACCTTGACGCGCCCAGCGAGGCAGAGGCTAGCTGTGCAGCCCTGGTGAAGGCCGGCAAAGTCTATGCCGCAGCCACGGAGGACATGGATTGCCTGACGTTCGGCAGTCCCGTGCTCATGCGGCACCTGACTGCCAGTGAGGCCAAGAAGCTACCCATCCAGGAGTTCCACCTGAGCCGGATCCTGCAGGAGCTGGGCCTCAACCAGGAGCAGTTCGTGGATCTGTGCATCCTGCTGGGCAGTGACTACTGTGAGAGCATCCGGGGCATCGGGCCCAAGCGGGCCGTGGACCTCATCCAGAAGCACAAGAGCATCGAGGAGATCGTGCGACGACTGGACCCCAGCAAGTACCCCGTGCCGGAAAACTGGCTCCACAAGGAGGCCCAGCAGCTCTTCCTGGAGCCCGAGGTGCTGGACCCGGAGTCTGTGGAGCTCAAGTGGAGTGAGCCCAATGAAGAAGAGCTCGTCAAGTTCATGTGTGGGGAGAAGCAGTTCTCCGAGGAGCGAATCCGCAGTGGGGTCAGGCGGCTGAGCAAGAGCCGCCAGGGCAGCACCCAGGGCCGCCTGGATGATTTCTTTAAGGTGACCGGCTCCCTCTCTTCCGCCAAGCGCAAGGAGCCAGAGCCCAAGGGAGCCGCTAAGAAGAAGGCAAAGACTGGGGCAGCAGGGAAGTTCAAAAGAGGAAAATAAACGGGTTTCCCTTCACGATACCTCTGTGATCCCAGGATGTTTGCCTCTACCTGCAAGAGCTGGCGCTGGAGAAACCTCCATGGGGGGGGGGGAGGGGCTTTCATTGCTTCCCTGGCACCACCCTGCTCAGCTGTGCTTTTCCCTTTGTTACTTGATCTCATGGCAGGAATGCCACAGAGGTACGTCATTGTCTTTTTAGCTCAGGAAAGTCTGTCAGGCTGAAGCCGCCCCTCAGGCAATTTAATGGACACTGAATCCATTGTTACATGAAAGCAACAAGTTTTGAAGAAGAGAGGGAGATAAATGGTGGAGATGAAAGACTGGGGATGATTTCCTGCCTGGCCAACTAGTGGCTGGTGGGAGGTGACCATGGAACCAGACTGCTCTCTCTGGCTCAGCCTTGACCCGCCCTAAACAGTAGCCATCAGGGAGATGCAGTGTCTTAAACAGATGGGAAGAGCTGCTGAGAAGTAAGATAGGCAGAGAGCCGGCGTCCCTGGAGTTGGCAACAAGGGTTTGATTACTGGCTCTGTATCCTGGGGTGGGCAGAAACTTGAACTGGCTATGAAATTCCATAGAGTGGTAATTCAGAGGCATAAGGTGGTGGAATGGTTCTCACGGCCTTCCTGAAACATTTGAGTTGAAACTTTGGGATAAGATGCTGTTTTCATGTGCTGTTTCGGTTTTTTTTAAGGTATGAGAAGAAAAGATTCAATAAAATTATAAAAAGTAACCAGAATGTCCTGTTCTTTGAGAACATTTGAAGACATCTCAAGTGCCCCGGGCTTCAGGCAACATAAAATGTTCTTTTCACTCCAAGGTATCATGTTAGAGTTGCACATTATTAACAGATGATTTGAGAGTGGCCAGAAGATGGCGCCATGCTCCATAGGATGACCAAGGCAGCGTTGGAGGTTCTTGAGCCATTTAGGTGATGAAGCCTGGTTTACCTTGCTGGGAAAGGAGTTTTAATAAATTGAATGAATTTCTAGTTTTGCACCTACTGTGCGAGATAAAGGAGCTCCTTTGAGAAATCCTCACAATTTAGATCAACTACATCATAGCATCCAGGCATTTTACTTTACCAATTTATATATCATGAAAGCTGTCATTCAAAAATCACTTTATTTCTTTTGTGACATAAATTTGAGGTTACTCTTTTTCATAGAATTGGAATGTTTTTTTTTTTTACCAACGTAAATTTTATTAATAAAACATACCCTCAGTAAAACAACATTGTAATTCAGCTATACTTCAATAAGTTTTTTTAAAACTAATTAACACATTGTAATTAACCTATACTTAAGTAAAAAATTAATCAAAAGACGTATCCGGATAGGTGTGATGTGGTATCTGTTGTGATTTTGATTTGCACTTCTCCCATGATTAGTGAGGCTGAGAACATTTTCATTTATCGCTTCACTGTTTTCACTTAATTTTGGGGAGACGTCTGTGATTTGGTCCATTAAACTGGATTATTAGCCCTTTTTTGGAACTTGATTTGTAGTTATTTCTTAGTCCTTTTTCAGTCATATGGTTTTAAAATTTTCTTCCCTTTCTGTATGACTGTTGGAGAGACTTCTTTCCCATTGTGGAGTCTTAGAACCTTGGTGAAGATGCTTGTGCCAGTATGTATGAGTTTATCTGAGGGCTCTATTCTGGCACATAGGTCTGCCTGTTTCTATGCCAATACCATACTGTTTTGATTGTTGTGCCTGTGTAATGTATTTTAAGTCAGTAAGTGAAGCCTCCATCTTACTGTCAAGATTGTTTGGCCCTTTGTGTTTTTGTATGCATTTTTCAAAAATTTTTACTGGCATATAGTTGCTTTACAGTGTTGTGTTAGTCTCTTGCTATACAGCAGAGTGAATCAATGATATGTTGGTGTGTACCCCTTTAAAGACCAGTGGTGGTCAGATATTTTAAGAGGAAACTCTCTTTCAATGAAATCTCACCTGAAATGTAAGACTTTAAGAGCTCTGGTTGAAGCAGGAATGAGATAGTATCCCCAGCAACATCCCATAACCAGGGGCCTCTAAACCACTGGTGTCAACAGAAAGTCCTGTCCTTAGGGCAAGGATCTTAGTCTGTTTCTAGCAGTTTACAAACCAGTTTTCCAGATTGAACCAAGCCATACAACTTGAGTTCCGGTTTCTTTTCTTTTTGGCTATGCTGCGCAGCATGTGGGATGTTAGTTCCCTGACCTGGGATTGAACCCTGCAGTGGAAGTGTGGAGTCAGCCTGCAGTAATAGTGATGGGGGTCCAGAAGTGGGAAGACGTAGGAGTTACTGCCTTGACACGATAGCCCTAGTTAAGGGCCTGTCTTCTGTGGTGGCAGGTAGAGTGCTTTGTCTTTGGAATTACCTGGTCTTTTCTAGAAGTTTATTAACCACTACAGGGAGAATTAGTCCTGCACATTTTATTTAGCACATTCTAATATTCTTGCTTGGAGAGGAGAGCTGTTCTAGTAGGGCACTGGTTAAAAGGGTATTGCTTTGCAGTCCAACTCTGAGGTATAAGCCTACAGATTTAGGCAAAAAGCAGTCTTAGGGAGACCACCTACACTGAGATTAGATACGAGTTTAAAAGGGTGAGGGCATTGCCTCACGATAGGAGGTGACGCACTGAAACTGCTTAGTGTACACAGGCAGTCTAGCATTTAAACTTCTGAGTGTCATGGGAAGGGGTTGGCTTTTCTTGCCACAGTTCATCCGAGCCTTGGTGTTTTTCAGAGGGGCCTGACGATCCTCCCTCTACCCCAAGGGGGCTTGTGTTCTAGAAAGTTAGAGCCATAGAGGTAGATAGTAATTTGAAGCAGAGGTACCGGCAGCCCTATCAACAGGTACAGGAAGCATCATGTATTGTAAGTGAAGAGCCTTCGTTTGGTCAAAATTAACTTTTATTTCTCAGTTTGACTTCATCAGCACATGGTAACAAAACTAGTACACACAAAAAGGATACTGACACAGGGTCTACTTAAAAGGCCTGTGGCAAAGTGGTAGGAAATGAACAAAGATAGCCTAGAAGATGGGAGTTTTTAAAAAGTGAGTTCAAATGTTAGTTCTGCCACATCTATGACCAGAGAGGCAACTTATCCTCTCTAATCCTGTTTTCTCCTGTTGTGGTATGGATCCTGTCACTGTGAGATCACTCATGTTATCTTGCAGCTCTGAGCTTTTTGTCACTGGTCTGTCCCTTTGTGGCCATATGAGACCACACTGGGCCAGACTAAGGAGAGGCCACAGTGGTTGAGGTGCTTTGAGGACCTGGACTTGGCTCAGTAGCACCCACTAGCTTTGCTCAGATTGGGTAGCCTGGGCTCAAAGCAGATGGCTTGATAGGCTGGGTTTAGCACCTATTCTAGAGTGAAGGAGCCAGTGAAAGTAGAACTCTCCGGTTCTGCTTCTCATTGTTCTGCCCCAATGGAAAAGACCTAAAATCTTCTGCAACCTGGTTTCCTATGTGTGTGTATGTAAAAGTCTGTTTTAAGTAATAGCAAAGCCTGTTAAGTGGTGCCTCTAACCCCACCCCAACATGCCCTAGGGCCTTCATTGCCCTGATTATCGCTCTCATCTCTGCGGTTCTCTTCCTAAACTAAATGTGAATGCTCCCAAGCCTCTGCTTTTTTCTTCTGGTTTAAGGTTCTCTCCAGTGTCCAGAATACTCAATATGCTTAGAGAAGATGCTGTTGAACAGGTGAATTGATCTCACCTGAACTGAAAGGCTATGGGGGTGGGGATGTGAATGCTGATAACCCCTGGGGGACAGTCCTGGTGTTCCCTCTCTAGAGATGGGTTAAACTGTTTTCAATCTTTAAAAAAAAAAAAAGATTAAAAAATTATATTTCCGTGTTAGACTGATACACTTTTAAGAGTCTCCTAAACTCCAGCAGAGAAAGACACTTAAACACAGCTACCAGAGGAAGGATTCTAAGGGCCGCTGTGATGGCCAGACTTCAGTTTTTATCTTCCTGTTTCTGATAAGAGCTATGAAGTCGTTGTATTTACCCACTGCCCCTGTTCAAAAGTGATGCTGTAACATAATTTGTTATAGAAAATCTCTTACAGCCCTTACATTCTTTGTGACTGAATTCTTCATGACTGGTGATTCCAGTCTCTCCCCCAGCCTGGTCACTTGCGCTCACTTGGCTGCTGTTTTTACTCCATTTGGAACCACAAGTAGGACAGTTCAGGGAAACCACTGGGAGCCCCAGTTTGTTTCTATGGAGAAGCCTGAGTGCCACATGTACCCACCCTGCTTATGGAGCAAGAAGTAGACTCCCCATCCTAGGAGTGTTCTGTCCTTCGGGTGATAGTTAAGAGGTCAGTCAAAAGCTGAAAGGATTTTTAATGGCCAGCGACTCCGCTGGCAGCCTCATGCTCCCTTAGTACCCTACATGGAACATGAGACCAAATCCAGTAGTGTTTTAGCATCCTTCAGGGCTGGATGCCTCCAATAGCACAGCCCTGGCCTTCGCTCCCCCCAACCCTGCTTTTCAAAGTGGAAAAACTGCTTCTTGAGTCTGAAGCAGACATGGGTCACACCTAGCCCTAGAGTGAGCTGAGCTCCCAGGCCCCGCACTATGCCAGGCCTCAGAATTCCAAATCTCGCCCAGGGGGTTCAGCTGCTCTGTCTTCCTCCAGCCTGTGAACCTATTGAGGTTTGCAAGCCAGGGTAGAGAAGGCACCGAGACATGGACCAGTAGGCTGAGTGCCTCCCTTTCCTGGGTGAAACTGCAGTGCTAAATCTCTTCCTGATTTCTGGGCTCAGTAGACCTTCCCTATTCTCACACCCTCCCGCCTCCCTCTTGGCTCACCAGCCACCTGCCAAACAAAAAAGAAACTAAACTCACAGCCCTACCCCAGCAGCTCCACCCCTCCTTTCAGGGGGCTTGTGTGTCCTCCCCACCCCTTTCGATCTTAGATCTGTGCCTGGAAAACAAAGGGGAGGGGTTTGAGTCCTCAAACCCACCCCCTCTGAATATTAGGATTGTAGTGGCATTGCCCCCAAGCCTCCATCTGCTTTGGCGCCATAACCCTTCTTACAGAGGGAGATGGCTGTTACTGGTGGAGATAGGCATCTAGCCAGAGCTGCCCGGACTCCTTCAGTGAGCTGTGGGGGCAAGATGAGGGCAGGTGGTGAGGGAAACGGGGCAGAGTGGAGCCCAAAGCCAGACCACCCACCAGAAGTGCAGCAGCGAGGCCCTTCCAGAAGTGATGCGAGGCCCCTTTGCTTGGTGACCCTCCGTTCCAGAAGACCCAGGAAGCATTGCTCTGGCTCCCACCCTGCACTCTTTATCACCGACCCCACCACCTTGCCCTCTTTCCAAGCTCAGATACTCACTGGACAATGTCAGCGAAGGCTGAGAACAGGGGCTTGGACTGGTACTTTATGCCATACTTGGCACACAGGGACTGCACCAGGGGAGCCACTTTGTGGTAATTGTGTCGAGGCATCGTGGGGAAAAGGCTTCAGGGATAACAGGGGACAGTCAGTGGCTCCAGCTCCTCTGTCCCACACCACCCCCCCCTTCCCGCTCCTACGTGAACCCTCCCCAGTCCCTGCCTGCTCGGCCTCCCTACTCACTGGTGCTCAATCTGGAAGTTGAGGTGGCCACTGAACCAGTCATTGAAGGGTGACTTGTGGACGTTGCATGTTGCCTGGAGCTGGAGGGGAAGGTCAGAGGGAGCATGGCTCTGGGTACCAGATGGAAAGGCCAGCCCAGCCTTCTTCAGGCAAAGCTGGCCTGCTTCAGTCACTCCCTTCTCCATGTGGTGGCAGGAGAGAAGTGTCCAGCTAACGAGGCAAGGTTTGGGAACTTCTGTTGTTACCACCACCCACCCCCTACCCTGGGTCTGTGCCCACCCACCCTTTTAATTGTGTTATGCCCAGGTCTTTCAAGTGACTGTCTCTTACCTGGGTAGAGACCCAGTCCATGTTGCGGTCATGGTCAATGTGCATGGGGATGTGGTTCATCTGTGTGACCCACACAAACCAGTTGCTCTCCAGGAACCTGGTGGATAAGGCACCCGGACAAAATCAGTACAAGCAGAGCCCAGAGTTCTCACTCTCCCTCAAATAACTGCTCTACCCCAACCTTCCCCAGCCAACACTCCCAGACTAGACTGGTTATTCTCAAACGTCTGCTTCTCTGTGCCAGCCCCTCCTCCCCCATCAAGTACTACCTGACCATGAAGAAAAGCCCCAGGAAGCCTTTCAGTCCCAACAGCGGCACATAAGTGAGGAAGATGCGGACGTAGAAGGTGATCATCCAGGCCAAGTCCTGCAGCAAGAGGCAAGAGAGCCCTGTGACACCACAAAGCACCTCTCCTCTTGCAGCGCCTGTTTCTCGCATGGAGCAGCCACCCTCCCCAGTACTGAGACAAGTGGTCACGGCAGCCTCTCTCAGCTGCCCCCTCCAGTGCCATCTAGCACCGCTGCTCCTTTCCAAGCAGCACCCCCAGCCCTCCTTGTTTGTTTCCTTCACAGGTGCCAGGTCTCCCTGTCTCCAGTTCCCCCCAACCCAATCTCTGCCTTCCTCTGGCTGCCAAATGAACCTTCCAGGACCACAGCTCAGTCCGTGCCAGTACCCTGATCAAACTGTCCATCAATTTCCTGCACCACTCTCCTCCCCTGACACCCAAGTCCAGCACCCCTCATCCAGTGACCAAATTCGCCCATTAATTCCCAGTTTCTCTGCTCAGAGTCCATTCCCACTTCCCCACATCTACCTGTCCACGCCCAGCTAGAAAAGTGATGTCATGAAGTCCTTTCTGAGGCCTCCCATCCAGCCAGGTGCAGTCAGCTCCCTTTTGGAATCCCAGAACCTTCAACCTATACCTCTTCTCTGGTTGTAATCACGTCCTGCTTCATCAGACACTTCCTGAGAGTAGGGGCCGTCTCTCGTTCCTCTTCCCCCTACCTAGCCTGGCCCCTGCTTTATGCCGAGAACAGTGACCTCAGGAGATACTTGCTGAATGAAATAGGGCATCAGAAGTCAGGTTGCCTGCTGAGCCCAAATCATCTCATCTAGAGGTATGGGCGGTCTCTACCTGGTTCTGCTACTTTGCTCTAAATTAGGCCTGGACTAAACCCTAGTGGGATTTTCCCTGGGGAACCCCATTCCCAGCCCTCAGGGTACTGGTGACAAAGGATGTGGGATCTGGGGGCTATGGATACTTACCACCCACTTCTTCCTCTTGATAACAAAGTAGAAAATATACCACTGGAAGTAGAGAAGCAGCAAGGCTGGGGGTCCAACTGGGGAGGAAATGGAGACATGGGAGGAAATGTGAGCCACAGAAGGGTCGCCAAAGGGCCATCTGGTATGGGACAGATGGGCTCAGCACAGGGCTGCCCCTCTGCCATCTCCTGTCGCCCCTCCAGCTGCCCTTCTCAATCCATTAGGACTGACCAGGCACTGAAAGTGGGCATGAATGCCAGCCTGAAGAAAGGAGAATCTCCCAGTGGATGCTGAGCGGGTGAGGGGTAGGGCATGGCATTCTCTTCAGTGGAAGAGGACAGCTGGGGGAACGAGCTCCACGTGGTGTGGAAGCTGCCCTGCACCCGTGCCTTTAAGAAGGTGCTGCTCTTCCTCCCCGAGTTGAGCTGCCCTGTCTTCAGCCCTGCCTCTGCCAGGGGTCCTTCTCCTGGCCCTATGCCCGTCCTTGCAGCCATCAGCCCCCTGCTCCTGGCTGCTCCACCACGCAGGTGAAGGAACAGCAGCGGAAAGTGTGTGTGTTGAGTGGGGGGACCCTGCTGATCCTCCACAGGCTGAAAGCTCACTTCCCTTGACTAGGGAAATGAGCTGGTGCCACCCAACCTGAAGAAGCCTGGAGGTCAACTATGGAAAGGGGCACATGAGCATCTCTTAGAACCGGGAGTTGAAGAAGTGGCTCCCGTCCACTGTGCTAGTTGGTGTCCTGTGTCCCTTCTCTGCATGGCCCTGACATTACCTATAACCCAGCATCACGATGCCCACCCATGGCTCTTCTATCCTGATGTGCCATCAATTCTAGCCTTTCTTCCAATGTTTCTGTCCCACCCTTCTATCCCATCCCCGTTTCTACATAGGGATGGAGTTCCAGGCAGTTAAGATAAATTCCCTTGAACTAAAATGGGATCAATGGAATCATCCCCTCCTTGGGGGAATGGCTGACGTTTAAAATTCGTTAGGCATTATGGAAGGGCTTCCCTCGTAGCTCAGTTGGTAAAGAATCTGCCTGCAGTGCAGGAGACCTGGGTTCAATTCCTGGGTTGGGAAGATTCCCTGGAGAAGGAAATGGCAACCCACTCCAGTATTCTTGCCTGGAGAATCCCATCGACAGAGGAGCCTGGCAGGCTACTGTCCATGGGGTCATAAGAGTCAGACACGACTTGGCGACTACACCACCACCACAGGCAGTATGGAGCAGATCTTTAAAGTAGCAGCAGTCTTCAGAAAGAGCTTAACGACTTCCCTGGCGGTCCAGTGGTTAGGAATCCACCTTGCAATGCAGGGGTCTTGGGTTTGCCCCCTGGTCAGGGAACGAAGATCCCACATGCCGTGGAGTAACTAAGCCCACACTCCTCAACTACTGAGGCCGGTGCTCTCCAGGGTCTGCACGCCACAACTAGAGTCTGCGATTCGCAGCGAAGTTCCCTTCGTGCAACAGCTAAGACCCAACACAGCCAAATAAGTAAGTATTTTTAAAAAAAGGAATACAGAAAAGAGCTTAAGGCAACCATAGAAACGCTGTCTCTTCCGCTCCCTCTTGTGGTCCAATCCTCCCATTGCTAGTGTAGCTACCTTTCGTCCCCCCGGGGAGTTGGACTGTGCCCTACCTTGACCCTGGTGTGTGCCTGACAAAGTGAAGTTTCACAGGTTTAATCAGGATTGCTCCCCACCACTCAGTTCCCTTGTGGAAGCCAGGGTGGGCCTAGAGGAACCAGTTTGATCCCAACACCAGTGACCTTTGACCAAACATTAGCCAAACTGTTGACTTTGCTCCTTAGAGGGTAGACTGGTCCCCTGCAGGGAGTAACCTGGTCCATGAGGAGAACTTCCAGCCTTAACTTCAAACACTGTCATCTCAGGAGGCTTACTCCCTACTCACAGCCCAGTTGGCAGCCCCTGCCAAGGCAGCGGCCCCCCAGGTGCTGGAGGAGGATACTCACTCAGGAAAAAGTATTTGTGCTGGTGGTTGTAGGGCATGTACTTTTTCTTCTGTTTTCCGAGCTGGGAAGGAAAAGCAAACACAAATCAGCACCCACAGGCCGGTCACCCATTCCCCTCCTCTTGTGACTTTGGCTTTTCCCCGAGCAGGAACAGAAGCCTGCTGCAGGGGCCGTCAGCTTGCTGGCGCCATGGAAGGCTCCCGTAGGCCCAGCCTGACCTCCAGCTCCTGGCGCATGAAGCCCAAGCTGCTGGGCTTGCTAAGCTCACCATACCACGGACACGGCTCGGTGGCTCACACCCACACAAGGCGTGAGCACAGCAGAGCCTGTGGGTCCTCGGGGCTCCCCATGTTCATCCAGAGACACCCTTGTCAGGTTTCCAGGGCCCCCCACCTCCCCTTCCTTTCTCCATCTGGTACTTTTTTGACACCAGGGTCTCCACAGACAACCATCTTCACCCCTATACAGGCCAGCGGTCTCTCTATATCCAAGCCCCTGACCTTCTCCAAAATCGTTTGGTTTCTTCAGATGTCAACATGAGCTTTATAAAATCTCTTGAAAGCTAAGCAACATATGGCAAATATTTGTGGAAAGAATACCAAGAACAGTTTGGCAATCTGAAGGTGCTGGCAAGCCAGCAGGTGGTAAGGCGAGCTGCTGCCAGTTCAGCTAGGGTCCCCTAACAAGAGCGCTCAAAACCATGACAGTGGAACTCTGCACAGCTCCTTCTGCCCCACATGCCCTTGTTGGTTCTGGTGACCAGAGGACCACAGGGTACAGGAGGAACTCCACCCCAGAGCAGGATACCCCAGAGCTCATCCTTCCTTCATGAGTCCATTTGCTGCTTTGACAGAACATTTACTGAGACTGTGCCCGGCACTTTTGCTAAATGCGGCATTCTTCCTACATTAACTGATTCATTCAACAAGTATTTATTAAGGGTCTATGTGCCTGGCACTGTTCTAGGTGTGAGGATACAAAGATGAGCAACACAAAATTCCTACCCTTGTGGAGCTTATAATCTTAGGAGAGGAAGCTGGTAATGACTTTATAGACAGAGTTGAAGATAATTACAGATTAAAAACAGTAAAATATGACCGAAAGGGAGGGAGGCACTGTCTTGGGTAGGATAGTCAGATATGGCCTCCCTGAGGACCTGACATGAGAATGGAGACCTGAATGATGAGAAGGAGCCAGCAGTGCTGGCACTGGGAAGAAAAGCATTTAAAGCAGAGGGAATAAAGGTTTGGGATGTTCAAGGGACAGAGGAAGGCCAGTGCGGCTGGGAATATAAAAGGAAGAATAGTCAATAAAGCCAGAAAACTAGGGATGGGCAAATCATGCTGGCCCTGGGAAGGCTACAGGAAGGAGTTTGGATTTTATTCCAAAAGTGATGGGAAGCCCTGGTTGGCCTTCAGCAGGTGGCAGGATCTGCTTTGCACTTTAAAGGCTCACTCTGGATAGTGGTGGGGAGAATGAACTGCAGGGGGCAGGTCGAGTTGAAGGGAGACCAGCAAGGAGACTGGACCAATATTCCAGATCTGAGATAGACCAGACCCAGGGATGGGAGGCAGGGGAGATGAAGAAGTCTATGGACTGGGAATATGTTTTGAAGGCAGCATCCTATTCCAAGCAACATTAATTAAGAGGGAGAAGCCAGAAGAGAAGCATCTGCCATGTATGGTGGAGTAGGTGGGTAGAACTCTGGCCTTGTTGTTTTGGGGACTGTTATGGAAGGGAGCTCTGTCTGCCGGCTGCCTCCTTGAATGGCAATCAAGACTGTAGTGGCCATTACAATGCTGATAACTGCCCCACTGTGTTTCAGCTCTTGAAGGCCAGTAAAGTTATCTTTAGCATGAAGAATTCCCTACACTTCCCTTGTTCTCCAGGGGAGCTGGGAGGCACCGGGACAGATGCTTCTGGGTCAGCCCAGGGGTCAGTGCTCAGTCTGGACCCACTGAGGCTGAACCAAGAACCAAGTATTCTGTAACCCACGCCTTTCCTAACAGACAGCCTATCCTCAGCCTTGTAACTAAACAAACCAAAAAAACCAAAAAACCCCACAAAACACCAGAGAGTTATTTTGGTCCCAGAGCATTCTCTATTTTTAGTGTCTACAGAAAGGAATTTCCTAAAAACCCGAGTACCAAGAAACAACACGAGGGGAAAAAAAGAAGCAACAGAGGCAGTGGTGTGAGAAGGTTCCCTTCCACTTAAGACTCTCATCCCTTTTTAAAAAAAATCTTTATAGTGACAACAGAAGTGCCACCAGGAGCCTCATGCTCTGCCCTGTAAGCAACCCACACTGCTCTCTAAGGAGCCACCCGAGCCAGGGGAGGCCAGGGCCGGTGTGTCATTTGCACGGTGTTGGGCATATAGCAAACCAAGTAAGTCTCTTCAGGAAGTGGGAAAATTAGAACCTTGTGGTCAGAGGAAATACAAGCTCCAAGCTACGGGTTCCTGGTGCTAGGATGGCCAGTGCTGCCAGGACCTTCCCACAGGGTTCTTCTCACGGTCAGAGAGGAAGGAGGGCCAGGCTGTCTTGAATTCAGGCCTGGAACTGAAATGTTTTTAACGACCGTTTAATTCTGGGTGTGCTGAAATGTCATAGCATGTCATGGAGTAGGGGAGGGGGACCTGGCAAAACTGACTACTGCCCAGAGCCTTGGGACAAAGTGTTTTAAATCAACTTTTCAAAGAACTCCACTGGCCACTCACAGCCTTCTGTCGCCTAGCACTCACTAAAGGCTCACAAGGTCTCCCACCCACTCTCAGGAATTCATCCAGTAGCGGCTGCAATGTAATTGTCGCTCACAGCCTCAGATGGCAACCCAAACCCAGTGCTGACCACTCTGAAAGTCAGACTAGACTCAGGTGGGCGGGAAGAATTACTCAGTGGATGAATATTCTAGGCATTGGGCATCAGAGGAGTAATCCAGTCTAGCTGTTGTGGGGGAGATGATGACACAGTAGGATACGAGGGTGACGATTACCAAGTGCAGGAGGCTGACTGCCTGGGGTGGGGGTGTCTAAAAAGCACACGCGAGGAGGACCATCCATCCCCTCCCTTCAAGGCTGAGCAGCATTTGCACAGCAATCTAGTCATCCTTTGGGCCCTTAGCAGCCTGTGGTACCTTTCTGCAACAGCTATTTGCTGACTTGAACTCACTACGAAGGGCTTAGGCTGTCCTAGGCAGCCTGTTTACTCCCTATGGCCTCCCACAACTTCCAGTCGCCCGGCCAGCCTGGCCCACCATGTCTTACCCACACAGACCAGCACTGTGAGCACTTCCCCGCAAGCCCACTGTGCTAGCTGGTTTCTGTGCTCTAAGACCGTCACTGATACCTCTGCTCACCTCCACAGAGAGGACCTTCCCCAGGGCAAAGAAGAAGGGGTGCATGTTGATGTCGGGGTCTTTGCGGAAGCAGTTGGGCTTGGCATGGTGCTGGAAGTGCAGGTGGTTCCACCAGCTGGCAGGGGCCCCCTACAGAAAAGTGGGGTGTGAGTATGAAAGCCTTGTGTTCCCTCTCCCCCGAGGCAGCCCGTCGTCGACTCGAGTTTCAGAGAGTTCCTCCCCATCCCACTGACCTTCAGGTGACCAATCACAAAATGATGTACCAGGTGGTTCCACTTAGAGGTGCCGAAGACGGACAGGTGTCCAAAGTCATGCTGCAGCCAGCCAGCCTGGGCCTGAGTGAGAAGGGTTAGCACTGAGAGTGGCCCAGCATCCGTCTCAACTGACTCGGCCTCTCCCCCTTCCCTCATCCAGCTGGCCTGTGCTAGCCAAACGGAGTACATCCGGAAAGGGGTCAGGAAGTCTGGGTCCTGCCTCTGCCACCGACTCACATGAGAGCTGGGGCTAGTCACTATCCCTTCTCTGTTCTTCAGAGTCTCCAGCTCTGGGCCTCTGTGACTTCCGATGGACTAAACATCCATAAGTACAGACTGGGACGGAGTGACAAACTCAGGCAAGTAGGAGGCTTAATGAACGAGGGGGTTCTGACAGCCAGGTGTTGGGCAAGTGTTGTGGTGGGGGTGCGGGGGAAGCCAAGCTTTACCGAGAAACCAGAATCTTGGTTCTTGGCATGCCTGGACCATGACAGAATCTGAACATGAAGTTTCAGAGGAGAAATGCCACAAGAAGAAGGGAACCCTGGGAGGAGCAGCTAGAGGCAGCAAGAGAAACGAAGGTGCATGTGTGGTGAAGACAAGCAGAGAGAAGCCACAGACAACGCAGCGGGTGTTCTCTTTCTGTACCAACTCTCCCGTTGTGTCCTCAGTTTGTACCTCCTACGGGGTACAAAGAACCCACCCTACGGATGCTGGGTGAGGCTGTGCTCTCAACAAGCCCAGGGCTCTCACCTGAACTGTACTGAGCAGCACGGAACACAGGAGGAAGGGCACAAAGGATGTCCCAAAGAGCCAGAGAGTGAGCCAGGCGGCGACGTCCAGCAGCAGGATGTGCAGCAGGTACAGCAGGAAGAAGATAGGGTTGGCCTTCATGAGTCCCATCCGCTCCACCGTGGCCCGAAGCTCCCGGAACTCATGAGTCAGCTCTTTCTGTAGAAGAGTGGAGGTGGAAAGGCTGTTATTCTCCCCAATGCAACCCCAGCACTGGAGCCAAGATCCCTCTTAAGCTCAAGGCACTCCCACTGCGATAACTGAGGAAGCCCACAATCCTAGGTAAAGGTACCACAATGCCAAGGATAACAGGAGGTGCTGTGGGATCAGGTCTAAGATCATGTGGTCTTTGGAGTTAAACAGAATCATTCTACCCCTGCTCTGCCACTTACGGACAGCGTGATCCTTGGTCATGTTGCTTAACCTCTCTGAGCCTCAGTTTTCTCATCTGGAACTGTGGATTATATGATGTTATGCTTGGTACAGAGTTAAGTGCTCAGTCGATTGGTCTCGGGTTGAGGATGGTGATGGTAGTGGTGGTGGCCTTGTGAGAACCACAGCTTCCAAAGGCCCTGAAACCCAACAACTATGCAGGAAAAGCAAGGATCTCAAGATTTGCAGGAACTACTGACTGTGGTGACCTGTGAGCATATAGAGGCCTGCCTTCTACCCCCTGCCCCTCCATCACCACAGGGTCTCACATTCTTAGTGGGCTCAAAGCTGGGCTGCTCCGGAGACAGCTCTCCAATCAGAAGGGAGTTCATATACTTCCTCACAAGGCCCTTGTTGATGTGGAACGCCACAAAGGGATCCTGCAAGGATGGGGAGAAGACAGAACAGTGAGGAAGTCAGTCCTGCCCCCTGGACTTGTGGAGGGCTCACACCAAAGGCCATCCTCCTGATCCTGCAAGGACACTGCACCCAAGTTCAAATGGAGACCACCACCTTCCAGGCAGCCTGCCTTTGAAGCTGCTCAGACTAGTCCCTGGTGTCCACCACTCAAGATCACCCACAGCATCTGTGTTCTAGTAAGAAGGGTACCACACCACGGAACAGGAAACACGGGGAGGGGGACCACAGAGATCCGCGCCTCGGCGGGCCTTTCCTCTGGGCGGCTCATGAAACGTGACGAGGGAGACTCCTTGTGTCCACTAGGGAACTTGTGCATTTCTCCCGCTTTGCTCTACAGCTGTTCCGGTCGGCCTTCCATATTTCTCCTCCCACTCTGAATACCTCATGCCCTGGCGCACCAATTTTGGTTCACCAAGGTGAGGTCCTCAGTGACTAAACTGATGAGATTAACGTCCTGAAGGTCAGACAGCCCCCAGGCCCTAAGGCAAAGCCACTATCGAGGAGGGAGCCGGGGCGGAGCCAGCGGCCAGTGGCACCACACTTCCGGACCAATCGCGCTCCCCGCTGCGGCCGGCCCAGGCCCCCAAATCACACTGCAAGAAGCCCCAGCGTTCAGGCCTGCTCCGTCTACGCATGCGCCAGTCCACACCTTCGCCTTCGGCCACAGCCTGCGCGCCCCAGTGGTCTCTCTGGGGACGAGCACAGCCTCGCCGGCTTGCCGCGTCCGAGGGAGGGGCTGGTGCTCGGTTAGGCTCCACCGCGACATCACAAGAACCCTCGTGGCCCGAGGGGCGCTCTGAGATAGCAGGGAGAACGCTGGGAACAGTAGGGGGGGTCGAGGCGCCAGGCTAAGGATATAGGGTGAGAGGACACAGCGAAGCGAAAGCTCCAACCTCTGGGTCCCAAGGACTGTCCTCCCGCCCTCCAGCTCTGAACTCAGAAAGGAGGTGCTAGGGGCTTTAGTTCAGAAAGCAGGTAGTCTAGAGAGGGAAGCAGCAGAATCGGGGCTGGGGAGCGCGCTGGCCCGAGAGAGGGATGCAACTAGCACCGGGCTTAGAACCCAGGAGTGCAAACAGCTCTCCGCTGTGGCGAAAAGCTGGAGACCCTGCTGGACTGAGGCTGAGTGACCTCCCTACGGGATTCCAGGACTGCTCTCGGGTCCTAGCTAAGTGTATTCTGGTGCAGGCTCCTCACCTTCCGCACGATGCCCCCATTCCTCCCTGGGCACAAGCAGGCGCAAGGCGTCTCTGGCCAGTGCTGCCCCATCCCCACTCTCTCGTTTTCACCCTGTGCAGGGGATTCCAAGACAGCGGGCGCCAGGTGGCTTTCCCCCAACTCAGTTCTCCGTCCTGCCTGCACTCGCCAACCTAGCCAGGCACGCTCGGTCCAGACGCCGCTGCGCTTCCCTTCCAGCCACCCAGACAGGTCAAGGATCCCTCTCCCCGCCATTGACCCCTCCTCCCTCGGTCTCGGCAGGTCCGCCGTCGGGGACCCCCGCACCCCGGGGCTTCTTCCTCCTAGCCCTGCTCCCCGGCCTGCCCACGCTTCGAGACCGCAGGTTCCGGGCCGCAAACGGAGCCCACAGAGCGGCGGCGCGGCCCTTTGTCTGTGCGTGCACATTGCCGGCCTCCGTCCCTACTCCCCAGACTCCACTTTTTCACCACCTCTCCTGCCCTTGTATCCCGTTTTGGCAGCACACCCAGTCACCCAGCAACAGGTACGCTCCAGCGCCTCCCGGCTTTTCCTAGAACTAGTGAGTGTTCAGCCACGACTGCCAAACTTCCTGCCTCGCGCGCTGAGCCTCCAGCTCTAGCCGTCCGGTCCCGCCTCCTCCGGTGCCCCAGTCTGGCAGCGCTCACCGTGGCATCCTGCCCCGCGTAGTGGCTGATGACCCGGGACCCCCCGGGATGCCGGCGGACGAATTCGCTGATGTTGTACACCTTTCGGTCAATCACGAGCCACCGCTCTTTTTCACGTCCAGAGCGCTGCGCCACTTCGTCCCAGGTGAAGTAGCGCGGGGTCGTCGGCCCCTGGGCCGGGGTCTCGGGGGCCATCGGGGCCGGGCGACGCCGCGCGCCCGGCTGGGTGGCCGCGGCCAGGCGCGCGCACAGGACCCGCCGGGTAGCGCGCGCCGGCCGCGCAGGCTCGGGTAGCCGGTCAGCTACTGCGCGTCCAGATCCCCGCCGCTCGCGCACCGGGTTTTCGGCCCCTGAGGGGGGTCGGCGCCGAGCCCTGCTGCGCGCGCGCTCCTATTGGTCGAGCCGCGTGGCGCGGGGAGCGAGTCCCCGCCTCTCCGCCGGCCCCCTCGGGGGTGGGGGCGCTTCGGGAGGGTCGTGGCAGGCGGGCGGCGGGGCCGGAACGCGCGCCCCCCTTGCGGGCTCCTTGCCGGGGTCGCCGCCGGATCCCACTTTTCGACTCGCGCCCTTCGCTCACAGGGGGCGCCGCGGACTGGATAACAGTTCCTGTGAAGACTCCTGGGTGCGGGGCCCGGCTGGGGGGGTGGGGGCGGCGGCACCGAGTGCGCGAGCGCCCTGGGTCTCTAGGGTAGGGTGGGCTCGGCCGGAGTAGGGGGCAGTGGGCAGAGTCCGAGCCGGGTGAGTGGGTGAATGAAGGGGTGGGGCTCGCCGCCAAGAAGGCCTGCCATGCCTACAGGGTTGAAGGTTGGGGGGTTTGGCGAGGGGGTGCGGAGGAGGCTGCCCCAGGGGCCTCGTCTTTGGAGTGGGGGGCATCCTCGCTTGTTCCAGACCATGACCTGATGAACTCTCCCGCCTTCTCCCCACGTCGCTCCACCAGCTGTGCGACTGGAATGAATCAAGAACCCTTGGCAGTTATCTTGTAAAGGCATAATTATGGGGTGTTGGCTCTAGAGGGGTGGGAATGGTTAATGCTTTACTGTGCTCAGTATAACATTAAAAATGCCCCACAAATGTTATAACCCTGTTTGCCTTTTTTGCTTGTTTTTATTTTTGTTCTTTTTTTTTATTCTCCCAATTAACTGCCATCTTTAAATAAAAGGAAGTGGCCCAGCATCTCCGAGTCTCTGGGAGGCCCTGAGTGAAGAGCCTGGACCTTCCTGTCGAGACATCTCGCCTCCACCCTGGAGGCACCTGGGAGCTGCGGGAGGCCTTTAGATAGCTTAGGGGCTTGGAGCTCTGAGCTTCCCGAAAAGGTGGAAAAGAACACAGAGGTTTCCGGGTTGGGAGGGGGGCAGTCAAGAAGCTGTTAGAGTTATGAAGAAGCTCAGTTCATGTGTTAAATTTTATTTATTCAGAAAGCACCTTACAAAGCACGTACTATGTGCCAGGCACTGTTTGTAGTACGTTGTGAACGTTACATTCATTTAATTCTCTTAACCACACTTTGAGGTAGGAACCTCACCTACAGATGGAGAAATGGAGCCACTGGGAGGTTAAGTATTTTGCCGCACAGTTATGTGGAAAGAATGAGCTAAGAACCCGACTGTACTCTCAACCCCTGGGCTCTGCTGTCTCTCCTCTGATTATACTACTGAGATTCTGCAGCCCAGAGAAAGGAGGCTATATTCCATGCACTTGAAGTAGGGTCTTTGCCCGTAGGAGTCAGGAGACTTGGAGAAATACAGCTAGATTTCTGGTAGGAAAGAACCTTCATCCATTCAACCCAAATCCCTCATTTCTTGAGATAAAAATGGAGGTTCAGAATGGGGAAGGGACTTCTGAGGGGAAGCTCAGGTGTCCTGGCTTCCAGGTAAGATGCCAGGCCACTGTACCTTGCTCAGGAATGATGGCCCATGAAGCTCCCCCTTAGCACAACCAGTTTTCCATTTTAAAAAAGAATTTGCCCAACAACTTAGCAGGAAGTGGGGGGCAAGGGGCTTGTGGAGGATGAACGCATGGGATTTCCTTAATGCAGTTGTCTTCTTATTGTTCTGTAGACCCCTACAGACCAGTATAGTCAACCTACTATTTAATAGATAAGAAGACTGAGATCCAGAGAGTAGGAGCCACACATTGGAGTAATGAGAATTAAAAAAAAGGGCGGGGGAGGGGGGACCTAATTAAACTGAAAAGCTTTTGCACAACAAAGGAAACCGTAAGTAAGATAACCCTCAGAATGGGAGAAAATATTTGCAAATGAAGTGACAAAGGATTAATCTCCAAAATATACAAACAGCTCAATGCAACTTAACATCAGAAAAAATAATCCACTCAAAAACTGGGTGGAAGACCTCAATAGACATTTCTCTGAAGAAGACATACAGATGACTAACAAACATGTAAAAAGATGCTCAATATCACTAATTATCAGAGAAAGGCAAATCAAAACTACCATGAGATATCACCTTACATGGGTTAAATGGCCATCATCACAAAATCTACAAACAGTAAATGCTGGAGAGGGTGTGGAGAAAAAGGAACCCTCTTGCACTATTGGTGGGAATGTAAATTGATACGGTCACTGTGGAGAACAGTATGGAGTTTCCTTAAGAAACCAAAAATAGAACTACCATGTGACCTAGCAATCCCACTGCTGAGCATATACCCAGAGAAAACCATAATTCAAAAGCACACATACACCCCAATGTTCACTGCAGCACTATTTACGATAGCCAAGTCATGGAAGCAACCTGAATGTCCAACAACAGAAGACTAGGTACAGAAGATATGGTACATACATACAATGGAACATTCAGTTCAGTTCAGTCGCTCAGTCGTGTCCGACTCTTTGCGACCCCATTAATCGCAGAACGCCAGGCCTCCCTGTCCATCACCAGCTCTCGGAGTTTACCCAAACCCATGTCCATCGAGTTAGTGATGCCATCCAACCATCTCATTCTCTGTCGTCCCCTTCTCCTCCTGCCCCCAATCCTTCCCAGCATTAGGGTCTTTTCCAATGAGTCAACTCTTCGCATGAGGTGGCCAAAGTATTGGAGTTTCAGCTGCAACATCAGTCCTTCCAATGAACACCCAGGACTGATCTCCTTTAGGATGGACTGGTTGGATCTCCTTGCAGTCCAAGGGACTCTCAAGAGTCTTCTCCAACACCACAGTTCAAAAGCATCGATTCTTCGGGGCTCAGCTTTCTTCACCATCCAACTCTCACATCCATACATGACCACTGGAAAAACCATAGCCTTGACTAGACGGACCTTTGTTGGCAAAGTAATGTCTCTGCTTTTAAATATGCTATCTAGGTTGGCCATAACCTTCCTTCTAAGGAGTAAGCGTCTTTTAATTTCATGGCTGCAATCACCATCAGCAGTGATTTTGGAGCCCCCGAAAATAAAGTCAGCCACTGTTTCCACTATTTCCCCATCTATTTCCCATGAAGTGATGGGACCAGATGCCATGATCTTAGTTTTCCGAACGTTGAGCTTTAAGCCAACTTTTTCACTCTCCTCTTTCACTTTCATCAAGAGGCTCTTTAGTTTTTCTTCACTTTCTGCCATAAGTGTGGTGTCATCTGCATATCTGAGGTTATTGATATTTCTCCCAGCAATCTCAATTCCAGCTTGTGCTTCTTCCAGCCCAGCGTTTCTCATGATGTACTCTGCATATAAGTTAAATAAGCAGGGTGACAATATACAGCCTTGACGTAGTCCTTTTCCTATTTGGAACCAGTCTGTTGTTCCATGTCCAGTTCTAACTGTTGCTTCCTGACCTGCATACAGGTTTCTCAGGAGACAGGTCAGATGGTCTGGTATTCCCATCTCTTTCAGAATTTTCCACAGTTTATTGTGATCCACACAGTCAAAGGCTTTGGCATAGTCAATAAAGCAGAAATAGATGTTTTTCTGGAACTCTCTTGCTTTTTTGATGATCCAGCAGATGTTGGCAATTTGATCTCTCGTTCCTCTGCCTTTTCTAAAACCAGCTTGTGGAGAAGGAAATGGCAACCCACTTGGAGAAGGAAATGGCAACCCACTCCAGTATTCTGGCCTGGAAAATCCCATGGATGGAGAAGCCTGGTGGGCTACAGTCCATGGGGTCGCACAGAGTCAGACACGACTGAGCGACTTCACTTTCACTTTCACTTTCATCAACCTGCTCCTCCCACTCTTTTCCTAGCCCCACATTCTTCCTCAAAAGTTATATAATCATTTTAGACAAACATCTAGTTTCTACATCTTCATGTAGTCACAGTGAGCCATGATTTAAGATACTAAGATTTCTTTTGCTGCACAAATTGTTTTCCCTGGAGAAGCACCAGATATTCTTTTTTTTCTTGATGTGGACCATTATTAAAGTCTTTATTACAATAAAAATAAAATAAAATAAAACCAGCTTGACCATCTGGAAGTTCACGGTTCACGTATTGCTGAAGCCTGGCTTGGAGAATTTTGAGCATTACTTTACTAGCTTGTGAGATGAGTGCAATTGTGCGGCAGTTTGGGCATTCTTTGGCATTGCCTTTCTTTGGGATTGGAGTGAAAACTGACCTTTTCCAGTCCTGTGGCCACTGCTGAGTTTTCCAGATTTGCTGGCATATCGAGTGCAGCACTTTCACAGCATCATCTTTCAGGATTTGAAATAGCTCAACTGGAATTCCATCACCTCCACTAGCTTTGTTCGTAGTGATGCTTTCTAAGGCCCACTTGACTTCACATTCCAGGATGTCTGGCTCTAGGTGAGTGATCACACCATCGTGATTATCTGGGTCATGAAGATCTTTTTTGTACAGTTCTTCTGTGTATTCTTGCCACCTCTTCTTAATATATTCTGCTTCTGTTAGGTCCATACCATTTCTGTCCTTTCTTGAGCCCATCTTTGCATGAAATGTTCCC
The DNA here is from genome assembly GCA_024291935.2 of Okapia johnstoni. Classification (NCBI taxonomy): domain Eukaryota; kingdom Metazoa; phylum Chordata; class Mammalia; order Artiodactyla; family Giraffidae; genus Okapia; species Okapia johnstoni. The sequence goes on along the minus strand of JAGTYA010000026.1, from coordinate 10,115,254 downwards.
TTGGTATCTCTAATTTTCTTGAAGAGATCTCTAGTCTTTCCCAATCTGTTGTTTTCCTCTATTTCTTTGCGTTGATCGCTGAGGAAGGCTTTCTTATCTCTCCTTGCTATTCTTTGGAACTCTGCATTCAGATGGGAATATCTTTCCTTTTCTCCTTTGCTTTTCGCTTCTCTTCTTTTCCCAGCTATTTGTAAGGCCTCCTCAGACAGCCATTTTGCTTTTTTGTATTTCTTTTCCATGGGGATGGTCTTGATTCCTGTCTTCTGTACAATGTCACGAACCTCTGTCCATAGTTCATCAGGCACTCTATCTATCAGATCTAGTCCCTTGAATCTATTTGTCACTTCCACTGTATAATCACAAGGGATTTGATTTAGGTCATACCTGAATGGTCTAGTGGTTTTCCCTACTTTCTTCAGTTTAAGTCTGAATTTGGCAATAAGGAGTTCATGATCTGAGCCACAGTCTGCTCCCAGTCTTGTTTTTGCTGCCTATACTCAGCCATAAAAAGGAACAAAATCGGATCTTTTGTAGAGATGTGATGAACCTAGAGACTGTCATACAGATGAAGTCAGTCAGAGAAACACAAATGTGGTATATTAGTGCATGTATGTGGAATCTTTAAAAAAAAATGGTATAAGCGATCTTATTTACAAAGCAGAAATAGAGAACAAAGGTATGGATACCAAGGGGGAAGGGGGGATGGGGTGAATTGGGAGATTGAGATTGACATATATACACTCTTGATGCTGTATATAAAGTAGATAACTAATGGGAACATACTGTATAGCACAGGGAACTCTATTCATTGCTCTCTGGTGACCTACATGGGAAGGGAATCCAAAAAAGAGGGGATATATGTATATGTATAACTGATTCACTTTGCTGTACAGATACTAACATAATATTATAAGGCAACTGTACTCCAATAAAAATATCTTTAAATAAAATTGGACATTTGGGGCTAGGAATTTACCCTAGGACTCATTTATACTTTTCAGTTCCTCTCTGCAGGAGTTCCTAAACTGGTTTCAATAAACGGGTTTAATGTAAGTCCTTCCTGGTTCCAGAGAGAAGTGGCAGGGTCAGCATTGCTGTCCTTGTTTCTCTGATCACCTTCTTCCTCCCAGGCCTTTAGACCTCCCTGTACAAAGTGAGAGAAGGCAGGCTTGAGCAGATAGGCCCAGACCTTCAGATTTCCCCAGAAAACCAGTCTGCTGTGCCCCAGCCATCGATGTCAGCTTTTTGCTGGTCTTTTAATGTAACTTTACAGTACGTGCGTGCGTACCAAGTTGCTTCAGTTGTGTCCAACCAACTGTTTGTGACCCCATAGACTGTAGTCTGCTAGACTTCTCTGTCCATGGGATTCAGGCAAGAGTACAAGTGGGTTGCCATGCCCTCCTCCAGGGAATCTTCCCAACTCAGGGATCAAACCCGTGTCTCTTAATGTCTCTTACATTGACAAGCAGGTTCTTTACCTCTACTGCCATCTGGGAAGCCCACATTTAAAGCAAAAAGGAAAATTCCCTTTTTGTTCAGTGGTTAAGACTCTGCGCTTTCACTGCCTTGGGCCTGAGTTCAATCCCTCGTCAGGGAACTAATATCCTGCAAACTGAGCAACATGCCCCCCCAACCCCAAAATTGCAATGCTGAAAAAGTTTTAAACATAGATATTGATTTATATTCATGAGCATTTCCTTAGAGTAAGTTCCACATGTGTAATTAGTGCTGCTGCTGCTGTAGTCGCTTTAGTCCTGTCCGACTCTGTGCAACCTCATAGACGGCAGCCCACCAGGCTCTGCCATCCCTGGGATTTTCCAGGCAAGAACACTGGAGTGGGTTGCCATTTCCTTCTCCAATGCATGAAAGTGAAAAGTGAAAGTGAAGTCGCTCAGTCGTGTCCGACTCTTCGCGACCCCATGAACTGCAGCCTACCAGGCTCCTCCATCCATGGGATTTTCCAGGCAAGAGTACTGGAGTGAGGTGCCATTGCCTTCTCCGGTAATTAGTGCACTAAATGATAAAAACATTTTTAGATTCCTGTTAAGTGTTGCCATGTTGCTTCTCTGCAAAGTTTGTTTATTGAGCATATACTTTGGGTGATTTAGTTTCACTGCAGCTCCCAACACCAGAACAAGACAGGAATGCAGATCTACCTGGCCAAGTGCCTCCCCACCAGCACTGTGAGCTCTAAACATTCAGGAATGAAGCAGGACCACTTGGGATCTCACCAGTCCCCCACATTCTATCCAAATAGTTATAATATCAGCTTGCAAGCACATTCTACTCTAAATGCATTTCAGGCTTAAAAAGGGCTCCGTCAAGTTCCAACAAGATGTAGCAAGGAAGGGAGGCAGTGTGATAGACTAGAAAGAGCAAGGATTCATATCTGAGAGACCTGGGACCTAGTCTGCTACTCCACTTGCTGCTGTGTAATGTCATGTTAGAAGTTACGTCAACCTCTCTGGTTACAGGTTCCATATCTAAATCAAAGAGACCAGATTCCTTCCAGTACTAGTAGTCCATATGGTCTTTGATGAAAGTATTGCTTAAGATTCCATATCTCTGGTCGGTATTCACTTAGAGACAAGGCTTTTGATAACCATTCCTTTCTTGGATAGATTATGCAGCAGTTGCCTGTCATTGAAGTCAAATTTGACACTCCTATTAAGTTTCTGCCATTTTTATTATTGAAAATTACTGAATTTTTAAAATAATTATGACTTTTACCACAAATTAGCAAATTGTTATCCAGTGTACTTGGTTCCAGCAGTTTGGCCAGACTGATAGTGTTAAGGTCTCCTATTTCACAGGCAGATTCTTTACCATCTGAGCCACCAGGGAAGCCCAAGATAATATGTGTACAGTTCTTTTCATACAGGGCTTCCCTTGTTTGGCTCAGCTGGTAAAGGATCTGCCTGCAAAGCAGGAGACCTGGGTTCAATCCCTGGGTCAGGAAGATCCCCTGGAGAAGGGAAAGGCTACCCACTCCAGTATTCTGGCCTAGAGAATTCCATGGACTGTATAGTCCATGGGGTCGCAAAGAGTTGGGCACAACTGAGGGACTTTCACTTTTCTTTTCATACAACCTGTGTCCTCTGAGCCTCATTATTTAAACAGAAAAAAATTAAGAAATTCCTTAGTGGTCCAGAGGTTAGAACTCTGTGCTTCCACTGCAGGGGACACAGGTTCAATCCCTGGTCAGGGAACTAAGATCCTGCATGCTGTGCTGTGTGGTACCACTTGCCCCCCCCCCCAAATTAAATAAGATCAGAAATTATAGTCTCCATTTTGTCATGAGGAAACTGAGAAACTACCATCAGGCAGTAAGTGATGGAGCAGAAATACTGTGACCTGTGATTGCTTTTGATCTGTGACGTCCCACAGATACTCCTCCACAAGGCCCAGATCCACCACTGTATTCGTGACCTAACCCTAGTGAAGCAGAACATCTTATTCCTGACAACAGTAATTGAACCAAGGGTCAGAATGTGACCTCAAGCTCGTTAGAACCAGTCCTGGGGGATATATGTGGGAAGCAGGGGCTGGGGAAACATTCTGCTGGGGTTGCTTAGCAGGTGCGGCCATTTTTTTCTATCACATTGAAATGACCTTCCTGCAGTAAGAGAGAATCAGGCCAACAGGGCAAGAAAAGCAGAGACAAATATCAAGTGTTGAATTGCTGCTTCCAGAGGCCCTGGCTTCCGAAGCTATTTAGTTTTCTGGGAAGTCGCAGATCAAAAGCAATCACAGGTCACATTAGTATTCCTGCTCCATCACTTACTGCCTGATAGTAGTTTCTCGGTTTCCTCATGACAAAATGGAGACTATAATTTCTGACCTATCTTACTTAATTTTTGGGGGGTGGGGGCTGTTTGGCTAGTCTTCCAAGCTAAGTAAATTTATTTGTTTCCTTACACTAATTAGAATTTCTTTCTTTCTTTCTTTTTTTGTTATTTGCAGCCAGGAAATGAACCCAGAAGCTCTGACTCTCAGGCACCAGGGTTCTTTCTTCTAATGTTGACAATAGCAAGGAGTCATTGAGCACTTCCAGTGCACCAGGCAGTGTGCTAAACACATCACTTATTTACGGGACCAAAACTAAGTCTCAACCCAGAAAGGCTGAATAGGGCACCTTGGAAAAGAGAAACCCCTTCCCCAGGTACCATGACATCCAAACTCTCTTTCTTAAAGACTGGGGAGATTTGAGTTTTTGTAAAAAGTGGGGCCGAATGATTCTGAAACCGAGTCCCCCTAAAATCGAATTCCCTGAAGTCCCATACCGTTTATAATTAATCTATCTAAAACTTAATCCCTTTCTTGTCCCCTCTAACCTCAATCCTGTGCTAACTGAACATTCATCAACCAGAGTCAGATGACTAAAATTACCATGGTCGATAACATCAATTACACACTGAAATTTCGAATCTAGATATCATCATTAAACACACAAACTCCGTTGTTTCTTCAGGGCAAGATCAGCTAACAGATCCTTGAATCATGTACCACTTAACCAGAGAATTGTAAATCAAAGACATCCTGACTCCTGAAACTACGTCTAAGAAATGTCATAGAAATTTCACAAGATGATTAAGCCCAACCTCTTTGTTCTTCCCACCATTTGCAAACTATGTGTTTATTTACTTTAGCTGCCCTGGGTCTTAGTTCTAGCATGTGGGATTTTTTAGTTGCAGGATGAAACTCTTAGTGGAGGCATGCAGGACCTATTTGCCTGACCAGGGATTGAATTCCAGGCCCCCTGCATTGGGAGTCTCAGCCACTGGACCACCAGGGAAGTCCCGCTTTTTTTTTTTTTAAATTATTTTTGGCTGTGCTAGGTCTTTGTTTTGACACACAGGGTCTTGGGTGTTTTGGGCTTTCTCTAGTGGGGGCGATCTGGGGCTACTATCTAGTTGTGGTACCCGGGCCTCCCACTGTGGTCGATTTTCATGTTGCGGATCAGGGGCTCTAGAGCACAGGTTCAGTCGTTGTGGCACACGGGCTTTGTTGCCCCATGGCATGTGGAATCTTCCTGGACATGGAATCAAACATGTGTCCCCGGTATTGGCAGACAGATTCTTAACCACTGGACCACCAGGGAAGTCCTATTCTTCTCCTTTTTAAAAAACCCTCACTCAAAGACCAATTAGAATAGATCTGAGGCTTGTCTCCTATTCCCTTGTTTGGTGCTATGCAATAAATGCTGACTTTGCCGCAAACTCCCACTGTCAGAGTTGGACTATCTGTGCCACAGGCACCTGAGCCCTTGCTGGGTTTCAGTTCTTCCCTGGTCGGAAAGGATCCCCAGTGGAAGGCTCCAGATTGCAGCACACTCTTCCGCAATGAAGGAGCTAGTCCTTTCCCTGCCTCCTTCCTGCTTAATACTTCCTCATTCTTATTAGCCATTCTGATTTGATAATGAGCAATGGGTTTTTTGTTTGTTTGTTCCCCCACCCCACCCCTGCACTACATGGCATATGGGATCTTAGTCCCCTGACCTTGGATTGAACCCACTCCACCCCTGCAGTGGAAGCATGGAGTCTTAGGGAGTCTTAACCACTAGACTACCAGGAAAGTCCCTGCATTGCACTTTTTGGGGGGTTTTTTGATGTGGACTATTTTAAAGTGAAAGTGTTAGTTTCTCAGTCACGTCTGACTCTTTGTGACCCCATGGGCTGTAGCCCGCCAGGCTCCTCTGTCCATGGAATTCTTCCATGGCAAGAATACTGGAGTGGGTTGCCATTCCCTTCTCCAGGGGATCTTCCTGATCCAGGGATCGAACCTGGGTCTCTTGCGTTGCAGGTAGATTCTTTACTGTCTGAACCACCTGGGAAGCCCTGCAATTGGAAGGCGAAGTCCCCCACTGGACTGCCAGGGAAGTCCCCCTGCATTGCATTTTTGAGAGAAAGGCTTGATATAAGTGCAAGATACTTTCTCTGCTAAATCATTATATTTTTAAAATTTCTAACCCATTGCTCATTGAAGTATAATGTATATGTATGACTGAGTCCCTTCACTGTTCATCTGAAACTATGACAACGTTGTTAATCAGCTCTACCCCAATACAAAATAAAAGGTTTAAAAAAATAATTGAGGTATAATTGACATATATTAATTTCAGGTATTAAAACATAATGAGTGAAAAAGGTGGCTTAAAACTCAACATTCAAAAAATGAAAATCATGGCCTCCAGTCCCCTCTCTTTGTGGCAAATTGAAGGGAAAAAAGTAGACACACTTTTTTTTATTTCTTGGGCTCCAAAATCACTGTGGATGATAACTGCAGCCATAAAATTAAGATGCTTGCTCCTTGGAAGAAAAGCTATGACAAACCTAAACAGTGTGTTAAAATGCAGAGACATCACTTTGCCGACCAAGGTGCATAGAGTCGCAGCTATGGTTTTTCCAGTAGTCATGTACAGAACTGGACTATAAAGAAGGCTGAGCGCCAAAGAATTGATGCTTTTGAACTGTGGTGTTGGAGAAGACTCCTGAGAGTCCCTTGGACTGCAAGGAGATCAAACCAATCAATCCTAAAGGAAATCAACCCTGAATATTCATTGGAAGGACTGATGCTGAAGTTGAATCTCCAATACTTCGGCCACCTAATGTGAAGAGCCAATTCATTGGAAAAGCCCCTAATGCTGGGAAAGACTGAAGGCAATGGGCAAAGGCGGCAGCAGAGGATGAAATGGTTAGATAGCCTCACTGACTCAATGACATGAATTTGAGCAAATTCCAAGAAACAGTGAAGGACAGAGGAGTCTGATGTGTTTCAGTCCACGGAGTCACAAAGAGTCGGCCATGACTTAGCAACTGAACAACAACAACATACACCATGATGATTTGAAATTTCTGTATATCGGAAAATGATCACCACAAGAAGTCTAGTTAACAGCTGAATCATTTTAGATTGCAAAACTCTAAATGTTCACATCATTACGTTTAATCACCCTCAGGCTTCATGGTGAAACCTGATGCTTTGCTTGTTTTGGCTTCCCTGGAGGCTCAGTTGGTAAATAGTCCGTCTGCAACGCGGAAGACCTGGATTCAATCCCTGGAGGATCCCAGGAAGATCCCCTGGAGAAGAAAATGGCTGCCCAAGCCAGTATTCTTGCCTGGAGAATTCCATGGCCGAGCCTGGTGGACTACAGTTCATGGGGTCACAAAGAGTCGGACACCACTAAGTGACTAATTTTCTTTTCCGCTTTCATGGTGAAAACATGAAGAACGTTTCCCAATAAATTTATATGGTTAGTCCAGATCACTCTTTTGAGCTTCTAACTCACATAACTAATGCTTTGTGGTCACGTCCATTGGGGTGTCTTACCACCATATCCAGATTAGTATGTCTAAAGCTGAACTTGCCATCTCCCTCTTCAACTCCCGAGCCTCCCCTTCTGTGGTCATCCTTATTATTATAAGTGCTCTGTTGACTTTGAGGGAAGAGCTAAGGACCAGGGAGTCATTTCTGCAACTTCACGCGTCACGAGCCGCCACGGTTGATTCATTACCCAGTCCTGCCAGTTACACCTCCCAAAGTATCGTCAATGTGCTCCTTTTGCTCATTCTCCAAGGCGTGCATGCTTGCTGACTTGCTTCAGTTGTGTCTGACTCTGTGCGACCCTATGGACTGCAGTCTTCTAGGCTCCTCTGTCTATGGGATTCTCCAGGCAAGAATACTAGAGTGCGTTGCCATTTCCTCCTCCAGGGATCTTCCCAACCCAGGGATCAAACCAGCGTCTCTTTGTCTCCTGCATTGGCAAGCATGCTTTTTTACCACTAACGCCATCTGGGAAGCCCAGGCAAGAATACTGGAGTGGTTTGCCATGCCCTCCTTGAGGGGATCTTCTTGACTCAGACATCGAACCCATGTCTCTTACTACTACCTGCATTGGCATGTGGATTCTTTACCTCTAGTGTCACCTAGGAAGCCCCATTCTCCAGTGTCTCCACTCTGTCCAAACTATTGTCACTTACTCAGATTCCTGCGTTAGTCTCCTCACTAGCCTTCCTGCCTTTATCCACATTTGCCTCCCTCCTATCTAATCACAGAACAGCTAGAATGGTCTGTGAGAATTTAAGATCATGTCAGTTTCCTAGCGTCAGTTTCCCAAAGCACTGGAAGTAAAATTCATATTCCTGTGACACCAGCCCACCTCTCCAATCTCATCCGCTGGCTCTCTTCCCCTCACCAAGGACACTCCAGCCACAGTTGCCTGCCTGTTCCTGAAACATGCTAAGCTCATTCTTGAATTAGAGCTTTTGCATATGGCTGTTCCTTCTGCTTGAAACGTGATCCACTGCTCCTTCCATGATTCACTCCTTCTCAACCATCTGTTCCTAACTTAAAGTTCATTTCTTTAAATAATCTTTCCATGACTACTTTTTCTAAGGAAGATTCTCCTTACTGCTGCTTACTCATGATTTTAACAGCCTCTTTATTTTCTTCTCACAGGAATTGTAATTATTTTATTCTTTCTTTGCTAATTTTCTGTCTCCCTGACCAGATTATAAGCTTCATAAGGACAAGGTCTTATCTTGTTCACTGTTGTATCCCTAATATGTACTCAGTACAATTAATTGGATGAATGAATAAAATAAATGAGAAAAAAAGTTAACACAACTGAGTGATACCAACAGGAAGTCATAAGAAAAAATGTACACACAATCGATAAACACAAGAGGTTGCTCAGGTTCCGTCTCATAATTTAAAAGGCAAGAGACGGCACTTTTCATATGTCAGATTGCCAGAATTTAGATGTTTGGCCATATCTCTTAGACTTGCCTAGAGTTTGGAAAAACAGGTTGTGGGATGGTAAATTAGTACAGTGATTTTAGGAAAAACAGGTTGTGGGATGGTAAATTAGTACAGTGATTTTAGAAAGCATTTGGCAGTATCCATCAAATTATAAAAGGCATATATTCATTGACCCAAGAATTCCAGACATAGACTTGCATGAGAATGCAAATAAATAACTTCCAAAGGGTTTATTGTAACATTTTTTTGTTACAGGGAGAATATGGAATAATAATATTTTAAGTACTAATATTAAGTAGCTAATATTTTATGTATGCACTGTGTTCCAGGACAGTTCTCATATACTTCACAGAGCAACTCTACAAAGTGGTTGTTATTATTATATTCCATTTTGCAAATAGGGTAATTAGCAGGTAACGTCCCCAAGGACCCACAGCCAGTGAGTGACAGAGCTGGGAATTTAACCCAGAGCTGTACACTTAATCATTACAGAAAGTTCCGTACATATGAACAAGTTCCATTCTGAGACCACGTTCTTAAGTCCAATTTGGTCATAAGTCCAACAAAGTTAGCCTAGGTAGTCAAACAAATACAATCAACTCGATAGTACTGTACTGTAATGGGTTTATAATACTTTTCACACAAATAATATGTAAAAAACACACAAAAATAAAACACTTTTAATCTTAACAGTACAGTACCTTGAAAAGCACAGTAGCACAGTTCGACAGCTGGAATATTAGGGGCTGGCCTCATCTGAGCAAGCAAGAAGAGTTACTGACTGGAAGGGGGAGAGGAGGTGGGAGATGGTAGACCTGAAGGGTCATCAGCAATAGAATATGGAGGGCAAGCTGCACAACTTGCAGAGGATGCATGCGCTTGACAATGTACGCCAGACACATGAACTAACTTTTTACATGATTGGACATGCAAACACACATTTGCATCTTTGAAAGCATCCAACTTGAAGTTTTGTATGTAGAGGACTTACTGTATCCTATACTGTTACTTGTGTGTTGGTCGCTTAGTCGTGTCCGACTCTTTGCGACCCAATGTACTGTAGCCCACCAGACTCCTCTGTCCATGGAATTCTCCAGACAAGAATACTGGAGTGGGTTACCATTTCCTTATCCAGGGGAACTTCTAGACCCAGGGATCGAACCCAGATTTCCTGCATGCAGTTCAGTTCAGTTCAATCGCTCAGTCATGCCCAATTCGTTGCGACCCCATGGACTGCAGCATGCCAGGCTTCCCTGTCCATCACCAACTCCTGGAGCTTGCTCAAACTCATGTCCATTGAGTCGGTAATGCCATCCAACCATCTCATCCTCTGTCACCCCTTCTCCTCTTGCCTTCAATCTTTCCCAATATTAGTCTTTTCCAATGAATCAGTTCTTCGCATCAGGTGGCCAAAGTATTGGAGATTCAGCTTCAGCATCAATCCTTCCAATGAATATTCAGGACTGATTTCCTTTAGGATTGACTGGTTTGATCTCCTTGCTGTCCAGGGGACTCTCCAGAGTCTTCTCCAACACTACAGTTCAAAAGCATCAATTCTTCGGCACTCAGCTTTCTTTATAGTCCAACTCTCACATCCATACACGACTATGGGAAAAACCATAGCTTTGGCTAGACGGATCTTTGTTGGCAAAGTAATGTCTGTGCTTTTTAATATGCTGTCTAGGTTGGTCATAGCTTTTCTTCCAAGGAGCAAGAGTCTTTTAATTTCATGGCTGCAGTCACCACCTACAGTGATTTTGGAGCCCGAGAAAATAAAGTCTCTCACTGTTTCCATTGTTTCCCCATCTATTTGCCATGAAGTGATGGAACCATGAAGTGATGATTTTTCCTGTAGTCATGTATGGACTATCAAGAATTACCCTCAGGCTTCATGGACTCATGTCCATTGAGTCGGTGATGCCATCCAGCTATCTAACCTTCTGTCGTCCCCTTCTCCTCCCACCTTCAATCTTTCCCAGCATCAGGGTCTTTTCAAAGGAGCCAGTTCTTCACACAAAGTGGCCAAAGTATTGGAGTTTCAGCTTCAGCAGCAGTCCTTCCAATTTGATCTCTGATTCCTCTACCTTTTCTAAATCCAGCTTGAACATCTGGAAGTTCACGGTTCACGTACTGTTGAAGCCTGGCTTGGAGAATTTTGAGCATTATTTGCCAGTGTGTGAGACGAGTGCAATTGTGCGGTAGTTTGAATGTTCTTTGGCATTGCCTTTCTCTGGGATTGGAATGAAAATGGACCTTTTCCAGTCCTGTGGCCATTGCTGAGTTTTCCAGATTTGCTGGCATATTGAGTGAAGCACTTTCACAGCATCATCTTTTGAGGACATTATGCTACGTGAAATAAGTCAGTCAGAGAAAGACTAATACTGTTAAGATCTCACTTATATGTGGAATCTAGAAACAAACAAACAAACAAACTCAGAACAGAGAGTAGAATTGCGGTAGCCAGAGAGATGGGGAGGAAAGTGTGATGGTGGTCAAAGGTACAAACTTCCACTTAGAAGAGGAATAAGTTCTGGGGATCTAATATGTGGCAGCATGATGTCTATAGCTAACAAAACTAAACTGTGTTTTTGAAAACTGCTAAGGGAGTAGATTTTAAATGCTCTCGCCATCTACACGCACTAAAAGAACTGTGTGAGGAGATAGACAAATCTTAGTCTATTTTGACTGCTATAACAGAAATACCATAGACTGGGTAGCTTATAAACAGTAGAAATTTATTCCTCACAGTTTTGGAGGCTAGTAAGTTCAAGATCAAGGTACTAGCAGGCTGGGGATCTGGTGAGGCGGTTCACTTCTTAGACAACTGTCTTTCTGCTATACGTTCCATAGTGGGTCTGACTTTACACCTGAAGAGATTAGGAGGCATGCCTTCCAATGCAGCAAGCCGTAAGACCTAAGACTTTAGTTTTCAGCCATGTCTCCACCAGATACTGATCTGCAAGGAGAAAGAAGGAAGTGACATCAAGGAGGAACAAAGGAGGAAGAGACCCGCCACCCTTCAAGTTCCTGCATCTGCTCATTCCCAGTCCCCTCCATTCCCACCTTCTAGTGGTCAGATTGTCCTACCTCTCCTTGAATTTAGGGAGGCAACAAATTTCTTCTTTTTCCCTGCACCAGTTCAAGTTTAGTCCCATGCAACCAACATGGCTTCCATCCCACTCTTCTTCCCCTGGGAAGGAAGCGGCACTAAATTGTAGTGGAAGGAATTTGGACTTCAGAGTAAGCTCCTCGACAAGATGTGGCTAAAACAATATGTTATGCTATTTGAGCTTTAGAAACTGTCAGAAGCACTGCAGAGAGGATAAGAGACTGGGCTGTTGTCTCAAACACCACAGTACATTCAGGCTGCTATTGTCCTGGAGGACAAAGGTCTTAGATCTATTTGAGAAAAGGAAACAAACCACAAACACTGTATGTTCATTTTCAGTTCACTCACTCTTGACATAATAACAAAAAGGACAATTGATGAATGAAAATTCTCTTCTCCGCCAGTCATGCTTTCTAATTTCAACATTTTACAGTTGCATTTGTCTTTTAGAACACAGTCTGCACATTCTTATGGTTCAAAATTCAAAAGGTTCAAAAAGGGATACAGTAAAAATTCTTCCTCTCATCCTTCTCCCTGGCTCAGTCCTTCCTATGCCCCCAGGCAACCAGGGTAGCCAGTAAAGAAATCTTTCCAGAGATACTTTCCACGTGTACTTGGTGCATGATGTGTCGCTCCAGAACTTAGCAGCTTCAAGTAACAAGCATTTGTATCCTCTCTAGATTCTACTGGCCAGCTGGGTAGTTCTTGGCCAGGCTTACTCAGTGGGATGGATGACCTAGAATGGCCTCAGTCACATGTCTGGCAGTTGGCAAGCTGTTTAGACTGGGGAGTCTTCACATATCTGGAAGCTGGCTTAATGTCAATGTCAGCATGAGTGACAGACACCCACCTCCCACCATGCAGCAGGCTAGTCCAGCCTCCCTCTTGAGACGACAGGAGATTCCCAGCAGTGAGGGTATGCTCCGATGCACGAGCATTCTTGGAGCCTCTGCCTTCATCATGCTTGCTAATGAACCTCCGGCAAAGCAAATTAAATCAAAGCAAATGGCCAAGTCCTGATTCAAGGGGTCTGGAGAAATAGACTCCATGTTTTGATGGCAAGAGTGTTACTTTTTCTTTTTTTTAATATGTTTGTTGCTGTTTGTTCGTTGGTGTTTTGGCTGCGTTGGGTCTTCATTTCCGTGCTCAAGCTTTCTCTAGTTTCAGCAAACAGGGGCTCCTCTCTAGTCACAGTGCACAGATTTCTCATTGCAGTGGCTTTTTTTCACTGCAGAGCACTGGCTTTAGGGTGCCCAGGCTTCAGTAGTTGCAGCACGTGGGTTTAGTTGCCCCGCAGTGCATGGAATCTTCTTGGACCAGGGATTGAGTCCGTGGCAGGCAGATACTTAACCACGGGCCACCAGGGAAGTCTGGAAAGAGCTTTAAAATCACATTGCAAAAGGGCATCCATTCAGGGATGAGTAGAATTCGTGACTTTTTAATTTTTTTGCAGTCTACCACAGCATATGTTTGTTAGTATATCAACTCTGTGTGTGTTTATACTTTTTCCTATTTTTTTACAGAAATGGTAGCACACTGTTTTATGGCTTTTCATAAGTATTTAAAACTGGTTTTACAAGCCTTGATGTCTACTATAACGTAAAAGTTATAGATGATTAAGACAGATTGTTGTCAAACAATTGGACAGGAGACTTATCTCTTGATGTCAAGTGAAACGGAAGGGTCTGTAATTTACGATAGAGAATAAAACAGACTTCACTTTAGTTTTACTGGGTACTTTTGCCTTAGTTGACTCATCAGCTACTCAAGGATCTTGGTATAATTCTCAAAGATGGCAAAGTCAGTTTCTCACAGAAGTACCCACACAGTATCTGAATAACCGAAGTTGTTTTTGGTCCAAGGATTTCCTTCAAGATCTCTGTTTATGGAGTAGGAAATGGCAACCCACTCCAGTACTCTTGCCTGGAAAATCGCATGGACGGAGGATCCTGGTAGGCTACAGTCCATGGGGTCACAGAGTCGGACATGACTGAGCAACTTCACTTTCACTTTTGAAACCACGCATGACTCTACAGGGTCCTCCTGGGTACAAAAACTCCTCTGGGTCCCCTGCTTCTTGTCTGTAGATATAAGGCTTTAGTTTCCTAGGCCTTCTCCTTCCACAAAGCAGATTCAAACAGTTACTAATTAGGGGAGTGAGGGAACGCAGAAACAAAGGAAAAGCAGTCAAGGAACAGTAGTTTAGTGATAAAACAGAGTGTTAGTTCCAACTAAAGGAATACATGTAACCATCTGACGCACAGCTGTGGACTGTTCGCAGGAACCAAGACCTCCACTCCTATGGAAGATGGTGACTGCCTGCTGAGCACAACAGGTAGACCCCGGACCCAGTGTAGCTTGAAGGTTGATGACTGACATTCCCGAAACACCATCTTGTTACCTCACCACCAACCAATCAGAAGAATGTCATGCACCCTACAGCCATCACCTCACATGTTGCCTTTAAAAACCCTTCCTTGAAAGCCATTGGTGAGTTGGGGTTTTTTTAACACAAACCACCTATTCTGCTTGATCCTCCAATAACCTTTCTCTGCTCCAAACGCCAACATTTGGGTTAGGTCTCACTGTGCACTGAACACACAGACTTGGGTTGGCCAATATTACCCCTATCTGTGGCCAAGCAGATCGATGACTTCTTGATTTCTTGAGGTTTACAGATTCTAAAAGTCTCATTTTCTCCATTATTAAAATGTAGCTAAACTTCTTATATATTTGAACTGGGTATATAATCTATGTTAAGTTTTGCATTACCTATGCTGAATATTTTCCTGATGCTAACTATATTTAATACATTCTATAAGAATTTTGTTAAAATTATGTATTCAAATAATAATGTCATTAAAGAAAACATTCAAAACATAAAAAAAAAAAGATCTCTGTTTAATTAGTGTGTATGTGTGTGTATGTGCGCTTAGTCGGGTCCAACTCTCTGTGACCCCATAGACTGTAGCCCCCCCAGGCTCCTCTGTCTATGGAATTTTCCAGGCAAGAATACTGGAGTGGGTTGCCGTTTCCTACCCCAGGGGATTCTCCAGACCCAGGGATCAGACCTTACATCTCTTGCATCTCCTTCATTGGCAGGTAGATTCTTTACCACTGAGCCGCCTGGGAAGCCTAATTAGAGCTGATTCCCTTCTCTAAAGAAGACTCATCTTTCAGTTATCCTTTGTCCAAGATCAGACTCTCCTCCTTCAGGTCTCAAATATCACCTTCTCCAGAAAGTCTTCCCACCCAAAATAGAGGAGTACCCCCTGAGACTTCCCTGGCAATCCCGTGGTTAATACTTCATGCTTCCACTGCAGGAGTCACAAATTCAATGCCTGGTCAAGGAACTAGGGTTCTGCATGCTTCATAACGTGGCCAAAAAAAAAAGTACCCCACTTCAACTCCCAGCTTTCCCTTCCTTTCCAGCTTCATTCTTTCCCATAGCACAATTACCACCTGACCAGGTATATATTTATTTGTTGATCTGTTTATTATCCATCTATACTTAGCTCTAGGATATTCTCTTGTTTACTCCTGTATCCCCTGCACCTAAAACAGCACACACATAGAAGGCCCTTGATGCATATTTATTGAATCGATGAAAATAGCAAATATTTCCGCATATTAGTTATCTTACTACACCCCAATGACCTCATCTATAAGATGGAGGGTTGTTTTTTTTTTCTAGGCTTCACCACATGCCCTGTGGCATCTTAGCTTCCCAACCAGGGATCAAACTTGTGCCCCTTACAGTGAAAGCAGGGAGTCTTAACTACTGGACAGCCAGGGAAGGAGACTCTTAACACCTCATTCAGAGGGTTCCACGCAAAGTAAGTGAGTTATTTATGTATGACACCTCATATAACACATGACATCTAGACAGACATCTATTGCTCTGTTGATTGGAAAATGCACTCACAGGGAATTCCCCAGTGGTCCAGTGGCTAGGACTTGGCACTTTCACTGTCTGGTCCCAGGCTTGATTCCTGGTCGGGGGACTAACAAGCTGTAAACCATGTGACTTGGCAAAAAAAAAAAAAAGAGAGAGAAAAAATACATTCACAGCTTTCACTTATACAAGGGCATACACTTCATAAGAGCAAGTAGTCCTTGTCTTGTCCCAAATGTCCTTTCTTGGGACATTTGAACTTCAGTGTGTATCAAAACCTTGTAAAAAGAAGAAAGTTAGGTTTTCATAAGGTTACTCTGGACTTCCCTTGCAGTATAGCAAACCAAACACATGGGCTTGTCTTCTTCCTCTCTTGATACTCCACCAAAATTAGAAAAAGGAACAGCACAGGGAGCTCAGTTCAGTGCTCTGTGATGACCTAGAGATGTGGGATGGGGCGGGGGATGGGTGGGAGGGAGGCTTCAGAGGGAGGGGATATATGTATACATCTAGCTGATTCACTTTGTTGTATAGCTGAAACTAACATTACATTGTGAAGGAAGTATACTCCAATAACAAAGTTAAATTAAAAAAAATAAACAGAACTAAACTCATAACATTGAGGAGAACAGCATGGGCCATCAGTGGATGGTGGATTTCAGTGAATTTCTGGAAGATGTACACTGGATAGAAATGCCTTGGTGGATGGAGTGGAAGAAACCACAGACAAGAATAAGCATTGGCAGATACAGCCAACCCACTGAACAGAATGCCAGGAAGTAGGGTACCTCCGACAGAGAGTAGAAGCAAGACGGGAAGGCTGTCAGGGAATTATGTCAGGGAATAATGAAAGTCCATCTGTTGAGCAACTGTACCCATCAGCTGCCCCCACTCCCATACCCTGTTCTTCCTTCCTCACTCCTGTGCCAGTAGAGAGCCAACCATTTAGACCTAGCCAAAAAGCATGTTCTCCAAAGAAACTGAATGAACTGTAGCTAAAGGGAGTGTTGGTGCCCCAGAGGAGAGGCCTCTCCATTCTGCCGTTTAAGGTTTCACACAACCCAAAGGCTAGCTCCTGGCCCATTCACTCATCCTAAAGCATCACATGAAATCAGCAAGTCCCACCCAGGTACATAGATGGACCAATCAGGAGAGAGGCTTTGTGAACAAAGAGGAAATGCCCACTGTCTGCTATGTGTAATAACCAAACTTGCCTTCACTGATAGATGTAAAACCTTAGCCAAGGATGAAGACCAGCAGCATGGAAGAGAAAGAAAACCATTCCTACACAGAAAGCCAAAGTCAGTCGTTCAGTGGGGGCTGGGACATTCTTCTTAGAGGGGGAAAGACAGACCAACAGAGAAAGAAGTAAAGGAGGAAGGGGAAACATTTACTCATCATGTACATCTGCCCTTGGTGGAGAGCACAGAAGTGATAAGATCAACCCCTCACTTCTACTTGTAGGGATGGGAGAGGACTTCACAGAGAGAATTTATCTGAGGAGTTCTTGGATGGTGTGACAGTTAATTTTATGTGTCAACTTGATAGTGCCACCACAGTGTCTGAATATTTGGTCAAACATATCTGGATGTTTTTGTGAGGGTATTTTTTGGATGCTGCTGCTGCAGCTAAGTCACTTCAGTCGTGTCCGACTCTGCAACCCCATAGATGGCAGCCCACCAGGCTCCCCCGTCCCTGGGATTCTCCAGGCAAGAACACTGGAGTGGGTTGCCATTTCCTTCTCCAATGATGCATGAAAGTGAAAAGTGAAAGTGAAGTTGCTCAGTCGTGTCCAACTGTTAGCGACCCCATGGACTGTAGCCTACCAGGCTCCTCCGTCCATGGGATTTTCCAAGCAAGAGTACTGGAGTGGGGTGCCATTGCCTTCTCCTTTTTGGATGTGATTGACATTTATTTATTTATTTTGAAAAAGTATTTATTTATTTATTTATTCATTTGTCTGTGCCAGATCTTAGTTGAGGCATGTGAACTCTTAGTTGCAGCATATAGGATTTAGTTCCCTGACCAGGAATTGAACCCAGGTCCCCTGATTTGGGAGTTCAGAGTCTTAGCCCCTGGACCACTAGGACCAAGATTGACATTTAAATTAGTGGACTTTGGACTTCCTTTGTGGTCCAGTGGTTAAGAATCTGCCTGCCAATGCAGGGGACATGGGTTTGATCCCTGGTCTGGCAAGAGTCCCAGAATTGTGGTGCTTTCAAATTGTAATGCTGGGGAAGACTCTTGAGAGTCCCTTAGACTACAAGGAGATCCAACCAGTCAATCCTAAAGGAAATCAACCCTCAATACTCACTGGAAGTACTGATGCTAAAGCTGAAGCTCCAATACTTTGGCCACCTGATGTGAAGTGCTGACTCATTGGAAAAGACCCTGATGCTGGGACTGAAGGCAGGAGGAGAAGAGGGTGGCAGAGGATGAGATGGTTGGATAGTCTCACTGACACAATGGACATGAGTTTGAGCAAACTCCAGGAGATAGTGAAGGACAGAGAAGCCTGGTGTACTGCAATCCATTGGGTAGCAAAGAATCAGACACGACTTAATTACTGAACAACAGCTGGGAAGATTCCACATGCCTTGGGGCAGCTAAACTTGAGAACGACAACTACTGGAGCCCGCGTGTCCTAGAGCCCATGCTCTGCGACAAGAGAACCCACTGCAATGAGAAGCCCATGTATTGCAACTAGAGAGCAGTCTCTGTTCGCCAGACCTAGAAAAAGCCTGAAGGTAGCAACAGAGATCCAAGGCAGCCAAAATAAACAATAAATATTAATAAATACATTAGTGAACTTTGAGAAAAGCAGATTACTTACTCTCCATAATGTGGGTGGCCCTCATACAATCAGCTGAAAATCTTAACAGACCAAAGACTGACTTCCCTCAAGCAAGAGGGGATTCTCCCCAGTAGATGGCCTTTAGACCTGACCTGTAACTTTGGCTCTTCTCTGGGTCAGCAGACTTCCCACTGGGCAGATTCTGAAGTTGCCAGTTTATGTTATCATGAGAGATAATTCCTTAAAATAATCTCTCTTTCTGTCTCTCTCTCTCCATGTATATTTATATATGTTCTGTTTCTCTGGAGAACCCTAATTAACACAAATAGGTATCTCTGGCCCTCTCTGAGGGCACTCCTGGGCCATTTTGCTCACGGCAAAGGTGGGTATTTGACAGTAGATGTTAGAGAGTCAACCAAGGACTAAGTTGAGACAGTAGTTCTATGCCAGGGAGGCAGAAATAAAACCAGGAAATTGCTTGTCACAACAGAGGCGGTTTAAGAGCAAGCTTGGGCATGAGGCTAAGCCCTGGGGTTGTACTGCTAACTGTTGATGAGTGATATTCTAAGGAAGAAGATAGTAGAGTCATAATTTCTTTATCTCAACTGTCCCAAACGCTGCCCAGAAGTATGGCTGCTAAGGGAGCTGAGAAGACCACGCCTGGTTGGAAAGTCAGAGAGGGCTTCTCTGAGGAAGGGATAATTACCTGAGATCAAAGGAGAAGTGGGAGTCAACCAGCAATGGGGGAAAGCCTTCCGGCTAGAGGGAACGGCATGCAGGAAAACCCAGACTGGGAGGAGGTTTGTAGAGCTGAGAAGTCCAGTGAGGCTGGAGTGAGATGGATGGAGAAGAAAGTGGTGCAGCTGAAACTGAAACAGTAACAGGAGGAGGTCATTGACATTGTAGGTCAACGTAAGGAACATGGGCAGTATTTTAAGGCACCTGGAAAATGATGGAATGGTTTTCATCAGTAAAGTGGCCTGTGTATTTCTTCAGCTACTTTTCCTGTCTCCCCCTCCCTCCTCTCCTGCTGCAACTTGACTAACACTTATGTGAGCGTGCTGGATATTTCCACGGGTCACAAAAAACACTCTACTCATTTTTTGTCAGCCTTTTTTCTCTCCATTCTTCAGCGTGGACAATTTCTATTGCTACGTCTTCAACTTCACGGATCTCTTCTTCTGCAGTCTCTAGTTGGTCGTTTACCCCACCCAGTGTAGTTTTCAATTTAGATACTGTAGTTTTCATCTCGCAGAGTTTAATTTGGGTCTTTTTAAGAACGATGTTTCATTTCTCTCCTCATCTTGCTCCTGTTTGCCTCTAGCTCCTTGAACCTGCGGAACAGATGTATTTTCTTCTTTCTTCTTTTAAATACCCTTGTCTGCTAATTCCATTATCTCTGTCAATACTGAATCAGTGAATAAACTCCGTGAGATGAAAACTACAATATCTAAATCTATGAAGACATAGCAATAGAAACTGTCCACACTGAAGAACGGAGAGAAAGAAGGCTGACAAAAAAACGAGCATTTTTGTGACCTGTGGAAATAGCAGTGACTTGACAAATTGGGGAGGGAGGGGAGCCACAGGGCCCAGTCTGTTAAGGGAGAAGCCCTTGTATTTGATTTGATGTTTCGGGCTACACCTGTGGGTGCAGGACCATCATTCCCCAACCAGGGACTGAACTTGTACCCCCTGCACTGGGAGCCTGGTCTTAACCACTGAGCCTCCAAGCAGTCCCTTCTTTATTTCTCTTTTGAACTGAGGCAAAATTCATATAACATGAAATTAACCACTTTATACAATTCAGTGTACACTTTTAAATGAATTTAGTTTTTATGCATTTATAATTAAAATGCACTATTTATACTGCTGTGCAGCGATCACCCTGTCAAGTTCTGAAAGATTTTCATCAGCCTAAAAGGAAACCCTGTATTCAGTGACCAGTCACTCCCCATCCCCCATCCCACCCACACCCCAGAGAGAAGCCCTTTTTTGCCCAAGATTTCTGAGTGCCAGGGTTGGCACTAAGAGTATTTTTTTGAGGGTTTGAGGCTGGGAGGAAAGACACATGAGCTCTAGGATCAGACAGGAGCAGGTTCTAAAGCCAACTGTATCACTTTTCTGTGTGACCCTGGTCTACTTGTTTACGCTTTCCAAGCTTCAAGTTGGGGATAACATCTACTTTGCATTCAATGTTGAAATATCTGGAGGGGAATACTTCTTAAGAACTGAGACTCAGGTATGGTGGCTGTTGGTCCTCACATAGCCCCCTGTCTTCCAGGGTCTCCATGGAGGGCTCTACGAAGCTAAACTTGGTCATGAGGTCCTTCCATCAGCCTTTAGTAGCAGGGAAGCCTAGGGAAATTACATTCAAGCTTATTTCAGGACATCAGCCTCTATTTGCAATAATACTTAATTCCGTGCTTGGCTTGTAGATTCTTAAGAATAAATGAATACAGAAGGCAGTCATTACCTCCACAGGCAATTCTGGAGAGATGTTGGGGATTTTTTTTTAATTACTTCATTATTTTGGCTGTGCTGGGTCTTTGTTGCTGCATGTGGGCTTTCTCTAGCTGCAGGGATCAGGGGTTACTCTCTAGGTGCGGGGCTCAGGCTTCTCATTGCAGTGGCTTCCTGTTGTGGAGCGCAGACTCTAGGGCTCGCCAGCTTTGGTAGTGGTGGCACACAGGCTTAGTTGCCCTGCAGCTTGCGGAATCTTAGTTCCTGGATCAGGAATTGAACCAGTGTCTCCTGCATTGGTAGGTGGATTCTTAACCCCTGGTGATACAGTTGGCTTTAGAACCTGCTCCTGTCTGATCCTAGAGCTCATGTGTCTTTCCTCCCAGCCTCAAACCCTCAAAAAAATACTCTTAGTGCCAACCCTGGCACTCAGAAATCTTGGGCAAAAAAGGGCTTCTCTCTGGGGTGTGGGTGGGATGGGGGATGGGGAGTGACTGGTCACTGAATACAGGGTTTCCTTTTAGGCTGATGAAAGTCCAGACATGTTGGGAATTGACTCTGAATTCTTCCACTGAAGTTTCATGATGGCAGAAGAGAGTGAGTGGGAACCCTGGGCATGGACCATGTTTATCCCATGGCCTTGTGTGCCCTCAGAGGCACTGACACCCAGTCTAAGAGGTGTAGCTGTGGCATAGTCACTGGGGTCCTTGCCCTTCCCCAGTGGGAAGGGAAACTCTCCCCCATGCTCTCAGGGCGCTCACGATGTGCACTCATCACTATTGGTCACGTGGGTTCCAGCCTTTCCTAGGTTCTGATCTGTGAGTCCATAAGTGGATTCTGACGGTTGGGGATGATCTGGTCTGGGCTTTTAGGCTGAAGGAGCAAACTGAGAGGGGCTTTGGTTCTTGGGAAGTGAGCCACTTCAGAGAAATCTTAGCAGCACAGTCTCAACAAACTCTGGAGTCCCAAGGTGAATGCAAAGCTGGCCTTTCTTCAAGAGCCTACTGGGGGACTTCCCGGGCGGTGCAGTGGCTAAGACTCTGCGCTCCCAGTGCAGGGGGCCCAGCTTCGACCCCTAGTTCCCGCATGATGCAACTGTGAGTTTACATACTGCAACTAAATATCCCAAATGTAGCAACTAAGATCCAGTGCACCCAAATAAATAAATATTAAGAAAGGAAAAAAGAAAAAGAAAGAAAGGAAAGAAGAAGACCCTACTGGGCATAGCAGAGCCAAGCAAAGACCTGTGGACCTCAAACTCCTGGGAGTGATCAGATCTGGTCCTGCAATCAGACAAGACAGTTGATTCCAGTGCCAGTGGTCAGACATAATGTGCCCTGTTTAAGGCAGTGCTAGCGAGAGGTCCCCAGAGCTGGGAAGAGTTGGAGTCTGTTTCTGTGATGCTGGTGAAGTCCCCAGAATGTAGTTCTGGGCCCTGGGGAAGGCTCTGGGGTCACAAAGCTGTGACTTATTCAGAAGACATGGTTTGCTGGACTTCAGAGTTTCGGGGAGAAGAGACCTGGGTTTCTTAGGGGTTGGGAGCTGGGGGTGCTGGGGGCTTGACCAGATAGAGGGTCACAGAATTTCCACTGTGAGTTTTCCAAAGGAGCTCTTCTTTTATTAGAGAGCCCCCAAATCTTGTCAAAATTCAGTAACAACCTCCTCACTGTTTGACGGCAGGTAAGACAAGGTTCACTGATAGCTCATTAACCAGAGCACAGAGTAAGGCACCAACATGAGTCTTTCTGAAAGGCTTTTAGCGTTACAGAATGAAGGCAGGGGTTGGGTGCCATCAGTGGCTGTGGAACTCTTCCCAAGTCTTGGGCTGATCCCTGGAGACCACCTCTAGAAGGAAAGGGCTGCCAGAAGCTCTAATGACTAATGGGCCTCAGTTTGATCACCTATGTGAAAAAAGTGGCCCTAGACTATCTGCTAGTGAGGACTTGTTTCTCCCTGTCTCTCCTTTTTCTCTGTCAGAAGACCTCTGGAGAAATGTGAAGGGTGTTCGTCTGCTTTGTTCATCCGGGGAGCGGTCAGCCTTGGTCTTTGTTCTAGTAGTAGTTTTCCCTGCAGGCTTGGTAATGACACCCATCTTTTGAAGAGCAGGAAGGTGGTGAAAGGTGCACAGCACCGCGTGGGTGGATGAAGAGAGGACACCTGAGATCTTAGAAGGGGAGGCAGCGCCCTCTGGAACTGGATATTCAGCAAAGCCAAAGGTATATGATGAGTATAGGTTTGGATATTCTGAGTATGAAAAACTTGGGTTGAAGAGGAAAACTTAAAATTTTACATAACCTGCTCCTTCTGCCTCTGTAACCAAGCTTGCTCCTTGCAAAGTCTGAATCGCATAGGTCACGTGGTCTCAGAAAGTGGGGACTTACAATATTAGGAGCTGGAGCTTATCTCACTCACCCTTGTCCTGCTCTTTGCAATTGCCCAGCCCTTGCAGACCTGCTTAATCATGCCTGTCCGTGTAAAGGTCAGGCATCCCCTCCCCATCTTGACTGCTGTGTCCGTGCTCATGAAACCCCTTAGTTTAAACCAGCCTATTAGCAGCTAGTGTTGCCCACTACAGTCTGTCTGTAAAAACTCTGTAACCCCTTCGTTTATTCGGGGCTCAGAGCTTAGAGTGTTAACTCCTGTGAGCCCGCCAGTCTAATAAACCTGAGTTCTCCAACTCTCCGAGTGTGGTGCCTGGTTTCTCGAATACTGGTTTCTGCAACAGTGTGACACCCAGGCAAGATAGTCTGGTCAGCACTTGGCGAGGGAGCTCTGTTTAGAGACATAGATCTTGGCGCTGTGGGCCCCTGGTGGGTGAGTGAAATGGAGGAGCAACTGAGCGGCCTCGGGGACACTGTGAGAGTGAGGAGGAGGGCCAGGGGAAGGTCCACAGTGAGGAGCTGGGCAGAGAGCGAGCAGAGGAGAGTGAGAAGACAAAGCTGGGATGGAAGGAGGAGAACCAGGAGAGCACAGGGGCCTGGCAGCCTGGGCAAGAGCGTGTTTCCAAAAGGAAGAAATGGGCAACAATGTTTAGTGCTTCCAAGAAGCTGTGAACAGAGACCACTGGGTTTTGCAACATGGGACCATTGGTGATGATCTTAGGGAGAGCAGAAACGTGCCCAAAGCACAAGCTAAGTCCCAACCTGTGCTCAGCCACCCCTGGGGAAGGCCCAGCATTTTAGACCCTGCCTAGGGAAAATAGTGTCACAAACCCTCATGTACCCACTATTGCTTAATTCTCCAAGGCCTTAAGAGGTGATGGGTGTCACCTGTCAGGTGCCCTTGTTGCCACTTTGCTATTCTCAAGGTTACTTTCTTTTCTTGCTCTTCTTCCCCTTGTCCTTCAGTGACCCCAGTGCTTGGATCACAGACCTAGATTAGATGTCAGAAAATGTGATCCCCGTTGCTGGGGGGAGAGATGTCAGCGATTAGTGTGTAGCCAAAGAGAGAAAGGATAGTTTTAATTTTATTGTTTATTATGAAAAATAGAAAATCTATACTGGACTGGGGAGCCTAGTGGGCTGCCGTCTATGGGTTCGCACAGAGTCGGACACGACTGAAGCGACTTAGCAGCAGCAGCAGCAGCATATAATAGTAGAGGAAAAATACACAATGTACCTCCATGTACCCATCGTCCAGTTTCAACGGTTTTTACCTTATAGTCAGTTTTCGTTTCATCAACAAACCACACATTTCTCTTCGGTAGAATTTTGAAGCAACTCTCAAGCATCGTACAATTTCATCATCTGTAAGTATTTCCTTATGTATCTCATAAAGACTTTTTTAAAAAGCCCAAGACAATTATCACACCTAAAAAAATTTAGCAGCAGGAGAAGACAATTTTTATGTGGATAAAACATAGGATAAGAAGTAGGGAGATCTTTTTTTAAAACAACAACAACAAAAAAAAACAATTAGCTGTGCAAGACCTCAGGCAAGATAGTTAACTTTCCCATAGCTCAATAGTTACTTACACATAGAGACAGGAGTATTTGCCTCAGATAAATAACGTTGATTATATTTATAGAAGGGATTTATTTGCTAAAAAAAAAAAGAGGGTTTTTAGAATATTTATTTATTTATTTGGCTATGCAGGCTCATAGTTGCAGCACACAGGATCTTCAATCTTCATTGCAATATGTAGGATCTAGTTCCCTGACCAGGAATTGAACCTGGGGCCCTGCATTGATAGTGGAGAGTCTTAGCCTTTGGACTGCCAGGGAAGTCTCTAAAAAAAAATTTTTTTAAAGTAGTTTTGTGTCACATAAATAGACCCACAGACATAGAAAACAAACTTAGAGTTACCAAAGGGCAGGGGGAGGGATAGAGTAGGAGTCTGGGATTAACAAACTACTGTATATAAAATAGATAACCAACAAAGACCTACTATACAGCACAGGGAACCACACTCAACATTTTGTAATAACCTCTAAGGGAAAAAGAATGTGAAAAAAATAGAAATATGAATATGTATAACTGAATAACTAAATAACTGAATATATGTATAATACATACATATGTATGTAGAACAGAATAATACACCTGAAATTAACACAACATTGTATATCAGTTATACTTTAATAAAAAATTATTTGAGATTTGGTAATAATTTTTTCACCCTTGACTCGGTTTCCCTGGTGGCTCAGATGGTAAAGAATCCGCCTGTAATACGGGAGACCTGGGTTCAGTTCCTGCGTTGGGAAGATCCCCTGGAGGAGGGCATGGCCAGAGGAGCCTAGAGGGCTACAGTCCGTGGGGTCACAAAGAGTTGGGTATAACTGTGCGACTAAGGACACAGAATACTATTTTAAAGAACCTTAAATAGAGGAAAAGCTTTATGTGCAAAAAAAAACATAGCTTTATTTCTTAAACTTTCAAAGTACTTTTATCTGGCCTTTTATTTACCTGTATAACCAAGGTAGGGAAAGGTAAGGGTTATTTTTCAGGTAGAGAAATGGAGGACCAAAGCCATATGAGTCATTTGTTCGCAGACAGGAAGTCAGGGGATTCAGCCAGAGTTGGAAGGGTTAGAACTTTGTGGATGATAGGAAGCCAGCCAAGGCGAGCATGAAAAGAGGGCACCGATGAACCCCTCGGAGTGCGCGCTCGACTCTGTCCTGCCACTTGCCTGACCTGGGGCACAGGCAGTCCTACCTTAGCCCTTTCACTTCCACAAAAGTTCCGGCCTCAGAGGGGTGGAGAGGTGGAGTTTGAATACCTCTAAAAGGACACTATCTTTGCCATCAAATAAAGATTTCCGCTTTAATTCTTTTGCGGGGTGGGGGGGGGGGGGGGTGGGACGTGGCGCCTGAGGCATGTGGCATCTTAGTTCCCGCATCAGGGATGGAGCCCGTGCCTCCTGCCAGGAAATTCTCTGCTTTGATATTAATACTGCTTTTATTAATGTGTTTATTTTACTTTGCACTTACCATCCCAGTAATTTTAACCTCTTGGAGTCATTTTGTTTTAGGTGGGTCTCCTGCAAGCAGCATGTAGTTTGACCGTTGTTTCTCCCCCCATTCTGAGTCTTTTCACTGGGGCAGCATAAACCATTGATGACTATTGCCTAACTGATCTATTTGTGGTCTTCCTACCCCAAGCCCACAACCCTAGTCTAATCGTGAGAAAAACACCAGATAAATCGAATGTGAGGGATGTTCTACAAAATATCTGATCAGTACTTCTCAAAACTGTCAAGGTCATCAAAATAAGGAAAGTCTGAGAAACTGTTACAGCCAAGAAGAGCGTAAGGAGACGGGATGACAAAATGTAACATGATATCAGAGATAAGATTCTGGAACAGAAAATAGATGTTACCTTAAAACCAAAGGACTCTGAATAAAGTACAGACTTTTTTTTTTTTTAAGCTGTCCCATAAAATAACTCTGGGCATAAATGGCTTTACTAGTAAATTCTACCTAACATCTAAGGAAAAAACAATGCCAATTCTACACAAAATCTTCCAGAAAATAGAAGATGAGGAAACACTTCCATGTGTATAGATAAACAATTGTTGTTTAGTCACTAAATCATGTCTGACTCTTTTGCAACCTCATGGACTGTAGCCCGCCAGGCTCCTCTGTCACTGGAATTCTCCAGGCAAGAGTACTAAAGTGACCATTTCCTTCAACAGAGAATCTTCCTCACCCAGAGATCTAACCCAAGTCTCCTGCATTGCAGGCAGATTCTTTACCATCTGAACCAGCAGGGAAGATCAAGGACAAGGAAGCTTGATGTGCTGCAGTCCATGAGGTTTCAAAAAGTCATACATGATTTAGTGACGGAACAACGACAACAAAGACTTGTACATAATGTTCATAAGAGGCAAAAACTGGAAACAATCCAAATACCCAGCCACTGGTGAATGGAGAAGCTAATTGTGATCTATCTACACGGTGGAATACTACTCAGCAGTGAAAAGGAACAAACTGGGCTTCACTTGAACTTTAGATCTTCCTTAGACAAATCAAAGGTAACCCATTAGGCTCCTCTGTCCGTAGGAGTCTCCAGGCAAGAATACTGGAGTTGGTTGCTATGTCCTCCTCAAGGGGATCTTCCCAATCCAAAGATCAAACCTCTGTCTCTTATGTCTCCTGCACTGGCAGACAGGTTCTTTACCACTAGCACCAGCTGGGAAGGTTCAATATGTACATAAGTTTTACCACACATATATATAAACAAACAGTAAAAGAATCATTAACCTAAGTGTAAGAATTGAACAAACAGGAGAAAATCTAAGGACTTTGAGATAGGAACAGATTTCTTGACTACACAAAATGGCATGAACTCTAAAAGGAAAAAATTAATAAATTGGATTGGGTTAAAATTATAAATGTTTTCTCTTCAAATGACACCAAAAATCAAATGAGATGTCAAGACACAGGCTGAGAGAAAATATTTGTGAGACATTATATTCATCAAAGGACTTGTACACATAATAGTAAAGAACTCTTACCACTCATTTATAGGAAGATAACAACCTAAGGAAAGTTGGCAAAATATTTCAATAGACACTTCATCAAAGAACGTATGAAAAGTGAAAGTCACTCAGTCATGTCCAATTCTTTGCGACCCCATGGACTGTGGCCTGCCAGGCTTCCCTGTCCATGGAATTCTCCAGGCAAGAGTACTGGAGTGGGTTGCCATTTCCTTCTCCAGGGGATCTTCCCACCCCGGGGATCAAACCCAGGTCTCCTGCATTGCAGATGGATTCTTTACTGTTTGAGCCACCAGGGAAGCCATTAATGAGTGGCAAATAACACCTTCACCAAAAATCATCTATATGAGTCATATATTTGGTGAAGAGTAAATAACATCATTAGTCACTGGGGAAATGAAAATTAAAACAATGAGATGCCACTGCACCCAGCTGAATGATTAAAATTGAAAATATTGAGAATACCAAGCATTGACAGGAATAGGGAGGAACTGAAACCCTTTTGCACTGCTAGTGGGAGTGCAAAATGGTCCCAGCACCTCAGAAAACAGGAGGCTCTTATAAAGTTAAGCGTAGATTTACTATATGACCCAGCAAATCCACTCCTGGGCATTTTCCCAAGAGAGAAGGAAGTTCGTACAAAGACTTGTATGAAATTGAAAGACACTTGCTCCTTGGAAGAAAAACTATGACAAACCTAGATAGCGTATTAAAAAGCAGAGACATCACTTTGCTGACAAAGGTCTGCATAGTCAAAGTTATAGTTTTTCCTGTAGTCATATATGGATGTGAGAGTTGGACCATAAAGAAAACTGAGTGCCAAAGAATTGATGCCTTTGAATTGTGGTGCTGGATAAGACTCTTGCGAGTCCCAGGGACAGCAAGAAGATCAAACCAGGCAATCCTAAAGGAAATCAACCCTGAATGTTCCTTGGAAGGACTGACGCTGAAGCTGAAGCTCCAAAACTTTGACCACTTGATTCGAAGAACTGACTCACTGGAAAAGACCCTGATGCTGGGCAAGACTGAGGGCAGGAGTAAAAGGAGGGGCAACAGAGGATTAAGTGGTTTGATGGTACCACCGACTCAATGGACATGAGTTTGAGCAAACTCTGGAAGATGGTGAAGGACAAGGAAGCTTGATGTACTGCAGTCCATGAGGTTGCAAAAAGTCGTACATGATTTAGTGACGGAACAACGACAACAAAGACTTGTACATAATGTTCATAAGAGGCAAAAACTGGAAACAATCCAAATACCCAGCCACTGGTGAATGGAGAAGCTAATTGTGATCTATCTACATGGTGGAATACTACTCAGCAGTGAAAAGGAACAAACTGGGCTTCACTTGAACTTTAGATCTTCCTTAGACAAATCAAAGGTAACCCATTAGGCTCCTCTGTTCGTAGGAGTCTCCAGGCAAGAATACTGGAGTTGGTTGCTATGTCCTCCTCAAGGGGATCTTCCCAATCCAAGGATCGAACCTCTGTCTCTTATGTCTCCTGCACTGGCAGACAGGTTCTTTACCACTAGCACCAGCTGGGACGGTTCAATATGTACATAAGTTTTACCTCAATAAATCCTACCCAGAAAATTGGGCAAGGGAGTATAAAAGATGCCCTCAGTGGATTATCTAGGTGCCAAACACATTTTCCCTGCCCTTATTGTATAACAAAAGTCCTGTCTCTCTGTGATATATGGAGGTTGTTACCTCTGCCAGGATGGTGACTCTTTTCTTGCTTATCTATGGGCATAAGGATCCCAAAGTGATCAGGAACACACCATAGCTTTACAGCTTAATGAGACTCTAGCTAAGTCTCCTGCCGGCAGTTCTGCCTCTGGAAACCAGGATCTAAACCCACATTCCTCATAGCTGCAGGATTTGGTTGCATAAATTCCCCAAATTGAGTCACTGGCAGTAAGCAGGACCTCTAACTTCTACCCCAGATTCTTCAACTCATGTAATTCTACCTTTTGGGAACATAGCACCTTATAAAGGTCATTAATTTAGAGTTTATACTGCATCTTGGCAGATGGCACCCCATTCTTGTAAGGTATTGCTTGCAAGTAGCAACTTGGTTGTACCTTCCAAAGTCTGCTCCATTACTCCTTCAGGCTACTGGCTTCTAGGTGGTACTCTAGGTGGTAGGCCCAGTGGATTCCATGGTCATGTGCCCAGTGATCCTTTGCTCTAATGTATATTCCTTAGTCCTGTGCTAGATGCTGTAGAGTCTTGTGGCAGTGGCTTGAACCCGTAAGTCATCAGATAACGTTGCTGGATGCAGCCCCGTGGGCAGGAAAGTCTCCAGTGTGTGTCAGTTACAGTCAAGATAAATTGCTTACCCTCCGATATTCTTGCCTGGAGAATTCCATGGACAGAGGAGCCTGGCAGGCTGCAGTCTATGGGATCACAAAGAGTCGGACACGACTGAGTGACTAACACTTTTTCAGGTGGAAAACGTCCAATGTAATCAACTTGCCAACGAGGGGCTCATTGGTGTAGCACCATATCAGGGGCTCAGTTCTGCCCTCTATTCAGCAGTATGCTGATAACTAGCAACCTGATCTCTGAGCAAGTGGGAACTCTGAATTGTATAGCATCTGAAGATCTCTATGTTGTAAACACTCCCACCATAGCCAATTTCAAGCAACCAACATGATGTTGACTTAGAAGTGAACAGTTGACTCTTCCATGCTAGTACAGGCTGGCTCCAGTATAGGCTGGCTCCAGCACATGACAGTCTCTGCTGGCAGGTTGGATATTCAGCCATGGCAGTGGAGAATGAGAGATGAGGCCACAGGTGGAACCCCTGTGCACACTCCATCTTGGCCAGCATGGCTACGTTGTGCACGCACAATGGCATCAGCCCTTAGGGCTGATGATGGAGGTGCCTCATGTCACCCAGCTGAGTCACTCTGACCCCTTGAGTGTCTGACACCTCTTCCACAGTGGATGCACTCTGGAGGGGGACAACATGAGATACAGATATTTGCACCCCTTGCTCACCATCACAGGCTTTCCCACATGCTTTTTACCCCAAACTCTTTGTCCCTGACCTTCCAATATTTCCACCCCAGACCCCATGGCCGATTAGCCAAGCCGTTCACTACTGCCCATGAGTTTATATATATATTCTTATCCAAATATTTATAAAATTCTCTTTCCACACTTGTAAAGTTACACGCATTGGGAGGACTTCCTTTTGCTGTGGTCTGGAGCGGTGGTACAACAGAAGTCCATTTCCACTTTGCAACCACATATTAAACTGACCCAGGCCTTTCACTGCTGCCCATGAGTTCACTACTGCTTCTTGCCCTTCACCTTGGATCTACTGCAGAGCTATTTCCCTCTACTAAACCCCATCAAAACCAGCCATCCTCCTATGTCATCAGTAGATGTGTCAGAGTAGTGTACCCAAGCGCAGACTCTGCAGCTTACAGAACCTACAAAGTCCTACTGTTGCAGCAAGGGAGCCCCCTTCCAGGGCCCAAGAGGGACCTCTTGTCTAACACTTGGAAGTGAATTGTCCAAGGAGACACATGCGCTGACAAAGCAGGAGACTTTATTGGGAAGGGACACCTGGGCGGAGAGCAGGAGGTTAAGGGAATCTGGAGGATTGTTCTGCCATGTGGCTCAAAATCTTAGGTTTTTTGATGATGGGGTTAATTTCCAGGTTGTCTCTGACCAATCACTCTGACACAAGGTCCTTCCTGGTAGCACATGTATTTGTTCACCCAAGATGGATTCCAGCAAAAAGGATTCTGGGAGGTTGATAGGCCATATGGACATAAGGACTGGCCTCTCCTTTCTCCTTTTAGCCTTTCCTGAATTCTTCCAGTTGGTGGTAGCTTACTAGTTTCACATCCCTTAAGAGAACCTTCTGTAGTATGATGATAGCTCATGCAATTGGCTGCTACCTTTCCTGGTCAGGGAGGGTGGTTTCAGTCAGTGTTTCCCCTAACACTACTGGGCATTTTGTTTCCTTCTTAGTGGAGAGTACAGTTTGTCCTTTTCTTTGTCCTTTACTTGGAAAAAAAATGTCGTAAATTGCTCTGGAATCCCTAAAAATTTTACCGATACAGTGGAAAATGTTAGTTGCTCAGCTGTGTCCGACTCTGTGTGACTCCATGGACTGTAGCCCACCAGGCTCCTCTGTCCATGGGTTCTCCAGGCAAGAATACTGGAGTGGGTTGCCATTTCCTCCTCCAGGGGATCTTCCTGACCCAAGGATTGAATCTAGGTCTCCCGCATTGCAGGCAGGTTCTTTACCATCTGAGCCACCAGGGAAGCCCAATGCAGTGGACCTTGTTTTTTAAAAAATGAACTTTTTTTTTGGCCACACCTCATTCTTTGTGGGATCTCAGTTTCCCAACCAGGGATTGAACCCAGACCAAGGCAGCAAAGACCTGGAGTCCTAATCACTAGGCTACCAGGGAACTTCCCCCAAAATAGACTGTTTTATTTATTTATTTTGATTCCACTCGGTCTTCATTGCAGTACACAGGCTCATTGAGGTACACGGGCTTCTCTTGTGGTGAGCAGGCTTCTCCAGTTGAGGAGCCCAGGTTCTAGAGCACGCGGTCTCAGTAGATGCAGCTCACAGCCTCTCTAATTTCGGCTCAAGGGCTTAGTTACTCAGCAACATGAGGGATCTTAGTTCCCCAGACAGGGATCAAATCCACATCCCCTGCATTGGAAGGCAGATTCTTAACCACTTGACCACTAGGGAAATCCCTAGACTTTACTTTTTAGTTGTTTTAGGTTCACAGCAAAAGTTACAGAAATTTCCCACATGACCCCTACCCCACACATGCATAGATTCCCCCATTATCAACATGCCCAACCACACAATTGCTATGATCCATGAATCTACTTTAACACCACACCATCACCCAAAGTCCATAGTTCACATTAGGTCCCCTCTTGGTGATATGCATTCTATGGGTTTGCACAATGTATAATGACTTGTACCCTTATAATATGGGACAGAATAGCTTCACTACCTTAAAATCCTCTACATTCTGCCTGTTTATTCCTCCCTGCCCCATAGGCCCTGGCAATTACTGATCTTTTTACTGTCTCCATAGTTTTGCCTTTTCCAGAATGTCATCAAGTTGGAATCACACACTGTGTAGCCTTTCTGATTGGCCTCTTTCACTTAGTAAAATACATTTAAGCTTCCTCCATGCCTTGTATCTCATTTATCTTTATTGCTGAACAATATTCCATGTCTGGATATTTATCCATTCATCTGTAAAAGGACATGCTAGATGCTTCCAAGTTTTGGAAATTATGAATAAAGCTGCTATAAACATCTGCATGCGGTTTTTTATGTGGACACATTTTCAGCTGGGCTTTTACTCTTCATAGGATTTATCTCCCATCCTTTGAAACAAATACGTCTGGTCAAGGCTTCCAACATACTTTCCACATTTGTTCACTGATGTAGTGGATCCATGAGATAGTCTGCAGAATGTCCAAATGGCTCAAACCCTTTCAGTCTATCCTAGGACAGAGGAAGGCTTCCCAGGTGGCTCAGTGGTAAAAAAAAAAAAAAAATCCGCTTGCCAGGGCAGGAGACTCAGAAGATGGGGGTTTGATCCTGGGTTGGGAGGATCCACTGGAGGAGGAAATGGCAACCCACTCCAGAATTCTTGCTGGGAAAATCCTGTGGATGGAGGAAACTGGCAGGCTACAGTCCCTGGGGTTGAAAACAGTCTGACGCGACTGAGTGAGCATATACATATACACAGGACAGAAGAAAGAGAATTAACATAGCCCAGGGGCAAAACCATTCCTTAAGCTATTGTCCAGTTCTTGTGAATGTAAACAATTTCCAGTCCTCCTTCTAGAAAGGATAGAAAAGAACTCAGTCAGCCTTATTAGTGGCTGCATACTACGTACTTGAACTGGTAGAACTCCTCAGAGTTGACTTAAGTTGAAGCAAGAGGTCTAGACCTCTGTCCTATGGCTTCAACCAGCCACTAGATTCACGCTGCCCCAAGGAGAGGGCCTAACCTTGGGTGAGACAGCTTCCTTCAGCTCCCGAGGAAGGACTTAGCTGGGGAAATGAGCATCTGGAACCTGAAGGGGGAAAATACAGGCTGCATCTCACAGCATCCACTACAGATAAGACAGCCAAGTGATGCTGGGTAGGCAGGTGATTCAAGGAGTCTGGAGCTGGGAGAGATACCTAGGGCTGGAAACACAAAGGTAAAAGTCTTTGTGCTAAAGATGTTATCTGAAGTCACAGACTGGATGAGAACAACAGGAGAGTAAAAGTGTTACTGAGTCCAAGCTTGCTCTGATCACCACAGGACAGGCTAATGAATCAGAGAGACGAGGTGTTGAGGCAAGGAATATGACTTTACCCGGAAAGCTGGCCGACTGAGAGGATGGCAGACTAAGGCTTCAGAGTAACTATCTTGTCAGAGTCTGGATTCCAGCTTCTTTTATAGAGTCGGAGGAATTAAAATCAAAAGGCAGAATAGAGAGCGAGAGGCAGTGGGGAAGTAAAGTGAAAGGGTCTTCAGTCTTCCAAAACATCTCCAAAGGAAATGGCTGGCCTTTGGAAGGGGTGTGTTAATCTCTCCTTTTTGTTGTAGCTGTTCACAGGTGGGCAGGGTCAGAATGTATCTCTATGAGCCGAACAGCGGCACTTTAGTTTACAGTCAGGCAGTGCAGCAGGGTCCTCTGAGGCAGGCTATTATGTATGATTATAATGAAAGTGAACGTCCCGCACTCATGTCAGACTCTTTGTAACCCCATGGACTATACAGTTCATGGAATTCTCCAGGCCAGAATACTGGAGTTGGTAGCCTTTCTCTTCTCCAGGGGATCTTCCCAACCCAGGGATCGAACCCAGGTCTCCCACATTGCAGGCAGATTCTTTACCAACTGAGCTATCAGGGAAGCCCTGATTATAATGACAACAGCAACAAAAACCAAGTGAAAGAAACAATTTCCAACTTGGAATCAGAATTGGCTTCTTCTCTGCAACAAAAGTAGAGTCAAACAAGAGAAGGAGAACCAAGGACTGAGGCATAGGACCCTTGCACATTAAAAGAGAATCCATGAGGGCAGGGATCTTGGTCTTTTTTGCTCAAGAGCTCAGAACACTGTAAGTGCCCTATAAATATTTGTTGATTAAATTGAAAGAGCCCCCAAAAAGTTCAAGTTGGAAAAGGGATTCAAAATCACATTATGCATCAGGGAAAAATAATTGTGTGTTATAGACTGAAGATCTGTGTCCCCCACCTCCCTAAATTCATATGTTGAAGCCCCAACCCCCATTGTTATAGTATTTGGAGATGGGGCTTTAGGGAGGTAGTTGGGTCAATCAGTAGGGCCCTGGTCTGATGAGAATTGTGCCCTTTTCAGAAGAGACACCTGAGAACTTGCTTTCTCTCTCTCCATGCACACATACCAAGGAAATGCCTTGTGGGCACACAGCAAGGAGGTGGCCCTGTCTGCAAGCCAGCAAGAGATATCTCACCAGAAACCCATCATGTAGCACCTCGACCCTAGACCTCCCATCTCCAGAACTGTGAGAAAACACATTTCTGCTATCTAAGCCACACTGCCTATGGTATTTTGTTATGGCAGTCCAAGCGGATTAATATATTATGCATCCTGCAAGACACACTGGCCTTCCCCCAAGAAAATCTGAGTAAGAAAAACAAATGAAGTCCTTAGCAACCAAGAGCATTCAACTGTGATTCCAGGCCAGGTCCTGTACAAAACAAGTTCCAAAGAGTGAGACATGAGTGAGGGCCTGATGACCAGCCCTGGCCTGCTGTGGGGCAGTGGTGTCATCTCAGGCAAAACACCTGCACCTTCATTGTTGGTCAACTGAGAATATTGTGTGATTATGTACTATTACTACTTTTAAATGCAGAGATAATTCGTGTTCATTTTAAAACTTCAGCTATTGTAGAAATAGGGTGCATGCTCCGTCGCTCAGTCGTGTCCTACTCTTTGTGATCCCATCTCCAGGCTCCTCTGTCCATGGGATTTCCCAGGCAAGAATATTGGAGTGGGTTGCCATTTCCTCCTCCTGGGGATCTTCCGACCCAGGGATCAAACCCGAGTCTCCTGTGTCTCTTGCATTGGCAGGCAGATTGTTTACCACTGAGCCACCTGGGAAGCCCCTATTGTAGAAATATGTGAAGTAAAATGTGAAATGTTCTCCTTGCAATTCTAAAGTTACCAGTGTAGCAGACATCCTCCCAGAACTTTTTCCTGCCATAGCCCTGCTCAAATTTTCCCTTTATGGAGGCTTCCCATGTCTCAGGTCCCATCTTTCCCTTCTTTTTTCCTTGATACTTTATACCGGCAGACAGAGGTTAAAGGGAATGAAGGCAAGAGAAAGAGTAGCCTTTGTCAGAGCGTCACCTGCTGCAGAGAAAAATCTCGGAAGAATCATTTATGAAACCAGCCAACTATTGACAAATAGAACAATTACTTCTGGGGTGCTTCCACTGGTGGGAAAGAGAGTCAGAGTGTATATCTCATAGGACAAACTTTGAATATATTTAACCATTTATTTTTTAAAGTTGAGGTACAACACACATACAGTGAAATGCACGATTTTTTTAAAATTTATTTTATTGAAGTACAGTTGATTTATGATGTTGTGTTAATTTCTACTGTATAGCAAAGTGATTCATTTATATATATATGTATATATATATCCATACACTATACATACACATTCTTTTTCACACTCTTTTCCCAATCCAAGCCTCCCCCACCAGCCACCCTCCCCCATGGCAAATACAAGTCTATTCTCTATGTCTGTGAATCTGTTTTATTTATAATTATTAATTGATTTTTTGTTCCACTGGGTCTTTTGTTGCTATGCAATGGCTTTCTCTAGTTGCAGAGAGCAATGGCTACTGTCTAATTTCAGTGCATGGGTTTCTCATTGTGGTGGCTTCTTTTGTTGTGGAGCACAGGCTGCAGGTGCATGGTCTTCCATAGCTGCAGCACACGGGCTCAGTAGTTCCAGCATGCGAACTCTAGGGTGTGCGGACTTCAATTGTTGCAGCACGTAGGCTCAATAGTTGTGGCTTGAGGACCCTAGTTGTGGTGCAGGGGCTCAGTTGCTCTGTGGCATGTGAAATCTTCCCAGACCAGGGATCAAACCCATGTCCCCTGTGTTGGCAGGTGGATTCTGATCCACTGCACCAAGGAAGTCCAATCTGTTTCTATATTGTATATAACTTATTTTGTGTCATATTTTAGATTCCGCATACGAGTGATACTATATGATATTTACCTTTCTCTCTCTTTTTTTAATTGAGCATTCAAAGTGTTAATCAATTGCTGGTTTGGAAAGAACTTGCACTTTGCAATTAGACCTAAATGTCAAATCCCAGTTACATAAATCACTTAGCTTCATTGAGTTAATTCCTCCAACTGTAAAATAGGAACAATAAGGGCACATCTTCTTCTCAGTACGTTTTCTCCCATAGGTCACCCCATGTTTGACCACAAGCATGAGAGCTGCCTGGCAAACCAAAGGCTGAGTGTAGGGTGGTGACTGGAGACTAGCCTGCCAAGGCCTATAAGTCCCAGCAGACTGGAGATTCTGAACCCTGGATCTCTGTGAGGTGAGAGGAGAGGACACAGATGTGGCCAAAGACAAGGCAGGAGGAACCTTCAGGATCCAGGCTTTGAGACCCCATCAGCCTCCTGCTCAAACACACCTGTATGTTTTGTCATGTCGTATGAGGTCTTGCCATGTGAATCTGTCTTGTTTGCTGTCCATAACTAGATCACCGATGAATGAGCTGTGACCTTTGAGTCAGAACTTGAGCTTCCAATCTTTCTTTTGCCACTAGTTTGCCACACAGTCTTGGTCAAACTCTTCAGCCCTGCTGAGCCTTATCCATCTTGGTGATACAACGAGATCCTCCCAGCTCTAAAAACTACGACATTCTGAAATGAGCAAATGCCCTTGAACTTAGTGAACTTGACAGCAAACCAAGGTCCCCAGAGCAGCTCTTTCAAGAGGACTGCTCCATCTGCTGACTTTGCCACCTTGTTCCTGTTGAGCATGGCATGAGTGGGCACTCAGGAGCTGTTGTATAAATGAATGAATGACTGAATGGTTTTAGGTTTTACCATTTAGCATTTAGACAGTACTCTAGCCAAGGAGTGCAATTTGGTGGAAAACACTTGGGCTACAGAAGCAGACATATTCTAACTCTTCTTGTAAACTTGGCACCTTGGGCAAGCTACTTAATCTCTCTGAGTCTTGATGTCTTTATTAGTCCTTGTGGGATTACTCTAAAGATTAAAATAGATAATGGGTATAAAGAATTTAACATAGTGTTTGGTGCACAGGAAATGCTCACACTATTCCTCATCAGTCCTGACAGCCAAAGAGACAAACAGTGGCAAGAACACCAAAGCCTGGCACTACTTATACAAAAAGGTAGAAACAGCAATAATCATAAGTCCCTTATATTGTGTATAGTACTTCACAGATGGTCAAGTGTTTTCTGTTTTTATTGTATATGTCTGATTGTATCTTCATATTCCTGTGAGATAAGATTTATTGCATTTATAGTGTAGCGATAGTGTTAGTTGCTCAGTCATGTCTGACTCTTTGTGACCCCATGGACAGTAGCCTGCCAGGCTCCTCACTGCATTTAACAGCTGAGCTATTTCAAATCCTAAAAGATGATGCTGTTAAAGTGTTGCCCTCAAAATGTCAGCAAATTTGGAAAATGCAACAATGGCCACAGAACTGGAAAAGGTCAGTTTTCATTCCAATCCTAAAGAAGGGCAATGCCAAAGAATGTTCCAACTATCACACAATTGTTCTCATTTCACATGCTAGTAAGGTAATGCTCAAAATCCTTCAAGCTAGCCTCAGCAAGACGTGAACTGTGTACTTCCAGATGTACAAGCTGGATTTAAAAAAGGTAGAAGAACCAGAGATCAAATTGCCAACATTCATTGGATCATGGAGAAAGCAAGGGAATTCCAGAAAACATACTTTGGCTGCACTGACTATGATAAAGCCTTGACTGTGTGGATCACAACAAACTGTGGAAAATCCTTAAACACATGGGAATACCAGACCACCTTACCAGTCTCCTGAGAAACTCCTGAGAATCAATAGTTAAAAACTTTCATAGAACAACAGACTGGGTCAAAATTGGAAAAGGAGTACAACAAGGCTGTGTATTGACATCCTACTTATTTAACTTATGTGCAGTGTGCATGCATGGGTGCTCAGTCGCTTCAGTCATGTCTGACACTTTGTGACCCCATGGACTGTAACCCACCAGGCTCCTCTGCCCATGGAATTCTCTATGCAAGAGTACTGGAGTGGTTTGTCATGCTCTTCTCCAGGGGATCTTCCTGAACAGGGATTGAACCTGCATCTCCTGCACTGCAGGCAGATTCTTTACTGACTGAGCCACCAGGGAAGTCCTTATATGCAGAGTACATCATGTGAAATGCTGGGCTAGATGAATCACAAGCTGGAATCAAGATTTCCAGGAGAAATATCAACAACCTAAGATAGGTACATGATACCACCCTAATGGCAGAAAATGAAGAGGAACTTAAGAGTTTCTTGATGAGGGTGAAAGAGAAGAGTGAAAAAGTTGGCTTAAAACTCAGCATAAAAAAAACTGTCGATGAGATCATAGCATCCTCTTCAATCATTTCATGGCAAATAGACGGGAAAAAGTGGAAGCAGTGACAAATTCTATTTTGGGGGCTCCAAAATCTCTGCAGATGGTGACTGCAGCCACAAAATTAAAAGACACTTGCTCCTGGGAAGGAAAGCTATGACAAACCTAGATGGCATATTAAAAAGCAGAGACAAAGGTCTGCATAATCAAAGGTATGGTTTTTCCAGTAGTCATGTATAGATGTGCAAGTTGGATGCTTTTGAACTGTGGTGTTGGGGAAGACTCTTGAGAGTTCCTTGGTCTTCAAGGAGATCAAACCAGTCAATCCTAAAAGGAAATCAACTCTGAATATTCACTGGAAGGACTGATGCTGAAGGTAAAGCTCCAATACTTTGGCCACCTGATGTGAAGAGCCAACTCATTGGAAAAGACCCTGATGCTGGGAGAGACTGAAGGTAGGAGGAGAAGAGGGTGGCAGAGGATGAGATGGCTAGATAGCATCACTGACTCAGTGGACATGAGTTTGAGCAAACTCTGGGAGATAGTGAAGGACTGGGGAGCCTCACGAGCGGCAGTGCATGGGGTTGCAAAGACTCAGACCCAACTTAGTAACTGAACAACAACAATAATTAGCAATGCTGAGCATCTTTTCATGTACAATGCACAGATCTTAAGTATACAACTTGAATAATTCACACACATACACACATATACATATACACACTTCTGCAACTACCACGCAGACAAGGAGCTTTCCCAACACCCTGGAATTTCCCTAAGCTCCTTTCCAAGCAATATCTCGACCCAAAGGTAATCACTGTTCTGACCTATATCACCGGCTATTAGTTTTTCCTGTTCTTGAACTTCATCTAAGATGGAATCACACGTAATGTAATATTTCATGTCTGCCTTCTTTTAGTCATCATATACCTGTGAGGTCCCCTCAAGTTCCTGCAAGTAGCAGGAGCTCGTTCTTTTTAATTGCTCAGTAGTAGCCTGCTATGGGCTTCCCTGGTGGCTCAGCGGTAAAGAATCCACCTGCAATGCAGGTGACATGGGTTCAATCCCTAGGTCAGGACGCTCCCCTGGAGAGGGTATGGCAACCCATGCCAGCATTCTTGCCGAGAGAATCCCATGGACAGAAGGACCTGGTGGGCTACAGTCTTAGGATTGAAAAGAGTTGGACACGACTGAAGCATCTGGGCACACATGTATGCAACTGGTTGTGTGACTACAGTACAATTTCTTCACCCTTCGGTGTGGTTGCAGTTTGGGCTACTGTGAGTAAAGCTGTAAAGCTGCCCTGATTGTTCTTGTGTTTTTCTCTCAGGCATCTGTGCTCGTGTCTCTTGTGTATTCCATCTAGGAATGGATTTGCTGGCTCATGATTTGTCTCTCAAGGGAAGGCTTTGTAGGGATTTGTCCTGGCCATGAATGCTGAGGCTCCAGAGGGCACTGTAAGAATATTTGTGACATGGTGAGAAGCATGTGTGCCTGACAAGTTCATTTCTCTCTGGAAAGGGCGACAGTCAGAGAAAGACCTAAAGAAACCCAAGACTGGGGAGAGGTCATCTTGCCCAATTCCCACAGCCTGGAGCAAGGCTATGCGGCTCTTTCCAAGGCTGGCCTTTCATTGACCTCCCTGGCTGTTTACCTGGTCCTGGCCCCGCAGCTTAATGAGTGACTTAAAGTAGGTGAAGAAGTTCACGTCCTCGGAGCTGCGGACAGGCTCGCTCGGCTCAGGTCAGGCTCTCTTCCGACCTCTAGAAGGACTTTGAGTTTTTGGGACTCAGCCCTGATGAGCAGGAGGCCAAGGGACAAATCAGCAGCCCGGGTGACAGCGGGACTCCTGAGGTGCTCAGCTCATGGTGCCACCAGAGCCGGCAAATCAGAGCCAGGAGGCGGAGGGGGCAGCGGTCCCGCGGAGTCAGGTGGGGAGATGCTTGCCGGCTCAGCGCCCCACAACCTTCGTAGCCCTCAGGCTCCATCTGGGATGCCACCTTCTTTCTGCTGCCCCGGAAGCCTAGGGAGCACTTTATGTAACAGCCCCACCATAGCATCACTGGAATCAGATTGGAAATGGTTTAGAGACCATTTTTCTTACAGTCATCGGCTTGATGGCCCCCAGGGTGGCGCACTCTCCCAGGAAGCACAACCCCTCTATGCCAACAAAAGCACCCGGAGGGGGTAGAAATCAATAAGCCCCAGCCCTGCCAGTGGCTTCTTGGTGACACTTCCCCCTGGAACCACAGTTTGCTGCTGAGTACGGTGGGTTAACAGGACCCATTCTGGTGTACCACCCAGAGTGACTTAGAGAATCACCTAATCTTTGCTCATCAGAAAGCGTACACCCGGCTCTGTAAACAGAAAATATTGTATTAGGCCTCAGCAGTTGTGTACGGTCAGAGTGAAGGGATGATCAGTCCAGTGGCGCTGGCTGAGGGCTGCCCGGCCAGGAAAGTCCCTCCTTTTGGGGCCTCATTGTCACCCCGCTTCCCAGGCATAGAGCAGATGGCTGCAGCACAGCCTAAGCCCAGGAGGCCTGGGGCAGCCCGGAGCCCAGGTGGGATCAGAGAGGTTAGGAATCAATGCAGGGAAGCATGTCCCCTTTGGGTCACCAAATCCACAAGTGTTTATTATTATCTTTATTTGTAGATGAAAACTCAGACACTCAGAGGTTAAGAAATGTCCTCAGGATCATGGAATGCTGCCGCCAGGACCCCACTGCAGTCCCCTTTTCTCCGAGTTCCACCTCTTTTTTTTT
This sequence comes from Okapia johnstoni, assembly GCA_024291935.2. Classification (NCBI taxonomy): domain Eukaryota; kingdom Metazoa; phylum Chordata; class Mammalia; order Artiodactyla; family Giraffidae; genus Okapia; species Okapia johnstoni. Next base: position 10,072,877 of record JAGTYA010000026.1, on the reverse strand, counting down.
TGGCTGCACCATACCGCCTGTGGAATCTCAGCTCCTCAACGAGAGATTAAACCCAGGCCCCCAGACTCCTGTGCTCTTGAATCAGCATCTCCGGAAGCAAGCTCTTAATTCTCAGTGCAGCCAGTCTGGCAGGGGTACAAGTACAGGTGTTGTCCGTCACCAGCGTAGATCAGGAGCATTGATGGGAGATGAAGAGCTAAGCCTTAGACGCAGGGCTACCAAGCACTAGCTGTGTGATCTCACACTGCTTAGTTCATACTTTTCATCGCTATTTCTTCATCTGATCAAAATAGATACAGTAAAACCTCTCATAGAATTTTGATGGGACAATGTTGTGAAGGTGTCTGTTGGCCGGCTGCTCCCACATGTGAACCCAGGGGCTATAGACCCCCTGCCTGTGCTAATCATGAAGCCTCCGGATGAGACCTCTGTGTATTGGGGTGGTAGCCCAGGCCTTGAGGCCAGATGCCCAGGCAACACTGGCCAAGTCTACCTGCTTTGGGTCATCTGGGCCATCGGTAACATGTCTGCTCCATTACCATGGTGGTCCCACAGGAAAAGGCAGAGGTGTGAGTGCCCAGGCATGGGTACCACATTCCTCCAGAACGTGGGATGCTGACATACTTCCCAGGTGTCCAAGCCTGGCGGAAGGCCCAGTGCTTGCTGCCTTGAAATGTTGACCAGGAGGATGGCAGAAATCTTAGAGAACTCATCATTCACATAAGGACCTAGAGGTTGGAAAAGAAAAGGCTTGCTTGAGGTCACACAGCAAATTAGTGCCCAAGTGTGGTTGCCAGAGACCCCCTCACTGAACTGAAGTCTGACTGAGAGCCAGCACAAGACAGGGTTGGGAGGAGGGTGAACATTCTTTCCCAGAGGCTCTGTGCCCCACAGCTGAAGGGAGGTAGGCCCTATATCTGTGGGACCTAGAGCCTCTTACCAAATGAACCCCTGACCTCTCCTCTGATCCCTTCCGTGCCACAAGGTAGACTTCGGTAACATTCAGACAAGCAAACAGTGGGGACCTGTGGTGCTCTTTCCAAGTTGGCACTTTCTGTGCCAGCTGAGGGCAGGGCCAAAGGCTCAGCTGCAGGGTTCTTTGAAGAGATCTAAGGTAAGCCTGGGGTATCTCAGGTCAAAGACTATGTCTCTTTCTGGCATCATTTTGCGGCCCTCTGTGTTTCTCTGCCAGACTCCAGTAACCTTTGTTGACGTTTGATATTGGCAATTTGATCTCTGGTTCCTCTGCCTTTTCTAAATCCAGCTTGAACATCTGGAAGTTCGGTTCATGTATTATTGAAGCCTGGCTTGGAGAATTTTGAGCATTACTTTGCTAGCGTGTGAGATGAGTGCAATTGTGCGGTAGTTTGAACATTCTTTGGCATTGCCTTTCTTTGGGATTGGAAGGAAAACTGACCTTTTCCAGTCCTATGGCCACTGCTGAGTTTTCCAAATTTGCTGGCATGTTGAGTGAGTGCAGTACTTTAATGGCATCATCTTTTAGGATTTGAAATAGCTCAGCTGGAATTCCATCACCTCCACTAGCTTTGTTTGTAGTGATGCTTGCTAAGGCCCACTTGACTTCACATTCCAGGATGTCTGGCTCTAGGCGAGTGATGACACCTTCATGGTTATCTGGGTCATTAAGATCTTTTCTGTATAGTTTTTCTGTGTGTTCTTGCCACCTTTTCTTAATATCTTCTGCTTCTCTTAGGTCCATACCATTTCTGTCCTTTATTGTGCCCACCTTTGGTTCCCTTGGTTCTCTAATTTTCTTGAAGGGATCTCTAGACTTTCCCATTCTATTGATTTCCTCTATTTCTTTGCATTGATCACAGAGGAAGGCTTTCTTATCTCTCCTTAATATTCTTTGGAACTCTGCATTCAGATGGATATATCTTTCCTTTTATCCTTTGCCTTTCACTTCTCTTCTTTAATAACTTATAATGGAAAAGAATCTGAAAACGAATATGTATGTGTGTAACTGAATCACGTTGCTATACACCTGAAACTAACACAACGTTGTAAATCAACTATATTTCAATAAAATGAAAAAAAAAATGTTAAACATAGAATTGCCATAGTGTTATAGTATAGTGTTAGTTGCTCAGTCATGTCCAACTCTTTCTGACCCCGTGGACTGTAGCCCACCAGGCTCCTCTATCCATGGAATCCTCCAAGCAATAATACTGGAGAGAGTTGCCACTCCCTTTTCCAAGTGATCTTCCCGACCCAGGGATCAAACCCAGGTCTTGTGCATTGCGGGAAGATTTTTTTACTCTCTGAGCCACCAGGGAAGCCCAGAATTCCCATATGATCCAGTAATTCACTCCTAGGTATATGCTCCCCAAAGCTGAAAATAGGTATTCAAACAAATACTTGTCCGTGAATGTTGAGAGCAGCAAAGGTGGAAACAGCTCAAATGTCCACGAATGGAGGACAGGATGCAGGATATCCACGTGATGAGCTGGTGTTCAGCAATATAAAGAAATGGAGCTCTGACACTCACTGCCAGACTGATGAACCTCGATAGCATCATGCTGAGTAGAAGAAGCCAGACCCAGAAGGGCACATATTGTGTGATTCTGTTTACGTGAAATGGCCAGAAGGGAAAATTCACAGAGACAGAAAGCAGGCTGGCGGTTGCCAGGCACTGAGAGGAAGGGGCCCAGGGAGTGACTGCTTAATGGGTATGGGGTTCCCTTTGGAGATGATGAAAATGTTTTGGAACTAGATGGAGGTGATGGCTGCACAAGATTTTACATATTCTGTTGTTGTTGCTTTGTTGCTAAGTCATGTCTGACTCTTTAAGACTCCATGGGCTACAACCCTCCAGACTCCTATGTCCATGGGATTTCCCAGGCAAGAATACTGGAGTGCATTGCCATTTCCTTCTTTAAGGGATCTGCCTGACCCAGGGATTGAAACCACATCTTTCAAGGTTTCTTCCTTACAAACTCTTCATCTTGGGGAGTCCTCTGAAAATCTATGACTCTCTGCTTAGCTCTGGAATGTTAGGTCCATGAATCAAGGCAAATTGGAAGTGGTCAAACAGGAGATGGTAAGAGAGAACATTGACATTTTAGGAATCAACAAACTAAGACGGACTGGAATGGGTGAATTTAATTCAGATGACCATTATATCTACTACCATGGGCAGGAATCTCTTAGAAGAAATGGAGTAGCCATCATAGTCAACAAAAGGGTCTGAAATGCAGTACTTGGATGCAATCTCAAAAATGACAGAATGTTCTCTGTTCGTTTCCAAGGCAAACCATTCAATATCATGGTAATCTAAGTCTATGCCCTGACCAGTAACACTGAAGAGGCTGAAGTTGAACACTTCTATGAAAACCTACAAGATCTTCCAGAACTAACACCCCAAAAAGATGTCCTTTTCATTATAGTGGACTGGAATGCAAAAGTAGGAAGTCAAGAAACACCTGGAGTGACAGGCAAATTTGGCCTTGGAGTACAGAATGAAGCAGGGCAAAGGCTAATAGAGTTCTGCCAAGAGAACGCACTGGTCATAGCAAACACCCTCTTCCAACAACACAAGAGAAGACTCTACACATGGACATCACCAGATGGTCAACACCGAAATCAGATGGATTATATTCTTCGCAGCCAAATATGGAGAAGCTCTATACAGTCAGCAAAAACAAGATCGGGAGCTGACTGTGGCTCAGATAATGAGCTCCTTATTGCCAAATTCAGGCTGAAATTGAAGAAAGTGGAGAAAACCACTAGACCATTCAGGTATGACCTGAATCAAATCCCTTATGACTATACAGTGGAACTGAGAAATAGATTTAAGGGACTAGATCTGATAGAGTGCCTGATGAACTATGGACAGAGGTTCGTGACACTGTACAGGAGACAGGGATCAAGACCATCCCCATGGAAAAGAAATGCAAAAAGCAAAATGGCTGTCTGAGGAGGCCTTACAAATAGCTGTGAAAAGAAGAGAAGGGAAAAGCAAAGGAAAAAAGGAAAGATATTCCCATCTGAATGCACAGTTCCAAAGAATAGCAAGGAGAGATAAGAAAGCCTTCCTCAGTGATCAATGCAAAGAAATAGATGAAAACAATAGAATGGGAAAGACTAGAGATCTCTTCAAGAAAATCAGAGATAACAAGGGAACATTTCATGCAACGATGGGTTCAATAAAGGACAGAAATAGTAGGGACCTAACAGAAGCAGAATATATTAAGAAGAGGTGGCAAGAATACACAGAAGAACTGTACAAAAAAGATCTTCACGATCCAGATAATCACGATGGTGTGATCACTCACCTAGAGCCAGACATCCTGGAATGTGAAGTCAAGCGGGCCTTAGGAAGCATCACTACGAACAAAGCTAGTGGAGGTGATGGAATTCCAGTTGAGCTATTTCAAATCCTGGAAGATGATGCTGTGAAAGTGCTGCACTCAATATGCCAGCAAATTTGGAAAACAGCAATGGTCACAGGACTGGAAAAGGTCAGTTTTCTTTCCAATCCCAAAGAAAGGCAATGCCAAAGAATGTTCAAACTACCGCACAGTTGCACTCATCTCACAAGCTAGTAAAGTAATGCTCAAAATTCTCCAAGCCAGGCTTCAGCAATACGTGAACTGTGAACTTCTAGATGTTAAAACTGGTTTTAGAAAAGGCAGAGGAACCAGAGATCAAATTGCCAACATCCACTGGATCATCAAAAAAGCAAGAGAGTTCCAGAAAAACATTCATTTCTGCTTTATTAACTATGCCAAAGCCTCTGACTGTGTGGATCACAATAAACTGTGGAAAATTCTGAAAGAGATGGGAATACCAGACCACCTGACCTGCCTCTTGAGAAACCAGTATGCAAGTCAGGAAGCAACAGTTAGAACTGGACATGGAACAACATACTGGTTAAAAATAGGAAAAGGAGTATATGTCAAGGCTGTATATTGTCACCCTGCTTATTTAACTTATATGCAGAGTACATCATGAGAAACACTGGGCTGGAGGAAGCACAAACTGGAATCAAGATTATCGGGAGAAAAATCAATAACCTCAGATACGCAGATGACACCACCCTTATGGCAGAAAGTGAAGAAGAACTAAAGAGCCTCTTGATGAAAGTGAAAGAAGAGAGTGAAAAAGTTGGCTTTAAGCTCAACATTCAGAAAGCTAAGATCATGGCATCTGGTCCCATCACCTCATGGGAAATAGATGGGGAAATAGTGGAAACAGTGGCTGACTTTATTTTTTGGGGCTCCAAAATCACTGCAGATGGTGACTGCAGCCATGAAATTAAAAGATGCCTACTCCTTGGAAGGAAAGTTATGACCAACCTAGATAGCATATTAAAAAACAGAGACATTACTTTGCCAACAAAGGTCCGTCTAGTCAAGGCTATGGTTTTTCCAGTGGTCATGTATGGATGTGAGAGTTGGACTATAAAGAAAGCTGAGCGCCGAAGAATTGATGCTTTTGAACTGTGGTGTTGGAGAAGACGCTTGAGAGTCCCTTGGACTGCAAGGAGATCCAACCAGTCCATCCTAAAGGAGATCAGTCCTGGGTGTTTACAGGAAGGACTGATGTTGAAGCTGAAACTCCAATACTTTGGCCACCTGAAGCGAAGAGCTGACTCATTTGAAAAGACCCTGATGCTGGGAAAGATTGAGGGCAGGAGGAGAAGAGGGTGACAGAGGATGAGATGGTTGGATGGCATCACCGACTCAATGGACATGGGTTTGGGTGGACTCTGGGAGTTGGTGATGGACAGGGAGGACTGGCGTGCTGTGGTTCGTGGGGTCACAAAGAGTTGGACACGACTGAGCCACTGAACTGAACTGAACTGCTCAGCTTACTTCCTGCTGCTCCCATGGAGGGAAAAGTGAGCTATGACCTCAGAATCTACTAGCACAATGTCCTGATTCTTGTGGCTCCCCGATGAAATTAGAGAAGACACAGAAGCAGCAGGCCTGGGGCTTCCCCGGTGGTCCAGCAGTTAAGAATCAGCCTTGCAATGCAAGGGACACCGGTTCAATCCCTGGTCCAGGAAGACCCCACATGTTGAGGAGCAACTAAGCTGTGCCCCACAAATATTTAGCCTGTGCTCTAGAGTCCACAAATGGCAACTGCTGAAGCCCATGCACCTAGAGCCTGTGCTCTGCAACACACCACAATGAGAAGCCCACACACCACAAGGAAAAGTAGCCCCTGCTTGCCCCCGTTAGAGAAAGCCCACGTGCAGGAAGAAGACCCCCACAGCCAAAAAATAAAATAAATAAATAAATTTAAAAAGAAGCAGCGGAGCCAGAGGAAAGCTCAAGCTCTGTTGTACACATTAAGTTTGGGGGTCCTGCTCCACCCCTTCCCTATTTCCCCAGTGCTGCCCAATGCCCTTAGCCAGCAGGTGCTAAGGCCCAGGATGACTGGCAGAGGAGCCAGGCAGGGGTGGATAGGTGACTGTCAACAAGCCAGCGTGGAGGGCATTGTGTTCCCAGCCATCTGGATTGGGCTTCACACTGTGCAACACTTCCTCTGATTCCCACCTGATTTTTACAATCACTTGTGGGTTAGCCAGGCCAACAGGCTTCCTCCTCACTTTACAAGAAAAACTCCAGAAGGGCTTCCCTGGTGGTCCAGTGGGTAAGACTCCTCACTCCCAATGCAGGAGGCCAGGTGTCCAACCCTGGTCGGGGAACTAGATCCTGCATTCCACAAGATCCTGCGAGCCACAACTAAGACCCAGCACAACCTAAATAAATAAATGAGTATTATATATAAATATAAAAAAGATAAACCCCAGAGACTGACTTGCTTCAGGGTCATCCAGTGAGGGCTAAGACCCAGGTCTCCAAACTCCCTGACTCCAAGATCTTTCTATTGCTTCTTCTCCAACACCTCCTGGAGACCACTCCAACTCACCCAAAAGGAAAAGACTTCCTCTCTCAAAAAGCATTTTTCACTCATGCTAGGGTGGTAGGGAAGGGGCAGGAGGAATGGCTATCTTCAACTGTAGGAGTTTCCTAAATGAACAGGCTGTCCTTGATCTTGGAAAGATAAGATGGCAAAACCCTCTGGACACAGATGCTTCCTGAACTGAACTTTCAGAGCCAACAACCAGGGCTTGGCTGGGCTGCCTCTGGCCCCACCTCACAGGCTCCTCCTTCCAAGCTGCCTGCTGATGATCTCGACAAGGCCAGTGTTGCTTGATTCTGCTGAAGCTGCTATGGAAATCTGGACCGTTTCCTGTGGCTTGAAATGCAAAGCTGCAGACAGAGCAAGCAAATAGGTAATCCCAAGGCCGCTGGTCAGGGAACTGGAAAAGGTCAGTTTTCATTCCAATCCCAAAGAAAGGCAATGCCAAAGAATGTTCAAACTACTGCATAATCGCACTCATCTCACACGCTAGCAAAGTAATGATCAAAATTCTCCAAGCAAGGCTTCAACAGTATGTGAACCGAGAACTTCCAGATGTTCAAGCTGGATTTAGAAAAGGCAGAGGAACCAGAGATCAAATTGCCAACATCCTTTGGATCATAGAAAAAGCAAGAGAATTCCAGAAAAACATCTACTTCTGCTTCACTGACTACGCTAAAGCCTTTGTATGGATCACAGCAAACTGTGGAAAGTTCTTCAAGAGATGGAAATACCAGACCCCCTACCTGCCTCCTGTGAAACCAGAATGCAGGACAAGAAGCAACAGTTAGAACCAGACATGGAACAATGTATTGGTTCAAAATTGGGAAAGGAGTACGTCAAGGCTGTATATCATCACCCTGTTTATTTAAATTCTATGCAGAGTACATCATGCAAAATGCCAGGCTGGATGAAGCAGAAGCTGGAATCAAGATTTCCAGGAGAAATATCAATAACCTCAGATAGGCAGATGACACCACCGTTATGGCAGAAAGTGAAGAAGAACTAAAGAGACTCTTGATGAAGATGAAACAGAAAAGTGAAAAAGCTGGCTTAAAACTCAACATTCGGGAGCGGGATGGCAGTGGAGCCGGCCAGAGTTGGCCCTAGGCTGACATATCCTGCTGTCTGGCCTGAAACATGGCCCGGGGTCCTGGCCTTATAATCCAGTCTCACCCCAACACGGTCGCCATGCCCAAGAGAGGGAAGCAACTCAAGTTCTGGGCCCAAGACGCCTGCTCAGGCAGAGTGACCATGGCGGATTATGCCAACTCAGATCCAGCCATTGTGAGGTCTGGAAGGGTTAAGAAAGCTGTCGCCAGTGCTGTTCAGCAGGAAGCCTCTCAGATTCCTGCAGTGGAAGCTCTTTCTGGGGCTGATGAGCCCTGTGACATCATCGACAGCAGTGGTGAGACTGATGCCCAGGAGGAAAGCATCCATGAGAGAACTATCTCCCGAAAAAAGAAAAGCAAGAGGCACAGAGAAGACCTGGACGGGACTGGAGGAGGAGTATCCCATGGATATTTGGCTATTGCTGGCTTCCTATATCTGTCCTGAGGACATTGTGCATTTTTCCCTGATTTGTAAGAATGCCTGGACTGTCACTTGCACTGCTGCCTTTTGGACGAGATTGTACCGAAGACACTACACACTGGATGCCTCTCTGCCTTTGTGCCTGCGACCAGAGTCAACAAGAAGCTGCACCGTCTTCAGACATGTGTGATCCGATCTCTGTACCATATGTATGAGCCATGTGCTGCTCGAATCTCCAAGAATCCAGCCATTCCGGAAAGCACTTCTAGCACATTAAAGAATTCCAAATGCTTACTTTTCTGGTGCAGAAAGATTGTTGGGAACAGAAAGGAACCACAGTGGGAATTCAACTTCAAAAAACAGTCCCCAAGATTAAAGAGCAAGTGTATGGGAGGCTTGCAGCCTCCCATTCAGTACGAAGATGTTCATAACAACCCAGACCGGGACTGCTGCCTACTGCAGGTCGCCACCCTCAATTTCATCTTTATTCCAATTGTCGTGGGAATGATATTTACCCTGTTTGCTATCAATGTGAGCACAGACATGCAGCATCATCGAGTGAGACTGGTGTTCCAAGATTATCCTGTCCATGGTGGTCAGAAACTGCGCAGTAAACAGGGTGTGCAAGCCATTCGACTTTTTGACTGGTTGCGTCCTCAGTATCCGTTTTCCCTGAGAGTGTAGATATTGCTTCCTGTCACTGAGGGCAGCCCTGAGCTAGGCCAGTCCATTTGTAATCAGATTCCAGTTTGGAAGGGGCAGCTGGATTGTATATCTAGTCAGTAATGCACATGCTCTTTAGGTTTCTGGTGCTCCTGGTAGAAGAAGGAGAAGGATTGAATCAGGAGGAAAAACAGCTATGACTTATAAACGTATTTTAATGCAATATTTTGCATTTGAAAGGAGAAACCTGGCCCTATTTTCTGTGTTAAACCCCATTTGGTGCTACTGAGTTTGTTGTTCTTTATTCTTTCATCCCAGCTAAAGTGGATGTGCCGGAGTTCCACTCCAGCTGGTCCAGGGGTCCCCAAGGGATGAACGGCATCGGTGAAAGGAAAAGGAAGGAGACAGAGTTTTTGATGGCCCAAGGACTATAATCTTTATTGCTTTAGTCTCTATTTATATAGCACATGTTCTTCTACGTAACGATTCTTACAATATTTTTCCGTTCAGATCAACATCCCCTGATTCTAGATGTGTTAAAAGTTTTTTCCTAGTCCTTTGTCACATTTTGGTTACATGTTTACCCCGAAACCTATTTTTATTTTATGAAAACATAGTCTATAAATCATATTATTCCATCTACTTATTCTGTACAGCCTGCTACTACAGCGAATACAGCGTCTTGCTTCAGTGACTAAGTACTATAGTGGTGTCTAAGGGCAAAGGTTTCTCATAGTACAGCCATTGTCAGTGATGATTTGTTTACCATCTACCCACATAATACAAGACTATTTCTGGCAGGGGCAAGTCTTTTGCAGTTTACCTAGAAACTATTTACAATACAATTCATATATTTCCTTTCCATTTATGCTTAGATTCTGAGGGGAAAAGTCAATTGGCTTAGTTTCTGTAATTTTCCCTGATACATGACCCAAGTTTTCCAGTCATCAATAACAATCTCCTCATGAGGCCGTGTCACAGTAGGCTTAGGGCTTGTTTTCCAAATGATCATGGCCTTATTCCCTGGCTGAATGTTAGGGACCCACCAGTCAGGGGCCTCAGTAGGTTTAATCATTTTTGAAGTGTTTCTCTGGAGCAAGGGGTCATTTTTCTTTTTCCTGGACTCTCACGACCTCATCATGGAAGCCCTACAACTCCAGCCATCAAAGAATGAAACAGAGTTAGCCACAACAAAAGCATAGAAACAAGAAGGAGGGAAGGTTCCGATCCTGGAGAGAAACCGCTTTGCAGTTTCTTCTTGAGTGGTGCCGTGACTTTGTCATCCAGCAGTAGTTCCAGAACGGCTCCCAACATGGATGATCTTGCTTTAGGGGAAAATTAAACTCTTAAATCTCCAAACAAGGAAATTTTAGCATTCCTTTACGGATCAGAGTTACCTTAGAAGCCTAAAATTGTTGCTACTATTGCTTCCAGTTTAGCTACCCCTCAAATTCAAGTGAATATTTCCTTGTTTCCCTTTACCCTTATCTAGAAATAAAGCAGGTGACAGGGTTTTCAGAATCTTAAAAAAAAAAAAATTAAAAAAACTAGGATCATGGCATCCGGTCCCATCACTTTGTGGGAAATAGATGGGGAAACAATGGAAAGACTGTCAGACTTTATTTTCTTGGGCTCCAAAATCACTGCAGATGGTGACTGCAGTCATGAAACTAAAAGATGCTTGCTCCTTGGAAGAAAAGCTATGACCAACATAGACAGTGTATTAAAAAACAGAGGCATTACTTTGCCGACAAGAGTCCATCTAGTCAAAGCTATGGTTTTTCCAGTAGTCATGTATGGATATGAGAGTTGGACCATAAAGAAAGCTGAGTGCCGAAGAACTAATGCTTTTGAACTGTGGTGTTGGAGAAGACTCTTGAGAGTCCCTTGGACTGTAAGGAGATCAATCCTAAACTAGTTAAACCAGTCAATCCTAAAGAAAATCAGTCCTAAATATTCACTGGAAGGACAGATGCTGAAGCTGATGCTCCAATACTTTGACCACCTGATGCGAAGAACTGACCCACTGGAAAAGACCCTGATACTGGGAAAGGTTGAAGGCAGGAGGAGAAGAGGATGACAGAGGATGAGATGGATGGATGGCATCACCGTCTCAATGGACATGAGTTTGAGCAAGCTCCGAGAGTCAGTGATGGACCGGGAAGCCTGGCGTGCTGCAGTCCATGGGGTTGCAAAGAGTCGGACACGACTGAACTGACTGGCTGATAAGATATTGAGCATAGTTCCCCGTGCTATATAGTAGGTCCTTGTTGCTTATCTATTATGTTCAAGTTTTTGAAAAATCAATTTACTTTTGATGTCTTTCTTGCCCTTAAATGTCTAGACCTACACTGCCCAATACAGTAGCCCCCAGCCCCATCAGTTACTGAAATTTAGATTAGTTAGCATTAAATAAAGTGAAAGATTCAGATCCTTAGTCACATTAGCTACATGTCAAGTGCCCAGTAGCCACATGTGATTAGCAGCTCCTGTATTTCTATCAGCCCAGCAAATACTACTGAACAGTGCTGGTCTCCACTGTAAGACCCTTCCTGGGAGTGGGAACCAAATCAGTCTGTTTTACCACCATATACCCAATGCCAAGGCAAGTGTCTGGCATTTTATTGCTATTTTACGAAGGAAGGAGGGAAAAGAGGAAGTAAAAAAGAAGGAAGGAAGGAAGGGTTATTTTCAGAGTCATTCCTTCATTTCATCTTCTCAACGGATCTGTAAGGAAGAAGGAGATGAGGAGCAGGGTCAGGGAGTGAAATGCCACACCCGCTGTCACTGATCATGACCCTAGACCCTCCCACTCTCTCCACCAGGCAGACCTCCAGTGACTCCTGAGACATTTGGACAGAATAGCGAGCTGGCGGCCTGGAATAGAGGCAATAGAAAAGTCATTCTGACTCTAGTAGAATCAGGGCACTTTTGATTTGAAAAGGACTTTGAGCAGGACCTTATCCACTCTCCGTGTTTTATAGGAGAGAGGCCTTAAGAAGCTATATGTCCACAGGATTAGTTAAGAAGCAGGGATTGGGATCAGCCCCTGGAGCTTGGCAGGCTGTGGCTTTAGGGGGGGGTCACTGAAGGTTATAGCAGAGAGATCAGTTCTGTGGCCTCTTAAGATCAGTCTGGTAGCTGGATCAGACAAACCGAGACTGAGGAAGGAACCATTCAGAAAGCAACTGTAACCAGAAGCAGGATGGTGGTGGCAGGGATAAATGGGAATCAATGAAATCTGAATAACATGAAAAAAAGAATATTGAGGAGGGAAGAGAGAGGGCAATGGGGATCATGTGTTTTGTTACTGGGAGCCCAGAAGTATGATAATACTGGGCAGAAAAGAATTGGGGAAGGAAGTTGGCATATCCAGGAAGGTTAAAATGAGTCTTAGACATGATGAATGATTCACTCCTAGAACATTTTGTACTATTAACAGAAGGGATGTCATAAGCAGTATATAGTGTTTACCTCTTTGTTTTATTTGGGGGGAAACAGGCCCAGAGAGGAGAGGTGCTGGTTTAAAGGCACACCGTTTGTGTAAAATAAGACTGAACCGGAACTCAGGCCTCCTGAGATTCATTCCAGGCCTCTGAAACTCCTCTAATCTCCCTCACCCAAGACCTCCCAAGGCAGATTTGCTGGCTGATAAACAGATGCTATTTAACTTTATTAACGCTGAATCCTCTCTAGTGCAATCTCACCTGATCATGGACTACACAGAGGAAGTCTAAATTTATACAGATCCTTATCACATACCCTTAGGATTGAACAACACAGTCTGATGAAGGCCTCTTAATGGGTTTTCAGTTAGTACCTTTGTGGTTTGGAGTACACTATTTATTGTCTCTGAGTCTACATTTCCTCCTCTATAAAGCATAAACAATCAAACCTACCTCACAGGTAGTGACTCACTTGTGAAATAATACATGGAAGGCACCCAGCATAGTTCTAGTGTATACTAACTATTGGCTGTTCTAGTTCCTTCCCCAGAGTTCTGCGTAGGTGATCACTTTGGCTCATCACAACATTAGGTTGGCTGAATCAGGGAGATCAAAGACATGAAAATTCCTTGAAAATAGAAACCCACTGGTATTGCTAAGAGCACAGTGAATTAGCATGGCAGAATCAGGTTGTGGGACGTCCCAGGTGGTGCTGGGGTAAAGAACCTGCCTGCCAATGCAGGAGACACAGGAGACTTGGGTTCGATCCCTGGGTCAGGAAGCTCCCCTGGAGTAGGAAATGACAACCTGCTCCAGTATTCCTGTCTGGAAAATTCCATGGACATAGGAGTCTAGCAGGCTATAGTCCATGGGGTCGCAAAGTGTCAGACAAGACTGAGCATGCGTGCACGCAGTCAGGTTGGGGGGATATTGTCCATGGAGATGGGGCAAAAGTCATGACAATGTCTTGAAAGGTAGGACCATGTCTTGAAAGAGGACATTGCAGGATGTGGGTGTTGCTAACATAACATTGCTGGTGCTGGAAGAAGCATGGTGACGCAGCCTCCTCTTCCTTCCCTGTCCAGTTTTGGGGACACTTTCACTGGAACAGACAGAAGAGGAATCACTTTCCTACCAGCGTATTGACCAGGTCTCCTGGGAAGGAGGTAAGAATTTGCAATTTATCTCTTAGGTTAATTATCAATAGGCTTTGTGATTGATCAGTAGGTGATCTCTCCCAGAGTCATTCTAAAACCATGTACCTCAAACTGGGGCTTGAACTCAGCCAAAACCCTTACTGAGACTTGAACCCACATAGCCAGGACTTGAATCCTGCCGAAACCCATGGTCTTCCAACTGAAATCACACACCTGGTTTCAGGACTTACTGAAGCTCTGGTTCTTGATGTCTCACTGCAGAAAGAATTCAGAGAGACAAAGGGGTGGGTAAGAAGTGGATATATTTAGAGAGAAACACATTCCACAGACAGAGTGTGGGCCATCTCCGAAGGTGATAGAGCTCTGAAATGTGGTGATGTTAGTTTTAATGGACTGGGTAATTTCATAAGCTAATGAGTGGGAGAATTATTCCAACTATTTTAGGGAAGGGGTGGAGATTTCCAGGAATTGGGCCACCTCTCACTTTTTGGTCTTTGATGGTCAGCCTTGGAACTGCCATGGTGCCTCTGAGTGTGCCATTTGGCTTGTTGATGTGTTACAGTGAGTGTACACTGAGGATCAAGGTCTAGTCGAAGTTGACTTGTCTGCCATCTTGAACCCGTTTGATTCTAAGCCGTTTATGTCATGTCCTCGGTTATGTCATTCTTTCAAACGGTGTGTCCTGCTCTCCTCCCTCCTGTTGCAACTCAGGTCCTATCCCCCAGAGAATATTGTGCAGCACCTTCTCTGGCTTTAGCCTCTTCTTCAGTCACCTGCCCACATGAATCCTTAATAGCAGTGCTGGGCTTGAGTGTGGGCGGGCAGCCCAGAGGGAGACAGTCTTCCAGCGTGTGTTCACACCAGCCTGCTTCTTACAGCCTGGTGTTCGCCCGTCCAAGTGTTCACTCGCTCAATAATCACTGAGGCCTATGATACGCCAGGCCCTCTGAGAGGGGGGACACATACAGTACGGGAGGGCAAAAGGACCTGGTCCCTGCTCTCAGGAAGCTTCCAGTCTAGTGGGAAGAAAAGCAATAACCCAGTCAACGAAGTGTGACAGCTGCTATGAAGGAAACGGCGGAAGAGGCTAAGGGGCCGGGGGCGGGGGTGGTGGGGGGGGAGGTTGGCGAGAATCCCGCTGAGCTATGACTTGGGCCAGACGTGGGAGGGGAGAGAGGAGGAACACTTGGGAAAAGAACCTGACTTTTCAAAACCAGCAAGCAGGCTTGAAGTGGGGCATTTGGACAGCTCTAAGTGCAACAGGAAAGGTTTCAAGCAGGCGGGTGACAGGACCCAGGGTGTATTTTAAGGTGGTTCAAGCTGAGTGAAGCAGGGAGGGGTCAGGAGAGGAGTGAGAGCGAGTGAGAGGGAGTCTGGAGATGCTGCAGCTACAGCCAGGCTCTCCACGGGGCAGCACTCTGGGGAGGGCGTGGGGGCAGGGAAGGGTTCCCCGTTCAGCTAATGCGACTGGAACGTCCTGCTGGAAGCTGGCATTAGAGCAGGGACTTTGCTTGTGAGAGACAACCAGCCTGTGCCAGACCTCCTAAATCTTCTCCTGCAGTGCCCTGGGGGAAAGCTGGCAGCTTCTTACAATGAAAGAAAGCTCAAGGCCTCTGCGAGCCAAAGAGTGACTGGTGGATGAATCAAAGCTTTGCATGAGGCCTTTGCAAAGGCTTTGCTCAAGGGTGGCAGACATGGGAACAGCCTAGGAAGGCTCCTGAGTCTGGCCCTGTTTGCGGGGTGCTCAAGAGTTTGGGGTTTCTAGTTACGAGTTATGGGACCTGGGTGTGAGTGGATCTAAGCGGAGTCCATGGCTCACCGCATCTGTCTACATTGCGGCAGGACTTCAGACCCTCCAGGTTAGTGTGTGCAAACCCTTTTTTCATTCTCATGCCCCTAAAGATCCGTTTTAGACAGTTATCCCCAAATCATATCCCATCTAGAAAGCTTAATACCATAGATGACTGTCCACTTATTGTTTGCATATCTATGTCTACTTTTGTTTGTCTTTTAACTTTTTCATGTTGGAGAATAGCTGATTAACAACGTTGTGATGGTTTTGGGCAAACAGCAAAGGGACCCAATCAAACACATACATGTAGCCATTCTCCCACAAACTCCCCTCCCGTCCAGACTGCCATAGAGTATTGAGCAGAGTTCCCTGTGCTTGTCTATCTGTGTTTGTATAGAGAAAGAGTATGACTTTTTTTCAGCCCCCAAGGAGGCAATTTTTGTCGCCTTGGGGGTGATCCTGCCCCGCTGAGAACACGAGCTGGAAATCAAAGCCTCCTCACTTATTACAGGACCAGAGAGAGTAGCTCCTGTGACTCTCCGACCTGCCCACTTTGGCTTCTTGAAAGAACTTGCCTGGTGGCCACCCAGTGTTGCATTAGACCTTGTGCTTCCCAAGGTCACCTTCCCATGCTCCCAAAGTAGCTGGACCTGATGGCCCCAAAGGCTGCTGATGTCTCACGGAAAGGTGTGTGCTCCCCTCTTCATCCCTCTGTGTCCCCCAGCCAGTGGCTGCATGGCCACCTTAAATCCCAGAGAGATCCCATGAAAACATCCTTCAGGAATTCCCTGGTAGTCCAGCGGTTAAGACTTTGTGCTAGCAGTGCAGGGGGCACCGGTTCAATCCCTGGTTGGGAAACTAGGTCCCACATGCCACTCGGTGCAGCCAAAAATAATTCTTCAACCAAGTGAGCCCAGGCTGAGCAAGACACAACCAGCTATGTGTCTGCCCACAAGCCTCCCCAGATACACTCTTTGATGAGCCCTTTCTTTCACTGACTCATCAGTAAAAGCAGCAGGACAGCACCAGCCGCAGCCAAATCCCACTCAGGGCTCAGCTGGTCTTCACAGTCAGCCCTTACGGTTCTGACTGCGTTCCATCTTACAGGTGAGAAACCTGAGACCGGACAGGTCCTCCTGGAAGCAAGGTCATAGAGTGATGGTAGCAAGGCCTCCTTTCCTTGTTCTGCACCAGACGAGCAGGGAGCCTCCCCTAACAGCCTCCACCCAGGAGAACTGGGGAACTGGTCATGTGCTCCGGGTCTCTCTGGAGCCTCACCAGCCACGATGTGGTTTGCTGCCTGTCCATGCCGCAGCATTTAGAAATGCTTGGGCTTCCCTGATGGCTCTGCAGTAAAGAACCCGCCTGCCAGTGTAGGAAAAGCAGGAGACTCGGGTCCGATCTCTGGGTGGGGACAATCCCCTGAGAAGAAAATGACACCCTGCTCCAGTATTCTTGCTTGGGAAGTCCCATGGATGGAGGTACCTGGTGGGCTACAGTCCACAGAGTTGCGAAAGAGGCGGATACAACTTAGCGACTAAACAAGAACAGCAACAATTTAGATATGTTTAATCGCAATTTGATGGGAGAATTTTGCGCCTACTATCTCTAATTCTAAAGCATTCTCCTCTTGGATACTAGGTGTTTTGGCCTTCATTGCTCTAATGATTCATTTTTATTGTATTTTATGAAAGCATAGATCTGTGATGGATTGGAAATTAGTTTTGAAATGCTAGTCCTTCACCATCGATAGTTGGAGAAGCACAGTGCAGAAGCTGTGTGCCTCCCACCTCCCACACACAGCGTGGAAGGTCTTTGACCTCAGGGTTAAAGAAAAATTAATATGTGGTTGATTGGATGAGCTAACAGCGGACAGAGCTCAAAGGTCTTTCTTTCAGCCCTGGGCAGACACCACATAGCAACATAAAGCTTGACTCCCTGGTGCTTCTCCATCCACCGAGCCCTGTCCCAGGGGAATGGCTCCATAAGTCCACAGGATGTGCAGTGAGTGGCTGCAAGTACCTTCACTGGGGGCTCTTCTGATCAGAGATTTGGTGGAGCAGTTGGGATCTTGCGTTCTCAGTTGCTTCAGTCATGTTCGACTCTGCGACCCCACAGACTGTAGCCCGCCAGGCTCCTCTGTCCATGGGATTCTCCAGACAAGAATACTGGAGTGGGGTGCATTTCCTTCTCCAGTTGAGATCTTAAAAATCATTTAACCTCTCCTTTCATCGTACCAATGGGGGATCCAAACCATAAATGGGGCTGACATTTGTTTTCCTATTTCCATTGTCTGGAAGGGTACCTGTCACAGAATACGCTAAGAGCCAGAGTCAGGGTCTGACCTGGGGTCCGAGTTCCCGCACTAGTGGTCTGGTTCTGCTCTCTGGGTAAGGTGTCCTCCCTGCATCTCAGCAGGGCCAGCTCGGGAGGGAAGATGGACATGGAGTGGGGAGGATGAGGGACAGACCGGAAGAGCTCTCACCACCTGCCATCTCCATGTTGTGGTGACCCCTGGGACCAGCTGGGGCCCCACACCCCAGAGGTGCACACACCCAGCCCAGGGTAGAGGGGCTGTGGGCTCAGAAGCTGCCCCACCACTGACAAGTGTGCCTGAGCCACCCTGCCTCTGTCTGCCCTGCTCCACCCTCAGAGCACAAAAGGGCTGAGTTTCCCTGCACCCTCAAATCCTGCACACCTGTCTCTCCTGGCCACCCCACAGGGAGGGGAATTCCAGGAAAGGTAGCTCGACTTAGCTAAGGTGTCACGCTCCAAAGTGTCACCACACCTAGTAATGCTGAATGAGAGAAAGCAGTGACTTGTCCAGGAGCGTATAGCAGGCAACTGGAAGGCCATGCAGGAATGTGCCCTAGCAGAGGGCAGGGCTCTCCCCTCTACCACACTCACTTCTGAAGGGGGCCCTGGCTGCCTAGCCCAGCACTGGGGCCAGAGGCTGACATGACTGAGCGACTAACCCACCCACAAGGTGCTGGGGGGCAGTCTGTCCAGAAGAAGAGCAGGGACCAGGCAGACTGAAGGTCACGCCTGGCTCTGCTAGGGGAACACAGAGTGCTTCCCTGGGCTGCAGGGCAGGATGACGGGAAGAGAGAAACAAGCCAGAAAAGTATGGGAGGGTCTTCCACGTTGATTTTAGAACGCTGGCAGGAAGATGAAAATGCCTGGACATAGGCAGTACCTTGGGGGCTGGGGAGGAAATACACTTCGGAGATAATTAGAGGTGGAGCTGGGTGGACGTGGGATCACTCTGAAGGCGTAAGAAGGTGCAGGTTTGCACGCAGGGGGCTCAGAAAAGTGGCCTCTAAGGAGGATGCCTCCCCTGAGCCACACCCAGCGTCAGGAGCTGGGGTGGGAGGTGAGGAGAGGCAGGCTGGCAGGTTCCTTTGTCTCGGGATGGACCTCTCCTACTGGCATGTTCTCCCTTAACATTGCCAGTTCAGACCCAGGTGACTCAAGGTGGTGGGTGACTCCTCTCGGAAGCCAGCAGGGGCACTGGGCTGGCCCCAGCTCACATTGCCTGATTGCCTCCTCGGCTCGGGCCCCTTGAGGCAGAGCAAGTGGTGCCTTCACCAGGAAGCATCTTATGTCTCTAAAGCAGAATCAGAGGTTAGGAGAGAACTTGGAGATGATCTGTTCCTTTATAAGAAAGGAGAGAGCTAGGAGGCGCACAGTGAGGCCAATGAATTTGGGCCTGTTCTGCCCCCACTGGTGTCATTTCTCCCTTACAGAACCCCAGTTGTCTGCTTGTCCCCTGCTTCGCGTGGCCTTCAGACAGTGGTGGCCAAGAACAGCACGTGGTGCTGCCAGGGCTGGGTGTCAACTCCCCCGGGGACAGGACCCAGAGTGAGGGCTGTGGTCCATCAACACAAGGACAGGGCACCTGAGGTCTGACAAGCCTCTGCACAGCTGAGGCAATGGGTGGTGGCTGCATTTTAGTGATACTTTATATATTTCATCCAAGATTTTTAATTTCATTCAGGGTAGATCCAGATGCTTAGACTGCTATCAGGAATAGGAATCTCTCAGATTTCCTAATGGCTGGCTAATCTTGGCCAAGCCAATCGCTGGGCCTGTTTCTCTCTCATAAGGTGAGAAAAGGCTCCCTTCCAGCCCAAGTTACAGCGTTGCTGCCACCCTGTCGCATCTTGGCCTACACCCTGGCCTGATACCCCAGGGAATCTCATCCTAGAGCCCGGGCCCACATACCTCGTGTGTTTCAGCTCCGTTCCTGCAGTGCCTGCAGCTCTCTTTCCTCCAGTGCTTCTTTGGCACCTTCTAAGCCTCTCAGAGTTGGTCACTCAGAAGCTGAACTGTGAGGTCATCTATCACACCTGACAGCAGTCATGGGAAGAGAGCCCTGGAGAACAGTGGCAACATTTCTACCCAGTTCTGCTGGTCCCTTTGGCAAGGAGCCCTTGGATTAGAAGCCAAAAATCTAAATTGTAGTCCCTGGTTCAGCAACCTCCCAATTATATTATTAATAGATGCTGAATTGCCTCCAAACTTATAGATAGGTATAAACATCCTATCTATACCTTGTGGCTCAGCTGGTAAAGAATCCATCTGCAATGTGGGAGACCTGGGTTCGATCCATGGGTTGGGAAGATTCCCTGGAGAAGGGAAAAGCTACCCACTTCAGTATTCTGACCTGGAGAATTCCATGGACTAAGTCCATGGGGTCTCAAAGAGTTGGACACGAGTGAGCGACTTTCACTTCACTTCACATACATAGATATGCTTCAGCATCATTTCATTAGCATCTATAACAATTTAAAAGTGCTTTTCTATTCATTAAGTATAGCCCTCGGAAGTGAGCGCTACGTGTATGTATCTTTGTTTTTTGTTTGTTGCTGTTTAGTCACCAAGTTGTGTCTGACTTTTTGTGACCCCATGGACCGCTCACACCAGTCTCCCCTGTCCTTCACTATCTCCCAGAGTTTGCTCAGACTCATGTCCATTGAAGTCGGTGATGCTGTCTAACCATGTCATCCTCTGACACCCCCTTATCCTTTGGTCTTCAATCTTTCCCAGCATCAGGGTCTTTTCCAATGAACTGGATCTTTATATTAAGTGGCCAAAGTATTGGTGTTCCAGTTTCAGCATCAGTCCTTCCAATGAGTATTCAGGGTTGATTTCCTTTTAGGATTGTCTGGTTTGATCTCCTTGCTGTCCAAGGGACTCTCAAGAGTCTTCTCCAACACCACAGTTTGAAAGCATCCAACTTTCACATCCAAACATGACTATTGGAAAAACCATAGCTTTGACTATACGGACCTTTGTCCAGAAAGTGATGTCTCTGCTTCTTAATACGCTGTCTAGGTTTGTCAAATCTCTGTTTTTACAAATGGGAAAGCCAAGCATCCAAAAGGTTAATCAGTTGCTAGTTTGGAAAGAGCTTATACTTTGCAATTAGACCTAATGGTCAAATCCCAGTTAGGTGAATTACTCAACTTCACAGAGCTCCAATTTCTGCAACTGTAAAGTGGGGACAGTAAGGGCATGTTCAGTTCTCAGGATGTCCACTCCCCGTAGGTCACTCCATATTTGGGCGCAAGCATGGGAGTCAGCTGTCTGGCAAACCAAAGACTACGAGTATGGGTGTTGACTGGAGACTAGCCTGCCAAAGCCTGTAAGTCCCAGCAGATTGAAGCCTATGAACCCTGGGTCTCTACAAGGTGAGAAGAGAGGACGTAGATGTGGCCAAGGGTGAGGCAGGAGGGACCTTCAGGATCCAGGCTCTGAGACCCTTTGGAGCTCTGAGACCCCATCAGCCTCCTGTTCAAACACACATGTATGTTTTGTCATGTCGGATGAGGTCTTGCCATGTGAATGAATCTGTCTTGTTTGCTCTCCATAACTAGATCACCGATGAAAGAGCTGTGACCTTTGAGTCAGAACTTGAGCTTCCAGTCTTTCTTTTTCCACTAGATTGCCACACAGCCTTGGTTCAAGGCCTCCATCCTTGCTGGGCCTTAGCCATCTTGGTGATCTAATGAGGTGGTCCCAGCTCTGAAAACTATGACATTCTGAAATGAGCAAAGGCACTTGAACTTAGTAAGCCTGGCAGTGAACCCAAGGTCCCCAGAGCAGCTCTTCTTCTCAGGAGGACTGCTCCATCCACTGACTTTGGCCACCTTGTTCCTGTTGAGTCTGGTGTGAGGCTTGATCAACAGCTGTTGCATGAATGAATGAATGGTTTTAGTTTTTACCATTTAGCATTTAGACACTACTCTCACTGAGGAGTACAATTTGGTGGAAAGTGCTTGGGCTACAGAAGCAGACACATTCCAACTCTGCTTGTAAGCTGTGGGACTCTGGGCAAGCTACTTAACCTCTCTGAGCCTTAGTGTCCTTATTAGTCCTTGTAGGATTGTTATGAGGCTTCATATGGATAATGGGTTTAAAGAATTGAACATAGTGTTTGGTGCATAGGAAATGCTCAGGGAACATTCCTTATCAGTCCTGACAGTCAAAGAAACAAACAGTGGCAAGCACATGAGCCCCAGAACTACTGAGATGAAACAGTAGAAACAGCAATAATCATAAGTCCATTATACTGTGTATATTACATCATAGATGGTCAAGTGTTGTTAGTTTTGTTGTATTTGTCTGATCATATCTTCATAATCCTGTGAGGTAGGGTTTACCTCCATTTTTTCAGAAGAGACAGGCTCAGAGGAATAAAGTGACCTACCTTGTCAAGGAGGGTCACACAGACAGTGGGGATCAGAGCTTGGACTAGACTCTGGGCCTTGTAATACCCGTATTCTCTGGGGTCTGGCCCATGGTCCATGTCAGTGTCCCTCCCTGACCTGGATGCTCTGTAGAAATGCATGATAATCACATCTGATGTTAGAATGAGAAGTAAGAATACTGGATTCCCAAGTATTCTAGACTGAGCATCACCCATTCGTTCTTACACTGGTTCCCCATCAGATAGTCACCCTTGTTTGGTTTTTTAAAAAATTTATTTATCTTCCTTTTAGCTGCTCTGGGTCTTCTTTGTTGCTGAGAGTGGGCTTTCTGTAGTTCCAGCGAGCAGGGGCTACTCTCTGGTTGCGGTGCTCGGGCTTCTCACTGCGGTGGCTTCCCTTGTCTCGGAGCATAGGCTCCAAAGCACATGCTCAGTGCTCCTGGTGCACAGGCTCAGTTGCCGTGGCAGTGATACCTTCCTGGCCTGGACTGAACCCATGTCCTCTGCCTCAGCAGGTGGATTCTTATCCACTGGACCACCAGGGTAGTCCAGCTTTGTTTTTATAGACATTATGTTCAGTCTCCTCTTCACATCTCAAGGAAGCTCCTACTATTTTGATATTTCAGAATTTTTTAAAAAAACTTTTCATCTTATATTGTAATATAGCTGATTGACAATATTGTGATAGTTTCAAGTGCACAGCAAAGTGATCCAGCCATACATACACATATATCCATTCTCCCCCGAACTCCCCTCCCATCCAGGCTGCCACATGGCATTGAGCAGAGTTTCCTGTGGTACACAGTAGGACCTTGTTGTTTATCCATTCGATATACAATAGTTTGTGTCTGCTAATCCCAAACTCCCAACCCAACCCTCCCCCACACCCTGTCCCCCCTTGGTAACCGCAGGTCTGTTCTCTATGTCTATGAGTCTGCTTCTGTTTTGTAGATAAGTTTATTTGTGCCATATTTTAGATTCTACATATAAGTGATATCTTATGGTATCTATCTTTTCCTTTTTCTCTCTTTTAACAGAGCGTCCAAAGGGTTAATCAATTGTTAGTTTGGAAAGAGCTTGTACTTTATAATTAGACCTAAAGGTCAAATCCCAGTTACATGAATTACTTAGCTTCATTAGGTTCTGATTCCCCCAACTGTAAAATGGGGACAGTAAGGGCATGTTCAGTTCTCAGGATGTTCCCTCCAAAGGTTACCCCATGTTCGGGCACAAGCATGGGAGTCAGCTGTCTGGCAAACCAAAGACTATGAGTGGGGATGGTGGCTGGAGACTAGCCTGCCAGGGCCTGTAAGTCCCAGTAGATTGGAGCCTGTGAATCCTGGGTCTCTACAAGGTGAGAAGAGAGGACAGAGACGTGACCAAGGGCGAGGCAGGAGGAACCTTCAGGATCCAGGCTTTGAGACCCTTTGGAGCTCTGAGACCCCATCAGCCTCCTGTTCAACAAACACAAAACACATATATGTTTTGTTGTGTTACATGAAGTCTTGCCATGTGAATCTGTCCTGTTTGCTGTCAATAACTAGATCACTGATGAAAGAGCTTTGATCTTTTGAGTCAGAAAACCTGAGCTTCCAGTCTTTCTTTTGCCACTTGTTTGCCACACAGCCTTGGTCAAGCCCTTCATCCTCACTGGGACCTAGCCGTCTTGGTGATCTAATGAAGTTGTCCCAGCTCTAAAAACTATGACATTCTGAAATGACCAAATGTAGGAACTTCCCCGGTGGTCCAGTGGCTAAGACTGTACTCTCCTGATGAAGGGGATCCAGGTGGGATCCCTGGTCAGGGAATTGGATCCTACATGCCTCAAATAAGAGTTCACTTGCCAAAACTAAAGATCTCATGTGCCATAGCTAAGATCTAGCACATCCAAATAAATGTTGGGGGGAAAAAATGGTTCTTTCCTGGAAAAGAAAGAAATGAGCAAATGCACTTGAAGTTAGCAAACTTGGCTGCAAGCCCAAGGTTCCCAGAGCAGCTCTTCCTCCCCTGAGGACTGCTCTATCTACTGATTTTGGCTGCCTTGTTTCTGTTGAGCCTGGTGTGAGCGGGCCCTCGATCAACAGCTGTTGCATGAATGAATGACTGAATAGTTTTAGGTTTTACCCTTTAGCATTTAGACACTCACCAAGGAGTGCAAGTTGATGGGAAGGGCATGGGCTACAGAATCAGACATATTCCGTCCCTGCTTGTGGGACCTTTGGCAAGCTACTTAACCTCTCTGAGCCTTAGTGTCCTTAGTGGTCCTTGTAGGACTGCTGTGAAGAGTAAAATGAATCATGGGTTTAAAGAATTTAGCAGAGCTTTGTGCATAGGAAATGTTCAAGAAATGTTCCTTACTGGTCCTGACAGTCAAAGAATCAAACAATGGCAAGAGCACGCAAGCTTCAGCACCACTGAGATGAAACAGTAGAAAGAACAAGAATCATAAGCCCCTTATATTGTGTATATTACTTCATAGATGGTCAAGGGTTTTTAGCTTTTATTGTATTTGTCTGATTATATCTTCATGATCCTATGAGGTAGGGATTACCTACATTTAACAGATGAAGAGATAGGCTTAGAGGGATAAAGTGACCTGGTCAAGGAGGGTCACACAGCCAGCAGGGGCCAGAGCTTGCGCTAGAATCTGGGCTTTGTAATACGGGTATTCTCTGGGGTCTGGTCCATGGCTCATGTCACTGTCCTCGCCTAACGCTAATGCTCTGTAAAAATGCATGTTTATATCTGACGTTAGAATGAGCAGTAAGGACACTGGATTCCCAGGTATTCTAGACTGAGCATCACCCCTTCGTTCTTACACTGGTTCCCCACCAGACAGAGTCACTTTGTTTATATATATATATATATATATATATATATATATATATATATATATATATATATATGTGTTCAATCTCCTCTTCAGGTCTCCAGGAGGCTCCTCCTATTTTGGTTCTTATTCTAGGATTTAGTGCTTCCCCTTAGCCCAACCTTTATTATTTTTTGTTCCTCCTCTTTCAATCTGCAGGCTAACAAGGAGCATCTTTCTTGCAGTAAGACACCCACCTCCTTAGTCATTTGTTGGCCTCGTGATCAGAATGACAGAGGATGTTCCTACTACGATTTGGCACAAAGATAAGGTCATTTCCCCTCATCACTGATGACATTCCATATTTTTTTAGCCTTTTGAGCTGGAGGTCTGGGCAAGACCAACATCTTCAGGAAACATTACTGCCATTTATGTCCTTTCCATCCTTGCTTCATCCCTGGCTGATTCACTGAGCAGGGCATTGTGAAACTATGGAAAGTGCTGGGGCAGAAGTCCCAGTAAGAGCCGGGCTGAGCCAAAGGGCACTGCAGCAGTGCGTCAGTGGCTGGGGGTTTCGGAGGACCTTCAGTGAGAGCAGCAGCAGCAGCAGCAGCAGAACAAAAGGGGCTGATGGGAAGCACTGATGGAGGTATAATCTGTCAAACACAACATTTTTTTTTTTAATCTTTTGGCTGTGCCATAGGGTATGTGGGATCTTAGTTCCCTGACTAGGGATCCAACCCGAACCCCTTGCATTGGCACCAGGGAGTCCTAAGTACTGGACCACCAGGGAAATCCCCAAACACAACTTTTTGCAAGAGTGGGAAGCAAGAGAAGTGAAAGTCACTCTAGAATTCTGATGGAATGACAGGAAGAAGAGTGGTACCGTTAATAGAAACAGATGTGTTGAAAGGAATGGCTTTTGGAACGGAAGAGGACAAATTCAGCTTTATACCAGAAACAGTGAAGGTTAGACCTGAGTATGCCCAGGGAACACACCTGGGCAAGCCCAGGTGGACTCAGGGAGGTTACCTGGGGTAGTGGGATGGTTAGTTTTGCATACCTCGGAGGTTACATGGATGTAGATTTGAGAGGCGGAGTCACCCTAGATGTGGTGCCTGAAGATGAAGATATTGAGTGAATCAAGGGCCAAGAACATTTAGCGGGCAGGAAGAGCGAGAGAAATAAATGGAAGAGATAAAAGAAGGGGTGGTTTACTAGCAGAATCAGGACTGCGTCTTGTCCAAGAGCCGAGGGACACGGCCACAAGAGGGAGGGGATGTCAGCCCGCCAGATGCCTCTCAGAGGGCCGAGAAGGGGTGACCGCACTCGCTGGTGACTTTTCAGATCATATTCCAGAAGCCTTGGTGGGGGCAGGCTCCGTCTAGTATCGCTGGTTGAGGGTCTGTCATCTTCCTGAACATTGGAGTCCTCTTCTGCAAAGATAGAGTCACAGTAGCTACCTTAGGAGTGAAGAGGAGGAGGAAGGTACCGGACCAAGGGCTTTTGTGCACTTGAGAGCCCTTTGCATGCCCTAACCTGATAGAGGCCACTGATGCTTTTGAATTGAGGTGTTGGAGAAGACTCTTGAGAGTCCCTTGAACTACAAGGAGATCCAACAAGTCCATCCTGAAGGAAATCAGTCCTGAATATTCACTGGAAGGACTGATGCTGAAGCTGAAACTCCAATCCTTTGGCCACCTGATGCGAAGAGCAGACTCATTGGAAAAGACCCTGATGGTGGGAAAGATTGAAGGCAGGAGGAGAAGGGGGCGACAGAGGATGAGATGGTTGGATGGCATCACCGACTCAATGGACATGAGTTTGAGTGAGCTCCAGGAGTTGGTGCTGGACAGAGAAGCCTGGCGTGCTGTGGTCCATGGGGTTGCAAAGAGTCAGACACAACTGAGCGACTGAACTAACTGAACCTGCTAGACAGATGGGAGGGATGGTTACCACCACTCTCAGAATTGGAGAAGATTGTAGCAATCTGAGAAATGAATAGGAGACAGAAAGTAGACCCAGAAAGGGTCTGTGGTTCTCCAAATTCAACAATTAATGGTCTGTGAAGGAACAGTGGTGGCTTGAGAAAAAGATGACTGTGAAGACTTTTTAAAGATCAAGGTGACTTGGCCGTATTTATCAACCAAAGGAGGGAAGAGACAAAAGTGGTCAGAAAGAGCTTTTGGCTTTTGCCAGCTGGTTGTCTGCCTGTGAGGTGCTGCATGTCACATTACATTCCCTGTCACTGCCCCAGGGCCTGATCCCTTTGGCTGTCTTTGACTTTCACCCTCCCTCTGATTAACCAGTCTCTTTGCTACCTGGACTCTGCCAGTCTACTGCAGACTTAAGGGACTCCTGGTGAGGACAAGACAGAAAACACCACTCACCAGTTCTGTGGGGACTGGTGTCATAGGTTCCATCCTTCCAGGCTCTGTCTTCCTGGGTAACCACCCCACCCTGCCCACCTTTTCACCCACTTGGCTGGCTGAGATGACCTCAGCTCTAAGCCACCCATGCTGATCTGTTTGTCCCTGGTAAAGTGCAAGGATCACAAAGAGTTCCTGACAAGATCCCCAGGAACTGTGGTCCTTGGTACTGCTGCATGCCAGGGTAAGGTTCTGTGGGGCAGGAGGACACCATGGCAAACTCATCCCTCTCCAAAATCACCCTGATTCCTGAAGGACCCTGTAGTCAGTTGGAAAATAGGGGATTTTCTCTAAGGGGACAGTCTCATCAGTCCATCCAAGCAGTGAGAGTAATGAATAATAGAGCAGGAGGAGGTAGGTAGGGGCAAGGCCATGATGCTGCAGACTTCAGCCTTCTAAAATTCTCCCTTAGAGGAGTTCCCTAGTGGCCCCATGGTTAGGACTCAGCGCTTTTGAAACTGTGCAACTCCGGTTGGGACTTCAACCCACAGTCTTTCAATTGCGATCACACACTTCGTTTCAGGACTTAGTGAAGCTCAGATTCTTGATGTCTCGTTGCAGAAAGAATTCAGTGAGAAAGCGATAGGTAAGACATGGATTTATTCAGAGAGTATAGAGAGAAAGACACGCCACAGACAGAGTAAGGGTCATCTCAGAAGGTGTATGGGTTGTCAATTTTTATAGGGGTGGATAATTTCATAACCTAATGACTGGGAAGCTTCCCTAGTAGCTCAGCTGGTAAAGACTCTGCTTGCAATGCAGGAGACCCCAGTTCAATTCCTGGGTTGGGAAGATCCACTGGAGAAGGGATAGGCTACCCACTTCAGTATTCTTGGATTTCCCTGTTGGCTCAGATGGTAAAGAATCTGCCTGCAATGCAGGAGACCTGGGTTCTATCCCTGGGTTGGGAAGATCCCCTCCAGAAGGGAATGGCTATTTCCAACTGTTTTGAGGATGGAATGGAGATTTCCAGTAATTGGGCCACCTCCCCCTTTCTGACCTCTTATGGTTGGCCACAGAACACCATGACGCTGGTGGGCATGTCATTCAGCATATGCTGATATATTACAATGAGAGTTTAATGAGGCTCAGGTCTACTGGAAGTCAACTCATCTGCTATCTTGAACCTGGTTGGTTCTAACCAGTTTCTGTCATGTCACATGGCTATGTTACCTTGGGTTTCCCAGGTGGCTCAGTGATAAAGAATCCACTTGCCAATGCAGGAGACATGAGCTCAGTCTCTGGGTCAGGAAAATCCCCCAGAGAAGGACATGGTAACCCACTCTAGTGTTCTTGCCTGGAAAATCCCATGAACAGAGGAGCCTGGTGGGCTGCAGCCCATGGAGTTGCAAAAGAGTCAGACACTACTGAGTGACTAAACAACAGTGGCCATGTCATTCTTTTAAAGGTTGTGTCTGCCCCGTTCCCTTGTGTTTCCCTTTCGTGGTCATGGCCCTGGGTTCAGTCTCTGGTCAGGGAACTAAGATCCTGCAAGCTACGTGATGGGGAAAAAATAAAATAGAGTTCTCCCTTAGTGCAGACTCCCTCCCCTTCTCTCTGCTGGGACGCTGCAGTGCCTCTGAATGGATCTTGCTTCTTGTAGGATGTCTCCCCTATACTCCACCCCGGCTCCAACTTGTCCCTCAAAGTCTCTTTCTACATCATAGATCTGGTCCTAGCACACTCTTGCTTTAGGAGTTTCCCTGCTTCCTCCATGATACAGTCTTGCCATCCTTCCAGCAGCAAGCCAGGCTTTTCCCAGTTTGAACCCTACCCAGAGCAGTTCTTACCAAAACCCTCCTGGAGCCATTCCTCACTGTTCTTATATTCATCCGTGTCTTCATCAGATGATTTTCAGGGTCTACTCTGGGTAGTGGTTCCCTGGGATCTGCTGGGAGCCCCACCCCCCCTGGCCAATCCATCCTTCTTGCTCACCCCAAACGTGTTGGCTGCCTTTTAGGGCTTCAGCACTTTCTCATATGCCCCTTTCTCAGCCTGTAAAGCTCCCCCATGAGATGATCTTTCATTTAGCACTCCTTCCTCTGAGCTCCAGGACCTTTTTAACATTTTTCATTCATCTTCTTTATGTATTGTGTTAATCCCCCTTTCAAAAATTAACAATATTGGTTACTGTTTCACTAAACTTTTTTAAAAATATATTTTTAAATTAATCTGTTTGGCTGATTTGCAGCACTTGGGATCTCTCATTGCTGTATATGGACTCTAGGATGCTAGGGTTTAGTTGCTCTGCGGCATGTGGGATCTTCCCAACCAGGGATTGGACCTGCAGCCCCTGCATTGGCAAGTAGATTCTTAACCACTGGACCACCAAGGAAGTCCCAGCAAACCTTTAACAGGCATAAAAGTCAGTGTACTCTTCCCAGGTGTTTGCCTCATCCCTCTTACCTTGTGAGCAAGGCTTTAGATGTGAATGTTTATGCCCAATCTGCAAAGCCAGAGAAGTCTCGCTCTCACCATCTGGAACTGAGACCAGCATGACATGATGTTGCTAGAGAGGAGGCTGACCACTGCAGGGATGGCATGCAAAGGACCCGTTGTGGCTCCCCCATTGCCCCGCCCTCCCACCTGTTGTCCAGAGTCATCTTTGTAGCCTCTTACTGCATCAGGCTGCACCCAACAGTTTCTACAATGGTTCCTCCCACAGTCCATTAGGAGAGAGGCAGTGTGATGTCTGTGCCACTTGTTGTAACCATGCATATTTGGCTGTTTCATCTTTCTTAAACTGCAGTCCCTCCATGTTTAAGTAGCTATAACAGTGTGGATCCTGTCCACCTTACAGGGTTGGGATGAGATGCTAATGAGGAGTGTGTATGTGTTAGTCAGTCAGTCATGTCCGACTCTTTGCGACCCCATGGACTGTAGCCTGTCAGGTTCCGCTATCCATGGAATTCTCCAGGCAAGAATACTGGAGTAGGTTGCCATTTCCTTCTCCAGGGAATCTTCCTGACCCAGGGATTGAGCCCATGTCTCCTGCGTTGGCAGGTAGATTCTTTACCATCTGCGGGTGCCACAACTCAGGGACTTGGAAATCACCCTACTGAAATATAAGGACCACTTGTTCACTCCTAACTCAGTCCCTAAGCTGTCTTCCCTTCTTCCCCATTCTTACTACTATGGGAGAGCAAAAGTTGCCACCCCAAAATATGTCTCTTTGGCTGATTATTTTAAGAAATTGCAGACACAGGAGAAGCTCTGAAAACTGAGTAGAAGTTACCCTTCGACAAGAGACATTCATGTGTATAAGGGAAATCTCCATTTATAAGGGTATCTCCTTCTGTGTTCTGGGAAGAGGAGGATGACCTTACCTCTAGAAATTCTTATCAGTGCAGAAGGCGGAGAACTCAATCTGCAGAAAAATCTAACCTTTATTCATTGTGCTTTTCCTGGTGACCTCCCAAACTGATTCTCCACCACCAACAACTCTATTTTTTTTTTTTAGCTGCCACCCAGGGCAAGAGGGATCTTAGTTCCCAGACCAGGGATCGAACCCATGCCCCTTGCAGTGCAAGCAAAGAGTCTTAACCACTGGATCACCTGGGAATTCTCTTTTTAAATTTTTTTCCCCCAGTACCTTTTGCCTTCAGCTGAAGATGGTGTTTAAGGTGAGGGATTCTGCTATTTGGGGAGGTACTCATTTTTCCTGGGGATCTTCCACGTATATAAGAGGTGTTGCTGCTGTTTAGTCACAAAGTCATGTCCGACTCTTTGTGACCCCGGGGACTGTAGCCTGCCAGGTTCCCCTGTCCATGGGATTTCCCAGGCAGAAATACTGGAGTAAGTCACCATTTCCTTCTCCAGGGGATCTTCCCAACCCAGGGGCTGAATCCACATCTCCTGCATTGACAGGCTGATTCTTTACTAGTGAGCTGCCAGGGAAGCCCCACACAGGAGGTATACATGTTCTAAAGTTTTTTTTATTTTCTTTTCTCCTGTTAATCTGTCTTGTGTGCTTGCATACTAAGTCACTTTAGTCATGTGTGACTCTTTGCGACCCCATGAACTGTAGCCTGCCAGGTTCCTCTGTCCATGGAATTCTCCAGGCAAGAATACTGGAGTGGGTTGCCATTTCCTTCTCCAGGGAATCTTCCTGACCCAGGGATTGAACCCAGGTCTCCTGTATTGGCAGGTAGATTCTTTACCATCTGAGCCACCAGGGTAATCTGTCCTACATCAGTTTAATTATTAGACTAGTCAAAGACCCTAGAAGGGTAAAAGAAAAAAATGCCTCCCTGGTAGTTTAATCTGTTTAATCAACTGCTGCAGCTGAGAGAACCTGGAGCCTCAGGCAAAAGCTGGCAGAAATTAAGAATTCTTTTCACATCAGTCTCCAGGATCTCTGCCTGCAGGATGATGGAAATAAGAGAGGTGAGAGTCCTTTTCTTTACGTAAATTTAGATAAGCAGGAGAAAATATCTGTGGAATTAGTTCCTTGGCGCTCCCAGATTTTGGTAAGAACGTTATGGGTTTTCTATTGACCTTTTTCTTTCCAGGGAGGGTTACTGTTTTCTTTTGTCTCTGTCATCCATGTCCTGAGCGCTTGACTTTATGCCCAGTGAGAATACGCTGTCAAGTCTCTTGCCAGCAGGGAGGTGCACGTACCAGTGTGCATCTAATGGACACCGTATAAGCTATGGATCCAATCAGCCAGTTAGTCAGATGCTCAGATAATGACCTGGGCTTGCAATTAACTGGGCTCTCTGCAATCTCTTTGTTCAACCTTGCCAGCTCTTACTCGACTTTGTCATAAGGTGTCATTGTCCATAAGAGGCCTTTGTCTTGTCAACTTCTGTTGCTTTGTTAGTGCTAAAAAAAAATAAAAACCCATGTGGGGAGCACCTTCTAGGTGTCAAAGATTAGCAGTTCCATAACCAGAGGCACCCGGCTTGCTATTGGGAAACTGGAGATCCACTTTCACAACATCATTCTTATTACCTGTAGCAACAAAGGGTTTTACTTCTTAGGCTGTCTTTGAGAGTGAACTTTCTGGATTGTGTGACGGCTGCATGTTTTTCACTCTCTTGTGGACGCCTCTTGCAGGAAAGAAAGGAAGCCTCGAGAAGATGGTCCTGTCCGAGGTCTCAGGCAAGTCCCTGGGATGGCTGCCTAGTGTGGCTTCTCGGCTTTGCACAAGAAAGAATTCAAGAGCGAGTCAAGGTAAAGCGAAAGAAGGTTCGTTGAGGGAGATACACACTCTGTATGTAGACGGAGTGAGGGCCATCTCAGAAGGCGAGAGAGGCATCAGGGCACAGCGTTGTCACTTTTTATAAGGGTGGGTAATTTCATAGGCTAAAGTATGGGAGGATTATTCCAACTATTTGGGGGAAGGTTTGGGGATTTCCAAGAATTGGGCCACAGCCCGTTTTTTTTTTCAGTTTGTATATTTAATCATTTCTCTTTTTTTTTTACTTTTTCTTTTGTATCGGGGTAAAGCTGATTAGGGCTTCCCAGGTGGCACTAGTGGTAAAGAACCCGCCTGCCAATGCAGGAGACATAGAGGTGTGGGTTCTATCCCTAGGATGATCCCCTGGAGGAGGGCATGGTAACCCACTCCCATATTCTTGCCTGGAAAATCCCCATGGACAGAGGAGCATGGCAGGCTACAGTCCATGGGGTCTCAAAGTCCGACAT
Organism: Okapia johnstoni; assembly: GCA_024291935.2. Taxonomy (NCBI): domain Eukaryota; kingdom Metazoa; phylum Chordata; class Mammalia; order Artiodactyla; family Giraffidae; genus Okapia; species Okapia johnstoni. The sequence goes on along the minus strand of JAGTYA010000026.1, from coordinate 10,039,793 downwards.
GACTGAAGTGACTTAGCACGCCTGGCTAGACAGAAAATGTGGGTTATATTTCATTTGTGGCTAGGTTCTGACCCAGTTGCTGCCAGCCCTCAGAGAAATTGCAGCCTAGAACTACCATGACAAAAATGGGGATTATTCTGATTAGATAAGACCATTTAGGAAGTACACTTACAAGCAAGGGCTTCTGAAATCAAACAGTTAGAGGGATACCTATTTTAATTGGTACGTGGAAGCCTCCCGAAGTTTCCGAAATAGCCTCTTGAAAGATTTGTTGTAAAAGGCTAATGAAAAATAAAGATACAAGAGGTATCACAACAAAAGGTTAGGACTTCCCTGGTGGCACAGTGGATTGGAATCCACCTGCCAACGCACGGGACGTGGGTTTGATCCCCGGTCCACGACGATTCCATGTGCTGCAGAGAGACTGAGCTTGTGTGCTGCAACTGCTGAAGCCCATGCTCTGCAACAAGAGACGCCACTGCAATGAGAAGCTCACGCGCTACAATGAAGAGTGACCCCCGCTTGCCACAGCTAGAGAAAACCCAAGAGCAGCAGTGAAGACCCAGAACAGCCCAAAATAAAACAACTCGATGCATTTAAACAAACAAACAAACGCAAGAAAGGAAATTTAAACGAAAAGATAATTTACAGAAGAGAAAACAAACCATGAGAATAATTCAACTCCTACTGCTCCTCTCTGTCCTCCTTTGAGTGCTTATCCTAGTGATCCTTTGCCTGAATTCCCTTTCCACTCTGAAGAGACTATTAGACAATTATTTTTGAAAATAAAACCACTTGAGGTTGCAGACAGTCTTTCTTAGATACGTGTCACTCCTCGGTCAAAGGCCAGGCTAAGGGCCATAGTTAAAGAATGCCTTAAATGCAGGAAGGATTCTCAGAAGTTTTTGTGGATTACCTCCTGAGATTAATGGTTCGATAAAAGACAGAAAGAAAATAAGGTGAAAGGCCACCAGTCTGGCTGAAGTCATAATGATAGCTGATATTCAGGTCCAGCAGGAATTTTTCCTAAGCTAAGTGGAGCCAGAGGAAAAGCAAAACACTCCAATGTATGCAGAATCAAGGAGATTCAAGAAAAGGAATTCTGAAAAATACACATTTCTGATAACCTTAAGACCATAAAACTGAACTGGGTAAGAATCAACAGAACCCTAAGGAAAAACTGGATTCATAAAATTGCTAACAAAAGATCAAGAATAATATGGAATTGAATAAACTGATAAGAATGACTATAATTTTTGTGAGTTTGTTTTATTGCTTTAAGGTTTTTAAGGTTTTGTCTTTCCACACTTAGGCATCCCAGGTGGTGCAGTGGTAAAGAATCTGCCTGCCTGGGGTTGCAAAGATTTGGAAACGACCGAGTATGCATGCACACATGCACGCTCTCCACACTTAAGGAAACTTTTTTCTCTCAAGCTATCTATGACTTACAGTAATTTAGTAAAATATATCTTGTGAACAAAGATGAAACATTTATGTCTTCTCTCTACCAGATGCCTTCAGAATTCAGAAACTCTTAGTTTCTAAGAATCCGTTCTCCTTATAGCAGGACACAAGAAACATTCGTTATATTACCAAACCTTTGACTGGAATGCCAAATTTGAGAGATGTGCAGAGACTCAGATTTGACCAGACAGCTTTAAAGAACTCAGGTTGACTTTATGAGCCAATAAAGCCCCTTCACAAAGCTGGCCTGGCACCTTACTTACAAGATTACCAGCAAGCTTACCAGATGAATAAGGCCTTCATCTGCCACTTCCTGGCAGGGGCAGGAATTTCATGATATTTGGGGGAACCTCAAAAATAGAGGACTCACTCAAATCTATAGGTATTGGAGGAGAGTCTGATGGTGTTGACCTAAAACAAAACAGTCAGTTATTTTACCAGCAAAATGGATGTATACGGGAACAGCAAAGAACTGCAATTTGGTACATATGACCTATGGCAAATCACAAGCAAATCTGGAGAACAAAGGGGAGAACTGATAGGGACAGAGTAGGATAATCAAATAGTTAGCTCAGAAATCCCATTAGGCAATTATAGAGGGAACTTTAAGGGGCTTTGGGAGACCTCAGTAAGTTAATGATCACTCAAGAAAACAGGTTTGCTTAACCATAAAACCATGAAACAGAGGCATGAGACATGCCTCAAAACAATAAAACAATGGTGGCATGAGACCTGCATTCTGCCCAGTGAGCTCAGTAAGTTAATGACCTCTAGGACATGCTCTCTGCACACGTAAAAAACAATAATTTCTGGAAAGGTGACACTCCAAAGTGAAAGTTCCTCATTGTACTGAGACCTGAAATTATTTTTCCATAGTGCCATGACAGTCCCAGCTTGACCATGTAGGGATATGAAAACTCCACTGTCCAACCTGGAGGAGGAGCTGATGATGGAAGCGGGGCGTCCACTCAAGAATGAAGAATAAAGTGGTCTTCCCCTCCCCCCCTCCCACTTTTCCTTTGATTATAAGGAAGCCTACTATGTAGCCCACTAAGTTCTCGGGGCACAGCATCCTCTCTCCTACCCACTTGTAAGCGCCACAAGAGTCCTAATCTGATAAATCACTTCTTCGCTATCACTTTGCCTCTTGCTGAATGCCACCTAGCAGTTTCAAAATCATTCTTTGATAGAAGAGAAAGGGAAGCTAGGAGGGGCTGATATAAACAAAGACTCCATTGGAAGAAACAGGAAGTTTGAAATGTAGTGGCTTTTCATTTGCCAAGTTGTGACAGCCTCTTGTTGGCTGGGCTGTTGCAGGGCAAGGAGAAGTTCTTCCTTCCTCCTTCTGGGTGTTAAGTAGTAACCTTCTGCTGGAGATGCAAAGTGCAAGTCGCTCAGTCCTGTCTGACTCCGCGACCGCATGGACTATACAGTCAAAGTACTTTCTATAGGGTTTGCAATTGACATTGAATGGTGGGGCATGAGAGCTCCCTCTTCTGACCTCCCAACTCCATCTTAAATGAGGTTTCCGTTAATTAATTTTCACAATGGCTGGTCCTTGGCTTGGCTTCTTGACCTCAAGAAGCCGTGAAAATTTCACTCTGAAGATTCCTTATGTAAAGTTCCCACAAAGCAGATTTTAGAGAGCCTACATGATCAATCACTATTCTTGTTGCACTTATGTAGATAATCTGGCCAAGTCTGATGAGGCTATACCTCTTTTGCAAACAAATTGGTCTTAATTTGTCTATCTTTGGTAGAAATTAAGGTGATTTTAAGATGGGTTAAAACCCAACACTCAAAAAACTAAGATCATGGCATCCAGTCCCATCACTTCATGGCAGATAAATGGGGAAAAAGTAGTAACAGTGACAGATTTTATTTTGGGGGGCTGCAAAATCACTGTGTATGGTGACTGCAGCCATGAAATTAAAAGACAATCGTTCCTTAGAAGAAAAGCAATGTCAAACCTAGACATCATCTTAAAAAGGAGAGACATTACTTTGCTGACAAAGGTCCGTATAGTCAAAGCTATGGTTTTTCCAGTAGTCTTGTATGGATGTGAGAGTTGGACCATAAAGAAGGCTGAGTGCCAAAGAATTGATGCTTTTGAACTGTGGTACTAGAGAAGACTCTTAAGAGTCCCTTGGACAGCAAAGAGATCAAACCAGTCAATCCTAAAGGAAATCAACCTTGAATATTCATTGGAAAGACTGATGCTGAAGCTCCAATACTTTGGCCACCTGATTCGAGGGGCCGACTCATTGGAAAAGACCCTGATGCTGGGAAAGATTGAGGACAGGAGAAGAAGAGGGCAACAGAGGATGAGATGATTGGATGGCATCACTGACTCAATGGATATGGGTTTTAACAAACTCCAGGAGATGGTGAAGGACAGGGAAGTCTGGTGTGCCTCAGTCCAAGGGGTTGCAAAGAGTCGGACACAACTTAGTGACTGAACAGGGTAATTTTAAAGAGAAAAATTGTTTCAATAGCACACCTTTGTAGATATCAGACTCTAGTGCTGTTCATTGTCTTTGAGATTTTGTTATTTACTTGTGAACTGAACTGGATCCTGAATTCTACTAGTTTCCTTCAATATCTGGTTATGACGCTCCGAACTAAATTTTCCAATTTTCTCCCACCCTTCTGACTTGGAATCACTAAGAACAAAGGCTGCTCTTTTCCTCGAAGCCCTACAGACTGAATGACTTGATATAAACTTCAGAGAAATTGCCACAATAGTTCATTTTAGACAATCTTCTTTGTGTTTGTTGTTGTCTGGGCCATTCAGAAAAATTCGATGGGCCACCAGTATGCCTGATGATATCATCAGACATTCAAACTGCAAATCAGCAGAATCTGATTACCTCCACTTGCCCTCACTCCATCTGAAGATGCTTTGAGCCTGACATCTAGAACTGATGTCAGTTCTCACTGGCGGCTCTCAGGACTCAGACATTGGGTTATAACTTCCTCCAACCATTCAGTTTGTTTCCTTAGAAATTCCTCTTATTAAGACTCACAAACTTGGAGAATGAACGTATGGTTGCCTGTACACGATGCTGGATTTAAAATGGATAACCAGCAAGGGCCTCCTGTATAGCACACGGACTCTACTCAGTGTTATGTGGCAGCCTAGATGGGAGGGGAGTTTGGGGAGAATGGATACATATATGTGTATGGCTGAGTCCCTCACTTGAAACTATCACAGCATTGTTAATCGTCAATACAAAATTAAAAGTTAAAAAAGAAAAAGAAATTCCTCTTATTAAATACCTGATTTCCTGCACAATATAGGGCTAACTTTGGGGACCCAGTTGCATCACTTACCTCCTGAAATGAGATATATAACTCTAACTGAACTGACCTATTCTCACCATTGGGAAACTGGTTCAATGAGGTACGGACCAATCTATCAACTTAATTTCTGGGCTGTGAGACATCTTGGCAAATTTTCAAAGGAATTTTCTGCTATAAGGGAGCAAAATTTGCACCACAGAATTTAACTCTTTGGCATAGGGCTATTTCAGGTTGATTACTTTTAAGAAACTGCAGACCATGAGAAGCTCCGAAAACTGAGTAGAAGTTACCCTTTTGTAAGAGGTATTCACATGTACAGGGGAAATCTCCATCTATAAGGGTATCTCTATCTCCCTCAGTGTACCAGGAAGAGGAAGATGACCTTATTTCTAGAAACACTTACCAGTGCAGAAGTTCAGTTCAGTTCAGTTCAGTCGCTCAGTCATGTCCGACTCTTTGCAACCCCATGGACTGCAGCACACCAGGCCTCCCTGTCCATCAACAACTCCCGAAGTTTACTCAAACTCATGTCCAGTGCAGAAGATAAGACCTCAAATCCGCAGAAAACCTAACCTTGTTTACTGTGCTTTTCCTGGTGACCTTCCATAGGTCTCCATCCCCAACATCTTTTGTTTGTTGTTTTAAATATTTATTTTTACTTATTTATTTGGCTGGGCAGGGACTTAGTTGTGGCATGTGAACTCTTAGCTTTGGCACGTGGGATCCAGACCAGGGATGGAATCTGGCCCCCTTCATGGAAGAGCAGAGTCTTAGCCACTGGACCACCAGGGAAATCCTACATCTTCTGCTTTAAATATATATATTTATTTTTGACTGCACTGGGTCTTTGGTTGTTACTCATGAGCTTTCTCTGGTTGTGGCAAGTGGGGGCCACTCCTCCTTGTAGTGTGCCAGGTTCTCACTGCAGTGCCTTCTCTTGTTGCAGAGCACCTGCCCTGAACACAAGGGTTTCAGTACTTGTGGCACACAGGCTTAGTTGCTCTGAGGCATGTGGGATCTTCCCCACCCAGGAATCGAAGCAGTGTTCCCCGCATTGGCAGGTGGATTCTTAACCACTGGACCACCACAGAAGTCCCACATCTTTTGTTTTTAACTGAAGATGGTATTTAGGGTGAAGGGCTTCCACCATGAAATTTTCAGGGAGTTACTCTGTTTTTCTGAATATCTCACATGTATACAGGAGGTATGAAAAAGTGAAACTGTTAGTCCCTCAGTCCTGTCTGACTCTTTGTGACCCCATGGACTGTTGCCCACCAGACTCCTCTGTCCACGGAACTCTCTAGGCAAGAATACTGGAGTGGATTGCCATTCCTTTCTCCAGGGGATCTCCCCAGACCCAGGGATCAGAACTGGGTCCCCTGCATTGCAGGCAGATTCTTTATCATCTGAGCCTTCAGGGAAGCCCTACAGGAGGTATACACATTATTAAATGTTTGTTTTTCTCCTGATAATATCTTATATCATTTTAGTTATTAGACTAGGCAAAAACCTGGGAGGGTAGAGGAATTCAGCTTTCTAAGCCAGGCAATCCTTTCACTAGGGCACTAATCCCAAGCAGCTCGGTCCATTGGTGCTGGGGGCCTGCACAGGTCTATTCTTTTGATATCCCCATCTTTATCTCCCGGAGTCTGTATAACAGCACTGAACAGTTCATCGTATGAGGTCCTGTATTGTTTCCATAGTATTTCTTCCCAATTGCGAGATTCCTGAATTCAGGGCCAGAACCAAGTCCTCCTGTCCCCACTCTCCCCACCACGGCGTCCCCCTCCGTCCTCTCCCCACCATGGCGCCGAACACATTAGGAAGCACATCAGAGGTTCCACAATTCTAAGATCCACTGATTACAGGCTTTGGAGCCCTGGGCCAGCCGCAGGCTGGCGTTCCCCCAGGGAGGCTGCAGGAGGGCGCCAGTGTGGACAGCGAGCACAATGTGGAGATACTGGAGTCCCGATTCCAGTGGGGTAGGGGAGGGCGTCACCTAACGAGGCTGGTCCCAGTGGAAATAGCCAGCCCGGCGGCTTGGCCGCGCCTGCGCGCCCTGCGCGCCCGCCAGCCCGGCCTGTGGCCGGTCCCCACCGCAAAGCGCGCGGGGTCGCGCGGCCCTCTTTGTGCCGGCATCAGGTGCATACCCGGGAGCGCGGGTCGCCGGCGTGCGCGTAAGCGCCGGCAACCCCAACCGCCGCCCCCTCTTGCCCGCCAGGCTCCCCCGGGATCTCCTCGGGCGCCCCGGGCTGGAGTGGGGGGAGGGAGGAGGTCGGACACGTAACCAGCCTCCCGGCCCCTCTGGTCTCCGCGTGGCCCGGCAGGCGGGGGAGCCGGGAACCGCTGCCCCAGCCCGCTGGCCTTCGAAAGATCCTCCTGGGCCAATGGCAGGAGGGGCGACGCGCCCGGATTGGTGCAGGCGCTCTGCTGATCACTGTGGAAACCCAGGCGGAGGGGAACGCGGGAGGATGCGGAGACCCGGGCGGGGGGAGCCGGAGGGGCGGGCAGAGGAGGCTTCGAGGCCCTGAGCTACCCAGGAGTTTTCTCTGGAGGCAAAAGTCCACTGCGAGCTGGGAGGGGAGGGGGACGGAGGGAGGGCCGGAGGGAGGGGACCGCTTGGGGGCACTTGGAAGCGGAGAGGAAAGGCAGGGATACTCCGGAGCCGAGGCGGGGAGGCTGGGGGAGGGGACGTCGTGGGAGGAGGAGGAGAAGACAAAAGCCGAAAGCGAGAAGGGCCCGGACCGCACTCACCGCAGTGCACTGGGCCACCCGGTCAGCAGGCAGCATGGGGAAGGGGGGGAACCAGGGCGAGGGGGCCACCGAGCTTGAGGCACCGATACCTACCTACCACTGGGAGGAGATTCAGAAGCACAACCTGCGCACCGACAAGTGGCTGGTCATCGATCGCAAGGTCTACAACATCACCAAATGGTCCAGCCGGCACCCCGGGGGCCAGCGGGTTATCGGGCACTACGCCGGGGAAGATGCTACGGTAAGGGCCTGGGGCCTCTCCCGCCACCCTTCTCCGCTGCAGAAGGGAGGCAGGAGCCGTGGGTCCCAGGGCGTCAGACAAGACCTCCAGCGCCGAGTGGAGCTTGGGGGGCCATCCCGGAGGGAAGGAAAAGTGTCTACGGCGCTCACCTCCCGCTCCGAATCCTCGTCCCGTGGTACAGCTGGGTCAGCGTGCCGTGGGGGTCGGATTTTGGAGCCCGGGAGGCAGATCCGAGCGGTGGAGATCCGTGCAGGATCTACGGCGCGCGCTCGGACCCTTGCGTCCGTTCCTTCCTCCGAGTTCAGCCGGAGCCTGAGACTCCCCCAAAGCGGGGCGCCGGGACCCTGGGACTTGGGCGCCCCCAGCGTGGAAGATGGCCGCCCTGGGCCCAGCGGAGAGGAGCGGGAGAGGAGCCAGGTGTAGGACTCGGCGCGCGTCCCCCGCTCTCCGGCCAGACAAGGGGGCGGGGAAGGAAAGCTCGTCCCCGGCCAGGGCTCGCTCCTGCTGGAATTCCAGTCTCAGATGGTCCGCAATGGCTGCCTCGGAGACCCCGCCTGGTAGCTGCCTTTCCCACGCTTTCTGAGACTACCGAGACCCCCCTCCTCGCCCCCACCCCCCGCAGAGGTCGGCGTTCTTGAAGGGGAGGGAGGAGGCGGTGCTGATGGCAATTGGTAGAAAGAAAAAGGACTGGAGTTTGCAAAGCCCAGGTGGAGAGGGGCCTTGGGACGGGACGATATAGCAGCACTAGGCTGGCTTGTGCAACAGGTCCGGCTGCACCCGAGGTTACTCTGGGACTTCAGCTCAATGGTCCTCTGTTCCCAAATCCTGCCAAGAATGCCCTTCCTAGTATCCTGCCCTGGGAGAGGTAGGGGCGCCCTAGGATCTTCCCTGAGCCAGGGCTGCCCATCTCACCCTCAACTTTACGCACCAAACCGGCAGCTCTGTGACTGCACAGCACCCCCATCAAGCTCCCTCCTCCCCCACCTCCCCCTGAACTGAGAGAGGCAGGGAGGAAAGAAAGGGACCACTCTTGGTGGCAGTGAGCCGGAAGCAGAGAAGTCTGACAGCACGGAGAACTTGGGAGAGGTGACTAGGGAGGGATCAGCTTGACATAGCTCATCCCACCTGGAGGTCTGGCATGCTGACCTGTTTGGGCTTTTGCTGTCCAAGCTCTATGGGCCTGTCAGTGGGTGGAGCTTTAAGTCTCCCTACCTCTTCTATCTCTTTGGGACAGGCAAAGTCAAAGAATGGGGGCAGGTCAGACAGCTATAATCTAAGCTGTTATTTGGCTCCTTGCTTTGACCAGCAGAAGGTCAGTGATAGCTTTTGGCCCCATCCCATTTTACCTGCTTGTGAACTTGGCTTAAGCCCTTGGGGCTGTGAAAGTGATCATGATTTAAGTGGGTGTAAGATTTTTAAGCACCATCAGTTTATTATTTCATTGGGACCTTTATACAACCCTGTGAGGAGGTGGCATAAGAGGAGTTCCCAAGTAAAGACTTGACTCTTGGTTGGAGTCTTGCCATGACTTCATTAATAAGTTCTGAAGGTTCCTGCCCATGGTTGAGCCTTCATTGAAAAGTTTCCTAGAAGGAAAAGTCAAAAGCCCGTGGATTGGTCTGCTTATTCTGTTGTTGTTCTTTAGTTGTTCAGTCATGTCTGACTCTTCTGCAACCCCATGGACTGTAGCCCACCAGGCTCCTCTGTCCATGGAATTCTCCAGGCAAGAATACTGGAGTGGGTTGCCATTTCCTTCTCCAGGGGATCTTCCCCACCCAGGGATCGAACCCTGGTCTTCCACATCACAGGCAGATTCTTTACTGTCTGAGCCACCAAGGAAAGGGAAGCCCATTTATTCCGTAGTGTTAAATAAATACATTTTCTTAGGTGGCAAGGCATTTCATAAACTGCAAGCGTTAGATAAATGCAATGGAGTGTTATTTACTGCAAAGTACTAAGTCTAAGCTTGTGCTGTTCACTGTATGACAGGCCAATAGTCAAGAGACAGTTGTTGCGGCAAGGAATAAGGACTTTATACCTAAGGCCCGCAAACTGAGAAGATGGTGGGCTCCTGCCCCAAAGACCCATCTTGCCTGAGTTAGAATTCAGGATCCTTTTATACTAAAAGGGGAAGGAGTAAAGTCGAACACTTCTGGTTTCCATCAGCCTCGCGAGGGGATGTCTCCTCCCTGCAGTGGCTTCCTCCCTGCAGTCATTCACAGGTTTGATCAGGAGGTTTTCTGGGAGCTAAACAAAGGTATTAACATTTTAGCTCAATGTTCACTACCTGGGAAGCGGAGTTCCCAGAGATGAGCCATTATGTATAATTTAAGTTTATAGGCAAACATCCCTTTAGTGATTTACTTGTAATAGACTACAGACAAGGTTCTTTCATATTACGTTATCAGAGAAGTGAGTGTAAGAGTGAGGATTATGTAACAGCTGGAATGTAAAGTAAACAAAGAGGAATTTGGAGGAAAATTTTTTAAATCTATGCCAGGTCCATTTGGTGTAGCAAGACACAGAAAGAATCTCTATGCCCAGAGCTTACTGCCTTGTGAGATAAAACTTTTAGGGCATTAAATGCATTAATCTTGTTGAATAATGGTGGAGTGAGCAACTGGATTTCCTCTCTCCTTCTCTCTTTCCCCATCTCTCTCTCTCCCTCCCCATCTCTCTCTCTCTCTCTTTCACTTGGGACCACAATTGAAAAAGACCACACAGGAAGTCTGGTGTCTCTGGAGAGGGGACTCCAGGGAAATGGGAACAGGCTGGGAATGGAGAGACTACTTTCGGCTGTTGAACAAGTGGCTTTGCCCTTGGGCATAGACTTCTCAGATTGGGGGCAGTGAGAGTATTTATGGTCCTGTAAAGTTTGGGAAGGGTTGATGTGTTGACAGGGGTCAGCTTCCTGGGAGCACTCAAATGCACCGTCTGAGCCAATCTAGATGCAGTAGAATCCTCACCGGAGGCTGGCAGTCAAGGAAGCCAGATAATCCAGGGCCTCAGTGGGATTTTCCTGTTACCGAAGAGCAAGGGCAGTTGTCATTTGGTCCTTCTGCTTTCAAGCTAAAAAATGAAACTAAATTTTTACAGCTCACAAGGCACAGTTGTACAGATCAGGCCTGTAGTGAGTAGCTCTCATTGATCTTGGGTTTAAAAACCTTGATCTCTTGGCAGTGTGCCTGCTAAGTTGCTTCAGTCATGTCTAACTCTTTGTGGCCCTTTGGAGCCCACCAGAGTCCTCTGTCCATGGGATTCTCCAGGCAAGGGTACTGGAGTGGGTTGCCAAGCCCTTCTCTAGGAGATCTTCCCAACCCGGGTATCAAACCCACATCTCTTAACATCTCCTGCACTGGGAGGCGAGTTCTTTACCACTAGCGCCACCTGGGAAGCCCCTCTTGGCAAAGTGAAGTTGCTCAGTCATGTCCGACTCTTTGTGACCCCATGGACTGTAGCCTACCAGGCTCTTCCGCCCATGGGATTTTCCAGGCAAGAGTACTGGTGTGGGCTGCCGTTTCCTTCTCCAGGGGATCTTCCCCACCCAGGGATCGAACCTGGGTCTCCCGCATTGCAGACAGACGCTTTACCATCTGAGCCAACAGGGAAGCCCCTCTTGGCAACACTCAGACCACAACTCAGGATCTACCATCAGGGAGACCTCCTAGCCCATCTTCCCTTCCCTCCTCCTCTACTCCTTCCTTCCTGTTTTCACCTTGGGTTTCTTCCCCTGTAGTCCTCTGGCTCTTCTCCGGTCTTTGCCTTGCTGTGGGCAAGGGGAGCCCTTGCCTGTGTCCCAGGGCATCTTTCCTCTTTCAGAGCCAGAGTCCCACTGCTGCAGAACTTTTTTTTTTTTCTATTTTTCAATCGAAGTATAGTTAATTTACAATGTTGTGTCAGTTTCAAATGTACGGCAAAGTGATTCAGTTATATACATACATACAGATTTCAGATTCTTTTTCAGATTCTATTACAAGGCATCCCATATAGCTCCCTGTGCTATACAGTAATGTCCTCGTTGTTTATCTATTTTATATATAGTAGTGTGTATGTGTTAATCCCAAACTCTTAATTTATCTCAAACCTCCTTCCCACCCTCCATCCAGAACTTTTCATGTTTAACAAAGACTCATCGTACATTTTCGGGCTTCCCTGATGGCTCAGCAGGTAAAGAATCTGCCTGCAATGCAGGAAATGTGAGCTCAATCCCCAGGTCAGGAAGATCCCCTGGAGGAGGAAATGCAACCCACTCCAGTATTCTTGCCTGGAAAATCCCATGGACAGAGGAACCTGGTGGGCTGCAGTCCATGGGGTAAAGAATCAGACACAACTAAGCATGCTATTACAATTACTCATCACACATTTTTCCCCGGCATCTCTGTAGCTCCAAGTTGGTCCTGTGCACAAAGGTGAATAATTCAAAGGTAGTGAATGTACTTGCTGGATTTCCTTTTCTCCTTTCAAACTGAGACTTGAACTGGAACTTTTGCCTCTAGACCCCAGCTGCCCCAGCTCTGTGCATTGTCACAGTGACTTTTCTTGCCCTGTCTGCATCTGTTGCCTCTGGGAACCCAGAGAAGGGGAGAAGAGGTCAAGATTCATTCCTCTTTTCACTTTCTCCTAGGCTGTTCTTGGGAAAAGGTGACAGGTTGAAAATGGAATGAATCTCTGGCCTCCTCAAGTCAGGAGGCTGCAGGTTTGAGAGGCAGAGGACCTGGGTTTGAGTCCTAGCTTTAGGAATCCTAGGCAAGGCACTTAACCCTGAACTTCACTTTCCAGATCTATGAAATGGGAAGGTTATTTATTATCCGGCTCACATGGTTGTGAGTGAGTCATTCTTTAAATTTCAGAACATTCTACTGGTGTGCAGGGTCATTACTTAGCCTCCTGCACACGGGTATACAGGTTTCCAGCATGCATAATAGTTCAGTTCAGTCACTCAGTCGTGTCCAACTCTTTGCAACCCCATGGACTGCAGCACACCAGGCTTCCCTGTCCATCACCAACTCCCAGAGCTTGCTCAAACTCATGTCCAGCGAGTTGGTGATACCATCCAACTGAAACTGTTTACCTCAGACTGGGACTTGAACCCACATGGCTGGGACTTGAAACCAGCCAAAACCCAGTTTGGGACTTGAACCTATGTGGCTGGAACTCAAAACCAGCCAAAACCCTGCTTGGGACTTGAAACAGCCAAAACCCACAGTACCTGGTTTCAAGACATAACGAAGCTCAGATTCTTGATGTCTCATCACAGAAAAAATTCATTGAGAGACAAAGTGATGGGTAAGAAGTGGATTTATTCAGATACAGAGAAGAAGCACACTCCACAGACAGAGTGTGGTCCATCGCAGAGGGCGAATGCGGCTGCAGAATTTGATGTGGTTAGTTTTCATAGGCTGAGTAATTTCATATGCTAATGAGTGGGAGGATTATTCCAGCTATTTTGGGGAAGGGGTGGAGATTTCCAGGATTTGGGCCACTGCCCACTCCTTGTCTTTTAACAGTGCTGTGGAACTGTCAAGGCACCTCTGGGTGTGACATTTCACTTGTTGATTGAGGATTAAGGTCTAGTCTTATCTGCCACTTTGGTCCCATTTGATATGATTTTATGTTGTGTCCTTGGGCTATGTCATTCTTTTAAAAGTTGTGCCCTGCCCCTTTCCTCATTACACAACCATCTCATCCTCTGTTGACCCGTCTCCTCCCTTCAGTCTTTCTCAGCATGAAGGTCTTTTCCAGTGAGTCAGTTCTTTGCATCAGGTGGCCAAAGTATTGGAGTTTCAGCTTCAGCATCAGTCCTTCCGATGAATATTCAGAACTGACTTCCTTTAGATGTGACTGGTGTGATCTCCTTGCTGTCCAAGGGACTCTCAAGAGTCTTCTCCAACACCACAGTTCAAAAGCATCAATTCTTCGGCACTCAGTTTTCTTTATGGTCCAACTCTCACATCCATACATGACTACTGGAAAAACCATAGTTTGACTATACGGACCTTTGTCAGTAAAGTAATGTATCTGCTTTTTAATATGCTCTCTAGGTTTGTCATGGGCTTCCCTCATGGCTCAGTTGGTAAAAAGAATCCACCTGCAATGTGGGAGACCTGGGTTCAGTCCCTGGGTTGGGAAGATCCCCTGGAGAAGGGAAAGGCTACCCACTCCAGTATTCTGGCCTGGAGAATTCCATGGACTGTATAGTCCATAGGGTCGCAAAGAGTTGGACACAACTGGGCGACTTTCACTACACTACTACTACTACTACTAGGTTTGCCATAGCTTTTCTTCCAAGGAGCAAGTGTCTTTTCATTTCATGGCTGCAGTCACCATCTGCAGTGATTTTGGAGCCCCAAGAAAATAAAGCCAGTCACTCTTTCCATTGTTTCCCCAACTATTTGCTCTTTCACTTTCATCAGGAGGCTCTTTAGTTCCTCTTCACTTTCTGCCAGAAGAGTGGTGTCATCTGCATATCTGAGGTTATTGATATTTCTCCCAGCAATCTTGATTCTAGCTTGTGCTTCATCCAGCCCGGCATTTCACATGATGTACTCTGCATGTAAGTTGAATAAGCAAGGCGATAACATACAACCTTGACTTATTCCTTTCCCAATTTGGAACCAGTCCGCATAGTAGGGAGTTCAGTAAACCAGAAAAGAATAAGCAGGAAGCAGAGGAAACTTGGTGACCTCTTTTTTGCCAAAGGTAAAAGATATTTACATGAAATCACTCTGGTGTTTGTGCCTGGAGGGCAGCTCCACCCCCTCAGCTAGATCTTTGTCCGCTGTCCAATTCCTGCTGGCTGCAGCCTCTGGAAGGTCATGTACCCAGCCCCAGCATTGCTGGTATGTTCTGCATCTTACTGAGATGGGTTTCCTTGCTGTAATCCCTTCATGCCTGGGTTACCTGTGCCTGGCATCAGCAGGGACCCTCTCGTCAAGAGCCCCCTGGCCACAGAACCTTGCCCCCCACCCCCACCCCAGCCTCCATTGCTTCTTTCCCTTGGAGGGGACATGGCACAGGGGCTTCCCACCCTGCCGTCATGCTGCTTAAATCTTCCCACTGTGGAAAGGAAGTCAGCATCCTTGGATCCAGCTGAGAACAAAGGGTCCTGCCTCTGCATCTCCCTCTGTAACCCCTTGTCCTGCAGAGTCCCTGTGCCTGGGGCCGCTGCCGGCAGCGTCGTCTGCCCTGAGTTTGCTTCTCCTGAGCTTCCCCAGTCCCTGTGCCCAGATGTGGGGAGCTGGATTAGAGATTCACCTTGCTCTGCAAAGGTGTGAGGCTTCCCAGAATCCACCTGCCAGTGCAGGAGACGTAAGAGACGCAGGTTCGAGATCTGAGTCTGGAAGATCCCCTGGAGTAGGAAATGGCAACCCACTCCAGTATTCTTGCCTGGAAAAATCCCATGGACAGAAGAAGAGCCTGGCGGGCTACAATCTATAGTCTTGCAAAGAGTCGGACACACACAGCCCGCTGCAGAGCTGGACACAGCCAGAAATAAGATGTGACACCTGATGGTCAGTGCAGGAGGAGCTGTGAGTTCTGCCCAGTGCATGGGGGTTGGACAGGGAGGATCTATCTCTTCATGAAGAAAGGGCTGGCATGGGAACCGGGAGTTGGTGGATGTAGGAACTGGTAAAGGTCTTGCGTTTGGGAATCTGGGTGTTTTGGTCCTTTATCTACAGCCTAACCTCCCTAGCATTTAATACACACATCTACCCTCCTGGGGGTGGGTCTGCCTGCCCTGCCCCGCAACCAGCGGCCACTCCTTCCCCTTCACCTGCATCCTTGGCCTTCCTGAAAAGTCTTTGGTTCCAATCTCCCTGTCGGATGAGGGCAAAGCCTGCTTCCAGTTCTTGTTCCAAAGTCAACATTTGGATTGGCCTGTACTACCTTGCCCCTTGGCCTACCTTGTGTCAGCCAGATGTTTTAACCGAGCAGCTGCTGGGAGCCCCCTGCAACCTTGTGAGGCACACCTGTGACACTTGCAAGGGGACACACAAAAAGTGATCAACTTTCAGGAGGAAGAAGCTCATTGTGATCGAGGCCTTTGTATGAACAGGGCTTCCCTGGTGGCTCACATGGTTAAGAATCTGCCTGCAATGCAGGAGATCCAGGCTCAATCCTTGGGTCAGGAAGGAAATGGAGAAGGAAATGGCAACCCACTCCAGTATTCTTACCCATGGATAGAGGAGCCTGGCAGGCTACAGTCCATGGGGTCACAAATAGTTGGACACCACTGAGCAACTATCACTTTCACTTTTGTATGAACAGCAGAAAAGTCTAGAGTTAGCTGCACCTGGAGCATGACCCATTGGCTTCACCTCCATCAGCCTCTTTTCTCATCTCCAAACTGGGACCTGCGGCACAAGTAAAGATTCATGGGTACACAAAATCCATGGTTCAGTGGCTGACCTGCATAATCTCAGCCACCAGGAAGGCAATGATATTCTGGAAGCACAAGAGATGCAAAATGGCTGAAGAGTGGAAAAATCTGCTGAGCTGAGAGGGTGCACAGCTGTGGGATCCTGTGAACCCCACATCGTTGGAACATCATTGTTGTTACTGAGGTTATTGCAGCAAACGAGACAGGCTTGGCCCTTCGGTGGAGCTTATGTTCTAGTTGGGGAAACAGGCAATAAAGAATGAGCATGTAATATAGCTTGTGGGTTTTGATAACGGTTATGAAGAAGATAAAGCAGGTCATGTCCCAGAAAGCGTGGGACGAGGGCGTGGTTCTTGCAGATGGGGTGGGAAGTTGGGACAAGCCAGCCCTGAGATGCTGAGGAAGCAGGCCGCCAGGCAAAAGAGCGTGGGAACCAGCTCAGCAGGTTCCTGGGTAGTTTCCACCAGGCCTGCTCGGAAAGCTGCTGCATCTACCGTAGACAATGAGACAATGAACAGAGCTTGGCTTTTTCAACCTATGTGAGGCTTGTGGGGATGTGGTCCCTGGGTCGGGTGAACCTGGGTTTGACCCTGAGGGTTTCCCTGGTGGCTCAGTGGTAAAGAATCCACCTGCCAATGCAGAAGACCTGGGTTCGATCCCTGGGTTGGGAAGATCCCCTGGAGAAGGAAATGGAAACCCCCTCCAGTATTCTTGCCTGGGGAATCCCATGGACAGAGGAACCTGTCAGGCTGCAGTCCATGGGGTCACAAAAGGGTCAGACATGACCGAGCAACTAAACAACAATTGCCACTTGAATGTCACCTTCCTGGGCTCCAGTGCCTTGATCTGTGAAGTGGGGCTTGAGGCTTCAGGGAGGTAATGGAGACCACTTGCCTTTCTCCCCACCTGGCACATTGTGGCTCTTTCTCTCCCTTGGCCCCTGGAGATGGCCCAGGGGTGGCCTCGGTCAGGACAGGAGTCTTATCTGCTCCACCAGGTTCCTCAGTCCAGGCAGAGGCTGGGAGATGTGACCTGGACCTGGTTGGGGGAGGCCATGGGCACTGGGTGAGAGGCGATGGCCTGGCAGAGTGGAGATTGTTTCATTATTATCAGCCGTTGTTAGTCAGGAAACTGCCATACCGAGAACTTCCCCTTTGCTTCTCAAAGGCTGTAGTGTCATTCGAGATGAAGCAGTGACAGGGCCCTTCTCAGCTCTGACTTTGGAAGGCTGTGCTCACTGCAGGCCAGCTTCCCGGTGGCTCAGTGGTAAAGCATCTGCTTGCAATGCAGGAGCCTCCCGGGATGCAGGTTCGATCCCTTGGTTGGGAAGATCCCTGGAGGAGGGCATGGCAACCCACTCCAGTATTCTTGCCTGGAGAATCCCATGGACAGAGGAGCCTGGCGGGCTGCAGTCCATGGGGTCACAAATAGTCGGACCCGACTGAAGCGACTTAGCACACCCGCATGCTCACTGCCTTACCACCAAGACCTCTGGGGCCTCCCGATGAGATAAGCCCTTTCTCAGGGCCTTGGAACCGTCTGGCGGCAGGAGGGCCTTCACATGCAGAGGAGATGGAGGCGGGGGTGAGGCGGAGGTGGCTGCTGGCCCAGAGCGGACCCCAGGCTCCTCGCTGCCTTATCCGAGACCCTGCAATAGCAGCCCATCTCTAATCTGAAGGGGTATTTGCTCTGATCCTCTGCTACCATCCCTTTCGTTTCAGCGAGGGAGGGGTGCAGACATTTTTAAAAGACTCCAGGCCCAGTTTTCCTCTGCACAAAGTGTTGCTTTGTCAGTCTGTTCTAGACACAAATAGAATAAAGACCAGGCAAAAGGGCTTGATGCC
Organism: Okapia johnstoni; assembly: GCA_024291935.2. Classification (NCBI taxonomy): domain Eukaryota; kingdom Metazoa; phylum Chordata; class Mammalia; order Artiodactyla; family Giraffidae; genus Okapia; species Okapia johnstoni. The sequence goes on along the minus strand of JAGTYA010000026.1, from coordinate 10,021,807 downwards.
AGGAAATGGAAGAAAACTGGCAATTACCCTTGTGAGATACTTGGGCATGGGGGCTGAACACACTTTTATGAGTTGTTAGCATCTTCCTCATTTCTTCCTTGTTTTTTCCTACATTTTGAAAATTTCCAAATATGCAGAAAAGTTGAAAGAATTGAACACTTTTGTATCCTTAACCAAGATTCACTAATCTCAACATTTTGCCACATTCTTGTTCCTCTTTATGCATATATGCATTGTTTTTTGCTGAATCATATAAAAATAATATGAAAATAAACTGCATCATTATTATGCCATTTCAGCGTCCTCTAAGAACAGGGACATTCTCTAACATAATCACAATACTTTGGTTACATTTAAGAAAATACTGATTCTTTATTAATTTTTAATACTTCTTTATGACTGTGCTGGGTCTTTGTTGCTGCTTGCCAGCTTTTCTCTAGTTTCGAGGTGTGGGCTTTGCATTGCAGTGGTTTCTTTTGTTGCAGAGCAAGCTCTAGGGCCTGTGGGCTTAGGTGCCCAGCAACATATGGAATCTTCCCAGGCCAGGGATCAAACCCGTGTCCCCTGCACTGGCAGGTGTATTCTTAACCTCGGGACCATCAGAGAAGTTCAATAGTGATTCCTTTAACATGACCAGATATTTTATCCATATCCAAAATTTCTCATTCAACCCCAGAATGTCTTGGAGAGCTGCTGGGTTCCCCCAGCCCCAAACAGGAGCCTTTCAAATCAAATACTGTAGTTTTTATAGTCTTTTGTTATATCTTTTTCTGTTTCTTTTAAATCTAGGACCCCTCTTCCACCACACCTCCTACACAAACACAGACATCCTCACTTTTCTACAACCTCATTGATTTTTCCAGTTGTTTCTCATGGTGTCATTTGATTTGTTCTTCTCTCCAAGCAAAGTCTCAAAACTTGATTTTTAAAAATTTTAAGTTGAAATATAGTTGATGTCCAGTATTATGTTGGCTTCCCAGGTGGCTCAGTGGTAAATAATCTGCCTGCCACTGCAGGAGATGCGTGAGATGAAGGAGATGTGGGTTTGATCCCTGGGTCAGGAAGATCCCCTGGAGGAGGGAATGGCAACCCACTCCAGTAATTCTTGCCTGGAGAATCCCACGGACAGAGGAGCCTGGTGGGCTACAGTCCCTGGGGTTGCACAGTCAGACATGACTTATCAACTATGCAGTAGTATAGTTGATACTAGTAGTATTATGTTAGTTTCAGGTTACCTTGAAGCTTAGTTTGATGCAAGGTGAACATTGTTTATCACTGTGACCTCGCACTGCATACCATGGGAATGGGAGACTCTATTGTCAGCTCATCTCTAAGAGAAATGCTATATTTGTTTAATGTAACATACATAACATGTATAGGAAAAAAACTGGAAAAAAAATATCCTGATATATTAGCAGTGGTGGTCATTCTCTGAGTGGTATTTATTTTCCTCTTTATTCTTCTGTACATTTTGTGAATTTGCCAAAATTATCCCCATTGCTTAATAATTGGAAAAAAGATTAAAAGGCACAGCATTCATTCTTTTAATTTTAAGAGCAATGCAGCAGTATTAGAGAGAGTTTGGAAAGCAACGCAGATAAAGCAAGGCCGATGCCACAGGCTTAACGCATAACAGTTTAGAGCTCTGCATAAAAAAGCTTTCATAATCTTCATAATTATTTTCATACCTTTTCGAAATATGAAATAGCTCCTCCCACCAATGCGTTTCTGTAATCGTGTATTTGTTTTGGGTATAGCATCATCTAAGCACATTTTGCATGCCTGTGGTAAGCTCCAGGCTTGTTCTGGCTCTAGGCTCCAGCCGTGTGCACCGCGTGGTGGGTGGCATAGTTGCTGGGAACCAGGCAGCTGGCAGAGTAGCCCTCGGAGAATTTGGTTCCCAGCCCTGCCCAGCCCACATCCCTGGAGGGGCACGTTTTTTGGTAAACATCCTTGGCGAGCTCAGCGGGCCCTCATCAGGGTGCAGCTCCAAGTGGCATCTCCATGGGAATCTGGTGCCAAGGGACCTGCCAGGAGGCTCAGAGAACACTTGGGGTCGGATCATGGATGCCCCGTTTGGTGTCTGGTATCCTAGTGGCACAGAGCTTCTGCTGGCAAGCCCTGCCCTCCCTGGGGTGGAGGCACTGGCAGGAGCCGGAGTAGAGGTCCTCGTACTCACCACCTGCCCCCTGCTCTCCAGGATGCCTTCCTGGCCTTCCACCGCAACCTTGATTTTGTGCGCAAGTTCATGAAGCCCCTGTTGATTGGTGAGCTGGCCCCTGAGGAGCCCAGCCAGGACCGCGGCAAGAATGTAAGTCTGACCGGACAAGGAAGGAGGGGAGGGTTGAGGTGGCGGTAAGTGGATCACCTCAAAATGGTGAGTGTAGGATGCGGGGTAGGAGCCTTTGTGCCCATCCAGGGAGAAACATTGTTCATCACCTGGGGTCAGGGAGGACTCCCCTGGCCCTGGTGAGCCTGCCTCCTGTGCCAGCTTGGGCTTGTCCCCTACCCCTGCCCTTGGAGTAATTCATTCCTAGCCTCTCCACCTCTGGGGCCTCAGTGGCGCCAGGCTGGGCACAGAGGGTTTCCCTCTCGCCCAGTCGCTTGCCCTTATATCTGGGCTTTCTTCCCCCTCAAGCCCTGCCCCTGCCTTCTAGCTTCCCTCTTTCTCCCAGTGATACCCTCTTTCCCAGACCCACCCTTGACTCTGCTTCCCATGTGCCCAGCGCACTGAGCCCTCTCCTGTCTGATAGAGTGTTCAGAACAAGGGGTGCATGTCAGGTAGTGAAAAACATAAGCTTTTTTATCATTTAATTTAGTTTATGTATTTGGCCTCACCACATGTGGGATCTTAGGTTCTCTGACCAGGGATCGAACCCACGTCCCCAACAGTGGAAGCATGGTCTTAACCAGTGGACCTCCAGGGAAGTCCCTAAGCTTTAAAAAAACAAATGGTGTAAAATAGACATAACAAAATTTACCATTTTAACCTTTCTTAAATAAAATGTTTATTTTATTTTGGCTGTGCTGGGCAGCTTGCAAAGATCTCAATTCCTTCACCAGAGACTGAATCAGGACCCTTAGCAGTGAAAGGGTGGAATCCCAACCACTAGGCAACCAGGGAATTCCCCATTTTAACTATCTGGAAATACACAGTTCAGGGGCTTTGAGTACATTCACATTGTTTTGCAACCATCACCACCATCTGTCTCTAGAACTTTGTCATCACCCCACACTGAGATTCTGTTTCAATTAAACATTAACTACCCATCTGTCCCTCCCAACAGCTCCTGGTAAACACTATTCTTTCTATTGAAGAATCTCTTCTAGGTACCTCATAGAAGGGGACTCATAACTATTTGTCTTTTCATGTCTGGCTTAATTTCACTTAGCTTAATGTCTTCAGGGTTTGCTCATTAGTAGCATGTATCATCATTTTTCTCCCTTTTGAAGGCTGTGTAATATTCCATTGTATGTATGCACCACATTTTATTTAGCCATTCCTCCATTAATAGAATTTGGGTTGTTTCTGTCTTTGGCCTGTTTCGAATAATGCTGCTATGCAAAATGGACAGCATTTTGAGTGAAATCCTTTGTCTGCCACTGAACTGGCTGTGGACAGATACATAGTTCCAAGGCTGTGTCAGGTCCAGGCAGGTACATGGCAACAGCAACCATTATAATGCATAGCAACTGGGCTCCTCTGGGGCTTGGGTGTATGGATTGGTCCCCTCTGGAGCAGCTGGGTGGCTGACTCCTTCCTCGTGGTCTGGCTCAACAGTCCCAGATCACTGAGGACTTCCGGGCCCTGAGGAAGACCGCTGAGGACATGAACCTGTTCAAGAGTAACCAGCTCTTCTTCCTTCTCCACCTGGCCCACATCATCGCCATGGAGAGCATCGCCTGGTTCACTATCTTCTACTTTGGCAACGGCTGGATTCCAACCATCATTACGGCCTTCGTCCTTGCTACCTCTCAGGTGAGGCGTGACACCCTCACCTGTCACTTGAAGCCCCCACCCCTGCCTCCCCCAGCTGGCAGAGGCCTGGTGCCCAGGTGCCAACACTCTGAAAGCCTCCGTGGCCCTCTCTCTCCAGGCCCAGGCTGGATGGCTGCAACACGATTACGGCCACCTCTCTGTTTACAAGAAGTCAATGTGGAACCACATCGTCCACAAGTTCATCATTGGTCACTTAAAGGTAAATGTCGGCCACCCTGGGCATCCATTTCATCAGTTAGTGGTGAGCACAGTGCCATCTCACTTCCCGTGGACCAGGTCACCTCTCCGGTCAGTGTCCTGGTTGAGCTGCAGGACCTGCCAACCCTCTGCTTCTCTGAGCTTCCAAGGCCTGTCTCCTAACCACACTGGACACACAAAACCAGAGTAGTGGTTGTGAAAAAAGGCACATGCTTCTTAGTTGATTACATTTGTTCCTTACCTAAGGACTTACTGATAAATTCCTTTCAGTTTGGGGCCAGTAAAGAAGCAGTCTCTCTTGCTCTTTTTTTTTTTTTTTTAATTAAAGCAGAGTTGGTTTATGATGTTCTGTTAATTTCTGCTTACAGCAAAGTGATTTAGTTATATGTGGGCTTCCTTGGTGGGCTTCCCTGGTGGCACTAGTGGTAAAGAATCCTCCTGCCAATGCAGGAGATGTAAGAGAGGTGGCTTCGATCCCTGGTTCAGGAAGATCCCCTGAAGAAGGAAAAGGCAACCCACTCCAGCATTCTTGCCTGGAGAATCTCATGGACAGAGGAAAGAGCCTGGAGGGCTTACAGTCCATAGGGTCGCAAAGAGTCAGGCACGACTGAAGCAACTTAGCATGCAAGCATATATACATTCCTTCATTCCTTTTTCATATTCTTTTCCATTATGGATAATGAATACAGTTCCCTGTGCTACACAGTAGGTCCTTGCTGTTTATTCATTCCATATATAGTAGCTTGCATCTGAAGAAACAATCTCTCTTGATACATTGGTATGCTTCCTCCATCAGGTGATGTTTTATATCTGAGACCTCGTGTTTCTCTTAAGTCTTTAGATAAGGGACTTCAAACAGTGTACTTCAAAGGGCAAGAGTTGTGTAAAACCCAGAAGGGCAGGTAGCTGTCTCATCACCCTACAGATCAGGAGGCAGGCCTGCAACAGCCTCGTAGCTTGGCAAGTTTGTACAAAGACGAACTGGGCTTGCCAGCGACCTTGTGCTCGTGTGATAGGTGTTATCTCTTTGGTTTTGGAAATAAGTCCTTGCCAAGTCTCCCTTCGAAACAGATTCTCATCCTCCTGCCCAGCCCTACCCCAGCAGCATCTAGCTGCAAAGGCTCCTGTCCCTCCCTACCTTGGCTTGGGAAGAGCTACATGTCCGGGTTAAATGTCAACCCCTGCGACCCAACAACATCCAGTCTTTGGTTTGTCGGCTCTGGATCTGGTTGGGAGTGAATTACCACTGAACTGGTAACCAGTTCCTTAGCAAGCAGTTTGCCTGGCCCTGAGCCTGGAGCTGCCTGAGAACCTGGTTTCTTTCCAGAATTTCAGGGGTGAAGGATGCACATAGAAGAGCGCTTTGTTTCATTTCATGCCCTTTTCTGTTGGAGAAAACCCGCCTCGGTGTTGAAAGTAACATTTCACTCCAGACCCAGGTTATCCCTACACACTTAACAAAGATGGACTTTGTCCTATTTCCAGATTCTGGATGGGAGCCGGGAGGGCGCATCCCTCCTAATGTTCGTGTGTCCTTGAAGGGCTCTGGGACACAGCTCTTGTGTCAGAAGATGAGGTCAGGACAGGGCACTGGCCTTGTTTAGAACGTTGATTTGTGAAATCTGGAGTTATGGGGTACTCGGGCTGGGAGGCTCTCGGAGGTCAGGACCCTGGGTTCTGTTGATGGCTTGACAGCTTGCTGCTAGCTGTGTCCTGTGTGCTGTGTCCAAGCCAGTAGCGTAACTGGGCATCTCAGTCAGTGGTGCCCCAGAGCGAGGAGTACCCCAGCTTTCACGGCATCACTCTGGCACACGGTGGCCACATGGCTGCAGACAAGCCTGTAGGTCCAGCTGTTCCTCTGGTCCTTTTGCTGGAACAGAAAGGAACTGGCTGGGGAGAGGTCTTCAAGGACCCCGCCAACTCAGATGTCTTAGCTCAGGCCACTGAGGGTGCTGAACGGGGTGCTGGGAGCTTCAGGATGCTGGGACCCACTTCTTAATGCCAGCCCGTGCTGCCATGGGATTGCCCGGGTGAGCCCTCCTGACTACACCTTTTCCTTTGGTCCCCATCATTTCCGATGGCCATTTCTTCCCATGTCACTTCCGGTGGCGATTTCTTCCCGGGGTTAACCTTGTACAGACACGGTTCTGTGAGGGTGAGCCTCTGTTTGGCATTGTACTCAGGATAAAATGCAAACCGCCAGGCCTGGCACCATCTAGACTGCATCTGGAGATGGAAATCTTTGGAACCCAGTCTTTCCTTAGCCTTATCTGGGGCCACCAGGGCTGGGACTAGGGTGAGGCAAGTGAGCACACAAGTGTGTCCCAGGAATGCAAAATTTAAGCGACGGCAAAAAGAATCAAGAATGAAATAGGTAGCATTTTAATGCAATATTTTAAAAGCTTTTAAATTTTATATTGGGGTATAAGCTGATGAACAAAGTTGTGACAGTTTCAGGTGGACAGCAAAGGGACTCAGCCATACATATACATGTATCCATTCTTCCCCAAAGTTCCCCTCCTATCCAGGCTGCCATGCAATTTTTTTTAAGCAAAATTAATGCCAAAAAAAATCCACAATGAACAAAATACCAACATTTTAAATAAAGATTAGGACTTTGAGACATATTAGAATATGAAACCGAAGGAAAACTTGTATCGTACATACATGTTTTTATGTGTTCTCTCTCTTTTTTTTTTTATTGGTTGAATTTTGTTCACCAGAGCATTAAAGTAATTGAAAGCTACTTAAAATTTGGAAAGGTGGTATATAAAAAGTCCCAAGATGAAGTTTAAGTTTATTATTTATACTGAAACCAAATTTATTATTATTTTACTTCAATTTAATTTAATTAAAAATTACTGACTGTCGCTTGGTTGAGAGAGATTGTCAAACTCGGCAGTTCTCTCGTTTCAAAACAAGATGAGCAAAAGGGTGATAGATTTTTGAAAATATTGTTAATGAGGCTCTACTACGGCTCTGCCCAGCACTGCTGGCGTCAACCAAGGAGGCTTTCTCTCCGCTTCTGTGACAGCCCACGCTCCCTTTCCCCCAAGGCTGTCACCCGGCCTCTGTCAGAAAAGGGACCCTCACTCTGTCTGCCCCCTCCTACCCAGTATGCTACCCAAAGGCAGACCTTCTGAGTGGCCTCCCAAAACTGTTACAGCTCCATCAGTGCATCCCAGTGTGGAGTGAGACCCCCCAACCCCAGTGTGGAGTAGAGACCCCCCAACCCCAGTGTGGAGTAGAGACCCCCCAACCCCAGTGTGGAGTGAGCCCTCCCCCATCCCAGTGTGGAGTGAACCCCCCCTCAGTGTGGAGTGAGACCCCCTACCCATGTGGAGTGAGGCCCCCCTACCCCAGTGTAGAGGGAGGCCCTACCCTCCCTTGGTAGACAAGGGCCGGCCTCCTTCCCTGCTCCATCCCCGGGGCAGGCATCATTGAATCATGGCTCCAAGGCAGGCAGGGCTGCCCTGTCCCAGGAATGGTATATAAAGTTGGGCCTAGTGAAGAAGAATGGAAGAGAATCAGCAGAGAAGAGCACCATCAAAAGCTATTTCATCATTACACCCCATGCCAAGTTCAGGGGTGGCCCCACCTTGCCACATCTCATCCTCATGGTGCTCACACCCCATCTTTCTTTCCTCCAGTTATTCTTTCAACAAACGTCTCTTGGTTGGTATATTCTAAACCTCATGTTTCACATACCTTGCCCCTTAATTCCTTTGTGCCAGGGACTCCATTGTGCTTTTCCCAGGAACTTGGCTCCTTTTGGCTAGAAAGACCAATGTATCGTCTCATTTCCCAATCCTCTAAGCTCTCATTTGCTGTTATTTTTTATTTTTGCTCTGTTGGGTTTGGAGGTCCAGGGACCTGAGGTCATTGCAAAGGCCACAGCTGCTTAGAGCTGTTCCCGCCCACGGCCCTTAGGGCCCAGAGACTGTGTTTGTACCCAAACATCTTCCAAGTAAAATGTTTGTTTTTGCAATTAGGCCTTTTTGTAGATGACCAGACCCTAGGCCAAAGCATTGATTGATCCAGCAGCTGTTTGCCTGTGAAACCCTCATGCTGACAAGTCAGAGTTTTGTTTCCTTCTTTGTATGACTGGGTGACTCCATGGAGGGACATGCCCTCAAAATACGTCTGGAGTTGGAGCTGGTGAGACAGAAATTCGTGGCCTTGAAAGAAATGCTCATGTAATGCTTCTTGTCTCCTAGAGTCATAATTTTATTATGACTTTTATTACAATTTTTCGTTATTTTTGGCCACATTGTGCAGCTTGTGGGATCTTAGTTTCCTGACCAGGGACTGAAGCTGGGCCCTCGGCGGTGAAAGCTCGGAACCCTAATCCCTGGACTGCCAGGGAATTCCCTGGGATTATCATTTGCCTGTTAGAACCAGAAAGCTCTTACCTGCTTGTGCTGGTGATTGTTTACAAAGCTCCCCCGAGCCTTTTGGATTTGGTGTGACTCACCCACATGACTCAGCGGTCACCTCTCAGTGCAGTAGCACATCTGGCTGTGGGGCTGTCTCTCGCCATCCACTCTCTGGGCCCTCTGAGAGCAGGGACCATTTATGGTCTTCATTTTTTTTTTTTAAGCTTTCTTGATCTAATTCGCTTGCTCTACAGTTTGCCCATTTACGTGTGCAAATCAATGACTTGTAGCATATTCACAGATTTGTGCACCCTCCATCATAATCAGTTTTGGAATATCTTCATCACCCCCAAAAGAAACCCCACACCACTTAGCCATCACTTCCAAACCCCTCATCCCAACCCTGGAACTGGGTAACCACTCATCTTTCCGTCCATGGATTTCCCTAATGCTGGACATTTCGTATAAATGGAATCACAGGACATTGTAAATAGACTCCTTTGAGGTTAGTTTCTTTCACTTAGCATCGTACTTTCCAGGTTTCCATATTGTAGTGTGTGTCAGTACATCACACCTTTTTATGGCATGGCCAAACAAGATTCCATTTGGATATGCCACATAGTGTTTATCCGTTCTTCAGTGCATGGACCTTTGGCTTGTTTCCACTTTTTGGTTATTTTAAATAATGCTGTGTGTACAAGTTTTTGTGTGGCCATGTTTTTGTTTCTTTTGGGTACACATACCTAAGGGCTCAGTGCTGGGTCCAAATGGTAAGGACCACTTCTTACTGTTCCCCAAATGGAAGTGTTCCCCTATGCACAACAGGTGCAAACAGGAGACAAGCAGAGAATGAGGGGTGTTAGCCTCACCCCTGGGACTGGCAGACAGCTGAGGCCCCCTGCGTGTGTTGAAGCACCTGCCTCTCTGTCCATCACCAGCACCATCTTATGATCAGGGACACAGGCCTGGAGGGGTGGAGTAAACTGGCTCCATGCGAAAGTCCTGGCCAAGGAGCTGCCCAGCACTCTGGACTCAGCATTGGCAGAATCAATTTCTGACTTTTGGGACCTGAGTATTGGACCTGCTAGGAACTGGTCCCAAGACGTGCGGGTCATGGGGACCTCCCCTCCCCCCACTGCCAGGATTGCCCTGCTTGCTCATCCCTGTTCCTCCCCTGACAGGGTGCCTCTGCCAACTGGTGGAACCATCGCCACTTCCAGCACCACGCCAAACCGAACATCTTCCACAAGGATCCGGATGTGAACATGCTGCATGTGTTTGTCCTGGGCGAGTGGCAGCCCATTGAGGTACGATGAAGGGGACAGGCTGGCCACGGGAGTGTTTGGCTTGCGCAGGAATCAGGGGAGGGACCATAGGGTGGAGAGTCAGACAGACATGTCTGTATCTGATATTTACACAGAAACCTTTCCTGGACACCCTGAGTAATTCCAGCTGGAATTTCTGTGGAATGGCCTCCCCGTTAAATAACAAAGGCAGCTCCTTATCAGAGTGTTAGATACCTCCTTGATGCCCACAGGCTGGGGAAGAGCATTTCCTAGCTTGTTCCTTCCAGTTTGGCAGGAAGGCACAACTCCAAGGCTCGTGCTTGGTTCCCAAAGACCAGCTCCAGGAAAACTTACTTGAAGAGTCACAGTCCCCGACGCTAGGAGGGACCTCAACAGGGTCTGGTTCCACCTGCTTCACCGCAGATGCCAAGTGAGGCTCAGCAGGAGGAGGGCACGTGGTCAGGGTTACATCGTTTAGCGGCCATTCTAGGATGAGGCCCCAGATCTGACAACTGAGCCATTTCCTTCCACTTCACACTGCCTTGTCTTTATTTTATTTAATTAATTAATTAATTAAAAAATTGTTTTTAATGTGGGCCATTTTTAAAGTCTTTATTTGTTAGAATATAGTTTCTGTTTTTTATATTTTGGTTTTTTGGCCATTAAGCATCTGGGATCTTAGTTCCTGGACGGGGGATCGAAAGTTCACCCCCTACACTGGAAGGCAAAGTCTTTTTTTTTTTTTTTTTTTTATTTTTGGTTGTCCTGGGTCTTTGTTGCTGCACACTGGTTTTCACTAGTTACGGTGATGGGGGGCTTACTCTCTCTCTAGTTGTGGTGCAAGGGCTTCTCCATGTGGTGGCTTCTCTTGCTGTGGAGCATGGGCTGTAGAGTGCGGGCTTCAGTAGTTACAGCCTGTGGACTTAGTTGCTCTGTGGCGTGTGGGTCCCTTCCCAGACCAGGGATCAAGCCCATGTCCCTTGCACTGGCAGGTGGGTTCCCAACCCCTGGACACCAGGAAAGTCCCTGCCTTGTTTTTATATTAGTTTATTTTTTATTACAAGTATACACATACCTGTTGTAAGCATTTAAATAATAACAGAAGTTGACCAGACTGAGAAGCGAGTCTCCTGTTACCTCTCCCATCCCCGCTGTGCCTCCAGTGTCATGCCCCTGACATTGCTGACAACTGTTGGTGTCAACATTGGTGACCACTGTTGACACAACAGTCTCTAATCCTTCCAGGTATTTTCTATGTGTGAAGAAACATAGAAACGCGTATCTTTTTTAAAACCAAAAATTCAAACTTAGATAGTTTTCCTGCAACTGGCTTCTTCACCAAATGTGGGCCTCTTCGCTGGAGTCCAAGTGCATTGGCCTCCATCTGGGGCTGTCCAGTCCTCAGTTATGTTTCTAAGACAGGAAAATTTGGTGTTGCTGAGTCTTTGAATAAAGCCATGCCCAATGCATTTAAAGGATTTAAAGATGCTCCTCATTTAATTTTTTATTTTTTTTTAAGTAGAGCTTCTAGGTGAAAAAAAAAATGTTATAGAAGCTTTACTTTTCTGAAATACATTGATGATGTCAACCAAAGTTTAGAAGATCCTTGTTGCTTTTATGCAGATCTTAAGTGTGACCAAAATGTGCACAGAGTAGGGACCCGATAAGCATTTGCCAAGAGAGGCACGTTTACCCTCCATAAGAAGCAGTGTCTTGAACTGGTTGTATTCCCAGCAGTGTTGGCATCCAGGACTTCAAACAGGAAGAGGAGAGAGCCTGTTCCCTCAACTCTGGTTGGTACCCCACCCCTCCCGTTTCATATCTGCCCAACAGAATATTTGATCAGAAACATAAGTTTTCTGCGACATTGTCGGTTCAGAGGAAATCAGCCAAAATTTGGTTCTTTGGATGTGTGGAGCCTCTCTGGCTGGCCAAGGACTTTGTTGTTGTTGTTCAGTTGCTAAGTTGTGTCCGACTCTTTGCAACCCCATGGAGTGCAGCACACCAGGTTTCCCTGTCCTTCACTATGTCCCGGAGTCTGCTCGGACTCATGTCCATTGAGTCAGTGATGCTGTCTAACCATCTCATCCTCTGCTGCCCCCTTCTCCTTTTGTCTTCAGTCTTTCTCAGCATCCGAGTCTCTTCCAATGAGTCAGCTCTTCACATCAGGTGGCTTCACATCAGTATTGGAGCTTCAGCTTCAGCATCAGTCCTTCCAATGCATATTCAGGGTTGATTTCCTTTAGGATTGACTGGTTTGATCTTGCAGTCCAAGGGACTCTCACGAGTCTTCTCAAGTGCCAGGATTTTCTTTGCCAAAATACATGCTTGCGTTTTCCTTCTCGGAATGAGTTTGTTCACTTGGATTTGAGGTGTCTAGATAGTAGGACTGATTAAGTGGAGTCCATGTGATGAAAAGGCAAAGGCTTCCCTTTCTAGGTGGAGAGGCTTCATGTTGTAGAGCTGTTGACTGGCTTGACAAGTGCTCTCTGGGTCCCTGAAAATAAAACCTAGTCTCACCAGCGATGCTGCCAAGGCATCTCTTTCTGTGTGGTGGCTGTGAAACTTCTTCCAACATCTCTCCCCGGACGCTTCTCAAGTGCCGACTTTTGGGAGGTACGGTGGAAGCTTGGGGGATGTGGCCATCCCGTTGCCATTGATGTAAGACCATGACCATAGTGCTCCATGAAACCCTCTCTCACATACTCGGGAAAAGGCCAGTTGTTCCTGGATTCCTGGTGTCGCCAGGACCATGCTGCTTGGAAAGAATCTTTATTTTATGCTTAGAAAGTGTTTCACAGATTTTTAGTGTTTTAGGGTTTCACTTTTCTAAGATTTCTTTTTTTGTTGTTGGAATGTGGACCGTTTTTTAAAGTCTTTATTGAATTTGTTACAATATTGCTTCTGTTTTATGTTTTTTTGGCCACGAGACCTGTGGGATCTTAATTCCCCTACCAGAAATCAAGCCCATACCCCCTGCATTAAAAGGCGAAGTGTTAACCCCTGGGCCACCAGGCAAGTCCCAGAACATTTCTTTTGCGATTAGAAAGTTCTTCACATATTTTCAGTGCTTTGTGGTTTCACTTGTTTTAGGCCCTGTGGCAGGTGGGATCTTATTTCCCCCACCAGGGATCAAACTCATGCCCCCTGCAGTGGAAGCACAGAGTCATAGCCCCTGGACCACCAGGGAAGTCCTTAGGTTCACTTTTGAATGCTTGACTGTGGCCACGTGAGGCTTGGCTAAGATGATGGTCTACCTCCATAACTTCCAGGAGTCAGCCAGTTTTCTGGTTTCCCCTTCCCGGGTCACGTTGCCCCTGATGAGCGGTGAGGTGTCCTCTCCTGAAGCCCAGCTCCTGGTCTGGACTGAATGTCAGTGCAGGACACTGTCTGGGTGACTTGGGCATCCATGGCTCCTTATAGCTCATGAGAGCTTGTCGTGGACTGACTTGCCTCTTCCAGAAAAAATTTACCTCTTTACATTCAGTCTTTCCATCCAGAAATACGACATCTTTCTCCATTTACACTTGAGTCTCTTTTTTTACACCTCTTAGAAAGGTTTTCCTTTTCTTTATATGTCTTGTGGCCATATTTCTTTCAACTGAATCCTAGATAACATCTATATTTTGCCATGACGATAGGGGTTTCTGTGGTAATCAGGAAAACTGTTGCCATTTGGCTAGTTATCTTATGTCCGACTAGGGTCCACTGATGTCTGCTTGTGATTCTAGTTGTTTTTCAGTTGATTCTTTTGAATTTCCTGGGTAGACAATCATATTTTTGGAAAATAGTGAAAATTTAGACACTTTCTAATAGCTCTCCACTCTAATTTCTGGTTTGGGCTTTATGATGTTACTGGAACTTCAGAACAGAATTGAACAGTGGTGATGTCAGGGGTAGTCTTGTTTTTGCTCCCTGCCACCCACTTTTTTTTTGCCGTATTATGGAGGAGAACCATGAGACCATTAGCCCTGGAGCTCTGTAAATGGGTTCTCAGAAGCCAGGAGTGTTTCCGCCCGCTTCTGGGCCTGAGAGCCTGCTTTTCTGACCCCATGGGAGGCTCTCCCTGCCCCATGGCCTGTCAGCAGCTGACCCTCCAGACTACCTTTGCAAACAGGCCAAGTATTCCCTTGGAGCACCCGGGGCCCTGGGGCTGGAGTCTTGCCATTCCTCACATGCCTGCTGTGGCCGGCTCCTCATTTCTCTGCCTGTGAGTCTGCACTTTCCCAGAGGCAGGCAGGGCTTTCCAGCTGCCCTCCTCCCCCAACCCCGAATGGACAAGGCAGGCCCTTGTTGCTCAGACATTTTGTTCCAAGGCTGAAAAGTCCCCTGTACATGCCCCTGGCCCCCGCTCAGCCAGTAATCCAAGCCGGGCCTCGCGGTCGGTGGAGAGGCGGAGCACCAGAGTGTCAGCTGGCCAGGGCCCCAAGGTCTTGGGCCTCCGGGAAGCCAGGCCACCAGGGCTCCCCCTCCCTCTGCCTCTGACCTGCGTCCCTTTCCGCCTCAGCTTGAGGACACGTGAAAGCAGATCCTGCACGTGCCACCGCACCTCAGGGTCTGGACACGACAAACCACCCGGAGCCTCGCCCGCACCTCGAGTCTGTGTCTCCCCGGTGACAGCCCCAGAGCCCAGGCTTTCTTCATGTGTGATGAGGACTCTCCTGTAGGGGAGAAGAGTACGGGCCCCCCCGAGACTGCGGGCCCCCTTGGGGAGGAATGCTGACTCTTGCTTAGTCCCTGGGCCCAGCACCATGAGACAGCCGAGGCTCAGAGAGGTGAAATAACTGGCTCGAGGCTACAGCTAGAAAAGGCAGTACCACCATCCAAACCCTGGCTGAATGACTCCCAGCCAGGGCTTCCAGGTCCTGCAGGGCCCTGCCCAGGGCCACCACCTGCTGGACGCTAGGGGCTTGTGTTTCTTGGATCCCTCCAGCTTCCTGATGTATTGAGAAGCCAAGAGCCCCTCCTCCAAGGGCCTCTTATCCTAAGACACCTCTCCCCTCCCTTCCCTGCGCCCACGGCCCAGGCCTGCAGAGAGCTGAGCATGGGAAAGGCAAGAAACCAGGTTGGGCCCACGCCTCACTTGGCATCCCCAAATCCCTGCTGGGCTTGCTGGTTTTCAGAGGGGAAGCTAGCGCCCTGGATCAGCCTCACGCTGACAGGCGATCTTGCAGTCCCCCTAACTGAGGTCATCAGGATGGGATCAGACGCCCTGTGACTGTCCATGTGTCGCGGCACACAGGCGCCTGCGTAGCCGTGACCTGCCTTCCTTTAGTCCTGAAGGGCTTTTGTCGCCCCGTCATCCACTGGCCCTCAACAGCCCTAAGGAGTACCCGTAGCGAACCCAAATCTCATGGCAGGGGAGGGGGGCTGCAAAGCAACTTGCTCAAATAACAAATTGCTTCCAAATCTGGAGCCCCCCCCCCCCTGAAGCTGGAGCCCTCAGGGGTGGGCAGAGGGGCCAGCCGCTGCCTGGGGGCAGGGCCCTGGCAGTTCCCACAAGGCAGTCTAGGGCCTTGAAGAGACGCACGCAGGAGCCGCCAGTGCTGACTGGCCAGGGAGCATCAGCCAGGGAGCATCAGCCCGGTAATCTCCTGTCACCCCCTACAGGGCACCACGGATCAATGCAGACAGGGTGCTGGCTGTGCAAATACAGCTTCAAACCAGCTCCCCAGGGGAGCCCACCGCTGAGTCCCTCTGTGGGGACCCTCTGCCAGCCTATCTTGCCTTTCGTGCTCACTCCCAGAATAGAGCTGGACCAGCCCGATGTTCCTCTGGGCCTGGGGCTGTCCCTTGGGATGACCTGTGGGGCAGAGGCATGGTGAGAAGGGCACCTGTCAGGGCCAGAGAAGCCTGCAAAGTCTGGGCCTGTTTCCTGGCTTCTGGGAGGGAGAGCAGGACCCAGGGGAGAGCAGGGGGACTGTTCTGGAAAGCACACACTCCCCAGAACCCAGACCACTCACTTAGGGGGGGTGCCTGTAATCTCTCCCTCCCCTACAACATTGTCCAGGACTGTGTCTGGGGTGCACTGACTGGGATCTCTCCAGGGCCTGCCTCAATCTTTTTTTTTTTTTTTTAAATATATATAAGAGGTAAGATTGGTAGAAAGAAAAGTTCCCTTTATTTCAGAGGCTGGCAGCCTGAGGGGTGGGATGCAGAGGGCAAACTCCTGTCCAAAGGCTGACTTCTCCCAACTAACAATCAGTAGGCAAGAGCTTTTAGATTTTGTTTATGTGGCAGTGCTGGGTCTTCCTTGCTGTGCATGGGATTTCTCTAGTTGCAGTGAGCAGGGGCTACTCTCTGTTTGGGGTGCAAGGGCTTCTCATTGCGGTGACTTCTCTTGTTGCTGCTCAAGAGCTCTAGGCACATGGGCTTCAGTAGTTATGGCACACGGGCTTAGTTGCCCTGATGCATGTGGGATCTTAGTTCCCCAACCAGGGATTGAACCCACGTCCCCTGCATTGGCAGGTGGATTCGTAACCACTGGACCACCAGCCTCAGTCTTAACGACAGCCTTCGTGCAAAGGATTCATGTGTTCTGGGGACTGGGTGAGACCCCTGCCAAGACACAGGAGGCCACACGGACCAAACAGATAGATTCTGATGGTGCTTCAGCGGGGTGTGCCAACCCCGTGGTCACTGGCGCCAAGATGAATGCCCTTGGGACAGACTTGGCTCTGCTGTCACCCAGGGCTCCTCTGTGGGCCCTCCCTGTGATGCTGGCGCTCACCCCATCTCTGTGTTCTCACCTGGAGAATGGGAGCATTGGCCCAGAGGACATCCAGGGTTTCTCCCTCTGTAACATGCTTTGATCTCCTGGCTGCAATAAGCAGGAGTGGACATCATGCGATGAGGGTGGCACCGACCTTCGGAGCCGGGGGCAGGAGGTGGGGGGCAGGTGAAGAGCCGTGTCCCAGGGGTCAGCCCCTGGCATTCATGCCTGTGTTCTCATTGGCTCCTCTTAACTATCAGTGATTTGGATGCCAAGCAGGGCTCAGGCAGGCTAAGTGACCTGCGCAGGGTCTCAGCCGGTGAGAGGCGGAGCCCAAGCCCAGGCTCCCTGAACAGTCCCCCAGCATTGCAGGCAAGAGCAGGTCCCGCTCTGTGAGTGGCATCTTTTGGTCTCATTCCCCAAGGAGCAGGGTGGGCTGGTCCTCGGGGGGCTGGACTTTGGAACTAAGGGGCTTGCAGGGACCCTGGGGGGCCATGGGTCTCCCCACTCCCACCCACACCTGGGCTCACACTCGCTTTGTACAGTGAGGATGTCCACACCCCAACCAGACCTCTCAGCCCTCTTGATTGGCATACCTGGGCATCAGAGTGCCCTGGGTAAGACCAGGTGACCAGGTGTGTCCTGAAGAGTCCATGTGGTGACCCCCTCTGGCCTGGAACATCAAGTGTCAAGTCTCAGCCTGGAAATTGCAAGCGGCTCGAGGGACTAGATGCTTGACCTGGTGACTGGTAACAATTTCCCAAGCCCTTACTTGGGTTCTCCCAGCCACTGAGGGCTCCAGGGAGCTCTTCAGGGGGACCCAGGGGCTTTTCTCTCTCCAAAGGGGTGCAAGCTGGCCAAGGAGCTCCCTCTGAGTGCCTCTGCACACCCCCCACCCACCCCAGTTCCTTGTTCCGTTGTGCATTCAGTCAACAAACATTTATTTGGTGCCTGTCTCATGGGCTCTGAATTCACTTTCCTGTGTTCAGATCCTGGCCAGCCCGCTTCTTGTGTGGCCGTGGGCAGTGACTTGACCCCGAGCTTCAGCTTTGGAAGCACCAGCTCATAGAGGAGCGCCTGAGCTGAGAGGCCAGCTTGGGATCGGTGCACCCAGCGAGGGCTGAGGAAGTGTTGGCTGGAGCAACCGGGAGCCCAGAGGGGCCCAGGGTGCAGAGGGACAGAAAGCTCCCCCTGGGCGGGAGGAAGGAATAGGGACTGCAGAGCGGGTGGAGGAGAGCATGGGAGGCGGGGGTCCGAGGGGTGCTGGGGGCTCACAGTCTCTGCTTCTCTCCTCAGTACGGCAAGAAGAAGCTGAAATACTTGCCTTACAACCACCAGCATGAGTACTTCTTCCTGAGTGAGTGCCAGGGCGCCCCACAACCACACCCCGACTTCCTTTTCACCCCAGTGTGGCCGACCATCCCCGCTCCCACCTGACACCCTTCCAGACCCAGAAAGTGACACCAAAGCTGTCAGAGCAACAACAGCCACAAGCAGCTGCAAACTCATCCTGGCCTGTGATATACAGAAGGGACACCGGCCATACACCCAGATGCCACACTCGGGCTTCCTGGGCAGGGTGCCAGCTGGTACTCCCAGCCCCCTTCTCAGGGAGCCAGGGTTCCGGTCTCCTCTGCCCGGGAGCTACAGAGCTGGCACCACATCCTGGCTTCTGCCCCGGGTTCCTCCCCATCTTCCAGCCCCGCCGGGTGGGACAGGCCGCTCCAAGCCCCTCTCCTCTCTCTTGCAGTTGGGCCACCGCTGCTCATCCCTTTGTACTTCCAGTACCAGATCATCATGACCATGATCGTTCGCAAGGACTGGGTGGTGAGTCCAGGGGACCCAGGAGTGTGGGGAGGAAGGCGACTAGGGCAAGTGGACCCTGGGGGCAGCCCACGGCATCTCCTCCTGGGATGACTACCTTGTCACTCTCAGGAAGGGACTTGCTCTGAGGCCAGCAGGAGCCAGAGAGGCCATAGCACCCCAGCCCGAAAGATCCCCCCAAGCAGGGCGTCCACTGGGAGAGCCCCTGCCTTGGCAGACAGAGCCCCTTCAGAAAGTTCCTGAAGGCCAAGTGATGAGTCACACGCAGTCCACCCATCCAAGGCTCCAGCCATCACCCTCCTGAGTCCCCGTGAGGCCTCTAAGACCCAGTAGACCAGGTCACACTTCTCTCCGGTTGGTAAATGGAGAGCAGCCTGGCGCTTGGTTTGCTAAATCTGCGTGAGAACATGCCGCACACTGAATGGCACTTCTGTTGAAAGACAGGATCATATTGTCTCACTGCTCTGGAGACTAGAGTCCAAGATCAAGGAGTCTGCATGGTTGGCCCTTCTGGGGGCTGTGAGAAATGGTCTGGGCCAGCCTCTGTCTCTGACTTGCGGATGGCCAACGTCTTCTCCGTGTGTGGTTCTGCCTCCGGGTTTCCCCTCTGTCTTAGGACACCAGTCATGGATTAGGGCCCTCCCTAACGACCGCATCTTCACTAATGACATCTGCAAGCACACTGTCTCCATATAAGGTCCCACTGTGAGGTCCTGGGGATGAAGAAGTCAGCAGAGTCATTTTAGGGGACACGATCCCGCCCATCACTCCAGAGAGAGAAGGGGACCCTGGAGAGGGACGCGTAGCATGGTGCGCAGCAGTCCTTGGCTTGATGTAGATGCGCAGGCGTGATTCTCTGAAGAAGACGATGTGCCCGTGGTGGGAGGCCCTGGGGAAAGTGGTTGCCCTGGGCAGAACCTGCTTTTGGCAGAACAGGGTTCACTGGGACTGGGACAGGGACAAGACTCCTGCCTTCCAGACCGAGAGGACACTTAGTCGGTATCACTGGTCTTTTTTTGTTTTATAAAACCCAGTTTCATAAGTGAAGATACTGAAACGCTGAGAGTTTGGGGCTTGCCCAAGGTGACACCAAGGGGTGGATCAGGCATGAGAACCTCCCAATGCCACCGCCTAGACTCACCCCCCTCCCACACCCTAGACACTGCTCTCTCAGTAACAGGCCTTCATGTTTGTATAGCAATCGAAGGACTTCAAAGTACTTTGTCTTACACGCTCCCCTTGGTGTTATTGGCAGAGGTGCCTGTTGATTCTGCTAAGAGGGCCAGCCTGGAACTCGGGAGCAGGTTGCGGGTGTTTGGGGAAGAGGAGGGATTTGGAAGTCCCTGCCAGCCCTGTGCTGGCAAAACCTGTACTACACGCTTGTAGGGCATGCTCTTTTATTAGTACCCGCTGTGCTCCAGGGACAGTTATGCACTGCCACCCACGGTGTAAGTCGCTCAGTCGTGTCCAACTCTTCGCGGCCCCATGGACTATACAGTTCATGGAATTCTCCAGGCCAGAAGACTGCAGTGGGTAGCCTTTCCCTTCTCCAGGGGATCTTCCCGACCCGGGAATCGAACCAGGGTCTCCTACATTGCAGGTGGATTCTTTACTAACTGAGCTATCAGGGAAGCCATGTCTGGCCACTAAGGCACATCCGGGCTGGAGGGAAGGAGTTTCTGGGTCAGTGAGGGGGTGGGAATTGGAGCCCAGCTCTGCTGTCCCTGTGGTGACTGTTGAGCCCTGGGAGGAGTCATAGTGGAAGAGGACAGTGCTGCTGCTCAGGACACTCTAATCTGCTTTTATGGCAGACGCCTGACATGAATATTTAATCCCTTTTTTAAAATTTTCACTGTGTGTGTTCCCTGAAGGACAAAGCATGAAATAGGCACAGTGGGAAAGGGAATCAGACTTTATACATGAACTGGCTCAGGTGGCCCAGCCAGGGACATTTGATCGGGCGCCTGGGGGCAGGGCTCTCTTGCCAGGGAGTAGGGTTCAAGCTTGGGCTTCTCGTACACAACAGTAGCTGACTGTAACCAGGCTTAGTGCCAGATGCAAGTGCCCCCCTCAGAGGCCCGCATGGCAGAGGCATGCCCTGTGCTGTGGTTTTCTGATTTACCGTAACCATGAGGTTAGGTGCCAAGTGCAGCTGTGACTTGGGGTGGTGGTCCTCAGTGAGACCAATTCTGTTGAGCCACTGGCAATATCGGGGAGAATTTGGGGATTTTTTGGCCACACCTCACAGCATGCAGGATCTTAGTTCCCTGATTAGGGATCGAACCCGGGCCCCTGTCATTGGAAACGCAGAGTCTTAACCACTTAAGCCGTCAGGGAAGTCCAGGGCGACATTTTTGATTGTTACAACTCAGCGGGGATGGAGTGTACCTGGCCCCTAGTGGGCATCATGCCATGCCCGGGACAGCTCCCCCAACCCCAAGCCCCCGCACTGCTGAGAACTGTCCAGCTCCAAAAACCAACCAGCATTGCTAGTGGCTACCTCCTGGGGCTGTCCCCAGGCCTCAACTTCCTGGGTGTCCGTTGCATCTGATCCCCCTAACCGCTCCTTCTTGAAATTCTCCCTGTCGGCTTCCAAGTCCAGCCTCTACTGGTTCTCCTAAACCTCTGTGTCCCTTATCTCCTTTATCCCTTTATCCCTTCACCCTTGACACCAGTGGTCCATGGTCATGTACCATTTTGCACCACAGTTAATAAGCACACACCTCCATTAATATATGTGTACATACTATTGCACTGCGTACACACAGAAAAGGAAATAAAATGAATGTGATGCAAAGTAGAAACAGAACTTAAAATATTGGCTTCCCCCACCCTCTTAAGGGCTTCCCCAATGGCTCAGATGGTAAAGGATCTGCCTGACATGCAGGAGACTCAGGTTCGATCCCTGGGTCGGGAAGATCCCCTGGAGAAGGGAATGGCAACCCACTCTAATATTCTTGCCTGGAGAATCTAATGGACAGAGGAGCCTGCCGGGCTATAGTCTATGGGGTCACAAAGAGTTGGACATGACTGAGTGACTTGTTAGTCGCACCTGCACCCTTAAAGACCACCTCTGTCCCGAGGTCTTGCCCTCCACCCACTTCTGGCCCTTCAGACCCCTCCCCAGCCATCTTCCCACCCCATTCCTCCCCAGCCGTTGACACCAACACCAGGGACCAGCCTGGGTTCACCATGACCAAGCGGTCTCTGCACAGAACTGCCCCTGCCTCCTAGAGTCCTGGAGACTCTTGCCCCCTAGGCAGAGCAGGGGGTCCTGGTTTGGGCCTCCCTCCTTTCATCCCTGAGCTCCTGGAATAACCGAATCTCTTCACCTCCAGAGGAGAAGGCAATGGCAACCCACTCCAGTACTCTTGTGTGGATAATCCCAGGGACAGGGGAGCCTGGTGGGCTTCTGTCTATGGGGTTGCACAGAGTCAGACACGACTGAAGTGACTTAGCAGCAGCAGCAGCCTCATCTCCAGTTGGCAGGGATCTATTCTTATGATTCAGATGGAACCATATTCTTGTCATTGAAAGCACAGTGGGTCTTCTTCCTTGCTGCCAAGATAGAGGCCAGTCTCCCCCAGGCAGATGTGACCTGTCTATGGTCTCTTGCCCCCACCTGGAGCGCTTGGGCTGGAGTTTATAGAGCATATAATCTATATGTAAACGCAGCCCCTCCCTGCTCTCCTCTCTGGACTTCTCTTCGCATGGTCATTTCTGCAAACATCCATCCTACTGTTCTTTGCTTGGCCAACCTCTGCTATATTCCAGCCCGGCTCGGGCACCACCTCCTGATGGGGGTCTTTCTAAATTAGGACTGAGTTGGGACCTCATGCCACGCTGCTGTCACCCCTGTAACTGTGTGTCCCCTTCCATATGCTATGGATGGGATCTCTGTCTAAGTCTGTCCTTCCAGACAAGGGGCTCTTAAGCCTTTCCATTTGCCTCCAGTACCTAACTCAGCCCCTAACACAGGGAAGGCATTCACTGAATGCTTGCGGAGATTAACTGAACAGAGCTCCTATGAAGGATGAGTTTGCTGAGCAGATAAGGGGAGAAGGAGCCTCCAGGCAGATCCAGCTAGACACAGACAGTACGACCCGGCTGGGCCGTGGGAGACGTGACAAGCTGCAGGCAAGGCCAGGATGGTGGACAAGCATGTGAGGGACCCGTGCATCCTACTGGGAGGCTGGATTTTGTCCTTTATCCCTCGAAAGGGAGGGAGGCTCGTGATGGCTTCACGGATGGCAGTGGCATGATCCAGCTTGCATGTTAGGAAGGTCTCTATGGCAGCAAACTGGTGCTGGGACCAGAGTGGAGTCATTAGAGCTCAGACTTGCAAGCTCTGCTTATTGTTGCCACACCTTCAGGCCTGTAGAACCTCGGGGGGATATTCTTTTCCCATACTGAAGACGGAGGACCAGAGGCACAGCTCAGAAAGTTACTTACAAGCTACACAGAATAGCTACAGGTGACACTAGTGGTAAAGAACCTGCCTACCAATGCAGGAGATAGACACGGGTTCGATCCCAGCATCCTGAAGATCCCCTGAGGAGGGCATGGCAACCCACGCCAGTATTCTTGCCCGGAGAATCCCATGGACAGAGGAGCCTGGTGGGCTATTCAGTCTATAGGGCTGCCAAGAGTTGGACACGACTGCAGAGACTTAGCACATACAGAGAACAGGGTGGAGCCTGTGCTCTCATCGCTAGCCTGCCGAGTGTCTGGGGAGAAGTGATGAGGGGGGAGGAAACAGTCAGTGCAAAGTCCCTGAGGTGAGAACAAGCTGGGGCAGCATGGCTGAGAAGAGTGGTCGCCAGTCCTGGTGGCTACTCTGGGTGGAATGGGAGGGCTTAGCAGAGGGGGACAGAGTGGGCTTGGAGCTAAGACACTTCACTCCGGTTGCCATGGTTGCAGAGCCGTGGAGGCAGCTGGGGGAGGAGGGGTGCTTGCCCAGGAAGAGAGAGCAGAATGGAAGAGGGGCTGGGAGAAGACGCGGGGGTGGGAAGAGGGCCAGCACAGTCAGGTGGCTGGGAGGGTCCTGAGGTGGGTGATGGGCGGCATCCCTGGCCTTTGTCGTGCTGGAGTGAGGACCCCCAGGCGCCGATGAGCAGTTTGTGAGCCTGCAGGTGTCGGGGTTGTGTGCACATCGTAGTACACCTCCAGAATCCCCAGGACCAAGATGCTAGTCCCCATCCCTGCGGATTTCCCTAAATGCAGAGCTTGTAGCCCCTGCATGTTGCTAAAACCGCTCAGCCTTTTCCTAGACACAAAGACTGTCGTACAACATGCTCCTCTGGCAGGCCTCGGATCCTTAGCTGGGCCCAGTGTCCAGCTTCCTGGGGGCCCGTAGGGTTTCTTGGCCGCCTTCACTCAGCGTGAGCCGGGCTTGCTGTGTACACACCTGTGGTTGAGACGCCGTGCCCAGCAGGGTGAGACACTCCCACGTCTAACCATATTTCTCTCCGCAGGACTTGGCCTGGGCCATCAGCTACTATACCCGTTTCTTCATCACCTACATCCCTTTCTATGGTGTCCTGGGAGCCATCCTTTTCCTCAACTTCATCAGGTGCCTGAGTTTTGCTGGCTACTAGCCCCTCGGCCCCTGAGCACTGGTGCTGATGGGGGTTTGATGTGAGGCCCCCCTGAGGAAAGCCTCAGAGGTCCCACTTTCTGCCCGGGCCCCTCATCAAGGGGCTCCACTCAACCCCCTCCACTTGTACCCGCCTTGCCCTGTTTGGAGTCGGGAGAGACACTCGGTTCCCACCGATTCCCCGGACCCCGTGGAGACTGAACTGCCAGGCTCCACGCTGAGCCGAGCTCCCTTCCAGGTTCCTGGAGAGCCACTGGTTTGTGTGGGTCACACAGATGAATCACATCGTCATGGAGATTGACCGAGAGCCTTACCGTGACTGGTTCAGCAGCCAGGTGAGGGCGGCCAGCGCTGGCTGCTGGGCGGGCCCCATGGAGCCCAGGTCCATGTCCCTAGGAGCATGGCTGCCCAGTAGGCCCCATGCTGTCCTGTCCTTCCCTGGGGCTGCCAGTGTCCCTTCCACTGGGAGGCCCAGGGCCGGGCAGGAGAAGGTGCCCGGAGCTTCTGGAGGGACCAGTGGGAAATCGGGGCAGGGCGGTGAGACCCAGGGAAGGATGGGCCCTGTGGAAAGGAGAGGGGTCCCTTTGTGCCTCTGCTCCGGGCCACTCACCCCACCTTCTCCCCAACAGCTGGCAGCCACCTGCAACGTGGAGCAGTCCTTCTTCAATGACTGGTTCAGTGGGCACCTCAACTTCCAGATCGAGCACCAGTGAGCGCAGGCGTGGGCAGGGAGCAGGGGTGGGCGGAGGGCATTCAGTGGAGGCAAGTTGCCACCAGCCTCACCTGGCAGAGGGCAGCCGGTGGGGGCTCCCTCTCTCTGTCTTTCCCCCAACAACCCTAGATTGTATCTTCCTCTCACCCCACCACCCGCCAGCCCCCCTGAGGCCTGGAGAGAGGTTCTCGTGCCCCACACCATGTGATCACAGTGGCGCCCACCCCTGCGCATGGGGCCTGGCATCCTCCTGGATCCCATGAGCCTGGCAGGGCGGATGACTGATCCCTTTATTGACAGGGAGCCCGAGGCCCAGCCCTCCCCCGCCACAGGCCAGCCGCCCCATGGGCACGCAGGGAGAGGTGGACAGGGTCTCCCAGCCCGGCCAGCCTCTGTGTGGGTGGTGGAGTTGGTGGGCCAGTCCTCACGCCCGCCCCCGTGCTCTCCCCAGCCTTTTCCCCACCATGCCCCGGCACAACCTGCACAAGATCGCCCCCCTTGTGAGGTCCCTGTGCGCCAAGCATGGCATTGAGTACCAGGAGAAGCCACTGCTCCGGGCCCTGCAAGACATCATCGGGTAAGGAGGGGCAGGCACAGGTGTCGGGGACCCCCCAGGTCCCTGGGGGACAGGGAGTGGGTTGGGAGGCATGCGGTCATGGGACCGCCCAAGGTGGAGACTAGAGGGGCCCTGCTGTCACAGATGCCCCCACCCGGCCCCTCTGTCGCTAGGGATTGCCTGGCCTCTGTCTGGGTTGGATGAGGACCCTCCCTGGGTCCTTCCAGGGGTCCCCTGGGGGGCCCTGGGCTCCTGATGGAGAGCTGAGAGGAGGCCCCCAGGCCTGCAGACCCCCACCCCCTGGGGCTCCCTGGCCCCTCGGCCCCTGTCGTCCTGCTCCCCTGACCTTCCCTTTCCTTCTCTCCCCAGGTCCCTGAGGAAGTCTGGGCAGCTGTGGCTGGATGCCTACCTCCACAAGTGAAGCTGCAGCCCTCGGGGCGCCCACGGGGACGGTGGCGGGGAGCAGGTGGGGGTGGCGGCCGAAGGGGAGGGCGGGGTTTTGTTCAGAGGGGCGTTGGGAGGCTGTGGTGCACAGCTCACAGACTTCAGGCTCTGTCTTTTCCTCTCTTGCTGTCTGGTTTCGAGGCTTTCACACCTCCCTCCAACACCCTCCCTCCTGGGTCCCGCCCAATCAGCCCCGCCTCCACCCTCTGTCCTGAAGCATCTGCCAGACCAGATTTGTAGCTGCGGCCTGTGAGCCCCTGCAGCCTGGCCTCCAGGCCTCACACCACCCTGTCTTCTCCCTGCTCTTGAGGTCCGCAGGGCTGGGTCCCAGCCAGCAGGTGGGACAGCTCCCAGAGCCTGCAGGCTGGCCCCACCCCCCTCGGATGGCCGCCCACCCTCTGCCCTTCTATGGGGTGATGTGCTTGATTCCCTGGGTCTCCTTCCCACCGCCGGGTCGGTACTGGGGGCGCCCCTGCAGGCCCCACTTTCTCTTCAGATGTCCAGGGCCCTGGCCCTGACGCCAGGCTCCCTTCGCCCATGTTGCAGCCAGCTCAGGCCTCCGGGCCCAGGGAAACGCCCTGGCCCCACCGGAGCCCTCTGACCCAGGGCCCCAGCAGTTCCATCCCTCCGCCTCCCAAGTCCAGAGCCTGTGACCTCGGGTCCACGGGGGCAGGGCCACAGATGAGCTCAGCAGAAGCAATGGTCAGGTCAGGGGTGAGCCGGCCTGTAGGCTCAGCTCTTTGTTCTGGTTGGGAGACCCAAGATTCTGGATCAATCGGACTGTCCCCCAGAGTGCTCCGTTACTGCCAGACAGTGCCAGCCAGTCCCTGGCCACTTGGCTGGTGCGGAATTAGGCCTTACAGGCTGCGAGTGGTCACTGGAGCCCAGAGGCTCATCACAGCCCCTCCCCACGTTGGGGCTGCCTGCGTGGACACACTCTTTCCCCGTCTATCATGCTCTTGTGTCTTTTACTCGTTTTTTAACCTTTTGCAACAGGCTGCGTTCTGCCGGGGGTGGCAGTGGGAATGGGCCTTGGGACGATCTGCCTGTTCCCACCCCTCACCCCCTCTGCAGCCTCCCCAGGCCCCACAGTGGGCTGAGCTGGGCTCACTCACTGAGGCCTCCATGGCCCTGACTGTCAGGAGACAGAGGGAAGGAGTCCCAGAGGAGGGTGACCCCAAGAAGCCGGGGACTTGGTGGTGGTGGAGCTGGGGGTACCCAATGGGACAAGGAGGGGTTGGGGCCAAAGGCCAGACAGCTGAGGGGACAGGAAAGTGAGAGGGTAGGGAACCTGGCGGCCACTGGGAGGATCCAGAGCTGCTGCATCTGGAAATTAACCCACTAACCCCTAGATAGCTCCAGGGGAGGGCGGGGCAGGAGGGACCAGCTCTGGCTGGTGTTGGACCCAAGGGTTGCCATGGCAATGAGGGATCGGCCTGCCTGAAGCCCTCCCACTGAGAACACACCGGCTCTCCGCCATCCCTCCCTGGAGGCAGAATGGATCAATAGGGAACTGACCTTAATTTTTATCATGTTGCTCCCCCACCAATACACTTTTGGAAATAAATGAAGTGATTTTCTTCTCACTTCCTTGTTCAGTGCTGGCCTGATTCTCCTCCACATCCTGTTTGCTGATGCTGGGTGGGGTGTCAATGGAAGATGGAGAAAGGGGGTCTGCTTTGCGCTGGGAGCACTTTCCTCTGTCCATCTCCCCACCCCACCCCCACACCTTTGCTCAAAGAGAACTTCCTTTCTCCTTCCCTAAAGTGCACATCAGGCCAGGAGTTTTGGGTAAATGGCTCAGATTAGGGAGCCCTCCTTCCTCTTCCTGGGGACTCTGTGGAGTGAGGCTTTCCAAAGGTCTCTGGGGGGCACAGGCCACCTTCCTGACATCCTCATTCGCCATCCGCCTCCTCTTGAAGGACCACCCGCAGGCCCCGGGTCACTGGCTTCTGCCAACCTCAGCCCTACCCCTTCCTGGTCAGTGTACCGAGCGCTGGGGGCAGAGTCTCAGAAGGGGCTGAGGAGAGCCCTGGAGACAAGGTGTCTAGTGGCAGGGGCTCATTGGGTCCCCCAAGCCTGGGAAGAGTCCAAAGGAGCGTGCCAGGGCAGTTAGCCTCCTAGTGGCCCCTACACTGCTCTCTGTGCCCTCCCCTATGGGCTGGCTCAGCTTGGCAGGTCAAGCTGGGAGTACCAGGGAAGTGCCAAGAGGTTTCGGGGGAGCCAGAACCTCAGGAGCTCCCGATCTGGCCTTGCATCTGCTCCCAGTAGGGTGGGGGAAGGCTTGAGAGTAGACCCCTGTCCTCTCTGCCGCTTCACCTGTGACCTCAGTGTAGCTGGCAGGGACACCCAGCTGATCCAGCTAGCATGTGTGTGATTCTCCAGTGGGCATAGGTCATCTCTCAACACCCTATGAGCCCTTGGCCTTGCCCTGCCCCAACACCCATTAGAGGCCTTGGAGTCTGGGAGACCTTGGGGAGCATCTGTCCCCCTTACCTGTGCCTGTCTTCTGTCTCCTACCTGGGCTGGGCCCAGCACTGTGATTCTCAGGATGGTACAGTAATAGACACACACACCCAGCCAGCTGTAAGTCCAGCATCCATCACCTGTGACAACCAGGATCCCAAGATGGGGAGAGTGGTGAGATGGATTCTGCTGCCGCTCTGAGGGCATCGGGTAAATCTTGGCCCAGGTTGATGGGGGCCTGGACCTTCTGTGACTTCTTCCCCCACACTCCCAACCTTGTCCTCACGCATTACCCTTGGGGCCAGGGACTGGGGAGACTCATTCCTGCTCTCTGCTTAACTGTTCCCCCTTCCCCATACTCTGCTGAGGCTCTTGCCCAGCACAGAATCATGGGCTTCTGATCCCCACCTTCTGCCAAACTCATAGCCCCCCAGGTGGTCACAGAACCAAACCTCGATGCACAGGGGAGGAGGCTGAAGCCAGAAGGAAAAGACTGGGCAGCTGAATTCCAGCCCCTCACCCTGCCTGGCCCTCCCTTTCCCCGGGCGGGGCCGCCCTGCAAGGGAAGGGCCATTTCCCAGAGCCTGGGCTCTTCCTGCCCCACATCAGTGTCAGACGGCTCCCCAGAGGAGTGAGGGGCTGGGTGGAGTGGGTGGAGACATGGGGAGTTGGTCCCTGTGGAGGGGATAAGAGCTCACCATGGCAAGGTGTCCACCCTGATAAAAGTGTATCAGCTTTGTGAGTGGCGTGGGCATGTACTGGGCACCGGGCCCAGAGGAGGGGCTGGCAGGGCAGTCTGGGCTGGATGTGGACCTAGAGCCCCAGCGGTGGTCACTGTCAAAACTCAGCTGTCCCAGCCATGCCACCCCTGGAGAGGTGTGCCCCTCTGGACAGGACGCAGCTTCTCAAAGGGCCCCCTGGTCCGAGTCTGAGGTGGGAAAGATTATCTATGGATCCAGTGGGGTACCTACACCCATCTGTGAAGGAACCAGGGCCTGGAGGGTAGAGGCAGGCCCCAAGACGGGAACTAGCCCATCATAAACAGAACAAGCGAACGCCTAGCATGCCAGGACTTAAAAGATCATATCTCTACTGCCTTCTGCTATTAGAAATACATTTCTTTGAATTCTGAAGGCATTTGAGTCTTTTTTCCAAATTATGTTTCAAGAGCAAGTATCCAGGAGACACATGAAAGGTACCAGGGGCTTGGAAAGGGCCAAGGAGACAGAGGCATCCAGGTGCTCTGGGATGGAGGGAGGGGAAGGGGGGAGAGACCCACTACCTGTCCAGGCATATGACCTACCAGCCACTCCCAACATAACAGGCATAGGCTGGTTCTTGTGAATTTCCATTTCCCCCATCTGCCCAGGCCATCTCGTGGAAGACTCCAAGTAAATAAATGCTGGCTGATTGAAGGGGCAAATGAACAAGGCTTCCCTAAAGACTTTTGCTTTTCTTCTGGGCCCAAGACTGTGCAGACCATAAAGCAGGGACACGGCTTTTCTTAGTGGCTCTACCAAGGCCCTTCCCTCCTTCTTTGTACAGACCAGGCCCAGGCCCTGAGACTGCAAAAGAAACCTATAGACAGAAGGGGGAACTCAGCTAGCGAGAAGGGTGGGTAACTTGGCCCCAGGGATTCTAGCATAGGGGACAGGGAGGAACAAAGGGCAAAGATGACCCACCAGTGAAGGATTTCAGGCAGTAGGCAGTGGGATGGCTAATTGAGGCCAGGGGGCCTCTCCAGTGGTCCTTTTGTTGTTGTTCAGTCACTAAGTTGTGTCCGACTCTTGGCGAACCCCATGAATACATCAGGTTTCCCAGTCTCTCATTATCTCCCGGGGTTTGCCCAAATTCATGTCCATTCAGTCGATGATGCCATCCAACCATCTCATCCTCTGTCACCCCCTCTCCTCCTGCCCTTAATCTTTCCCAGCATCAGGGTCTTTTCCAATGAGTCGGCTCTTCACATCAGGTGACCAAAGTATTGGAACTTCAGCTTCAGCATCAGTCCTTCCAATGAATATTCAGGAATGATTTCCTTCAGGATCTACTGGTTTGACCTCCTTGCAGTCCAAGGGGCTCTCAAGAGTCTTCTCCAGCACCACAGTTTGAAAGCATCATTTCTTTGGCACTCAGCTTTCTTTATGGTCCAACTCTCACATGCATACATGACTACTGGAAAAACCTTAGCTTTGACTATGGACCTTTGTCAGCAAGGTGATGTCTATGCTTTTTAACACATCTAGGTTTGTCATAGCTTTTCTTCCAAAGAGCAAACATCTTTTAATTTCGTGGCTGCAGTCACTGTCCGCAGTGATTTTGGAAATCACTTGGTCCTTTCAACAAGTTATTCCCAAGCAACCACCCATTTGCAGACGTGAGGGCACATTGCTCTCAGCCACCACCAGGGGCAGCACAGAGCATGGCCTGCTCCACATTGGTGCAGCTATTGCAGGTGCCCCTGGGTGGCGCTGCAGGCTCAGCGTTCCTGCTGGGGGCTCGGCGGGGGGGGGGGGGGGGGGAGGAGCCTGCTGACCCTGAATCTGTGTGCTAGTATTTCCCTGATAAGGGCATCAGGCTCGCTATAGGAAAGGCACTGACCATCTGCCCTGGGGAACTACCATCCCAGGGCCCACAGGGCACCAGGAGTCACCAGGTGACCACAGGAAGGGGATACCCACAACCAGAACCTATGCAAGGCTTGTGCAGGGGGCCTGAAAGTGGGACTTACTTGCAAGGTAGGAAATCCCTTTCAAGGACGAAACAGGCTGGGAGGCAGCCAGGTGCTTGTCCCAGGTGAGAGCCTGTGATGGCCCCAGGGCCATGGATTGTACACATTTTTAAGATAAAAGGCTCAGCCCTGTTGCTGCAGGATCTCAGCAAAAAGCCTTCCACAGGCATCTCTTCTGTCACCCTAGGAGGTCACACTACCACTCCAAGAGATTGCATAACTTCCCCAAGGTCACAGCCTGGAGTCCAGGACTCCCCACCCCGCCTCCCCCAACTCCAGAGAAAAGCTGGACACAGTGTGGAGTGGGTCAGGGTGGGACTGGATGGTCCAGGGAAAGAGTGGAGAAGAACTGCAGTACCTGCCCCCTCCCACTTCCTGTAGGGAACCCAGTCTGGGGCCCTGGGGACAAACAGTCTGGGGGGCAATCCTGCAGCTGGTGGGGAGAGTCCAGCCCCCGGCCCAGAAAGTCCCTCAGAGAAATCCTAGCTCAGCATTTCCATCTTTTTCTCAAGCTGCTGACACTTCTAATGAAACCTTCCACTTGGCTTGGAGCTGCTGAGCAGAGGGGTCCAGCAGCCCAGCTCTCCCTCCTTCCCACCTTCAGGAAGCCCCAACAGCCAGCTCGAAGCCCCCCCAGAAGCGTCCAAACACCACAGGCCCAGGCCAACCACACCCATTTTCCAGATGAGGAGCCCAAGTGAAGGACCACGCCTTGTTCTCAGACTCCAGGGACAGAAAGAGCCCCGTCCCAGGGGTCCTTGGGCTTCCAAGTGTCTCAGACGGTAAAGAATCTGCCTGCAATGTGGGAAACCCGGGTTCAATCCCTGGGCCGGAAAGAACCCCTGGGGAAGGGAATGGCTACCCATTCCAGTATTCTTGCCTGGAGGATCCCATGGACAGAGGAGCCTGGTGGGCTACAGTCCATAGGGTCACAAAGAGTCAAGACACAACTGAAGCAAAATTAATACACACACACACAGGGGTCCTGCTTGAATGGTTCACTGCAGCAATTGAAAACCAGCACCGGGTCCTGGACAGGCATGGGGCAGGGGGCGATCCCGGATCACCTCCTGTGGACCCCCTCACTGGTGCGATGCCAGGTATACTTCGGAGCTCAGCAGCAGACCCCCGCCAGTGGCCCTCTAAGGCCCCTCAGCCATCAGGCCAATGCAGATGCAGGACAGGGGTGCCTCCTGTGATCTGGGGGTGCCCGCATACATGGCCCTCAGCCCCCGTCTGCCGCCAGTCTCTGTCTCTCTGTGTTATTTAGTGGCTAAGTCTAGTCTGACTCTTTTTGCAACCCTATCCCACCAGGCTCCTCTGTCTAGGGGATTTCCCAAGCAAGAATACTGGAGTGGCTTGCCATTTCCTTCTCCAAGAAATCTTCTCGACCCAGGGATTGAACCTGTGTCTCCTGCACTGGCATATAGATTCTTCACCACTGAGCCACCAGGGAAGCCTCCCTGTCCAACTTTGCAAAGGAGTAGAGTGGGGTGAGCCTGGAGTGAACTACCAAGGTTGCCGGGTGAAGAACAGGAAGGGACCTCAGGGCCTCAGGGCATCTGAGCTTGGGGCAGATGCCAGCTCCCTGACCGAGAGTGGAGGGCAACTCGGAAAGCCACCATCCACCACCACCCTCTCACCTCCCAACACCCTGACGGCCCAAGGACCTGAACTCCAGTTCCAAAATCCATGCAAATATTCTACTCCATAACATACATGGGTTTGTTTTTATATAAAAATAACATTTTTTCCCTAAATTTTTGCTCTAGGAAAACATGTCACGCTCACTGTGTGTCTTTATACACTATGCCCCTAGCCCTGGTCCTGGTGGGTCTAGAGCCATGGTCTTAGGGCTGTGGAGCAGGCGGGAGGGGACCCAAGAGGACAGGCAGGGCCTCCAGCCTGAGGCAGGGCGAGGTGGGGCAGGTGAGGAAGCCTGTCTGGGTGGCTTGGTGGCTGCTGGGGTCCCGGGTGCTGCAGTCTTCACTGGTGGAGGTAGGCTTCCAGCCACACATTGCCAGACTTCTTCAGGGACCTGGGTGGTGGGGGTAAGGAAGATGTGAGGGACTCAACTCCAAGATATTAACCTCTTCCCCTCACGATGATGAGTGTGAGCGGAGATGGGCAGGCAGCTGGAGTGGCGCCAGAGGGGAGGACTGAGAGAGGCGGATACAGTCTCATTAACTGGAGTGGAACCTAGACCTTGCGTGGGAGGGGGAAGGGCCCAGGCCACGTCCAGCCAGGAACCAGGGTGGGTCTGTCCCTCCTCACCTGGCTCTCTCCTTCGCTTCCTCCTGCTGAACCCTGCGACCCAGAGATTTGTAAGGCATGGAATGTGCCCACCACCAGCCTGACATCAGGCGGGGGAACCAGAAGCATCAATAACTTGCTAGGAAAACCGTATGCCAGGTGTTTGAAAGGGGCCAGGCCAAGTGGCAGGGGCTCCGAGGATCAGGCTGGGAAGGATGATGAAGGAGGAATTCAAACACCAGTAGAGAAGGAAGGGCCTCGAAGTAAAGGAACAGCCCGTGCTAAGGCATGGAGGTGGAAGAGCTCTGGCTGAGACTCTGGCCTCTGTTCCCCACTGTCAAGGCTACCATCAGAGCGGCTGCCGGAACCCCACTCTGCTCTTCCTGCCCCACCAGTACGTTCCCGCAGTCAGTGCATCTTTCCAAAATCCAAGTCCTGTGTGCCCCTCCCCCGCTCAGTGGCTCTCCCACACATCTAGCATACTCCTGCCTTGGGGCCTTTGCACGGTTATTCCCCGGCCCCAGACATGCTGCCCCCAGATGTCTGTACGGCCAGCCCTCTCCCTTCCTCCTTGTCTCTGCTCACACGTTGCCTTCTTACCACCCACCCTGCCACCCAACTAAAAATTGCATCTCTGCCTGGTACCCCCCATTTCCTCTCCTGTACCCACCCAAAGGTTTTGCGGTTTTGCTTTGGTTTTTGGTTGAAGCACTTCTCCCTTCCTCACATTTTCCGTTGTTTATTCTTTTCTGTAATTAACTGCTTGTTTTCCGTTCCCCCTGCTCGGATGGCAGCTCTGGGAAGGCAGGGATGATGGGAAGTTCTGCTCACTGATGAGGACCGGGCCTGGGCCTGTGTGTGTGAGCGGATGCTGGGAAGGACGGGGCTGGGGCCACAGGCCGAGGGCAGAGAGGCTGATGGGAAAGGCCCTGAATGCCAGCTCCCAGAGAGGAACTTGCGAGAACTCGAGACAGCCAGGTGGGTGCTCAGGGCAGGGCTAACAGGCCCCAGGGGTGGGCGGGAGCCCTTACCTGATGATGTCCACCAGGGCGGTGAGGAATGGCTTCACCTCATAGCTGAGGCCGTGCTTGGCGCACAGGGCCTTGACCAGCGGGGCCACCCGGCGGTAATTGTGCCTTGGCATCGTGGGGAAGAGACTGCAGGGGAGACAGTGCGTTGGCACCCCCGGACCCGCTCACCACCTCTCCCGGGCCCTCCGGGAAGTCCAGGGCAGATGTCTTGGCCTCCCCCGGAGTAGATGGGACACGGGGGGTGGCTCAGGCCTCGCTCCCACCCCCATGGGCACCCCCCGCCCCACCGCCCGGGTCTGCGCTCACTGGTGCTCGATCTGGAAGTTGAGGTGTCCGCTGAACCAGTCGATGAAGAGTGAGGGCTCCACGTTGCAGGTGGCTGCCAGCTGCCAGGAGCGGGCGGGGCACGGGTGAGGGGGCTGGCATGGAGCGCCAACCCCACGGCAGCCCCATCAGCACCCCCATTCTTCCCAGCTGGGGACCCCACCCCTACCCCCAGGATAGGCCCCGCCCCGGCTGCCCACCTGAGAGCTGGCCCAGTCCCGGTGCTTCTCATGGCCGATCTCCCTGGGGATATGGTTCATCTGTGTGATCCACACGAACCAGTGGCTCTCCAGGACCCTGTGAGAGGAGGCTCAAGGCACTGCCCCACATCCTGCTGACCACTCAGCTTCCCCATCTGTACTATGGGATTGCAACTCCTCCCCACTGGTGTTGCAAGCAGCCAAGTGGCGTGGAGGCCACTGCCAGGCTGAGCCCAGAGCAGTCCTACTCAAGAGGGTGGACACTCCAGATTGCTTCCCTGAGACCCGCCCCCCAGATGCTCCCACTCAACAGCCCAGGGAGACAGTACTGCTGTCCCCATTCTGCAGATGGAAACACTGAGGGCTGTGGTCAGGGTGCCCTGCTGCTTGTCATGCCGAACCTGGCCATACCTGACAGCCACAAAGAGGAGAAGCGCCCCAGGAATGCCGTAGAAGGGGATGTAGGACAAGAGGAAGCGGGCGTAAAAGCTGGCAGCCCAGAGCAAGTCCTGTAGAGGAGGGAGGAGGGGGAGGCCGCGAGGCAGCCGGGAAAGGGAGCTGGGGTCATCCCCACCCTTTCAGCTCAATGTGCCTTGGGCGGGCACATCACCACCCCTCTCTGGGCCTAGGTTTCTCAGCCAGGTAAGGGGGCAGGTCCTCGCCCTGCCAGCCTCACAGGGCTGACCATGGATGCTGTGCAAGGGTGTGGGATGAAGGAAGCCTTGCTCAGAAGACAAATGCCTGGCAGAGGGGGCCCAGAGGGTCCCCACACTCATCTCTCACTGTGAGAGACACACGCCACACCCTGTGGACACGTTGACCTGGCAACCACACATGCACATACTCACTCCCCCTGCTCTCGAGCACACGTGTTCCACATCACTACACACACACCTGTTTGCAATGGTGGACTGGGCTGTACCCGACACCCCACCTTCCGCCACCAGAGCTGTATGCCCCCAGGGGAGCTGGCAGGGCCCCTGCTCACCGTCCACTGCATGCACACCAGCATGTAGGCCAGATTTTCCACTTCGAAGTTCACCAGCGTGAGCAGTGGCGGGCCGACTGCAAGGAGGGGCATGAAGGGGGCTCAGGGGCAGGGTGGGGGTGCAGAGTGGGCCGGCCAGAGGGAGGGGGAGGGGGGTTCCATTCCTCCAGGGGGGCTGGAGGCTGGTCCCACCCAGCAGGGATGAGCCTGCATCACCCACAAGGCCTGGTCCTCACTCAGGCCCTCAGTGTCTGAGCCTTGCCAGGCTGGTCCTCACCCCACCACCTCCCCCATGCCCCTTCTGCAGGTTGGCACCAGCCTGATACATCCCCACCCTTTAGTCCTCACCTTGTGGCCCCCACAACTGCCCTAGGGCTCGGGATGCCCTGACCGAGGGCAGGAAGGAACTCTGAAAGCTGCAGGCAGGGCTGTGACCGCCTCTGGCTGAAAGGCACCCCAGCAGAGGGAAGGGCTAGGGCAGAGGCCGGCCAAGGAAGGCCTCATGGGCTGCAGGCTGGAGCAACCAGAGAGGTGCAGTGGACAAAGCAGACCCAGGCATGGCTCCCACCCCATCCGTGGCCTCACCCCAAGGAGGACAAGGGGACACTCACTCAGGAAGAAGTACAGGTGCTGGTGGTTGTAGGGCAAGTATCTGCGCTTCTTCTTGCCGTACTGTGGGGATATAGGCGGCCCGTTGGGGAGGGAGGCTCTCAGACTCTCCTCACCCCGGGCAGGGCCAGGGGGCTGGCTGGGCCAAGGGGCCAAGGCAACTCTGGATTCTAGCCCCTGGGAGGTGGGGAGGGGGCACTCTGGCGACAGGGGCTCAGCCTAGAACTAGATAGGGTAGGGGGCGGGGCCACCGCAGGGCGGGGTGGGGGGGCTCTGGGGCCACCGGGTTTCCGCTACAGGCCTGGCCTGAGCATGTCCTCCCACGCACCTCGACGGACGACTCCCCCAGAAGGAAGACAGGCGCCACGGTCACGTCCGGGTCCTTGTGGAAGATGTTGGGCTTGGCATGGTGCTGGAAGTGGCGGAAGTTCCACCAGTGCGCAGAGAAGCCCTGCGGGGGAGGGGGGCTCTCAGGGGAGGGGGCTGTCAGGGGTGGGGCCGGGCCCCGCCCACCTCCCCACGCAGCCCCGCCCCCACTCGGCCCCCACCCTCACCTTCAGCTGCCCCATCACAAACTGCTGGGCCAAGTGGTTCCACCGGGAATTCCTGAAGATGGACGTGTGGCCCAGGTCGTGCTGCAGACACCAGCTCTGAGCCTGAGGAGACGCAGGGTCCGGGGCTGTGGCAGGGAGCTGCCGGGGGTCCAGCCCGGAGCCCTGGCCAGCCAGCCCTCCCAGCTTGCAGGGCACCCCCACAGCTGATGTTCCACTCTAGACCCTAGTGGGCCAACTTCCTCTTTTTTTTTTTTTAATTTAGTTTTTATTTTCTGGCCGCCCGGCACAGCATGTGGGATCTTAGTTTCCCTGAAGTGCCGAATCTTAACCACTGGACTGCCAGGGAAGTCCCCAGAGACAATGACAGCTGAGTTTGGGAGGTCCAGGGGCTGCAAGACTGTCGTGGAGCTGCAGGCAGCAGCCTTCCAGCTCTGGACCCTGGGCTCCCTCCGGGGTACTAAGTAAAGAGCTTCGTTAGTTCACTTAAAATGAAGCTGGTCTTATGGGGCCTCTGGCTGGTCATTCTTTGTTTGCAGACAAAGAAAGAAACAAAGAAGTGTTTCCTTTGTTTGCTGCAATGTTTTTTTGTTTGCTGGTCAGTGTTTGTTTTCAGCAAACATTTCCCAAGTGCCCGCGTGTGCCAGGCCGTGGCTGTTGGTCAGTCTAAGTGTCTGCAAGACAGCGCTGGGTCACCTGGGAAACGGCCAGGATGAGGGCGGCCAGGGTGCTAGGCACCCAGCCGGGGCCGAGCATGTAGATCATGAGCCAGGCGAGCACCTCCATGACCAGGATGTGGCCCAGCAGGAGACCGAAGAAGGTGGGCTTGGCTTCAAACAGCTTCATGTCCTCAACCGCCTGGCGCAGGGCTCGGAAGTCCTCGATCAGCTGGGTCTGCAGGGTCGGAACGGCCGGTCAGCCGAGGAAGCGAGGGAGGCCCCCCACTCCCACCTCCATCCCCCCCCCCCCCTTGTCTTCCCTAGGCAGCCCTCCTACAGCCACTCCTCCTAGGGTCCAAGGGGGTGTGGCCAAAGAGGATGAAGTGCCCAGCTTGCGGTTCCCCACCCCCACAAAAGGTGTGGGGTGTCCGAGAAGGAGGGAAAACCCTTAGAGCTCAGTTCATCTAAATCCTCATCCTAGATGGGGATGCAGGGCCCAGAGCAAGGAAAGGGGTCTGCCTGGGGTCCCCCAGGAAATGCAGGTGCAGGCGTCCCTACAGCTCTGCTGGCAACTGTCCACTCGGGAGGGCTGGCAAACCATGAAGCTGTTATCGGCAATGCCCCCATTCCTCCAGCACCATACTAGGGGCTTAGCCTCCACCGGGGCCCTGCTCACATTCTGGGGTCCATCCTGGCTGGGCTCCTCTGGGGCCAGCTCTCCAATCAGCAGAGGCTGCAGGAACTTGCGCACAAAACTGAGGTCCTGGTGGAAGGCGTGGAAGGCATCCTGAAGGAGAGCAGAGAGTCAGGTGGACAGACAGACAGACAGCTGGAGCAGCACCCAGAGGCAGCAGGCAGAGACAAAGCAGACGGGCTGCTGATGGAAGGGCAGAACAGACAGGCAGGCAGGCAGGCAGCTGGCTGTTCAGCAGTCACAACTGAACAACGGTCAGCCTTGCCCATGCCCCTCCCTGGTCCTGCCCAGGCCCTGGGTGCCCTGCTTGGGTACCCCTCGCCTGCTGGGCTCCAGCTGCTTCACCCTGCCATTAGGGCCTTTCCCTAAACTTGGTTGGGTGTTTTATAATCTGGATTTCCAGAAAGTTTTCCCTGGAACACTCTGCTTCCGTTCATGAAAGGGTTTGACTTTTCCAAAAAAGATTGCGGGGAAAGCTTTCTTGAAATCACATGCTTTTCTGCTGGGTCTCAAATGTCAGATCTACCAGCTTTTACAAACATAAGCAGTGAGTAACATGCAAGTGAGGAAATTGGCAATTGATGACCACTGGGCCACCAGGAAGGTTTCTGTGTGTCCATACGAAGAAGGCAATGGCAACCCACTCCAGTACTCTTGCCTGGAAAATCCCATGGACGGAGGAGCCTGATAGGCTGCAATCCATGGGGTTGCGGAGAGTCGGACACGACTGAGCGACTTCACTTTCACTTTTCACTTTCATGCATTGGAGAAGGAAATGGCAACTCACTCCAGTGTTCTTGCCTGGAGAATCCCAGGGATGGGGGAGCCTGGTGGGCTGCCGTCTATGGGGTCGCACAGAGTTGGACACGACTGAAGCGACTTAGCAGCAGGGCCACCAGGAGGAAAAAAAAAAATCCACCGAAGACCACACAGCCTGGAGAAGCTTGAACAGTTAAACTTATCTAATTTGAAAAGCAGGAGGGGAAAATAAGTTTTAAAAACTATAAGTTTAATAAACAATCTAACATTCCTGTTATTCTCTGTAATGGTGGCGGGGTGGTAGGGGTAGGGTGCAAAGCAGAAGGGGTTACAGGAAGAGAATGACCTCAAGCAAGATAAAGGGCCAAGGAGAGAGACTGGTCAGGAAGTGACCCCCACCGCTTATGCTTGGCAGCGCTGAACTGTGAGTAAATTTGAACGTCACACCTGGGGCTCAGTCTTCCTGATCTAGCCCTCATGTCCTTGGCTCACTGTCGTTCACAAACCGGTTTTTATCTTTGCACTTGCAGAGGCTCTCTGAGTAAGCCAGCTCCAGCTGACCAGCAGCCTGGATGGTGGAAGCAGTGCCTGGAGGCAGTTGGGGTGGGGGTGTCCCCAGGAAGGTGACTGCTGGATGCTATTGTCCTCTCGCTAATGAGCCTAGCAGCACCTGGTGGGTGTTCCAACAGCCAGGCAGGCCCCATGGAGTTACTGCATGACATCCCCACACCATCTTGTTCTGGGCTCAGAAGAACCTCAGGCCCCTCCAGCCCCCACCTAGAGGCCACACCTGCAGGATTCACCCGAGGGGTTCCCCTTCCTTGTTAGCTGCTCCCCCTTCCTGGCCCAGGGCAGCCTGAGGACCTGGGGGCTCTGAGGGTGTAGCTTCTGGAATAACCTAGGTCCTTGGGAAGGCTGACTTGGGGCCCCTCCCTGGAGCTCTCAGTAGGGGACAGGGCTGTATTGGTATAGATCTGTCTCCAGGGAAGAGCTCTGATGGGGGTGCAGCACCCCTGGGAGACAGGGGGTTGAGGGGAGGCTGGCCTCCCGGGAAGATGCCATGGCCCTGGCCACCTCAGGAGTGTTGGCCAGGGAGCTAAGAGGAAGATTGCTTGCTCCTGTGCTCGACAGACCCCGCTCACCATGACCCGGAACGAGTCTGTTCTCCCACCGGCAACTAGGCAAATCCAGGGGATGAGACTCCAGACCTTTCTGGCTCTGGAGTCAAGAGCATTAACTATTTTTTTTTCTTTTTAATTATAGTCAAGCATACATAAAATTGACCATTTTCACCACTTCGAAGTGTACAGTTCATTGGCATTAAATGTATTCACATTGTTGGGCAACCATCCCCGCCATCCATCTCCAAAACTTCTTCATCTACCTCGGCGGGAACTCTGTCCCCATGAAACACTAGCTCCCCATTTCTACCTCTCCAGCCCTCATAGCTCAGTTGGTAAAGAATCCGCCTGTAATGCGGGAGACCCCAGTTTGTTTCCTGGGTCGGGAAGACCTGCTGGAGAGGGGATAAGCTACCCACTCCAGTTTTCTTGGGCTTCCCTTGTGGCTCAGCTGGTAAAGAATCCACCTGCAATGTGGGAGACCTGGGTTTGATCCCTGGGTTGGGAAGATCCCCTGGAGAAAGGAAAGGCTACCCACTCCAGTGTCCTGGCCTGGAGAATTTCCATGGACTGTATAGTCCATGGGGTTGCAAAGAGTCGGACACGACTGAGCAACTCTCACTTCACAGCCTCCAAAAACCACAGGTACTGCTCTCTGTGAATTGACTTGAAGGAAATTCCCTGGTGGTTCAGTGGTTAGGACTTTATGCTTCCACTGCACAGGACACAGGTTCAATCCCTGGTCAGGAAACTAAAGTCCTGCGAGTCATGCAGCTTGGCCAGAAAAAAAGAATTGACACTTAGAAGAGGAATCATATAGTCTGTGTCACTGACTTGTCACTTAGCATAATGTCTTCAAGGTTCATCCATGTGTAGCATGTCAGAATTTCCTTCTGTTTTAAGCCTGAACGAGCGTTGACTCTGATTCTCATTTCCTCTGAAACCCCCCTGGTGGTGCACAGAGCCCACGTACACAGAGGCATACGGCACGCTCACAAACAGTACATCACCCGAGGCTCACAAGTGTCACAGAAATTCAGTGCCATAAGCGTGTGCCTCTATACAAGCAGACACTACCACCAACCCACGAAGGCTCACAGCCACGCTGGGGAACAATGCGCATGGGCAGTCATTCAGACACCCAGAGAGACATAGCCTGGCACACACACACACAATCACGCACAGCAGACATGTGTCCTGTGGCTACGGCCCCTGGATGTCCTCCCTCCCAGTCCCCCTTCTCTCCTGACCTCTGGGTATGTTCTGGGGCCACCCCAGCACCTGGCAGACCCCAGATGTTTCCGGGGCCTTGCTCTTGAGTCGAGCAGCTGGGGCAGCAGGTCACCTTCCCGACTCCTTTCCCCTCACCCAGATGTACCCAAGCCAGGCATGGAGATGCCCTGAGAAGCCAGAGCCAGGCCCACCCAAGAGACCTCCAGCCAGATGTGTCCCTTACAGTGAGTAGGGAAGGGGTGAGCCCCCTCAGGTCCAGGTGGGAATATCCCGGAGCTCATGGACAAGTCTCCAACTGATGGATGGGAAGGCAGCACTGCAGTAGGAAAGCAGCTCAGGTTCCTGGGGCTAGGTGAGCACTTAAGAGCCTACACTTCTTGTGTTCTGAATATCAACACAGTAGGTCCCTGGCTTCAGACCCAAACCTTAGCAAACAGTTTTTTTTTCGTGGACTATTGGCTGGAGCCATGTGACCCAGTCCTCTTTGGCCTCTGTTTAAACATTCAGGAATCTCAATGGGCAGAAGACTCAGAGAGGTTGAGCCACTTACCCAAGGTCACACAGCTCCATCTGATGAAGGCTGGACCAGAACGTGGTCTGACTGTAAAATGGTCAGAGTGGCTTGTGGCCACTCGGCAGTAGCCCCAGGGTCACTCCCTGGTCAGAGAGGAGGCGGTGGGTCTCCTAGACGGGGGCAGGGGGTCCTCATCACAAGGCTGGTCACCATCCTGAGTAACCAAGGATCTGGCTGCTCAGAGGCCAGGGTGTGGGGGTCAGGAGGGTGGTCCTGTCATTTCTGGGGCTGCACTGACCAAGTCTCAGTGCACTGCAGGAGGTCCCAGCCTTACACTGCGCTACCCCCCACCCCCCGCCCACAGTACCTCTGGGAACATCTTCTCAGGGGCACGGGTGCAAACCCTGTGACTTTCCCCCAAGGAGGTGGCAATTAAGGGCTCTCACTAGTTCTTGGAACAGACTTGGGTGAAACTTCTAGAATTAAAATGGTGTCTCTAAACATAGACTGCAGGTGGCAGGGACAGGCCCTGTTCACAGCGGTGGCCTCGGAGCCCTGCACAGAGCAGGGGCAGGATGGCAGGTGTGAATACGTGGACAAGAGCCGACCTGCCACAGCCCACCAGACAGGGGGTCTGAACCATTTTGCCGGGGAGGGAACAGAGGCTCCGAGTGGTGGGGCCACCCGCCCCAGAGTCTGCAGTGGCAGAGCGGGGATTCAAACCCAGGGATCTCCTGTGATGCCCATGCCCTCCCAGGGCACAGCTCCCACCCAGCCCTGCCTCAGCCCCTGGAAGCCTCAGAGCAGCCCCTGCCTAGGCCCCCAGGCCTGCCTTGAACTCCAGGGAGCAGCTGGTTAAGGGCAGGTGTGGGGAGACTCAGGAGGCAGCCTGCAGAGGGTAGGAGCCAAGCCATTTATGAGCCACGCCAAGCCGTGAAGCCACAGACAAGATCACACCCCTTTTCCATCCTGTACTCTGTCGTCAGTAAATCAGGAATCACTCAGGGCTGCTAGAGGACTGAGTCAGTGCAGGTAGAGCACTTAGAAGGGGCCTGGCGTCCAGCGAGCTCCACCGCCGAGCTCCAGTCTGAGTCCCCGTGGCCTCAGCTGCCCTTCGCCATGGTCCACCCAGAAATCCAGGCTCGCAGGCGGGAGGGTGGAGGGCAGGGGTGCGCTCTGCTGGCCACGTTCTGGGGAGCCCGAGGCAAGGAGGCAGGACTCCTTCCACCCCAGAGATAAGGTGGGGGCGGGGAGCATTTCTGGTCACTTCTTCAAAGAATCTGGAATGTTCCAGATCAGGAAAGGGGTAGAGCAGATGGAGGCTCAGGTGGCCTGGGTCTGCTCCTCTTAACCTCGGTTCAGGAGGCGCCAGTGGGTTGTGAGGATGGGGGTGGACACACTCAGGAATTCGTCTCTCCCTCCCTCCCTCCCTCCCTCCCTCCCTTTCGAGTGGGAAGATTTGAAAGGAGAGCCGGATCTCACTCCCAGTGGCCAGATGCTCCTTCCAGCCAATGGGGAGGCACTATCCGTATCCCTATTTTATAGATGAGGAGACTGATGCCAAAGGGCACACAGCTCTGGATATGAGTATCCAACTCCTGCCCAGCCAGCAGAGTCTTGCTCAACGGCAGATGCCCCCAGGAAGTTGCCCTTATACCCCCAGCACCCCTGCTGTCCCTGGTGATGAGTGTGGTGGCCTGGGAGGGGGCAGTCTCCTCCACCCAGCACCCTTGGCCTCACAGGTGCCACTGACCCAGCTGTGACCTGAAGTGGGCCCTTGGGTCCTCTCTCCACCACTGAGTTCTGGTTCTTTCCCGCGGCTGTTTCCTGAGAAACCCATGGCTGCCGCTTGGGCGTCCTTACGAGGAAATGCAGACGGGCTCCCAGGGTGCTTAGGCCGCTAGCATCCCCACATTCCTGCCCACCCAGCACCGCACAATCCTGACATCTCCCCAAGGCACTGCAACTCCCCTATCCCCCACTGCCCAGCTCCGCCAGGGGCCTGGGTGGGTGGGGAGATTGCATAAAACGCCTACAGAGCCCAGAGAGGGCAT
The DNA here is from genome assembly GCA_024291935.2 of Okapia johnstoni. Lineage (NCBI taxonomy): Eukaryota > Metazoa > Chordata > Mammalia > Artiodactyla > Giraffidae > Okapia > Okapia johnstoni. Next base: position 9,977,916 of record JAGTYA010000026.1, on the reverse strand, counting down.
GCTTCACAGGGAGTGGCCATTAGGCAGCTTTCAAGGCAGCCAGCGTGGTAGGTGGACACAGAGTGTGGGCCCTGGGGCCAGCCCCTCTCTCCAGCCCCATTCTCACTCCAGAGCCTCAGATATGCTCAGACCTGCCCCTACCCAACTCCCAGACGCAAACCCCACCCTCCAAGCCCAAGCACAAAGGCCCTGCCCTTTGAGGGTTCCAGGAAGGTCCCTTTAAATCACCCATATTCAGCCTCAGTCTCCTCATCTGCAAAATGGGCTAACACTGGGACCACCTCTGAAGTTTGTTGCCTGAATACCACCTGGAGTTAGAGCCTACTGGTTCCCGTTGGTGCCCCTGAGCCCACAGCATCACCTGCCCTCTGCCCTGGACAAACCCGCACATCAGAGCCCAGATGAATAGCCACCTCTTCCAAGTGGGCTTCCCCTGGCGGGGTTGGGGGGGGGTCCCTATCATCTCTTAATGCCTCCCTCTTCTCTTGGGAGGCTCTGCCTTCCCCTTCCTCACTAGGGATCCTTTTAAAATGTATCGCTATGTCAGATTCCCCTGTCTTCCCTGTTCTGCCCTGCATTCTCCCCTTAGAATAGAACCAAAGTCCTGCTTCCCCTGCCACCTCTGGTCCTCACTGCTGGCCCTTCTCCTCGCTGCTCGGCTCCGGCCACGCCAATGGCCTTGTTATTCCCTGAACGCAGAGTATGGCCCCACCTCTGAGCCTTTGCCCTAGCTGATCCCTCTGACAAGGAACATTCCCCTAGTAGATTCTTTTCCTGCTGCCTCATGCAGCATGAAGGATCAGAGTTCCCCAACCAGGGATCAAACCCATGCCCACTGCAGTGGAAGTGTGGAGCCTTAACCACTGGACTGTCAGGGAAGTCCCTCCCAGCAGATTTTCTGTTCATAGCTGTATCTTCAGAGGTTAGGTCAAGGTTTGGCATATAGGATATGCTTGCTGGTATCTGCTGTTGAATCTAGTGAGTTAATAATTGAAGAATGAATGAATGAAATAAACAGCTAAGTGGCAGTGGAGCAGGTGGTTAAGAGCATGGGCTCTGGATTCAAATCTGATACCCATCACTTAATTTCAAGTCATTTTGCTTCTCTAAGTCTCAGTTTTGTCATCTGTAAAATGGAAATAATAACAGTACCTGTTCCATAGAGGTATCATGAGGATTCAAAGAGGGACTGTCTATAAATCAAGCGCGGAATTCGGAGCCTGGCACACAGTAGGTGCTCAGTGCCCAGCCCTGGTCAACTTATGACCAGCAGCGGCTGGGCCTCGCCCCTCCCTGGTTGGCTCCACTAGTCTCAGACCGCCTATGACTCTTAGACAAACCTGGCTCGGGGCCCAGAGCACTCTCCCCAGGGTACCCGGCTTTGTATCCCAGGATGGCCATGAGCTGACTTCACGGCACAGGAACTCTGGGAATTTCCTGGCAGGAAGGCTTCTGTGGCCTGAACAGGAGAACAGCTGATGGGCAGCAGGGGCTGGTAAGAGGTGGCTGCGGGAACACAGCCCCTGTGACATGGCTACCCTACCCCCACCAGTGCTCCAGGGCAGGGGCTGGAGTGCCTGGGGTCTGGGCTGGACCACACGGGGCCCTGGGTGATCTGAGCCCTGCTCTGCCCTGTGGGCTCACCACAGACAAAAACTGGGGTCCCCCACCCTCAATCTCCTCATAACCCCTTTGGCCTGAACAGACCAGGTATTGGTGGCAACTGACTTAAGCCCAGTGTCTGGGGCCTCGGGAAAGCTAAGAGATGGCCTAACATCACGCCCTGTTACAGACATGAATGAACCAGACACAGGGATGGCTATGTCATGGCTGTCCACTGCACTCTATGGTCTGCAGGGCACACTCACACTTATCAGCCGGCAACACATGCTGACTGGGAACAACTTGGTGGCAGCTGTGGGGCCACAGAGTTGCAAAGGCACAGTCCCGCCCTCAGCTGGCTCACTGTCTGTCCCCGCTGTCTCCACTTTACAGATGAGGAAACTGAGGCTCACAGGAGTGACATGCCTGGTTCAAGGTCACTCAGAGCCTTCAATGGCAGAGCCAGTACGTGGCCCCAGGGAACAGACAGCATGTTTTTTAATGGAAATGGGAAAACAGACCCTACTGGTGAGGAATCACTGAGAAAGCTGTCAGGTGGGATCTCAGGGTCTAGAGCTAAATGGATGATGGGGTTCCTGCACAGGAGGGTCCCCAGCACAGGCCTGGGCACCAAGCAGGAAAAAGTGATTCACAAACATTCTTCATCATCTTCCTCTCACCAGCCTCCATCCTGTCTGCAAGGTCAGAAGTTGAAAAAAGGCCAGAGTGGCCACCTCCAGAATCCTGGAGGGGTGGCCAGTGCTCAGCCCAGGGGAGCGGGGAGGAGCTGCGGCTCTTTACCAACCCACCCCCAACCCGCGCCCCAACGCCCTGGCAGCAATGCACACATATGTAACCATGCACACAAACACAGGCCTCGTTCACACATGTATAGGCCTGGAGACGGTCACACACTCACCAGCCCGCAGTCAGCTCAAACCCCCTGGCCACCGCGTGGCCCCCTGGCAACGTGCACAAGGGTTTCTTTATCACCTTCTAGAGTTTCAGGAGATGTCTGATCCCTAACCTCTCAGCTTCCAGGGAAAGTGAGGAAGAGAGACTTTTTCCTTAAAAGAGTCCCAGGAAGATCACCCAACCCACGAGAGAAGGCAGTAGGCAGAGAGAAGATGGTTCTGGCAACAGGGCCACTGACCCTGCCGGGACAGGACAATCTCTTTTGTTATCTAAAGCCCCGCCAGTTAGGAATGCAACCCCTGGAATCTTGAAGAACTTCCTGGTGCCCAGGGTGACCAACCTAGAATTTGGGATGGTCAAGGACAGAGCGTCATGGCCCCAAGTCCTATTGTTCAGCTCAGGGGCGGTCTGTGGGAAAAGGGGCTGGTGAGGAGTCTCACCCTGATGGCTCCTCTGCCAAATGGTCCCACTGGACAGGCCACATTCCTCCTTGACCAAAATGTCTCAACATGGCTGCAGGGGGGAAGCTGGGGTCCATAGGGGCCCGCCTGTTCCTGGGGTGACTGTGCTTTTCGAAGAGGCCCACCCAGCCTGACTGGCAAAATTCTCCCACACGCAGCTGCTAGCCCAGGAGAGGTGAGTCACTGCCCCTCAGAGCCATTCACAGCACCTCCTGGGAAAGCCACAGACCTCTAGGCCCTGCCCAAGCTCTGCTGCCCTGCCTCCAGCCTCGGAGGGCACATCCTTGCCAGCCCCTAGGGAACCCGCCCTACCTCTGGCATCCAGCAAGCACCCAGCATGAAGAGCCCTCTCTGGGGGGACCCAGAGGAGGAACACCAGAGTCAGGGAGCACCCTCACCTAGGGCCAGCTCTTTCTGCCCGGACACACCCACCTCTGAGACCCCTGCCTCCCACAGACATCTGCGGCAGCCCAGCCCGAGTTCACCCCCAGGAGTGCGGGTCCTCTTGCCGGGCTGTGGTCTTCTTCCTCCACATCAGGCCCCCGTCAGTCCCTCCCAACTCTGGGTCCCCCGTCAGGGGGTCAAAGGTCAGTGGGAGTAGGAAGGATGCTAAGCACCCACCCGGCTCCCACCCCCCGCTCGAACCCGCGGTGGAGCAGGGCACGGTGCCCAGCGACCAGGCCCCAGCCGAGCACCGGGGCTCCACCCGGCCGGCGGTGGGCGGCCTTACCGTGGCGTCCTCGGCGCCGTGGTGGCCGATGAGGCGGCTGCCCCCCGGGTGTCGCTGTGCCCAGCGGCTGATGTCGTAGACGCGACGCTCAATGACCAGCCACTTGTCGCCTGGCAGGTTGTGCCGGCGGATCTGCTCCCAGCGGAGGGTGGGCAGCGGCGCCCCCCCCTGCGCAGGTCCCCCAGTCTGGCTCCCCGACGCCGCCCATGGCTGCGCGCAAAAGTCCTCGCGAACCCGGGACCTCGCCGTGCGAGACCCCGAGGGGAGCGAGGCCGCGATCGGAGACTTCCTCCGCCGCCACCCGCTGCTCCGCGGCCCCGCCCTGCCGCTGCGGCCGCCGTACGAGCGTGCGCCGGCCCGGCTGTCCGCGGGCAACTTTTCCCTCCCTTATAACCGCGCTGACAGCGCTCGCCTCGCCCCCTCCCCGCGCCGGGCCCCCGCCGCCGCCTCCCCAATCCGGGCGCAGCGGCTCGGTCCCCATTGGCTGCGCCGCTCGCCGGCGGGGCCGGCGGGGAGGGCGGTGTCGAGGTGGGCGCGCCCCGCCCGCGGGGCTCCGCGGCCACCACACCCAGGCCGGTGGGGGGCATCGGCGCAACCCCGCTCGTGCCCGGCGGGGCCGGGCAGGGCCAGAGGGAGGTGAAGCCGGCAGCCGGTGTCCGCGGCGCCCTCGGGGGCCCTGAACTAGAGTCTGAGAAGAATGGGCTTCCCGCTGCGTCCTCTGGAACGTTAAATTCTGAGCTTTCAGAGGTAGGGACACTACCTCGAGGTGACTGTAAAGAGCTCTCGAACCAGGGGTCCCCAGCATCCGCTCAGCGAGGTCCCCAGGTCAGGGCTGAGGTTACTGCCCTGACCACCCCCACCCCCACCCCCGGGGGACCATCTGTGGAGGTCAGTGGTCTTCTGCTTTCGGAGATTCAGAGTTAGGGAGGCCGAGGGATGGCCAGCAGGGGGTGCAGAGCAGGGGCCCTGGAGTGGGGAGTGGGGTGCTGTCATCCACCGGATGTGGTTGCTCAGCTGGCTGGCTTGCTCCTTGTAGTACCCTTCCCTATTTTTTACTTAAATTCCTTTTCAGAGTGTAGGTTGCTCCCCTACCTTTGTCATTTGTCGGAGACAGAAGATTTTGTTGTTGTTGTCTAGTGGCTGAGTCGTGTCCGACTGTTTTTCAATGTCATGTGGACTGTAGCCCGCCAGGCTCCTCTGTCCATGGGATTTCCCAGGCAAGAATACTGGAGTAGTATACCATGCCCTTCTCCAGGGGATTTTCCTGACCCAGGAATCGAACCCGCATCTCTTGCATGGCAGGCGGATTGTTTACCACTGAGCCACCTGGCAAGCCCCAGAGACAAAGATACCTGTTTCTAAAAGTTAAGAATTCACACCTGACAGGGCATGAAATCAGGCTAAGGTTTATGCTGCAGGGCAGCAGGTGTCAAAGCTGAGCTCACATCAGTATCACCAGAGGGTCTGTTAAGGCACACACTGCTGGGCTCAGCCCCCAGGAGGGCTCAGCAGGTCTGCTATGGGGGCAGAGAACTGCATTTGAACAAGTTCTTAGGTGATGCTGATGCCAGTGTCCTGGTTTGGGGAACACACTATGAGAACTCGAACTATAGTTTTCTGATGTTTTAACATTTTATTTCCATTTAACACTTTGTAGGAAATCATTCAGTAATATTTGTGGGACCAGGTTGGCCAGGGTCCAAAGAAGGGTTTGAAGAGGCCTCCGAGTTCTCCTTGGTACCCAGAGCACCTGCTTTCAGTTACCAGGACAACCAGTAAGAGCTTGTGGAAACCACAGCTGAGGGCCGCCTGAGCTGTCTCTACTGAGGCGTCCTGGAATCCCCTCCCTGAGTGCGTGTAGGGGTAGAGGAGCGTGGCTGGCAGCTAAGCAGCTGGAGATGACTGCTGATGCCCCTGCCCATCATATTCACACATGGGCAAAAGGATGGAAAAGACATGGCCCTCACCCTGTCTTCAGCTGCCATCAGTGGTCAGTTACTGACCCCTGACCCTTTCCCTGGGCCCTCGCCTGGTCTCAGCTCCTGTGAGGTAGCAGGGGATTGAGGGGGTTAGAACCTCCGCTTGCCCCAGCTGCCTCCAGAGAGATGAGGAAGATAAAGGCCCACAAAGGATCCCCTAGGAGGGAAAGCAAGGACAGGGCTCAGGGCTAGGCTACTGCCTCCAGCTACTTCATCCCAACAAAGGGAGAAGGGCAGCTGAACCTTCTTACCACCTGGAGTGCGTGCTAAGTCACTTCAGTCGTGTCCGACTCTTTGCTACTCCATGGACTATAGCCCTCCAGGCTCCTCTGTCCATGGAATTTTCCAGGCAAGAATACTGGAGTCGGTTGCCATGCCCTCCTCCAGGGGATCTTCCTGATCTAGAGATTGAACCTGCATCTCCTGTGTCTCTTGCTTTGCAGGCGGATTCTTTACTACTGAACCATCGGGGAAGCCAATTACTCTCAAGCCTGAACTGTGCCTTCTCCCCGGAGTTCCACCAACAGCTTTTACTTTTCTGTGGGCCTCCAGACCTTCCATGGCCTCTTTGGGCTTCAAACCAGGGAATCTGGCAACTTTCCTAGAGTCGGAGGCCCTGGGGAATCTTGGGATTCCATTGTCTCCAAACCCCCATCAGGGCAGGGAGGCCTCAGGCTACTTGGAAAGAGAGAGGTACCACTTGACATTCCTGAGCTGCCATGGGGCTACTGTCAAGGCTTTGGGTTGAGGCAGGGGGAGGGGAAGTATACAAAAGGCAAAGGAGGGTCTGACTGGCTGGGGCATTTTTTTGGAGGGAGGGGTCCCATGAGCCACTGCTGGGCTTCTCCATGAGCTGCTTCACAGCCTGTTGGACCCACTGAAGTCTCCATCCCTCTGCGGAGCCGCCAGTCACTGTCCTGGAGCCAAGTGATGCTTGTGTAGGCCAGTGGGGCTCAGGCAAGTCACAGAGGGGCAGCAGTGGCCCAGTGGGGCAAATTTCTGAGAAAAGCTGTGGGCCTCCCAGAAACAGCAATCACAAACCCAAGCATGTGTTCTGCAGCAGACACACCGAGTAGACCCAAGTCAGAGGTTTGTAATTTGGCTTTGAATTAAAGTTCACTGCAGGCTTCCCATGTGGCTCAGTGGTGAGGAATCCACCTGCTAATGCAGGCACCCCAGGAGATGCGGGTTTGATCTCTGGGTCAGGAAGATCCCAGAGAGATGATCCTGGAAGAGATGATCCAGGTAGATCCCTGGAGGAGGAAATGCCGACTGGATTCCAGGATTCTTGCCTGGGAAATTCCATGGACAGAGGAGCCTGGTGGGCTGCAGTCCGCGAGGCCACAGTCAGACACGACTGAACACACACACACACACACACACACACACAAGCTCACCAAGGTGAGTTTGGTTATTAGGCCCTAGACACAATTTCTCAGTGAAGAGTTATCATTGGTTGTTCAAGAGCTGTGGCCCTACCAGGCATGAAAAACTCGGGAAGCATCACTATGATGGTGCAGTAGAGCTCCTTAGAATACACCTTAGTAAAAAAAAAACAAACAAAGAGACTGTACACAAATGGCCAATGGGCATATGAAAAGATGCTCAACATCACTAATCTCAGAGAAATGCATATCAAAACTGCAGTGTGGTACCACCTCATACTGGTCGGAATGGCCATCATTAAAAAGTCTACAAATAACAATTGCCAGAGAGGGTATAGAGAAGAGAAAAGGGAACCCTCTTATATTGTTGGTGGAATGTGTAGCCACTGTGGAAAACAGCGGTGGAGGTTCCTCGGAAAAATAAAAATAGATTTACCATATGATCTAGCAATTGCATTCCTGGGCATATGTCCAGACAAAACTATAATTCAAAAAGATACACGCAGCCCTATGTTGGTAGCAGCACTCTTCACAAGAGCCAAGACATGGAAACAACCTGAATGTCCGAATACTACTCAGCAGCCATAGAAAAGAATGAAATAATGCTATTTGCAGTAACATGAATGCAACTAGAGATTATCATACTAAATCAGTCAGAAAGACAAATACCATAAGACATCACTTATATGTGGAATGTAAAATATGACACAAATGAACCTATTTATGAAACAGAAACAAGATCGGGAACAGAGCGAACAGACTGGTGGTTGCCAAGGTGGGGGGGGCGGGGGGAGAGGGGAGGAGTAGGAGTTGGGGATTAGTAGATGCAAACTGGTATATATAGAACGGATAAACAGCAAGGGAACTATATTCAATATCCTATGCTACATCATAGTGGAAAAAAATATGAAAAATATATGTATTAATGAGTCACTTTGCTGTACAGCAGTAATTAACACAATACTGGAATTGAACTATACTTCAATTAAAAAAAGAAAAGAAAACATCACAGTGAGATATCACTTCGCAGCCATTAGGATGGCTATTATCAAAAAACACCAATAAAGCAAGTGTAGGCAAGGATATGGAGATATTGGAACCCTTGTGCCCTGCTGGTGACATTGTAAAATGCTGCCTCTGCTATGGAAGACAGTACAAAAGTTCCTCAAAAAATGAAAAATAGAGGGCTTCCCTGGTGGTTCAGTGGTAAAGAATTCGATGCAGGAGACAAGGGTTTGATCCCTGATTTGGGAAGATAGCACATGCCATAGAGCAACTAAGCCTGTGCGCCTGAACTACTGAGCCTGTGCTCTAACGCCCAGGAGCCACAACTCCTGAGCCCATGCGCTCTAGAGCCCTGCGACAAGAGAAGCCACCACCAGGCAAAGTCTGTGCACTGCAGCTGCAGAGCAGCCCCTCTCTGTGCAACTAGAGGAAAGCCTGTGTAGCAATGAAGACCCAGCAGAGCTGAAAATACATAAATCAAAAATAGAACTACCAGATCATCAAGCAGTCCCACCTCTGGGTAAATATCCAAAAGAAGTGAAAGCAAGATCTCAAAGAGAGATCTGTATTCTCAGGTTCATAGCAGCCATGGGCAATAGCAACCCACTCCAGTACTCTTGCCTGGAAAATCCCATGGACGGAGGAGCCTGGTGGGCTGCAGGAAGAGTCGGACATGACTGAAGCGACTTAGCAGCAGCAGCTAGAGGTAGAAGTGGCTCAAACCAGCATCAACACCGAGAGAGAAAATGTGGTCTCTGCATACAACAGAGTATTATTCAGCCTTAAAAAGGATGGAAATCCTGCCCTAGGCTGCAACACAGGTGAACCTTGAGGAGATTATGGTAAGTAAACTAAACCAGTCCTGGAGAGACAAAATACTGCCTGATTCCACTTAGAGAAAATCACTAAGATAGTTATAGCCTGGTGGTGGCCAGGGGTGGAGGTAGGGGAGTTCTTTAATGGGTTCATGGTTTCAGATTTGCGAGATGAAATCATCCTGGAGATCTGTTTCATGGCAATGTGAACATACTTGACGTTCCTGAACTGTCCAGTGAGAAATGGTTAGGATGGTAAAATTTGTGGTTTGTTTTTTAAACCACAATAAATTAAAAAAAGGTGGGGGGGGAGATGGTGGTAGTGCTGCAAAGGTGATTTAGTCCAATATTCCCAACTCAAAACTGAGGCCCAGAGGGGAGTGACTTGCCCAGGTCCTCAGCCCTGGCGAGATCAAACAGGAGAGGCTCAGAAGATGGTAAGATGTGACACATCGTTTGAGGCCAGGGTGGGGCTAGCCTCAGGCTCAATGACTGTGGCTGGTGCTGGCTTTTAAGACCAGTGGCACTTAGCAAGACCTGACTGAGCCGGTTATCTAGAAAGTTCACTTGAGAGGAACAGCTCCTGTGTGGCTGATGTCAGCTAGCCTCCCCCTCCCAACGCCCAAAGCCCTGAGAGCCCCCGTCCCCAGAAGCCTGCAGGTCCAGCTGTCAGGAGGTAAATGTGAGAAACAAGCCTAGATTAAAATCCCCATCTGCCACCACCTGAGCCTGAACTCTGCACAACTGAAAAACACGGAAGGGCCTAAGGCAGCATCAGGAACTCGGCAGGTGGTGAGAGGAAAGCTTCTAGGAGGCTGGCTGATGCCGTGGGCTCTGGGATGGGGCTCATTTATTCCTAATATAGGGCCACTTTTTCCTGTGCGACCTCTTGGTGCCTCAGTCAATTCATCTGCAAAATGGGGGAGAATAGAACCTCACAGGGGTGCCCTGAGTATTAAGTGAATTTGTTCATGTTGTCAACTAAAAGGAGAAGGAAATGGCAACCCACTCCGGTTTTCTTGCCTGGGGAATCCCGTAGACGGGGGAGCCTGGTGGGCTGCTGTCCATGGTGTTGCACAGAGTCAGACATGACTAAAGCGACTTAGTAGCAGCAGCAGCAGTTGACTAAAAACTATAGTCACAACCTGAAAGGAGAGTTATTTGGTGGGAATGCTTAGGACTCCAAGCCAGGGAGACAGTCTCTCAGTAGCTCTGAGAAAACTGCCTCCAAGGAGGCAGGAGTGGAAGTCAGGTTATATTCAAATTTGCAACAAAGGGTACAGGCAGTCCGAACATTAAAGATCAGGTATCAAGTTAAGGTGGAGAAGGCAATGGCACCCCACTCCAGTACTCTTGCCTGGAAAATCCCATGGATGGAGGAGCCTGGTAGGCTGTGGTCCATGGGGTCGCGAAGAGTCGGACACGACTGAGCGACTTAACTTTCACTTTTCACTTTCATGCATTGGAGAAGGAAATGGCAACCCACTCCAGTGTTCTTGCCTGGAGCATCCCAGGGACGGGGGAGCCTGGTGGGCTGCCGTCTCTGGGGTCGCACAGAGTCGGACACAACTGAAGCGACTTAGCAGCAGCAGTATGAAAGTGAAAGTGAAGTTGCTCAGTCATGTCCGACTCTTTGTGACCCCATGGACTGTAGCCTACCAGGCTCCTCCGTCCATGGGATTTTCCAGCCAGAATACTGGAGTGGGGTGCCATTTCCTTCTCCAGGAGATCTTCCCGACCCAGGGATTGAACCCGGGTCTCCCGCATTGCAGGCTTTACCGCTTTACCATCCTCGCTACTGGGGAAGGGGATCCCTGAATTCATTCCTTTCATACACCCCTCAGCTCTCTGGGGCCCATCCTGTTTGCTTCTTCACCTTGCTTTTTGTATTCCCCCAGCTCCTCAGCAACCACTGGATCACATCCCCATTCACATTTGGAGGTCAGAAATCGCTGATGGCTGTGACATTTCTTATTTATTAATATGGCAAGAGGTATTTTCATTTCACAATGTAAAGGGCTCGGAACCCGCCCCAGGACATAATAGTGCTCATAAATACTGAGATACTGAGGCCACAGTGTGTGGGTCACATGCACCTCAAGGTATCTTAGCACACTGTTTGCTGACCCTGCCTCATCTGGGCCTGACAACAGGAAATGCTATTGCAGGTGCAGGCAGAGCAAGTCTGGGGTGGGGAACCTCTACCAGGGCTCTGAAATGCTGCCTGGTGTCTCCTTGGTGGTGGGTACGGCTGGGCCAGGAGCACAGAAACTCGGGGCAGGGATGGGGCGGCTCCAGGGCCCAGACCTTCATCCTCCTTAGTCCCCCAGCTGACCCAGGACTGACCCAGAATACAGAGACTGTAGGCAGGAGAGGACATAGGTGACTCCATGTAATGTGTCCTTCCCTGACACCCTCCATCGCCCTCCTCACTTCACTTCCTCCATCTGCCATGTTGGATGTTCCCCATGCATTATTTTTATTACCAGCCTCCCCGTGAGAGTCTCAGCTCCAACAAGGTACCCCCAGCACCAGGAACTGTGTCTGCGCATGAGTTGCCCAGTGCTTGTTGAGTGAATAAGTGACAGTCCACGACAGGAGGCCTAGTTGGTGAACATCCCAGGGGGGCTGGGGAGACAGAAGGTATTCAAATCACAAGTGGAATGGAGAGGAGGGTCTGCGGCAGAGGGAGAATCTGGGAGGTAGGAGAGCAGGAGGGAAAAGGCTACTGGCTGGAACGAGTGATAAAGTGGGGGGCCTTGACCTAACAGCTGAGTGACGCCAAGGTCTCAGAGAAGTCCCCTCGAGGGATCACCAGCCTCAGTAAATACTGACCCAGAAGCTGCCATGCCCCCCCACCAAGGAAGGACACCCATTGGCCTTGGCCCACACCCCTACCAGTAGGGAGGGGACCAGGCACCCCAAGACACCTCTCAAGGCCCACCTTGGGTCATCAGAGGCCTGGGCCACCCCCACTTTCTTCTACCTCTGACTACTGCTGTCCCTTGACCAGGGCAGGGAAATCCAGAGTGACCCCAGTCCCTGCTGGGCTGCTGGCAGACATCACCAATCAATCCTGCCTCTGTCCTGCGTGCGCCAGGCAGGCCTCGATGCCTTGACTCTGAGCTCCAGGCTTCCACGTGACACCGGGCAGGAAGACCGCAAGGGGATCTGCCCAGGATTCCCCGGGAGACCGGGACAGAGCCCCCTGTTCTCCTGACAGCAGACCCCTCCTCACAGGGAGGGGGAGCTGGGCTCACCGCCCCCCGCCCCAATAACCCACGGGCCCACAGAACCCTGGGGAGGACGTCAGGCAATCCCTTCAGGATTGGGTTTAATCCCAAGCACGAGGGCGGGCAAGGAAAGGATTTTGTTTCATTCCTTCAGATGCCCAAACCTTGGCCCAAGCCCCAGGGCGCAGGAGTGAAGGCGCGTGGCTGCCCAGCCTCTACCAACAAAGCCATCCTTTATTAAATAGATCGCATTACATTCCATTCAGAGGAGGAAATCGGACGTGGTGAAGGATGTGTCCAGGTTGGCTCCCCAGTACTGGCACCGTGCGGGGTATGGAGGGGCCCAGGTCCTGCCCGCCCCACCCCAGGCCGGCATGCAGGGCTGGGCAATCTCAGCCCCCGTTGTCTGAATGGCCAGGAACAGCTGAAAGCAGACCTGGGCATCCTGTGGCCCATCTGTGTTTGACTCCGGGAGGACAATGCCCTCATCCTCCCAGCAGGGGTGGAGGCAGGGCTCCCTGCAGCGTAGGGCTCAGCCAGCAGGAAGGGAGGAGGATGAGGGCCCCTGATCCATCTCAGGCAGATACAGGATGGAGTGGAAGACAGCCAGGGAGGCCCTGCCTGTCCCTCCTAACTCTGCTGCCCTGTGGGCACCAGGGATGGCAGGCCCACTAGGCCTTTGGTGGGGAGGCCATCTGGGAATGGGGTGAAGCATGGCCACTAGGGGGTGCTGGTGCCCAGGGCTTGCGAACTGGAAGGGTGAGGACGATACCCTGGAGATAGGACCAGCAGGCAACAGCTCCTGGGATAGCAAGGGGGTGCTGGCTGCCCCAGGGGTCCCCTGCCAAGAGCCGAGCCCCTTTGTAACAGCTCCCAGCTCCTTGGTCTTTGGTGCTTTCTTGAAAGTCTCCTGGTGGCTGTAGTACTACTGTGGAGGAGAGGAGGTCACCTCCTCCTGAGGTCCTGTCCAGGGTTGGACATTTGGTGCCGGCTCAGTGCTGCCTCCGAGGCCTGGGCATTTGTCCCTCCGTTCAGCTTCTGGCTCAGGGCTGGCTCCAGGACCCCGTCTGTCAGTCTGTCCTGGGGCGGGTGTTGTCTCCAGCTCAGAGCCACCCTCCGGGCCTGGGCCATGCCCTAGGCCTCGTGGGGGAAGAAGCCGAGCTTGGCCAGTGACATCTCCTTCCGCAGCCTGGTGATCTCCCAGAACATGGGCTCCGCTGTAGATAAAGAGAGAAAGTGGACAGCTTAGTGACCCCCAGGGTTACCTCAGGCAGATGGCCTGGCCCTTCCCCCTGGTTTCGGGCACAGCAGCTGGCAGGCACCGCTAGGACTCCCCAGTCCCTCAGGACAGATGACCTCTGTGAGTGGCCGGACCTCTTAGAGGCTCCACTTTGAGGTCCTGCAAACTGTTGCGTGCTGAATGCCTGGGAGGCTTGAAGATGACAGTGGTCACTTTTATAGCCTGACACGGACATGCACGCACACACTGCCACACACTTAAGACAGGCTGCAGATGCTCTCCAGCTACCCTGAGCAGGGCCCATCCCCTGGCCTGGTAGAATGGGGGCAGAGGGCACAACGGGTGGGCAGAGGACTTGCCGGGCAAGGGTGGGGGAGGGTCTACAGAGGGAGGTGGGCGAGCCTGTGTTCAGCTACCAATTGGAGACCACGCAGCGGGGAGCTGATTCACAGGGGAGGCCCCTCCGTGTAGGGCCTCGGAAGCCAGGCCAGTAACAGGGATGCTGTTCGTTCAGACCCCGGGGGCTGGGAGAGGTTTCTGCACAGGACAAAGCAGCAGGATCCAGGTATGCAGAGACCTCTGGTTTTCCTGGTGAGGCAACGCCCAGGAGGCTCCTTCCGCTCTTCCTCTCTCCACAGGGCGTAGCAACAGACGCTTGGAGGAGGCTTTTGCTAATTCACAACCTTCCCCTCCCGAAGAGTCCTCCCTCCGAGGAGGGCAGCAAAGTGCTGGGGTTGGCCCGGGCCACCGCTGATCCGCGCCGCCGCTCCCGGGCCCCACCCGATCGGCCACTAGGGGGCGCTCACCGTCCTGCCGCACCAGGCCTTGCTGGATGTAGCGGATGTAGGTAAAGAAGTTGCACACGGCCGTGATCTGTGGGCAGAACGGACAAGGTGTGAGCCCCTCGGTCCCCACCACAAAAGCCAGGAAAGATCGGAGACCACACTGGGAACCCCATGTCCTGGCAGAGTCAGATTACCGCTGGGCTCTAACGTTACAGTTAACAGGAGCAATACTGTTACTCCTAATAAAAACCAATGCCGGCAACTATAGTGTAATCAAGTGCGCGGATCCGAAGAGGCTGATGTGCCTACCATTCCTATTCCACACGTGGGGGGAGTAGAAGGGTGTGAGAACGACCCAACAACTGCGGAGGCCAGGGAGCTAAGAAGCGGCTGAGCTGGAAGATGAAACTTCTGCACGCTGCCAAAAATCCACGCTCCCTTGAGGGGCCTGCTAGGTCTGGACACTGGAGGCCCCGGGGCATCCCCTCCTTAGGAGGTGCCATGCGTGATGCCAGGAAAGATGAGGGGTCAGAAGCTGCCCACCTGGCTGCCCAGGATCCTGGCCTGAGGCCCTCAGCTTTGCCTAAGGCTCCTCCATGCCAGGCCCTCTGCGGGGCACTGGGGACCCTGGGCTGGCTCAGATCTGACCCCGGTCACAAAGACTCAAACCCTGGAGAGGGTGCTGTTGGTGCCTCGCCCAGGCCCCCTCCCCCAGGCTGGGGTTCCACCTCCCCACAGCTGAGAGTGCTGGCTGCTAATACCCCCCCCCCCCCCCCCCCCCCCCCCCCGGCACTCCAGTACCCTCACAAACCCTTGCCAATGGAGTATAAAAGGCCACGCCCTTGCCTCAGGGTAGAACCCCCTTTGGGCTGCAGGGCGATGAAGTCAGACTCCAGCAGAGGCCTCACCTTTGCCTGTCCCTACTTCTGCCTCCCTCCCTTGCCTCCTGAGAACTGCACACACTCTCCATCTTGGGCTCTGCTTCTAGGGAACCCAACCTAAGACAGGGTGGAAGACAGCTGGCAGTTGTGCTCACAACCGCCCCTACTGAATATCCAGTGCTTTGGGGGAGGGACGTCAAATGTGTGGGGGGCACCGGCTGGGGAGTGGAGAAAGCCGAGGGAAGGGTGATGCTCCTGCTGGACCCTCAAACACACAAGAGCCCTTGCCAGGAGGACAGAGTGGCTGAGCTGGGTTGGTGGCCCTGGCAAAGGCAGGGAGGTGGGAGAGAGGACAGCTCAGGGGATTAACCCAGGGTGGCTGAGGCGCCGCCTGGGAGGGTTGAACAGGACGGGGGTAGCGCAGGCCAGAGGAGCTCAAATCCCAGGCCGTGGTGTTGCCTAGTGGCCAGTGAGTGGACCCCTGAGTAGGGAGGGGAGGAGAGCAGTGGTACTCTCTCCCCAGGGCCGTGATTTGGGGACAGAACTCTCTTCTTCCTCTGGATTCCACACTCCTTGGTCTCCTCAGGGTGGGGTGGTGATGGTTTAGTCGCTAAGTCGTGTCTGATTCTTGCGATGCCATGGACAGAGGAGCCTGGCAGGCTACAGTCCATGAGATTCTCCAGGCAAGAATACTGGAGTGGGTTGCCATTTCCTTCTCCAGGGGATCTTCCCAACCCAGGAATCGAACCTGGGTCTCCTGCATTGTAGGCAGATTCTTTACCAACTGAGCTACAAGGGAAGCCCCTCAGGGTGGGGACCACATCCTAAAACTTCACACCCTTCTCCTCTCCCATCCTAGCTCCGGTCAACACAGCAGGCGTGTGTAGGCCTGGAAGAACTGATGTTCTAGATGTAATTTTGTAGGCCCAGGAGCATCTGGCATGGACCTCCTGGTTGGGATCAGAAAGAACAAAGAGGGGACTTCCCTGATGGTCCAGTGGTTAAGACTCAGTGCTTCCACTGCAGAGGGCATGGGTTCCACTCCCGGTTGGGGAACTAAGATCCTGCAAGCCACGGGGTATAGCCAAAAGTGCACAAAGGGGGCCCGTGGCCACTGAACAAGACTCTGGACACAGACACAGAGCGTGAAGGCTGCAGCAGAAAGAGACTGGATCCAGAATGGAGAGATCCAAGGTCTAGGCTGAGTGGCCCAGGGTGCACCCCCTTTCCTTTCTAAGGTTCAAGCTTCCTCTCTGTACTGGGAGCTCAGCTCACTGCTGGGGAGATTCACCAGGACACCCATGCTGGGCTGCCCTGCATACGCGTCAGGACCAGACGGCTGCCCTGGCTGGTCAGTCTGGTGCCCGATGATGGCAAACAGCCTATTTTAGTCCCATGAGGCACCTCTAGAAGGTCAAGAGGAGGAGGTGGCTCCTCCAAGAGGGCCTTCCACACTGTGTCACCTTTACACAAAGCTTTGGAGTTCTCCACACTTTTGTTCTTCCCAGTCTTCCTCACTGTCTTTGAAGGGACAGAGGAATGGGGTCCACCCATCCCACCCTCATCCCAGCTCAGTGAGGTCCCTTGATCATCCCAGCTGAGTGAGGTCCCTTCATCCAGCCTGGGTCACCCGGCAGGCGAGGGCACAAGCTGGGATTCCTGGAGGCCCCTCGGTGCCCATGGCTGACTGTCAGACAAGCCTCAGAACCTTCTTTCTCCAAAGCCTGGGGCTAGAGCCAGGGGTCAGGAGTGTGGAACTTTCACCTGAACTCTAGTGTCACTAGAGTGATTAATCACACTAATCACACTCCCTTGATTAGGTTACATTGAATGACAGAGGTGATGGGTGTCATTCCCATGATTACTTTTCAACAAGCAAGAAAATGGCTACCTCAGTCCTTCAACCACAAGGAACTGACTTTTGCCAACAGCATGTGAACTCCGAAGAGGGCCTGGATCTCTAGAAAGGATGCAGCTGCTGACACAATGACTGCAACCCATGAGGCCCTGAGCAGAAGACCCTAAGCTGTGCCTGGACTCCTCACCCAAGGAGTCTGTGAAATAATTAATAGATACCCCACTAAGTTTATGGTAACTTGTTACACAGCAGAAGCAAACAAATACACCTGGCTTGGCTGTGTGGCCCAAGTCAGTCTCTGCACCTCTCTGAGCCTGTGCCCTGATCTGTAGATTGTAGGTTGTGCAGCCTGGGGTTCAGAGTCCCAGCCCAGGGAGCCCCTAAGGAACCAGATCATGCTCCCACTGGATGACTCACCCTGGCCCGGGAGGACGGTGAGATGTAGTAGTGGCTCTCAGAGTCCCCAAGCCGGATTCGGTGACGACAGGCGCAAGCCAGCCCACTCAGGGCACATGTACTGTGAAAAAGCAGAGGGGGCCGTGGGGATGGCTGGGGCTCACCCACCCAGTTCAGCAGCCAGAGGAGGCACAGAGAGAGGGCGGGCAGACAGACATCAGAGTGGAGGCTGGCATCCTCTCCCCTAGCCCCAGCTTTCCAAGGAGCCTGGAGCCCAGCCAAGGAGGGGACAGTCCCAGAAGTCCCCAGAGGAGACTTTTAAGCCAAGCTGGACCCCATCTCTAACCCCCTCACCTCACCCCTGTTGGACAGGAGGGCTTGGACAACCTCAGGCCAGGTATACCAAAGCTCCATCCTCTGCAGCCCTTAAAAATGCCCCCCCCCCCCGCTTCTTTCTTGGAACCCTGAGACCCAGTCGTCCCTTCTTACAACTAAGCAGGCATCTTCTCTCTCCTCACTTAGGTCACCAAGTCCCCAGGCTCAGTCCTGCACCAGTAGAACCTTTGGCCTGGATGCCTTCACTCATTGCAACAGCTCTCTGCCTCATCTCTACCCTTGTCCTCCATGTTACAGCCAGGGGCTACTCCCCAAACCCACATCTAACCCTCTACCATCCCCTACTGCCCAGGGAATAGTTATGGAGAATCCCAAGTAAAGGGAGTTTAAATAGGCTCCTTGGCTGCAGGACTTATCAGAACCTTTGCTGCCTCCAGGATCCAAACAGGGAATCCTCTTTTCAGGCAATGTTAATTGATGATCTATGAAATGCTGGCTTTAGTGGGTTAAAGCCTCATTTAGTGGGTTAAACCTCATTTGAGGCCCTTCACACACTGGCCCCATATGCTGTCCATGGCCTGAGCCCCAACTCTGTGCCTATCCACCCAATGGTGTTTTCCATTAATATTCCGGCTTCTCATACCTTTACTTATTCTGTTGCCTCTGTCTCAAAGGCCCTTCCCTGCTTACATGCGTACATGTTTAGCGCTCAGTCATGTCTGACTCTTTGCAAACCCATGGATTGTAGCCTGCCAGGCTCCTCAGTCCACAGAATTCTCCAAGCAAGAATACTGGAGTGGGTAACCATTTCCTTCTCCTGGGGATATTCCCGACCCAAGGATTGAACCCACATCTCCTGCATTGCAGGCAGATTCTTTAACCCCCTTGAGTCATCACGGAAGCTTGCTTCCCTGCTTGGCAAACTTATTCATCCTTCAAAACCCAGCTCAAATGTTCCCCTCCATGACAAGGCTCCCACTGTGGGCCTCCCTCACAGGCTCCATTGCCTGCCCTCACTCCGTACTGGCAGCTTAGCTCTGACGCTGGCCCTGCCCAATGCCAGCTAAGCAGCAAGGAGGACCAGATCCCAGGGCCCTTAGATAATTGTCAGGAGGAGGTGGAGTCAACAAATGACATCACTTACGTGTCAATCGGGGCCCGGAACCCACTGCAAGAGAGGGGGAGTGGAGAGGGAAGCACGTCAGGCCAGCCAGGATGGGGAGACCCCAGCTCCAGGACTAGAGGCGGCATCTCGGCCACAGATGCCTCCTTGCCCTGCGTGGGTGCATCCACTGTCCCTCTCTGGTAGGGTGCCCCTGCCCACCCTGGGGTCTCACTGCAGGACCCAGCAGGCAGCCCTGAGGTTCAGCCCTCCCTGGCCACCCCCTTGATGCAGCCCAAAGCTACACGGGCCTTTCCCAGGGGGCAGGAAGGGGGCAGGGCGCTAAGCTTACTTGGTGCGACCACACTCGACGGCGGCCACCTTCACCGCGGGCAGGGTTTGTGAAGCCACAGGCTCGATGGTGAGCGTGTTGTCCTCCACGGCGGCCCGGACCAGGGCCGAGAGCTGCGGCAGAGCAGGGCGGCGGAAGGAGATGATGAGGGGCTGGCCTCCGGCCACGGGGCTGGGCCCTCCAGTAGGCTGCCCTCTGCCCACCTTACCTCCTGCATGGTGAAGTCCAGGCAGGGGCCCACATCCTCCCGGTACACCCTTTCCAGAAACGGGGAGGTCTTGTCCAGGGTGGGCGATTCCCTCCAGGCCTGGAACTCTGCAAACAGGGTTGTGTCCACCTGTGGGGGCGGGGGGAGCAGGGTGGGGGTGTCAGGGCTCTGGCGGGGGGGGGGACCAGCATAGCAGAGACAGGCAAGGCCCAAGGAGGTGGGGAGCCAGGGAGGACGAAGCTCAGGGCCTGCTGGGCCTGAGGCTGTGCAGGGGAGCCAAGTCCTAGAGAAGAACTCGTCTTATCCCTTTGCACTGCAGAATTTAGATTCAAACTCCCAAGTTTTATTTCTGGGTGCATTTTCAATTTCTTGGTACTAGAGAATTAGAGGTGGGCCCGGGGTATTGGGCTTCCCTTGTGGCTCATCTGATAAAGAATCCACCTGCAATCCAGGAGACCTGGGTTCGATCCCTGGGTTGGGAAGATCCCCCTGGAGAAGGGAAAGGCTACCCACTCCAGTGATTCTGGCCTAGAGAATTCCATGGGCTGTATAGCCCATGGGGTCGCAAAGAGTCAGACACGACTGAGCGACTTTCACTCACTCTGGGGTCTCACCCCGAAGACCCTCACTGCCTCCTTGAGGAGGGACAGTTGAAGAGTGACCCTGCAGGTACCCGGCAGTACACGTGGGGACCAGCTGGGACCCACGGCACACACAGGCGTGTGCACACGGAAGGGAACACACACAACTTGCCGGCTGCCCTGGGGGCACATGCAGAGTGAGAGGCTGGGGGATGGGGGGCAGCCCCTCTCCAGAGCCATTACCTGTCGGGAAAAGGAGAGGGAGGTAGCAGAGGTGAGGCCCACGGGCAGCTCCCCAGGCGGGAGCTGCCAGGCCGGCTCGTAGGTGAGGTGAGCCGCCTTGCTGGGGACCACGCAGAGGAGCAGGGAGAGGAGGGGAGGCAGCCCCGGCTGGGCCGGCAAGACAGACAGACAGACGGATGCACAGAGAAAGACAGAGGAAGGAGATGTTAGAGGCCAGTCGGAAGCTGAGAGCTCAGAAGGGGGTGGAGAGGCTTGGCCTGGGCCTCCTCCCTGGAGGCCTGAGGCAGAACAGAGCTGGGGCCACCTGGGCTTCAGAGACCCCAGGAACCCTAATCCCACTACAGTCCTCGTGGGCACGCAGGGCATTGTCTGGGTGCAGCCCTGAGCTGAGCTCCTGTGGCCGCAGGAATTCGCATTTACGTGAGGAGACTGAAGTGCTGACGGGCTCCAGTTGCCCAAGACCCACAGCCAAGGACATCATAGCCGTTGTCCCGCCTGGACAGGGACCCACAAGGAACTCACCCAGCCCTCATGACCAGAGGACACAGAGGCCCAGGGAGGGCAGGACAGGCTCCTGGTCACACGGTGGGGGTCAGGCGGGTCCCCACTGGGCACTTCTGTCTGCCTGACAGGGGGCACTGGCTCCCTTTACCGCAACCACTGCCCGCCCGATGCCCCTCACCTCTTTGCCCTCCTTGTCTGGGGTGAGGATGTGCCCCGCAACGGGGCAAACGGCAGGGCAGAGGGCACTGCTGGTGCTCTTATGGCGCAAGTGGCCCTTGCGGGGTCCGGCCTTGGTGGGGCTGAGCAGCTGTGGGTGGAGCTCACGGTTGGGAGATGCTGGTGTGGATGTGATGACCAGTGTCTTCAAGGCTGTCACCTCTGCCTGTAGCATGTCAATCTGGCCAGGATGAGACAGCCATTAATGTTAGCCCAGGGCTGACGCCACCCCGGCTGCCCTACCCCAGCTCAGGACAGTTCACCCTGTGACCAACACCTAACCCCACCCGTGACCCTTCAAACAGCCTCTGAGGTAGGGGCTGAGATACCCATTTTACAGATAGGGAAAGTAAAGTGAAAGTGTTAGTTTCTCAGTCGTATCTGATTCTTCGCGTCCCCATGGACTGTAGCCCACCAGGCTCCCCTGTCCATGAAATTCTCCATGGCAAGAATACTGGAGCAGGTTGCCATTTCCTTCCCCAGGGCATCTTCCCAATACAGGGACTGAACCCAGGTCTCCCGCATTGCAGGCAGATTCTTTACCGTCAGAGCCACCACAGATGGGGAAACTGAGGTTCAAAAAGGAGATACAGCCTGGCAAAGGTGATCCTAGAAACCAGGACTCTTGAGGTGCATGGGTCTGGGAGCTGGCTGGGCCTCCCACTGACAGGTCCCCAGGAGCCAGAAACAAGCCTGGCCCTCACATTTTTGCAGATGGGCAAACGGGCTCCAAGGGATAAAGCTACTTGTCCAGGCTCACACAGCCAGACTGATGTTGCTGCTGTGTAAAGGGGGTATGGGAGGAGGGAAAAGAAATTACAGGGGCCACAGGATCTTTCCAGCCCCTGAAAAGCCCCCAGCAAGGTCTCCGTGGTGCAGTGGAAGCTCAACCAGAGGCCCAGATCGCTGGGCCCCCATACCAGCCGGCACGTTTCAGCGGGGTTGTCTCAGACCTCTGCCCCTCCCTGCTGGGCCTCGGTTGGCCCATCCCTGCCGGCCCCCCAGGCCACGCCAGGGTCCGATTAGGTCTCAAAGGCCAGCGCTTGCAGGGCTGGGAGGTGGGCAGAAGGTCCGGGCTGATGAGGGCCTCACCTTGCCCCGGGCCTCCTTCAGCTGTTTTTCTGACGCTGCCTGCTTCATGTTGGCTTCTCGCACCATCTTGTGGGCTTCCTGGGAAGAGGGCAGGCTCCGCGTGAGTGGGGGGCGCGATGGACGCCCAGCAGACCCATTCCCCACTGTGCCCCGGGCCCGCACCTCGAACAGACTGGCTGTCAGCTCCTCCAGCTCCTGCTCCAGCTGTTCCCGCACCTTGGACAGCCTCTCACACTCCTCATCCTTCAGCTTCAGCTCCTGGGGAAACGAGGCGCCGTGCCCGGGGGTCACCCCACATGGGCCTAGGGGCCCGAGCTTGCTTCCTCTTTGAACCCCAACTGTCAGCTCGTTAGAGCTTGGGACCGGTTTTCAGGGACGTCAAGACTTATAAAAGTCATTTAAAAGTCATAGGAACTGTTTCTGTTTGCACTGTCCTCACGCCCAGCACAGGTCTGGCATGCAGGTGGCCTTGACAAGACGGTGACATCTCTGGGTGC
This sequence comes from Okapia johnstoni, assembly GCA_024291935.2. NCBI lineage: Eukaryota > Metazoa > Chordata > Mammalia > Artiodactyla > Giraffidae > Okapia > Okapia johnstoni. The sequence continues at coordinate 9,955,500 of JAGTYA010000026.1, read as the reverse complement.
TGGGTGAGCGGCCGTGGCTCCCAGGCTGGCCCCTTGTCTACCCCCACCCCACCTCATGTCTCGCCCTGCCCTCAGTGCCCACCTTCTGGGCTTTGTGCAGCTCCTCCTTCAGGAACTCCGAGCCCTTCTCTCGGATCTCCATGGAAGAGCTGCGCAGGCGCGACACGTCCAGCTGGGTGGCTGCAGGGCCCTCCTCGCCTTGGGCCTCCTTCCCTGCAGGGGTCTCCGGCAGGCCTCCCAGGGACTCCCTGTGGCTTTTGCAGGGGCCCACGCTCTTCCAGGGGACTGGGACAGCTTCAAGGGGCGGTGGGTGGCCCTCGTCCGGGTGAGACTGGCTGCAAGGCAAAGAGCAGATACAGGGTTGGGTCCTGAGGCCTGGAGAACTGAGCCCAGGAACCAGCCCTGGGCAATGTACCTGCAACCCTGGGCCTCAGTCTCCCCATCTGTAAAATGGGCCATCATTGAGGTTGTCACAAGGGAAGAATGACCAAGCATAGGGTCTCCTGGGGACAAGGACAGGACTCATTCACCTTTATCAACCACCCCCTCCAGTCCAGGACCACGTAAGTGCTCAGCACACAGCAGGTACTTGTTTGCCCAGCAGACACTATAAATGCATCCATGTTGACAGCCTGAGTTTCTCCTACAAAACTGGGACAATCCCAGTGGCCCTACCTCAAGGGCACTGAATGGATCAATTCAGTTCAGTCGCTCAGTTGTGTCTGACTCTTTGCGACCCCACGGACGACAGCATGCCAGGCTTCCCTGTCCATCACCAACTCTTGGAGCTTGCTCAAACTCGTGTCCATTGAGTCGGTGATGCCATCCAACCATCTCATCCTCTGTCGTCCCCTTCTCCTCCTGCCTTCAATCTTTCCCAGCATCAGGGTCTTTTCCAGTGAGTCAGTTCTTCGCATCAGATGGCCAAAGTATTGCAGTTTCAGCTTCAGCATCCGTTCTTCCAGTGAATATTCAGGACTGATTTCCTTCAGGATAGACTGGTTGGCTCTCCTTGAGTCTCCAAGGGACACTCTGAATGGATCCGTCTCAGTACACAAGATCTTTAAGTGGGAACCGCCTTCATTGCTAGCGCTCATACAAATTTCATGCAGATTCACTCCCATTTAGGGTGGACCATAGAGGAAGGACCCAGCCAGGGCAGGCACGGCCAAGACAGGAAGATTGTGCAAACGGCCTGGGGAACGGCAGCCCCACTTCCTGCCCTCTGGACGGTGTAGGGGGCAGTCCCAGCTCTCCGCTTGGTCTGCCTTGTGACCTCAGGCAAACATCCCCCTCCCTCTGCCCGCCGCCACCCCTGCCCTCAGGACCCTCCTCTCCCTGAAGCCGAAGACTCTAGAGGCAGTGGGAGGTGGGGGCCACCAGCCTCTGCCCCCTGCAGCCCCCGTCCCCTCCCTTCTACGCCGCCCCTTCGCAGCAGACCCTGAGGAGGGAGGGAAGGAGAAGCCCGGACAGTGGCGGTTTGTGCCAAGACAGCACCTCTGGACTTGCTCACTCAGCACAAGCTGGCGGCGCCTGAGCCAGCAGCTTCTGAGCGGCCCTAACGGGGCTGGGGGCGGGGGGTGCTGGGCTGCTGATAGCAGTGGGGAAGTGCAGGGGAAGGAGGCCAAGAGGGGCCCACACAGGAGAGAGGAAGGCTCACGGGTCATAAAATCCAGGACTGCAGAGCAGAAGTAAGGCAAGGCTGGGGTCTGTCCCCTGCATTCTAGGACAGTCACTAGGCAGCCTCTGAACCTCAGTTTCCCCTTAGGAACACCAGGCACACAGGGACCCTAGCAATGAGCCCGTTGCTCCCATCCCTCCACATGGCCTGGTCCAGCTGCCCAGCCTGGCCTGCCATATGCTGGAACTGGCCCCGAGTTTCCTGGCTCTGGGTCCTGCCTTCAAGGGACAGGGGGCTTTGATGAATAAAGTGGGAATGCGCACCCACCACTCCATCAACAATGTTTATGCCAGATGGGGTCTCTCCTAATACCTTTGTGTGTTGGGGGCGGGTGTCTCATTGGCAAGGGAGCCCAGGAAGCTTAAAGGGCTGTGGCAGTGCTATGGAGGCCCCAGGCTGGGAGCTGCACGCAGGGGACTTATGGGGGGGCGGTGCTCTGCCCATGTTATCTCATTTAAAATTCTCCATAGCATTTGCTGTATTGTCCCCATTCTACAGTTGTGGGACGGATGCTCAGAGAGGTGATAGGACTTGCCCAGGGTCACACAGCTAGTCAGGGGCACTGGTGGGACAGGCGGCTGGGTCTTCAGCCCAGGCCCAACGCTGGCCAGCCACAGCAGACAGGCGGGTGGGGAGCAGGTGGCAGAACCGTGCATCTGCTTGGGGATCAAGGGCCACTGGGCTCCCAGGCAGCCAGGAGACTCCTCCTTGGCTGTGACAGAGAGAACTGACCCATTTTTAGCCCAAACTGCCTCCTAGAAGGGAGTCCAGGACTGGGGGAGCTGTGGCTGAGTGCATAGGCTAGTTGGGCACAGCCGGGTCCATGCCAGGTTCCGACCTGGGGTCCACACGAGCCCCTGGGAAAATCACTGAAATTCTTTCAACCTGCTTCCTTGCCTGTGGGATGGAGATAAAACCTGCAGGGGACTCATCAAGAATCTAGTGAGGAAGTCACTGGCCACGGCCCCAGGGAAATAGTAGTGCTGTCTGCACCCACGTTTGTCATGCACCCCACCGCCCTCACCATTCCTGCCCAGGCTCTGTGTCCTGCACCTGCAACCCCAGACCCTGAGCATGCACCCACGGGGGGAGCCTGGAGACCTGGGGCCCAGCCCCACTTCCTCAGTTGAGAGGATGGCCATAATCACTCAGGCTTGGTGGGGACCCCACCACGGGGCTGCCCACTACAATAGAATGAGGAAGAACTATAGGCCAAGGGCAGGGGGTGACTTCTAGGGACAGCACAGGGCATGATCTCAGGTCTGAAGACACCTAGCCCCACAGCAAGGATCACCCTGCCACCACCCATACCCTCTGCCTAGGGGACAAAGAGAAGGAAATGGCAACCCACTCCAGTATTCTTGCCTGGGAAATCCCATGGACAGAGGAGCCTGGTGGGCTACAACCCACGGGATCGCAAAGAGTCAGAAACAACTGAGAACGCACAATGGAGATGGAGGGGACCGCAGGCCACCAGCCTCTCCCACGAGGCCTGAACTTCAGCCACCAGTGTGGTCTGGGTCTCTGGCCACAGGCTGGGGATGTGTCCAGAAGCCCCCCCTCCCAGCAGTTTCCTAACGGGCTCACCTGGCCTGCTGCTGGGGGATGGGCTCTTATTTTGCAGCCAGAGGAAAGAGTGTCTCAGGGAGGCCTTGAGACAGAGCGTCTGTGATACCCACCCCACTCTCCCCAGTGGAAAAGTCCATGAGCAAATCCTCATGGCAGAAAGCGTGGGGACAGCAGGATCATGCCATGGTCACCAACTTCCCTGTGCCTGGGCCAGGGGTGCAGGAGCAGAGGGGAGGGCCCACCCTGCACTGGAGTCTGCAGGACCACCCCCCTCACACCTGGGGCCGTGGGGCCTGCTCCTGTGACTCAAAGTTCAGATAAAGGAGGGACCCCAAGCCCCTCGGGTCTACCCAAGCCAGAATCCGCTATCATCCATACACTTCAGCACCAGAAGCCCGAAAAGTCAGGTGCGAGCCCTTGTAGGGGTGGGGCTCTCACTCCTTGGACAGCACGGGTTACCACTTAAGTCCTTCTGCCCCGCCTCTCTGCCCCCAGTCCAAGTGCACGGCCTTCACCTCAAACCTTCTCAGCCCCCATATTCCCTGCAGAAACAGACTTCAGTGTTCAGGACACGCTGCAGGGGCCACTGGGACAGGGTCTGCCCCAGGAAGGGAAATAATGAGTCAAGGTCAGGGGTAGGTGGGGGCGGCCAACACACCCCACCCCAAGCCAGCTTTGCAGCCTAGAGCCCGGGCAGTTCATACAGGAAAGGCCCCACTGGGTCACTTCCCCAGGAAGCATACAGGCGGTGGGGGCGGGAGAGTGGGGAGCAGTAACTGCAATCCTTAGCCCCCAGGCCACCCCTGGGGTGGGGGTGGCCAGCAGGGCTTTCATCCCTAACTAGAAAAAATGGCCAAATGAGGAGCAACCCTGGAGGCTATGGTCCCCAGTCACCCAGCAAGCCCCATCAGGCCAGCCTGCCATGCAGTCCTTCTGCCCTCCCCCTCTCTGCCCACCAGTGCCCAGGTCACCTCTGTGAGTTAAAGACTAACAGGGCACAGTGGGTTCATTTAAACAAGCAGGGGAGGAGCCAGCGAGGGAAGTGCTGAAAACCAGGGAACACACAGGGCACACAGGGACCCTCGTCCTCTGCCTGGGGCCACCAAGCCCAGGATCCAGGGCGGCTGCAGCATCTCTGGTCTGCAGGAATCCTGACCCAGGGAACAGTGGCCCGGTTAGGAAGCACGCTCTGAGGACACTAAGGCTGAAAGCCAAGTGACTCCCGTCCAGGGGCCGAGGAGGTCCCAGGAAGGGTCTGATGTGTTGGCCAAGTCTTCAGCTCCAGACCCAGATCAGATTCCCAAGCTCCCGCTCACGTCCACGCCAGCCCACTACCCCGTGTCTCCACGTGTGAACTTACGATGCTGCCACAGCGAGAGGCTCTCCCTGGTTCGGGTGAACAATGAGGGACCCGAGGTTCAGAGAGGGACAGCGAGCTGGCTGAACACACACAGCAAGGAAGCGGCAACGGGGGAACTGAACCCAGAGCCCAGGCACTGGTGCATCATGTGAACTGTCACCCAGAAAATCAGGACCCGAGGAAAGGGGATGAATGGTGGTTTCGGAGAAGTGAGGCGGGATGCAGACGGGGTTTTGAGGAAGTTTGAGCCAGTGCCCGAGTGGTGCTGGGGATGGTGGTAGTGGTAGGGGATTCCACCCAAGGCTGCTGTTCTAGCCAGGCAGGCTGCAGGCTAGGAGGGGACATGCAGAGGGGGACGCACAGAGACAAAAGACTTCTGGCTGGGGGGGAATCAGTGCAGGGCCAGAGGCTGGAGAGGGGGACAAAAAAACGCTAACAGTAATTAGTATAATTAAAAACGAAGGACGAGGTGAATGACAACAGTGGTGCCCAGGACAGGAATGAGGAACTGGGAGGGGGTCTTTCAGGGAAGGAAAGGGGGGTGGCTGAGGCATTTGGGAAGTGGTGGCTGAGGGGAGGCACCAGCCCAGAGGAAGCAGCTGCAGCCCTGAGCCTGGATGAGGGGATGGGTGGCAGAGGAGCTGAGGGCCAGGAAAGGAGGGTTGCAGAAGAATCGGAGAAGAGGTCACAGATGGGAACAGAGGAATGCTGAGAATTGAGGCAAGCGGGACCCCTGGGGTAGGAGAGGGTGGGCCTGGACCACTCCGGGAAGAGGGAAGCTGCTGTGTACCTGGTAGGAAGCAGGAGGGCAGAGGAGGAGGAGGGCAGGGACAGCTTCGGGATGGTAAGCAGAGAGCTCAGAACACCTGAGGCAGGTGGGCCAGGCCAAGCCTCTCTGGGCCACAGCTCCAGGGTTGCCCGCCCAGCCCAGCCTAGATGTCTCCACTGGGAGCCGGCACAAGGCCTAAGAGGATGGAGGGCTCCCTCGACGACTGGGGCAGAGTAGGGCACACAGCACGTGCCACACACTTGCCTGTCTGGTCCTAGCAGAAACGGATACCCCAAGGTCTCAAAGACGTGACGTGTATGCAGAAGCACCTATTGTGTGCCAGGCACGCCACCAGCCCACCCTCACGCAATTGGCACAGATTCTGGCAGCAACATCACCACGCCCCCTTCTCATCACAGCTGAATTCATTTTGCTCCCCTTCCCCCACCCTGTTGGGCACAAGTCCCGTGCAGATGCGAGGAGAGTCTAGGACAAGCAGGACATTCTTGAGCGTCTGAGCCCCACAGACCAGTGTGGGCCGATTAACGGCAGGAAAGCTATCTCCACCTGTTGGGCGGGGAGGTAGGTAAATCATGGAGGGCTTCCAGGAGGAGGTGACAGGGGCTGTTGTACCCTTTTACCCTGCTCTTGACCCTGGAACCCCTAGGCTCCAGATACCCTACTTTAGATGCCATTTCAGAGCCCGGAGCTCCCTGTGACACCTTAAAGCAGGACCTCACAGATCCAATCCCCTTAGTGTAGCCAAGCCCCAGAGTAGTTAGGTGACTTTTTCAAGATCACACAGCCCATCTGTAGGCCTGCAGCAAAGACACAGTCCCCCATCCCTGGGAGGCTGGGGTGGTCTTTCTCATTCCTGGGCAGTGCATCAGAGCCTGTCCTCCCCCAGGGATGGGTATGATTACCCCCATCTGGCAGATGGGGAAACTGAGGGGCTACATGCACGTGGCCACTTAGTGGCCGGAAACTAGCCCAGAACCCGAACTCTGGCCTCTGATGACCAAGTCTCAAGTGCCTAGTGCTGTGTTAGCAGCAGAAGTATCCCAAGTATCCCACCATCCTCACTCCATCACTTCGGAGCTGGCTAGGCATCCAAGACTATGGGTATGGGACTCTGGGAGGGAGGGGGACAGCAGCTCTGTTTCAGCGGAACCACCTCTGAGTTCTGAGTTCAGGGCCCACACTCAAGAAGTCCTAAGGAAGAGGGTCCACTCGAGCTCCTGCCACCCATCCTGGGGGAGCGGTCCTGGGTCCAGGGCCAAGAAGGTGAACTGGCACCATGACCTGGCCATTAACAGAGCAGTCATTCAAGACATGCATCTCAGTTGTCTTCAAGAGACATCAGTTGCTTAGCCAGGGTCATCGACTCCTCACCGCTCCCCCCCCCGCCCCCAGTCTAGGAGGAAGGATCCCAGGTATGTACTTGCCCAGAATTGTCACAGCAGCTCAATCAGTTACCTGGGCAAGCGTGGCCCAAGCAGTATCCCTCCCCACTGCTGCTGGAGTCCCAGGACAGCAGGCTCCCAGTGGGTGCTAGTAGCTTGGCTCTTGATCCTTCAATCCTTATCTCCAATAACCAAGTGAGGGGTCCATGAGAAGGCAGCACTCACGGTAACCCCCAAACTCTGCCTCTCAATCCCCAAATGCCTCATTCTGTCTCATGCTTTCCATCTGCATCTATGAAGCACCTAGTGTGTGCTCTGCACCCAGCTAAGCCCTGGGGGATCCAAGTGAGCCACACTGAGCATCAAGTGAGGATCAGCTGGAAAAGCCTGATCCATCCAGAGGGTCCTGGGACTCTGATTCTGTCTTTAAAATGAGCATCCATCTATTGAGAGGTCCCAGACTTGTTTGGCAGGCCCAGCCTGGATGCCTGCGGGAAAGGACACACTCTGGGCCTGGATCAGTCCCACCACACAACCTAGAGGCTCAGAGAAGTGAGGCCATATGCTCAGGATCACACAACAACTCGGGGGCTGTGTGTGTGCCTGGGTGTACCCAATGCAAGGGGTCGCGAGCTCCCTCCACCCAAGCTCCTCAAACACGGCTAACCCCCGGCAGGATCACTCTAACCTCTCCAGCTGTCACCAGCCCACCTCAACCTCCTTCTCCCTAAGCTCAGTCTCCTTCCCCCAGGGCACAATTCCAAAAGAATCCACACTCTGCCTAACTCTCTCTCTGTAAGAGTCTCATGCCTCTCCACACCTCACCCCTACCGGGAGCCCATTCTCTCCAGCCCCTTTCTGGAGATGACTCCCCTCATCCCCACATTTCTCCCCTAGCATCTCAGCTCCAGCTTTGCTAGGTGCCATGGAGTAAAGTGGATCCAGCCTGCATCAAACTCCCAGCCCGCCAGCCTCTCCTCTGGGGCTTCCCTCACTCCCCAGCCGTAGCTGGGAGGAGCCCTTTCCTGGGACCACCCATCTGGCTGGTTCCACCCAGGAATACCAGCCACCCCGACTCTGGCCACATCTCCGTCAGGACCTGGTCCCTCCAGGCTCATGAGGAAGAAGTGTTTACCCCACTTGGTGAGAAGACCGCAGCCTTTCTGCACACACAGGGAAGGGATCCCACATCAGGTCACCCACGGACCTTTGAGCATCACTGAACAGATATGGGTACCAGAGCCACTACCCAGGGCCCAGAATCTATGCTGCCGGCTGCCAGCCTGCAGGCAGGTCCCACCCAACACCTCTGAGCCCAGCACGCACCAGGAGCCCCAGACGGATGTTCACCAGCTTGGAAGCCAACTTTACACCGACCCAGTCCCCCATTCCCCCAATGCACTGTGTTTCAAGGGTTCACCCAGCTTGGGGGGGCGTCCTTCCTCTAGGTGCCTTTCCCAGGCTTTCTCCGGCTTGCATTCCGCCGCCCACTCCCTTCCCCCAATCTCACTTGCGCTCCCGACAAGCTCCGAGGAGTTGGTGCTGTCACTTCGGGACGGTCTGCAGCCCACCCTTCACACTCCCTGCCCCGCAGAGAAGCCCCCTGATCGCTCCAGGCCGGGTGTCCTTCCACCCCCAGTCGCGGGCAGGGATGGGGGCGCAGAGCACCTCCCGGTCAGGGCGCACACACGGCAGGGACTCACCCTCACCCTCACTGTCCCACCCCCGGAGGCAGCCGCGGCCCAACCCAGCGGGGACCTACCCGCTCCACATCCCGGCGCCTGGGGGCCCGCCGGGCGTCGGTTCCCCTGCGCCTCCGCGGCGATCTCCCCGCTAGCTCCTCGCGCCGTCCCCGCCCGCCGCCGACTACGCCCCGGGGCCCGCCGGGCTGCCCCACCGCCTGTCAGTCCTGCCCGCTGCCTGTGGGTCTGCGCGGCCGCGGCCCCGGGTCCCGCCCGCGACCCTGCCCTCGGCGGTCACGTGGCCAAGGGGTGGCCCGAGGACACGTGCCCGGCCCCGCCCCTCCGGCGGCCGATGCGGAGAACTCGCGCGCGCGCTCCCGGCCCAGCCCGGCTCGGGCCGCCCGCCCCGGACGGACAGTGGGACCGCCGGAGGCTGGGAGGAGCCGGTCCCCAGCACCCCGCGGCCCGCGCGGCTCTCGGATGCTCCCAGCTGACTCCGCTCCGCCCAGCGCCCCGCAGCACCCTCGCAAGACCACCCTTGTTCAAGCACCCACCATGGCTCCAAGCTTTCAGCTCCCAGGTTCTTCGAGGACGCCCTCCCACCCCCTCCCTCTCACCCGGCCCTCTGGCCATCACTCCTTCCCTGGGCTCCTGCTCTGCAGCAACATCCTTTCTGGTGAGAAGGGGGGCTCACCCCCAAACCAGTTTTCTCCCTCCTACTGAGTGCTTATTCTGAGGGAGGCCTCACCTTTGGCCCAAGTCTCCAACCACCCCCCCCCACCTCCAAACTAGGGGGCCTCCCTTCTTGTTCTGAACAGATTCTGCCCACCCCTGCCTTTGCCCACCACCTACTTTCTGGGGGAATCACACCCACCTACCCATTCCCCAACACATACACCTGTCGGGTCCTTCATCTGCAAATTCCCTAAACACTGGTCTAGCCTGTCCCTCAACCTCTCTGTCCCTGTGTCACTTATCTGGAGCCCTGATCATCAGCTCGACTTCAGCCTGGGGCTGATTCAGTGAGAGCATAACCCCACTTCTCCTGCCAGGGACTGTGGCTCCCACCCTCCTTGTCTAGAGGAGGCCTGGGAGGCTGGGAGGAGCTATTTCTCTTTCATATTGCTAGAACTTGGGGCACTACCCTCAGACCCAGAGCTGGGGTGGAGGCCCTGAGTTTCTCGGGTCTTCATCTGGGGACACACATGTTGTTCATGCATGCATTCAACTCATTGGACTTGTTGGAAAAGACTCTGATGCTGGAAAAGATTGAGGGCAAAAGGAGTCCCTTCAATAGAGGATGAGATGGTTGGATGGCATCACTGACTCAATGGACATGAGTTTGAGTAAACTCTGGGAGACAGTGAGGGACAGGGAAACCTGGCGTGCTACAGTTCATGGAGTTGCAAAGAGTTGGACACGACTTTGCAACTGAACAACAACAATGCATTCAGCCACCCCTTCTGAACACAAACTATGGGCCATATGAGAGCTGGGGACCCTAAAGCAAACTGCATAGACACAGGCTCTGTCCTCCTGGGGCGAGGAGGAGGACAGTCCTCAGTATACATGTCCTCAGTATTGTGGCGAGATAGACAGTGGGCACCTGCACTCCCAGGGCACACCTGGCAAAGTGGATAGTGTCTTAGTTCAAAATAGAGAACCACAGACCACTGGAACAATGGATCCAGTGGTTAATACTCTGCACTTCCACTGCAGGGGGCATGGGTTCCATCCCTGGTCAGGGAGCTAGGATCCTGCATGTTGTCTGGTCGGGCCAAAATGAAAAAGAGAGAGAGAGAGAACAGTATTTCTTTCCTAGGTGGCAGGACTAGGAAGGAACAGGAACGGGACTTGGTGAGTGGAGGGCAAGCCAGACTTGATACCTTGCTCTCATGCCCCCTGGCACCTTGTGCAGTGAACCCGACTTGTGCCGTCAGATCTCTCTCCTTCACTGTGTAGGGCGTTCGTTTCCACAACTGTGGTTTCCCAAGGGCTGTGACCAGCTCCTCCTTGGGTCTGTGTTTCTCCACCCACCGCAGTGCAGTCCAGCCCAGGGTCTTGCCCAAAGCAGCTGTCATTATGTTTGTTGACAAATCCTTCACCGAATAAGTCTTGAGCAACTGCTGTCTTCCTGGACCTTGCTCTGCTCACTCTTTAGGGGAACGGGAAGAATGACACAAAAGGAGTTCAGGACAGGGAGCTTACCCTCCGAGTCTTCACAAGCCCCGGCAGGAGATAAGACCTGGTCCAAGTCGTGGTAACCCAGACTGGTGGGAGATAACGGGTGGGGGGGGTGTGTGTCAGCCCAGGGCTACAGCCCCCGGGGAAGAGTCTTCAGCTGGGGAGACCCTTGAGCGAGGTTTTGAAGGACAAGTGAGGAGTCACTGTCACCACCCTCATTACTAGCCAAAAATATCCCGTGATCGACGCAGCTGCTTAGGATTCCCAAGGCCTCACTAGCTCCTCCCACAAATGTTCCTCGGTTGAAAACCATGGGCTCAGAGAAGTTAAGGGACCTTCTGGATGTCACACAGCCAGGGAAGGAAGGGCTGTGGCCCCTTACACCAGTTTCCTGAAAAGACAGCCCAGAAACCAGAGGGCTGTCTGGAAGCAGCAGATCCATGCTGTCAGGCAATGAGGGAAGCCTATTAGATGCCTGGGAGCCAGTGGAGAGGGAAAATAAAAGGTGTGTCCTCTGCCCCCCAAGTCACCGCCTTCCCCAAACGCCCCCTCTCACCCCTGCCATCCCCAGCCTGGCAGCCCTGGCCACAGACCCCATCCGGGAGAGACTTGCCAGCCTGGATGACCTAGGCACTGGATCTAGACTTCAGTTCACTGTGTGACCGAAGATGAGTGTCTTACTCTCTCTGAGCCTCTGATGCTACATCTGTACAACCACCAAGTCGGAGGAGACAAATCAGGGCCCTCCCTGGTGGCTGACCTTGTAGAAGGCTCCTGAAATTCCTCCTAGTTCTATGCTTCCCAGGTGGCACTAGTGGTAAAGATTCCACCTGCCAATGCAGGAGACGTAAGAGACGCGAGTTCAATCCCTGGGTCAGGAAGATCCCCTGGAGGAGGGCTTGGCAACCCACCCCAGCATTCTTGCCTGGAGAATCCCATGGACAGAGGAGGCTGGCGGGCTACAGTCTATAGCGTCGCAAAGAGTCAGACACGACTGAAGTGACTTAGCAGCAGCAGCCCCGGTCTGGAGCCCCGCCTCTCCCCCTCCCCCAAGGCCCCTGCTGAGTGGTGAGATTCTCCCTTCCCCAGGTCACTAGCTCACCTGTCTGTGTCCCAGGGCTGCTCTCCTAAATTCCACTCGAGTGCAGGGCCCAGACCTGATGGAGCGTAGCGGACAGTCCCTGAGCTCACCGCCAGGAACACAGGACATTTTCCTCGGGCCGGGCACTCAGCAGGCTTCTCCGTGGGGTCCATGGCTGGAGGGCCAGACCAAGGGTCCCTCTGGAGTCGGCTGGGCAGGGAGGTGGCAGGAGCCTTCTCCCCACCCCCAGGCTGAGGCTCACACTAACCTTTGCTATCTCTGAGGAGCAGCGGCCTGTGAGGGAGGTGCCTCTCCGACAGGCCTCTATCTCCTTAAACCCAGTAATTATTAACTCCCATGGCTCAGCGGGCAGTGGACGATGCCGGGCTCTCCTCCCAGGGAAGGTGAGATACCTCAAAGGGAGGCGGGAGCCTCACTCTGGCGTGCCCAAGGCCCCAGACTTTTCCAAGGCCCGTGGCTGGGGCAGTCTGTCCCCTCCCCACCCAGGTTGGCAAGTTGGAAAGAGCTTGTCCAGCCCTGGCCCTGCCACTGGCTGGCTCTGTGGCCTCGTGTAACACCGCCGCCACCCTGGCCTCCCTGTGGTCCCTGCCCTCAATATCCCCTTAAAACTTTTGTGTGTTAGTCACTCAGTTGTGACCCCGTGGACTGTAGCCCGCCAGGCTCCTCTGTCCATGGGATACTCCAGGAGACAATACTGGAGTAGGTTGCCATTCCCTTCTCCAGGGGATCTTCCCAACCCAGAGATCGAACCCAGGTTTACTGCATTCAATTCAGTTCAGTTCAGTCGCTCACTCGTGTCTGACTCTTTGTGACCCCATGGACTGCAGCACACCAGACCTCCCTGTCCTTCACTATCTCCCGGAGCTTGCTCAAACGCATGTCCATCTAGTCGGTAATGCCATCCAACCATCTCATCCTCTGTCATCCCCTTCTCCTGCCTTCAATCTTTCCCAGCATTAGGATCTTTTCAAATGAGTCTGTTCTTCGTATCAGGTGGCCAAAGTATTGGAGTTTCAGCTTCAGCATCAGTCCTTCCAATGAGTATTTAGGATTGATCTTCTTTAGGATAGACTGGTTTGATCTCCTTGCAGTCCAAGGGACTCTCAAGAGTCTTCTCCAACACCACAGTTCAAAATCATCGATTCTTTGGTGCTCAGCTTTCTTTATAGTCCAACTCTCACATTCATACATGACCACTGGAAAAACCGTAGCCTTAACTAAATGGACCTTTGTTGGCAAAGTAATGTCTCTGCTTTTTAATATGCTGTCTAGATTGGTCGTAGCTTTTCTTTCAAGGAGCAAGCGTCTTTTCATTTCATGGCTGCAGTCACCATCTGCAGTGATTTTGGAGCCCTAAAAAATAAAGTCTGTCATTGTTTCCATTGTTTCCCCATCTATTTGCCAAGAAGTGATGGGACCGGATGCCATGATCTTCATTTTTTGAATGTTGAGTTTTAAGCCAACTTTCTCGCTCTCGTCTTTCACTTTCATTAAGAGGCTCTTTAGTTCTTCTTCACTTTCTGCCACAAGGGTGGTGTCATCTGCATTGTGGGCAGACTTAACTACCAACAAAAGGGACCAGTCAGTGTAGCAGTTAGGAGGAACACAGACCTGTAGTCAGACAGGCTGGATTCAACCACTTCCAGACATTTGGGCACTTGAGCCTCACCGTGCCTCTGTTTCCCAAACTATGAAATGAACCCGCACTCTCTAAGGCACACCAGGCCAGCTGCTATTGCCTAGACATGGCCTGTACGCCCCTCCTTCCCACTATCCTCACCGTATCCCCTTCTCTGCAGCCTCTACTCCATCGTAGCCCTCTCTGATAAACTTCTTTCTTTTGCTCATATCCCCTCCTCCAGGAAGCCTTCCCCTCTGGATTGCTTTTTCCTCTGAAGGCACTGGACTGGAGCCCTCAGACACGTGGTCCCCCTTGTGTCATGACAAGTGTCCCAGGGTACCATCAGACACCCCTACAGGAACTGAGTGACCCCATGGGCAGAGGCTGGCCTGCACTCATCACCAAATCCTCAGTGGCCCTTTGCCTGGCACACAGTCAACCTCAATCCACCCATGCGATGGTTTGAATGTTCCATCTTATCTCATTTGGCCTGAATTCTAATCTGGAGTTCTGCCATTCCCTGGCTGTGTGACCTTGGGCATGTCACTTAACCTCTCTGGGACTCAGTTCTCACAGCTATAAAATGGGGACAACTCTCCCCTGTGAAGTTGTGAATATCAGAGAAGATAACATTCAGATAACTTCCCTGGTGGTCCAGTGGCTGAGACATCAAGCTTCCACTACAGGGGGTGTGGGTTCAATCCCTGGTAGGGGAACTAAGATACTGCATGCTGTATGGTACAGCCAAAAAAAAAAAAAGAAGAAGATAACATTCATGAGATGTCAGCCACAGTGGAGACTGAGTTTCCTGTTGCCTTCTTCCTTGCTTTCCCTCTTCTTTCCTGTTAGCCCCTGAGTTCCTGCTGGGAGAAGCTGCCAGTTCCTGACTAGCAGTCACACCCCGCCTGCCCTGTGGATGGATAACAATATCTCCCACTCAGGCTCTGGGCTTCGAAGCTCTCTCAACTTAATGTGAACCAGATGCTGGCCTTTCTTTCCTGGCAGTGAATTTTCCATGGCCTGCTCCCAACCCCTTCCTGTTTTTGCCTCTCACTGATCCCCCTGCTAAATTCTCCCGTGCTTCCACCTTCCTCTGCAGGGCAACCTCTGGGCCCACCTGGAAACAATTAATGAAAAACAGGATGTGTGAAGGAAGGGGAGGGGGTTGCCTCTCCATCACCCCGACATGGCAGGGGACGAAGGGGCTGAGCCTGGCTGGTGACAGAGTGTACAGGCAATGGTCCCACTCTGCCAAGTCCTAGCCATCCTCTCTGAGGGGAAACCGAGTCAGAGTTGTTCTGGGGATTGTCGAGAAAAGTCTTGCCACTTTCTAGACTTTTAGGCACAGCTGGCACTGCAGGGAGCAGCTATGAGGACCTTGTCCTTGGCCGTGACTTAGGAAAATCAGAGGCAGAAGAAGCCCCAAAGCCCCTCCTGTTGTAGGTGAGGAAACTGAGGCTTGGAGACTCGTCCCGGGTCACTGGTGGGTCAGACCCAAGAGGCAGCCAGGTCTGGGGCTGCTTGCCAGGAAAAGCTGTTGTCCTAAGGCTGCTCTCTCGGTGTCGTGTAGTGACTGCCTGCCCTTCCCCCGGCCAACGCACCGAGCCCAGTCACGAGGGGACGCTCACGAGGCTGCCAGAGCCCGCTGCCACCTCCCAGGGCGAGGTGGCCTCACGCACCTGGATCCTCCCTGCCAGGGGAAGAGCATTGCCTGACTTCTTCCTTCCAGTTTAGCAGGAGGGCGTGTTGGGGGCTCTTGATCCTCTTGGCCCCGCGAACCCCCATAAAACAACCCATGGGCTGGCCCTCCGAGTGAGAATGCAGCCATTTCCATGAAAACAACAGCCCGATGGCTCTGAGAGCCTGGCTCTGGCCCCTCCCTCCACCAGCTGTGCAGAGTGTTTGGACAACTGGATGGAATATTTTGCAGGGAGAGTCCTCCCCAGATCCCTGAGCTCAGATTTCAAGAGGAGGGGAAAGAGAGGATGCTGGCTCCAGAAAGAGGCTCAAGAGGTCATTTGTGGGCTTGGAGGCCCCCCCGCCCAGGCCTGACCAATACCGCTGCCCGCCCAGCCCCCGTGTGGTGGGGAGCTGGAGTCAAGCCCCTAGGGGAAGGACAGGACAGAGGGTGGAGGCAGCAGAATGGTGTCAGAGGTTTGCTGGGGCCAGTCGGGTGAAGTCAGGCCCGGGGGACAGTCTGGGCTCAGGGAGTGGCCGGGCCAGGACAGCGTTTTGATCCCACGACCACGATCGGTCCACCTACCACCACCCCCACTTAACAGATAGGGCGGTTGGGGCCCAGAGTGGGAGACGCTTATCCCAGGGGACTCAACATGCTGGGTATAGAACTGGGCTGGAACCCAGGGCTCCTGACCCTAAGCTCACTCTTTTCACTGTCCAGCCTGTCCCCATCCTCACCCCCAACCCCCAGCACACGCACACACCCCAGCCAGTGAATTGTCATCCTTGCTCTCCCCAAACAACACAGGCAAAATAACCTACTTGAGCACAGTCCTGTAGGTTCACGAAGAATACACAGACACTGAGCTCCCCACCAGCCGAGAGTGGCACTAACCCATTGTGAATAAGGGGGGGAGGCCTTGAGAGCCAGGGTTCCTGTGCCACCTCCTGCTCTGGGCTTAGAGCTCCCCCCAGGTCTCCCACTGCAGTTGCCCAGGCCTTCCAGAGCCCCTTGAGAAGACACACAAGTTCTAGACCCAACTGTCAGGAAGATAGTCTGAGCCTCAGTTTACCCACCTTAAAATTGGGAGGATTGCCCTTGCTCTGCTTGACTCAGCATCATCCCAAGTGCTGATGGTGAGGGGCAGAGCGCATTGGGCGGGGGAGTGGGGGAAGGGTCCTTTTTGGAGACTTAAATATCTCCTAGGGATAAAACCGCTGAAATTCACAAGTCCCACCAAGGTGCCTGGAGGCCTGAGCTGGATTACTTGAGGTGGAACCTGTTTGCCCACTCCATGCTCCCGAGCAGGAAAGCTCAGGCTATCTAATGGAATTAAAACCAGCCAAACCTTGAGGGCTTCCCTGCTGGCTCAGCGGTAAAGAATCTACATGCAATCAATACAGGAGACTGCCTGCAGTGCAGGGGACGAGGGTTTGATCCTTGGGTCGGGAAGATCCCCTGGAGAAGGGAATGGCAACCCATTCCGGTATTCTTGCCTGGGAAATCCCTTGGACAGAGGAGCTTGGCTGGCTACAGTCCATGGGGTTGCAAGAGTCAGACATGACTTAGTGACTAAATCACTACCACTACCACCAACCTTGATGGACAAATATGATTGGAAGAGAGTATGACTCCAGGGCAGCTGGTGCCTCCCTTTTGAAATGGCTGCATGTGAGATGGAGACTATGCTTGGATCTTTGACTTCATGATATCAGACTTAGTTCACCCTGGCAGCCACCCATGTGCTCATTTCACTGCATTCTGTCTGCATTTTAAAGAGCACTCCCTGGTGGCTCAGATGGTAAAGAATCTTCCTGCAAAGTAGGAGAGCCAGATTTGATCCCTGGGTGGGCAAGAAGAATATCCTGGAGAAGGAAATGGCAACCCACTCCAGTACTCTTACCTGGAGATCCCATGGACAGAGGAGGCTGGAGGGCTACAGTCCATGGGGTTGCAAACAGTTGCATGTGACTGAGCGACTTGCACATTTTAAAGTTGAAGAACTGAGATCTGGAAAGGTTAAAGGGTTTGGCCATAGTGAACAAGGGGAGGAGCTAGGGTTTTCATCCAAATTTGTCTGATTCCAAAAGACTTCCCTGGTGGTCCAATGGTTAAGACTCTGAGCTCCCCACGTATTGGGCACAGGCTCGATTGTCGGGATCTAAGATCCCACATGCCTTGCAACCAAAAAACCAAACCAAAAGAAAACATAAAACAGAAGCAATATTGTAGCAAATTCCATAAAGACTTTAAAAACCGTCCACACTGTACAGCAACTAAGCCCATGCGTCACAACTGCTGAATCTGTGTGCCACGACGACTGAGACCCACGTACCCTAAAGCCTGTGCTCCACAGCAAGAGAAGCCACCGCAATGAGAAGCCCCAGCAGGGCAGTGAAGAGTAGCCCCCACTTGCCTCAACTGAGAAAGCTTGCACAGAGCAATGAAGACCAATGCAGCCAAAAATAAATAAATAATATTTTTTAAAACCTTAAAAACTGTCTACATCAAAAAAAAAAACACTGGGAACCGAATAAATGTGCTTGTTCATTCAACAAATATTTAATAAGCACTTGTGCTGGATACTGGGGAGATATTAGTGGATGTATAAAGTTTTTGCACTCCTGCAGAGTATACAGTTTGGGGAGGGTGTATAGAGCGATTCAGATATCTAAGTTTTTTAGACACTATGTGACAGGTACAAGGATGGGAAGTATATTGAGGAACTCCTAGACTTGGGGCCTGGGAAAGAGTTTATGAGTGGGAGTGAGGGCTATTAAAGGAGATGAATCTGGTAAGGGAGTCAGAGGCCAGGTCACATAGGGCCTTGTAAGCTGGGCAAGGAGTTCAAACTTTGTGTTTGTTTGTTTTTTTTAATTGACCTCACCAAGGAGCTTGTGGGATTTTGGTTCCCTGACCGAATATCGAACCCAGGCCCTGGCAGTGAACGCACTGAGTCTTAATCACTAGACCACCAAGGAATTCCTAAGGAGGTCAAGCTTTATACTTCAGGAAAAAAGGGAGTCATCGAAGGGTTTAAGCAGCAACGTGATGTGATCAGATCTACAAGTCCAAAAGATGGCTCCTTTGGATGTGTGTGGAATGGACTGGAGGATTTCTGCTTTTCCTCATATGGTGGACTTAGAGCAGTGAGGAATTTTCTTGCTATAGAAGAAGAATATCCTGCAAAGAGAGGCCATGATTCCTTGAGGCCCTGTTGTCTTCCAAGATCTCCAAAACCACTCCCTGACCCCAAAAGAAAGTTAGAGTAAGGAGGTTAGGGAGAGGTAGGGGAGCTGGATCTCAAACAAGGAGGACTGAAGTTGGTGGCACCCTCTGGCTCCTGGCAGAAATAGACGCAAATGTCCTTTGGAGCGAAGTGTCCAGTTTTAAGTATGAAGGATCCATTCGTTAATATCAAGCAAAGAGCTCAGGATCAGCGATCACCAGCGCAGAAGGAGGCTAGTGCTAAGAGTGGGAATCAGGATAAACAACGTAACAGAGTTAGATGCTATGAACTCCAGATGTTCAGGTCTTACATACAGTATAGGAAGGCTGTGTATGAACTTCAGATAAACAACAAGAGATCATCAAAGAGAACGAAACAGATTTTTGAATGACCAGAGGAAGTCTAGATATAGATATATATGCGTGCGTGCATACTAAGTCGCTTCAAGTCATGTCCGACTGTCTGCAACCCTATGAACTATAGCCCACCAGGCTCCTCTGTCCACAGGATCCTCCAGGCAAGAATACTGGAGTGGGTTGTCATGCCCTCCTCCAGGGGATCTTCCCCACGCAGGAATAGAACCCGCTTCTCTTAGTCTCTTGCATTGGCAGGAGGGTTCTTTACCACTAGCACCAGCTGGGAAGCCCCCTAGCATTGGTAGTAAAGGCTAAAACATGAAGTTCTAGATCAAAGCTGACTGAGAAGCAATTAGGTGCCTGTCTCCCCTCCCTTACTTCATGCCACTGAGCAAATTCCCCTGAGTCTAGCATAAGACTGGAAATTTGTTTCCTAGAGATGGTAAAACAGAGACTTTGCATCAGTAGTTGACTGAGGGGATTAAGTGACTGCATACAAGTTAGAAACTGACACTCCACCCTCCACCTCCCCAGTCCTCTTCCCTTACCTGGCAGTCAGAACCCGGGCAGTCAGATTTTTACCCTCCAGGCAGCAGGTGGGATGAGCCTTCCCTGGGAACTCAGGCCAACCCAAAAGAGGACTAAAGACCCTAAGATTAGTGTTATCCATGAAATGCCCCATCAGGACACCATACTGGGAAGGTCAAAGTCAACATGCTTAGAGCTTCCCATCAATTTTTAAGCTCTCATTCTTAATGATGAGCAAACAGCCAAGAACTCTTAGACAATGAAGGAGAACCTCCAACATGAAGGACATCAAGCCTAGTAAGCGGAAAGAAAGCACTTGCAAGAAACGGAGACTCTGAGAAGGAAAACGAAACAAACAAAGACACAAAAAGCAAAACCCGGCATTAATATCCCTCAGAGAAAGAAAACGGTATTGCACTCACGAGATAAGAACATGAATTTATAGACATGAACATTGAGAGAACAAAAAGAAATCTTGGAAATTATAGTGTTTTAAAAATATGATGGCAGAAATTACAAATTCTGAAGAAAGGTTGAGGGAATACCCACCCACCCCCCCCAAATAAAGAAGTTAAAAATATTAGAAAATTCAGGGAGAAATTTAGGAAGCTCAACATCTGCATTATGAGGATTCCAAAAAGAGAGAAGAGAAGAAAATGGAGATAGAGAATGAAATAAATAATTTAAAATCGTTTTCCAAATTGAAGTATATGATTTTTCAAAAAGGCCCACATTGTGCCGAGTCAAGTCGATGAAAGTACCAAGATACATCAGTGTACATTTTCGGGAAACTGAGGACAAAAAGAAAATCTTACAAATTTCCAGAAACACAAAGATAATCACAATGAAGAACCTAGAATCAGAATGGATTTTTGACTTCTCAAAGGCAATAGCAGAAGCAAGAAAACAAGGGAGAAAAATGCCTTCAAAAGTCTGTGCGTTCTTAGTCGCTCAGTTGTGTCCGACTCTTTGCGACCCTATGGACTGTAGCCTGCCAGGTTCCTCTGTCCATGGGGACTCTCCAGGCACGAATATTGGAATGTGTTGCCATTCCCTCCTCCAGGGGATCTTCCCAACCCAGGAATCGAACCCAGGTCTCCCACATTGCAGGCTGATTCTTTATCATCTGAGCCACCAGGGAAGCCCTCAAAAGTCTGAAGGAATATTATTTCCAACTTAGAATTCTATGCCAACTAAATTATCATGCCGCATATACAAGGTCTCAAAAAATTTCACTTTCACCTACTCTTTCTCAAAAACCCCTGAAGGGGACTTCCGTGGTGGTCCAGTGGCTAACACTCCACACTCCCAATGCAGGGAGCCCAGGTTCAGTCCCTGATCAAGGAACTGATCCCACATACTGCAACAAAGGTTGAACATCTTGTGTGCTGCGAGACCCAGAACGGGCAAATAAATAAATAAATATTTTTAAAAAAGAAAAGAACCGCTGAAGGATGCACTCCGATAAAAAGAGGGGGAAACCAAGAAAAAAATCCTGTAGGTCAGGAGACTGGAAAGCCAACACAGGACTGAAGGGAAGGGAACATTCAGGATAATCATGAGGACAGATGCTGGGATCTTGTGACAGCAAAGATGACCATCAGACCAAACCAGAAGAAAGAAGATCCCAAACTGGTATGTTAAAAGTAGTCATTACCATGCCTTCTGCCACTGTCCCACCACTTTGAACTCAAGAACTATTACGGGGTATGTGCCATTAAAACAGAAGAGTAAAACCATAAGAAAGAAATACAGAGGATACAGGAAAACAAGGACTCTGACTAGGAGAATGAGTAAGATTGTTCCAAGGACAACAGCAAAGTCCCGGGACAATGGCTATGCAGCAATATGGAGAGTAACCAGCTTAGGAAGAGGTGAAAAATGGTCACTAGGAATAATGTCTCCAGGGAAAAATCACTGGAATGGATAGATTAACTGATGTGATTGAAAATACTGAAAGGTGTGGGAAGAATTAGCAATAGGTACAAATAAATCTGAAAAAAAATTTAAAATGACAATTACTAACTTTAAGGAAAACTAACAGCACTAAATATAATTGTTTTAGTGCTCAGCTATGAATAATATTTGAGTAGGCATAAAAAATATTAGTGCCAAATCTTCACCTAAATACTGACTTTTTTAACCCATGGTGATATCAAAGAATCGAATTCTCCTCTATTAAATAAGGGGGCTTCCCAGGTGGCTTAGTGGTAAAGAATCTGCCTGCCAATATAGGAGATGCAGTAGTCAGGAAGATCCCCTGGAAGAGGAAATGTCAGCCTCCTTCAGTGTTCTTTCCTGGAGAATCCCATGGACAGAGCAGCCTGGCCATCTACAGTCCATGGGGCTGCAAAGACTCAGACACGACTGAGCAGGTACACAGTAAACACTACTAAATAAGAAGTCAAAAGATTAAACAATTAATAAAAAACTGTCAGTATACACATGTTATTTAGCAAAATGAAAATATGTAAATTCCAGAAGTAACATCTAGTAAAAAGACAAGCCATAAAATACATAAAATCATTTATTAGAAAAATAGGACAGATGTGAACATGCATTTCAAGGAAGAGGCATTACAAATGGCCCATAGGACTTTGAAAAGATACTCAAGCCAAATCATCAGTAATCAGGGAAATTCAAATAAAATCACAATAGAGCACTACCTTATACTCAATAGGATTGGTAACAATGAAGAAATCTAATTATACCAAATGATGAACAAAATGGGAATCCACAGAAACTATAGTGTTTATAGGAGTGTAAACTGGTACAACTCAAACACATTTGCACCAGGAAACATGTATCAATACAAGATTGTTCCTAATAGCAATTCAAATGCCCAATGAACAGAGACTGGATAAATGCACTGTGTTATCATATTAGCATCCTATAGCAACTATAACAAGCTACAGAGGCTTTAAATAACAGAAATTTGTTCTTCCACCATTCTGGATGCAGGAAGCCCAAAATTAGTATCTCTGAACCAAAATCAAGGTGTCAGTAGGTCTATGCTTCCTCTGGAGGTTGTAGGGGAGAACTTGTTCCTTGCTTCTTCTGGCTTATGGCTGTTGTTGTTCAGTTGCTCAGTCGTGTCCGACTTTTTGTGACCCCATGGACTGCAGCACACCAGGCTCCTCTGTCCTTCACTATTTCCCGGAGTTTGCTCAGACTCATATCCATTGAGTCGGTGATGCCATCCAACCATCTCATCCTCTGTTGTCTCCTTTTCCTCCTGCCTTCCATCTTTCCCAGCATCGGAGTCTTTTCCAATGAGTCTGTTCTTCGCATCAGGTGGCCAAAGTATTGGAGTTTCAGCTTCAGCATCAGCCCTTCCAATGAATATTCAGTGTTGATTTCCTTTAGGATTGGCTGGTTTGATCTCCTTGCTGTCCAAGGGACTCACAAGAGTTTTCTCCAGTTCCACAATATGAAAGTTTATGGTGTGGCTGGCATTTCTTCTCTTGTGATCTCACCACTTCTCCACCATCATCTCATGGCCTTCTCTTGTCTGTGTCAAGTCTCCTTTTTCCTCCCTCTTATGACACACATGATTGCGTTTAGAGCTCACCTTGATAACCCAAGATAATCTTCACCTCTCAAGATCCTTAACTGAATTGTATTTGCAATCATATTGTTACTCCCTATAACACTAATAGGTTTCAGGAATTAGAATCTTTGGGGAAAGCGAGGCATTTAAGACCCTTGCAGAATCTGCCCTCTGGCCCCAAAAGATTCTTGTTTTACACAAGCAAAATACATTTACCCCATCTCAACATCTTCAAAAGTCTTAACCCATCAAAATATCGACTCAAGTCCAAATTCTTGATATATAATCAGTTCAAAATCCCTAATCTCATCATCTAAACCCGGCATAGGTGAGTCTCTGGGTATGATTTATTGTGGGGAGAAAATTTCTCTCCGTCTCTGAACATACGAAACTAGAAATAAGTTGTCTGTTCCCAAAGTACAGTAGTGGGACAGGCACAGTATAACAGTTACAGGCATTCCTATTCCAAAAGAGAGGAAATGGAAGAGACAAAGGGCAAATTTCATTCATTTTTCCCAAGGCCTAGGACATCCGTGGCTCAGATTTCTGAGCCTGAGGCTCTTCTTTTTGAGTCATTCTTCCTTTTTCTTAATGGTAAGTGCATGGCTGAAGCTGAGTAGTCTTGTAAACCTATTTCCTGCCAGTAGAATTTTGGGAGTACAACAGCCTTCCTTTATTTCATTGCTCCTTCCAGTTCAAGTTGGAGCATCTCTGCTGGTATAACATTCTTCAAGGACTCGTGTGTCTCCTTTGTATGTCACAGAGACTCACATCATTAAATAAGAGTCCCCCACAGATCTTTCCTGGAAAATATCATCTCTTATTTCTGACTTCTGCTGAGATTTTTGAGAGGATCCATGGGTCATAAACCTAATATTCTTAACACTAGCAGAAGGCTGTCCAACCATATCTATGGCCTGCTCTCTAGAGCAGTTTTCTAACAGTAAATCACCTAATTTTAGTATTTTTTGTAACTTGGATAGGCTCCAAGTTTCCAAAATCATGATGTACTGGTTCCTTTTTGCATAACAGTTCTCTTCTCAATATCTTTTTCTTGTCACATTTTACTGTAACCAGCAAAAAGAAACCAGGCCACATCTTTTAAAGTTTTGCTTCAAGATGGGCTCAATCACTTAAAAGTGCTGCTTCCACCACTGTAAGACACAATTCATCTAGACTTTTGCTACTGTATAACAGAGATCATCTCTCCTTCAGCTTCCAGGTACATTTCCCTCATTTTGTAAAGAATCCGCCTGCCAATTCAGGAGACATAAGAGACATGGGTTCAGTCCCTGGGTCAGGAAGATCCCCTGGAGGAGAGCATGGCAACGCACTCCAGTATTCTTGCCTGGAGAATTCCCATGGACAGAGGAGCCTGGTGGGCTATAGTCCTTGGGGTGGCAAAGAGTTGGACATGAGTGAAGTGACTTAGCATGCGCTGGCAGAGACTCAAACATTCATCTTTCTACCAACAGTTCGTTCAAGGCAATCTAGGCTTCTTTCTATCATGCTTCTCAAAATTCTCCCAGTCTCTGCCCATTATCCAATTCCAAGGCCATCTCCACATGTTCAGTTGTCTGTTACAATAGCACCCCACTCTCCGTTCCAGAAATCTCTATTAGTTTCTATGGTAACTGTAACAAATTACCACAAACTAGGTGGCTTTAAGCAACAGAAATTTATTTTTCACCATTTTGGAGGCCAAAATTCCAAAATTAGCATGAGTGGGCCAAAATCAAAATGTTGCTAGGTCTGTGTTTCTCTGGAGGGTCTAGAGGAGAATCTGTTCCTTACTTCTTCCAACTTCTGGAAGTGGCTGCAGGCACTTGTTGGCTTCACTCCAGTTTCTGCCTCCATTGTCACATTGCCTTCTCTTCTGCACAAGTCAAATTCCTGCTTCCTCCCTCTTTATTTATTTATTTGGCTGTGTCCGGTCTTAGTTGCATCATATGAAGTTTCTCTAGTTGCCCCAAGGCAAGTGGGATATTAGACTCCCGACCAGGGATCAAACCCACATCCCCTGCATTGCAAGGTCGATTCTTAACCACTGGACGACCAGCAAAGTCCTTCTTCCTCCCTCTTAGAAGGACGCATTTGATTGCATTTAAGGCCCACTCTGATAATCCTGATAACCTCCACATACCAAAATCCTTACCTTAATCATATCTGCAAAGACCCTATTTCCATACAAGGTAATATTTACACGTTTCTGGGATTAGGACTCAATATCTCTGGATGGATATTTTTCATCCTATCAGAGTTATATTCTTACGATGGAACATTATATGCCAGTAAAAAGGAATGAATACTTATGTGACTTATTTCTCTATCTTCTAGAATGTAAACTCCTTAAGGCCAGAGTCTTGTTTTATTCATTGCTATACACTCAGTTTCTATAAAGTGACAACCAGGTGAATGGTATCCAATAAATATTTGCTAAATGAACTACTAAAATGGATAATTATGAAGAATATGCAGGTAAATACAAATGCTTGTTGTATAATATTAAGTGAAAAATGCAAAGTTTATATACCAAATAATTATTTTTATGTAAAAATATTCTGTGTTTAAAAAAATAAAAGACTGGGGAGGATGTCAGTGAAAATGGAATAGGGAACTCCAAGAGTCCATTCCTTCACAAAAACAGCTAATAAACTGGCAAAACTGTCAGAATCAGTTTTATCTGAACTCTAGAAGCAAACTGTTTGGAGTTTATAATAGGGGTTAATTGAGCTTCTAGGATGTGTAGATTATGCCTTGCATCAAATTGAGATTTTCATCCATTATTTTCTTCAAATATTCTTTTCCCCAATTTCTCTTCTACCTTTCCTTCTGGGATTTCCATTGTGTATATGTTAGTTTTCCTGTTGATGTTTCACAGATTAGGTTCTATTCATGGTAAAAGGCCCAGACCAAGAAGAGAATCCTTAAAGCAGCAAGAGAAAAGTGACTAATCACATGCAAGGGAATCTCAATAAGACTAATAGCTGATTTTTGATCAGGAACCTTGGAGGTCAGAAGGTAGTGGGATAAGTTTTGAAAGGAGCAGGGGAAAAGGTCAATGAGGAATTCTGTATCTTGTGAAACTATCCTTTAGGAATTAAGAACACATTCCCAGGACTTCCCTAGCGGTTCAATGGTTAAGAATCCACCTATCAATGCAAAGGACACGAGTTCGATCCTTACTCCGGGAAGATCACAAATACCTTGGGGCAACTAAGCCTGTGTGCCATAACTACCGAGCCTGTGCTCCACAACTACTAAAGCCTGTGCACCCCATAGCCTGTGCTCTGCATCAAGAGAAGGCACCAAAATGAGAAGTCCATGCACAGCAAGCAAGAGTAGCCCTGTTCATCATAACTAGAGAAAGTCCACACAGCTTTCTGATGGTCCAGTGGACAGGACTTTGTGCTTTCACTACTGAGGGTCCACGTTCAATCCCTGCTCAGGGAACTGAAATCCCACAAGCTGTGTGGTATGGCCAAATAAATAAATAAATTAAATAAAAACACATATAATCTAACAATACGCTGTCTATAAGACTTACTCTAGCTCAATCAACTCAAGTAGGTTGAAAGTGAAAGGAAGGAAAATATATTCCGGAGACTAACAACAACAACAACAAAGAGATGAAGTGACTGTAACTAATAGAAAAAATAGACCTTAAGGCCAAAATTATATTGAGAGACATTATATAACAAAAGAAGGCTCAATCCACCAAGAAAATATAATAATTATAAACATATATTCATTTAACTTCAGAGCCCCAAAATATCTGAGGCAAAACTTGACAGAATTAAAGGGAGAAATAGTTCAACAATAATAAAGGCTTTAATATTTTACTTTCAACAATGGGTAGAACTACAGTTAATCCAGAAAGAATATGGGTTTGTAGTGCATGGGTCCACTATGTGTGGACTTTTTTTTATAAATGCATACTATAGTACTACACAACATGTGTTGGTTGTATCTGTGGATACAATTGTTGTCGTTCAATTGGAAGTCATGTCCAGCTCTTTGCAACCCCAGGGACTGCAGCACACCAGGCTTCCTTATCCTTCACTATCTCCCAGAGTTTGCTCAAACTCATGTCCATGGAGTCATTGATGCCATCCAACCATCTCATCTTCTGTCACCACCTTCTCCTCCTGCCTTCAATCTTTCCCAACACAGGGACTTTTCTAATGAGTCTGCTTTTAGCATCAGGTGGCCAAATATTGGAGTTTCAGCTTCAGTATCAGTCCTTCCAATGAATATTCAGGGCTGATCTCCTTTAGGATGGACTGGTTTGATCTCCTTGCAGTCCCAGGGACTCTCAAGAGTCTTCTCCAGAACCACAGTTCGAAATCCTCAATTCTCAGACCCAGCACTCACCTTCTTTATGGTCCAACTCTCACATCTGTACATGACTACCAGCAAAACTATAGATAGCTTGGTCTATACAGGCCTTCGTTGGCAAAGTGATGTTTCTGCTTTTACAGAGACCCAACTATAAATTTACACACAGATTTTCAACTGCATGGAGAATTGGTGCCCCAACCCTTGCATTGTTCAAGGGTCAACTGTACTGTACAAAAAATAAACAAGAAAATAGAAGATTTGAACAACACTATAAACCAAGTAGACCTAACTCTACCCCAAGGCAGCAGAATAGATATTCTTTTCAAGTGTACAGAAACATTCCCTCAAAGAGACCATATTTATAAAACAAAACAAGTCTCAGTAAATTTAAAAATACTGAACTCATATGAAGTATTTTCTCTGACAAGAATGAAATCAGAAATTAACAAGAAGGAAAACTGAAAATTTTGCATATGTGTGGAAATTATTGTTAATAAACAATATCTTTTGCGACTCTAGCAGTCCAGCAGTTAAGACTTCACACTTTCACTGCAGGGGGTATGGGTTCAGTCTCTGATCAAAGGTCTCACATGCTGCACAGCACAGAAAAAACAAAACACAAAACAAACTAAAAAACCTTTTTTAAGTGCCCAGTGGAAAACAATGAAATCACAAGGGAAATTCTATGGGATACATGAAAATGAAAACTCAGCATACCAAAATTTACAAGATGCTGTAAAAGCAGTTCTCAGAGGAAAAGTTATAGCTCTAAACATCTACATTAAAAAGAAGAAAGATTTCAAATCAATGACCTGAACTTCCAACATTTTTTTATGAACACAAGGAAAATATACTGAATCATGTAACTGAGGATCTGGCAACAGAACTTGCTTCAGACATGGATGATTCAGGGGCGAAGTGCTGTCCTTAAGAATCTATTGTCTTTCTTCTCCTCATCCTGGCTTGACTATATTCTCAGATTGGTGCTCCTTCTTGGTAGCAAGATGGCTATGGAGTCTCCAACCTCATACCTGTTACTCAAAGCCAGCCCTGAATTTCCAAGTTAAGGAACTAGAAAGGGAAAAAGCAAAACGACACCAAAGCGAGCAGAAGGAAAGTGGAAGTCGCTCAGTCATGTCCGACTCTTCGCGACCCCCGTGCACTGAATTCTCTAGGCCAGAATACTGGAGTGGGTAGCCTTTCCCTTCTCCAGGGGATCTTCCCAACCCAGGAATTGAACCCAGGTCTCCCGCACTACAGGCAGATTCTTTACCAGCTGAGTCACAAGGGAAGCCCAAGAATACTGGAGTGGGTAGCCTATCCTTTTCTCCAGCAGATCTTTGCAACCCAGGAATCGAACCGGGGTCTCCTGCATTGTGGGCAGATTCTTTACCAGCTGAGCTACCAGGGAAGAAAATAATAAAGGTTAGAGTGGAAATAAAGGACATACAGGATAGAAAAGCAGCAGAGAGAATCAGTGAAAACAGAAGCACTTATTTGAAAAGAGCAACAATATTGATGAAACTTTTGTTATAGCGAGGGAAAAAAACCCTCCAATTGCTAAAATCAGGGATAAATGGAGGTACATTACTATCACCCTTATGGATATAAACAGGATTATAACAGAATACTGTGAATAATTGTTTATCAACAAATCAGATTACCTCGATGAAAAAAGCAAACTGCTAGGTACAAACGAACTGCTAATACTGACTCAAGAAGAAATGAAAAATTAGAATAGACCTATAACAAGAAATTAAATCAGTAACCAAGAAAAGAAAGTCCAACAAAGGAAAGGATAGGACCAGGCTGCTTCACTGGTGAATTCTCTCAAACATTTAAAAAAGAATTAATACCAAACCTTCTCAAACGCTTCCAAAAAAATAAAGGAATGTGTTTCCTAGTTTATTCTGTCATGCCAGTATTACTTTGATACTAAAGCCAAAGACATCATAAGGAAAGAAATTTTTAAACCAATATCCCTTATGAATATAGATTTTAAAATCCTCAACAAAATACTGAAAAAATTTTCCCTCTTTTTTTTAATTAAATGAAAGATTCCTTAAATTCTAAAATGCATTGCAGTTTTCAAAACTTTCACATTATATGCCTTCATATAATCCCACAGTACCTCCTTTTTTCCCCTACCCCTATGCCCCAAAGCCAATTGACACTTATCCCAAGAAAACAAGTGTGGTTCAACATATGAAAATTAATCAATGTAATATACCATATTAATAAGATGAAGAAATTGATTGATTAGGCTGTGTCAGGTCTTTGTTGTGGTACAGGGTATCTTTCTTTTTCTTGTTTTTTTAAATCATATTTTGCTTCTTTTAAAAACTGTTACTTCTTTTTGGCTGCACTGCATCTTCATTGCAGTATGCAGGCTCTTTCATTGCAGTGCCTGGGCTTCTCTCTAGTTGTGGCAAAGGAGTCCCAAAGTGCCTGGGCTCAGTAGTTGCAGCACTGGGCCACCAGGGAAGTCCTTTGAATTAATTTTTGGCCGAACCATAAGGCATGCGGGATGCGGGATTGCAGCTTTTTTCTCCAACCAGGGGTTGAACCCTCACCCTCTGCAGTGAATGCATGAAGTCTTAACCACTGGACTGCCAGGAAAGTCCCTAAGGGTAAATTTTTATAATCTTGGATTTAGCAATGGTTTCTTAGATATGACACCAAAAACACAAGCAACAAAAGAAAAACTAGGTAAACTAGACTGCCCCAGGTCAGTAAGTGCCCAATATGCTACTGGAGATCAGTGGAGAAACAACTCCAGAAAGACTGAAGAGACACAGCCAAAGCAAAAACAACACACAGTTGTGGATATGACTGGTGATAGAAGCAAAGTCCGATGCTGTAAAGAGCAATATTGCACAGGAACCTGGAATGTTAGGTCCATGAATCAAGACAAATTGGAAAGTGGTCAAACAGGAGATGGCAAGAGTGAACGTCGACATTTTAGGAATCTGCAAACTAAAATGGACTGGAATGGGTGAATTTAACTCAGATGACCATTAGATCTACTACTGTGGGCAAGAATCCCTTAGAAGAAGTGGAGTTGCCATCATAGTCAACAAAAGAGTCTGAAATGTAGTACTTGGATGCAATCTCAAAAACGACAGAATGATCTCTGTTCATAATCCAAGTCTATGCCCTGACCAGTAACGCTGAAGAAGCTGAAGTTGAACCGTTCTATGAAGACCTACAAGACCTTCTAGAACTAACACCCAAAAAAGATGTCCTTTTCATTATAAGGGACTGGAATGCAAAAGTAGGAAGTCAAGAAACACCTGGAGTAACAGGCAGATTTGGCTTTGGAGTACAGGGCAAAGGCTTGAAGCAGGGCAAAGGCTAACAGAGTTCTGCAAAGAGAATGCACTGGTCATAGCAAACACCCTCTTCCAACAACACAAGAGACGACTCTACACATGGACATCACCAGATGGTCAATACGGAAATCAGATTGATTATATTCTTTGCAGCCAGAGATGGAAAAGCTCTGTACAAGAAGCAAAAACAAGACTGGGAGCTGACTGTGGCTCAGATCATGAACTCCTTATTGCCAAATTCAGACTTAAACTGAAGAAAGTAGGGCAAACCACTAGACCATTCAGGTATGACCTAAATCAAATCCCTTGCGATTATACAGTGGAAGTGAGAAATAGATTCAAGTGATTAGATCTGATAGAGTGTCTGAAGAACTATGGAGGGAGGTTAGTGACATTGTACAGGAGACAGTGATCAAGACCATCCTCAAGAAAAAGAAATGCAAAAACGTGAAATGGTTATTTGAGGAGGCTTTACAAATAGCTGTGAAACGAACAGAAATGAAAGACAAAGGAGAAAAGGAAAGATACACCCATTTGAATGCAGAGTTCCAAAGAATAGCAAGGAGAGATAAGAAAGCCTTCCTCAGTGATCAATGCAAAGAAATAGAGGAAAACAACAGAATGGGAAAGACTAGAGACCTCTTCAAGAAAATTAGAGATACCAAGGGAACATTTCATGCAAATATGGGCTCAATAAAGGACAGAAATGGTATAGACCTAACAGAAGCAGAAGATATTGAGAAGAGGTGGCAAGAATACCCAGAAGATCTGTACAAAAAAAGATCTTCATGACTCAGATAACCATGATGGTGTGATCACTCACCTAGAGCCAGACATCCTGGAATGTGAAGTCAAGTGGGCCTTAGGAAGCATCACTGTGAACAAAGCTAGTGGAAGTGAGGGAATTCCAGTTGAGCTATTTCAAATCCTGAAAGATGATGCTGTGAAAGTGCTGCACTCAATATGCCAGCAAATTTGGAAAACTCAGCAGTGGCCACAGGACTGGAAAAGGTCAGTTTTCATTCCAATCCCAAAGAAAGGCAATGCCAAAGAATCTTCAAACTACCATACAACTGCACTCATCTCACACGGTAGCAAAGTAGCACTCAAAATTCTCCAAGCCAGGCTTCAACAGTATGTGAACTGTGAACTTCCAGATGTTCAAGCTGGATTTTAAAAAGGCAGAGGAACCAGAGATCAAATTGCCAACATCAAAAAAGCAAGAGAGTTCCAGAAAAACATCTACTTCTGCTTTATTGACTATGTCAAAGCCTTTGACTGTGTGGACCACAACAAACTCTGGAAAATTCTTAAAGAGATGGGAATACCAGACCACCGGACCCGCCTCTTGAGAAATCTGTATGCAGGTCAGGAAGCAACAGTTAGAACTGGACATGGAGCAACACACTGGTTCCAAATTGGGAAAGGAGTACGTCAAGGCTGTATATTGTCACCCTGCTTATTTAACTTATATGCAGAGTACATCATGAGAAATGCTAGGCTGGATGAAGCACAAGCTGGAATCAAGATTTCTGGGAGAAATATCAATAACCTCAGATATGCAGATGATACCACCCTTATGGCAGAAAGTGAAGAAGAACTAAAGAGCCTCTTAATGAAAGTGAAAGACGAGAGTGAAAAAGTTGGCTTAAAACTCAACATTCAGAAAACTAAGATCATGGCATCTGGTCCCATCACTTCATGGCGAATAGATGGGGAAACAGTGGAAACAGTGACAGATTTTATTTTGGGGGGCTCCAAAATCACTGCAGTTGGTGACTGCAGCCATGAAATGAAAAGACGCTTGCTCCTTGGAAGAAAAGTTATGACCAACCTAGATGGCACATTAAAAAGCAGAGATATTATTTTGCCTACTAAGGTCCATCTAATAAAAGTTATGGTTTTTCCAGTAGTCATGTATGGATGAGAGAGTTGGACTATAAAGAAAGCTGAGCGCTGAAGAATTGATGCTTTTGAACTGTGGTGTTGGGGAAGACTCTTGAGAGTCCCTTGGACTGCAAGGAGATCCAACCAGTTAATCCTAAGGGAAATCAGTCCTGAATATGCATTGGAAGGACTGCTGCTGAAGCTGAAACTCCGATACTTCGGCCACCTGATGAGAAGAACTGCCTAATTTGAAAAGACCCTAATGCTGGGAAAGATTGAAGGCGGGAGAAGGGGACAACAGAGGATGAGTTGGTTGGATGGCATTACCAACTCGATGGACATGAGTTTGAGTAAGCACCAGGAGATAGTGAAGGACAGGGAAGCCTGGCATGCTGCAGTGCATGGGGTTGCAAAGAGTTGGACACGACTGAGCAACTGAACTGAACTGAGACTTCCTCAAAATTTAAAAAATTTTGTGCATCAGAGGACGCTCTCATGAAGGTGAAAAGACAACCAAGAGTGGGAGAAAATATTTGAAAATAATATGAGATACATATATATCTTATGTGTCTAGTATCCGGGAATATATAAAGAACTTTTACAGCTCAACAATGAGCACATCATCCAATTGAAAAATGAGCAAAGGATTGGAGAGACATTTCACCGATGAAAATACACAAATGAGCAGTAAGCACCATTTGTTCAGCATCATTTGTCATTAAGGAAGTGTGAATCAAAACCACAGTAAGATACTACTGCACACCCACTAGGATATATACACTTTTTTCTAAAGTAGTCAGTAGTCCAGTAGTCATTTACGGATGTGAGAGTTGGACCATTAAGAAGGTTAAGCACTGAAGAATTGATGCTTTTGAATTGTGGTGCTGGAGAAGACTCTTGAGAGTCCCTTGGACTGCAAGGAGATCAAATCAATCAATCATAAAGGAAATCAACCCTGAATATTCATTGGAGGGACTGATGCTGAATCTGAAGTTCCAACACTTTGGCTACCTGATGTGAAGAGCAGACTCTTTGGAAAAGACTCTGATGCTGGGAAAGATCGAAGGCAAAAGGAGAATGCGGACAGCAGAGCATGAGATGGTTAGAAAGTATCACCGACTCAATGGACATGAATCTGAGAAAACTCTAAGAGATAGTGAAGCACAGGGGAGACTGGCGTACTGCAGTGCATGGGGTCGCAAAGAGTCAGACCCAGCTTAGCAACTGAAAACCAACAGCAACAGCAACAAAGGAAAATGAAGTGTTGGAGAGGATGTGGGGAAGTTAGAACCCTCATGCAGCACTGGTAGGAGTGTAAAATGGTACAGTCACTGTGGAAAACAGGTTGGCAGCTCCTTGAAAAGTTAACCATGGAATTGCCATATGACCCATCAATTTCACTCTTGGGTACATAGAAGACAGCAGTTAAAAAAAAAAAGCTTGTACATGAGTATACATAACAGACAAAGAATCAAAACAATTCAAATGTCCATCAAGTGATGAATGAGTAAAGAGATTGCGGAATAGCCATACAATTAAATATTATTCAACCCAAAAAGAAATATGCCGATCCATGCAACAAAATGGATGAATCTTGAAAACATTATACTAAGTGAAAGAAGCCAAAGAGAAAAGGACAAGTGCTGTAAGATTCCATTTATATAACATGTCAAGAACAGGCAAATCCACAGAGATAGAAAGCAGGTTAATGGTTGCTAGGGATTGGTTGCTAATGAATGGGAAGTGACTGTTAATGAGAATGAATTTCCATTAGGGATGACAGAAATGTTCTGGAATTAGATACTGGTGATGGTTGAATAAATTAAAAGCTGCTGAAAAGACTAGAATGAAATACATCAAAATGATCCCTTTGGTGATTTTTGTGTTTTTCGCTGCTCTACATTTTCCTGTTTACAATAAGCACGTAGTACGATAATAAATCTCCCTCATCTCTCTCGTCACCGTCTGAAGCTAGCCTCTCAAACTTTCATGTCCACAGAGATCTCCTGTGACCCTGTTAAAATATAGATTCGAATTGAATAGATCGAGGATGGGGCCTGGAAGTTTGCATTTCTAAAAAAAGCTTTCAGGGCTTCCCTGGTGGCTCAGTGGTAAAGAATCTGTCTGCCAGTGCAAGAGACGCAGGTTTGATTCCTGATCGGGGAAGATCCCACATGCCACAGAGCAAATAAGCCCGTGTGCCACAACTGTTGAGCCTGTGCTCTAGTGCCTGGGAACTGAAACCCCTGAAGCCCATACGCCCTAGAACCCTTGCTCCGCAACAAGTGAAGTCACTGCAATGAGAAGCCAGTGCACCACAACCAGAGAATAGCTGCTGCTCCCTGTAATAAAGGGCTATCCTGATAACTCAGTTGGTAAAGAATCCGCCTGCAATGCAGGTGAGACCCCGGTTCGATTCCTGGGTCGGGAAGATCTGCTGGAGAAGGGATAGGCTACCCACTCGAGTATTCTTGGGCTTCCTTTGTGGATAATAATAGTAATTCCCTGCAATAAGAGAAAAACCCGCACAGCAACAAAGAATCAGCACAGCCAAAAATAAAGGTTAATCTCATCTAGAAAAATATCTTCAAAGAAAATAGTAAAACTTCTAAATGATACTGTTGCACCTGGACTGCAGACAACCCCTCCTTCCTTTGAGCAGCCAGGCTCCAGAAGCCAACAGTAGGAAGGAGGAGGCAATGGATGGAGCAATGCACTGCAGCTGAGATGCCAGCATAGAAAGGACCATCGCTTCCGGATGCCCTCCGCCAAGAACCTATGTAGTGCAGGAGTGCAGGACATATTTACACTAAAATTTATCCACTGTTTATCCAAAATTCATATGTCACTGACTGTCCTGTAGTTTTACTTGCTGACTCAGGAGCCCTGGGCTGCATTGAAAAGGGAATGGACCTGGGGTTGCCAGGCAACCTGTGTCCGAGGCTGGTCAAGGCTACTCAAGGCAGCTCACTCAGTGGTCCTGATGGTCCCCGTGGCTTACTCCTCAGCAACCTGCCCTTGTGTCATCCACTCCCACTGCTCTCAGATCTGGCCACCTCCTGAGGAAGGCTCCCCTCAAAGTGGACACACGGACTCAGAGCAGGCTGCCTGGTCCAACCAGGAGGCAGCTCACACAGTTATTACCACAAGAGCTTGGGACCAGGCAGGCTGGGGTTTGAATGGAGACGGGCAGGTTACTTACCTTCTCTCTGGGCTTGACATCCACCTGTCACAGGTGGACAAAGCTTCCTGTTCCCCAGTTCTGATGATGAGCTGAGATCATTTCTAACAAGTACATAGTGCACCGCCTGGGAAGATCCCCTGGAGGAGGGCATGGCACCCCACTCCAGTATTCTTGCCTGGAGAATTCCATGGACAGAGGAGCCCAGTAAGGCTTCATAGAGTCCATAGAGTCGCAAAAAGTTGGGCACAACCGAGGCAACATACAGTCCATAGGGTCGCAAAGAGTTGGACACAACTGAGGTGACAGCACACACACGCGCGCTGCCTGGCACCCAGCAAGCGCCAAAGACATGGAAGAAACCACTGTTTCCTGTTCTTTTTTCCCCCTACAATGCCCAGCACAACCCCAATCTCAGCCAACAGTTAGTGCTTGCTTGTGGAGCTGAACCTCAGGAATCTCCTAGAACAGTGCAGACACACTACTCTGACCTGCCTATATATCTCAGCTCTGACTCTAATTCTCTATGACTCAAGGCACGTCAATTTCTGCCTCTACACTTTGGTTTGTCTACAGCCTGTGAAATTGCTTACATGCCCATTCTACAGATGAGAAAGCTGAGGCTCCTGGCTCATGGGGAATGCCTAACAGCACCTTGTGCTCTCACACCCAGGGCAGTCCCCCTGCGAGGCCCCTCTTCCCCCTCCCCTGCCAATTAGCCCCAATCCTGAGCTGGTGGGTTGGGGGGTGTGCATGGGGTCTGTGCCTCACCTGGCTGACCTCGGGGGGACAGAGTCCATGGGGATGGGGTCAGTCGGAGATCCCAGGGTTCTCCCCAAGGCTGTGATGAGTCCTCTTGCCTTGCATCAGTAGCTGGGCCGGCTCTGGCCTATTCCACGCTATTCCAATGTCATTGACAGGACAGGGCTTGGTAAAGCCGGATCTGAGTTGTCCCGGCCTCTCTGCCTCTCCTGGTCCCTATTGTCTTCCTGCAGTAGCCAGAGCTCATGTGTTCATAGCTGTGACTGTGGAGTCTGTTTGGCCCTTCAGGGATCAGGGCTTCTGGCTCCAGGGTAGAAGTGTTGTCAACTGTCTTGTTTCCAGGCCCCAGGCTGGGAGGATCCCTCCACTCCCCTGTCCAGCTGTGCCAAGACCTCTCCTTTTCTTTCTTGGCTTCTGCCCTGTTCGTACAGTGATTGGCCCAAGAGAGGGGTATGGGCTG
This sequence comes from Okapia johnstoni, assembly GCA_024291935.2. NCBI lineage: Eukaryota > Metazoa > Chordata > Mammalia > Artiodactyla > Giraffidae > Okapia > Okapia johnstoni. The sequence continues at coordinate 9,918,822 of JAGTYA010000026.1, read as the reverse complement.
GCAGGTGCCCTACACAGAGCCTGGAGGCAGCATCCAGGCCTGGCTGACCCACCTCAGGGCCCCCTGCCAGTGCCCCCAGCCAAGCTGGGTCCCCTCCTTCCTGCCCAGCTGAGACAGGGCCTGGGAGGGCACAGTGGCAGGCCCTCTGTGATGCTCCTGTTGCCATGGTGATCCTAGATGAGAAAACCATGGCATTCCACCTCTGGAATCTCCATGCATCTGCCCAGCTCTGCTACATCTGCCCCCAGAAATGGCTCTCTGCTGGGGGCTTTGAAGGCATGGTCTCTATTGCAGTCAGAGTCTCCTCTGTGCATCCCCCATTCCTCAGACCTCTTTTCAATCCCACTATCCTAACCAGTGAGACTTCACTGCTCAGAAACTGACCTCCACTGGAAAGATGACAACAGGTTGGTGGAAAAGGCACAGGATTTAAAATCAGAAGATCCAGTGTCCAGTCGCAACCTGGCTCTTTATAACCATGCTACCTTGGACAAAGCAGGCTTTGAATTTCAGTGTCCTCTTCTGTGTACGATGTGGATAATAATGCCTTACTTAACTGTTCTCAGTAATGCCTCTGTGACTTTTCATGGGCTGTTCCCCTGATATGTAATGCATTTTCATTCTTCTCAACTCAGACAAACTCCTACTCATACTTCAAGACCCAGCTCAAATGCTCCCTTCTCTGTAAAATTTCCGTGACCTCCGTGCACATGGCACAGATATTAGGCCTTGTCCCTCTGTGTTAGAGCTATTTAAGCATTATCCTGGTTTTATGAACCATGAATTCTTTTAAATATTAATTGCTTGTTTATTTTTGGCTGTGCTGGGTCTTCACTGCTTGCACACAGGCTTTCTCTAGTTGCTGGAGGCGGAGCTATTCTTCATCATGGTACGCGGGTTTCTTATTGCAGTGGCTTCTCTTGTTCCAGAGCATGGGCTCTAGATTGTGTGGGCTCAGTAGTTGTGGCACTAGGGCTTACTTACCCCATGGCATGGGGAATCTTCCGGGACCAGGGATTGAACTCACGGCCCTTTCATTGGCCAGCAAATTCTTAACCACTGGGCCACGAGGGAAGTCCAGTCATGAATTCTTGAAGGCAGGAATCGGATCAGGCTCAGTCCTGACTTCAGAAATGGTTTGTTGACTGACTGTGGGATAGAAAGCAGAAGAGACCAACAGAATGCATATGGACCTCATCCTCGCAGGGGTCAATCCTGGGACCTTCGTCCAAGATGGGTTAGGTCAATCAGGGTTCATGGTGGCCTTTCTGTGTGCCTGAGCCATGCCTGCCTGGCTGGGGACATTTACATGACTGAGACCCGGTGGGAAGACCATGACTTATGCCTGGGGTGTGCCTGTCTTAGGAGTGGGGTGTGACCAGGAGCAGCTGCTCATGTGGTGTCTCTGGGGATGTCCTGGGGCAACTCAGTCACCTGGTCCTGCTGCGATTTGGGGCAGATTGCCAAGGAACCCAAGGTTCAGGGAAAGGGAGAAAGGACTCCAGTGTCTCCCGACTCCCTCTCCTGGCTCTGTGGCTGCTGGTCTGGATCAAGGAGATGAAAGTGCCATCCAGTGCCATTTTCACCATCCACACAGACCAGTGAACAGGCTTCCCAGGCCAAAGCCAGCTGGTCAAGGGCGCCCTCCAGTGGCCACCACAGTTGGAGGCAGGAACCTGATTGCACAAAGGCAGATGGTTCATTTATTCCAACCAACACCCAGTGAGCGTCCTCAGGCCAAGTGTGGTGTCAGGCACATGTTTCAATTTTAAATTAAAATTTAATTTTAAATGTTTATTAATCATGTGCTAAATGGAAAGCTCTCTCTCTTGAGTGTTGTCATGTGTAGGTTGGGGAAGAGGGAATACAAGGAAGGAAAACATTTCTCTCACAGCAGGGATCCTCTACCCACACCATCCACTAGACTCACCTGGGGAACTTGCAAAATACCAACCACTGGTCCCCACCCAGACCAGCTGACTCTGGAGGGCAGGGCAGAGGCACCAGGGATTTGTGGATGTTCCCCAGGGAGAGTTAACAGACACAAGAACTCTCTGGTTAGGAGAGTTGACTATAACGTTTTGCATCCAACATTCTCACCTGGCTGCTGAGGTAGGCATTATTGTCCCACTTCACAGATGAGGAGTCTGAGGCTCAGGTAAACCTGCCTCTTTTCCTAGTTCAGTTAAGGACAGCGATGGGAAAGATGTCTCCCACAGCACAAGCAGCAGAGATGCAGTGAATACTCCTCGAAGATGGCCCCTGATCTCTGAAGAGAATCCCTTATAATAGTAATGGCACGATTGTTCACTGTGATTAGAAGAGCACCCAAGGTTGTTGTGGAATTGTGTCTTTTTCCAGGCAAAGAATTATAAAGGCCAGAATGTCTGGCACAAAATCACCTGCAGTCTCAGCATCGTTAACACTGGGGTGGGGTGTGGGGGTGGGTAGGGAAGGGGAAAGTGAAGGAGAGAGGGAGGGGGCAGGAAGGAGTGGGTTTATTTTAAGGCTCAAGGTCACGCTGTAAATCAGGGCTTCAGAATATGTGGTTGGGAGCCCACTGGCATGATAATTCCCCCCGTGCTTGTTAGACATACAGCATCACTCAGGTCTCAGAATCAGGCTCTGGAGAAAGATCCTGAGAAGCCACATATTTAACAAACATTCCAGATTATTCTTACAGCCACCGAAGACCAAGAGCCACTGCTGCTTCAAGCTTTCACTTAATACAAGAGGAGATACCTCCTAGACCCCATCACTTCCAGCAGCTTAGGAGAGTTTTCATATATGGATTGATGTATTAAAATGTACGGAACCAGCTGTTGAGATATTAACCAGCCCTCCTTGGGGACCAGGGCACGCACTCCCCTACTGCACAAGCTGGATGAGAGCCAGCAGCATAAGCACTGCTGTGTCATCCCGCACCAGGCCCTGTCCCCACACAGCAGCCCCCTTGCCCCCCCTTCTCCTTCCATGGCTCTAAAGCAACCTACTAACTGGGCCCTGCCAGCCAGTCACAGCCCGAATAATCTATGATGTCACCAGCAGCCAATCAGAGCTCCTCACGAGTATATGCAGAATTTTGTCATCTCCCTGAGGGGATGGAAGTCTAAAGCAGCGCCATCCTTTTCAGAGAGGGACACTGAGGCCTAGGGAGGAGCAGAGGCCCACCCAGTGTCACCTCCTCAGGTGGCAGAGCCAGGGCTAGAAGCCAGAACTTCTGACTGTGGTCCAGTGCTCTTTCTGGTACCCAAAGTGCTACACAAGCCCACAGGGCCTGGGCAAAGTCTCCCCTCTCTAGACGGCTCCTGGCATCAGAGATAAGGCCCAAGGCCCCCTCTTCCCCACAAGACCTTGCTCTCCTTGCAAGACCTCAGGGATCAGAAACAGACCCCTCAGTTTAGGGCCCAGAGGAAATGGCAGGGTCATCAGGGCCCAAGGTGGAGGAGGTTGCTCTCAATTCCAGCCCTGGTCTCAACCCAACCCCCACCCCCCATCCTCCGGAAGGAATTAGGGAGGCCCTGGCTGAACTGTGCTGCCTGCTGCTTAAGGGGAGATTACGAGGAGGGGGCCAAGACAAGGGCTCCTTTGTGGAAGGCCTCTGGCTTAGGGAGTCAAGTGACCATATAACACACACGTGGACAGTGCCAATCCCTAAGTGTGGGCAGGGGCACTGGCCATAGGACCCCAGAGAGTCCCACCAGTCCTGTGGCCAGACCTTTTGTGGGATCGCCTGACCAGCCAGGAGCCCCAACTGTGAGTAAGGGGTTACCCCAGCAGATTGGGCTGGGGCTCTGAGGGCCATTGGGGTGGATGACCCTGCACATGTGCTTATGGTAGGTACACACAGGTGTGTGGGCACCTGTGTGTCTGTGCAAAGGCCCTGAGGTGGGAGTAACTAACTTAGGGAACACCAGGCACAGAGATGGCCAGTGCGGCTGCACCAGAACAGGTAGGTGGAGAGTGGCCAATCATTGTTTCAGAAAATTTTTTTGAGCACCTCCTATGAGAACTTTCATTGCCAGGAGGGAATAAGCAGTAAACATGCAGATAGCCTGCAAAATATAACTGCGAGTGTAACACAATAAGTGCTATGTAGAAAAATAGAGCAAGGTGAGGAAAAGAGAGGGCTGGTGGTACTAGGATGTTATTTCCAGGTAGGGTGGCTGGGGACATCCTTTCAGAGGAAATGATCTAAAGTGGGAGTGAGCCATACAGTTAGATTAGGAAGAGCATCCCCCAGGAACGAGGATCAGCAGGTGGAAAGGCCCTGGGGTCACCATTCAGTAACGTCTCTACCATCAAAGCTCTATTCTGGGCACTGGGGACAGGGTGGTGGCCAAGGCTGGCCATGTCCCTTACCAGTTCTCACTCCAGGGTAGCTGGCAGAGCTTGGTGGGGGGGCACTGAACATGACGGGCTTAGAACACAGGAAGGAGCCCACACTTAGGTTTTTGGACACTTGTGTTGCTGCCTTTGTAGTACAATTAAAGGGTATAGACTTCTGTGTGTCCTTCACGTCAAGGCTAAGGACAGCCCCTGAGGTCAATTCCCTAGCTTCTTGGAGGATACCTCCCTGCCTCCCTCCCAGGGTCCAGATGGGAGAACTGAGGCCCAGAGCAGGGAAGGGTCACTCATGAATCGTGGACAGACTCTGAAAAGGTCCCTGCTCCCTCCTGCCCACCTCCATCATTATCCCGCTCTGTCTGTCCACCAGGACTCAAGCCCTCCTGCTGCAGCCCAGTGCCTGGCCATGACCGTCACCTACTCGAGCCAAGTGGCCAATGCCCGTTTAGGCTCCTTCTCCCGGCTGCTGCTGTGCTGGCGAGGCAGCATCTACAAACTGCTCTATGGCGAGTTTCTCATCTTTCTGCTCTGCTACTACATCATCCGCTTCATTTACAGGTTCGGGGGGACAAGGGGGACAGCTCCAGAGCTTGGAGCTCTGGGGGCCTCAGCGATCTAGGAGGCCAATGCACAGAGACCTATAAGGCTGAGCTAAGCTTATGGAAAAGCCGTAGGGCCGGGGGCTGGGGACCTGGGGGCTGGGGAGAAAAAAGGAGACAGCCCAGGAGGGAAACGCAGTACAGGTCAGAGCATCTCAGACACACTTTCCTCCATCCCAGGGAGGGGCCTTATCTGGTCCCATCCAGTTAGCCTGTTTTCCTGAATCCCACATGGTTTCTCTCACAGGCCCAGACCATGTTCTTTTTTTCCCCCAATACAAACGTTTATTTAAGCAATATAGCAATATATTCTGTGGTCAATAAAACTATAGAATATATAATAGCATTTTTAATGAGAAAAGCATTAATGATGACAGTGAATTGAAAAATATCAAATACATAAATTTCTCGAGTTCATAAGGATAATACTAATAACAGGGCACATTTGTTTTCTTTGGTTGTTACCAGGGCACCAGTATAGTTTAGAAAATTAGGCTTTATTTTTTAGAGCAGTTTTACGTTAGTAGCAAGACTAAGCAGAAGATACAGAGAATTCGCATATACCCCACCCCCTCCTGCCACACAGATAGCCTTCCCCACTATCAACATCCTACCAGAGAGTGGGACGTCTGTGATAATAGATGAACCCACACTGACACCTCATTATCACCCAAAGTCCACAGTTTACGTTAGTGTTCCTCCTTGGTGATGTACACTCTATGGGTCTGAACAAATGTGTAATAACTTGCATCCACCATTACAGTGTCATACAGAATAATTTCATTGCCCTAAACCCTAAAACCCCCTCTGTGCTCTACCGATTCATCCCCTCACCAGACATTTTTTCAAAGACAAAACACTTTATTTCAACATTTTTTAATATATTATTTTTATTCATTTGGCTGCACTGAGCCTTAGTTGTGGCACACTAGATCTTTAGTTGTGGCATGTGGGATCTAATTCCCTGACCAGGGATCGAACCTGGGCCCCCGGATTGGGAGTGGAAGTCTTAGCCACTGGACCACCAGGGAAGTCCCTCAAGCTGCTTTCAAACAACTGTCTTTTGGATCCTTTAAAAGGGTCAGCAGTGCCTAAAACTGACTCCTTCAGCAGGACCTCACAGAAAACCTCCTGAGGGTTTCTCCTTCAGGCATGGAGCAGAAGCCCCATGGGGATTTGGAGAAAGAAGAGGGACCTGGCTCAGGCCAGAAGAGGGGCCCCAGGCAGGCCAATGAGAGACAGGGAGGAAATGAGGCTGCCACTCTGTTACCCTGGGACTGGCTGGACCTGGGACAGGTCTCAGTCATCTCTTCCTAGTGTACACGTATTTACCCCCAACCACTCCCTCCCGCAGGATGGCCCTCACGGACGAACAGCAGGTGATTTTTGAGAAGCTGACTCTGTATTGCGACAGCTACATCCAGCTCATCCCCATCTCCTTCGTCCTGGGTGAGCTCCCCTTTCCGCGCGTGGGGGTCCCGATGGCTTCTCCAGACAGGCAGATCACGAGGAGCTCCTGGGAAGGCCAGTTGCACGTCAGTGCCTCTCGGTGGTTCAGGGCAATGGAGAGCCTGCAGCCAGAGGGACTGACATTAGGCATTAGGAAGGATATCCGGCTAAGAGCACTTGAGATCCCACTTTCTGAGGGCAGTGCTGACATTATAGTAGTCTCTGGAGCCCTACGCAGGAGGGGAGGGATCTGGCGGATTTCCGGGAAAGCCATTGGGGCCACAGAGAGAACTGCTGCCTCTCGTGCCTTCACGCGAGGCTCTGATGGTCTCTCCTTCCCGAGCGCCTTCCAGCAGGGTTGGGGCTGGGTTCAGCCAATTAGAAGGATGGAGAAACCGAGGCATCGCCCTCGCTGGGCTCCGGCCGCAGCGTGGGCCTTCGCCCCTCGCCCCCCGCGCCCCTCTGCCCAGGCTTCTACGTGACGCTAGTCGTGACCCGCTGGTGGAACCAGTATGAGAACCTGCCGTGGCCCGACCGCCTCATGAACCTGGTGTCGTCCTTCGTTGAGGGCAAGGACGAGCAAGGCCGGATGCTGCGGCGCACGCTCATGCGCTATGCCAACCTGGGCAACGTGCTCATCCTGCGCAGCGTCAGCGCCGCGGTCTACAAACGCTTTCCCAGCCCACAGCACCTGGTGAAAGCAGGTGGGCGGGGCCAGAGGGTGATAGGGGTGGAGCCGCAGCTGAAGATGGGTGGAGTCAGAGGTCCCCGGGTCGGGATTGGGTGGGACCAGGGGGGTGGGGTCGAGATCTGGTGGGCGGGGACCTGAATTTGGCGGGGCAGAGTCAGGGGTCTGAAAGTGGGTAGAGGCCAGGAATCGACTCTCAAGAGGACAGGGCTTTGAGACAGGGCTAAGGACTCTTGGAGGGATCAGGGAAGAGTGAGGGTTGAGTGCCCCAGGGGGGCTTCGGGAACTAGTGAGGAACCAGAGTCTACCTCCGCCTGCTCTTTCGCTTCCTGGTGTCAGGTTTCCAGCCTGTAGGTCAGCAACCTCTGTCTCTGGCTTGCCTGACCAGATCCTGGTTAACAAGACAGATCCCTCTCATGTCTTCAGCCCGGAGTATCACAGAGTAGAAATTCAGTGATTATTTGTTGAGAGAAAGAGGATGGCAAAGAAGCTCTGAGGTGCTTGTAGGCTCAGCAGGGACTTGGTCTTGAACTCTGGACCCCACCAGGCAGGGCCTGGCCAGCCACCGCTTCTGCAGCTTCTCCTACCTACTGTCTTCTCCACTCTCTCCTGCAGGCTTCATGACACCCTTGGAACACAAGCACTTACAAAAACTGAGCTTGCCACACAACTCGTTCTGGATGCCCTGGGTGTGGTTTGCCAATCTGTCAACAAAGGCATGGATTGGAGGTCGAATTAGGGACCCTATCCTGCTCCAGAGCCTGCTCAACGTGAGTGCATTACACTGATGGGGCTGCTGCGGAGCAGGCAGGGTCCTGCCCCATGAGAAACAGGTTTCCTACAAAGAGAAGGCTTGAGCCCCTGAGGGTCTTCCCAGAGCCTGCCTTGGGACTGTAAGATCTCTTTCAGCAGGATTCCATAGCCCAAGGTGGCCCCTTTTCAATTTCCCCTCCCATCCTCTCTCTAAAGTGGACCTCGAAGATCCTGGTTCCTTTTTGATAGTTGAGGAGGCTGAAGCACAGAGAGGTTAAGTGAGCTGTCCATGACCACACAGCCAGAGTCTGAGCTCCAGACCCTGGTATCTGGGGACGAGCTGGGGGCTGAGCCTGGAGAGCAGCCGGTGGTCAAGACTCCAACCCTTCTTCCTGCTCCCCTAGGAAATGAACACCTTGCGTACTCAGTGTGGACAGCTGTATGCCTACGACTGGATCAGTATCCCACTGGTGTACACTCAGGTGAGGACTAGGATGGTGAAGCTGCCCCTTTGGGAAACTGAGAAGGACCCAGGGAGCAGCCTGTGATGGGAAGGGCTCACTTAGAGACTGAAGAAGACGCTTCTTCTAGGAGTCACGCCTGAACTCTGCAGGGTCTTTTTAGTGCCAGATTCAAAGAGTTCAGGCCCCTGCCTGGTCCAGGGAGTGGAGGCAATGTGATTACCCCCATTTAATTTAATTAATTCAAAAAAATTTTTTTGGCTATGCTGTGAGGACTATGGGATATTAGCTCCCTGTCCAGGGATGAACCCAGCCCCTCGGCAGTGAGAGTGTGGAGTCCTAGCCACTGGACCGCCAGGGAAGCCCCTCCCCATTTTAAAGAGAAGATCACAGAGACCCAAAGTCACATGAGTGTGCAAGTCAGAGCAAGGCCTGTCCTCCCAGCCTAGGGAGACTCCTGATCCCACAGTCCCCACCCAGCCGCTCCCTCCTTTCCCTCACAGGTGGTGACCGTGGCGGTATACAGCTTCTTCCTGGCTTGCCTGATTGGGCGGCAGTTTCTGAACCCAGCCAAGGCCTACCCCGGCCACGAGATGGACCTCGTTGTACCCCTCTTCACGTTCCTGCAGTTCTTCTTCTATGCTGGCTGGTTGAAGGTGAGTCTCCCTGGGACAAGGCTGGCTGTGGCCCAAGGGTCATGGCCAACCAGGAGAGGAGGGTCCCTACATTGTGGCTTTGGAGACAGTAGTCAGGCAGTAAGGACATCATTAAGGGGGCAGAGGGGTGGAAATGGCAGGAGCCCAGGTTTAAGGGTGGGCGCAAGGCTGCAGAGGGTTCTACCTGATGATTTCTGGAACCTCATTTACCCTCAAGGTGGCAGAGCAGCTCATCAACCCATTCGGAGAGGATGATGATGACTTTGAGACCAACTGGATTGTTGACAGGAGCTTGCAGGTATGAGGGGAGGAAGAGAACCTGTCCCCTGGACTCAGGGAGGGGGCCCCACAGTTCTGTGAATTGCCCTCCAACCATTCACTCCCAGCATTCTCAGTCTAACTTTTGAGGCTAAGGGTAGCATTGGTCTCTTCATTTCAGAAGAAGGGTATCTGAGGCCCAAAGAGAGAGAAGTGACCCCTCCAAAGTGTTAGTTGCTCATTTGTGTCCGACTCTGCAACCCCATGGACTGTAGGCTGCCAGGGTCCTCTGTCCATGGAATTCTCCAGGCAAGAATACTGGAGTGGATTGCCATTCCTTTCTCCAGGGGATCTTCCCGACCCAGGGATCAAACCTAGATCTCCCACATTACAGGCAGATTCTTTACCATCTGAGCCACCAGTGACCCTCCAAGTCACCTGGAAAATTCATGATCCGTTAGAGCTGACCTTTCTGTTGGACTTCTCCTTCTGTTCCTGATGATCAGGTGTCCCTATTGGCTGTAGACGAGATGCACCAGGACTTGCCACCGATGGAGCGAGATATGTACTGGAATGAGCCAGAACCACATCCCCCCTACACAGCCGCTTCTGCCCAGTCTCGCCGACCTTCCTTTTTTGGCTCCACCTTCAACATCAGGTGGGAAGTGCCAGGGAGCCGCTTCTGTGGGTAGAAAACTCCAAGTGCAAGGGTCTGCTTAAGAACTTAGAATAGCGTTAGTTAATGCATGTGCGTGCTCAGTTGCTCAGTCATGTCTGACTCTTTGTGATCCCATGGACTGTAGCCCACCAGGCTCCTCTGTCCATGGCATTTTCCAGGCAAGAATACTGGAGTGGATTGCCATTTCCTCCTCAAGGGGATATTCCCGACCCAGGGATTGAACCCATGTCTCCTGCACTGGCTTTTTACCATTGAGCCACCAGGGAAGCCAGTTAATGCATATTGGGTGTCTTACTAAGTGTTTCTGGGCATTGTACTATGCTCTTTATATGTATATACATATATATATATATATTAGCTATTTTGTTGTTGTTCCACTAACCTTGGTTTGTTATCTCTAGTTTTTAGATGATTAAGTCCAGGTTCAGAGAGTTTAAATCAGTTGCCAAACCCAAGGTCACATAGCTAGCAAGCAGCACAGGTGGGCCAGGTATGTCTGGTTCCAACTCCACACCCTTAACCCTTATCTTGTGCTGTGTAAGGACTCTTAAAGCTATAAGGGCCCTTAGGTACCTCCAATCTAACCCCTCTGTGTCCAGAGTTGGAAACTGAGGTTCAGAGAGAGAAGGGACTTACTCAAGGGCAGTCAGTGGTTAGTGATGCAGCTGTGTCAGGGCCTGGTTCCTGACTCTGGCTTAGAACTCTTGTTTTCTAATAAGCTGGGGTGTTTGGATGAAGAGTGGGAGTGGGGTTCCCTGGGCAAGGGAGCAAGCAGGAGGTTGGGTCATCACAGGCACCTTCTGAGTAGACTTCTTGCTACAGAACATAGGCCTCATGTCACCCACAGCAGCCACACTTTGCCCCGCATGGGTCCTGTTTCCCTGATTTGGTTAGAACCTCTAGAATTGTAACTGGGCCACAGTGGGCCGAGGAGACACCCCAGACAGCTTTGTCTCCCCAGGATGACAAAGTTGGGGGGGACTTTAGAGAGTGTTCACAGCATCTCAGGGTCCATCCTATCAAGATTTTCTGCCACAGGATTAAAAGCACTGTTCTCTTTCTAAGAACCAAATATCCTATTAAGCTGTCAGTAGAATTAGCTCGAGTCCAGTTTGTGTAAGGAAGGTTTGGGTAAGTGATAAAATGATTAAGGATGGAGCCTTGCTTAGGTCAGAAACATTGCTGGAGGTCGCCTCTGAGTTCTTCATGGACTGTACTCCAGCAGCTGGGGAAGGTGGATAACAGAGACTAATAACACAGATTTGCCTCCAAGAAGCACAGTTTAGTGAGGGAGTTCAAATCCAGGGCCCAGTCTCTGATACAAGGTACAAAGTACTGGATGCCTGGGTAAGGGACAGAGTATAGAACAGAGATCACCTTTGGCCACCTCAGAGGTGGCCTCCAGCTGGACCAGGAGCTGGACCTTGAAGCATGGGGAGAATCTGGACATGGGCCAGGGCAGCCACATTCTAGGGTAGGTCGGTTTTCCCTCGCAGAGTAAAGGCTTTGGGTTCCCAGGGAGTCAGGTTTTTCCCCATACCTGGAGACAAGTAGTTGATTGCCTGGAGTGAGTGGTTTGAAAAGGAAAATGTGGGTGCTGAAGAGGAAGTCCTTAAATACTTGGCTGGAAAGTTTAGATGTTAACAGGGACAAGAGGTGAGCTCAGCCAGGATGGATCAGCAGAGAGGCGAGTCTAAGGTGAGGTGAGGAAGACTGTGTTCTGGGCCTGGAGCCAGAGGGAGGGCGTTGAGAGGGTAAAGGAGAAGTCACATCAGGCTTCAGGCCATTGGCCTTCCACTAACCCCCGAGTCTTCTGTTCTTTCTAGTCTGGATAAGGAAGACATGGAGTTTCAGCCAGATCTAGAAGAGCAAGAGGGTGCTCACACTGGCATCATTGGCCGCTTCCTAGGGCTGCAATCCCACGACCACCAGTCCCCCAGGACAAACTCGAAGACCAAATTACTGTGGCCCAAGAAAGAAGTCCTTTCGCATGAGAACCAGCCCAAGAACCTTGGAGGGGCTGGACAGAGCACTAGCGACCAGGAAGACAGCAAGGCCTGGAAGGGGGAAGATGTTTTCAAGTCCGCGGTGCTATATGGAAGGTCAGGCTACCATAGTGCCCCACAGACACCCCTCAGCCACACCCCTATGGTCTTCCCACCTGGACAGTCAGCACCATCAAGTCTTCGCAGAATCTCAGGCATAGATGACCCTGTCAAAGATCAAAGCCTTCAACCTGCAACCCCCAGGTCCAAGAAGAGTTTTGAATTGCTCCCAGAGAATGCTGGGGCCTCAACAGAGCACCCAGAAGTGATTCACATGAGAAGGAAAACTGTCGAGTTTAACCTGATGGACATGTCAGAGGCCCCTGAACATCTCAGAGAACCACATTTGGGACAATCGACAAGCAACATACACACTATACTCAAAGATCATGGAGATCCTTTTTGGGACTTGGAAAACAGGTCTGTCCTCTACTCAAACCAGGGTCACTAACCCCCTAGCTCTCCAAGGGTGACCCTCACCAGCTTCCCTTGCTCTGAATCCCACCTTTCTTTCACAATTCTCCTGTGGTCCTATGGCAGCCAGGGCTTGCTGGCCCTATACCCAGCACTGGCTTGGGGTACACATGGGGCCGCCACAGTAGGCCCATGGAAAGGTGTTGGGCAACTTTTGCTTATTTCACCCAAGAGCCTGACATCACCAGGACTTCTCTGGGGCCCAGGTATAGAAAGATGAGGTGGTATTGACAGGAATTATGTCAAAGGGCCATGAGGCCAGGTTTAGAAGGGCAGATGTTACCAGTGGACCCAGCTCACTTTAAGCCGTGGTGGCAAACAAAAACACCGGGCAGAATTCAGGACTCTAAGCTGTAGCCCAAGAACTCAACTTACTGCTCAGGCTTAGCTGGGAAGTCACACATGAGCTCCGCCCCCCAACCACTAACAGGGGTCCTGAAGCACTTCTGAGTATACCATCCACAACCCTGAGAAACGGCAGGTAAGGTGGGGGCATCTAGATCTATTAGGGTATCTTACTGCTTTGGGGACCTCATAAAAAGACTTCTGAACTTAAATGAACTCTTCCTGTTTTGAGGTCAGCCTAAAGCTGTTGCAATACCACCAGGGGTTTCCCTTTATTCCCGATTTCCTGGACATCCACCCAACCAGTTAGATCCACACTACCCTACCCCCAATCACCATGTGAGAGGAAGTGTAACTTCCCATTTCTGGATTCTCATAGCAGTTCTTCTGTGGTCATAATACACAGCTTTGAAAACTAAACGCTTAACAAATCACTGTGGCTGGTTGAGGGGATAATATAGCTGGCTAGCAATGACTCTGCTGTCTTCCAAGACTGTTCACTGGTGAATATTTAAAATGTTTCAATTTTTGCCCTCCTACTGCAGCTACTATTGTACTATAATGAAAGTATCTTTCTATACTCATGTAAACTTTCTCAAATTCTCACTAGGGATGAAGCACATTGCTAGCCTGCTTCCTCCAAGGGGGATGCTCCACCGGCCTGGTCCTACCTGCGTGTACACCAGCAGGACACTGATCCAGTCATAGGCATATAGCTGTCCACACCAAAGAGTATGTTTCTATGACAGTCTGAAATAAATGGTTAGCTTCATGGATAACAAAAATCAGTAGTTGCAAATCTATTTTAAGCCTTAAAATGGTTTTTGTACATATAAATTGTGAAAGCTAGAGCTGCTGAAAACATATAGAACACCTAATTCAGAATCAGGAGTCCTTAAGTTCTGTGTGAATTCAATACACTCAAGGCCTTGGTATCTTTCCCAAACTAAGGAATTTAATAAATACAAATCCTCGGTGTTCCATTTTGACTAGTGTGACTGAACCATGGTGGTACTTACACATTCAATCAAGATGACCTAGATAATTTTCCAGCCCACCCCAAAAACTCAAGAGACAGCAGCTGGGTACCAAATTACTTTATTTGAAGGAATGGTACTAAAGAAAGAACTTAAGTAGATGTTTTGTTACAACTTATAGAAAAGGTGAAGGTAACCCAAATATGCATGCACTGCCTTGGTGACTAGGGAAGTCACCTCTGTGGCTGTGGGAAGCCAGCCTGAGGCTTAGCTCTCACTGTGTCCCAGGGTGTGCTTGTCAAAGAGGTACTCTGCCATGCCAGATCCAGGGGCCCCCATCTTGCGCAGGTTGGTTATGTGGTCACCCAATTCTTTGATGGCTTCCACCTGCTCATTCAGGTAATGAGTCTCAATGAAATCACACAGCTGGAAAAGAGAATGGGCAAGAAAGTTATTGGTAAGCCTCCCAAGCCCCTCAGGCAATTATTTCCTCCATTTCCTCCCAAGTGCCAGTGTACTCACATGGGGATCATTTTTTTCAGTGGCCAGTTTGTGCAGTTCCAGTAGTGATTGGTTCACACTTCTTTCCAAGCACAGCGCACATTCCATTGCATTCAGCCCGTTCTCCCAGTCATCACGGTCTGGTTTCTGAACAAGAGGAGCTTAGGTCAGTGTACTTGCAACCTCTACCATAAAAACGCCAAGCCAGCAAGCATCTAGTGTGTAACAACTGCGACTGGCAAAAGGAAGAGCGCCAAGTTCCTCCTGACAACGGTTTCCAATTTAGTATCCTGGCCCATTACTGTCTGCCCACTTGAGCTTAGATGGTAAGCTTGAGAAAGCACAAAAGACAAAAGCCCAATGTCTCATCTGACGATGACAACTGCTGGCATCAGGGATTTCTGATACATGAGGATTGTTGGGACAACCCAAGGATCTTTCGTTTACCTTGATATCCTGAAGGAAGATTCGGCCGCCTCGCTGGTTCTGCAGCTTCATCAGTCTCTCAGCATGTTCCCTCTCCTCACGAGATTGGTGAAGAAAGTATTTGGCAAAGTTCTTCAAAGCCACATCATCGCGGTCAAAATAGTATGACTGAAAGTAGTAGAACACGAACATGTTAGCGAGTCCCAAAAGAAGGCGGTCTGCTAGCTGGTTTCTCAAAACCCAGCAAGGGTCTGAGCCTAAGGAGACTGGAGCAGGGAGTGTTCCCGGATTGAATAGTAATTCATTTTTACTCTGAAACACAAAATGAAATTTGGTCCTTGAAACTGGAAGTTTGCTTCCTGTAGAATATCATGGGAACTGTCTCTATCATGGAACTCTTAAGCATTTCTGTTAGTGCAAAGTAAAGTTCTTACAACCAGTGTCAAATTTGCTCAAAGAGACATTGGAATTTTTACCCTGCACTATTAGTGCTTTCTCTTCCCTGAACAATCCTTGCTCAAACTTGAGCTGTCAGCTTACAGCAGGCTGATGGATTTCTAAAATTATCCCACGTAGGCAAGGTAACAGTTACCGGAAACGCTACTGCACATTTAATGCTAAATATATTACCAGTAGAAAACAGAAATTTCATTCCGTTTTACACCCTTGCTATATTCAGGTGTTCCCAAAATGGAATGACAGTCACAGAGATGCAGGTCTGTTCCAAACCCATCTGCAACATGTCTATTCTTGGATGATTTGCACAACGCTGGTGGTTACAATTCTAACTAAAACTCCTATCACACCGCCTAAAACAAGGATTTTGGAAAACTGATTCCACGCATTACTGCATGGAAAAATATCTGGCCCCGTAACTGTCGGTGGACTTCATCCAAGAACTAAGGGTTCAGGTACGCCACAACCCTTAGGCACAAAAAAGGTAAATTCACTAGCCGGGCGCAAGGACGGGTGACTTAGAAGCCAGTGTCGGCAGAGGGGGAGATGTCGATATGCTTCCATTTAAGTGGGACTTAAGAGATAAGCAGAGCAGAGAGGTGGGGCCAGTTCTTCGGCCCAAGAGATAAACCACTTCGCGCCAGCCCCTAGAGCTGGACACCATTACCCAGAAGGCTCCGCCGCACTCAGGGGGATGGGAGCTTAACCACCTAACACCACCCACCCGCTGCCGATCACGTGATCGAGGCACTAGAAGGGACGGAAATGCTAAAGTCCACTCTCCAAACTGCAGGATCGTACTGGTGGCAAGCGCAGCAACTCCGTAAGCAAACTCAGCTCCCTTTAAACAAAAAAGGGTGCGCAGAAGCCGCCCTGGCCTATGAGGGAGCACTCCCAGGGGACAACTGCTCAGAATTTCTGCGCAGAAGTCCTCGGGGACTTCGAACAACCTCCATTTTCCAAGAAGGGCGCAAGGAGGCGGGAGACTGGAGGCGGGAAGCTAGCTGGAGACGGGAGGGCCCGGGAGCCACACCCCCACCCCCATCCCGCCCCGCCGCCGGGGGAGGCCGCGCCCGCCGCCCGCCGGCCAGCCCGCGCTCACCATGGACAGGTAGACATAGGAGGCGTAGAGCTCCAGGTTGATCTGGCGGTTGATGGCGGCCTCCGAGTCCTGGTGGTAGTTCTGGCGCACCTGCGAGGGGGATGCGGTCGTCATGGCGGGCAGCTGAGAAGGGGCGGTGGTGGTGGCGGCGATGGCTGCGCGGCGCTGGAGCGGCGGCGGGGACCTTGGACCGGTCGGAGGCGCTGTCAAGTGGTGACGAGGGCTGGCTCTGAGTGGCCGGCCGAGGTGGGGGGGACGAGCAGCCGGGTTCCGTTCAAGCACTGTTGAAGCAGGAAACCGCGGCGACTCTCCGCGAAGACTGTGGCGCAGGTGGCCGTCGCCCGCCTCTTATAGCCGGAGCGGGCGTCAGCCCTGCCGCGGCCAATCACGCTGCCCGCCCGCCGAGCCCCGCCCCTTCCGGTGCAAGCGCGGCCCCGAGCAGCTGGGATGCTGGGCTGGGGGAGGGGAGGGACGGAGGCGGGGGGGAGGTGGTGGGACCTGGGGCCCCTGAAGGCAGCTGCTTGTTGTTTGCAGCGTTGGGCGCGTTTCATGGGGTTGGGGAAGACCTGAGCGGGGAGGCAGGAAGCCCAGCTCGGAGCCCTGACCCCGATGGCGTCCTGGGGTCTAGGAAACAACGGGAAACTGCCCCGATCCCAGGGGCGTCGGGGCGAATCCGAGGTCCCAAAGGGCTCCCCGAGACTCTTGGCCAAGGGCACCTGAAAATTGCGAGCTCTGAAGCCGCAGTTGCCACCCCCACAGCCCGAGGTGGTTATTACCTCTTAATGCAAATAGGGAACCTGGAGGGTGAACGTGGGCCCGGGGAGGCCGAGTGAGTGGGGCTGGGAAAGGGGCTCACTTTCTCTTCCTCAAAGCCTAGAAAGGGGCCGAATGCAGGCGGGGTGGGGGTCCAACGCCGTCGCAGCTCGGGCCCCCCCCCTCCCCCCCTGCCCGCTTTCGGCTCCGGCGACCCTGTCCGCCTTTTGCTGAAAGCAAACATGGCTCCTTGTGCATTTGATGCCACAAAGACTGGGCGGGCTGTGTTTCCTGAGAGACGGCGGAGACCGCCTTCCCGAGAGAACGGTGGGGCTGAGCCACTGTTCAATTTCTAAGTCGTGTCCGACTCTGCGACCCCATGCCCTGGTCTCTGAGAAGATCTCCGGTAACTTAAAACACCGAGGCCGGGGTTAGAAAAGAAGGACGAAGCCGCTTGGATCTTGAAAGGATACCTCGAGGCCATTTTGAAATGGCCTGTTTTATCGGCCCCAGTCCCGGGAGCCTCAGGCTGCGGAGGCCCTACAGGGAGCCACCCCCGGGCTGCCCTTGGAGAGAAGCTGATGGCACTGCGTGACAGATGCCAGGGACCCTGGGGGAGGGGGCAATGCGTGTGGCTTGCAGCTGTGCACGGAGTGGGTGTGAGTTCGTGGATGGCAGAAATGGAGCACCTGCTCCCAGTCGCCTACACTCCGGGTCACTATTCTTTGCCAGGGTCTGAAACACAGGGTTGGAGCACCTGCCAAAGACCCTTTGCAGGATATTCACAAACGTGCAACTAGAAGCTTGACCTCCAAACCTTTAAAAAAATCCTTTTTTTAAAAAAGTTTAATTAAAAAACAAAAAAAAAACAAAAAGATATGTCTCTGTAACTGAATCACTTTGCTATACAGCAGAGATGAGCACAACATTGTAAATCAATTATGAAAAGTTTTTTTTTTTTGAAGAATTTTACTAAAATACTAAGTTGCTGATTGAATTATAAGGGTTTCTCTTGAGTAGCCATTTCAAAATGAACATGTGTTAATTTCACGAAAAAAGTTTTCAATGGGACAAGAGCCGTGTACAATAAGGTAAGCAGAAGGATAGTGGGAGATTACAGATGAGGAAGGCCTTACCCAGTCTGGGATAAGAAATCAGGGGGAAAAAAAAGAAGTCAAGGAAAGCTTCCCTAAGAAAGTGACACAGGAGCAAAGTCTGAAGGAAAGGTGAAGAGGGAGATGGGGAGAGAATTCCAAGCAGTTGTTGAGTTGCTGAGCTGTGACCAACTCTTTTGGGACCCCATGGACTGACTGTAGCTTGCCAGGCTCCTCTATGAGATTTCCCAGGCAAGAATACTGGAGTGGGTTGCCATTTCCTCCTCCAGAGGATCTTCCCAATCCAGGGATCAAACCAGAATATCCTGCGTTGGCAGGCGGATTTCTTTACCACTGAGCCACCTGGAAGCCTCTATATTCAAAGGTATAAGGTGTGGAAATGCATGGCCTGTCCAAGGCACCTCAGGGAAATACCTTGACCTGAGAGTCAGTATTGGAGAAGGCTGGAAGGGTAGGATAGGGGCCAAGTTAGGAAGGGTTGTATGCTGTAAAAAGGGGTTCAACCTTATCCTGAAGAACATGGAGACACTAAAGGATTTCTGTCCAAAGAAATAATGTGTTAATTTTAAGAAAACTTACACTGAATTAACAGAAAAACTAGTAGGATAAGAGTATGGTTAAGTCACCAGATGCAGTTTTCCTAAGTAACAGTAACCACCAGTTAGAAAACATAACGAAGGGAAAGCATTGCTTCATTTATAGTGGCAACAAACCTCAAAGGACCTCGGAATAAAATGAACAGATATGTGAAGAAAACTATGTATGTTTACTGCTGGACAGAAAAGAAAACTTCATAAATGAAGAGACACCGTGTTTGTATATAGCCAACCTCTGTTTTGTAAAGCTGTCAATTCTCCCCCAAATAAACCTATAAATTCAGGGCAGTTTCTGTAAAACTCAGTAGTCTTTTTGGAACCTTGACAAAATGATTCTAAAGTTCATTTGGAAGAGTGTATAGAAAAGCTGGCAAGCATTTTGGGGGGGAGATGTTATGAGGTTAGATTTGCCCTCCCTGATATATAAAAAAAGTAGTATAATATACTATAAAGCAGTTGGTACTGGAATAGGAAGAGATGCGTAGATCAACGCTACTAAATCGTCCTACCTCATAGGAATGGGAATTTGGTGGATGCTGAAGTGGCATTTCAATTGGGAGGGCAAGAATGGGTTCAAATGATGTTGAAACAATTGATAGTCATGTGGGGGAAAATGACTCAGTATTTCAAAATATGTTCTAGATGAATTAAAGATCCAAGCCTTAAACAAAACCAAACAAACCCTATAAGTTACCGGAAGACTACACAGAGGATTATCTTTTAGAATTTGGGAGAAGGGAGTGTTCTTCTGAGGCTGTCATAAAAAAGCCAGTTGGCAGATTTGACTACTTAAAAATGAAAATCTGGGCCACTGACTGGTTTGGTGACGTGGAAGGTGGGATATTCAGGGCTACAGGGGTGTGCCGAGGTCACCCCTACTCCTACCGCACCTCACCCCAGCCTCCACGAAGAGGCGATGGCAGAGGAAGAAGGACCAACTGTTGACCCGCACCAAAGCAAAAAGACCAAGTCTTTGGAAAAGAAAGAATCTGCCAAACTAGAGAAGATCAATGACACTCAAGTTCCTGAAAGAGCTTCAAAAAGTGACAGAGTTGCAAAGCAGAATGTTACAAGAGTGCCTTGGTTATCCCCTGCATTTAATTACAGGAAAGAGATGAATTCAGAACCGAATTGGCCTCTGCAAGCGGGAGTGAAGGGGAAAGTAGCAAATCCAAAATTTCTGGGACTTGTAGTATTTAAGATAGATCTCTATTTTTTTCAATTGGTAAAAAATAAAATCAAGAAATACTTTGAGTAACAAAGGCTAATTAAGATGAATCCTCCTGGCAGTGACCAAATCAAGGTCATGGCTGTCACATAGTTTGGTAAAATATCTTGAACGGATCAAGGTAGTTGCAAGGAAGTTCTTTCAGTTGGACCAAGCACCCAGGGAAAAAGAACAAAGGGTGTGATCCCACCAAAGCTTGATGAACTCAAAATATGTGGAGTTATATCTTTGAGGAGGCATACCTAGAAAAATATCCTGAATCTAGGAATATGAAGCTGACTGGTACCAAGCAGGTAAAGAGCCAACAAGATTCTTTTCTTTGCAAAAATGAGTGATTTTTCATTTTTTTAAAATCAAGGTATAATTAACATAAATAAAATGCAGAATCTTAGGTGTTTCATTAAATGTGTTTTGACATTTGAATACAGCTGAAACAAGATGCAGAACATTTTCATTATCCCAGAAAGTCCCTTTGAATCCCTTTCCGGTAGATTTCCCCCACTTCCCTCAAAACCACCACTCTTCTGATATTTTTCAATATTGATTAATTAACTTTGCATGTTCTAGAATTTCACTTAAATCATACAATTATAAAAATGAAAAGCTGAAAGACAAAAGATGCCATGTTGTTGTTGTATAGTCACTAAGTCATGTCAGACACAGTGGCCCACAGCCCACCTGGCTCCTCTGTCCATGGGATTTCCCAGGCAAGAATATTGGAGTGGGTTGCCATTTCCTTCTCCAGGAGATCTTCCAGACCCAGGGGCTGAATCCATGTCTCCTGCAGCGACAGGCAAATTCTTTACCACTGAGCCACCAGGGGAAGTCCAAAGATGCCATAAACAAAATGCAAATATAAATTAAGTTGGTATTTGTAGCTTGTTAAATAGTGAAGATTAACAACCATACTATGAAATATATATTCATATGTTTAACTGTATATTGTAGACACGTAGATCATTTTTGGATTGTTTTCCCTGTTAACTATATACTGTAAGCTCCTGGAAGGCAGGCATTGGTCCTGTCTTCTCCATCCTACACTTCAGGCATTTTGCAAGATGCTTGTAACTTGGTGCTCAGTATGCACTGAATGGATGGATGCATGCATGATTGAAGGTGGAGGATAGATTCAAGTCAGACAAGAGGGATGAGTACCTATTCAGAGGTAACAGCCCTAGTTCTCAGTGAGCAAAGGAGACAGAAAGCAGAGTTGAGAGATATGGAAAAGATAGAACAGACAGGATGAGGTGGCTGATTCGATAGTGTCTCTGGGGCGGTAAGGGGTGGGAGTGGGCAAGAGAGCCCCCAGCTTTCTGGCCTGGGGAGCTGGATTACTGCTGATGCTTACTGAGGATGGGAGCACAGAAGGAAATGCAATTTTGGGGGAAGGCTGTTGAAGAAGGCCAGCTTGGTTTTGTACTAGCTGTGCCAAGTTTCAGGGCCTCTGGGACATCCAGGTGGACAGAGCCAACGTGAAGTTGGACCTACCAGAAGTTGTTCCAGTGCGAAAAAGAGGTTTCTTGGCTCTGTGCTTGGTTAAACATATGCAGCTACAGTGACCATCACGGCAAAACTGAGAATCAGCTTGGAATATGTAGAAGGTCGCTGGAGGAAGCCGGCTGGGAAAAATGAAAGGGGAATCTTGTGCTGGTGTGTGTGTGTGTGGTATGTTTGTGTGTCTGTGGGTGGTGTGTGTGTGTGTGTGTGTGTTTGCTCGGGCCTGTTCCACACCTTTTGGGAGCCCTGGGGTGTCAGAGCTGCCATCTCCAAGCTTCTAGATTCTTCTGAAGCCCTGGCCTGATCTTTGGACCTTTGTTGACCAGGTTTCCGCCTCCCTCTCCTCCAGTTCCTCGTGACTCTGTGGAGGAGGGGAGTTTGGCAGGCCTCCGGGGACAGCCGCCTAGGCAGGAGGAGGCTCAGACGAGGGAAGAGGCAGGCCTGTAGTTTCTGGAGAACACCGGCTCATCCGGGAAGTGGAGGGGGAGGGAGAGGTGGGGGGCGGGGTGGAGAGCTGCTGTCCCACCGTGACTCAGCACTCTGCTGGCCTCGAGGGGTTGGGCTTGGGCTCCAAAAGTGCTTTGTCATGGAGGGAAGGAGACAGCTAGAGGATTTATTTTATTGTAGGGTGAGCCACATTTCCTAGTGTGGCTAGGTGTCCAGGCCAGAAGGAACAAAGGGGTCTAGTTCACCCAGCCAGGCCTCGGATGGTGTTTTTGCAGGAAAGGGGAGGTGTCACTTTTTGTTTGTTTTTCTTCTTTTTTAAAAAATCTTTTTTTTCCTTTTTTTTTGGCCTCACTGCGTGGCTTGCAGGATCTTACTGAATCCAGAGCCTCCACAGTGAAAGCACAGAGTCCTAACCACCAACCACCAGGGAATTCTCTTTTCATTTTTTTTTTTTTTGTACCCATTTCTTTCTCAGTGCTTTTCTGCCTCACAGTGAGTTCTCAACAGATATTGGAGCTCTCTCCTTTCTAGGGATTTTTGCTATGACGTTATGATTCCACAGCCGGGAAATCATAGACCTCGGAAAATTAAGGCTTAGAAAGGACCTTAGAGTTTCCAGATCACCCTATTTTACAGAAAAAGAAGTGAGAGGCCCGTAAAATGCCAGAGCTTGCCTAAGGCCCTTAT
The DNA here is from genome assembly GCA_024291935.2 of Okapia johnstoni. Lineage (NCBI taxonomy): Eukaryota > Metazoa > Chordata > Mammalia > Artiodactyla > Giraffidae > Okapia > Okapia johnstoni. The sequence continues at coordinate 9,896,283 of JAGTYA010000026.1, read as the reverse complement.
CACTGGCAGAAACACAAGCTGAAAATGGAGGACAAGACACATGAGGGTGTGGTCATTAAAATGGATAAATGTGTTGCTGGAAAGTGTGTATGAAACGATGTTACGTGAAAAAGCAGAGCCCAAAGTAGTTTGTGCAAAGCTGACGACCATGAAGAGGATCACCGGACCTGAAGCATGGCTGAGGATTGGGGGAGAATGAGTTAAATAATGTTTTCACTGAAGAGCCGGTGTTTTAAGTATCTAGGATTTTCCCTGGAGTTAGAAGAGTGAAGTGTGAGGAAATCAGAGTTCAGAAATTGGAAAACATGATACTGAATCAGATTCTGGCACATTTCTGGATGTTGCAACCATGATTCAGAGTTTGTCCTTAAACCGTTTCTTGAAAATCCATCAGGCAATGTAGACTTAGTCTAGGCACTCAGGTTCCCCCTTTCTCAGGAGGTTAAGGACCTGGGATGTTAACTTGAGAATGGAAAACTTTTTTTTTTAAAAAGTCTTTATTGAATTTGTTACAACATTGCTTCTGTTCTATGTTTTGTTTTGGGGGGGCCTGTGGGATCCTAGCTCCCCAGTGGGGGATAGAGCCCTCATCCCCCTTCATGGGAAGGCGGAGTCTTAACCACTGGACTGACTGCCAAGGAAGTCCCAGAAGGCTCATTTTTTAAGGCAACTCAGGCCTTATAGCATCTATGGGAGCTCCCTCTGGGAGAGTCCACAACCACACCTAGCCAGAGACCTTATCCCACAGGCACTGGCTGTCGTTTACTTGTCTGCCTTCCCACTGGACTTTGGCCTCCATTTTAACAGGTATCCCCAGACCCTAGCACAGTCCAGGAGCCCTTCCAGTTCTGACAGATTGCAGCCTTAGGGCCCTTCTCTGAAATCATCAGGCCCAGTACAATACCTAGTCTCTGCCTGGTCTCTTGCTATATCCTTCCAAAGGACCTACTGGGTATGTGCTCGCATTCTGAAAGCTTTGATGAAGTCACCTAGCCTTTCTGAACTTTTATTTGTTTAGCCACACCACGTGGCATGCAGGATCTTAGTTCCCAGACCAGGGATCGAACCCTCCAGTGGAAGCTGGGAGTCTTAACAACTGAACCACCAGGGAAGTCTCCCTTTGTTGACTCTGATGCTTGTATTTATTTACAGTCTCTGGAGTCAGCCCTCCCCCATGCTACCGTGGGTGCCCACCCCAACACACACACACTTTGGGTGCCCTTGTCACCATGATTCATGTTGCACCCCGTGAGCTTATACGCAGCCCCATGGCATACCCATGTCACCCAGTCCAGGCTCAGGCATGCCCACCTTGGCCAAATCAGCAGAGGCCTGGTTCTGCAAAAGGCAGCCTTGGACAGGGATAGGGCAAGAGTAGGGTGGTGCGCTTGTCTTGGCAAGGCTGGGCAGGCAGGGGCTGGGAGTGCCTTCTTGTGGAAGTGGAGACTGGTGTCTGCCTTGCCTCTCACGCTGTGGACACTCACTTCACCCACACCCAGCGAGGCTGCATGAGCACAGTGCTCTGTCTGCTGGGGGAGGTTGAGGCGGAAGCTTGAGTTTCAGGCTGCACTGAGTAGGGGGTGGGAGGGTCGGGGACAGGACACAGAAGCTCCTTAGGTAGCGATGGTCCTGTAGCCTGGGGCAGAGGGGAGGCTGAAGTATAAAGAACAGCCCGGGGCTAACCAGGCTGGGAGTCAGTAGAATGTAGAAGGGTGATTCATTGACTTTCTGGGAAGGGCAGTAGAGGCAGTACAGGCAAGCTGGTTTTTCTGGTTGAGCCAGCGGATGGGGCCTCAGTGGTCAGCAGAGGGGAGTCCTACAGGTGCCAGGAAGAGGGGCAGGACCCCAAAGACCTCATCGTTATGATGGAGAAGGCCCTAGTCAAGTAGGGTAGTTAAGAGTGTCCCTGGCTCCTATTTCCTGCCTGTATTACCCGTTGCAGCCCCACCCCTCTCTAACTACCAGTATCCCCAGGACCCCTGGGGGTACCAAAATCCAAAGATGCCCAGTTCAGTTCAGTCTCTCAGTCGTGTCCGACTCTTTGTGACCCCATGGACTGCAGCACGCCAGGCCTCCCTGCCCATCACCAACTCCCGGACTTTACTCAAACTCATGTCCATTGAGTCGGTGATGCCATCCAACCATCTCATCCTCTGTCGTCCCCTTCTCCTCTGGCCTTCAATCTTTCCCAAGTCCCTTATATAAAATGATGTAGTATTGGGATTTCCCTCCGGTCTGGTGGTTAAGACTCTGTGCTTCCACTGCAGGGAGCACGGGTTCCATCCTTCCTGGGGGAACTAAGGTCCCACATGCTGTGTAGCACTGCCAAAAAATAAAATGAAAGAAAATAAAGTGGTACAGTATTTGCATGTAACCTCTGCACATCTTCCTGTGTACTTCAAATTGTCTCTAGGTTACTTATGATACCTAATACAATGTAAATGTTTTGTAAATATGCCAGGTACATGGCAATTTCAAGTTTTGCATCTTGGAACCTTCTAGAATTTTCTTCAAAAATATTCTTGATCCGTCGGTTGAATCTGTGGCCAAGGAACCCACAGATATGGACGATTGTAATCTCTTTTCTGCCGGTCTCAGCTTTATGAAATGCAAAGGTAAGCGCTTTACTCGTCCACTTATAACACCTGCCAGGCTCTACTCTGCCCTCGGGATAAAAGTCCAGATCTACCGTGGAGGGAGAGGCCCTGCCCATCTGCCAACCACTCTCCCTGGGGTCCTCCTCTTCAGCTGTTCCCTGCTGCCCAGGAGCAGTCCCCTACAGCTCGGGGCTTGTGACAGCTGGTTCCACTGTCCAGACTGTATGCTGCCCTGACTTTTCTGTCTGAAGACCACCCAGCCTTTGATACCCAGCTCACATAGCTTCCATGATGCTTCCCTATCCCCCTGCAGAGCTGAGAATTTCCATTCTTTGTCCCCTCCTATGCTCTGAACATTTCTCCAGGGTGACAGGCAGTGACCTGTTCTGTACCTGCCTCCCGCACCAGAAGAGGAGCTCCTGCCCTGTATTCACCCGAGCAGTGCCTCGCCTTCCCCACCACAAGACCCTCAAAGCGCCAGGCTCCCGGGCTACCGAGAACTGTGTGTTGGATTAATTTAAGAAGCCAGCTTTTACTCACCTGTCCTGTTATTGAGGGATAGGCCTCCCACCTCTTGCCTCGTAGGTTTGCTTTTTCCGTCTTAAGTAAGACCAGCTCTTCCTACTCTCCACAAGGAAGATGCAGAGAGTACGTGAGCTTCTGTGGGGTCTGAGGATTATTTCCTGGCAGAGACCTGAGAACACTGCAGGGCGGAGCAGTCTGTGACCACGTGGACCATGGGGACAGTGACAGCATGTGGGATCAGGGGCTCCCTGGTCTGTGGACCTATTCCCTTTGTCTGTGATGGTGGCCACAGAGAGTTTCCTCAACTGGAGAATTTGTGGGAGATCACTAGGGGCCAGGGAGGAAGACTAGAAGGATGGATTCTCCCTACATGGAATCCCCTGACAGTCCAGTGGTTAGGATTTGGAGCTTTCACTGCTGGGGCAGGCGTGTGTTCAGTTGTGTCTGACTCTCTGCGACCCCTTGGGCTATAGCCCGCCAGGTTCTTCTGTCCATAAGATTCTCCAGGCAAGAATACTGGAGTAGGTTGCCATTTCCTCCTCCAGGGCATCTTCCCAACCCAGGGATTGAACCTGTGTCTCCTGCATAGAAGGTGGATTCTTTACCAACTGTGCCACCTAGGAATCAGCCTCACTGCTGGGGAACAAGGTTTAATCCCTGGTTTAGGCAACTAAGATGCAACAAGCTGCATGGTACAGCCGAAAAAAAAAAAAAAAAAAGCCATGTGCTTCCTGGAGATGGGATTAGAGCATTCTCAGAATCCTTACATCCTACAAACATAACATGCCAGAGAGTTTACATAAAGTAAGTTGACACCTTATTGTCGCTGAAACCAACCACATCTCTTGAATAGGAGGTGGGGCAGGTCGTGGCACTAGAAGCAGTCTCCACTTTTCAGAGAAAGAAACTGACGGTCAGAGTGGTTTGGTTCAGTGACTGCTGGGCTGGACATCGCACAGCTGGGTAAGAGGCAAGGCTGTGTGACTGGAACTCAGAGTCTAACTGTGGGGTAATTTTCCAGATCTGCGGCCCTGATTTGCTATGTTCAGTCGCTAAGTCATATCCAACTCTTTGCAACTCCATGGTCTGCAGCATGTCAGGCTTCTCTGTGCTTCACTGTCTCTTGAGTTTGCTCAAATTTATGTCCATTGAGTTGGTGACGCTATCTAACTGTCTCATCCTCTGCCATCCCCTTCTCCTTTTGCCATCAATCTTTCCCAGCATCAGGGTCTCTTTCAATGAGTCGGCTCTTTGAATCAGGTGGCCAAAGTATTGGAGCTTCAGCTTCAGCATCAGTCCTTCCAATGAATATTCAGGGTTGATTTCCTTGAGGATTGACTGGTTTGATCCCCTTGCTGCCCAAAGGACTGTCAAGAGTCTTCTCCAGAATTGCAGTTCAAAAGCATCAGTTCTTCGGCCCTCAGCCACCTTTATGGTCCAACTGTCACATTCGTACATGACTACTGGAAAAACCATAGCTTCGACTGTATGGACCTTTGTCGGCAAAATGAAGTCTCTGCTTTTTAATATACTGTCTAGCTTCGTCATAGCTTTCCTTCCAAGGAGCAAGTACATGGTACAGTTCTCATAGTCCCTGACCCTGGACCACGAAGCACGGAGAAAGAAAACCTTTGAGATTCCAGTTGCTTAAAGACTGAAATATGCTTGTCGGGAGAGAGCAGCTCCTCAGCTCCAAATCCAGGCAAAGGCAAGCCAGCCTCCATCTTTGACCAGCTGTAAGATGCCCCAGTTGGCAGTTGACACTTGGCACTTTCAAAGCTGCAATTCCACTAGCAGCTATAACAGGCAGTTTTTAAAACCAGTAAGCTGATTTGGTTGGTAACCAGAGTCTGTTTGCTTGGTGGGAGTTTTGTGATGCTTTAGAAGGCATCATTGGGGACCCCATGGCAAGGTTCAGACTGTGCACTTGGTCTTGAGTTATCTCCCAAGCTTGGTGCTCTTGGCTGGCAGGCGTAAGAGGTGACCGGAAGGCCTGCAGACCCTTAGCTATTCCATGGCATCCCTGAGTGGGCCAGATGGATCCAGACCCACTCCTGGGCCCTGAGAGTACCCCGGGCTTGTTTTTATTTAGTTGCTAAGTCATATCCGACTCTACAACCCCATGGACTATAGCCTGTCAGGCTCCTCTGTCCACAGGATTTCCCAGGCAAGAATATTGGAGTGGGTTGCCATTTCCTTCTCCCAGGGATCTTCCTGACCCAGGGATCGAACTCACGCCTCCTCCTAGACTATACTATTCACAGGGACCAAGGCTGGCTCGTCACACGCCTGTGCTCCCCATGGGCCTGAGGCCTGTCTGTAGGCAGAGGTGGACACACCAATGTTGGGAGCTGTGGGTAATGCCTCTTCCCAGGGTTTGCAGCCCTCATTCCTGGGGAGAATCTGAGAATCATGTGGACTTTCCCAAAAGAAAAGTCTGGGTCCCTGCCACTGAGGCTGCCCACACATCAGGGCACATAGGACCTGCTTCCCAACTGGGGCAATGCCAGTCCCTCAGCAGGGCCTCAGCCCACCCTTGGCCTTCTCAGCAGAGGATTTGCCCACTGCTCAGACAGAGCTTATGGTCTAGGGCAGATGCCTGTGCCAGACCTAGGAGAACCTTCCCAAAGGAGAATACAGCGTGTTCTTTCCCTTCCCCTCTTTTAGTTCTCGCTGCACGGACGACATTCCAACCCCCTTTCAAACACCCCTACCTTTTCTAATTCTTTGCAGGCAGCTGGAATTCAGCATCTCTCTCTTTTTTTTTTCATACTTGCTCATATGTCCAGCTGTCCTTTCAGTACTGTGGGTGTGTATGTGGTGGTAGTGGCAGCAATCCAGATATTTTGCTGTTTCTGAAATTGATGATTTCCCCAAGATCCACACCTACTTCCCCACATCCACCCCAACTTCTGGGTATTGGATTCAAATTCCCCTTCAGAGAGGCATTCTGCCACCTGCCTCCCACCCCCATTCCAGCCCCTGCCCTGTGCTATGATTAGAATGGCCTCTGTCCCCACATTTGGAGAGAGACACATTATCTGTCACTTGCAACACATTTTCCAGTCAATTTCCCTTTTTTTACATATTCTTTTTTTTTTTTTTTTTTTTTATTTGGCCATGCTGGGCAGCAGGCAGGATCTTAGTTCTCCAACCAGGAATTGCACCTGTATTCTCTGCATTGAGAGCTCAGAGTCTTAACCACTCGACTGCTGGGGAGTTTCCCAACTTACTTTTTAAATCACCTAAAGGGCAACTAATTCCTTCATGGATCATAGCATTTTCAAACCAGGAAGTTGGTTTATAGACTGTCTAATCTAATATAGTCATTCAGTCATCATTTTTAAATGCTGGTTTTGGGCCAGACCCTAGATATAGAAACTGAGGCCCATCAAGAGGAGGGGCCTGACTCAGGGCTTCACAGAAAGTGTGTCATCAAGCCAATGACCAAGACCTAGGCCTCCTGACCCCCAAGCCAGCATTCTCTCATTATGTTTGTCTGCTTCCCGAGATTAAATCCCAATGCAGTGCGTGCAGATGGATATGTGAGTGTGAGAAAGATGGAGGACTAGATGCTAAGCAGTGAGCGTTGCTTCCTGGGCAAAGCAGACAAAGTGGTAAAGGCAGCAGAGAAAGGGACAGAGGAGAAGGAGGAGAAAATACAGAGCTGTCCACAATCAAAACCACATTTATGAAAAACTCAGCACGCACACGTACATAAAAATCACACACACATACACACCCCTTGCCCTGTAGGGAACAACTAAAGAAGCAATCAAACAATTCAGTTATATAGTCAGTACTGGCTTGAGCCGTGGAGATGCAGTGACAAGTGAGTTCCAATCGTGTCTGACCACAGTCCCTTCGAGCGTCAGTAATGACAACCTTGCCAGCCATGCCTGCTGGCTACAAGGGTTGCATTGAACCCCGAAGTCAACTCCCCATGGGGCCCTGGGGCAAGCTAGCAGCAATTAGCAACTGAGAGTGGGGCCTGTGGAAACACTGCCCAGAACTGGCCAGAACAGGTTCCAGATGCCCCGTGCTTCTCTCCAGGAGTCAGAGGGAATTGGAGCTGGAATCAAACCAATTGGGCACCTGTGGTGGGGCTGTCAAGGATCCTTGCTCTGCCGCCCCCCTTACCCACCCCTCCACCACCCAGTCTGGCTCACTCTTGTCTTTTTTTCCCTTTTCTGGGGGCTACACTGTGTGGCCCATGGGATCTTATTCCCTGACCAGGGATTGAACTTATGCCCCCCTGCAGTGGAAGCGCAGAGTCTTAACCACTGGACTTCAAGGGAAGTCCCTCACTCTTGTCTTTCTGAACTTCAATGACCTTTCACCACATTTGCTACCAGCAGCTGCCCCCGAGTGCCAGGCACAGTGGTCTGACAGGTGGCCGAGCCAGCTGGGGCTGCAGGAGGTCTCAGTCCTCCTGGTGTCTCCCCTGGCATCCCATCTCACCCACTCCCATCCTGGCTGTGTCCAACAGGCCCATGTGGGCCCCACCTCTGTGCCTTTTCTTATGTCTTTCCTCCCCAGAGCCGTGCCCTTCAGCCTATCAAAGATCTGCCCTTCTTTCCAGCTCCCCTGGTCTGGATCCTGCTTCTGCTGAGGAGTCTTCCAGGATTGAGAGCTAATGTCTTTCTTCCCCTACCTTGATCCCTTCAACCTTCATTGAATGACAGTGGGCACTTGTCTCATTCCATCATCATCCCTCCATGGCCTCAAGACCGAGGGCTCAGTGAACACAGGAACCTTCTTTTCTTCTCTGCTCCCGGTACGCAAGCCTGAGCCCTGGCACACAGCAGGTGCTCAGTGCGAACTCTGGTTGCATGTAATTGAATTGCTGTGAAAAGGAGGAATCCTTGTCCCAGGAAGGTCCTTCCCTCCCTCAAACATGGTTCTTCGCGCTTAACTAGGAATTAGGGAGGACCCCCTCCTGCACTTCTGCATAAAAGCCCAGAATGAGAACCTCAGAGGCAAAACTGGAATTGGTCTCATAGGATCTTAGTTCCCCAGGGATCAAATCAGCGCCCCTTGCAGTGGATGCATGGAGTCCTAATCACTGGACTTTCAGGGAAGTCCCTGCCTAAAGCCCTTTAGTTGAAAACTCCTGTATTCCAGGGTCAGGGGTCCTCAGGCCCAAGCTCTGCCCAGCTGGGTGGGTTAAAGTAAATTCTCTTTCTTAAAAATGAATCCAATAACAATAAAAATTAATGCTTAATAATAAAAACAAATAATAATAAAAGCTAATACTTACAAGATATATCAAACATTTGCCAGATAAGAAAACTGAGGCACCAAATTACAAAGTAACTTGTCCAAGGGGATCTGCACTTCAGATCCAAAGCCCACACTCTTTTTTTTTTATTTTTATTTTTTGCCACACAGCTTGTGGGATCTTAATTCCTCCGCCAGGGATTGAACCCAGACCCCAGCAGTGAAAGCTCAGAGTCCTAACTGCTGGACCACAGGGAATTTCCAGACCCCGCACTCTAACTCCTCCTAGTCCCCCTCCCATGGCCCAGGTTACTCAGCCCTCTGCTACAGCCCGTCCTCTGCTCACCCACCACTCCCCTCTCTTTGCCCAGGACCCATCATGGGGTGTCTTACAGTGGGGTTAGTAAATGCTTATGCAATGGGTGAATGGGGTTTGGGCATTCTGTCTGCTTATCCAACTTATTGCTAGGAGGGTGTGGAGGGCATGAGAGAGAGGAACAAAAATGCTGGGCCCAGCAGCACAGACACTCCCACCCCAAGCCCAGCTTCCTGGACACCCTGATCCTCTCTGCCACATCTAGGGAAAGGAATGTTTCTGTAAAGCTCTCGGATTTCAGATTGGCTCTGTCACAGTGAGTGTAATAAGGTCAGAGGGCCTGAGTGCAGTTGCCTCTTGGCCAACCCCTAAGAAAGTACTCTAGGGAAAGGCTCCTGAGGTTGTGCCCAAGATAGATGTGAGGCAGGAGACAGATGGGCCCCCGGGGCTGGAAAGCTGGTGTTTGTCAAGTGGAGTAAAACTAAAGCTTTGTTCTCACCCAGACACTCTAAGGACAAAGCTAGTGGCAGAAGTTAAGCTCTGTTCGGATAGAGATACAGTGACCCCTCCTGAGGTCAAGGAAAGTTTCCCTCTCTGCACACTTGCAGGAAGGCTCCTTGGGGATCAAAAAGGGAGGGGCTCCACCCCATAAGTGTGGGCACACACATACAAGCCTCTGAGGTGAAATCCATCTTAGCAAAAAGTTGAGCACGTACGTTGGGGAGGGTCCTAAGACACGTCAAATGTGAAAAAAGGAACAAGTTGGGACTTCCCTGGTGGTCCAGTGGCTAAGACTCTGTGTTCCCAATGCAGGGGCCCCAGGTTCCATCCCTGGTCAGGGAAGTAGGTCCCACACACTGCAGGAATACTCGACAAAGCCAAATAAATAAATAAATATTTACAATTTTTAAACAAACAAGAGATAATCGGCCAAAGGTAAACAAAGACCCAGAAGGGCTGCCCTATGTCAGTGATTCATATCACCTCTTTATGGCACTCCTCTTTCAGGCCGCCTGCACTCCTCTCTGGGTATTTCTGCCTAACTTCTGACTTAAGTAAATAAACCGTTTCTCTGTGTGCTCTCCTAAATGTTGTGCTGTGTCTTAATAATAAATTTTGTACCCATTTTTACTTTTTTGCCTTCTAGAAACATTCTTGCTTTCAAACAGGGGAAAGAGCCAGGACCACTTTTTTTCTAGCCTGTAGCCCCTGGTGGTCTAGTGGCGAGGATGACTGGTTTTAACCCGATCTCCTCAGGTTTGATTTCTGGGCAGGGAGCTAAGATCTCTCTTCTGGATTGCTTACTGCTTTCTCTCTGGGATCAGAGGGGTGAGAGAGCTGGGAGGGCTGCCTCAGTCAGGACGGTTTTAATTTCAGGCAATAAAACTCAACCCACACTAGCGGAGCAACAAAGGGGATTTGTTGACTCTTGTAGCTGAGAAATCAAGTGGGCTTCAGGCACGGTTCCATCAGGGCTCTGCTTCTGGCTCTCTGTGATTCTCTCTGGGATCCGCTCCCATTCATGGAGCTTCACCCTCAGGCTATCTTTTGGCAGCCTCCAGGGTTGCAGGTCTCCTTCTCCCAGAGCTAATGTTAGATGCACCACTCTCACCCCTTCCATTTCCCAAACAGTGTCTCATCAGGTCTTTTTTGAGTCAGTGCTGCCTCTCAGAGTGTTTGATTCTAAATGGCTGCTTCAGTAAACCTAGAAGATGGAGCTGATGTGTGTTTCTAAGTGGCATTTGGGCCTCAGGGCTCGCTGGAGACAGGAGGAGTTTCTGCCAAGTGCTCTCTTGTCCGGCTTGCTGGTATCATTTTACCAAATAATACAATTATCTCAGAGTCAGGACATTGGAGCTGGGGCGCCCAGACCAGTGTCCTTCAGAGTTCTACTACCAAGTGTCTGTCTGAAGACCTATGGGGGCCCAGCACTCTGATTTTGGAGGCTCCACTGCATATCACAGCAAATACATTAAAATGTAGGTACACCCCTCATTCAACTTAATGGAAAAGTAACTAAAGATAGTTGAGCTCAACTGCAGTTGAATAGGTGACAGTGTCACAGTTTATAAACACACGCTTAGCAATTTTTTTTTAATTTTTTTTTTTTTTTGGCCATGCCATGTGGCTTGCAGGATCTTAGTTCCCTCTGCAGGGATTGAACCCAGCCCCTCGGCAGTGGAAGTGCAGAGTCCTGGCCACTGGGCCACCAGGAAATTCTCAATATTTACTTTTATTCTTTTATTGTTTTTCTTTCTTCTTCTTTTTTTTTTTTTTACCATCACATCACCCCTTTGTTTTTGGCAATCACATACCTCACCCATCCCCAACCTTTCCTCCTCCTGGTTTCTTGTAAAAAAAAAATTTTTTTTAAATAATTTATTATTTTGGTTGCACTGGGTTTTAGTTGCTGCACTCGGCCTTCTCTAGTTGCAGTGAGTGGGGCCCACTCTTTTTTGCGGAGTCCAGGCTCTAGGCACACAGGCTTCAGTAGTTGCAGCACGTGGGCTCAGTAGTTGGGGCTCACGGGCTTCGTTGCTCAGCAACATGCAGGATCTTCCGGGACCGGGGTCCAACCCGTGTCACCTGTGTGGGCAGGAAGATTCCTATCCTCTACCACCAAGGAAGTCCTGCTATTCTCTTTTTGAATTTAGGGACCAACACATTTTCTTGGGCTTTGGCAAAGCTCATGAGCACTAGGCCCAGGGCCTGAGGTGCTTATTATGGAGAACTGACTGGGTGGAGGCTAGTAACGGTGATTTGTGCGCATGTGCCTGATCAGACACCAGGCCTGAGCCAGACCTCCGGAAGTTGGTCCCAACTCTGCTGCTAACTAGCTAAGCGAACTTGGGCAAGTTGCCAGTCTCTCTGGGCCTCCATATGGTCAGTTGTCAATTGGAGATAAGGACGCTTGCACTTCTTCCCTGTGTACCTCCTGGAGGAGCATTCCTTCCAGCTGGCATTACAAAGAGGATTAACTGGAAGTTACTTTAGAGCCATGTAAACTCAGTTTCTTTGGGATCCATTTAACAGGGCTTCCCTGGTGTCTCAGACCATAAAGAGTCTGCCTGCAATGCAGGAGACCCCGGTTCAATCCCTGGGTCGTGAAGTTCCCCTGGAGAAAGGAATGGCTACCCACTCCAGTATTCTTCCCTGGAGAATTCCATGGACAGAAGAGCCTGGCGGGCTACAGTCCATGGAGTCGCAAAGAGTCTGGCAGGACTGAGTGACTCACACACACCCACCAATAACAGACGTTAGTTGACTGTCCTCTTTTAGCCAAGCTTCCACCAGTTTTCACAACTGGGATGAGTTTGCCGACTGCTGTGTTCACAGTGGTCCAGGCACACGACTTGGCATCAGCAGAGATGTGAGATATGAGATAAGAGGATGGTGGGATTCAGGAGCATGGGCTGAGAGCCATGCAAGAGCCCAACAACTGAAGGGCCCTGTGCCTGCAGGGGAAGGAAACATATCCACACCCCATCAGTTCTGCAGTGACTGGGGAAGGCCTGCAAAGTGGAAGGGCGGGGCTGCATGTGTGTCTTAGCCCCAGTGCCGTCACTGCCTTCTTTGTTGGATTTGCCCCTGACTGCTTTCACTGTGCACCCGAGGGTGTCATGCCTGGTCTGGGCAGCACAGGGTGGGACCTCCTTTGAGGATCAAGTGTGGGGAAGTTTGGGTTAGCCAAGGCTAAGGAACAGCCTCTCCACCATAGGAATCACTTTAAAAGTGAAAGTGAAACTTAGTTGCTCAGTCATGTCCGACTCTTTTGCGAACCCATGGACTGTAGCTTGCCAGGCTCCTCCATCCATGGAATTCTCCAGGCAGAAATAATGGAGTGGGTTGCCGTTTACTTCTCCAGGGGATCTTCCCGACCCAGGGATCGAACCAGGGTCTTCCACATTGCAGGCTGATTCTTTACTGTCTGAGTCACCAGGGAAGCCCACATCATATTAAAAAAATCATGGTAAAAATCATCTGACATTTGGGACTTCCTTGGTGGTCCAATGGTTAAGACTTAAGACCTTCCAATGCAGGGGATGAGGGTTTGATCCCTGGTCAGGAAGCTAAGATTGCACATGTCTTGAGGCCAAAAAACCAAAACATACAACAGGAGCGATATTGTAACAAATTCAATAAAGACTAAAAAAAATGATCCACATCAAAAAAAAAAAGACATAAATTGATTATCCTTTCTAAAAGTATACATGGGACTTCCCTGGTGGCTCAGTGGTAAAGAATCCACCTGCCAATGCAGGAAACACAGGTTTGATCCCTGAGCTGAGAAGATCCCACAGCCAGGGAACAACTACGTCTGTGTGCCAAACTATTGAGCCTGTGCTCTAGAGCCCGGGAGCTGCAACTACTGAAGCCCACACGCCCTAGATCCTGTGCTCTGAACAAGAGAAGTGACTTTGATGAGAAGCCCACGCACCTCAACTAGATAGTAGCCCCTGCTCACTGCAACTAGAGAAAAGCCCATGCAGCAGCAAAGACCACGTGCAGCCAAAAATAAAATAAATAAAATAAAAAACTAAAGATGCACATGAAAACATTAACTAAATTTGCATTGTCATACAACAGTTCTCAAGAGCTTTATATCTTAACTGCAACTTTATTCCCCATTGAACAACTTCCTATTTTCCCTTCCCCGAGACTCTGGCACCCACCATTCTATCTGTTTCTAGGAGTTTGATTGGGGCTTCTTGGATAGTTTAGCTGGTAAAGAATCCACCTTCAATGCAGGAGGTGGTTTGATTCCTAGGCTGGGAAGTTTCCTGGAGAAGGGATAGGCTACCCACTCCAGTGTTCTTGGGCTTCCCTGGTGGCTCAGATGGTAAAGAATCCACCCACAATGCAGGAGACTGGGTTCGATCCCTGGGTTGGGAAGATCCCCTGGAGGAGGGCGTGGCAACCCACTCCAGTGTTCTTGCCTGGAGAATTCCCATAGACAGAGGGGCCTGGTGGACTACAGTCCATGGGGTCGCAAAGAGTCAGACATGACGGAAGCGACTAAGCACAGCACAGAATAAGTGGAATCATGCAGTAATTTTCCTTTGGTGACTGGCTTATTTCACTTAGTATGAAGTTCATCCACATTGTGCAGATGAGAGGGTTTTCTGCCTTTTTAAAGGCTGAATATTATCCCACTGTGTGTTTATGCCCCATTGTCTTCATTCATTCATCTACTGATAGGCATTTGTCTTGCTTCTACTTTGGGGCTATTTTGAATAAGGCTGCGGTGAACATGGGAGCCCAGATGTCTCTTTGAGATCCTATATTTCAGTTGCCTAATATCCTCAGTTTCATCCATGTAGCATATTGTAGATTTTCCTTTGTTGTGAGGACTGAATAATGTTCCATTGTATGTATAGGTGACATTTTTCCTACCCATTTGTCCATCAGTGGACACTTGGGTGGCTTCCATGTTTTAACTACTGTTGAGTAATGCTGCTGTGAACATGGGGTCTCTTGGAGACTCTGAGTTCAATTCTTTTTAGTATATACCAAGAAGTGAAATTGCTGGGTCAGATGGTAATTCTATTTTCAACTTTTTGAGGAAGATTCCTCATTCCTTTGATGGCTCCAAAGTACTCCATTGTGTGGATGTACTATTGTTTATTCTGCTTATTGATGGGCACTTGGCATTTTTTCCAGGCTTAGGCTATTACAAATAAGGCTGCAATAAATAGCCTTGTCCCTGTGTCTTTTTGTATTGTTTGTGGTGAATCTTTAAGATAGATTCCTAGAAGTGGGATCACAAGATCAAAGGGCAAATACCCAAGCAGGTATTGCCAAATTCTCTTTCAGCAGGACAGTTCCATTCCCACTAGCAAAGTGTGAGAATGTCTATCTTCTCACAGCCTGGACAAGAGAGTGTTTTGTTAAACTTTTGGATTTTTGCCAATCTGATCAGCAAGAATTAGTTCCTTGGAGCAATTTGCATTTCTTTAACTACAAGCTTGGTTGAGCATCTTTTTATGTAGCCTTGAAATATTTATTTGCTTTTCTTTTTCTGTAAACTGTTTGTATTTTTAGTGCATCTTTCTCACAGTTGGTTGGCATTTCAATTTATATTAGAAGCACTTTATATTTATTCTAAGAATGTTAACTCTTTCGTGATGCAGTTGTAAATCTTTTTTTTTTAACCAGTCTGTCATTTGTCTTTTAAGTTTTTACTTATTTAAGTTAATTTTGGGGCCATGACAAAAACTTCAGTTTAATGAAACTTATTGATGTTTCCCTTTATTGCTTCTGGATGTTGAGTCAGAATTAGGAAAGATTTCCCTGGCCCAAGATTATAGAAGGATTTGTTCATGTTTCCCTTTAGTGCTTGGATGGTTTCTTTTTTTTAATACGGACCATTTTAAAAGACTTCATTGAATTTTTTACAATATTGCTTCTGGTTTATGTTTTGATTTCTTGTCCCAAGGCTTGGGGGATCTTAGGTCCCCGACCAGGGATCGAACCCAGACCCCCTTCATTGGAAGGCAAAGTCTTAACCACTGGACTGCCAGGGAAGTCCCAGGATGGTTTCATTTGTTATACCCAATCTCTAGTTTCTTTGGAATGTACCCTGGAATACAAAAGGAATGCCTCCAGTTGTTTCTGATTCCACAGGGCTCTCCAGTCATCCCAACATTGAGTGTCACATCAGCTATTCTTTCCCCACAATTTGTGATGCTGCCTTCCCTGGTGGCTCAGATGGTAAAGAATCTGTCTGCAATGCAGAAGAGCCAGCCAGGTTCGATCCCTGGGTCGGGAAGATCCCCTGGAGAAGGAAATGGCAACTCGCTCCAGTATTCTTGCCTGGAGAGTTCCATGGATGGAGGAGCCTGGTGGGCTACAGTCCATGGGGTCATACGACTCGTATGCTCAGTCCATACTGAGAGACTAAAAGTTTCCATTCCTTTGTCATGTATAAGCTTTCCGTAGGCCATGGTGGCTGTTTCTGGATTTTGTACTCTGTCGTCCTGGGGACTCACTTCATCTCATTCAGCACTGCTCAGGACTCCACTCTCCAAGATCATCCCTGAGGACGGCCCCGCCTGACCACGAGGCCCTTTCCTCCAGGCTCAGAGGTCAAGCTCTCTGAGGTCAAGCTCCCTTGGAGAGGGAGACCTGTGGGAGCCAAATTCACACCAACTCAGACCCTGCAGATGAGGAGGTGTTTCTGGAGAATGACCTTCAGAGAGGAGGGCGGTTCAGAGTAGGAGCCCCTGTTCTGTCCCCAAGAAGGGATCAGTTCAGTTTAGTTCAGTCGCTCAGTCATATCCGACTCTTCGTGACCCCATGGACTGCAGCATGCCAGGCTTCCCTGTCCATCACCAGCTTCCGGAGCTTGCTCAAACTCACGTCCATCGCATCGGTGATGCCATCCAACCACCTCATCCTCTGTCGTCCCATTTTCCTCTTGCCTTCAGTCTTTCCCAGCATCAGGGCCTTTTGCAGTGAGTCGGTTCTTTTCATCAGGTGGCCAAAGTATTGGAGTTTCAGCTTCAGCATCAGTCCTTACAATGAATATTCAGGACTGATTTTCTTTAGGATTGACAGGTTGGATCTTCTTGCAAGGAGGAAGGGATGGGTGTGACCAAGTATTCTACCAGCGCTGGGGCCAAGGGAGAATCTAGTGCTTGGCTAATGATGGCTCTTGAAGGATCATTTCTTCAAAGAAAAGACAGAACAACCATTTCTCACACACCCATCAATATTTACTTAAATTCTACTTCATAGCAAATATTATGCTTTGTGCTATGAGGAAAGAGAATCAACACACTGTTCTTGCTTCTCTGAGGAGATAAGAACAGATGCTCTGAGAGCTAAAAGCATCATGAAAGGGAGGCATGGGTGGGGTGACCTCCAGGTGCCCAGTGGTTAAGAGTCTGCCTACCAATACAAGGGGTGAGGGTTCGAATCCTAGTTGCGGAACTGGGATCCAACATGCCGCTGGGCTGCAGCAGAATCAGGCTGTCCCTTATTACAATCAAGTGACTTCAGATTGTTCCTTGAGCCCCGGGAAGTCACACCCATGTCATCTGAGTGTCCCCTGCTCTGACACCCACCCACTCCCACTGTCTCTGTCTCTTGCACACTGAGTTCTGCTCCTGTGTTCCCTGTGCCATGCTTGCTAGCCTGCTCTGTGTCATGGACCCTCACCAGCCTCACTCTCTTGCCTGCCAGAGGGTTGCCCGGTTAAAAGAACAGAAGGACAGGCATCTTCCTGATGTGGGGTCTGGGTTTCCCTTCATGTCACCCATGGTGGCTGGTGGAGAATGGTCCTTGAAGGACCCTAAAGAGAAACTGTCAAAAATTTACATGGAGTGATGAAGCCAAGCAAACATCACCCTGAGACTTGGGAGGGGTTCAAATGATTCTCCCTCTCCTTCCATGTAGTTATTATGATTATTTTCATAGAGCAAACCAAGCTGATGGGATCAGATCTCATGGTCCTGAAGTCTGGAGTTAATTCACAGGCCTTTAGCTAAAGGGACGAGAGGGTGACATCGGGGCTTGAAGTTCCTAGTCCCGTCTGCTCTCCTGCTGAGACCCCTGGGCATCTTCCTGACAATTAAGTAAAATAAACTGTCATGAGCCAAGCCAGTGACCAGACAGCCCAGAGGCCAGTGGTGGAAGGAAGCTGACTTTGGGGCCTGGCTGACCTGTTAGGGAAGGCTTGGCAGAGAGCCTGCTCTGAGGTTAATCAGTACCTTGTCTGGCTCCACGTCTCCTGGGAGAGGAGATGGAGGTCCCTGCTCCCTTGGCTCTAAGAGGTGTTTTGGGTCTACCTTGCTAAAAGTACTGTTTCAGTTTGTAAGTTTTCAACATGTTTGCATGTCCAAAGAGAAGGAAGTTGAAGCCTTCGCACGCAGACAGAAGTTTCATCATCTTAGGCACGTGGGAGTCAGGAGTGCTCCAGTATAGGGCGTGACCAACACATCTGACCCCACGAGGCACTAAACAGAGAACGCAAGGCTGTGCACTGTCCTGAAAGCCTTGGGGTTACTGTTGAAAACCCAGCTCACTGTCTGGAAGAGGAGAGATACCCTCGCAGAGAACTCCACTTTGTCAAATACCACTTGGGGTAAAAGTGTAGACACTTCATGCACATAGAAATGATTTACTCCCTCCCTGCTCATCCCCTATAAGGACCAATGAAAGAACACCCCAAGGTTCCCCGGAGATTCCCCTGGATCCCCCAGATGTGGCTTGGTCAATGAACACCAGGACTTCCATATTTGCTCTTCCCTCTGCCTGGATGCTCTTTCCCTACATCTTTGCTGGACCAGCCTCTTCTCAGCACTGATGGCTTAGCTCCTAGAGGCCCTTGCTGACCCCTACCTACGGTGGCCCATCCCGGTAGGACTCAGCCTCTCTCTAAGCCATTACTGTTTTTTTCTTTATAGTAGATAATACCATTTCTGTTTAGTATACTTCCCTTTTCCAGCCTCCACTGACCAGAATGTGAAGTCCTGAGAGCCGGGCTTCACCATGATGATCACAGCCATAGCCCAGCGCCCAGAACTGTGCCTGGTAGGTGTTTAGTTGAACTGGTGGGTGGTACCTGGAAAAGACAGGGAAAGGAAGGAGGTGGCTTGGAAACAGAAGGGGGCATGAAGGAGGGAGGTGGCCTTTCCCTACCTTTGGTTTTCCTCTTCATATGCTTCTTAAGGGACCGACCATGTGGAGGAAGAAACACACCACCAGTCTCTGTCCCTTTGAGAGCCTTCACCGACAAGGGGGCTGAACCCCCGCCCCGTTGGGCTGGGGTCAGGCAGATGGACCACCCCCCAACAGAGGTGTTTCTGGGGCAGCAGAATCTGAACCTGCCACTGTTCTTTAGTTAAACCAAAGCACTTCCGGCACCATGAGAAAATCTATAGGAAATTCTCTGTCTGGGGCAGATACCCAGGAGAAAGTGGGGTGGGCCCCTTTGACTTGAGTTCAGTTCAGTTCAGTCGCTCAGTTTTGTCCGACTCTTTATGACCCCATGAACTGAGGCACACCAGGCTTTCCTGTCCATCACCAACTCCTGGAGCTTGCTCAAACTCATGTCCATCAAATCGGTGATGCCATCCAACCATCTCATCCCCTGTCGTCCTTGTCTAGCATCCAAGGACCCATTAATTCTGCCCGGTGCTGGACCTAGTTGGTGGGTTTCGTAGAGGCAGAGTGTGACTGGGGCTTTTGTGCAAATGATGAAAACTGGTCAGGAAGGAGGCAAGCAGGCAGGACAGGTGAACAAGCCAAGCAGAGCTCTTTTCAGCTCGAGTCTGAAAACAGCCTGATCCCTTGGGAATTCTAGAGTATGAACAGCCCCACAGAGCTGTTCCACCAGGACAGGAGAGGGTGGGACTTCTTAACCATGTACCACCCGGTCATCAGCTGCCAGCCACCCCCTGGGGGGTGTAAGGACCAGGTGGCTCCTCTCAGCCGAAGGCAGTTCTCTGGAGAAGGATGCTCTGTGGGGCGGCCACAGCAGACATTCACAGCTCTGGGGAGTGGGTGATGGGGATCTGGATGGGCATCTGTGTTATAGAGTCTCCTGTTATTCATTGTTGTTCAGTTGCTAAGTCATATCGATTCTTTGTGACCCCTTGGACTGCAGTATACCAGGCTTCCCTCTCCTTCGCTATCTCCAGGAGTTTGCTCAAACTCATGTCCATTGAGTGGGTGATGCCATACAATCATCTCATCCTCTGCTGCCCTCTTCTCCTCCTGCCCTCAGTCTTTCCCAGCATCAAGGTCTTTTCCAATGAACTGGCTCTTTGCATCAGGTGGCCAAAGTATTGGAGCCTCAGCTTCAGCATCAGTCCTTCCAATGAATATTCAAGGTTGATTTCCTTGAGGATTGACTAGTTTTATCTCCTTGCTGTCTGAGGGACTCTCAAGCATCTTCTCCAACACCACAGTTCAAAAGCATCAATTCTTCAGTGCTCAGCCTTCTTTATGGTCCAGCTCTCACATCTGTACACAGCTACTGGAAAAACCATAGCTTTGACTAGACGGATCTTTGTTGGCAAACTGATGTCTCTGCTTTTTAATATGCTGTCTAGGTTGGTCATAGCTTTTCTTCCAAGGAGCAAGCGTCTTTTAATTTCAGGGCTGAAGTCACTGTCTGCAGTGATTTTGGAGCCCAAGAAAATAAAATCTGCCACTGTTTCCATTTTTTCTCCATCTATTTGTCACGAATTGATGGGACTGGATGCCATGATTTTTGTTTTTTGAATGCTGAGTTTTAAGCCAGCTTTTTCACTCTCCTCTTTCACTTTCATCAAGAGGCTCTTTAGTTCCTGTTCGCTTTCTGCCATAAGAGTGGTAACATCTGCATATCTGATGTTGTTGATATTTCTCCCAGCATTTTGAGTCCAGCTTGTGCTTCATCTAGCCAAGCATTTCGCATGATGTACTCTCCCTGGTGGCTGAGATGGTAAAGAACCTGCCTGCAATGCAGGAGGCCTGGGTTCGATCTCTGGGTCGGGAAGGTCCCCTGGAAAAGGAAATGGCAACCCACTCCAGTATTCTTGCCAGGAGAATTCCATGGACAAAGGGGCCTGGTGGGCTACAGTCCATGGGGTCACAAAGAGTCAGACACAGCTGAGTGACTAACACTTTTCACTTTTCACTCTGTATAGAAGTTAAATAAGCAGGGTGACAATATACAGCCTTGATGTACTGCTTTCCCAGTTTTGAACCAGTCCATTGTTCCAAGTCCCATTCTAACTGCTGCTTAGTGGCCTGCATACAGGTTTCTCAGGACACAGGTAAGGTTGTCTGGTATTCCCATTTCTCTAAGAATTTTCCACAGTTTGTTGTGATCTACACAGTCAAAGGCTTTAGCATAGTCAATTAAACAGAAATAGATGTTTTTCTGGAATTCTCTTGCTTTTTCTATGATCCGATGGATGTTGGCAATTTGATCTCTGGTTCCTCCGCCTTTCCTAAATCCAGCTTGTATATCTGGAAGTTCTCAGTTCACTTGCTCTTGAGTCTCCTATAGCCTCCTGCTGTCCCAGGATGAACCACACCCTTCCCCGTAGGTGTCTTTGCCTCTGCCACCTCCCCTGCCTCTAAGGTCCTCTTCCTGCTCCTCTGAAAATCCTCCTCAAACACAAACATCACACCCTTTAATTGCTACAGTGCTTATTGACCTGAATCATGTCCTCCTTATCTCCTTCTCCAACATTCCCGTCCTACCTTGTACGTGGGCCGTGTCTTCACCTGCCCTTGGAAGCAAGGACCACCCCCATCTTCCCCTTCGTGTCTCTAACAGGTCCCTGCCCAGACCTGGACATGTGTGAAGTGACTCAGAATGTACAACAGAACCCAGAGGACCATAACCTCAAGAGCCTGAAGCCCAGGGTCTGTCCAAGGTCTCCAGGCTGTAGGCAGAGCTGGCATTTGAGCCCATGACACCCCTCAGATCTCCCCTGTTGCCAAGTCCAGATGAGAGTATGTACTTTTTTTTTAAATTTTTATTTATTGATTTTAACATGAAAAACATTTGATATTGGGGTATAGCCGATTGACAATGTTGTGATAGTTTCAGGTGAACAGTGAAGGGACTCAGCCATACATATATCATGTATCATTCTCCCCTAAATTCCCCTGCTATACAAGCTGCCACATAACATTGAACAGATTTCCATGGTCAATACAATAAGTTTTTGTTGATTATCCATTTTAAATACAGCAGTGTGTACATGCATGGGTGCTAAGTTGCTTCAGTCGTGTCTGACTCTTTGCAACCCTATGGACTGTAGCCCACCAGGCTCCTCTGTCCATGGGATTCTCCAGGCAAGAATACTGGAGTGGGTTGCCATGCCCTTCTCCAGGGGATCTTCTGGACCCAGGGATCGAAACTGTGTCTCTTACATCTCCTCCTTTGGTAGGCCGGTTCTTTACCAGAGCCACCTGGGAATTCCCCAAATTCTTAACTATCCATCCATCTCACAGCCCAGTCCCGCCCCCTCTGCACCCCACCCCCTGCCCTCGCCCCAGGAACCATGAGTTCGTTTTCTAGGTCTATGAATCTCTCTCTGTTTTGTAAGTAGGTTCATTTGTAAGAGAGTATGTATTTTCTAAGTCATACACTTGGTCTCAGTGCTTTGTGTTTCTGGCTGTTAGGATTCTTGGGATTGTAATCTTTGTTCTCTGGGTCAGAAAGTTCTAACTTTGAGTGTCATATTACTGAAGTTGAACTACTGCTCAGAAAACCCATCAACCAAAACTCCCCAGGGAATTTATGATCTATGAATATTGCAGAAGCTTCTGAGGCCCAGTGTGTGGTATTTTGAAAGGAAGTGAAAGCTGGCCTCAGCCCCAGCTGGGACATGCAGACCAGCTGGCCACAGCCCAGCCTCACAGCTAACTTTGCTCTGCAACCCAAAACAAGCTTATTTCCCCTGAGCCAGAGCTCACAAGCTCCCTAGCAAACAGAACTGGGTCACCTGTGAGCGCCACTGCCGTGGTGTATCCCCTGAGGGCCAGAGAGGCACTGGGAAGACTCTGAGGCTTGGGCATGGACTTTGCGGTTAGAAATCGAAGACAGTCTCTCCTTCTCTCTTTCTCCCTCTCCCAGGAGCAGTTGCTCTAATATTCTGCTCTAGACCACCCAGGAATGCACAGAAGGACAGACAAAAGACACAAAAGACATTCCTGGGGCAATTCAGAGTGTCTGGGAGATCCCCTGGAGTAGGAAGTGACAACCCACTCCAGTATTTTTGCCTGGGAAAGTCCATGGATAGAGGAGCCTGCGGGCTACAGTCCATGAGGTCACAAAGAGTCTGACACAACTGAGCAACCGAGCGCAGGGGCAACTCAGAGGCCAGTATCGCGTTGTTGTTCAGCCTCAGTCATGTCCGACTCTTTGTGACCCCATGAACTGCAGCACGCTGGGCTTCCCTGTCTTTCACTCTCTCCTGGAGTTTGCTTAAAGTCATGTTCATCGAGTTGATGATGCCATCCAACCATCTCATCCTCTGTCGCCCCCTTCTCCTCCTGCCTTCAATGTTTCCCAGCATCAAGGTCTTTTCCAATGCGTTGGCTCTTTGTATCAAGTGGCCAAAGTATTGGAGCTTCAGCTTCAGCATCAGTCCTTCCAATAAAGTATTCAGTGTTGATTTCCTTGAGGACTGACTGGTTTGATCTCCTTGCAGAGTCTCTCAAGAGCCTTCTCTAGCACCACACTTTGAAAGCCTCAATTCTTTGGCACTCAGCCTTCTTTATTTGTCCAGCTCTCACATCCATACATGACTACTGGAAAAAGCACAGCTTTGTTGGCAAAATGATGTCTCTGCTTTTTAATGCCTTGCCTAGGTTTGTCATCGTTTTTCTTCCAAGGAGCAAGCATCTTTTAATTTCACAGCTGCAGTGTCATATCTGTTTTCTAATGGTGCTAAGAAAGGATAATAATAACAATAATAACTCTGAATGAGAGCCAAGGGAGTGGCTGGAATGTGCCCCCAAGCCAATCAGGAGGAAGAAAACAGTGCAAAGAAGGATGCTATTCAGAGCCACAAACAACCTCTTTCTCCTGCTCAGTCTCCCCCTCCTCTCGGTCTCTGGAATTCTCCTTCCACCCACGGGCACCAGCCTTTCTGCCCCGTGATTGTATAGTGGGGGACAGGGGGAATGGGAGAACTGGCCACCTGACTTCGCCTGGCCAGTTGGCTGCAAATTGTCGTTCACAAAGCATAAGGAGCTCCAGGCTCAGAATCGTATTTCCCAGACGTCTACCAGCCCTTTAGGGTCTTCCATTTGTTACCATCCAGGGGACCAGAGATTTTTACCCCCATCAAACTGTGCATTTAGACTGGGCTTCCTTGGTGGCTCAGTGGCAAAGAATCTACCTGCCAGTGCAGGAGACTTGGGTTCGGTCCCTGGTGTGGGAAGATCCCACATGCTGTGGGGCAAATAAGCCCCTGCCCAGTAACTACTGAGCCTGTGCTCTAGAGCTCTGGAGTCGCCACTAGCAAAGCCTGAACTCTCAGAGCCTGTGCTCCACGACAGGAGAAGCCCCGGCGATGAGAAGCCCGTGCACCACAACTAGAGAGGAGCTCCTGCTTGCTGCAACTAGAGAAAAGCCCTCGCAGCAACGAAGACCCAGCACAGGCAAAAATAAATAAATAAATATTAGTAAATAAAATTATTATTTTTTTTAAATGTACATTTAGACTCAGGGCCCTTCTTTCAGGAGGACTTATGAGGGGTCAATAGGAAGAGGACCTGGCAAAATATGGGGCTACCAGCTTCCCTGTGGAAAGTGACTCCTAGGTCAAGACCTGTAGACTCTATTTGTATTTATCTGACCCGAACAGTTGGTTGGGATGAAAAAAGAGAAAGCAATTTTCAGTAAGTACGTACTCCTGGGCAAGAAGAAGGAAGGAAGCATTGATTCACCCCACTTGGATGAATCACAATGGTGTTTACGCTGACCGAGAGAAGCCAGTCTCAAATGTTTGCATACTGTGAGATTCCGTTTATCTTAAGAACATTCTTAAGAACAGGAGGATAGGGAGGGAGGGTAGATCAGTGGGTGGCAGGGGTTATGAGTGGGGGTCAGGGTACCGCATAGCAGGAGAGTGGTTTGGCTTATTGTGGGGGAGGTTAAATAACAGAACGATTATGTATCTGATGATGGAGATAGTTATAAGAATCTATGTGTTTATCACTCAGTCGTGTCCAACTCTTTGCAACCCCATGGACTGTAGCCCACCAGCTTCCTCTATCCATGGAATTCTCCAGGCAAGAATACTGGAGTGGGTTGCCATTTCCTTCTCCAGGGATATGAATCTATACAGGTGCTAAAATTCAAAGAATCATACACAATATAAGTCAATTTTCCTGTAGTGATTTTTTTTACATAAAAAGTTAATGATGATAATGGCTGACGTTTCCTTCCCACAGACCTGATTGTGTAAGTACCGTACGTCCATTGTCTCATTGTTTTTCTTCTCAGTAAGCCGTGTGGCTTCAGGTTATGCACCTTGCTTGAGGTCACGTACTAAGTGGACCCTGGAACCATGTCTGTCTGACTCAAGAACCCGTGATCTAACCGCTGCACAGTGGTGCCTCTTTTGGGGGCAGGAGCGGGAAAGGATCACCCTGTACCTGAGACCCTGGCTTGGAGAGCACACAAGCAGGAATCAGGTTCTCTTCCGATGGGAGAAGCTGTCGAGGGGTGGGGAGGGTTAGCCCTGGCTGGAGATGGGACCGCAGAGTTGAATTTACATCCGTCTGCTTCAGGTGGCTCTTGCAGGCCCAATCCTGTTTCTCTGGTTCTCCCCCAGGATTGGGGGCTGGGAAGCTGAATCGAACTGCTGTCCCCTGGGAACCACACCCACTGTGAAGGAAGAAAATGAGACTAGACCAGGCACAGCCCTCTGCCCAGGGCCAGGGATGAAGAAGCAGGGGATTGGGGGACAAGGGGGCAGTTTTTGTTTTCTTCTCATTTACGTGTCTCATAAACTGACTTCTTTTCCTATTTTGTTAAAAATGTTTCATTTGGTGGACAGCACAGATGGGTGAGGGACAGCGCATATATGCACAACTGCATGCTCAGTTGTGTCCAAATATTTGCAACCCTGTGGACTGTAACCCACCAGGCTCCCCTGTCCCTGGGAATTCCCAGGCAAGAATACTGGAAGTGGGTTGCCATTTCTTTCTCCAGGGGATCCTCCCAACCCAGGGATTGAGCCTGTGTCTCCTGCATTGCAGGCAGATTTTTTACCACTGTGCCATATGGGAAACCCTGCCTTTAAATTACTGAAGTTGTTTTACGGGAATCAGTGGTCCTCTGGAGCCCTGTAGGGTGAGTGGGAATTAACACAGGCTGCGTTTCGAGACTTCTAAGAAGAGGAAACATGGATTCCTGAGGCTGAAGAGGAACAGCACATATTTAGCAAATTGAAGAATTCAGTGTATTTCAGGAGAGCTGAGCCTGGAAGCTGAGCCTGGGCGGGGAGGGGCTGGGCCATGCAGGACTCCTGTGCTGACCAGAAGACTTTGAACTCTATCCTGATGGCAGTGACAACAAGCCGAGTGGGGGTGAACTTTAGAAAGATCACTCCAGATGGCAGGGGAGTCTGTTATATCTAGGGTGTACCCAGGTGTGAGATGGGGGGCCTAGAGTTTCGCAGTGGCAGGAAGGACACGTGGATGGGTTCAAAAAGTATTTAGAGGGTAGAATCAACAACAGGTCATGGAGATGGTTCAGATGTAGGGGCCAGGAAGGGAGGACTCACAGAGCTCTGAGCCAATAAAGATGCTTTTCCTTGGGATGCGAATACAGAAAGAAGAGGTGAGGTTGTGACCAGGAGTTTGCTTTCAGAAACTTTCTAGTTTAGGTGCCCATGGGTCATTGGTGTGGAGCTCTCCCACTGGTGGTTGATTATCCGTTCTAGGGCTCAGGGGGAGCTGAACTGGTGATGTGGGCTTGGAGGTTATCAGCATAAATGGTTCTTGGGAGTGGATGGCCTGAGTGGGGAGAACCAAGAAACCTGCAGAGGGAACGGGGAAGAGAGCTGAGAAGAAGGATCAAGGCACAACCTCAGGAAGCCCTGCATCGAAACACAGTCACACCCATCACCCTCACTGCATTTGCCATATCAGTATGCTAACTCTATTATTTTTTATTTAATATTTTAAGTTGTCTCATTTTCAACTTGGTGGATTTATTTAAAAGGAAAATCTATATAGTTAGATGAAAAATCAGTATCATTACCATAAATAGATATTGGTGATAAAAATAAATACAATGAAAACCAAACAATAAAATGCAATTCTTGCTAGATAGTTTGAGAATCTCCTTTGTTCTAAAAGGAGATTCTCAAATGTCAGTCCAGCTTACAAGATGTTCCCACACCCAGCTGAGCTTGCTCCTGGAAGAAATCAGGGTTGGAAGAGAGTTTAAGAGGGGATAAATATTTTTTTTAATTTGGCTATGCTAGGTCTTTGTTGCAGCATGTGGGATCTAGTTCCCCATCCAGAGATCGAATCCAGGATGCCTGCATTGGAAGTGTGGAGTCTTAGCCACTGGACCACCAGGAAAGTCCTGGAATAACTTTCTTGCTGACACCTAAAATCAGCTCAGATCTCATCTACAACCAGGGCACTTTTGTCTGAAGCATGGGTCCTCAAACCTATTCTGTAAATGAGCAGATAGGAAATATTTTAGACTTTGAAGGCCAGTTACATCACTGCGGTATATTCTGCCTCCTTTCCTCCCTCTTTTCTTGCAATCCTTTAAAACCAATCTCAGTTCTGGGTTGTATAAATACAAGCCCAGGCCTGGATTTGGTACACAGGCTGTACGAGAGAAGAGCAAACGCCAAGAGAGATAGGAGCCTGTGGTGTCACAAGTGGTCCCGTGGCACTCAGCTTCTTCTTCTTTCTTTAATTTCTATTTTATATTGGGCTTCCGTGGTAGCTCAGAGGTTAAAGCATCTGCCTGCAATGCGGGAGACCCGGGTTTGATCCCTGGGTCGGGAAGATCCCCTGGAGGAGGGCATGGCAACCACTTCAGTATTCTTGCCTGGAGATTCCCATGGACAAAGGAGCCTGGCGGGCTACAGTCCATAGGGTCACAGAGTCAGACACAACTGAAGTGACTTAGCACAAGCACTGTGAGTCTTTGGGGAGATATGGCTACACTTCCTGTCTTGACAGTTTCTCAGGATCAGACACTCTCAGAACCCGTTGTTCAAGGACTCACTATTGGGGTAGCCCTTCGGACTGGGTCAGTGTTTCAGCACCAACTCCTGCCTCTGGACCCCTCCAAGTTCCTGTTCCGATGTCACTCCTTCCCTCGGGACCTCTCTGTGCTTCAACCTAAGGTTCACTGTCCTTCCTTTGCTCCCTGAAGAGTAGCTACATTGTGGTCACCTTTTACTCCCCATCTCCAAGGCGGCCATCAAGTCCTTCCCTCCCTCCTGTCAGGAGCTGGAGTGCAGTTACCCCTCTTCCAACTTGATGTGAGTAGGTCTTCCATCTGAGGTGGAAGAGATGTCCTAGGTCTTCCAGGGCATGGCCGTAAACAGCCTTGCAGGTTCTGATGGAGCCTGTCTTTTGGACAGTTGTTTAGAGTGAGGCCAGCTGCCTTGAAAGAAGTCCAGCCAAGCTGTGAGGAAGTCCAAGCTAGTCAAGTGGCGAGAACACACGGAAAGAGACACGCTTGACATCCTTCAGTTGTATTATTCATTTCTCCAAAATGGATCACCTTTTTAATGTAAAAAAAAATGCCCCAGATGTTCGCGAACTAACTGTATGTTATAGGACAAAAATCAATATAATTTAAACAATATAACCATGTATTGAACTTCACAATGTCTCTAGTGGGTAGGTTTTGGCAGAGATGCTATGATAAGTGTTATACTTGAATATTGTAAGAAACTGGGTTCCAGTGGAGTTCTAACATAACAAACTGGAGTGCTGCAGAGTCCAGGGGAAACATCCGTGCGCTGGCACGCGTGCAATTTCAGTATGCCTTGTTGGCAGACACGTCAGCTGTGTTTGGGTTTTTCCTTTTTATCCAGCTACTACCGTCTGGGAGAGACATTATCATGTGTCAGTGGTACCGCTTACTAAGGTGTTTGGGGAGCCAATATTAAGGACATGCGCAAATATTAACGTGCACAGCTGGTATCTGCTTCCATCAGAGCACAAATGATTCCCAGGTAGTTGCTATTGTCTTTTCTCCTTGATACTCCTGTAGAACTCATACTTGAGGGAACTATTTTTAAAACACCAATGTATTATCTTTTTCATTTTTTAAAAACTTTTATTGAAGTATAGTTGATTTCCAATATTGTGTCAGTTTCAGGTATACAGCAAAGTGATTCAGTTATATGCATATATATATATACAATCCACTCTTTGAGATTCTTTTCCTATATAGGCCATTACAGAGTACTGAGTAGAGTTCCTTGTGCTATACAGTAGGTCCTTATTAGTTATCTATTTTATATATAGTAATTGTATGTGTCAATCTTGATCTTTCAATTTATCCCTCCCGACTTGCCCCCTGGTAACCATAAGCTTGTTTTCTACATCTGTAACTCTATTTCTGTTTTGTAGATGAGTTCATTTCTTTTTTTTTTGATTCCACGTCCAAGTGATATCATGCAATATTTCTCTGTCTGTCTGACACTTCCCTCAGTATGACAATCTCTGGGTCCAGCCATGTTGCTACAAATACTTTTCAATGTAGCTTTTTTAGTTTGTTTTTATTTTTTTAATGAAATATAATTGACCTACAATACTATGTTAGTTCCTTGAGCACAGTGTAGTGATCTGATATTTCTAATGATCACCACAGTGATCTAGTGTGGTGCAATCTAGTCACTGTCTGCTGCCGTGCAAACATTTTACATAATAATTGACTTCTTTCCCTGCACTGTGTATTTCATACCCATGACTCATTGTTTTGCAAGTTTGGAAGTTTGTACCTCTAATCTCCCCTACCTGTGTCTTTCCTTCCCTCACTCCCCTCCCTTCCTGCAAACATCTGTTTGTTCTCTGTATCTATGATGCTTTCTGTTTTGTTATGTTTGTTCGTTTGTTTTGCTTCTAGACTGCACATAAGTGAACTCATACAGCATTTTCTTTGTCTGACATTTTACTTAGCATGATACGCTCCAGATCCATCTATGTTGTCACAAACGGCAAGATTTCATTCTTTTTTGTGTGGGGGGGGATGCTACTCAACTTGTGGGGTCTTAGTTCCCTGACCAGGGATTGAACCCCAGCCTTTGACAGCGAGAGCACAGAGTCCTAACCACTGGGCCACCTGCAAATTCCATCAAGATTTCGTTCTTTTTTATGAGTGAGTAATATTCCATCATATCTCTTCTTGGTCCATTCATCAATTGACGGTCACTTAGGTTGCTTCAGTCACTCTGTGCCTTTTGATTGGAGCATTTAGTCCATTTACATTTAAAGTAATTATTGATTGGTATTAAACATATCCTTATATTGCCATTTTGGTTAATCATTTTCCATTTGTTTTTGTAATTCTTTTTTCCCCTTTCTTTTTCTTTTGCACTCTTCCCTCGTGATTTGATGACTCTCCTTAGTGTTATGCTTGGATTCTTTTCTCTTTTGTGTGTATCTATTATAATTATAGATTTTTGGCTTGTGATTACTATGAGGTTTATATATATATATATATATATATATATATATATATGTGTGTGGTTACTATGAGGTTAATATGTTCATGATTATTTTCAGTTGATAATCTTAAGTTTTTGAACACATTCTAACAACTCTGTACTTTTACTTCCTCCAACCATTGGGTTTAATGTTTTTGACATAACATTATACACCTTTTTGTTTTGTGTGTCCCTTAACTATTTATTGTAGATATATTAATAGATGATATCTCTAGAGAGTCCCTTGGACAGCAAGGAGATTAAACCAGTCTATACTAGAGGAAATAAACCCTGAATATTCATTGGAATGACTGATGCTGAAGCTGAAGCTTCAATACTTTGGCCACCTAATGCAAAGAGCCAACTCACTGGAAAAGACCCTGATGCTGGGAAAGATTGTGGGCAGGAGGAGAAGGGGAAAACAGAGGATGAGATGGTTGGATGGCATCACCGACTCAATAGACATTAGTTTGAGCAAACTCCAGGAGATGGTGAAGGACAGGGAAGCCTGGAGTGCTGTAGACCATGGGGTTGCAAAGTTTGACAAAACTTAGTAACTGAATAACAACTAGCTATTTTAGCTGTCCTGGCCCAGAAACCAGACATTTAAGTAAAGACAACTTCAAATGGCTTCACCCTGCAATCTCATGAGACCCCAAGTAAGAACTGTCCTGCTGAGCCCAGTTGACTCCCAGATGGTGAAAGACAGTAACTTAACCTTTTAAGCCACTACATTTGGGAGTGGTTGGTTACACAGCAATTGACAACTGGAACACCACCCAAAAGTGATGTCTCATCAGGAAGTTTTCTGTCTCACTCAGGGATAAGGTTTAAATTCTCTCTTCTCTCATCCAAACCAGATGGCTTTTCCTCAGCTTTGCAGGTTAATCTCTGGTTTTCTCATCAGAGAATGATGTGAATTTTTCACCCAGCTCAAATTACTCAAACCCAGGAGTTCTCAAACTGGTCAACTGTGAAAGGTACTTTTGTTTGCCTAAGCCAGAGTCATTGCCCAAATCTTTCGTCTTGTCCTCTTCTTACTGTAAAGCCTGGGACAGCCAGATACGCATTTCCTGGCTTTGTTGGGGAGGGCTTTATAACCCTTATTTGGCCAGTGATGTGAGGTCAGCTGTTGGGTTCTTGAAAAAATCTTTGCTTGTTGATAACGGGAAGCTGGGGGAAGAAACTGTCTGACATCATCACCTGCTTTCTGTTCCTGAGCATGGTGTGAGGATGTGATGTGATGTGCGGGGCTGCTGCAATCATCTTGAAATGATGAGGGGAAACCTAGGAACTCAGAACCCTATCATCTTCTTTAAGAAAAGAATAAACAACTCTTTCTTTAAAACATTGCTGGTCAGGGGACTTCCTGGTGGTCCAGTGGTTAAGAATCTACCTGCCAGTGCAGAGGACATGGGTTGGATTCCTGGTCCAGGAAGATTCCACAGGCCGTGGAGCAACTCAGCCCGTGTACCACAACTACTGAACCCACGTGCTGCAACTATTGAAGCCTTCGTGCCTAGAGCCCATGCTCTACAATAGCAGAAGGCACCGCAATGGGAAGCCTGTGCACTGCAACTAGAGAATAGCCCCTACTTGCTGTAACAAGAGAAAAGCCTGCGCATAGCAGCAAAGATCCAGCACAGCCTAAATAAATAAATGAATAAAGTTAAAAAATAAAACCATTGTTGGTCAGTCTTTTTTTTTTTTTGCAACTGAATGCATTCCTTACTGTGACATGAATCATGTTCCCTTTAGAGACAAGAAGACCTGAATTTTCCTTATAAAAGTGGGGAGTGTCTCCCTTTGGAGGCCTCCCTGTTGAGATTTTGCCTCCTGAGGCTGGAGATTCAGGTGAAGGGAGGAGGAGCATGCCTCTGCCTGGGGCTTGAGCTGGGAGCTGGGGCGGGCTTGTGGGTTCTGGCAGGGAAGACTTGGGGAACGGCTGATGTGAGCCCTCTCCACTGCAGTGGGCTTTCCCTAGCATCAGC
The DNA here is from genome assembly GCA_024291935.2 of Okapia johnstoni. Classification (NCBI taxonomy): domain Eukaryota; kingdom Metazoa; phylum Chordata; class Mammalia; order Artiodactyla; family Giraffidae; genus Okapia; species Okapia johnstoni. Next base: position 9,864,482 of record JAGTYA010000026.1, on the reverse strand, counting down.
CCGGAGTCTGATCTTGATCACATAAGGAGTCAAAGCTACCACCTTGAACTCATGAACTAGGGGACTGGGAGGTCCCCCCAGTACTGACGGTGGACGGGGGTGGAGATGACAACGGACAGTGAATCAAGTCAGGAGACTGGACTCTGGTCTCAGCTCTGCCACTAACTGCCTTTGTGTCCCTGTATCTCAACCAATTCCCTGAGGGCCGGTGTTCTGAGCCCTCATCTGTGAATAGGACATTCTGTGTTCACAGGGAACCCGCTGTCCCTAGGCTCCTGGACTCTGAGCCTCTTCTTGGAAGCACAAGTAATCCAGGGCCATGATGGGCCCACATCCAACAGTCAGCAAATGCCATTCCAGGATTCTCCGATGTGGGGAAGGGAAACCTGAGCCCCTGCTGGGCTTCCAGAGGCCAGGTGCAGCGAAGGGGGGAGGATGCAGTGGGGCAGGAGGCAGAGATGAATCAGAGGAAGAGGCCTGCCTGGAGCAACACGGAGTGAGGGGAGGATGGTAATGGGAGGATCCAAGTTCCTAAGGTCCCCGATCCCTGCCCTGCTGGCTCTCAGCTCACTTCCTGCTGCTGGGCCAGTGGGGGAGCTGCGGGGGCGGTGGCGGTGGGCGACCAGGCTACATGGCAGGGGAGGGGACAGAAAGCCGGAGTCCCAGCCTCTGGAAAGGTGGTGTTCAGGGTTCCTCACTGCTCCCCGGGAGGCTGAGCTGCTGGGAAATTCCCACCACCCACCATGCTTTCTCCTGGCCTCTCTGGGATTTCTGCAGGGAACATTCTGCAGTCAGCCAGGAAAGGATCCGCCCACAGACCCCTGGAGCTGTAGATCGGCTCTCCTTCCTGCACCAGGGAAACTCTCCTACCCAGTTAATGCCTTCAAGCACACAGGAGTGTGATGGCTCAGTGAATGCCTTTAGTGTTCCAGGCAATTTTTCCAAATCTTATCTCACCTAGTTCTCTTGATAAGTCTAAGTACTCCATTGGTTTCAGAGATGAGGAAGCAGGAGCAAAGAGACTGACTGACCTCCAAGGGGTCACACCAGCCAAGAAGTGACACTGCCACAATTTCCACTCTGGCTTGTTGACCTTTTCCTAATATCTTCTGCTTCTGTTAGGTCCACATCATTTCTGTCCTTAATTGTGCCCATCTTTGCATGAAATGTTCCCTTGGTATCTCTAATTTTCTTGAAGAGATTCTATTTCCCATTCTATTGTTTTCCTCTATTTCTTTGCATTGATCACTGAGAAAGACTTTCTTATCTCTCCTTGCTATTCTTTGGAACTCTGCATTCAGAAGGGAATATCTTTCCTTTTCTCCTTTGCCTTTCACTTCTCTTCTTTTCTCAGCTATTTTTAAGGCCTCCTCAGACAACTGTTTTGCCTTTTTGCATTTCTTTTTCTTGGGGATGGTCTTGATCACTGCCTCCTGTACAATATCACGAACCTCCGTCCATAGTTCTTCAGGCACTCTATCAGATCTAACCCCTTGAATCTATTTGTCACTTCCACTGTATAATCGTAAGCGATTTGATTTAGGTCATCCTTGAATGGTCTAGTGGTTTTCCCTACTTTCTTCAATTTCAGTATGAATTTGGCAATGAGTTCATGATCTAAACCACAGTCAGCTCCCGGTCTTGTTTTTGCTGACTGTATAGAACTTCTTCATCTTTGGCTGCAAAGAATATAATCAGTCTGATTTTGGTGTTGACTATCTGGTGATGTCCATGCGTAGAGTCTTCTCTTGTGTTGCTGGAAGAGGGTGTTTGCTATGACCAGTGCGTTCTCTTGGCAAAACTCTATTAGCCTTTGACCCGCTTCATTTTGTACTCCAAGGCCAAATTTGCTTGTTCCTTCAGGTATCTCTTGACTTCCTATCTTTGCATTCCAGTCCCCTATAATGAAAAGGACCTCTTTGTTGGGTGTTAGTTCTAGAAGATCTTGTAGGTCTTCATAGAACCATTCAACTTCAGCTTCTTCAGCATACTGGTTGGGGCATAGACTTGGATTACCGTGATATTGAATGGTTCGCCTCGGAATGAAAAGATCATTCTGTCATTTCTGAGAGTGTATCCAAGTACTACATTTTGGACTCTTTTGTTGATAGCTACTCCATTTCTTCTAAGGGATTCTTGCCCACAGTAGTAGATATAATGATCATCTGAGTTAAATTCACCCATTCCAGTCCATCTTAGTTCCCTGATTCTTAAAATGTCGACGTTCACTCTTGCCAACTTCTGTTTGACCACTTCCAATTTGCCTTGATTCATGGACCTAACATTCCAGGTTCCTATGCAATACTGTTTTTAACAGCATCGGACTTTGCTTCCATCACCAGTCACATCCACAACTGGGTGTTGCTTTTGCTTTGGCTCCGTCTCTTCATTCTACTAGACCAAAAAGATCTTCATGACCCAGATAACCATGATGATGTGATCACTCACTTAGAGCCAGACATCCTGGAAAGTGAAGTCAAGTGGGCCTTAGGAAGGATCACTGGGTACAAAGCTAGTGGAGGTGATGGAATTCCAGTTGAGCTATTTCAAATCTGAAAAGATGATGCTGTGAAAGTGCTGCACTCAATATGCCAGCAAATTTGGAGAACTCAGCAGTGGCCACAGGACTGGAAAATGTCAGTTTTCATTCCAATCCCAAAGAAAGGCAATGCCAAAGAGTGTTCAAGCTACTGCACAATTGCACTCATCTCACACGCTAGCAAACTAGTACTCAAAATTCTCCAAGCCAGGCTTCAGTAGTATGTGAACCATGAACTTCCAGATGTTCAAGCTGGATTGAAAAAAGGCAGAGGAACCAGAGATCAAATTGCCAACATCTGACAGATCATCAAAAAAGCATGAGAGTTCCAGGAAAACATCTACTTCTGCTTTATTGACTACGCCAAAGCCTTTGACTATGTGGATCACAACAAACTATGGAAAATTCTTCAAGAGATGGGGGTACCAGACCACCTGACCTGCCTCCTGAGAAATCTGTATGCAGGTCAAGAAGCAACAGTTAGAACTGGACATGGAACCACAGACTGGTTCCAAATTGGGAAAGGAATACATCAAGGCTGTATATTGTCATCCTGCTTATTTAACTTATATACAGAGTACATCATGAGAAATGCCGGGCTGGATGAAGCACAAGCTGGAATTAAGATTTCTGGGAGAAATATCAATAACCTCAGATATGCAGATGACACCACACTTACGACAGAAAGTGAAGAACAACTAAAGAGCCTCTTGATGAAAGTGAAAAAGTTGGCTTAAAACTCAATATTCAGAACACTAAGATCATGGCATCCAGTCCCATCACTTCATGGCAAATAGATGGGGAAACAGTGGAAACAGTGACAGACTTTATTTTGGGGGGCTCCAAAATCACTGCAGATGGTGACTTCAGCCATGAAATGAAAAGACGCTTGCTCTTTGGAAGAAAAGCTATGACCAACCTAGACAGCATATTAAAAAGCAGAGACATTACTTTGCCAACAAAAGTCCATCTAGTCAAAGTTATGGTTTTTCCAGTAGTCATGTATGGGTGTGAGAGTTGGACTATGAAGAAAGCTGAGCATTGAAGAATTGATGCTTTTGAACTGTGTTGTTGGAGAAGACTCTTGAGAGTCCCTTGGACTGCGAGGAGATGCAACCAGTAAATCCTAAAGGAAATCAGTCCTGAATGTTCATTGGAAGGACTGATGCTGAAGCTGAAACTCCAATACTTGGGCCACCTGATATGAAGAACTGACTCATTTGAAAAGACCCTGGTGCTGGGAAAGATTGAAGGTGGAAGGAGAAGGGAACGACAGAGGATGAGATGGTTGAATGGCATCACTGACTCCATGGTCATGAGTTTGAGTAGGCTCCAGGAGTTGGTAATGGACAGGAAAGCCTGGTGTGCTGCCGTCCATGGAGTCACATAGGGTCGGACACAACTGAGCGACTGAACTGAACTGAACTTGTTGACCTTATCCCCCACTTCTTCAGGCTGACCATCCATCACCGGGAGAGTAAAACCCATATCGGCAGCTGGACACAAAGGGCCCTATGGATGTGATCTCCACTGGCTTTCATTTCTAGAAGAAAGGAAGATGTGGGGGAGAGCCACACAAGGGCTACAAAAGAACCTGCAATGTTTCAACATTTTATTACTTAAAAAAATAAGAAACAAACATGGTACAGTGTTGACATCAGGCAAAGCTGGGTAATGGGTACATAGGCCTCCCACCCAGAGTGTGTGTGTATGATTTCGTTCCTTTGTAAATGAGCTGGTTTCTGAACTTGAGAGGAGGGCTTGGCTCCAAGGAGACAATTAGGATTTTAACAGCTTACTATAAGTGGAACATTTCATGTCTCTAAGTATTGAGAAGTGCATGTTAATAGTTATCCCAACCATTAGATAATCTGTCAAAGAGTTCTATCAGACGTTGACATTCAGACAGATGTTCTAACAAGCTCTATAATCAGCAGAGACCTGCAAAGCCTTTTCTTGAGGAAGTCAATCTGTTCACAGTGCAGTATCCAGGCATGTTTGTTGTTTAGATTCACAAGTCATTTTGTTGTCAGAATGTTACATTATTATCTATGCTTTCCTGTAAGTTTGAAATATTTCATAATTAAAACAAGATTGCCATGTAGATCCTCCTGTGGGACTTTGTGGTCCCCTCAAAGAAGTTCTGGTCCTTATCCCAGGACCTGTGAATATGTGACCTTGCAAGGCAAGAGGGACCTTGTGGATATGATTGAGTTAAGGATTTGAGGATCTAGGGATTATCTCAGTGGGTCTGCTGGAATCAGGACTTCCCCGGTGGTCCAGTGGTAAAGAATCCGCCTGGTTTGGGAAGATACCCTAGAGTAGGAAATGGCAACCCACTCCAGTGTTTTTGCCTGGGAAATCCCATGGACAGAGGAGCCTGGTGGGCTACAGTCCACGAGGCCACAAAGAGTTGGATAAGACTGAGCAACTGAGTGCTACTGCTAGAATCACAAGTCATTCATTATCAGAGAGTCAGGTGCCTCAGTCAGAGGGGATATGAAGATGGAATTGGTAGCTGGAATTGTGTGGTTATGAGTTGCTGAATATGGGCAGCCTTTGCTCAGTCATCCAGTCGTGTCCAACTCTTTGCGACCCCATAGAGTAGTCCGCCAGGCTCCTCAGTCAATGGGATTTTCCAGGCAAGAATACTGGAGTGGGTTGCCATTTCCTCCTCCAAGTGGGAAGCCTTTAGAAACTGGCAAAGTCAGGGAACCATTTCTCTCCAAGTCTCCAGAAGGATGGTTTCTGGCCCCTGCGAGACTCACTGGAGACTTCTGACCTCCAGAACTGTGAATGATCTTGTGTTCTTTGAAGCCACCAAGCATGTGGCAATTTGTTGCAGCAGCAATAGGAAATGAATCTGGACATAGTCAGCAACTACACCAATTGGTGGTGATACAGTTTCTCAAGCAGGAACAAGAGGTCCGGAAAGGGCACCCCCCTACCCCCCGTCCCACTCAGGATGGCACAGCTGGCCTCCCTGTGTTCCTGAATCCCCAGTCCTGGGTTTCCCTAAAGTCCACTCAGCACTATCTAGCTTCAGCAGGAAAGCAGGGAGGCCAAAGGCTTGTGAAGCCAAGAGTCCTGACCTGCTGGTCAGCATTAACACTCCCAGGGCCTCAAATACTCAGTTCCTTCTGGGCCCCCCAAAGCCAAGATACTGGGTACTCCTGGCCTGGAGGTTAACTGCCTAAGCCATCTCTTCTGGGTCTTGCACATGAAAAGATGGATTTTCCAGTTGATGGACACCCAAGTGCTTCTGACCTCTCCCCCTGATCCCTGAACTTCCTTGTCTCCCTGCTGCCCTGGGCAGAGAACTGTGTCTTCTGACCTCCCGTGCCCATTCGACAACTTTTGGTGATTGCTTAGTCTGCAGCAGTGCCAAATTCTGGGGGGACGGGGTTAGGTCCTTTCAGAGACCCCTGCTCCAATCACCTTAGGAGTTTACGGTCTAGTAGGGGAAACTATGACATGTACTGGACAGCTACAGACCAAGGTGGCCTGTGACTATAGCGGGAGGGAGGGATCTGAGATTCCACGTTTGTTCATTCAGATACTCATTAAGGCTCCCAAATCATTTTCCTTCTGCCCATCTGGATTCTAAATGCTGAAAATGTGATCCTTTGCTGTGAAGGTGCAAAATATCTTCCTAGAGAGACAAAAACAGAAGCAGATAAAAAAACTTCCTAGCAATTGCTGAAGCTCCAATACTTTGGCCACCTGATGTGAAGAGCTGACTCACTGGAAAAGACCCTGATACTGGGAAAGATTGAGGGCAAGAGGAGAAGAGGGTGACAGAGGATGAGGTGGTTGGATGGCATCACTGACTCAATGGACAAGAGTTTGCACAAACTCCAAGAGATAGTGAAGGACAGGGAAGCCTGGTGTGCTGCAGTCCATGGCGTCTCAAAGAGTGGGATACAACTTAGCGACTGAAAAACAACAATCGTTAAGGATGTGAGTGCCCTGGTATTGCTGGGACAGCTGTGGGGTCTCAGACAAGAGAGAGCAGGGAGGGACCTTCAGGGACTCGAGTCAGATTCCAGAAGATGCTCAGGATTGTTAGGGGAAAGCCCTGGAGGCAGTCTCAGCTGTGGGGGTCGCCATAGGAGAGTGTTGAGAGGAAAAGGACAGAATGAGCTAAACTAAGAAGACGCTGACAGCAAAAGGTGTTCACAGTTGGGAGCGGGTCAGGAGTAGCCGGCGTTAACTCTTGTGTTGGGAGATCATCTGTGTATGTTATTTCAACCCACGTGTGCCTTTAGTGGTATATCAATGCCCCTGAAGGAACTTCACTGGTGAGTCTGTTGGGGCAATGCCGGACTTCAGGTTTTCCAGAACATGTGGTCGGAGCAGGTGCCCCAAACAGACAGGGTAAGGAAGACACGCTTGATAAGGTGGGAGTCATAATTCAATGTGCTCAAAGACATTGTAAGGTGGAGGACTAACTAGGGATCAGCCAGGAGGGGTTGAAGTGACGGGGTTAACTGAAAGAGCTGAGTAAGGGAGGTTGTTCCCCCAAAATGAAAGTGACAGCAGTAAGGATTCATGACCAGTCACCTTCTCTACAGAAGAGAAATTGATCAGAACCACAGCAAGGAGCAGCCCGATCTATCTTATTGATTACATTCAAATCTGACCAAAAGACAATTTGGAGCCACTAATTGCATAGTCAGGGGGACTGCCCTCCTCCCTGGGTTCTCTGGACTGTCGGTAAGAAGGTAGAATAAGGGGGCTGCCCTTGGCACAGCTGAGCTTGCCCGGAGAATGGGGGGGCTCAAGAGTCAGTACGGAGGAGGGAGGAAGGGACAGGGCAGGAAAAAGTGACTGCCCAGAACCAGCTCCAATGTGGGTTTAGAACAAAAGAATAGAGAAGAAAGAAGGGTGAAAGGACAGGTAGACAAGATGTCATTCTGAACAAGAGACAGTAAGAGGTAGAGAGAAGAGATGAAAGCTGGAGGCAAGAGTGAAGGATGGAGGAAAACATGGCAACCATGAACAGAGCCAAGATGGGGTAAAAACAAGATGACAATGCAGAAAGCCAAGTATCTGAGAACAATGGATCATGGGAGAGGAGAACAAAGGCCAGGACAGAGCCAGCACAGGCCTGGAAGCGTTCATACTGCAGCCCACGGATTTGGTTACACAAAGGGGACTAAGAGATTCTGCCAAAAACAGAGAAAAGCACCCTGCTGTGTGGTTGGGCTGGAACTGCAGCTCTACAGTTAGTTGAATGTTTGCTTAACAAAACGTTTCACTGTACAGAAAGCCCTAACGGGTCAGGTGGGCTTTCTTAACAAGATATTCAGGATCTTTCACTCACACCACGTCACTGTGATGACTACAAATCCAGGAAGTTCTGAATGCTAGAAGGTCAAATGGCAGTAGATTATCTACTGACTCCTGAGCACCCCATTCTCCAGGGAAGCTCAGCCTTGCCAAGGGCAGCCTCCTTATTCTACCTTCTTACCAACAATCCAGATCATTGTTACAATGATGCTCAAACTAAAAGTCAGACTTGTGATTGCCAGGGGGAAGGGGAGTGGGGGAAGGAGGATTGGGAGTTTGGGGTTAGCAGATGCAAACTATTACATATAGGATGGATAAACAACAAGATCTTACTGTATAGCACAGGGAACTATAGTCAGTATCTGGTAATAAACCATAATGGAAAAGAATATGAAAAGGAATATATATATCACATACATATACATATATGTATGTATTAATATAAGTGAATCACTCTATGCCAGAAATTAACACAACGTTGTAAATCAACTATGCTTCAATAAAAATTTTTATTGTATTTTATTTATTTTTGACTGCATCTGGGTTTTCATTGCTTCGGGAGGGCTTTCTCTAGTTGCAGTGAGTGGATTTCTCATTGCAATTGCTTCTCTTGTTGGGGAGCTTTTGAGCATGAGGGCTTTGGTAGGTACGGTGCTTGAGTTATTTGCTCCACAGCATGTGGAATTGTCCCAGACTAGGTATTGAACCCATATCCTCTGCATTGGCAGGCAGATTCTTAACCACTGGACCACCAGAGAAGTCCAAAAAAATATTTTTAATTAAAAAAATAAAGTCAGAGCCTTGTCCTCTTACCTATATTTTATAGTTTCTGAGAGTTTTACCCAATCTGGATAGGAGGGTATGGTATCTTACAAGGGACATGTGACACAGTGGTTGGAATGTAGGCTCTATGCTTGGTGGCCTGGGTTCATATCCCTGCTTTGCTACTTCACACTGAGAACTGGGGCCTCAGTTTTATGATCTGTAAAATGGGTACATTGATAACACCCACCTCATAGGGTTGTTGTGAATAGTAAATGAATGTCTACATGTTAAGTGCTTAGAACAGTGCCTGGCACATGGAAAGTACTCTCTACTTCTCAGTGATTATGACTGCTTAGCGTTCATAAGTGGAGAAGGAAATGGCAACCCACTCCACTATTCTTCCTGGAGAATCCCAGGGACAGAGGAACCTGGTGGGCTGCCATCTATAGGGTCGCACAGAGTTGGACACGACTGAAGCAACTTAGCAGCAGCAGCAGCAGCATGCATAAGAACAAAATATGAGGACAGGAAGTAGAAGAAGGTCCTAGGTTAAGGGAGGAGAGGTTACTTTGGAGTGGGCGTGTGTGGCTTATGCGGTGCAGGGGTCAGAGAGATGGGAAGGGGCTTCCAAATGAAACTGGGGGTTTGAGTGTGGCCCTTCATGAGGGTTTGTTGCCATTTCTGATTGAGCTAGGTCCAAGAGAGGGAACTGAGGGCCTCATCTGTCCATCAAGTGGGGAATAAAAATAATTCTAGGTCCCCAAATGAGAGACTTCAGGGTATATCTATATGTACTTATATGTATATCTAAATGTGTGCTGAGCCCCAGGCTTCATTGTACCCTAGCCCTGGAGATCCATAATATGGTACAGACACCTGACACTTGAAGAAACAAAATCAGATTTGGAATTTGCCACCTGCCAGCAGGCAATGGCACCCCACTCCAGTACTCTTGCCTGGAAAATCCCATGGATGGAGGAGCCTGGTAGGCTGGAGTCCATGGGGTTGTGAAGAGTCAGACACGACTGAGCGACTTCACTTTCACTTTTCACTTTCATGCATTGGAGAAGGAAATGGCAACCCACTCCAGTGTTCTTGCCTGGAGAATCCTAGGGACGGCAGAGCCTGGTGGGCTGCCGTCTGTGGGGTTGCACAGAGTCAGACACGACTAAAGCAACTTAGCAGCAGCAGCAGCAGCAGCAGCATTTTGACCTTTGCCCCCAGTTTCCTCCACTCCCTCAGTGAGCTGTTATAAAGATCCAGCGAGTAGAGTAAGCAAAAACAAACACAACTGGATCCCCGAGAAACCTCACTTACAGAGCTAGTGTGCAGAACTGCAGCCCTACCTGTGAAATCCAAACTCTGCTGGTAATAGAACTGTAAATAGTGTCTTTACAAAAGACACTAGAGGTGAAGGGCTTCTTTAAAAATGCCAAAAGCACAGTCATAAGGCTCAAGATTAATGTGATCCCTCCAACTACAGGATTTCTGGAAAACAAAGGACACAGTGTTCAAAGATAATGACCAGGAGGAAAATGGATACATGTGTGTGTACGGTTGAGTCCCTTCACTGTTCACCTGAAACTATCACAGCATTGTTAATCGGCTGTGCTCCAACACAAAATAAAAAGTTTAAAAAAGAAGATAATGACCAGATAACAGATTGGGAAAAGAAACTGCAGTACCTCAAGCCCAAGAGTGACTAGTGTCTAGACAATACAAGACCTCCTGCATATCAACAAGACAGAGAGAAGAACCTACTGGAAAATTGGGCCAAGAAGAGGAACAGGCCATTCTCAGAGTAAGAAACCGAAAGGACAAATATATGGAGAGATATTCACTGGTTACATGGTAATTGCAAATTAAACCGACGAGATACTATTTGCCGCCTGTTTGGCAAAAATTAAAAAGCTGAGGAATGCCAGATGGGTTAGGATGTGCGGCTATAAGCTTCCTACATTATTGGAGGTCATGGGTAGGTGGTGTAGCCTTCCTCAGCCAGACCACCTGTATCTATACCGCAAAATCAATAATCCACTCCTGGGAATTTACATATAGATATACCCTGAAGTCTCTCATGCAGGGACCTCAGGACACCTACACGAGGATGCTCCTCATAGCAGAGGGGTGATGGCAGGGGCAAGGCTGTGGATGGGGTAATGGCAGGGGCAGGCCTCAACCCAAAGCCCTTCTGTGTGGCAGTGGACAGAGAAACTCGGTGGCTGCACTCTCTGAGTTCTCTACAGCCATGAGAAGCAATGGAGATGTATATAGCTAGCAGCACAGACGGATCATACTAACATAGGCTGGAAGAAAAAGTGCACCTACCCTAACTTACACAAGCAGATTTGACATCAGTATAAATTTTAAAACATGCCTAGAAAACAACTGGAAATTCCAAAAACACAAACAAGGACATACACAAAACATGTCAGGATGGTTGTTGAAAGGGGAGTGGGAATTGAGATCAAAGGATGCAACTGTTCTTAACAGGAGTGCACACCAAGTGTTTAGCACAGAAACTGGCCTGTGGTAAGCACTCGCTAAGGGTTCGCTATTACTAATTAGTTAAGAAGACTAGTTCAATAATATACGCTCAGTCAAATCATTATGTTGTATGCTGCCACACAGATGAACTCTGAACACATTATGCTAAGTAAAGCAAGCCAGGCACAAAGGACAAATACTGTCTGATTCTACCTACGGGAGATCTCTAGTAGGCAAATCCGTAGAGACAGAGAGTATTGTCGAATACTGGTTTCCAGGGGCTGGGGGCAGGGAGGAAGGGGCTGTTAGTATTTAATGGGTAGAGTATCAGTTAAGGAAGATGAAAAAGTTCTGGAGATAACAGTGTGATTGCCAACGACATTAATGTTCTTAACAGCACTAAATTATACACACAAAAGTGGTAAAATGATTAAGAATAGTAAGTTTTTAAAAAAATCATTATAAACTTTAAATGCCATATGTCAAATGCCAAAGTTTAAATGCCTTTAAACTTGTACAATGCGATCCGTCAATTATAGCTCAATAAAGCCGGAGAGAATTCACTCGCAGTCCAGTGGTTAGGACTCCACGCTCTCACTGTTGAGGGCCAGCATTCAATCCCTGGTCAGAGAGCTAAGATCCTACATGCCTCAAGGCCAAAAAACAGAAGCAATATTGTAACAAATTCAATAAAGAATTTAAAAATGGTTCACATCAAAAAAATCTTTTAAAAAAGGACTATTATCCAAAATATACAAAGAACCTTTAAAACTCAACCATAAGAAAACAAAAACTTAATTAAAATATAGGCTAAGACCTTAACAAGTATCTCACCAAAGAAAATATACAGATGACAAATTAGCATACCAAAAACTGCACATCATATGTCATCAGGGAAATGAAAATTAAAACAAAATAAGATACTACTACACACCTAACAGATTGACCAAAATCCAGAATGCTGACAACACCAAATGCTGGTGAGGATGTGGGGCAATAGAAACTCTCATTCACTGCCAGTGGGAATGCAAAACGGTGCAACCATTTTGGAAGACAGTTTGGCAGTTTCTAACACAATTAACAAATAGCTGAGAAGTAGCTGAGAAAAGAAGAGAAGCGAAAGGCAAAGGAGAAAAAGAAAGATATACCCATTTGAATGCAGAGTTCCAAAGAATAGCAGGGAGAGATAAGAAAGCCTTCCTCAGTGATCAATGCAAAGAAATAGAGGAAAACAATAGAATGGGAAAGACTAGAGGTCTCTTCAAGAAAATTAGAGATACCAAGGGAACATTTCATGCAAAGATGGGCACAAAAAAGGACAGAAATGGTACAGACCTAACAGGAGCAGAAGATATTAAGAAGAGGTGGCAAGAATACACAGAAGAACTAGACAAAAAATCACGATGGTGTGATCACTCACCTAGAGCCAGACGTCCTGGAATGTGAAGTCATGTGGGCCTTAGGAAGCATCACTATGAACAAAGTTAGTGGAGGTGATGGAATTCCAGTTGAGCTATTTCATATTCTAAAAAGACGATGCTGTTAAACTGCTGTACTCAGTATGCCAGGAAATTTGGAAAACTCAGCAATGGCCACAGGACTGGAAAAGGTGAGTTTTCATTCCAATCCCAAAGAAAGGCAATTCCAAAGAGTGTTCAAACTACCACACAGTTGAATTCATCTCACACGCTAGCAACAGCAGCACACACTAGCAAAGTAATGCTCAAAACTCTCCAAGCCAGGCTTCAACAGTACATGAACCATGAACTTCCAGATGTTCAAGCTGGATATAGAAGAGGCAGAGGAACCAGAGATCAAAATGCCAGCATCCATTGGATCATCGAGAAAGCAGGAGAGTACCAGAAAAACATCTACTTCTGCTTTATTGATTACACCAAAGCCTTTGACTGTGTGGATCACAACAAACTGTGGAAAATTATTCAAGAGATGGCAATACCAGACTACCTTAACTGCCTCCTGAGAAATTTGTATGCAGGTCAACAAGCAACAGTTAGAACCAGACACAGAACAACAGACTGGTTCCAAATTGGGAAAGGAATACGTCAAGGCTGTATATTGTCACCCTGCTTATTTAACTTATATGCAGAGTATATCATGCAGAATGCCAGGCTGGATGAAGCACAAACTAGAATCAAGATTGCCAGGAGAAACATCAATAACCTCAGATATGCAGATGACACCACACTTATGGAAGAAACCGAAGAAGAAATAAAGAGCCTCGAAAGAGGAGAGTGAAAAGGCTGGCTTAAAATTCAACATTCAGAAAATGAAGATCATGGCATGTGGTCCCATCACTTCAGGGCAAATAGATGGAGAAACAATGGAAACAGAGAGAGACTTTATTTTCTTGGGCTCCAAAATCACTGCAGATGGTGACTTCAGCCGTGAAATGAAAAGATGCTTGCTCCTTGGAAGAAAAGCTATAACCAACCTAGAGAGCATATTGAAGAGCAGAGACATTACTTTGCCAACAAAGGTCCGTCTAGTCAAAGCTATGGTTTTTCCGGTAGTCATGTATGGATGTAAGAGTTGGACTATAAAGAAAGTTGAGCACCGAAAAATTGATGCTTTTGAACTGTGGTGTTGGAGAAGACTCTTGAGAGTCCCTTGGACTGCAAGGAGATCCAACCAGTCCATCCTAAAGGAAATCAGTCCTGAATATTCATTGGAAGGACTGATGCTTAAGCTGAAACTCCAATACTTTGGCCACCTGATGAGAAGAACTGACTCATTAGAAAAGACCCTGATGCTGGGAAAGGTTGAAGGCAGGAGGAGAAGGGGACGACACAGGATGAGATGGTTGGATGGCATCACTAACTCGATGGACATGAGTTTGAGCAAGCTCTGGAAGTTGGTGATGGATAGGGAAGCATGCTGCAGTCCATGGGATGGCAAAGATTTGGACACGACTGAGCGCCTGAACTGAACTGAACACAATTAACATACTTTTACCATAAGATCCAGCAATCTGCTCCTTAGCATTTATCCCAGAGGTTGATAACATGTTCATGCAAAAACCTGCACAAGATGTTTATAGCAGCTTTATTCCTAGTTGCCAGAACTTGGAAGCAACCAAGATATCCTTCAGCAGGTGAGTGAATAAACTATATTCCAGACAATGGAATGTTAGTTAGATTAAAAAGAAATAAGCTTCAAGCCATGACAAGACATGGAGGAAACTTAAATACATATTACTAAGTGAAAGAAGCCAATATGAAGAGGCTACATACTGTGTGATTCCAACCTTATGACATTCTGGAAAAGGCAAAACTATGGAGACAATAAAAAGATCAGTGGTTGCCTAGGGTTGGGAGAGTAGAATGGAAATGAATACAGAGCACAGAGAAATTTTAGGACAGTGAGCCTACATTACTCTATGTAATGCTGTAATGATGGATGCACGTCATTATACATTTGTCTAATCCCATAGAATATGTAACATCAAGAGTGAACCCTAAGGTAAACTATGGACTTTGAGTGATTATGACGTGTCAGTGTAGGTTCATCTTTGGTAAGAAACGTACTATTCTGGTGAGTGATGTTGACAACAGGGAGAGCAATGCATGTTGAAGGGAAGGGAGTGCATGGAAATCTCTGTACCTTCCTCTCAATTTTGTTGTAAACGTTTTTTGTTCTAAAAAAATAATAGTTCCCCCTGCTACCAAACATTCCTTTTAGGAGCCTAGAACAATTTCTGGCAGTGAATATGTCTTTTGTAAAAATATTTATTTTTATTTATTTCTTTGGCTGTGCCAAGTCTTAGCTGTGCAACACAGGATCTTTATGTGTGGCATGCGGGATCCAGTTCCCCAACCAGGGATCGAACTCCTACATTGGGAGCTCAGAGTCTCAGCCACTGGACCACCAGTAAAGTCCAAGCTAATATCTCTTGGATGATTGAACAAAAGCTAGTTGGTGTCAGAGTTGCCCAGCAGAAGAGTCAAGTCTTCTACGAACTGAGAGAAATCTTCCCATCCTCCCCTCAAAGGTCTGAATTAGGGTTCACCACGTTTTATATTTATACCTCTCCTTCCCTAAAAACATCTCGAAGCCCAGAAATGTCACCTAGCTGTCCACATAAAGTCCCCACACCTCCCCCGACAATGGTGGGAGAGTTGGAACTTGAACCAAGGCCCTTGCAGTTAAACCTGAGCCTTTTCACCCATTCCAGGAATTCCCGTGGCCGCGGGGTTTGTGACCCAGGAAGCAGTAGAACTCTACAGGTTACGGGGAGTGAGTCAGAGTCTTGTCACTCGTGGATTTCAAAACAGAAGAGACAGCAGACTTCACCCCATGAAGAAATTCATCAGACAGTTCTGTTATGACATCAGGAAAGCTGAACTCAGCAGATACCCACAGGATGTGGGTATGTTTTGACCACACCTCTCTCGGCAGTTACACTACAAGCCAAAGGGAAAAGCCCAGCCACCATGACTGGCAGAAAAGTGACCGTTTGGGGAAATTCATTTACCTTTTACAAAACGATGTTTTCAATGCAGAAAGCAGGGTCTTCACGTTGCCATGTGTGCACAGACCAAACGAGCTGCAGGTTAATCGCTTCTGACAATCTGAAACAGCGGAATAAGAAGGACTTCCCAGGAAGTCCAGTGGCTAAGACTCCACACTCCCAATGCAGAGGACCTGGATTCAATCCCTGATCAGGGAACTAGATCCCACATGCCACAAATAAGAGCCTGCATGCCACAACTAAAGATCCTGCATGTTGCAACGAAGATCGAAGATCCCGCAACTAAAACCTGGCACAGCCAAATGAATTAAAATAAATGCTTTAAAAAAAGAAATAGTGGAATATTGCCCATCCACAGTCCTCCCTTGTGAAACCTTCACTCAGTGGTACCTGAGTTTCCCTGGTTTTTTATTAATGCGCTGCCACTGCAGCTCCTTCCTCATTCACCGAGATCATAGTCTCACTGTTTGAACTGGAGAGTATTCAACCTTAGTTGCATCTTAGAATCACCTGGAGAGTTTTTAAAAATCCCAATGCCTGGGTTGGGCTTCTCAGGTGGCGCTAATGGTAAAGAATCTCTGCCGATGCAGGAGATGCAAGAGACTTGGGTTCGATCCCTGAGTTGGGAAGATCCCCTGGAGAAGGAAATGGTTACCCACTCCAGTATCCTTGCCTATAAAATCCCATGGACAGAGGAGCCTGGTGGGCTATAGTCCGTATTGCAAAGAGTCAGACATGACTGAGCGACTGAGCACAACACCTGGGTTGCACCTTTCCAGTGAAAGCTGAACTTCTGGGATTTGAGCGTGGGAATCAGTATTGGTTAAGCTGCCCAAAGTGGTCCCCAGATGCAGCTGGTTTTTTTTTTTTTTCTGAAGCATAGTTGCTGTACAATATTATCTAAGTTACAGATGTACAATACAGTGACTCACAATTCTTCAAGGTTATACTCCATTTATAGTTATAATAGAATATTGACTATATTTCCTGTGTTGTACAACATATGCTCATATAATCCCCTAGATTGTCCCTCCCGTCCACTGGTAACCAGCACTGTATTCTCTGTATCTGTGAGTTTACTTCTTTTCTGTTACATTCACTGCTGTTGCTGCTGCTGCAAAGTCGCTTCAGTTGTGTCCGACTCTGCGCGACCCCATAGACGGCAGCCCACCAGGCTCCGCCATCCCTGGGATTCCCCAGGCAAGAATACTGGAGTGGGTTGCCATTTCCTTATCCAGTGCATGAAAAGAAAAAGTGGAAGCGAAGTCGCTCAGTCGTGTCAGACTCTTAGCTAGTTTGCTGTATCTTTCAGAGCATGCGGCTTGCTTTTAAGTCCTGCTTAGGGGACATATTCAGGAAAGATGCATTAAATTAAGCACAAAAAAGGATTCCTTCTGTGGAGACTGATGACGGGGCCCTTGCCCTGGACCACGCTGTAAGTGAGAATCAGATGACCAAGGCACAGATGTGCTGGTCCTCACCTCCCAGGGTCCCAGGGGAAAACAGTTTTGCTGAGGGTACGAACGGGACCCAAGAGCCTTCAAACTCGACAGTCACCTGAGCCGTAGCCTCGCTCCTCGCAGACCCGCCATTCTTTTGGCGCTAATTGGAGGAGATGCACCAGGACTCACTTCCGTAGCTCCGTAGTTGGCATCCGGCTCATGGAGATACTTCGTCCTCTGATGCAGTAGCAGATGGGGTCAGGATGGTGCGAACCAGGAGCTGTGGGGAGAGTTCCAGAGGAATCTGGGTGCCCCTCTGCTTACAGCTCTCCATCTGTTTCCACCAGGTTTCCTGGCTTCCACCGTCAAGGCTGATTGTCCAATAGTTCTCCTGTGCTTAGTCGCTCAGTTGTGTCTGACTCTTGGCGGCCCCACGGACTGTAGCCCACAGGCTCCTCTGTCCATGCGATTCTCCAGGCCAGAATACTGGAGTGGGTTGCCATTTCCTTCTCCAAGGGACCTTCCCAACCCAGGGATCAAACCTAGGTCTCCCGCATTGCAGGCAGATTCTTTACGGTCTGAGCCACCAGGGAAGCCCGAGCCACCAGGGAAGCCTATAGTTCTCCTAATCTACGACAAAGACTGGGTTGGATTTAAAGGGGAAGATAACTTACTATAACTGAGGGGATCTTGGGGGATCAAAATTTGAGCCCTGTCTGCTAGTCACAGGGCAGATAGGAATCGCCACGTCTGTTTCTGAGACTAGGGATAACAATAGCTCATATATATTTTTATTTTCATAAAGTTGTGAAATAGGCATAACATAAAATTTATTATTTTTACTGTTTTTAAGTATGCTGTTCTGCGGCATTAAGAAGCTTCACACTGTTGTGAAACCATCACCATCCATCTCAGAGGTTTTTCCATCTTCCCAAACTGAAACTCTCCCCCCTGTTAAACATGTCCCCGTTCCCCCTCCTCTCATCCTTGACAACCACTATTCTTTCTGTCTCTATAACTCCGACTGCTCTATGTACCATACCTAAGTGGAATCATACCGTATTGGTCTTTTTGTGACCAGCTTGTTTCATTTCGCATAATGTCTTTCAGGTTCATCCTCACTGCTGCATGTGTCAGAATTTCCATCCTTTTAAAGGATAAATGGTTGTTGTTCAGTCACCAAGTTGTGTCTGACTCTTTGTGACCCCATGGACCGCAGTAGTCCAGGCTTCCCTGTCCTTCACTATCTCCTAGAGTTTGCTCAGGTTCATGTCCATTGAATCGGTGATGCTATCTAACCATCTTATGCTCTGCTGCCCCCTTCTCCTTTTGTGTTCAATCTTTCCCAGCATCACGGTCTTTGCCAATGAGTCAGCTCTTTGAATCAGGTGACCAAAGTATTGAAACTTCAGCTTCAGCATCAGTCTTTCCAATGAATATTCAGGGTTGATTTCCTTTAGGGCTGACTTCAGTCTGAATAATGTTCCATTGTATGTATGGACCACATTTTGTTTACCTGTTCATCCATGATAGACACATGGATTGCCTCCATACATGGATTATCTACAGCCTCCACAAGCATCTGCCTGCAATGCAGGAGACCTGGGT
Source organism: Okapia johnstoni (assembly GCA_024291935.2). NCBI lineage: Eukaryota > Metazoa > Chordata > Mammalia > Artiodactyla > Giraffidae > Okapia > Okapia johnstoni. Next base: position 9,845,860 of record JAGTYA010000026.1, on the reverse strand, counting down.
TCAGTTCCTGGGTGGGGAAGATCCCCTGGAGAAGGGACTAGCAACCCACTCCAGTATTCCTGCCTGGAGAATCCCATGGGCCGAGGAGCCTGGGGGGCTACAGTCCATGGGGTCGCAAAGAGTTGGACACGACTGAGCAACTAACTTTCACACTTTCAATGACATGATAGCTAATACTTTTAGGCACTCCCTGTGTGCCAGACACTCTTCTAAACAGTTCACTTACATGAACTCATTTCATCTTCCCAGCAACCTGTGAGTTAGGTCCCATCATCACTGACACGTTTCAGATTTGGAAATGGAGGCACAGAGAGGGAAAGTCACTTGCCTGGGTATCCCAGCTAGTCAGGACTCCAGCGCCACTCGTGAGTGCTGCAGACTCCACTGAGCGGAGCCAAAGCGGACTCCAAACTCCACCAGAGCCCAGACTTGTTATTAAAGCAAGAGGCTCTAGTGTGGCTACCAGGCATCCACATTTTTTTATTAATACAAAGAGGGAGACCATGTTACCAGAACCCCCAAATCAAGATGCATGGTTTGATATTTTTAGTATTTCTTGGTAAAACAAAAACAAAAGCTGAGCTAGGAGGTGTCATTTGAATGGGACCCCCCAGTGTCAGGCCTTCCCCTGTGGCTCAGCTGGTAAAGAATCCACTTGCAATGCGGAAGACCTGGGTTCAATCCCTGAGTTGGTAAGATCCCCTGGAGAAGGGAAAGGCTACCCACTCCAGTATTCTGACCTGGAGGATTCCATGGACTATACAATCCATGGGGTTGCAAAGAGTCAGACACGACTGAGCGACTTCACTTTCCCCAGTGTCAGAGGTCGTGGTTCATCCTGAAGGTTTATAACTGGGTCATCTAGACCTACATTCTAAACCAGCCCTGTTCTGGAGAAAGGGGCCTATTGCTGTATCTGGCAAGTGTGTCAGGGCTCATTTAGAGATTTACCCAACTTGGTTGAGAGACTTGAGGGTGACTCCTCTCAGTAAAAGAGAGTTACATCAGGAAGACAGCAGGCTTCTGCTCCTTTAGAACACGGGCTTCCATCCTCCCTGGTCACACCAGCTCTCGGCCCTGACTGGTCATATATATATATTTTTTTAATCCATTCATTCATTTTACGTATTTGGCTGCGTCGGGTCTTAGTTGTGGCATGTGGGCTCAGCAGTTGTGGTACGCAAGCTTAGTTGCCCCAAAGCATCTTAATTCTCCAATCTGGGGTCAAACCCATATCCCCTGCCTTCCAAGGTGGGCTCTTAACCACTGGATCCCCAGGCAAGTCCTGTGACCACTCTTCTTGATTTCATGGGAGACTCAGAAAGAGGAGGACTTTATATTAGCCGAACCCACTACCCTCCAGGGGAAGGACAGCCCAGCACCATGCCAGAGAGGACAGGAGATGCTCCCTTGAAAGATTCCTGAGTCACACTTTGTGCCCAGACATTTACCTTGTTTCTGTCTCCCTTGCCATAGCCCCCTGTAATCCCTCTTTGTTTCCAGACAGTCGATTCATTCTTCCCAGTGCTACCAGTAAGACGTGAATTTGATCATGCCACTCCCCTCCTCAAAAATGTACGGTGGCTCCCTATTCCCTGCAGAGTGTAAGCCTGAATACCCCTTGAGTTTGAAACTGCTCTGTGTGGAGCCCCAGATTTCATTTCCGGCCCCTGCTGCCTTCTCCCCCCACACTCTTCCTGCCTAGACTAACTTCACGTGCTCCTCTGCTCCCCACTTTCCCTTCCCCATCCATCCTCCGCCTCAGCCCACTCCCTGAAGGCTTCCTCCTCTGTAAACTGCCTCCTCCTTGCTCCTTCCTCAATGCCAGCACTGCAAATAGTAGGGGAGGGTACTCAGCCCTCCTGGGGCCCTGTCTTAGATTGCTGTGGGGCATTCACAGGTCACTCCCCCTGTAGATAATAAGTTCTGCAAGGACACTGACCTTGGAGTCACCTTTGGGCAGGGCAGAAACTCAAGCTCTTCTATTTATCAGTCATACGATATCCTCTCTGGGTGCAGTATCTTTTCTTAGTCATCTTCTCTCTGTCTTGTTTTTATAACAATGTTTCTTAAAACAGGTTTGGAGGAAGGTGAGGACCATTGAAAGTCACCCGGGTGTGAATGAGCTATTGATGACAGTGGAAAGTACTAGTCTAGTGTAGGATGTGTGTTAGTGGCTCAGTAGTGTCCTACTCTTTGCCACCCCATGGACTGTAGCCCACCAGGCACCTCTGTCCATAGGATTCTCCAGGTGAGAATACTGGAGTGGGTTACGGTTCCCTTCTCCAAGGGATCTTCCCGACCCAAGGTCTCCTGCATTGCAGGCAGATTCTTTACTGTCTGAGCCAACAGGGCAAGAGCCAGTGTAGGGTAGAGTGGAGAGAAGGTTGAGAACCACTGCTCGGTAGCCACACTGCTTGAAAGAACAGCCCTGTTTCCTCTCCAGTTGCCTCAACCCACTGCAGATGGGCTCTGGTCCCTACAGAGCCACCAAATTCCTTTCTCTAACGTGATCCTCTAAGAGCATAAGCCCAGCACATTGTTACATGCTCAACACTGTCAGTGCCATTTGCTTTGTTCAATTTCAAATCTCTCCTTTCTCAGCTTCCTCCTCCTGCCCCTCTGCTGCTCCCTGTATATTTTATACATACATAACCCCATACTGGATTATCTTGAGCCCAGCTCACATGATGCTCTTGCTTCATGCCGGGACACTGTCTCCAGACAACACAGTCACTGGTGGGGCAGAGGTTGTTACCTAAATGCAGATAAGTCAAGTCTTAGTTGGCATTTGAGCTTTCTCAGCTGCTGATCAGAACTTCTGACTTCTAACTGGGTGCCCCAAAGTAGCCTCAATTTCTCTCCAAACTAATGCTTTCATTTATTTTTTTAATATTTATTTATTTGGCTGTGCTGGACCTTAGTTGCAGCACAAGGGATCTTCTATCTTTGCCGTGGCATGTGGACTCTTAGTTGCTGCATGCAAACTCTTAGTTATAGCATGTGGGATCTAGTTCCCCGACCAAACCCAGGGCCCCCTGCATTGGGAGTGCAGAGTCTTCTTAGCCACTGGGCCATCAAGGAAGTTCCTAACTAATGCTTTTATAGGGAGAGATAAACTTGCATTTGGAGAAGAAACTGGGAACCCACTCCAGTATTCTTGCCTGGAGAATCCCATGGGCCGAGGAGCCTGGTGGGCTAGAGTCCATGGGGTCGTGAAGAGTCGGACACAACTGAGCAACTAACACACACACATACTTGCATTACTGGCTCCAATCCTTCACCCTTCTTCTTCACTGTGGGCTTCACCCCACCCCTGATTTTGGGCTTGGCCATTTGACTTCCTTCGGCCAGTAGGGTAGAAGGGGCACTGTGCCTTAGCTGAGTCTCTGGCATTGCTGTGAAAGGAGCCTCCCCTGCCTCCTGAGTCTGGGCCTGCAATGAACACACACGGAGGGAAGCTGCCCCAGCCAACCTGCAGGCCTAAAGCCAGAAGCAGAGCGGCCCCACGACTGCAGATGCATCAGAGCCACTGATCCTGCAGGACCCAGGGCTGTGAGATTAAAGGATTGTGGTCTTCAGCCACTGAATGTTGGGGGTGGTTTGTTATACACCATGATTGCAGCAACAGCTAACCAATACAATCTTACATGGTAAGATTCTTTGCGACCTCACAGACAGTAGCCCACCAGGCTCCTCTGTCCATGGAATTTTCCAGGCAAGAATACTGGAGTGGGTTGCCATTTCCTACTCCAGGGGATCTTCCCCACCCAGGGACCCACGTCTTTGGAGGCTCTGGCACTGGCAGGCGGATTCATTACCACTCCACCAGCTGGGAAGCCCATAAAACACAGATACACAAACTAAGATTAGTTATTTGAGGAAAGCCCACATAACCACCACCAAGGGAAGGAAATAATGCGTCACTCAACACCCCAGAAACCCACATGTGCCCTTCCTGATCACCACCTCCTCTCTCAGCCCTAGATATAATCACAGACTTTACTTAAAAAAAACGAAACTCTTACTTTTCTTCATCGTTTATCATCCGTATGTGCATTCCTAAAGTAGTTTGCTTTTTTAAAATTTTTCATTGGAGGATAATTGTTTACAATATTGTGCTGGTTTCTGCCATACGTCAGCGTGAATCAGCCACAGTCATACATATGTCCCCTCCCTCTTGAACCTCCCTCCCATCCCCCCCCCATCCCACCCCTCTAGGTTGTCACAGAGCACTGGGTTGAGAGCTCCCTGTGTCACACAGCAAATTCCCACTGGCGATCTATTTTGCATATGGTAACGTATATGTTTCCATCCTATACTCTCAATTTTGATTGTTTTTGATCTTGATGCGAATGGAATCTGTCTGTATTTTTTGTGTGTCCTATTTTATTTGCTCCCTAAGTCTTGTGAGAATTATCCAGATTGTTCCATGTGTGACCATTTCCACTGCTGAGTGATATTCATTATGTGAGCAAACTAAAATGCAATGATCTATTCCGGGGGGGCGGGGAGCTCCCTAACCTCCAGGATCTAATGCCTGATGATCTGAGGTGGAGCTGATGTAATAATAATAGAGATAAAGCTGACAATAAATATATTCAGGATGCTGAAACCATCCCCCATCGTGTCTGTGGAAAACGTGTCTTCCACAAAACCTGTCTTTGGTGCCAAAAATGTTGGGGACCTCTGAATACTATTCTACAAATATCGGCTATTTGAGATGTTTCTGGTTTTTCTTTCTGATTACAAACAATCCTGTGTGAGCATTCCTATAATCAGAGGTTGGCGCATTTTTTCTGTAAAGGAATATTTTACGTTTTGTGGCCATGCGGTCTCTGTCACCCTGCTTATTTAACTTATATGCAGAGTACCTCATGGGAAACGCTGGGCTGGATGAAGCACAAGCTGGAATCAAGATTGCCAGGAGAAATATCAATAACCTCAGACATGCAGATGACACCACCCTTATGGCAGAAAGTGAAGAGGAACTAAAGAGCCTCGTGATGAAAATAAAAGAGAAGAGTGAGAAAGTTGACTTAAAGCTCAACATTCAGAAAACTAAGATCATGGCATCCGGTCCCATCACTTCATGGCAACTAGATGGGGAAACAGTGGAAACAGTGACAGACTTTATTTTGGGGGGCTCCAAAATCACTGCAGATGGTGACTGCAGCCATGAAATTAAAAGACGCTTACTCCTTGGAAGGAAAGTTATGACCAACCTAGACAGCATATTAAAAAGCAGAGACATTACTTTGCCAACAAAGGTCTGTCTAGTCAAGGCTATGGTTTTTCCAGTGGTCATGTATGGATGTGAGAGTTGGATGGTGAAGAAAGCTGAACACGAAGAATTGATGCTTTTGAACTGTAGTGTTGGAGAAGACTCTTGAGAGTCCCTTGGACTGCAAGGAGATCCAACCAGTCCATCCTAAAGGAGATAGCCCTGGGTGTTCATTGGAAGGACTGATGTTGAAGCTAAAACTCCAATACTTTGGCCACCTGATGCGAAGAGCTGACTCATTGGAAAAGACCCTGATGCTGGGAAAGATTGAGGGCAGGAGGAGAAGGGGATGACAGAGGATGAGATGGCTGGATGGCGTCACCGACTCAATGGACATGAATTTGGGTAAACTCTGAGAGTTGGTGATGGACAGGGAGGCCTGGCGTGCGGCAGCTCATGGGGTCACAAAGAGTCGGACACGACTGAACGACTGAACTGAAATGAACTGATGGTCTCTGTTTGGAGAAGGAAATGGCAACCCACTCCAGCATTCTTGCCTGGAGAATCCCATGGACAGAGGAGCCAGGCAGGCTACAGTCCATGGTGTCCCAGAGTTGGACAGGACTTAGCGACTAAACAATCATGGTCTCTGTCAAACATTCTTCTTTATTTTGAAATAAAATTTAAAATATGGAAAAAAGGAAAAGTCATTCTAAAAACTGTAAAATAGTTCTTAGCTCATGCTGTACAAAATCAGACTGCAGGCAGGAGTGGGCAGTGGGCTGTAGCTTACTGTTGCCCTCTAAGATCTGTGCACACATACATAAATATTTCTGCAGGAACATAATGGCTGGTTGTGGGGTTCGCACACCTTTACCCTCACTAGATAATGTCAGTCTTTACATATATGTGTGTGTGTGTGTGTGTGTGCGTGTGTGTAATTTTATTTATTTATTACTTTGGACTTCCCTGGTGGCTCAGATGGTAGAGCGTCTGCCTATAATGTGGGAGACCCGGGTTCAATCCTGGATGGGGAAGGTCTCCTGGAGAAGGAAATGGCAACCCACTCCAGTATTCTTGCCTGGGAAATCCCATGGATGGAGGAGCCTTGTGGGCTACAGTCCATGGGGTCGCAAAGAGTCGGACATGACTGAGCAACTTCACTCACTTTACTTTTTGACTTTGCTCCGTCTCATTGCTGCCCAGGTTTTTTCTCTAGTTGCGGCGCTTGGGCTTCTCATTGAAGTTACTTCTCTTGTTGCACGGCACAGGCTCTAGGGCTCATGGGCTCAGTAGTTGCAGCTAATGGGTTCTAGAGCACAAGTTCAATAACTGTGGTACGTGGGCTTAGTTGTTCCACGGCATGCAGGATCTTCCTGGATCAGGGATTGAACTCGTGTCTCTTGCATTGGCAGGCAGATTCTTTGCCACTGAGCCATCAGGGGAACCCCAATAACGCCTAGTTTTATATTCAGCATGTACAAAATAGAAATCCCATCTCCTCAAGCAAATGAGCCCGTGAGAGCCTGCTGCACAAAGAAAATGACCTTCCTGTGGTCCTCTGGGGCTGGAGGGCTCCGCCACTCCAGCGTCTTCTCTCCCTGTCCAGGGGATGCTGAGCTGTGCCGTTGTTAGGCTGATACCTGTCAGAGTGCTCCAGGGAGGGTGGTGCTAGACAGAGTCTGACACCAGGCATTGAGGCTAGTGGAGAGTTTGGATTTTATTCAAACACCAGTGGATGGAGTGGAGCAGGGCTGTGAAAAGTCTGAACTACATTTTTAAAGAATCATTTTGGCTGCAGAGAGTGGATTTTTAGGGGACAAGAGAGGAGGAAGGGAGACCAGAAGGTAGGGACCTGACTGCAGGAGTCTCGTGAGAGTTGAGGGGGGCGGTTGGGGGCCCTATGGATGAGCCGCTTTCACACCCACACACCCACACTTCACACCCACAGCTGCTCTTATCCCCTTGCACATCCCATACCCCATTTCATTTTTCTAAAAACATAATTTATTTTTTTTTGGTCGTGTTGGGTCTTAGTTGCGGCACATGAAATTTTTTCTATGCTCAAACTCAGTAGTTACCCCTTGACCTGTGGGATCTTAGTTCCCCGACCAGGGATCAGGTTATTAACCACTGGACTGCCAAGGAGGTCCCATACCCCATTTCTGCAGTCCTCTAACCCAGAGAACACAGTTCCCACTACAAACCTTCCCTGGCTACTCCCTGCCCCCCAAAACATCTGGCTCCACTTCATCTGATGTAATGATAAATGTGATAACCCTCAGGGTGATGTGATAACCCTGTGTGATAAATGTGAAACCCTAAAGTCTGTTTCCTCACTGAACTTCAGAGGACTCCTATGTTCAAATCTTTTTGTCATTCTGCCCATCACAGGCCAGCGAGGGCACACTGAAGCAAGAGTGTGGAGCTGAATCCATTGTCTGGCACCCACCACCAGCAGCTGTGATCCTGACTGGGGTGATTAGGAAACCAAGGACCCCAAGGATGAGCCCACAGGCTGGATCACTGGGAGAAAGACAGCTTGGTAAAGTGGCTGAGCCAGAACTGGAGCCCACAGGGATGTGGACTCCTTGAAATATTAAGTGGCTTCTGGAACCTCACTTCGCCAGAAGGAGCAAAGGTGGAGGTGCCCAGAGCCAGAACCTCCCTCAAGAGGAATCCAGGAGCAACAAACTGATTAGTGCCTTTTATCTCATTTACAACATCAGTGGTTGTTACAGCACCTCTGCCCCCGGACATGACCCAAGGCACTGCTTATATTCAGAGTGAGTTCTTGACTCCATTCCTGCCTGATCCACCAAAGAAGTTACCACACACAGAGAGAAATGAACTCACAACAAAAGATCAAATCATCCAATCAGTTGGCTACTAGGACTGAAAAAAGAAAAGGTAGAGGGAGGAGAAAGGAAGTAGGAAGGGGAGCTGGCCTGCTGGGGAGACGGTGAGAAAATTGGGAAAGAATAAATACTGGGCTTTGGGGTTTTTTTTTGTAAACTAATTAAGATATTGGGCTTCTCTGGTGGCTCAGTGGTAAAGAATCCTAAGGGCAATGCAGGAGAAGCGAGTTCGATTCCTGGGTGAGGAAGATCCCTTGGAGAAGGAAATGGCAACCCACTCCAGTATTCTTGCCTGGGAGATCTCATGGACAGAGGAGCCTGGTGGGCTATAGTCCATGGAGTTGCAAAAGGGTCAGATACGACTTAGTGACTACACAACAACAAATTAGGATATTATTAATACTTACAATGGTAAAGCCTAAAGCAGGGAATGGCAACCCACTCCAGTATTCTTGCCTGGAGAATTCCATGGACAGAAGAACCTGGTGGGCTACAGTCCATGGGGTTGCAAACAGTCAGACACTACTAAGCAATTAGCACACACACAATAGTAAAGAATGTGTTTTATTAAAACACAGCAAATTCTTTCAAGGTGGGTTAGACCAGAACTATACACACTGTGTTCCAGAGACAGGGGCTGATCCATGAGCTGTGTGGCTGGTCCAAGAAGTAATAGGTACAGAAGGCAAGAGAAATTTTTAAGCAAGTTTTATAGCAATTTTGCAGAGTAATTTTCTGACTGTTGAGTCTAATAATGAAAACAGGACTTGCATTTTCTGGATTTATTTTCAAAATATCATATTCTTAGTGTAAGGGAGGCAATTTTTACTTCTGCCCTTTTAGGGGTTTTGGCTGGGCCTCAGGATTAAATTGACATAAAACAGATTAACAGGATAAAAGCACACACTTTTATTTAAAACAAGTCTTATATGACACAAGAGCCCTCGTAAGAAAATGCAGATCCAGAGAAAGTGATAAACCTTCAATGGTTTTTATGGTAGGTAGAACAAAGAGAGGCAATTGTAGAAAAGAAACAAAACCATAAGGGAAGCTAAAGGAAGATGAGAATTATTTCAGCAAGGTCTGCCTGTACAGAATTCTCCTGGGTTCAACTCCCTGGCCTTGATAATAAGAATATCACTTTTCTCCCAGGATAGGGAAGGCATCTTCCATCTGGGGGTTTATCTTCTCCTTTTAGGGAGAAAAGGGGGAGAATCAGAATACCCTTCCTGCACCTGCTTTGTTAAAAATGTATTTAGCGTAAACTAATCTTTATGCCAAAGCCAAATTTTTTTGGGGGGTGGGGTGGGGAAGAGGGTTGCTCTGGGTCTTTATTGCTGCCCACAGGCTTCCTCTAGTTGTGGTGTGCAGAGGCTACTCTTCATTACAGCTCACGGGCTTCTCATTGCAGTGGCTTCTCTTGTTGCAGAGCACGTGCTCTAGATCTCAGGCTCAGTAGTTTTGTCGCAGGGGCTTGGTTGCTCCTCGGCATGCAGAAACATTCTGGTTCAGGGACTGAACCCATGGCCCCTGCATTGGCAGGCAAAGTCTTATCCACTGTACCACAAGGGAAGTCCCAAAGCAGCATATTTTAGAATGGCATACTCTGCCACCCTTCCCTGGGAATTTTTAACATATTTTACGGAAGTAGTCAATCCTAAAGAAAATCGACCTTGAATATTCCTTGGAAAGACTGATGTTGAAGCTGAAGCTCCAATACTTTGGCCACCTGATGCAAAGAGCCAACTCATTGGAAAAGACCCTGATGCTGGGAAAGATTGAAGGCAGGAGGAGAAGGGGGCACCTGAGGATGAGATGGTTGGATGGCATCACCGACTCAGTGGACATGAGTTTGAGCAAGCTCCGGGAATGGTGACGGACAGGGAAGTCTGGCGTGCTGCAGTCCATGGGGTTGCAAAGAGTCGGACACAGCTGAATCACTGAACAACAACAACGGAATGAGTTATCTGTGACACATTGACCATAAAGAAAAACAACCCTGTCCTTCAGCCTAGAGGCTTTGAGCAGCACTGAGCCCAACTAGGGGAGGCCCGGAGGGAAGAGGCTGGGCCTCAGCTGGCCCCATGGGGGACAGTGCAGAGAGGTTTCTTAGGGTCGTTTGAAGAACTGAGAACTGAGCCCCCCTGGCTCAGGCACCAGGCTGTTGATGCTCAAAGAAGAGACATGACCAGAGCTAGACAGAAAAGCGGCCACAACCATGGATGGGGACTGTTACAAAAAAGAGAAGAAGGAGGGCTTGCCATGGGCAGTCAGAGAAATACTGAATTTCCTCTCCCTGGTTCCATTCTCAACATGAAAAGAATAAGCACAAGAAACAAGGACCTACTGTAGAGCACAGGGAACTATATTCTATATCTTGTAATAGCCTACAATGGAAAAGAATAGATATATAACTGAGTCACTTGGCTGTACACCTGAAACTAACATAGCATTGTAAATCAACTATATTCCAATTAAGAAGAAGAAAACATAAGAGCAAAAGGGTTTAAAGAAGAAGACAAACCTCCTTGCTCACTTCCACCTGCTCCCTCCAAGACCAAGCCATTGCTTTTTCAATGGCATTGAGAGGAGATTTGAATTCACTGAGCCTGAAGTGCTTAAATATTGAAAGTCTTAGTAACCAAAATGTGACTCTTGGAGCAGGTTGACCCTGGGGCCACACATACCCAAGGCAGCAGCACATGCCTCCTGGACCACCCTCACGATCCCCGTGGGCATCATTGATGTTGAAGTCCACTCGGAAATCCTGGATTGTGCTGGGGACCTCCGTTACCTTATGCTTCCATCTCAATATTTGGGGCTGAATAAAACCAGATGAGCTGCCTCTGAAAGAATCAAACTTGGGGAACTCTACACAGCCACCTCTGGAGGGAAGGGAAGAAGCATGTCCCCCAAATCCAGCTGGTGAGATGGCACAGCACCAAGCTTGCCAGGTGACAACGTGATCAGGGCTCCAGGTAGGGTGTCATGTGTGCACAGATCAGCATGTCCAGGATTTCAAGTTAATGGGATAAATTACTGTGCAAAGAGAGGCCTCTTTGACAACTCTGCTGGGTCTAGAAAGCTGGTAAAAGTTTAATAGAGAGGGGGCGGTTTGTTTGTTTGGCTCTTTGGCTAGAAGACAAAGACTGCAGCAGCCTTGGACTGGCCAGCATTTTGGAGGGCATCCTGGGTAACAAATGTACACAAGGTGACTCAGGTCTGCGTCTCAGAGTCATGGACACCTCAAGGGTGATAAAGCCAGACTCAAAGGGCACCGTTGGTATGGCTCATAATTGCGTGAATGGCGATAAGTCACATGGAATTATGACAATCAGCCCCGCAGGGTGATACCATCCCTGGCTGCAAACAGTGGTGGACAAGCTGGAACCTCCGCAAAGCAGGACCAGGCAGTGTTATCCTGACCTAAAAAGTGAGACAAGCTGGGTCTGGAATGTGAGGAGGGGTCTGCTCCCCACCCTGGATCCTCTGTAGGTTGGTGTGACCCGCCCTGGGACACTTCCTGTCCCCACCACTGTGCACCCTAAATGTACTCCAAGACAGGCACAGCGGAGAATGAATGTGGGTCGTTTTGAGATCAAGCTGAATTTTCATCCCCAGAAAAGGGTCACGTGGGGCAGAGTCTGGGCAGCTCCCCAGAAAGTAGAACCATCAGCCCAGGCTTTCTAGAACACTCTCTTGCATCTTTCTGTTCATATGCAAAACTTCTCTTTTTTGCAGGGGGGAAACGGCTGGTTATTTTTCATTTTCACACATCCTCACAGGGTCAAACCAAGGTTTAAGTATTAGAGAAGAAAGAAAGCAAAGACTCTGCCAGCTCCCCCCAGCTCAGCTCTCAGGCAAGCTCTCCGAGGACCCTGCTACCCAGTGTCCTTGGTCATTCGTTCAGTAGGTCCACGTGTAAGGAACCGGGAGGTTAGGGGTTGAAACAGCACAGCCCCCATGCTCCAGGGAGCCCCTGCTCACTCAGCCCATCGACTCCCTCCAGGCCGGCTCAGCTTCTCCCCTTGTCTCGCTGAACCAGGCCAGAGGCCCGGGATCATTCTGGATCCCTCCTTCTCTTTTCCTCTCCATCACCATCCCCTCCCCCACCATCTTATCAATCACCAAGTCCTGTCCACCTTACCTTCTACAACTTCTCAGACCAAAATGTTGATAAATGATGAAGAGGAGGCCTGGCTATATGGAGATTCCCATGTTGCGTCCCAGTTAAACTGCTTTTAGTTGAAGGAGCTGCAAGACATGAGACACAGCTAAGCGTGCAGTCAGGCAGGCTTCACCCCGGATAGGGGTCCGAACGTGAGGCACTAGCCAGGCGTGAGGATGAGCCATTTCCTGTGCTCCTGGTTTGTAAGAAAGAAATACATAAAAACACCACTAGCCCAGTGCTTCCACAGTTAAAGGGATTTGAAGCACATGGCAAAGTATCTGCCTGCAACGTGGGAGACCTGGGTTTGATCCCAGGGTTGGGAAGATCCCCTGGAGAAGGCAACGGCTACCCATTCCAGTATTCTAGCCTGAAAATTCCACGGACTGTATAGTCCATGGAGTCGCAAAGAGTCAGATACGACTGAGCAACTTTCACTTTCACTTTCATCATCTTGTTTGAACCTTAAAGCAGACCTGTTTTTGTGCGATAAACAAGGTCCCACTGTATAGCACAGAGAACTATACTCGGTATCCTATGATAGTCATAATAGAAAAGAATATAAAAAAGAATGTGGGTATATATATATATATATATATATATATATACACACACACACACACAGTATAACTGAATCACTTTGGTGTACAGCAGAAATTAACACAACATTATAAATCAGCTATACTTCCAAAAATTAAGAAACAGACCCTCAGGGAAAGCAGGGTATGTTTTGAGGTTATTTCAGCCAGGGTGTCCTACGTGAGGTATGAAATGGGCACTTCCCGCTCCCTCCCCAGAGGAGGGGTGACACACGTCTGGTTCAAGCAAATTGAAGACCTCATCTCAACTGACTCACTTGTCTGTGACACATTCAAACGCCAAAGCAAACAGAGAAGAGGAGAAGCCTTGTAGGAAGAAGGAAAGCAGACACATATTTCAACTTATTAAGACATGTTTTTAAAGGCATGTATTGTGGGACGAAAAAGAATGGGTCATTCTTTGGATGACCAGCCTGAAGAGGTGAACTGATCCTCCCGAAGTAATTATTAGTGTGGAAAGGACTTTTTATTCTATTACAAGTTAGTCACTAATGGAAGGTTTCCTATAAGCTTAAATTATACATAATGGCCCATCTCTGGGAACCCTGCCTCCCAAGCAAGGAGCCTTAAGCTAAAATACACTTTTTTAGCTCACAGGAAACATCCTGAGCAGGCCCACCTGTGAGTGGCCACAGGAAAGAAGAAATGAACATATTCCCTCTGCAGTCTGGCTGGAACCAGTACTTTTAGTCCCCGTCCCTTTAGTATAAAAGAAGCCTGTATTCTAACTTGGGGAAGATGGTTCTCTGGGACACTAGACTACCATCTTCTCAGTCTGCTGGCTTTCTGAATAAAGTTGCTATTCCCTTCCCCCCAACAACTCATCCCTTGATTTATCGGCCTGTCGTGCAGTGAACATACAAGTTTGGACCGGGTAACATTCATAACAATAACGTTCACAATAATACCCAGAATTTAAAAAGACTGAAAAGACACATCCAATTAAAACATGAGCAAGACTGGGACTTCCTTGGTGGTTCACTGGCTAAGACTCCATGCTCCCAATGCAGGAGGCCCGGGTTCAATTCCTGGTCAAGGAACTAGATCCCACATGCCGCAGTTAAGAGTTCCTGTGCAGCATTAAAGATTCCACATGCTGCAACTAAGACCTGGTGCAGCCAAATAAATAAATATTAAAAAAAAAAAACATGAACAAGATTAAATAAACCATGATGTCTAGTGATGTACACCTGGGCAGTAAAACTGTAAAAAGCTCAAGCTTGTGATTCCTATAAAAGTTGGGAGAGAGGCTACTATTGGGGAAGGAAGGATGTGGGTTAGGAGGGGATGCAGAAGAGACTTCTGGGGGTGGCTGGAAGAGTCTCCCTTCAGACCTGGGTAGTAGTTATAAAGAGGTTCACCTTAGAATCACTCATTAAAGTCATACCTTTGTTTTTCATGGTGCTCTGTACCTATACTTTATTTTAAAATTTATTTTGTTATCATGTGTATACTTAGGTTTTAGTTAACAACTTTAAAAATCATACCCTAGGGCTAGTCCTGGTGCCATCACACAAAAACTACCTTCCAGGGTTCAATGTCCCATGCTGCCTTTGCCACCATCGTGAGCCACTGAGAACTTTTCTAAGACAAGCCAAGGACCAGATAGATTTATTCTAAGCCAAAGTGTGTGTGTGTGTGTGTGTGTGTGTGTGTCTGTGTGTCTGTGTGTCTGTGTGTACGTGCAGAAGCGTGTGTGTCTGTGTGATCCCATCATATGTATTGCCCCTCACTTCTCAGATTGTACCTCAGATGGGGCAGGTGGGAGCCTCTCTCCTTTCATATACATTTTTTTCAGTGGCCATTTTTGGTTGGTTTGTTTGATTGCTTTTTGGCCATGCTGGGTCTTCATTTCAGCGTCCAGGCTTATCGAGTTGAGTCTCGCAGGCTTAGTTGCCCTGCAGCCTGTGGATCTTAGCTCCCCAAGCAAGCATCAAACCTGTGTCCCCTGCATATTGGAAGGCAGATTCTCAACCACTGGACCATCAGAGAAGTCCCTTCAGGGGCCATTTTCAATCTTCATAGTCCGAAGTTGAGCCACTCCACCCTTGAAGGAATCCACCTGAGTCTTAACTCTCTAGAACCCCCGATTTGCCTCCTGAACAGCCCTTTCTTACATAAATGGCTTGCATTGACTTTGCTCATCAGGTAAGCCTCACCTTGTGACTTCGGGGCACTATCTTCCCATCTCTCTCTGCTCTTTCCCTCTCTTTACCTTTACTTCTTGCTTCACACTGATTTTTGCTCCTTTTTGTGTTTGGAAAGAAAATGGTGTTGGTGGCGGGGGGGGGGGGGGGGGTTACGGGAGGAAGGAGAGGGATCCAGAAGAGGAAGTCGAGAGGAATGGAAAATAGACACACTTCCCAGCCTCTCTGTCCCAGACGCTGCCTACATGGCCACACCTGCCCTCTGCTGCCCCAAGGCAAGAAAGTCAACCATTCCTGCCCTCATCCTTCAAACAGGCACAGGAGGAGCAGGGGATGGAGAGGGGTCCAGCCACCTTCTTCAGAGAGGGGGTCTTGAGCACCCCATGGAGCATTTTGAGAAGCCATTCTCACCAGCAAGGTCAGCAGGAGGGCAAGGATCCCCAGAGAAACCTGGGCAGGAAAGACAAAGTGGAAAAATCCAAAGTCAGAAAAGGAAAGACAAACAGAGGCATCCTCTTAGGAAAAAGCCAGCGTCCACCATTCCCCAACGTGGCTGCCCGTGCCTTAGGTGCCCACAGGTCAGAGCCTAGTCTTTATTTGTCCAGAACCAGTTTTCCGTGACTCTGAGGTCCTTGCTTTACCCTGAGGCCTGCTACTTCTCCTGCTTTCTTGTGAGCTATTTTTTCCACTTTGATTTTCCCTCCATTGTCACTTCCTTTGTCACCTGAGAAGGCTCCTAATGAAGACCACCAGACTTGGGTGTGTGCCCACAGAGGGAGCAAATGAGGACCAAGGAAAAAGCCATGAGCCACCCCCTCCACCATCTGGGAGGTCTGCCTCCCAGAACTCGGTCACTTTTTTAAAAATATATTTATTTATTTATGTATCTGGCTGTGCTAGGTCTTAGTGGTGGCTCACAGGTGTCCTGCATCAGGAGAATGGAATCTTAGCTGCTGGACCACCAGGGAAGCACGGAGCTCAGTTACAAGCCTACAAGTTCCAGGCAGAGAACACATCTTCCATAGTAGTCAGGCTCAGGGGGACTGAGGTAACTGGAGTTATAAGCTGCTGGTATTTTTTTTAGTTGAAGTATAGTTGACGTGTGTTTCCCTGGTGGCTCAGTGGTAAAGAATCCACCTGCCAATGCAGAAGACATGGGTTTGATCCCTGGTCTGGGAAGATCCCCTGGAGAAGGAAATGGCAACACACTCCAGTATTCTTGTCTGGGAAATCCCATGGACAGCGGATCCTGGCAGGCTACAGTCCACAGAGTTGCAAAGAGATGCAATTTAGAGACTGAACAAGAATGATAGTTTATGTAATATCAATGATAGTTGATATTACACAAGTAACAGGTGTACCATACAGTGATTTGCAATTTTAAAGGTTATATTCCATTTACAGTTATTACAAAATATTGGCTGTATTCCCTATGTTGTAAAGGCTGAGTCTGAGAGATGGCAGATCAGTGTAGACAAAGCCAAAATTATACCCAAACTGCTTCCAACTCAAGGCTTCAGTTCAGTTCAGTTCAGTCACTCAGTCATGTCCGACTCTTTTCAACTCCATGGACTGCAGCACGCCAGGCTTCCTTGTCCATCACCAACCCCTGGAGCTTGCTCAAACTCATGTTCATTGAGTCGGTGATGCCATCCAGCCACCTCATCCTTTGTTGTCCCCTTCTCCTCCTGTCTTCAATCTTTTCCAGCATCAAGGTCTTTTCAAATCAGTCAGTTCTTCGCATCAGGTGACCAAAGTATTGGAGCTTCAGCTTCAACATCAGTCCTTCCAATGAATATTCAGGACTGATTTCCTTTAGGATTGACTGGTTTGATCTCCTTGCAGTCCAAGGGACTCTCAAGAGTCTTCTCCAACACCGCAGTTCAAAAGCATCAATCCTTTGGCACTCAGCTTTCTTCATAATCCAGCTCTCATGTCCATGCATGACTACTGGGAAAACCATAGCTTTGACTAGACAAACCTTTGTTTGCAAAGTAATGTCTCTGCTTTTCAATATGCTGTCTTGGTTTTCTTCCAAGAAGCATAGCTTTTCTTCCAAAGAGCAAGCGTCTTTTCATTTCATGGCTGAAGTCACCATCTGCAGTGATTTTAGAGCCCCCCAAAATAAAGTCTGTCACTGTTTCCATTGTTTTCCCATCTATTTGCCATGAACTGATGGCAACAGGCAGCAAAGTTCCCTGGACCCCTGATGATGCCAGAGTCTTTGCCTTGTAACCTCGATCTGAGAGGGAGTGCATCAATATTCCCTACTGTTCAATCAATACCGACTTGCCAAGTGCCCACTCTGACCCTCACGCTCTGCAAACTGTTGTGGGAGATGCCAAGAAGCAGAACCATAGTATCCTTCCCTCAGTTATCAAGGGGTAGAAAAAGGACATGCACGTGGGAGAGAATTGCATACTGTTATTTGTGGTTAATTTAATATCAAAGGGAACACACAGTTAATTTTTGCCAGAAGAGTTCAGAAGATTAGTGTCCTAGGGCAGCTGTAACAAGTCACCACAAACTGGGTGGCTTCAAGCAACAAGAAATGTCTTCTCTGACAGTTTTGGAGGCCAGAAGTCTGAAATCAAGGTGTTGGTGGGGCCGTGTTCCCTCCGAAGGCTCTACATGGGAGGATCCTTCCCTACATCTTTCAGGTTTTGGTGGCTCCAGGCAATCTGGTTTGTGTCACCATCACTCCAATCTCTGCCTCTGTCTGCACGTGGCCATCTCCTCCATGCCTTCTGAGGACACTTGTCCTTGAATCTAAGGTTCAGCTGGGATCTGGGATGATCTCATCATAAGATCCTCAACTTAATTATATCTGCAAAGACCGTGGGTTTTTTTTTTTAATATTTATTGCAATATAGTTGATTAACAATCTTGTGTTAGCTCCAGGTGTACAGCAAAGTTATTCAGATATACATGTGTGTGTGTGTTAGTTGCCTAGTCGTAGCTGACTCTTTGTGACCCCATGGACTGTAGCCCACCAGGCTTCTCTGTCCATGGGATTCTCGAGGCAAGAATACTGGAGTGGGCTGCCATTTCCTCCTCCAGGTCAGATATACACACTTGCTTTATTTACATTCTCTTCCCTTAAAGGTTAATACAAGATATCTGGTATAGTTCCCTGTGCTGGGCAGTAGGACCTTGTTGGTTATCTATTTTTTTAATTTGATTTTTAATTTGAGGATAATTACTTTACAATATTGTGATGGTTTCTGTCATATATCTACATAAATCAGCCACAGGGATACACATGTCCTCTCCCTCTTAAACAAACCTCCTGCCCCTCTAGGTTGTCACAGAGCACCAGCTTTGGGTTCCCTGCATCATCCAGTTATCTGTTTTATATATAGTAATCTGTACATTTTAATCCCAAACTCTGAATTTATCCACATCTCCCTACTGCCATTTTTCCAAATATGGGCACATTCACAGGTTCTGGGGCGTGGATATATCTTTTTGAGCACCACCATTCAACCCAATACAAGCGATAGTCCCCATGTTAGGGAAACACACTTTCATTTTTCGCTGACTTGGTAGTACATATTGTGCACCTGCGACAGGCCAGGCTCCATTCTAGATAATGAAGACCCAGCCCTGCAGGTTCCTGCTCTTCGTTGAGTTTCCATTCTAGGGGGAGGACATGACCATACATAATTAGACAAATAAACAAGAAAAGGACTTCTCTGGTGTTTCAGCAGTTAAGAATCTACCTGCCAAGGCAGGGGACACGGGTTCGATCCCTGATCCAGGAATAGCCCACATGCCATGGAGCAACTAACCCCATGCACCACAGCTACTGAAGCCCACATGCCCTAGAGCCTGTGCTCCTCAACAAGAGAAGCCACCGCAATGAGAAGCCCGTGCAGCGATACTAGAGAGTAGCCCCTGCATGATGCAACTAGAGAAAGTCTGCACAGCAACAAAGACCCAGTGCAGCCAGAACAATAAATAGATAAATATTTTTTTTTAAGTGTTTCTGAGACATAGACATAATTTGTGTTTATCAAACAAATAGTTTGTTTTTCAAAAAAGAATAAAAAGCATATTAGGAAACAATAAGGGCTCTTCAGGAAAATGTACCAGGGATACGTGACAGAGGGGCTCGGCCGCTAGTTTAGACTCAGAAGGGAAAGGCCTTTCTGCGGAGGTGACAGGAAGCTGAGGTCTGGGTGCCAGGAAGGAACCAGCACGCGGAAACTAGGCAGAGAAAACAGCAGGAGCAAAGCCCTGATGTGGGAGCAAGATTAGCACATTCAAGGAGCAGAAAGAAAGAGGCTAGGACCTGGTAAGCCAGAGGAAGTGGTCAGAGATGGGACAAGAGAGGCTGATTGTGACAGATGGCGTGAACCCCAGAGACCAGGTAGGGAGCTTGGCTTTTATCCTAAGAGCCAGGCGTAAGCCATTTGGTTTGAGCAAGGTGAACACTATGAGCTAAGTTATGATCTGGGTGCTGAGGAGACAATGGGCTGCAGGAGGGCAAGAGTCCATCAGGGGGATGAGTTTGGAATTAGGAGATTACTGCTGTCACAATCGAAGGTGTGGATGGTAGCCTGGACCAAGTGTGGATGCAAAGACAGAGAGGACAAATTCTGGAAGTCTCCTGGAGGTGCAAGACTTCCTGATAGGTTGGTCAGTTGGGGTAAGTAAAGGAGAAAATCAAGAATGGATTTTAGTAGCCAAGACATGGAAGCAACCTAAATGTCCCTCCACAGATGAGTGGATAAAGAAGATGTGGTACCGGGACTTCTCTGAGGGTCCAGTGGTTAGGACTCCACGCTTCCACTGCAGGGGGGCTGGGTTCGATCCCTGGTCGGAGAACTAAGACCCTGCAAACTAAGAGGCGTAGCCAAAAACTAAATTAAAAAATTTAAAAACAAAATGATGTGGTGCATATATACAGTGGAATATTACTCAGCCATAAAAAATAATGAAATAGTGCCATTCGCAGCAACATGGATGGACCTGGAGGTTATCATGCTAAATGAAGTAAGATAGACCAAGAAAGACAAATATTATATATAACTGTTTAAGTGTATTGTCTTAAAAAATGACACAAATGAACTTATTTACAAAACAGAAATAGACCAACAGACATAGAAAACAAACTTATGGTTGCCAAAGGGAAAAGAGAGGGAGGGATAAAGTAGGAATATGGGATTAACACATATATAACGCCATATATAGGATAGATAATTAACAAGGACCTACTGTATAGCATAAGGAACTTTATGTAACAATCTGTAAGGGAAAAGAATCTAAGAAAAGAATAGATACATATATATGTATAACTGAACCACTATACCGTACATCTGAAACTAACGCAACATTGTAAATCAATGATACTTCAATACAAAAATTAAAATAAACAATAGATCTTAGACGTGCCCTGGTGATCATTTTGCAAGGCACAGCTGAAGCTAATTGTTATATGCCAATTATATTTCAAGATAAAAAAAGTCAGCACACTCAAAGAAGAATAAAAGGAATGGCTAATAGGTTTTAGATACAAGTAACTGAGCTTCTGGTTTTTATTTTTCTTTTTAGCTGTGATCAAACCCACATAATGTAAAATTTACCACTTGAACCACTTCATGTACAATTAAGTGGCATTAAGTATAGCCTCGGACAGCAAGGAGATCAAACTAGTCAATCCTAAAGAAAATCAACCCTGAATATTCATTGGAAGGACTGATGCTGAAGCTGAAACTCCAATACTTTGGCCACCTGATACAGAATCGACTCAATGGAAAATATCCTGATGCTGGGAAAGACTGAAGGCAGGAGGAGAAGAGGGTGGCAGAGGGTGAGATGGTTGGATAACCTCACTGAGTCAATGGACATGAGTTTGAGCAAACTCCAGGAGATAGTGAGGGACAGGGAAGCCTGGCGTGCTGCAGTCCATGGGATTGCAAAGTGTCCGACACGACTTAAAGACTGAAGAGCAAGTAGAGCCACAATGTTGTGCAAACATCACCACTATCCACTTCCAGGACTTTGGGGTGTGTGTGTTTTCTGCACTAAACAATCTGAGTATTCATCAGATTCTGTGGAAAGCAAGAGAGCGTGGAGTTCCTTGGCAGTCAGCACCCCTGTCTCTGATGGTTGCTCCCATTTCCTCCTTTCCAGTGGGCTCCTGGGCACAAGGCATATGGTGTCATGCTTTATTTTTCTCTTGATTTTACCTCAGCAGAGCCTAGGAAAAGTCCTGGGTGTAGGGCTGATTAGTGACTTCCCCTCAACCCTCATTAGAACCGAGGCCCTGTTACTCCTTCCCCCTGCTGCCCCCAAGCACACACTTCTGGGTGAAGCAAGGGTTACAGTCCTTTTGACAGTGACCTGAAGCTTTGCTCCCTCTCGTCCATGGGGGATATCAGTTACAGAAAGGTTGGCTGAAGGACAAGAGAGCTGATGCTGCCAACTGAAACCCCAGAGGAAGCAGATGCCTTGCAGAGACCTGCAGAGAGGGAGGGGGAAGGGCGAAGCTGAAGGGTCTGAGTGGCCTCGTTTCCCAAGAGACCTTAACCTTAACCAGAGAGCTATCTGTCTCTTTAGGGGTCACACATCAAGCTCTGAGGAAAACGTCCCAAAGAGGATGCTGTCGATAAAATAACTAATGGGCATAAATCTACAGTAATGAGTTTTACTTTTCTAAAAGCAGATTTGGGGGAAATTAGAGAGAGGTATGGAGAAAACAATGCTTATTTTAAGCTGAATTAGTTTAGGTGGGGGAGATAAATTAGGAGTTTGGGATTAACATATCCACACTACTATATATTAACTAGGTGAACAATAAAGACCCACAGTATAGCACAGGGAACTATACTCAATATCTTGTAATAACCTATAATCTGAAAAAGAATATATCTATAACTTTCTGAATCACTTTGCTGTACACTTGAAACTAACATGACATTGTTAATGAACTATACGTCAGTTTTAAAAAAATTTATTTGAAGCAGGGAGATTCAAGAGCAGGCTGGGAAGTCAGCCCAGCTGGTTGGGGGCCTTAGAACCCTGACTCCCCCACTGCCTCTGCTTGAGTTTCACAAAGTACATGCTCGTCTTTACGTATTTCAGAGAAGACATCTGTAAAATTCGGAAAAGGAAATGGCAACCCATTTCAGTATTCTTGCCTGGAAAATTCCATGGATAGAGGAGTCGGGCAGGCTACAGTCCATGGGGTCCCAAAGAGTCAGACATGACTAAGCAACTGAGCACACATATCTGCAAAATGGGGTCGTATCTACCTCACAAGGTGGTGAGGGTCACATGAGATAACGTGGCCAGTGTGCTTAGAATAGTAACTGTCCACTATTATCCACTCAACAGAGGATGTTCCAACTATTAAAAATTATATAAAGTTCTGGCATGGGGATATGTTCTCTGTATATTACTTTTTTTAAACATTAAAAGCAATATGTTAAGTGTGATTCCATTTTTGGAAAGGAAAACATGTGTGTATTTATAAGTATATCTGACATCAGTAGGGGAAGTATAGGTGTATATGCGCCCCGATTTGAATTGAACACGCATCTCACTTTCTTTAGCGCATATGTTAGTGGCACAAAAATAGACATTTGAAAATGTCTAGACCCGCATTGACTGCCCAATTCAGTAGCCACATGTGGTTACTGAAATTGAAAAGAACTAAAATTAAATAAAAAGTACAATTTTGTTCTTGGTTCCAAAGATAGTTCAGTGCTCTGCAGCCACACGTGGCTAGTGGCTACTTCACTGTACATCACAGATGTGAACAGTTCCATCAGCGGTCAAGGGGACCAAGGGGAGGGGACTTTCGGGTGATCTTTTCTTTTGCTATCTAATGGGAAGGCTTCCTCCTAACTTGGTCGGATGATTTTAACACGACTTCTCAGAAGACCCTCCTTAAGCCATTCAGTCTCCATTTTCACCAGGCATCAACCTACCTAAATGTAATTTTTGTTGTAATATTTGGGTAACAACCTTGATCAGCCTTTATTTCTTTCAAATTATTTTTTAATATATGACAATTTTGCAAGAGATGAGAAAAGTACATTTATCAAGCAGCCTCATTTCCTGCTCATGAGGATTCTGGGGGCATCAGAAAGGACCAAGGCTCAGTCAGATTAATTGTCCATAAGAAAGAAAAGAAAGAAAGTGAAGTCGTTCAGTCGTGTCCAATTCTTTGGGACCCCGTGGACTGTAGCCTACTAGGCTCCTCCCTCCTTGGGATTCTCCAGGCAAGAATACTGGAGTGGTTTGCCATCTGCCCAATGAAAAAAACACTGCCAACTGACTCAGTTCTCAAAGTTCTTAATCAAAGATCAAGAATACTTTGATCTAAGTATTTAGATCAAAAATAAGCTGCGTTTCAGGGGCTCCGCAAACCCTTACTATATCAAGCCCAGGGTGTCAAAAACAGCGTATACTACTGTCATTGCAAGACAGTTAGGAGGTAAGAGCCCAGGGGAGGTTTGATTAGTAACTAGTGTGAATCAGCCCATTCCCTTCCCCCGGGAGAACCCGGGATCCGCCAGCTGTGCTGAACTCTGGCGCCCCCAAACGGGTGCTTAGGGTTTATCACATATAGGAAGCTAAAACTCCAACATTACTTCTTGTGAAAGTTCTGTCATGTTTGACTCTTTGAGACTATATATGGGCTATATAGTCCATGGAATTCTCCAGGCAAGAATAGCCGTTCCCTTCTCTAGGAGATCTTCCCAACCCAGGGATCGAACCCAGATCTCCCGCATTTCAGGCAGATTCTTTACCATCCCACCAGGGAAGCCCAAGAATACTGGAGTGGGTAGCCCGTCCGTTCTCCAGAGGATCTTCCCGACCCAGGAATCGAACCGGGGTCTACTTCATTGCAGGCGGATTCTGAGCTATCATGACTCCTTAGGGCGAAATAAAGACTTTCTTCCTTGGTTTCTCTACAAGTTCACGTACCTTGCCTTTAAAATGACAAAGCCAGGATAATCAGATCAGGATCTCACACCAGAAAAATTATTGTGGTGCTAGAGGATTAGCCCTTAAAAATGCTAGAACTAATTTTTCAATAATTTTTATAGTATTTTAAAGCAAACAAAATATAACGATACAACACATTCACGTTTGTACCAGTCCGATTAACACTTAAAATACTACAGGCTTATCCGAAACCTCAATTCTATTTCCCCTCCTTCTTGGAGGTAAAAATAAAACTCAGGATAGTGTTTTCCAGACCCATATATGTATTTACACTTGTACAACCTTTATTAGTACGGTATTGATTTGTGTTTCAAATCTTCTCAGAAAATTGGTGTCATACTGTATCAACTGAAGGTTTTGTTTTTATTGATCAACATTGTTTTTGTTTCGTTGTTGTTGTTCAGTCACTAAGTCATGTCCCCATGAACTGAACTTTATTACCCCATGAACTGCAGCACACCAGGCTTCCCTATCGCCTGGAGTTTGCTTAAACTCATGTTCATTGAGTCATTGATGCCATCCAACCATCTCATCCTCTGTCGTCCCCTTCTCCTCTTGCCCTCAATTTTCCCCAGCATCAGGGGCTTTTCCAATGAGTCAGTTCTTCGCATCAGGCGGCAATGCAAAGAAAGTATTGGAGCTTCAGCTTCAGCACCAGTCCTTCCAATGAATATCCAGGGTTGATTTTCTTTAGGATTGACTGGTTTGATCTTCTTGCAGTACAAAGAACTCTCAAGAGTCTTCTCCAGCACCCAATTTGAAACCATCAAATCTTCAGCACTCAGCCTTCTTTATTATGGTCCAACTCTCACATCTGTACATGACTACTGAGAAAAGATCCATATAGCTTTGACTATATGGATCTTTTTGGCAACGTGATGTCTCTACTTTTTAATATGCTGTCTAGGTTTGTCATAGCTTTTTCAAAGAGCAAGTGTCTTTCAGTTTCATGGCTATGGTCACTGTCAGCAGTGATTTTGGAGCCCAAGAGTATAAAATCTGTCGCTGTCTCCACTTTTTTCCCTTCTGTTTGCCATGAAGTGATGGGACCAGATGTCATGATCTTAGTTTTTTGAAAGCTGAGTTTTAAGCCAGCTTTTTCACTCTCCTCTTTCACCTTCATCAAGTGGCTCATTAGTTCCTCTCCACTTTCTGCCATTAAAATGGTATCATCTGCTAATTTGAGGTTGTTGATATTTCTCCTGGCACTCTTGATTCCAGTTTGTGAGTCATCCAGCCTGGCATTTCACATGATGTCCTCTGCAGAAAAGTTAAATAAGCAGGGTGACTATAAACAGCCTTGACATACTCCTTTCCCAATTTTGAACCAGTCCATTGCTCCATGTCCAGTTCTAAGGTGTTGCTTCTTGCCCTGCTTACAGGTTTATCAGGAGACAGGTAAGGTGGTCTGGTATTTGCATTTCCTTAAGAATTTTCTATAGTTTGTTGTGATCCACAGTCAAAGGCTTTAGCATAGTCAATGAAGCAAAAGTAAATGTTTTTTTTTTCTGGGATTCCCTTGCTTTTTCTATGATCCAGGGGATGCTGGCAATTTGATCTCAGACTCCTCTGCCTTCTCTAAATCCAGCTTGTACATCTGGAAGTTCAGGTACGGTTGAAGCCTAGCTTGAAGGCTTTTGAGGATTACCTTGCTAGCATGTGAGATGAGTGCAATTGTGTGGTAATTTGAACATTTTTTGGCATTGCTTTTCTTTGGGATTGGAATGAAAAGTGACCTTTTCCAGTCCCATGGCCACTGCTGAGTTTTCCAAATTTGCTGATATGGTGACACCTGGAATTCCATCACTTCCACTAGCTTTGTTTGTGGTAATGCTTCCCCATTTGACCTCACACTGCAAGATGTCTGGCTCTAGGTGAGTGTGGTTATCTGGGTCATTAAGACCTTTATTGTATAGTTCTATGTATTCTGGCCACCTCTTCTTAATCTCTTCTGCTTCTGTCCTTTACCGTGAATGTCTTTGCATGAAATGTTCCCTTGCTATCTCCAATTTTCCTGAAGAGATCTCTAGTCTTTCCAATTCTACTGTTTCCCTGTATTTCCTTGAACTGTTCACATAAGAAGGCTTTCTCATCTTTCCTTGCTATTTTCTGAAACTCTGCATTCAGATGGGCATATCTTTCCCTTTCTGTTTGCTCTTTGCCTCTCTTCTCAGCTATTTGTCAGGACTCCTCAACTTCATCTTCTTGCATTTCTTTTTCTTGGAGATGGTTTTGGTCACCACCTCCTGTACAGAGTTATGAACCTCCATCCATAGTTCTTCAGGCATTCTGTCTAACAGATCTAATCCCTTGAATCTATTCATCACCTCCACTGTATAGTCATAAGAGATTTGATTTAGGTCATACCTGAATGGTCTAGTGGTTTTCCCTACTTTTTTTCAATTTAACCCTGAATTTTTCAATAAGGAGCTGATGATCTGAGCCACGGTCAGCTCCAGGTCTTGCTTTTCCTGACTGTATAGAGCTTCTCCATGTTTGGCTGCAAAGAGTATAATCAATCTGATTTCGGTATTGACCATCTGGTGCTCTCCATGTGTTGAGTCGTCTCTTGTGTTGTTGGAAGAGAGTGTTTGCTATGACTAGTGCATTCTCTTTGCAGAACTCTGTTAGCCTTTGCCGTGCTGCATTTTGTACTCCAGGATCAAACTTGCCTGTTATTCCAAGTATCTCTTGACTTCCTACTTTTGCATTCCAGTCCCCTGTGAGGAAAAGGACATCTGTTTTTGGTGTTAGTTCTAGTTAATGGTGTTAGACCTGCTTTGGTGTTAGGTCTTGTAGGTCTTCATAGAACCGTTCAACTTCAGTTTCTTTGGCATTAGTGGTTGGGGCATAGACTTGGATTACTGTGATATTGAATGGTTTGCCTTGGAAACGAACCGAGATCATTCTGTCATTTTTGAGATTGCACCCAGTACTGCATTTCAGACTCTTTTGTTGACTACGAGGGCTACTCCATTTCTTCTAAGGGATTCTTGCCCACAATAGTAGATATAATGGTCATCAGAATTAAATTCGCCCATTCCCATCCACTTTAGTTCTGGGCTTCCCTGATAGCTCAGCTGGCAAAGAATCCACCTGCAATGCAGGAGACCCCAATTCGATTCCTGGGTTGGGAAGATCCTCTGGAGAAGGGATAATCTATCCATTCCAGTATTCTTGGGCTTCCTTTGTGGCTCAGCTGGTAAAGAATCCTCCTGCATTGCAGGGGACCGGGGTTCGATCCACTTCGGTTCACTGATTCCTAAAATGTCGATGTTCACTCTTTCCATCTCCTGTTTGACCACATCCAATTTACCTTGGCTCGTGGACCTAAGCTTTCAGATTCCTATGCAATATTGTTCTTTACAGCATCGGACTTTACTTTCACCACCAGACATATCCACAACTGAGTGACATTTCTGCTTTAACCCAGCCTCTTCATTCTTTCTGGAGCTGTTTCTCCACTCTTCCCCCGGCGTATTGGACACCTACCAATCTGGGGGGCTCATCTGCCTTTTCATTGCATTCATGGGGTTCTCCAGGCAAGAATACTGCAGTGGTTTGCCATTCCTTTCTCCAGTGGACCACATTTTGTCAGACCCTGACTAGGCCTGACAGGCCACTCCATGTAGCAGGACGACATGTCCAGCGCCTTGGTTAATACACATGTATGAAATATGTAAATATATATATATATTTTTTTGTTGTTGTTGTTTATAGGGCTTCCCTCATAACTCAGTCAGTTAATCATCTGCTTGCAATGCAGGAGACCTGGGTTCGATTCCTGGGTTGGGAAGATCGCTTGGAGAAGGAAATGGCAACCCACTCCAGTATTCTTGCCTGGAGAATTCCGTGGACAGAGGAGCCTGGCGGGCTACAGTAGTCCATGGGGTCGCAAGAGTAGGACACGACTTAAATCACCACCACCATATTTTTGTTCGAGTTTTTCTTTTGGCTGCATCATGCAACCTGCAGGATATTACTTTCCTGACCAGGGATTAAACTGATGCCCCTTGAAAGCTTGGAGTCTTAACCACTAAACCACCAGGGAAGTCTCTGAGTACATATATTAATCCATAGTTGATTCATTATTTTCCTGCTGAAAAGTTCTTTGTATAACTCTGGCATTTTACTTGTCTATTCTCCTTACAATAAAGTAATGGCAATTAGATAATTCATCTTTTTTTTTTCATCTTTTTCTTACTGATACATTTGAATTCTTTTTATGTTATGAACACAGATCCCTTGCTTATCTGATTCTCTGATTCCTTCTTTCACCTGGTAGCTTCTCTGTTCTCTTTGTTTATGGTGTCTTTTTAAATACATGATTTTTACACATCAAAGACAAATATATCCGTCTTATCTGTTCTGGTGAATGCATTTTGAATCTTCTGAAATCCTTCCAGATCCCAAGGTCATGTGTTAGTTTTCTATCTTTTTAAAAGAATTTTAAAGATTGGCTTTTCACATTAGATGCTTAATCCCCGTGGTTTTACGTATTTGGTGCACCAGGTGGATAGCTCTTTGTCCCTGTGAACTTCTCGCTGGCAGAACGCACACTAGAATAGCCTTGGGAGCTTTTGAAAAAACCAGTTTCTGGGCCTCATCCCAGAACTGATAAAATCTTAATCCCTGAGGATAGAGCTGAGACATTAGGATTTAAAAAAAAAAAAAAAACCGCAACTCTTTCAAGTGGTTCTGACATGCAACCAGGGGTGAGAACTTTTGCTAGAAGGTCAGACCAAGGGTAGAATTGCTGAGGTGTGGCATCACATCGTAAGCGCTACTTGATATTGCCAGTGCTCTATAAAGTGACTATAACTATCTGTGGTCCTTCCAGTAGGAGAGGCCCAGTTGCTTCACATCTTTGAAAACGCATGGCCATTATGATCCCAATTAAGGGATAAGGAAACCACACCCAGAGAGTTTAGGTGATCTGGCACGTGTGTGCTAAGTTGCTTCAGTGATCTGCCTGCGAGCTTAATTGTGTCCAGCTCTTTGCAACCCTTTGGACTGTAGCCCACAGGCTCCTCTGTCCATAGGGTTTTGCAGGCAAGAATACTGGACCAGGTTGCCATTTCCTTCGCCAGGGGATCTTCCTGACCCAGGGATCGAACCCATGTTTCCTGTGTCTCCTGCATTGGAGACGGATTCTTTACCACTGAGCCACCAGGGAAGGCCCTCAGTGATCTGAGGACTTGCCTAAAAATCACACAGCAGATGCAACTGCGTCTCCACCATCTCTGACATCCTGCCTCTCGGTTACACATATTGTTTCTATCCAATGTGCCTCACTAGCATCCCTGGACAAGGACACTGGCAATATTTCTGGTTCTGTATATATCCAGTTTGGCTCCTATTTGGACTCTAAATTCAACCTCAGCGTGGACAGATTCACCCTACAGCTAACTTCTTACATTCTAGAGTCAGTCACTCGCATAAGCCCAAGCTTTCAAAACACACAGAAACATCAAATTAAGAAGGTAGGGGTCAGGAGGTGGTGGCTGGATATTAACCAATGATGTGCTCAGTCGTGTCTGACTCTGTGGCCCCATGGGGCTATAGCCCACCAGATTGCTCTGCTCATGGAATTTTCCAGGCAAGAATACTGAAGTGGGGTGCCATTTCCTCCTCCAAGGGATCTTCCTGATCCAAGGATTGATCCTGCGGCTCTTACATTGGCAGGCAGATTGCGGCTCCCACATTGGCAGGCAGATTCGTCATCACTAGCGCCACCTGGGAAGCCCATTAACCAGTGAGTTACTCTTCAAATGCCTGTTGACAGTTTGTCAAGTTTACAAAAATGTATGTATCCCTAACTCTGTGCCAAGGAGCAGGCAAAATGTTCGAAGAGTTTCAGAAGCATAAGGCAGGTTTTCTGCTCTTCGGAGATCTGGGGGTTCTCATGCAAATGAGGCAAGGCTTATGCAACTCAGTTTTAAATTATCAGTAGAGATTTTTAAGTGATATGATTTTAAAGAAGTGATTCCTGGACTTCCCTGGGGGTCCAGTGGTTAAGAATCCGCCTGCCAATGCAGGGGACATGGGTTCGATCCCTGGCTTGGGAAGATTCCACAAGCCTCAGAGCACTAAGCCCGTGTGCTGCAACTACTGAAGCCCTTGTGCCCTAAAGCTCAATGCTCTGACACATGGGAAACCACCACAATGAGAAACCCGAGCACCGCAACTAGAGAAAGCCTGCAAGGAGAAAATAATTTTTTTTTTTTAAAAAAGGAAACCTAATTTTTTTTAAAGTGCTAAAAAGAAAAAAAGAAGTGATTGCTGTGAGCTAGATGTTTGGACTAACTGACCCTGGAATTTCTTCCCCACTCTGCGTCTCTAGGGCTTTATGAGATAAGGAAAGCTTATGGCACAAGACTAAATAATAGAACCTTCTCCTAGGTCATGGTAGGCAGCCTCTAAGCTAGCCCCTGGTGATCCTTGTCTCCCGTTATTCGTGCCCTTGCATGGTCCCCTCCATGCTGAGTAGGGTTGACTTGTGTAGCCAGTTGGATGCTGTGGACACAATACCTCGAGACTTCTGAGCTAGGTCATAAAAGGCATTGAAGCTTCTTCCTGTTCTCTCTTGAACTGCTTGCCCTGTGGAAAGTCAGCTGCCGAGTGGTAAACACACTCAGGCAGCCCTATGGGGAGATCCTTGAGAGAAGCTGTGACTTCCTACTAACAGTCAGCACTGACTCATCATCCATGTGAGTAAAGCGGGGTGGGAGCAGATCCTCTGGGTCCAAGCAACTTCAGATCAGCTGCATCATGTCTGACATTATGACCATCACCTCGTGGGAGACTTGGGGCTAGATCTACCCAGACAAGCTGCTCTTGAATTCCTGACCCACAGAAACAATGTGCGATAATAAATATTTGTCCTTTTTTTTTTTTAAGTTACTAAGCTTTGGTGTAGTTTGTTTTGCAGCAATAGATAACTTGTACAATGGTTTTCTTATAGATAATCACCAGTCTAATAACAAGAAAACAATTCTAAATGCTCAAAAGCCTTTAACGATTGTTGTTACTCCCACAGGCTTTGAGAGAGGCAGATGGTGACAGGGAAGTCTTAGAGAAGGTGAATTATTTCTTTAATTCAGAGGGATAGATGACAGGGATAAAAAGATATTTCAGATTTCAATGCACAGTAAGTACCTGCACTCTCAAGTTATAGCTATTTTAAAAACACTCTGGGGACTTCTCTGCTAACACCCCTTGTTTCCAGTGCAGAGGACTCGGGTTCAATTCCTGGCCAGTAAACTAAGATCCTGTATGCCACAACCAAGAGTTTTCACACCACAGCTGAAAGTTCCCATGTAACTAAGACCTGGCACTGCCAAACAAATAAATATTTAAAAAAATGAAAACAGTCTGGCAACTCATTTAAGCCATACAGTGTTAGGTTTATAGATGCATACATGGTATATGTGTGATTTAGAAAAAAGTTTTGCAACTTCCTAAAGTACTAAAAATACACTATTCTACATTCTACACACTCCTGTCATTACTGATCTGTTTTTCCCACTTTAATAAATGGTCACCATTCATTTCTAGAGAAAGCATCACCTTGTGGGCAAATTCATGTTTGATCGTCTTTTTCCACTCCACACACAGAAAAGGAGGGGAGATTTAAATACTCAAAAAGAAAACAGAACCAAAACAAACAAATAAAGAGACAGTTTCTTACGGCAACTGTAACAAACACTGAAAACTGAGGGACTTCCCTGGTGGTCCAGTGGTTAGTACTTGGAGCTTTCACTGCAGAGGACCCAGGTTCAATCCTTGGTCAGGGAACCAAGATCCTGCTAGCCATGCAGCACATTCAAAAAATGAACTATAAATTTAAAAAATTTTTAAAAAGAAGATGTGGTAATACATACAATAGAATATTACTCAGCCATTAACAAGCCAAAAACCAGGTTTCACTGAGCTCAAAATCAAGGTGTCAACAGGCCTGCATTTATTCTGAAGAGTCAAGGAGAAATCTGTTTCACACAGATGGGGCTGAGTTCAGGATCTTGACATGGGGAGATCATCTAGGATTCTGCAAACGAGTTGATGTGATCACAAGAGTCCTTATGAAGGGAAAGGGGGAGATAGGTGACTCAGAGGAAATGCTACAGGCTGCCTGTATTCCTTGGCTCATGGCCTTTCCTTCCTCTTCAAAGCCAGCAGTGTAGCATCTTCAAACTTCTTTCTTTCTGTGACATCTGCTGTTTCCATTGTCAAGATCCTGAATTCAGTCCCACCTGTAAATTCCTTCTTGCCATGTAAAATAACATATTCACAGGTTCCTGGAATTAGAACGTAGACATCTCTATGGGCCATTATTCTGCGTGGCAGGGGGTGGGAGTGGGGTGTGCTCAGAACCACAGATGAGAAGCAGGATGAAAATGCACTATGGTGAGTGGGCTGCAGAGCTCCAGGCTCAGACATTCAGTGAAAGCCCCAGATTCATTCCTGGGGGCTCATGGGAACTAAAAGTTTCAAATTAGATGGAGGATGGAGTTGGACCCCTGCCCAAAGTTGTGGGCTGAACCAGGCCAGGCTAGGGGCTGCTGAACTAAATTGCTGCTGAAACCTGCCTAGGCTAAAGTATATAACAGGCTGCAAGTCCAGAGACTCATCTTGCAGCCCAGGGAGTGAGCCAGGCTGCCTGCTGGCTTCGTGCCTGGATCTGTGTCCTCCTTCATCACTCAAAGAGGCAGCTCCATCATAAAGAGAGGAGGTTCTGAGCTAGAGCCTTGAGGATGGTAGGAAGGCAAATGCAAAAGCATAAGACCTAGAGGGTTGAGCATGGAAGGAGAGAGACAGGAGAAACATACAAACCCTGAACATGGCCCATAAACCAACATTAGGAAACCCTGAAAAGATGTAATACTAAAGCAGTCAATAAAATCAGAAATTAGAATATGAGTTTTAGATGAAATTAGTCTAATAAAATAATCTGACAAAGACTTTAAACTGAGCCTGTTTAGTTTTGTTTTTCACTTTTTAATATTTTGTTTATTATCATTGTTTACCAATGGGGAGATGCAGATTATTTACACCAGCAGCTGTAGGGGCAAGGGGAATGCATAGTTAGTTAGCAACCTGTATAGGATGGACAATTTTGGCAAAAATAAGACTCTCCAGAACAAAGGATGGTGGTGAGCTTCACTACACTCTGAGCATGCTCAGTTTGCCCAAAGAGATAAATGAAATGATTCCAGGGGATCCCAGGATGCTGAGGTCCTGTTTGAATTTGGGAAAAGGTTACCAACACTACAGTCTGGACTTTGTTAGGAAAAGGGGAGTGTCCTTACCGTGGAGGCCATTGTCAGGAAGATCTCACTGAAATGTCAAGGTCCAAGCTTGAAAAGGTGGTTTCTTTGCCAAGTGTATAAACATGTCTTGAGAGGCTATGTCACCCACAGAGAGAATCCAGATGTGTCTGGTCCAAACTGCATCTGGAAAACAGGGCAAAATTTGGAAGTCGGAGAGATGTGAAGTGTTCAATCCTTTGCTGTATTCCCACTTTACAGTTTGTCCACAGCTTCTTAGTTTTTCCGTAGTAGTTTCTCAGGTCAAAAGTTCTATTCTAGCCTCTTTCAGGGCATTCCAAAGACTCAGATGCTCTAGTCCACTGCAGCCCCAAGGAATGGTCCCATGAATTCTCTACTATGAGTTTATAGCTTGTAGAGAGGCAGAGAAACTGCCTCATTTGGAGACATTAAATCTTTTAAACAGGAAGATCCTCTTTTCACTCAGCAAGGATTACTTTTTTCTTTCTTTCTTTTTTTTTTTTTAGGATTTCTTTTTTAAATAGGTAAGAAGTGGACTTTATTCAGAAAGAAACACACTCCACAGACAGAGTGTGGGCCATCCCAGAGGGTGAGTGTGGCCTCTCAGCAAGGATTTTAATGAGCATCTACTCTATACAAATATTCGGCCATATTGCATGAGATTTCATAGTGCAGTACATTTCCAGGACCTTTGAGGTTAAACTGCAGGTTTGAGGTGACATTTTGTAGGGGCCCTAGAATCAGGCATCCCTTGTGACTCAGATGGTAAGAATCCTCCTGCAAAGTGGGACACCCAGGTTAGATCCCTGGGTCGAGAAGATCCCCTGGAGAAGGAAATGGCTACCCACTGCAGAATTCCTGCCTGGACAGAGGAACATGACAGACTATAATCCATGGGATCGCAAAGAGTCAGACTGAACTGAGTGACTAACACTTTCTAGAATCAGGACCTGAGTTCAAATCCTGGCCGCTCCCCAAGCACCTCCTCTGGGTCCAGAGCTAGCTGGCTCATCTCTTTGAGACTCTGCCCACATTTGTAAAATGAAGATGATGCTAGTAACTACCATACAGGGTGTTGTAAGGATTGAGTAATGCCTGAAAAGTACTAAGCCCCATGCCTGGTACAGGCAGTATCAGTAGATGTTAGTTAGTAATATAAAGCAAATATATATTATCTGAGAAAGAATTTATGGTGCTGATAAGCTGAAAAGTTGCTAAGAAAGGGCACAGTGTGACAAAAGTGTAAGGTCAGAAATCTGAGGGTAAAGCCAATCAGAAAGCCTTCAAACCAGAGGAAGGAGATCTCAACAGCAGTAGAAAAGGACCTAGGGTTATATTTGGAGTATATACTTTGGAGCATATACTTTGGAGCATTTGAATATGTGAATCTTTTATTCTGAGAAGCCCTCAGTTAACAGCATTGCATGTCACTACTTTCTAGTCTTCACTGACCATGGGAGGAAGCAGACAAAAGCTAACCAGTGCAGTTCACATGGAGACGCGTTAAACGTAAAGCACATGTGCTGAACCGAATTAAAACTACTCTGAGAATAAAGAGGGGGAGGTGTTTCAGTGTTTCATTTTATTTTTTAATTTAATTTTTATTTTATATTGGACTACAGTTGATTTACAATGTTGTGTTAGTTTCAGGTGCACAGC
Source organism: Okapia johnstoni (assembly GCA_024291935.2). Classification (NCBI taxonomy): domain Eukaryota; kingdom Metazoa; phylum Chordata; class Mammalia; order Artiodactyla; family Giraffidae; genus Okapia; species Okapia johnstoni. The sequence goes on along the minus strand of JAGTYA010000026.1, from coordinate 9,810,957 downwards.
AAAGTGATTCAGTTATACATAAACATTCATCCATTCTTTTTCAGATTCTTTTCCCACTTAGATTATTACAGCATATTGAGTAGATACAGCATATTCCCTGCACTATACAGCAGGTCCTTGTTGATCATCTATTTTACACCTAGTAGCATGTATGTTAATTCCTAATATATCCTTCCCCCTACCTTTCCCCTTTGGTAACCATAAGTTTGTTTTCTATGTCTGTGCATCTATTTCTGTTTTGTAAATAAGTTCATTTGTATCTTTTTATTTTTGGCCATGCTGGGTCTCCGTTGCTGTGTGCAGGCTTTCTCTGGTTGCAGCGCTTCAGGATCTAGAGTGTGGGCTCAGTAATTGTGGCACATGGGCCCAGTTGCTCTGAGGCACGTGGGGTCCTCCTGGACCAGGGATCGAACCCATGTCCCCTTCATTGGCAGGAGAATTCTTAACCACTGGACCACCAAGGAAGTCCCCATTTGTATCATTTTTTTTAGATTCCACATATAATTGTTATCAAATGATATTTGTCTTTCTCTGTTTGACTTACTAGTCTTTCGTTTTAAAATAACATTTCATCTTTTTATTGTCCTAGTTGTTCAGTCTCTAAGTCATGTCCGACTCTTTGTGACCCCAGGTAACTGCAGCATGCCAGGCTCCTCTGTTCTCCACTATTTCACAGAATTTGCAAAAATTCATGACCACTGAGTTGGTGATGCTATCTAACCTATTTTGTAATTGTTAACCTAGCTAACCTATATCTAATTTAAAATAGAATATTTGATAATTACTACTACAAAGTTTAGCCCTCTCACTCCCACACTCTATGGAATGCTGCCCCTTTGAACACATACTTCTAATCTCTAAATGGTTATCGATGGGAAACATCCTTCTACTTGGTTCTGCCTGAAGGATTTAACCAGGATGTCCCCAAAACAGAAGAGGCAAACAAAAGAATACGGAAAAGTGTTCAACTTCACTGATAATCAAAGAAACAAGTATTAAATACAAGCTTTTATTTTAATTCAATTAGTGAAGATTTTGAGCACAACAGTGACTAACATAGGCAGGGGCCTGGCAGAATGAATCCTTTCAGGAGTTTCCAGTGAGTAACAACAACAACCACAAAACCTGTATTGTCCCCAAGCTCAACAAGGAAATATTGACTGACATGCGCCACTCACAGGAAGCAATTTCATAGGCAGGAAAAATGAGGCTCGTGAAGTGGTGACGTGGTAAAATACACACACACGCAAGTGACGAAAGAATATGAGGGAGTTAGGAATGGTTTTTCCAGGAGTCGTGTATGGATGTGAGAGTTGGACTGTAAAGAAAACTGAGCACTGAAGAATTGATGCTTTTGAACTGTGGTGTTGGAGAAGACTCTTGAGAGTCCCTTGGACTGCAAGGAGATTCAACTAGTCCATCCTAAAGGAGATCAGTCCTGAATATTCATTGGAAGGACTGATGCTGAAGCTGGAACTCCAATCCTTTGGCCACCTGATGCGAAGAGCTGACTCATTGGAAAAGACCCTGATGCTGGGAAAGATTGAAGGCGGGAGAAGAGGACGACAGAGGATGAGATGGTTGGATGGCATCACTGACTCGATGGACATGAGTTTGAGCAAGCTCCGGGAGTTGGTGATGGACAGGGAGGCCTGGTGTGCTGCCGTCCATGGGGTCGCAAAGAGTCGGACACAACTGAGCGACTGAACTGAACTGAAGGATGCCATGATTACAGTTGTGCCTAAAAAAAATACCCAGGAGTCATAAGAAGAAATATAGCCACAGTGTGACCAGGTAGTGAGATATCAGTGATCGATTTCTATTTCTGTTTGTCTCAAAGTTCCTATAATGAAGACGCCCTATTTGTAAATATTTTCTTTTACTTTACAGTTTATCTTTAAAAATGTATTTTAATTATGTAAAAATCTGGTGGTCAAACATCACAGCTCTCACTCCCCAGTTCATATGTGGGTGGGAAAAAAAAATCACAGCTCTCAAGGTGACAAAAATTTGGGTTGCAGGAACAGTAAAATGACTATACCATTCTCCTGAAAGATTCTAGAACATTCCTAACAGCCTACCTGGTGAAAAAAGTTTTGTGAGTAATATGTACTTATCTTTGGGAAAATATGTACTGACCCACCAGAGCTTCTTAGTATAGCAGAAACTTTGTAATCCTTAAAGTTTTTTCTTTGTTTTTTTAATTCATTTATTTGGCTGCTTCAGGTCTTAGTTGGGATCTTTCCTTGTGCAGGCTTAGTGGCTCTGCAGCACGTGAGATCTTAAGCTTCCTGACCAGGGATAGAACCCACATCCCCTGCTTTGCAGTGTGGATGCTTAACCATGGAATCACCAAAAAAAGTTCCAAAATTTTTTTTTTCTTATTTCACCATCTCCCCCTGGTTCAGCTTTTCTGAAGAAATGAGATTTTTCAGGCATAACTTCAAGTTTTGGAGAGACGTCATGGCACAAATCCCTTTCCATTCAGGTGTTCATGGTTTCCTGTTCCCTCTAGGTAGAAATTCCCTGGACTCCTACTTTATTCAAGAGCACACACAGTGCCTAGGGAGTGCCCTGAATGCCCCTACTCTCTGGGAAGAGTCCTAGATTCACTTTTATTTGGCTCTTTGAAGAAAAGAAGCAGCGTTTACAAGGGAGAGCAAAATGGGTCATTATTGATAAAACAGACTATAGGTACAGTCTTATGACCGAAAGGTGTTGGGAATCATACTCTGACTTGTATATACCCAGTAAATCTCGCAAGAGGATGAAGTTTGTTTTTTTATTTTTTTAAGTATGTCTTTTTTTCAAATATAATATAAGAAACAGATAAAGTGAAGAGTGCCAATTGCTGTCAGGAGCATGTTGCTTGTTAAAACTGGAATCTTGGGACTTCCTTGGGAGTCTAGTGGCTAAAAAGACCCCACATGCCACAACTAAGACTAGGTGCAGCTAAATAAATAAATGAATAAATATTTTAAAAAGAGAAAAAGCTGGAGGGACTTCCCTGGTGGTCTGGTGGTTAAGACTGCATGCCCCCAGTGCAGGGGTCATAGGTCCCATCCCTGGTGAAGGAACTAAGATCCCACATACCATGTAGTACAGTAAAACAAAACCAAAAAAAGCTGGAATCTTGTTTAAAGAGAAGAAAAGAAAAGCCAGCATTATCTGAGTGACTATTGCTAATAGTCATACAATGTCCTTTAAAACTGTGCACAGGGATTACTCCCTTTGCCAAAGAGCCACTGAGTAAATAAAAACAGGAATTCCAGGGTCTCGGTTTCTCCTGGGATGATTTTTGTTGTTTTTCACTCAGTCATGTCCAACTTTTTGCTGCCCTGTGGACTGGAATACACCAGGCTTCTATCTCCCAGAGTTTGCTCAAACTCATGTCCATTGAGTCAGTGATGCCATCCAACCATCTTATCCTCTGTCGCCCCCTTCTCCTCCTGCCCTCAATCTTTCCCAGCATCAGAGTCTTTTCCAATGAATCAGCTCTTTGCATCAGGTGGCCAAGGTACTGGAGCTTCAGTTTCAGTATCAGTTCTTCCAATGAATACTCAGGGTTTATGATTGCCTCTCCCTTAACTGCACCCTCTGCATTTGCTGATTCTGAGCACACTGACTCATGAGCCCACACAGCAGCTGCCTACACCATCCTGTAGGATTTAACCTACCTCTTACTGGTCCAGCAGGTTAACATTCACAGAAGGAAAATTTTTCTCTTTCCCACCCCCATTTGACTCCTAAGCTTCCAGAATGTTTTATCATCTAGAAATCCAAGTTACAAATCTCCTAGGAAATTCTTTGCAACTTCAGCTTTGACAACCTACTTTCCCACTCTCACCATTTTCTCTAGCAGCCCGGAACTGTGTTCAACCTCTAGCATCTCTTGAGGGGAGCCAGACAGAGGCAGAAGAGTTCTTTTCTAGAGGAACTTCGGTCACATTGGCTAGTTCCTTAAGGCAGTGGTTTCCAAGGCTGATGTGTAGGCTGGGTTTGGCGGGTGACAAGGATTCTACTGATTTGGGCAAAATGAGAAAAATAAGAACAAGGCAAGTGTTTTTCAAAAAGGAATTTATCTAGCTGTGATGGATTCTGAGCTTGCGTACTCTTTTATTTTTTGAGTTAAAATGTCTTTTATAATAGCAGGATCATAATAAGTGATAGATTTTTTTAAAAGACATGCATATTTGCTCAGTAAAATCAATGCAATGTACATTTTTGTTAATTTACAATTTTGTGAAATCCAAAAGTCCAGAGAACAATTGCTCTCATGGATTTCATCAGAGATTTAATATGAGATAATGGTATTTAATGAGACTTAATAGCATTTCATTCCAATGAGGAAAGTTCTGAATAATCTATCTTTGTACACTCAAAAAGTCAACCTACTTGGAAGCAACCATGCTGTCCTTCAGTAGATGAATAGATAAATAATAGATAAATTCCATTTTCTGTGGTCCATCAGAAAATGGAATATTATTCAGTACTAAAAAGAAATGAGCTATCAGGGCATGAAAAGACACGGAGGAAACTTAAATACATATTATGAGCTGAAAGAAGCCAATCTGAAAAGTCTGTGTATTCTGGGATTCCAACTATACGACATTCTGGTAATGGCAAAACTTTGAAGATGATAAAAATAATCGTGGTTGTCAGGGATTGTAGACAGGGGGTAATGACTAAGCAAAGCATGAGGATTCATAGTACTCTGTTTGATATGTATCATTTTGATGCATTTCATTACAATTTTAGCTGAACCTGACAACACCAAGAGTGAACCCTAATGTCTAAGTTACAGAATTCTAAGCTTAGAAGTCTATAGACTTCTTTTTTTTTTTCTATAGACTTCTTTTTTAAATATAGAAGTCTATAGACTTCTAAGCTTAGAAGTCTAAGCTCTAGACTTCTGGTGATAATGATGTGTCAGTGTAAGTTCATTAATTATAATAAGTGGACCATCTTATCAGCAATATTAATAACTGGGAAGGCTAAGCATGTGGAGGGGCAGAAGGTATATAGGAAATCTCTCTATTTTTCACTCAAGTTTGTTATGAACCTAAAAATGCATAAGTCTTTTTTTAAAAAGTCAACCTACCAAGCAAAATTAATGATTAGTTAGAGCCGCCGTGGGGAAGCAGAGATCTCTGGCCAAGACCAAAACATCAATTTCTTAAGCCTAAAGCTTTAGATCTTCAGAGATCACCTTTCATATAGCTGAGAAAGTTACTTTGATGGTTTCTAGTCCTGGCCCTACCACTAATTTGACATATAACCTTGAACTAGCCACTTACCAGTCTGGTCAGTTTCCTCAGGCTGCAAAGAGCCCTTTCCAGATCTGAAATTCTTTAACTTAAAAAGTTAATGATCTGCAAGTTCAACATATTAAGAAAAACAGAGGGTTCCTCCTGGGTAAGGGGTCAATGCTGGGGAAATTCACACTAATTATAGAAAGCAGCAATATACTCTGTGAAACTGAAAACTGGAAACAGTTTTTCTTATTTCCCTAAATGGTCATGACTATAAGTTGTTATTCTAGAGTGGTTTGGTATTGAGAGGAAAACTAAGAAGATATTCCTACCCCATCCCCTTCCCTCTCCCCATTCACTGACTTCTAGTAAGTGAGAAATCCCATGGACAGAGGGGCCTGGCAGGCTACAGTCCATGGGGTCATAAAGAGTCAAACACGCATGCATGTTAATTCGCTTCAGTCATGTCCAACTCTTTGCACCCCCATGGACTGTAGCCTGCCAGTCTCCTCTGTCCATGGGATTCTCCAGGCAAGAATACTGCAGTGGGTTGCCATGCCCTCCTCCAGGGGATCTTCCCGACTCAGGGATCGAACCTGTATCTTCTGTGTCTCCTGCATTGCAGGCGGATTCTTTACCACTGAGCCACCTGGTAATCCTGAAGAGTCAGACAGGACTTAGCAACTAAAACAAAATAAGTGAGGCATTGTTCTCAAAGGGCAGTGGATCCAAATGCAGACAGTCACCGCCTCTTAGTGGATACACAGCATGGGGCTCATCTCTAGATTCAGAGATTTCAACTCAGTTGCCCAGCAGCTTCAAGAATCGTTAAGACTTGAGGGGCCTTAAACAGCTGGCTGTTTCACTTCCTTTACTTTGAGATTGGGATGTTGACACTTGAAGTCACATGGTGGGGCCCAGGGTATTTTTTGTCTCAAGTCCAGGGACCATCCCCCTGTATCACATGGCAGCTTCATAGGGCTGCACAAACTCTGCCTATTTCTGTAAACATCTTGAGCACTGGGGAACTACCTTTGGCAGGAAAAGAAAGATACCTCTCCATGTCAGTTGGTCTCCCACTGGAACAGGAGGAGGATGCCTCAGACACAGCCATGTGACCTGTGGACTTGAAAAATATTCACAACCTAAAAGTTGAGTGTTATGTTTATTAAGTGAGAATTTTTAGGACTTCAGATCCAGGAGACAGCATCTCAAGTAGCCCTAAGAGAACTGCTCTGAGGAGGCAAGGAAGGAGCCAGTTTGCATAGAAGTTCTGCAACAAAGGGCAGTAGTCTGAACATCAAAAGATTGTCAAGAATTAAAGGAAAACCAACCTGCCAATGTAGGAGATGCAGAAGACTCAAGTTTGATCCCTAGGTAGGGAAGATGCCCTGAAGGAGGAAATAGCAACCCACTCCAGTATTCTTGCCTGGAGAATTCCATGGACAGAGGAGCCTGACAGGCTACAGTCCATGGGGTTGCAAAGAGTCAGATGCAACAGAGCACACACACACACACACACACACACACACACACACACACACAAAAGCAGCAAAATACCAGATATCTCAAGTTAAGGAATTTAGTGCTTTCCTGTGTATGGGAAAAAACAAGGGTATCTGTTGAAGAAGGAAATGGCAACCCACTCCAGTATTCTTGCCTGGAGAATACCCTGGACAGAGGAGCTTGGTGGGCTATAGTCGATGGAGTCACAAAGACATGGACATGACTGACCAACTAACACACACACACACACACACACACACACACACACACACACACACACGAGTCTCTGTTCACTTAACTCATTCCCGGGATATGTACCAATGTAGGATATTCCCTACATGTCACCTATCTGGGGCCAGTAAACTGTGTTTTCCCATCCTGAGTTTCCTCAGGGCTCACTATGGGGAGTGGCTGCAGTCTGATGGCTGCTAGATGGCAGGTATTCTTTCCTTCCTGAGTTCCCTCAGGACTCACCAGCTTACCATCTATAATGGTTACAATTGCTGATGACTGTGACATCCTTTGTTTACTGATATGGCAGGAATTATTCCATTTCTCAGGCCTGATAAGGCTAACACAGAGGGAGAAGGTCATGGAACATGAAGGCAGAGACGGGATGTGCCAGGATGCCCAGCAAACCACCAGACACTAGGAGACCAGCAGGTAACAGCATCTCCCTCAAAGCCTTCAGAAGGGGCCAATGCTGCCGACCCCATCTGGAACTTCAGGCCTCCAAAATAATGAGACAATACATTTTTGTCATTTAAGCCACTCAGTTTGCGGTACTTTGTTATGGCAGTGCTAGCAAATTCATAACAGATTTTGCAGAACTTTCTCCATCAAACACCTTACAGTTGTCAAACAGACTTTGATTTTGCAGGACCAAATAAAGCTGCCTTTTCTCCAAAGTATCCAATGACTGTGAAATTTCAAAATGTGGAAAGGTCGTGTGTACTTAGAATTTTGGAATCATTCATTGCAAGACTTCCCTGGTGGCCCAGTGGCTACCAAGTGCTACCAGGCTCAGCACTCCCAATGCAGGGGCTCGGGTTTGATCCCTGGTCAGGAAACTAGGTTCCCACATGCCTCAACTAAGAGTTCGAATGCCTCGACTAAAGATCCCGCATGCCACAATGAAGATCAAAGATCCCATGTGCTGAAACTAAGACACGGAGCAGCCAAATAAATAAATTAAAAATAAATATTTTCTAGAAAAGAATCACCAGTTGGAAGGAACGTAGTCTAATGACAGAATGAATGGCAGAAAAGAATGCTGTATCCCAGGATGCCCCTGGTGGTCCAGTGGTTAAGAATCCGTCTGGCAATATAGGGGACACAGGTTCGATTCCTGATCTGGGAAGATCCCACATATCTCAGAGCAACTGAGCCAATGAGCCATAACTACTGAGCCCAATCTCTAGAGCCAGTGTTCCACAATAAGAGAGCCCACCGCAATGAGAAGCCCACACACTGCAATGAACAGTAACTCCAACTTTCCACAAGTAGAGAAAGCCCGCGCACAGCAACAAAGACCCAGCACAGTCAAAAGAAAGAAAAGAAAGAAAGAGAACTCACTCAGTTGTGTCTGACTCTTCGCAACCCCATGGACTGTAGCTGACCAGGCTCCTCCGTCCATTGGATTTTCCATACAAGAATAGTGGAGTGGGTTGCCATTTCCTTCTCCAGGGAATCTTCCCGATCAAAAATAATGAATAAGTAAAATTAAAAGAAAAAAAAAAAGACTTCTGTATCCCTAGGGCACAGAAAAGGCAGGACAGCCCAGACGAGATATTCTGTAATAGAACAGAGATGTAGCTTTAGAACTCAGCAAAGGATTAGCGTGCTTCACCACCTTCCACACTTGAAGCTACAGAGGAGCTCCTTATGAACCTCAAATGAGATAACTGGGGTTGCCATTCATGAGCTTGACTCTACGATCATATATAAGGGACTAAAGCGGAGACAAGCAAAGTCCCCCGAGCAAAGCAAAAGGTACAGCAGGAAGCAAACGCTTCTTGTCCAAGGGCTATACAGGCAAGGATGAGTTTTAGTCACCAACTTTAAGCAGTTCCTGTTCTAAAGCGGTATTTTTCCAGCGAGGATGGTTTACTCGGGATCAGCAGAGAATTGCAATTTAGGGTCAGCCGCCATGGTGAGCTATATGCAAGTCCCCACACGGCAAGGGAAAGGAGATAATTTTTTATGGGGAAGAAAAGGAAGTTGGGGGGTTTCCCTGGTAGCTCAGTCAGTAAAGAATCCGCCTGCAATGCAGGAGACCTGGGTTTGATCTCTGGGTTTAGAAGATTCCCCTGGAGAAGGAAATGGCAAGCGGCGCTCCAGTATTCTTGCCTGGGAGGGCTAGTGTAAACAAAGGGTCCTTGGCTTTTCATTGGCTGAGTCCTTGGCAGAAGTCTTTTCTTTCTGTTGGGCTCTGCTGTTCTTGCACGGTGTGAGAGCTCCCCCTGCTGGTCTCCCAACTCTGTTTAACTGAGATATCGATTAAGAGTGACTTTTTACATTTCTTACGTATGTACTCAAGGAACATGACAGACTTTCAGTATTTCTGATTCCACTGGCAAGACTCTCTCTGTTATAAGCTGGCTGCATCCGGCTGTCGTAGCTGGCTGCCATTAACCATTCATCCAAATCCCCATGCTAATTAGCAGCACATGGGACTACAGTGTGGCTTTTGCTGTACATTAGAGAGAGAAATCCACTTGATGGCATCCAGCCTAAAACTGGCTGCCCCAAAACTAGGATTCCTCAAACTAAACCCTCAACAAAGGAGCTTCTGATTGTGATTTCATTCACTGCCTGAGAGAGACTACACAGATAACACTTACTCAAGGATTTAGTTTGATGAGCTTTATTCTTTACTGCATGAGGATCAAGAAGCATTCTTTTAATAAATTTCCTTTGCACACTTCCTAGTTCATATAAATGCATTTCTCAGCCATCATGATCAGAGGGTAACAACAAAAAGAGTGATTCTTTGAGACTTCAATATATAAGCCCCCCAAATAAAACACAATTGTGGAGAACTTTGGCTACCAACTGTGATGGAACTAGTACAGAATAAGCCCTCCTATGGTAAACAACAGTAAAGCTGGAGTCAAAAATATGAGCAACTCTTTTTAGGCATTAGACCACAGGAGGAGGCAGACTGTTGTCCTGGAGAGAAGGGACACTCCTGGGGTTGAGCCCCAGGACCATGCTGTCTCCCTAGGGTGTGGCCAGCTTGGCACCTCAAGTAGCTGAGGAAGGAGATATCTGATCTAGGAGTAGGTGGAGTGATTGGAATTTCAGAGTATGGGCAGACATTTATGTGGTCCTCTACAAGGTAGGGAAGATGCGGTGCAAGTGAAATTAGAATCAGTTGCGTGTGGAAGGGTGAAATGGTGCAACCACTCTGGAAAACTGTATTTTATAAAGTTATACATACACTGGCTATATGCCCCAGAATTTTCATAATAACAGAAATATGGAAAAAATCGTATCCCAAATATCCCCATCAGCAGAATTAATTAAGATTGCAAAATATTCATAAGTTGTACTAATACTTTTATACGGCAGTAGTAAGAATGAAGGAATGGGAGCCGCAAATAACAGCATGGATGAATCTCACATAATATTGAGCAAAAGATGCCAGACACAAGGGAAAATTGTACAACACTTTATTTTTTTTTAAAACACAAACTTTTATTTTTTAAAAAAAAAAATTATGTTGAGAGATGCATGTGTTTTGGTGGTAAACCTATACAGTAGTCCCCCTTATCTGTGGGGGATAGTTTCCAAGACCACCAGTGGATGCCTAAAATCTCAGACAGTATCAAAGTATATAGCAGGTTTTTTTCTACACATACATACCTATGATAAAGAGTAAATTATAAATTAGGCACAGTAATAGATTGACAACAACAGAACAATTAGAACAACCTACTGTAATAAAAGCTATATGAATATGGTCTTTCTCTCTCAAAATATCTTATTGTACAAATGTAATGCCTTTTCCATCATAACTAAGCAGTTCTTGGGCACTTTAGGCTGAAATATTTACAGTTCGAGGTGTGACAGCAAACTAGCACGCGTTTCTTTTTCCTTCTTCACAATTTCACAGATAGAAGAGTCATTCTTACCAAAGATCTTAGTAACCTGTGTATTTTTTTTTATTAAGAACTTTCACATTTTCACTTAAAGGGAGCACGTTATGGCTTTTCTTCGTCATATCTGAACTGCCAGCATCACTACTCTGGCGCCTTGAGGCCATTATTAAGTAAAATTAGGGCCACTTGAAAACTGAGGACTTTGATGCCTGGACAATTAATCCAATCAACCAAGACAGTAAGTAGCTAAATGGGTAGCGAACACTGGAACGGGGTGAATCTTGGCACCAGATGGATACAGCAGGTGGTGCGAGATTTCAACAGCCCACTCTGAACACAGCACAATTTAAAACTTATGAATTATTTAATTCTGGAATTTTCCATGTAATATTTTTAGACTGCATCTGACCCCGGATAACTGAGATCTTGTAAAGTGAAACCATGGATAAGGGAAGACTACTGTACAAGCAATCAATGATTACCATATTTTTTTTTAAAAAAAGGCTTTACTTTGGGAAAGGGAGCAAGTGGGCTTCCGGGAGGCTAGCGAAGCTCTATTTCTTAACCTGGGAGGTGCTTTTTAAGGAATGATTTTGACAAACTAATAAGCTGTATATCTCTGTTTTGTGCCTTTTTCTAGCTGTGTGCTCTATTTCACAATTAAACTGTTGGAAGGGAGGAATGAAGGGAAATCCTCACTCAGGATAATTAGAGGTGTCCAAGAAGCTGGGCTCTGCCCCCAGGTCCATACACCACCCGCAGCATGCAGCCCCATCCAGGGTAGCCCCTTCCTCGCTGGTTGCCAGATCCTCTGGCACAAGCTGTCTAGAAAGTAAAATGCCGAGAAGCAGCGCAGCACTCTGGCTGCCAATCAGCGGGGCCTGCGCATAGGTGCCTGTGGGAGACTCGGTTACACCTGCGAAGTCTGCACTGCTGGGCATTAACTCCAGTGCAGGAGCAGCTGGAGCAAGGGAATCGTTGGCAGCTGCCCTGTGGGCAAAGTATTAATACTTGGCCAGGGAGGTGCAGTCACATGTCCGCTGAACCGAGCTGCAGGCTACTAAAGGGGTAGCCATGTTTAGTTCCAGAAATGTTGTTCTAACTTGTGCTGTGCTTAGTCACTGCCATGTTCGACTCTTTGCGACCCCATGGACTGTAGCCTGCCAGGCTCCTCTGTCCATGGGGATTCTCCAGGCAAGAATACTAGAGTGGGTTGCCATGCCCTTCTCCATGGGATCTTCCCAATCCAGGGGTCGAACCCAGGTCTCCTGAATTGCAGGCGGATTCTTTACTGTCTGAGACACCAGGATTCTAACACAGGGCTCAGCAAACCTATGGAGGATAGACAGTAAATAGTTTAGGCTTTGTGGGCCAAGAGGGGAAATCTCCTATATTAAACAGGTATTTTAGTAACAAGAGAAAAACTTACCTACAGCTTTAAAAATTTATGTAATTCAAAATAAAGCAGTAATGATTAAAAATTTTAAAGGAATAGGGCTACGAATTAAAATAGAATTGTAGTTTGAGGCTGGGTTGTGGAGGATAATATTTCTTAATTGTGGCTCATAATTAAGTTTGAGCAAATGCCAAGAGATAGTGAAGGACAGGGAAGCCTGGAGTGCTGCAGTCCATGAGGTCACAAAGAGTTGGACATGACTGAGCTACTGAACAACAATAATCATTAAAACTCAAATATGATGTTCATCTGTAAATGCAGATCTACAGTGAGATTTTTACCCACTTCCTTTTAAAAGTGTCTTTTCATACAGATATAAATGCCAGATATTGATAATTTGAGATGATTTCAGTTGACTATATTCATCACCAGAAAATGGGCTTCCCTAGTGGCTCAGTCCCCCAGGTCGGTAGGTGCCCAATATGCTACTAGAGATCAGTGGAGAAATAACTCCAGAAAGAATGAAGGGATGGAGCCAAAGCAAAAACAACACCCAGTTGCGGACGTGACTGGTGATAGAAGCAAGGTCTGATGCTGTAAAGAGCAATATTGCATAAGAACCTGGAATATTAGGTCCATGAATCAAGGCAAACTGGAAGTGGTCAAACAGGAGATGGCAAGAGTGAACGTTGACATTCTAGGAATCAGCGAACTAAAATAAGCAATAAGCGAACACCTTACTGCCAGATTCAGACTGAAATTGAAGAAAGTGGGGAAAACCACTAGGCCATTCAGGTATGACCTAAATCAAATCCCTTATGATTATACAGTGGAAGTGAGAAATAGATTTAAGGGACTAGATCTGATACAGTGCCTGATGAACTGTGGATGGAGGTTCGTAACATTGTACAGGAGACAGGGATCAAGACCATACCCAAGAAAAAGAAATGCAAAAAGGCAAAATGGCTGTCTGAAGAGGACTTACAAATAGGTGTGAAAAGAAGGGAAGCGAAAAGCAAAGGAGAAAAGGAAAGATATATCCATCTGAATGCAGAGTTCCAAAGAATAGCAAGGAGAGATAAGAAAGCCTTCCTCAGTGATCAGTGTAAAGAAATAGAGGGAAATAATAGAATGGGAAAGACTAGAGACCTCTTCAAGAAAATTAGAGATACCAAGAGAACATTTCATGCAAAGATGGGCTCGATAAAGGAAAGAAATGATATGGACCTAACAGAAGCAGAAGATATTGAGAAGAGGTGGCAAGAATATACAGAAGAACTAGACAAAAAAGATCTTCATGACCCAGATAATCACGATGGTGTGATCACTCACCAAGAGCCAGACATCCTGGAATGTGAAGTCAAGTGGGCCTTAGGAAGTATCACTACAAACAAAACTAGTGGAGGTGATGAAATTCCAGTTGAGCTATTTCAAATCCTAAAAGATGATGCTGTGAAAGTGCTGCAGTCAATATGCCAGCAAATTTGGAAAACTCAGCAGTGGCCACGGGACTGGAAAAGGTCAGTTTTCATTCCAATCCCAAAGAAAGGCAATGCCATCAAAAAAGCAAGAGAGTTCCAGAAAAACATCTATTTCTGCTTTGTTGATTATGCCAAAGCCTTTGACTGTGTGGATCACAATAAACTGTGGAAAATTCTGAAAGAGATGGGAATACCAGACCACCTGACCTGCCTCTTGAAAAATCTATATGCAGGTCAGGAAGCAACAGTTAGAACTGGACATGGAACAACAGTCTGGTTTCAAATAGGAAAAGGAGTATGTCAAGGCTATATATTGTCACCCTGCTTATTTAACTTATATGCAGAGTACATCATGAGAAACGCTGGGATGGATGAAGCACAAGCTGGAATCAAGATTGCTGGGAGAAATATCAATAACCCCAGATATGCAAATGACACCACCCTTATGGCAGAAAGTGAAGAAGAACTAAAGAGCCTCTTGATGAAAGTGAAAGAGGAGAGTGCAAAAGTTGGCTTAAAGTTCAACATTCAGAAAACTAAGATCATGGCATCTGGCCCCATCACTTCCTGGCAAATAGATGGGGAAACAGTGGAAACAGTGAGAGACTTTATTTTTCTGGGCTCCAAAATCAGTGCAGATGGTGACTGCAGCCCTGAAATTAAAAGATGCTTACTCCTTGGAAGGAAAGTTATGACCAACCTAGACAGCACATTAAAAAGCAGAGACATTACTTTGCCAACAAAGGTCCGTCTAGTCAAGGCTATGGTTTTTCCAGTAGTCATGTATGGATGTGAGAGTTGAACTGTAAAGAAAGCTGAGCTCCAAAGAATTGATGCTTTTGAACTGTAGTGTTGAGGAAACTCTTGAGAGTCCCTTGGACTGCAAGGAGATCCAATAGACCATCCTAAAGGAGATCAGTCCTGGGTGTTCATTGGAAGGACTGATGTTGAAGCTGAAACTCCAGTACTTTGGCCTCCTGATGCAAAGAGCTGGCTCATTTGAAAAGACCCTGATGCTGGGAAAGATTGAGGGCAGGAGGAGAAGGGGATGACAGAGGATGAGATGGTTGGATGCCATCACTGACTCAATGGACATGAGTTTGGGTAAACTTGGAGAGTTGGTGATGGACAAGGAGGCCTGGCGTGCGCAGTCCATAGGGTTGCAAAGAGTTGGACAGGACTGAGCAACTGAACTGAACTGAACTGAGTGGCTCAGTCAGTAAGGAATCTGCCTGCAATGCTGGTGGACCAGGGTTCAGTCACTGGGTGGGGAATGTCCCCTGTAGAAGGAAATGGCAACCAACTCCAGTATTCTTGCCTGGAGAATCCCATGGACAGAGGAGCCTGGTGAGCTACAGTCCACAGGGTCAGCTATAGTCCATGGAGTCTCAGGAGAGTCCAACATGACTTGGTGACTTAACTATCACCAGAAAGGTATGCATAGAATTGTTAGCTTCTTCTCTTGATATTTGCCTTTTAGCAGGTCATCGCATTGCAGATTAATGACTTCCAGTTGGAGACTAAGTGGAAAGTCCTGAATAACAGAGTTAAATTGATTATGAAATAATGGAAATTTCCTCTGCATTTGCATCAAAGTCTGAAAAAGTATGCTGGAACTGCAGTTTGAGGTTGGAAATTTGTGTGTAAATGGAAATCTGGATTTTTACTTTAACCTTTGACAGCAAGGAAAGCATATAAGCAATTTGGCTTAACTTGTGACTCAGACAATGTTAATTGTTATGGAAATAATTTTGCTGTATTATAAATTTTGCTGTTTTGCTTCGTAATTTTAACCTGAAATCATTAAGAAACATCATCGTCTATATTATTTCTATAAAGTAGCAGAGGTCGTCCCGTATTGAGGACAGAGTTGGATGAAGAATGGCAAAGTAAACACTCCGGAAAAAAGCACGATCCACAACTAAGGCCTCACCTATCTCCCAGGTCCCTCAGGGCACTCGCAATGCACGCTGGGACTTGTAGTTCTGGCGTGTGAGGCCTTACCGCGGGCGATCTCCTCTCTAGGCCGCGCGCCGCTGTTCCCGGAAGCTGTGCAGGTTAAAGTTTCAACGCTTCCTCTCCCCTCCTCTTAGTCCCGCAGACTGCCAATCCACGTGGCCAATCGATGGCCTAACTGGTGCTTCCTTTTACTTGATTGGCTTAGAGTTTTGCAGCCGCCCAGACAAACTTGACGGGGATTGGTCGAATCTTCAGTTTTGAAAATCGTAGGTTTGGCCCGCGCTGTACCGCCCCGTTAGTTCACTGCATCCGCAATCCTTGGAGGCCGGGAGCCGTGGGGCTTGGGCCGGCTGGGATTTGTGTTGGGAAGGTCGCCGGACTTGGATCGGAGCTGCACTTAAGGAGACGCGGTGTAGTCGAGTGAGTGTGCGCGGGCGGCCGGCTGGGCTGGGGGTCGTTAGCAATTTGTTTTCCCTCCGCCAGCCCCGGCCCGCGGGGCATGACCTCCCCTACCCCGCGTTGCGGCCTGCAGGGGATGGGTCACCTCTTCCCAGAGACGAGGTGCCCTGCCTTGGTCCTGGGGCCCAAGATGACCCCACCCCGCCTCGTCCCCCTCCAGGTGCCTTTTGTTGACCTGGACGCTCAGGAAGCACCCACCGACCGGCTTGTGTAGCGGCATTATACCAGATGGCATTTCACCAGATGGCATTTCTGTACAGTTAACCCTCGCTCACCACCTCCCTTATCGGCTGAGCAACATTTTAAATTGACCCGTTTCCGGAGGCCAGTGGTACTTTGTCACTGCCCAGGCACGTTTACTGACAGTGGCCTTCTCTGGGGCCCAGTCAGAACTTGGCGCCTACCTTTCCGAAGTTGAAATGGAGTAGGCGGCAAAGCTTGAGGTTAAGAGCACAGTTTAAATCCGGGCCCCGCCCCTGACTTGCCCGAAGACTTGGACTTAACTTCAGTCTGCCTCAATTTGTTCATCTGCACTCGGAGAAGGCAATGGCAACCCACTCCAGTACTCTTGCCTGGAAAATCCCAGGGACGGCAGAGCCTGGTGGGCTGCCGTCTACGGGGTTGCACAGAGTCGGACACGACTGAAGCGACTTAGCAGCAGCAGCAGCAGCAGCAGCAGGATCTCCTTGAGGTTGTGGCGAGAATGAAATGCGATGATGCTCC
This sequence comes from Okapia johnstoni, assembly GCA_024291935.2. Classification (NCBI taxonomy): domain Eukaryota; kingdom Metazoa; phylum Chordata; class Mammalia; order Artiodactyla; family Giraffidae; genus Okapia; species Okapia johnstoni. The sequence goes on along the minus strand of JAGTYA010000026.1, from coordinate 9,794,078 downwards.
ACCCGAGCATGGAGCAGGTCTGTTTACAGAAAGCAGCTATTAGACCCTCCTTCACTGAAGTGTGGTCAGGGTTGGCTGGTGGACTTCCCACACCCTCAAAAGAACAGGCATTGTGAAAGAGGGCTGGGGGGCTCTAATGTGTGACGTGAGAAAAGTATTGGGAGAGGAAGATGAGCCTCCTTCACCCTTGGTGAGAAGTAAGGTGCTTTGGGTTTGTATCCAGGTTCTTACAGGGGACTGAAAAGGTTTTTATTGCTTTTCCCCAGACCCTCATTCTCAACACTGATCTCCTTTCTCAGGGTCATCTCTGATCTAATGACAGTGACCCTTTTTAAATAGGCTGAGGCTGCTGAAAACAAACTTCCTTACGGAAGAAGCTCAAACACCTCTTTGCACTTTGTATAAGAAGCCCTCACCCACTTGGCCATTTTGAACGAGTACTTTTTTTAATAAAAGAGCAAATTGTTTGCTTTCCATAGCACAAAGTGTTTTCTGTTCCTTAAACAGGTCTCTCTCTTCTAGCCTCAAACTGGATTCCTGTCTTTAGCTAAGGCTGAGCGCTGGGACAGAGGGACTGGGGGGAGTCAGAGAGATGGCAGCCAGGAGGCTGTGCTGTGACTGGAATCTGCACACCTGTCTCTGCCCAAAGCCTCTGCGATCCTGCCCAGTTGGTCCTGCCCTGACGGTGCTGCTCTTGGCTCCTTGGAGTAGGGCTTTGGATGAGGAAAGCGTACTCTAACCTGTATAGAATGCCCTCATTTGGTGTCCCTGTGTGTGTGTGTGTCTTTAGGGAGGGAGTTAGAGTGGCTGTAGAATGTTTATTTCTAGGTGTACAGTTGATAGATGGATCTACTCATTCAACAGGTATTCCTTTTGTGCCAGGCATTCTGCCAAGCTCTGGGGTTCAAAGCTATAAGCAAGAAAGACCAGGGCTTACCCTCAGGGAACAAATGCTTAGTGGGCAGAGACAGGTAGTCAGCAAGCAGATACATGGTCACCTGAGTGTTGTGCAGAGTATTGAAACTGATGGATAGGATGGTGGCTGGTAGTCAGGTCCTCCCTATGTTGCTGAGAGCCAAGTGCTGAGGAGTGAGCTGTACCAAATAGGAGACAGAAGGTTCCAGGCAGAGGGCAGAGCTTGCTCGAGGAACAGAGGCTAGTGTGCTCTGGAAATCAAGCCCTGGGAAGTCAGTCCTATGAGGCTGCAATAGCACCTGGTGTTAAGCCCTTTGTAAGGGTCAGTGACTTAGCCCCTCCTTCCAGAACCTCCTGTCTTAGACAGGCTGAGCTGTGTGTGGTTCTTGGTTTTGAAGATGTCAATCGGAGTGATGGGTCACTGCCATGGCATGAGACATGCAGTCTGTTATTATGGCTTGTGACTGTCACCCATTAATTCATTCTTTCATTCATTGCCCCAGTCGGGATATTTACTGAGCCCCTGCTGTGAACCAGAATAGAACACTTCTTCATTGCCTGGGGCTTTGGTGATAATTTTATAACTGAGTTTTGAGGAGAATATCTGAATTTCTAGTTGTTTGTTTTTGTTTGTTTGAGTTGCTAGTTTTTTAAGAAATTAAGACATAGAAAGCAAGCTTCTGGTTACCAAAGGGGAAAGGGAGGAAGAGATAAATTAGGAGCTTGGGATTAAAATATACACACTACGATATACAAAATAGATAACCAACAAGAACCTGCTGTATACCCCAGGGAACGCTACTCAGTATCTTTTAATAACCTGTAATGAAAAAGAATAGATATATATGTATCTGAAACTAACACAACATTGTCAATCAGCTATACTTCGATAAAAATTATTTTTAAAAAATTAAGGGAAAACTAATTTTGTATTTTATACTGCCTGATATTTCTAGACTAAGTTTTCTAAAAAACAAGGCATTGCTTATCCGCTCCCCTCATGCTCCTTCATCCATCCGAAGGCGTTTCACCTCAAGGGAGAGAGTTGTAGGGGGTCCCTTAGAGAAGACCCTGTCTCTGGACTGCTGCTGCTGCTAAGTCGCTTCAGTTGTGTCCGACTCTGTGCGACCCCAGAGACGGCAGCCCACCAGGCTCCCCCATCCCTGGGATTCTCCAGGCAAGAACACTGGAGTGGGTTGCCATTTCCTTCTCCAATGCATGAAAGTGAAAAGTGAAAGTGAAGTCGCTCAGTCATGTCCGACTCTTCGCGACCCCATGGGCTGCAGCCTACCAGGCTCCTCTGTCCATGGGATTTCCCAGGCAAGAGTACTGGAGTGGGTTGCCATTGCCTTCTCCGCTCTGGACTGCAGGGGCCCCTTAGAGAAGAGCCTGTCTCTGGACCACCACTTTCTTACCCACTCCTTTGGAATGCAGAGCTCTTGTCATTCACTAGCATCCATAAGAGGCAGTTGGATTCGATGTTCTTTGGCCTGACACCTGGGGTTAGCTCAAGTGTTAGTCACTCAGTCGTGTCCGACTCTTTGCAGTCCCATGGAATGTAGCCTGCCAGACTCCTTTGTCCATGGGATTCTCCAGGCAAGAATACTGGTGTGGGTTGCCATTTCCTTCTCCAGGGGATCTTCCCTACACAGGGATCGAACGCAGGTCTCCTGCATTGCAGGCAGATTCTTTACTGTCTGGGCCACCAGGGAAGCCCCTAGGTGTACCTCAAGGTGGCCCTCAGTCACCTTCAGGCAGTAAGAGGAGTAGGTAAGAACATGTCTGTGTTTGGGCAGGTCAAGGGGTCCTTCCTGGTTGCACTGCAGTCTCTCTTGAACCCAGGAAGCCCATTTATAAGGAGGTCCATTGATCCCAGAATTGGCTGGGCAGTGTGGACTTATGCGAACAGTGTCATATGGGGGTGGGGAGGGGGTGGTGTTTCAAGAGTGTGACGATTCCAGCCTGAGCCCCCATGCCTCTTGTCTCTGCTTTCTCCAGGCAGAGCCACCATGGGGACAACAGCCCAGGGGCCTATTCACTTGCTGGAGCTATGCGACCAGAAGCTCCTGGAGTTTGTCTGCAACGTGGACAATAAGGACATGGTGTGGCTGGAGGAGATCGAGGAGGAGGCCAAGCGCATGTTCACCAGGTGCGGGGGTGGGGGGTGGGGGTGGGCAGGAGGGGGGTGGCACTGGCAGGATGCACCAGGGGCTGCCTGGCTGCTGCGGCCTTAGGGCACTTCCCCACCTGCCAGGCAAGACAGGCTGCCAGTGATCCCTCCTGAGTGCCCCGGATGCTCAGGGCTAGGGAGAGGGGTTGGCCTGGGCCTCGGAAGGTAGGGTTGCCTGGCAAACGCTCCCCTGCTATGTCTACGCGAGGAAGCCCCGAGTGCCTGGCGGTGGGTAACTCGCACGCAGCCTTGGAGCACTCACTCGGTGCTGGTCACCCCAGCTTGACCAGCCACTGCCAGGAAAGGGGCAGCGGTCTGGCTGGGTGGGGGAGGGGCAGTGGTTTCCAGGTAGCCTCGAACATCACTGTCTTCATAACAGAGAATTCAGCAAAGAGCCTGAGCTGATGCCCAGAACGCCTTCACAGAAGAACCGACGGAAGAAGAGACGAATTTCTTCCATTCAGGACGAAAACAGAGACCCCATACGGAAAAGGTAGGAGGGGCGGGAGGCTTGGTGCCCACGAGAAGAGTTTGATTCGAAGGTGTTAATTGAGATCAGAAGCAGTGGGCACCACGTGCGCCATGCTGAGGGAAATGAAGCAGGACTGGAGACTGTGGAGTCCAGAGCTTGTGTGCATTAGGGTAGGGGTGTTGTTTGATCTGGGCCTCAGAGGATGGGAAGGGTTTCTGGAGGTGGGAGAAGCAAGAAAATCTGACTTTCTGCTTGGGGAAGAGTGACCAGAGGTGTAGACTAGGGGCTGGTTGTTTCCCAGCCCCATCGCTATGCTGGTTCTAACTGCCCCTGTAATGACCGTGGGTTTCAGAGTACCAGGGGAAAGAGGCTGGGTCTTGGAGTCAGGCAGTCCTGGGTGTACACCCCAGCTCTGCTGTGTAGCAACTGTGTGTCCTTGGGTTAATGTTCCAGCTCTCTGAGCCTCGAGTTTCTGAAATCTAAAGTGAGGATAAGGGTCCCTGCCTCTCGGGGACTGTCTGGTGGATTAAGGGACAGAAGAAGCGATGCCTACAGCAGGGTGCTTGGCCCAGTGTGACCTGGTCAGCAGGAGGTTTATGGGAATTTAATCTTCCCAGCGGTTTTTTGGGAACTGGCATCATCCCAGTTCATGATAGGGAGACTGAGGCTCGGAGAAGAGCATCTAGGGTCTCTTGGCTAGAGGTGGCAGAGCCTAAATTGGAACCCTAGTCTTCTGCCTCCAAGCTTCAGACTCCACTGGAGCTGGCAGCTCCTCCAGCTGGAATTTTGGGCAGCCTCCCTGCCTCCTTGGGTCGGCTCAGCTTCTGCTCCACCCCCTCCACCAGGTTGTCCCGCAGAAAGACACGGAGCAGCCAGCGGATCTCCCGGCACCTCCGCAGCAAGGACAAGGTGGAGAAGCTGGCCACCGTGGTGGGCGAGAACGGCTCCGTCCTGCGGCGCGTGACTCGGGCCGCCGCTGCAGCGGCGGCCACCTCTGCGGCAACCGCCCCTCCTTCACCCACCCCCGGGACTCCCACCGTCCTGACCAAGAAGCCCAGGGAGAGCCCAACCCAGGGCCAGCTGGTTCCTGCAGTAGAGATCGGTGCCAACGAGCGCCAGAGTGCCGAGCAGTACCTCAGTCAGCTCCAGTCTGCCCAGGCTCCGACCCTTGCCCTGGCCCCGGCCTCCCAGATCCCCTCAAGCTCGGATGAGGATTCAGCACCCCAGAAGGCAGAGGCTGGGAGGCTGGAGTCTGTCACCGTGAGCTCCCTGATGACTACACCCCGGGACCCCAAGGGCCGAGGGGCTGGGGCCGGAAGGTCCGTCTCCAAGCTCCGGATTGCAGCGGCTGCTCCGGGCCCGCAGGACTCACCCAGCTCTCCGGCCTCCCCGTGGCAGGAGCGGGTGCTGGCTCCCCTCCAGCCAGATAACTTCTCTACGCCCACGGGCGCCCGTGTCGGCCGGCAGTCCGTGCGGCGAAGCCTGATCACCCCATCCTCCCCGGGTCCCCAGGCCTCCCTGGCTCAGAATTGCTCCCCGGTTTCCAAAGAAGAGAGCACCGTCCGACAATCAAGCAGAAAGATCGCCAAGAAGGCCGCCAAAGAGCCAACTGCCTCTGCCCGCATCATCTGTGAGTCGGGGCTCGACATTGGGCAAGGCTGCAGAGGGTGGTCCTTTGTGCCTGGCTCAGCGGAGGGTGTCTGGGGGCCCTCTAAGCGAGGAGCTGTCCACAGAACTTTCTGTAATGATGTGAATATCCCAGATCTGTGCCGTCCCACACAGTAGCCACTAGCTAGCCACGTGTGGCTATTGAGCCTTCAAAATGTGACTCCTTTGATCCAGGAGCTGAATTTTTAGTTTTATTACATTTTACTTATTTCCCATTTAAGTTGTCACACATAGCTCGTGGCTGCCATGTTGGACAGGGCAGATTGAATCCAATGCTCTTGTTTTCCAAATGAGAAAATTGAGGTCCAGCGCTGTTTTCCACGGTGTCCCCGTGGTTAATGCCATGCTGAGCTCAAACCTGGGCCTGTTCCCCAGGGCCGGCATATTCCCCTTCCCTCCTGCCCAGACTCTCTTAGATTCACCCTGCTTATGGGCCACCTCCTGTTAGCATAATTGTAGGGCCTGGAGATACCGAGGTGAAGAGAGATGAATTCTGGGAGGGACGCACAACTGGGTTTGAGTGCCAGCTCGACCCTTTACCCGCCCTGTGACCTTGGGCAAGTTACAGGAATTCCTTCGTGAGTTTCAGTTTCTCGTGTCAGCTGATAATAATAGCATCACCTCAAAGGGTCATTGGGAGGTTTTCTTGTTAATCCACATAGGATGCTTAGAACAGTGCCTGCACGGAGAAAGGGCTGTGTGACCTTAGCTGCTTTGTCATCATCTGATCCCAGCTCCAGGGATCCTTGTCCCAGGTGGGAACAGGTATTGTGAGCCACAGAGAAGGACAGGCAGCTCTAAGAGTCAGGGCTCTGCGTGGAGGAGGTGGGGTCTGAGCTGGGAGGGTTGCGAAGGCTTCCTGGAAAAATGCAGGAAAAGGTATTCCTGGCAGAGGGAACAGCTTGTACGGAGACCGTGAGGCCAGAACTGGCCAATGATGGGGTATCCAGGACTCAAGCTTGACCCCACAAAGGATGTGGCCCCTCGATGGTTGTTGGAATATTCCAGCACTGTGTGAAAAACAGCCAAGAAGAGAAGGAACAGGGCAGGGAGGCCAGGGAGGAGGCTTCAGGGTCCAGTCAGAGGACGATGAGGTCTTGGGATTGGTGGAGAGGACAAGCCAGGTTTTTACATTAATGAAACTGAGGCTGAAGGAGGCCACTGAGTGTGTTAAGTTGGAAAGCTGGGGTTAGAGCCCCATGTGTTTCGTCCTTTCTGGGATGGCAGGCCGCTCACCAAGGAGGCCAGGTGGAAAGCCTCAGGGCAGGGCATCAGGCAGGTGAGGGCCTGGCCTAGTTTCTTCCCTGCCTGGGGAAGGGCTTGCTCCAGGGTCTGGGACTCAGGGACGCACAACCGGGGGCCTGTGCAGACCTGTGGTCTGACACACCATATTTGGATTCTCAGAAGGGCCCAGATGGTTCTGACCTGACTTGGGGATTTCCTCAGGTGTGAATCTCATCCTGGGCAGGAGCCCAAGGGGGAGGGCAGACCTAGAACTCTAAGAGGGAAGGTCAGGGAGAGACCCTCAAGGCCCTCCCCATGCTTTTGGTTCAGACCTCTGGATACTCTTAAGCCAGTCTTTTCCCTGGAGAAGGAAATGGCAACCCACTCAAGTATTCTTGCCTGGGGAATCCCATGGACGGGGAAGCCTGGTGGGCTGCAGTCCATGGGGTCGCAAAGGAGATGGACTTAGTGACTGAAAAACAACTCGGCCCCTGCCCTGCACACAGATGGGCTTCAGATTCGATCTGCCTTTGACCCAGTCCTATGGAAGGAAGACAGTCAGACAAGGTGGTTAAGCCCTGGAGTCACCTAGAGCCTGGGGAATCTGGGGCACACCCTTCTCAGAACCTGTTTCCCCATCTATTAAATGGTAAGAATGCCTGCCTCGAGTGTGGGTAGAAGACCCATCTTAGTGGTTGGATATGGTACAGCTCATTTATGTAAAACAAAACAAAACTAGATGGTAAAACCACAGACAGCCTGTGTCCCTAAAGCTCAGAGGAGCTGTGGCCTGGCTGACCCTCCTACGGTGCTCAAGGGTGTGGAGCAGGGAGGGGTGAGAGGGCTTCCTGGGGGCCTTCTTGACACCCGAGCCCTGGGGCTTAGCTGGGCAGGCAGTTTAGAGGTGGGGGTCTTAGTTTGGGTTCCCTGGAAGCAGCTTCAGTGTCAGGATTTGAGAAGAGCTTGTTACTGTTGAGGGCGGGGGGTCTGGGGGGAGGAAGCATCTCCAGGAGGTGAGCCGGGTAGAGAAGACCGCTGGTAATGGGACTGGGGTTTCTGCAGGGCCCAGCTTTACAGGCCGGGCTCCTCCCCGGATGCCTCGCCCAGCTCTGCACTGGGAAACAGCCCCTCAGCCCCTCTCCAGGCCTTCTCCCTGCCGCCAGACCTGTTCTAAAGCCCTAATGGCATGAGTCGGCACTTAACATTCCAGAGAAGTCTTTGCACTCCTGGAATAGCTGTGTGGTCACATGGGCGTCTTCTCACCTTTCAGCCCCTTCATCAGCCAGCCCTGAGCTGGGAAGGGAGGCAGGGGGTGTGAGGAGTCTCCTGGCTGTGGACCCCGCAGGTCCCCCAGGACTGCCTGCCTCCCCCCAGTGAAAGTCATTCGGTCTGTCCGACTCTTTGCAACCCCATGGACTATAGTCTGCCAGGCTTCTCTGTCCATGGAATTCTCCAGACAAGAATACTGGAGTGGGTTGCCATTCCCTTTTCCAGGGGATCCTCCCAACCCAGGGATCAAACCCCAGTCTCCTACATTGCCGGCAGATTCTTTACGGTCTGAGCCACCAGGGAAACCTCACCATAGAAAGGTCCCTGCTTCCGGCCTCCCATCTGCTGCCTTAACTTCTGGCCACACCCCAGTGGTTCAGATGCTCCGCAGAGCCTGCTCCTTCCTGCCTCATGGCCTTTGCAGATGCTGTTCCTTCTGCCTAGACTGGCACTTCTCAGCCTGTGGCCTCAGGACCTCAAAGAGCTTTTGATTATGAGGACTCTTATCTGTTAGTAGTTATTTAATACTTTAAGAGTAACAAATAATTACCTACTAAGGTTAGCTTTTCTCCTTTTTTTTTAAGAAAAAAATAACTGTTTTCCAAACAAAAATGTGGTGAGGAGACTGGCATTATTCTCATGTTGTAAATCCCATTCACGTGTGGCTTAAAAGAAGGCAGCATTCAGTCTGTTGCATTGTGTTGTTTGGGTCTAAGTCTGTGAAGAAAATCTGGCCTCACACAGAAGCATAGTTGGAAAAGGAAAGAGGACTTAAAAAGCCTTTTGTTGTGTATCCTCTTTTTTCTTCCAATTGATTTGTGCACACTCGCAAGTGTGCAGTTATGCACATCTTCCAGGTGTCAACACACTTCGTTATATATTGTCTTAAAGGAGCACACTTGTTTTCTGGTCTCATCAGAAAGGTTTTTAGGTATCAGGAAGCTGGGAAGTTCATAGCGGTTTTGGCTTTTTGTAGGGCTCAATTTTTTATTGCTAGCAACAAATCCTGTTCATTTGATTTGAAGGAACAGGCTCCCTTTGTTCATTTCTAAGAAGGTATCTACCAGATACCCAAGCTTGTTGAGCCACAGTTTGTCAGTTGTTCTTTGACTGAGAAAAAGCATTCTGTTTAAAAAAAAGGGAGGGGGTGGGACCAGTTCAAGTGAGACCTCAGACCCCTGAGCTTTTTAGAGATTTGGCTATGCAGCCCAAGGGCATTTTGCATACTTTCTACTTTATGACATAATGTATTAAAAAGATATGTACTTAAGTTTATTTATTTTAAAACTATTGTATTATTTGGTGGCAAGTTTGTTTGGTTTTTTTTATGCTTATTTATTTGACTGTGCCGTGCCTTACGTGGGGCATGCAAGGATCTTCGATCTTTGTGGCATCATGCAGGATCTTTAGTTGCGGTTTTGGTATTATGGTGAAAGCAGTTAAGACCTTGTGGGTCCCCCGAAAGAGTCCTCTTGGGCCCTCAGCTCTCAGGAGCCCCAGACTACGCTCAGAACTACTGGCCCAGACATCCCCCACCCGCTCCTTTGTAGCTTTCTTGCACTTCACGTTCCAGCCTCCAGACCAGGTTGTCTGCCCATCATAGGCTTTTCAAGTCCTCTCCTCTTTCCTGTCATGACACGTGTCACATGTCAGCCACAGGATTATCTGGAGATTGTCTGGACCAGGTTGTGGCCCGTCTGGTTTGCTCTCTGTTGGGTCCCCAGGGCCTGGTGCATAGTAGGCCCTTGACATACGTTTGCTAAATGCATCCGCTGCTTTGTGTTTGGCCTGTGCTGGGAGATGGAGGCCCGAAGCCGGGCATCGTCCCTCTTTCCAGACACTCCCAGCCCAGTGCATTGTGTCCTCAGAAGGGCATGTTATCAGCTAGGGAACAGCAGGAGACATCCAGGCAGCAGCTCTGTGGAGGGTGAGAGAAGTCAAGGGAGTGCTGACGGCAGGGCTATGCACCCTGGGAATGGGGAGGAGTCTGTGGGGTGGAGGGGGTCTGGGTCTAGTGAAGGGAGGGGTCTACAGGGTGGGGAGGATCTGACTAGTGAAGGGAGGGGTCTGGGGTGAGGGGGTCTATGACTAGTGAAGGGAGGGATCTGCAGGTGGAGGGGGTCTGACTAGTGAAGGAGGGGTCTGTGGGGTGAGGGGGTCTGTGACTAGTGAAGGAGGGGTCTTTGGGGTGAGGGGGTCTGTGACTAGTGAAGGAGGGGTCTGTGGGGTGAGGGGGTCTGTGACTAGTGAAGGAGGGGTCTGTGGGTGAGGGGGTCTGTGATTAGTGAAGGGAGGGGTCTATAGGGTGGGAAAGATCTGTGACTAGTGAAGGGAGGGGTCTGTGGAGTGAAGGGGTTTGTAACTAGTGAAGGGAGGGGTCTGTAGGGTGAAGGGGTCTGTGACTAGTGAAGGAAGGGGTCTGCAGGTGGAGGGGTCTGTGACTAGTGAAGGAGGAGCCTGTGGGGTGAGGGGGTCTGTGACTAGTGAAGGGAGGGGTCTGTGGGGTGAAGGGGTCTGTGTCTAGTGAAGGGGGGAGTCTGGCATGAAGGGGGGTCTGTGATTAGTGAAGGGAGGGGTCTATAGGGTGGGAAAGATCTGTGACTAATGAAGGGAGGGGTCTGTGGAGTGAAGGGATTTGTAACTAGTGAAGGGAGGGATCTGCAGGTGAAGGGGGTCTGTGACTAGTGAAGGAGGGGTCTGTGGGGTGAGGGGGTCTGTGACTAGTGAAGGAGGGGGTCTTGGGGTGAGGGGGTCTGTGACTAGTGAAGGGAGGGGTCTGTGGGGGTGAAGGGGGAAGGGGTCTGTGTCTAGTGAAGGGGGGGGTCTGTGGCGTGAAGGGGGTCTGTGATTAGTGAAGGGAGGGGTCTATAGGGTGGGAAAGATCTGTGACTAGTGAAGGGAGGGGTCTGTGAGGTGAGGGGGGGTCTGTGACTAGTGAAGGAGGGGCCTATGGGGTGAAGGGGTCTGTGTCTAGTGAAGGGGGGGGTCTCTGGCATGAAGGGGGTCTGTGACTAGTGAAGGGAGGGGTCTGTGGGGTGAGGGGGTCTGTGATTAGTGAAGGGAGGGGTCTGTGGGGTGAGGGAGTCTGTGTCTAGTGAAGGGGGGAGTCTCTGGCGTGAAGGGGGTCTGTGATTAGTGAAGGGAAGGGTCTCTGAGGTGGGAGGGGTCTGCAGGTAGACGGGGTCTGCTGCAGAGAGACGCAGCCGAGCCCCCAGCAGAGCCTGGCTCCCCTGGACCTCTTGGACAGACCCCAGGCCTGTTCTGAGGGCGTCTTTTTATCCCTTTGTTTTCCCGTCAGGCCACAGTTACCTGGAGAGGCTCTTGAATGTTGAGGTGCCCCAGAAAGTCAGGTGAGTTGAGTTCCGGGGCTTGGGGACCTTCCTGGGGCTGGGCGGGGCACACTGGGGGCCCTTTCCGGGTGAGCCCCCCGCGTGGAGGCATTTCCTGTACCCAAGCCTTCCCTTTCCTTGGGAACCACTCCTGACGCTGCCTCTGCCCCAGTCTTAGCAGGAAGTGCCCCACGGGTATCAGGTCTTCCCACACTGCTTGTCAACATCCCTCGTCAGCTGGCCTGCCTAGACCCCTCCAAGACTTACCCTGGGGCCAGGGCTCCATAGGTTGTCAAATCCAAAGCCCTGAGGTGAGCCAGCGCAGCCATGAGGAGCCAATTCCTCCTGGAGTGGGCAGTGTGGGGGTTGGGGCCGCTCCGTTTATACCCCAGCAGCGCTTGGGGCCAGCGCCCCTTTTCCAGGAGGCCACGTCCTGCCATCACTCAAACTGCTCCAGCCTCCCCGACCCCCGCGGCCCCTGCTCTGGAGCGGGGGGTCATTGCTGGGGATGAGCAGACCCACTGGCTTTGCTGGCCCCACGGTGAATGGAGGAGAGGCCTCAATGAGACATGGCTCATTCTGGCCAACTGGGTTGACACGGAGCTGGGAAAGGGCTGACATCCGGAACCAAGGCTCCGATGGGATCTGAGTGAAGCCAGACTCAGAAGTGGACACCCCTCGTCTGCCCAGCCCGCAGACTTAAAGCACTGAGCACCTGGGTTTGGCTGCCCTGCCTGCCTGGGGCTGTGGGGCTGTGGTCCAGTCTGGGGCGTCTGATGGACCCCTCCTGGCTTGCTCCCCCAAGGCATGGGAGAGGGGCTCCCGTGGGGAGGCTTGGGCTGGGTGGGTCCCACAGTGCCCCCTGCTCTGCTTGCAGCCCCAAGGAGGAGGAACCCAGCAAGGAAGCTGAGCCTAAGGAGGCAGCTGAGCCAGAGGTAAGCGGGCAGGTCAGGGAGGGGTGGGCTTGAGGCCTGCGAGCCCAGGTGCAGACTCCTAAAGCCTTGGTTCTTCCTTTAGGTCCCCAAGAACAATGGCAGGGCCTTGCAGCTCCGCAGCACCACCAACATCACCCTTAGCCCCCCCGGCTCACAGCCTGCAGCCAGTGGCCAGGGTGAGTGTAAAGGGTGGCAGGGTGAGTCTCCTGACCTGCTGGTGAGGGACACTCAAGGCTGTGCAGGCCTTGGTAGCCTTTGCCTGACTTTCTCTCAGAAGAGAGGCCAGCCTGGGTTTCTGGGCTGACAGGCCGAGGGTACATGAGACCCGGGGTGCAGAGATCTCCTCGAGTCTACATGTTTCATCTCCCAGCTTTTGGCTGAAGCTGCTGCCAGGTGCAATTGGGTGGCCATGGCCAGTCGGTCCAGGAAGCTGGGGTTGGGGGGTGGACCTGAATTAGGGCAGTAACTATGAACATGCCAGGTCAAAGCCTCAAGCCTCACTCCAGGGTGGGGAACAGGAGGGACTGGGTGCTGGGGTGTGAGCACCTGGCCTCGTGTTTGGTCTGCCACTGCCTCACTTCTCACCTCTGGTTCTCCCAGCTGAAAGGGCGGGAGCGCTGTGGGCTCTGGAGCCCCGCCTGCACCTTTCCTGGTTCAAAGTGCAGTAACGGAGGGGGCGTGAACGTGGCTGCCTGGCTTCATGACCGGGTTAGGGACAACGGCCACGCCAGCCCCACGGACCCCAGGGGTCGCTGCCAGAACCCTTTGGAGTAGAGAGTGTTGTGAGGGACTTCCCTGATGGTCCAGTGGCTAAGATACCACACTTCTACTGCAGGGGGCGTGGGTTCAATCCCTGGCTGGGGAACTAAGATCCTGCATGCCACATAGTGTGGCCCCCTCCCCCCAAAATAGAAATGTTACAGTGTTGAAGGACCAGGGGAGGGGAGATCGGCCCTTTCTCTTGCCAGGGAAACAAAGCCTACTGACCCACACCCCACATGTTGACCCTGCTTGGGAGCACCCCACCCCCACCCCTGTGCCACCCACAGTGGAAAGGGCCAGGAGAGGTCAGGTTTTGAAACCAGTCCAGGGGCCTGTTAGAGCTTGCAGCTTCCAATTCTTCCTCCCGTGAAAGGCACCCCATGTTAGCGTTAGGCTGGGGAGAGGAGGCACCTGGGCTCTCAGTGTTAAAGGTGGGTGGGATGTGCTTGGGGCCACCTCGATGGGACTGTCTCACCATTTTCGCCCTGAAGGCCAGGCCTGGGGACGAGGGGTCTGTGGACTGGGGGCAGCATGCTGGCTCTGCACATCCCGAGATGTGTCAGGACCAGACGGTGCTAAGGCGGATGCTCTTGCCCCTGGCCACCCCGAGAAACGCTGGGAAGAGAGCTTCGCATCTGCCAGGGCTGCTGCCTGTGGGCCCCTTCCCTGTACCCCTCCCCACCCTCCCTGCCACCCCGCTGAACCTGCTCACTCCACAGAGGCCGAGACTGACCAGGCAGATGGCCCCAAGGAGCCACCCCAGAGTGTCAGGTTTGCATCTGGGAAGGGGCGTGCAGGCCACCATTCAGAGGGACCCAGAGGGGCGTGAACCTTGAGTCCTTGGTTGGGGAGGGTGGGCACCTGCGTTTCCTCTCGGCAGAGGTGAGGCCTGGTGCTCTCACTTAATAAAGGAGACAGCTTTGTGCTGTGGGGGGGTAAGCCTGGCCTGTGGGTGGGCGATGGGATCCCAGACCCCATCCTCCTGGCTGCATGACCTTAGACTGGTCATTTCCCTTCCTCTGACCAGGCAGCAGAGGGTCAGTCAGGGAACTCACCTCAGCAGTACCTCTCAGGCTGGAGTCTCGGGGGCTGGGCCCAGTTCTGTTCACAGGGGCAACCTTTTCTGGGGCGTGGTGGGGGTGCTGGGGAGGATGTCAGAGCCAGCCCCCTGACACCACTGCCTCCATGCCTCGGCAGGAGGAAGCGCAGCTATAAGCAGGCGGTGAGTGAGCTGGACGAGGAGCAGCAGCTGGAGGATGAGGAGCTGCAGCCCCCCAGGAGCAAGACCCCCTCCCCGCCCTGTCCTGCCAACAAGGTGAGTGTGTGTCTGCCCTCCCTCCATGCCCCTGCCCCCCACCTCGCCCCAGGTCTGACCCTGGTCTCGTCTGCCCCGCCCCTGGGGTCTGACCCTGGTCTTGTCCGCAGGTGGTGCGACCCCTCCGGACCTTCCTGCACACGGTGCAGAGGAACCAGATGCTCATGACCCCAACCTCGACCCCCCACAGCAGCATCATGAAATCCTTCATCAAGCGCAATACTCCCCTGCGCGTGGACCCCAAGGTGAGGAGCTGTGGGGGTCTGGGCCAAGGCAGGTGTGGCCTGGCTCACTGGTCAGGGGCCAGCTTGAGCCTCTGTGGCCCTGGGCTGCCTTGACCCTGGGGACTGTTTTGTCCCCTTGGGCTCCGCCCGGCAGCCTCAAGGCTTGGCCGGCTCCAGGTGGCCTCCCAGGTCCTGGGTCCTGGGCCGGGAAGTTACAGAACTGACCTGGCTGGCCACCACCACGACTGTCCATCCCCCTACACGCACACCGTTCCCTCCCAGTGGCCTGAGTAGTTAAAGTGAAGGACACACATGGACACTGATATGCTGGGGATGAGGGCTGGGTGACGCCAGAGGAGGTGACGGAGACGCTGGCGAGAGGTGGGCAGGCCCCGAGCAGACTTGCTAGCGTCACCAGGAGGGTGGTCTGCCTTCCAAGTCTCCCCCAACCTGGCATTAACTCTTGGCTTTTTCCCTGTCTCCTCTCCTCCACAGTGCAGCTTCGTTGTAAGTAAGGCCTTCCCCTGTCCTCGTAACCTAGCTCCACACAGCACTTACCTGCTGTGGCCCTGTCTCTGCAAAACTGACAGCACCTGTAGAGCCACTAACATCATCGGTGGGAGCGTTAAGGGGGGGCCAGAGGAGGGAGGTGAAGCCGAGGTGCTGGCAGGCTGACCCAGCAGAGCCTGCCCCAGAGGAGGAGTCTCAGAGCCTCCTCGAGGCAGGAGGCAGCAGAGGCGGTGTGACCTGCAGCCTGTCACCAGGGCCACATCTTGCAGTGTCCCCCCAGCCCCTAGCCACCTCCTTCCGGCCTCCCTCCCTCCTCCCCGGTGCTGGGCTCACCCTCAGGGTCTGGGGCTGTGAAGAGAACAGACGAGGCTACTCTGATCCCAGGCCACCGAGGTTTACTGGGTTGCAGACCTAAGCTGCTGCCTTCAGGGGCAGGGCAGTGCGAGGAAGGGAGGTCCGGGTCTGCTGGGTGACACTTTCTGGAACGATCAGTGCCATCCCTTCAGAAAGAAAGCCACAGGAGCTGTTCTCTTCTCAGATGTCCCAGAGCCGAGCTGGACCACCGGCCATGTGCAGGGAGCCATAGGGCCCTGGGACCAGCTTGGGCCACGGTCCTGGCTCCCGGGGTCTCCTGAGCAGCTGCAGAGCTACAGCCCCCGCGGTCCTTTAGTGTCCACTGATGCTTTAAAGGGTCTCTTACCAGGAGAGCTTCTGCCTCCAGCTTAGGGTCTTAGGGCTTCAACTTGGCAGTCAAGGGGCTTCCCCACAGCTGGACAGGCAGGCCCTGAACTTGCCTCTCCTGCAAGAAAGCTGGTCCCATCTGGGTGGACAGGGCTGGGGCGTGCCATCCAGTATGCCAAGGAGCAGCTGTGTGGTCCTTGTGCACCTGTTTTTGTGCCAGGGCCCTGCTGGGCATCTGTGCCCACAGCAGTAAACTCGCCTTGGGCTTGTTCCTCCTATAAGGAACTCCCCCTGCCCCACCCAGACTGCTTGGAGCCTCACAGGGCTCCTGGGGATGACCAAGGGATCCAGGAAGCTGCCCTTCCCAGCTGTGGGGAGCCCAGGTCCCTGCATGGGGCATCTGGTGGGTAGGATAGTCCTCAAGGAGACCAAGGGACCTACGCAGGTCACTGTGGCCTTGGACTGGTTTCCTAACCTTTGGGCCTACATTTCCTTGGCTATGAAATGTGGAGACAGTGGTCCATTCGCGCAGACCGGATGAACCAAAGAGTAATGTGTGTCAAGCCCCCAGCACAGGGCTTGGCATGAAGTGGTAATTTGATGAACGACAGTGACGCTGATCAGTTGAGGCCCCTGGAGGCAGAAGGGGCCGCGCAAGCTTTTGGATTCCTCCCGCCCTCTGCCCTGGCCTTGATGGGGGCCTCTGGGGAGGAGCCCACCTCCCAGGGTTGGGGCAGAGAGGAAGCGCGGGTTCTAAGGCATAAGTAACTCTTGTTTTCCTTCTGTGAAATTCACAATGCAACAGGATAAATTCTGTGACCTGGACTGAGAAATCCTAACACTCGAACTTCAGGACAAGAGCCTGTTTTTCTGAGCCCTGCTGGGAGCAGGAGTCTGGGGCATGGGGAGGGTGGGGCAGGAAAAGAGGGTGGGCGCACTCTGGGTGCCACATGGCCTTTGTTTCCCAGGTGCTTTCCTCACAGGTCAGCAGGCAGGGTGGCCTCTTGCTAAGTTCCCCTGGGTCTGGGTGGTTGGGGAGCAGGAAGCCACCTGCTCCTTCCCCCTCCCTTTAGGAGGGGGCCTCCCGAAGGCCAGCGTCCTCCTCCAGCCTGGCTCCTATAGCTCAGGATCATCTCTGTTTCCATTTCTCTCTCCATCTTCTAAAAAGAAAAAACTTTTATATTAAAAAAAAAAACTTTACAGTAAAATTTATGTTAAAAATGATCATACGGTAAAATCTATACTTTGTGAAAGTATAGGTTTCTGTAACCCCCTGCCACAATTGGGGTGCAGAGCAGTTCCATCACCCCCCAAAACTCTCTCCCCCACCCATAACCCGTGTTCTCCATCACTATAGTTTTGGCTTTTTGAGAGTGTCAATCATAGCAACAGGTGACCTCTTGAGATTGCATCTCAGCCATTACATTGGAAGTCAGTTTCTGGTAGACAGCATATAGTTGAGTCATGGTGGTTTGGTTTGGTTTTTTCTTTTTAAGATCTAACAGTGTCTTTGATTTATTTTGTTGTACGTTTGGATTTAAGGATTTAAGTCGACTGTTTTATTATTGTCGGCTGTTACCTTTGTTTTTTTCCTTCTCCCTTTCTTGCCTTTTTTTGGGGTCCCTTGAACATTTTTTAGTATTCCATTTTAATTTGTCTTCCATGATTTGGCCTGTATCATTTTGAGTGTTTTTTGGTGTTTGTTCCGAGGCATTACATACTTAACTTGCACCATCACTTTAGCATCTGTATCTTATCGATTACCTGTAGGCGCCTTGACTCCTCGTGTGTGTGATCCTTGTCTTACGTGTTTCATCTCCATACATCGACAGCCCTGGCAGAATAATTTTTGCTTTCAACTGTCAAACATTTTAAAGAAACTCAAGAGGAAAGGGAGTCTGTTGATATTTACCCAGATATTGATCATTTCGGTTCTTCATTTTTGATGTTTTCTTCTGCTATCATTTCTCTTCCATCTGGAAAACACACTTTAGCAATTTTTTGAGAACACGTCTGCTGGCAGCAAATTCTCTAGTTTTCCTTTGTCTGAGAAAGTTCATTTGTGAAGGATATTTTCACTGAATAAGTGGAATTCTCAAGTAACAGTTCTTTCCTTTTAGCAATCTTAAAATGTGCCATTTCTGTCTGGCCTCCATACTTTCTGATGTCAGTCAAATGATTGCTCCCTGTTAGATAATGTGTCTTTTTTTTCCAGTGCTTGCTTTTCAGATTTTTTCCCTTTGTATTAAGTGGGTTTTTTGTTTTTTTTTCAAGCTATGCTGGGTCTTTGTTGCTGCATGCAGGCTTTTCTCTTGTGGCAAGTGGGGGCTCCTCTCTGGTGGTGGCGCACGGGCTTCTTATGGCCGTGGCTTTTCTTATTGTGGAGCATGGGCTCTGGGCACATGGGCCTCACGGCTTCCGGGCTCTGGAGCGCAGGCTCAGTAGTTGTGGCGCGTGGGCTTAGCTGATCCACAGCATTCGGGATCTTCCCAGCCCAGGGATCAAGCCCATGTCTCCTATATTGGCAGGCGGATTCTTTACCACTCAGTCATCAGGGAAGCCCTGTATTATTAAGTTATTAGCAGTTTGATTCTTTTCTGTCTGGGTATGGGTTTCCTTGGGTTTATCCTGTTTAAGTTTCTGTGACCTCCTTTAATCTGTGGATTTATATCTTTCAGCAACTCTGGGCATTTTCAGCCATTATTTCTTCAAGGTTTTTTTTTTTCTCCCCAGCATTTCATAAACCTTTTGTTGTCATCCCACAGTTGCTTCAGGCTCTGTTAATTTTTCTTCAGTATCTTTTCTCTCTGTGCTTAGAATGGATACATTTTATTGATTTATCTTCAAGTTTTCTCCATTCTGCTGTTCGGTCCATCCACTGAATTTTTTTTCAGTTACTGTATTTTTAGTTCCAAAATTTCCATTTGGTTCTTCTTTATATCTTTCACTCGCTGAGAGTTTCTATTTTTCCAATTTCTTAAGAATGTTCTCATGACTTGTTAAAGCATTTTTGTCACAGCTGCATTGAAGTCTTTGTCAGATAATTCCAACATGTCGTCTTGGCATTGGTGTCAGTGATTGTCTTTTCCCATGGGAGTTAAGATTTCCCTGGTTCTTTTATGCTGAATAATTTGGGATTGCATCCTGGACATTGTGAGTATGATGTTAGGAGTCAGTTAAAGTTGCTCAGTCATGTCCTACTCTTTGTGACCCCATGGACTGTAGCCTGCCAAGCTCCTCTGTCCATGGAATTCTCCAGGCAAGAATACTGGAGTGGGCTGCCATTCCCTTCTCCAGGAGATCTTCCCGACCCAGGAATCAAACCTGGGTCTCCCACATTCTTTACTATCTGAGCCACCAGGGAAGCCCTATGTTAGGAGACTGGGTCTTGTTTAAATCTTATGGAGAATGTTATTGTTTGCATTAGTGGCAACCCACTGGTCCTGGCTGTGGTTCCAACCTGCTTTCTGTGGCCTGTGTTTCCAGTGTCAGTTCAGATTTCAAAGCCTTCACAGTGCTATTTGGACCTGTCCAGGGTGTACCAGTCAGTGGTCAGTCTGGGATCTGGCAGGTGGCCTGTGACTTTAGTTCTCAAAGTTTCAGATGTGATAGTACAGGAATTGAACCCATGTCTCCTGCACTGACAGGCGGATTCCTTACCACTGAACCACCAGGGAAGCCCTGAAACAACTGGTACTTTTAAAAAGTTGTTTTTTAAATTATTATGTAGCCATATCATAAGAAGTGTGAAAAGTTAAGGGAAAAAATGGTGTCTCTCATCAACCTCAGCAGCCTATAGTAAACCTCTGTTAGCATTTGGCATGGAGAAGGCAATGGCAACCCACTCCAGTGTTCTTGCCTGGAGAATCCCAGGGACAGGGGAGCTGGTGGACTGCCGTCTATGGGGTCGCACAGAGTCAGACACAATTGAAGCGACTTAGCAGCAGCAGCATTTGGCAGTATTATCTTTTCTTTTTTTTCAACTATTAGGAAATAGTTGATACACACAAAAGTGTGTGTGTACAGTCATAAACTTATTACACATATAATAAAAAATTAACACCTGTACCCACCCAGGGGCTTCCTTTGTGGCTCAGCTGGTCAAGTATCCACCTGCAATGTGGGAGACTTGGGTTCAGTCCCTGGGTTGGGAAAATCCCCTGGAGAAGGGAATGGCTACCCACTCCAGTATTCTGGCCCGGAGAATTCCATGGACTGTATAGTTCATGGGGTCACAAAGAGTTGGACACAACTGAGCAACTTTGACTTTCACCCACCCACCCCCTTAAATAGAACATTAACAGTAACTTTCAAAACTGCCTTTCTGTCCCTTCCCAATCCCATTCTTCATTCTATCTTCAAATACACTTTTTACATAGCTAGACTCAGAGCATACATTCAGTGTTGAGCCTGACTTTTGTGTTACCCAGGACTTGCCCAGGCCCAGGTGAGGGCATACGTGTCTCAGGCCCCTGGGAGGCCTTTGGATTCCCCCAGGAAAGAGACTGAAGCCCCAGGCCTCCATCTCGGTGGGAATGGAGGCCTCTTTGGGATGACTTTGCCTCTCAGAAGCAGTCTGGTGCTGCTGCCTGTCTGACAGGAGGTCTGTGGGGGTCCCAGGGCAACCTCTGGGGGTCGTCCTGGCCCAGCACTGGGCTGTGCTCGCTCACTCCCTACCCCCACCCCAGGAGAAGGAGCGGCAGCGCCTAGAGAACCTGCGGCGGAAGGAGGAGGCCGAGCAGCTCCGCAGGCAGAAGGTGGAGGAGGACAAGCGGCGGCGGCTGGAGGAGGTGAAGCTGTAAGTGCCCCCGCGCCCTGCACCCCACCCCAGCCTCGCTGGGCCCCCGTGACCACCCAGTGTGCCCGCAGGAAACGCGAGGAGCGTCTCCGCAAGGTGCTGCAGGCTCGGGAGCGGGTGGAGCAGATGAAGGAGGAGAAGAAGAAGCAGATCGAGCAGAAGTTTGCTCAGATCGATGAGAAGACGGAGAAGGTGCGGGCCTGGGCTGTGGGTGGCAGCTCAGTGGACTGTGCCCTGCCGGGTCCACCACACCAAGCACACCAGGTGTTAGGACTGGACCCATGGGGACCTTCCGGGTCTCCTGTCCATCATGGGCCCTGGGGTCTGTTCTGAGCCACGTGGAGGGTGGAAGGTCTTCTCTGGAGCGAGCACAGCCCTGGGCTCCTGGCAAGACAGCCTCCTGGCGGCCCCCTCCCCGGGGCTGTGGGAGCAAGCCAGGTCCATGGGGACTCGGAGTCTCCGCCACACAGCGTGCCGAACCCCACTCCGGAGGGTTGAGTGAGGGGGGCTGCTCCAATGGGCATCTGGGCGTGGGCTCCGCAGGCCAAGGAGGAGCGGCTGGCAGAGGAGAAGGCCAGAAAGAAGGCAGCGGCCAAGAAAATGGAGGAGGTGGAGGCACGCAGGAAGCAGGAGGAGGAGGCGCGGAGGCTCAAGTGGCTGCAGCAGGTGCGAAGGCCGGGCGCAGCCTCGGGGGAGAGGCGGGGGAGTCCGCAGGGCCCCGAGGGCCACTGGGCACACGCCGCCACATCAGGTTGATCCTGGTGGATCTTGTTGCCTCTAGCTTGGAAAGGAGGTTCAACAGAGGCGGTGGAGATGGGGCTGGTGACAGGGACCTGCCTTTGTTTTCTGTAGAGGCAGCAATTTGAGGGCTAAGTTCATGGCCTCTGGAGCCAAACTTCCAATTTCAGTTCTGCGCTCTTATCAGCTGTGTGACCTTGAGTGGGTTCCTTGACCTCTCTGTGCTTCAGTTCCTTCAGGTAGCAGTGGTATCTACTTGATAGGGTTGTTGTGAGGATTAAATGTGCTGCCTATAAGATTACAGGGCTTCCCTGGTGGCTCAGATAGTAAAGAATCCGCCTGCAATGCAGGAAACCCAGATTCGATCCCTGGGACAGGAAGATCCTCTGGAGAAGTGAATGGCTACCCACTCCAGTATTCGTGCCTCGAGAATCCCTATGGACAGAGGAGCCTGGTGAACTACAGTTCATGGGGACGCAAAGAGTTGGACACGACTGAGCAATTAAGCACAGCACATAAGATTACAGGCCTACCTCTTCCTGGGAACTGTCAGTCTTATGACTCTAGGGAACGCAAATCTGTCATTAGGGGGTTACAAGACTAGTGGCTGAAATGTATGAAGTATTTACATAGTGCCAGGCACTGTTCTATGTGTGTCTTGTATATGAACCCAGCAATCTCATGAGGCATGGGCGTTATTGTTGTCCATGTTTTGTCAATGAGGACAAAACAGGCCCGAGGGCTTCTGTGACCCGCCCAGTATCCCCCAGCTCCAGGGTCTGGCTTCAGTACCCTTAACTACTAAATAGGCTGCAGCAGCAAAAGTTGTTGCGAGATGTGTCTCAGGCTGGTCACGGCACTCCTTGTGGACGGGGCTTTGGTGGGTGTCCCTGGGCTCACCCCCCGTCCCTGCTGCCCTAGACTCTCTGTGGCCCCTACAACCTGGGCTGGCCTGCGGGCCCTGACCCTGCTCCCTGTTCACAGGAGGAGGAGGAGCGGCGGCACCAGGAGCTGCTGCAGAAGAGGAGGGAGGAGGAGCAGGAACGGCTGCGGAAGGCGGCCGAGGCCAGGAGGCTGGCGGAGCAGCGCGAGCAGGAGCGGCAGCTGGCAGAGCAGCGCGAGCAGGAGCGAAAGAGGGAGCAGGAGCGGCTGCAGGCTGAGAGGTGAGGGGCCGGGCTGGTGGCCCACCCCCCGGTGGCCATGCCGTCGTCCTGTGCGTGTGGTTGGCACAGGTGTAGCCATGACCAAGGGGCAGCTCCCATGTTCACTCGGGGCTCTGGAAAAGAAGGCTTCCCTTCTTCCTATTGGCTTTCCCTGGTGGCTCAGATGGGAAAGAATCTGCCTGCAGTGTAGGAGACCCGGGTTCAATCCCTGAGTCAGGAGGATCCCCTGGAGAAGGGAATGGCTACCCACTCTAGTATTCTTGCCTGGAGAATCCCCACGGACAGAGGAGCCTGATGGGCTGCAGTCCATGGGGTCGCAGAGAGTCAGACATGACTGAGCAACTGATGCTTTGGAAAACAAGGAGGCTTTTTTTCTCTTGGCTGCAAATCAGGCAGACCACCCAAATGTGGTGTGTTGGCTGCTAGAGATTCAAGGAGTACCAGGCAGAGTTACTCAGGATTTTGTCTTCATTCTGCCTCCAGCCGGATAAGCTGAGCCCTTTGATGTGTTTTTTTTCTCAGCTGATGTGAGGCAGGGAAGTCGCAGGACGAGCCAGCATTTCTCAGCAGTTGCTGAGGGTCTTTGGGTGGGAGCACCCCACCAAGAAGGATGCCCTCTGGCATCCTTGGCTCCTGCCCACCATTCTGCTTCTCTGGTTCTGATGATGACTCGGGTTGCCCCCCCCCATCAACATTTCCCGGATGCCCTCCCTCCCCCGCTGGGGACCATGGCAGATGAGCCCTTTCAGAGACAGTGGTCTCTGCAATAGACAAGAACTCTACACTTAGTTACATCAGTGTTTATCCAAGGCCAATCCCTGTGCCTGGTTGTGCTGGGTCCTGGGGGTGCCGGGGAGGATAAACCGCAATCACCGTTGGCCCAGAGCTGTACATGGCCCTATGCCTGTGTGTAGATGTAGAGGACTCTACTTGTGCATGTGTAGGCACATGGGCAGATGTAGGCCCAGGCCCTGCCCCCACCTCCTAGGAAACACCAGGCGTCCGTCTGCGTCGGGGGTCCACCACCAGGGGGCTCACTGCATCAGGGGCTGTCTCCCGTGCTTGATGATTGGCACAAAGGTGTCCTTTGACCTGTGGGCAGAGTCAGAAACAGGAACCTGGAAAGGGAGCAGAGGGTGGTGGCTGGTGTGGTTTTAGAATTGGCTGTGTGCCGGGCAGTGCCGGGGCTTCGAGGGGACAGACGGTTTGATGGTCATAATGGTTGGCAGCTACACGCCTTCCACCCATTTCCTTGTTTACACCTGTGGCAGGTGCACCAGTAGCTCTACCTCCAGAGGCGCACACAGGTTCAGAGAGGTTCTGTGACTTGTTCAGGGTCATCCGAGCAAGTGCACGGAGGTGACCCTTGAGCAGCCCCTCGCCCAGCTTCACATCAGGCCTGGGCTGGGTGTGGGCCTGCAGTCAGGATGAATGGCAGTGACTCAGAAGACCTCATTTCACTCTCCCATCAACCCTGGAGGAAAGGGGTTAGGCTCCCGTCATACGGCAGATAAGAGTGAGGTGCAGAAACCTGAGTTGTGTGGAGGAGGGGGACACAGCTTGGTGGCCTCAAAGCCCAACAACCCCCCTACGCCATCGGGTGTGCACGCCAGCCCCCCGGCCCCCAGCGCAGCTGCTGGCCCTCAGCTGGCCTGCCCACCCCGCCAGTGGGCCGGGGGGCCTGGCTTCCCTGGCAGGGACGGAACAGGGGCTCGGCTTCCCGCCCTGACCAGCTCTGGCTTGGTCCTCAGGGAGCTGCAGGAGAGGGAGAAGGCCTTGCGGTTACAGAAGGAGCGGCTGCAGCGGGAGCTGGAGGAGAAGAGGAGAAAGGTAACGGGGGGCCAGGAGTGTGGCTCCCGTGGGCTCTGCGCTGAGCTCTGGGCTGGGGCGGCCTGGCCCCAGTGGTTCGGGCAGGAGCTGCTGTGCCTGCCTGACTGCGCTGGGGTTGGCGCGGAGGAGGGGAGCGCACTCACCTGGTCTGTGACAGCCTGCCTCCTGCTGTCTCCGGCTCCCAGGAAGAGCAGCAGCGCCTGGCTGAGCAGCAGCTGCAGGAGGAGCAGGAGAAGAAGGCCAAGGAGGCCGCGGCTGCCAGCAAAAGCCTGAACGTGACCGTGGATGTGCAGGTGAGGCCCAGGCATCGGGGTGGAGAGGGCCCCCTGGCTCTGATGATTCTCTTCCCAGGATCTGGAGGCACAGGCTGAGTATATTAGAACCATGGGAAAGAGGGAGGCTTCCCTTGTGGCTCAACTGGTGGGAGACCTGGGTTCGATCCCTGGGTTGGGAAGATCCCCTGGAGAAGGGAAAGGCTACCCACTGCAGTATTCTGGCCTGGAGAATTCCATGAACCATACAGTCCATGGGGTCACAAAGAGTTGAACATGACTGAGCGACCTTCACTTCACTTCACTTCATAAGAAAGAGGAAGGATAGAGTCGGCCCAAGTGGTTCTTTTTTTCTCCCACCACTATTTTTGATATATGTATTGTTCCTTATTCTGAAAATAGAAAGTAGTTTTTTGAAAAAAAGAAACTGAACTTTATAAGAGAATACAAAGCAAAAGAGAGGTGCCCTCAAGGATAAGTCTAAGTCTGGTGTGTTTCTTTCTATATTTAAACATTCATAAATGTTTTGTACACACTTTTTCTCACACGCACATATACATAGTTTTTCAAATGGGCCCAGACTCTACATACCGTCTTAGTCTGTTCATGCTGCTACAACAAATGACCCTAGATGGGTGGCTTAAACAGCAGACGTGCTGGGAAGTCCAGGATCAAGGCGCTGGCAGGTGAGGGCCCTCCTCTGGTTCACAGATGGCCGTCTTCTCGCTGTGTCCTCACATGGCTGGAGGGGAGAGGGACCCTTCTGGGGTCTTTTCTAAGGGAACTAATCCCACTGAGGAGTGCTGTGCCTCCCAAAGGTCCCACCTCCAGATACCATCACACTGGGGATTAGGATTTAACATAGGAATTTGGGGAGAATACAGACGTTCAGTGCAGAACACATACCATTTGGCAGCTTGATTTTTTTTTTTTCTCCTTTTTTTTTTTTTGCTTGTTTATTGTACACACCTATTTCACCGTTTATTAATTTCTTACTTTTGGTGGCTGTGTTCCACTTAGTTGGTACCAGAATTTCTTTAATCAGCCCTTCCCGACAAGCATGTAGGCTATTAATGCTGTTACAGATGGATATAGTGTGAGGAAGGGTTTTCGTTGCAACATAGTTTAGGATTTTGAAAACTTGGAAGGTAGCTGAACCAGGTGGTTAAATTACAAGTCGTGGAGTTCCAGGTGCAGTGCCCTGCAGCCATTCAAAGGACACGCACACACACTGACCTGGACGAACGTTTACAACATACTTTTACATGAAAAAGGAAGACGCAGAGTCATGTATGTGGTATGATTTTTTTTTTCTTCCAATCAAAAAGCGACACCTGGACCTTTTCCTTTCTTTCTCTGTGAAATGAGGGGAGGTGGCCAGAGCCCGGCGCTTCTCAGCGTCAGGAGAGGCCAGCATACAGGGCGGGCAGCCAGTAGCCGTGTTCATCTTTTCCAGTCTCCAGTTTGTACCTCGTATCAAATGACCCCCCAGGGGCACAGGGCCCCCCCCAAGATCAATGCAGATGACTACGGGATGGATCTAAACAGTGATGACTCCACCGATGATGAGGCCCATCCCCGGAAGCCCATCCCCAGCTGGGCCCGAGGTGAGCGGGGCCTGGAGCTCCCCAGGGGGGTGGGTCCTCACTTGTGACTTCGAGGGCCTGGAGAGGGTGGCTCAGCGGCTGGGGGTGTCGGGAGCCTATTGTGCCCGTGGGCTGGCAGCTTGAGTCTTGGGCCAACTCTGCATCGGACCTCCGGATGCTCCTGGAAAGGGTGGATGCCCCGTGACCAGTGGGCTCACCTGCAGACCAGATCTACGGTGCTGGGTGCCTCTGTTCTCAGCATATGTATTAGATCCTGGCTGACTGCCGGCAGGCGTGGTGCTGGATATTCCGTCTCAGACTCTGGCCTCCCCCTGGGAGCCACACCCAGCAGGCCAGATGGACCCAAATATGTCGCCTGGGATGGGAATAGAACTAAGAGAGGTAGCGGGGCTTTTGCTGTGCATGAAGAGCTAGGGCGGGGGTTCTGGCCAGCTGGTGGCGGGAGTTGGGGTTGGAGACGGGGGCCCTTGAGCAGGATTAGTCCCCAAGTTTACCTGTTTCTAAACGGGAGTATGGGTGAGTTTGAAGGTGCCTCAGGCCTGGGTCCAAAGCCTGCAGGAGTGAGCAAGGCCAGTGGGCGCCCATCTCTCGGAGCTGGCCGAGCTGGGGACAGGGTGGGCCTCACTCCCTGGAGGAAGGGCCCAGAATCCCGGGGGCTCAGCCCTCTATAGACCACGGGCCCTATGAGTCTCACCTCATGTAAACTCGACAGTAACCGGAATCTGACTCTGTCTCCTTAACATTAAGTCATTCTGGAGGTGGCAGCTGGCAGGAGTCAGCGTGGCTGGGATGCCAGGCTAATTGTGGTTGACCTCCACCAGCCCACTTGAACTCTCAGTTTTCCCATCTGGAATGGGGGTGCTGAGAGCACCTAGCTGAGAAGGGCTACTGATGACAAAGCATGTTAGTGTAGGAAGGCCTGGTACCAGGCAAATGCTGGACACACATTCTGCCACCCTGACCCCCTGGGTTCCTCCTCAGCCTCGCTCTAGGCTCTGAGCCACCAGCAGCCCCAGCCTGCACCGGGCATGATGGGGGCTGTGGTGTTAATGGTATGTGTAGCTGATCAAGGCCGTCAAACATGGCGTCCGATGTGTTGGTTCTGGAGCTGGACTTGTCTTCAGACCCCAGCTCTGCCAGTCACCAGCTGTGTGCCTTTGGGCAGGTCTCACCAAGGTGGCCATGGCGGTCATGCAGTGACCTCGGCCGAGTGCCTTGCCCACGTGAGCTGCCAGAGCAGGGCTGCAGGAGCGGGCAGTGGGAGGTTATCACTATTTTGTGGAGGAGGGCTCTGAGGAGAGTCGCTGTGGCAGGAGGTGGGGGAGTGATGAGGTGGAGAGGTTGATGGGTTCTGTGGGAGGGCAGGGAGATGGGGGGAGGCTCAGGGGAAACCGAGGGCAGTGAGCCAGCCCTTCGTGTGCCCCTGCAGGTACCCAGCTCAGCCAGGCCGTCATCCGCCAGTATTACCAGCCCCCGGACCTTCTGGATCTCTTCGGAACCCTCCTGCAACTGGACTTGGAGGAAATCTTCCAGAAGAGCAAGCCCCGCTACCATAAGCGCACCAGCTCCGCCGTGTGGAACTCGCCACCCCTGCAGGGCCCCAGGGTCCCTGGAAGCCTGGCCTTCAGCCTGAAGAAGCACTGAGCCAGGCCCATGGGCCCGCCCGGCCGTCTCAGCCTCTGTCTGTGTCTGTCTGTCCGTCTCTCTGTTGACCTCGTGCCCTCTTGCCTGGTATCCTGTCGCTGAGGGTTTGGTCAGGTGTATATAAACGTCGTCTGTGCCACGGGTGAAGAGCGGCCCAGGCCTACTGGGAGGCTGAGCCTGGTGGGTGTTCAGGGAAGACCCAGCCCCGCCTGGTCTGTTGACAGCACTCTGTAAATAGATTGTTAGAGTTCAGCTGAATTTTAGCATTTAGTGTTTGAGAGCTAGATTAATAAAGTCTATTCCTTTAAGCCTGCTGTGGGTATCATGGCACCAGGGCTTCTCTGCACAAAGCCCTGGACCCTGGCTCTGTCTTGGGCCCTCGGAGGGGCCGGAGGAGGAGGTATGTGTCAAGGTCAGCTGGGTCCCACCCCCAGAGAGGCCGATGGAGCAGGCGATTCCGATGGCAGCCCTGAACAACCCTGAGAAACACTTCAGTTACTTTTGTGTTGAGGCAGGCGATGTTACAGCCTGTTTTTCTGGGGACCGCCCTGCCTGGAAAAGTGGGGCTCATTCAGTGGGTAAGACCTAGAGTTGAGGTCAGAGTTGGGCTCTTGATGTAGCTCTGCCACTTAACACAGGCCCCCGCCCCTCCACGCCTCAGGTTCCACCCACCCTCGCCGCACGGATGCTGAAAGGACTTTAGAACATGGACGTGCCGCTGAAGCAGATCTTGGTTAGGAAGGGGACGTCTCTTGAAACTACCTCGGGACCAGTACGTGCAAGCAGTTGGGATGTTTCTCCAGCAAAACCAGGCAGCCGCTCATTAAATGCTGCTTGTCCATGGAAGCTGGCCCTGCCCCACTGCCACCAGCTGTGTACTAAACCTGCCATAGCTTCATCTGCTCCAGCTCCTGGATCGGGGTTGGTGAACTTGAGCCTATGGGCCAGATCAAGTCACAATCTGTTTTTGTCAAGTTTTATTGGAACCCACTCGATAGACATGAATTAACTACTCTCTCCATCTGCCCTGCTGAGGGCAGAGTTAAGTAGTTACAGCAGAGGCCTAATGGTTCGCAAAGGTGAGAGTATTTACTGTATTCCTTTATAGAAAATGTTCACTGACCCTGCTGCTGCTGCTGCTAAGTCGCTTCAGTCGTGTCCGACTCTGTGCGACCCCATAGACAGCAGCCCACCAGGCTCCGCCGTCCCTGGGATTCTCCAGGCAAGAATACTGGAGTGGGTTGCCATTTCCTTCTCCACTGACCCTGCTTCAGGACAAAATCAAGGCTGAATATAAGAGAGATTTTTTAAAATGAGCAAAGAGTGAATACACATAACAGGCTGAAATCTAGAAGATTCCACCCATGAAAAGAAAAACATTCTACTGTTCGTTCAAATATGGTGCACACTTTAAATTTGTTTCATATGTTCTCTGGGCTTCCCAGGTAGCGCTAGTGGTAAAGAACCCACCTGCCAATGCAGGAGACCTAGGAGACGGGTTCGATCCCTGGGTCGGAAAGATCCAGTATTCTTGCCTGGAGAATCCCATGGACAGAGGAACGCGGTAGGCTGCAGTACACGGGGTCATAGTCAGAAACGACTAACGCAGTGTATGCACGCACGCACACAGATGTTCTTTGATGAGAAACTTGTGTTGAGTCTGCTGGTGAGGTGGTCTTGGCCTAAAGCCATAATGTCAAAATATGGCCTCTTGTAAGCTTATTTGTATGGTGGATTTGAGAAGAAATTGTCAGTCAGCAAAAGGGTAGTTACAGTTACTCTGCATCTTCACCAGCGCTTGATACTCTTGGTGCTTCTTGTTTTCGCTGTGTTTATAAATGTGCAGTGAGTTCTTGTTGTGGTTTGTTGTTGTTGTTTTTACTTTGGCGGCACTGTGAGGCTTGCAGAATCTTGGTTGCCCAACCAGGGATCAAACCTGTGCCCCCTGCAGCGGAAGCTTGGAGTCCAAGTCCTAACCACTGGACCACCAGGGAATTCCCTCTTCATGGTTTTAACTTGCATTTCCCTAAAGGCTGGTTATGCCGAACATCATCTCATGTGCCTACTTGCCATCTGCGTATCTTTGGCGAAGTGTTTATGCAACTCATTTGATCATTTTTAAATTGAGTTGTTAGTTTTCTTGCTGTTTAGAACCTATATATTCTAGACATAAATCTGTTGACAGATATGTACTTTGCACTACTTTGTCCTAGTCTGCAACTTGTCTTTTCATTCACCTACCAGGATTTTTCATAGAGCACAAATTTTACTTTTGATAAAGTTCAGTTTATTAACTTTTTCCTTTTATGGATTATGCTTTTTTGGCTTCATGTCTAAGAGATCTTTGTCTAGCTCCAGTTCTCAAAGACTTTGTCCTATGTTTCCTTCTGGGTATTTTGTAATTTTTCATATTACATTTAGGTTTATGATCTAGTTTGTTAATTTTTTTAATGTGAAGCTAATGGTTTTGTTTTGGGAGCATATCTATATGCTCCCGGTTGTTTTAGGACCATTTGTTTAAATGACTGTTCTTTTTTGCTAAATTTCTTTTGTGTGTTGATCAAGAGTCAGTCAGCTATATTTGACTGTATCTGTTTCTGGACTTCATTGGTCTATGGGTCTCTCCTTTTACAGCAGTCTTGACCATACTACATGGTCAAGATTACTGTAGCTTAAAGTCTTAAAAATCTGATAGTGTGATTTCTCCATCTTTATTCTTCCCTTTCATAATTATCTTGGCTTTTCTATCAGTGTTACCTGTCTGTATAAAATTTAGCATCAACTTATCTATATAAAAATGCTGCTGGGATATTGATTGAAATTACATTAAATTTGTAGATAAACTTGGGGAGAGTTGACATGTTAGTGATGGTGAGTCACATGACATAGCTCTCCATTTATTTGCATCTTTAGTTTCGTTTGTCAGCATTTTGTAGTTTCAGCCTGCAGATTCTGTATAAGTATTGTTAGATTTATAGCTGAGTATTTTCTTGGAGCTGTTGTAAATGGTATTGTCTTTCTAATTTTGGTTTCTACTTGTTCATTGCTGGTATATAGAAATCTAGTTGACTTTTGCGTGTTGATCTTGTATCATATAATGCAACTTAAGCAGTGCTTAGAGGGAAATTTATAGCACTATGCTTATATTAGAAGAAGTCTCAAATCTATGACCCTAGCTTCCACTTTAAGAAACTAGAAAAAGAGCAACCAAAAATATAGGCAGAAGGGAAATAACAAAGATAGAGTGGAAGCCAATGACATTGGAAAGAAAAAATAATAGAGAAAAGTTTAATTAAACCAAAAGCAGATTCTTTAAGAAGCTCAAAAAAAAAATTGTAAACCTCTTTCAAAACTGATAAAGAGAAAAAGAATAAACAAATGACCGATATCAGGAATGGGAGGAGACACGACAGATTCTGTAGATACTAAAAATATTATGAACAGTTGATGATGTTTGACAATCTAGATGAACACAGATTCCTTGGAAGATACAAATTATCTCAGTCACTCAAAAAGAAATGTAAAACCTAAGTAGCTCTATCTATGAGAGAAATTTAATTTGTTGTTTAAAATCTTACAAAGAGGGATTTCCCTGGCAGTCCAGCGGTTGAGAGTCCTCCTGGCAGTGCAGAGGACGCAGGTTCCATCCTTGATTGGGGAACTGGGATCCCACGTGCCTTAGAGCAACTAAGCCCTTGCACCACAACTGGAGAGTCCATGTGCCACAAGGAAAGAAAAAATACCCAAGGTAGCCTTTTTTTTGTTTTTTTAAGAAAAAAATTCTTTAAAATATATTTTTTAAAAATCTCACAAAGAAGCCTCTAGGCCTAGGTCACTTTAGTGGTCAGTGTTCAAGGAAGAAAGAATACCAATTCTACACAACCTCTCCCAGGAAATCAAAAGAGGGATATTTTCCTGCTCCTATGTGGCCAACATTGCTCTAATCTCCAAACCAGACAAAGACATTGCAAGAAAGGAAAAGGAGACAGAACATCAATACAAAGTTCTTAAAGTTTTAGCAAATGAAATCAACACAACTCATTTGAAAAGCATAGTGTGTCTTAACCAAATAGGGTTTATCCTAGCATTGCAAAGCAGGTTTAACATTTGAAAGTGTTAGTCGCTCAATCGTGTCCAACTCTGCGACCCCATAGACTGTAGCCCTCCAGGCTCCTCTGTCCATGAGATTCTCCAGGCAAGAATACTGGAATGGGTAGCCATTTCCTTCTCCAGGGGATCTTCCCGACCCTGGGATCAGACCCGGGTCTCCTGCCTTGCAGGCAGATTCTTGACTGCCTGAGCCAGCAGGGAAGCCAAAAGTCAATGCAATTCACCATATTAGTACAGGGGAGAAATCATATGATTAAGTTAATAGATACAGAAAGTGAGTTTGACAGTTTTAACACTAGTTCATGATAAAAGCATTAAGCAAGTAAGAATTTAAAGGAAATTTCCCCAATTTGAAAAAGCGCTTCTACCAAAAACATCTTCAGCAAACATGGTGACTGGATGCATTCTTCCTGCTAACAGATCCACTGCAAGGATGTCCTCTGTCATTACTTCTGAACATTTTACTGGAGGTTCTAGCCAGTGCAAGAGGACAAAAAAGAAAAAAGGCACTAGAAAAGAAGAATTAAAATTATATTCAGAGATGACCTGTAGAAAATCTGACAGTGTCTGCAAAAGGATTGAGTTTAGCATGGATACAGGATACAAGATTAATATATGAAAACCAATTGCACTTCTGTGCACTTAACCCTGCACAATCAGAAGTTGGCATTTTAAAAGCAATGCAATTTACAATAATGTCCAAAATTATCAAAATCTTAGGAATAAATTTGACAAAAGATGTGAAAGACCTGGACAGTGAAAAATTGCTGAGAGAAACTAATGAAGACCTAAAGGAGATACATACAATGTTTTTGGAAAAAGGTGGAAAGGCAATTTAGTGCGAGACTATTACAAAGGCAGTAGTATTTTTTTCCATAAAACTATAGAATCCAGAAATAGAGCTACATATGTATGGTCACATGGTTTTGGACAAAGGTGGAAAGGCAATTTAGTGCGAGGAGGATAATTTTTTTTTCAGCAAATTGTCTGCAACTTGCATATATTTTAAAATCTTCAACCGTACTAACATCTACCAGGTTAATTCATGATGGATCAATCATAGGCCTAAATGTAAAAACTAAAAATAAAAAACTAGAAAAAAAATGGGATAAAATCTTAACGTCTGTGTTCAGCACAGATTTCTCTTATACGTGACAACGAAAGTCTTCTCTGGTGGCTCAGACAGTTAAGAATTTGCCTGAAATGTAGGAGACCCAGGTTCTGTCCCTGGGCTGGGAAGATGATCTGAAGAAGGGAATGGCAACCCACGCCAGTGTTCTCTCCTGGAGAATTTAATGGACAGAGGAGCTACCGTCCATGGGCTGCAAACAGTCAGACACGACCGAGTGACTACCACTTTCATAAAGGAAAAAGGGAACATTTAAAACTTCGCCCTTTGAAAGTCACTGCTGGGACTTCCCTGGTGGTACAGTGATTAAAAATCTGGTTACCAATGCATCTTGAGAACACAGGTTCGATCCCTGGTCCAAGAGGATCCCACATGGCCGTGGGGCAGCTAAGCCTGAACACCACAACTACCAACCCCATGCTCTAGAGCTGGTACTCGGCAACAAGAGAAGCCACCACAGCGAGACGCCCGTGCACTGCAACAGAGAGTAGCCCCTGCTCACCACAACTAGAGAAAGCCTGCACAGAGTGATGAAGGACCTGGCACAGCCAAATAAAGTATTAAAAAGTCACTGTTGCTAACCATTCCCCACCCCTATGAGTGGGGTGGTGCAAATAGCCTGTAACCCTATTCCTGGGGTTTCCCAGGTGGTGCTGGTGGTAAAGAATCCACCCGCCAATGCAGTACCACCGGAGACTCGGGTTTGATCCCTGGGTGGGGAAGATCCCCCTGGAGTAGGAAATGGCAACCTGCTCCAGAATTCTTGCCTGGAAAATCCCATGGACAGAGGAGCCTGGCGGGCTACAGTCCATGAGGCCAAAAAGAATGGGACATGACTGAGCAATTGAGCACACCGTATTTCCAGGGATAGAGCTGGGAATGGGTTCAACTGGGCTCTCTCTTGCTTCAGTAGGACCTATTCATGTGTGCCCATCCTGCCCCTCATTGTAGCCTTCTTTTACCTACCTGACACTTCCCCTGGTCAGGCGCCAGCTGGCTGCCTGCTCTGTGAAGCTTTCCCTGTCTCCCTCAGGTGGACTAAGGCCCAGCTGCTTTCTGGCTCCCTCTGGGGTGGTGATGCCCTGGGTACCCAACGGCTCTGAAGTCAGCTGAGCACCAGCAAATGCTGGGTGATCTCTGGGCAAGAGCCGTAGCAGCCTCTGCTCCTCTGGGCTTCCCTGATGCAAACACTCCTCCAGGTGTTTTAGGAAAGAAGGAAGTGCAGGCGTGAGAAGGGAAACTGACCGTAGCCTGTATTCCAAAGGCTTCCAAACTTGACCCAGACCTAAGGTTACGGTCCTGTCTGAGCCACTTGGAGCTCAGTTCTGAGGTTCCCTTGGACATCTAGAGAGCAATCAGCAGCACCTAGCACTAGAGAAGCTGAGTCACCAAGACCCGAGGCAGCAGCTTTGTATCCTTCCTGACTGAGGAGAACAAGCTTAGTTGTCCCCAACCAGCAAAACAGGAAATAAATTCCACGGCCCACCCCAACCAAAGCTGCACTCAATGCAAATTTTGAACGTCCTTGACCAAAGCAATCTGTCCTGCATGCTGGAAGGGGGAAGTGAATTATTTTCTTGTAATCACGGGGGGAACTTTTAAAATAGTCATATATTTTTCTTTCTTTGGCTGCACCGGGTCTTAGTTGCAGCACCCAGAATCTAGTTCCCTGATCAGGGGTTGAACCCGGGCCCCCTGCATTGGGAGCACATAGTCTTAACCACGGGACCACCAGGGAAGTCCCTAAAATAGTCACATCTTCATTTGGCACTTGCCTGGATCGCAATTTATTAAGCCTGAAAAAGTGGACACGAAGGTGGACACTTTCATTCAGATTTAGTTGCCTTTAATCTTACTTGCCCACAGATACACACACACACACACGCATACACACACACCTGCCAACATTATTGACCTCTTCAAACATTCCGCATCCTCTGCTATTAAGATACAAGAAGGCAGGTCATATCATTAATTTCAGGGTAACCATTCTAGGGTTATATGTCAAGGGAGAGGAGGGAACAACCCATGAAAGCTGTGACATTTCTCTGGGCCTCTGTGAGCTCTGCCTCTGGCCTGGAAGGCTTGGTGGGGGTGAGGATCCATCCCTCAGAGCAGGAGAGCTTGAGGGGTCTATTTGTGTCCTTGAATTTTAATTTGAGAGTAACAAAGAGGTAGGGGGCCGCTGGGATTCTGTAACAAAACAAGTACAGGATCACTTCCTGTACCCTCACCACAAAGGCAGTCAGTGTTTTTATTGAGAGAAGCCAAGAAGAAGGTGGCAGTGTGGGAGCAACTGGGGGTCCAGACAAAGACGGCGGCACTCAAAAAGGAGCTGGAACGTGTCCCCACTCTGGTCCAGCCCGGGGGACTCTGCTCAGAAGAGCATGGTCTCCTGGGCTGTGGCCTCAGGACCGGGTCCTGCTGGCCCTTCCACTGTTGCGTCTCGTGTTTTGATGAAACAGGTCAAGAAGGGTGGCTAAGACAGAGAACATAACCCAGCAGTAAACTCCTTACTGTGTGAGGGTCAAGGGCCTGGGGTTTGTCATCCAGCCTGAGTTAACTGCTTCCCCTGGGAACTGTCTGGGAGTAAGGATGATAACTGTCAATTACAAAGCACTGACTCTGGGCGTCCCTGGTGGCTCAGTTGGTAAAGAATCTGTCTGCAATCCAGGAGACACAGGTTCGATCCCTAGGTTGGGAAGATCCCCTGGAGAAGGAAATGGCAACCCACTCCAGTATTCTTGCCTGGAGAATCCCATGGACAGAGGAGCCTGGCGGGCTACAGTCCATGGGGCTGCAAAGAGTCAGACACGACTTAGCGACTACACCACCACAACTGTGTACAAGTCTTCTGCAAGGTCTGAGGGTTTGTGCCCTCAATCACATCTTCTCTCTGAGCCAGGGGAGGGGTGGTAATGGTATCATTTTCATCTTCATTTTAAGTTTATGCCAAGTGAGACTCAATGTCAATGCCAAGCTCATGTAGGGCGTGTGGTCGGGTCGGAATCTCTCGACTCTGAAGGTGTTGCTCCAGATCAGCTCTGCTGCACTGCTGTCCAGACGTGAGGAAGGTAAGGGGAGGCCCTCCATTGTCTCTTGCTTGCACCCAGACTTTTCTGATGCCGCCGGCAACTACCTAGTCTTTGGCCTGCAACGTTGTGTCCTCATCCAAGGCTGCTGTAACTTACCCAGACTTCCTGACACCCCCTGGTGGCCAGGCATGGTATCATGTATCACCCAGGAGGCTGGCAGATGACATACACAGAAGTGCCAGGAACTGAAGTCTTCCTGGGGTGGATTTTGACTAATAGGGAACTGGAGGTAGGAGGGAGCTGCCACCTTCCTGTCTCCCACGGGGGTTTCTGAGGCATCGTTTCTCCACACAGCCCATCTGGAGAAGTCCCACCGCCCAGCAAATGGCCGTGTCTCCACACTGGGTGGGCGTGGAGTGGTGGTGGATGCAATCAGGCCCATTTGCCCGACACCTGTCCTGGCTCACGTCCCCTTTGCCAGGTTCCCGGGAGGCCTGGGAACATCTAGTGGTGAGGTAGAGGCAAAGCGGGTATACACAGCATAGATGTCCCCGGACTTGGCCAAGTAAGGGAGCGGTAGAGTAGATCAGGGCCGAACACAGAGTTTCCTTATTTGAATTATTTTCTGAGTGACAGTGGTAAGGAATCCGCCTGCTAGTGCAGGAGATGCAAGAGATCCTTGGGTCAGGAAGATCCCCAGGAGTAGGAAATGGCAACTTGCTCCAGTGTTCTTGCCATGGACAGAGGAGCCTGGCAGGCTACAGTCCATGGGGTGGCAAAGAGTCAGACATGACTTGAGCATGCACACACACACACACACACACACACACACACACACACACACACACACACACACACACACACACACACACACACACACAGTGACCCCCATCAGCCATAAAGGACCCTTGTAACTTTGGGTGTTGGGATCTCCA
This sequence comes from Okapia johnstoni, assembly GCA_024291935.2. NCBI lineage: Eukaryota > Metazoa > Chordata > Mammalia > Artiodactyla > Giraffidae > Okapia > Okapia johnstoni. Next base: position 9,757,343 of record JAGTYA010000026.1, on the reverse strand, counting down.
TTGGTCAGAGGGAGAATCTAAAAGTCAGATTCTCACACTGGAGCACCGGCTGCATGTTGACCGGCTGCATGTTGATGAAATACAATGAGATTGACATCCATCTCTGGGTTCTGGATCCAGTCCCTCTGGGGTTGCCCTGCCCAGGACTGATCCCTGACTCACGATGGGTGAGAGGACAGCAGAGGGGCTGGGAGAGCGGGGCTCACCTCCGTGTCTGCTATCACTGCTTTCTCCTCGGCCAAGAACTCAGCAAATGAACTCTCAACGCAAGCTTTGACAAACACATTCAACTCTGCCCACAGATGCTGGAGGAAAAGGCTTAGGCCCATTCACCATGACAGCAACCCAGCGTTTGTGCGTTGTCAGGGGAGGACTGTGCATGGAGTGTGGCCCCACCTGTGAAGCAAGGTACCAGCCTATGGACATCTGTGTCTGGCCAGATGGGGAAAAAACTCGAGTTAACACTGGCTGTATCCGAGTGACTTCCATCATCTTCCATGCTCTTTCTTCATTTTTTTCAAGATTTCCAAGGAGTGCTCTGCCCATGGCACGGCACCTTGCGTAACAACTCATTTATCCCTAAAACCCTGCCCACTGAGTGAAAAACATTCCTGTTACTTTTAATGGGAAAAATGATGCTGTGTTTCATTACAAACCAATGTTCCCAAAGAATTTTCACAGACAGAAAAATGTATCAGTGGAACACGGAAAAGTTTATGTAAATAATACATGACACCTTGAAAGTCAAAATGCAGTTTCTGTACATAAACATGTTGCAGTAATGGCATGTGTGCTTTTTTTTTTTTTTTGTCATCATCTCCACACAATTTTCATTATCAGTTTCTCAGTCTTTTGGGAGCTCATGATTACCTTGCGCCCAAATGAGACTTAAAAGTATAGTACCTTTCCTATATATAAAGTTGCATATGTTAATATATATACCTTTATATCCATATCTATATCTACATCTGTATCTTCATATCTATAGCTGTCTACCTTTAGGACAAAATTAAGGCTAAATACAGGAGGGCTTTCAAAAAAATGAGAAATTGGTTAACATGCACTGTACACTTTAGTCTAAAAGATTCTATCCATGCAAAGAAAAGTGTTTTAGGACTCATTCAAATACAGAGTACATTTCAAATTTGTTTCGTATGACATTCTATGACTGGGAGGGGTTGTGCTGAGTAAAGTGGCAAGTATGTCTTTGCCTGGGCTTCCCAGATTTCCCAGGCAAGACAACTGGAGTGGGTTGCCATTTTCTTCTCCGCTTGATCCAAATCCAGGGATCAAACCCGTGTCTTCCGCATTTGCAAGTGGATTCTTTGCTACTGCCTGCAATGCAGGAGACCTGGGTCAGGAAGATACTCTGGAGAAGGAAATGGCAACCCACTCCAATATTCTTCTGCAGAGAATTCCATGGACAAAGAAGCCTGGAGGTCTGTAGTCCATGGGGTAGCAAAGAGTCGGACACGACTGAGCAACTAACACTTTCTTTCACTTTCTTTGCTGCTGAGTCACAAGGGAAGCACAGCTGGACCATAGGAGCTCTGAAAGTTCCCGAGGGGATTCTAGTTAGGGAACCACCGATGTATGTAGAGGCAAACATTTTCATTATAAAGCATGACAAAAGTCATCAAGAATGATGTTATCAGCAGCTCCATTTAATAAAAACTTAGTGTGTGCCTGGAATTATGACGAGTTCTTTACCTGCATTATCCACACTCACCCTCTCAGGGCCCTGCAGGACATTTTCAGTTCAGTCCAGCCACTCAGTCGTGTCCGACTCTTCGAGACCCCCATGGACTGCAGCACGCCAGGCTTCCCTGTCCATCACCAACTCCCGAAGCTTGCTCAAACTCATGTCCATCAAGTTGGTGATGCCATCCAAGCGTCTCATCCTCTGTCATCCCCTTCTCCTCCCACCTTCAATCTTTCCCAGCATCAGGGTCTCTTCCAGTGAGTCAGTTCTTCACATCACGTGGCCAAAGTATTGGAGTTTCAGCTTCAGCATCAGTCCATCCAATGAATATTCAGGACTTATTTCCTTTAGGATGGACTGGTTGGATCTCCTTGCAGTCCAAGGGACTCTCAAGAGTCTTCTCCAACACCACAGTTCAAAAACATCAGTTCTTCAGCATTCAGCTTTCTTCATAGTCCAACTCTCACATCCATACATGACTACCGGAAAAACCATAGCTTTGACTAGATGGACCTTTGTTGGCAAAGTCATGTCTCTGCTCCTTAATATGCAGTCTAGGTTGGGCGTAGCTTTTCTTCCAAAGAGCAAATGTCTTTTAATTTCATGGTTATGGTCACTATCTGCAGTGATTTTGCAGCCCCCAAAAAAGGCAGCTTAGATGTTCTGATATTCCCATCTCTTTTTCAATTTTCTACAGTTTGTTGTGATCCACACAGTCAAAGGTTTTGGTGTAGTCAATAAAGCAGAAGTAGATGTTTTTCTGGAACTCTCTTGCTTTTCCAATGATCCAACGGATGTTGGCAATTTGATCTCTGGCTCCTCTGCCTTTTCTAAATCCAGCTTGAACATCTGGAAGTTCACGGTTCACGTACTGTTGAAGCCTGGCATCCTGACCTTGTGTCAATGTTATCTCAAATTGCAGGTTGTGGGTAAGGGGCCTGGTGCCAGTCTCTGAGTTTTGAGACATTATCTGTCTCTAATTAGCAGACAGCTAGTAGCTATGTAACATCCAGCTAAAGACTAGCAGGGGGCTCTCTTTCTGCCCCCTTCTGCTGTCTATGTCAGAAGCTTTCTCTATCTCTGTTATAGTTTAATAAAACTATTACGCAAAAGCTCTGAGCAGTCAAGCCTTGTCACTGGCCCAGGATTGAATTCCTCTCCTCCAGAGGCCAAGAATCCTGGCATCTTTCATGGCTCAGCAACAACCTTTCAACAACCTTTCTGCATATAAGTTAAATATGCCCATTCTACAGAGTAGTAAACAGGCTTAGGGTTAAAAATCACACAGCAAGGAGATGATGTAGTCACATTCCAGCTCAGGTCTCTGTCCCTAAAGCTCAGGCAGATAGTTAATATTTGGTCTCCTGGCTTTCCTGGTGACTCAGACGGTAAAGAATCCACCCTCAATGCCAGAGACCTGGGTTTGATCCCTGAGTTGAGAAGATCCCCTGGAGGAGGCATGGCAGCCCTCTTCAGTATTCTTGCCTGGAGAATCCGCATGGACAGAGGAACAGCAGTCCATGGGCTCACAAAGAGTCGGATCCAACTGAGCAACTAAGCATAGCACATCTTCTATATCCAATGAGGGATTTCCTGGGGAAATTGTTCCAGAGGTCAAATGGAGCTGAGAAGGTCAAGGTGACCCATGTTCTGCTAGCAGGAGACATATGACCTGGAGGATACTCAGCAGGGTGAAGAGTCCCAGAGTGAGAATCAGGAAGGCCAAGATCACCTGCATGACTGGATTGGCAGTGGATGGTGTTTAAAGGCTAGAGCAGTGAGTCTCTGGTGTCCACTGCTTACGCCCCGGCATATGAACCCACCTGCCACAGCAATCTGGGCTCCTGCTGGTGGCCTGGACACACCTTGGGGACAGGTAGGGCATGGAGGCCAGTCCCAAGGTGTGATGGGAGCAAGAAGGTGAACTTGCAACACAAGTTCTTCTGGGAGTGATATTCCTGTGTACCTCAAGGTCAGCCAGAATGCTGGGTGCCCTCACAGAGAAGGCTTTGTGCCCCAGGGATGGGAATCCTCCTTTGCCTCCAAACCTCAATGCTTCTGGTTTTTGCCCCCCACCCCCATTTCACAGTAACTTTAGCTCCTAGAGAGTACATACATGGTGCAGGGAGAGTTGGGTCACATAGCAGTTCCCTTTTCTTTGTTGATGGTTCTTTTCTTGAACCTGGACTCTGGAACCCATCTTCTCTTCAATTCCATTGCTACTTCCTCATCATCTCCTACTTGGACTTGCCCGGGAGCCCGCTTCCCTCATCAATGGTCCTTTGACTGGTTCCTCCCTGCAGTCACGGCCATTCACGCATAAAACCTCTTGTTGAACACGTGTTTCATGTAAGCCACAGTGGATACATCAGTAAAGAAAACAAACCCAAATCCTTGTCTTCACAAAGCTTATATGTTATTGAGGGGAACAAAACAATAAGCCAACTAAAGAGGTAAAATTTAAAGTATAAGGTGATAAATACCACAGGGAAAAAATAAGGCAGGAGATAGGGTGGTTTTGTGGTTTTAATTAGGATGGACAGCACCTGAAACTAATATTTTTTTGTAAATCAGCCTTAGCTAGTGCTAGTTGCTCAGTCCTGTTTGACTTTTGGCAACCCCATGAACTGGGGCCCACTAGGCTCCTCTGTCCATGGAATTCTCCAGGCAAGAATAGTGGAGTGGGTTGCCATGTCCTTACTTCAATAAAAATATTGGGATGTACAGGAAAAGCCTCACGGAAGAGGTAATGTTTCAGCCCAAATGAAGGAGGTAAGGAACAGAGCCTGAGGTGTCTGGTCAATGAGCAATCCAGGTGGAGGGCTCCGGGGTCTGGTCATAATGTTCTCTTTAGATTTTACATAAGTATGTGTTGTCTTGACTCATGCCAGGAACCAGTGTTCCAGGAAGCAATCAATTAAGTTCTGTAGGCCAGCAAATGGGAGATGCTCCAGGGCTGTGTTTCTCAAATACAGTTTGCATCAGAATCACCTAGAGGTCTTGATAAAACAATTTGTTGGGCTTACTCTTGGGGTTTTTCATCAGTAGCTCTGAGGTAAGGTCCAAGAAACTGCATTTCAAACATCAGGTGATACTGATATTGCTAGAGTTGGTCCATATTTTGAGGTCTGCTCTAAGGCAACTTGCCATCTCCTGGAAGGCTTGGGGTTTGGCCCCAAGCCCAACCTTGGGACTTGGCTGACTTCAGTGAACTAAAGACACAACTTCTATTTATCAACTTATATGAACCTCAGCAAACCACTGATGGAACATTCTCTTACATTCTGAGAACATTTGCCTGGCCAAAAGAAAGATCATTTTGTTAAAGACCCTGTCATCTCCGACCTTCCAAACAAATGGCTTAGTGTTGGTTTAAACCTCATTTATTTTACTAAAATATATCCAATGTTAGTGAAATAAACAAGGTTAGGGGCTTCCCTGGTGGCTCAGGTGGTAAAGAATCTGCCTGCAATGTGGGAGACCCAGGTTTGATCCCTGGGTTGGGAAGATCCCCTGGAGAAGGAAATGGCAACCCACTCTAGTATTCTTACCTGGAGATTCCCACGGACAGAAAAGCCTGGAAGGCTACCGTCCATGGGGTCCCAAGAGTCGGACGTGACTGAGCTACTAACACAGCAACAACATCCAATATTAACAACATCCCCTCTTGTCATTTGGTTTAACTCTTCTTCCAGCTACCCATCTTGAGAACAGCAAGCTCAATATTTTTCCCCCTTTGTTGCCTTGTGCAGCACAGTTTATAGGCTCAATCAATGGTAAATTCAACATTCAAAAATTGTAAATTCAACAAAAAAAAGGTAAATTCAACATTCATAAAAAGAAGATCATGTCGTCCGGTCCCATCACTTCATGGCAATTAAATGGGAAACAATGGAAACAGTGACAGACTTTATTTTCTTGGGGCTCCAAAATCACTGCACATGGTGACTGCAGACATGAAATTAAAAGACGCTTGCTCCTTGGAAGAAAAGCTATGGCAAACCTAGACAGCATATTAAAAAGCAGAGACATTCCTTTGCCAACAAAGGTCCATCTAGTCAAAGCTATGGCTTTTCTGGTAGTCATGTATGGATGTGAGAGTTGGACTGTAAAGAAAGCTGAGCACCAAAGAATTGATGCTTTTGAACTGTGTTTTGGAAAAGACTCTTGAGAGTCCCTTGGACTACAAGGAGATCCAACCAGTTCATCCTAAAGGAAATCAGTCCTGAATATTCATTGGACGGACTGATGCTGAAGTTGAAACTCCAATTCTTTGGCCACCTGATGGGAAGAGCTGACTAATTGGAAAAGACCCTGATGCTGGGAAAGATTGAAGGTGGGAGGAGAAGGGAATGACAGAGGATGAGATGCTTGGATGGCATCACCGACTCAATGGACATGAGCTTGAGTAAGCTCCGGGAGTTGGTGATGGACAGGGAAGCCTGGTGTGCTGCAGTCTATGTGGTCACAAAGAATCAGACACGACTGAGCAGCTGAACTGAACTGTACAATGGTAAATTAATAGAGCCAAATGGCAGATTCGTTGTCTCTGCAACTGTAAGCTTTGAACCTCCAGGTGGCGCCGTTTCACATAGAATCTGGGATCTCCCTGAACACTTGCAGTAGGTATACTACTGGTCACTTGAAGGAGCCTTTATGTTACACTCCTGAGTTCAATGGTCAAAGTCACTAAAAGGAAATAAAACTTTCACTTAGATTTGTACTTGTTCAAAACAACTGACGAGGACTTCCCTGGGATCCCAGGGGATAAGAATCTGCCCGCCAATGCAGGGAACATGGGTTTGATCCCTGGTCCAGGAAGATTCCACATGCCTCTGAGGAACTAATCCCATGCCATACAACTTTGGAGCCTGTGCTTTAGGGCCCAGGAGCCGCAACTACTGAGCTCATATGACCTAGAGCCCGTGTTCTACAGCAAGAGAAGCCACTGCAATGAGAATCTCTCTCACTGCAAGTAAAGAAAGCCCGTGCAACAGCAACGAAGACCCAACGCAGCCAAAATAATACAACTGACCAGCTCTTCTCGAGAGCGCTGCACGACCATGCTGGGTGTATTTAATGCCTGTCTCTTCATATTTCACACCCATAGAGCAGAAGATGAGAAGTTGAGGGCCACATGGGTTGACAAAATCATCAGACACAATGGAGTAGAGCCTAAAAAAGTTGACTATTGAGGGCAGAGGTGACAGAGAAGCAGATAAATGATCACACTGGTGGTGAAGCTAAAGAGGAAATGAAGATCAAAAGTGCCTCACTTGGAGAGGAACGCCACTGTCTAGGGGCTTCCCAGGTGGCGCTAGTGGTAAAAAACCTGCCTGCCCATGCAGGAGATGTAAAAAATGCAGGTTCGGTCCCTGGGTGAGGAAGATCCCCTAGAGAGGGAAATGGCAACCCACTCCAGTATTCTTGCCTGGAGAATCCCATGGACAGAGGAGCCTGGCAGGCTACAGGCCATAGGGATGCACAGAATCAGACACAACTGAAGCGACATAGCACCCACACACGACACTGTCTGGATTTATGGTTCTCACTAAAGTGATAATCTGAATGAGGCACTATGCTGAGTGTTTCACATATATACTACTATTTAACTCCCAGGATTTCCTTGCTAATAAAGTTGCATCTCCATTTATTAAATAAGTAGAAGATTAGTGGTGTCCTGCATGCGTGTGTGCATGCTTGGTTGCTCAGTCTCTTTGCAACCCCATGGACTTAGCCCACCAGGTTCCCCTGTCCATGGGATTCTCCAGGCAAGAATACTGGAGTAGGTTGCCAAGCCCTTCTCCAGGGGTTCTTCCCGACCCCAGGATGGAACCAGGGTCTCCTACATCAGCAGGTGGATTCTTTAACATATAAGCCACCAGGGAAACTCTACTGATAGACAAATTCAAAATCAGAATATGGAAAGCTGGCCTTGATTTTCACCTTTAACAATACTGGTATTATTTCCCCGCTATTGCTACAGTTCCTCCTCTGGAACTATCTTTACCTTTCTCACTAGCATCATTCACAGGAAATTAGGTCATCTCAGTACAGAAACAGTTGTCAAAAGGAGATTCAGAGGGAGTTATATTTGCTTTAAAAAAACACTGACCTTCATTTGCCACCACAGGTTCACAAATATCTGTTATGTATCAATCACAGCATCTGAACCCAGTAAAAATTAAACACAACATCTGAGATTGGATCAAGAACAAAGAGTGTAAGTTTAACCTCTACTCAACCTTCTTGGAAATCCCTAAGCATAACAAAAATGATATTGAAACAACAACAAAAGAACAAAGCAGTAAACTCAAGAGTAGAGTAGAAAAAAGAAACTGACAACGACAAGTGTTTAAGATTTCCTGGTAGGCAGAGGACAGATAGGATGAAATCTACTGAGAGACAAATCTAGAGGAAACTGACGTCCAGTCATGTGCTGGAGACAATCCTTTAGAGACAGGAGTTTTGGGTACAAAACAGGAATCGAGGTTTAGGGTAGGACGATAAATATTAAAGCTGAGAATAGTGAAGGATGCAAGTAGAAACATCACGTAACCAGAACGGGACAGCTACCCACCCCAGTTCTCTCGGTCTTTGCTCCATATGTGGTGCTTCATAACTGAAAGTCTCTGCCTCTTATTCACCCTCATATATGTCTGTCCGCCCCGCACCCTTCTCCCCTCTGGCAATCACCCATTTGTTCTCTAAGAGGTACAAACTTTCAGTTACAACATAAACAAGTCATGGGTATGAAATGTGCAGAGGGGAATATAGTCATTAATCATGTAGTGTCTTCGGGGGGTGACAATCAACAACCAGACTTATCACGATGATCATTTTGAAAAGCACAGAAATGTTGATACACTGTGTGTGTACCAGGAACTAACATGGTGTTGCAGGTCAATCATACTTCAAAAACAAATACGAAAACTTATAAAAAAGAGATCTACTTTGTGGTTACCAGAAGCAGCGTTGGGAGGGAGGGAGTTGAAGGTAGTCAAAGGGTACAAACTTCTAGTTATAAGACAAATATGAACTAGGGATGTAAGGTACAGCATGGCAAACATAATTCGCATTGTTGTATGTTATATATGAGGGCTTCCCTGGTGGCTCATTGGTGAAGAATCAGCCTGCCAATGCAGGAGATGCAACAGACACAAGTTCAGTCCCTGGGTCGGGAAGATCCCCTGGAGAAGGAAATGGCAACCCATCCAGTATTCCTGCCTGGAAAATCCCATGGACAGAGGAGCATGGTGGGCTACATTCCACTGGGTCACAAAGAGTCAGATACGACTTAGCAACCAAACAACAACAACAATGTTATACACAAAAGTGGTTAAAAGAGGAAATCCTGAGAGTTCTCATCACAAGGAAAAAAAATTTTTCTGTTGCTTGAATGTTGCATCTGTATGAGATTAAATGATGTTCGCTAAACTTACTGTGGTCATCATTTCATGATGTATGTGAGTCAAATCATTATGATCTACACCTTAAACTTACACAGTGCTGTATGTCTCAATAAAACTAGAAGAAAAATATTAATATCAATTACGAGCACTAAAAACTGTGTTTCACCATAGAAGACAGTAGTAAACAATTATGCAACTGATTTATTTCTTTTGTGTACATTAAGTTACAAGGATGCCAGATGAGATTGAATTGATACAATATCACAAGATATCATATTGTATCAATTATCAAGTGAGCCATAGATTAGCAAATTTTCTAAAGTGTTGGTAATGGTGGTAATCGCATGCTTTTGAAGATGCCAGAGTATTTGCTCAGAGATTGCAAAACTATAGGGCCTTACAGTTTGTTGACACTTTACTTATGTTATCTGACAGTCAGTGTGACCCACAGTCCCATCCATGATGGGGCTTCTTGCTTCCCTTTCATAACTCTGCAAGCTATGATTTTCACGCATGTAATCATCTGAGTGGGTTTCCCAGCTGGCTCAGTGGTCAAGAATCTGCCTGCAATGCAGGAGATACCAGTTCAGTCCCTGTGTCTGAAAGATCCCCTGGAGAAGGAAATGGCAACCCACTCCAGTATTCTTGCCCGGGAAGTCCCATGGACAGAGGAGTCTGGCAGGCTACAGTCCATGGGGTCACAAAGAGTCAGGCATGACTGAGTGACTAAACAACAATCATCTGAGCTATATGTATCCTTTTCTAGTGTTTGTCAGTAAGTGTCCAATAAAAGAAATAGAAAACACTCTAGGTATATTGAACAGGAGGAATTTCATCACGGAATTGATAATAAAGGCATTTGAAGAGCTGGAAAAACCAAAAAAAAAAAAAAAAGGACGAGGGAGGAAGAATACAAGGGTGCTCAATGATTGATGATTGCTTAGAAGACACTACCATCCTTAGAACTGGGAGGGAAAAAGAAAAATGATGTTGCCAGATCTCACGACCGTAGGTGAAGCTGAGGCTGCACCTAGAAGCAAGCTACCAGAGCAAGAAACCAGGAGCCCATACACGAGAGCGGCCACTGCTGCAGATGGTGCCATGGCTGGCTTGCTGTGGGTACCACACACACTGCTTCTACAACCAATGCAAGATATGATGTCAAAACTGGAAAAAAAATGACATCTTCCCTCTTTCCACCTTCAAACTCCCATCAGTGTCTTCCACCGGAAAAGCTCTCACAAAGGCAGTTGGCAAGAGAGTCTGTATATATAACTTGTCACCTTCAGTTGTAGCAACAGAGTGATGAGCAGGACAAACAACCCTGGAACTGAGCAAACAGAGACACCCTGTCAGGTACACTGCGATTGTAACCTGCAGAGTCTTCATCTGGTCTTCATCTGGTTTTTGGCCACTTGGAGGCCATTTGTGTCTCCTCAGAAGAGTTTGCATCTGATGGCTTGTTGCCCACATGTGATAAATAGATTTAATGAATAAGAGGATCCATTCTTGGCCCATTCATTCTCCATAGTTTCTTGCAATTCATAAACAACTTTATTCAGCCTGTTGCTGATGCCACAGGGTAACTGCTTTCCTCCCTAGACTAACACCTGTGTTTGCAGAGGGCTCAAACTCCCTTTTTTGGGAAGGACCTGTGATGGGGTGGTGACTTGCTGTCCCCAGGGGTCTCCTGCACCTGTTCAATGAGGGGCAAATACCTCAAGGATACGCCAGCTCACCTTACTGACAGTGGGAGGGACAGGAAGAGTCGTTAGCACCTGGCTCCATTCCTGCAAGGCAGCTCGCCCTCTGGAATTGCTTCCGGTAACATCTGTTCCCCAGGAAGAACAGATGTATTTGAACAATTCCCACCTTGATCTGTCAATCTTTTTTTAGATTTATTTTCCTGAAGTGCAGTTGATTTACAATATTGATTAGTTTCTGCTATAAAAGTGATTTAATTATATATGCACATTCTTTTTTATATTCTATGCTATTATGGCTTATCGCAAGGTACTGAATATGGTCCCCTGTGCTATACAGTAGGATCTTGTTATTTATCCATTCTATGTATAATCATTTGCACCTGCTAACCCCACACTCCCCTAGTCCTTCTCTTCTCCTCCCGCCTCTCCCCCTTGGCAACCATGAGTCTGTTCTCTATGCCTGTGAGTCTGTTTCTGCTTTGTAGATAAGTTCTTTTGTGTCATATTTTAGGTTTCACATGTAAGTGATATCATATGGTATTTATTTTTCTCTTTCTGATGTACTTCACTGAGTATGATTATCTCTAGGCCCATTTGTGTGGCTGCAAAGGGCATTATTTCATTCTTTTTATGGCTTAGTAGTATTCCATCCCACCTACTTTACCCATTGATCTATCGATGGACTTCTAGGTTGTTTCCATGTCTTGGCTATTCAAGCACAGTGCTGCTATGAACGTAGGGGCCTGTGCATCTTTTGAATTACAGTTTTGTCTGGGTATATGCCCAGGAGTGGGATTGCTGGATCACATAGCAACTCTATTTTTTAGTTTTTTGAGAAAACTTCATACTGTTTTCCGTAGTCTGTGCATGCTAAGTCGCTTCAGTCATCTCCTGCTCTTTGTGACCCTACGGATTGTAGCCCGCCAGGCTCCTCTGTCCATGGGATTCTCCAGGCAAGAACACTGGAGTGAGTTTCTGTACATTTCTCCAGAGGGTCTTCCCGACTCAGAGATTGAACCTGTGTCTCTTATGTCTCCGGCATTGGCAGGCGGGTTCTTTAGCACTAGCGCCACCTGGGAAGCCCAATTTCCTTAGCAGTTACACCAGTTTACATTCCCACCAACACTGTAGAGGAGTTCCCTTTTCTCCACACCCTCTCCAGCATTTTTTATCTGTAGACATTGACAGTCTTGACTCCTGCTGAAAAGAAACTTAGGGTGAAAGGGGAGTCCTTGATATCTAAGTGTCCTCTAGGAGTGGAAGAAAATTGCTGGAGTACCACCTGGAAATCTCATGGACTCATGACAGTTCCATAAGGAGAGAGCCCCAGATTCACTCAAATGTAGCCTGCGTGTTCATTGTGACATAGAGAGGGATTTATGTAATTTTCTCAGCCCTTGTTTCGCCATTGGATTTGTACAGGAATGTGCCAAGGCTCTGGAGTTGGCATGGGATATATGATGTAACTGGATGTTTAAGACTTTGCATACCTATTGGAAAATTTCTTCCCTAAATTGAGACCTTTGGCCCAAGTCATTGTTGAGTTTTTGTTGGTTAGTCGCTAAGTCGTGTCCAACTCTTTTGTGACCCTGTGAAGTGTAGACAAAAGTACTGGGGTGGGTTGCCATTTCCTTCTCCAGGGGATCTTTCCCATCCAGGGACTGAACAGGCATCTCCTGCATTGCAGGATGATTCTTTACCACTGAACCACATTGTTGAACAGAACTCTCCGAAAGAGATTTTATACTGATGTAAATAGAGTAACTCTGCATTCAAATGGGTATATCTTTCCTTTTCTCCTTTGCTTGTTGCTTTTCTTTTCACAGCTATTTGTAATGCCTCCTCTGACAGCCATTTGGCTTTTTGGCATTTCTTTTTTGGGGGGATGGTCTTGCTCCCTGTCTCCTGTACAATGTCATGAATCTCCGTCCATAGTTCATCAGGCATTCTGTCTATCAGATCTAGTCCCTTAAATCTATTTCTCACTTCCACTGTATAATCATAAGAGATTTGATTTAGGTCACACCTGAATGGTCTAGTGGTTTTCCCTACTTTCTTCAATTTAAGTCTGAATTTGGCAATAAGGAGTTCATGATCCAAGCCACAGTCAGCTCCTAGTCTTGTTTTTGCTGACTGTATAGAGCTTCTCCATCTTTGGCTGCAAAGAAGATAATCAATCTGATTTTGGTGTTGACCATCTGGTGATGTCCATGTGTAGAGTCTTCTCTTGCGTTGTTGGAAGAGGGTGTTTGCTATGACCAGTGCGTTCTCTTGGCAAAACTCTATTAGCCTTTGCCCTGCTTCATTCTGTACTCCAAGGCCAAATTTGCCTGTTACGCCAGGTGTTTCTTGACTTCCTACTTTTGCATTCCAGTCCCCTATAATGAAAAGGACATCTTTTTGGGGTGTTACTGTTGTAGCCACGCGTTCCGGGAAACAAACTTACTCAGAAGGACAATGCAGATAGTGGAGTGAGTTTATTACACTGGCGGGCCCAATGCAAAGTCTCCTCTTAGCCAAGGACCCCAAAGAGTTTTTGTGAAAACCTTACATACCTAAGTGTATGTGCCCACACCCACCTCCCCAAATTCTCTGAAACTAGTATGAACAAAGGAAAAGAGACATACCATCAAAGTTAATCTGTGATTCCTATGCCTTAAACCCTGATTCGTATGCCTTAAGCCTAGGTAGTTAACAGTGGACAATTATCAATAGGCCTGCGGCCGTACTTCAATAAGCATAATAGAATTTATGATTCTACTCAGTTACGCAGATAATTAGGGTATTCTTTTAGGGACGGAGAGTCTAGGTATGAGCCTTGGGGCTCTTCCATCTGGGGGGTCTGTTTTTCCAGTTGGTATGCCGTTTCCATAGATACTGGGCATACAGCTCAAAGTCCACAGTCCACCCAAGATGGAGTCCTGCTTTCAAGATGGAGCCTGTTCTATTTCCTCCTTTATTCCCCGCTCTTGATGCTCTTAACTCATAGTATGAGCATCACTCATAGGGATATATTGCACCCCGGCTCTCCGACCGCCAATTTGGGAGAATGACACCAACCTTTGGGTTACAAAGTTCATAATACATTGTAAAATGCAGGGTCCACAAAGCAGAACTATCAAGGCAACTGTAACAATGGTAAATATAGTTTTCCACCAATCACCCTTCACCCAAGATAGGACCAAAGTCCAGAAAGGAATGTCTTCATTTGACATTGCTTTTACCTGGTTTTTCATGTGATCTAAAGCAGCTGATACATTGCCAGATAAATCAGGAATATATACACAACATTTAACCTTAGTTATAGCACAGGTCCCTCCTTGAGCAGCTGTGAGCATGTCCAAAGCCATTCTGTTTTGAATTACCACTTTTCTCATTTGGATTTGTTCTTCATTTAAGGCTTGGATGGCTTTAGCACTATCTAGGAGGGCCTGTTTTATGAAATTCGTCAAGGCTTCTACTTTAATCATAATATCTGTTGTCCCTATAGAAGGTATGCATAAGGCAGCAATATACTCATACCACTGAAACACAGACCTTGTCCATCTAGCGTGTAAATAAGGTAGATATACCGGGGCTTGTTGTAGGTTAGGCTTCATGCTGCCATGGGCAAAAGCGAATCCCAGTGTGCAACAGCCTACCCAGCCAATTGGTAGCCAAGGCCAAAGGTTAGGCCCACAAAGCCATTGGGTTCCGTTGGGCGCCACCCAGCGGATTCCAGGCTTATATTTCCAATCAGAGCCTGGCCAATGGAGGGACTGGTTGGGGTGGTGTGTGACCTCGAATGTTCCTTTACATTGTTCGGGGGATAGGTACCCCCCATATTTTAGTTCCTTTGGGTCTAGTGGACAGTCACCAAACTCTACTCTTTGTTCTTTTTGTTCCCAGCATATAGTGGTGGGAGTAATTGATTGACCCTTTTCTGGGGTCATCGAGAAATATTCATCCCAGACTTGGTAGAATTGTTCAACATACCTAGAAGCCTGTCCTCCCTTGCTGGTCAGGGAGCTTTTTTCCCTTTTGTTCTTTAAATATGAGGTATAGGCTTTTGTCACTTCTATGAAACTGGTGTTTACATCGAATGTAACCCCATGACCCGAGTCTATTGACTGTAGGCCTGGCTTACACCAAGAGAGGAAGGAGAGATTATGATTGCAAGAGAAAGGAAAGTCTCTTTTTGTCGTTCCAGAAAAGAGCAGAGTGGTTTAAAATCTCCTTGGTGGAGCGGTGACACCCACCAAGGAAGTCCATCCATCACAGACAGAGGCATAGCCCCACATACCCAGCAGTTGGAGGTGTTGTGGAAGTCTGCGTAGGAATGTGCCCATGAGATGAAAACATTGCCCTGAGTTGAAACCTAAGTTAAATTCAAAATCACGTTGATGAGGCCAAGCAGCAGGAGTTGATTATGTGGCTTCATCCTGAAGGGGCTCGTCCAGGATCTTCTTTTCCTTCTTCCTCTTAAGGATGATCTTAATTTCTTGAGGGTCAGTGGTGTCCCTCTGCGCAGCCCACTCAGCGTTTTCTGGGTCTGTGTGGTATGTTCTCTTCATCCTCGTGTGGTGGATCCAGGGAGTGACACCTGCAACTTTAACTGCTGTAGGGGTGGCTAAAACAACAGTATATGGACCCTTCCAATGTGGGGTCAAGGAGTCATGTTTCCGGTTCTTGACTCACACCTGATCCCTGGGCACAAATTCGTGAATCTGTTCCCCAAGGGGGAACGGCACCCTTTCTTGTACAAACTTAGTTACCTGATTTATTACCTTACCCAGATGTTCCATCTGCTGTGAAATCTCATCTCCCCTTACCTGAGACAAATTTGTTGACACCTGTTTTATTGTGGGAGAAGACCTCCCATACACAATTTCTTATGGAGAATAGCCATAGGACCGTGGGGTCATCATGAGCCTGAGCAGAGCCGTCGGAAACAGGTCCACCCAGGAGCAGTCAGTCTCTATGATCCACTTGGAGAGTGTCTCTTTAAGTGTCCGGTTGGTTCCTTCCACCATCCCAGAACTCTGGGGCCTATATGCTGTATGTAATTTCCACTTGATGTTTAAAGTTTTGCTTACTCGTTGTACTAAATCAGCTACAAAAGCCGGGCCATTGTCCGATCCAATGTTGGTAGAAGATCCAAATCTGGGAACTATCTCCCTAAGCAGGCACCGGGCTACTTCTGATGCTCTTTCAGTCCGAGTAGGAAAACTTCTACCCATACCGAGAGCGTACATACCATGACCAGCAGGTAACGGTACTGTCGGTGAGGTTTCATTTCAGTGAAGTCCACTTCCAGGTGTTCAAAGGGGAGCGTGCCTTTTAGCTGAATCCCCGGAGATTTCTCTGTGCCGAGAGGAAGCCTTGACCTGCAGGCTGGTGCCATTGGCGTACAGGACCCAGTCTGGGTCCGGGATTGGCTGGTCTCTCAAGACAGGTCTGCTGGCATATTTCCTTCCAATCATGTGAGGGCCCACCTTCTCCCACAGGAAGGAGAGTGGCCAGATTCAGGGCCTGACAAGGCTCAGTAGTAACATGGGGGTTCTCACATAACAGTCCCTGGTATTGAGTAATCTGGGATGTTGACAGCCGTTTATGGGGGTCCCCTCATAGGAGAGTGTTGACCTTATGAGGGACTTTTACAATCAAATCTTGGCCCAAATTCAGCTTGGTTGCCTCCCGGATCAGTAAGGCAACTGCAGCAACTGCCCGTAAGCATCCTGACCACCCAGCGGCAACATTGTCCAGCCGTTTCAGGAGATAAGCCATGGGTCTGTCCCATGTCCCCATAGTCTGGGACAACACCCCCATAGCCACCTTGTCCTTTTCAGTCACGTAAAGAGTAAAACGGTTTAGCAAGGTCTGGCAGGCCCAAGGCAGGTGCCAATGTAATTGTACCGGGTTTGAGTTCTATTACCAGTGGGACTTGTTTTGCAAGCCTTGTGGGGGGGGGGGGGTGCGTTGTCTTCGGCCCAGACCTCAGAGAATTGTTGAGTTAACTCTCTCTCGCAACTGTTTAGCCCATCCAGTTTCCCTTCCGGGAGATCATACAACCTCCATTCATTTTGAGGGGTTACCGAGAGGAAGAATAAATAGGTGGTTCAGCCCACTAAAAGAGTGGGTCTTTCGTGGGGGGGAAGTCACTTGTGCCCCCAATTTAGACAGCTAGTCTCTTCGCAACAAAGGTTCTGGGCATTCGGGGATATATAAAAATTCATGAGTCGTTTGGTGTCCCCCCATCTGACATTTTTGGGGTAGGCTTGAGACACAAAGGCTGCCCAGCAGCCTCTGGATCTATTGGCATATAAAGTCTACAGGCCTTGCACAGTCTTCTGTAGAACTCAGAGGGTGATTCGCTTTCCCTTTGAATCACTTCAGAGGGTTTTGCCATACTCATAGGTTTTCGGGCCCCCCTCTTGAGACTTGGTAAAATAGCTGCCCGATATCTCTCCTGGTGGCCCCGCCCTTCCTCTGTGTTACAGTCCCAAATGGGCCTCTCATCGGGGATGATTAGTTCTGCCCACCGCTGCAGGTTTACAGTACCCTCAGGTGCCATTTCTCTTAACCATTTTCTGATCTCAATTAGGATCCTGTGTCTTTTCTCAGTGCTGAAAAGGGAGACTAGTAGCTGGATTATGTCATCCCATGTAGGGCAGTGGGTTAAAAAAATATTCTCCATTAGCCTAATCATGGCTTGTGGCTCCCCCGAGTACGGTGGAGTGTGTCTCTGCCAGTTTAATATATCCGAAGAGGAAAATGGCTGGTAATAATATAGGCTACAAGGGGCTGATGGTAGTCCTCACATGCATCCTGAACCAGAGGCTGTTGTAGCTCTCTGAGGGGCATCTATAGTGGGATTCTTTCCCCCTGTTCCCTGGTGGAGCACAGCCTCTAATTCCTGTGTTTTCTTCCCCCTTCCCATCAGTACTCATCAGGAGAGGTGGATACAGTCTAGGAGGTCCGGCTGAGGTGGAATTCTGGGGGCGTTGACCAAAGGTCTCCATTGCTGGGATCAGAGCCTGCCAAAATGGCGGCTCTACGATCTCCAGGAGAGCTGGCAGAGGCGCAGTGGCTGCTGCAGGAACTTCACCTGGCCCTGGATGGGGCATTAAGGCGGCCTCCGGTCCTGATGGAACACTGGGAGGCGGGCGCGTTATTATCCAGCATGGGGGAGGGGTCAGGTCATCCCCATCCAAATCCTGTAGAATTTCCTTTTTTATCATCAGTCAATTTTTGTGCCATTAATATTTTCCCCTTTCCTTTCTGGATACAGAACCTCGTCCAAGCAGGAGAGTCTTGAGCTAACCCTAGCTACGAGTCAATAGATGAATATTGATCCGGGTGTCCTGGCTCTCCTGTGACTACTGTATAGACTGCTTCCACTATTTTTAAGTTCATGGTGTTCTCTGGTGGCCATCCTACTCCCATAGGGGGCCATTCGACCTCACAGAGTATGTGGAGGCAGTTAGGCGTCATCTTCACCCCATAGTCTCCTCCAAACTCCTTCTTTAAATTTTTAATCATGCACTCCCATACAGTTGCCTTAGATTCACTTCCCCCCATCTTGCTTACCTTCTCGGACCTTCTTCTACTTCTCCTTTTCGTTCTGCCTACGAAGTTCTCATTACCCTATGTACTTCTGATATTTCCACTCAATGAAACACTTAAATTGCCATTCCGCCTCCTTCCTGATTGGGGTGAGAAGAGCCTTACCTGCCAGATCCCAGAGGGGGAAGGGGGATCAGAGTGTCTTCATCTGCCTGTCAGCACAGCCGAACCAGAACACCACGTGGTCCAAGACTGTTTCTCCCTTAACTTTTAAAGTCCATTCTGCCTTGGTGGGCTTGATCAGGTGCGGATAAAAACACAGATGGGTTAAATATCCCACGTCCCAGGCTGTCTCCGGAAAAGCCAATCGTACTCATGTATCCCCCTCCTTCTAGACTGACAATTCCAAGGGGGTCAAGAATTTCACAGCAGATGGGACACCTCCTCGGGGAGGGCAGAATACGAGCACACGAAGACCAAGTTTCTTCTCCTAACAATCCCCTGGCGATTGCTTGGTAATAATTTTCGCCAAGACTGCGTGGACACCAACCCCTAAATGACCTTCACAAATTTCCTTCCTAAGACCTAACATGCTCTTCGACCTGTGTACCAAGCAATCGCTGCCACCTGCCTATTCCAGGCTCCTGTGGGTCCCCGCTCCTTCTAGTCCCTCCCAGGGGGGTGATCAGGCCCCCTCTTCCACCCTGCTGGGTGGGTTCCTCCTCACCTGAGCACTCAGTCCCCCTGCTGCCGTCCACCACCTGCTAATCTGAAAGGTCCGGGCGTTGAGAAGCAGAATCCTTCCAGAAAGGGGAGGTGCCTTCCCACTTCTAGAAGATTCGATCCGCCAAGGCCTTGGAGTAGTCCCAAATGGGACTTGTCTCCTCAAAGTGAGGAGTTTCCCTGCCAACGCACCAAATTTTGTAGACACACGTTCCAGGAAACAAACTCACTCAGAAGGACAATGCAGATAGTGGAGTGTAGTTTATTACACTGGCAGACCCAATGCAGAGTCTCCTCTTAGCCAATGACTCCGACCAGTTTTTGTGAAAACCTTGTATACCCTAAGTGTATGTGCGCAAACCCACCTCCCCAAATTCTCCAAAACTAGTCTGAACAGAGGAAAAGAAAGATACAGTCAAAGTTACCCCGAGATTCGTATGCCTTAAACGTGTGATTCGTATGCCTTAAGTCTAGGTAGTTAACAGTGGACAATTATCAATAGGCCTGTGGTCATACACCAATAAGAATAATAGAATTTATGATTCTATTCAGTGACACAGATACTTAGGGTATTCCTTTAGGTGACGGAGAGTCTAGGTACAAGCCCTGGGGCTCTTCCATCCGGAGGGGTCTGGTTTTCCAGTTGGTATGTTGTTTCCATAGATACTGGGCATATAGCTCAAAGTCCACAGTCTGGCCCAAGAAGGAGTCCTGCTTTCAAGATGGAGCCTATTCTGTCTGTTTCCTCCTTCATTAGTTCTAGATAAAGAAAGTTGAGTGCCGAATAATTGATGCTTTTGAACTGTGGTGTTGGAGAAGACTCTTGAGAGTCCCTTGGACTGCAAGGAGATCCAACCAGTCCATCCTAAAGGAAATCAGTCCTGAATATTCATTGGAAGGACTGATGCTGAAGCTGAAAATCCAATACTTTGGCCACCTGATGCGAAGAGCTGACTCATTGGAGCAGACCCTGATGCTGGGAAAGATTGAAGGCAGGAGAAGGAGATGACAGAGGATGAGATGGTTGGATGGCATCACTGACTCAATGGACATGAGTTTGAGTAAACTCCGGGAGTTGGTGATGGACAGGGAGGCCTGGTGTACTGCGGTCCATGGGGTGGCAAAGAGTTGGACACGACTGAGCAACTGAACTGAAACTGAAATAGAGTAACATGTCAACAATAAGAGGATCCTGGTAAAGGTATACAGATGCTCTTCTGTTAATAGCATATTCATCATTGCAACATTTCTGTAAACTTGGAATTATTTCCAAACATGAAGTTAAAATTTTTATTCCCGAGGCAAAATGTATTGGGATGAAAACAACTTAGGCCTTCTTGAAAGAGGAGGCCTTAGACTGTTGAGAGAGTACCTGGTAGAGCTGGGCCCTGAGAGTACCCCATTGATGGGTGATGGTGTATGAGATCAGTTTACAAGCAGATGAAGAGTCCCCAGGCTCTGAGTTGTGTCCCACTGGTACCTGGACCAGATTCTCAGCATTTTGAAGCTCACAGTGAGTACAGTGCACACAATGAGAAACTGTTTTGGAGAATTCAGGAGCAAACCAGGCATTTCTGATATTTACCTACCTTCTTCCACTTACATAAGGACACAGAAAAGAGATGCATGAGAGGACCACACTTCAAGGTTAGAGTTGGTGAATAAGGTGAAGGAAGACATCTCTGATGCCCCAGTGGCCTTTTCTGTATCCTGGGCCTCCCTCTGCAACTCACAGCTTGTAGCAAGAAGTCTGAGATTCACTAGGTGTAGGAGGGTGGCTGGCAGGGGCTTGTGGGAGTAGTAGGTAGGGATACCTCAGCACACGTGTCTCCTTGATGAACCTTAGGGCATAAACCTTGTAGGGACAACCTTGCACAATGGCAAGGGTAGAAGTGAAAAACGGCTTTGAGGAGTTTACAAGGTAAAACATTTTGGTGTTTTGTGTACCAGCAGAGAAGTTTATAATTTTGGATAAAGACCCGACATATATATTTTTGATACTTCTTAAATATATGACATAAAATGTTATTATCAAGTGCCTGTCAATGAGCAGAGAGAGAACCTTCTTTGATTTTGTATATCCATGGATAATAAGGGCTTCCCTGACGGCTTAGCAGCTAAAGAATCCACCTGCAAAGCAAGAGACACAGGAGATGTGAGTTCACACCCTGGATCAGAGGGTCCCCTGGAGGAGGAAATGGCAACACACTCTAGTATTCTTGCCTGGGAAATCACATAGACAGAGGAGTCTGGTGGGCTAGAGTCCATGGGGTCAGAAAGCATCAGACACACGTGAGCATGAGCACCATCTGTCGGATCCAAGGATAATATCAATTATTGCTAAATGAGGCAATTTTATTCCTGCTTTTCTTTTTTCTTTAGATGTAAATTCTGAAAATTTGTGTCACGTGAATGTACAGATGTGAAAAGAATAAAATTGTGGTAGTGATGTCATTATTTTTTTTAATTTCTTTGAGCTATAGGTTAAATATGTCATTGTAATATATCACTCAAATGTTTTAACTTATTCTTTTTTAATTAATGGCTTCACTGGATCTCTGTTGTGGCTCATGGGCTTTCTCTAGTTGCCCCAGCCCAGGGGGCTACTTTCTAGTGGCGGCACACAGGCGTCTCATTGTGGTGGCTTCTCTCGTCTTGGAGCACAGGCTCTAGGGTGGGTGGGCTTCAGTAGTCGCCGTTCGCTGGCTTAGTTGCCCTGAGCATGCGGGATCTTAGATCCCGGATCAGGGATAGAACCCATGTCTCCTTAATTGGCAGGTGGATTCTTAACCACTGGACCACCAGGGAATTCTCTCACATTTATTCTTAATGATTTATCATCCAGGCTAAGTTGGGTCCTCCTTTGATTTTCTGAAGAATAAGGGTTTAGAAACCACCTTCTATAGAAAAAAATGTCTATACCACAAAATAAATTGCTGCGTGTGTGTGTGTGTGTAAAGTCTGGAGATTTGTATATCTGAGTCAATGGTCTGTACGAAGATTCTGATGGATGACAGTATGTCTTCTATCTTTGGTAAAATGTAGCAACAGTGACTGTGAAAGAGGAGGCAGGACACAAGAGTCAGTGTGACCACACATGTCTACGTGGTAGAAGAATGTGTGGATGTTATGATCTAGAAGTGACCTCTTAAGAGTTTTCATCCTCTTGGTATGTGTTGCTCAGTTAGAAGACCAAATCCATAGAGGAGCCCTGGAGTTTCAACCTCAAGCAGAAGGGACAAATGTGGCCAGAATGCACTGCTGAGAACAGGAATCCAGAGACCCTGCATGACTTGGGGTAGGTAAAAGCTGTCCCCATCCACCACCCTTAGTTACAAAATTCCACGTTTAGGACTTTAAAATCACACCAACAGTCACTTAGATGTGACCATAAAACAAGAAAATAAGCCATCTCATCTTAACTGGGAAAAATTCCCATGGAACCAGAGCCAAATTTTGAAGCACTCTTTGTTCACATTTAAGATAAATAAACATTCCTCATTGGCAGAATCAGGTAGACTCAATTAGATATTCGATTTGGGGACTAAGGTAAACTCACTTTGTTTCTCTTAGTACTTAACATTTTTCTCCTTTTCTTTTGTAAGTGTAATCGCTGATATTTACTGCCAGACACTGTGCTGGATATACTATTCTGTATTAATTCACTTACCCTAAGACAAATTATATTATGTCACCTTATTTTGTGTGCTCACTCAGTCGTGTCCGACTCTTTGTGATCCCATGGACTGTAGTCCACCAGGCACCTCTGTCCATGGGATTCTCCAGGCAAAAATATTAGAGTGGGTTGCCATTTCCTCCTCCAGGGGATCTTCCCAACCCAGGGGTCGAACCTGTGTCTCCTGAGTCTCCTGATTGCAGACAGATTCTCTACCACTTGAGCCACCTGGGACAGATCGGCAAATGGAGGCTGGGAGGGTGAGCACCTTGCTGGTGTTCCCACTAGTAGAAAGTGTCAGAGCTGGAACTTGAACCCCAAACCCAGGTAGCCTGGGGCCAAAGTCAGGACCCTCCCCTTAGCTGAGTAAGTGAGTACGTTCTAACTTTGAGAGATCCAAACAGTATTTTTAAAGAATCATTTGAAAATAGTTGATACCTTTTAATTTTTCAAAATTTCCTTTAGCAACAAAGTGTGTGCCTCTGTGATTCAGATCCCATTTATATCAGTGAGAAAAGTTTCATGATTTTTGTATTTAAATGTGTGCATAGCTCTGGTAGCTATGTATCAATATTTATGCTGCTACTATTGTTTATTTTGCTAATTATTGTCTTTTCCATGATGTTCTGTAATGGTAATGGTTGATTTATAGAAAATGAATCAATTTTTGTATGCTGTCCATATATTCAGCTAACTTCGTGAATTCTTATCAGTTCTAATAGCTTCCCCTGCTCCGCAGTGGATTCTCAGATTTACCTGGTTACTGATTAGCTATCTGTAAATAGTGTCTAGTTCATTGGCATTTTTTTTAATATGTGTTTTTCCCTTTGTTTGAAGAGAATATTTGTAATAGCATGATTTCCTCTTTTCTCCTCTTATTTATATGTAATTTATTTTTACCACGGTTTTGGGTTCACAGCAAAGTTGAGCTAAAAGTACGGGTGGTGGTGGTTTAGTCGCTAAGTCGTGTCCAACTCTTGCGACCCCATGGACAGTAGCCTGCCAGACTCCTCTGTCCATGGGATTCTCCAGGCAAGAATACTGAATTGGGTTGCCATTTCCTTCTCCAGGGAATCTTCCCGACCCAGGGATCTGACCCTGGTCTCCTGCATTGCAGGCAGATAGTTTACAGGCTAAGCTACAGAAAAGTCCTGAGTATTCCCTTATACCTCCTCCTCATAGGCATGGACAACCTCCCCCACTATCACCATCAACCAGAGTGGTCCATTTAATTGTTACTATATGGACACATCATCATCACCTGAAGTACATAGTTTATACTAGGGTTCACTCTTGGTGTTGTACATTTTATGCATTTTGTGCAATGTATAATGACAAGTTCCTACCATTATTTGGGACTTCCCTGGTGGCTCGGTGCTCAAGACTCCATCTGTCAGTGCAGGGGACACGAGTTTGATCCCTGGGTGGGGAAGATCCCCTGGAGAAGGAAATGGCAACTCACTCCAGAATTCTTGCCTGGGAAATCCCAAGGACAGAGGAGCCTGGCGGGCTACATACTGTCCATGGGGTTGCAAAAGAGTGGGACACGACTGAGCAACTAAATAACCACCACCTGCCATAATAGTATAGAAGTTTCACTGCCCTCTATGCTTTCCTCTTCATCCATCCTCTCCCAGCACCTGGCAACCACTGATGTTTTTAATGTCTCCATTGTTTTGACTTTTTCAGAATGTCTGCCACTGGATGCAGAGATTTGGGAGAGCCGTAAGGCCCTTAGAGATGCTGGAGTCACTCAAAGGAAGAAGCCTGGATCCCTGAATGATCCCCACGTGGTCAGGACGTGTCCTGGACAGGCCCCTGGGAGCAATCTGCTCCAGGTGATCACAATAATTATTTAGACTGTCCGTCAGGGAATAGTACGTCATCAGTGATATTCATTAGAAAAACTAACTCACAGGGAATATAAGGCAATTGACCTTTAATTCCACTTTATGATCATTTGCAAATTCTCCACAGATGGGGCACTCCATTGTTGCCCACTCCCTATGGGAATATTCTCACTGTCCCACCCTCAGAACTTCAGCTCATCTTGTAGCATCTCCCCTGTCCTGGCCAATCACAGAGGAATGAGAGGTAATAATGATATTAAAAAATCCATTATTTTTAAAACCACTGAGATAAAAAGTAAAAAGTAAAAAGATGGGGATATGTACGTGCTTTGGAGGTCAAGGAAGGAGATCAGAGACTCAGAAAAAACTAATGCCACCTAATCAAATAAACTGCCCACTTGGTCCTTTCTCTGAGCAGTATATTTTCCAAAAACACACAGTCCAACAACTGAATAATACTTGAAAAAATCGTTTTTAGTTGCATTTTTAACATGTAAGAATATGCAATGTGCAGCAATTCTTAAATCCTGTTTTACTCTCTCTTCAATTTTTCTTACTTCTTTAGCTTTTACCCAAATGACTTTCTCAATGAGAATAAAACTGTTTACACTTTCCCACATTTCTTTAGTGTCTGACTCAATAGAAGGCAGTCTAATTCACGTATTTGCTTCAGTCTTTACTCTATTGCAACATCACATGTATCACCTGTCAGGTAGACTCTGGGGAATTCCACTATACACTTGCTAGAGAATGAAACTGATACGAACAGGTAACATTACTGTATTATTTTTTATATTTATTTATTTGGCTACATCAGGTCTTAGTTGTCCCCAAAGGCATATTAGTGGGATATTAGTTCCCTGACCAGAGGTCAAACCCATATCCCTTGTATTGCAAGGCAGATTCTTAATCACTGGACCACAGGGAGGTTCCCTGCATTACTTTTAAAATAGTTTTGTCCTCTCAGATCCCCTGAAAGAGACTTTGAGTCCCCTCAAACATGCCTGGAATTGCTTTAATATGTAAATATATGTGTATAGAAGGCCAGAGAGGAGTCTTAGCTCAAAAGGTTAAACATATATAGGGGATTCCAGAAATAACATCAAAAATTTTAATTAACAAGTGAATAGAGAAAACCTCTTAATTACATGAATAGATTAAAGTTATGGATAAATTCTGGTGACCTTTCTTACTAAAACTGTAAGTAAGAAGAGAAACTAAAGAACCTCTTGATGAAGGTGAAGGTGAAGGAGGAGAGTGGAAAAGACGGCTTAAAACTAAACATTACAAAAATAAACCTCAGATTGTAGCATTTGGCCCCATCACTTCATGGCAAATAGAAGGGGAAAATGTGGAAGCAGTGACAGATTTTCTCTTCTTGGGCTCCAAAATCATTGTGGACAGTGACTGCAGCCATGAAATTAAAAGACGATTGCTTCTTGGAAGGAAAGGTATGACAAATCTAGACAGTGTGTTAAAAGAAAAAAACATTACTTTGCTGACAAAGTTCCGTATAATCAAGGCTATATACACGGTCTTTCCAGTAGTCACGTACGGTTGTGAGAGCTGGACCATAAAGAAGACAGAGCGCCAAAGAATTGATGCTTTCCAGCTGTGGTGCTGGAGAAGACTCTTGAGTCCCTGGAACAGCAAGGAGATCAAACCAGTCAATCCTAAAGGAAATCAACCCTGAATACTCACTGGAAATTCTGATGCTGAAGCTGAATCTCCAATCCTTTGGCTACCTGATGCAAAGAGCCGACTCACTGGAAAAGACTTTGATGCTGGGAAAGATTGAAGGCAAAAGGAGAAGAAGGTGACGGAGGATGAGATGGTTGGATGGCATCACCAATGCAGTGGACGTGAACTTGAGCAAACTCCAGGGGACGGTGGTGGACAGGGAAGCCTGGCATGCTGCAGTCCTTGGGGTCACGAAGAGTTGGACATGACTTGGTGACTGAACAGCAAAGTAAGAAGGGAAGAAAACTTTTGAACCAATAGAATCAGTTTTCAAAGTCAACAGCAAACATGACTTTAAAATGAGTGCTAAAGGTACTTCCATTAAAATCAGGGTAAAACAAAAATGACTGATGTATCCATTAGTAGTCAACACTGATTTGTAAGTTCTAAGTGTCACACTAAACTGAGAAAAAGAGGTTGAAAACCCATCCTGTGCCCAGCAGCTGTACCACAGATAAGTCTGTGCTGCCCAGATCTCCTAGCTGAAGTAGACTATCTGGTATATTAGAAGGCAACAAGAATATAGGAAGAAATAGAAGTGGAGTGTTGGAGTGGCTTAATTAGTGGTATTATTGTAAATGCTTGACATTAAGTTTTGGTTGCCAAGGCATCCATTTCAAAAACATCTGCTTATATGCAGAATCAAAAAAAAAATGATACAAATGGACTTATTTACAAAAGAGAAACAGGCTCACAGACTTAGAGAATGAATTTATGGTTACCAGGGAGGAAGGGCAGGGGGTAGGGCTAGATTAGGAGTTTGGGATTGACACATACACATTGCTATATTTAAAGCAGATAGCCAACAAAGACCTACTGTATAGCATAGGGAACTCTGCTCAGTACTCTGAACAATGCTCAATACTAAATGGGAAAAGGACTGGAAAAACAACAGACACACCAATATGGATAACTGAATCACTTTACTGTATACCTGAAACTAACACAACATTATTAATCAACTGTACTCCAATATAAAAACTTAAAATGAGAAAAGGAAATCATCATGAATAATACCAA
The DNA here is from genome assembly GCA_024291935.2 of Okapia johnstoni. Taxonomy (NCBI): domain Eukaryota; kingdom Metazoa; phylum Chordata; class Mammalia; order Artiodactyla; family Giraffidae; genus Okapia; species Okapia johnstoni. Next base: position 9,729,969 of record JAGTYA010000026.1, on the reverse strand, counting down.
AGATGAGATAAAAAATATTTGTTTGCAGACAACATGATTGCAGAAGACATACAGAGTACTACTAGAAATATTAAAGTAAAAAGGTGAGCTATGGTGTAAGTGGCTGGATGCATGCTCAATATAAAAGTACGACAGCTCTTATATGATGTATGACATACCCTTGAGAAATATACAGGAAAAAGATATCCCATTTACAAAAGCGACAAAATCATAAACTCCCTAAGAACAAATCCAGCAAGTGAGGTACGTACGTATCTTTGGAAACCAAAATATAAAAATGATCATCTTTCCAAAACTGACATGCAAATGTAAAGCACTTGAAACCTGAATCCCATTGGAGTTTTATATTTTTGAATTCATATGGAAGAAGACATGCCTGAAAATAACCAAGAGTGGGAAAAACACTGAATGGTCACTTGCTGTGTCAGATTTTAAAACTTACTAAAATGTTCACCTCAATCCAGGTTAGTGTTGGCACAGAAATGACAACCATGCTGTGAAACAAAATAACTCAAAAATGGATCCATACACCTAGTTGTTGTTTAGTCACTAAGTTGTGTCCAGCTCTTTTTTTTCTGGGCTGTAGCTGCCAGACTCCTCTGTCCATGGCATTTTCCAAGCAAGAACACTGGAGTGGGTTGCCATTTCCTTCTCCAGGGGATCTTCCCAGCCCAGGGATAGAATGTTGGTCTCCTGCTTTGCAGGCAGATTCTTTATTGCTGAGCCACCAGGGAAGACCCATACACCTAGGAAACTTAACATATAGCATAAACGATGTTATAATTCAGTAGTTTAAAGATTATTTATCTTTTGGTCACACGTTGCTGAAAACCATCTGGAAGAAAGAAAAGGAGACTTCTACCTCTTACTATATAAAAAGATTTTAACTGGAAACAGACTTACAGATACTGAAAACAAACTTATGGTTACCAAAGGGGAAATGTTGGGAAAAGGGATAAATCAGGAGCTTGGGATGAGCATGCACACAACATGATATATAAGATAGATAACCAGCAAGAACCTACTGTATAGTACAGGGAATTCTACTCAACATTCTGTGATAAACAGATGAGAAAAGAATCTGAAGAAGAATGGATATATGTATATGTATAACTGAATCACTTTGCTGTACACCTGAAACTAACATTGTAAATTAACTATTCTCCTGGTGGCTCAGTGGTACAGAATCTGCCTACAAAGCAGGAGAGTCAGGTTCGATCCCGGGATCAGGAAGATCCCCTGGAGAAGGAAATGGCAACCCACTCCAGTATTCTTGCCTGGGAAATCCCATGGACAGAGGAGTCTTGTGAGCTATAGTTCGTGGGGTTGTGAAATAGTCCTACATGACTTAGTGACTAAAACAACAACAATATAAAATAAATTTTTTTTAAAATAGGCAGAAGAATTGAATAGACATTATTCCAAAGAGGAAAGGCAGATGGCCAACAGGCACATGAAAAGGTGCTCCACATTGCTAATCATCACGGAAATGTAAATCAAAGCCACAACGAGATGTCGCCTTACACCTGTCCGAATGGTTATCATCAAAAAGAGCAAATCATAAATGTTAGTGAAGATACAGAGGAAAGCTTTATTGGTCAATACCTGTGTGTTAAGTAATGCTGGGATCAGAAAAACTCCTGTAAGATCTTATTGCAGTTCAGTTGAGTTCAGTCACTCAGTCGTGTCTGACTCTTTGCAACCCCATGGACTGCAGCACGCCAGGCTTCCCTGTCCTTCACCATCTCCCGGAGCTTACTCAAACTCATGTCTGTCGAGTCGGTGATGCCATCCAACCATTTCATCCTCTGTTGTACTCTTCTTTTCCTGCCTTCAATTTTTCCCAGCATCAGGGTCTTTTCCAGTGAGTCAGTTCTTCACATCAGGTGGCCAAAGATCTTATATGTTAAGCCTTAAACCCCCAAAGCAGCAGATCTACAATGAAAGGTATTTGGGGGAGAGGATGCTAAGGCTCTGAGGACATAAATACTAGGTGGCAATGGGGGTTAATGAGGACCAAATCCACAAAGAGCAAAAGACTTGCTGCTCTCTCTGTTACCAATACTGTTCACAAAGAAAGGTCTTTATGGTGAGCAGAGTACAACGTTAAGCAAAGCAAATAGTCTCAGGGATCCTACAGTGACTATGGGCTCAGCACTTCCATGATCCTGAGGTTATTTGCCCTCCTCCTCCATGTGCTTCTTCCAAAATTCATTAAACAATAAAATAAAAACCAACTATATGCAACCTGTTATGAAGGCCATAGCATTACTCCTTTCTTCTCAAGGGGAAAAGTGAGAGTGTAGCCTCTCAATCGTGTCCGACTCTTTGTGATCCTATCAACTGTACATAGCCGCCAGGCTCCTCTGTCCATGGGATTTTCCAGGCAAGAATACTGGAGTGGGTTGCCATTTCCTTCTCCAGGGGATCTTTAGGACCCAGGGATTGAACTCATGCCTCTGGCATTGAGGACAGGCTCTTTACCGTCTGAGCCGCGAGGAAATCCCAAGGGGAAAGATGGTGAAAATTTGCTATTTTCATCATTGGGGGTGGTACCTGTGTTTGCAGATGACTTGAACTCCCCTATTCGGGTGGGACCTGTGGTGGAGTTGTGACTTGCTCTCCCCAGGGTTCCCCTGCACCCATGGGGCTGACCTACAATGAGGGACATGTACCTCAAGGACACACCAGCTCCCCTTACTGACAATAGGAGGAGTGGGAAGAGTTATTAGCACCTGGTTCCATTCCTGCAAGGCAGCTAGCCCTCTGGAATTGCTTCAGGTGACATCTGTTCCCTAGGAAGAACAGACATATTTGAACAAAGCCCCTCCTTGGTCTGGCAGGCTTGATTCCTGCAGCAAAGGAGCTTAGGAGGGAAGGAGAATCCTTGACATTCAAATGTCTTTGAATGGTGGAAGAAATTCACTGGATTAGACCCTTGGAAATCTCATGGGCCTATGACAATTCCATAGGTGCAATGTCCCAGAGCTCATTGGAATGCAACCTGGATGTCTCTTGTTCAATGAGAGGGCTTTCGACCACTTTAGGGTTGTTCCTTGTAATTTAGTTAGTCCTTGATTTGCCGCTAGTTAAAACTGGACATGGAACAACAGACTGGTTCTAAACAGGAAAAGGAGTACGTCAAGGCTGCATATTGTCACCCTGCTTATTTAACTTATATGCAGGGTACATCATGAGAAACGCTGGGCTGGAGGAAGCGCAAGCTGGAATCAAGATTGCCGGGAGAAATATCAATAATCTCAGATATGCAGATGACACCACCCTTATGGCAGAAAGTGAACAAGAACTAAAGAGCCTCTTGATGAAAGTGAAAGAGGAGAGTGAGAAAGTTGGCTTAAAGCTCAACATTCAGAAACCTAAGATCATCGTACCCAGTCCCATCACTTCATGGCAAATAGATGGGGAAACAGTGGCTGACTTTATTATTCTGGGCTCCAAAACCAATACTGATGGTGATTGCAGCCATGAAATTAAAAGACGCTTACTCCTTGGAAGGAAAGTTATGACCAACCTAGACAGCATATTAAAAAGCAGAGACATTACTTTGCCAACAAAGGTCCGTCTAGTCAAGGCTGTGGTTTTTCCAGTGGTCATGTATGGATGTGAGAGCTGGACTATAAAGAAAGTTGAATGCTAAAGAATTGATGCTTTTGAACTGTGGTGTTGGAGAAGACTCTTGAGAGTCCCTTGGACTGCAAGGAGATCCAGCCAGTCCATCCTAAAGGAGATCAGTCCTGGGTGTTCATAGGAAGGACTGATGTTGAAGCTGAAACTCCAATACTTTGGCCACCTGATGCGAAGAGCTGACTCATTTGAAAAGACCCCGATGCTGGGAAAGATTGAAGGCGGGAGGAGAAGGGGATGACAGAGGATGAGATGGTTAGATGACATCACCGACTCGATGGACATAGGTTTGGGTGGACTCCAGGAGTTGGTGATGGACAGGGAGGCCTGGCATGTTGCGGTTCATGGGGTCGCAAAGAGTCGGACACAACTGAGCAACTGAAGTGAACTGAACTGATTTGCTGCTAGGTTCATGGATAATCTTGCCAGAGTTCTGGGATTGAGATGAAATAGTGGTTATAAGGGCTTCTGTGGTGGCTCAACAGTGAGGAATCCACCTACAATGCAGGAGACATGGGTTCAGTCCCTGAGTTGGGAAGATCCCCTGGAGGAAGGCATGGCAATCCACTCTAGTATTCTTGCCTGGAGAATCCCATGGCAGAGGAGCCTGGTGAGCTATAATCCACAGAGTCGCAAAGAGTTGGACATGACTGAAGCAACTGAACATGCAACTGAAGCGATCACACGCAGGTGATTATAAGCTGATTTGTAAGACTTTGCACATCTGTTGGAAAAGGTGTCTCCTAAGACAAGACCTTTGGTCTTAGTCTTTTTTGGAACATAATTCCCTCAAAGAGACTCTATACTCGAGCGAATGGAGTAACACATCAGCAAAGGGTGGATCTGGGTGAAGGAGTACAGGTGTTCTAACGGAAATATTATGGCACCTCTCCTGTAAGTTTGAAATTGGTGTCAAATACAAAGTTTAAAATGGTACTATTGAGGCAACATATGGACATACTTCTGCCTTCAGGGGGAAGAAGGGTAGGCCACCCAGGGAGAGTACGTGATATCACTGGGTTTTTGGATTATCTGTGGATGGGAGATGATATATGAGGTCAATGTGCAGCAGTGGTCCCCAGATGCTAGGTTGTGTCTGAAAAGGCACCTGAACTGGATCCCCAGCATTAGAAAATATACAAGTCAGATAATGCACCCAATGAGAAACTTACAGAAAATTCCAGAACAAACCAAGTATCTCTACTTTTCCCTTCTTTTCCCCATGTACAACACAGAAAAGAAATTCAGACATTTGAGACCACTGATTTATGACAACAGTTTGCAAGCAGGTGACGGAAACAACTTCTGATGCCCAGTGGCCTTTCCCATGTCACGTGCATCTGTCCGTAGCTCACAGCCGTGGCCCGAACTCTGAGCTGCTCTAGGTGTAGGAGGAGGGCGGGCAGGTGGTCTGTGGAAGTAGTAAGGAGTGGCTGCATCACTCACTCATTTCCCTGAGGAACCTCAGGGCATAAATCTCAAAGGCTCCACAATGCAGAAAAGCAAGGGAAGGAGAGATGGAATAAAAGGTCTTTGAGGAGTTTGTAAGACAAGGTGCACTGGTGATTTGGGGACCAGTAGAGATATTTACAGCCTTGGTGAAGACCAGACATTTATCTCAATTGTTGATACTTTTAAGAATATATATTTATTCAATTATTTGACTGTTCCAGGTCCTAGTTGCAGCAAGTGGGATCTAGTTCCTGACCAGGAATCGAAGCTGGGCCCCCTGCCTTGGGAACGTGGAGTCTTAGCCACTGGACCACCAGGGAAGTCCCTGTTGATACTTTTTAAATATATGATGTGAAATGTAATCGATAAGTGTATCTCAATAAGCTAAATGAGACCATTCTTACTTTATATTTGCATGGATGATGCCACTTACTGCTAAAACGGAGCAATTTCATTCATGTGTCTCATTTTTACAGATATGAATTCTCAAACTATTTGTCACGCGAGTATGCAGATATGACAGGAATGAGTTTATGGTAATGACATCACTTGATTCTTTGAATTTCTCTGGGGAATTGACTAAAAACGACAATGAACCGTCACTCAGGATTATTCTTAATGACTTATCAACCATGACTAAATTAGGTCCTCCTTTGATTTGGTTCAAAGCAAGTAACCAGAAATCACTTTCTATGGAAAACTTTTTAATTTAAATATTAATATTACTTGAAAATAATATTAGTATTGCTCTAAGTTATATCATAATATTATATATTATATTAATTTAATATTAATACAAAATATTAATATTACTCTAAATTATTCTTTTGGAGTCTAAAGATTGTTGCAGGGTCAGTGCTGTGTAAGATCTGATGGATGAACTGTACAGATTCTGTCTAACCATACAGCACACTCGTGTAAATGTATCTGTGAGTGTCCTGATCCGGAAGTGAAGTCCTAAATGTTCCCATCACCTGTCTAGGTATTAATCCACCTAGAGACTTAATCCTTAGACAATCCCTCGGATTTCAGCCTCAGCCAAAAGGACAGGGGCATGAGCCAAAATTGACAAGAACATCCTGCTAACTACATGAGCCTAAAGTCTCTGTGTGTCTTGGAATAAATAATATCTATCCCCACCCACCACACTCCTATACCCTTAGTTCCGAGAGTTAGTATTAAGGATATTTAAACCACAGTAACAGTCACTTGGACATGACCATGAAACAATAAATCAAGTGATCTCATCTTAACTGAGAAAAATCTCAGTGGAACCAGAGCCAAATTCAGAAGCACACTTTGTTTGCATTTAGGATAAATAAATATTCCTCACTGACAAAGTCAAGTAGGCTCACCTTGATATTGGACTTTGGAAATGTGGTTATTTATTTTGTTTGACTTAATATTTATAGTTTTTCCTTTTGTTACATGAGTTTAATGCCTGATATTTACTGCCAGGCATTGTGCTGTACATTTTCCCTGGATTAATGCATGTATCCTAAGACAAATCTTACGAGGCAGGCAGTATTATGTCACACCTATTTTACAGATGGGGAAATTGAGGCTATGAGGGTGAGCACCTTGCTGGTGTCCCCACAAGTAGAAAGTGCCAGAGCTGGACATGAAAGTTGAGCTCCTCCCACTGTTCAGTAAATGAATATATTCTAATTTCGAAAGATCCAAACAGCACTTCAGAATTCAAAACAGTGTAAAACCAACCAGTTAGGATTCTGCAGTGGGCTGGATTGAATTTGTAGAATTATTTGAGAATATTTGACTTCTTCACATGTTCTAATATTTCCTTCAGACATAAAATGTGTTCTTCTGAGGTTTTGGAGTTTTTTTTAACATACTTTTTTATATCTGTTAGTAAAGTTTCATGATCTTATCATGAAAGTTTTGCAAATTTTTATTTACGTAAGTTTCAATATATTTTCTGACAGATCACCACCACCAGACTCCCCTAATGAAAGTACCACTCTGTTACTTTACCATCCACACACCAACAATGCCTGAACTAGGCCTACTGGCTTCCAAACTGCGAGTCTAAGCAAGTTTCTTACTGTCTCCAAGTTATGTGATTCACCTGTAAGAATGGGAAGTGTAATAACTTAAAGATTTACAACAATGATCGAACATGATAAATTATATTTGCACATTGTCTAACCAAAAAACATTGCCACTCTTTTTATGACCACTAATACTTTTAGCCACAGAAGGTTTTGCTACCCAAAGAAACTCTATGGAAGACAGCAATGGTATGCTTCTGGTTATAATCAGCTCATTGTGATTTTTATGATTCAAATTTTTTGTTTTTAAAAATAATTTTATTTATTCTTGGCTATGCTAGGTCTTTGTTGTTGCATGGGCTTTTCTCTAGCTGCAGCAAGCGGGGGCTACTCTCTAGTTGCAGTTGGTGGGATTCTCATCGCAGTGGCTTCTCTTGTTGCAGAGCATGGGCTCTAGAGAGCACGGGCTTCCATAGCTATAACACATGGGCTTAGTAGTTGGGGGGATGGTCTTAGTCTTCACACTTTTTTCTCTTTGGATACTGAAAATCACCAATTTCTTTCACAGTTGTCACCAGGCTACTAATCTTTCTCCCTCAGTTGCCCAAAGGAAAACCTGGCACAGCAGGCATAATCTTACACTAAAGATGTACCCTAACTGAGCTAATGGCTTGTTCATATTCATTCATTTATTCAAGGAAGATGTGCTTATCCTCTTCTCTGTGCCAAGCACTGACCCCCAGGGGGGCCTTGCATCCATTAACCGATTATACATTTGTGAAACTACAACCTTGGTTTTTACTACAAAGGAGAGGTGTATGGTACCTGTGAATGGGATTTCGGCCAAGCCATTGTGACATTGTGGATGGCATCAAGCCCTGAATGAAGAAGGAAGGGCTGGGAGCCAGACTTTGCCACCTGCTGCATGTCCATGTGGGCAGGGCCAACAGAGCTCTCCAGGTACAAATAGCCCTGGGCTCCCCAGGCTCCTGAGTCCAGCTCCTGATTGCTTGTCATTCACCAAGGCTGAAAACTCAAGGCAAAATAAACCATGAGGCTGTCCGTGACTGCCTTGCTGGTTACTCTGGCCTTTTGCTACTACAAGGGTGAGTATCCTTTCTAATCTGCCCAGCACCAGCCTTGGAGAGAACCTTTCCCGTGGTATTTTCACTGGGTGAACTTATCTGGGGAGTGGGGGAGCAACATATCAGAATCCAAACCTCTTCCTCTACTTGACAGTGAGTCCCCCCCAAGCCCAGGCTCCATTTGATCAATTTCCAATATATTCTAGAACTCTTACCAAAAACTCATTGCAGGCAAATTTTAAAAGCTTTCTACCCAAAGTCTCACTCCTCGTCTGTGATCTGTGTTTCAGAAGCAGTGTGACATAGTAAGATTTGGATGTGAATCACAGTGCTTTAACCTTGAACAAAATGCTTACTCTCTCCAGACAATCCTCTTATCATTCCGGTTTTCAGGGTCCACCAAGAGTAGTTTATGACAATAAAGTGGGATTAAGTGTGTCAAGAGTCTAGATATTTAGTAGTTACCACTGTTCTTGTTCCTAGAGTTTCTTAGGTGACAGCTGAGTTGACAGCCTTTTTAACTGACAGATTCAGACTCAGAAAATGTTACAGCTGGAAGGGTTTTGGGGAGAGATTTTTACTTCAAGAAGAGTCAGTGTTCTCTGAATCTCTGAATATAAGATCTTCAAATGGGGTCTGCAAATAAGCAGCACTCAGTATATCTACAAATGCCATTTGTTTCCAAGGAGTCTTTCCACTAATGGTGGTAGAACTAGTGTGATCATTAGAGTCACAGACTGCATTTTTCTACAATTAATTCCAGCCATTTGTTCATCCATATTTTTGCTCTGCTTCATGCCCTCAATGTTGATGCAAGTCTCTTTGAGTGTTTCTCTTTTATCAAACTTTCTAAACATCCTTCTCTTTCCCTGTGTTGCCCTTTCAAATTCCGTGCATTGTTTGATATCTGACCAGGGGGCAGATCAGAGCCTTGACGGAATACATCCCAAGCTGCCAGGTGGGTGTCAAGACTTGGTGGGGATGGACAATCCAGACTAGGAAAAGGTGATTACTTCCGGCCTCAGCACCCTTCTGGTGGGGTCAGGAATGAGCACCCATTCCCACCTCTCACCTTCTCTAGGAATTCTGTACATCACTACAGAATACAAGCGTCAATCATCACTTTGTGTATAAGCTTCAAATGTGTTCAAATTGACTAGATATTTACTTTTTTTAGCTATATCTGCATCCAATAACAGAAACCTATGCTTTAATTTAGTCTCAAAATAGCATATAGTTTACATACTCTTCTCCAGGTTTATTCTTCCTCCCTTCTGTGATCTCTGGTAAGATCTAATTCTACCATTCACTTGAAAACTCAATTACTAAAATCTCCTCTTCCCCAGTATCCAAGACAAAATATGATGTCACTCAACTGATAGGCAAAACTTGTTTTTTTTTAAATCTAAGGAAAGTGAATTTCAGCAAAGCGAGGGAGCTTTGGAAAGTAGCGGGTGTACTTTAAAAAGGAAAAAACTGAACTCAGGGAAACTGATTTCTAGTCCTGGCTCAGCCACTTGCTCTGGGGTCTTGAGGAAGTCACAGCCTTAGGGTCCTGCACTGTCGTTGGCACAATTACAAGATGAGATTGTAAAACCCCTGGGGTTCCTGTCTAGTTCTATTCAGGGAACCATGGGGGAAAGTGACTTTCCCTACATCAATTGTATCTCTTTTCCTTCTGCTCCAGCCAATGCATTTGTCTGTCCAACATTTGCTGTGGATCTGACAGAGTTCTTAGTCGTTCCTGACAACATGTACAGGCTGTCACTTCGGAAGTACAATGCACCTCCAGAAGCTGTGGATGCCAAGATGGAAGTGAAGCAATGCGTGAATGATTTGTCAATCAAAAACAAATTAATCATTTCAAGAATACTGGTAACGTCTTTCTTCTTGCTGCGCAGAGGCTTCTGCTCAGCTGCACATGCCAGGAGCAGGGTCAGCGGGCTGCTCCAAAGGGGACAGCTGTCACTGCTCACTTCTAACCCTTGACTGCAGGCTGGATGGTGACATCCCACCTGCCGAGTTCCCCTAGGGGAGATTGCACAGGGCCTCTGGGCATGTTCCTCCTTCTGGGGTCACTTCCCTGGGTGCCAGGTGGTCCAGAGTGTCCTGAGGAGGACGTGTGCTGTCACGGCCACATCGTAAGGCTGAGAGCAGTAGGAGATTGTCCTCCTGTCCTCTCACTCCCGCCCCGATGCCGTAACCCTGTGTCCCCTTTGGACTGAACGTGTGGGGTTCCTGGGAGATCAGAGAAAAGAATGCCTGGGCTGCCCCTCCAAACTTCATCCTCCTCCTTCCTTTGGAAACCCGAGTCCTGCCCCTGATGACCACCTCACGGTTTATCTGCTTGTTTATGGAAAGGATTCTTTCCTGACTTGCGGGGTTTGTTGTGGTTGTACCAGGTCTATGTCATTGACCATACACTCTGGCTTCCTGCCTTGGGCCCTCCCACTTGCCTTTGGCTGGTTGAAATTTCATCGACCACGTAGTTGTGAATGAGAGTCTGTGTTAATGTGTCCTCTCCAGCAGCAAGAATGATCTCTCCTTTCTTTCTTTCTTTTTCTGTTGCAGGGGCAAATACTGTTGAATTGTACTGGCACAGATGTGAAAGATTTACTAACTCTTTCTTCTGTGTGATCCGCTGATCTCCCACAGAAAATGTAGAGGTTTCAACATCTTGCTCAATAAATGATTTGCCCTGCACTTCTCTACTTGTCCTGTTATTTTTCAACTGTTTCTGGCTTTGAGTAGGGGTGGTTTTCATCATGAAGTGACCACTGGGTGTCATCACTAGTAAATTTTAGAGGCCCACTATCCAGTTAGCCACAGAAACCCAAGGTGCAGAGCTCTCGAGAAGAAATATTTAGTTATGTATCAGTCTGCATTTCTCTACAGGTTTTCCACTCACGGTGCCACGATGAAGGGATGTTGCCCTTGTTTAGTCTCAGTCGTGTCTGACTCTTCTGCTACCTCACGGACTGTAGCCCGCAAGGCTTTTCTGCCCATGGGATTTCACAGGCAAGAATACTGGAATGCATTACCATTTCCTTCTCCAGGGGATCTTCCCAACCCAGGGATCAAACACGCATCACCTGCGTTGGCAGGCAGATTCTTTACCTCTGAGCCACCAGAGGATGAAGGGATACTTAAGGGTAAAAAGCAGTTAAACATTCCTGTTACTGGTCTTGATTTGAGGGATACCCACATCATATCTGGGGCTTCCCCAGTGGCTCAGGGGTAAAAAATCCACCTGCAATGCAGGAGATGAAGGAGATGCAAGTTTGATCCCTGGATCAGGAAGATCCTCTGGAGAAGGGCATGGCAACCCACTCCAGTATTCTTGCCTGGTGATCCCATGGACAGAGAGCCTGGAGGGCTACAGCTCATGGGGTCGCAAAGAGTCAGACACGACTGAAGCGACTGAGCATGCACAGCCTATCTGGCCAGTCATGTGACCTCCAACTAGCAGCGTCATTCATACTTTGTCCTCATAAGAACCATAAGCAAACTGCTTGGGTCCTTTTACCTTCACTGTGGTTTCAACCCTATGAATTGTCCAGTGCAATTTGTTCTCCATTTTCTTCTCAATTTTTAGTGAACACTCAGGGCTCAACCATTGATTAACGCCTTCTCACTCTGCACAATCACGTTGATCATCAGCATCTCTACCCTCACCAACATCTTGGGTCAATGCTTCTTCTCTCCAGTTCTCCCAAGAACTCCAGAAGCAAGCATCCAGCTGCCACCTGGACAACACCCTTCAAGCACTCCACAGTTACAGCTGAAGGAAAGTATAAAATTGAAAACACCATCTGCCCATAACCTATTCCTCTTCCAGGTGCCCTTACCTGCTCCCAGCTACTGGACCCACCATCTAGTGAAAACTGGCAGATACCATAGGCTTCTGGACCAGTTTCCAGTGGCTGCTGTAACACATGATCCTACACATGGTGACTTCAGTCAAATTATTTTCTCAAAGTTCAGAGGACAGAACCCCCAAATCTGTTATACTCTGCTGAAATCGTTGTGTCAGCAGGGCCATGCTCCCTCTGGAAGATCTAGGTAGAAATCTATCATGGTTGCTTCTAGCTTTGATGACTGATAGCATTCTTTGTTTTGTGCCCACATCATTCCAATCTCTGCCCTTTGGGATCACATTGCCAAATCTCCCTCTACCTCCTTCATATAAAACATGTGGGATTGCACTTAGAGGACCCCTGAGAATTCAGGTTAAATATCCCCATCTCAAAATCTGTAACTTTATCACATCTGTGAAGTCTTTTTTTTTTTTAACCTGGGAAGGATAACATTACAAATTTTACGGCGTAAGATGTGGATATCTTTGAGGAGCTTTGTCAGCTTGCTCATCTTGCCTCTGACATCTACAGATTCACTAAGTTCTGCCCCCTCCACAGTAAGGGCTTCTGAGCAGGCCCTCCTTTCCATCCCCACAGCCATCATCACAGTCCAGCCCTCATCTTCCCGGCTTGGACCAAAGTCTCTTAAATGGTCTCCTGGGCTCCGTGATAACCCTCCTGTGATACATCCTCTTCATTGATGCCAAAGTGAGCCTTCTAAAATTGGGATGTGAATCTGAGACCACTTCTGTAAATCTAAGATACTAGAGGGCACGTGTTTCCAAATGCTTCAAGTAACAGAACTTATTATTCATCCGACAACACTTTGAAATTACATGGAGTATATTTATACAATCTCTTAATTGAGAAATAGAAGATAGTGATTATCTACCATTATCGATGAATAACAATGTTTTTATAATAAGTGTATTTTTAATCACATCAGGAAAGGCATGCACTTAATTTAGTCCCTATTTTGTGAAACACATTACATATTCAGTCTGCACACAATGCTTCATGGACACAGGGGTTCATGGAGCTCTTGCAACACTCTGAGAAACACAGATTGAAATCATTGCTGGGAGGATCAAGGCCCACCGTAGACATTACACATATGGACTTCCACAACTCAGTCCCTGGGTGTCAATCCAAGAAACCCAACTAGTAGAATTCCAGAATGGGAGAGATCACAATGAGAAGGAAATCTCCAAAGAAATACTGTGAGAAAATTTCCTATAAATGAAGAATATGAAATTGAATAACCCACTCACTCCCCACAACCAAACACATTTTGTGACTTTCTGTGACTTTAACTTACTGCAAAGAAAGATGCTGCTTTCAGAAAGAAACACTAAGTCATACCCGAAGATGGAGAATAAAAATGGAATCAACTCAAGAGGGAAGGGGTAGATGTATACTGATAGCTTATTCATGTTGTTGTACAGCAGAAACTAACACAACATATAAAACAGTTATCCTCCAGTTAACAATAAACTGTAAAAAACGGAATCAACACAAGACTAGAAGATACAGAAGTAAAACTAAAAATTCAAAGACTCTGACCTACAGCTATCAGTTCAGTCGCTCAGTCGTGTCCAACTTTTTGTGACCCCATGGACTGCAGCACGCCAGGCCTCCTGGTCCATCACCAATTCCCAGAGGTTGCTCAAACTCATGTCCATCGAGTCGGTGATGCCATCCAACCATCTCATCCTCTGTCGTCCCCTTCTCATCCTGTCTTCAATCTTCCCCAGCATCAGGGTCTTTTCCAACAAGTCAGTTCTTCACATCAGGTGGCCAAAGTACTGGAGTTTCAGCCTCAGCATCAGTCCTTCCAACGAATATTCAGGACTGATTTCCTTTGGGATTGACTGGTTGGATCTCCTTGCAGTCCAAGGGACTCTCAAGAGTCTTCTCCAACACCACAGTCCAAAAATGTCAATTCTTTGGCGCTCAGCTTTCTTTATCTGAAGCTAAATATAAATATAATTCTACATGCAATCAACTATCATTTAAACATGAAAATAAAGATATTTCAGAAGTGCAAATCTTCAAAAGTTTTGTCTCCAATGAGCTTCTTGTCAAAAGGTATTAGAGGATGTGCGTTACAAAAAAAAGGAAGTAGATGAAAAAAGAAGTATGCACTGTTTAGTCACTAAGTCATGTCTGACCCTTTTGCAACCCCATGGACTGTAGCCCACCAGGCTCCTCTGTCCATGGGACTTTCCAGGCAAAAATACTGGAATGGTTTGCCATTACCTTCTCCAGGGTATCTTAAAGATCCAGGGACCAAACCCACATCTTCTGCATTGGAAGGCGTATTCTTTACCACTGAGCCACCAGGGAAGCCTGTAGAAAGAAGCATGCAATCCCGTATATACAGGAAATAACATGGATTTTTATATGTTAACCAGTAGAGAACAGAAAAAATATTGAGAACATGTCAATACCAGGAGACAATGAAAAAAGTGGTAGATGAGAATGAGAGTACGTGGTGAGGAGGGAATGGAAGGGGTCTAGTGTTGTTCCTGGGGAACTGTTTTTCTCTTTTTTTAAGTTTTAAATATTCTTTTTCTTTTCTTTTGCCCTGTTGTACGACTTGCAGAATCTTAGTTTCCTGACCAGGGATTGAACCAGTGCCAAAACAGTGAAAATGCCAATTCCTAACCACTGTACCACCAGGAAATTTGCTCTTTTGTTTTTTAAATTGAAGTATAATTGATTTACAATGTTGTGTTAGTTTCTGGTATACAGCAAAGTGATTCAATTATCTATCTATGTATATTCTTTTTCATATTGTTTTCCATTATAGTTTATTATAAGATATTGAATACAGTTCCCTGTGCTATACAGTGAGACCTTGTTGTTTACCTCTTTTATGCATCATAGTTTGTATCTGCTAATCCTAAACTCCTAATTCATTCCTCCCCCATCCTCTTCACCCCCTTTTCCCTTTGGTAACCACAAGTCTGCTTTCTGTATGAATCTGTTTCTGTTTTGTAAAGAAGTCTATTTGTATCGTTCATTAGATTCCACATAGAAGTGATGTCATATAATATTTGTCTTTCTCTGTCTGACTACCTCACATAGTATGATCATCTCTTGGTCCATCCATGTGGCTGTAATTGGCATTATATCATTCTTTCTTATGGCTCAGTAATATTCCTTTGTGTGTATATACCACGTCTCCTTTATCTATTTATCTGTGGGTGAACATTCAGGTTGCTTCCACGTCTTGGCTACTGTAAATAGTGCTGCTATGAACACTGGAGTGCATGTACTTTTCAAATTAGAGTTTTCTTCAGATATATGCTCAGGAGAGGGATCGCTGGATCATATGGCAACTCTGTTTTTAGTTTTTGAAGGAACGTCTGTACTGTTTCCATAGTGGCTGCACCAATTTACATTCCACCAACAGTATAGCAGAGTTCCCTTTATCCCACAACCTCTTCAGCATGTACTATTTGTAGACTTTTTGATGATAGCCATTCTGACCAGTGTGAAGTGGTGCCTCATTGTAGTTTTGATTTGTACTTCTTTCATAATAAGCAATATTGAGCATCTTTCCACTTGCCTATCGGCCATCTGTATGTCTTCTTTGGAAAGATATATATTTAGGTCTTCTGCCTATTTTCTGATTGGATTGCTTGTTTTTTGTGGGGTTTTTTGTTATTGAGTTGTATGTTTATATATTTTGGAAATTAAGCCCTTGTTGAATGCACCATTCACAAATATTTTCTCCCAGTCCATAGACTATCTTTTAATTTAGTTTATGGTTTCCTTTGCTGTGCAAAAAGCTTTTAAGTTTAATTAGGTCCCATTAGTTTTGTTGTTGTTGAGTCCCTGAGTTGTACCTGACCAACTCTTTTGCAACACTGTGGGCTGTAGCCCACCAGGCTCCTCTGTCCTTGGGATTTTCCCAGGCAAGAATATTGAAGTGGGCTGCCCTTCCCTCCTCCAGGGGATCTTCCTGGCCTGGAGATCGAACCTGCACCTCCCGCGTTGCAAGCGGATTCTTTACCTCCGAGCAGCCAGAGAAGCTCCGCCATTAGTTTACTTTGTTTTTATTCCTCTTGCTTTGGGAGATGACCTAAAAAGACATTGCTATGATTTATGTCAGAGATTGTTATGCCTGTGTTCTCATCTAGGAATTTCATGGTGTCATGTCTGTATTTAACCTTTAAGCCATTTTGAGTTTATTTTTCTGGATAGCGTAAGGGTATGCTCTAACTTCATCAATTTCCACACAGCTGTCCAGCTTCCCCAACACCACTTGCTGCAGAAATTGTCTCTTCTCCATCATATATTCTTCCCTCCTTTGTGGAAGATGAATTGATCGTAGGAGTGTGGCTTTTTTCCTGGGCTCTCTATTCTGTGAAAACTGTTTTTCAATATTTTATTTTTTGAACAATCCTCCTATATTGTCATTTTAAACAAAAATTCTGAAAAGTACAGGAAGGTGTAAGGCAAATGAAAAGAACAGCCTGGATAGAAGAAAGGGGGCTGAAAAAAATGGTTTGTAGCAAAGTCTGACCCCAAAAGTTGGTTATGATGCTTGAAATTATCTCTGGTCAACTTGGAATCTACGCTACACCAAACTTAGGAGAAACTGGATGTGTTCTGTTGAAAGAATTACTGAATTTCTTTAAAGAATTAATTATCATGAAGTGATAAGATATGAGTGAGAACTGGAGAAAAGTAGGAGGCATATCACTGAGAATGAGTGTCAGTTATAGAAATGAGCAACCTCTAGATATTCAAGGATGAACAAAGCTCCTAAGAGTTTGCATCCTCTGGGAAGAAAGACTTGCTTGGGGAGGTGGTGGCTGAGTCGGATCTTTTTTTTTTTTTTTTTTAGTTGGGGGCTAATTACTTTACAATATTGTAGTAGTTTTTGCCATACATTGACATGAATCAGCCATGGGTTCACATGTGCTCCCCCTCCTGAACCCTCCTCCCACCTCCCTCCCCATCCCATCCCTCTGGGTCATCCCAATGCTCCAGCCCTGAGCATCCGTCCCATGCATAGAACATGGCATGGTGTTCCGCTTCACATATGACAATATACATGTTTCAATGTTAAAAATATGGAACACTTCACGAATTTGCGTGTCATCCTTGCACAGGGGCCATGCTAATCTTCTCTGTATCGTTCCAATTTTAGTATATGTGCTGCCAAAGCGAGCACTGAGTCGGATCTTGAAAGACAAAGTGGATGAGGATAACAGAGGAGAAAGGAACCCTACCCCCACCCCCCCACCCCACCCCCAGGAGTGAGGACAAGCCTGGGCAAAGCCATGGATATGAAGCTGTACTGGAGGCTGTACTGGAATCTTGTGCTGGAGGCTACAGATGCCCATGCTCCTTCCAGCATCTGTCTGCCCTGGGGCTGCACTTACAGCCCCAGAGTAGGCAGCTACCTAGAGCTACTGATCCATCATCACAAGGACAAACAACTTAGATGTTTCCCTAGTCTTGAATTTCTCAACCATGGCTTTACTGACATTTGAGGCTGAAGAAGTCTTCTTTGAGTAGATCCCCTGGGCATTGCAGGTTGTCCAGCAGCATCCCTGGTCTCTACCCACTTGATGGGTAGCATCAAGCATACCACTCACCCGCTTCGGACACTCAAAACATCTCTAGACACTGACAAATGTCCACAGCGTTGAAGGAAGGAGCGTGGATACCGGCCACAGTAGAGAATCACTGTTCTAGCAGTGGAAATACTTCATACAAGTTCTTCCATATACCCTTCATAATGTCCCTAAGGACCAGAGGTTCACAACTGTGGATGTCAACAGTTAGCAACAGAAAGTGGCCATGAAGTGAGGGAAAGTTACCAACTGAATAGAGAAGAGAATGGCATAAATATTTAATTAGCCATGTAGCTGTCACATGGGTATGGGGATTAAAAGCTTAACCGCAGAGTTTTTGGAAATGTCAGTTGTGTAAAGGCAAGATTTTGGTGGATGAGCCAAAGAGAATTAGCTGGAGATGCCGATCCTGGCTCGGCTTCCAAATCCGGCTCACCACTCCAAGTCAGTGGATGGATCCAGGTTAGATTGGCTCAAGATAATGCTTACTTCTTGGAAACAGGGAGGTGACACAGTCCTCGGATGGCTTGGGTTCCAACTTCCTTCTCTCTTGACCAGTCCTCTCCTTATTTTGACTCCAAAGTCCTCATCCAGAGCATAAAGAAGATAGTGTTAGCACCAGGATGTCAGGCTAATGCCTGTTTTTAATGTTGGGTTTGATCCTTTAGTGGAGAGTCAAGTTTAAATAAGCTTCTCTTTCTAAATAGACTTAGTAGTAAAAGCAGTGAAGTGAAGTCTTTGTATCAATTCAAGATCTATCTCAAAAAAACACTGACAGTGATTAATTAAGCACCAACCATAGTTCCCGTCACACAAAGATCAGAGGTGCACTGGCCATGCCCTCAAGGAACAGAACAGGGAGGAAAGGGCCATGGATTCAGGTTCTGCAGAGATCAGAAGAGAGCTCACCACGGAGAGACAAAGGGACCTTGGAAGGCAGATCTCCATAGATTGAGGGGCCAGGAAGGGGCATGAAAACAGGCAGCTGTCCTCAATGTGGCATCAGGAATGAATAAGGATTTTCAACTCAGATGGACTGAGGCAAGAACATTGAGGGAGGAGGCCTCACAGGGAGCAAAGGGCTGGAGAAGAAAACTATCTGACCCCCACGGAGGTCAATCTGGAGTTTACACAGGGCAGTTGTGTAAGTCAAGGTCACAAGAATCCCTCTGACTTACTTCACTTAGTATGATGATCTCGAGGTCCATCCATGTTGCCACAAAGGGCATAATTGCATTCTTTGTAATGACTTTGCTTTGAGAACCCCATGAACACAATGAACAGGCAAAAAGATATGACCCCAGAAGATGAGCCCTCCAGGTCAGCAGGCATCCAATATGCTACTGAGGAAGAAAGGAGAAACAGCTCCATAAAGAAAGAAGAGGCTGGGCTAAAGTGGAAATGTCACTCAGTCTGGTGGTGAAAATAAAGTCCAATGCTGTAAAACAATGCATAGGACTGATGCTGAAGCCGAAGCTCCAATACTTTGGCCACCTGATGTGAAGAGCTGACTCACTGGGAAAAACTCTGATGCTGGGAAAGATGGAAGGCAAGAGGAGAAGGGGACAACAGAGGATGAAATCGTTGGATGGCATCATTGACTCCATGCACATGAGTTTGAGCAAACTCTGGGAGTTGGTGATAGACAGGGAGGCCTGGTGTGCTGCAGTCCATGGGGTCACAAATAGTAGGACACAACTGAGTGACTGAACTGAACAGAACTAACTGTGGAGAACAGTACGGAGATTCCTTAAAAAACTAAAAAGAGTTGCATTATCATCTAGCAATCTCATTCCAGACAAAACTGTAATTCATTCCTTCCAATGAATATCCAGTACTGATTTCCTTTGGGATGGACTGGTTGGATCTCCTTGCAGTCCAAGGGACTCTCAAGAGTCTTCTCCAACACCACAGTTCAAAAGCATCAATTCTTTGGCGCTCAGCTTTCTTTATAGTCCAGCTCTCACATCCATACATGACCACTGGGAAAACCATAGCCTGACTAGATGGACCTTTGTTGACAAAGTAATGTCTCTGCTTTTTAATATGCTGTCTAGGTTGGTCATAGCTTTTCTTCCAAGGAGTAAGCACCTTTTAATTTCACGGCTGCAGTCATCATCTGCAGTGATTTTGGAGCCCCCCAAAATAAAGTCTCTCTCACTGTTTCCTTTGTTTCCCCATCTATTTGCAAAGAAGTGATGAGACTGGATGCCATGATCTTAGTTTTCTGAATGTTGAGTTTTAAGCTAACTCTTTCACTCTCCTCTTTCACTTTCATCAAGAAGCTCTTTAGCTCTTCTTCGCTTTCTGCCATATGGGTGATGTCGTCTGCATATCTGAGGTTACTGATATTTCTCCGGCAATTTTGATTCCAGCTTCTCCACAGTGGCTACACTAATTTACATTCTCACCAACAGTGTAGGAATGTTCCCTTTTCTCCACACCCTCTCCAGCATTTGTTATTTACAGACTTCTCATGTTGACCATTCTGATCAGTGTGAGGCGGTACCTCATTGTAGTTTTGATCTGCATTTCTCTGATAATGATTAACAATGTTCAGCATCTTTTCATGTGCCTATTTGGCCAGTAGATTTCATCATCATCCTATTCATTGGGTTGTCGTCATGAAGATTAAAGGAGGCTTTCCACTAGTGACTTGTATCAAGCAAGTGCTATATAACTGTTTGGCATTCATGTTTCACAAAATTTTGAAAGCAAGTAGAAACAGATTGGTGCTGGCTATAGAAAAAATCAATAGGTCAACAGTATGTAGAGAGAGTATATGTGAGAGAAGTTATATATGTAAATTATATCTCATTAAAACTTTTCCAAGAACGAATCAAAAAAATATCAAGTGAACATGAATCAAGATAGAATGCTTTAGGGACTTCCCTGGTGTTAGTGTGCTTAGTCCATCAGTCACGTCCGACTCTTGCAACCCCAAAGACTGTATGTAGCCTGCCAGGCTCCTCTGTCCATGGGATTCTCCAGGCAAGAATACTGGAGTAGGTTACCATCTGGTGGTGGAGCCAGTGGCGAAGACTCTGTGTTCCCAATGCAGGCAGACCAGGTTTGATCCCTGGTCAGGGAAGTAGATCCCACATGCCCCAACTAAAGATCCTATGTGCCGCAACTAAGACCCGGTGCAGCCAAATGAAAAAGTAAAAAGGATTGTGGTTAATTAGTTGCTAAGTCTTATCCTACTCTTTTGTGACGCAATGGACTGTAGCCCACCAGGTTCCTTTGTTCCTGAGATTTCCCAGGCAAGAATACTAGGGTGGGTTGCCATGTCCTTCTCCAGGGAATCTTCCTGACCCAGGGATTGAACCTGAATGTCCTGCATTAGCAGGCAGGTTGTTTACCACTGAGCAACCAGGGAAATCCAATTAAAAAGGGTACAATACCTTATTTTCAAACTCATTGCCTTTCACCTCGAATCTGACCATAATGCTTCCTTGGGTATTTTAGAGAAGGTAAAGTTGAAGCAGAGAGTTCAGTAGTGTCTAAAGGTCCTAGTAGTCTTTCCAATTTTATCATAACGCATTTCTCAACTTTATAAAATTAATCACTAGCAGCTGACATGTAGGCAGTTCCTGCTCTGTGCCCAGTCCTATTCTAAGCACTTACATGTTGTAACACGCTAGGGCCTCACAACATTCCTAAGACTATCCCCATTGTGCACAGAGGCACAGCTGTGAAATCCCGACAGTGGGCTGAGGCCAAGGCGGAGGGGGGCATCCGGTCTAGGAAAGGCCTGATGACTTGAACAACAGACAACTCACTGATGACAAAAATGTCTCCAAAACCAGGGCCTCTCCTGAGGTTTCTGGCCTGGGTAAGTGCGTTTCCACCTTGTAAACATCCTTGTTTACTGACATGACAGGTGATATTTTAGTTCTCAAGACTTTTAGACTTTGGCATGATCTTAAGGAAGAAGAGACTAACCTCCAAAGAACATGCCCCGGGTTAATGTTCCCGCAGCCCTGGAGGTGAGATGTAAAACCAGTTTTACTGAAGGAATGAAAAGAAAGAAACAGGGGTGTTATCTTGTCCCCAGAATATTGTGGAGTTGATTCATCTGGGTCACTTACAATTAACAAAAAAAAACTTAATGATCATCTAAATTTCCAAACGTGGTGCAGTGGTAAAGAACCCACCTGCCACTGCAGGAGACATGGGATGCAGGTTTGATCCCTGGGTCAGGAAGGTCCCCTGGAGTAGGGTATGACAACCCACTCCAGTATTCTTGCCTGGAGAATCCCATGGACAGAGGAGCCTGGCGGGCTACAGTCCACAGGGTCACAAGAGTCAGACACAACTGAGCATAGAGCACACATACACAAACTTCAAAATAACTTTGGTACGCTTTTGGGCCAATGGATGAATCCCTGAGGGGGGACAAAATGGTTGTCACTAAATGTTGTTACTTACATTAAATATGCCATGGCCTCCAGTGACCAAAATATGAGTGTGAACATATCTCAGGTCTTCTATGAGCTCAAGACCAGACCAAATATGATACTCCCTTACCAAATGTTTTCTTCCCCCAAACACAAGGTAGTCAGGGAAAAAGTGTGTGTTAGTCGCTCAGTCATGTCTGACTCTTTGCGACCGTTTGGACTATAGCCCACCAGGCTCCTCAGTCCATAGGATTTCCCAGGCAAGAATACTAGAGTGAATTGCCATGCCCTCCTCCAGAGGATCTTCCTGACCCAAGAATTCGAATCCGCATCTCCTGTGTCTCCTGCAGTCAGGGTAAAATCTGTGAATAATTCACCTCTACACTGGGGTTTATCATAGTAGATGGCCAATAAATGTCACCCAAACACAGATACTGAAGGTCCCTCACTCCTCCAGTGTCAGGACTTAATTTGGGGACCTGAGTCAAAATCCCTTTGGGAAAGAGAACAAAATCAAGCCAACAACACAAGCATCCTGACCTTTTGATTTCTTCTATTTCTCCTTGTAAATGCTGGCTTGCAAAGGAGTCTTTTGCACAGCAAGCTGTTATTTGATTCACCTAAGAACGATCATCCTTTGCTACGGAGAACACACTTCTTTATTGTGGGCACCACACACATGATGTGGGATTTGTTTCAGAGTAATAAACCTCTGAGGGGGTCCAGGGTCCCTGCAGGTAACAGGCAGGTCCCAACAATTGGGTGATCAGGCGGAGTCTCCGTTAAGTCCTGGTCAGGGATACCATCTCCTATTTCACTACCAGTGTCCTTCACTTGCCTTTGGAAGGCAGATCACCAGCAATGGTCAACTGGGGGGGAATACATATATCAGAACATAGCCTTCTTCCTTATTTCTCACCTCTTGCCAAATCATTAGTGTTCTTGGCAATTTATGCTCCAGCTGAATGATGGAAAAGGATGAGTCCCAAATAATCCACAGCCTAAATAATACATTCATGGATAGTTAACTAATGACTCTTTTCTCTGACTCTCTAGTCCTTAAACCTAAGCTGACCTTGTTTCTTTTGTTCCTATTCCCTTTCTATCACCCCTATTTCAACTGGTGTGGGTTCTCTCTTATGAGGCTATCCTGTCGCCCCTGTGACACCAAGAGATACACTTTTCTTGCTTTCCTTGTACAATCTCCTTCTCAGGGCCCCTGTACTTTGCTGTTCCCTCTGCATAGAACACTCTTCCCAGAACTTCCCTTGGATATCATTGTCCATTCATCCAAGCTTAAAAGGCCTTCTTTCTACAGCTTGCCTGGACCTCCCTACAGGACACTGTCCTTAGTGGTTGTTTAGTCTTTCGAGCCATTGCTTTGTGATATCACTCATTCAGTTGAAGGTTTGTCTGTTGCCTGCACTGTAAGCACCACAAGGGCAAGGTCCAGGTCTAACTTATCCCTAAGAATGAATGTGTGACACATAGCAAAAGGCCCAGTCATAGTAGAAGCTCCTGGTATTGCTGAATGGTGAGTGGATGGATGGGTGGATGGATGGATGGATAGATGAATGGGTGGGTGGATGAATGGATAGATAAATGGATGGGTGGATGGATGGATAGATGAATGGGTGGGTGGGTGGATGAATGAACCTCCCACTAATCCGTGATACCCTGTTTTAAGCCCTGTGATAGGCTCTTTACATAGAGTCTCATCTTGACAAAACCAAGCATGGCATCATTTATGCACATTTTAGCAGTGAGGAAAAGGAAGCTCAGAATGACCAGGAGTTTGTCCAAGGACACTTCATGATCAGGTGTTGCATCCATGCTTCAAATCCACATCTGTATGAACCCAGATCCCATCGCCATTCCACCATTCAGCTTTGCCTCCCCTAAGCAATCAGCTTTTCTACTTCACAACATCCTTGGTGCCAGTGGAAGAAAAACCCTAAAAACCTAACAAAAAGTAGAGGAAAATTCATTCATAGATTTATAACAGAATAATTGATGAAACTGAGTGAACTAAGTGAGATAGTCTTTGATAAAATAAACTTCACAGAGGTGAGACATTTTTAATTTTTCAGTTCAGTTCAGTCTCTCAGCCATGTCCAACTCTTGGCGACCCCATGGACTGCAGCATGCCAGGCCTCCCTGTCCATCACCAACTCCCGCAGCTTGCTCAAACTCATGTCCAACCAGACGGTGATGCCATCCAACCATCTCATCCTCTGTTGTCCCCTTCTCCTCCCATCTTCAATCTTTCCCAGCATCAGGGTCTTTTCCAAAGAGTCAGTTTTTTGCATCAGTCCTTCCAATGAATATTCAGGACTGATTTCCTTTAGGATGGACTGATTTGATCTACTTGCAGATTTTTAGTTTTTTTTAATTTTTAACATTTCCCAAATTTAAAACACCTTACTGAAAAAAAAGCTTGTATAGGCAAGAGAACTCTGCCTCCCAGAGGAGGTATGTGGTAGCACACCCAGCTCTTGTGCTTGGGAAACCGGCAGAACAGACCCACAGCATATGCTATTTGCACTTCGAAGAAGAGGAGAGAAGAAACAAGAGGAGGAGGAAGGGGAGGAGGGGGAAGAAGAGATAACGATGATCACGATAATAATAAAAAACAAGGAGGACACCACAGGCACGCAATGCTATGCTTTGCTTTATTCAGAAAGCAGATTTGCGTTCATTTTACCTAAAGTCATATAGTGCAGCCATGAAACTGAAAGATGCTTGCTCCTTGGAAGAAAAATTATGACCAACCTAGACAGCATATTAAAAAGCAGAGACTACTTTGCCAACAAAGGTCTGTCAGGTCAAAGCTATGGTTTTTCCAGTGGTCATGTATGGATGTGAGAGTTGGACTATAAAGAAAGCTGAGCACCAAAGAATTGATGCTTTTGAACTGTGGTGTTGGAGAAGACTCTTGGGAGGACCTTGGACTGCAAGGAGATCCAACCAGTCCATCCCAAAGGAAATCAGCCCTGAATATTCATTGGAAGGACTGATGCTGAAGCTGAAACTCCAATACTTTGGCCACCTGATGCAAAGAACTGACTCATTTAAAAAGACCCTGATGTTGGGAAAGATAGAAGGCGAGAGGAGAAGGGAAAGAGAGAGGATGAGATGGTTAGATGGCATCACCGACTCAATGGACATGAGTTTGAGTAAACTCCGGGAGTTGGTGATGGACAGGGAGGCCTAGTGTGATGCAGTCCACGGGGTAGCAAAGAGTCGGACACGGCTGAGCAGCTCAACTGAACTGAACTGAAAGTCATATATCACAATGGCAGTTCCAAAATTGTTTGAGGTCCCAAAGACTCTGTCTCCTCAGTTTTCTACCAACAGAAAAACAGGCTGTCTGGGTTCTTATTGGTTCCTGCTGTTGTTTCCTGGTCCAATGCCAGGTTTATCCTGTGACTCATTTCCTTATTTGTGGGAAGGATTAGCGTGGTGATCTGGAGAATAAAAGGAGGCGTTGTGGGCACTCTAAAGTGAGTTCCTTCTTCTCTGACACATTAGACTGACTTGTCAGTAACAGCTGCCTCCAACATGAAGCTAGTGACGGTCCTCATGCTGGTCGCCCTCCCCCTGTGCTGCTATGCAGGTGAGTACTGACAGGGTGCACAGATGTGGGGCTAAGGTTGCTGTCTGCTTCTTTGTGCAAGAGCTCCCAATCCCCAAGCACCAGTACAGGACAGCCCTGCCCACCAGAGACCTAAACATCATCACTCCTTCCAGAACATCTGAAAGAAGGCCCTTTGTGGGCTTTGCCTCTGCCCTGGGGCTGCACGTACTGTCTCACGACACTCAGGGTGTCCCCCCCATCGTCACAGGTGCCGTGAAATCAGGATGAGACTAGTGACTGACTGTTAGAATTAAGCATTTCAGCAGGGCACGGAGAAGAGTTGCTCTGATGATTCCTGATTTTATACCAGATGGGTTTCCTGAAAGAGGCACTCTTGGAGTCTCCTTAAATATGAAAAGAAATAGGCAATCTGCCAGGAGGTAAAGCTCAGGCTGCGGTGGGTGACCCAGGGTCCTGCACCCAGCTGGGAGCCCCAACTCTTCTCAAGTTTTCACAGTTGATTTGAGCTCTTCTGGAATGCCCTTCCTCCCAGTCCCTCCCTGCTCAATGTTGGCTGAAGAGGGGTGTTCACACCTCCTTGGAGGTCTCCTTCCCCAGTGAAGATCCAGCTATAGAATAATGCCCTGGCAGCTAGGCTAGTCTTCGGTAATAAGTGACAGACAGAGTTTACTTTATTCAACTTACGAAGCTCTTTTCTTTTTTTTTTTTCATTTTTCTTTTTTTATTCTTGGTTGTACTAGGTCTTCGTTACTTTGCCCGGGCTTTCTCTAATTGTGGCGAGTGAGGGGCAATCTTCACTGGGGTGCGAGGGCTTCTCATTGCAATGGCTTCTCTTGTTGCAAAGCAAGGACCGTAGAGCGCGGGCACAGCAGCTGTAGCACACAGGGTTAGCTGCCTTAAGGCATGTGGAATCTTCCCCACCCAGGGATCGAACTCACGTCCCCCACATTGGCAGGCGGATTCTTATCCGCTGTGTCACCAAAGAAGTCCTACAGAGCTCTTCTAAATACCCCCACCTCATTTGTTCCTCAAGTACTTGCAGATGTGTTCAAGGTGACAGGCTCAAGGTCAACTAAATAAAAAATTACAGACCCAAGAATAAAAGCCAGTTCTCTCTAATCCAGTTCCAGAGCTCTTTCTCCTACCCAACTGAGGTCGTCACAACAGATCTCTTCACAAACAAGAATTTCATTTGTACATTATCTTTTTTGTTTGTTTGTTTCAGAAAATCATTAGCGTCAACAGAGCTAATGGACAATATTCTAGAACCAGTACATGTACAATCCCGGGAAATCTTACTTGTTACTTGGAATGATAATGGTGAAGCATCATATGACTCCGAACAAAGAAAGACCAGATAAAGTTTAATATGTTGCTCTGAGTCAGAGCGTCTCACTTCCTCAATGCCCTCCTTAGTCAAGGCTACATAAGGTTTGGCTTCTAGAGGCTAGCAAGAGGAAACACAGGTGTTTTAGGTCTTAGAGAAATCCCAGATCCCAAGTTTACTCTCGTAGAATTGAGAACTGAAGACCATTCACCACAATCTTTCTGAATAGACATCTCTACAGGGATGTACAAGAATGACAACCATCATGGTTCTGCTCCCCGAAGACGTTCATGCATCCAGAATGGAGCCCATATTTGCCTTCTTTCTTCCCAGGTACAGGTACTTCTGGCTGTTCCCTTCTTGACAACGTGATTGATAAGTTAATTGATCCCACTGTGTCCAAGGATGAATACAGAGCATATTTTAAAGGTTTCATAGAGACTGACGATGCTGAAAAGGCTGTAGATGAACTCAAGCAATGTTTTCTCCAGCAGTCAGATGAAACTCTGGCCAATTTCGAACAGATGATGGTAATTTCAGCTTCTTCCGATGTGCTTTTACAACCAAGGGACAGGGTCAAATAGACTCTACATTTGTTATTCATTACACCAAAGCAAGTAATGAATGTGCTTTATTTCCATTTATTTCAGTGTATGGTGAGTCTGATGACTTTGACATCAAGAAAGACACCCAAGGCTGCAGTGCTGAAATCTTTAGTGAATAATAAATTAAAAAGACAAAAGAGGAAAAAGCGAAGGGTCTACCTAACCCTCATTTCCCCAGTAGGCACAGAGGCACACACGCACACACGTAACGATCGGTGAAATAAACCAGTCACAAAAAGACAAAGGTAGCCTAACTCTTATACCAGGTTTCAGGAGTAGCCAATCTCATAGAAACACAGGGTGGAATAGTGGTTTTCAGAAGTTGGATAGTGAGGAAAAATGGGAGCTATTTAACAGGTATTTAGTTTCATTTTTGCAACCTGAGGACAGTCTGGAGATTGGTCACACTGACTGCAGAGTGAATATGGTGTTAGGTATATTTGAAATGGTGAAAATGGTAAATTACATAATTTACTACGTAATTTAAATTACATCATTTACTATGATCCTTACAATGAAGGACGCTAGGCTTTTTTTCTTGAAAACCCTAGCTCAGATGGATCTTTCTGAGTCACAGCCTCGAGATTTTGCAGGCTACAAAGTCGAAGATAAAGGTCCAGGCTATTTTCTATATTTCTGACAGAAAGTCTGCACAGGAATTCAAAAATGTCTCGGGTCCATGTATTGGAGCTGAGATTGTCACGATTCTATGGAGAGCTGATAATATACGTAGCATCGTTATAGATAAGTTATTACAACAAGAAATGTGCAGAAAAGAACTTACCCAAGTGATCTCTGGTGGAGAAAAGATCTGGAAGCACCAGCACTTCTTTGGCATTAATAAATGTCTCCTGAATGATAGGATAAATGGGATCATTCTGATTTAACTTCCAGCACTAATTCTCTTGGATGTCAGATGTGGATGAATGCATTCAAGATAACAATGAGAAGAAATGTTTATTGTGCAAGATTTTATTTTGCAAGAGGGAGCTGAAAATCTAACTGATGTTTTTTTTTGTCTTTCAGCAAATCATGTACAACAGTATATACTGTAAACTATTCTAACTTTCTGCAAGAACTTTGGCTCAGAAATGTCAACTGGCGATGAGTATATACCACAAGTTGTCTGTCTTTTTGTCTTTTAATCTACACACTGCAAGATAATTGTTGAAACCTCAAATACATTTTCATTTCAATAAAGTATCTGCATATCTGAAGTTCTTTTTTGTTATCTGATTCAAACGGAGACTTTAGTGAGCTTCACATATAACACACACACACAATTAATTCATTAAATAACTCATGGGTGAAGAATGGAGATATTTGAAAGGCACTTTATCCCTTACCTTTTCTAGCCCAACATTAATTGTCTCTCTGGAAAAGTGGTTTTCCTCCCCTCCTCATCCCCATCTCCCCAGGAACTAGAGGGGAGTTTCCGGTGGTTGGGTCATACCCAAGTTCCCTGACCTGTGTCACATTCTGAGCCCTGCTGGCCATGGAGGCACCTTTCTCAGCTCTGTCTCTGCCCCAAGTATGCAGGGCTGGGAACAGGGCCAGTGAGAGAGGTGACTCAAGCAAAGCCAGAGTGAATCCTGTCTTGATTTTAAAATCTGATATATGGCACTAATCTTAACTTTTAACATTAGTTTACAAAAATATTATTTACCCTAATTCCTGAGATGTTTGAGTGAGTGTAAGTCTCTCAGTCCTGACCAACTCTTTGCAACCCCATGGACTGTAGCCCATCAGGCTCCTCTGCCTGTGGAATCCTCTAGACAAGAATACTAGAGTGGGTAGCCAGTCTGTCCTCCAGGGGAATCTTCCTGACCCAGGGGTCCAACTCGGGTCTCCTGCATTACAAGCAGATTCTTTACTGTCTGAGCCACCAGATGTTTGATGCCCCCTAATAGAACTGTATGACTATCCCAAGGTGTGTCCCTCGGATGGCAGTATAACTTGTCCCCTCAATCACACAACGACCTATGAAGTCAGGAAGACCAGGGGAAAATGTGCACTACGTTGGAGCAAAGCCAAACAAGAAATTTTAAAAATCGAACCTTAGCTCCTGTTACTTCTACCAGTCCCCACAATCCTCTCACCAAAGATAAATTAGTGCCCCTCTGCTCACACCTCCCAGCGTCCCTTTTCCTTCCTGGGCCATCCCTTCCACCAGGAAGACCTCTGGCCCTTTCTTGGGACAATTCAGCTCCCCGAAGTTTTGACTCTTCCCTCCTGTATAATGTGTACAGGAAAGAGGCACAAGAGGAGGGGTCCTGCGATGAGGAGCCATTCTTTGGTCAGACTGGTCTCAGCTTTGAAGGGAGGTGGTCTCAGGATTGCATGCAAGGGCAGCTCCCAGCTGCAAGCAAGTCCCTCCCGAGCCCCAGTCTCAGCACTCGGACAGCTTTGGCCTCCATCTGCCCCAGGACATCATAGAGCTGTCCCAGCGGAGTGAGGGTACCCATTCAACACAGTCACGTGTTTGCCAGGCACACCACTCGGCCAAGGATATAACCAAAGAATGTCTACTGGAGGGGCTAATGCCTGCAAAGACATGCAGAGCCCAAGAGGATGACGGAGGACCTTGCTGACAACACCAGCAACTGCCAGATGTCCAGCAGTGGAATAAACACCGAAGATTGGAGCAAACAGAAGCAACTTTCTGGAATGTCCATGTCAGCACGTCACTCAACCGACTTTGGCCACAGCAAAAGACACAGTATGCTTTCTGACCACTGTGGAATCAAACTGAAAACTGAGAACAGAATGATCATAGGAAAACCTCTAATCACTTGGTTAAAAGAAACACACAAGCACACACACTCCTTTAAAAATCAGTGAATCATCAAATACTCCCTAAATATTTTTTTTAAAGTGTCTGTCCCCAGTGCTGACCTGTCATCCTATGGTGGAAAAGGGTGATCTTGTGCAAATTGCAGTCTTCATTACCTAACATGTAGCCTCAGCACTGAGGGGGTGAGGAACCGAGAGCAGGTGGTAGGTACACAAGAGCTAAACTCCTACAAAAAGTGCTCTGGTAACACACTCTGGTGGAAACAGGAATCCTAGAGACCAGTGAGGAGGCTGGAATCATGAGTGTTATGTTTGAGATTTATGGCAAGGTAAACATGCAGAAAGCACCTCGTGGAACTGTTTCTCCTATTTTTCCTTTTACCTACACTCTGTAGGACTCTTACTGTCTAGAGTTAGAGACAGGACAGTAACACCTGTCCAGGCAGAAATGCATCATTCTTGCTCTGCTTCTAACACTTGTCTTGGACTTAAGCAAATAGTGCATCTCCTGGAAGTTAACACTCAAGTTAAACCACTTCTCACAAAATGCATGAGCAGCATGGAAAATATCTGAAATAGATAGATAGATACAGATCTGAATCACTTTTCTGTACACCTGAAACAAACACAACATTATAAATCAACTATATTTCAGTAAAAAAAAAAAAAATCCACAAACTGGATGGCAATTGCCTGGGAAAGGTAGGAAAAATAAATGTGCTTTATGAGTTTCTGACTAAAAGGGCTCAGTGAGGACTCAGATCGATGGAAAAGACTCACGTCTGAATAAATCCTAGTTCCCATGAATAAATTTCAGAAATTCAGGGTTGAAAAGAAAAACCTACATGTTTCCCACAAAATAAGTAGAACTCACATGAGAATTTTCAACAGCAACCTGAAAAGAGAATGGAAACAGAAAGTTGATTGTGTGCATATGTGTGCTCAGTTGCTCATTCGTGTCTGACTTGAGACCCATGGAGTGTAGCCCTCCAGGCTCCTCTGTCCATGGGATTTTCCAGGCAAGAATACTGGAGCAGGTTGCCATTTCCCTTTCCAGGGGATCTTCCAGACCCAAGGATTAAACACACATCTCCTGTGTCTCCTGCATTGATAGGCAGATTCTTTACCACTGAGCCACCTAGGAAGCCCGAAAAGTTGATTACTCCCTGCCTAAGGCTGAAGGGGTCGTTGGAATGGGGAATGACTGCTGTCTGGAGGGTTCTTTTTTGGAGGGTGATGAAAATGTTCTGCAATGGACTGTGGGGATGATTGCACAACTCTGAACATATTAAAAACCACTGAAGGGTACACTTCAAATGCATGCATTCTACGATGTGTGAGTTACATCTCAACAAAGCTGTTGAAAAAATAATGTGCTTTTGTTAACGGGTCTTCCTGAGGGTGACGGGATTAGAAATAAAACATAGGGACTTTCATGGTCCTGTGGTTAAGACTCCAATCTTTTAATGCAGGGGGTGTGAGTTCCATCCCTGGTCGGGGAACTAGGATCTCTCATGCTGCAGTGGCATGGTCAAAAAAATTTTTAACACAACAATAATTTTTAAAGTTATGTTTCTAAAAGGGAATAAAGAAATTAAATATAGTGTTTGTCTACCAGGACCAACAATTTACAAAATAGTTTATGCTTTTTCGTTGTTGCTCAGTCACTCAGTCATGTCCAACTCTGCGACCCCATGGACCGCAGTGCATCAGGCTTCTCTGTCCATCACCATCTCCCGGAGCTTGCTCAAATTCATGTCCATTGAGTTGGTGATTCCATCCAATCATCTCATCCTTTGTCGTCCCCTTCTCCTCCTGCCCTCAATCTTGCCCAGCATCAGGGTCTTTTCCAATGAGTCATTTCTTTGCATCACATGGCCTAAGTATTGGAGCTTCAGCCTCAGCATCAGTACCTCCAATGAATATTCAGAACTGATTTCCTTTAGGATGGACTGGTTGGATCTCCTTGCAGTCCAAGGGACTCTCAAGAGTCCTCTCCAACACCACAGTTCAAAAGCATCGATTCTTTGGTGCTCAGCCTTCTTTATGGTCCAGCTCTCACATCCATACATGACCACTAGAAAAACCATAGCTTTGACTATCAACAATTTACAAAATAGTTTATGCTCTAGACAGTAAGGATATTAAAAACAGGCATCAGAGAGCTATTTACCAAGCCATTCTCCTCTGTAGCCAGGACACATGACTGATCTTCTTTCCCCCGGATGGCGCTATGTCACCGAGTTCAGGCCAGTGGAATGTGGGGCTCATGAGAAACATCTCCTCCAGGCCTGTCCCAGAAAGCTCCCCTCCTTAGTCCCTCATCTGCCACTGAACACCAAGATCCAGGAGAGTCCTAAGGCTCTAGAAGATGCTTCAGTGGTAAAGCCTGGGTGCCTGAATGAATGTATGAGATCGGGGCAGTTTCAAGGACAGGGTACTGGGAGTGGTCTGCTCCAGGGCAAAGGAACATTGAACAGGTATTGAAACCTATACCTATATCTCTTCAGGAAGGTGTACTTTATGTGATTTAGAAAAGTAGATTCCAGGGTAGCTTCACTTCTACCCATCACTTTCAAATGCTCCACAGGCACAGTATCTCTGTATGCCCACACCCAGGGCAAATACTCCCACTGCCCAATCTCAGCACCCACTGGGTTCTGAGGAGCATCCATTTGTCTGTTAGTGTCCAGTCAAGAAATAGAAAACCTTCTAGGTATATTGAACAGAGCAAATTTCATACAGAAGTTGATAATGAAGGTGAAAGGCTGGAATAGCAATACGGGAGCATAAAAGATGCACAAGGATTGATCATTACTGAAGATAATACTGCCTCTTGAACTGGAGTTGAAAACTAAAAGGTCTTGCCCATCCCATGGGTGCAGGTGTTGTTGAAACCAAGCTACCTGAGCAAGAACCAAAGGGCCAAGGACCAAGACATGAAGCCATCACTGTAAACACTGCCACGGCTGGGCTGCTGGTCTACTCTACCCACTGCTGCCACAACCGCTGCAAGAGGTGACGTCAGAAGCTCAGAACACATGACTCCTGCCCTCTGCCCCCTTCCGATCTTCATCAGTGCCCTTCACTGGAGAGCTTAGAGAGAAGGCGGCTGGCAAGACAGCCTGGGATGTGTCATACACAGGTCTTCAGTTCCAGCAGATGAGAGGTGGATAGGAAAAAGGAACTCTGCAACTAAATAAATAGAGACCCTACCAGGCACACAGTGATTGCAATCTACAGAGTCTTGGTCTTATCTTTGATACAGTGATGGTGAACATCTGACCAAAACAGAATTAACAGCTTGTAAGTTTTTGCCCACGACATGACAAAAAGACTTAATTAGCATAGTAAGTGTATCAACTAACCAACACATATGCTTAAGATTCCTGTAAAATCCTTTTTAAAATTTTTAATTATTTATTCATTTAGTTTCCTTTGCAATGGTTTTCGCTGCTGCACACAGGCTTGCTCTAGTTGTGGTGAGCGGGGCTACTCTTCATTGTGGTGTGTGGCCTTCTCATTGCAGCGGCTCCTCTTGTTGCAGAGCGCAGGCTCTAGGGCACTCGGGCTTTGGTAGTTGCAGTACTCGGGCTCAGCGGTTGTGGCACATGGGCTCAATTGCCCCACGCGTGTGGGATCTTCCTGGACCAGGGACTGAACTTGTGTCCCCTGCATTCGCAGGCAGATTATTATCCATTGAGCCACCAGGGAAGCCCCTGTAAGATCTTATGTCTTTTGTCTTACACCCAAAAAGTAGACCTGGAGAAAGAAATGGCAACCCACTCCAGTACTCGTGCCTGGAAAATCCCATGGACGGAGGAGCCTGGTAGGCTACGGTTCATGGGGTCTCGAAGAGTCGGACACAACTGAGCGACTTCACTTTTACTTTTCTCTTTCATGCATTGGAGAAAGAAATGGCAACCCACTCCAGCATTCTTGCCTGGAGAATCCCAGGGACAGAGGAGCCTGGTGGGCTGCCGTCTATGGGGTCGCACAGAGTTGGACAAAACTGAAGCTACTTAGCAGCAGCAGCAGCAGCAAAAAGTAGCAAATTTACAGTGAGAAGGATTTGGGGAAAGAAGCAAAGTTTGCATGTATGTAAGTGTTAGATGATAATGGAGATGAATGAGGGCCAAAAAACAAGAAACAAAAAACTTTCATTGTCCCCTACACTACAAAAGACTGCTGGGAACAGAAAGTCCTTCCTGTGATCAAGGTCAACAGCCTTGGGGATCCTACAGTGACTGTGGTCTTAACAGTTCCCTGGTCCTGAGGTTGTTTGGCTTCCTCCTCCACACTGTTCTTTCAGAATTCATTTTTTTTTTAAATGTACATTCAACATGTCATGAATGCCATAACATTATTTCTTTTTTTCTCAAGGGAAAAGATGGAAAAAAACTGCTAATTTCATCATCATAAGTGGCACCTGTGTTTGCAGAGAACTCAAACTCCTCTATTTGGAAGGGACCTGTGATGGGGTTGTGATTTGCTGCCCCCAGAGGTCTCCTGCACCTGTGGGGCTGACCTACAATGATGAGCATGTACCTCAAGGACGTGGCAGCTCACCTTACCAACTGAGGGAGGGGCAGGAAGAGTCTTTAGCACCCGGCTCCACTCCTGCAAGGCAGCTTGCCCTCTGGAATTGCTTCAGGTGACATCCGATCCCCAGGAAGAACAGAGTATTTGAACAGTGCCTCGCCTTGGTCTGGTAATCCTGACTCCTGCAGAAAACAATTTAGAATGGAGGGAGAGCCCTTGACATTCAAGTGTCCTCTACTTGTTAGAGGAAACCTCTGGAACTCTGCCTGGAAATCAAGAGCTCTTGACAGTTTCACTATGCAATACTCCTCAGTTCAGTTCAGTTCAGTTCAGTCTCTCGGCCATGTCCAACTCTTTGTGACCCCATGAATTGCAGCATGCCAGGCCTCCCTGTCCATCACCAACTCCCGGAGTCTACCCAAACTCATGTCCATTGAGTCAGTGGAACAACCTGTATGCAATACTCCTCAGATCTTTCTAAATGCAGCCTACATATTTTTGACCTGGGAGGGTTCACAGCTACACAAGATCAGCTTATTGTAGTTTCTTTAGTCCTTACATTGTCCCTGGTTTTATGTATGTACAGCCCTGTTACAGCTCTGGGGTAGGTGGAATATATGGGTATAATTTCATATTTGAAGCTGGGCATGTCTGTTTGAATTTTCGGCCCATATATTGAAAGCTTGGGAATGCGTATTTGTGAGAAATCTCCAAAAGAATAAAGCAAATCAAGTCATACATCAACAGTAAGTGCATCTGGTATATATCTATATAATGGAAATTATACTCAGCCATAGCAGAGAAGGCAATGGCACCCCACTCCAGTACTCTTGCCTGGACAATCCCACGGACGGAGGAGCCTGGTAGGCTGCGGTCCATGGGGTCGCTAAGAGTTGGACACGACTGAGCGTCTTCATTTTCACTTTTCACTTTCATGCATC
Organism: Okapia johnstoni; assembly: GCA_024291935.2. Taxonomy (NCBI): domain Eukaryota; kingdom Metazoa; phylum Chordata; class Mammalia; order Artiodactyla; family Giraffidae; genus Okapia; species Okapia johnstoni. The sequence continues at coordinate 9,694,121 of JAGTYA010000026.1, read as the reverse complement.
GGAGAAGGAAATGGCAACCCACTCCAGTGTTCTTGCCTGGAGAATCCCAGGGACGGGGGAGCCTGGTGGGCTGCCGTCTATGGGGTCTCACAGAGTCAGACACAACAGAAGCTACTTAGCAGCAGCGGCATAGAAAAGAAGGAACTTTTGTCATCTGCAACCCCACGTATGGACTTGGAGAGCATTATGCTAAGTGAAATGTCAGACAGAGAAATTCAAATACTGTATGATATCACTTTTATGTGGAATATAAAAAATACAAACAAACAAATCAGTGAACATAACAAAAAAGAAATATTCGTAGGTATAGAAAACAGGCTAGTGGTTACCAGTGAGGAGAGGGAGAGCAGGAGGGGCAATGTGGGGGTAGGAGATTAAAAGGCACAAATGACTAGGTATAAACTAAGGGATATATTGTGCAACATAGTGAACATAGCCAGAATATTATAATAACTATAAATGGGATAAAACCTTTAAAAATTGCAAATCACTATATTGTATACCTGCAACTTAAACAATATTGTACCTCAACTATATTTCAGTTTTTTTTAAATGTGTCTGGGTAATTGTATGCCAGTATTCTACTATACACATCATTACTACGTTTCCGCATGTTTGAAGCTAATTCCAAATACAAAATGTATTGTGATGAACACAGCTTCTGCCTTCTCAGGAAAGGAGGTCTTAGGCCATCCAAAGAGTGTACTTGATACCCCTGGGTCATGCGGGTACCCCACTGATGTTTCATGGTGTATGAAGTCAGTTTACAAGTGGATGAATGGTCCCCAAAGTCTAGGTTGTGTCTCAACTGATACCTGGCTGGATACCCAGCACTGTGAACAGCGCAAGTAGCTCGGTGCACACAGTGAGTAAGTGTTACGGGGAATTCAGGAGCAAATCAAGCACTTCTGATATTTTCCTATCTCCTTCTGCCTAGGGTATGACACAGACAAGAGATTTAGACATCACAGGACCATCACTTCGTGGCAGGAGTTGATGAACAAGGAGACGGCAACAATCTCTGATGCCCCGTGGCTTTCCTCACGTCACATACCTCCGTCTGCAGCTCACGGCCGTGGCCTTGACTCTGAGCTGCTTTAGGCGTAGGAGAGCGGTGGGCAGCTGGTCTGTGGGAGAAGTAAGGAGCGACACATCACTCACACGTTTCCCTGGGGAAGCTCAGGGCATACATCTCATAGGTTCCACAACGCAGAAACGCAAGGGAAGACGGAATAAAATGGCATCAAGGAATTTGTAGACAAGGTGCATAGGCGATTTGGGGACCAGCAAAGATGTTTGCAGCTTTGGACAAAGACCAGATATTTATTTCAATTGTTCATACTTTTTAAATTTATGAAGTGAAATGTTATTGATAAATATATCTTTTCATGAGCTGAATGAGGACTCTTTTTGATTTTATATATGCAAGGATATTGTGAAAAAGGAAAGTAGAGTGGAGTTGCTCAGTCGTGTCCGACTCTTTGCGACCCCATGGACTGTAGCCTGACAGGTTCCTCCGTCCATGAATTTTCCAGGCAAGAGTACTGGAGTGGGTTGCCATTTCCTTCCCCGAAGGGATCTTCCCAACCCAGGGATTGAACCTGGGACTCCCGCATTGCTGGCAGACTCTTTACTGTCTGAGCCACCAGGGGGTCACTTATTGCTAAAGTGAGGTACTTTTATTCATGTATTTCATCTTCATGGATGTAAACTCTGAAAACACTTGTCACGTGATTTGCAGTTGTAGAATGAACCATTTTTGTAATAGCAATGCCATTTAAATCTTTCAGCCATTCTGAACTACAGTCTAAAAATGGTGTGGTAATTTATCACTCAAAATGATTTTTAATAATTTTATTAGTCACAGCTAAATTAAGTCCTCTTTGGATTTTATTAAGGCGAAGAAGTATAAATCACTTGATAGAGACAATTTCTCTTTGGAGAAGAAAATAGCAACCTGCTCCAGTATTATTGCCTGGGAAATCCCATGGACAGAGGAGCCTGGCAGGCTTACAGCCCAAAGGGTTGCAAAGAGTCAGACACTACTTAGCAACTAAATAACAACAGCAGCACTTTGTTATGTTGTAATGTATTTCATTTTTGTTTCCCTACTGTAGTACAGTGTCAGAGAAGGCAATGGCACCCCACTCCAGTACTCTTGCCTGGAAAATCCCAAGGACGGAGGAGCCTGGTAGGCTACAGTCCATGGGGTCGCGACAAGTCGGACACGACTGAGCGATTTCACTCTCATTTTTCACTTTCATGCATTGGAGAGGGAAATGGCAACCCACTCTGGTGTTCTTGCCTGGAGAATCCCAGGGACGGCGGAGCCTGGTGGGCTGCCATCTGTGGGGTCGCACAGAGTCTGACATGACTGAAGCAACTTAGCAGCAGCAGCAGCATAGTATAGTGTCAGGAATATTAAATGTTATTATTGTTATTTTGGCAAGTGATATTTGAGTTGGAGATCTAGAGATCTGGACTTCTAGAGTCCTGATTTATGTTATCAGCACTTTTACTAGAGAAAGGTCCAATGAATAATTTTGAAGTTTCTCTTGCTCCTCTCTCTATAGCATTTATTAAGCCAAATGCCAACATAATTATTCAAATAATCCAATAAAAATATATATTGGCATTTAAAAAAATTTTTGTTCTGTATCACCAAATAAGACTTTAAACTGTTTCTTTGAGGTCTAGGAATTTCTAAAGGCAGGGTCAAGGCTCTGTGTTAAGATTCTGGTGGATGGTGCAGAGACCTACTGTCTTTGGTAAGTTGGAACAAGAGGGATTGTGAAAGGGGAGGTGGGAGGTATACCCATCAGTTTCAAGATGTGGAATTAGAAAAAAAAAAAAGCACAATGTGAGAATTGTGAGTTAAGTTTTATTTGGGGCAAAATGAGGACTATAACCCAGGAGATAGCACCTCAGAGAACTCTGAGACATCACTCCAAAAAGGCAGGTGAGGGGAGGTCAGTATACATGTAATTTTGTTGAAGGAGGAATACATGCAATCAAGCACATACTCTTTCAGAAGGTTTCTGCTAGTCATAAGGAGCAGTCGTCACCATGAAGGATTTTGGTGCTTTTCTAGATAGGCGGAGATACAAGAAATGGGCTCACAAAATCAGCTCCTGAAAGCATCTAACTGTCTGAAGATTGACAATTCCCCGTCCCTCCAACCCCAAGCACAGAATGCTTCATTTCTGCTCTCCACCCTAAACTCTTTTTAGGGGGTGTTGAAAATCATAAGCTGCAGCAGCATGCGACTTAATCCTTGTAGAGGTAGATGGCAAGTGCCAATGGCAAGTGCCAATTTCTAGTTGACAAAGACCTAGAGAATCCCTGGGATTTCAACCTCAGTCAAAAGGATGTGAGCTCCCAGAACATTCTGTTAAGGACTTGAGTCCCCAGAGTCCCTGTGTGTCTTGGGATAAATAATCTTTCTCCACCTACCACTTCCTATAACCTTCCTTCCACAGTGACAGGTACTTAGAACTGGCCATAAAACAGGAAATAAAACTGATTGAAAAGTAATGGCCTCTTCTTTACTGAGAGAAATCCCAATGGAACCAGAGACAAATTCTGAAGCACACTTTGTTAACATTTAGGATAAATAAACATTCTTCATTGGCAGAGTCAGATAAACTCACCTTGACACTGGACTTGGGAAATGCGGTGGTTTATTTTGTTTGACTTAGTAGTTATATTCTTTTTCCTCTTTGCTATGTAAGTGTCATAGCTGACATTTACCACCAGATTCTGTGCTGGACATTTTCCCCTATTAATTTATTTATCTTAAAACAAATCCCATGAGGTAGGCAATATTTTATTGCCTTATTTTACAGATGGGGAAACTGAGACTGGGAGGGTCAGCACCTTGCTGGCGTCCCCACAAGTAGAAAGTGCCAGAGCTGGACTTGAACCCAGGGAGTCTGGGACCAAAATCAAGCCCCTCCTCTCAACTTAGCAAGTGAGTCCATGCTAATTTTGAGACCTTCAAACAGCACTTTAGAACTCAAAACCAACCCACAACTACCCTATTAAGATTCTAATGGGGGCTGCATTGAATTTGTAGAATAATTTGAAAACGGTTGACATCATTAGATGTTTTCTCATTTCCTTGAAAACAAGGTGGGTATTTATTATGTTCTTTTTGGGCCTCAACTGGAAACAAAATTTTGAAATGAAAACCTCACCAGTAAAGACAAACATACAGTAAAAGTAGGAAACCGTCCACATACAAAGCTAGGAGGGAGGGTAAAAGACAAAAGTAGTAAAATCATCTGTATCTACAATAAGTGGTTAAGGGATACACAAACAGTTAGATGTAAAATATGATGTCAAAAACAGTAATTATAGGGAATTCCCTGGTGGCTCAGTGGTTAGGACTCCGTTCTTTCACTGCTGTGGGCCCAGGTTCAATTCCAGGTCAGGGAACTAAGATCCCACGTGCTGTGTGCAACCAAAAAAACAAAAACAAAACAGTAATTGCAATGGGAGGGGAGTACAAATGCAGGGCTTTTAAAAGATCAGCTACTTAAAATAGTCATATATAAATATATATAATACACACACATATATGAAAATATCTATTTAGACTACTACACAAAACCTCATGGTAGACCCCTTTCTAATCCAGAAGTAGAGTTTCATGATGTTATCTTTAAAGTCTGCTTATTTCTGATTAAATATATTTCAGCGTATTTTTGTTGTTGCTATCATTACCTTTGTCCATTTATTTTAACAACATATGTCCCTTCTTTTTGTTTTTAAGTAGACTTTACTTTTTGAGCAGTTTTAGGTCCACAGCAAAATTGAGTAGCAAGTTTCAATATAGTCCCTGCCCCTACACAGGCACAGCCTCTCCCACTATCAACAGCTCCCATCAGATGGTTCAACTGTTCCGATGATGAATCTACATTTGTCGTGTGTGTGTGTGTGTGTGTGTGTACTGTGCTCAGTCACTTCTGACTCTGTGCAACCCCTTGGACTGTAGCCCTCCAGGCTCCTCTGTCCATGGAATTTTCCAGACAAGAATACTGCAGTGGGTTGCCATTTGTAATAGGAAAGATGAAATCTGACTCCATATTGGACCTGCTTTTTTTACTTTAACCTTTGTATTCTGTTGCTTTTGCTACAAATTAGTCATGAAGGGATATTACCTACAAGCTTAAACTATACATAACAGTCCATCTCTGGGAATACAGCCTCCCATGTCATGAGAATTAAGCTAAAATACCTTTCATTGTTAGAGTAGGATTGACATATATACACTATCAAATGTAAAATAGATAGTTAGTGGGAAGCTGCTGTGTAGCATAGGGAGCTCACCTCCATGTTCTATGATGACCTAGAGGGCTGGGATGGCAACCCACTCCAGTACTCTTGCCTGGAAAATCCCATGGACTTTGTGTACTATTTTGTACTGTTGTAATGCTTTACTATTTTTCATTCCCACTGAAAAAGAATTTCTGGTGCTCACAACCATGCCAGTGTTTGGTGTTGTTAATATATAATGTTTTCTAAAAAAGAAAAGAAGGAAAAAAGAATTGAAGAAAGACAGATGAAGGAAATACAGTGAGGAACCCTCAACTATAAATATTTATTTGATCAGAAACTGAGATGTAAGGGGAAACTGAGATGGAAATTAACTTGCATCCACCTCCAGTCCATCTGCCATGTCACCAGTATCAGACATGCAACCTGAAAGTACCACTTGATTACTTTGCAATGCACGGACCATCAGCGCTTGGAGTGAAATTTCTGGCTTTGGAAAGGTACAATTTTTGAGCAAGTTTCTTACCTTCTACCAGTCAGCTGCCTCAACTGTACAATGGAAATTGTAATCGTTTACAGGATTAATGGTTCTATGGAGACCTACAAGACCTTCTAGAACTGACACCCAAAAAGGATGTCGTTTTCATTATGGGGGCTGGAATGCAAAAGTAGGAAGTCAAGAAACACCTGGCGTAACAGGCAAATTTGGCCTTGGAGTACAGAATGAAGCAGGGCAAAGGCTAATAGAGTTTTGCCAAGAGAACGCACTGATCATAGCAAACACCCTCTTCCAACAACACAAGAGAAGACTCTACACGTGGACATCACCAGATGGCCAACACCGAAATCAGATTGATTATATTCTTTGCAGCCAAAGATGGAGAAGCTCTATACAGTCAGCAAAAACAAGACCGGGAGCAGACTGTGGCTCAGATCATGAACTGCTTATTGCTAAGTTCAGACTTAAATTGAAGAAAGTAGGGAAAACCACTAGTCCATTCAGGTATGACCTAGATCAAATCCCTTATGAGTATACAGTAGAAGTGACAAATAGATTTAAGGGACTAGATCTGATAGACAGAGTGCCTGATGAACTATGAACGGAGGTTCGTGACATTGTACAGGAGACAGGGATCAAGACCATCCCCATGGAAAAGAAATGCAAAACAACAAAATGGCTGTCTGAGGAGACCTTACAGATAGCTGGAAAGAGAAGAGAAGCGAAAAGCAAAGGAGAAAAGGAAAGATATATCCATTTGAATGCAGAGTTCCAAAGAATAGCAAGGAGAGATAAGAAAGCCTTCCTCAGCGATCAATGCAAAGAAATAGAGGAAAACAACAGAATGGGAAAGACTAGAGATCTCTTCAAGAAAATTAGAGATACCAAAGGAACATTTCATGCAAAGATAGGCTCGATAAAGGACAGAAATTGTAGGGACCTAACAGAAGCAGAAGATATTAAGAAGAGGTGGCAAGAATACACAGAAGACCTGTACAAAAAAGATCTTCATGACCCAGATAATCATGATGGGGTGATCACTCCAGACATCCTGGAATGTTAAGTCAAGGGGGCCTTAGAAAGCATCACTGTGAACAAAGCTAGTGGAGGTGATGGAATTTCAGTTGAGCTATTTCAAATCCTCAAAGATGATGCTGTGAAAGTGCTGCACTCGATATGCCAGCAAATATGGAACACTCAGCAGTGGCCACAGGACTGGAAAAGGTCAGTTTTCATTCCAATCCCAAAGAAAGGCAATGCCAAAGAATGCTCAAACTACCACACAATTGCACTCATCTCACACACTAGTAAAGTAATGCTCGAAATTCTCCAAGCCAGGCTTCAGCAATACATGAGCCTTGAACTTTCAGATGTTCAAGCTGGTTTTAGAAAAGACAGAGGAACCAGAGATCAAATTGCCAACATCCGACGGATCATCAAAAAAGCAAGAGAGTTCCAGAAAAACATCTATTTCTGCTTTATTGACTATGCCAAAGCCTTTGACTGTGTGGATCACAATAAACTGTGGAAAATTCTGAAAGCGATGGGAATACCAGACCACCTGACCTGCCTCTTGAGAAATCTGTATGCAGGTCAGGAAGCAACAGTTAGAACTGGACATGGAACAATAGACAGGTTCCAAATAGGAAAAGGAGTATGTCAAGGCTGTATATTGTCACCCTGCTTATTTAACTTATATGCGGAGTACATCATGAGAAACGCTGGGCTGGAGGAAGCACAAGCTGAAATCAAGATTGCCAGGAGAAATATCAATAACCTCAGATATGCAAATGACACCACCCTTATGGCAGAAAGTGAAGAAGAACTAAAGAGCCTCTTGATCAAAGTGAAAGAGGAGAGTGAAAAAGTTGGCTTAAAACTCAACATTCAGAAAACTAAGATCATGGCATCCGGTCCCATCACTTCATGGCAAATAGATGAGGAAACAATGGAAACAGTGGCTGACTATTTTTTGGGGCTCCAAAATCATTGCAGATGTGACTGCAGCTATGAAATTAAAAGACGCTTACTCCTTGGAAGGAAAGTTATGACCAACCTAGAAAAGCAGAGACATTACTTTGTCAACAAAGGTCCGTCTAATCAAGGCTATGGTTTTTCCAGTACTCATGTATGGATGTGAGAGTTGGACTATAAAGAAAGCTGAGCACCGCAGAACTGATGCTTTTGAACTGTGGTGTTGGAGAAGACTCTTGAGAGTCCCTTGGACTGCAAGGAGATCCAACCAGTCCATCCTAAAGGAGATCAGTCCTGGGTGTTCATTGCAAGGACTGATGTTGAAGCTGAAACTCCAATACTTTGGCCACCTGATGCGAAGAGCTGACTCATTTGAAAAGACCCTGATGCTGGGAAAGATTGAAGGCAGGAGGAGAAGGGGATGACAGAGGATGAGATGCTTGGATGGCATCACCGACTCAATGGACATGAGTTTGGGTAAACTCCAGGAGTTGGTGATGGACAGGGAGGCCTGGCATGCTGCGGTTCATGCGGTCACAAAGAGTCGGACACGACAGAGCGACTGAACTGACTGATTAAACCAGGAACTGTTGACAACCTATGAATCATTTGACAGAGAGGACAAGAAAATAGTGGTCAGTGTTTATTGAGAGTTTAGTTTGTGTCAGACCCTGGCAAATGTTATACTCACACACATACATACACCCATACATTTATTCATCATATAAAACCTCTGATGTGGCACTTTTATTAGCCACCTTTTACAAATGAGAAAATTGCATTAAATTATATAAACAGAGTAATCATCCTAAGATCTGAGACCCTAAGACTTGAGAGTGCAAACTCTCTGAACCCCAATCTCCGTGATCCTCCACTGTGCCCCCAGCTCCTTGGAGATGGAAGCAGAGCTAGTTAAAGGATCGCCCCAGCCTTCCTTGGGATTAAGGGAGTACCACGGCTGCCTCCAACTGGGATTTACCCAAACCCTGCTAATGTGCTCACTGATAACACAGCTCATAAACGTGCCCCTCACTAGTTAAGAATTTTCTTGGTGGTTCTCAGCCCTGCTGCCCCCACAGAGTCACCAGTGAGGTTTAAATATTAATAGTACAAGTGTCTGGAATTTATGTCAAATCTGTTGAGTCAAAATCTCCAGAGAGGGGAGCATGGGGAATTTTTTAAAAGCTCCCACATTATTTGACTGCACAAGCGAGACGGCAAATCTCTGGCCAGAATTCTCAAATAGACTTTCATTTCAGGGGATAAATTGTGATTTTAAAAAAGCGTCTCACTCACACAGAGCAGTGTTAACAAAGACAGACAAAGAATGTTGCTCACCACCCAGTCCCACAAGGATTAAGTTGTAACCCGATTCATTGAAGCATTATTCACAGTAGCCAAGATATGCGAACAACCTAAGTGCCTATCAGTGGACGACTGGATAAAGAAGATGAGGTATGTGTGTGTGTGTAATATATCATAGAATATTACTCAGCCATGAGAAAGGACATTCTGCCATTTGCGACAACATGGATGGACCTTGAGGACATTATGCTAAGTGAGGTAAGTCAGACAGAGAAAGACAAATACTGCATGATATCCTCATATGTTAAATCTAAAAAAGCCAAACTTGTAGATTCAGAAAGTAAATGGTGGCTAGCAGGAGATGGTGCTCAGCAGTATAGAACAAATGTTGTTTAAAGATATAAACCTGCAACAAGTATAGTAAATAAGTCCTAGTGAACTAAGGCACAATATAGGGGATATAGACAACAAAGCTGTATTATAATATTTCTAGGAGACTAGAAACTAGAATGTACCCATTCCAACCACTAAAAAGAAATAAGGGCTTTCCTGGTGGCTCAGTGGTAAAGGATCTGCCTGCCAGTGCAGGACATATGGATTCAATCCTTGATTCAGGAAGATCCCACATGCCTGCAGGGCAATTAAGCCCGGGCACCACAAGGAGCCGCAACTACCGAGCCCACGCATTCTAGAGCCCGTGCTCCACAAGAGAGACCACCGCAGTGAGAAGCTTATGCCCTGCAACTAGAGGGAAGCCCGTGAGAAAACAGAGCCCCGACACATCCAAAACATGTAAATAAATAAAAATGAACATTTTAAAAAAGAAAAAGTGATAATTATGTGACGTGACAGAGGTGCTAATTCTTACTATCCTGGCTATCATATTACAATATATAGATGTACCAAATTAACCTGCTGTACACCTTAAATTTACATAATGTCAGGAAGGTCCCCTGGAGGAGGGCATGGCAACCCGTTCCAGTATTCTCTCTGAGAAAATTGCATGGACAGAGGAGGCTGGGGGGCTATGGTACACAGGGTCACAAAGAGTCTGACATGACTGAAGCAACTGAGCACGCACACACACAAACATATGTCAATATGTTACATTTTTTCAATAAAAATAATAAATTTCTATGATAAAAAATGAATAATATTATTCTTCCTATGATTTTTTTTTCAATCATATAAAAGCATAAAATCCATTCTTAGCTTTCAGGCCATGCAAAAACAGGTGTAGGGTCAGATTTGACCCATGGGCCATAGTTTCCTGACCCCTGACCTAATTCACAAAAAGCCCCCAACCCAGATGGATTTACTAAGTGATTTTCACTAACCTGCAAGGATCAGATAACATCTGTGACATTTAAACTGTTTTTGAGCATAGGTCAAAGTAATGAACATTTACGGAGCATTCTGTGTGTGAGAAATGTACTAAGCTCACTATACCCACTATTTAAACAGCTCCAATTAGCATGCTTCCCGTGTTCCAGATGAGTAAACTGAAGTTCAGAAACGGTAACTTGCCAAAGATCACAAAGCTAGTGAATGAAAGGATTGGTTTTGGAGCCTGGACCTCCTGTCTCCAGAATCTATACTGTTGTTTGTGAGAGTGTTGAATAATTACATCCCTTTGTGATTCATTCCGAGCTCTGAATCAAATGAAAAATATCCACAGGTGTAAAATATCAATAGCTGTCAGAAGATCAGCTCCAGAAAGCTGAATTCTAGGGCAAAATGAACTTTTCCAAGCACAGCTGAATAGCTGCCGTCTTTTGGCTCCATCCCCCGGCCTGCCCCAGTGAGCTTAAACACAAGGTGGGAGCAGAAAGAAAAAAGAAAATTGAAAAAAGAGAAAGAAAACAAAGAAAAAATAAAACAAAAAAAAAAAGATGGCAGAAGCAGAGCAGCAATGAACAAGGGGGGAGAATGATTAACATCTACATTCCAGAGAGTTATAAGAACTGGAGACAATTATACCCCAGAACAGGGCTTCCTTGGTGGCTCAGATGGTTAAGAATCTGCCTGCAATGTGGGAGACCCAGGTTCAATCCCTGCATGGAGAAGGTCCCCTGGAGAAGGAAATGGCAACCCACTTTGCTATTCTTGTCTGGAGAATTCCATGGATAGAGGAGCCTGGTGGTTTATAGTCCGACTCTCGCACAGAGTTGGACAAGACTGAGCAGCTAACACACACACACACGCACGCACGCACGCAAGCACGCACAGCCCAGAATAACCTCCAAGCGAAGGAAGAGTAGAGATGAAAAAAGAGCCTGCAGGCAGGCTAGGTCCTGAAGGAGCCAAGGAGGGGTGTGGCTCACAAACTCGACAATCCATCGCCCAATTTCACAGCCAGTTCTCCTTGCGGGAGGATGAAGACCTCTCTCCTACAGGTAGACGAAAGAGTGGGGTTTATCATAAGCAGCTCTACTCCAAACAAGGTATGGACCGTAAGGATCATGGAAATTCTGTTTACAGTTGCCAAGAGCTGTAAATAATGCAAATAACCACCAGCTGGCTCTACACGCGCTGATACAGAATGGGGTCCAAGATGCAGTACTGAGAAGAGGAAGTTAGGGAACTCTACACAGGGCATGCTTTTATCCGTGATCGGAGTGGCTGCAGATGGAGGAGGCGCCCACCAGTGGCCAGCATTATAATCGCACGTCTTCCACCAGCCCACTCTTAAGGGAACAGTGCCGCCTTGTGGTCTGCGCGCTGTAACTGCGTCCCGTACTTCTAACCAAGTGGATGACTGAGGCGGGGCCTGGAGGACACCGGCTTAATGTCATCCACGCCTGGGAAGGGCAGTAAGAAATGATGCCGTTCTGAAAGAAGTCCCTTCAGCCTAGTCTAAATTTCCAAAAGACTGTCTCGTTTATCCCTTTAGAAAAAAGCTGAGATTCAAACCCTGCTATCATCAGGCTTCTCATCCTCATCTATCAGCCACAGCAAAAAAGTTATTAATAACTTGCTTGGCAAAAAGCCCATGCCAAAGAGACCAGGGAGTGCTAGACACAGCCTCTGCCCCAGGAGAACTACAGTCTAGGATGAGAAGTTGATAGATGGAGAGATATTGATATTGACAAATGCAAAGCAGAGGGTTAATAATACATTAATAGAACAAACAGGATTTTATTTATTTATGATTTACAGATCAGTTCTTTCCAAAAACTATTTAAGTGAGTTACAGTATTAGAATGGAAGGAGGTGCTGAATCATTTAAGATAGAGAGATCCCAAGACTTGAAGATGGAAGGACAGTCATTAATGCAAACATAAGTTATTGATCTTCAACTTTCAGAGTCAATCTGTAGTCAAAGCACTTAATTTATGACAAAGAAGGCAAGAGTGTACAATGAAGGGAAGACAGTCTCTTCAATAAATGGTGCTGGGGAAACTGGACAACTACATGTAAAAAATGAAATTAGAACAAACTTTAACACCATATTGTTGTTCAGTAGCTAAGTCGTTTCTGAGTCTTTGTGACCCCGTGGACTGCAGCATGCCGGAGTCCAGCTCCAGCAGCCAGGAAGTCGGCCTGAAGGGATGAGCAGTGTCGCCGGAGAATGATGCAGCCTCTGACTCAAAGTGCTGGACTGCATGTTTATTTCAAGCATCAGGTTTACTTTTATACTTTTACAAAAGCATTTGGTCAGAGGTTTGACATCTTCAGTTCCCCATCACCCAGATTCATTGTCTCCAGAAAGTGTCCTTGTGATTACATTGTAACTCATGTTTATCTCTGGGCTGCATACCACATTCCTCAGTTTATTTCTTATCTTTCTAAATCCTGCTAGCCCCTAGTATCCTAAGCTCATTATCTCCTTAAAAGGCTTCTACCTATTAGTATCTCTAAAATTCTTCGTCTCTATAAGCTATAGTAAAATATGCCAACACTACAACATATCTTAAACTTTTAGCTTCTAACTATTCTTAATTATTCCTAAACCCTAAACTCAGCAAACTTCTTTTGCCATAAACATTTCCCTCACAAGCAGGTCTCAATAACAATCTTTCCCATGGCCTCAAGCTGCGGCCTATGTGCTCATCCTGGAACATTCTTTGTAAAGGTCCTTGAACAAATGTAACTTTATGGATTATTTCCTGGGCATAACTGCAGAAGGCTTTGTGCTTTCTCATGCAAGAATAATAGTCACCTTAACATTCTTTCCAGCCAACTCAACCAAAGGAAGGAAAGGACAAGTCAGAATCTCAAGACCTAACTCCTTCATCCCAGGACCATGCCTGTGGGATGAGGAGAGGGGTTTGGGGCCGTGCCTCCATTTTGTCAGTAATGCCTAACGCGGCTCCTGACAGCAGCATGCCAGGCTCCTGTGTTCTCCACTATCTCCTGGAGTTTGCTCAAATTTATGTCCACTGAATCAGTGATGCTATCTAACCGTCTCATCCTCTGCCACCCCCTTCTCCTTTTGCCTCAATCTTTTCCAGCATCAGGGTCTCTTCCAATGAGGAGGCTCTTTGCATCAGGTGGCCAAATAATTGGAACTTCAGCATCAGTCCTTCCAATGAATATTCAGGGTTGATTTCCTTTAGGATTGACTGGTTTGATCTCCTTGCTGTCGAAGGGAATCTCAAGAGTCTTCTCCAACAACACAATTCAAAAATATCTAACACACACACAAAAATAAACTCAAAATGGATTAAAGACCTAAATGTAAGACTGGACACTATAAAACTCTTAGAGGAAAACAAAGAACATGCTCTGACATAAATCTCAGTCATATCTTTTTTGGTTCTTCTCCCAGAGTAATGGAGATAAAAACAAAAATAAACAAATGGGGACTAGTTAACTCAAAAGCTTTTGCACAGCAAAGCAAATGGTAAACAAACCAAAAAGACAACCCACAGAATGGGAGAAAATATTTGCAAATGATGCAACTGACAAGGGATTAATCTCAAAAATTTACAGTTCATGCAGCTTAATATTATAGGAGCAAACAATCCAATCAGTAAATGGGCAGATAATCTAAATAGGCATTTCTCAAAAGATATTCAGATAGCCAAGAGGCACATGAAAAGATGTTCAACATTGCTCATTGTTAGAGAAACGCAAGTCAAACTATAATGAGCCATTCAGTCAGAATGGCTATCATCAAAAAAATCTACAAACAATAAATGCTGGAGAGAATGTGGAGAGAAGGGAATCTTCCTACACTGTTAGTGGGAATGTGAATTGGTACAACCTCTGTGGAGAAGAGTATAGAGGTTCCTTAAAAGACTGAAAATAGAGTTACCATATGATCCTGCAATCCTACTACTGGGCATATGTCTGGATAAAAACATTGCAGCACTGTTTATAATAGTCAAAGCATGGGAGCAACCTAAATGTCCATCAACAGAGAAATGGATAAAGGAGATGTGGTGTATTTATATATACAATGGAATATTACTCGATCACAAAAAAGAATGAAACAATGCCATTTGCAACAATATAGATGGACCTAGAGATTATCTTATTAAGTCAGAGAAAGACAAATATTAGATGATATAACTTACATGTGAAATCTAAAGCATGATACAAGTGAATGAAAGCCACTCAGTTGTGTCCAGCTCTTTGTGACCCCAGGGACTAGACAGTCCATGGAACTCTCCAGGCCAGAATGCTGGAGTGGATGGCCATTTCCTTCTCCATCTTCCCAATTCAGGTATCAAACCCAGATCTCCCGCATTGCAGGCAGATTCTTTACCAGCTGAGCCTACAGGAAAGCCCTGATACAAGTGAACTTATTTACACAATGGAAACAGATTCACAGACATGGAGAAAAATTCATGGTTCTAATTTATGGTTACCAAAGGTGGAAGGGAGGAGAAGGATAAATTAGGAGTAAGGGGTTAACAACCCTAATGGCAGAAAGTGAAGAGGAACTAAAGAGCCTCATGATGAAAGTGAAAGAGAAGAGTGAAAGAGCTGGCTTAAAACTCAACATTCAGAAAACTAAGATCATGGCATCTGGTCCCATCACTTCATGGCAAATAGATGGGGAAACAATGGAAACAGTAACAGACTTTATTTTCTTGGGTTCCAAAATCACTGTGGATGGTGACTGCAGCCATGAAATTAAAAGATGTTTGCTACTTGGAAGAAAAGTTATGACAAACCTAGACAACATATTAAAAAGCAGAGACATCGCTTTGCTGACAAAGGTCCAATTAGTCAAAGCTATGGTTTTTCCAGTAGCCAGGTATGGATGTGAGAGTTGGACCACAAAGAAGGCTGACTGCTGAAAAACTGATGTTTTCAAACTGATGTTTTCAAATATGTGTTGCCGGATAAGACCCTTAAGAGTCCCTTGGACAGCAAGGAGATCAAACCAGTCAATCCTAAAGGAAATCAATCCTGAATATTCATTGGAAGGACTGATGCTGAAGCTGAAGCTCCAATACTTTGGCCACCTGATGAGAAAAGCCGACTCATTGGAAAAGACCCTGATGCTGGGAAAGATTGAGAGCAGGAGGAGAAGGGGGTAACAGAGGATGAAATGATTGAACGACATCAGTGACTCAATGGACATGAGTTTGAACAACCTCCAGGAGATAGTGAAAGACAGAGAAGCTTGGCACGATGCAGTCCATGGGATTGCAAAGAGTCAGACACAACCAAGCGACTGAACAGCAACAAATGGGATTAACAGATACAAAACAGATATCAAACAAACAACAGGTCTTACAGTATAGTACAGGGAGCTATATTCAATACCTTATAATAATCTATAATCGAAAAGAATCTGGAAAAGAGTTTAGATGTATGTATATTCCCTGGTGGCTAAGCCAGTAAAGAATTGGCCTGCAATGCAGGAGACCCAAGTTTGATCTCTGGGTCAGGAAGATCCCCTGGAGAAGTGAATGGCTACCCACTTCAGTATTCTTGCCTGGAGAATCCCATGGACAGAGGAGCCTAGCGGGCTGCAGTCCATGAGGTTGCAACGAGTTGGACACGACTGAGCAACTAAGCACACACATACGTGTAAATACGTGAATCGGTTTACTATACGCCTGAAACTAGCACAATATTTTAAATCAACTATAACGCAATAAAATAATAAAGAAATTTTAAAAGAGTGGCCTCTAGGCAGTAATGTCAGGGACTGGGGAAGTGGGGCGAGGTAGGAGGGCGTGGACAGAAGACTGTTACTTTTCACTTCGAATTCTTTTATATCATCTGGGTTTTTTTAAGCTGTACAGTATGCAGTAAAATTATGTGCTTTCTTTTCCCTTCCCATATTTCTCTTTATATCATGACTCCACTACCAATGAGGTTTCCAAACCTCAACCACAGTCCAGATATAAATAAAGACTATTTCTATGAATCAGACCACAGGCAGAATCTATTTGTATTTACACATTTCCTACCCTTATTGAAAATTCTCTGGTCAGTAGGAAGGAGAAGAAAGCTGGACCTCTCCAAGATCTTCTAAGAACAGTCATGGGAAATGCTTACATGGGCGTCCTAAAAACACCTTGAGAGCTGTTTCTCAACAAATTCTTCTCCCAGAGGCAGGGCTACTAGAACTCCTAAATGAACTTGGAGATCTCAGAATAGAGAGGTCTGGGTTCCAGTTCTTATACGAAAGTCCTGGGGAGGGATGGGTAGCAAGCCTCAAGACTTTTGCACATCCTAGACGGGCTGGAAGGAACTCACAGATCCCCACTGTGCCCTGGTGGCACCTGCTGGAAAGCCTTTTCTCCACATGGCTGAGAGTGATGGTGTTGGGAGGTTGCTAGCCCGTAGCCCTGGGAGCGCCTAAAGACATAGACAAGATGATGAAACAGATGCACTCTGGCCACTATGGTCAAAGAGCAGGGGCACTTGGGTTGTCCATGGGGTGGTTGAGGTTAAAAGAAATGAAGGTTGTACTGCCTCGTGAGCCTCCTTTTCATCTCTTCCTCCTTCCCTGTTGGCCCCTCGCTCTCTTGCTCTGTCCCTGGCCCCAGTCTGCCCTTCCCACTCTCTCCTGCTCTGGTCCCCCTCCTCACTCTGCCCTGGCAACCCTCCCACATCTCCTAGAAAGCCCAGAGCCACTGTATTTAGAATCACCTCTTTGGAGCTTTAACCAACCTCTGATTTTAACTGGTGTATCAATCCTTTGAAATCTTACTAACATGATGTTGTTGAAAGTGAAGTCACTCAGTCATGATCTGGGTCTGATCCTGATTCCTGATGCGGGTCTCCTGCATCACAGGCAGATTCTTTACCATCTGAGCCACCAGGGTAGCCCATGGGAAGGGCTACAGGGTGTCCTGCTAAAAGTAAAAAGGTAAAGAATCTGCTTGCAATGCTGGAGACCTGGGTTCAATCCCTGGGTCAGGAAGATTCCCTGGAGGAGGAAATGGCAACCCACTCCAGTATTCTTGCCTGGAGAATCCCATGGACAGAGGAGCCTGGCGGACTACAGTCCAGGGGGTCGCAAAGAGTCGTTCACAACTGAGCGACTGTTGCTCACTTACTTGCCTCGCAGACTCTGTTGCCACTAGAGGCAGCCAGGGGACCCTGTTTTGGCCAATGTCAAGTCCACTTGGGGACTTCCAAGGACACTTTCTTGAATTAAGGAGGCAAACTAGGCAGGCATGAGCTTTCCGCTTTGCCCTTCCCCATTCCTCCAGCCCAGTAGTGATGTAAGGGCCCAGAAGGATGCCAGAAACATGAAAGTCACATGGTGATAATGGCAGAAAAGAAAGAAAGACAGAGGAAAATGGGGTATCAGTGTCTACCATAGACCACTCCCACTGGATTTTTTGTTACACTTTAAAGAAAAATCAACACTTCCCTGGTTAAATCACTTGGTCAGGTTTTGTCAGGGGCCTTTGAACCCAATCTGTAATCCATGCAATTGCTGTTGGTTGAATATTACATACGGAGTTAAACAGCTACATCCCTTCCCCCATCCCACAGTCAGACAAAAAGACCCTTGCTCTTCAGAGGCCGAAGATTTTTCTTTACAAGAAAAGAAATGAGCATGAGACTTTGAGCTGGAACTGGGGACATGAGGCCCATCAGAAAACTAAGTAAATGCAGGGGTGGGGGCTAAGATGAGATGATCAAATAGAAACCACACACCAACCCCTGGGACCATCAGCCACCTTCCCCGGTATTCTGCCAGAGTGCTATATCCAAGACAAGTCAGGGAGAACGGTACTTGGTTGGGTTTGAGTTAGGGTCAGGCACAGAGTAGGACTCAGGTCACTACCTCTAGCCGAACCCAAACAATAGTAAGCTGTGTTCTGATGGAAACAGGCACACGACCAACGTGAGCTACAGAATAATCGTATTCAAAGCGTGCATTTGAGAGACAGAGTTTACGGACTTTAAGAAGGAGAGATTACCCTGGATTGTCCAAGAGGGACCAGTTTAATCACAAGGGACTTTACAAGAAGGAGACAGGAGAATCAGGGTCAAGCAGGCAATGTGATGATGGCAGTAAAGAGGAAAGGTAAAGCAACAACAAGTAAAAGTGAGAAAGGGAGAGAGAGAGATTTAAAGATGTTAGGCTGTCAGCTTTGAAAATAGAGGGATGGGGCTTCTCTGGTGATCCACTGACTAAAACTCCACACTCTCAATGCAGGGGGCACAAGTTCGATCCCTGGTCAGGAAACTAAGATTCTACGTGTAGCAACTAAGAGTTCACATGCTGCAACTAAGATCCAGCCCAGCCAAAATAAATAATAAATTTTTTAAAAAAGAAAGAATATGGAGGGAGAGGCCATGAGTCAGGAATAAAGTGTTAAGTGTTAGTTGCTCAGCCATGTCCAACTCTTCGCAACCACATTGGACTGTAGCCTGCCAGGTTCCTCTGTCTGTGGAATTCCCCAGGCAAGAATACTGGAGTGGGTTGCCATTCCCTTCTCCAGGGGATCCTCCTGACTCAGCTATCAGTTTCCTGCATTGCAGGCAGATTCTTTACCATCTGAGCCACCTGGCCTCTAGATACTAGATAAGACAAGAAAATGGATTCTTTTCTAGACCCTCCATATAGGACACAATCCTTCAGCCCATTTTGGACTTCTGACCTTGAGAATTGTAAGATAATAAAATTGTGTTGTTTTAAGCCACAAAATTTGTGATAATTTGTTATAGCAGCAATATAAACTCATACAGTGGGGGAGTTACTTATGTTGTGCAATGGGGTGGGGAATCAGAGGGGAAGTCTTCACAGAGGGGTTTATTTAAACTGGTTTTTAAAGTACAGAAAGGATGGGACTTCCTTGGTGGTCCGGTGGTTAAGTCTCTGAGTTCCCAATGCAGGGGGACACAGGTTCAATCCCTGGTAAGGGAACTAAGATCCCACATGCCACACAGTGTGGCAAAATAATAATAATAATTTGAATTGGGAAAGGAGAAGGAAACAGAGGACATTTCGGATGGGAAACCCAGCATGGGCAAAGGCATGAAGAAGGAGGGGCTATATAATATGTTGTCCAAACCAGCCCACTGAGCAGGACCCTGTGGAGCCTTCCCAGGACAGATCCCCACATGTTCTGTGTCTTCTCTTGTCCTACAGTTTAACTTAGTTCCATCTGCCTGAAGATAGTGTCAGATCCCAGAGGTTAAGGGCTCAGTCCCACAACGGCTCCCACACCACTTCCGATGCCAATTGCAGGTATAGGTCCCAGATTACTCACAACTTCTGTCCAGCTTGAGGGCAAATTGGCGGTTCCCATGATCTCTGCCTCAGGTTCAATTAATTTGTTAGAGCAGCTCCCAGAACTCAGGGAAACACTTATGGTCACCAGTTTATTAAAGGATATGATAAAAGATACAGATGAAGAACAAAATGAAGGGTGCATAGGGTGAGGTCTGGGGGGCCTTGAGTGCAGGCGCTTCTGTCCTTATGGAGTTGGGGTGTGCCACCCTTCTGGTATGTGGAAGTGCTCACCAACCTGAAAGCTTAACCCGAACCGCATACTACCGGGGTTTTGGAGGCTTCCTCTCGTGTGTACATGCTCGGTTGCTCAGTCATGTTTGACTCTTTAACAGCCTCATGAACTATAGCCCACCAGGCTCCTCTGTCCAGTGGGATTTCCCAGGCAAGAATACTGGAACGGGTTGCCATTTCCTACTCCAGGGGATCTTCCCAACTCAGGGATCAAAACCTGCATCTCCTGCATCTGCAGGCGGGTTCTTTACCACTAAGCCACCAGGGAAGCCCTTCCTCTCACAGGCATGATCAATCATTATCTCCATTTCCAGCCCCTCTCCCCTCTCTGAAGGCATAGAAGGGGCTGAAAAGTCTACACTTCAAATCACAGCCTGGTCTTGCTGGTGACACCCAGGAGCCCACCCAGAGTCACTTGACTAGAACAAAACATTCTCCTAGTGTTCTTATCACTTAGAGATCTACACCTGTTTTAGAAGCTTTGAATCAGGAACCAGGGACAGAGACCAATATTTATATATATTATCTTTTATTTCACAACTTGCATCTAGGCAGATGGGTATCATTGTTTGCAACCAGAAACTTTGACTAACACAAGTGGTCTGGTCTCTACAGCTAGTTAATAATTTCCCTACAGTCAGTGTGGATTTTTGAGAGCTTTTATATTCCTCTAAGCACAGACCATGCAGACCATGCTATATCAGGTTTGTGCACAGCGGAATTAGGGAAACATATTCAGGGGAGAGTGAAGCCTAAAGTGTGGTGTTGTAACTCCTTGCCAAGCACAGGGACAAACAGTGAACAAACAGCCCAAAGACAGATGCCCAACAGAACCCAGCTGAATTCCAATGAGGACCAAAGCTTTTGGCTGGTTGCCTATGTGCTTTCTCCACTTCTTCTCAAGTGGGGGCCAAGCAGGGTCCCTTATTGTCCCTAGGAAAACAATTTAGCGGCTTGTCATCTTGAGAATTTACCCAGCCTGCCTTGCAGAGTTGCCAATTTCCAGCAAGTATTGTGTAGTGTACTTGGTTCCTTGAAGGGTCTTACATTTCAGAAACGTATTTATTTGCTGTTTCCTTCCTGGACTTGGCAATTTGAATGCTATGTGCATTTGACACAGGGAAACGTTCCAAAGGGACCAATGACTGGATTTTTGTCCAAAGCAGTAACACAGCTATAAACTCCACTTAAAATCTATGGCTCCCCAAAACTATTTAGAAACAATTCTCATAAATTTTTCTGAATTCTTGGTAGAAGGAAAGTCATAATTCATGGATATTCCTGCAACATAACATATTTCCTGCTTCACCTCCCACATGTATCATAACCTTTGACCCCCAAAACCTACTTTATGGGTTTTTCTTAGAGGATTAATCAAAATGCAAATGAGGATTTATGTATAAAAATGTTCGTTGAGTATTATTGCTAATAGCACAACTTGTAAAATATTTAATAGCATGGAAGTGCTCACAGATAATGCTACGTGGGTGAAAAAAATGCGAAATACAGCATTCTAATAGAGAGAGAATACACCAAAATATTTAACTGTGAGTAGCTCCAAGGGGCAGACTTATAGCCATTTTCATTTGATTCTTTTTACTTTACCATTCGCTGTCTGTAATAAATACACCCCTTACCTGAAAATGTATTTTTGCATCCAATTCAGAATTTTCATGGTTGATTAGTCTAAAGAAGAATCTTTCCTTATGCAACTAAAATAAGTATGTTCTTTTATTTAAATGTTGAGTTTAAATTATAATTACCATCCATCAGAATCCTCAGGACTCCAGATCTCAGCCCAACTGCTGTCCAATGCTGAAGAACCCCCCCCCCATCTGAGTGAAGTTGGCCCATTTTTTATTCAATAAACATTTGAGCAGTTACCATGTACCAGGCTCTGTGCCAGGCCTAGGGAGGTGCTGGGAATTGCTCCAAGGAATATAAAAGCTCTCAAAGATCCACACTGACTGTAGGGAAATTATCACCTAGCTGTAGAGACCAGACCACTTGTGTTAGTCAAAGTTTCTGGTTGTATACAATGATACCCATCTGCCTAGAGGAAGGCTATGATATGAAAAATAATATATATATATAAAGCACTGAATACAACAACCCAGATAGTGCCAGTTATGGAGCTGTCACTACCTCTAGGACACAGCCCCCAAATGGGCACCAATGTGACTCTACCCAGAAAATGGATTCCAGCCACCTCCATCTGAAACCCAGTGTTTTTCTCCCATGGCAATAAGTCATATTCACTGATCAGTTCACAAATACCCAGACCATGCCAGTTTCGTTCTTCCTAAGACCTATTGTCTCAGACTTCTGGGAATTTGCTCTTTTGAGTCTCTGAACCAGTTGTTTTTTATCCAACGAATGTTTGTGAAGACCTGCAGAGAGCGAGGCACTGTTCTGGCCTCATGTTACAAATAGAACTATTCATAAGATGCTCATAGCTTAGTCTGTGGCAGAAAAGTCCACCAAAGGACTATACTCAGTGCTGGGAACTTCCATGGAAAAGATGTGGCAATGCCATGGCAGGGAGCTTAATAGATAGACCCCTCTTCAAATAGCTGCCTGTTCATTGAGAACTGCTATGAGTGCTGCAAATTTATTTGGGGGGCCTAATTTTAATCATTCCCAACCAATTTCAGTTCCCCCCAGCCTACCCACCCAGATGAACTGAACTGAGCACTCTGACTCTGGGCTCTTAAGAAACAAAGGCTCATTCATCATTCATGGAACGCTTGAATAAAAAGGAAAACCAAAAAGGGCACAAATTTCCCAGTCTCCTAATTCCCC
Source organism: Okapia johnstoni (assembly GCA_024291935.2). Lineage (NCBI taxonomy): Eukaryota > Metazoa > Chordata > Mammalia > Artiodactyla > Giraffidae > Okapia > Okapia johnstoni. The sequence goes on along the minus strand of JAGTYA010000026.1, from coordinate 9,671,367 downwards.
ACTCTAGATCCCATGAAGAAGACTGTCACCAACCCCAGGATGGATGAGTTTACAAAGGACAAGATCTCAGTGGCTCCTTCTAGACAATGGTAATCCCCAGATCAGCAACAGCAGCATCACCTAAGAACTCATTAGAAATGCAAATTCCTGGCTTCCACCCACCCCCCCGCCCCCACCTCCCACCCCACTCCCCGCAAGACCTACTGAGTCAGAAACATTGGAGTGGGGCCCAGCAGTCTGTATTTCACCTCCAAGTGACTCTGACTGTCAGTATAATGAGGCCATGGCTCAGTTGTATGACTCACATCCTTTCCATCATGGGGAGGGGCCCAGGGTCAGGGTTCGGGATTAGGGGCACCATCCTCCAAGATAGATTTAACGTTGACTTTCACGAAATTCCTCCCACCCTATCTATCAGAGTAGAAGCAATTGCTTGTTGCTTTCAAGGCTGACACAGCAGAAAACAAGGCACCTATATCTCAATGCCCTGTTTCCTTCTCAGACCTCTTGAGACTATCATTGACACAGCCAGCTTGTCTTCTTGGGGAGGCCAGCGTGAAAAACCACTACCTGGGGACTTCCCTGGTGGTCCGGTGGCTAAGACTCTGAGCTCCCAATGCTGGGTGCCCAAGTTCAATCCCTGGTCAGGGAACTAGACCCCACAAGCCATGACTAAGAGTTCGAATGTTGTCACTAAAGATTCCACATGCCACAATGAGGGTGGAAGATCCCACATGCTGCAACTAAGACCCAGCACAGCCAAACAAATAATCTTTATGTTGGTGAAAAAGTAATTGCGGTTTCAGACCATGAATGTTAAATCATTATAACTAGGTTCAAACACACCTTTATTAATCAAAATAGGAACCATTACAATCAACACATTTTTGCCAATGAGAAATAAGTTTGTTTATTCCTGTAATGTAATCCATGCTTCACACTTACAGGGCAGCAATGGAGAAGCAGACATAGAGAATAGACTTATGGACATGGGGAGAGAGGAGGAGAGGGTGAGATGTATGGAGAGTATCATGGAAACTTACATTACCATATGTAAAATAGATAGCCAAGGGGAATTTGCTGTATGGCTCAGGACACTCAAACAGGGGCTCTGTATCAACCTAGAGGGGTGGAATGGGGAGGGAGATGGGAGGGAGGTTCAAAGGGGAAGGGATATATGTATGCCTATGGCTGATTCATGTAGAGGTTTGACAGAAAACAACAAAATTCTGTAAAGCAATTATCCTTCAATTAAAAAATTAATTAATTAAAAAATAAAAATCCATGCTTCAGGATTTGATGAGCTCTTGGAAAGCATTTTATTTTTGCCTCCTTCTGCTTGTGGAAGCATTTTCCCTGCAAAAAGTTTCAAGGTGCTTGAAGAAGTGGTAATCAGTTGGCATGAGGTCAGGTGAATATGGCGATTGAGACAAAACTTCATAGCCCAATTCATCCAACTTTTGAAGCGTTGGTTGTGCCACGTGCAGTTGGGCGTTGTCGTGAAGAATTGGGTTCATTCTGTTGATCAGTGCTGGCTGCAGGCCTTGCAGTTTGCGGTGCATCAGGTGCATTGCATCGATTTGCTGAGAGTACTTCTCAGATGTAATGGTTTCCCCAGCATTCAGAAAGTGGGAGTGGATCAGATGGGCAGCAGACCACCAAACAGTGATCGTGACCTTTTTTTGGTGCAAATTTGGCTTTGGAAAGTGCTTTGGAGCTTCTTCTCAGTCCAACCACTGAGCTAGTCATCACCTATTGCCGAATAAAATCCACTTTTCATCACACATCACAATTTGATTGAGAAATAGTTCGCTGTTGTTGCATACGATAAGAGAAGATGACACTTAAAAATGATGATTTATTTGATTTTCAGTCAGCCCATGAGGCACCCACTTATCAGGCTTTTTCACCTTTCCAATTTTCTTCAAATGCCGAACAACAGTAGAATGGTTGACACCGAGTTCTTTGGCAACTTCTCGTGTAGTTGTAAGAAAATCAGCTTCGATGATCCTTTCAATTCATTGTCAACTTCTGATGGCCAGCCACTGCGCTCCTCATCTTCAAGGCTCTCGTCTCCTTTACAAAACTTCTTGAACCACCACCACACTGTACGTTTGTTAGCAGTTCCTGGGTCAAATGTGTTGTTGATGTTGCAAGTTATCTCTGCTGCTTTACAACCCATTTTGAATCGAATAAGAAAATCTCCCAAATTTGCTTTCTGTCTAACATAATTTCCCTAGTCTAAAACAAATACAATATAAATAGCAAGTAATGTCATTATAAAAAAAAGTGAGAAATGCACATTAAAATGATGTATAATATAACCACATTTATTTAAGAATATAGTCCAATATCAAACAGCAAAGTTCAACAGTGCAAAACTTCGATTACTTTTGCACCAACCTAATCAATAAATACATCAGTCGTGTCTGACTCTGTGCGTCCCCATAGACAGCAGCCCACCAGACTCCGCTGTCCCTGGGATTCTCCAGGCAAGAACACTGGAGTGGGTTGCCATTTCCTTCTCCAGTGCATGAAAGGGAAAAGTGAAAGTGAAGTCGCTCAGTCGTGTCCGACTCTTAGCGACCCCATGGACTGTAGCCTACCAGGCTCCTCCGTCCATGGGATTTTCCAGGCAAGAGTACTGGAGTGGGGTGCCATTGCCTTCTCCAATAAATACATAGTTTTTAGAAAAGAAAGAAATTATTACAGGTATGACTGGGTCTTGCTGACCCACATGCTTTGATTCACACTGCATTTTCAGCCAAAATGTACTCTCTATTTGAACCATCGACCCTCCATGGAAGGGGAAAAAAAGCAACGATAGAGTTAGGATGTTCTATCATATCATATATTTTCTCAAGAAGCGAATTTAGGCAAATTACAATTGTAGCAGGAAGAACTGAAGGTTTCCTAGTCGAGGTTATGGCATAGCACATTTATGGCTGAAGCAGGCTTCCTTTCCACATCCTTGGCCTTTATCTGATACTGAATTCATCCCCTGGCTTGTGCTGTCAAACTGGATCCCCAAGAGGTACTCCAGTGATAGAACGATGTAGGCTTGGATTCAATGTAGCTGCAGATAAGCCACAGTTGAGTATGACACATATTCTACTACCCGGAGAAGAGACAGGAAGATGCTTCTAGAGTGCCTTGTGTGTAAAAACAGCAGGGTGGTGAGAGAACTCTCACAGCTTAATAGCTGCCTAGGGGGGATTGCATAAATAACAATTGCCAGATGTGGGGTTGTGTTAGCCACAGTGGTCAGAAAGTCAATAATATAACTTTGGTTGTTGACACCTTCTGGCCTGGATCTCTGTAGACGCCGAGAAAAACCAGGACTTGGAAAAGAACTGAGTTCTCTCTGCACAATGCCCGCCCCATATTTCTTCCTCTAATTCAAAGCTTCAGGCCCTGTGAGCTTTTGTCACTGTTTTACACAATAATATAGTGGTTCATGCCACTAATCTATCAGTATCTTGCAGTTGTTTTGCTGGATAGAAATGTAAACATTTTTTGAAGGTCACTATTGTCGTTCATTGTTCAGTCCAGTTGGCTCTTTGCATCAGATGGCCAAAGTATTGGAGCTTAAGCATCAGTTCTTACAATGAATATTCAGGGTTGATTTCCTTTAGGATTGACTGGTTTGATCTTGCTTTCCAAGGAACTCTGAAGAGTCTTCTCCAGCACCACAGTTCAAAAGCATCAAGTTTTCACAGCTCAGACTTCTTTATGGCCCAACTTTCACATCCATACTTGACTACTGGGAAAACCATAGCTTTGACTATACAGATCTTTGTAGGCAAAGCTGGTTTGTCATAGCTTTTCTTCCCAGGAGCAAGCATCTTTAAATTTCATGGCTGCAGTCACCGTCCGTAGTGATTCTGGAGCCCAAGAAAATAAAATCTGTCACTGTTTCCACTTTTTCCCCTTTTATTGCTGTAAAGCGACGGGACCGGATGCCATGATCTTAATTTCTATTTGGATAGAATGCAAACTTCTATTTGAAGGTGAGCGACTGAACTGAACTGAACTATGGTAACAGTAATCTAGGGAGGCTGGATAGCAGGGAATATAGGTGATTGGTTTAATCATCTGGATGGGGGTGGGGGTGTCAGAGCCTTTAAGACTCAGGGAGGAAGAGGAGTATAAGTGTCAAACACACACAAAAAATTGAAGTACTTATGGTTGAAGGAATTGAAGAGCTGGGATCCTGAGGCTCAGAGGAAGGGTTTCAGACTTCAGTGAACCGCAGGCAGAGAACCAGATCAATCACAGAGATTATCTTTCTGATCTCTACCAAACGTTAAGGGGTGAGACAATTCAAGGGAAGAAAATAACTAACAAGCCTGCGAAACATCCGGGCAGAGGAAGGACTTCAGTGCGTGCACTGGGGCTTTTCAATTTTCAATTACAAAACCTCGGCACGTCACTTCTCGCCAGCCACCCCACCAGCGGGCCTCACACGGAGGAGGAGGAGTAATTCCCCGAATCCCAATAGGAAGCTCGAGTGCGCGGAGGGCCAGCATAGCTCCAGCCCCGGGAGCCGGGCCGCGGGAGTCGAGCGCGCTGTGGCGACACTGGCAGGAGTTCTTGCGCCCCCGCGGCGCGTCGAGGCTTTACGGTAACTCCGCGGGGCTCGCTGCCCCGCCCTCGTGCGCAGGCGCGGAGCCGTTGCCCGCCGAGCGGTTGCCGGCGGAGCGGTTTCCAGAGCGCCTTTGCCGCGAGACCCGCCTGTGCAGGATCCGAGGCCGCCGCGCGGCTCGGCCCAGCCTGAAGCCCCGGCGTCCGCCTCCTGCGGCGTCCTCGGTAAGTCGACGGACCCTGCGGGAAGCCGCCTCCCCAGACCGGGGAAGGCACCCTCCCGGGTGCCGGGGGCTTAAAGCGGGAAGGCGCTGGCGAGTTCCAGCCCCCAGGCCTCCCCCTGGCCCCGCGGCGGGGATGGGAGCGCGGACAGGCCCCCGGGAGACCGAGGCTCGACGTGGGGCCCGGGAGGAAGGCTGGAGCTGCGGCCCCCCGGGAGGGGGTGGAAGGGGCGCCATCTCCGCCCCTCCCCGGCCCCGGCCTTGAGCCGGGGTTCCCCGGGGAAACTGAGGCCGAATGTCAGCGGGCGAGGAGGAGGCGCGGAGCATCGCACCGCTGCTGCGAGGCGGGCAGGTGCTCCGGGCCGGGCAAGGAAGGGCACCCTGGGCTTTTCGTGCCAAGTTCACACCCAACCGCCTCCTCTTCCCGCCGCACTCCCTGGGTCTCGGTAATTCGCCTGAGGCTGTAAAAACTGCTCCCGTCCAGCAGTAGAAACCGGACCTTGTCCCCAGCGGGAGACGTAAGCCCCGTGCGGGTCTCTTGGACCCGCCTGAAAGGGCGCTTTCGTCTTCCTGATCCCTAGGATCCGTCGCCATGAACCCCATCGTCGTCGTGGTCCACGGTGGCGGAGCCAGCAACATCTCCAAGGACCGGAAAGAGCGGGTGCGCCAGGGCATCCTCAGAGCCGCCACCGTGGGTTACAACATCCTCAAGCAGGGAGGGAGCGCCGTTGACGCGGTGGAAGGAGCCGTGATCGTGCTGGAAGACGATCCCGAGTTCAACGCAGGTAAATGTGCATTGCAGCCAGTGACCAGCGCCATACCGGGTTCAGCTTCCCCCGCCAGATAAACAGAAGCTTTCTAAAGTGTCGCTGCATCTCTTCAGCCTTATTAATATGCTGAAAAGGCTTAGTTTTTCTACCTGTTGACCAAGTTGCTTTGGGGCTTGCCTGGTGACTCAGGGGTAAGGAATCTGCCTGCCAATGCAGAATACTCCGGTTCCATCCCTGGGTGGGGAAGATCCCCTGGAGAAGGAAATGGCAACCCTCTCCAGTACTCTCGCCTGGGAAATCCCACGGACAGAGGAGCCTGTGGGCTGCAGCCCATGGGGGTCACAAGAGAGTCAGACAAGACTTAGTGACTGAACAAGTTGCTTTAAAGAATTTTAAAACTCATTATTCACCCTTTCTTCTTTAATCTGCTTTCTGGAATCCACATACAAAGAGACTTTATTATTACATCTTTTTGTGGGGTAAGGGAGTGGACTGCTTACCCCACAAAACATGGCAACCGTGGAGCTTCAGGGTGTCATTTGAATGGAGGGAGTGAGGCCACAGAGACCGCAGGAAAAGGCAGATCACTCCAGATTGGTAGGTGGTGGGTCTAATAAGCATGGGAACCTACACTAGAGGCTTGTCTTGCTGGATAAGTAGCCCTCTGTTTGTGCTCACCAGAATCTGAAAAGTTCATTTAGAGGCCTTATCTAGGTTCTCGATACCACATCTCAAGGCTGTGTCTTTGGGCAGCTTCTGGTGCAGGAAGGCAAGTGGAGGGCCCCTTCCAAGGAAAGAGGAAGGGGTGAGGTGCCTCCGATTGCCCCAGAACCCCACCCTTCGTGACCGGCTCTTACACTCCCACACGCTTTCTCTTCTGCAGTGTGCCCTGAGGGATTGCTTGGGTGGCTTAGTTTGGCGGCTGTCTGCCTGCGTTGGAGGCAGATGCCACAGCAAGAGTACAGGCACATACAAAAGAAAACACGGGTTAAGACAATTTATCAGATCACGGATACCTTTTTCCACCAAGAGTCTCATGATTCAAACCATTGTTCCTAAGTCTTCTAGGCTGAGGGCCAAACCACTCAGAGCGTTCACTTGTGTCCTGTGATTTAATAAAAGTGACATGTTAACAGACTTATCAGGCATGAGCACACAGCATTCTGTTTGGATAACGGCAAAGCTGCCTCCTTGCAAGGCAGTAATAATGGCCAAGGCTGTTCCGTTTTGGAGGAGAGCTTGTCTCACTGGAGACTTTTCAGTGTGCAGGAAGGACAGGTTTTCTTGGCTATCATTCAGGGCTTGATGAGTGAGGCCCTGTGTGTGCCGTCATGTCCTCCAGCCCAATGAAGGGCACAAAGATGGCAGCAGAATGATCGTTCCAGTGGGAAACAGAACATGCCCACCTGGCCTTGAGGAGAGGGAGGTCGGCAGCCTTAGGAACTTGATCTGGTTGTAAATACCATACAGGTTAGCCAGGGGAGGCAGTGCTGTCAGGCTTGAGGAGACGGACTGGGGGCAGGATACCCCAGACCAGAACCCTCCCCTTCTCCTTTTTTAGTGCTGCACCTTCCATTGCAGGTTTGATGCATCTCAACAAGCCCAGCTTGCAGCAGGACAGCGGGAGTGGAGATTGAGTGGTCCCTCCTCCCCTATCCGGGTAGAATGTCCAATTGCAAATCCCAGTAGCTGATCCCCTCGCCCAGGTGTGACGGGGCTTGGTGTCCTCTGGTGACCTCGGAACCGTAGCACGTGGATCCATGGTGAGAGGGCAGTGGCTGTTTCCTGAAGCACCTTTTCGGTATTAGGCATTTCCTTGGGGGTTCCCAGTCTGGCATATGAGGCAGCAGTCCTACTGGTTGATCATTCAGATGTATTAAAGCCTTGGACAGTACTTGAGTCGACCCAGCCACAGTGGTTTTATCTGTTAGTAATTTAAGGTACTGCCTTAATGTTTCATTTTTCCCTTTCTCTCAGCCCTGCTGCTTGTGGGGGTTGTAGAGGAGATAGAACCTCCATTCAGTGCCAGATTCTTTTGTCCAGTTTTGCATATCGCAATCCACAACCTTTGAAATGTGACCTCAGTCACTCTCTGTTTGATGAAGGTACTCCTGCATGGTACTCAGCTTCTCTAATCTAACAGTGGTACCTGGTTTGCATGGGGACAAGGGAGAGTTTATGCCAGATGCGGAGTCCACAAAAACCAGGGTATGTTAGAACCCTCTCTCAGAGGACGGAGGCCAGTATAATCCGTTTGCCAATCCCTCACCAGTTAGGAACTCTGGTGGGTGGCCTCAGACTCCTTTGGCAGTTGCCATGGGCATTGTTGAGAACACACAGGACATGCCATTACTGCATTAACCAAGTCACTGTGTTTCAAGGACAATCCGGCATCCACGATATAGTGGCCATTCTTTCCATGCCTCACATTCTTGCAGGCAAACCTAGATGACCCCTCCACACATCCTGACCCCACAAAGGCCCACTTCTGTTGTTTCACATAAATGCATTCACAAAGAGTGATTCTTTTGTGACCTTTCACTCAGATAAATCCTTTTTTAGAGTAATAATTATCATAACTACTATGAGTGTCTAACTGTGTACCAAACCATAGTCTAAGAAACTTGACTGATTAACTCATTTAATCTGCACTTCTGTCCTGTGATTAGGTGTAATTATTATGCTCATTTCTCAGATGAGGAAGCTAAGGCACAAAGAGATTAAGTAACTTGCTAGAAGACACTCATTTCCCCTTTATTTTGACATAGAAAACCTAAAATCTCGGAATTAAAATACTTCTTAGAATTGTACCACCCATCCGCCTGACATCTGTCACAGAAAAGAATTTCAGGAAATCTAACCAGTTAGTCATCAGATATTTAGTAATGGTTCTGTCCCCTTGCCTCTACCCTGCACTCTTTGACCCGTGGAATGAGCCATAACTGCATTCTGCGGCTGTTTGTTGAGCCAGAGTTTACTGAATGCCCTTCCACCCCTTGCCAGCAGCAGCCCGTGGGGGACTGGTTAAGCTCTGTGCCTGTTAGCAGTCAGGACCCCGTTGGCTGACAGTCCCTGCTTCTTCACAGGAGACCTTCATTTGGAGCAAGTCATTCTGGTCTCCCACCGTCTAAACCAGCGGGGTGCAGTGGCAAGCTAGGGACTGCTGCTAAATTGGAGAAGGAAATGGCAACCCACTCCAGTGTTCTTGCCTGGAGAATCCCAGGGACGGGGGAGCCTGGTGGGCTGCCATCTGTGGGGTCGCACAGACTTGGATAGGGAGCTGCAGCCGCTGGTTCTCGTTCCTCTGCTCTGAATCTGGAGCCTGCATTCTGAGTGGCTCCCTTCTCGTTTCCCAGATGTCCACTCTGCACATCAAGGGAAAAGAGAGCCGGCTGAAAAGAAGGAAATCTAAGATCTGGGGGTAAAGGTGGAACTTTTAACAGCATGCTCTCCACCTCGAGCTCTTTTTTCTGTTTGCCTCTCCCAGCTATTTTCAGCAACCTCTGCTATAATCCTCTAGAGGAACTATTTGGGAACTGCATACAAAAAGCTGAGCCCTGGCAGTTACTGAGTTAGGTGGCAATAATTTGCATTCATGACAAAGCTTATCTGAATGTCTGTTAAAACATTGTTTACATTGTATTCTTCTTTCAATATAGGTTTCATTTTATGTTTGAAGCTTGTTTCATAACACTTTATTAAAAAATAGTTTATTTATTAGACACCAACAGTTTAACTTTAAATGCTAGAAATATTCTTTAGACTCATATTGGCAACCAAATAGGGACCCTTTGCTTTCACCAGAGTTGAGCAGTATTTACACAAAACTTTAAATAGGTAATGTATTTTCCCTACAGTATACTCTATAGAATTTTCCCTACAGACTCTGTCTAGTTGCCACAAGTGGGAGTTACTCTTCATGGCAGTGTGCAGGCTTCTCGTCTCCAGGGCTCTCTTGTTGCGGAGCACACACCCTAGGCACAGGGGCTTCAGCAGTTGCAGCCCATGGGCTCAGCAATTGCTGCCCATGGGCTTAGTTGCTCTGAAGCATGTGGCATCTTCCCGGACTAGTAATTGAACTGGTGTCCCTTGCATTGCAAGGCGGATTCTTCACCACTGGACCACCAGGGAAGTCCCACCTTATTCTTAGTTTTTTGAGATTTTTTAATCATGTATGGATGTTGAGTTTTATCCAGTCCTTTTTCTGCATCTGTTGAGATGATCATATGGTTTTTGTTTTGTCTGTTGACATGGTGAAGATTGACTGATTGGTTTTTGAATTTTGAACCGGGTTTTCTTCTCTGGGATTAACACCACTTTGTTGTGATATATGTACATATATAGGTATATGTATATATATATATATCACATTACATATATGTAATATATACATAAAATTCTGGGTTTGATTTCATGGTGTTTTCTTAAGATTTTGCATCTATGTTCATGAGAGATACTGGTCTATAGTTTGATTTTCTTACAACATCTGTCTGGTTTTGAAATGAGGATGATGCTGGCTTCATATGTTGAATTGAAAAGTGTTCCCTTCTCATCTGTTTTTCTCGAAGAATTTATATAAAGTTGGCATTATTTGTTTGTAATATTTTGTAGATTGGTTTTTGGTAGATTTGTAGGTTGATTTTTGTTTGTTTTGGTGGAAAGCTTTTAACTAAGAAATCAAATTTTTTAATAGGCACGGCACTATTCAGCTTATCTATTTATTCTTTGAGTGAGTTTTGTCAGTTGTCTTTCAAGAAATGTTTATATTTTATGTAAGTTGCTGAATTTGCAACATTTCTGTGTTATGCTTTTGATATCTGTATGGTCTGTAGAGAGGTTCCTTCTTTCATTCCTGATATATGTAATTTATGTCTTTTTTTTTTTTTCTTCGTCAGTCTAGAGTTTATCAAGTTTATTGTTCTTTTCAAAGAACTAGCTTTTGTTTTGGGGGGTGGATTTTGTGGATTTTTCTGTTTTTTTTTATTTTGCTCTTTTTCTATTCTGAATTTCATTGATTTATCTTTGTTATTTCCTTTATTCATTCAGCTTGCATTGGGAATAATTTACTTTTCTTTCTCCTGTTAGATCATTAATTTAAGACTATTCTTTGCTAATATAAGCATTTAATGTTTTAAATTTTACCCTAGCACGGCTTTGATTTTTTTTTTTTACCTGTTTTTGTATGTTGTCTTGATTTTCATTCCATTCAAAATGTGTTCTAATTTTCCTTGTGACTTCCTCATTATATCATGAATTATTTAGAAATATAATACTTAATTTCCAAATATTTGTGGCTTTTCCAAATATCTGTTACTGATTTTTAGTTTAATTCTGTTACAGTCAGAGGATATGCTTTATGTGATTTGCATTCTTATTAAACTTCGTAAGGTTTGGTTTTTGGCTCAGAATGTGTTCTACCATGCCCATTTGCACTTAAAAAGAATGTACTCTGCTGTTGTTGTATAGAAATAAGGTCAAGTTCATTGGTAATGTTGTTCATACCTTCTGTATCTTGATTGTTTATTGCTACTGATTACTGAGACAGGAGTATTGAAGTCTTTCGTTGTAATGGTGGATTTGTCTTTTTCTCCTTTGAGTTCTATCAGTGTTTACTTCACGTATTTTGAAGCTGTTATCTGGTGTATAGATTGTTGTCTTCTCAGGGAACTGGCCCCCTGTATCATTGCTTAGTGTCCTTATTATTATTTAATGCTCCTCACTGTGAAGTGTGCTTTGCCTGATATTAGTACAGTTGTTCCAGTTGTCATTTGATTCATTTTGGCATGTTATATAATTTGTCTATTCTTTTACTTTTAAACTATTTGCATCTTTATATTTAAAGTAGATTTTTCATTGGCAGCATATAATTATGCCCTATCTTTTCATACAGTTTGACAATCTCTGCTTTTTACTGGGGCTTCCCTGGTGTCTCAGATGGTAAAGAATTCACCTGCAAAGCGGGAGACCTGGGTTCGATCCCTGGGTTGGGAAGATCCCCTGGAGGAAGGGATGGCAACCCACTCCAGTATTCTTGCCTGGAGATTCCCCATGGACAGAGGAGCCTGGCGGGCTTTTTACAGAGATGTTTAGACCATTTCCATTTAATGTGATCACTGATATGGTTTGGCACAAACTTGTCATCTTGCTGTTTGTCTTCTCTTTGTCCAATCTATTCATTGTTCCCCTTTTCCTCTTTTTCTACTTTTTTCTGCCTTCTTTTGGAATAATTGAATGTTTGTAATTCCTTGTTACCTCCTTTGCTGGCCTAGTAACTAAACGTCTTTTTTAAAGGTTGTTTTAGAGTTTAGAGTATACATCTCTCATTTATCACAGTCTACCTTAAGTAATATCAAACTTCATGCATAATAGAAGAACTTTACGCAGCATACACCTGTTTCTCCTTTCCTAGCCTTTGTGCTACTGTTTTCATATGTTTTATAAGTGATAAGTTACCCAATGCATTGTTATTATTTTTACTTTAAACAGTTTTATTTTAAAGATACTATAAAAGTAAAGGGAAAAGGTATCCACATGTTAGCCGTTTGCAGTGTTCTTCATTCTTTGGGGGAATCCTGATCGCTGTCTGTGGTCATTTTCCTTCTGCTTGAAAGACTTCTTTAACGCTTCTTGTGTTGCACAGCTGCTGTTGGTACTTTTTTTTTTTTTTTTTAGCTTTTGTATGTCTATAAAGTCTTTGGGGTTCTTTAAAGATACTTTCACCGTGTGTAGAATTCCAACTTGACGTTTTTTTTTCTTTCAGAGCTTTAAAGATGTTGCTCCTCTGTCTTCTGGTTTGCATTGTTTCTGGCAAGAAACAGGCTGGCATTTTTCTTTCTGCTTCTACGCCCAGTGTGTCTTTCTCGGGCTGCTTTTAACATCTCCTCTTCTCGTTAGCACTGAGCTGTTTGATCACGGTATGCCTGAGTGTACTTTTCTTCGTGTTACTTTTCCTTGGAGTTTGTTGTGCTTTTCTGATCTGTGAATTTATAGTATTCACCAAATTTGAAAATTCATCATTTCCTTAAACATTTTTTGTCCCTCTGTCTCACCTCTCCTTTGGGGATTCCAATTACACGTGTACTGGACTGCTTGAAACTGTCCCTGAGCTCAGTGATAGACTGTGTTCAAGGTGTTTTTCAATCTTTTGCTGTGTCTTAAGTTCATTCGTCTTTTCTGCAGTGTCTAAGTTGGTATTAATCCTATCCAGTGTGTTTTTTCATTTCAGACTTTTTCTTTTTCATTTCTAGAAGTTCTCTTTGGGTCCTTTTCATCTTTTCTTCCACATTCTGGTACATATGGAACAGTTACAACAGCTGCTTTAATGCTCTTGTCTAATAATGCCGTGATTTATGTCATTTCCGAGTCTGTTGCTATTGATTGATTTTGTTGTTGTTGGTATTGCTCATTATGGGTCATAATTTCCTGTTTCTTTTTGTGCCTGGTGATTTCTCATTAGGTACCAAACACTTGTTAGGTTCTGGATATTTTTGTACTCCTTTAAATATTCTTGAGCTTTGTTCTTATCCCTCTGAGGAAACAGAGCCAGTTGGAGGTTAAGAACAACTACACTTACAGGGATCATGTAGGTAGAGAACGGTGGAGAAAAGCTGCTAGTGGTAAAGGAAACAGAGTAATGAGACCTGACGGTTTTAATACGTTCAAGGAAACCTAATGTTGCAGTAAAATGTTGCCATGGAGAGGAGATGAAGCTGGAAAAGCAAGTCAGAGGCCAGATCAGGAAGGGCTTCGTACCTTTTATTTTGTAGGTCACGGGGTACCGAGTCAGATTTGTGTTTTTAGAAGTGTTCCTTTGACAGAGAAGTAGAGGATGAATTAAAGTAGGCAGCTGAGAGAGCAAGCTCTGAAGCCATTTCTAAATTCTTAACTCTTGCTTTTCGACTTCTCTTTGGTTTTAGGTTGTGGGTCTGTCTTGAACGAAAATGGTGAGATTGAAATGGATGCCAGTATCATGAATGGAAAAGACCTGTCTGCAGGGGCGGTGTCTGCAGTCCGCTGTGTCGCAAATCCCATTAAACTCGCACGACTTGTTATGGACAAGGTATGTGGGACCGAACCACCCTTTCCCAACTGTCACTGCTTAACTTCAGCACCCAAAAGGGGTCTGACTGTGGGGAAACACTTGAGACCACTGTTCTCCTAAAACTGTATGAAAGAACAAAAACAGTGTCGTTATTTAAGTTTCTCAAGGAAACCCAGATTCTGACTCATGATCACTTGACCAGGTGTTACATGTTCTCTTCCTATATTTTCTTCAGCCTGTTCTCAGCACATGTAACATAACATATTCAAACTGAAGAGACCAGCTGTGGAAATAGCATGTATGGGAGAATTCCCCAGTGGTTAGGACACTGCATTTCCACTGCCAGGGGCCAGGGTCAGTCCTTGGTCAGGGAACTAAGATCTGAGAAACTATGCAGCATAGTAAATGAATAAGTAGCATACATAAAATAAAAATGGATTAAAATTTAAGATCATATGTAAGTTGAAAATACAAAAACTCAGAGAGGTAGGCTTTTCTCAACATTCAGAAAATTATCCCAGTGGAATTTGCATTCTTGAGGCCTTTACCCAGAGAGAATAATTATTTCCACACAGCTGGAACAATTAAAAAGAGTTTAACTTTTTCAAGAAACCAACTATTTTCCCCTTTCTTTCTGGCTCAAGACACCTCACTGCTTTCTGACTGACCAAGGTGCAGCAAAATTTGCAGCAGCCAATGGGATTCCAAAAATTCCTGGAGAACAACTGGTAACAGAAAGAAACAAAAAACGCCTGGAAAAAGAAAAGCTTGAAAAAGATGCTCAGAAAGACTGTCAGAAGTAAGTATCATCTGTGGCTCACATTTTGGGGAGTTATCCAGATGTGGAAGTTTGACACATGTCTGATTATCCACATTTCTTAAAAAAGTCCAATATCAACAAGGTAGTTTCAGTTTTTGTATAGAACAGTTCACACTAAATAATGGAAAAGCTGCTCTTTGATTCTGAAATTTAACCTCATTTTTTACTCCTATGAATAGTTACTCACAGTCAGCTGAGAGTTCCTTTTCCAACATGATTTAACAGATGAATGCTGGGTGTTGATGTATTAATTACGTGCAAGCTTCTTGATCGGTTTGTTGTCTTCAGTACACTGCACAGGTCCTCTGTGATCTACACTACCCTGTGGACTTACTTAGGCACCTTCCATGGGGCAGAGAAGTCAGCATAGCCCTGGAAAGTGAATTAATCATGTGTTCTGAATTATTGTTTTCTGTGTTACCCATTCAAAAGTGCCAAATAAAAGCCCCCCTGTTTAAAGCAAAACTTGAAAAATAAAATTTGAATGTGGCCCAGAATAAAGAATATAATGGAATATAATCTATTAATTCTACACACCCTTTTAGATTTGTAATTTTTAATCAGAGGTATACTTTAGTATCATCTTAAGAGCTTTTTCAAAATACACATGTCTGAGCTCCTTTTCTTCAGGATCTGATTTAGTGGAGCTGAGGTGCAGAGGCCATGCAGGTCCATTAGAAAAAAAGTTTTCCAGGTGATTACAACATGTCCCAGGTTAAGAATCTGCTTCACAAGATTGGCCGTATGTTGGTAGCTGTTGATAATCTTTACCAAAGGTGTTGTTGTGTCTGTGGGTTTGCTTTATCAGTGGGTTATGTCCATTTTAATAGATATTGCCATATTGTTTCCAGAATTTCTGCAACAACACCATCTCTCCCAGCCTGTACTGTTCTTCCATATAAGCAAGAGGGGCTCCTGTCCTGGGCCCTGCACTTTAGAAGACCCTCATATCACAAATGGGCTTCCCCGATGGCTCAGTGGGTAAAGAAACCACCTACTGCCTACAATGCAGAAGGCACAGGAGATGCAGGTTTGATCCCTGGGTTGGGAAGATCCCCTGGAGGAGGAAAATGGCAGCCTACTCCAGTATTCTTGCTTGGAGAATCCCAAGGACAGACAAGCCTGGCGGGCTGCAGTCCATGGAGTTACAAAGAATTGGACACAGTTAAGCAACTTAGCACACAAGCAATAGCATAGCGCAAATACACAAAACAGTTGGTTTATTGCAGACCCATGGGGCACCTCTGTCACTCAGCCGTGGCACATTGTTGCCCGTCACCCTCATCATCCGCTCTTGTGACTGATATCATTCAGCCCCCAGGGAAGTGCTTCTCTGCATCTCTTGCTCTGTGTCTTGGAAGTAAAGGCCACCTGAGTCTAAAAGCTTGTGGATTATACCACTGCTGACATCAGAAATAGACCCTGCTTTGGAGTGTGGGGGAAGAATTGAACAGCAGAAGGACTTAGTTAAGGAAAAAAGACAATGTTTTTTGAAAGAAATTCTTGTAAAACAAAGTGTTTCCCAGTGGTGCCAAGTGTCCTTTTTCTTTCTACATGGCTCGGTTTGCAATTCTGGAGTTATCCACGAATTAGTATAATATCTGCAAGATTTGCACTGAGGGCCAGTTCCCACTACCCTGAGATTTGTGAATATGTAGGTCTAGACCCGCACTGTCCAATAGAAAAAATGAGAGCCATATGTGTAATTTAACCTTTTCTAATAGCCACATTAAAAAAGCAAAAAAAAAAAAAAAAAAAGAGTGAAATTAATCATATTTATAGTTAACTCATTATACCCCAAATATTATCATTTCAACATGTAATCCAAACCAGTATTGTAAAGCAGTTATCCTTCAATTAAAGATAAATGAGTGTTTTAAAAAACATGTAATCAACATAAGAAATTATTTATGAGATATTTTACATGCTTTCGTGCTAAATCTTTCAAATCTGCCATGCATTCTGCACTGACAGCATGTCTTACCGGGTACCGCCCGCATCTCTGGTGCTCAGCAGCCAGCGGTGCTGTATTGGGCAGTGCAGGTCTAGACAGAACCTGCACAAGGAACTGACTCTTTATGCTGGCAGCTAGATGGATGCTGAATATTAGAATTATGAATGGTTTTATTCTTATAAACATACTTAAGATTGAGGGACTTCCTTGGTGGTCGGTCCATTGGTTAAGATTCTGTGCTCCCAATGCAGGGGGCCCATGTATGATCCCTGGTCATGGAACTAGATCCCACACACAGCAAATAAGACCCAGGGCAGCAAAAAAAAAAAAGTAATACTTAAGGTTGAATTAAACTTTTTTAAATGTTGAAATGTTCAACTTTTAGGTAATTTTTATTTAAAATGGTTCTATTCATTAATTATAACAAATGTTTAGACCTTAATAATTTTGTGAATTTTAGAAAAAACTAACTTTTGAAGTTGTATCTACAAATTACTTTTATTCTCTTTTTTTGGATTTGCCCTTAATTTTGATGAAAATATATGCTGATGTTGTACACTGTCAGTATAGTTACGTTTCACTTTCTAATTCCTAGATTATTGAAAATGTGTACAAGTCAAGATTTTGATAGAAAAAGAATACTAAAGAGGAACTCATGAAAGAAAACTGAAAGGAAAAAAGGGGTAAAAAAATCTTCAAAGAAATGGTCTGCTTTAAAAGTAAGCAGTCTTCTTCCAGGATGACCCACATAAAATTCACAAAGAGAACATTACAGATTCTTTGTTCAATGAAGATTTAATTATGTATTGAAACAGTGAAAATTAGAAATATTCTCGCCAAATCCACAACTTGAACAGTTCAGATAAATCCTGACAACTTCATGTTCTTTACTAAAGGAAAATTTAATTGCTGATCATGAAGAATCATACACCAGAAAAGAACATATGCAGTTATTGGAATTGGAGGGGAAAGGCTGGATAAACAGCAGACAGTTGATAACCAGAAAAGGCAAAGATAAAAAACATAGATGTAATGTTCTTGAAAGAATAATATAATATTTGGGACTTCCCTGGTGGTCCAATGGTTAAGACTACACCTTCCGATGCAGCCAAAAAGCCAAAGCGTAAAACAGAAATAGTGTTGTAATAAATTGAGTAAAGATTTTATAAACGGTCCACATCAAGAAAAATCTTTAGAAAATTAATAATATTTGGCCAAGTATAATGGTGCTTTTCATGACCTCCTCACATAGTGTTTATAAAAAACAACAGGAGGGCTTCCCTGGTGGCTCAGTGGTAATGAATCCACCTGCCCGTGCAGGAGACATGGGTTCCATCCCTGATCTGGGACGGTCCCACATGCCATGGAACAACTTAGCCCACGCAGCTCAACTGTTGAGCCCATACTCTAGAACCTGGGAGCCACAACTATTCAACCCATGTGCCACAGCTGCTGAAGCCCACATGCCCTGAAGCCCGTGCTCCACAACAAGAGAAGTCACTGCAATGAGAAGCCCTTGCACCACAAGAAAGAGAGGCTTCCTCCAATCCACAACTGGAGAAAAGCCCGTGCAGCAACACAGACCCAGCACAGCTAAAAATAAGTTAAAAAAAATTTTTTTAAATGGGACACTTCTAGGCTTAGTAAACATTATTTCAAAATTTGATAAAATGCCAAACGTAATAAGGGGGGAAAAACTAATGATGAGTATCTAGGAGAGAGAGTTCAGATAGGTTCGTTTAATGGGTAGTAAAGTGAGAGATGAAATCATATATCATTGTGGTCTTTTTTACAGACCAGAACCTGGTGGATCAGAGTCAACGAAAAGCAAAAGAGAGAAATTAATATCCCTCGGGTTACGTGGAAAACCAATAAAGCCCTTGCACAGGACTTGTACTGCTCAAGAAGGCACAGGGCGTCCTCTCAAGGAGGTCTTGAAAGCCCAGGCAGAAAAGTGAGCTTGGCAGGTTCCCACACTCCAAGGAGCTAGCTGGAGAAGAAAAGAGGGACGTGGGGAACCCAAGTCTCTAGTGGAACAAGGGTGCTTTATTCATGTTTGCGTGAGCTTATGTATTGTTACACCAGGAAGCTTTAGGCAAAAAATAAAGTTAAGCAAAGAACAAAAACCAGACGTATAACAACCATCACTGCTGATGGTGATTGCAGCCATGAAATTAAAAGACGCCTACTCCTTGGAAGGAAGGTTATGGCCAACCTAGATAGCATATTGAAAAGCAGAGACATTACTCTGCCAACAAAGGCCCGTCTAGTCAAGGCTATGGTTTTTCCAGTGGTCATGTATGGATGTGAGAGTTGGACGGTGAAGAAAGCTAAGCGCCACAGAGTTGATGCTTTTGAACTGTGGTGTTGGAGAAGACTCTTGAGAGTCCCTTGGACTGCAAGGAGATCCAACCAGTCCATCCTAAAGGAGATCAGCCCTGGGTGTTCATTGGAAGGACTGATGTTGAAGCTGAAACTCCAGTACTTGGGCCACCTCATGCGAAGTGTTGACTCATTGGAAAAGACCCTAATGCTGGGTAGGATTGGGGGCGGGAGGAGAAGGAGACGACAGAGGATGAGATGGCTGGATGGCATCACCGACTCGATGGACATGAGTTTGGGTAGACTCTGGGAGTTGGTGATGGACAGGGAGGCCTGGTGTGCTGCGATTCATGGGGTTGCGAAGAGTCGGACACAACTGAGCGACTGAACTGAACTGAACTGAATAACCATTACCAAGGGAATAACAATCGTCACAAGGCCAGAAGACAACCATAACTTGAGTAAGAGGGTCGTGACTATAAACAGTTTTACCGTAGGGTAAAAGTTACTGAAGGAAATCCATGTATGCATTCCATCCCATGACCTCAGTCCTGGGAACAGCGTGCTGCTGGACTCATTCCTGTGTACCAGGAACTGATAAGAAACAGAGGGCTCATGAGAAACAGAAAACAACATAAGGAATCCTAAAGTCAAACGTCCCCTGACAATACATGAAGTTTAAAAAAACTCAGTTCTGCTAGAATGTACCATGATCAGAAGACATGTTGAAAAAACAAGGCAAGCCTGTAATAATGGAGCTATGGTGGGTACATAAAAAGTGTGTAAGTGCAAAGTTTGGCCAAGAGTCCAGAAGTGTTCTGTGTGGCACGTCCAGCTCACAGTGAACTTGCTTCTAGGAGACGAGCCCTCAGCTGCTCCAATACTGAAAGTGATGTGGGACAGTAGAGGGTCTACTGTGAGAGATTCTAGATGTGGCTGAAGCTGGAATGGCTTGATTAGACTCACATCTGACCTTACAACAGACTTTTATACCAACTAAATGCTGTTAAAGTAATTAAATTAAGTAAGAAGAGTTCAGCAAAACTTACAGAAGTTCCTCAAAGAACAAATCATGGACTTTAAAGAATATGAAATAAATTTTGAATTTTCATGATCTGCAGTTATTTAGTCCAAACTGTTCCTCCCTATTGATAACTTAACAGAAGCTTAAAAAAAAGTCTGTTTGACTTTTACACTTATTAAAGGATTGGAACAGAATAGAATGGGAAAGACTAGAGATCTTTTAAGAAAATTAGAGATACCAAGGGAACATTTCATGCACAGATGGGCTCAATAAAGGACAAAAATGGTAGGGACCTAACAGAAGCAGAAGATATTAAGAAGAGATGGCAAGAATACAAAGAAGAACTGTACAAAAAAGATCTTCATGACCCAGATAATCACGATGGTGTGATCACTCACCTAGAGCCAGACATCCTGGAATGTGAAGTCAAGTGGGCCTTAGGAAGCATCACTATGAACAAAGCTAGTGGAGGTGATGGAATTCCAGTTGAGCTATTTCAAATCCTGAAAGATGATGCTGTGAAAGTGCTGCACTCAATATGCCAGCAAATCTGGAAAACTCAGCAGTGGCCACAGGACTGGAAAAGGCTCAGTTTTTATTCCAATCCCAAAGAAAGGCAATGCCAAAGAATGCTCAAACTACCGCACAATTGCACTCATCTCACACACTAGTAAAGTGATGCTTAAAATTCTCCAAGCCAGGCTTCAGCAATACGTGAACCGTGAACTTCCAGGTGTTAAGCTGGTTTTAGAAAAGACAGAGGAACCAGAGATCAAATTGCCAACATCCGCTGGATCATCGAAAAAGCAAGAGAATTCCAGAAAAACATCTATCTCTGCTTTATTGACTATGCCAAAGCCTTTGACTGTGTGAATCACAATAAACTGCAAAATTCTTAAAGAGATGGGAATACCAGACCACCTAACCTGCCTCTTGAGAAACCTGTATGCAGGTCAGGAAGCAACAGTTAGAACTGGACATGGAACAACAGACTGGTTCCAAATAGGAAAAGGAGTACATCAAGGCTATATATTGTCACCTTATTTATTTAACTTATATGCAGAGTACATCATGAGAAACGCTGGGCTGGAGGAAGCACAAGCTGAAATCAAGATTGCCAGGAGAAATATCAATAACCTCAGATATGCAGATGACACTACCCTTATGGCAGAAAGTGAAGAACTAAAGAGCCTCTTGATGAAAGTGAAAGAGGAGAGTGAAAAAGTTGGCTTAAAGCTCAACATTCAGAAAACTAAGATCATGGCATCCGGTCCCATCACTTCATGGCAAATAGGTGGGGAAACAGTGGAAACAGTGGCTGACTTTATTTTTCTGGGCTTCAAGATCACTGCAGATGGTAGTTGCAGCCATGAAATTAAGATGCTTACTCCTTGGAAGGAAAGTTATGACCAACCTAGACAGCATATTAAAAAGCAGAGACATTACTTTGCCAACAAAGGTCCGTCTAGTCAAGGCTATGGTTTTTCCAGTGGTCATGTATGGATGTGAGAGTTGGACTCTAAAGAAAGCTGAGCACCGAAGAATTGATGCTTTTGAACTGTGGTGTTGGAGAAGACTCTTGAGAGTCCCTTAGACTGCAAGGCGATCCATCCAGTCCATCCTAAAGGAGGTCAGTCCTGGGTGTTCATTGGAAGGACTGATGTTGAAGCTGAAACTCCAACCAATACTTTGGCCACCTGATGCGAAGAGCTGACTCATTGGAAAAGACCCTGATGCTGGGAAAGATTGAAGACAGGAGGAGAAGGGGATGACAGAGGATGAGATGGTTGGATGGCATCACCGACTCGATGCACATAGGTTTGGGTGGACTCCGGGAGTTGGTGATGGACAGGGAGGCCTGGCGTGCTGCGGTTCCAGGGATCACAAAGAGTCGGACACGACTGAGCAATTGAACTGAACTGAACTGAAAGGATTAGAAATCTTTTTTAAAGTTTAATGAAACAAAGCCAAAAGTGCATGTGAGATATGCAAGAAAAATTATATCATCATAAAATATAAGGAAATTAAAATAAGGGAAAATATTTGCCTAACTTGAAGGAGACGATGCATGTACAAATGATCCTGAAACCAGTTTCTATGAAGACTGGCATTCTGTTCATTGTAAATTGAAGTGTAAGTATCACTTGAAGAGAGAGTTGAAGATTAAGCAACGTACTGCGATTTTCAATTTTCTTTATACCAGCATTGAAATTTGAAAGGAGAATTTAGTCTGCATGGATCGAGACACTGCTTAAGAGATGACAAAAGTGACCATAATAAAGTGATTATGATTTAAATGTTCAAATTAAAATATTTAGTGAAATCTCCTTGTTAACAGCTTATCATTCGTGGCCTCATATAGCATTTGAGTGCAGTAATGTAAAAATCAGGATTCACTTCCAAAGCTAAGTATTGCTTTAAGAGTTTTGTATATAATTCCAGTGCTACTGCCTCAGCAGAGTGAAGCTTCTCCAAGTTAAAATTAATTAAAAACTTGTTAAAGAATTATTAATACATTGAGTCACGAGAAGTTGTATTATTTGGCGCTTTGTCAACAGAATACATGTTACGTGAAAATGTTGATCATAAGAACATGGTCCATGCCCCCTGAGATGAAAGCAAGGAAAATAAATTTTACAGAATAAATGCATTATAATTTATGATTACGTATGTGCCTGTGGGTTTTTTTTTTTCCCCCACTTATCCAGCCATCTGCTGCTGCTGCTAAGTCTCTTCAGTCGTGTCCGACTCTGTGCGACTCCATAGACGGCAGCCCACCAGGCTCCCCCATCCCTGGGATTCTCCAGGCAAGAACACTGGAGTGGGTTGCAATTTCCTTCTCCAATGCATGAAAGTGAAAAGTGAAAGTGAAGCTGCTCAGTTGTGTCCGACTATTCGCGACCGCATGGACTGCAGCCTACCAGGCTCCTTCGTCCATGGGATTTTCCAGGCAAGAGTACTGGAGTGGGTTGCCATTGCCTTCTCCATCCAGCCATCACAGCTGATCAACAGAGGATGTGCATGATAGTAATTAAATTGTCATCATTGGTAGTTTGTCAGCTTTCAGTCAAATGAAAACCATTGCTTTACAATATTTCTCAAGATACATTTATCATGGTAAGAGGATAGAACATACTTATTATTTCTAAGTATTAAACGTGTGTGGGCCTCCATTTGCCTTTGCATTTTTGCCTCGACACCCCCCCCCCCCGTGACTCCTCGACGTGTAGGGGGGCTGCCACCAGCCGTGACAGGTCCAGCCTCCTTCCCACCCTCTCCTCTGGAAGCACCCAACACAAACCGCTGCCTCTGCGCCTCCCAAGCAGTCTGTTTCCTCTCTGGTCTCCCTCAGTCCACACATAGTAGCCAGAGCGGTTCTCCTAAGATGGCTTTATAGAAAGATAGCACACACTCTTGAGCGCACAGACCGTCTACAGAGCACTGGACAAGTTTTCACAGTGTGATCAGCGCCCAGAGCCATTCCCGCCCCATCCCTGCCCACTCGGCTCCCAACTCCGTGGGCTCCTGGTGCCACTTTCTGAACTTTACCTGAGGGAGGTCGTGTGGTTTGGTCTTCTGTTGGGCGCCTTCTCTCCTTCGGTGTCCCTTTGTCGCATGTAGCAGGGTCCACCCTCACTGTGGCAAAGTGTGCTGTCCCCTGTCTGTGTCACAGGTTGTTTACTTGAATGGGCGCTTGTGTTATTTGCAGTTTGCCGATATTACAAATGGTGCTGCTGTGGGCCTTCTGTCTGCTTTCTTGGTGAACTCACCTCCTTTCTGTTGGATAGAAATGTAAGGACAGAATGGCTGAGTCAGGGACTTCCCTGGCAGTCCAGTGGTTAAGACTCGGTGCTCACACTGCAGGGGTTGTGGGTTCAATCCCTGGTTGGGTAATTAAGATCCCACATGCCATGAGGCGCAGTCAGAAAATAGGGGGAAAAAGGAAGGGGCCAATCTCCTTTCCTCCCAAAGTGCCATGTCAGTCCGTGTCCTTGGCAGCCGTTAATTGAGGTTCCCAGTCGCTGCCCTCTGTGTCCAGACTTGATGCCGCATCTCTTTTCATTTTAGCCATGCCAGTGGATAGGTTGGGCTTCCCTTATAGCTCAGTTGGTAAAGAATCTGTCTGCAATGCAGGAGACTCTGGTTCGGTTCCTGGGTCAGGAAGATCTGCTGGAGAAGGGAAAGGCTACCCGCTCCAGTGTTCTGGCCTGGAGAATTCCATGGACTGTGTAGTCCATAGGGTCGCAAAGAGTCAGACATGACTGAGCCACTTTCACTTTCAGTGGAAAACTTAACGGGTGCAGTGGTAAGAACTGTTATTTTTAAAACTTTACTTGTATCATGACACCTCTCACCTCAAACTCTCCAGTGTCTTCTCACCTCGCTCAAACTGAAAGCCCTTCCTATGGCCTGTAAACAGGATGACCGTGGGATTCAGTGTTCAAACTGGAACTTGGTGTTGAGAGTGAAAGGGAGGGGCAGTATTAATTAAGCCAGGAGAACAGGCATAAACAGGACAGACCTGGGAAGCCAGGCTATACGGTCACCCTGTTTGTCAGAGCCTCATGGTCTGTCGGCCGGCTGTCCCTCTGACCCTGCCGCACTCGCTCCCTCGCTTTGTTCTCTCCAGCCACAGTGGCCTCCTTGAATTTCCATGAACTTGAAAGCATGTCCTGCTTCAGGAATGTTCTTCACCAGCAATCAGCATGACTTGTCCTCACTTCCTTGAGACAGGCCTTTATAAAACCACCTCTCCACCAACAGGTGCCCCATGTGCTGCTATAGGCTATAGTTTATTTCTGTTGAGTAAAACCTGACATATTTCATTGCTATGTCACCCTGTGCCCCGAATGCAAACTTTCTGGGAGAAGGGACTTTGTCCACTTAGTTTTCTGCTGTGTCCCAGCCCTTAGAAGTTTGCCTCCAATATAGTTCACTATAGAATCAGGGTGGTGGGTATGTGTCTGTTGGTTAATAATTTCCTTCAACTTTTTTACTTCAAGATTTATAATAAAATGTTAGCGTATATGGCTAATTCATGTTGATGTATGGCAGAAACCAACACAATATTGTAAAGCTATTATCCTCCAATTAAAAATAAATTTAAAAAAGAAATGTTAGAGTAAAACCAGCTTATTTCATCTTCATAGCAAACCCCATGACACAGGTGGAGTGAGGTGTGTAGACAGTTATCCCAGTATCACCTGGGCTGTTGTCCCATCTCATACCTGCAAACTCAGGGCCTCTGGACTGGTATGGGGAGCTGAGGATCCAAAGGACACTGGTGCACCCAAAAGTTTAAGTAATGCTCAATTACTTGTATCCCCGCTTTATAGATGGGGAAAGTGAGACTCAGTCACCCAGCTAGAAAGTGATGGTGCCAGGACTGCACAGACCCTTTAAAGTTGAGGTCTAAAGGTGCGTCCAGCAGTCTGACTGATGTGTGGAACGTAAACCAAACAGGCTTTCTTCACTGTCTCCGTGAGTAGGGAATGCATGTCCCGTGTGCCATTAACATAGAAGTGTATTAAGCCACGTTGTCACCTGTGGCAGTGTCTCATGTCCAGCCTGTCACTTTTTCTGTTTTTTTTTGGCAGAAACTTGGGGACTGTGGGTGCTGTTGCCGTGGACTGCCAGGGAAACGTGGCTTATGCGACCTCAACGGGGGGCATCGTCAACAAGATGCTGGGCCGCGTCGGGGACACGCCGTGTATAGGTGAGCTGGATGGGTGACCCCTGCCCCTGCCCTCCCCCTGCCGTCTTGTCCTCATTCTCTGGTCTCCGCCCCCCGCCCCATTTCTTTCTTGCTTCATCTCTTCCTCTTCCTGTGGCAGCTGTAGAATTTCTGGGGGTGGCCCGAGTTAGGGACAGTTGTCCAGGGACAACGTGGAGAAGGTGGCCTGTCCAGCAGGTACCTGATTCCTAGATGCTGTGTTTTGGGAATGACTTGAGAGGGAGGTGGACACGGGGTGCTGAAGTCACCCCAACACCCCCGATGCTCTTTCTTCTCTGTAACCCATTTCACAATCTGCAGACTAACTATGCCCAAAGGGTTAAGTACGCGAAACCTCTTCCCAGGCATGGGCTCAAATGAGCAAACTAAGAAAGCTGAGAATTTAAGTCTGCAGTTTTTAGACTGGAGTGGCATAAGAGCAGCACACCACCACTAGATATTACAGGGACTTCCCTGATGGTCCAGTGGTTAAGACTACGCACGCCCAGTGCAGGGGGCACAGGTTTGATCCCTGGTCAGGGAAGATTCTGTACGCTGCACAGCCAAAAAAAAAAAAAAAGATATTACACATCGAAGTGTTCTTTTCATTAACCCTGGAGCACATTATCTAATTCCCAGGAGGGTGTGTGTTTGGGAGAGGGTGCAGAGAGGGTGTGTATATGTTTCATCCTATGAGGGCTGTGTAGATATACCCAAGGGCAAAGGAGGATATGCCCTGGTGTAGCTGCTCCAGGAAAGGTCAGGCCTGCCTCCCTGAGGCTCCCTCTGTCCCCTGATCTCAGGGTATTCGCACGGTGGTCACTAGTGCACCTTGGCATGACACCCTGGCACCCTTGGGATTTAATTTTCATGTAGCGTTAGACCTGTAATATGTGTTTGACTTTCCTGACTGTTGCTGCTCAGTTAGAACCGATCCCCTTCCTTGAGCAGGATCTGGAGGTTACGCTGACAATGACCTCGGAGCCGTCTCAACGACGGGGCACGGTGAGAGCATCCTGAAGGTGAATCTGGCCAGACTCGCGCTCTTCCACGTCGAACAGGGTACGTGGAACCGGGAAGCTGCTTATAAATAGATGGGGAAGGATGGGAAACCCTTGCTTTGCTTTCAGGTTGAGTCCCCGTCTGTTAGGGTGCAGAAAGAAGAGAATTTGCAATACCATTCGCCTTCTGCCTCCAGGGGGCAGAAGAGAGACTCTGAGCCTGGGTTCATCCCAGTGGAGCAGAGGGACCTTGTGGAGCGAGTTAAGAATCCTTGTTTGAGACATTCCAGTAGAAATCACTTACCAATAATCTTTGTTAACACGCTTCGTTTTTTTCATACTGTAAATAATTTCCCCATCAGATTCCTTTCAATAACTTGTGCTGTTCTCAACCTCTTGTTGTCTTTCAGGAAAAACACTAGAAGAAGCTGCCGATGCATCATTGGGTCATATGAAGTCAAAGGTCAAAGGTGTAGGTGGTATCATCTTGGTCAACAAAGCAGGAGAGTGGGCGGTGAAGTGGACCTCCGCATCCATGCCCTGGGCAGCCGCAAAGGACGGCAAGCTGCACTCTGGAATTGACTTCGGCGACAAGAGCATCGTTGACCTGTCCTAAGCCCCCAGAAGCTGTATTCTAGAAGCTAGCTTAGAGGTGACGCACGGTCTCCTGCTGTGGAGACTTAGCTTCATCAATTAGATCTAGAAATGGAAAAATTCTGCAGTCTGTCACTCGTTTTGTTGCCTTGATTAGTGTCCGGTTGGGGGTGGATTCCAAATTGTATGAGAAATGCCCATGTTAAGATCAAAATAAGACCAGTGACGATGACAGACTCCACGGAGCCTTCCTCATGAATAGTCCACATTGTCTGAGGTTAGAAAGAACAAACCGCAAGATCTTAACAGGACAGAAAGGGCCTCGATACAGGGAACAGCTTTTGGAGTTGGGGGACCTACAGCAGTGACAGAGGCTGTAGTGTTCAAGGATGTGGGGGTTTTGGAGGAGAGGGCTCTGGGGCAGGACCCAGTGCTGGGCGAGGCAGGCAGGAAGGAGCCAGTGGAAGCGGTGAAGCAGGGACAGGGCAGCAGAATTAATGGAACGTTGAATGTTGCAGAGCTCATTCGGAGTCAGAAGAACATTAGATAAAAGAAACAGAAAAACTGATTTTGTTAAGAAAGCGCAGATCTTCTCTGACTTAGCAATACAGACGTGTTTCCAGATGCTGTAAAAGGACTCTCTGCTGACCCCTGGCTCTCAGCTGCAGGTGAAGGGTCATCATGGGCACCCTGGAGCCCCTCCCAAGATTAAGAGCTTTCTCGGGCTCACTCCCGAGCCTGCTCACCTTGTTTTTCCCCCCGAGCCAGCTTCCGCCTCCCAGACCCCCGGTTCCACTCAGTGGACCGTGGGGCTTGTGACTTCTCTGCCTCTCCTACGACAGGAAGGGCCAGTCAGTGTCCAGATGACCCCGACTTAACAGCCTCCATGTCTGTCCAGTGTTATAGGTTCCCCCAGCTGAACTGGGTGTCCACTGTGGTCAGCGTGGTAAAGAAAGTCATTTCCTTGGTGGAGAGTATTCCTGTTAGCCTCTTTACACTGGAGACAGTATTTTTGCTATGACATATCTGCTCATTTTTTAATAACCTGTCAGGGCTTACTTTCTCTCTGGAAAGAAATTGCTTCGCTTTCAATTCCATATGCCACTAATAAAATGTATTTTGAAAGAATAACAGTGTGGTCAGGAGTCACTGTTGACGAAGACCAGAATGTACATGACCTCTCTTGGTCTGTCAGTTCAGACAGGTGAACTTGTTAGCGAGACCTTTCAGCCCAAGGGCAGTGTGTGGACGTGATAAGACCACCTGCCTCGAGGAGACTACTGGAGAGTTTCCAGAAGAACAGAGTTTTAGGGGGATGGGCCAAGGAAGAGGCCCAACCACCACTGCAGGAATCAGCGGGGCTTACGGATCTGTCTTCTCACCAGTTGCCGACCTTCAAGCCAGACAGTCTCACAGTCCAAGCCCCTGTCCCCTGACCTTCCCTGTGCCCATGTCCACTGCTCTGAGGCCGAGAGAGAGAGAGAGATGGAGGCAAGCCAAGTTTGAGTCTTGCTTCTCCCCACGACCTGGGTGACCCTGGCAGGATAACTTCTGAGAATGTGGTCATCTATAAAGTAGGTCACTCTGACGATTAAATGAAAATAGAGGACAGCTGCTCAGTGTTTTATCTCCAGAGCCTCTGGACAAACAGAACGTGTGGCCAGGCCCCAGAGGGAGTCCATGTGGTTGTGTCCTTTAAGCCTCAGAGGCAACCACCGCTCTTTAGTGATGGCACTCTGTCAGCAGGTATGTTCATTCACTGGGGCTTGCCAGCACCAAAACACCACAGGCGATGGCTCGCACGGGAAGGCCCAGGTCCAGGCATCAGCGGGGTGGCTCCTCCCGAGGTCCTGTCCTTGGCCTTATCTCCTCCTCGTCTAAGGACACCAGTCAGATGGAGTCAGGGCCACCTAACAGCCTGCTTTTCACCTCTTCACAGGCCCTGTCTCCAAAACCCTGAGGAGCAGGGCTTCAGCACAAGGATTCTGAGGGTCCCGGTTCAGCCCCAACAGGAGGCAGAGCAGGACCATTCAGAAGTTGGGAAGGGAGAGACTTCTGCATAAGTAACCATCACTGAGTAGAGAAGGAAGGAGCAGGTTTCACACATCTCGTATCTGTTCACAAGGGAAGCGGCTCTAGTCACAGGGGCCCCTGGGGGCTCAGCTCTGGCCGCCCAGTGAGAGAAGGGTCCTCCAGCACCTCTGTGGCAGCCAAGGTGTGTGTTGTTGCCCTCAGACCTCGCTTCTGTGAACAGTCACTGGACTAGTGCGGAATCTCGTTCGCGGAGACCAAGGGGGAGGTCTCTCCTGCACCACAGGCTGCCCAGCGGCAGCTCCGTAACTGTCCCAACAAATGCGGGCTTGAGGCCCTGTCTGAGGGGAACGCCAGCCCCGGATCCCTTCTCTGCCACAAGAGGGCAGCAAACCACACGGACCACAGACTTCAGCCCTAAAGGAAGATAACACCTCCACTCAGCAAAACAATGTACTCAGAAATTTTGGGACCAAAAGAGGTTTTCCTGTTCCTGACCTTCATCTAAATACTACGATTTGTTTTAGAGCACAGTTGTGAGAAAAAAAAATGGTAGCAAATGCCCCACAAAATCAAACCAACCACAAAATCAAAATCAACCATGTCTCTGTCTTTTAAATAGCTGCAGTCAGCTCTACACTGACTGCTGCAGCCCAGGGTGAGCTCGGCCAGGCAGCCCCTTCCAGCCAGGAAGAGGCTCACACCGCATTTGGCCCAAACTGGCCCAAATGAGATTTTGTGGGGACCCAGAGCCCAGTGGGGGCGGGTGTTTGCCAGGTGCAGCTTGACCCACCTGCTGATCTGGACAAAGTCCCAGGAAGGAAGGGCCTTAACCTTGTAGCTGTTGGACAATGTTTTTTTTTCTCCCCCCAGAAATAATGTCATTTTTAGACATGTTCCTCTCTCGCAGGAGAAATTATAGACTCTGAGGGCAAAGGAGGAGGGAACGGTTTCCCCTGCTCCTCAAAAGTGCCCCCCACCCCGCCCCACCTCCACTGCACCCGCCCACACCCGGGGATCGGGGAGTGCGCCCAAAGAGCGTCTGGCTGAGGACAGTGTGGCGCCCTCCTGCTCCTCCTGGGCAGTGTAGGAGAGACCCAAGAAGGAATGGGGCTGGGCCGAAGGGCAGAGGCAGAGCCAGGTCCACGAATGGGGCCGGGAGGGGGCCAGGCTGGTAGTGGGTGTGGGTGCCCAGCGGTGGCTCCATCCAGGGCATAGGTGCCATTAGATGAGCAGACTGCCTGTCCACTCACCTGCTCAGCACACAAGACCCAGAGGAGTTGAGCCACAGCCTTGTGAGAGGTGAGCTTGCCAGGGGAGGCCCAGGATGACACAGCCCTTCTGAAAGAAGAAATAAGGCCCAGAGAAATGGGTTTTCCAGGGCACTCATTGCATTCCAGTTAAACTGTGGTTTATCTCGGCCTCCCTGGTCCCAAACCCTCTATCCCTGAGTGATGGTCTTATCACATCATGCATGGTACCCAGCCGGGCATCACTAGTGGTGCCCGGACGTACATGGGACAGTCCCACAAGTGCTGCCGGTGACTAGCAGGGAAATACAGCACATTTAGCAACTTTATCCTTCAAATTCTGCTTTTTTATTTCCCCAACCCACTACTAAAATGGAGTTGGATTTTCATACAAAGAGACGTTTGGGGCAGGCCCGGCCTGGGTTGGTTGAGGAGGCCAGGCTGAGGTTTTTGGTTTTTTTTAATCACTCACTAATCACTGATCATCTCAGAGTCAAGTCTGCTTTTTGCCTGCAATAATTAGCTTTATCTGGACCTTGTGCCAAACTCAGGGCTTCCCAGATGGCGCTAGTGGTAAAGAAACTGCCTGACAATGCAGGAGACATAAGTGACATAGGTTCAATTCCCAGATCAGGAACATCCCCTGGAGGAGGGAATGGCAACCCACCCCAGTATTCTTGCCTGGGAAATCCCATGGACAGCGGACCCTGGTGGGCTACAGTGCATGGGGTCACGAAGAGTTGGACACGACTGAAGCAACTTGCTGTTGCTGCTGCTAAGTCGCTTCAGTCGTGTCCGACTCTGTGCGACCCCATAGACGGCAGCTCACCAGGCTTCACCGTCCCTGGGATTCTCCAGGCAAGAACACTGGAGTGGGTTGCCATTTCCTTCTCCAGTGCATGAAAGGGAAAAGTGAAAGTGAAGTCACTCAGTCGTGTCCGACTCTTAGCGACCCCATGGACTGTAGCCTACACCAGGCCCCTTCGAAGCAACTTAGCACGGGTCAAATTCAGATGGGGTTTGCGTTCTAAGCTGTGGCTGGGAGCAAAGGAGCAGAGAGGTTAGCTCTTCCTGTCCCATAGGACCATGGCTCCATCCACGACTCAGGCAGCCCGGGGGCTGTTCTCTTGCAGAGGAGCAATTTTTAGGAAATTTTTTTAGTTAAAAACAACCTTTTAATATAATAAAAGAGGTGTACGTTCATTGTAGCAGTTGAAGACAATGACCAAAAAAACTTAAGCGTGAGAAAACATAGCGCCACAAAAATACGAAAAAATAAGGGGAGAAGATTTTTAGCACCCAGTCAATATCACTATTAACACCTATGGCACATATTCATTATCATTTTGTCCAAAATGAGATCACATCATATATGCTTTTTAAAAGTTTCCGTTAACAATCCAGCTTTCCATGTCAGTCAAGTTCACCTTTTTAACACTCAGTCAACATTCAGATTTTTCCAGTGTTCTCAAGAAAAACGTCACTGACAGCAGGTTTGTGCAAATCCCCTGCCTTGCTCGGATGGGTGGGCGATTGTGCACCTCAGTCCCTCCTCTCGGGTCCTGCCCTGCTTTAACGGCTCTGACCCGTTGGGTGGTCAGGCCAGGGACCCCGCAGCACCGCGCCTGCCCGGCCACTGAGGCTGCCTCCTCTGGTTCCACAGCGCAAGCCTGCCGAGCTGGGCTGTGGGAACAGGATGGGGCTTAAGGTTTGGAAAGGGAAACATGGGTTGTGCCAGAGCACACGGCCTCACCCAGAAGCTTGGCAAAGAGCGAGCTAGAGTGGGACAAGCAGGTGGGGAGCGGGTTCACCTCGTGCAGCGTCCAGGAAAGACCTCGAACCGCCCTTCCGGCTGAGGCCTCCTCGCCGCCTCTCCCCAGGTCACTCACTGCCTCCCCAGCTCTGTTCACCTTCAACCTCTCCTACGGCTGGCCAGCCACACAGTAGGCAAGAGGTTTCGCCAAATGCCTCCTGGGCAAAGGGCATTTCCAAAAGAATTTACAAATTGGCATAGGCGGATGCCAATCTCGCACTGAATCCAGGACTGTTTCTGTGGGCTGAGAACAAAGGCTGGGCTTCTCTCGCCTTCCAGAACAACACTCCCCAGTCCACGGGTGCCAGATCCCTGGGGCTTTGAACTCCTGAACTCTCTCCCCCAATGTTCTATTCAGACACCAAGTATTTAAGTCTTTTAAAAAGAAAGTCCAAGGTGAGTTCCTCCCTCCCTCCCACCTCTCCCCTGCCTTCCCCTGGGCCCTTTCAGCTGCGTGGCTCACTGTGGCCCCTGCTTCTCCGGTGACCTCACCCCAGATCTGGCCTGTCTGCCTCGTGCTTCCCAATCACCCCAGCCATCTCTGCGCATCTTATCTCTGGCTCTTGCACAGACATCACACCCTGGATGCCTCATGACTCAAAACTCCACCACTCCCCGCCCCAGGCCCTTTTCCCACCCCATCCCTGTCTTTGTTGGAAATTCCTGCCTGTTTGTCGATGGTAATGGAGGCTAAAGCAGATATGGTCAGGACCCAGGGCAAGTCACCCTGCACAGTCAACTCTCCCCTGCACACTCTCCCCAGTCTCAGCTCCAAGGCCTTGCTCGGCAGTGAACCACGGCTGTCCTGGGAGGGAACGCGCCTGCCTGCTTGCACACCAGGTCTCAGACCAGGGCCCGCCACCATGGTGCTCCAGGGTAGCCTCCCTGGGAAAGGGTTTCATCTTCTTTGAGAGGAAAGGGTCCAGAGCTGTTTCCTCTCTCTGATCGCTGGGGCCGTGGCGCTATCACCCCCTCCCTAGCTGGGCTAGTCCCCTGACCAGGCTGCACCAGCGGGAGGGCCCAGAGCAGGAAGAATGTCCCTGGCTGCTCTAAAACTAGGAGGGCGGGCTGCCCTGCCCTTCCAGGAGTCCGCTTCCCAGGATGGGGTGCGGCCTGGCGCCCGAAGTCCCCTTGGCCTCCATGCTAGCCCACCCAGCTCTGAGACCACGACCCTCCGCACTGACACCGCCCAGCTCCTCGGCCCTTCTTGGAGTCCAGGATTCCCGGAGGGCCGCCTGGGTGGCAGCTGGGCCTGTGCTCAAGTCTGAAGACAGACGAATGAGGAAGCCGACGGTCAGTCCTCCCAGGAGCCCGTCCTGCCCACCCTCAAGGTTAGGTCCCCCAAGAGCCTCCGAGGGTTCCCACTGCTGCCATGTGAGACCCCCAAGCCCTGGGCCAGCTCCCCCCGCTGCACCCCCAAGTGAGAGGCTCCCCAGACCTCTGCACACCCCATGCCCTCTCCCATAATGCCTTTCCACCCTTGAAGGGTTGGCAGGGGGAGTAATGGGAACTTCTCTCAGAAGGGAGTTCTGAGGATCAATCAGTCAATACACAAAAAATTCTTAGAAGTGTGTCGGGCACATAGTGAGCACGGACAAAGCTTTAGCTCTCATTTGCGTGTCCTTTTGTTCCCAAGCCTCGCCAACCAGAGTGAGCTCTTCCTTTTCTGAGCCCCTGCCACTCTCAGGGTCCCCAGCCAGCAGCTCTAAAATGGGCCTCCATCCCATGGACCCCAAAGTTGCTTTCCCCATATGGACATGCAGACCTCAGGGCTCGGCCAATGGGCCTGGCTACCCCCGTGTGGGACAAGGTCCTTGAGTAGGACCCCATCCACGATGATGCTAGCAGAAAGGGGAAGTGTCCTCTTTTTGCAGGTTACAAAGCATGTTCCCATCTTTCTCTACTTTGGGGAACAGACAGGGCAGAAATCATTATTCCCATTTTCCAAACAGGGCCCTTGATGTCGAGAGGCAGTGAACACCTCGCTCACCCAGACTACGCTCCAATGAGTAGCCCAGTTAGGCCCTGGATCCAGCTCTGTTTGCCAAAAGCCCAGCGCTTCCTCAGCACTGCGCTGGGTCGCAATCAGTTAAGTGCATCTTCCTCCTTCTGAAAAGCAGCTCAGATGCCAAAGGAATTAGAGATGGCCGCCCAATGAGAACCAGATGCCCTGCCCCTTGTCTCTGGGCCGGCTCCCAGGAAAGGGAGGACAGTGGACATGCGGCCCCCGAGGCCCGGCCCGCCCTGTGAGCTCAGCTCCTGGCAGAGGGAGCTTCCCTAAGAAAAGCCAGGAGCCCCCTGAGCCTGGAAAAGCCTCTCCCAAGAGCTGGACCAGATTGCCAGGCTGCTCATCTCTGGGATCAGAACGAGGAGTGTCCAAGGCCAACCATGCAGCCACTCACCCTCCCTAAACACAAAAACCCTGACAACCTAGTGCTGTACCCATTTTTCAGATGGGAAAAGCGAGGCCCAGGGGGATGTGACTCCCTGAGCAAGCAAGGAAAGCTGGATGACAGCCCATGCCTCAGCTCTACTCACAACAGCGCTCAGTGGGGGCAAACCCACCCGAGACCTGGGGCAACATAGCCAGCCCTGCCTAGCACCCCCTCTAACCCCTGCCCAGAGGCTTGGCCCACCAGGAGGCCCCAGGCCCCACTGTCCACTGGGTCGCTGGTAGGAGAGAGAGGCCAGCTCCCAGTTGAGGGCAAGGCCCACTCAGCAGAGGTTCCAGCAGGTCAGGGCTTTGGGTGGGGAAGGGAGGCTGGGCTCCCTGAGAACATGAGTGGATCAGGGAACAGGCAGAACTCGAGTCCACAGCCAGGGCGCCCCAGGTCACCGGCCAGGAACTGCTCCTGGGGGGCCATTTCTACAGCCAACTCCCCACCTGGATGCTAGGAGAGCTGGTGGGGCTGAGGACACAGCCAGGCCCAGCCCCAGGCCTGTGTGGGTATGCATGTGTGGGCGGCGTCCCTGCCTGAGTCCAAGTTCACGAGCCCAGCCAGGGGGACTGTTCACATTCGTTTAACAAACAGAACAGCCTTGACCACAAGGTCAAAATAACAATGAACTCAAACTCCACTCCAGTCCCAGCCCACCCTCCAGCGCGGTGCTGCTAGAGGACTCGGGGAATTGAGTGGTGCCCACCTCCCATCCCCTACCCCAGCAAGCCCCGTTTTCCTCCATCCACCAAATGTGTGTCCCCCTCCCTTGCCCCTTGCCCCAACTGCCCCTGCTCCAGCCTGCCCTCCACCCCACTTTAGTACCTTTCAGGGGGTCCTATGACTAAGTTAAAGCCAAACGCCCCTTTGTCAAGCAAGGCTCTGTGTGGACGGAGCACATGAGCCTCGTCCAGCTCATGGGCCTCAGCCACGTCGGCTTCTCATGGGGCCTTGCTCCCTACGGCCAAGCTTCACACATCCCCCTCTGCCCAGAGCCCCCGTCTCCTACCCAGCACTGGACGGCACCTGCTGATCTCAGAGCCCACCCAAGGGATGCTTCCTCCAACATCCAGGCCTGGTGAGCCCTCTAACACCTCCAAATCTCTCCTACATGGAAACCGTCACCATTACGATTAGCACGTGTCTCCCACCCTAAACGACGTCCCTAGTACCTGCCCCAGGCCTCGCACACGGCAGAACCTGAACTACTGAGTCCTGAACGACAGAACAGCCAGTGAAGGGGCTGGACACTCCCAGCTCTGACCTCACTTCCTTCCAGCTTCCTCCCTGCCACCCTCAATTCAGAGACACCTCCTCCAGGAAGGCTTTCTGTCTTTCCCTTCCCTGAGTGGCTTCTAGTACACATCCTGGGAACCGTGGTCACCTTGTCCATCTGCCTCCCCATGTGCTTGTGAGACCCTCGAGGCAGCACAAAGCCCCGGGCCCCAGCCACAACCACAGTCTCTTCCCCGCCCACTCCCCTTGCCCCGCTTAAGCCGAGGTCTCTGAAAAGCATGGAGTTCCTCCTGCCAGTCCCTGAACTCTGACAGACCCTCTGAGATGGACAGCCTCCACTAGTCCCAGTTTACAGATGACACCCCTGAGGCTAAGAGGAAAAAGGCTCAAAGTTCTGCATTGCTCCGAACATCCCCGTGATGGATACTGTGTCATCGCCTGTTAGGAAGGCGGCCAGCCTCTGGTCTCGGGCCTTTTCTTGGAGAGGCCCAGCCTTCCAGAGGGGGAGAGACAGACAGACAAACAGAGAGAGAAAGGGAGGGAAAGAGAGAGAGAATTTAGTTACTTTGGTCAGGGTTGTATTTTAAAACTGACTCTTGAGCAGTTTGGACCACAGAGAAGTATGTAATTATACAAAAATGTTAAGACACAATTTACAGTAATTGTCTTCTATTTGCCAAGTTCTGTCAGTCCCTTCCCAACACATGATCATCTTGTCCTTCAAAATTTTCTATAGAAAAAAAAATTCTATGGAATTTCTCGACAACAATGTTTTTAAAAACTTGGCACGGGGGATGAAGGGCCAGGATTAGGTTCAATCCCTGCCCATCCCTGCCCTCAGCGATGGCCCAGATTCCAGGAGCCGCGAGGAGGACACAAGGCTGGAGACAGGATGGTCAAAGGGCTCTGAGCTCGCTGGGCAGACAGCAGAGGCCACGAGGACCAGAGGTGCAAGGGGTGGGGGGCGGTTAGGGGGCCAGGCGGGTGCAGGGTAGGGCCTGTGGCTGTAGATCCTATAGATGGGTTGTAGATCAGTCGCAGCTGGGTCAGCCTCCCAGGGTTTAGATCCTTCTTCTTCTAGTTGTTGTTTTTGGGTTTTTTGGTTTGTTTATTTTGATTTTTTTCTTTAATTTTATTGGAGCATAGTTGATTTGCCATATTGTGTTACCTTTCAGATGTACAGAAAACTAAGTCAGTTACACATATATCTACTCTTTTTTAGATTATATTCCCATAGAGGTCATTACAAAGTATTGAGCAGACTTCCCTGTAGTATACAGTAGTTCCTTATTAGTCATCTGTCTTTTATATATAGTTGTGTGTATATGTCAACCCCAGTTTTCCAGTTTATCCTCCCCACCCCCGGTAACCATAAGTTTATTTTCTGCCTCTGTTAGTCTATTTCTGTCATGTAGATAAGTTCAGTTGTACCCTGTTTTTTAGATTCCATAGAGCGATACCAAACGATCTTTGTTTTCCTCTGTCTGACTTACTCCCTCCTCTACTTGTGACTGTGAGACCTCAGGCGACTTCCTGAGCCTCAGTTTCCCCACCTGTGAAATGGGGTCAGGAGCAGAACCTCCCTCACAGGACTAAATGAGAGATCCAGTGGAGTACAGTGCCAGGCAGAGGGTGGGTGGCCACGACTGAGGCCATACTCTCCCTGAAGAGGTGACAGGAGTCTTAATGGAAAGTTGGCTCTGATCTGAGTCTTGAAGGTGAGAAGGATTTCAACAAGTGCAGATGGGAGTAGAAGGTTGGTGTACTCAGGGAGATTTGAATAACTAAAGATAAGGAAGGACAGGTGAGTACATCTCAGGAAATAGAAAAATTACTGAGGATAAGCCTCAGGGCCTGGGTGCAATAACTGTCACAGAAAACACCAAGTTTGGGGGGTTTATTTGTTTGGGCTGCACTAGGTCTTAGTTGCAGCATGTGGGATCTAATTTCCAGACCAGGGATCAAACCCTAGCTCTTTGAATTGGGAGTGTGGAGTCTTAGCCACTGGACCACCAGGGTATTTAGTATTTAGTATCCGCCAGGGGCTTCCCTGGTGGCTCAACGGAAAAGAATCCTCTTGCAAATCATTCTATCCCTGAGTCAGGAAGATCCCCTGGAGAAGGAAGTGGCAACCCACTCCAGTATTCTTGCCTGGAAAATCCCATGGACAGAGCAGCCTGGCGGGGTACAGTCCATGGGGTCACAAAAGAGTCGGACATGACTTAGCAACTAAACAACCAGGCACATGGCCTGTTCTGAGTGCCATCCATGTTCCCCTCCCTCCCCACCCAAGATCACAGAACACCTGGCAGTGAGGATGGGGGATAAAACGCTCAGAGCTCCATCCATTCATTCAGAAAATATTTAATAAGCATCTACTATATGCAGGACCTGGGCTTTTCAGGTGGTACGAGTGTAAGGAACCCACCTACTAATGACAGAAGAGATTGGAGTTCAATCCCTGGGTCAAGATGATCCCCTGGAGAAGGGTACGACAACCCACTCCAGTATTCTTGACTGGTGAATCTCATGGACAGAGGAGCCTGTCCAGCTACAGTCCATGGAGCCACAAAGAGTCGGACACAACTGAAGAGACTTAGCATGCACACGCCCATGAGCAGGGCCCTGGAGAATTATAGGTGAGCATGGAGCTTAGTTCTAGGGGGGACATAGATAATAGACAAACATGTAAAGGAGATCATTTCAGATGGTGACAAAGGCTCTAAAGGAAAGAAAGCTGAATTCTGAAATCCAGAGTGACTGGGGAGAGAGGATGCGGTGATCGGGGAAGGCTTATCCACAGAGGCGCTGTGAGAGTTGCAATCAGGAAATAATCAGAAACGGAGCATCCAGGCAGAGGGAGATGGGCCCGCCCTCCATGTGCCCTGCAGGGAGGACGGCCACCGTGGCCACAGGGTCCTGAGTCAGGGGGAGGGTGTGGTGACCCAACATGGGACTGGAGAGACAGCTGAGGATAGGTCACACCAAGTCATGTGGACCAGGTGAGACTTGGGATTTTATTCTGAGTGTTGTGGGCAGCCAAGAATGGTTTATACAGAGAAGTGACAAGAATGGATTTATTTTTCAAAGATCTCAATAGCTGCTCTGGGGAGAACGAACCTCAAGGGGCACTGTGTGGACATGACATGGGATCCATGCTCCACCAGAGCCTCAGGCAGGAGCCCCCACACTGTCCTCTCAGGCCAGGCCTCTCCAGGGCCACTGTGGGACAGGCTGCTCCCAGCTGGCCCCCGCCTGACCAGTGGGTCTGTCTCCAGCCTCTGCGACCTGGGAACGCCTGCTCTCTAGCTATCACATCTCTTGGCATTCTGAATCCACTGGGGAAAGACCACCAGTGAGTTTAGAGGAAAGTAAATGACAGCATCAGAGGTTGTTTTTCAGCATTTTTCCAGGCCCTAAGGGCCCATGAGGTTCAGAGCATCATTTTACTGTTTGCTCATGAGACGCTGGCTGTGATCTCTGTGAGGCAGCAGGAAGCAGTGGTGTGAAGCGAGATCTTAGTTCCCTGCCCAGGAATTGAACCGGGGTGACCTGGCTGAAAACCAGAAATCCCAGCCGTCAGACTAGCAAGGGCTAGAGGCTAGAAGCTATTTTTCCCTGGATCTTTGCCACCAGTGAAAAAATGCATTTATCATGGAAGTCAAAACTGTAAATGCAGGTACAAAGTTTATTATTAGAGGCACAGCGTAACAACAAGAGGGAAAG
Organism: Okapia johnstoni; assembly: GCA_024291935.2. Taxonomy (NCBI): domain Eukaryota; kingdom Metazoa; phylum Chordata; class Mammalia; order Artiodactyla; family Giraffidae; genus Okapia; species Okapia johnstoni. Next base: position 9,631,829 of record JAGTYA010000026.1, on the reverse strand, counting down.
CGCACAGAGAAACAATTCGTCAACTTGTTTAGTTAAGATGGAAGCAAGGCAGAGATGCGTAACCAGAACGAGTGTGGGTGTCCCCATTAGTAAGAAGGAGCTCAGAAAAGAGCCACTTAAATCATTTATATAGGGCTGTTCTTCCCCATCTTTGTTTACCTTTAGCCAATTATCTGGTTTCTTTCTCCACATCTGACCTGCCCTAAGACTCCCCCCAACATGCAGGCACAACTTTTTGCCAAGATGGATTTCAATGCAAAGGCATCTGGAAGAAGCAAGACTCATTATGGCCTGGCATCCCTGACTTTTGACCCCCAAGGAGGCTCTCTGCACGTGGGTAGTGTCTCCCTTGCCCCAAGAAGGGGAAATATGTGACCTCTTAATCCTTTACTCAAACAAGGTTTAGCCCCTCTTTGTTCCTGACATGACTTAAGGCGGCCACAAGAGACAAAGCCTGACTATTGCCCTGTTTCAGCTGTTAACTTCCATTGATGAGAGCAACTAGGAGGTTGATTTGTAAGCGTCTAACCTGGAGCCTGGGCTTCCTTGGTGGCTCAGCAGTAAAGAATACCCCTGCAATTCAGGAGACTCGGTTTTGATCCCTGAGTCAGGAAGATCCCCTGGAGGAGAACACAGCATCCCAATCCAGTATTCTAGCCTGGAGAATCCCAGGGACAGAGGAGCCTGGCAGGCTATAGTCCAGAGGGGCACAAGGACTCGGACATGACTAAAGCGACTTAACATGCCCGCCTATCTCCTGGCTCAGGAAACGCAAACAGGAGGCTAGTGTAAGTGTCTGACCTGAAGTCCATCTTTTTCTTGCCCCAAGAAGCGTAAACAGAAGGCCGGTTGTAAATGCCTAGCCTGGAGCCCATCTATCTCCTGCCTCAGTTGCAGCTCGAGCTGAGCAATAAGAAGCCAGCTGAGCTGTGCTCTGCAGATCAGACCCGCAGGAAGACACTCAGTTCAAGTACTGTTTCTGCCCCAACTCTCTGTGCAACCTCCAATGACTTATGGCATCTCGCTGGGCCTGAGACCCCTTCTCCAGAACAGAGGGTGGAGCTGATGTTCCCTTCAGCCCTTCCAGACCCCAGAGGCAGAACCTCCCAGAGTTCGAGCTGGAGGCAAGCCAAAAGCATCTGCAGAGAGCCATGCAGTCATCTGAAGGCCGGGACCTGGGAAGTCTGGCCTCTTCCATGCTGTCTTGGCTGGAAAGACAGCAAGGATGTCACTGGGGTCTCACCACCTTGAGGGAGGGGGTGAGCAGCAGCCCTGTGCCTGCCAGCTCCCAAGCTATTCACTCGTGCCAGGAAGTTCTTGAAACATGAACCTATGTTATTTTTCCTCCTACTTATTTTCCTCTCTTGGCTCTTGCTCTGATCCAGGTGGCCCAAGGGAAGGGCTGTCACAGGGGAAAGCAGAGAAAGGGGCAGTCTTTTCCTGGCTTCTGCAGTTCAAAAGCCTCCCCTTTCAGAGGAATGGAAAGACCTCCAGGCACTCATTTATGTAAGAGCCAGGCTTCCTGAGCCCCCACCACACCCCCAGATGAGAAAAGGATTCCCAGGGCAGCTGGGAGGCACAGAGTAAGTATAGACACACCTCGGAGATACATGTAGGTTCAGTTCCAAGCCATCACAATGAAGTGAGTCACATGAATTTTTTGATTTCCCAATGCATATAAAAGTTATGTGTACATTACACTGTAGCCTATTAAGTGTGCAATAGCATTATGTTAAAATAAAAAATGTACAACTATACACCTGAAAGTAAGGTAACAGTGTAAATCAACTATACTTCAGTTAAAAAAAAGAAACAAACAAGCAAAAAACCTACATACCTTAATCAAGAAATATTTTATTGCTTAAAATTGCTAACCACCAGAGAGCCTTATGGCAGAAAGTGAAGAAGAACTAAAGAGCCTCTTGATGAAAGTGAAAGAGGAGAGTGAAAAAGTTGACTTAAAGCTCAACGTTCAGAAAACTAAGATCATGGCATCTGGTCCCATCACTTCATGGCAAATAGATGGAGAAACAGTGGAAACAGTGTCAGACTTTATTTTTGGGGGCTCCAAGATCACTGCTGATGGTGATTGCAGCCATGAAATTAAAAGACACTTACTCCTTGGAAGGAAGGTTATGGCCAACCTAGATAGCATATTTAAAAGCAGAGACATTACTTTGCCAACAAAATCCGTCTAGTCAAGGCTATGGTTTTTCCAGTGGTCATGTATGGATGTGAAAGTTGGATGGTGAAGAAAGCTGAGCGCCACAGAATTGATGCTTTTGAACTGTGGTGTTGGATAAGACTCTTGAGAGTCCCTTGGACTGCAAGGAGATCCAATCAATCCATCCTAAAGGAGATCAATCCTGGGTGTTCATTAGAAGGACTGATGTTGAAGCTGAAACTCCAATACTTTGGCCACCTCATTCGAAGAGTTGACTCATTGGAAAACACCCTGATGCTGGGCAGGACTGGGGGCGGGAGGAGAAGGGGACAACAGAGGATGAGATGGTTGGATGGCATCACCGACTCGATGGACATGGGTTTGGGTAGACTCCGGGAGTTGGCGATGGACAGAGAAGCCTGGTGTGCTGCAATTCATGGGGTCGCAAAGAGTTGGACACGACTGAGCAACTGAACTGAACTGAGAGAGCCTTCAGCGAGTCATAAACTTTTTGCAATAGTGACACCAAAGAGCACTGATCACAGATCACCATAATAAATAATAATGAAAGTTTGAAATAGTGCAAGAATTGCCAACACGGGACACAGAAACATGAAATGAGCAAATGTGGTTGGAAAAATTGGCACCAAGAGATTTGCTTAATACAGGGCTGCCACAAATCTTCAGTTTGCAGAAAACACCATCTCGTGAAGCACGTCTGGACTACCGCAGATCGGTGGTCTCTGCTGAAACAAGTGCAGGCAGTAAGAGGGTTTAAAGCCAGTAAGACTCACTAAATGTCTATATGCTTTTTAATATCAACATGCACCAGCAATTCTTAACAATGTCAGTGATAAAATACGCCTACCTAGAATATTCTCCTAAGTCCAAGTTGAAAGCATCTGATAAGGGTAACATTGAGTTTTCACAATATATATGTAAGCTCCAAATTAGCACATGTTTACTGGCTTATCTTTCAACAGACACTGTATTCTACATGGAAATTATTTCTAAGAGTTCCCAGTCTCCAACAGGTTCATGTCAAGAATAAGTTTGTCATGAAGACAAGAACACAAAGCTACTAATAACAACCTTTGTAAACCCATGCAGGAAATTAGGAGGGCTACACGACAAGAAGGTAGGGAAAAATGGATATTAAAAAGTTTATACAAGGACTTCCCTGGTGGTCCAGTGGTTAAGAATCCACCTGCTAATGCAGGGGACACAGGTTCAATCCCTGATCGGGGAAGATCCCACGTGCTGCAGAGCATCTAAGCCCATGCGTCACAACCATTGAGCCTGTGTTCTAGAACTTGTGCTCCACAACAAGAGAAGCCACCGCAGGGAGAAGCCCAAGCAACACAACTAGACAGGAGCCCCACTCGCTGCAATCAGAGGAAGCCCTCTCACCCCAACGAAGACCCAGCCAAAGATTAATAACTTTTTTTAAGTTTATACAAAACCTTTCTTTTGTTCTCCAGTCACACCGCGTGGCATGCAGGATCTTAGTTCCCCAACCAGGGACCCAGACTGTACCCCCTGCAGTGGAAGCACAGAGTCGTAACCACTGCACCACCAGGGGAGTCCCTGGACAGACTTAAACGAAGTCTCTTAAGGTAGAGAAAGCAGATATGATAATGGCTTTCCAGGATATAAAGGATGGCCACATGAAAGAAGAGTCTCATTTATGTCATATTGCTCAAAAAGGCAGAACTAGAACTAACAGGTGGGAACAATAGAGTATATTTGCACATAGGTAAATAGCAAATTGATGGCTAAAGCTATTTAACAAAAGAACAGACTAAGTAGAATGATGATCTAGAGGAGTGGGGTGGAGAGATAGGAGAGCTGCAAGAGGGAGGGTATATATATATATATACATAAGGCTGATTCACTTCGTTGTACAGCAGAAACTAGCACCACATTGTAAAGCAGCTATACCCCAATAAAGGAAATAAAATACATAAACAAAAAGCCTTAATAAATAAATAAAAACAATAGGCTAAGTACAAAGTAGAAAGCTTGCCATCTTGAACATTTTCATATAGAAGCCACTGGCTATCCACTTAGATTGCTGTGAAAATTAAATTTGCTCACCATGGAAAGCACTTCGTACTGTCTGGAACACATAAACAGCTCACTACACATCACCTATTATAACTATTTACTATTATTATTACCTGAAAGTTGAGTAAAACTTCTCTGTAAAATCATCTGGACCCTCAGGTTCTTAGTTACTGTGCTAGTCAGATTGTTAAGTTTACTTGAGTCAGTTTCACAGTTTGTTTTCTTCCATTTATCTATGGTTTTTTAAATATTGTTCTGTTATAAACCTGTATACTATAATTTGTTGTAATGAAGAACGTTATTCTATCAGTGACTTACAAAAAAGAGTACGTTTTTTCTCAGGTGCAGAATCCTTGGAGCTGACTTCAGATTCAGTTCTTGCCCGCAGCTCATGTTTGCTACATACTGCTGTGCTCAAACACCAAGTCCAAAGTGATCCACCAACATGTTGGGCTCATAAAGAGCAAGGAAGAGCACTTGAGTTGCTTCATTTCTGTCATCTCAGATCACTTGGAGCTTCTCTTTGCGCTTAAAATTTTAAACAGTAAAAGAGTGTAAGGTATAATATTTTTGTTTCAGATGAACATTTTAGTTCATACATGAAATACTGGACTGAATTTTAATGTCTTTAAAGTTGAAATGTATTCTTTTTCAATTGCTGATTGTTTTAAAACTGAAGAACAAATCAAATAAATAAAACAGTGCATCCATGGTACAATTTAGCAGTTGCCTAAATTTACCTTTTGCAGGTATGTAATTCAATTTTATAAAAATTCACTTCTGGGTAAATTTTAATTGAATAATTATTTACGTAAGATGTTACTATAGCAGACAGACTGTAACCAAAGAATCAGAGTTCATTAGGTAAATATACAAACTATTGAATAAATAGCTGTGCTTTTTGTGTGTGTATGTTTTATTGAAGTGTAATTGAGTTACAATGTTGTGTTAGTTTCAGGTGTATAGCAAAGTGATTCAGTTATACATACATATATATTTTTAGACTCTTTCCCTTGTGAAAGTGAAAGTTGCTCAGTCGTGTCTGACTCTTTGCGACCCCACAGGTTATACAGTCCATGGAATTCTCCAGGCCAGATACTGGAGTGGGTAGCCTTTCCCTTCTCCAGGGGATTTTCCCAACCCAGAGATCAAACCCAGGTCTCCCGCATCGCTGGCAGACTTTACCAGCTGAACCACAAGGATAGTTCCCTGTGCTATACCGTAAGTCCTTGTTGGTTATCTACTTTATGTATATAGCAGTATGTATGTATTGATCCCAAACTCCTAATATCTCCACACCCTCTTTCCCTTTGGTAACCATAAGCTTGTTTTCTATGTTTGTGGATCTATTTCTGTTTTGTATATGAGTCCATTTGTATCATTTTCTTTTTAGATTTCACATCTTAGTAATATCACATGACATTTGTCCAGTTTACTTACTTCACTAGATTATTTACTAGTATGATAATCTCTAGGTCCATCCTTGTTGCTGCAAGTGGCATTATTTCATTCTTTTCATGGTTGAGTAGTATTTCATTGTAGATATGTACACATCTTCTTTATCCAGTCATCTGTCAATGAACATTTAGGTTGCATCCATGTCTTGGCTATTCTAAATAGTACTAAATAGCTGTGTTTTAATGTATGAAAATGGTGTGCTCTGATATTTATTTTTGCCAGCAGGGTGTGTGTATTTCAATAAAAGAAAATGATCTTGATGGATAATTAAATCAGTGATCACTGTCTGCCTTTCTTTTCTGAACTTTATTCTTCATTTCATTTCATAGTTGTACTGAGAATAAGTTTTGTTGTCTAGAGTAGGGAGGCATTAAAAAGGGATCCTCTCTTGGTATCAAATCCACCAGGTAAGCCATGGAGAGATCAAGCCTTAGTGAGGTGGCAGAGTCTCCAGACGGGTCTGAAGAACCTGAGAACAGGCAGCAGAAGCCCCCCCAAAGAAGAAATGGGTGAATGATAACATCTTAGGTGGGATAACAGCAGAATCTCCCAGCCTCAGCACCACGTGGGAGCAGCAGCAGGATTTCTGGGCACCTAGGAGTAGCTCCAAGGTGGCAGAGAAAGCCAGTGAGCCTGAGGCCTGTACAGGCTGATGACCAACAGCAAGAGATGAGCTGGTGACAGGTGACATCAAGCAGCACAGATGCCCCCACTGCACAAAGTCCACTGACATCTTGGTTCTGAACAAGCCCCCTGGAAGTGGGTACAACTCTGGACAGGGAGAGGCCCAAGAGGGCTGAGGCTAAATTCCCATCCTCTTAGCAGAGTGAAGGCTTGAGACTGAAATTGCATTTTATTTTAGTTATCATAGAAATGTTATATACTATTATTAAATGTATTGCTCAGTTGTGTCCGACTCTCTGTGACCCCATGGACTGTAGCCATCAAACTCCTCTGTCCATGGGGGTTTTCAGGCAAGAATACTGGAGTGGGTTGCCATTTCCTCTACCAGGGGATCTTCCCAGCTCAGGGATTGAACCTACATCTCCTGCGTCTCCTGCATTACAGGTGGATTCTTTACCACTGAGCCACGGGGAAGCCCATTATATGTGTTATGTATGTTTATATATGTATATAAGACAAAATACATTACATAGTATATGACATATAAAACATATAAATCTAAACTATATCTATTTTAGTTATAAAAATAGAGATAAATGATAAAGTTCTCGTTCTTGTTTGAGGATGCTGCGTCACCCTGATAGATATAGTGATGTGGTGCCCAGGAGAGACAACGCAGGCCGTGGGCTCACCAGGCTCCTCTGCATGAGACATCGCTGTGTCTCAGACTAACAGCCCGAAGGAGCCCGTGGTGGTCTTCCCTCCTGCTCCCTGTTCGTGTGGGACCATCACAGTTCCACAGAGCCCCTCGGTCAGCCAGCAACAGAGCTGGGCCCTGACCCATGTCTGCTGACCCCAGGGCTCACGCCCTCTGTGCCAGCTGCGGGTAGGGCCGTACCACCCACCCGAGGCACCAGGCAGGGGGCCTCGGCAGTGACCTGCCAAGTCCACAGCGGGAGGAAGCTCAGGGCAGGGGAGATGGGAGAGGACCGACGTGGAGGGCAGAACCTGGTGACTCACGACCGAACAAAAAGGCTGCAGAATTCAGCAGACAAGTGAAAGCTCCCTGGGAAAGGTCAGGAAGTGAATTGTTACGCGCTGTCAACCCACATCTGCTGCCCAAATCCCCAGAGCTGCCAGTAAGACGGAGGGAACCAGTTTCCACCCTGCAGGACAGGGCCTTCCATCACCTTCACGGTTCCCACCCTCAGAGGAAGCTTCCCCCAGAGCCAAGAACCTGCTGGTTCCTGCCAGGCGTCCGGGTCTCAGGGAAAGCCCAACCCCGGCTCCCAGTCCGTCCCCACCCTCCCACCTCACCCCCAAGTTTCAGCTCCAGCAGCAGAGAGGGCTCAGATCCTCAGCAGGTTGAAGCCTGCCGCACCACCATCCCTCCCCGAAACTTCAGAAAGAGCAAAAGCCAGGTTGCTTTGTACCTGGGTCCAACCCACAGCAGGGAGTGGGTGAAGCGTGTCCACAGGATGCCACTAGGGAGCCCATGTGGGCATCTTGGCTGGCTACTCCCCTTGTCTGAGAGCTAAGGGACGTCTTGCCCTGGGAAGGTAAGATCCCCGTGGAAATCAGAACTGTGGACACCCGCCCTGCACCCTCCCGCTCCCGCCTCCCAGCCCTGTCATTCACTACCATCCACAGAGAATGTTAACACCAGTGAGGAGGGCAGCGCACCTAAACCCAGGCATCTGGGCAGAAGGAGGTGTGTCGTTGCCGTGTGGTTGGTAATGGCAGAAAAGCTGGAAACAACGTTAAGCGTCAAAAAGGTACTGGTAATGGAAATTGTATTACATCCTGCAAACACATAGACTACAGCATAAAAAAAGTCAAAATCTGTAAGTGCCAAGGTTTGGAAAGAAATCCTAGGTGAAACATTAAGTGGGAAAAGCAAGCTCCAGAGCTGTGTAAATAGAATGATACTCTTATGGGCTGGTTTTTCTGTATTTGACACTTACTCCCCTCCAGGTAGCACAGGCAGTAAAGAATCTACCTGCAATGTAGGAGAAGTGGGTTCGATCCCTGGGTCGGGAAGATCCCCTGGAGAAGGGAATGGCAACCCACTCAAGTATTCTTGCTTGGAGAATCCCATGGACAGAGGAGCCTGGCGGGCCCTAGTCCATGGGGTCGCGAGGAGTCGGACACAACTGAGTGACTAACACTTTTCACTTTCCCCTCCCATTCATGCTCTGATCTTTCTATGATCTGCTCTGTGTCCCTGGAGGCTGACCTCTAAGAACCACAAAACCCAGGCTTCCTTGCTGCTGAACACCAGTTGGGTAGGCCAATGGAAGGCTCTGGCTCTAGATCGGAGGACGGGAAGAGAGAGAAGCTGAGGTATTCCCTCTGGTCCCTCCCTGCCTGCTCTGATGGTGGCTGTGTTCTGCTATGGCCACCCCTACAGATATTGTGAAGCCCTACTGGTTTTGATGTTTCTACTCCATATCATATCAAACACATTACAATATATATGCTTCTCACAATAGGTATAATTTTGCCTATCAAGTTTCAAAAGGAGCTTGTATAAATTTAATAATTCTGCTCGTAAGACTAGATTATGCATTTGGTTGACACAACTTAAAGTTTATTGCACCTGGTGGTTGGTGGTTTACCACTAAGTTGTGTCCGACTCTTGAGACCCCATGTACTGTAGCCCACCAGGCTCTTCTGTCCATGGGATTTCCCAGGCAGGAATACTGGAATGGGTAGCCATTTCCTTCTCCAGAGGGTCTTCCTGAGCCAGGGTTTGAACTTGGGTCTTCTGCATTGCAAACGGTCTCCTGCATTGCAGGCGGATTCTTTACTGACTGAGACATCAGGGAAGCCCTACATATAACTATATCATGGTTGAACTGTGAGTCCCATCAAGCTAGTGGAAGTAATGTTACCTAGATAAATATTCATTGATTACAATTTTAAAATTTTCTTTTTATACTTGGAAGCCAATACATACATGACAGTTTTTTAGGCCCTCTGAAAGCTCACAGTCCGTAACATCAGTGCCAGTGGACAGTTTTGTCTATTCTGGCTGGAATGTCCAGACTCCTCCTGGGAGAGCTGGGTCAGTGTAGGAGTCATTCTCAGGAGCCACTGAGGCAGAACAGAATGGACCAGAACCACAACCAAAATTCTGCTCTCTTAGGACTATTTCCTGAAAGAGCCCAGGGACGGAAACCCGGAGTGGAGGGAGGAGGCTGAAGTCTACAGCTTGCCCCATGAGCTGACCCCACAAGCCTGTAGCCTGACCAGCCCTGTTCTGGCAGCCAGGCTGGATGGATAGGCTCAGAATGGCCCTCCCACAGCCTCCAACCTATTTTCTGGGCCAGGCTGGGACTTGTCATTGGCCCAACGCCAGCCCAGGCTGCACCCCAGTTTCCGGTTCAGAGGATACAGCAAGCACCAAGCCCAGGAGGGAACAACTGGTCTCAGTCAATGCTGCTGGGCTGGGCCTTCCTCCCCTCCCCTACCCCCACCCCTCCCCCCACTCCCCACCCATCCCCCCACTCCCTCCAACCCCCCACCCATCCCCCAACCCCCTACCCATCCTCCCACCCCCCACAAGACCTCTAAGTGGGCACCTGGGCAGACTCCCCAAGAAGCGCTGATCAGAGCCCACCAACCTGGCAGCCACATGTGCACACCCACAGTCCATATGCAGAGTGGAGGGACCGGCAGACCTTAAAATCCAGATCCCCAAGCAAGCTTTCCAGACCACATGGGTCCCTCTCACCCTTAGGCCCCGGTGTAAGCTGGAGCCAGGCACAAGGTGCCCTCGGCCTCTGAGATGGAGCCCAGGGAAGGGTGGACCTGGGGAAGGCTCCTTGGCCACTGCCCTAGCTGCGGCCAGGCCTCGTGTCTGTAGGTCCAGAGCCAAGCACAGCCCACACAGGCTAAGGTTTTGGTTGCGGAGACCCAACAGGAACTGTGCCAAAACACCACCACACACATGGTACTAATAACCAAGAGCCTTGTCTTCCTGCAGGCACTTGTTTTCTTGGCACAGTGACCAGGTGACTGCCCATATGTGGCCAGAAACAGTGTTTGCCAGCTATCACCATGAGCTAGGGCGGGCTGCAGGCTCTGGTCTGGAATTCACTGTGGTGTGTGTGTGTGTGTGTGTGTGTGTGTGTGTGTGTGTGTGTGTGTGTGTTTACTCGCTCAGTCATGTCCGACTCTTCGCAACCCCACGGACTGTAGCCTGCCAAGCTCCTCTGTCCATGGGACTCTCCAGGCAAGATTACTGGAGTGGGTTGCCATTTCCTTTTCCAGAGGATCTTCTCGACTCAGGAATCAAACCGGAATCTCGTGCATTGCAGATGGATTCTTTACCAAGTGAGCTATCAGGGAAGCCCCTTAAAGTGTTATTCACTCAGTCGTGTCTGACTCTTTGTGACACCATGGACTGTAGCCCACCAGGCTCCTCTGTCCATGGAATTCTCCAGGCAAGAATACTGGAGTGGGTTGCCGTTTCCTTCTCCAGGGATTAAGAATTTGAGGAACAGTTATGAGAATCTAAGACGCTGTGGGGTCTGAGCCTTAACTGGTGCTTTCTGCCTAACAGCCCAAAGACAAGGCAGAGAAGCAGTAATTCGGTAGACTTCTGGGCAGAGAAGAGAGATGCCCCTCCCCCACCATCCCACCAAAGGCCGGGATAGAAGGGTCTTGGGACCCTCGGATCCAGGAGAGGAGGATCCAGAAAGAGATGCAGGGGCAAGAACAAGACATGCATGCTTCCCCACGACACAGCCTTGGAGACCAGCACACAGACCGCTCAAGGGAACAGGCCAAAGTCTTTCACGAAGGCTGCACTTCTAAGGTTCTTGACCTGATGAGCTGTCTTGGTGACACCCATGGGGCCCTCCTCTGCACAGCCCCTGGGAAGTGTCACTAAGTGGACAGGCCAAGAGCCCAGAAGATCTTCTCTGTTGGACAGGCAGTTTAGGGGAGTCAACATGGAGATACCCTTGCTCTGTGGCTCAAAGCTGGGGATATAGAAACACTTCAGGAGAACTTCCCTGGTGGTCCAGTGGGTTAAGATGCTGTGCTTGCAATGCAGGGGACATGGGTTTGATCCCTGGCCAAGGACCATAGCCCGCCAGGCTCTCCTGTCCATAGACTTTACTATCTGAGCCACCAGGAAAGCCCAAAGTGAAAGCGCTAGTTGCTTAGTCATGTCCTACTCTTTACAACCCAAAGGACTCTAGCCTACCAGGCTTCTCTGTCCATGGAATTCTCCAGGCAAGAATACTGGAGTGGGTAGCCATTCCCTTCTCCAGAGGATCTTCCCAACTCAGGAATCGAACCCGAATCTCCTGTACTGCAGGCAGATTCTTTACCATCTGAGCTACTAAACTTCTTTACATGGCTCACCTATAAGGGGATCTCAGAACTTCTCTTTATTCACACAACCTTGCCTATCAACTCTTGCCCTGGGGTCAGGTCAGGAATGTGGGGTGAGCTAAGCCCACGGGTGTCTGTGATGGACACAGCAGTGAAGCAGGAACAAAGGAAACCCTGGGCTGCCCAGGCCCAGCATGAAAGCAGCATGCTTTACCCAAGGTCCTCTGCGTCCCCCAGAGTCATGTGTGTAGACTTGAACAAGGAAACTCAAACTGATGGACTTCTTGTGCCTTCAACATGGAGACAGGCCAGTACAATACTTAGCAACGTTCACAGAGCATTTTCTCCATTCTAGGCAGCCCTTAACGTGAATCGTGTGTGCATGCTAAGTTGCTTCAGTCATGTCCGACTCATTTGAGACCCCAGGGACTGTAGCCCACCAGGCTTCTCTGTCCATGGGATTCTCCTGGCAAGAATACTGGGGTGGGTTGCCGTGCCCTCCTCCAGGGTGTCTTCCCAACCCAGGGATTGAACTCAGGTCTCCTACATTGCAGGCGGATTCTTTACCATCTGAGCTACCAAGGAATGTTCATCCTACAGATAAGGAAATGGAGGCAGAGAGGAGTGAGATACATTGCCCAAGATATTAAAGCTGGTAAGCCATGTGTCTGGGAGTCAACTCAGACAGGCTCGTGATGGATCCTGTTCTCACCCTTTTTATTATAATTTATTTTAATTGTGGCAAAACGCATATAACATGAACTTGACTATCTTAACCATTTGTAAATATAGACAGAGTTCAGTAGAATTAGGCACATTCACATTGTTGTATATTCATTACCACATCCACATCCAGTTCGACACCCCAACCTGAGACTCTGTCCCCATCAAACAAAATTAGCTCTCAGTCCCCCTCCCCTGAGCCCCTAGCACCCAGCGGCGTTCTTCTTTCTGTGTCTGTGTATCTGACTATTCTCCTTCCTTGTATAAGTGGACTCACATAGTATGTATCTTTCTGTAATTGGCTTATTTCACTTAGCACCACATCCTCAAGGTTCATCCACGTTGTAGCAAGAGTCAGACCTAGTCTTCCCTTTTTAAAAAATTGTCTTGTATTAATAATATCTTTATGTAATTCCAGATTCAAAGGGCACCAAAGTGCTTATAAATAAAGTCTCATTCTCTGGGTTCGCTCATCCACTTTGTGGAAACAGCCAGCACCACCCACTTCCACAGACATCCTCTGCACATACAAGCAATGACCTTTGTGAATTGTCTTGCTCTTATTTTCTGTTTTTAACTCTGTTCTGCCTTGATTTTGGTTTCTGTTTGCCTGTTGTTTGTTTCTTTAATTGTTTTTCCCCTTTGCAGCCTGCCTCAGAGATCATTTCGTGATCAGTTCAGAAAACCTTTCTCTCTTGATCTTTCAACTACACAGTAACCTACTCCATGAGTCCCCATGGTGGCTACTTCAGAACCTGTGCTTGTAACAGTATTAAGGCACCTCTGAGCCTCCACCTCTCACAAACTGACAAGGACACATTTATTGATTTATGCCACACAGATTCTTGTTTAGCAAACATTCTGTAAGAGGTTAGAACAAGTAAAGAACTGCAAAGTTAAAGCACCAGGTAGCGGGCACAAGACAGAGGGCTGTAGAGGCTGAGAGCAAGAGTGATTGCTGACGGGCACCGCAGGTTCGAGAAGGCTTCACACTGTTCCCCTCCCATATCCTATTCCTCCCGAGTCTCCTCTAGATCAGGAAATAGCCTCCAGGCACCCGGTGCCCCAGTCAGAAACCAGCCAGGCTCACCCTGATGCGTCCGTCTCCCACCCATCTTAATTTATCCAGCATCAAGCCTGCCCCTGTGTCTCTCTCATCCTCTCCCCACTGCCATCAGCTGGTCCAAACCCACCATCCCTTTTGCTGAGCTGCTCCATCACCCCATCCCTTCCCCTAGTCAGCGACATCTCTTCAGAAAGGAAATCAAGGACTTCTTGGTGACCCAGTGACTAAGACTCTGCACGCTCAATACAGGGGACCTGAGTTCCATCCCTGGTTAGGGAACTGGATCCCTCATGCTGCAACTAAGAGTTCACAGGCTGCAACTAAAGATCCTGAACACTGCAACAAAGGTCTGGCTCAACCAAATAAATAAATAAAAATTTTTGGGAAAAAAAGGGGGAAATCAAACACTGCTACTCCCTACGAACACCTTCCAGATTATACACCCATGTTCACAGCAGCATTGGGATAGTAGAATGAGGGCACAACCTAAGAGTCCATTGATGGGTGAACAGATAAGCAAAATGTGATCCAGACATAAAATGGAATCATATTCCCCTCCAAGAGGAAATAAAATCTGCAATAAGCCACAGTGGATGAACCTTGAGGATGTTCTCCTGCGTGAAATAAGCCAGTCACAAAAAGACAAATATTGCATGATTCTACTTTTATGAGGTACTTAGGCTTGTTGAAATCATAGAGACAGACAGTAGAATGGTGGTCGCCAGGGGCTGGGAGAGGTGGGGTGGTGAGTTGTTGTTTAGCAGGTATAGAGTTTCAGCTTCACCAGATAAAAGGAGGTATGGGGGTAGACACTGGTGACAGAGGCTCATCAATGTGAAGGTATTTAATACCACTGAAAAGAACATTTAAAGATGTCTCAGTTCGATTTTATGCTATGTGCATGTTAACACAATTTTTTTAAGCACTGAAAAAAGAAACTCCTTCCAGAACATAAAGAACCGAACAGGAGGCCCTTCATGATCTGGCCCTGCCCACCCCGCCTGTCCGCTCCACACACCCCACTCCAGGCACGATGCTCCTCGGTGCTCCCAGGCACGATGCTCCTTGGTGCTCCCAGGCACACCCAGGTCCTTCCCACCTGAGAGTCTCAGTGCTGGGTGCCCCCGCTGCCCAGATGCTCTCCCCCTGCAGGTCTCACCTGCTCAGAGAGGACCACCCCATCCCCTTACAAAGCAGTCTCCCTCTCCTTTTCCACCATAGTGTCCACTTCATTCTCCCCCAGTGCTTAGCACATCTGTGAGTGTCTCATTTGTTTCACCATCTGCTTGTCATCTGTCTTCCCGCCAGAGTGAAGCTCCATGTCGTCGGCAGGGACCTGGGCCCGCACAGTTTATGCTTGCTTCCCTGCCGTGGGTTAATACTGTCCTGATAGTAGATGCTGAGGTGGAGTCTGGGGTGCGAGATTATTACTAGGGACCAATAACTGTGACGGGAAGCAAGCGGAAGCTGGGCTGGGCCACAGGGGAAGCTGGCCTGCAGGCCCTGTAGGCCTGGCAAAGGCTGAGCCAGGCAGGCGGGTGCTCTGGAGTAAGGACTCCCTGCAGGAGCTGTCCTACACGGAACCGACATGCCCTCCTTGTTTGCGCCCCAGGGAAGGTGTGACCTTGGGCTCAGCAGCTCCCTGCAGCTGGGGTAGACCCCCAGGGACCCGGCAGACCCCCCCAGGGACTGGCCGCTGGCTGCTCTCAACCTCACTTCTCGCAGCCCGGCGGCAAGTTCATCTTGAAGGAGCTCCTGGCAGGGCTGCTCCGTGTCTATGCCAACTCCCAACTCCTAGCACAGTGCCCGGAACACAGCAGATGCTCAGCACTTACTGAACGAATAAATGAACATTTGATTGAATCTTGAAATATAGATAGGATTTGGAGAAGACAAGGCAGAAGTATGTTCCAGACATGAAGCACAGCTTGTACAAAGGTAAAAAGGCATGGAGAAAAACAAAGACTGTTTCCAAATCAGCACATACTAAGATAGAGTTAAATTTCCATGCAGGAGTGTTGTATGAAAGAAGAGAAGGTTAGCACTCCCCTTGACAAGGATGGAAGAGGCTCTCAGGCCTGACCACATGCGTACAGTTAAGGCATGGCCACCTACTTCGTGGCATCTAATCACTTTTTTCAAAGTGGGGCTCTGTAATAACCTAGAGGGGTGGGAATGGATGAGAGGTAGGAGGGAGATTCAAGAGGGAGGGGACATATGTACACCTATGGTTAATTCATGTTGATGTATGACAGAAATCAAACCAATACTGTAAAGTATTGATCAATCAATTAAAAATAAATTTAAAACAGGAACTCAAGTGAAAATTAAATGAAGTTTGGGATAGTGATGTGGAGATTTTATAAATTACGTAAAATTAAATTTTCTAGTAGTTTGATAAGTAAGCTGAAAAGTCCACAATTCTGCCATCAAATTTATTTCTGAAACAAAAGATTCCATGCAGAAGAGCAGAGGAATGAGATTCAAATGGTAAGCAAGGGCCAGTGGACAAGGGCCTCGTAAGTCCCACTTGAATTTTATCCCATCTGCCCAAGACAGCTTTAAAAGGGTTTCAAGAAGGAGGAGGGTACGATAAGTAGGCTTTAGAAAGATCATTCTAGTGGCCTTTCCCAGGATGGGCGAGGAGGAAGAGCTAGGAGGCAGAAGGCCATTTAGGAGGTGACGCTGAATCGGGGAGGCCTGTGTTCTAAGGGATGGGCTTTGGAGAAGAAACTAGGCCGCCACTGACATGGTGTCAGAGGGGCCATGGTCACAGCCTGGCGCCACCAACACGGAAGCTTGGTCAGTAAAGAATCAACATCCAAAGAACAAGGGTGGCCAGGGAGGAAAACAGGAAAGCAGAGAGTCGTGGGAGCACAGGAGAGAGAACAATTCAAGAAGGAAATGGTGAGAGGTTAAGGCCATGAAGAGGTCAAGTGCTATGAGGCCTGCAGTGCCCATGGGTTTGTCATCAGGAAGGCAAGACTCCAGACCCAGCTGGCACAGTGCGTCCTCCAACCCGACCTGGGCATTGGGATTCTCAGGGGCATTCTGGAGAACTTAATCTGTCAACATGCTTTGGTCCAGGGTCTTGCCCAAGTCTAACCACAAAATGCTCTGGACCACGTGACTCTGGAGGCTTGAAGTCCAGCCGCTTCCTTGGAGTGGAGCCTGCTGGAGTATCAGGAAACCCAAGCCTTAGTCCTGTCACTGCCACTGGTACAGGGCATTGGGCCTCAGTTTCTCCTGGGGTGATGGGATCAGGCGGGCTCTGCTGTCTGTCCATCTGCACTGCCCAGTGCTCAGGTCCGAAGTGAGTAGCAAAGGCGGCCAGCTCTCCAAACCCTCTGACTCAGGCACTCTCACTGCCTCCACACTGGACTCTGGGTTCCCCTCGCCCAAGTGGCCCATTGTGTGAGCTGTTTCACTGGAGACAGAAACTGGGTTGAGAAATGAGAATATTTACTTTTTCCACTGAGCTGATGCCCAAGTAAACAATGTGATCCATAAGTGGATCCCATGCCCTGCCCGCCCCACTGCAGGAGAGTATAAGAAGGTATCCCAGTGGGCACATCACCCATGAGACCACTGGATCCAGAGACAGGACCAGAGCCTCCCCCACCAGCCTCCTGCCCACCATGAAGCTCACCATCGCCATCGCCCTGGTCACCCTGACTCTCTTCTGCAGACCTGGTGAGTGTCCAGAGCCCTCCACCCCAAGCCAGCCTCAGCAACTCTCCCAGCGCTGCCCAGGAGAGGGGGCGGCTGTCTGCATCCTCTGTGTGGCTGCTGGGAGAGCCTGGGAATACTGACTTCCAGCCAGGAAGCTGGGTCTGGCAAACAAGCCCATCTTAGGAATTTAGGTAGAGCCCTGAGGCTGTGATGAAACTTGTAAAGGACCCCATCTTCCATATCCAACAACCTCAGAAGTGCAGAGATGGAGAAGATCCCACCTAGATGCAGTGACCAGCAGAACAGCAATAACTAACAAGCTCCCCCAAAGCCCAGGCCTGGACAGACCCCGAGGTGCCAA
Organism: Okapia johnstoni; assembly: GCA_024291935.2. Lineage (NCBI taxonomy): Eukaryota > Metazoa > Chordata > Mammalia > Artiodactyla > Giraffidae > Okapia > Okapia johnstoni. The sequence continues at coordinate 9,614,348 of JAGTYA010000026.1, read as the reverse complement.
GAGACCTCCAGGTTTGGGGTCAACAGATCACTCTGGCAGCCAAAGGGGCTGGAAGGAGGCTCATGGCTTCCAAAGAAACCCAACCTCAGGCAAGGTCCCCATTCTGAGCAGAGAAGAATATTCTAGAAAGGGTTCTTCCCTTTGGGAAACTGCCAACTCAGAATGAAGATTTCTAAACATTTTTTTGTCCTCTGCAAAAAGGATTAGGCGTCTCTGAAGAGTTGCAGCTGTCATGAAGAGGGGAGTGATGGAGCAGGGGGTGTGGATCCCATCTTCCTCGAAGTCCCTGATCTTTTGGGAACTGGGTTACTTAGCTGCTTTTTACTCCATATCAGTCTCTTCTACTCCTTCTACAACAACAACAAAATGTAAACAAATTCCAACTCCTTCACTTTCAAAGTTTCCTAAGAAAAATAGAGATAAGTTTTATGACCTTGGGGAGTGGCGGGGGAGTTAGAAAACAGAGACCAAGAGGCAGCAGGAGCAAATATGATGCAGCGATGCCTGTTTTAAAGGGAGAGTAGCATCATTTGGACTGAAATGTACGTTAATTAGAAGATCTTAGCACCAGGTACAGCCCAGCAAGACAGGGTGAAATACGTAGGATGTGGGCCTGGGATGTGTGTGTATGTCCGTGTGTGTGCACATATAACAATACCAATAATAAGCTCTAACGTTTATCTGTGCCCATCCCTGTGCTGAATCCCGTTCACAGATTACCTCTTTTCATTCTTACAACTCTGTGAAGTGGGGACATTATCCCCCATTTTTCAGATGAGAAAACTGAGATACAGACAGATAAAGTACTTGCCTGATGACACAGTAAGTGGCAAAGCAGGGATCTAAGTTCTGGAGAGGGTTTGACTTGGAGTGACCACTTTGGGTAGGACCCCGGAGTTCAGGAAAAGGAGTTTGCACACAAGGTGGTGAAGTCCAGGACAGGGATTTAAGACTCAATGGGAAGACAGGGCAAACAGGGAGCTGGGGATGGTGATTCTCCCCATGATTCCGGGATTGTTGTTGTTTAGTCGCTAAGTCGTATATGACTCTTTGCAACCCCATAGACTGTAGCCCCCAGGCTCCTCTGTCCAGGGGATTTCCCTAGCAAGAATACTAGAGTGGGTTGCCATTTCCTTCTCCAGGGGATCTTCCAGACCCAAGGATCAAACCTGCAGTCTCCTGTATTACAGGCATATTCTTTACCACTAAGCCACCTGGGAAGCCCCATGATCCTGGGGGCAGGGACCTAAAAAGGGAGCATGAGAGGGGACGCCCTCAGATGAAAGGAACACGGGGAACTAGGAACAGGGGCAGAGGTGTGTCTGTGGGTGGATGAGCCCACAGGCCCGGCGCCCACAGCGGATGTCCCTTCCAGGCCAAGCTCGGGGGCTCATGCTTGGCAGGTACAAGTGCCTCTTCCTGCCAGAGCCTGACTTTGTCACGTGGGCTCAGACCATCACTAACCTTCAGTAAGAGGCATGTTTCCGGTGGGAGCCAAAACCCTTTGTGGCCTCTCCCCAGCCCCCACACACCACACCAAAAAACAAAAAAAATAGGCAGATCAGCAGCTTCTATTCTCAGAGCTCCGCCTGAACTCTAACGGAAAGAGCCGGTAGCACCTTGCCCGTCGCAACCCAGGAAGCGTAAGGAAGGCTCAGGCAAGCCATGAAAAGCTGGCCGCAACCCAGAAGGCATCCACATGGCGCCAAAGAGCTAACTGCTTGCAGTGTCGCCCTCCAGGCCGGGGGTGAGAGGGCCCCTAGCTCTTGTGGACAGGCCCGGCTATGTGCATCTGAGCCAGGCCCCGGGAGGGAGCTGGCCAGTCTAGACACAGGCCTGGATACAGGGGCTCTCTCCTCTCTGTTCTTCAGCATCCACAGAGGTCTGCCCCAGCCTTCTATATGCCTTGGGAAACCTCCTCATCGGCACGCCTTCCAGCTATGAGGCTGCCATGGAACCCTTCAGCCCTGATGAAGACATGAAAGAGGCAATGAGACAGCTGAAGACGCTGATAGACACCCTCTCCCCGCAGGCCAAGGACAGCGTGTTAAAGCTTATGGTACACAGCTCCCTCCACACCAGCTGTCCGCCTCCCTGGGCTGCAGTCACCCACTTTGGGGCATGCATGCGTGCTCAGTCGTGTCCAACTCTGCAACTCCATGGACTGTAGCCCATGGACTATAGCCCGCCAGGCTCCTCTGCCCATGCAATTCTCCAAGCAAGAATACTGGCGCTGTGCTGTGCTTAATAGCTCAGTTATGTCCAACTCTTTGTGACCCCATGGGCTGTAGCCCACCAGCCTCCTCTGTCCGTGAGGATTCTCCAGGCAAGAATACTGGAGTGGGTTGCCATGCCCTCCTCCAGGGGATCTTCCCAACCCAGGGATCGAACCCAGGTCTCTGCATTGAAGACAGATTCTTTACCATCTGAGCCACCAGGGAAGCCCCAAGAATACTGGAGTGGGTAGCCTATCCCTTCTCCAGGGGATCTTCCAAACCCAGGGATCAAACCCAATCTTTTCCATCTCCTGCATTGGCAGGCATATTCTTTACCACTGCATCACCTGAGAAGTCCCTACTTTGGGGACACTTTTCTAATCCAGAGAGGAGAGTCACAATGCAAATGTCCCTGGGGAAGCAGGCACAGCCATCTTATCTTTTTTAAAAAAACTCCTGAGGGACCCTCCTGGCAGCCCAGTGGTTAAAACTCCCAGCTTCCACTGCAAGGGGCGTGGGTTCAATCCCTACTCAGGGTGGCAAAAAAAAAAATTAATTAAAAAAATTAAAACTAGAGAAGCTTCTGAGAAACAATCCAAGCTTAGCTCCTCCCACAAATACTGAAGCTCTTAGGTGACATTAAAGTTTCTGGGTCTGGCCTTGATATTTTCATTCACTACTGTATTGGGGATTTTGTCTGTTTGTTTTAGGGGAAAATAGTACAAAGCCCAGAATGTGCTTAGGATTTAGAAGTTGAAGATCTCCACCTGCTGAGGCCCCTGCCACTCCCCGGATGCTCCTTTCACTCCGTCCCCACCAGCCCCGCCTGACTCCTGCAATAAAGTACAAGCAAGCATCTCATCTGTGTCCCCACCTTTTTTATTCACCTGCTAGAATGAAAGGTGTGCCGCTGCTGGGGTAAGATTAGAGACAAAAGAAAGGCAGTGGCCGTGGAAACACATCCCCAAGGGTCTAGCCTTGTCTCACTTCCAGTCCACAGATGGCCAGACCAGCTTCTAGCACATACTCCCTTCCATGGGCAGAGAGCCAGCTTGGAAACACTCCCAGGGCCTTGCTCAAACCTGACCTACAGGGAACGGTGGGGGCGGTGGGGGGGTCAGCGGGGGAGCGTTAGACATGGTGGCAGCTCACCTCAGGCTGACCTTCCAACCCCCATCCATTTAGTAATGAAATTCAGTGTTCTGTTTCTTCCAAACCCTTTGGGATCCTGCTCTTGGGTTGAAAAAGAAATATTTAAGGTGATTATGCTACCCAGACACAACCGTCAACAAAGATGGAGTTTTCCAGAGAGTTCCATCTCCCAAAAATGAATGGTGGATCTTTGAAGCATTTTGACAGAGCAGTACAGTGCTCTGAGGGGCTGGCTGGCCCTGTGACAGTCTGCAAATCACATCCAGCGCAGATGGTCTCTTCCCACCTATGCAAGGATCAGATTCTTGTAAGAAACTTAGAAACAAAGGCTGGAGGGAGGAGTAGACTCAATCCCTTGATTAGGGATCCAGGGTCCTTGGGGGTGACTTTGAGGACAGACAGAGTCTGGGGGGCATCCCCAGAGAGGGTCAGTTACGTGTTTCATCGCTTACTTCACATTTGCCACATGAAATTATTCTCAAACTATTTTTTCAAGCAAAAACCCTCCTCTCGTGCATTTTCTAGATCCTTTATCAGCCATCATGATGAGGACATCCTATTTCCAGGCTGAAACTGCAGAGGCTCTGGATCAAGCCATCCATTCAGGTCCCTCTCTGTCCCCAAGAGGCTAGTGCAGAGTGGGTGGGAGGGGGTCAGGCTGGTCAGCACCTGGTGACTGCCGCCCACTGGCGATGGTGCTCTTATTTGACCCCAAAGCCCTTCTCTGACTGGTCCCTACCCTCCCTCCTGCCATTCCTTGAGTCCGCATCCAGCCAACTTCCACTCAAAAAGAGCATCGGCCACCCCCTTCTTCTTGCATGAAATCAATCCCCAGATATTTGCTGGCACATGCTCGGAGCCCTGAGGAACCCAGGAGCAGATGTCATAACCCAGCAAATATGCACGAAGCGGTTGCTCAGTGCAGAACCGCACTAAGGCCCAAGTAGAGCAGAGTGAAGAAAACGGTGGCCTCTGGTCTCAGGGAGCCGGTGACCTGACGGGGAAGATTGCCAGCCCCCCAAAAATCAACAAAGAAACAGACAGATAGGTAAACCTGTGCTAAAAGCATAAAAGAAATAAAGGACGGGGACTACCCTGGTGGCTCAGTGGTAAAGAATCTGCCTGTCAATGCAGGAGACACAGGTTCAATCCCTGATCCCAAAAGATCCCACATACGGCAAGGTAACTAAGCCCACGCACCCCAACTATTGAACGTGTGCCCAGGAAGCCACAGCTACCGAGCCCACATGCCCTAGAGCCTGCGCTCCATAACAAGACGAGCCACCGCGATGAGAAACCCAAGCACCACAGCTAGAGGCAAACCCTCGCAGCAACGAAGATCCAGTACAGCCAAAAATAAATACATAGGTAAAATTCGTCTGGAAAAAAAAAAAAAAAGAGAAAAAAAAGGGAGTGATGTAAGCAAGAGTAGCATGGACACGGGATTTCCTGGTGGTCCAGTGGTTAAGCAGGGGACGCAGGTTCCATCCCTGGTCAGGGAACTAAGATCTCGAAGGCTGCAGAGCAACTAAGACCTGATGCAGCCAAATAAATGAATAAATAGTAAAAAAAAAAAAAAAAAAAAAAGAGTAGCATGGACAGGCCAGCCCAGGAATCCCCTGGCTCAAGGTCTGAGCAGAGACAGGAGGGACTGGAGGAGTTGGGGGAGGCAGACAGAGGCAGAGGGGAAACAGGAAGGAAGATCAGGCAGGGGCATGGAGGGGATCGTGGGGAGGCTGCCCAGGCTCCTTCCTGCACCCTTGCCCTCCCTGAGGCACCCCGGAGCCCTGCCCTTGGACCCCAGGAGAAAATTCAGAACCTTCTGAAGAACCTTAGCTCTAGGTGTCTCTCACCTGCCAGCAAACAGCCCAGACCTCCTCCCCTTATATCCTACCATCCACCCAACCTCTCAGTCTCCTCTTGTCCAGCAGAAATCTGATTCCCCCTCCCTCCTCTCTTCCCAGTCTCTGTTAATTGCATCTTTAGCCTCCCAGCTGCTCTGGCCTGAAGCCAAGGGGCAGCCCCAACCCTTCCCTCTCCAGCACTGTCATGTTCAGCCAAGCAAGTCACCAGCAAACACCTCTGAGAACCGCCTGCCTGTCCACAGAGCCACCCTGGGCCCCACCACCCCTCCCTCACCCGCACAAGCTGGGGGAGGAGGGCTCCTAACTGCCTCCCAGCTCACACTCTAGTGCCCTGCAGTCCGCTCTCCCCAGTAAGACCAGAGCCAGTTATCAAATGAAAACCCCTTTCCACGGCCTCTCTCCCACTCCAATCAAGTAAAGCTCTTGGAAGCTTCCCCACACTCTTCTCATCAACTGCAGATGCAGAATGCACCCATCGCTGGTTCTCATCTCCCATCCTTCCCACTGCTCACTCCCTCTCTGCAGTCCACCCCGCTGGCCTGCAGTTCTTTTTGTTTTTTAAGAACCAAGCCGCCAAGCCCCTTCCTACCTCAGGGCCTTTGCACAGGCCACACAGCATGAACTGCTGGAAACTATTGACAGTTGCTGTAAAAATTCACCCTAAGGACTTCCCTGGTAGTTCAGTGGCTAAAACTCTGAGTTCCCAATGCAGGCGGCCTGGGTTCCATCCTTGGTTAGGGAACTAGATAGACCCCCACATGCCACAACTAAAAGTTTGCATGCCACAAATAAAAGATTCCACATGCCATAGCAAAGACCAAAGATCCCATGTGCCACCACTAAGACCTGGCACAGCCAAATAAATATATTTATTAAAATAAATAAATAAGTAAATAAATATTTATTTATTTTAAAAAAAGATTTGGTGCCTCCATTGCAGAGGACACCAGTTCCATTCCTGGTCGGGAAACTAAGATCCCACATGCCGTCTGATGCACCCCCTCAAAAGAAGAAAAAGCAAATCTCCCTAGAGCAAAATAGGCAAAGACTAGAACTCATCCTAAACGTGGGTCCCATGTGGCTATAAACACCCTCCAAACACCCCCTGTCCCGTTGCAATCTGTCCCTGACCCGGCCACACCATCCCCAGATACTGAATGAAAGTGGAAGATGCGCACAGGGGAAGCAGGAATGGAGAAGGCATCCGCAGAGGGCACGGAACGAGAGGGTTGCAGAGAAATCTCTTCGGCTCGGATTTTTCCAAGAAGCTACGTGGTCCCGCGGGGACGCGCCTTCCACGCCCTCAGCAGCCGGCGCCACCATGGCCACTAGGGGGCAGTGTCGACCAGGATGTCCAGGTCGGGGCTTCTGAGCCCTGCAGCTACAGGCAGCCCGGCTCACTCCGCGGGGCACATGATGAAACGCAGTTCCTCTCTAGGTTTGGTGGGGGTTTTTTTCTTGCATCATCTGTGATTGCTTTAACTTGATTTTTCAGGGTTTTTTTTGTGTGTGTGTAAGAATTCTGAGGAAAAGCAGGGGCAGTCATACAAACAAAGTTGCTGCCCGCTGAACCCTGCCAGGCATGTCAGCTCTTTTGGAATTAGCAATAATTCCCTTCCTGAACAATTGTGAGGGCGAGTCCAGCAGAATTTAGAACGTGAGATGGTCCGGAAGGTACAGAGGAGCCCCAGGCGCTAGTGGAGCGGGTCCTCTGACCTCCATCTACCCTTTTTTAACATCTCAAGTAACCTAATAATCACTTGCATTGATTGCTTTCGCCCTGGCGAGCATTTCTTCCTCACACAATCCAGATTCAAGGCCAGACCCCCAACCCCTGCCCTACAGTAGAGAGTAGGGTCCCAAAGGCAGGAATTTCCTGAGCTAATATACCTGAAATGACGCTGATGAGAAATGTCCACCCACCCCCCAAAAATATGCACCTACGTGCACGCTCATGCAGACACACACACACACCCAGACTATAGCCATCCTACCCCTCCCTCACTATCTGTCACAAAAGAGGGCCTGTGATTGTAAAAATTCCAGGGTGGGTCAGGGGGACTGGCAATTCCAGAAGGGATTCTTGGTAGAGGGTGGAGCCTCAATGTGGGTGGGGGAGCCTCCTGCCTCTCCTCTTCCCCAGGCCGAAGGTCGCCCCCTTCCCCGGGTTCCTTTGCATCCAGGTCATCTTTAACTCACATACTTTGGTCTCCAGTGAGCCATCCACCTAGGTGAGTATTGTTCAAACAGATAAGGATCCAGGGCCATAAAAGGTTCCGAATTTTAATTACCTGTTCAGAACTAGGGAAATATTTACCTAGGGCAAATACAGCAGGTATCTGGGGATAAAAAGAAGTCCAATTATATGGCAGGGAGAGTCTCCACCTCAGAGGAGCTGCAAATGTAGGCGATCCCAAGAATGCGAGCTGTCAGCACACAGAAATGTACATTCAGTTTTAAAAGAGCAGAAGGCAAGATGAACTGATCACAGCCACAGAAAGAGCACATATCTGTGTGACTCATGTTTCGGGAAAGCAGAAAAAAGTTAGAGAAATGAAAGAATGTCATGGGATTCTTTTTTGTCTCTTTTTCTTTCCTGCCCGGCCACACTGGGGCCATGGCTTATCTTTGAACAGACCTCAAGCTAAGAAGGATTTTTACATTTGAAGGAGGATGAGGAGAAGTGCGTCCAGCCCTAGTTATGTAAATATATAATTATATAATCAGCCTTTTTCACTATGAATATGCTAAACTCTAAAATGCAAGGAGGCCAATGTAGTGAATAGAAGCTTCCCGCGTTTGAGAAGCATTATGCACAAACTATGTAAAGTGAAAATGTAATATGTATGGGACCTTCTTGGTAGTCCAGTGGCAAACACTCCACACTCCAAATGCAGGGGGCCCAGGTTCAATCCCTGGTCAGGGAACTAGATTCCACATGCCACAGCTAAAGATCGTGCGTGCCACAGCTAAGATCTCTCACATCCAAATAAATAAATAGGTTTTTTAAATTAAAAACAGTAAAGAAAATTTTTTTAATAAGAAATGTAAAATGTATCTCAATAAAGCCAAAAAAGTTAAAAGCAAGAAATGTATTGTTAACACTATATTACTTTTAGCATTCATACATTTGAAGAGCCCAGGGAAAAGACCCAATTTCTTGATCATGTTATCAACTAAACTGTGAATCTGGGAGAAATTTTTTTTAAAAAAAATATATTACTCCCACAACCTGCAACCAAAAGAGCAATTACTATTTATTTATTTTTTGGCCACATCATGTGACTTGCAGGATCTTAGTTCCTGGACCAGGGATCGAACCCCTGCCCCCAGCATTGGGAGTGTGGAATCTTAATTACTGGACCACTAGAGAAATCCCAGTGAGATTTATTCTTGAAGGAAGCTGAAGAGGAGTAGTCATTACTAAACATGGCCATCGTTGCAGAATCAGCATTGCAGAATCATTGCAACACTGCAGAATCCAAGGACTTGCCCTTGCTATGTCAATATATAGCCTAAACTGATGGATCTGTAGGAAAGCTGCAGTTTTACACCCTCAGCACGTGAGCGGATTGAAGTTAGCCTGGCAGGAAAATCTATAAATGATTCATGAGGCAGGAAGAGGAACCAAAACCAACCCTCATCAACTTTATCAAGATGATATGGATAAGTCTAGTTTATGGCTAATGCAAGCATGCTGTTTGCAGATGCCAGGGGTTTTGTGGGTAGTCATTCACCATAGGGTGGTTGTTGTTCAGAGTGGCTTCAGATAAATGATAAAGAAAACATCAATTGATGATGAAAGGGCCACACAAACAATGCCTTCTGCAGCATGTAATTAGGGAGCGTTCCTCCCCAGGCACTTACGGAACACACCAGCGGGCACATGGAAACAATGTGAGGATGAATCATTAGGAGTTAGCCACCCAACATATTTCCATGAGCAAACCCAAATTATGAACCTTTAGTACATGCAGAAATAAATCTGAAAATAGATTCAGCTAAGCAAGCACAGTTGCTAGCATCAGAATGGATCAACCAGCGCCTTGAAACTCAGACTTGTCCCCCATCAAATGAATGGATTCCAAGCCCATGACAAGAATCTAGTTAACTCCTAAAATAGCTGAAGCTGTGTGTCTGCAGCACCCAAGCATCCTGAGTGTCTTCGAGGGATTCAGCTCAGAGTGTCCTTTAGAATTCCCTCTTACGATGCTGGTGGCACATGTGGATACTCCTTCAGCCCTAGGACAGGATGGAGATGCTGTTGGTCAGGGGCTCCCAGGGAGAGAGCCTGGGCCCTCTCCTCATCTCATGGGTAGTGAGAAGATGAAGACCGACCTCAGGGCACTGGGGCCAGAAGAAGGATCTCCTGACCCCTGACCTTATGCATCCATAGGTCTCTGAGTCCACCTCTTTCTCAATTTACCTTGAATGTGCCCCCTTCTCTCTACTCCGATCCCAGTACCAGGCCTTCACTGTCTGTGGCCTGGGATATTGCAAATAACCTCTGAACTAGTTTCCTACAGCTGTTGTAATAAATTACCACAGACTTACTGGCTTTAAAAAAAATAATAATCCACAAATGTATTATCTTACAGATCTGGAGGTCAGAAATTCTAAATGATTTCACTGGACTAAAACCCAAAGTGTTGGCAGGCTGTGCTCCTTCCGGAGACTCTCAGAGGAGAGTGTGTTTCCTTCCTTTTTCAGTTTCTAGAGGCCACCTTCATTCCTTGGCTCGCGGCCCCTGCTCTCATCTTCAGAGTCAGCAGTGCAGCCTCCACTCTCCCTCTGGCCTCCTCCTCTGCCTCTGGCCTCCTCTTCTGCCTCCCTCTTCCATGTGGAAGGACCCTTGTGACTGCACTGGGCCCACCAGGTAATCCAGGGTGATCACTTCATCTCAGCATCAGCTAATTAGCAACCTTAATTCCATTTTCCACTTTCCTTTCCCTTTCCCATGTAACCTAACGTATTCACAGCTTCTGGGGATGAGATCATGGCCATTTTGGGAGACCGTTATCCTACCTCCTAAGTGGCCTCTAAGATTTCAGCCTTGTCCCCTTCCACAGTATACTCCGCATGGTTGCCAAAAATCAAAGAGTCATCTTCAATGCTTTTGATGAAAATCCTTCCCTGCTAACAGTCCCCTACAGGATAAAGTCCAGACTCCTTGCTAGCCTGGGAGGCCCTCCTGGGAGCCTGGCCCTGCCCGAGCTCTGGACTCAAATCCTGCTGCTTCCCCCACCTACACCGGAGGTACAGCAGTGGACAAGGCTTGGAAATAAGCTGCCCTCCAGGTTAGGCTGGTCCATTCACAGACAGTGGATGCAGTGAGCCATCTCTGGGGAATGAATCAAGATCGTCTCTAACTAGGAGGAAAGAATGCAGCCACACCCCCACACTCCACCAGGGTGATGAGAGAGTCATCTGGGGTGTGGGACTAGAATGTGGGTGTCGTGTAGGACATGGAAATCCAACCCGATGTCCTGTGCCAAAGAGAAGGGAATGGATTGCATCGAGAGGGAGGCACAGGGGTCCTGAGTGGAGAGAAAGAACAGTGGAAGAACGCTTAGCAGTTCTAAGCGTGCTCGCCTCCTGACCTTGCTGACGCTTGTCTGCAGGAGAGGGCATGCCTTTCGGTTCACTAGCCTCTGACTGATGAACCTGCTAACACATCTTTTTTTGTTTGTTTGTTTCCCACAGGCTGCCCTAGTTGCTGCACACAGGCTTCTCTAATTGTGGTGCATGGGCTCTCTAGACAAAATCGCGTATGTTCAGGGTGGTACGCCCATAGACTGCATGGGCTATCTAATCGCTCCACAGCACGTGGGATCTTAGTTGCCCGACCAGGCATCGAACTCGCATCCCCTGTATTAGAAGGCGGATTCTTAACCATTGGACTGCCAGGCAAGTCCCTCCACCAATGTGCTTCTGGTTGCAGCTCTCAGTCTGGAAGCTCGGTTAGTGTGCAGCCGCCCCTGGGAGATGGAACTCATATACTGCGTCCCTCAGGCAGGTCCTGAGGCTACAGAGCCCAGGCGGGGATGTCTAAGGACAACCAGAACCCACTTCTCATCTGTCCCCCAACCCAGGGGGATGGGGCAGAAGGGAGAGCAAAGGGCCAATGTCCTAATGCTACCAGCCCAGGACAGAACATCTTCCCAGCGGGCAGACCTCCTTCCTCAGGTGACACTTCCCACATTACCATGCAGCACACACATTAATACTGAAACAGGCAACAAACCCATGTGACTCCCACCTCCCCAGACTCTAGTCTCCCCTTTCCAAAAAGTCACCTGAAGACCCAAGCTTCATCCTCCATGCCCTATGCAACGTCTGGGACATAGCTATATATACACACTTTTTTTAAAATTCATTATTTTATCTAAAATTCAAATTTAACCAGGCATGTTGCATTGATCTTATGGGAAAACCCAAACAAACTTTTTGACCAACCTAATATTGTTATCTGCAAAATCTGGCAACTTTAAGATTCCTTCAAGGCTCAGCTCCTGGGATTTCCCTGGTGGTCCAGTGGTTAAGAATCCACCTTCCAATGCAGGAGATCTGGGTTCGAGCCCTGGTCAAAGAACTAAGATCCCACATGCCTAGGGACAGCTAAGCCCACGTGCCTTAACTACAGAGCCCATGAGCTCTGGAGCCCATGCACCAAAACTAAGACCCAATGCAGTCAAAATACAATAAATAAACAATATTTTTAATATTAATTAATATTATGGATTAATCATTAATTAATTACATTAATCACATTAATTAAATTAATATTAATATTATTTTTTAATACATCTTTGTAAAAAAAACAGAACAAAACAAAACTCAGCTCCTGGACTCTTCCTCTAGTGGTTAAGACCAGTGTAGAAACTAAGACTGTAGATTAAGTACATTACAGGAATGGAGAGCCCGTTTATTCCCCCTCTCTACTTCCAGGTGGGACCACATTGATGACCAAATGGTGCCAGGGAGGAAACCCTGACTCCCAAAGATCGGCCATCACTCTCAGGCCAGCCTGTTGGAGGAAGGCAAGCACTTTGTGGGCAGGAAGTTCTAACCAAAGTCATCAACACATTCCAAAAAATCAGAAACTCACTCTTTCCTTCCTCTTTCTTGTTTCTCATAAAGACGAGATTAGCCAATGAAACTGGATTCTTTGAACCCACAAACCCATGTATTCACTTCACGATCGATAAATTTCAAGGCCTGATTATTCTGCAATTGCATTGATGTTGAAGATGTTAAATATTAACCCAATGACCAAAAAAATTATCTTTTGATATCTACACCGTAGACAAGAATTTCAGACTGTACCCCAGTAACCCGAAATTTTGAAAAATTCTTTGGCTAAAGAAATGTATTGAATGACGTGTTGAAAATATTGATTTGTGTGTGTGTGTGTGTAGACTAATAAAGAAACTCCGGGAGATGCGGAAGGACAGGGAAGCCTGGCGAGCTGCAGTGCATGGGGGTCACAGAGAGGCGGACGTGATGACGGAGCGACTGAGCAAACAACAAAAAAGAAGAAAGAGAAAGTGGGGAGGGAGGAGGGGAAGAAAGATGTAGAGAGAAAGGAGAGGAAGGAGAGAAGGAGTGATGTTCTGTGTCTTTATCACCTGGGGGCAGAAGTCAGATACTGACTCTGAAAAATAGTGTCAGACAGTTGCTGCCTGTAGTCAACGTGGCCAGTGATTTTAACAACGCCAGGGAAGGGAGCAGTGAAAAGGTTGACTCAGCATAGATGCTCGATAGATGTTTATTGAGTAAATAAGTGAGGAACCATCACCTGAGCGCTGTCACCAAAGCCCACTCTGGTTACAAACCCGCTCCCCAGGAAGTGACGAAATGCACCAGAAAGCACTGGCGCACAGCAGCCCTGCATCTAGAACTGGCTGGGGCGCTAAAAGCCGCCTCGTGGAAGGTATTCCTTTAACTGCAGGTGTTTGTTTCCTTTGGCACAGCGATATGTAATTTCCCATTTTTAGAACAATGCTCCAAAGAACCGTCACAAAAACAACCTTCGGAGGGGGCGGATTTCTTCCTGGCCTCGGCTACAGCCCTGTAAAACAACAATAACAGAGGGATTTTTATTCAAAACACGGCTTGCATCTCTCCATGAAATCAGGAGGGCTTTCTAGTTAACTGTGCACAGGCTGAAAAGAAAAAAAAATTCCCCCCACCCCTTGGAAGAGCATGCTAACAAATGCTTGCCTTTGGGAGGGGTCAGTTTGGAAGCGATTCCGCAGTGGAATCTGTTTTGGTCTTGACACGCCTCCCACTGCGGGTTCCCATGTGGCAGGGTAGAAAGGAAGCCCGTAGAAAGGCAGGGTCTGTCCTTCGGGTGCCCTGAGCTAGTCTGAGGCCAGAGAGGACAGTGTGTTCTTGAGAACGTGCCAACAGCAGGCCGAAGGTGGTGAGGAACCGGGGCGGGGTGAGATGCACGACCTCTGGTCTTAGCCATTAAAGAATCTCTCATCATCGTCTCCTGACCAATTTTCTTCCTGCTTCCTACACGCCAGAGAGTAGCTCCCAGACTTGAGTCCTCACGCCCCCTTTGCCATCTATCTGCACCCTCCTTCCATCCCAGCCCCTCCACCCCGAGGTGCACCCGACTCATCTCTACCTGGACCCGCATGTGTCTCTCTTCACTGGCCCCCTGGCTGAGCTGATTTCACCTCTCACGTGGGTCTGCACACCCCACCTTCCTCCTACACCTCCCCTGCTCAAGAATGTTCCGTGACATCAGTTCCTCTAGAAAATGTCCAGCCTTCTTGGCGGACCGGTCTTCCTTTCCAACTTGATCTTCCACTATCTCAACATAAATCTTAGGCACTCACCAAAGTGGTGGGCTCACTCTCCCCCAATCCCACTTCCTCTAGGTAACCCCTCCTTCTCCCTCCCCTGACTTAGAATGACCTTGGTTCTCTCTCTGGATGCAAATCCTACCTGTTTTTGAAGGTCCACACAAATAATACCATCTCGCTGATCAATCCGGTTGAAAATGACCTCCATCCCTTCTCCCTCACTGAAGCACTACGATTCTGCCCCCTTCTCTCTGTATCTCCACTTTGTGAAGAAACCATTAGCATAACTTTTTTTCCCCCAAAACATGTGTTGAATGGTTTAGAGGAGTAAAGTCTTTATAAGAAGGTTGAGGGACTTCCCTGGCCGTCCGGTGATTAAGATTCCATACTTCCAGTGTACGGGGTGCAGATTCAATCCCAGGTTGGAAGAACTAAGATCCCACATGCTATGCATCATGGCCAAAAAATTAAAAATAATAATAGTGTTGGAAGGAATTATTAAAAGGGAATCAGTAAAGGGAAAACTGTGACATTTCTACACCACCCTCTTATGAGTGCTGGCTATGAGACTGACACTGAGCTGAGTACTTCTTACATACGACCTCATTTTACCCTCTCAATGAGACTACAAGGTAAGTACCGCAGTCCCTCGTGTACAGACAAGGAAACGAGGGCTTTGAGAAATTTCCTGAGAGCCTCACAGTTTAAAGGAAGCACAGCTAGAGTTCAAGCTTGGCTCACAACACGGATTGCTATGGCCAATAATCAGTACTTCATTCTCAGAGAATTTACAACACAGAACAGTTAGGATGACCTGGCAGGGTAGGAAACCATGAGTTCTTTCTTCTTCCGATTGGAACAAATTCATGGAAAGGATGCATAAAAGGGATTTGAAAAAGAAGAAAAAGGGATTTGAGTTCCTGGAATATCAGGATACATGATGTTCTCTATGTGCTGGGCTGTGCTAAGTCATTTCAGTCGTGTCCACTTCAGCTGGACACGACCCTATGGACTGTAGCCCTCCAGGTTCCTCTGTCCATGGGATTCTCCAGGCAAGAATACTGGAGTGGGTTGCCGTGCCCTCCTCCAGGGGATCTTCTTGAACCAGGGATGGAACCTGCGTCTCTTGCATTGGCAGATGGGTTCTCTACCACTAGTGCCACCTGGAAAGCCCCGAAATTCTCTCTAAGATATGGTATCTAAGGACTTCCCTGGCAGTCCAGAAGTTAAGATTCCGTGATTCCAATGCAGGGGGTATGGGTTTGATCCCCGGGCAGCGGCAAGAGTTCTGATTGTGGAGTTCAAGTCCTGACCCCTGCACCTACCAGCTGGGAGTCTCAGACAAGCTAGTGAACCTCTCTAAGCCTCAGTTTCCTAATCTGTAAAATGAGCATAGTTACCTGGCCAAAGGGGACTTTGGGTGGATGAAGTGAAATAATCTATACGAAGCTCCTGGCACATATAAGGTGTTTAATACATTATTATTACTGTTATTACTTCCCTTAGGCATGAGAATCTGCATTCCTTTTCATTTTTTTTAAACCAAAGCATCACATGTAAAAAGTACATAAAATGCATTTATCTACTTGATAATCATCTACTTCTATATGCTTGATGATCATCTACATTTATATGCACGTATATACCCACCACCCCAGTCCATATACAAATGATTTCTGTCTCCCTCCAAAGTTCCCTCCTGCACTTTCTCATTCCATACACCCACCAAACACAACCATAATCAGACCCATCATAGTTTCTCTTTTCTTCTCCCTGAACTTCAGATGTCTAGCCAAAGCTATAGTTTTTCCGATAGTCATGTATGGATGTGGGAGATGGACTATAAAGAAAGCTGAGTGCCAAAGAATTGATGCTTTTGAACTGTGGTGTTGAAGATTCTAGAGTCCTTTGGACTGCAAGGAGATCCAACCAGTCAGTCCTAAAGGAAATCAGTCCTGAATATTCATTGGAAGGGCTGATGCTAAAGCTGAAACTCCACTTAAAAAAGATTTCACTTTGGCCACTTGATGCAAAGAACTGACTCATTGGAGAAGACCCTGATGCTGGGAAAGATTGAAGGCGGGAGGAGAAGGGGACGACAGAGGGTGAGATGGTTGGATGGCATCACTGACTCAATGGACATGAGTTTGAGCAAGCTCTGGGAGTTGGTGATGGACAGGGAAGCCTGGTGTGCTGCAGCCCACGGGGTTGCAAAGAGTCGGACACGACTGAGCGACTGAACTGAACTGAACTTTGGATGAATGGATTCAGACCATGTGCAATCTGTCACGGTTGCGCGTGTGGCACTCCGTCGTACGACTGTACCACAATCAGTGTCTCCAGTCTTCTATCGAAGGCATTGGGCAGTAGCTCCTTTGAACATTCTGTACATATTTTTTGCTCAGCCCAGGCACTGGATATATATACCTGTGAATGGAATTACTGGATTCAAGGGTAAGCATAGCTTTAGCTTTACTAGAATCTGCCAGTTTTCCAAAGAGGCTATGCTATTTCTATATTCCCCACAGCAGTGCATGATAGTTTCAGTGGTTCCATGTCTTTAATGGCACCTGGCGTTCACTCTTATTTCAGTCTTTCTGGTGGCTGTGTAGAGGTATCTCTTTGTGGTTTTAATTTGCATTTTCCTGATGAGTAATGATATTGAGCCCCTTTTCATAGTTTATTTGGCCATCTCTACATGCTCTTCTGTGAGTGTCTGTAAGGTTTTTGCTCAGTTTTTATCGGGTTGTTTGCCTTTTTCTTATTGATTTATAGTAGCTCTTCATTTACTCTGCAAATGATATATGTACAGATATATATATATATATATATATATATATAGCAGCTATCTTCTTCCCAAACTGAGACTTACCATTTCATGTTTTTAAAGTTGCCTTTTAAAAATTTATTTTTTTACTTAAAGTTGATTTATGATGTTATGTTAGTTTCAGGTGTACAGCAAAGTGGTTCAGACGTTTTTCTCATATACTTTTCCATTATAGGTTATTATGAAATATTGAGTATGGTTTCCTGTGCTGTATAGTAGGTCTTTGTTGGTTATCTATTTGATACATAGCAATGTATATCTGTTAATCCCAAACTTCTAATTTGTCCCTCCTTCCCTTTCTCCTTTGATAACTACAAGTTTTTTTCCATGTCTGTGAGTCTATTTCCATTTGGTAAATAAGTCCACTTGTATAATTTTTTTAGATTCCACATATGCGATAACATATATTTACATTTCTTTGTCTGACTTACTCACTTAGTCTGATAATCTCTAGGTCATCCATGAAGCTGTGAATGGCATTATTTCACTCTTTTTTATGGCTGAGTAATATTCCGTTGTGTGTATATACCACATCTCTTTAGCCATTCATCTGTCAATAGACACTTAGGTTGCTTCCATGTCTTGGCTATTATGAATAAGACTGCTATGAACACTGAGGGTGCATATATCTTTTCTAATTAGAGTTTTCTTCTTTTCATGTTTTTAACAGTATTTTGATGAATAGAAGCTTTTAATTTTGATAAAGTCCAATTTATCTATTTTTCTTCTATGGTTAAGAAGTGCTTTTTGGTGTTCTTTTTTAGAAATGTTTGCCCACCTCCACAGTCATGAAGACACTCTATACTAATTTCTTTTAATAATCTCATGTTTGTGGTATCTTCCTATTGAGTTGGAGATTGATTGTTAATTCAACGAGGAGCAAAGTTCTCACAGGAACAAATAATGAAGCATGACCAGCTCACATGATAATGCTCAGGCGGTAATGACTGCCTAGGTCTTGAGACCATCCAGCCTGCCCCTTGGCGGCATTAACAGGCACCCTTGCTGACTGGCTGTGCTGCTGAGATTCTGTTGGAGGAGGCCCTAAGAGAGGAGCAGCATCTTTTAGAGTGAATCACGGAGGAGATGGCAGTCCCCCTCAGCGTGGGCCCAGCAACTTACACTCACACCCCCCATGGTGATCACCTTGCAAGCACATCCTTCTCTTCCCCTTTAAAAGCTTTTCCCCATGCATTTTCTTTGCTCCCTGAAATTTCCCTTTCATTATCATTTGTCTGGCCTTTTATCAGCTGGTGGCATTTGTTATACATTTGTCTTCTAAATCATTTCTTCCCTTCTGTCTCTCCATCCCTAAAAGCAGCATTTCTCAGCCTCAGTCCTATTTTCTCTTTGGACCAGATACTCCTGTAGTGGTAGGTGGGGGTCTCTACACTGGAGGATGCACGACTCTCCCTGTTTCTCTTTTTCCTACCTTTCTTCTCACTGTCAGTCAAGAAACTGGCAGGAAAAGTGAGGGGGTGGCTGGGAGGTGAATCATAGCTTTTTCAAGCTCACAGGGGCCTCAGATACGATCTAGTGCAACCCCCGCTTTTACAGATGAGGAAACGGATCTGAGTGGGGGAGGGGGAGGATGCATCAGAGACGAATAAGGGAATAAGGGGTGGGCTGGGGGAGGGGAAGGAAAGCGCCAGGCCACAGAGGAAATCAAAATTCCAGGGCCTGAAGCAGAATTTCCAGTCCCACCAGGGAACCTGGGATTGCTTCCCACAGCTCCTTTCTCTCTCCCCGAGCTGCGAGCTGCGGCGAGCCGCATTCAGGAAACACCAGTACTGGTCAGATGGCGGTGCAGCCCCAGAATCAACAAGCCCCCAGCATAGGGTCAGGAGGGCCGGTCCCTGGCAGCCCAGCGCTTCCAGTGGACATAGATGACCACAATTTCAGTGAGGGTGTTTCATGATGACTAATGCTATGTCTTATATATGTGACTAACCTTAGCTTAATCCTATAATTATGAGGGAACTGATGGTCAGGCCACCTGGCCACACCTGTCCCAGTGGAGAAGTTACAGAGCAAGAGATCCATGAGGGGAGAAGGGAGCCCTGAGACCGTGTCAGTCCTGGCCTGTCTCCAGGCAGGCAGATGGCTTGGGAGAGCCCTCGGGCAGAATCTCCCAAGCCACACGGTAGGTGTTAACACCTGTTGAGCGCTTACTATGCCCTGGACAATGTTCTAAACATCCTGTGAATACGTGAATTCAGTCCCTCCTCCCCCAGCCTCTGAAGGAGACACTGTCATTCTCCCATGTTGGAGATGCTGATACAGATCCCAGGGAAACCTTGGTCAAGCAGCAGGGTGCTCTCCTGGAGCATCTTTATGGGGTCACAAGGCAACACAAATCACCCGCCTCCTACTGTAGCCCATGTCAACCTCACCCCCTCAGACAAGTGTGGAGGCAGTCTGGTGTGTAAACGCCTGTCCCTATAGATATATATCTATCCCTATAGATATTCAATGGAATACTACTCAGCCATAAAAAAGAAGGCAATAATGCCGTTTGTGCAACATGGATGGACCTAGAGACTATTATCATACTAAGTAAAGTAAGTCAGAGAAAGATAGATATCATAGGATATCACTTGTATGTGGAATCTTAAATGGGATAGAAATGAACTTATTTACAAAATAGAAACAGACTCACAGACATAGGAAAAAAACAAACTTACGGTTACCAAAGCGGGCAAGGGGTGGGGGAGGAATAAGTTAGGAGTTCGGGATTAACAGATACAAACTACCATGTAAAAAATAGATAAACAACAAGGTCTTACTATATAGCACGGAACTATATTCAGTATCATATAATAAACCATAATGGAAAAGAATATGAGAAAGAATATATATATATGTATAACTGATCACTTTGCTGTACACCAGAAACTAACATAATATTGTAAATCAACTATATTTCAGTTTAAATTTTTTTAAATAAAAATAAATTAAAGGGAGTTCCCTGGTGGTCTGGTGGTTAGGATTCTTCACTTTCACTGCTGGGAGCCCAGATTAAATCCCTGGATGGGGAACTGAGATCCCAAAAGACAAGTGACATGGCCAGAATAAATAAATAGTAAATTAAATGTAAATTTAAATAAGTAATCTTTTTAAAAAAGCCTACACCAAGAACTTACACAAAGCCCTGGGTGGTGCTCAAGATTTTAGTGGCACATGATGAACATCTTTACTTTAGCAGTTATGAATTTGTTTCAGTGTTTGCTAGAAAACTTTCAGGTTTCATTTATGGTAGTGATATAAAGATTTTTTGTGTAATTAAGTGTAAGCTTTTAAATTTACTTTCTTAATTAATTTATTTACTTCACGGCTGCTCTAGGTCTCTGTTGCTGCTCGTGGGCTTCTCATGACCATGACTTCCCTTGTTGCCAAGCACCAGCTCTGGAGGCGCCCCAGCTTGGTTGCTCCACGGCATGTAGGATCTTCCTGGACCAGGGATCAAACCAGTGTCCCTTGCATTGCAAGGCGGATTCTTAACCACTGGACCACCAGTTATGTATGCCATGCTCAGTCGTATCCGACTCTTTTGTGGCCCCATGGACGGTAGCCCACCAGGCTTCTCTGTCCATGGGATTCCCCAGGCAAGAATACTGGAGTGGGTTGCCATTTCCTTCTCCAGGGGATCTTCCCCACCCAGGGATCAAACCCTACATCTCCTGGGTCTCCTGCATTGGCAGGGGGATTCTTTACCACTGTGCCACCTGGGAAGCCCTAAATGTAAGGTTTTTAAAATAAACCTACTTAAAGACAGCTATCAAACAAATAGCAAATGATGGCATGTGAATGTGACAAATTGTGATGATAGCACCAGAGTGACTTACGTGTGGGCAAGCCTGCTCTGGTCTCGTCTCATCTTGAGAACAGCTGACCCCTGCCGAAGCCCCTTGAAAACCTGGGGTGACCCCTCACTCCTCTTATTCCCACCTGCCATCCTCAGAGCCTCTTTCTCAACAGCCTTGAAGATCGAAGTCAAGTAGCTCTCCGCCGTCTCTGCCCCTTTCCACATGTGGGTCACCATTTTAGGATTCTCTCTGTTTTCTGGTGATGAAAGAGTAACCCAGCAAGGCTGATAAATATACTCAAATCCACAAGTAAGAGGCCAAGTGTGACGACAGAAAGGAATGAGGAAACCCCACCCCATTTTCTTTGGACATGGTCCTGGGCCTTCTGCCCCCAGCTGGACTTCTGAGGCTGGGGCCATGCCAGCCCCAGGGGTCCTCCACTGAGGGTCTCTCTCCAGCACTGTTCTGTGAGCTGGACAACGTGCCCAAGGACCCTGCCCTCTCCCCCCTCTTCCTGGGGACACAGTGGCATGGAGTAGCCTCGTGGCTCCTGTCCCGAGAGCCTACATAGGGAGTCCTGTGGGTTCGATACCCCGCTCTGCTCACCCAGCCTCTGATGGTACTGCCTTCCTGGTGGGACACGAAGGACTGTCCTTCCTGGGCAAATAGGGAACGTTTTCAAAGAACACCCGTAAATGAGATCAGGAGGACTCACTCCAAGCCCCAGGGATATAATGACAAATACCAGGCGGGGATTCGAACCAGCCACCAAACCCCACTGTCCCCAGAGATTTCTCAGAAGATGAGAATCAGATGTCATTGGCCTGCAAGTGTCTGGCTGGCTCCTGGGCTCCACCTCCCCCAGAGCTGGGCGGGTTCCCAGCCAAGGAAGCCTGAGCTTCTCAGGGCATTGTTCTCTCTCAGAAGAGGATCTCAAAAGCAGAAGGAAATTAGAAACAACCATACAATGAATACCAGATTCTCCTCTCTCCCTGCTTGGCTGCCAGGAAGTTAAGCAGCAGGGCTGGCTGACAGCGCACCCCACCCAGCAGCTGCGGGCCCTCCAGGACATCCACTCCACGGGAAGGGCTGGTCCCCCAGGCCTCGCTGTTCCCTACTGCTGTCCACAGTGTCCATTTTCCTTCTCCAGCGAGATGCTGGTGGTTCCTCAAGGGCACATCTGGAGCTTCCTTCCCACAAGGCACAACAGGGACAAGCTACAGGCACCCTGTCTGTGTTGACTGAGTGACTGATTCCCTCTGGGCACCCTTCTAAGCATTTCCCAGGTATAAACTCACTGACTCTCCCCATAGCCACCCTGTGGGGGAGAAATTATCATGAGTCCCGTCTTAGAGATGATGAAGTGGGGTCCAGGCAACCCAGCCAAAGGGGTGGGACTTATCCAGTGTGGCAGCTTTGGCGGGATCAGACCATCCTGCTCCTCACTTCTCACCAATGTCAGCCTCCCCTAGCGACTCCGTGAGATGTGCATGGAGCCCAAGGTCCTACCCCAGGTGCTGAATAAGGAGGGTGACCCCTGGACAGACATGTCCCCTTCGGAACCCACACCCCAGAGACAGCACGAGCTGGGGATGGATGTGAAGGAGTTTTTGAGGAGGTGTCAATCTTATCAAATCCGCATCCGCACACTCCTGCTAAGAACTTTTCCTTAAAAATGCGTTTTTTTTCCTGTTGGGGCTAATATTCACTTTAACATAATGTTGTGTTATATGCCGCCTACGTAAGCAGACACGAGCCTCCCATGTTGTGGAATACTGAGCTCATGCCCCTAGTCAAACTGCTGTTTGCTTTCTGCTGTAGCCATAGCTACGATTGGAATAAACAGAGGAGAAAGGTTTGGCTCCCAGTCCTACGAGCTGGGCGCTGCGCCACCATTCCCCCAAACAAAGGGGAAAGATGCCAGGAGTGACGGACCAGGGCTAATGGGGAAGAAAAACGCTCTTCTATTCCAGGGGCTACCGAGCAGGGTCACAACTCCCCAGAGATGGGTGGGGAGAGGGGCAGGGAGGCATTCCCTTAACCTGTGTGGAGCCAGCAAGTTTTCTAACTGCGGGCAGTGGAGGAAGGAGCCGGGTGCCATGACCCACAGCCCTGCACATGATGTCAGGCTTGGAAGGTACCAGCGAAGCCCAGCTTGTCCGTGGTGGGCCTGGACCTGGATCCCAAGTCCTCTCTGTCCAGCCCGGAGCTCTCGCTGTCCACCCTGCTGGCTGTTGGCTTCAGGATCTGGCAGCCCCACGCTGTGTGTGCAGTGACCTCCGCCCTTGGGATCGTACTGTGTAGTAGCCACGTCTCTGACCATGTCCTGGGCTGCTGCATCCATCTGAACAAGAAAACCCGAGGACAGGCTTTGTTCTTGGACTCTCCAGTGTATGATCACACAAGTGTGATCTGTTTCTTTAGAGTGTGGCATGTTGTTGTTTTTCAGTTGCTAAGTCAGGTCCAACTCTTTGCAGCCCCATGGACTCCAGGCTTCTCTGTCCTTCACTATCTCCCCGAGTTTGCTCAAATTCCAAGTCCGTTGAGTTGGCGATGTTATCTAACCATCTCATCCTCTCTCGCTCCCGTCTCCTTTTGCCTTTAATCTTTCCCAGCATCAGGGTCTTTTCCAGTGAGACAACTCTTCACATCAGGTGGCCAAAGTATTGGAGATTCAGCATCAGTCCTTTCAATGGATATTCAGGGTTGATTTCCTTTAGGATTGACTGGCACGATCTCCTTGCCAGTCCGAGGATATCTCTCAAGAGTCTATTATATCAAATGTTATAACAAAGGTTGAAGTAAAGATCAGGGTTATGGATTCAATTTCTAAATGAGCCTGCGATCATATCAAGGGAAATAAGGAAACTTCATCCCCCCGGGGGTCTTCACTATCCTGCACACCTCCAGCCTCAGAAGGCATCTGAGTCTTTTCAGTAAAAACTCCCCTGTGTTCCAGTAACAGCCACCTCTTGTGCACTGATCTCACCCCCAGGCTTCTTTCAGGGCACAGGAATCAACTGCGATCTTGCTTCAAAATCCTTACTCTCTCTCCTGCTGGTTTCTTCTGCTCTGCCTACACATACCTTCAAGTATGCCTCGAATGAAAATTCAGACCTCCTGTGTCTGCCTCCTGTGCCCAGAGAGGTCCCATCTCTCCTCTTACCTTGAACTCCAAACTTCCCAGTAGCCCACTTTCATCTCCTGAACTTCTCCCAGGGATTCCTAAGGCCCCTGCCATGTACAACCCAGCCTGGCTACTCGGTGGGAACTGCCTCTCAAGAGTCACAAATAGTCTAGAAGCACTGAAGCTCACAGCCACTCCTCAGCACCCATTCCATTTGACTTCCTTTTGGCAATGTACCCAACAGAAAAGATTCTTCCTTGCGAGAGGTACTTGGGGCAAGCACTGCTTGTTGCCTATTCAGAGCTATTTCCCTTCTCCTTAGCTGGCAGAATCCCAACTTGGTTCAAACACAGGAAGGAGATTCTTTTATTTCAGCTTCCAGTCCAAGAGCAGCATGGGTCCTTTCTGACCAGTGGGACATAGGTGGAGATCAGCTGGGGTCTTCTGGGGACGACCCCCCTCCAGCCCCACAAACAAGAGGGAGACATGAGGACAAGACTGCTGTTTCCTGCTCTGCCCAGGCTGCTCTGTTTCCTGTCTTTGAACTTAGCCGTGCACGAATGGGATTCCTGAAGCCGAGGGAAGGCCAAGAGGACCTCGGTGACCTTCACCAGAGATCTGCTGCTCAGCACCTTAACCATGAGAAAAATAATCCTTCTTACTCACAGACACAGAAACAAACTTATGGCTACCGAAGGGGAAAGGGGGTGCGGGGAGGGATAAATTAGGAAGCTGGGATTAACATATACACACTACTGTGTATAAAAGAGATAAGCAACAAGAATTCAGGGAATTCTACCTAATATGATGTAGTAACCTATAAGGGAAAAGAATCTGAAAAAGAATATATATATATACATATATATATATTCTGAATCTCTGTGCTATATACCTGAAACTTACACAATATTATAAATTAACTGTACTTCAGTTTTTAAAACTAAAAATAAATCCCTCTTGTCTACATCATCACTGGACAGATTTGCTGTTAGCTGTAGCCAAAAGGGTCCCCTACCAATGTGTCACGCCTCTCCTCTGACTGACTCTACCTTCCTGTTCCTCATTCTCAAATCCCCTTGACAGCTCCTCCACCGCCCCCTTGAAAATCAGTGTTCTCCTGGCCCTCTGTGTTCCCTAAATGCATGCCGCCATCAGTCACCTGTTTATCAATTCAACAAATACCTGTTGGCACCATCTATGTGCCATGCCCTCAGAGACTTGACACTCAGGTGGGGAGACAAAAAATAAGCAAGATTAGTAAATAAAAATGCCAAGTTGTGATCAGTGAGTGCTCTGAGTGAAATGCCTGGCTAAAGAGGATGTTGAGAAGGATGCGGAGTCTCCTTGGGTCTTGGGCAGTGATCAAAGAGGCAACATTTATGCTGCAGTTTGAAGAATGAGAAGAAGCTGGCCATTCTAGACAGTGGGATGGAGGATGAACCCAAAGAAGGAAAGATTTGGCATGTTATGGGGACCCCAAGGAAGCCAGTGAGGCCAAAGAGAAGTGAGTGATGGGAGGCAGGAAGTCAGATGAAGATTACAAGTGTAGACACTTGTAAGTCACAGGATGGTGGTTGTTGTCATGTTAGGTGCAGTAAGAGGTCATCGGGCAAGAGGATTAGCAATCAAATTTCTGTTCCTAAAAGGTCATCGTGGCTGGAATTTGGAGCCAGAGTGGAAGTGGGAGCCCCACGTGGACTCAGGAGTCTCCCAGGTGAAAGGTGTTGGTGGCTTGGCCAGAAGGGTGGCAGCAGAGATGGAGAAAAGAGGTGTATTTCCTTTGTATTTCCCAAGGTGCACAGTATGGGACTTGCTGATGAGTGAGATGCAAGAGGAGAGGAAGAGGGAGGCATGGAGGATGGCACTCACATTCTCCACCTCGAACACATGGGAGAAGAGTGCCATTTACTGAGACGGAGAAGCAGGTTTGGGAGTGAGGGAAGAAGCCCTTCTTGGAGCTCCATTTTGGAAATGTTGAGTCTGAAATGCCTCAGAGACATCCAAGTGAAGAAGGCAAGGTTAGGTCTCAAGGAACTGAAAATTTGGAGATGAACAGCATACACAGCGTCTTTAAAGCCATGAAAATTAATGAGATCTGCTGAGTGAAGTGTAGTAAGAATAGAATTGTTGTTGTTCAGTCACTACATTGTATTCAACTCTTTTGCGACCCCATGAACCTGGAGATCCCATGGACTGCTAGGTTCCTCTGTCCTTGGGATTGCCCCAGCAAGAATATTGGAGTGGGTTGCCATTTTCATCTCAAGGGGATCTTCCCAACCCAGGGATCAAACCCACATATCCTTTACTACTGAGCCACCAGGGAAGCTCCAAGAACACAATAGGGCCATTCAAGTTAGAAATATCATTTCCTTTTCACTTCGTCTCTCTCCTCTTCATGTGTTAGACTGCCACATCTTACCACTTCTAAACTGAGAACACGTCTTAAAGCTGTCCGCTCTCCCTGATGCTGGGAAAGATTGAGGGCAGGAGGAGAAGGGGACGACAGAGGATGAGATGGTTGGATGGCATCACCAACCCAAAGGACATGGGTTTGGGTAGACTCTGGCAGTTGGTGATGGACAGGGAGGCCTGGCATGCTGCGGTTCATGGGTTCGCAGAGAGTCGGACACGACTGAGCGACTGAACCAAACTGAACTCCCTTCCCATGGCTGGGGTCCTTCCAGCTTTCACCTGTCTCCCCTGGAGTCTTACAACCATCTCCTGGCCTCTGACCCCTCCAGTTCATCCTTCATTTTGCCACTTGTGGAGTCTGCCTCTGCTCAGCAGGAGCAAAAACGAAACCAGAGAGTCCAGGAGGTGACCTCAGAGAAGCTGTCATGGAACAATGCCAGGAGGGAACAGGGTCACCCAGACCTGAGCTGGAGAGGCAGCAGCAACAGAGAGAGAGAACCAGGTGCCCGGGTCAGTAACCACGGCAACCAGGGAAGGCGTGGCAGATGCTGGCTGAGCACCCTATTAAAAGTCCATCTCTGGTGGGGGTTGGGTTTATTAGCCCAGCTCCCTTGCACCAGCCCATGTGGTTTCATACTTAAAGGTACCGCCCAACAGCCAGCATGCCAGGGGCCCTCTCTAAAGCAGATATCAGCAACAATAACAAAAATAGCAATGACTAATGTTTATTGAGCACTTAACCATGTGCCAGGCACTGTGCCAATTGCCTCACATATAGTCCCTCATTTAATAAAACAACCCTATCTACAAGGCAATTTATCACAAATGCAGACTCTGAGGTTCAGGGAGGTTGAGAAGCGGTCACAGCCAGGGCTTAGGTGTTGGATAGATATGGGTTTGTCCCAGCTGCATGACTGGGCTTTGTGAACTCTGCAGAGTGGGATTAAGTGAGCTAGCTAACTCATGTTAGAGCATTTGGCTCATGCCTTTCACAAAGGAAGTGCCTAACACTGATTTTGTGATTGCTATTGTCTTGATGATGCTGAAAACAAAAGTCAGCTGGTGTCATTTCCCTGTATGAAAACCTCCAGTGGGCTCCCACTTCCCAAAGATAACCACACCCGGGTCTCCCCAAAGATAAGGATGTCTCACCGGCTGGCTCCCCCACGCAAAACATCTTTCGGCCATGCCCTGCCACTCACGCTTCCCAAAGGCACCTCTGAGCCTCCACTTCCACTGGTTCTGTGCCCAGAACACCCTCCTCACCCTTTCCACCAGGGAGGAGGCGGGAAGTTGTCAGAAGAGAGATCCCCAGTTTTCAGCTTACTGGACCCACAGTCTGGGACGTCTCTCTCATACTTGCATCCCAGGCGCCTAGGATGGCATCAGTTACTCAGGAGTGTGGACAGATGTAAATATCAAGAGCTCATCACATTTTTAAAAATCAGTCATGGAGAAAGTTGGTGAGGAGCTCAGTTCAAGATTCCAGGAAGAGCCAGCATCTCGGGCCAGCCCTTTCAGCTGTGGTCAGTGCCATCACCTCTACGTGCCAAGAACGGCTCTCAATTTAATTCTCCTCCAACAAAACCTCAGAACTATCCTGAGAGCGAGATTTATAAACTGAAGGAAAGCAACAACTGAAGATTTTAAGGGAACACAAGCCCAGGGAACAACGTCTGGGCAGAGAAAGGCTGTCCCCTGACCCACTGTCGCTCCCACATCTCCCCCCGCAACCCAGCTTTCATCTCCAGAAATGCACCTCACGTCCACCCCAGGTTCTTGCTCGGCCAGAAACATGGCAGAAGAGCTGCTAGTGATTGCCTGGAAGGTTTCCTCATTAATAAGCCTCTCTAGAAGACCAGAAGCCTTTTGTTGTTGTTCAGTCACTCAGTCGTGTCCGACTCTTTGCAACCCCATGGACTGCAGCACACCAGGCTTCCCTGTCCATCACCAACTCCCAGAGCTTGCTCAAACTCATGTCCATTGAGTCTGTGATGCCATCCAACCATCTCGTCCTCTGTCGTCCCCTTCTCCTCCTGCCCTCAATCTTCCCCAGTGTCAGAGTCTTTTCCAATGAGTTGGCTATTCACATCAGGTGGCCAAAGTATTGGAGCTTCACTTCAGCATCAGTCCTTCCAATGAATTTCCAGGGCTGATTTCCTTTTGGATTGACTGGTTTGATCTCCTTGCAGTCCAAGGGACTCTCAAGAGTCATCTCCAACATCACAGTTTGAAAGCATCAATTCTTCAGCACTCTGCCTTCTTTATGGTCCAACTCTCACATCCATACATGGGACTACTGGAAAAACCATAGCTTTAACTCTACAGACCTTTGTTGGAAAAGTAATGTCTCCACATTTTAATAGGCTGTCTAGGTTTGTCATAGCTTTTCTTCCAAGGAGCAAGCATCTTTTATTTCATGGCAGAAGCCTTCAGTCTCAAAAAATATATATTTTAATCTTACAGGTTGGGTAGCATGGGGAACCTTAGTTTCCCTACTAGGGATCAAACCCATCCCCCCTGCAGTGGGAGCTTGGAGTCTTTACCACTGGACTGCCAGGGAAGTCTGGCAATTAATATATTCTTAAGGAGTCTGCAGGTGGACCACTGGTGGCTCAGATGGTAAAGAATCTGCCTGCAATGCAGAAGACCTAGGTTTGATCCCTGGCTCGGGAAGATCCCCTGGAGAAGGAAATGGCTACCCACTCCAGTATTCATCCCTGGAGAATCCCACAGACTGAGGAGCCTGGCAGGCTACAGTCCATAGGGTTGCAAAGAGTCAGACACAACTGAGCATGCAGATCACAAACCCCACTTTGATGAGAGTAACAACAATAACAGATAATATCTATTAAGCCTTGCCTGCATGCCCAGTATTTCACATTTATAATCCCATCTTATCTGTATCACAGCATTGCCATGAACACTGCTTTATTGTCCCCATTTTTAGCAAAAGGAAAACTGAGGCTAGAGAACAGCTTGTAAGCGGCAGCAGGGGGAGGAGGAGCTGGGACTGGATGCAGGCAGCCTCTCTCAGGAGCCAGAGGTCCTACCCACTACGCTGCCTGTTCCTCTGCACTGCCTGCAGAGGGGGCTATGATTCCATGTGTCCATGGTTTGGGGGTTTGTTGATTCCTATAGTTTCTTATCAGCTTCTATTATCTGGGGGAGTCATTGGAAAAGACCCTGATGCTAGGAAAGATTGAAGGCAGAAGGAGAAGGGGACACAGAGGATGAGATGGTTGGATGGCATCACCAATTCAATAGACATGAGTTTGAGCAAGCTCTGGGAGTTGGTGATGAACAGAGGAGCCTGGCGGGCTACAGTCCATGGGGTCACAGAGTCAGACACGACTGAGTGACTGAACTGCACTGAACTGGGGAAGGCAGGAAGGAATTGTCAGAACAGTCCCCTCTTGTTAGAGCCTCATTAGAGCCATCACAGTGTCTGCCATGTTTTTATCTTGAAGACCTGGCTAGTCAATAGCAGAGCCAGGATGTGAACACAGGACTTGAACTTGGCATTGCACCACTACCTTCCATGAAGGTTACAGTCTGGTGTCCACAGGAGGTTTTGGCTCACCCACAGGAGTGCAGACTGGAGGAGGCTGGAAGTGGGAGGTGTAGTTTGAATTCTAGGTCTGGGTGTAGGCACTCTGATCCCAGAACTCATCTCAGCAAGAGAACTGTGTCTGAACATACTGTGACGTGCACAGTTGGGAGCTCCAAGTTAACTCTGAGGCTACCAAAGGGCTTGGAAAGAATGCCATCTTCCACCACGCGCCAGCACCCTCAGAATGATCACAAAGAAGCTGTCAAAAACCAAACCATCACGAAATCTAGAAAGACGGTACTGATGAACCTATTTGCAGGGTAGCAGTGGAGACACAGATGTAGAGGACAGACTTATGGACATGGGAAGCAGGGCAGGGAGGAAGGAGAGGGTGGGAAATATGGAGAAAGTAACACAGAAACATACATTACTGTATGCAAAATAGATAGCCAATGGGAATTTGCTGTATGACTCAGGGAACTCAGACCAGGGCTCTGTAACAACCTCAGAGGGGTGGGATGGGGAGGGAGGTGGGAGGGATGTTCAAGAGGGAGGGGACATAGGTGTACCTATGGCTGATTCATGTCGATGTTTGGCAGAAACCAACACAATACTATAAAGCACTCACCCTTCAATTAAAACTTGAAAAAAAAAATTGAAATAATAACAAGAGACGTGAACAAGGAGCTGCCTTTGCCACTTTATCCTTTGGCGGTAGCAACGAGGGAGCATCCCTGAGCCCAGGGAGTATGTGAGCTCCTTACTGGCTACTCAACCTCCAGGTCCTCCTCCATCAGCCTTATCACTGAGGGCCCTTGAAGACCCTAGAGCATCACTTCCCCTTAGAATAAGGCTGAGCTCATAAGCAACAGCAGTGACAGCTGCCCACCAAGAATGAGGGTGGAGCTACTTCCTCACGTTCCCAGGGGCCAGAAAGTCAGAGCTGCAATGCGCCTTAGCCATGGTTCCCCTCAGCCCCCTCACCTACCCTCCTTGCAGGCCCCCTGCAGAAAAATGTAAAGTCAGCCCTCAGAATGAACAAAGCCGAGCTTTGTTAAGCACGGAATGACTTCGGAGGTGGGTGGAGGGAAAACATTGGCCGGTACTTGTGTTACTCACTTTACAGCTCTGATTTCGCTCCCCTGCATATCAGAGGTAAAGGGTCCCCTTCCTGGTTCCCCCTGTCTGTGTCATAAGTTCCATGCGGGCAGGAGCCAGCTCTGCCTCCTTTTGTTGCTCCAAGCCTAGCATGAGTCTCTCCAGGTGTGGTACCTGGACCAGACCCACCTGGGGGCCTGATGACATCGAATTCCCAGCCCCCACTCCAGATCTACTGACTCAGACCCTCCAGGGTGGGGCACAGGAATCTGTGTGTACCCAGCACTCCCACTGATTCTGAGGTTCACTGTCCTGCTGGTTCCTTTATGTAACCACGGCCCATCCCACTGAGGAAGTCGGCCAGGTCCTGATGGGGACCATCGGGTGGGGAACCAACCAACCAGGTGTGGACTAAGGGGTTTCTTGGGACATGGGATTCCCAGGGCTGAAGCCAGAAGAGTCTGGGACAAGCCAGGATAGTTGGTTATCCTAGTCCCCCTCAAAACTCCACACAAGGGACCTCCCTGGTGGTCCAGTTATGACTTCACCTTCCAATGCAAGAGGTGCAGTTTTGATCCCTGGTCCAGGAACTGAGATCCCACATGCCTTGAGGCCAAAAAGACAAAGCACACAAATTGTAACAAATTCAATAAAGACTTTAAAAATAGTCCACATCAAAAGAAAAATGTCAAAAAATAAAAATAAAGACTCTGCGCTTCCACTGTATGGGGCGTGGGTTCAGTCCCTGGTGAGGGAACTAAGATCCCAAATGCTGTGTGGCACCAACCAAAAAAAATAAATAAATAAAAGACTAAAAAAAATACAAGGACAAAAAGCAAGAGTGCCCAAGCTCGTACTTGAAGTTGGAATGGTGTTGAGAAGCACTCAGAGTCGAATAGGGGCACTGATGATGTGATGGGATTTCACAACACTTCAAAGGAAAAAAGGAAGTCAGACCAAGAGGAACTGACTCGAGGGCTCTGGAAAAGGGTCCATCTTCCCTAGGCTGTCCCCTCCCCCAAAACTACTGTTGCCACCCTGTGCTGAAAGCAGCATATGCCTACCCTGAGCTGACTTGTTCCCTTGGGATCAGAGGGGTCACCCTGGGCAGGAGAGGGTCATGGGAATCACACGGTGTCAGAACCAGAAAGTCTCCTGGAGATCAGAGAGCCCTGGTCCCCCATTTCTCAGATGAGAAAACTATGGTCCCCAGGGCCATGTGATCGGCAGGTCACACAGTTAACAGCCCCAAAATGACCTCCATCCTCCTGGTCCTCACGCTGCTCCATAAGTTCTCCTACTGGGCAAAAAAATAATGACCCATGCAGGAAGGGGAACTAGGAATACTAATTGAGGAGGAGGTGGCTGGATGCATAGACTGATGAGACCAAAAGAGTATGTGAGGGATCATGGTATTCTAACCCATATTACAGATGAGGAAACTGAGGTACACAGAGATCCAATGTAGTTTCCATGGTTACATACAGGAAAACTACCTTGCAGGTCATCTGTCCACAGTGGCTAAAGAAGTGGATTCTGCCAATAGATCTTAAGATTTGCTATATCTGAAATGAGGGACTCTTGTGACAGTGTTCAACTGAAAGGTGGGCTGGACCACCAGGAGCTGCAGCTGGAGATCTGGATCCAGAGACTCTGTCCCTAAGCCTTCAGCCTGGGAGAACTTCCCAGAGACAGAATGTGTACTAGGCCAAGTGGGGATGACCCTGGAGGAGGCACACCTGGGGGTGATGTCTATTTTTCCCTTTCACCCGTTCTGAGTTGTATGAGATAATTAGTAAAAATTTGGCTTTTTTGTCATATCCTTAAAAATTGACTGTATAGCCCAGGGAATTATATTTACTATCATATAATAAACTAATGGAAAGAAAAAATTTTAAAAGAATATAGATATATACATGCATCTATGTGTAACTGAGTCACTTTGCTGTGCACCTGAAACTAACACAATGTTGTAAATCAACTATCCTTCAAAAAAAAAAGAAAAAGGAAAAAAAATGATTCAAAGGAAAAGAAATCTTCCTTTAGTGGATAGAGAAGAGCAGGAGGCTAAGTCCTGAGCTCTGGGCTTAGCCAGAAGCAGTGAGATGAGGATGGTGGAATTTTAAGGTTAAGGCTGAGATCAAAGACAAAAAAAAAAATCAAAGGATCCCCCATTAACTGGAGGGAAGGTGGTCATGGACATCCTGGAGACGGGGGGTGTCTGTATTGCTGTAGGAATGGACTCTAACTTGCCTTTTCAAGCACATTAAGATGATTTAATCTGGAGATCATAGGGCATTTCCACTTTTCATACTCAATAGTAAAGGAAGGACAATACCTAAGGATATTTGAACTGATCTCGAAAGAGTATTTTGAATTCTTCATAATTGAGAATTCAAAAATATTCCCTCTGAGTCCATGACAAAATGGGAACAATCTTCCAGGAATGGATGTCTCTGTGGTTGGCCCAATAAAACCTTGGCTTTGCGGAACCCTTGGGGAATGAATGAGTCACTTTATGGAGCAGAATTTCCTGAATGGCTGAAGATGAAACCTTTAAGGGATAGACATTTCAACTTTTAAATAGAAAGAAGTCTTTCTAAAATGGCCTCTTGGCCTCCTGCATTCTAAAACAGAGTGCCCAGGACCTCATGTCAGCAACCCCATTTCTAGGCAGCACCCTAGAGCTTAAGAGTGCCTGCAACTACTCTGCTTTCAGTATCTTACATGAAGAACTTTCCCTCCCTAACCCTCCTACTTGGCTGGTGGGAATGTAAGTTGGTGTAGCCAGTATGGAAACAGTGTGAGTTTCCTCAAAAAACTAAAATTAGAACTAATATATCATCCAGCAATCCCAATCCCGCGACTATACCCAAACAAAACTATATTTCAAAAAGACACACACACCCCTATTCATAGCAGCACTGTTCACGATAACCAAGACATGGAAACAACCTAAGTGTCCATCGACTGATGAATGGGTAAAGAAGTTGTGGTACATATATGTAATAGAATACTACTTAGCCATAAAAAAGAACAAAAATAATGTCGTTTGCAGCAACATGGATGCAACTTGAGATTATCACACTAAGTGAAGCATTAATGTTAGGTTGCACCAACCTAGTAATTAATCAGAAAGAGAAAGGCAAATACCATATGATATCTTATGCGATCATATTCCACTTACATGTGGAATCTAAAGTATGGCACAAATGAATCTATCTATAAACTAGAAACAGACTCACAGATGTAGAGAACAGACTTGTGGTTGCCAAGGGGGACGGGGTGGAGAAGGGAAGGAATGGGAATGTGGGATTAGCTGATTTAAACTATTACATATAGGATAGATAAACAACAAGTTTCTACTGTATAGCACAGGGAACTATATAGTCAATATCCTGTGATAAACCATAGTAGGAAAGAATATTTTTTAAATTATAGTTTTATGTATATAACTGAGTCCCTTTGCTATACAGCAGAGATTGGCACAACACTGTAAATCAACTATATTTCAATTAAAATAATAAAAAAAGAACTTTTCCTCTATAATCACAGCCCCTCTGCCTGGCCACACCCCTGTTCCTCATGCCCACCATCTCTTCCCACCTCTCTCATTTCATCTCTGGTCTCTAGTCCTGCACCTCATCCCTCCTTAGGCCTAACAGTTATTGACAACTCAGCTGCCATGTCCAGTGGGTTAGCAGGTTTCTCTGTCTCTATTTATTAAAGCTACAGAACTGAAAACTACTGAAGAAAGTCATGGAACTGTGTTGCAAACAATCATAGCAACAGCCCACAAATATTCAACACAGGACATTTTCATTTGAAATTTTTCATGAAGTCCTTACACCCTCAGAGTAACCAGCAGGGGCAGTTTTAGCCACATTGTTATGAAGAAACAAAGAACTCCAGGTCACGTGACCAATAAACTGCAGGTGGATAACATGAATCCAGGCCCTCTAACTCCAAATCTATATATTTTGCTACTGCTTGAATCACCTCCTCTGAAAATATCTGGTATCTAAAATCTGCCAAGAGAATGGGCAGAATAAGTAAAAACAGGCAATTCAGCTGAACTCTTTTGATACAAAGATCAGTGAACTCAAGCCTGACAGTGACTTTTTACTCCTGTCATTGTTAAATTGTTGCTCATGCAAATCACCGTCATTGTTAATTGCAAAGAAGTGTTGGGTATAAAAAAGCCTCTGAAGTGTTTCTGCAGATGAACCAAAGGATGATGTGGCTGTAATGGGTTTGTACCGTAAGAGTGTGCGCGTGCTCAGTTGTATCCGACTCTTTGGGACCCCATGGACTGTAGTTCACCAGGCTCCTCTGTCTATGTGATTTTCCAGATAAGAACACTGGCTGCTGCGGCTAAGTGCTTCAGTCGTGTCCGACTCTGTGCGACCCCATAGATGGCAGCCCACCAGGCTCCGCCGTCTC
Organism: Okapia johnstoni; assembly: GCA_024291935.2. Classification (NCBI taxonomy): domain Eukaryota; kingdom Metazoa; phylum Chordata; class Mammalia; order Artiodactyla; family Giraffidae; genus Okapia; species Okapia johnstoni. The sequence continues at coordinate 9,579,033 of JAGTYA010000026.1, read as the reverse complement.
TGGGATTCTCCAGGCAAGAACACTGGAGTGGGTTGCCATTTCCTTCTCCAGGGGATTGTCCCAACCCAGGGATCAAACCTGGGTCTCCTGCAGATTCTTTGAGCTACCAAGGAAGCCCCCATATCCTGTAAGTGCGAGCAGCCCTAATGGATTAAATCCAAGGTGAGGGTGTAGGTGTCATCCTCTCTGTTTTTATCTCAAAGTCCTACAGACCAGAAATGTGTTCCTAATGATGTATCCACCTTCAGCTATTCCAGGACAACACAACAGTGCCTTAATATTGCAACAAGCTAATGATACAGAATATTAGCTATTTGGATTTTTGCAATGCTCATTATGCCTTGCCTGACTAGAATATTCCAAGAAGACAAGGACTTGATTTTGCTTATTGCTATTCCTAGGGCCTGGAACATAATGAACTTTCAATAAATACTGGTTAGATCAATGAATTTAGTAAAACCTTATCAGTTCAAAAATGTCCCTGATTGAGAATCTGTGATCATTTAAACAGAGGTTATTAAGCAAATTGACAGTATATCTAAGATGAGGAAGCATTTAAATTATGTAGGATAACAAACTATTTACAAACAACTTGCTTGTTAATTATGATTATTCGTATACACATTACAGCCCCCAAGTTTTTCTTCTAAAAGACCTGGTTTACTTGGTGGTGAAGGAAAGTTATGACCAACCTAGACAGCATATTAAAAAGCAGAGACATTACTTTGCCAACAAAGGTCCGGCTAGTCAAGGCTATGGTTTTTCCAGTGGTCATGTATGGATGTGAGAGTTGGACCTTAAAGAAAGCTGAGCGCCACAGAATTGATGCTTTTGAACTGTGGTGTTGGAGAAGACTCTTGAGAGTCCCTTGGACTTAGAGGAGATCCAGCCAGTCCATCCTAAAGGAGATCAGTCCTGGGTGTTCATTGGAAGGACTGATGTTGAAGCTGAAACTCCAATAATTTGGCCACCTGATGCAAAGAGCTGACTCTTTTGAAAAGACCCTGATGCTGGGAAAGATTGAGGGCAGGAGGAGAAGGGGACGACAGAGGATGAGATGGTTGGATGGCATCACTGACTTAATGGACATGAGTTTGGGTAAACTCCAGGCGTTGGTGATGGACAGGGAGGTCTGGCGTGATGTGGTTCATGGGGTCGCAAAGAGTCGGACACAACTGAGTGACTGAACTGAACCGAACTATGCAAAGCCTAGGTCCTTCCTCGAAGCTTAGTTCATAACACTTAAAGGATAGCCTTCAAAGTAATGTACTTGCATTTTAAAAAAAGGAAATGCAAGGACTTCCCTGGTGATTCAGGGGTTAAAACTCTGCACTTCCACTGTAGGGCGCATGGGTCAAATCCCTAATTGGGGAACTAAGCTCCCACATGCCACATGGTAAACAAATAAATAAAATATAATAGTCATATATAATAAATCATATAATAATATAAATAAATATAAAAGAAAATACATATTCTACAATTCAAATATTTGCAGTGATCTCATCAGAAAGCATGTCCTATAAACACCTTAAAGACTCAATGTTTCTGTTCTCCACATGACTCTCCCAGCATCCCAAAAATGCATCTTGAAACACTCAGTCCTTTTGACACTGAGGAAAGCATGCCAGCAGCTGTAGCTGGCTTGAAAAAGAAATATGGACATGCTCTCAGGCAGTTTCCAACTAGCCTGCTAGAACTTACAGCAATGTCTTTCTTTCTTCCATCTATATATCAAGTGGCCCAGACTTGCCATTTTTACCATCAGATCATTGCATATGGCTTAGTCTTTTGAAGTTCAGCTCAGCAAACACTTCCTGGAATCTGACACAGCCCCAGGACTGAAGGCTCAAGGATGAGAAAACACATCGTTCCTCCCCTCCAGAACCTTCTTCCGTTGGGGGGAATTATACAAGTTATATTAATTACATTGGGATTATACTGACATAACCAGACTTTAATGAGAGCTATGGTTGAAGAGTGCTTAAGGGGTTACGGGAACAGATACAGGGACAGATCTTTCCACGAGGGGGAGAGGTGTCAGGGACAGAGAAGGTGACATGTGAAACTGTTCAGATTTACAATGTAGACACGACAGGGAAAGCAGAAAGCATAGTTCATCTACGTATGAACGCTGGATCATAAACCAAAAATTATGTGGAAAAACCTCACAGAGTTGAGAGAATACTCGTGTAACTAGGGCTCTGGTTCCTAACCACCAAAACCACAAAAGCTGGGAAGATTAAAACTCGTCTAATTGTCCAATTGCTTCGTCACGCAGCCACAGACTGAGGCTTGAATGCCAAGTAAAGGGTCCAACCAGTGGTCATGGAAGACGGGCAAGGTCAATAACTTTGTGAACGACCGTCATCTCCTGCCAATCTTTATCTCTCATCTCTGCGCTTTCCGGGAGTTGGAGGGGGGAGCCAAGGACCTTCTAAAGAGTCAAATTGTCTGCAATAACACCATCTAAAGAGTCAAATTGTCTGCAATAACACCGTGCTAACCCAGCTGGTGAATTTCAATTGAATACATAGATAATACGAGATAATGGGTCTGTTACAACCCCTCAGAGGTAACCTTCCCTGCCACACCCCAGATGCCTGCTCCACCTGTGGTTTACCGCTACAAGTTAAAGAATCTCTGATTTATTTGCACCAAATACAGGGGAAGTTGGGCTAGAACTTCAGCCTCCCGCAGCCATAAGGATGAGGATCAAAGGGTCAGTATCTGGAGCCATGGGGAGGCAGGCAGTCCTTGGAGGAGAGCTTTCTGGCTGCCGTAGAGTTTAAGCTACCCTAGAGCAGAGTTTCTCAAAGAGACACTGCAAACATTTCGTGCTGGATAATTCTTGGTTGTGGGAATTGGGTCTCTGCATCCCAAGTGTCCTAGTAGGTTCAGGCTGCTAATGAGAACACTATATACCGTTGAGGTGGTGGCTTAAACAACAGGACTGTATCTCACAGCTGTGGAAGCTGAAAGTCTGAGATCAGAGTGCCAGCAGGGCGGGGTTCTGGCGAGAACCCTCTTCCTGGTTTGCAGACAACCTCTTACTTGCTATAATCTCACGCAGCTGAGAGAAAGAGAGGCTGAAACCCAACAGAAGATGCAGCAGGGGCTCAGACTGGTATGGGGACCACCCACCGTTACCACTCTCACTACACATGCTATGTGTTCAACCTGCAGCTATTAATACAAGTCTTCCACCTCTTCTCCCAGTCTGTATTTGCCTTACTATGAAAACAAAACAAAAACAGTTGGGGCTAGTCACATCCCCACACCACAAGCCTCTGAATTATGATGGATATTTGAAAGTGAAGTCACTCAGTCGTGTCTGACTCTTTGTGACCCCATGGCCATGAGCCCGCCAGGCTCCTCCATCCATGGGATTTTCCAGGCATGAATACTGGAGTGGGTTGCCATACCCTCCTCCAGGGGACATTCCCCACCCAGGGATCGAACCCGGATCTCCTGCACTGCAGGCAGACTCTTCACTGTCTCAGCCACCAGGGAAGCCTCTATAATAATGGTATTTTATATCCATTATAAATGGATATAATGGCCACTTAATCTATGGGCTTTCTAGTGGCTCAGTGGTAAAGAATCCCCCTGTCAATGCAAGAGACCCAAGAGATGAGGGGTTCGATCCCTGGGTCCGGAAGATCTCTGGAGAAGGAAATGGAAACCCACTCCAGTATTCTTTCCTGGGAAATCCCATGGATGCTAAACCCTTTACAAGAATTCTCGCATTTAAGCCTTAACGACAGGCCTATGGGGTTGGTACTATAAGTATGAACGTTACAAACTGGGAAAGGGAGGTCTAGAGACGGATGGAGACCGGCCAGGCCTGCGGTGAGGGGGCGGGAGGGAGAGGCCCATGGGGCCGTGCTCCTTGGGGTGGGGGACGGGTGCCCTTCTTGCCACACCCACGCCCCGCGAGGGCCCTGGACGGCTCCCTGGGGCCAGGGGTCCGCCTCTTCGAGAGGGAGGGTGCGCAGTCTCCTGCGGAGGCACAGGCTTGGCTCCGTGTCAGCTCCTCCCGGGCCCACCCGCCCACTCTTCCGACCCTGCTCTCCGGAGCTCCTGCTCCGCCTTCCCACACCATCTACACCACAGGCCTCTAGACCTGGCGCGGGTCTGACACCTGCTTCTGTGAGAGCCTCCACCTGGCCCAGGGGGCTCTCGCCCACCGGCGCCTCTGATTTGTCTCACCGCTGTGGACCCCACATAATCCTCCAAACCCAGAGCCCCTGCCCTCCTTTGGCCTTCCCTTGCGGGTTCCTCACCCCGACCTGTGACCCAGGGCTCATGGACCTTCCCTGAACCGACCAGTCCACACGACTGTCCGTCCCGTCCTCCTGCCCTGAGCTCTTAGGCATGGGTCAACACCCTACCCTGAGCAATACTTGCCAGAAGCCAGTCACTGCCCACCCCAGGGTCTCTCTGTCACCACACGTTCCCCTCCCCCTTCCTACCTTTCAGCCCACACTCCCTGACTCATCCCAGCCCTCCCATCCATGTAAACTCAGCCAGCAAAGCCTCTGCAGGACCGTGCTTCCCTCACCCTCCTCCCAGCCTCTGCCAAAATTCCTCAGGGAGGTCCAGACCCCTACAGGAGGATTGCCAGGGGCCCTTGTTTAAAATACTGTGACAGTGAAATAAGCCAGACACAAAAGGACACACGCTACGTGATCCTGCTTATAGAGGTCCTTGTTTGTTGTTCAGTCACCAAGTCATGTCAGACTCTTCACAACCCCATGGACTGCAGCACGCCAGGCCTCCCTGTCCCCCACCGTCTCCTACAGTTTGCCCAAGTTCATATCCATTGCATCGGTGATGCCATCCAACCATCTCATCCTCTGTCTCCCTCTTCTCCTTCTGCCTTCAATCTTTCCCAGCATGAGGGTCTTTTTCAGTGAGTTGGTTGTTTGCATCAGGTGACCAAAGTACTGGAGCTTCAGCTTCAGCATCACTCCTTTCAGTGGGTATTCAGGGTTGATTTCCTTTAAGATTGATTGGCCTTAGGAAGCACTGCTGTCAGTAAAGCTAGTGGAGGTGATGGAATTCCAGCAGAGCTATTCAAAATCTTGAAAGATGATGCCATCAAAGTGCTGCACTCAATCTGTCAGCAAATTTGGAAAACCCAGCAGTGGCCACAGGACTGGAAAAAGTCAGTCTTCATCTCAATTCCCAAGAAGGGCAGTACTAAAGAATGTTCAAATCACTGGATAATTGCACTCATATCCCATACTAGTAAGGTTATGCTCAAAATCCTGCATGCTAGGCTTCAGCATTACGTGAACCAAGAACTTCCAGATAGAGGTCCCTAGAGTAGTCAGATTCAGAGACAGAAAGTAGAGTGGTGGTTGCCAGGGGCTGGGGGAGGGGGAATGGGGCATGGCTGTTTAATGGGGACAGAGTTCCGGTTTGGGAAGATGAAAAAAGTTCTGGAGATGGTTGGTAGTGAAGGTTCCAGAACATAGTGAATGTATTTAATGCCACTGAACAATATACTTAAAATGGTTAAAACGGTCAATTTTCTATTCTGCATATTTTATCAAGATTAAAAAAGATGCTATGATAAAACCATAATCCTGAGGGAGCAGTCTGAATAAACTCATGTTTGTAACCAGCTCCCCAGTGGTTCTTATGCCCCCTCAGTGTGAAAGCCAGGAATTGTTATGGCCTCTTAGTTGTGTTCCCAGTAGTCACGTATGGATGTGAGAACTGGACAGTAAAGAAGGCAGAGCGATGAAGAATTGATGCTTTCGAACTGTGGTGCTAGAGAAGACTCTTGAGAGTCCCTTGGGCAAGGAGATCAAACCAGTCAATCTTAAAAGAAGTCAACCCTAAATATTCATTGGAAGGACTGATGCTGAAGTTGAAGCTCCAATACGCTGGCTACCTGACATGAAGAGCCAACTCATTGGAAAAGACCCTGATGCTGGGAAAGATTGAGTGCAGGAGGAGAAAGGGGCGACAGAGGATGAGATGGTTGGATGGCATCACCAACTCAATGGATAAGAACTTGGGCAAACTCAGGAGATTGTGAGGACAGGGAAGCCTGGCGTGCTGCAGTCCATGGGGTTGAGAAGAGTCGGACACAACTTGGTGACTGAACAACTTAGCTGTGTGACCTCAGTCAAGTCACAGAACATACTGAGCCCAAAGTCCCTTGTCTGGAAATGGACATGAGACCTTCCTCACCTGTTCTTGTGCAGGTTACACGAGATGAGGAATATAAAGTGCCAGGTGTGTGGGAGCTGCCCAGCAAAAGCAAATTTGACAGTTGGTCTACAAGCATTTAGGCCTTGGTTCAGTGCTAAAGAATTCGCCTGCCAATGCAGGAGATGCTGGGGATACAGGTTCAATCCCTGGGTGGGAAAGATTCCCAAGGAGGAGGAAATGGCAACCCACTCCAGTATTCTTGCAAGGATAATCCTGTGAACAGAGGAGCCTGGAGGGCTATAGTCCATGAGGTTGCAAAGAGTCAGACACAACAGAGCGACGGAGCACACACATCACAGTACTTACTGAGCAGCCTGGGTACCAAGCTAAGCTGGGGCCTGCCCACAGCACCCCTGGAGTCCCAGCTCTTGCACAAAGCAGGAGTCTCCCTTCCCCCACTCTCATGCCTCTGAAGAGTTACCTGCCAGAAACCACTCCTGGCAACCATTAAGGAGGTTCCTGACTTCTTAGAGGCCTGGGCCTGGCGGATCCAGTCACCACACACATTCCATTTCTCTTAGCAAGAGTCCAGGGGCTGGGAGGGGTGGAGCTGGCCCCCAAGACCTCCTCACAGCAAAACTGGGCCCCTTCAGCCCTGCCAGTAATCCCCTGCAGTTTCCCTCACAGGCCTGGAGAAGGAGAGGACAAGTTAGAGGCAGGAGGGGCAGGAAGACCTCTGAGCACGTAAAAGGGGACGGGTACCCAGGTCAGGGTCCAGGCTTTCCTGAAAGGGTGAGGGTTGCACCAGACCCTGAGGGCTAATTGACTTAGGGGGTGGCCAGGGCATTCTTGGCCAAAGGAGTAGCATGTGCAAAGGTCCAGAGGCCGCTGGTATGTTTGGGAAGGAGCAGAAGCCAAGTGGTGGGGACTGGGAAGGGTATACTGATGCAGGCGGGAACCCGGCATATAGAAGGAAGCCTGGCATGCAGATTGTTTTACTCAGAAACCTCTGGATCCCAAAAGCCCCCCACCACCACCACCACCCCAATCAGCAGCCCCTGCTGGGAACCAGCTTGGAATCTCTTTCTTGTGCTCAAGGGAATCCCCCTCCAAGGAGACAGTGTTATCTTAACAGCACAAAGCCTTCAGCCTCTTCGATGGCCTGTGCCTCCCACAGACTCAGTCAAGCAGGTCTGGTCAGCGCACAAACTTTCCATTCCTCTCAGCAAGAGCCCAGGGCCTGGGAGGGGTAGGGTTGCTCCCGTCCCAGGCCTTCTCACACCAAAACTGGACCCTCCAGCCGCCAGCCCCCCCTCCACCCCTCCCAAACAGACCCAGGGCACTTAGTTCAGGTCTCACTCACGTCCTTTCTACCACTTTCTAGACCTCAGGCGAGCACCAGTAGAAAAACGTCTCTTTTTCTTTCTCTTTTACTTTTCCCAAATTGACCACCCTTAGCTATGTTTAGAAAAGAAGAAAATTTACACCAGTACAAAAATCACTTTCAAATAATGCCTCCCAGGCCTTTGGGGATAAAAGTGTTTCACTAATGTCAACAGTTAAGATTACAAAGTACGCCTACTTCAGCTCTTAACCGTAATAAGATAGTTGGACATTTTTAATACCTTTTTTTAAAAAAAGAGATCCATTTACTTGCATAGTTCGGGGACTGTGAAGTGGTGAATGTGCTAGGAAATTACCTAAACAGTCTCATCAGGCCAGCATTTTTGTCTCGGGTACCAGGAGGGTTGGAAGTCTGCCAGGTGGCTCGTGACCCCTTTATTAAGATGTCTCCCCAAGGGCCTGTCATGCGTGGAGGAGGACACCCTGGGCAAGTGCCAGGCCCCAGCCCTCCAACCCAACCCTCCCACCCCCTCCCTCCTCTCTGCGTAAAATCCAAGTCCTCTTTCTGGAATAGACTCTCCAAGCAGGTGACCTAGCTTTGCATGCAGTCTTGTCCCTTTCTTTCTTTTGCCTGTGAAACCGTTCTTGAAAGTTTTCCAAAATGGCTTTTCAGAGTATTCCTAGCTCAAATAGTTCACTTCAGTGAAGTGCTTTTTACTTTAATAAAAAGTGATGGCAATTTGGCAGGTCCCTGGGAGCTGGCATCCAGAGAAGAGAGAGAGAAGATGCTAGGTGTCCTTGTGGCTTGATTCTGCTGGATCTGTAGAAGGTTAGCATCCCCTCCTCATTTCCAGCCGGAGGGCAGTAGGCAGGGCTTGGAAAGTCTTGCCCAGACCCCCACTTCCTGCTAGGCAGGGAGGCCTCTGTCCAGACTCACACCTGCTATGGGAGCAGGCTGGACCCTCTCGCCAGCTGTCCTGAGCCCTGAGAGCCACTGAACCCTCTCCTTTGACAAACTTGTCTCTTTGCTCCTTTCCAGATCCCCTAGTGACTGATACTCTAAGAGTGGAAGAAAATAAAGCTCAAGGGTTACATTAAATCAGTATCTCCAACCCTTTTGGCGCCAGGGACTGGTTTCGTGCAAGACAATTTTTCCATGGATGGGTGGGAGTGGAAGATGGTTTCAGGATGATTCAAGCGCATTACATGTATTGTGCACTTTATTTCTATTATTACTACATCAGCTCCACCTCAGATCATCAGGCATTAGATTCCAGAGGCTGGGGACCCTTGCATTAAATCATTGCATTCATTCAGAGGCTAATCAAGCAAACAGGATTAGGCCTAACCCTTTCTCAGAGGCTCTGAACTTCAAAGTCTTGACCTCTGTCCTCAAGCAGTATCTTCCTTTCTGAGCTCTCTGATATGCTAGGAATTCTGCACTCAGTTAAAAAAAAAAAGTCCCTCCTGGATTTGCCACTTTCTGATCTGACCAAGTTGGAATGCGTGCATGGAGAAATGCTCCTCGCCTGGAGGAGGACAACCCAGCCTAGGAAATTGCACATCAGTGAATAACACCCTGGACCATCCCAGGAAAGCCTAGAGGTTGCCTGCCTTGAGGAACTGGACACAAGAACTACACAGCCTGGGTAGTTGCTGGGTGACTTTTCACCCCGAGGTAATTTGAATGAGCAGGAAAGTGTTATGGGCTGAATTGTGTCTCCTGCCCTGCAAATTCATATGTAGAAGTACCTCCAGTACCTCCGAATGTGACTGTATTTGAAGTGGGTGCTTTGTTTTGGCCTCACCACATCTTTCAGGCTCTTAGTTCCCCAGCCAGGGATTGAACCTGGGCCCCCTGCAGTGAAAGAGCAGAGTCTTCACCATTAGACACCCTGGAAATTCCCTGAAGATGGTCTTTAAAGAAGTTGTTGTTGTTCAAACGAAGCAACGGACAAACAATTAATCTCAAAAATATACAAGCAACTCCTGCAGCTCAATTCCAGAAAAATAAACGACCCAATCAAAAAGTGGGCCAAAGAACTAAACAGACACTTCTCCAAAGAAGACATACAGATGGCTAACAAACACATGAAAAGATGCTCAACATCACTCATTATCAGAGAAATGCAAATCAAAACCACAATGAGGTACCACTTCACGCCCGTCAGAATGGCTGCTATCCAAAAGTCTACAAGCAATAAATGCTGGCGAGGGTGTGGAGAAAAGGGAACCCTCTTACACTGTTGGTGGGAATGCAAACTAGTACAGCCACTATGGAGAACAGTGTGGAGATTCCTCAAAAAACTGGAAATAGAACTGCCATATGACCCAGCAATCCCACTGCTGGGCATACACACCGAGGAAACCAGAACTGAAAGAGACACATGTACCCCAATGTTCATCGCAGCACTGTTTATAATAGCTAGGACATGGAAGCAGCCTAGATGCCCATCAGCTGATGAATGGATAAGGAAGCTGTGGTATATATACACAATGGAATATTACTCAGCCATTAAAAAGAATACATTCGAATCAGTTCTAATGAGGTGGGTGAAACTGGAGCCTATTATACAGAGTGAAGTAAGCCAGAAAGAAAAACAGCAATACAGTATACTAACACATATATATGGCATTTAGTCAATCGGTAAAGATAACCCTGTATGCGAGACATCAAAAGAGACATAGATAAATAGAACAGTATTATGGACTCTATGGGAGAGGGTGAGGGCGGGATGATATGGGAGAATGGCACTGAAGCATGTAAATTATCATATGTGAAACGAATCACCAGTCCAGGTTCGATGCATGATACAGGGTGCTCAGGGCTGGTGTACCGGGATGACCCAGAGGGATGGGATGGGGAGGGAGGTGGGAGGGGGGTTCTGGAAGGGGAACACATGTACACCCATGGTGGATTCATGTCAATGTATGGCAAAACAAATACAATATTGTAAAGTTAAAAAATAGATAAATAAACTAATTTAAAAAATTAAAATTAAAATTAAAAAAAAAAAAGAAGTTGTTGTTGTTCAGTTGCTAAGTCATGTCTGACTCTTTAAGACCCCATGGACTGCAGCATGCCAGGCTTCCCTGTCCTTCACTTTCTCCCAGAGTTTGCTCAAACTCATGTCCATGGAGTCAGTGATGCCATCCAACCATCTCATCCTTTGTCGCCCCCTTCTCCTCCTGCCCTCAATCTTTCCCAGCATCAGGGTCTTTTCCAGTGAGTCGGCTCTTCATATCAGGTTCTTGCAAAGGTCAAAGCACTTCATATCAGGTGCTTCACATCAGGCCATAGTATTGGAGTTTCAGCTTCGGCATCAGTCCTTCCAATGAATATTCAGGGTTGATTTCCTTTAGGACTGACTGGTTTGATCTCCTTGCTGCCCAAGGGACTCTCAAGAGTCTTCTCCAGCACCACAGTTTGAAAGCACATCAATTCTTCGGCGCTCAGCCTTCTTTATGGTCCAATTCTCACATCCATACATGACTACTTTAAAGAAGTAATTAGGTTAAAATAAGGTCATTAGGGTGGGCCCTAACACAATGCAACCAGTGTCCTTATAACAAGAGGAAATAAAGACGCAGTTAAAGAGGGACAACCATGAGGAGACAGAAGACCATGATTTATAAGCCAAGAAGAGGGGTCTCAAGAAACCTTCCTTGCCACATTTCTATCTTGGACTTCTAGCCTCCAAACTGTGCAAAAACAAATGCCTGATGTTCAGCCAACTGGTTGACAGCGCTTTGTCCTGGAGACCCAAGCAAACTGTACAGAAGATGCAGCTGTAGAAAACCACGTGCCCCCATGCGAGTGACAGAAACTTTGGGAGGTTCAGAGAAGAGGTGAGATGTATTAAGAACTTGCAGGGATGGTGAGAGATCCTCAGCTACGTGGTTTGGCTGCAACTGAATCGCTAAGAGTTTATGCTGCATCTGTGAAAGCGTTTCCGATCAAATTGCTCAGGCAGAAAAGAAAAGAAATCCACTATGTATTGGGTTGGCCAAAAAGTTTGTTTGCGTGTGTCTGTAAGATGTAATGGAAAACCTGAATGAACTTTTTGGCCAACCCTGTATGTGAAATTCCCAGAATTCCCCTCTCTGTGGGGTCCTGGGTTGGGGAGGCCACAGGAAGAAGGTGTGTGGACTTGGAGGGCACAGAGAAAGCACAGCCCTTTTGCGCTCTGAGGGTGGAGCAGGGCAGGCAGATGCAGGGTGGCTCAGGCAAACGTTGGTGGTGGGACAGCCGCTCCACTCCGGGCCAGGTGTGTGCAACTCTGGGGTGCGGAGCCCTGGCTTGTCCTGCAGGTAGCTGTATTATGGAGATCACAGGTGATGAGAGCTCTTCCAGGCTGTCCCTCATACTCCCCGCTCCACATCCATCTTCCCTCCTGAGCTGGCTCAGCAGAGACCAGAATTCTAGGCTCAACCCTCCAGCACCTCGTTACTGCCTGCACACCTCCTACCTTCAGACCTACCACCGCCACCCAAAAGCCTCCCAAAACGTCTGCTTCCAGCAAGTCCACCCTTCAACACTCTTCAGAGACAAGGTCCTTCCAGATCAAGTCTAAACGCTCTGCCTTGATGCTAAGACCTTTCATAATATGTCCCCACCCTACTGTGCCATCATCTCCCCCACTGTTCCCCAACACATGCATTCTGCCAAGCAAGGCCAGTCCCTTCTTTCCGGTTGGGATCTGCCATGCCCACTCCATCTCTCAGATTTGTTCCCACACTGTCAGCTCTCTCCTTCTTCAAGGTCCAGTTCAAGTCTCATCTTCTTCGCAAAATTTTCATCAAGGCCATCAGGTGCAGTATTTAAGAGAAAAGACCCTGGAGCCAGGCTGTCTGAATTCAAACCCTGGCTTTGCCCTTCCAGCTCTCGATGACTCTGAACAAATTACTTCATCTTTCTGGGCCTCAGTTTCCTCCATTGTAAAACGGGGATGTACAGAGTTTGCAAGGTTATTTGAGGATTAAGTGAGTTAAGACACATAAAGCATTTTTATTGTGTCTGACACATAGAAAGCTCTTGATAAGCGTTGGTTCTTATTTTGTTTGTATTATTACCTGATCACCCCATACTTTCCAATACTCTTTTCCCTGAATTTCTACACCTAGTATGGTAAAGACCACATCACTCAAGTACTTAATTACAGCCAGTCTTGTACTGTTTGCTGTGATTCCATGTGTAACAAACAGGAACAAGGACATTTTATCTATGATCAGAACACCAATAGGCAATAGCCTATTCATGAACATGAAATATTCCTCATTCTTAACTTGAAGCATAACGGGGGAGAAACTGCCCTGCTCCTTCCTGGTAACATTTAACCCCTAAGAGACCTAGGAGGGAAAAGCTGGGGACAAATCATCAGAAGCAAGAAGATGCAAAAATGCCCACAGAATTGTCCTGAAACCCATCCTACTGGTGCGTCTAAACACCAAGAAGATGAGATTTTGACAGATGTGGTTTTCACGTCAAGAAGCACTGTCTTCCGAGTGGCCTAACCAGAGGCAGGGCCCTCAGCCAGCATCTACTCCCAGGAAATTGAACTGCACCTCAAGTAATGGAAGATCTCAAAGGTCCAGGGCCCAAGGGGCCAGCAGACGGTGATAGTATCAGGATGGGGTAGTCCCCCAACACTGTGCAGGCTCCCAGCATGACTGCCAAGGGACTTCTGGTTTACCACCCAGACTGCTGAAAATTCATGAGTCAGTCAGTCCATAGATCAAGATAACATGGGAGTTAAGAGGCACTCAGCTGTTTCAGGTCTCTATTTCTTCAGCTTTAAAATGAAGAGGTTGCTGGAACCAGAGGAGAGCTAACAAACCACTCAGTTCTGTAATTCTGCACAGTGAGTTCTCTGCACAGTCAGAGTAGGCAAACGTAGTCAAGGAGGACTCTGAGAGTTTGATTTCTGTCAATATTACCCAAAGCACTCCTCAGATTCAATCCAATCCCTACCACAATTCCAAAGGCATTTTTCACAGAAATAGAAAAAAAAAAAATATCCCCAAAGTCTCCAAACAGCCAAAGCAATCCTGAGAAAGAAGAACAAAGCTAGAGACATCACACGTCCTGATTTTAAACTATATTACAAAGCTATAGTCAAAACAGACACATAGATCAATGAAGCAGAATAGAGAGCCCAGAAACAAAACCATGCATTTATAGGTAGTTAACTTACAACAAGGGAGCCAAGAATATGCAATGGGGAAAGGATAGTCTCTTCAATAAATGAGAGGTTAATTTCCCCATCCCCATACACGGAGCTGCAGAAAAGAATGGGGAAAAAAACAGAGACAGTACAACCTGATGCATTTGGGCACTAGAGCCCTCTTGGCTGAGAGGTGCCAAGGCTAAGGATGAATCCAGCAAGGTGTGCAATTACCTGGGTTCAAGTTTCAGCTCTGACACTTACAGGCAAGTTATCTGATTTTTGTGACGCCTCAATTTTCTCAGCCAATACACAAAGCTAATAATACTACTTACTTCATGTACTTGTTGATTAAAATATAAAGCACTTTGCACAGGACCCAAAGCAGAAGAGGTGCCCAAATCATTCAGAAAATGTTGATTAGGAACCCACTAAGAGGCAGATACTGTTCCAAGGCACTGGGGCACAGTCTTGAGAGAAAAAAAAAACACTCTTTATAGAGTTTACTTTTAGAAGCAGAACACAGGTAATAAGAAATAACTTTAATAAAGATCAGATTTCCTCAAAAGTGCAGGAGACGAATATGAAGAAAAATCAACTAGGGTAAATAGGATAGAAATGGAGGTGTGATTTCTAGGTACAGTCCTAGCAAAGGCCACTTGGACAAGACGAGCCTTGAATGGACACCTCAGTAAGTGTCACTATTATCCTCATGGCCAGTACTCAGGGCTTGGTGCCAACAGTGTACATTTCCTGGTGTCCAGATGAGCATTTCTGCCCAACATACCTCACAAAAGAGAAGTATGAATTGGAAGGGAACTTAGAGATTCTCTGGTTCATTTTATCAAGGAAGAATGAAACCCAGAAAGGGGTGGGCCAACAAACCCAGGGTCACACGGTTAGCTCAGAGGTCAAGATTGATTCCAACGTCAGTCTCCTGACTCTAAGACCATTTTCTTTTCTCTGCTTCATACTCCATTGCCCCAGGCTGACTCAGACCCATGTGAAATTGTGGCCTGGAACCTGGAAGATGTCTCTCCTGTATTGTATTTCAGTCTGCACTGTAGCTCATGGTTATTAGCTGTGCAGTCTGAATATATCTTACTCAGACACACTTACAGGGGAAAAAATTATCATGGGTTTGCAAGAAGACATCCATGAACCAGTGACCCCAGTTTAAACAACTAAGAGTTAAAGACCATCACTTAAGGGGGTCCCTGGGCACCAAGCATACCCCAAACCCAAATGCAAACACAGTACCCTGGCACTACTCACATGACATTCCCTAGCTGTAATTCAATCATTAAAAGACCAAGAATTTGTTTCCATTTTTCCCCCTTAGGTTGTAAAAACAATAGCTGATTTGTATAGGCGGCAGTACTTCAGACGGTAAAGAATCTGCCTGCAATGCAGGAGACCTGGTTCCATCCCTGGGTCAAGAAGATCCCCTGGGGAAGGAAATGACAACCCACTCCAGTATTCTTGCCTGGAAAATTCCATGGACAGAGGAGCCTGGAGGGCAAAGAGTCAGACAGGACCGAGCGGCACTAACATGAAGACTCCTTGAGCCCCTGAGAAGGTAACTTGGAGTCCAGTTTGGGGAACCTGAATATGATACAGGTTTTTGAAGGGCTGTTTGTTATAGGATAAATCTTTGCAGCAATCAGGGGCATTTATAAGAACTACTAAGGCTAAAGAGAGTTGCAAAAAGTGATCAACCCAGTTTGCTTCCTTTTGAAGCTGCCCTGGGCCACGGGGATGAGACTGGAGCCTGATAGCAGTGGGACTTTGATGTGTCTGCATATCTCTCAGAGACCAGGAACACCTGTGGGCCATTGGAGTAGGGACCTCACAGCACCATCCATCCATTCATGGAACAGATACAACCTGAGCACTTAGTATGTGCCTGGCGTTGTTATAGGTGCTGAGAATATGACAGGAGACCAAAGTCCCTGACATCATGACATCATGAAGCTTACAAAGGGGCTTCCCAGGTGGCGCTAGTGGTAAAGAATTGGCCTGCCAATGCAGGAATCATGGGTTCTATCCCTGGGTGCCCCGGAGAAGGAAATGGCAACCCACTTCAGTATTCTTGCCTGGAGAATCCCATGGACAGAGGAGCCTGGCGGGCTACAGTTCATGGGGTCGCAAAAGAGTCAGACATGACTGGGCACACATACACACATTCTAGTGAGAAGGAAGGAAATGAACAAACTGGGGAGTGAGTCTATGTCAGAAAGCGCTAAGTAAGTGGGTAAAAGACATGAGTGATGCCTGGAATCAGGACAGTGAGAGCTTGTTACCTTAAAGTTTCAGAGCAGGGCACTCTCCAGAGGTGACCTTGGAGGGTGAAGGGTTTGTCAAGGTAAGAACATTCGAGGCTAGTTCTCCAAAAACTCCAAAGCCCTAAGGCAGAACAGTGAGGGGACACTCATGGCCTGAGCAGAGGAGGGAAGGAGAAATAGGGTCAGAAGAGCAGTGAGGACTAACAGACCTTTGCAAGCACTTATATTTGGCCTCAAGTGAGATGGACAGTGAGATGCTGGAAGGTCAACAGGAATAACATTACCTGACTGATGTCTTAAAAGTGTTAAGTCACTCAGTCCTGCCCGTCTTTTTGCCACTGTAGCTTGCCTGGCTCCTCTGTCCATGAAGAATTTTCCAGGCAAGGAGTGGGTTCCCATTTCCTTCTCCAGGGGATCTTCCTGACCCAGGGATCAAACCCACATCTCCTGCATTAGCAGGTGGATTCCTTACCATTGAGCCACCTGGGAAGCCTGATAATGTCTTAAAAAGGTTGAACCAATTGTTGTCCTCATAAAGAGACCACAGGGGGACCAAGATTAAAACAGGGAGAGCAGTCAGGAAACCACCATCCTGATCCAGATGAGAGCCGTGGGGGCCTGGATCCGGGCAGCAAAGGTGGGATGGAGAGAAGTGACTCAATTCTGGATACAGAAGATGAACCAAATGGGAACTGCTCATTGTCTAAACACGTAAAAGAATTCGAGAAGTCCAGGATGACACCAGAGCTTTAGCCAGAAGAACCTGAGTGTAGAGTTGACACTGATGGAGATAAAGTCCATGAGAGGGCCTGAGGCAGGGTTGGGGTGAGGGATAAGGGAGGTCAAAAGAATTTTCCCAGCAGGTGTTCAAGCTCTTATCTTGATTTATAAAGTCAACCGTGCATAAAAGATGGACCATTATGATCCTGCAATTTCACCACTGAGTATAACACCCAGAAGAACTGAAAGCAGGGACTTATATGGATATTAATACTTGTACACCAGTGTTCGTGGCAGTGCTATTCACAACAGCCAAAAAGTGGAAACAGGGACTTCCCTGGCAGTTCAGTGGTTAAGACTCCATGCTTCCAATGCAGCAAGCACAGGTTCTGTCCCTGGTCAGGGAACTAAGATCCCACATGCTGTGAGGAGTGGCCAAAAAAAAAAAAAGTGGAAATAATTCAAATGTCCATCGACAGACGAACAGGTAAATAAAATGTGACCTTATGTACAATTCAGCCATTAGAAGAAAGGAAATCCTGACCCCTGCTACAACATGGATGTACCTTAAAGATATTATGGTAAGTGAAGTAAGCCAGCCGCCAAAGGACAAATGTTGTATGATTCCATTGGTACGAGGAACCTAACGTAGTTAAATCCATGGAAACAGAAAACAGAATCGTGGTTGCCAGGAAGTAGAGAGAAGAAAGGGGAAGTTATTGTTTAATAGGTACAGACCTTCTGTTTGGGAAGATGAAAATGTTCTAGGGACAGAGAGTGGTGATGGTTGCATAACAAATGGGAATGTACTCATGCCACTGAACTGTATACCTGAAGATGGTTAAAACAGTAAATCTTATGCATATTTTACAATTAAAATAGATGGCAATCTCACAGGTTAGTCCACCGGCAAGGGCTATAGAAGGCTTTAGAGATTTATAAATTAAAAAAAAATCAGGACTTCCCTGGTGGTCCAGTGGATAAGACTGTGTGCTCCTGATGCAGGGGACCCAGGTTCGATCCCTGGTCAGGGAACTAGATCCCACAAGCCACAACTCAAGATCCAATGCAGCTACACAGATATTAAAAAAAAAAAAAAAATCAAATCATCCTAGAATTTCCCTATGGTTCCTGTACCCAATCCACCGAGAGGGCTTCAAAACAGGAAGAAGGAGAGCACTGGGGGAGGGGAAGAGGTGAAATAGAAGCCTATTCCAGGCAGAAGGAACAATGTGGAACAGGTATGACTGGGAATTTCCTGGTGGTTCAGTGGTTAGAGCTCAGGGCTCTCACTGCCAGGGGCCCAGTTTCCATCCCAGGTCGGGGAACTAAGATCCCATGAACCTTGCAGCCCAGATGAAAAAAAAAGAGAGAGAAAGGACTGGAATAAGATGGTCAGAGATACAAAGTGAGCAAAGAGGATTGACAATGGGCTCAGAGATGCTGTGGGCCACCAGAGGTGGGGAGACCTGATGACAGTCTTGGTGACCCAGAGGAAGTCATAGAGCTTAACGTCCCCTGAGAAGCTGGTAAAAGGGCATAATTATACAAGAGCTCACATTACCAAGTACTTACTCTGTGTCTAAGCCCTGCACAGCTACTAACTGGCTTAATCCTCACAACCACCACTCAAGGGAAATACTCAAATCATCCTGATTTCACAAATGGGGAAACTAGAACTCACCCCCCATTAGAAGATTAGAGTATCAGAAACAGGAGTCAAACCCAAGCAGCCCAGTTCCGGAGCGGAGCTCTTAACCACTAGGCTACCCAGCTCTCAATGCCAGACAGTGTGACATGCAGCATGGCAACTTTGGGAGCTGACATTTATAGATTGCACTTTCCAGAAGTTCATCTTCCAAAACCCTCTTAAGCATTTAAAACACCATAGGGCCAGATGTCTCCATCCAAAAGCCCCACTGGTGTGAACTCCACAGCCTTATCTCCAAGTCCAGCCATGGCTCTCAGATCAAACACACAGATTTTCTGTTTATTTACAAAAAGAGACTTTATGGCAAGAGCGAACAGCAGTGTTGCCGTGAGAAAGCCAGCCCCAAGCTCTGTTCTGTGTTTAACTGTGAAGGGACACGGCAGAATTCTCTTGAGAAGCTGATGCAGAGAAAGCTGGAGGCCAATGGCAGAGGCAGGAAAGGTTTGTTTCTGGTGAAGTCATGTTTACACAAAATCCCGACTTCAAAGTCCACACAAGTGAGAGCCATGCAAGCAGGTTTCAAAGGAAACATTTGTGACCAGGGAAAGGCCTGTGGCCTGGCCGATAGAGGAGTCCCTGGCAAGGATAACTGTAATCTTTCTCCCATCATTTAAAGCAAAGCTTGTGAAGATGAAAAACCACAGCAAGTTCTTGTAAGCTCCTCAGACTTTACGTGAATCCCCGCACCTGGCTGCATTAATTCTACCTCTTTCCGTGCTGGCTGTTGATAAATACTCACTGAATAAATACATGTGATGGATACATCCAGTGTATAACAAATCTTTTAGGGAAAGGGGTCAAGTCTCCATCATCTTTAAATCTCGAGACACTTAATAAATGTCAAGGTACATCATACCAGAAAAAAATACTGTGCTGAAAATGCAAACACTGAGAGGCTAGAAGCTGCTCCCAAGAAAACAAGAGAGGAGTACACAGCCACGTGAGTGCTGGGAAGCCAACCAGGAGCTCCTGCCATCATCTCTCTACTTGACATGCCAGGCATGCTATCCTGGGGGCCTTCCTGGGTCCTCAGGGGATGTGAAGTCTGGCAGAAGCCCAGTACTGTTGGAGCTGAAACAGGGGTGCCCAGCACTATGAGAAAGCACACAGGAGGAGCACAGAGTCCAGACCCGAAGGCTCAGGGGTGTCTGGGGCGGTGACTCGAAGCCCCAGATAAACAGAGGGCAGAAGGAATGTGGAGGAGCATCGTGAAGATGGGAGCAGAGACCAGCATCATGAACCTGGGTACCAGCAAGCACTTGGGTATGGCTGGGATGAAAGGTACAAGCGGGGGGTGATGAGATGGAAGCAGGTCATGGCAGCCTTGGGTGCTGAGTTAAGGATGTGAACTTCACCCAGAAAGTCAAGAGGAGCCTCTGAAGAATTTTAAGGAGGGGAGTAACATGATCTGATTTTTATTTTAGACTGCCCTCCACTTAAAGCCCACTCCATTTGTGGAAGGAAAGGTTTAAGACAGTGAACCAGTTAGGAGACAATTGCAGTAAATAATGAAAATTTAAGATGTTGGGGATATTAAGGAGCAGCAAGGGTGACTGTGGTAAGCAGAAGGTTACAGAACTGATCAGAGGCAAAGAAAACTCGACAGGGGTCTGAGTTTTCTTTCCGAGGAGGCAGAGCTGGGCCCAGTGCTGGAAAGCAGGTTTAAGCATCAGCAGCCCCAAGAGGTTGCCCAGAGAGTCCCCAGCAAGAAAAATGAAGAGCTCAGGATAGGTGCTCAAGGAATTCTGCCATTTGTGAGGTCATGGGAAAAGAGGAGGCCATAAGGGGCCTGGGAAAGGAGGACGAAGTGGTCCTAACCATGCAGACAGAAGCAAAATCACTAGGGAATTCCCTGGCCATCCAGTGGTTAAGACTCAGGACTTTCACTGCTGGGACCCAAGTTCGATCCCCGGCCAGGGAACTTTGTTGTTGTTTAGTCACTAAGTCATGTCTAACTCTTTGGGACCCCATGGTCTATAGCCTGCCGGGCTCCTCTGTCTGTGAGATTTCCCAGGCAAGAATACTGGAGTGGGATGCCGTTTCCTCCTCCAGGGGATCTTCCCGACCCAGGGATGGAAACCACATCCCCAGCATTGCAAGAAGATTCTTTACTGCTGAGCCACCAGGGAAGCCCTAAGAACCCACGAAAAGAGACAGAATCACGAAGCCGAGGCAGGAGGGGGCTTCCAGGAGGGAGAAGGCACAGCACCAAGCACCCTGAGACCACCCTGGGCAGAATGAAGGATGAGCGAGAATAGCTCTGGGTGAAGACGGAGGAAGCCCCATGGCAGGGGGCGAGGCGCCAGAGTGAGTGGCACAGGAAGCAGAGGTGATGGAAAAAGCCGGTGACCTTTTCAAGCAGCTTGGCACTACAGGGACAATACCATGGTAAGAAGAGGGAGGGGCTGAAGAAGGGTTTCTTCAAGGGGGGAGGGGAGCATGTGTATTTACTAGGGGATGCCAGGATAGAGGTAGGGTGCCAGGGAGAGTAGAGGCAACTGAAAGAGGTGAGGAAAGGGGAAGCACGAAACCCCTAGAGGGATTAGCCTCAGGAAGCAAGGCTAAGTCAGGGATGGAGGAGGTGGGTGGGGGGGTGTCCATGGGACAAAGGGACAGGAAACCCCAGTTTCCCAGGGATAGGCCGTAACTCTGCTCCAGCTGGTAGTGAAACGTGAGATGTAGACTGGGCAAAGATTTCAACATTTCAAGAGAAGCTAGGCTGTTCCTTTTGAATGCATTCCTGATTTTCTGAAAATCTCCTGATTTTTCAAGTGTTTGCAACCACCTCAAATACAGTAAGCCCAAGACCTCACTGCGGCCCAAATCAAGCTCCCTGCAAGCAGGATTTCCTCTTCCCACGGTTACTTCTTCCTCTCATCTCCCCCTTCATGTATGTGGGCGTCTCCTCTCTGGAGAAGGCATTTCCTTTACAGGATCCAAAAGCCTTTTTCCTAAACTCTGGTGGATCTCCACCAGTAGATACTAACCCTGAAGTTCTAAATCTCTGATGTCTGCCTACTCTGAACTCCAAGTTCAACAGATACTGTCCTGTGTGTGTTAGTCACTCAGTTGTGGCTGACTCTTTGCAACCCCATGGACTACCCCACCGGGCTACTCTGTCCACGGAATTCTCCTGGCAAGAATCCTGGAGTGGGTTGCCATTTCCTCCTCCAGGGGATCTTCCCAACCCAGGGATCGAACCTGGGTCCCCCGCATTGCAGGTGGATTCTTTACTGTCTGAGCCACCAGGGACGCCCAGGTACTGTCCTGTAACAGTGTAAACATTCCATATACACCACAAGTGTTAACAGCTCTAAGTACCAAGAAACCCTGAGACTCCTGTGGAAGGAGTCAATTATTCCTCCAGAGTGAGTGCATTTTCCGCTTCTTTTCAAACAGCTGAAAGGTGAGAGGAGGGCTTGAATTTCTAGGTCCTGGAGAGGGAGGGGTGGGGTCCCCAGTGTCCTGAACCAGCTCTTTGCTGAGTGACTTCTGGTCCAGGAAGGCTTGGTCATCTGTGGAGTCACCCGTGAGCCTCATATCTGGATGGAGGTATCATTATTATGATTAAAGTCCTTGTTCTTTCAGTCCCTGTGACCTTCTCTCACCTGTGTTTGGGGTGGAGACTGACTCTGCTTGGGCTTGGCTGGAGGCTTCCTCGGGTTGATTCTGCTCTTTGCGTTCCAGGACTGACAGCTGTGGTGGGTTCTAACAACAAGGACAAGGGTTGTTGCCAGTCACACATCAAATCATCCAACCAATTAATGTTTCTCAAATGCGTACTATATTTAAAAAAAAACAAACCCAGGTCTTCCCTGGTGGTCCAGTGGCTGAGAATCCGCCTGCCAATGCAGGGGACACAGGTTGGATCCCTGGCCCAGAAAGATCCCACATGCCATGGGGCAGATAAGCCCAGGCTCCACAACTCCTGTGCCCGCATACCACACCTGCTGAAGCCCATATGCCCTTGAACCTGTGCTCTGAAACAAGAGAGACCACAGCAATGAGAAGCCCGCACACCGCAACCAAGGGCAGTCCCCGCTCCCCACAGCCGGAGAGAGCCCGCGTGCAGCCGAAGACCCAGCGCAGTCAAAAATAAAAAAAAATAATAAATAAATAAGTAATAAATTTTTAGAAATAATAATGCATAAATAAAACCAGGGGCCCACCTTTATATCCCACCACATCCCAGTCTAGCCCATCCCTTGCTTGGAAGCTCTGTCTATAGAAGAGATAACAGGATCTTAAGAAGGGAGCTGGGATCAGCTGAAAGTCATCCTTCTGTTAAAGTCCAGTGACCCTCATACAATGGGGACAGACAATGCCATTTCAGGTGCATCAGTGCAGCAGACCCAGTTCCTGTCCTCAAGGATTTGGCAGTGGCAGAAGAAAAGAGATAAGGTGCAATTCAACACTGAGGAACAAGATGCTGTCACGTGAAGAATGTGTAGAAAGGAAGGTGTGAGTTACTGTCCACTGTGCTGTCCACTGTGCCTCTTTTTCTCTGTGGTACCCAATGCACCGAACTGGACAGATCCAGGATTCCCTGGCCAATGTCAGAATCTTGTCTGGCAGCAACATGGAAACCAGTGTGTGGAGAACACAGTTAACATCAACAGCTTCCATGGGCTGTTTTTTTCATGTTTGCTCTTTCAGTTAAATGACACAGTACCACACTCAAAACCATCAAACCATCCACTCACGTTTTGCAGCATATATTAGAAAATATGAAAGGAAAAAAAAAATCCAAGGCAAAGTTACCAAGATACCCAAAAGAAGTTATCCTGAAGAAAGTGTGGTCCTAAGCTAATTACATAGATTGCATCACTGTGTCCTGTTGGCAAAAGTTGTAGCCAAAACTAGAGTGCTTTAGAAATAACAGAATAATATTACTATTAATAAACCACCAAAAGAAGATTCTGTAGCAGTTGGACTGGATAAAGGGGTAAAAAACAAATTTGGTTTCAACTGACTTTAGGAAAGAAAATAATCAAATCATCCAGCAAATGAATTTCTGATACAAATAGGAAATTAATCTGAAACCATCAAAACAAGTCACACTGCCTTAAAACCCTATGTTCTCTCTAAAAACTGTAAACCTCGGGCAGAAACCATTATTAAATCCAGCCGTACTGAGTCCAATTCAATCCCCAGAGATAAATATTAAGGCACTAAATGATTCTAAGCTGTATCATGTTTGTAACAGAGAACCAAGCTCAGAGAAAACTTTCAGGGAGAAAAGTCCTTTCACAGCCACCATTTCAGCATTTTCCTAAATACAGATGATGAGGAAAATAGAAGAAAAAACCCAAGATGTTGATGTGGGCACAGGGAAGAATCATGAAATTAAATGGTGCAAAATTGTAAATGCTCCTAAAGTTTTTCCTTTTAAAAGGAACTCCTCGGGACCTCCCTGGTGGTCCTTTGGTTAAGACTCCACACTTCCACTGCAGGGGACACTGAGTTCGATCCCTGGTCAGGGAACTAAGACCCTGTATATTTCATGGCATGGCCAAAAAATTTTTTAATAATAAATAAATAAAAGGGAATTCTCGGTGGAAAACATCGGACTAGGTGACCTGTGAGCTTGGGAAAGACTAAGACAAGATCCAGCCAGTGGCACAGCTTCTGATGTACCAGAAGACAGGCCTGATATCATCTAAGCCAAGCAAGGGACAAACTAATGACTTCTGCTGACATGCCGGCGCTGATCAAAGGAGAAACTTGGGAGGCAGGCTTGGAGAATGCACTACTGTGTCAGACCGGACAATCAGCCTCGCCATTCCAGGACATGACCACTGTGTGGCAGGAAAGGACGTGGAGGAAGGGCAGGCTGTGACCAAAGAACTCGCTGGAGCCACTCCAGAGAAGAGAGGATATGCGGTGCGAGGAAGGGGAGTCATGCCACAGGGGGCCTCCAAGACCCTGGACGCTGGGTTTTTACCTGGACAAGACTGCAGAGAACTGTGTGGAGAAAACTGATATATAACTATATTCCCAGGCAAAAGAGTAGAGACCTTCTTACTCGCTCAGTGTAAAATAGTAACCAAGCACATAGTGGTTAAATAGTGCTATTACTATATATGTGATTATGTTACTAATGTGAATCACTCACAATTTCCTGGCCAAGAAGACTGAACTGAAATTTTTATTCTAACGATGAGATCATGTTTTGTTTGTTTTTTTTTTGACCAACGGATTGATGAAAAATAACAGAGCTCAATAAAAATCAGTAAGAGTATATAGAAAGCATGGGCTTTCACACCCAGAGTGTACAAGAATACAAGTCTTTGGGAGGGTGATTGGGAGCAGCTATTAAAATGCTACATGCACGTGCTCCTTTGCCCAGCAATTTTACCGCTAGGTATTCAAGTAAAATCCTTGTATGTGTGCTCAAAATGGCGCGTGCCAGGCTGTTTGTAGACATGGGAAATGACATGCAATATACAATACTTCATTTGGGCCATTCAATAATTCACAACAATGAAGGAGAATGATATAGATCTGTCTCTACCTACATAGAACATCTCCAAAACATCTCCTTAAGGCGGAAAAAAAAACATATTGCAAGACAATATGGTATAGTCTTATTCATGATTTCTTTTAACCCACCAAACTGTAAACATTATTGAACAGATATGTCCAAAAACTTCAAGCAACGTCTGCATGAGGGATGCCAAGGTGATGACAGTGGTCAGCACCACGGAAGACTGTGCAAATGGGCTTGAGACAAGGAGAACGTCCCTTGTTTAAGATTTTACAAAAATTAATTGCTATACAACATAATTAAAAATTAAATATTTGGAAATCTTAGCTCTAAAAAGCACTGGGAGGGTGATTATTCCTATAAGAGGAGGGTCATTCAACAGCTATTTATTGAGTACCTGCTATAGGGCTAGGCATGTTCTAGACTCTGGGGAATCTTCAAAATATCTGACTTCAGGGGGCTTTCCTGGTGGTCCAATGGTTAAGAATCCGCCTTCCAATGCAGGGGACATGGGTTCAATCCCTAGTCAAGGGTACTAAGATCCCACGTGCTGCAGGATGACTAAGCCCATGGACCATCAAAAGAGAAGTCCATGTGCTGCAACAAAGACTCAGTGCAGTGGCCGACATATATATATATATATATATATATATATATATGCCTTCATGAAGTTTAAATTATAGAGGAGTTAATGGCATCATCTCCTTTGGCGACGGCAGAGGGGGTCTCTGGGTTAGAGGCAGGGGTTGATAAAATATGCCCAAGTCAGGGTCAGCTCTTTGAGGCCAGGGAAAGAGGAGAAGGTGTCTGAAGTTGGTCAGCTGCAATGCCACTACCCAGGCTTCATGGAGGGATTGAGAGCAAACTACAGAGGGAAGAAAGGGGATAGCCAAGTCTGGTCTGACTTAGGAGCTCCTGGGTGCTCAAGGCCACCAAGGAGCGTTCCCTTCCTGCCTGCACAGGGCCACTTAAGAATGATGATGGCTGAGAGCCAGCAGGAAGGGGGACAGAGAGACAGACAGGAAGAGGACAGTGAGTGGAAGGAAATGAGATTAGAGAGGAGAGCTCGTGGAGGAGCTGCCGGCGCTCTACTCGGCCAAAAGCAGGAAGATCATCTCTCCCTTCACATGTCATCTGTCGCCAGAGCAAGACCCAGCAGCCCCGACTGTGAGGGAGCCGTGAAAGAACCTGTTGTTCCCCAGCATCTTCACTTCCCCTCCCTCCACTCCTCTGTCCCCACCCCAGGCCACCTGGCCTCCCTTTGCTTCCTGTCCAAGCTGAATGGTATAGGGAACAGGGTAGGTGAAGTGACTCCAGAGAGACCCAACATGAAAAAGCAGAACTGAGGTTAAACTTAATGGAGTCATCATTTTGCAGTATATACATAGATCAAATCATTATTTCATACACCTAAAACTAACACAATTTTATATGCTTATTACATCTCAATAAAGCTTGAAAAAGTAAAAACAGAACTGAATTTGTGGTGTACGCAAGAGATTGTGCTGTGCTTAATCGCCCAGTGGTGTCTGACTCTTTGTGACCCCATGGACTGCAGCCCGCCAGGCTCCTCTGTCCATTGGGCCTCTCCAGGCAACAATACTGGAGTGGGTTGCCATGCCCTCCTCCAGGGGATCTTCCCAACCCAGGGATCAAACCCAGGTCTCCTGCATTTCAGGTGGATTCTTTACCAGCTGAGCTACCCAGGAAGCCTATGCAAGAGGTTAAATATACAGTTTAAGGGGGAAGGGTTAAGGAAAGTTAAGGGGAAAGGGGAAAGTTTAAGGGAATCCTGTATCCCAGACCAACCCGTATTCACAGAAGGATGGCAAGGAGGGGGCCCCACAATACACACAAAGGAATGACTCAGTAATAGTGAAATGGCAGACATCCTTGACAAGCCAGCAAGGGAGAGATTTCAGGTTCTAGCAGCCTCTCCTGAGGCCTTCAAATCATCCCTCAGAGGCCCAGGTTGCCCCACCTGAACCCGGCCCAGCCAGCTTCCTGCGATGCGAATTCACACTGGTCCTGGGAGATGGAGGTCATGTGACTGGCCTGGAGAGTCATGTGTGCTAGTGAAGACTGGCTCTGCTAACGATCAGGGACAGGTCTGAACCTGTTCTTCCCAAACCTACATGCTGTCCCTCAGAGAGCCAGACAGGGAGACACACAGGGCGGGTTGAGCAGCTTTGTGGAGTTTTGAAGATCCTAGTGGGTTTAAAACTGCCATGCCCAATTGACCAGACTGGATCTCAAGTTAAACAACCACCTCCAAATTCATTTCTTTTCCACTTTGAACTCAGAGAATAAACCGGGAGTTTCCTGACCCACCACTTCACATAGCAAATAATCCTTTCAGTAGAGAACGGATAAACAACAAGGTCCTACTGTATAGCACAGGGCATTATGCTCAATATCCTATGATAAACCATTATGAGAAAGAATGTGTCGGAATCATTTTGCTATACAGGAGAAATTAACACAACATTGTTAATCAACTAAATTTGAATAAATTTCTTTTTTAATTTTTAACGTAATAATCTTTTCTTTCCACCCTCAGCTGGGAACTCCTTCCCAACTCACGACCCTGCTCTGTGGACAAGGAACCAGCACGGGGCACCTGGGTCAACTGCCATCTGCACAGATCTGCATGGAGCTGACAATAGTGTCTCTCTCTTAGCAATTGGAGGTGGACATTGCTCAAACACACAACACCATTTTAAAATACACAATTCCCTACCACTTCCCTAGGAAATTTCTGATCTCAGTGCCTCCAAATCTTCTTTTCCAGATCTACTTCTAGAAGGACTGTGCCCAAA
The DNA here is from genome assembly GCA_024291935.2 of Okapia johnstoni. Taxonomy (NCBI): domain Eukaryota; kingdom Metazoa; phylum Chordata; class Mammalia; order Artiodactyla; family Giraffidae; genus Okapia; species Okapia johnstoni. The sequence continues at coordinate 9,551,335 of JAGTYA010000026.1, read as the reverse complement.
CCTGAGAAAGAAAAACACATTTGCCAAACCCCAGTCTCGCTGTCCTCAAAGAAGTCTTAGAAACAAACACCCAAAAGGCGTGGATGTGAGTGCCATGTGCTCGGCCACCAAACATGCGCCCCTGCTCACATGTCACTACTTCACGGCCAAGTGCCTCCTAGCAAAATACACAAGGGCTTTGTCTCAGTCTGCAACAGTCTGCACTGGCATCAGAGCCACTGTCACTGTGTCTGTCTGGCTCAAAAAGGAGTGGGAGCTGGGTGGAGGGTGGCAGTGAGATGCCACAGAGAGAGGGTCGGCCCAACAACAAACACAACTTGCTTCAGGGGCAAACACAACTCTGCACATCCTGGCTGGGGTTTCTGGTCACAGATCTCACTAGGAAGGAAGGGCTGAGGGAGAAAAAATGAAGGTGCTTTCTTTGTATTACTCCCTTAATAAAACAAATCGGTCAGGGCATCAGAATCTCATCTGAAAGATGTACTTTTTTAAATTAATAAAAACAAAGTAATCAATTGGGAACAGAATAGTCAAAAGTCACACTTCCCAGGCTTAAGTGACATTTCAGATACCAGTCACAGGTATTGGACCAAACTGATCAGATTTGGGGAGTCCTCTCCTCAATACCCCAGCTTTCTTCCCTTCCCTCTTCCTCAACTGCAATTCTTGGCCATTAAGTATCTGCTGTGGGAACTTCCATGGCAGTCCAGTGGTTAAGACTCTGCACTTCTATTGCTTCCACTGCAGGGGACACGGGTTCAATCCCTGGTCAGAGAACTAAGATCCCACATGCCATGCGGCGCGGCCAAAAAAGTAAAAATCTCTGGAGCTCCCTGGTGGAGCAGTGGACAAGAATCTGCCTGCCAATGCAGGGGACAGGGGTTTGGTCCCTGGTCTGGGAGGATTCCACCTGCCTCAGAGCAACTAAGCCCGTGAGCCACAACTACTGAGCCAGCATATTGCAACTACTGAAGGCTGGGCACACTACAACCTGTGTTCCACAACAAGAGAAGCCACTGCAGTGAGAAGCCCGTGCACCACAACGAAGAGTAGCCTCCACTCACTGCACCTAGAGAAAGCCCGAGTGTAGCAATGAAGACCCTGTGCAGCCAAAAATTATGTAAGTATTTTTTTAAATCTCTGCTATAATTCTGGTGGGGGCCATCTCCAACCCACCCCTGACCCACCTTTGTCTCCTATGAAACCCCCACAGATCTCTTCCCCACTCAGCATCCCTCTGAGGCTGCCACCCCACAGATTAGATCAGCTCTTCACCTTTCCAGTCTCTAATTTTTTTTAAATTTTTTTTATTGAAGTATAGTTGATTTATAACATGTTAGTTTCAGATGTATAGCTAAGTGATTTAGTTTTATATATATGTATCTATATATATATTTCAGATTCTTTTACATTATACTTTATTACAAGGTTGAATCTCCAAGCTTTTGCTCTGTTTCCTTTTCCACCCCTAACAAGGCCATCCTGCACACTGGAAAAGTGTTGATTTTGAAATCTGCTGACTTTCCCTCCTTTATTGAAGTTAAGTCAGGCTCATCAATAGCTCCAGGAGAGCAGCTGATTTGTACAACTTGTGTAATAACCTATTACGGAATCACTTCTGGTGTTTGCTTCTTTTTTTTTGCCTTTGGATTTTGTTTTGTTTGTTTTTGGTTGGTTGGTTTTTACCCAAAGTCTAAGCGAATGCCTTGCAGATCAAGGAACTACCAGTAATGGACAGAGGGAGAATAGGAGCCCATGTTGATAAGAGGAAGTGTATTAAGTGATAAGATAGTGATAGAAGGGCTAATGGTGTGTCTGCCACAAGTCGCATACCACGTGCCTGGCACTGTGTTGGCGATATGATGGTGAACAAGCCAACCGCCTTCTTCCCTCACGGAGCTGACCATCCGATGGGGGAGGTGGCCAGACAAGCAACCAGTTACTGATGATCTAATACAAATAGTGCTGAGAACAGGAAAGTACAGAGCAACGTGGGCTCACGGACAGTAGGAGGATGTGGGGTCGGGGGGCCTTTGTGTGTTCAGGAAAGAAGACTTCTAGGAGGAAATTCCCTAAGCTGAGACTCAAAGCATTGAGGAAGAGAAGCTTGTTGAAAGCCAAGAGGTTAGAGCGAGCAGGGGATGAAAGAGCTGGGTGTGGCTGGAGAGGCCGGCCAGAGGCTGCCTCAGCTGACAACGGCCAGAGTCAAAAGTTGGGGAGCACAGGCACACTCCCTGGGGCTTTGGGTGGAGCAGGAAAGGCCAAGCCACACCCGGAGCCCCTCCAAGACCTTTGCTTCCCTGTGTGAACCCACATGCTGTCTCAATAAGCATCCCTCACCAAACACCCACGAACGCAAAACAACCAAGGGGCCAATCCGAGTCAGAGCAAAGCGAACAGGAGACACGCCCCACTCCTCATGTTTTTTCCTGGACTTATTTTGGCCTCCAGAAAGCCCTATCAAAGGTTTCCGTGACCACATAACAAGAACAGGGCAAGCAGCCTTCGAGGGACACACAGAATCCAACCGTTTCCCCTTTAAAAACTGCAAAACACCAAAAGTGTGTGTGAGCCCAACGTGCAGTGAGGGCCGTTTCCCTGGGTTGCCGGCAAGGTTTGGAATCACCATCCAGTGGCGATAACCCTGTTAGTCCAAGGTGTTTATTTCCTTTTGATAAACAGTGTGTGTAATTTCCCATTTTTAGGGACAATAATTACTTCAAACAAAGGGCAGTTCCCAAAAACAGTATTTAGAAGGACTGGTTCTCCTCCATAAGAGAATTGCAGCTCAGGTTTTTTTTTTTTTTTTTTAAAGCAATAAAATTTTAAAGCCCTTAGCTAAAAGCATTCATTTGTCTCTTAGATACTATTCAAGAAACAAGTAATCTTTGGAAGACAGAGTGTTAGAACAGACGAAGGGAAGCAAAAAGCTACCCCCTCCCCTCCAGTCCTCCTGGATCACCAACTCTAAGCCCAGCCATACATGGCACTGGCAGTACCCACCTGGCACACCTCCCTCCTGCAGCTAAATTCCTAGAATTTATTTTCTAGGAATTTAGACAATCCTCATCGGCTGCCTCCATACTCTCACTTGACCTCCCTAATCTGCCTGAAGGGCCCACTTGAAATTCAAGTTGTAAGCGAACTTGCACTCTTACAAGCAAGAAAAGGCCCCTGGCATTATCCTCTCCTGCCTGCTCACATTCCAGCCCTCCCCACTGCCTGGCCACTAAGCCAGAGATTGGAGGCCAGGATCCAGCCCTGTGCCCTGGAGGAGACCACACCCCCAGATAAAACCCACTGGGCACTGGCTGGAAAGCCAGAGGTAGTCAAAAGCCTTCTGCCTCACCTGGGTTGGAGTGAGGAACCTTAAGACAAGCAGGGGATGGGAATCCCTGGTGGTCCAGTGGTTAAACACAGTGAATGCAACCATAAAATTAAAAGACGCTTGCTCCCTGGAAGAAAAACTATGACAAACCTAGGTAGCATATTAAAAAGCAGAGACATCAATTTGCTAAAAAGCAGAGACATCAATTTGCCGACACAGGTCCATATAATAAAAGCTATGGTTTTTCCAGGAGTCATGTAAGGATGTGAGAGTTGGACCATAAAGAAGGCTGAGCAATGAAGAATTGATGCGTTCGAACTGTGTTGCTGGAGAAGACTCTTGAGAGTCCCTTGGACTGCAAGGAGATCAAACCAGTCAATCCTAAAGGAAATCAACCTTGAATATTCATTGAAAAGACTGATGCTGAAGCTGAAGCTCCAATACTTTGGCCACTTGATGTGAAGAGCTGACTCACTGGAAAAGACCCTGATGCTGGGAAAGATTAAGGGCAGGAGAAGAAGGGGGTGACAGAGGATAAAATAAGTTGGATGGCATCACCGACTCAACCAACATGAGTTTGAGCAATCTCCGGGACATAGTGAAGGACAGGGAAGCCTGGCATGCTGCAGTCCATGGGGTCGCAAAGAGTCGGGCAGGACTGAGCGACTGAATAACAACCAGTGTTTAAGATCCTGAGCTTCCACTGCAGGGAGCAGGGATTCCATCCCTGGTCCGGGCCCCACAAGCCATGGGGTGTGGTCAAACAAAACAAAAACGGCAGCGGGCAGGGGTCAAACTCCAGGTTACAGGCGAGAAGTTATGTCAGGCCCCTGGGAGAGAAAATAAGGCGGGCACCTACCCACGCTGTTTGTGAGGCTTTGCTAAAAAGCTCTCTTCTCCCGAAATACTCAGAGCTGACCTGCCCAAAGGTCTGAAATAACCACCGAGACGGACTCATCCCTCAGGGCCCCAAAGTCCTCTTTTTAAATGTAAATATCCCGAAGTATTAACATACAGGGCCCTGGCTCTCCGCAGCACAGGAGTTTCTCAGAGCACAAAGCTGTCGACTGACGATGGGAAAAGCCTGTGTCCCCGCAAGGCTTCGGGCTTAGGGACCCACCAGGGAGAGGGGGCTAGCTCCTGCGGCCATGCCCTCCCTGGGAGGTGTGAACCTGGCCTCCAGCAACTTCCCGAAGCCTCCCCCGACTTTCTTCCCCACCTCTTCCCTCCGCGCGGTGCCCTGCGCCCGGCCCTCTTCATCCAATGCTGGGCTGGGGGTTTACAGCCGCCCAGAGGTGGCTAAAAATTTGCCTGGCAACGAGTCACGAGGACAGGATGCAGCCTGGCGATTGGCTGCTCCGCCGAACGGGGCGTGGCGTCAGAGGCTCCCTTGACGCTGTCCTCCGCCCTCCTCTCGGGTGCCTAGCTCCCTCGCTCCCTCTCACTTCTCCCGGACTGCGGGTCTCGGCGTGGTTCTCTCACTCCTTGGACGCTAGTGGCCTCATGATTACATTATGGGGAGCTTAGGGGTGTCATCTAGTTTCTGGTTGGAGTGGAAGAACCTGACATTGCAAGGGTGCTGTTTTATTTAGGTCGTAAATTCATTTGAGGCGCTAGGAGGGACTTAGAGAGATGGGGAGCAGGGCTAAAATTCCCTCAAAGCCCTCTGGCGCAGTCCCTGCTCCCTGTAAAGCCTCTCTTCTTTCCTTCCCTCACCACGCCCTGTCACGTTCCCAGCTGCTCAGTCCAAACCTCCCCATTTTCCGCTCCCCTCTTCCTGGGGCTTCGCTCCACCCCTGCTGCCTTCTTCCCGGCCCCCACCGCCCGCCACGCCGCCGTATCCACCTCTATCCTCTCCCGGGCTCGCTCTTCTATTTTCCTTATAGATTGCTTTTTGCTTCCTTCTTCCCTCGGGGCCCCCATAGTCTCCACAGTAAAGAGCCAGTGGTCCAACCTCAAGGAGGCTCCAGTTCCTTCCCATTCCCTTTGGGTGGGGCGCCGGTGGTGGGTGGGTGGGACTGAGCAAGTCCTTGGCTCACTCCGATGACTGATGACAGATGACCGTTAGCGAGTTCTCAGGCTGGGCTCTGAGAGGCCTCAGCCTTGGAGCCCAGGAAGCCGGCAGGAGAAAGGATAAGGAAGACTGTCCACTTTGGGAGCCACTGTCCAGGTGGTGCAGTGGTAAAGAATCCGCCGGCCAATGCAAGGTTGGGAAGATCCCCTGGAGTGGGAAATGGCAACCCATTCCAGTATTCTTGCCTGGAAAATCCCATGGACAAAGGAGCCTGATGGGCTACAGTCCATGGGGTCCCAAAGAGTTGAACACAACTGAGTACACACACCCATGTCCTGCCCAAAACTACTCTCTGGAGTCCCCTCATGCTCTCAGGCCCTCCCCCAGAGACGTGCCCAATGGGCCTCAGCTGGCCTGCATTCCCACAGCTGGGGGCAGCCCTTCCACTGGAGAGGGTGGTGGAAGGGGCCTCCAGGCTGCCTGGACTGTGGTCAGGGACAGTGGGTGGGGCCAGTTACAATGCAAATGCTTTGATTGTGGACTCTCCCTTGTTTATTATCATCCAGAAGAGTGAATACTCTGAATACTCCAAAGGGGAAAAGACCTAGGGTAATACTGGGTGGGAGGGGTTGGCAGCTGCTGAGGAGGCTGAATCCAGGCCAAGAGTTCACTTTTGTTGAAGCCTGGAGCCTCCTCTTACTCCCTAGATGAATAAGAGCCTTTTCTGGGCTGGACCAGAAACCAGCCAAGCTGCCCTGAGTTCTCCAGTTTCTGCCACTTACTAGCTGTGTGACCCTGAAAATAATTGCTTAACCTCTCTGAGCCTCAGTTTCGATGAGAGGAAAACAATACCCACCTTAGAGGGATGTTGTAGAAATCAAAAGAGATAAAGCATATACAGTACATATACAATGCCTAACACAAAGTAAGTATTCCATAGAAATGGCTGACATTTCCAGTATTTACTATATGCCAAGCACATTATATGTGTCAACTTACATCATCCTCACAAGAAAGCTATGAGAGAGATAACATATCACTGCCATTTTATAGATAAGAGAACTGAGGCACAGAGAGCTGCAATAATTTGCCCAAGATCACACGGCTAGGAAGCAGCACAACTGAAAGCTATCATCATCATCATTATTATTATTCATCTATTAGACTGCAGGTTCCCTGAGGTAAAGGGCTTTGCACACAATATTTAGGTGACTCAGAGGTAAAGAACCCGTCTGCAGTGCAGGAGCCGCAGGAGACCAGGGTTCAGTCCCTGGGTCAGGAAGATCCCTTGGAAGAGGACATGCCAACTACTCTAGTATTCTTGCCTGGGAAATCCCATGGACAGAGGCGCCTGGCAGGCTGCAGTCCATGGGGTCACAAAGAAAAGATCTGACGCGACTTAGCACACACATTTCAGTTCTGAAAAGGTCAAGACCCTACAAATTTTGAAAGACAGCTGTCATTTCCTAAAACCTCCTCAGAAAAAAAATTAATTCCCAAATTCCTCAGAGAAGCAGCAATGGCATCACAGGAAAGGGGGAAAATGTATTTTTTAAAAAAATTAGGAAGCCTAAATTGACCTAGAGAGAGTCACCTTTTCCAGCTGTAAGAGGTGAGACAGATTACTTCACTTCTCTGAACCTCACCTTTCTGTAGCCTTCTTGCTGGGAACTAGGGGACTTCCCTGGTAGCTCAGACGGTAAAAAAAATCTGCCTGCAATGCACGAGACCTGGGTTCGATCCCTGGGTTGGGAAGATCCCCTGGAAGAGGGTATAGCAACCTACTCCAGTATTCTTGCCTGGAGAATCCTCATGAACTGACTGGCTCATGCAGCCTGGCGGGCTGCAGTCCATGGGGTCACAAAGAGTCATGACTGAAGCGACTAAGCACAGGGAGAAGCCAGCATGAAATCTCAGGAGAGGGGCACTTTGTAGGCCAGCAGGCCCTGTCCCTAGAGAAGGTCTTTTCATCCTTAACCCTTTCCGATCCTTGGCCTCACTGCTGGCAAGTTTTTCCATGAAGGCCAGGCCTCAAGTTTGTGGTGGAAAACAACAGAGGGTTTTAAAGGGAACTGAAACCACCATGCTCAGCAGAATGTTCCCCACACATGTGCTGCGGCCCATGCAGGGCAGCGCCGCTGCTGGAATCGGTCAGCCCCGGGAATCAAATGCCTGACACCCGACCATTCAGAGGCTGGTAAACACTCTGGCATTCCCACCCCGTGGCAAGCATTCATGCACCGAATTCTTTGTCCTTGGGAGGACGGACAGAGAGCTGCTCTGTGCTGCAGAGCCCAAAGCCAGAACTCCGGTTTCCAAATCCCAGCCGGAGAGCCAAGGCTGAGGCGTGCAGGCCACCAGCTCTTTCAAGTGCGCTTGCAAAATAAACTTGCCCAAACTTGGACTTCTTTCTTGAAAACTTGGGTTTACTTGTTAATTCCAAAGGGGAAAAAAACACGGTACTGTTACAATGGAGAAACTAGGCAATCTCCTCCTTCATCAAGGGACCCAAGTCCTGAGGGTCCTGAGCGGGGACCTTACTCCACTTCTGTGCGCTCTCTGCCCCAGAAGGCAAAACCTGAACCAAAGCGTGAAGAAACGTCCTCAAGACAAACCCACACTGGGGACGTTTCTGCAAAACAACTGGCCCCTTACACTTTGAAAATCAGTGTCCAAATGACAACAAAAAGAGGAGAAGGAATTCTTTCCAGGTCGAAGAAACTAAAGAGACCATGGCAATTATATGTCACGTGGGATCACAGATGGTTGAGGCCTCAATGGGAAAATATTCATTGCTGGAAGGAGATTGTAATCATTGAGGCAACTGGCAAAATTTAAACATGGGCAATATGTCAGATAATAGTGCTGCTGCTGCTGCTGCTAAGTCGCTTCAGTCGTGTCCGACTCTGTGTGACTCCATAGACAGCAGCCCACCAGGCTCCTCTGTCCCTGGGATTCTCCAGGCCAGAATGCTGGAGTGGGTTGCCGTTTCCTCCAGTGCATGAAAGGGAAAAGTGAAAGTGAAGTTGCTCAGTCGTGTCCGACTCTTAGCGACCCCATGGACTGTAGCCTACCAGGCTCCTCCATCCATGGGATTTTCCAGGCAAGAGTACTGGAGTGGGGTGTCATTGCCTTCTCCGCAGATAATAGTAGCAATGCTAAATTTCCTAAATTTAGCTCTGATACTGTTATGTAAGAGAATGTCCATACATGCTGAAGGGCTTAGGAGTCAAGGGTCATGGTGTTTGCAATTCACTTTCAAATAAGTCAGCAGATACAATGATAATTGTAACATCTAAAGAGAGAGAGATTAAAACCAACAAGGTGAAACTGGGAAATTAAGTGAAAGTTATATGGATATATTTGTGTGTGTGTGTGGCTGCACTGTGGCATGTGGATCTTTAGTTCCCCCAACCAGGAATCGAACCCATGCCCCTGCAGTGGAAGCCCAGAGTCTTAACCACTAAACGGCCAGGGAAGTCTCAGTTATATGGATATTCACTGTGTCATTCTTGCAATTTCTGTATAGGTTTAAAGTGAATAAATCCACTTTAAAAAAAATCAGTCACATGCTTGGCTACACCTCTCACATCACAGCTAAAGCGCGATGCCAGGGAGCTAAGATGGGACTCAAGAAATGAGACACGTGTGCCAGCGACATGCAGAGTTTTGGGGGTGCAGTACTTTGGCTTTGGGACCTGGGCACATAGCAGTATTTCAACAGTGCTGTTGCTCAAAACATTTGAGACAATTTACCAGCCACATGGGAAACTTAGTTGCACTACATTATAATCATGCTTTGCTTTTGACCCCAAACAGCCCTATCCACGTAATTAACCAGCCTTGCTTCTGTAAAGATCAGAGACCCTTGGAACTGGCAAGGGCCTTAGAGAATATATGCCTTATCCACATTACAAATAAGGAAACCGAGGCTCAAACGGGGAGGGCTTCATTTCTTCAGGGTCATGGAGAATCCCACTGACTCCCAGGCCCAGTGTTCTTTTCAGGATTCTGTCCTAGGAGCCCTGGAGTATCTTCCAGGCCCTTTGGCTATTTGCAGCCCTCAAGAGAGGAAGATTTGTACTTCTCCAAGGAAACTCGTATTTCTTAAATGCACAAGTGATGTTGAGAACAGTTCCTCAAGAGAGAGGACTAAAACATTCTTAATAGTAAAATTTTCACAGAAGTAAGTGCATCATCTCCCAAGTAACTGTGTGTGCTTAGAACAAAAATGGTCATAGTATTTTATGATCATATCTTAGACATATCGCACATAATTGTGGCTATTCAAAGAAATCTCAATATATAGAAAGTCAAACTCACCAAACAGAAAAATGAGAACGAAGACATTGTCCTGGTTGTTCTCTATCTGGCCCTCCACCCTCAGATTCTTTCTCCCTGCATCTCTGCCTTGCCCTGTGCCTCCAAGAGGCTGATCGCTCTACCTGTAACACCTGGGCTCGCTTGCCCTCCAGCAGGAGGCACCAGCAGGGGGAAAACTCAGGGTGTTTCTTCCTGCTTCTCATGGCAGGCAGTTCTGGCAGATGCTGTGGTCCTGCATGGCTGGATTCCAGGAACACCATCTCTTACTGGGCCCCTTAAGGTCCAGGGGGTAACACCAGCCTCCTGCTGCCCCTGGGGGTCTCACATCCCTTGTTGGCTTCTTGGTCCTGGCCCACTACTGCATAAAGAGCCCCCATTAAAGTCTCTGTGGCTGAACTATCTTCAACTACATTTCTGGGAGGATCCCTGACACATACAGAAATGCGTTTGAGTGGCTGAAAAATATTTACTGCCTTTTGTGAGCATGGGACGCATTTCAAAATAAGTGAACTTTCCAAATGTCCCCTTAGCCACATCCACAGTCAGTCACACTGCCTAAAGCCAGGCGCACTGACAGGCTGCAGGCCCTGGGCTGTGACTCAGCCCTGGAGCTCCAACCAAGGAGCCTGAGGAGCACAGGCCCACCCCCTCCAGGTCTCCTGAGGCCACTCCTGGCCTCGAATGCCGGCACTGGGACCGCAGAGTGTTAAGACCTCCTGGATCTGGGCCCCGCAGGACTTTGGGGAATATCTTGGACCATCCCCATCAGGGACTGAGAGAGGGCAGGGGTAAACGGTCAGAAGGTGAGAAGAACAGCGCGAAGGGGAAACTCAGAGTGGTGGGGCAATACAAGCCAAGAAAAGTCCGCTGGGATGGGCCCTCCACATGCTTCTCCAGCCCCTGGCACCTCCTACATGCCCCCTCGTCTGTGGTCACATTCACTGCAGAGGGGACAGATCCCATCCTGGGGCCACTACTGCCTCCACCCTGGGCCTGATGTGGGAGAAGGGTGGCTGAGGAGTTTCTCACCTTTGATTGGTCCGTTGCCATGTTCGTCATCCATCTGACCCACCACCCCTGACTGTCCCAGCCAATGAGATCTCACCCTGGAAGTCCAGGCCCCATCACCATCACCCATATCATCCCTGGTAGAAGGCTCACTTTCAAGTGTGTATATTTCCAGTGTTCAGAGCAGACCAGTGTCCCACATCCATCACAGCATTAGGTCTGCGGAGGTCGGCAGAGGAGGATTCTGAGACCAGGTGGGGCTGGGACAGCATCTAACCATGTAATGCTCAAAAACTACTTACGGAATGAATGGACAATGAGGGGCACCCTAGCCTACATCACCCCTTCCCCAAGCAAAAAAAAAAAAAAAAAAAAATTGCTGTATTATTGGACAACCTGCTTAGTTCTACCTGGGAGAGCTTTCCAGCATCCCAGTGAGCATCTCCCTGGCTGTGTACACAAGGGCACCCCCGTCACCCTCTTAATCTCCCTCCAAACACCAGGGCCACATATCTCAGGTAGCATGCACACTCTGTCCCACCCCCACACCCGTGTCAGCTTGAGAATGGAGGAAGAATTGAGAACTGGGCTTTGAGCTGTGGTTGTAAGAAGCGCTCTTGTAGGATGCCCAGACCCAGTTAGGATAGCAGACAAGTACGCATAGGTGGGTGTGCCAGTGGGCACGTGCACACTCTAGCTTTTCAGTGTTGTCTGCAGAGGCTCACACCTGCCTCTCTAGGACTCCATGCCCACCCTCATGCTCCCAATAAACAAACACAGCTGTGACAAGAATGCTACATGCTTAAATGTGGTGTCCCTGCACAGCAGACAACCCAAATACCTGAACAGACTCCAGTCCTGTGGATGCTATCCCTGTTTTAACAGGTGAGGAAACTCTCGCCCAGTTCACAAAAGCAGCTTTAAAAAAGCCACAGAGGGGAGGAGGGGAGGGATAAATTAGGAGTTTGAGATGAACAGGTATACACTATTACATATAAAATAGATAACCATTAAGAACTTAAGTACAGGGACCTATACTCAACATTTTGTAATAACCTATAGGGGAAAAGAATCTGAAGAAGAATATATGTATACAACCGAATCACTTTGCTGTACACTTGAAAGTAACACGACATTGTTAATCAGCAATACTTAAATTCAAAAAATAAAAAATTTAAAAGCCACAGGAGATGAAATGCCTCCCTTATTACCTATCCTTTCCAAAACTTAGACACCCTTGAGCTCCAAACCACGCCCCCCCCCCCCAAGGACACAGACTCTGCTGGCGGAGGTGTGAATGGGTGAAGCTGGCCAAGGCCCGTGTGCAATCCAAGCAAGGGCAGGTGGAGTTCACTCTAGGCAGGAGACCCCACTGCTCTGCACAGAGACCCGCAGGCAAGCTGGCTCTAGAGAGGGTGGGAGGGGTGGGAGCTGGCATCTTCACTCGGGGGGTGACTGGAGAAAAACAGAGCTGCCTCTGCTGGCAAAAAGATGGCAACTCTGAGACATGGCCAGGGTGCTGAGCTTGGTTTGATCATTTGGTCTAAGAAGGCACTTCCCTCTGCCCAGCAATGACAGACTCAGGAACCAGTTTCTAGGAGGCTCCTCCACCCGCCATGTATTGTCCACAGAACTAGAAATCAAAAGGGGCCTTTTGGACTTCCCTGGTGGTCCAGTGGTTAAGACTCTGTGCTCCCAATGTAGGGGGCATGGATCTGATCCCTGGTCAGGGACTAAGAGCCCACAATGCTGTATGGAGTAACCAAAAAGAAAAGGAGGGGGGGACTTTTGTCAGAAGATATTTTCCATAAAGTTTAGCCCTCACATGGACTAGAAGGAATCATAAAGATATGTGACATGAGATCAACACCCTGCTTTCAAATGAGAGGACGCTGAGGCCCAGGATGGCAGGTAATGAGGCCAGTCAACAAACCTGCAGCCAAGTCAGGAATAGCGGGCAGGCCTGTGACCCATGGCCAGATCCTTTCCTGTCACTCTAACAGGCCTTTTTTTCCATTCATGTCTGAATCCTTTCTGTATGGTATATTCCTACCTAAGGATGCCAAACTGGTGGGCAAGTCCTGAGGTTTGGGCTGCCAACATGCCCAGCCTCTCTTTATTTCTCAGCAGTGGTGCAACCAGCCTCATTGTGAGAACCGAGAAGCAAAGAATCCCTCCCGCTACCCACTAATGCAACCAGCAACGCCCCTCAGTGGAGCCCAGTCTGACCTGTCAGGACTGGGCCTGCAGCCTCCCCAGGCCTCATCCTCCCAACACAGAATGCAAAGGCACAGGATATCCGGGTTAATAAACAGCTTTATTTGCCCTTGACAGCATCAATTTTCATACATTCTCAATTAATTTGCCATTAAAGTGCTAGAAATTTTCTTAATCACAATAACATTTGTTAAAGGAAATCAGAACTAATATCAGGAACGTGGCGATCACAAAGAAAACATTTCTCTTACAACACACAGAATGGAAGGCCCTCGAGTGGAGCGAGTGGGTGGCCTAATTTACAAAGAGATTCTAATTCCCTCTCCCCCGTGAGCACCGAACAGGCTGGGACCGACCGCCACCCCTGGGGAAACAAAAAGCAATAATACACAGTTCTAGAAACACCCAAATGCCCCGCTGGCTGGCTCCTCTCAGCCATCTTTGGGTGTTTGCTGTTTGAGTAGACCCAATTGTAGGAGAAATAAAGGTCTGGCCCCCCTCTACTGCCTTCTACCCCACCCCACCCTTACTAACAAAAGCCCCCAAAAGTCATTACAATGAAAAAAGTGGGTTTCCATGACCCCAACACTAACAATGTTCAGTAAAAATGAAGATAATAAACACAAAAGCTGGCTTAGTAAACAAGAGCTCTCAGCATTCAATGCAAAAAAGAAAACAAAACAAAAAAAAAACTGAAATCTGAAGGCAAATACTGCTGATTTTGCACGTGGGCTGGACGAAGAACTTGGAACCTATCTGTAAAGTTCCGGGAGGAGCCTAAAGGCAGCTGGCTTTTCAGCACTTGCCCCCGGCAGAGGCCAGATCTTTGCATTGTTGCTGAGGCTGTTGGCGTGTTTCTCTTTGGAGTTTATATACAAACACACCCAAGGCTGATGGAGTTCTATACAGATATATACACACACAGAGGCCGGCTACTCTTTCTTTGTGGAAACTGTCAGCTCCACCTCGGGAAGCTGGATGCCAACCTTAGTCCCACTGTCATTGCTGGAAGAAGATGACAGTCGGGCCTTCTTAGAGGACGAGGACACTCCACTCCCCTGTAACTTGCCTGCCTCATCATCGCTCCCGGTCACCTCATAATGACCTTTGCTCTTTGACCCCAATCCACCAAAGGTACCAAATTTCAGCTTGCCGTGTTTCCCTTTGACTTTCCCACCTTCCAGCACCACCTCCCCACCCTCTAACTCCAAAGTCCCTGTGGGGGTGGTAGGGGCAGAGTGCTCCCTTTCGTCACTGAAGGAATTTGAGCGGTGGCTTGGCTTCTTGCTCTTGAATAAGGAGAATTTGCCTTTGGGTGAAGATGTGTCGACCTCGGCCTCACCTTCCAGGGAACCCAGGCTGGCCTTGGAGCTCTTCAGGTCACCTTTGGACCCTGAAACAGACGCTTCTGGTGAGCCAGCGATGCCAGCTTTCCCTTTAGGTTTGGAGAAGTTGAACTTGGGCATCTTGATTTTGGACTTTTTAAGTTTTACGTCGGATTCTTCCCACTCGCCCTCTCCGGCACCAGACTGGACACTGGCCTCTGCTTTAGGGAAGTTAATATCCACCCCTACTTCTCTGCCCACCAGCTCCCGGCCAGAGAAGGTGAACTTGGGGATCTTCATCTTGGGGAATGTTACTCTTCCAGATCCGCTTTCCAAGTGACCTTGAGGCCCAGACATGCTCAGTCCAGGACCCTGAAGTCCAACCTGGCCTCCTTTGACACCTCCTTCTACCTTTGGTCCTGAGAAATGAAGTCCTCCAGCAAACGTAGGTGCACCCAGGTTGAGAGCAGAGGAGACCTGGGGTCCTTTCCACTCCCCACCGGAAGCTTTGACACTCACATGCCCTTCGCCCAGGCTGATATCTGGGGCGCTGACACCCCCTGAAACATCCACGCCTCCTTTGATTTTGGGGCCCTTCAAGCTGACACCAAAATCCGACTCAGGAGATGCCACATTCAATGAAGGCCCTTTCACGCCAATGTCGGGAGCAGCTCCATGGAAACCTATCCCTGAACCTTTCAGATCACCTTTGATTTCAGGACCAGAAATCTGCCCAGTTGGGAGTTTCACATTCACACCTGGCAGTGCCACATCACATCCAGATGACTTCATTCCAGGCATTTGGAGGTTTCCTTCTAAGCCTTGAACACTGATGCCCGGAAGACCAACTGTGGGGCCTTTCATCTCACCACTGGCCCCAAGGCTGCCTTTTATTTTTGGTCCTTCCAAGTTCAAGTCCACATCTGGTGCTGAGATTTGAGGGCCAGAGATCTGAGGCCCTTTCAAGTTCAGGCCTCCGAGGTTCACGTCCATGCCAGGCCCCTTGACGTTGATGTCCACGTCAGACCCTGGAGCGGAGATGCCAAACTGGGGCAGCTTCATCTTGGGAAGTTTAATACCACCCTCAGGTGCCTCCAAGCTTAGATCAGGAGCACCTACTGATACCGAGGGACACTTGATGTCACCAGAGACGGCCAGGTCGCCCTGCAGGCTTGGTCCTTTCAGGGTCACATCCGGCACACCAATGTCGAGTGCTGCTGTGGCATCGAGTCCAGGCACCTTCACACCATCACCTTCTACCTTCACCTTTCCACCGGCACCTCTGAGGTCAAGCCCGGGGGCATGCACCTTCATGCTGGAAACAGATACATCCAGATCTCCCTTCAAACTTGGTCCTTTCAAGTTCAGGTCAAGGTCAGGTCCAGAGATTTTTGGCGTAGAGAGGTTCACTGATGGCAAGTCTACTTTTGGCCCCTTGAGAGACACATCAGGCCCTTCAAGCTTGACATCTGGTGTGCTCAAGCCTCCTTCAAGAGAGGGCAGCTGGACCTCAGCTCCTCCACCGTCCACCTTCGCACCAGGGACGCCAATCTTTGGCATCGAAAACTTAGGGAACTTAATTTTTGATTCTGGACCTTGCAGATCTACATCTGGTCCTTCCAGCCCCACACTGGGGACATCACCCTTTATCTTTGGTCCTTTCAAGCTAACATTCACATCAGGGATGGATACTTGAGGAGCAGAAATGCCAAATGATGGTGCTTTGACTTTAGCATCTGGGCCTTCAATGTTGATGTCAGGTGCATCCAGGTTTGCCTGCACCCTGGGGCCTTTCAAGTCGCCCTCTATCTTTGGCCCTGAGACATCGACAAATGGCGTCTTGATCTTGGGAGCCTTCAGCTTGATGTCAGGACCTTCCACATTAATCCCTGGTGAACAAATATCCAGATCAGGCGCCTGGATTTCACCCCCCACTTTGGGGCTAGGGAGAGATGCCTCAGCTTTAAATTTAGAAGATTTAATGTCAAATTCTACATCTGGGAAGTACATTTTCCCAAACATAGGTTTCTTGGACTTGGGAGATTTCATGTCAACTTTCAGTGAGGCGTCCGGCCCCACAACATTGACGTCTATGTCAGGAGACTTGAGACTGGCATCAATTTCACCCCCAGGAGCATTCAGATCAAATCCTTGCTTCTTGGCCTTCATTTTAGGCCCACTCATGTGAATTTTTGGCATTTTAAACTTACTTTTCTTGCCCTTGCCACCAACACTAATTTCAGGAGCCTCAACGTTCAGCTCTGCCTCAGGAACTGTCACGTCAAGTGTAGGTGACTTGAAGTCAGCTTTGGGGCTTTTTGCCCCAAATCCAAACTTGGGTTTCTTAAATTTGGGAATTTTTACATCTGGCCCTTCAATGTTAACATCTGGGCTCTCCACGTGTACATCTAAGCTTGGAGCTTCTAAATCAACTTTGGGTCCCTTGAGATCCAGTTCACCACCTTCTAATTTGGGACCAGAAATTCCAATTTTGGGTGTCTTGAGATGCAAATCAATGTCAGGAGCAGTTACTTTAGGAGCAGATATATCCAGTGATGGCATCTTCAAACGTGGGCCACTGAGTTTGGCATCAGGGCCTTCAACATCCAGACCTGGACCTTTAAGGTCTACTTCTGGGCCTTTGAAAGTCCCTTCAATCTTAGGAACAGACACATCAAAATCACCCTTGCCTAAGGATCCTTTCAAATCCAGGTCAACATCAGGCATGGAGATCTTGGGAGCTTTGATATTTATCTCTGGCATCTTGAACTTGGGGCCCTTCAGTTTTGCATCTGGACCTTCAATGTTCACATCTGGAACATCAATGTCCACCTTGGGTCCGGAGACATCTATGTCAGCTTTGGGTAGGTTCACATCCACTTCTGGGCCCTCTCCTTTGAAGCCAGGCATGCTGAACTTGGGCATTTTCACCTTGGGCATCTTCAGGTGCCAGTCTGGGCCATGAACATCCACATCTGGGACATCAATGTCCACTTTGGGGCCCTTGATGTCAACTTCAGGGCTCTTGAGATCACCTTCCACCTTAGGCAGAGAAATGTCCACATCTCCCTTTACTTTGGGTCCTTTCAGATTTAAGTCAAGGTCAGGCATGGAGATCTTAGGAGCTTTGATGTTCATCTCTGGCATCTTGAACCTGGAACCCTTCAGTTTTGCATCTGGACCTTCAATGTTCACATCTGGAACATCAATGTCCACCTTGGGTCCGGAGACATCTATGTCAGCTTTGGGCAGGTTCACATCCACTTCTGGGCCCTCTCCTTTGAAGCCAGGCATGCTGAACTTGGGCATTTTCACCTTGGGCATCTTCAGGTGCCAGTCTGGGCCATGAACGTCCACATCAGGGACATCAATGTCCACTTTCGGGCCTTTGATGTCAACTTCAGGGCCCTTGAGGTCACCTTCAACTTTGGGCAGAGAAATGTCCACATCACCCTTTACCTTGGGGCCCTTCAGATTCAGGTCAACTTCAGGCATGGAGATCTTGGGTGCCTTGAGGTGCAGGTCAGGCATTTTAAACTTGGGACCCTTCAGTTTTCCTTCTGGACCATGAATGTCAATGTCGGGAGTGTCTATGTCCAGCACAGGGCCTTTAACATCTACTTTTGGGCCTTTCAGATCCCCTTCCAATTTAGGGATGGAAGTATCCAAATCTCCTTTTATCTTAGGTCCTTTCAAGTTCAAATCAATGTCACTCATAGAGATTTGTGGGGTTTTGAAGTGGACATCAGGCATCTTAAATTTGGGTCCTTTGAGCTTCCCTTCAGAACCTTCAATGTCCACCTCTGGCCCTTTCAGATCACCTTCTACCTTAGGCAGTGAAAGATTCACATCACCCTTTACCTTTGGCCCTTTCAGATTTAAGTCAAGGTCAGGCATGGAGATCTTCGGGGCTTTAATGTTCATCTCTGGCATCTTAAATTTAGGCCCCTTCAGTTTTCCTTCTGGGCCTTCTATACTAATATCAGGAGCATCAATATCCAGTTTGGGGCCTTTGATGTCCACCTCAGGGGCCTTGAGATCACCCTCAACTTTGGGCAGAGAGATATCAACATCACCTTTCATTTTGGGGCCCTTCAGGTTGAAGTCAAGGTCAGGCATGGAGAATCTTGGGAGCTTTGATGTTCATCTCTGGCATCTTGAACCTGGGACCCTTCAGTTTTGCATCTGGACCTTCAATATTCACATCTGGAACATCAATGTCCACCTTGGGTCCAGAGACACCTATGTCGGCTTTGGGCAGGTTCACATCCACCTCAGGGCCCTCTCCTTTGAAGCCAGGCATGCTGAACTTGGGCATTTTCACCTTGGGCATCTTCAGGTGCCAGTCTGGGCCATGAACATCCACATCTGGGACATCAATGTCCACTTTGGGGCCCCTGATGTCAACTTCAGGGCCCTTGAGGTCACCTTCCACCTTAGGCAGAGAAACATCCACATCTCCCTTTACTTTGGGTCCTTTCAGATTTAAGTCAAGGTCAGGCATGGAGATCTTAGGAGCTTTGATGTTCATCTCTGGCATCTTGAACTTGGGGCCCTTCAGTTTTGCATCTGGACCTTCAATATTCACATCTGGAACATCAATGTCCACCTTGGGTCCAGAGACATCTATATCAGCTTTGGGCAGATTCACATCTACTTCTGGGCCCTCTCCTTTGAAGCCAGGCATGCTGAACTTGGGCATTTTCACCTTGGGCATCTTCAGGTGCCAGTCTGGGCCATGCACGTCCACGTCAGGGACATCAATGTCCACTTTCGGGCCTTTGATGTCAACTTCAGGGCCCTTGAGGTCACCTTCAACTTTGGGCAGAGAAATGTCCACATCACCCTTTACCTTGGGGCCCTTCAGATTCAGGTCAACTTCAGGCATGGAGATTTTGTGTGCCTTGAGGTGCAGGTCAGGCATTTTAAACTTGGGACCCTTCAGTTTTCCTTCTGGACCATGAATGTCAATGTCGGGAGTGTCTATGTCCACCTTGGGACCTGAGATGTCAATGTCAGCTTTAGGTAGGTTCACATCCACTTCTGGGCCCTCTCCTTTAAAGCCAGGCATGCTGAACTTGGGCATTTTCATCTTGGGCATCTTCAGGTGCCAGTCTGGGCCGTGAACGTCCACATCTGGAGCGTCAATGTCCACTTTGGGGCCTTTGATGTCAACTTCAGGGGCCTTTAAGTCACCTTCCACCTTAGGCAGCGAAACATCCACATCTCCTTTCACCTTAGGGCCTTTCAGGTGTAAATCGAAGTCAGGCATGGAGATCTTGGGGGCTTTGATGTTCATCTCTGGCATCTTGAACTTAGGACCCTTGAGCTTCCCTTCAGGACCTTCAAGGCTCACATCAGGGCCTTCAATGTCCACTTTGGGTGCTGACACATCAATGTCAGCCTTGGGCAGGTTCACATCCACTTCCGGGCCTTCTCCTTTGAAGCCAGGCATGCTGATCTTGGGCATTTTTATCTTGGGCATCTTCAGGTGCCAGTCTGGGCCTTGAATGTCCACATCTGGAGCATCAATGTCCATTTTGGGGCCTTTGATGTCAATTTCAGGGCCCTTGAGGTCACCTTCCACCTTAGGCAGAGAAATATCCACATCCCCCTTTACTTTGGGTCCTTTCATGTTTAAGTCAATATCAGGCATGGAGATCTTGGGAGCCTTTAGGTGCATCTCCGGCATCTTGAATTTGGGCCCCTTCAATTTCCCCTCTGAACCTTCAATGTTAATATCAGGAGTTTCAATATCTACTTTTGGGCCCTTGATGTCCACCTCGGGACCCTTGAGGTCACCTTCTACTTTTGGCAAAGATACATCCACATCACCCTTCAGTTTGGGGCCCTTCAAATTAAAGTCAAGGTCAGGCATGGAGATCTTGGGAGCTTTGATGTTCATCTCTGGCATCTTGAATTTGGGACCCTTCAGTTTTGCATCTGGACCTTCAATGTTCACATCTGGAACATCAATGTCCACCTTGGGTCCGGAGACATCTATGTCAGCTTTGGGCAGGTTCACATCCACTTCTGGGCCCTCTCCTTTGAAGCCAGGCATGCTGAACTTGGGCATTTTCACCTTGGGCATCTTCAGGTGCCAATCTGGGCCGTGAACGTCCACATCAGGGACATCAATGTCCACTTTTGGGCCTTTGATGTCAACTTCAGGGCCCTTGAGGTCACCTTCAACTTTGGGCAGAGAAACAGCCACATCACCTTTCACCGTGGGGCCCTTCAAGTTTAAATCAACGTCAGGCATGGAGATCTTGGGAGCTTTGATATTTATGTCTGGCATCTTGAGTTTGGGGCCTTTTAAGCCTCCGTCTAGACCTTCCACATTGACTTCTGGGCCCTCAATGTCCATTCTGGGACCCTCTATGTTGATATCTCCTTTTGGCAGATCCACAGCCATATCTGGTCCTTCTGCCTTTAACCCAGGCACACTGAACTTGGGCATTTTCATCTTGGGCATTTTCAAATTCCAGTCTGGACCATGAACATCCACATCAGGTGCATCCAGATGAATTTCTGGTGCTTTAATATCCACTTTGGGTCCTTTAAGATCACCTTCTAAATTAGGACCTGCAACATCTAAGTCTCCTTTGACTTTAGGACCTTTCAGATTTAACTCCACATCAGGCATAGACACTTTAGGAGATGAAATACTTAGGAAAGGCATTTTGAACTTGGGTCCTTTCACTTTTCCTTGGACCTCAACATCAGGAGCATTAATGTCAACTTTCGGACCTGTTACATCAAGATCTGGCTTTTTGACCTTGACATCTACCTCAGGTGTCTGAACTTTGGAGCCTGAAAAATTAAATTTGGGAAGCTTAAAACGTGATTTCTTTGACTTGCCTTCAATATTGAGCTTAGGACCAGAAATGTCCAATTCTGGGCCCTTTACATCCAACTTGGGAGCTTTAATGTCACCTTCCAATTTGGGCCCAGAAACATCAACATCCCCCTTAAGTTTTGAGCCCTTCAAATTCAGGTCAATTTCTGGCATGGAGATCTTGGGCATGTTTACATGCATGTCAGGCATCTTCAGCTTTGGACCTTTTAATTTGCCTTCCGGACCATGAATGTCAATATCAGGTGCATCTACATCTATCTTCGGCCCTTTGATGTCAAGAGAAGGCCCTTTCAAATCACCTTCTACATTTGGAAGTGAAACATCCACATCTCCTTTCACTTTAGGGCCTTTAAGATTAAGGTCCAGACCTGGCATGGAGATCTTAGGAGCTTTGATATTCATCTCTGGCATCTTGAACTTGGGACCCTTCAGTTTCGCATCTGGACCTTCAATGTTCACATCTGGAACATCAATGTCCACCTTGGGCCCGGAGATGTCTATGTCAGCCTTGGGCAGGTTCACATCCACGTCTGGGCCTTCTCCTTTGAAGCCAGGCATGCTCACCTTGGGCATTTTTATCTTGGGCATCTTCAGGTGCCAGTCAGGGCCATGAACATCCACATCTGGGACATCAATGTCCACCTTGGGGCCTTTAATATCCACTTCAGGAACTTTCATCTCACCTTCCACTTTTGGTAAAGACACATCCACATCTCCCTTCACTTTGGGGCCCTTCAGGTTAAGATCAATGTCAGGCATGGAGATCTTGGGGGCTTTGATGTTCATCTCCGGCATCTTGAACTTAGGACCCTTGAGCTTCCCTTCAGGACCTTCAAGGCTCACATCAGGGCCTTCAATATCCACCTTGGGTCCTGAGATGTCAATGTCAGCTTTAGGCAGATTCACATCCACATCTGGGCCCTCTCCTTTGAAGCCAGGCATGCTGAACTTGGGCATTTTCATCTTGGGCATCTTCAGGTGCCAGTCTGGGGTTTGAACGTCCACATCTGGGACAGAAACGTCCACTTTGGGGCCTTTGATGTCAACTTCAGGGGCCTTTAGGTCACCTTCCACCTTAGGCAGAGAAACATCCACATCTCCTTTCACCTTGGGACCTTTCAGGTGTAAATCAAAGTCAGGCATGGAGATCTTGGGGGCTTTGATGTTCATCTCTGGCATCTTGAACTTAGGACCTTTCAACTTTCCTTCTGGTCCTTCAAGGTTAACATCAGGGCCTTCAATGTCCACTTTGGGTGCTGACACATCAATGTCAGCCTTGGGCAGGTTCACATCCACTTCCGGGCCCTCTCCTTTGAAGCCAGGCATGCTGAACTTGGGCAGTTTCATCTTGGGCATCTTCAGGTGCCAGTCTGGGCCTTGAACATCCACATCAGGTACATCAATGTCTACTTTGGGGCCTTTGAGGTCAATTTCAGGTCCTTTAAAATCTCCCTCAACCTTGGGGCATGTGACATCCACATCTCCTTTTATCTTTGGGCCTGTCAGATTAAGATCAATATCTGGCATGGATATCTTTGGAGTTTTAAAATGCATTTCAGGCATTTTAAACTTTGGGCTTTTCCACTTTCCTTCTGGTCCTTCAAGATGAACATTAGGGCCTTCAATGTCCACTTTGGGTCCCGAGACATCAATGTCAGCACTGGGCAAGTTCACATCCACGTCTGGGCCCTCTCCTTTGAAGCCAGGCATGCTGAACTTGGGCATTTTCATCTTGGGCATCTTCAGGTGCCAGTCTGGGCCTTGAACGTCCACATCTGGGACATCAATGTCCACTTTTGGGCCTTTGATGTCAACATCAGGAACCTTTAGGTCACCTTCTACCTTAGGCAGAGAAACATCCACATCTCCTTTCACCTTAGGACCTTTCAGGTGTAAATCAAAGTCAGGCATGGAGATCTTGGGGGCTTTGATGTTCATCTCCGGCATCTTGAACTTAGGACCCTTGAGCTTCCCTTCAGGACCTTCAAGGCTCACATCAGGGCCTTCAATATCCACCTTGGGTCCTGAAATATCAATGTCAGCTTTAGGCAGGTTCACATCCACTTCTGGGCCCTCTCCTTTGAAGCCAGGCATGCTGAACTTGGGCATTTTCATCTTGGGCATCTTCAGGTGCCAGTCTGGGGCTTGAACGTCCACATCTGGGACAGCAACATCCACTTTGGGGCCTTTGACGTCAACTTCAGGGGCCTTTAGGTCACCTTCCACCTTAGGCAGAGAAACATCCACATCTCCTTTCACCTTGGGACCTTTCAGGTGTAAATCAAAGTCAGGCATGGAGATCTTGGGGGCTTTGATGTTCATCTCTGGCATCTTGAACTTAGGACCTTTCAACTTTCCTTCTGGTCCTTCAAGGTTAACATCTGGGCCTTCAATGTCCATCTTGGGTCCAGTGATGTCAATGTCAGTCTTGGGCAAGTTCACATCTACCTCAGGGCCCTCTCCTTTGAAGCCAGGCATGCTGAACTTGGGCATTTTCATCTTGGGCATCTTCAGGTGCCAGTCAGGGCCTTGAACGTCCACATCTGGGACACTGATGTCCACTTTGGGGCCTTTGATATCCACATCTGGCACTTTCATTTCACCTTCTATCTTGGGCACAGACACATCCACATCCCCTTTGACTTTAGGGCCTTTCAAGTTTAAGTCCACATCAGGCATAGAGATCTTGGGGGCCTTGAAGTGCATCTCGGGCATCTTGAACTTAGGACCCTTGAGCTTTCCTTCTGGCCCCTCAAGACTCACATCTGGGGCTTCAATGTCCCCCTTGGGTCCAGAGACATCAATGTCAGCCTTAGGCAGGTTCACGTCCACATCTGGACCCTGGCCTTTGAAACCTGGCATGCTGAATTTAGGCATTTTCATTTTGGGCATCTTCAGGTGCCAGTCTGGGCCCTCAACATCCACATCTGGAACATCAACATCTACTTTGGGGCCTTTGATGTTCACATCTGGCATTTTCATTTCACCTTCTATCTTGGGCACAGACACATCCACATCCCCTTTGACTTTAGGGCCTTTCAAGTTTAAGTCCACATCAGGCATAGAGATCTTGGGGGCCTTGAAGTGCATCTCAGGCATCTTGAACTTAGGACCCTTGAGCTTTCCTTCTGGCCCCTCAAGACTCACATCTGGGGCTTCAATGTCCACCTTGGGTCCAGAGACATCAATGTCTGCCTTAGGCAGGTTCACGTCCACATCTGGGCCCTGGGCTTTGAAACCTGGCATGCTGAATTTAGGCATTTTCATCTTTGGCATTTTCAGGTGCCAGTCTGGGCCCTCGACATCCACATCTGGGACATCAACGTCTACTTTGGGGCCTTTGATGTCCACATCTGGCATTTTCATTTCACCTTCTATCTTGGGCACAGACACATCCACATCCCCTTTGACTTTAGGGCCTTTCAAGTTTAAGTCCACATCAGGCATGGAGATCTTGGGGGCCTTGAAGTGCATCTCGGGCATCTTGAACTTAGGACCCTTGAGTTTTCCCTCTGGCCCCTCAAGACTCACATCTGGAGCTTCAATGTCCACCTTGGGTCCTGAAATGTCAATATCAGCTTTAGGCAGATTCACATCCACCTCAGGGCCCTCTCCTTTGAAGCCAGGCATGCTGAACTTGGGCATTTTCACCTTGGGCATTTTCAGGTGCCAGTCAGGGCCTTGGATGTCCACATCTGGCACATCAACGTCCACTTTGGGGCCTTTGATGTCCACATCTGGCACTTTCATTTCACCTTCTATCTTGGGCATAGACACATCCATATCCCCTTTAACTTTAGGGCCTTTCAAGTTTAAGTCCACATCAGGCATAGAGATATTGGGGGCCTTGAAGTGCATCTCGGGCATCTTGAACTTAGGACCCTTGAGCTTTCCTTCAGGCCCCTCAAGACTCACATCTGGGGCTTCAATGTCCACCTTTGGCCCAGAGACATCAATGTCAGCCTTGGGCAGGTTCACGTCCACATCTGGACCCTGGCCTTTGAAACCTGGCATGCTGAATTTAGGCATTTTCATCTTGGGCATCTTCAGGTGCCAGTCTGGGCCCTGGACATCCACATCCGGAACATCGATGTCCACTTTGGGGCCTTTGATGTCCACATCTGGCACTTTCATTTCACCTTCTATCTTGGGCACAGACACATCCACATCCCCTTTGACTTTGGGGCCTTTCAAGTTTAAGTCCACGTTGGGCATGGAGATCTTCGGGGCTTTGAAATGCATCTCAGGCATCTTAAACTTAGGGCCTTTCAACTTTGCATCAGGACACTCCAGATCAACATCAGGCACCTCCACATCCACACTGGGGCCTTTCAAATCTCCCTCCAATTTTGGCACAGACACATCCACATCCCCTTTGACTTTGGGGCCTTTCAAGTGTAAGTCCACATCAGGCATGGAGATCTTGGGGGCCTTGAAGTGCATCTCAGGCATCTTAAATTTAGGGCCTTTCAGCTTTGCATCAGGACACTCAAGATCAACATCAGGCACCTCCACATCCACACTGGGACCTTTGATGTCAACTTGCGGACCTTTGAGATCACCTTCTAGTTCTGGCACAGAAACATCCATCTCTCCTTTCAGTTTGGGTCCCTTCAAATTCAAGTCCACATCTGGCATGGAGATCTTGGGAGCTTTGATATTCAACTTAGGCATCTTAAATTTAGAGCCTTTCAATTTTCCTTCTGGCCCCTCAAGACTCACATCTGGGGCTTCAATGTCCACCTTGGGTCCAGAGATGTCAATATCAGCTTTAGGCAGGTTCACATCCACCTCAGGGCCCTCTCCTTTGAAGCCAGGTATGCTGAACTTGGGCATTTTCACCTTGGGCATCTTCAGGTGCCACTCAGGGCCTTGGACATCCACATCTGGGACATCAACGTCCACTTTGGGGCCTTTGATGTCCACATCTGGCACTTTCATTTCACCTTCTATCTTGGGTACAGACACATCCACATCCCCTTTGACTTTGGGGCCTTTCAAGTTTAAGTCCACATCAGGCATGGAGATCTTGGGAGCCTTGAAGTGCATCTCAGGCATCTTAAACTTGGGCCCCTTAAGCTTTCCTTCTGGACATTCAATATCTATATCACCAACATCCACATCCATTTTCGGGGCTTTCACATCAATTCCAGGACCTTTCAAGTCCCCTTCCACTTTAGGAAGAGAAACATCTACATCAGTTTTAAGTTTAGGGGATTTCAGATTAAGTCCAACATCAGGCATAGAGATTTTGTGCGTCTGTATATGCATGCTTGGCATCTTGAATTTGGGACCCTTTAGTTTCCCCTCTGGACCTTCAATATTTACATCTGGGGCATCAATGTCCACCTTGGGTCCTGAGATGTCAATGTCAGCCTTGGGCAAGTTCACATCCACTTCTGGGCCCTCTCCTTTGAAGCCAGGCATGCTGAACTTGGGCATTTTCACCTTGGGCATCTTCAGGTGCCAGTCTGGACCATGAACTCCTGCATCTGGTGCATTAATGTTCACTTTTGGACCTTTGATGTCAACATCAGGGGCTTTAATCTCTCCTTCTACTTTTGGAACTGTAACGTCATAATCTCCTTTCATTTTAGGGCCTTTCAAATGCAAACTAACATCTGGCATGGATATCTTCTGAGGCTTTATATTCATTTCTGGCAATTTAAATTTAGGACCTTTTACTTTTGCATCGGGACCTTCAATGTTCACATCTGGAACTTCAACATCCACTTTTGGTCCTGAGATGTCTATATCACCCTTGGGCAGATTCACATCCACTGTTGGGCCCTCTCCTTTGAAGCTAGGCATGCTGAACTTGGGCATTTTTATCTTGGGCATCTTCAGGTGCCAGTCTGGGCCTTGAACATCCACATCTGGGATATCAACATCCACTTTGGGGCCTTTGATGTCCACGTCTGGCCCTTTCAGATCCCCTTCTACTTTGGGCAGAGAAACATCCACATCCCCTTTCACCTTGGGACCCTTGAGGTTTAAATCAATGTCAGGCATGGAGATCTTTGGAGTTTTGAAGTGCATCTCAGGCATCTTAAACTTGGGACCCTTGAGCTTTCCTTCTGGCCCCTCAAGACTCACATCTGGGGCTTCAACGTCTACCTTGGGTCCAGAGACATCAATGTCAGCCTTGGGCAAGTTCACATCCACCTCAGGGCCCTCTCCTTTGAAGCCAGGCACGCTAAATTTAGGCATTTTCATCTTGGGCATCTTCAGGTGCCAGTCAGGGCCTTGAATGTCCACATCTGGCACATCAACGTCCACTTTGGGGCCTCTGATGTCCACATCTGGCACTTTCATTTCACCTTCTATCTTGGGCACAGACACATCCACATCCCCCTTGACTTTAGGGCCTTTCAAGTTTAAGTCCACATCAGGCATGGAGATCTTGGGGGCCTTGAAGTGCATCTCGGGCATCTTGAACTTAGGACCCTTGAGCTTTCCTTCTGGCCCCTCAAGACTCACATCTGGGGCTTCAATGTCCACCTTGGGTCCAGAGATGTCAACATCAGCTTTAGGCAGATTCACATCCACCTCAGGGCCCTCTCCTTTGAAGCCAGGCATGCTGAACTTGGGCATTTTCACTTTGGGCATCTTCAGGTGCCAGTCTGGGCCCTCGACATCCACATCTGGGACACCAACATCTACTTTGGGGCCTTTGATGTCCACATCTGGCACTTTCATTTCACCTTCTATCTTGGGTACAGACACATCCACATCCCCTTTGACTTTAGGGCCTTTCAAGTTTAAGTCCACATCAGGCATGGAGATCTTGGGGGCCTTGAAGTGCATCTCGGGCATCTTGAACTTAGGACCCTTGAGCTTTCCTTCTGGCCCCTCAAGACTCACATCTGGGGCTTCAATGTCCACCTTGGGTCCAGAGATGTCAATATCAGCTTTAGGCAGATTCACATCCACCTCAGGGCCCTCTCCTTTGAAGCCAGGCATGCTGAACTTGGGCATTTTCATCTTTGGCATTTTCAGTTGCCAGTCAGGGCCTTGGACATCCACATCTGGGACATCAATGTCCACTTTGGGGCCTTTGATGTTCACATCTGGCACTTTCATTTCACCTTCTATCTTGGGCACCGACACATCCATATCCCCTTTAACTTTAGGGCTTTTCAAGTTAAAGTCCACATCAGGCATGGAGATCTTGGGGGCCTTGAAGTGCATCTCGGGCATCTTAAACTTAGGACCCTTGAGCTTTCCTTCAGGCCCCTCAAGACTCACATCTGGGGCTTCAATGTCCACCTTTGGCCCAGAGACATCAATGTCAGCCTTAGGCAGGTTCACATCCACATCTGCGCCCTGGCCTTTGATGCTGGGCATGCTGAATTTAGGCATTTTCATCTTGGGCATCTTCAGACTCCAGTCTGCACCCTGAACTTCCACATCTGGTGCTTTAACATCTAATTTGGGGCCTTTGATGTCCACCTCTGGAGCTTTCATCTCACCTTCTATTTTTGGTGCAGACACATCTAGACTGCCTTTCATTTTGGGTCCTTTAAGATCCATGTCAACATCGGGCAGGGTCATCTTAGGAGCTCTGAAGTGCATCTCAGGCATCTTAAACTTGGGACCTTTCAACTTTCCTTCTGGCCCTTCAAGGCTCAGATCTGGAGCACTAATATCTACCTTTGGTGCAGAAATGTCGAGATCTGCCTTGGGCAGATTCACATCCAATTCTGGGCCCTCTCCTTTAAGGCTGGGCATGGTGAATTTGGGCATCTTCATCTTTGGCATCTTCAGGTTCCAGTCAGGACCGTGAACTTCAACATCTGGTGCACTGAGGTCTACTTTGGGCCCCTTCAGGTCCCCTTCCAGCTTTGGCACTGTAACATCATATTCTCCCTTTACCTTGGGACCTTTCATATGCAAATCTATGTCAGGCATGGAGATCTTGGGGGCCTTGATATTCATCTCTGGCATCTTAAACTTGGGACCCTTCAGCTTTCCTTCAGGTCCTTCAATTTTCACATCTGGACCTTCAACATCCACCTTGGGTCCAGCAATGTCAATGTCAGTCTTGGGCAGGTTCACATCCACTTCTGGGCCCTCTCCTTTGAAGCCAGGCATGCTGAACTTTGGCGTTTTCATCTTGGGCATCTTCAGGTGCCAGTCTGGGCCATGAACATCCACATCTGGAGCATCAATGTCCACTTTGGCACTCTTAAGTTCAACATCAGGAACTTTAATCTCACCTTCAACCTTTGGCACTGTGACATCATATTCTCCTTTTACACTAGGGCCTTTCAAGTGTAGGTCCACATCTGGTATGGAAATCTTTGGTGCTTTGATATTCATCTCAGGCATCTTAAACTTGGGTCCTTTCAATTTCCCCTCTGGTCCCTCAATACTCACATCTGGAGCACTGACATCTACCTTGGGCCCAGAAATGTCCACATCAGGCTTAGGCAGGTTTACACTGACTTCAGGGCCCTCTGCTTTGAACCCTGGGACAGTGAACTTGGGCATTTTCATCTTGGGCATCTTCAGGTGCCAGTCTGGGCCCTGGATATCCACATCTGGGACATCAATGTCCACTTTGGGGCTTTTCAGCTCTCCTTCAAGTTTTGGTGCTGTTACATCATACTCTCCTTTTACTTTTGGGCCTTTCACGTGCAAATCCACATCAGGCATAGAGAGCTTTGGTGTCTTGACACTCACTTCAGGCAGCTGAACATCAGGGCCTTTAAGGTTGCTTGCCAGGCCCCCGATATTGACATTTGGGGCATCCACATTGACCTTGGGCCCTGAAATACTGACATCACCTTTGGGGAGACTCACATCTACATCTGGCCCTTCTCCTTTGACTCCTGGAGTGCTGAACTTGGGCATTTTCATCTTGGGCATTTTCAGATTCCAGTCCGGACCATGAACTTCCACATCTGGGGCACTGACATCCACTTTGGGGCCTTTGATATCAATTTCAGGGACACTGACTTTCCCCTCTACTTTTGGAAGCGTAACATCAACACCCCCTTTCACTTTTGGTACAGCCACATTCAAGTCTACGTCTGCCATAGAGATCCTGCAGGTTCCTGCTTTCCCAGAAGGACCACTAAGTTTGGGGCCAGTCATGGTTCCTTCTAGGCTGGGTGTCTCTATGTCCACTTTGGCACCTTTAACTGCCACTTGAGGGCCTTTAACATCACCTTGCACCCCAGGAGCAGAAACCTTAATGTCTCCTTTCAGTTTAGAGGACCCAAGGCTCAGATCCACATCCTGCAAGGATATTTTAGGCTTCTGAATAATCACTTCAGGAGCCTTGATTTTAGGACACTTCAACTTCCCTTCCAGACCCCCAGAAGCAACCTCAGGCAGGTCGACATTCCCAGAGACTCCAGGAAGCGTCACTTCACCTGTGGGCAGCGTCACATCAATGCCAGGCCTATCTCCCTTAGAACCTGACACAGAGAACTGGGGGGCCTTCACCTTGGGCACACTCACTTTGCCCCCTGGCCCATGAATGTCAGTGTCAGGAGCTTGAACTTCCACCCTGGAGCCAGAGATGCTGCCCTCAATTTGGGGCACAGAGATGTCCACCCCTAAACTCCCCTGTGGCTTGGCACCTTTCAGGCCTAGGCCACCCTCAAGGGATGGCCCAGTGATCTGGGGGCCCTTCAACTTCCCCTCAAGCCCCTCAATATTGGCAGAGGGAGCACTGACTTCGAGCTGAGGGGTCTGGATGCTTCCACCAACGGTCAAGCCTGGTTTGCCACCTTTGTGCCCCACAGAGAGTTCCGGGGGGGAAATGCTCAACCCTGCCTCGGGGGCCTGGCCCTGAGGCCCTATTGAGACACCAAATTTTGGCACCTTCATGGTGGGAAATTTAATTTTCCCGTCAAGAGATGGGCCCTGCCCCTCTACTGCCCCGCCCCCAAGAGAGGACGAAACGTCCACCCCCGGGACTTGGATCCCTCCTTTGCTACCCAAGTCCAAGCCCTTTGCATTGACACTGACACCCGGGCTTCCCACCTTTACCCCAGGCACGGTGACCTGGACCTTCGCGTGGCCAGCCCCTGGCAACTCTGGGCCCACAGCAGAAATGGACCCTGCTTGGATGTCCACGGTGGAGCCTGTGGTGGGAGACCCGGACCCCGAGCCCGAGGGCAGTCTGATCACTGTCTTCCCAGGCTGGGTCTCCACATCCACAGTGGAGATTTCGGTCAATTCGTGCCGTGGGATCTTGATCTTGAACTCTGGGCTGCTGATGTCGATGTCCTTGGCGCCTTCGCGGCTTGTCACATCCACAGTGTAGGCCGTGACTCTCCTGGTCACTGTGATGGTACGGCTCTGGGTCTCCCCAGCGTCCCCTTCCACTCCATCCTCTGACTTCAGCCGAGGCTTGATCTTCGTGGTATAGATGCGCTGGTACTCCTCGTCATCCCCGCTCTGCAGAAACACATGCCCCGTACAGGTTGCAGCAGAGTCTGCATGAGTGACAGATGCCCGGCCACAGCCCAGCCGACAACACGGTCACCTGCTCCCCAAAGAAGCCAGGACCGTTAGGGAGGGCCACGGAGCCTTCTAGGACCAAGCATGAGGGGCTAAACAGAGGGGCTGACAGCCACATCACAGGAAGAAAACAAATTATTTGGGGAAACTCTGGCAAGCAAAAGCCATGGGGAAGACTGGGGACAGTAGACTCCTGGACACTGGGACCTGGGAGAAGGATTCACAACCAATTCTAGATTCCAGTCAGCCCATCAAGTTTCTCAGATGCCTCCTGGTGACCAGCTCTGTGCTGACTGACTTCAGTTCTCAGCTCTCAACTGCCTGGCCTTGTTCGTTTAATCCGGAGGGGAATCCTCTCAGGGACCCTTCGGACAGCATCGGTGGAGCCTGGTTGTGCTGGGCTTAACACTTCCACTTTGAGGGACTCATTATTTGTTAAATAAACAAGCCATTGGAAGGAGCAGAGAAACGTCCCTCAGGCACTTCGCTGCCCAGCCTCTGACTCACAGACAAGTCCAGGCCTCTGGAAGCAGAAAAATGATGTCTGGGAGGCAGAGCTGGGTACCGAGGAAATGTTTTCAAAGATCCTCGCAAAGCAGCCGACCTGTCTCCCAGCACCTCAGACCAGACTGATCAGTGGGTCCCCACACACAGGGGCCTCTGAGGAGACCAATGGAAGACTTTTAGCAGCAGTAGCAGCCACACGTGAATAGGAGTAACAGGCTGGCTTGACAGAGAGCAGAGGGTGAGAGTGGGAGAGAAAAGCAGGGAAGGACAAGCGAGGTCCCTCAAGCAGACAGAGGCCCAGGAAAGGGAGCCGAGTGGCCAGAGGAGCTCAGGGAGCAGCCGGCCAGCCAGGAACTCACCAGAACCACTTCAGAGCTGTGGGAACTGAAGACCTCATGGGTCCAGGTCTGGCCAGGCTCAGGGGACCGGTCCCCCTTGCGATGCAGCTTCAGGCCCACGGTGTGGTGGCCCATGGTGTTCAGCAGTTGGGTCACCTCACCCGACTGCAGGTTGTCAAAGTAGATGGTGGCACCCACAATCTGGTCCCCTGAGCAGGAAGGAGCAAGACGTGGGTAAGACCACCCAGAGTTTCGGGGAAACAACACAAAACCCAGCACTCTGCGATGGGCCCTTGGACTGACTCACAGGTGTGGTAACACCCATGGTAGAGATGGGGAAACTGAGGCAGGGAGGACAACTAATTGGCCCAAAGTGGCCGAGCTCCTGGGTGGTAGAGTCGGAACAAAGGACGCACAACATCTCCAACCCACGGGACCACCTCCCACGAGGACTGTGAATGAACAAGCAACAGAGTGGGCAGGGGAGGGCAGGGCTTGGGTACCGACCATCCTGATGCCACTGATACCAGGCACTCCACAGCCACCTGCCCGCTTGTGCTGCCCCCTGCACAGCCCCTCCACCAGCCTCCCTGCTACCCCAGCACTGGCCCGCACCCCAAGAAGACTCACCCTCTTTGACCACCCCAGTGCGGGCCGCAGGGGAGTTCTGCATCACCTCCTGCACAAAGACACCGTCATCCCTCTGGGTGATGGTCAGCCCATGAGAGCCGCTGCCCTGCCAGTTGGGCAGCAGCAGCTCCCGGGTCATCTCCTCCTCCTTCTCCATCTGCATGGGGTAACAAAACGGAGCTCAGGGCAGTGGGGGTGCAAGGCCACAGGGGGATGAGGAAGCCAGGGATCCCCGCTCCGGGAGTAGGGCACTGTCTCCAAGGTGCCAGCTTCTGCTGTGGGTGAGCTCCCAAGGCACAAGGGAGAAACTGGAAATGGGTTAATGGATGCAACCACACCAGAGGTAACTGGCCCCTCATCCCATTCCACACCCCTTCCGGCCCCATGTTATGTTCTACAGTCCATCCAGGTCTCTACCCTCCCCACCCCCGACCCGGTCACCTTCTCCTCCCTCCTACTGACCTTCGCAGGACTTGGCTCAGGAGCGGATGCCTTGCCAGGAGCCCGCCCCTCCTTCCTCTTCTCTCCTCAGGATATCTCTCTCTTGGGAATCTCGGTCACACCGTCTAGGGGAAAGGTCACGATCAGGTTCTCCCTCAACAGCTGGCTTGCTCGCAACCCTGCCCCAGCTGCTATGCAAGAGAGATGGCTGGATGTCCTGTCCGCCGGGGCCAAACCAAAACCCCAACCTCGCTACTGTCATCAACTCCGTTCACACATGACTCTCCAAGGCTGGGATCACGGGAAGGGGGTTTGGAAGAGGCCAGACTCAGATTCCAATCCTAGCTCGGCATCTTGCCAGCTGTGTGACCCAGGCCAAGTCACTTAACTTCTCTGAACCTCCATTTCCTCATCTGTGCAAATGGAGACGATAAAGGATCCCCATGAGGACTGAAGGAAGAAGAAAGAACATGAGTGGAACGCTCTGGCCCACGGGGGCCTCCCAGCATCCTCATCCTCACTGGGTCCCTTGTAACAGCTTCACGAAGGAGACGTTACTTTCCCACAGCACAGATGGAGAAACTGAGGTTCAGACAGGCCAGCTGGCCAGGGTCCACCATAAGAGAGCAACACGCTTGGGCTCTGAGCCTGTAACTCTTCCCTGGACACACCACATCCGGCATGTAGCTCTAACCGGTATGAGATCCCCCCTCCTCAGAGCGTCCAGCCCTGGGGGTCATGGGCAACCTGCAAGCCGGGCTGGTGGTGGCCAAAGTTGAGCAAAGCTGGGTCACCCTGTCTAACCCCGGTCTTGGGTCCAGGGGGACACTCGCCAGCTGGAGCTCCAGGGGCCCAGCTACAGGCAGAGGCTGAGCAAAGGAAGCCCCGGGCCTCTCAGCACTGGCCCAAGCCAGTCCAGTTGTGCCATCTCAGGCACGTGGTGAGTCAGGGCCCATCGGGCTGCCCCAGCTGGGCCCGGAGCCACGTCCCCATAGGTGAGGAGCAAAGACCCTCCAGCTACAGCTGTTGGTTGCGGGGGGACCCGGGGAGACACCAGGCGGGCGTCCAGCCTCCAGCCACCCACACATAATGGCAGCGGCAGCCACCCAGAAGCAGGTCTGTGAAACCATGAGGGGGTGCTAGAAGTCGTGGAGAGCTTTGCCCAAAGCCAAAAACTGCTGACATCCAGAAATCAGCCAACCAATCAATTAATACATGCATACCGATCACCCCCGTATCATTGTACAGGCCGCTGCAGAGAAAACCAAAAAGGGACAGAGGCACTCAGCCCAGCTCTGAATTACACGTTCAGCTAGGTTGTTACCTAACGTCACTGGTGTATCCTCCAAACGCACTCCACGGGCCACATATGGAGAGTTAAAAGACCATGTTCCTGGAACTTCCCTGATGGCCCAGTAGTTAAGACTCCGAGCTCCCAATGCAAGGGGCCAAGTTCCAGCCCCAGTCAGGGAAGTAACCCACATGCCACATGGCACAGCCAAAAAAAAAAAAAAGATTTAGTTCCTGTCCCAGATATAAATTATGAGCAAGGTGCTCAGGGCGTGACTAATCTGGCCTCAGAATGATCCAGAAGGCTTGGGAGCCTTCTGGAGGGGGGATGAAATCTAAATGGGATCTTGAAGGTACTGAGTTTGCCTCTGAGGATAAGATTTACAGAAATTCATGAGCACGTAGGACTTCCAATGTCAGGCAGATCATATTACCAATGAAGACAGCCACAGACACCCTGTTCCCCAATCACCTGCACTCGCTCATGTGGTATTTATGTCAGTGCAGGTGCCAGCCAGGAGGCCAGAGGGCAGCCTGCTGGCACAGGTGTCAGCTGGGGCAATCACCTCCTCCCTTCCTACCGGAAGTCCAGCTGACCCTTCCCACAGAGAAACAGCAAAAGCTGGGACTTCAGCGGTGCCCTCCCCCAGCCTCCAGCACTGAGTAGCCAGCCAGGCAGACAAGGGGGGAGCCAGACCAGGAGGGGAAGGAAAAGGCTTCCACCCAAGGGCTCTGCAGCTCCCCGAAGGCACTGAGTGTGCTGGCACCCTCTCTTCCTCCTTGAGCAGGGCCCCTTTTTTCAACCTCGCATCCTGGTGCTGAGCCAGCAGCCGGCAAGGGGGGCAGAGAGCCACTCAGCTCACCCTCGCCCACATCTCAGCCCCACCCTCCCTCCTTCCCCAGTGAGTCACTGTGGCTGCAACAGCTCCAGACACGCCAAGGGTCACACCTAAAACCTGCTTCATGGGCCAGATCCCTGGGTGCCAGAGGGGCTGGGGCTCCAGGAAGAGGCAATGGGCCTCCCTGCCAGCTGCTCGGCCCAGAGTCCCCAGTCCAGAGCCCCCAGAAGCCCAAGTGGGAGGCTCAGAAGGGATCAGCCACATCCCTCCACCCCAGGGGCTAATGAGGAGGACATCATGAGTGAAGAAGGGACCACAGCCCGTGAGAACGGGAGGCGCTGGACTCGAGGCTGCAGGTTGACCCTGGCGGGGCACCCGCTGGCTTCCCAGCCAGGTGGGGCTGCCAACCACCCTGCCTGCCCTGGCTCAGGCCTCACCTCCTGGCACAGCCAGGCAAGACTCCCCTCCCCTCCCCTTCCATCTGACCTGGCAGGACACAGAGGTGCTGGCAGGGGATTTGAGGCCACGGTGGCAAGGGCCTATTTTCTGCACTTGGGTCCCAGGCCATGGTTTCACCCACACCTGGGGCCTGTACCAAACCCAGGAGGTCCTTCCTTCTTCTCCCACATGTCAGGTGAAGCCAGCTCCCCCGGGGGCTAGGGGCTCCACCCTGCTGCCGCCCAAAGCAGCCTTTGGAGCCTTGGGGAATTCTACACATTCCTCAAGCGTCAGAAGCCATCGAAGCCCTCAGAGCCCTCGGAGCTGGAAGAACCCTTAGGCCACATGTGCCTCCTCTATCAGTGGGATTCTCTAGCCAAAAATACTGGAGTGGGTTGCCATTCCCTTCTCCAGGGACTCCTCCCCACCCAAGGATCGAACCTGGGTCTTCCTGCATTGCAGGCAGGTTCTTTACCATCTGAGCCACCACGGAAGCCCTAACTTAGATTCAGTTAAACATTTAGCCCACAGGTTGTAGGAACCACATTTCACAAGCTCAACAGCCACGCATGGCTACCATATTACAAGCGCAAATACAGAACACTGCCAAAACTGCAGAAAGTTCTGTGGGACGGCACTGCCTGCTATTGACAGATGGGGAGAGTGAGGTCCAGAGCCCTGAGAATGGGGGAGTGCTGGGGCCCTGGAACCCCCAGGTCTGCCAGCTCCCCGCTGGCACCTGACACCAGCTCACAGTAACCTTTGTGATGGTAAGGGCTGGAGTGGAGACCCTCTAAGGCAGAGAGCTGCCTGGAGGGCAAAAAAGGAGTGACGTGGTGAGGACACTTCAGCTTCAAGGTAGAGAGGACAGGCATCTGAGGCTACAGCGACAGAGTGCACGTAATTCAGTCCAGAAGCAGATAGAGAAGAACGAACCTGCCCTGATGATTCAAAACCACAAAGAGGATGTGCAGCAGGGTTCTGCCCATGCCATCTCTGCAGATCTCTGCTCTGGATGAGCAACACCCAGGCAGACCCAGCAGAAGACTAGGAAGCAGACCCTGTGCCTGGGGAAGATGGTCTCCGCCAGCTGTGACCCCCTAGAAGGGCATGTTTTCCCACTGGTCCCAGGAAACCCCTTCTGCCCAAGAGCCAGTGTGAACACAGCCAGGGAGGGGGCGCAGTCTAGCTGCTGCAGCAGCCAAAGACAACCTCGCAGCCAGGGTCAGTGTCAAGGTGACAGGAACTAACACACACACACACCCTGACAGTCAGGTCTGTACGCCTCAGTGCCTCCACGCACCATGCCTGAAGTCAAGATACACAGCAGAGGGACCCGAGTCTGTGCATATGCCCTCCACAGGCAGGACATCAAAGGTGACATGCCAAGATGGAAAGAAGCACGCCAGCCCACAATGGGGAGGACACTGCAACGAAACTTCCACCCAGCACACGGGCAAAGTGACCCACCAGACACACAGGCCCCGGAGAAGCAGTACCCCACGGTGAGAACAAGAAGATGACTCACAACCAGAGCTGAGACTTCCACCAGCCAGAAAGCCACGAACACACGAATAGCCAAGGGCCAGGGGCTGGGATATTCAGAGAAAAGAGAGACACACCCAGAGAGGCCATCTACTCTCGTGAACACTCACCGGGCAGTAAAGAGGAAGAGAAAGAGCCACGTTAAAAGAAACAACCCCTCCCAGGTGAAGAGAAAGAATTTTGCCGAGCTCCGATAGCACCCCAGGACTGTGCTCATTCCACGCCTGGGGTCCCCTTTCTTTCCCAAACAATCCTATGTGATTAAGAATTAATATCCTTATTTTAGAGTGCAGAAACAGGCCCTGAGGTTAAATGACTTGCCCCAGTATGAGACAGAAGTGAAATGCAAGCCCGGGGATCTGACTCCGATCAACAGTCTTAACCAGGGAAAGGGAGGAAGACACAAATAAACACAGACACAGGATGAGAAGCCACAGAGAAAGATGCACAAGGGAGATACACAGGCGAGAGAGATGTCTATGGAGGGGGGTCAGTGAGAGCTGGAGAGACAAACCCACAGGGAGGTGGACAGGCCTCCAGGCTCGTCCAAAGAGAGACCCACAGAGTGGGACCAGGATGCTTCAGGGGACGTTAAAACACAGGAAACAGAGGGCTTGAGGTTCGGGTAGGGGCGGGAGGCCCCCAGGAAGCAGTGATGTCCATCACGTGTCACAAGCACAGGAGGAAAGGTGAGTGGCCACTAGCATCTGTGCCCACACACCAGCCTCGTCCCGACCCAGCTCGGAGACAGCATACCCAGAATGTGCAGAGCCCCAGGTATCCCAAAGCCCAGGATCTGAGGGCCCTTGTGGTTCTAGGCTCATCAGCTCTGTGTCCCCAGGACTCAGAAATCCTGAGCTGCCCAGAACCCAGCTCACCTGGAGACTCTCTGGACCCCAGCAGGTGAAGACCAAGAGACAGGCCCACCGGGAGACAGGCTCCGACAGGCAGGTTAAGGCAAACACTTCCACTCGCTGGGAAATGGGAACAGCCACGACAGGCAGATGCCAAGTCAGAGGACAAGGAGGAAGAGAGGGATGGCCTCTCTTCCACGTGCTAAATCCTCCAAATGGACCTCCATGAATGCAGCTGCCAGACCTCAGTCTGGAAAAACAACCTGTCCCATTCGAAATGGAGTAGAACTTCACAGTTATCTCCCGAGTCTACGTTGGCACCAAGAACTCTGAGGTCAGCTGATTCTGGGCAGTGCAACCCCAGGGGCACTTTCAACTTGCATAGGGTGTGTGTGTTGGGGAGGTCGAATTATCAGGGAAAATCTGACCAACATGTTGCAAGACACGGGCAACATGGGCACTGGCAAGATGATCAAAGACTCACAAGGCCAACAGACAACCCACCCATGCATGCAGAGACACTCCTGAGTTCCCAACCCCTCCCAGCCCGAAGCAGGCTCACAGTCCCTGCCTCCACCAGCTCACAAGACACCAGTCCGGGCAGCCCCAGGCCCTGTCCATCATGGAGGGAGCCTGTTTCTGTTAACCTGGTGTCCAGAGGCTGCGTGCACCTGCGAGCTCCTCCCTGGCTGCCTGGGCCACGGGCCCCGCCCACAACTCCTACCAGGAAGTTTTTCCAGCCTCATCACCCAGCCCTCTTCTCCCCTCCAGTCCCTCTCCCTGGCCCCTCACCACCGTGCTGGAGTTTCCCCGCACCTTGGCTTCCAGGGCAGCTCCCCACCCCCACCCCTGGGGGCAGCTGCTTTCAGGGCTCAGCCCAGCGGCCTTTCTCCACCTCTGTCCCCTGGCCCCTAGCACTCCCCTAGCCCCAGCACTCCAAGTTCAAGCTTTCAGCCAGAAGATAGATTCTGTCTTCCTTCCGTGACCCAGAGGGACTTCCTTGTGGGACTGGGAGGTCTTGGGGGGAGGGGGGTGTCTGGGGCAGCTTTCGAACATTCCCCATGCGGGCAGTCCCCACACCTGGCTACCTCTCCAGAGAACAGTGGGCCTTGACCCAGGACGGCTAGGATGAAGACACCGGCTCAGGGATGTCGGGGGCGGGGGTGGGATGGAGGGGGGAAGGCCCCTGCTGAGTTGAGGAGGGGTGAGCTCACTCCCTCGCTCAGTCTCGCCCTGGGGGATAGATTACAGTTTGGGAGCTACCATGGCCCAGCTCTCCGCCCAGCGGCCGGGCCCCGCTAGTGCAGGGGCTCGCAGCCAGGCCGCGGCCCAGCTGCCAGAGAGCCACCCCCAGCCTGGCCAGGCGCTTCCCCTTCCCCTAGAACCTCCGCTCCAGCCCCCGGGGGACAGGGCAGGATGCCCCTCCCTGAAGCCTCCATCAGCCACAGCCTCACGCCCAGGCCTGTGCTCACCCTCCCTCAGGCCTCTGGACACAAACTCCAGGGCCTAGAACCGTCCAGGAAGGAGAAACTCACTGGAGTCCTTCCCTACAGCCCCCGCACCCCCTCTGAAACCTCCACCACCACCGGGGCAGAGTCCTGTGGCTACCCCCTGCCCCTTACGCCCCAGACACAAGCAGAAGTGACACATCCAGGGCGGGCCCGTCAGCCAGAGATGCCCTCTCACAGGTAACAACACTTATTTCTCGGCTCTGACACGAGCAGAATCTCGAGGCCACCATGAAACGGTGACCCCAGAGCCGGGACCTTCCATAAAACAGCCCAGCTGGCCGTCTGGAGACTGAAGGGAGGAAGAGGGGATCCATCAACATACATTCCTGCTGAGCTCGCTGTGGCCCACCCAGGAGACCCCCCCTCCCCGCGCTGTGCCTCTTAGGCTCACTCAGGCCTGGAGGAAACCAGTCAGCTCAGGAAGGCTGGGAGACCAGCGGGATGGTCAGAGCCCGGGGAAATGCCAGCTCCCTGGGAGCCTGGATGAAGCCCGTCGGGGGGCAGTGGGAGAACAGAAAGCCCTAACGACCACCAGTTGAAACGTCCCATTCCCACCCCTCTCCAGGGGCGACCCCCCTGCTTCACGTGCACATGCCCCAGGTCAGCCCAGCTCCAGGGAGAGAGAGAAGCTGGGGTTTCCAGGGTGTGGTGGGGAGGTGAGAGTCAGCAAGGGAGAGTTACCAGCAGGAGTCCGACTGGC
Source organism: Okapia johnstoni (assembly GCA_024291935.2). Taxonomy (NCBI): domain Eukaryota; kingdom Metazoa; phylum Chordata; class Mammalia; order Artiodactyla; family Giraffidae; genus Okapia; species Okapia johnstoni. Next base: position 9,510,692 of record JAGTYA010000026.1, on the reverse strand, counting down.
TCTCCCAGTCTGCTTCTGCCTGTCCCCAGGCGGTTCCCAAGAGCTGAGGAAGGTGATGACCACGCCCCAGAGACCCACACACTCCTCCACCCCCACAGCTTCGCCCCAACCTCTCAAACCAGCTCCTCGGGCTCGGGGTGGTGTGCTCAGCCGGGCCAGCCAGCCCATTCCAACTGAGCCTAGGAATCCAGGTCGGTGGTGCCCGGGCATCCCCAGCCAAGGCCTTCCTGGGACACAGGTTACCCCTGGACCCCCAGCCCATTCCCTGCCGTTGACCGATGATGGCCATCTCCCTTCACAGGTCTCCCAGGAGTCACTCTTTTGGGTCCCACTTTGAGCCCCAGACCTGCAGTCACATCCCCCTCAGCTGGAGTCTGGCTGGTTCAAGTCCTCAGCTCTTCACAAAGTTGCCCCAACAAGGACCCCCGAATCACTGCTACAGGGCCCCTAGCATCGGCAGTAAGCCCCACCTATGTGGCTTCCTGTGTGTCCTGGTTCTCTGAACAATGTCCCTGCATATAAACTTTAAGGACAAGTTTCGGGGGAGGGCCTCAGACACCCTCTGATCCCCGTTGCCAATACTCCAGACTCTTCGTCCTCTGCTAGCCCACCTCTCATGCCCCCACCCTCTTCCCCGTCCTCTCACCCCCATCTCACCCCTCAGCCTCAGGTTCCCTTCTCTCCCCACTCTGCATACACACCCCAATCAAGGGCTAGCCCAACCCATCATCCTTTGGGGGCCAAGAAGAAGGAAGCTTCCCCACTGCGCTTCAGAAAGGAAGTGAGTGCCACACCCTGCCCCAGGGATTTCCCTCCTGGGGGCAGAAGAGAGGGAGCACCAAAGGAGAATCTACTCCCCGAATTTAGACCCAGCCCTGGTGAGGGGGCCCTAAAAGGCCTTCCAATGCATCTTCAACCTCTCTCTCTTTTCCCCTGACTCCCTTGCCTTCTTCTATCACCCCAGCCCTCCAAAGCATCACTGTGTCGCCCAAAATCAACCCAGTCTCTCTCACGTTCTAGGCTGTGCACCACAGGGCACAGGATCCCTGCAGTCAGAGGCTGAATTCTAGTCGAGGAAACTGTTTCAAAACCCAGAGGTAACTATCTGGGTCCTTGTTCCTCCAAAGGTCCAGGGCCTGCTCTAAGGACCTCACTGGCACAGGAGGATTCTACGGTGCGTTTTCACAGATCCACACCGTAGAGCAGAGCACCCAGCAGCAGGCTCCCTGGGGGCACCTCACCACCTCCCGGGTGGCAGCCACGCCCTGCGAAAGGCACACACGAGGCTCACAATTCTCTGGGACTACAACGTGCGGAGGCGCCAGTGCCCTCCCCACGTGGTGCAGGGGTCCAGTTAGATGCCCCATCTGCCTATTCGGCTGCCCTCCCACCCACGGGGCAGAGTCAGCCCTGCTCAGACCCACGTGTCCCTCGTGGCCAGCGACGCCAAAGGGCTGCGCCCCCGCATCCCGGGGCCCTGGCACTGCAGGGGGCACCGAGCCCGCCAGCGGAGGACCAGCTCTCGCGCACTGCACACCGTCTCCCGGCATGGGAAAGCCTTATATAACACAGTTCTCCGAACACACCCTAAGCCCGGAGCCTTTCCAACTCCCCGGCAGTACTTCTCCCCTCCGCCGTCGCCTCAAGAGCGCGCCTTGGGAGCGGAGGGGTCCCGGGAGGGGAGCTGAGCCCTCCTCCCCCTACGCCCGCCGGACTCCGGCCCCCGCCTCCCCCACAAGCCCCGTCGCCCCCCTCCCCTTTATCCCTCGCCACTCCTCCCCGAGTTCTGGTTTGAATTAGTCACCGGCTCCAACCACCACATTCCTCAGGCTGCTGGCGCCGAGCCAGGCGCTGGGGCGGGGGCCATCCCGCCCGGACGGGTTTGGGAGTGGGGCTGGGGAGAGAGCGCCGCCTCTGAAGGGGAAGGGGCGGTCCCGAGGGCCGAGCCGCTGCACAGCCCCACTCCCCGCCCACCCCCAGTGCAAGAATCTCCCCAATTATGTCCCCCACCCCCACTCCCACCCGTCCCGCCGCGGGGCGCGCTGCAAACTTCCCGGCTCCGCCGACCTAGAGGAAGAAGGGATTTTTTTCTGGAGCTGGGAACACAGAGGGGCAAGGCTAGGGCGGGGCAGCCGAAGGGAGGCTGAGGGGCCGCCGGGAGCCAGAAAGGGAGAGGCTGGCGGTGCAGAACTGGGTGGGGCCCGGAGGACTCGGAACGCGAAGTCAGGGGCGGAGGTGTGGGGCGTGGGGAGGGACGGCGGACGGGGTGCGCGGCGCTGGGGCGCAGGGGCGCCGGGAGGGGCCGAGGGGCCGCGCCGCGATCTCGGAAACTTCTCCAGTAAACACGGAATAGGCACTGAGCCGCGCGCCGAGCCACCGCCCCATGGAGGAGGAGGGGGTGGGACGAGGCCACCGGGCCAAGAACCGGTGCCCGGCCGTGCAGCAGGGACAACGATCAGCCCTCGAGAGACAGACGGACTGGAGCAAACCGCGCCTCGGAGCGATTTTCCAACTTTGCCCAACTTGCGCCCCTTCCAACGCCCCAACTCCAGAGGCGGAGCTCCGCTCCCAGGACACGACGCTTGGCCTCCCGGTGGCGGCCCGAGGCTGCCCACCTTGCTCCAAGTTGAGCCTTCACAGTGACACCCACCCAAAGCGCCTCGCCCAAGTCCTGCCACCCACCTCCCCTCCGGCGTTCCCGGCGTCTCGTTCCCCGATCGCGCCAAGGTGCGCCGGACGCCCCTACCTGCGCGCTCAGCCCCAGGGCACAGCCATAGCCGGCGCGGGGCCCGAGGTCGCGGTGCTGCGGCTGCTGCAGGCGGCGAGCCCCGGTCGGGGCGGGTCCGGCAGGGCGGGCGGTGCAGTCCCCGCGGCGGAGCTGCTCCGAGTGGCCGGGCCCCTGCGCGCGGAGGCGGCTCTTGTAACTCCGGCTCCAGCGGGCGGGTCTGCCCCGAGCTGTGGGGAGAGGGCGGGGGGCGGGCGGGGCCGGAGCTGGGCTGGGACGGGCGAGCCGGGCCGACCCTTAAGGGACCCGAAAGCGGGCTGCTGGGAGGGCACGGGGGGCGCGGGGATCCGGGGGGCGCGGCACGTCGGAGGTGCTGCCTTCCCCTGCCCCCATCCACTGCCCACCCCGGCCCCACCGGGCCTGGATCTGCCCCCTGACTTAGGCGTGTGGCTTCTTCTGCAAGAAACTCTTGGAAGCTGGACCTGCGAATCAGCCCATTTTGCAGGAAGGACCAAGGGGTTCGGACTGCGGCTGGGGGGGCTTGAGTGATTCAGCCGCGACCTCCAGCCTGACGCGGACCTTTGAGTTTTCTCTCAACGCTGCCCACTGCCCTTCTAATCCTAGGCCCCAGGTTCTTCACTTGGTTCTTGACGCAGCCGCGCCCATTTCTCGCCCTCCCTCTTTCCGGGAGCCCCTCAGCGCCTCCCCGCCCCCAGAACCGGCCTGGAGACGCTGGCCCCACCTGCTGGAATCAGGGTCACCAGCGCCCCACGTGCCACCGTGCCGCTCTGGCCGCTGCAGCGACACGGGAGTCAGGCCTGCACCCCTTGGAGGAGCAGAGTCCGCGCTGCCTACCTCCCTGTCCTCCACTTTCCTCTTCCTATTTCTGCTTGGACCCCCCTCCTCCACCGCCCCGCTCCCCTGGACGCTGAGTTTCCAACTTTACAGCCATTTCCCACAGCCACTTCTAACTACACGGAGATTTTATTAAACGTTTAATGACGGGGTGCGGGGGCGCCTTCTGGCTTCACCCTCATTCTCTTCTCCCCCATGAATCCTCTTATCCTCCCTCCTGGATGGCCACCCACTGCCCACGTGGAGCCAGTTTTCCTCTCCTCTGGAATGCTGGGGAAGTGAGACCCCAGGCTGGAGACCTGAGAAGACCTGGCCCGCTGTACCATCCTGAGTGGGCTGGGGCTGAGACCAACGGCCCTGTCCTCTGAAATGGCAAACATGTTTACAGGCTAAAAATACCCAACAGCCAACTCCGCTGCCAGCCCTGGGGGCTGTGTCCCAGGTCCAGTTACCGGCATAGGGTACAGGCATGGGGGAGGGAAGACCCAGCCAAAGGAGCCACAGACAGGCAGGCAGTCAGATAATGGATGCAGAAAGGTGGAGACATGTGTGTAGACATTCAGACCGGCACAGACATGCAGAGACACATAGTCAAAGCACAGACTTGGGCATTGGCATTCTCTCATATTTTCTCTCTCACTCTCTCTCTCACACACACAAACACACACACACTCACACACACACACAGAGTGACTCAAACCCAGAGCAGAGGCAGTCCCACCACCTGTATCACAAGCACACAATCAGAAACCCAGACTTTCAGAATCACCTCCACCTCCATTGTGGTCTGCTCCCCTTTCCCAGCACCTACCTTATTTAAAGAAAAAAAAAAATTCAACTTTGGGATGCTTTAAAAAATAAAAACCAAGAGCTAATTATTTCCGATATCAATGATTTTTTAAATTTTATTTCATATTAAATAACATGTATTCAGTTTTTTAAATATAGACCAAGAATACAGATAAAGTGGCCTGTGCCCCTACAAGTCAGAATAATCCTTGTTGCTGTTTCGGAGATAAAAATCAACACCTCTGAAAGATGTCAGTACAGAAAAGTAGAACAATAAAAAGTAGGTGTCTCCCTCCACCCCCGAGCTAGTCCCTCTCCCCAAAAATAACCACAGTTAACAGTTTACCAGAGGAGTTTTAACTTTATGAAATGAATCATTTGGTTCCTTGAAAGTGCCAGGGTTTCCAATACATGTTAAAATGGGAGCTGATTGACAGCTAGGTTTTTCAGAAAGATAGCTATGATACGACATATGCCACAAAGATAGGGGGTCCGCACAAAGGGCCATGGGAATTTGGAGGGAGGGGCTGGAACAGGAAAGGAAGAGTGTGGAAGGGTGTGGATATTGTGCCTTCAACTCAGCTGGGGCTCCCTCAGCCCCCCAGGAGTGAAAGAGCAGAGGCTGGTGTCCTGGGCTCAGAGCCAACTTATCAGCTCCATTGTTTGTTCTGGCCACCCTCTTGGTCAACAGAGAAGAAGGCAGGAGAGGCCGGTCTGGGGAGCAGCTACAGAGCAGGGATTACTGTCCAGGTACTTGGTTCAGGGGCAGGAGTGTCAGGATACATGGTAGGAGGTGGTCCTGGGGAGTGGCTCCTGCCCCCTTCTAGGCTAGGAGGGTACAGAAGGGATAAACTAGATTCTGCCCCCTAAAAAGCCATGATGCTACTTGCCGCACCAAAGCTGGCAGGGAGAGGGAATATTTTCAACAGTCTTCAATGGTGCAACTGGAGACACAACACTTTTAGAAATTTCTGCCACCCCTTCTCCTTCTGCCTACTCCTGTAGCCCTCACCTTTGACCCCTCCTCCCCAAGAGCTACCTTCATGGTGATCTTGTCTAACACTGCTGTAGGCACCTTGTGTGTCAGCCCATTTAATCCTCACACACAGGAAGGAAATGGTCTGGGAGAGGGGCAGTGATTTACCTAAAATCACATAACCTTCAGAAGCAGGACTCCAAGCTCCCATCCGCATCTAAGCTCCAGGCAGGCAGGCATTGTCTGTTCTTTGCTGTGTACTCTGTGTCTACAGCAGTGGCTGGCACCTAGCAATCACGCCAGAACACTTTGCTAAAAAAGTGAATGAATGAATGAATAAACTGCAGATATAACTGGCCCCAAAGCCCTTGTTCTTCTTCTTTTTTTAAATAATTTTTTGGCCACTCATGTAGGATCTTAGTTCCCTGACCAGGGATCGAACCTGCACCACGCCCCTTGCATTGGCAGCTTGGAGTCTCAACCAATGGCCCATGAGAGAAGTCCCCCCAAAGTTCTTGTTCTTTATACAACAGCATCCTGTACCCCACAAGGTTCCCCTCGCTCTCAGCCCCCACGTGTAGTTCTCTCATGCAGCTTTGCACAAACGTTTACTGTGTCCAGTACTGGGCCAGGGGTAGGTGATAGTGGTGGTGGTGGTACAGGTAACAGAGTCCTTGACAAGATGGAATCCTTGCCGCCAGATGCTCAGTCCAGAAGGATCTAGCCTCTGATGCTACCCTACCTTGTACTGTGAGTCCCATGCTTTGGAAAAACTGGATGTCATCTTTTCTTCCAGATCTTTTACACCCATATCTTACTCCCCCCATAATGATACGCTATTTTTTAGTTAAAAGGAGTTCCCTCCGTCTGAACATTGTTTCAGATTTCCCTGTCAAAGTAAGGGCTACCCAGGGATCTGAGAGGATTTCATCCTTCCCGCTGGTGCTCCACTGCCCTTCAGACGCATCCCACACCACACAGTCCTCCAGACCCACTGGAAAAGCAAGGTCAGCTCTAGGAATCGTCATCACTGGGATACCCCAGCTTCGCCAGAAGTGCCACTCCCTCCCCGGGGGTTCCCTGATTTGTAGGTAGTATGTGTGTGATGAACCCTGGGCTCCTGTGTTGCCAGGCAACGTGCCTCTGTTTTGTTCTTATTATGCCTGTTTCCATAGCAACCGCAAAGGGGCGCTCTGTGGGCAGGCCCCGTGCCAGGGGATTCCCCTTCCCTTCCCTTCTCCCCGCAGTCCCCTTCTCTGAAATCAGTGCATGATGAGGAAGAAAAGATGCGACTGCTCTACGAGTCATCATGGCTTTTAAACTCTGATCCCAGGAAGGAAGTGAAAGGTGTAGTCTGTTCGCAATCTCTTTGAAAGCAGACTTTTCGTCCAGTCAAGGGCCCTTTGGCATGTCAGCCTTAGGAGCACAGAAATTACTGTCACCCCTTCTTTGAGTCACGGGGCATTTCCCAGACCCCCTCTCCACCCCGTACAACACACCAGCTCCGACATGAGCATCCCTGCCAAGCATCAGGCCCTTCTCCATTAACTTTCGATTCTTTGTAAAAAAATATATTTATTTGGCTGCACCAGATCTTAGTTTTGGCATGTGAGATCTAGTTCCCTGATCAAGGATCGAAGCCGGGCCCCCCCTGCATTGGCAGGGCAGAGTCTTAGACACTGGATCACCAGGGAAGTCTCTCACTTTTGATTCTTAATGTATCATCTTCCCCAGTGGAGTAGCAAGCTTATTGGGTGATTCTGGGATCCAAACATTATTTTCTAAGCAATTCTCAAACTCCAAACTCAAACTCAACATAGGAAGCCGAGTCAACCCATCCTCCTCCAGCTCAATTCAAATCCCAGCCTGTATTTAAAGCTCTGGCTTCAAATAAGGAGTTCCTGAATTGCTCGGATCAGACAGCTGAGATTACCGGAAACCCTCCCATTACACTCAGTCCTAATTGAGATCTTCAGGCCCAAGCAGAACCCAAGTTAAAGCTGATTAGAGAACAAGAGACAAGACCCAGGGCCCTGAGTAGAGAGACTGGGAGGTAAGAAGGCAAAGACATGCTGTCCAGGCAAGTGAAGGGGGGGAAAAGGGAGCAGGGAGAGTGGGGCGGGAGGATGCACGGTGACAACTGGATTCCTAGATGGCCCTGCGCTGTGGGGGCTAGGATGCTGGGGGAGCAAAAAGATAACAGGAAATGGGGACCCAGGATTAAGGGAAAGAAGTGGCAAAACAGGACTGAATGAGGCTGTCAAGGGAGGGAGGGAGAGAGGGAGAGAGAGAAAAAAAAACCCCAAAGCTGAGCTAGGGACTGGGCGGACGGGATTTGTAAACAGGAGCCGAGGGAGGGAGCTGGAATGAACCGAGCAGCCAACGCCCCAGCCAGCTCCCCTCCCCAGCAGGGAGTGGGGAGCGCGAGGGAGGCGCCGGGAGAGGGGAGCGCAGGTCTCCTCGCCCCTTTTTTGGACTCTGCCTTTCTCCCACACTTTCCAGATTCCTCTGCTTTCCCCCCAGTTCCCCGGGGGAGGGGAGATCAGCCCGGGCTTCTCTCTCCGTCCTCTGCTCACACTTCCCAAGTCCAGTTTAAGGGGATCAGCTGGAGCGGGGAAGGAAGGGCCTAGGCTGCCCAGAGCCTGAGTCACCACATAGTTGAGGTTCCTGTCACTCGAAGTCCCGCCTCTGCTACACCCTGTGCCCTCTGCCCGCTGCCCCAGGGACTTGGATCGCTGGGGCTGACCCTGCCCTAGGACCTGCTCCACTTTCACGAGCCTTACCCGGGTCAGGGCTGTCCTTCTCGGGCTGATATCACCTTCTTCCTGGCTTCCGAAACCTACTGTGCTTTGTCCTTCGCTTTTGGGGGAAAGCACCCTTCTGCTCTTTTTTTGGGAGCAAAAGTGACTCAGTTGAGTGGCTGCAAGAACTGTGGAAAGAGAAGCATGCACCCCTGATAAGTCACTTCCCCTCTCTGGACTCCAGTTTCCTCCTGGGTGAAAGAAAGGGACTACGTGCTGTGGTCTCCCAGAGGTACATTCTGTAAGACGGAGTCAAAGAGATGGGGAGTTGCTATTGAACGCAGTGGGATAAAAGGGGTGTGTTTGCTAACCCCTGTCCTAACAGTAGGAGTGGGCAAGGCACAGGCACAGGCAAGGCCACCGTAGGGCTGCCAACACCCCAGGCAACTCGGTGACTCAGGTCCCCGCACACAGGACGACAGGCAGGAAGGCACCCCGCGGCTCCCCTGTGAGTCAGGGAAATGCAGATCTCCGTGGAGAATGACCAGCCAAGGTCCCGCTATAACCAACTCTCCCTTACAACCTAGAAAGCTTCCAATCCCAGTGTAGGCCCCCACGTCCCTTTGATGAGTGCCCTAACCTCCCTGACCCGGCTCCCACTCCTCCTGCCTGGCCTTGGCAACCCCTCTGCCTCCCACTCCATAGCCCTCCTTCCCCTCCAATGGCACCCCTGTCCTGCCATGTCCCCTCGCTTACCCGTTGGCTCTGCCCATCCTCACTATCCACCCCCATCCTGGCAGAGCCAGCCAGATGATTGCAAAAGGGCTGAGCCAGCGGGAGAGGCCCTCACATGACAGCTGTTCCTGCTGCGGAGGGGAGGGGGCAGCTAGCTGGAAGTAGAGGGAGGCACATTCCACGGGAGATCTGATCAGAAATAGCCCCAAACCCTGAATGACCATCCAGCTCTGGCTCAGTGCAAAGCCTGCCCATTGTATAAAACAAAGTAAGGTCAACAGGTTGTCTTTGGAATCCCAAGGAAATTAGGAAAACAAAAGGGGGCGGTTACAGCAGGGGAGGGGGCTACAAGAATGAAAAAAAATCCAGGAACGTCTAGAGATCCAGGGTCATGAAGGATACCTTTGCCATTGACCCAGCCCCACCTGCCCAAGACATTCTCCCTCTCACAAGATTCAAGTGAATATAGGGTTACTCTCCAGCAACCGCCATCACCCACCACTCCACCCATCCCTTGGGTGCTGAGGTACCGGGACACCCCAGTCATTCCACAGCCTCCTCTGGGAGCCACGCCAGCCTGATTAGAGCAAACGGACAAGAGCAGGTGGCATAGTTTCTCTAACCTTTCTGGAGCGCCAGTATTTTAGCCCCATAGCATTAGGCAAAGAATAAAGACAGTGGATACCCCAGAATGACATTCTAACATACAGAGAACCGACCAAATCACGTGGGGGAAGTTACAGTGTCCCGGAGGTACCGCTGATGGGGTGAACCAAGGAAGCCACACTCACCCAGGAAAACCCATTTGATGTTTGGAGGGAAAGTTTGTATTCTGAGGACATGCCATGAAAGGTTGCCATGAAAACCATAGTATCAGTTTCAGAAATGACTGGGTGGAGTCTTCAAAGCACTTCATGCCTCTCCCTTCAACATTCTAGACCGTTCCCCCACCCTTCAAAAGGGGAACTGGCACACTTGGGGCATGTGGGCAGCTGGTGGGATGGGTCTGACCCAGTGCGAGCAGCAGCTGTCCAGCTCTGGCTCCAACCAGGACATGAGGAAAAGATAATCTAGGTCTTTCTTGGAAGAACTTTAAAGGCTTTTGACTTTTTAATAAGTGACTTAAGCAGAAGCACCAACAAAGCTAAAATAAATAGCTGCTTTGACCAGTATCTACTGGTTTATCTACAAGTTAAACCAAGACTCGGCCTCCCACTGACATTCTAGCCTCTGTAAAGATTTTATCAGCAGCAGCAGCAGCAAATGCACCTCTTGAGCCCTGGCCCCCTCTGCAGTTTCTCACCCTCTCTTTCTGGAGGCGCTGAGAATCTGTCCAGGAAGCAGATGAAATAGTCTCCTCTTTCCCCCATCCTGTCTCATTTCTCCAAGACCCTGCCCTGTCCTCAGCTCTCCACCCACTCGCAGCGCCCTCATCCCTTTCCACCCCGCGACCCCAGCGCCTGCCGGGGTCACACCCTAGGCGCGGGGATGCCAGCTCCTGCGCGAGCCTCCCCGGCACGTCGCGAAAGCGACTCTGCCACGGGAGACGTCCCCCCCGCGCAAGCTCTCACTGGCTGCGGGTGGCGAGCCGGGCGGGGCCGGGAGCGCCCACGCCCCGCGCTGGGAGGGGCGGGGAAAGGGGTGGGGCTGCAGCCGCAGCGCGGAGGGCGAAGAGGGGGCGCCCAGCTGGATCCTGTAGGGCGCGAGTCCCCAGCCTGCGGCGGTGCGGTGACTCAGGGCTCCCCGGGGCAGGGTGGGGAGTGAACCAGCTACAGATGTCTTCCCTCTTTCCCCGCCCCACATCTGCCGCTAGAAACTCTTGCGGTTCATCTCTTTCGAGCCCACCCCTGCAGGGTAGAGGCCCTCCCATCTCACCCCGCCTCCGGCCACAACCCCCTCCCTTCGGGCCTCCCACCCCACCTCCGGCTTGCGGGTCCTGGCCCTCCCCCAAGCGCAGGCCTGGCCTCCTCCGACAACCTGGCCGTACTCCTCGGCACCAAACCGCCCTAGTTAGAGGCGCTGGAGGCAGGACGTGTGGATGAGTCACTCTTCCTGCAGTCTCCGAGGGAGGCTGGGAGGCGGTCCAGGCCCCCCACGCCAGAACCCCGCTGTCCACGTGGGCTGCCAGGCCCGCCGCAGCTCGAGCTGCGGCCCACCCAGCGGAACCGCTGCCGCTTTCCCCAGGCCTCTCAGGCTAACCCTTCAAACCTACCTGCACGGCTCGATTTCTCCTGCCTCAGCCTCCAAGGTCCTGGGAAGATTAAGGGTACCAGGAAGGTCAGAAAAATTACACAAGACAAGGAGCAGATGTTGTGGAGGGAAATGGAATCCGGGAGGGGAGTCTGACAGGTTCTGTGAGGCCCCAGCAACCAGCACACCCTGGCCAGCACCTAGCACTCTTAGATCCTATCCTAGAGGAGCCCAGAATATTAGGAAGCAAGACAGAGGTACCAGGGAGCCAAGTCTGAGCAAGAATCAACCCATCCTCATCCAGCTGGATTCCAAGTCGCAACCTTCCCAATCATTTATTCACAGAACCCCAACTGCAGTCAAGGTCCTAGCTCAGTTAGTCCTACACTCTTACAAGCTACCAGCCTGTACCCACCTGGACCAGGAGAAATCACTGTGTTCCCTCCCCAGCCAAGAATCCCCTTCTTTGGGCCTAGACTAAAAGGGATGGGAAAAAATAACTAGTTATGTATAACCTGGAGACCAGACTCACGACTTTCTGCATATGCCTCAAAATGTGAACCAAACCAGGTTTCCAATTTCCCCTGAGCTGTTAAATTTACAGGGAGATCCATAATGCTCTTCACAACACAGAAAAGACCATCAGAGAAGGCCAAGTTATCTCTGAAAAGGGTGTAATAAAAATTAAGCTCAAAGGAGAAAAAAAAACCAACCAGCACTGGTCTGAGCAGGGTTGTTAAATGACATTTATGACTGCTCTACATTCCAGGAAGCAGCAGGGTGTGTTTATGGTACAGGCTCCAGGGACACCCACTGGGTTCAAAATTCTGCCTCTACCACCTAAGACGTGTGATTACAGGCAAGTTACTTAAATCTTGGAACCCCACTTCCTTGTGAGAAAGTAGGGATACCCCAGAGATGATCCGCTGCCAAGTTGGGCCCACAGGCCAGTTATCTGTTCCAAGGAGCCTGTGCCTCGTCTTGTTGTTGGTCTGCAGTGTTAAAGCTCTGATCCTTGGCAGTGGCTGCTGCCCCACCAGGCTGCGGCGGGGAGCCGTGTTAAGTGGCTGTGCGTGCTGTGCTCTCACAGCACCAGCAGGTACTCTTCCCCCATCACGGGGGAGGGTCTGGAATTAGGTAGTTACAAAGCCCCGTGTCACCACTTCCCAACTACATCCAATTTTTCCCAGCTAGGCTAGAAGATGGTCATCACGGGAGAAGCAAGGCAGTAAAACAAAAACTGAGGAGCGGCCTCTCTGCTCTTCTGAAGACTTCTCTCCTGCATAGGGAGGTCCCGCAGGCACGGACAAAACCCTGCTCCAACATATCTACTCCCCTTTGAAGAAGCCATCACCCACAAAGGAGGCAGCACAGGGAAGGGTTCAATGTTCAGTTTCCTTTAATGACCCCCATTCTCCCCGAAGGGCAGGTGCAGGCGGTTGGGCGATGGCAAGAGGTGTTCACTTGAAGATCTTGCCCTGATTGAAGGCTTTGCCAACATGCTGGAAGGCCCCTTCCCAGCAAAAGTATTCTCGAACCAGCGTCTGGGTCTCCTCACTGCCGGGATCTAGTTTCCGCCATGTGTATGACTCGTAGTCCACCTGCCAATCTGAACTCAGCTGGGGAGAAAAAGTCAGGTAAGAAGTATGTGGTCAGGTTATTGGACACTGTCCCACACCTGTTACTTCCAGCTCAGACACTCATCATCAAAGCCCAGGACGCCTGTGAAAATAACTGCTTTTTCATGGACACATCCCTTGAACTCTCCAGGACGCCCTCTGACTCAGGAATATGAGTGCATTTCCCAAATCCTCGCCCCACCACCCCTGCACCTTCCTCACCGGAAAAGCAAGCTCCTGCCCTCGAAAGACCCAGACCCCAGAAATGGAGCTGCTATTGTTGGTTCCAAAAAGAATGACACTGGCAAAGGCATTCTTCCTCAGTTTGTCCAATCGCTGGAACATCCCTGAAGGGGAAGAAGAACAGTCAGCCTTTGAAATCACATTGCCCACTACCGTGGCCTCCCTCCCTCCCCCCAGAGCCATCCTCTCACCAGTGATGAGGTTGCAGCTCATGAAGGTCTGGGTGAGCTCTTCAGGGAAGCGATACTCAGAGTACGCCCCCCTGGTGGAGACTCACAGCGAGAACTCCCTTTTTCCCGTCTGGCCCCTCCCAGGGCTCCTCTCCATGAGTCACACTTGGTTCCTGACTCACCCAAGTCACTGCCCACCCCCCACCCCCATCACACAGGCCTCTTCGGGTTACACACACTATAATATGACAGCAACGTAAGAGATGAATGTTTTCAAAGAGCCTCCACGCCAAACCCTACACCCACGTCCTTCCGTTACTCTGCCCAGAAACAAGTTCAGGTGCTGAAAACCCCCCAGGTGGTCTCTGAAGCAACCTGGCACAGGGACAGACGCCAAGGATGCCAGCATCAGTACAGGAGAGGTGTCTCCCACCATGGTAAGAGAGCTTCCGTTTTGTTTTTTCCAATTATAAAAATACATGCTGATTGAAGATCACTTGTGATGCCTTAATATTTTAATGTATTTCCCATTGGCGGTTTTCTAAAGATGCTGCATGTAGCTCTGTGCCTTACACAATTTGTTCATTGCCTGGCTATTGAGAATGTTTTGCAAATGTTTTAATAGCTAAATGATGTTCTGCTGCATGAACGTGACATAAATCTCTTAAACACCATTATACTGAATGTTTAACTTGTTCAATTATTAGTATGAATAAGTCAACAAACCCTAGAGTCAGACTGTTACTGTCCCTCCTTTTATAAACAAATATGGCTAAGTACTGTGACTTGCTCATTGTTATAATGTAGCCGAGAACTGTCCTTTAACCCGAGGTCCTAGGGCCTTCCCAAATGCACATCAGAGACCTCAACTGAGGAGCTTTACAGCCTCAACCACCTCAGAAGTGGAGCTGGGGAGTTTTTTTTCACTTCCTCCTGAACTGTCTGAACTTTATTATTCACAACCATGTGTCCATTTCTCCCCCTAAACTGAACACAGGCTCTAAACAGCTCCTGAAACACATTAGCTGAAAGGCCTTAAAATAACTAAAATTAATTCTGGACTCATTTGAGTCTCATCTTTCTGTCTTTGAAGACATTCCCTTTAAGAATCCTGGGGAAAAGCATCTTGGCAGCTCAGGAGAGCACCATGGTAATGGCAACCAACAGGTATGAATAGACATGCCAAAACAATAACAAAGAAAGCAGTTTTGTGAAGATTTATTAATGTTTACTGCCTGATTTATTTTCTGCCCAGTGTACAGACCCAAAATATGTGAATGTCTCCAGCTAATAATTAACAGTATCTATGTTACAACAGCATATACAGTTTGGGTTGGTTATCACATACCAAAAATGCTGCTCACTCCTGACCTGACCTTGTGTTAAAAGGTTTAGAAACACATCTTTAAAGAGCAGCTGTGTTAGGAGCCTCTTGTATGAAATGCCTGGGAGGAAGCAATCTCAGCTACACCCCAAGTTGGTCCCCAAATTGGAAAGAAGCGGTTTCTTACAGCAACTATCCAGTACCATGTTTGTCGCTTATAACCACACATACTTCTTATGCCCACCACCAGTGCGTGCTCCTTCATCCCATATACAAACCACTACAAGATGGGGAGGTCAGACAATCCTGCATCCCAAAGGACCAACCAGTGACAAGACAGATGGCTTTGGGAAAGGCAGAGTGAGTGGGCAAGAAAAACAGAAAACAGAACTAAGTGATGTGACTACAGAAAAGACATTTCTCATATTGCTTGAAACTCTAATAAGGTGACTTAGAGCAGTGGCTGAAGAAAGACATGATTCTAAAAATCTCCCCTCTACTGTATTCTTTATTCCAAGAACCCTACACAGTCGCCCACCTCATCTGCCTCTTTCTTGAGGGGTTTAACTCCCTTCGTCTGGGAAACAACCAGACAAGCACTATATAGCCAGTCATCATTCTTTCTCTTAGTGAGCAATTCTGATACAGGCTGGTGCAGCAAAAAGACAATCAAAGGCTACTGATGTGTCTGCTGCCTCAGCAAAGCCAGCCCAGCAGAGCCGATGCCAGGCGCTCTCTGCATCTTCGTCCTTCCCGCACCCCTTGATGTACTAGTTCCTCTATGTACTAGGCATCTCAAATCTTGACAAGTGCACCCAAGACCAAACAAGTCACCAGCAAGTCACCTCCACACCGAATTCTGGGGCCGTCTGCTTTCTTTGCTAGAAAGAAGTTCTGATATTCTCAAATACCAGATGCACTAGAAACTTGCTTTCTTTTTGAAAATTCACCCATTTGTTGTTGATAAGCAACTCAATTTTGTATGGACAACCTAAAATCCTGGGCCCCAAGCCCTCCAACATCCATACCTCTTGGGCAGATGAGCAAAGGGGTCCTTGGCCTTCGGCTCAGCAGCCAGCGCCTGCTCACATTCATCCAGCTCCTCCTCAGGAGCGGGGGCGGCCGCCTTCTTCTCCTCTTTGCCCTCCTTCCTCTCCGCCTGGGGCTTCGGCTTCTCTTCTCGAGAACCTTTCTCCTTCCGTGGGGTGTCCTTTTTAGGCTGGCTCTCTGCAAACTTTTTAGCTGGTGCAAAAGAGAGGGAGAAAAGTCAGCATCTGACCTCTTTCCACATCCCTCCCAAACCAGGCACAAGGACAGTAATGGGAAGAAAACTGCTGGGGGGCCAAGTAAGGGATGCAGATGCTACGGTGCCTGCCACCAGTTCACTGTACGGCCCTGAGCAAGGCTGCAACCCTCAGCAACTGACACATGCATACCAGGACTCCACATGTTAACACAAACGAGTGCCAGCATACGAGTGTGTAAGAATTAACAATGTGTAAGAGTGTCACACAAGATTAGCTACTACACGCGATGCCCTATGTTCTGTGCATCCACATAACCCAAAACCCAGACAGGAAATCAAGGGGTTAAGACTGAGCAAACCAGTCCCCTGATCCTGCCTGCATGTTCCCCGACCTCAGACTTACCATCAAACTGGGCCATTTTCTCACAGAGTTTCACCTCTCCCAAGACAGCCCGGAACTGGGGCTGGTTAATGCAGGTGAGGAACCAGCGGTTGGTATTAGGGAAGGCCTGGCGGAAAGAAGGCTCCAGAACCTGCCAGGATGTGAGAATGGACATGAAGTCAGTGGAGGGAAACATCCTGATGTGTCTGAGCCAGAGCCAGAGCCCCATGCTTCTGTCTACACTGAAGCTCCAGCTCCTTTTCAGCCCCCAGACAGCAGCTTTCCCAGGAGGGCTATGCCCACCTACCTCACTAGTCTCTCTCTAGCAGCCCAATCCAGTTTAATGGATGCTGGTCCCACCACCCATTCACTATGCATAGACTTGGCAAGAATACTTAAATCATCCCTTACTCCTTTCACAAAGCCATTTCATACCTACAGTTTCACGCGTCAGTAAAACTGAAAAGGCTGGGACCAACAGAGGGCTACCAACTACTCCCTCTGCCAAATAAGTAACAAAAACTACCTACATGAACTATGTGATATGTGAGACATACATGTATCATCAAAGTTCAGAAAGTAAATATTTGACAGCAAAAAAAAATGTTTTATTTCAGAATGACAGTCCTTAAACTCAGCTTCATGAAAAACTCATTTACCGTTGTTTCCATTTACCAAGATCAGAGGGAAAACAATCCTAACAGGGCCACATCACCATCACTTCTGTAGTGCTGGTTCTCAAATCCTACCCCACAACTTCCAAATTACATGCCCTTGGCGGGTTACATTTCTCTCGCCCACACAACATGCAAAGACTCACTAAGATGGTCCCTGTTAGGCCTTGGCACAGGCTCTGACAAGAGTAGGTGCTTGTTGCTTTGCGGTCATCACATTACTATTCCGGCCAGCATCAGTTCAAAAACTGCTGTTTAGGACCAGCAATGTGCCACCTTCTTTAACCCAGTAACCTCAATGGTGATTATTACTACCTTGGTTTTACCGAGTCCATGAGGAGAAAAAGACTAATGGAATTCACACACACAGCCCCCTCCTACACCCGCCTGCCCCACCAACAACCAATGAGTAAGAACTATTCCAAGTTCTGCCTCCAAAGACCCTAATGCTGAAGCCGCCACCCCTACCTCTGTCCTCACAACTAAACACAAACAGGCTGCCCTAGAAACATGAGAACAAACTACATGTAACAGCTGCCAAACAGAAATTACGGGCGACAGAATAGTACCGAACTTCTTAGGAGGGGAAGCGGTTGCGATGTAAGAAAATAAGGTTAGGGGATCCACATTAAAAGAGAACCAAGCATGACTTTTCCGACATAAGAGAAGTCATTTTTGGCCTAAGCCATTCTGTGATCTCAACCTGCCTATAATACTTGTCTTTGAACAGGTCATAATAATTAATGATCTTAAGGGCTTCCCTGGTGGCTTAGTGGTAAAGAATCCGCCTGCAATGCAGAAGCCACAGGAGACGAGGGTTCAATCCCTGGGTTGGGAAGATATCCTGGAGGAGGGCATGGCAACCCACTCCAGTATTCTTGCCTGGAGAATCCCATGGACAGAGGAGCCTGGTGGGCTACAGTCCATGGGGTTGCAAAAGTCAGACACAACTTAGGGACTAAACCATCAAAGGCATAAAAGATCACAGGAACAAAAGATTTCAGAAAGAAAAGTAACAAAGATATTACATCAGTAGTAAAGACTTCCAGTCTTGTTTCAGTAGTAAAGATTAGCCTAAAGCCCTCAACTACCGGATCAGCTGGAACCCAAGGGGCAATGACAATGGCACTTTCTGACCCTTGTGACTTCAATTAAGGTTCAAACCATCAGCCACCCAAGCCCCTTCATGAGTATGCATGTGCATGCGTGCTCAGTCATGTTTGACTCTTGTGACCCAAGATACAGGCAACCTGGCAGACGTGTCACTTTGTTTCTAACCCTCACCTACCCCCTGCCAACCCAGATTCTTTATAAACTTCACCTGTTTATAAAGCCACAACAGGGTGCAGACAACTGTGATGTCAGCCAGCGTCACGCGTTCGCCCACCAGAAAAGTCCTCGTCTTCAAGTGAGCGTCCAGCAGCCCCAGAATTCGCCTCACCTCCTCCTTTGCATTCTCTGTGGCCTGTTGATTTAAAATGATCACACTCAGCAGCGGGTAGCAATCCCTGCCCCTGCCCTTCTCCCCCATTAACAGAACCAAAATAGCTATTCCACTGAGTCCTGGCTCACTGCAAATGTATCACAAATGAAGCTCTCAATGTTAAATTTCTTCAGGGTGTAGTATGGCTTCATTGCAAACTGTAGTAATCATAGACATATATCTTTGAATTTTAGAAATCACCTCAGAGGTCATCTGGTCTAACCATACTCCCTTACCATCCGATACAATCTTTTTACAGCAGAAATCTCTGGTCTGTCCACTCAGACCTCCCACCTCCACTGGGTCTGTTAGACAGAGTCCAGATACCATCAACAGCCCAGCGCTCCCCAGCACTCCCAGCTTACACCCCACAAAGTTTAGGTATTTACTATTTAGGTGTTCTTGGCATCGCCCTTCCTATTCCTTCCTCCCGGATGCTCAGGAGCTGATGCCACCCCAGCCCGTGGTCTCCCCCAAGCTCCAAGGCTCACCTGCTTGTTGTGGTGCATGATGCCCAAGGTAGGGAACACCCAGGTGCTGGCTGGTGGCACTATGTCGCTATCAGCAAAGCTCACCCACTGCACCACCTGCGCTGCTGCCTCGGGAGTACTTCCCCGCAGCTCCTCGTTGCTCACTGCAGAGGCGGAACATGAAGGTCAGAACTCTGGGGTTATGCCAACACCAGTCCAGGTGCCTGGAAATTCCTCTCCTTGTCCACTCCAGCTCCCCTACCCTCCCCTACGCCTCACCACCTCCAGACCCTCCCACTCCCACAGCCACTGCAGATTACCATAGTAGGCAATGGCATTGCTCTCGAACACACAGAATCCATCGTCACCCTCAAAGGCTGGAACCTGGTGACAAAACAGTCAAAAGTAAAATATGCAGCAGTTCCTCACTAGTCAAATCCAGGAGGCTCAACTGTTTTGAATAGAAATTTTTATATAAGGCTGATATCCCTTGCTAACCCAACTCTTAATACTATCGAAACTCAAGAATCAAAACTACATGACTAACTTGCTATTCCCTACAATGTGAACTCACATAAGAAACCCCCCCAAATTTAGATATTAGATATTTGTACATAATTACTCAATCAAATAAGCAAAAGGCAAGAAACCAAGTCCTCTACTGCTGTCTATATTATCCAGAGTATTACCACATACTACCCCACTGGACTTGACTTAGCATGGTTATTTATCTACCTCCATAAGCCTCTTGGGGCAAGAATTTCACTCACAGCAGATATCTGACCTATTGATATTTGCACTGAAATCAGTCAAAATTCATTCAGTCTGCCTCAAAGAAGCTTGTGAGTTTTGCAGGAAGTCACTGAAGAGTTCTGTACTATTTTTAACTACAAACAAGTCACCATTATCTCAAAATAAAAGTTTTTTTTTAAGTCTCTGAAGTGTAGGGAAAAAAAATAACATGAAAAGATCCCGTTTAAAGATGGAAGCCAATTTCAGAGTGATGGCTACTCGGTCCTCCTTGGGTTCTCAGGACCAAAGGCCCCTCTTCCACTTCCCTACTCACCTTGCCAGCAGGAAATTTACGGAGAAATTCGGGGGTGCGGTTGGTTTGGCCAAAATGGAAGTGGGGTGGTGCGGAGAGCACGCGGACCTGAGCCCCGCTGTACTGAGCGGCAATGAGGGCCTTGAAGGCCCTCCAGTTTTCAGGATATGTGTACAGGGTCTGTGGGGAAAAGATGGGGAATAAAACATCAATGACTAGAAGGGTCCCAGTCCTAAATGTTTCCGGGGAATGACTTCGCTGAGTAACCCCAATCCGTTTCACTTCACTCCCTCTGGTGAACCAAGTTAGATCTTCCTTGTCTGCTGTCAAGTGTAACCAGAGTCCCCTGAAATACCGAGGACAGAACTGCACACCAACTGCTAAATAAAGCTTGTTGACAGATTTGACCTTCTCTAAGGACGTCTCTAGAATCATTCTCTTCCCCTCAAATATATTTCCAAGAAATACAGAACTTCTAGGTCCCTCAGACTCCATCTGCCGACAAATACACAGCCCTCCCTTACCAGAGCCCTTGTTCATTCATTCGTGGTTCCCGAGTGCCTGACTACTCTACTGCTGAGCTGCTCATCCTTCAGAAGTATCACCCTTGTTTCCAAGATACACACATCGACCAAGACATTTCCGAGCCCCCTCTGAATAGCCACGGGAACCGAATGGCATCTTAAATCAACTCGGTCTCCCTAAAAACCCTTTCATTTCTTGTCACGCATTCCATCTCTTCGGTCCTGTCCCGCTGTGAGTTCTCCGCGTTGCCTTCTCCCCTTTTATTAACCTGGCCAGAGAGGTCCAATTGGCCTGACTTCCCTGTCCGGCGACTCTTCTCGCTCCCAAACCTCCCCGCCGGGCCATCCTTAACCGTGGCCAGCCGTACCTGCCCATTAAGGACCGTCCTCTTCGCCCTATCCCTCCTGTTGTCCCACAAAACGGTCGCAAAAGTTTTGCCAACCTGCCCGGATCCCACGTCTCGAGGCGGCAATGAGCCCGAACTGCTTTATCAAGGTTCAGACTGCCAGAATCTGGCATCCCTTTTCTCCTCTACCCCATACCCTTCCACCTCTTCGGCCTCCCAGAGCCCTAGCCTCAGTTCCCCTCCGGGGCCTGGAGGCCCTACTCTCGAACAGTACGATCTCTAAACCCCGGATCAGTTCCTGACTCAGCTGCAGAACCCCTCTGACGAATGCTGAGCCTGCTCGGGCAGAGGATGGCATCGGATAGGATGACCTGGATCGCCGGAGCCGGCAAACTTACCCCAGCCGCCATGGTGATTCCGCAGAGAAAGGGGGTGGGGCTCTCCGCGCTGCCGCAAAGTAAGCCGTCAAGGGGAGAAGGGAGGGGGGAAGGGGAGAGCCGTGGAGAAACAGCAGCCGGAAAGCGAGGACGGCATAGAAGGCTTACGCACGACAGTTCGGTATCCCGCAGCAGCTGAATGGAAAAAGAAGTGGGTGGGGCCTGCTGGCCAGCGCGGAAAAAAACTCGCGCCTGCGCAGTGGGGGATGGTCAATCCGAGTCCGGACGTAGAGGTAGACCGCGCGGAGACGCTGAGTCCTGGCTGGAAAGCTGCCCCTCTGCAGCTACGTGGCAGAGCTGCCAGCTCGGCATCTCGCGGGGCACCAGAGGCGTTTCTCTCCGGGTCGCCTGGCCCGCGGTCATTTGGTGGAGGTCGTGCCAGACCCACAACATCGTGGTCGTATGACACTCTGTGGTGGCAACTGCGTGGAGGTGGCGGGGTCCCACGCTCCTTTTGTTCCAGCTTTCTAGAGGAGAGACTGTACATCTAACCCGAGCCCAGGTCTGAAACCCTCCGTAAAAGTGAGGCTTTTTCCATTAAACCACCTTGCAGCTCAGAGATGCTGTTAGTGAGAGAAGAGGCACTCTTCCGGGGACCCGCAACAGGGGAGGGACTGAGGGAGAACACAGCCAAGCCCTGTCACCCCGGAGGGGCTGACAGTTCAACTGACGGGTTGCCCTTCACCCATGCTCAGATCTGAACATTTTTTACCTAATATGAAGAGAATGGATTTAGAACCCTGACCCCAAATTCCAGGCCCCATCACCGCTCATAATCTGGGCAGAAAGGAGGAAGGAAACTCGGTTCTTCCCAGGTGCAGCTCAAGCCACCCACCCAGCACTCCATCTTTCCAGAACTCAGCACTGAAGGGGTCCAGGTGCCAATCACTTGCCCTGGGCATGAACGGAAACAGGCTGGGAGACCTACTTTAGGGTGATGAGATAAGGTACCTCTAAGGCTGCACTAAGCACTAGTGGGGAAGGAGTATTATCACCAGGTGGAAATAGAGGAAACTAGTGTTCATTAAACTAGCAGCTTTATTGCCTTTCAGGGTCCCCATCTTCACTTAAGCAGGTTTCTAAGTGCTTGAGGGAGGAAAACCTGTAAGAAATGATGGAGATCAGGAAACAGGCCTTGAGAATCCTGGAGTGGGGTCACAGTGAGACTCTGGTCAGCCTGGGAGGCGGACGCCACGAAGGTCAGGAGTGGCTCAGCCTCTGGCCTCTGTTCAGTACTGCTCAGTGCCCGCAGCTCCCGGGTGACCCGAGCCTCAGTTGCCAGCCACTCTGCTCCCGAGCCAGCACCAGCTCCACCTCCTTCCTTGATTTGTTGCTGCAGGCGTCTCCGGGCACGCCGCCGCCCCTGCCACACACGGTGCCACAAGGCGCAACGCCAGCTCACTGAGAGTGACACCCGCTTCTCAGCCTCGGCTTGAGACCCTTTGCAGGCTGCCTCAGGTCCTCTGGGCCCCTGCTCGGCCAGCGCTGCGGTGCCTGACTGCCCCTCTTCTCTGGTGGCTAGATGCTTTTCGGTCGTCAGGTGCAGTTCCCCCGGCTGCCCAGGGCCCTGCATTGCCCAGTCCTGCACCAACTCTCCAACCTCTATGACCATCTCTTCCACACCATCTTCACCATGCTCCCTTGCACATCCCTGTTGCTCCTCTGGCCCCTCCTCACAACTTTTTTTCTGTCCGTCTAGTTTTGCTCTTTTGCTTGTCCCTCCCTGGGGCAGCTCCCCAGGGCCACCTCCCTCTGACCGCAGTCTCTTGGTTCCCTGTTCTATATGGCACCCTAAGGCTTCCCTTAACACCTGGGCCAGCGCAGCAGTGAGCTGTGTGAAGGAAGCAGGGGGTAAGGGGATAGGTGTTGCAGAGAGCATGAAGCTAGGGGAGCTGGGCTCCAAAAGGGGAAGCAGCCCCCAGTCCCGACCCCGGTTAGACCGCCGCTGGTACTGGAGGCTTCGACAGTAATTGGCTGCCGCTCGGCAACAGTTCTGTAGCCTCCCGGCCACCCGGCTGGTCACGTTGGCTGCCACATTGTGACTCAGGTCAAAGGGGTCCTGGAGATTCATAGGGCCAAGGCGCAGGCCCTCCGAGAGATTAGAGGGCAGGCCCCCTGCCACGGGTAGTGCCTGACCCTCCCGCAGGGACAGCAGGGAGCCACGAAGATCCCAACAAGACACGCAGGAGAAGAACTGGGCCAGCAGGGAACCTGGAGCAAAGAGGAAGAGCAGGGAAGATGGGTCCCTTAGAGGCCAGAACTGAGATCAGCCTTGTACCACAGCCATTCCGAGCTGGACTTGCCTTTTCCCTCCCAAGTGGCTCAGAGGAGTGCCAGAGCCAGGCTCCTCTGATCCAATAAACAAGAGGTCAAACCTCTTTCCCCACAGTGCCCCCCAGATACCGCCCCTTCCCCCTGCTAGCAGCATAACCTTGGGCAAGCCACTTCATTACTCCAAGGCACAGTTTCTTCATCTGTAAAGTGGCAATAACGATATTAACTAACCCACAAGGCTGCTGTGTGCCAGTAACTGTGTCATTAACACCACTTGTTAGTCCTCTCCCAGGCTCCCCAGACTCACTCAGAGGCTCCTTATTGGTGCTGGGCTCCAGTCTCGAGGCATCTCTGGGGAAACTACAGTCCCAGCCATCAACCTCCACCTGTTCACCCTCACCTATGAAAGTAAAAAAGTTGAAGGTCAGCCTCAAAGCAGGAAAATGGGTGGGGGTCTGGGGGGTGGATATGATAATGACAGCAGAGATCTCATTCCCAGGAAGCTCAGTATGTCTAAGATGAAGAAGAGAGATGAAGCTCAGGAGATAGGGCGGGTGAAGAAGGCCAGGCTGCTGTACCTGCTTTCTGGGTGAGCTGGGACACAGTGGGCAACACAGGAGGGTCCCTGGTCTGAAGGAAATAGATCACGAGCAAGGTCAGGGCGTAGTTATTGAGAAGTGGGCCACTCCCTGCATAAATAATTAATTCTGGTTAGATCAGAGGCAGTTCTGACCCCCTCCTTGACAGTTTTCTCAACCCCGCTTCCTTCTCTCCCTGAATCCCTGCCTCTGCCCCGACACCAATGCAGCCCCTGGTCTGTCCTGATTCATTCTCACCTGACAGCCCTCGACCCTGAGCCCAGCAACGCAGAGTGTACACAAGGGGCCGTACTCGCCCATCCAGCTCAGAGCAGAGACTCAGGAAGCGGGAGTTGTGCAGGGCCAGCCTAAGACAGAGGGCAGACAGGGTGTCAGGGCTCAGGAGCTTGTCACCCCCCAGCTCTCATTCCAGACTCGTGTAATGGAGGCCAGCTGGAAGAAGGCCCAAAGAGGGTTTCTCCAGGTGTTTCTCTGACATGGTCTGGAGAGAGTGTGTACAAAAGAACGTCAAATGGGACGTCCCTAGTGGCGCAGTGGGTAAGAACCCACCTGCCAATGCAGGGGACATGGGTTTAATCCCTGGTCTGGGAAGATTCCACATGCCTCGGAGCAACGAAGCCCCTGTGTCACAGCTACTGAAGCCCTCATGCCTAGAGCTTGTGCTCTGCAACAAGAAAAGCCCACAAACCACAACAAAGAGCAGCTCCCACTCACCCCAACCTGAGAAAGCCCTTGCAAGCAATGAAGACCCAGTGCAGCCGAAAATAAATAATTAAAAAAAAAAAAAAACGAATGTTGCTTCTTAAAAAAAACGAAAACACATCAAATGTATTTGGGAAACACTACATCCTATAAATGTCTTGGAGTCACAGAACATGTTAATAATAAGACTGATCAGAACACTTACTATGCAAAGAAACAAAGACAGGAAGGGAGAGAGGAGGGGGAAAGAGCAAGTAGGAGAGGAGGGACTGGAGAAACTTGCATGTGTTAACTTAGCATTTTCTAAACTTACTCAACCATGGAACTCTTTCCTAAATCCTTAAAATCAGTATCCCAGGAAACATACCTTCCAAAAATTGAGATGAAAGCCAGACACGAGATGGAAGCCAGAAAGAGAGACGGGACTAAGAAAGGACAACCTCAAAGCTCAGCTGGTGCAGGGCACCCCCCGCCCCCTCCCCAGAGTGCCAGCTGGCCTTCCCTCACCACCTCAAAGGTACCGGTTACTGAGCGAGACGTCACCATGGAGACCCGAAGGCCGATGGCAGAACTTGACCACAGGGCGCCGGGCAGAGGGCACGGTTTGGACTCGGTACACTCCAGGAACACAGCCCCGAAGGATGGATCCCACCAGCTCCAGCATGGCTCCCCCTTCTGCTTTCTCCCGCTTCAGGGCCTCTGCCAGTTCCACCGCCTTCCCCAGGTCCCCCTCTCCCCGGTCTTCCTGCAGTGGTGAGGCTGGAGGCAGGGACTGGGGAGAGGCGAGGGTCTCAGAGGCCAAAGCAGAGTCTGGAGTCTGGGGTGCCAGTGAGGAGGAAGGGGCTTCCAAGTCCAGGGCTTCCGAGTCTTGGGGAGAAGCTGGAGGCTGTGAGTCTGGAGGGGAGGCTGGGGTGCAGGCCAGGGCTTGAGGATCCAGTGGGGATGCCAGGGCCGAGTCCAAGGAGGGAGATTCTGGAGCCTTTGGGGCTGGCTGTGGATGGAAATGGGCTGGGTAACTGTCTCTCCTGCTGCCCCCTAACCGGGGAACATTCCATCTCTAAGATACATCTATTACAACTTATTATGGGCCGGGCCCTATTCTAAAGGTTTTATAAAAGTAGTAACTCTTTTAAATCCTTACAAGCCTTTTTAAAAGTTAACCTTTTAATGCCATAAAATAAACAGCCTACATTTTACAAAAATATTACTGTCAGGAAAAGCAAAAAAAGGCAGAGGAACTATTCCAGATTGAATAAGACTTAACGGGGAATTCCCTGGTGGTCCAGCGGTTAGGGCTCTGTGCTTCCACTGCAGGGGGCATAGGTTTGATTCCTGGTCAGGGAATTAAGATCTTGCAAGTTGCATGGTGCAGTCAAAAAAAAAAAACCTTTTGCAGGGGAAAGATATATAGGAATCCTGTACTTTCTGCTCAATTTTGCTATGAATCTAAACAGTTCTAAAAAATACTCTATTTAAAAAATAATAACCCTTTCCTACTCCCAAGGCAGAACCTGTACATTAGATGTTACAAAACACAGATAAGCAAAAACATAAGCCACTATTGTATGTCATTTCATATATATATCTCCTCCAGTAAGACATTAGAAGTGCCATTTTGAAATTTTTTTTCCCCCTATTACAAATGTCACCTATTCCATGTCAGTTCATTTTATCCTATCCAATCACACCCACATTTCTCCAATCATAATAACTCTTTCAGGCAGGTCCTATTATCCCCATTTTACAGACAAG
The DNA here is from genome assembly GCA_024291935.2 of Okapia johnstoni. Taxonomy (NCBI): domain Eukaryota; kingdom Metazoa; phylum Chordata; class Mammalia; order Artiodactyla; family Giraffidae; genus Okapia; species Okapia johnstoni. The sequence continues at coordinate 9,484,390 of JAGTYA010000026.1, read as the reverse complement.
GAACTAAGGCATGAGAGGTCAAGGGCTCGCCCAGTGTCACACAACCATTTCCACTGACTCTTCACAGCTGCCTCCACGGTCACATACCTGGGGCTCGTCCAAGTCCCCCAGATCCAGGAAGAGGTCGAGATCACAGCCATGGACGTCAAAGCTGTTTATGGAGGAGCCAAAAGGATGGACCACACAGCCTGGGTGCCGGGCAGAGAATAAAGGTCAAGAGACACTGCAGGGAATAAGTAGTGGAAGAACATAACGGGGCACAAAGATGGAAAAGCAAGCAAGTGAACACCACTAGCTGAGGACGCTGGGGATGCAGACACAGAGGGCTCAGACACAGTGGGGCGGTGACTCACCAGGGAAGAACTCTGTGAAGACCTCCTGCATCAGGGCCACCACAAGGCTCCGAAGCTGCCGCTCAGCCTCGGAGAGCTCCCTCAGCCCCACGAGCTTTACCATTTGTGCTTCCACGTCTGGGGCCTCGGCGAGTGCTCTGATCAGCTGGTGACTGTCGGGGGCCACTCCTTTGGGGGACCTAGAGGCTGGGCTCTGGAACTCTTTCTGCTCCCGTGGCCGGACCCTCAGGCGATGTCCTCCTAGGCTGTGCTGGGGCTGTGACAAAACAGCTTCCCGGGCATCCAGGTCCCCCATCTCCACGATGGCAAACACTCCCTGTCAAACCACAACAGGGACAATGATGACAGTTTTGGAACCAAGAATCCAAACACATGGTCTAACAGTAGGTGAGACTCTCAAAAATGGGGACCACCCTATAAATTGGAAATATTTGCTTCCTGTTTCCGTAACATTAGGGAACATATTTGTTTATTTATTTTTTAGCTGTGACATAAGGCTTATGGAATCTTAATTCCCCAACCAAGGACTGAACCCTCGCCCTCGGCAGTGAAAGTGCAGAGTTCAAACCACTGGACCAACAGGGAATTCCCACTGGGGAACATATTTAGAAAAGCAATTATCTCTCTCACTCAAATTGCAAGCATTTTATTCTCACCCAAGCCTGCCTCTGAAAAACTTCATTTTACTTATTTCATCAAACCCCAGTCATCCCAATGACATTTCACTGGTTACTCTAAACTGACCCCCTAACATTTCCTGCTTTAATTAGATTCTTTTAATCTGGTCCCATCACTTCATGGGAAATACAGTGATGGGGAAACAGTGTCAGACTTTATTTTTCTGGGCTCCAAAATCACTGCAGATGGTGATTGCAGCCACGAAATTAAAAGACACTTACTCCTTGGAAGGAAAGTTATGACCAACCTAAATAGCATATTAAAAAGCAGAGACATTACTTTGCCAACAAGGTCCATCTAGTCAAGGCTATGGTTTTTCCACTGGTCATGTATGGATGTGAGTTGGACTGTGAAGAAAGCTGAGCGTCGAAGATTGATGCTTTTGAACTGTGGTGTTGGAGAAGACTCTTGAGAGTCCCTTGGACTGCAAGGAGATCCAACCAGTCCATCCTAAAGGAGATCAGTCCTGGGTGTTCATTGGAAGGACTGATGTTGAAGCTTAAACTCCAATACTTTGGCCACCTCATTCGAAGAGTTGACTCATTGGAAAAGACCCTGATGCTGGGAAGGATTGGGGGCAAGAGGAGAACGGGACGACAGAGGATGAGATGGCTGGATGGCATCACCGACTCGATGGACATAAGTTTGGGTAAACTCCAGGAGTTGGTGATGGACAGGGAGGCCTGGCGTGCTGCGATTCATGGGGTCACAAAGAGTCAGACACGACTGAGCAACTTAACTAAATATTAAGAATCCATGTAATAATCACTGTGTTAGGTGTAAACATAAACACATAAACCCTGTTTGTTTTTTTTAAGTCCATATTCTTTTTTAATTAATTAATTTATTTGGCTGCACTGGGTCTTAGTTGTGGCATGTGGGACCTAGTTTCCTGACCAGGGATCGAACACAAGCCCCCTGCACTGGGAGCAGAGTCTTAGCCGCTGGACCACCTCGGAAGTTCCCATGCCCATATTCTTTTACATTCTCTTCAGTGGTAAAGTTAGAACCTCATTCTGCTTATAAAAAGGAGCCCTCTATAGTAATTAAGACAGCGTGGTACTGTCACAAAACTTTAGCTAGACTCACTAAGAAAAAAAGAGCAAAGGCTCTGATAAGTAATATCAGAAAAGAAAGAAGAGAAATAACAGCAGATACCACAGAAATACAAAAGTTAAGAGAATATTATGAACATGAACACCCAAACACCAACAAGCTGGACAACCTAGAGAAAGGGACAAATTCTTAGAATCACACAACCTTCCAAGACTGAATCAGGAAGAAATGGAAAATCTGAATAGACTGATCATTAGTAAGGAGACTGAAACAGTAATCAAAAAGTTTCCCAAAATACAAAAGTCCAGGATCATCAAAAATTTAATACCTATCCTTCTCAAACTACTCCAAAAACTGAAGAGGAGAGAACACTTCCTAACTTATTTTTACACGGTCAATGTCACCAATATCAAAACCAGACAGAGGCAATACAAAAAAAGAAAACTTACAGGTCGTTGTCTCTGGGGAACACAGATGCAAAAACCCTCAACAAAGTATTAATAAATCCAATACAATAATACATTAAAAGGATCATACACCACAATCAAGTGGGATTTAGTTCAGGGATGAAGGGATGGTTTAACATCCATGAATCAATCAACATGACACATACTTTAACAAACTGAAGGATAAGAATATGATTATCTCAATAGATGCAGGAGAAAGCATGTGACAAGATTCAACATTCATTTATGATAAAAATTCAATAAAACAGGCATAGAAGGAGTGTACCTCAACATAATAAAAATCATATATGACAAACCCACAGTTAACATCATTCTCAATAGTAAAAAATTGAGAGCTGTCCCTTTAAAATCAGGAACAAGGATGTTCATTCTCACCACTCATATTTAGCACAGTCCCAGCCAGAACAACTGGACAAGAAAAAGAAATTAAGGGCATCAGATTGGGAAGGAGAAGCAAAACTATCACTATTTGCAGGTGACATGACCTTATATACAGAACACCCTAAAGGGCTTCCCTGGTGGCTCAGTGGTAAAGAATCCACCTGCCAATGCAGGGGGACATGGGTTTGATCCCTGGTCGAGGAAGATTTCACATGCCATGGAGCAACTAAGTCTGTGTGCCACAACTACTGAATCCGTGTGCTGCAACTACTGAAGCCCATGCACCTAGAGCCTGTGCTCCGTAACAAGAGAAGCCACCATAATGAGAAGCCCGTGCACTGCAATGAAGAGTAGCCCCTGCTCACCAAAACTAGAGAAAGCCATGCACAGCAACGAAGACCTAGCTCAGCCAAAAATAAAACAAAGTTTTTTAAAAAATTAAAAAATCAGCTAAGTTTTCCCACATTCACCATGTACCAGACTATCAGTCAAGTGCTATATATGAATATCTATGTGGTAGGTACTAAGGCTTCCCCAGTAGTTCAGCGGTAAAGAATCTACCTCCAGTGCAGTAGATGAAGGAGATGAGGGTTCGATCCCTGGGTTGGGAAGATCCCCTGGAGGAGAGCATGGTAACCCACTCCAGTATTCTTGCATGGAGAATCCCATGGACAGAGGAGTTTGACAGGCTACAGTCCATTGGGTCACAAAGTTGGACATGACTGAAGCAACTGAGCATGTGTGCCCAGTAGGTACTATTATTATCTCCATTTTATATCTGAGGAGACATGAATAGCAAGGTTAAGTAACTTGCCCAAGATTTTTTTTTTGGCAGCGCCACATGGCTTGCAGGATCTTAGTTCCCCGACAGGCGCTGAACACAGGCTCGAGCAGCCAAAGCACTGAGTCCTAACCACTGTTACTGCCAGGGAATTCCTAAACAATTTTTTAATTAAAAAAAAAAAAAAAAAAAAAGACAATGTGGTACTGGCATAAAGACAGACATTCAGATGAGGGGAATGTAATTGAGACTCCAGAAATAAACTTGTACATCTATGACCAACTGATTTTCAAAAAAAAGTGGGCATGGAAGCAAGGTAAAAAGGACCACAAAGAACAAGTCTGTTTTGCATTGTCCAGAGGACAGGGTATTCTGACCCAATGACCTCAGTATCTCTCAGCATAAGTTAATAAGCTGCTAGATGGTTTATCAACTAGTCTCTTGAACTGTCAGGACAGATCTCCCAATGGTGTGGTCTTTAAACACCCATTTACTCATTTAATTGTCTACTTTCTCTACTAGACTCTAAGATAAGATCTGTGAAAGCAGGGACCATGACTACCCTATTCACTCCTTAGAATGCAGCTCTAAGCTGTGCTTAGTACAAAATCAGCAATTAACAAATATCTGGCAAATGAAAAGACTGACTGAATAAATAAATGACCAAGTTCCCCAATGACTAACTCTGACAAACTAACCAACTCTGACTAACTCTGATAAAATCCCAGCAGGGATAGGGGGCGAGGGTGAGAGCCACAACACTGGACTAGCCCAAGTACTGGGGTGCCCACCACGGGCAAGTCACGTTAGGAACCAGCAGAGACCAGCCGCTGGTCTCTCCCTCATTTCTTTTTGGTGTGCAGCACACGGGACTCATTCTTTAGCCCCAGAGTCATTCACTCTACCTTGTCCTTGTCCATGACGACACTGGCCACAGGTCCAAATGCCTGGAAGTACTCAGAGAGCTGAGCAGAACCCACGTCCCGGGGAAAACCACTGACAAACACGCTTCGAAGTCCCTGGGCCTTTCGAGCAGCTCGTAGGTCTACCAGGTGCCGGTGCTTGCGGCCTCCCAGGTGGGCATCAAGGCTGGGTCCTGCAAAGACAAGCGCGAGACAAAAGCATCGGAATCGCACTTCACCGTACCTACCCTGACTTTGTTCTCTGCATACCTAGATCCTAGAGATTCTTCTAAGCCGTTGAAAATGTGATCTTTGAATAACAAAATGTGATCTTTGAATAACAAAGTCCTGGCTCCTTTCAGCTTCCTCTCTCGTCCATTGGTCTGTACAGTACATTCTAAGTGGTCCCCAGGAGAACTGGCCGTACACAATGTTAAACCACCTATAAGTTCAAGGTAGAGCAACACTTGCACACTGTAAAGAAACTAACAGGTAACTTATCTAGGTCATATATCAGTTCAGTTCAGTTCAGTCGCTCAGTCATGTCCGACTCTTTGCAACCCCATGGATTGGCACATGCCAGGCTTCCCTGTCCATCACCAACTCCTGGAGCGTGCTCAAACTCATGTCCATCAAGTCAGTGATGCCATCCAACCATCTCATCCTCTGTCCCCCGCTACATAGATGAACTAAACAAATCAGGACCCTACACTATCTCCCACTTATGATTTCTGAGTATAATACAGAGATTACAAGGACAGAATCAGAAGTCACACTACCAAGAAACAAATCCCAGCTGTCAAGCTGTATGAAATCTTGGGAAAGTAACTTAACCTCGCTATTCATGTCTCAAGTATGAAATGGAGATATTAATACTTCCTACCACATAGATACTATTCACACATAGCACTTGGCACAAGTCTGGGATATGATGAATGTGGGGAAACTTAGCTGATTTTTTAATTTTCTATTTCCCTTTGAGTCAGCTGTTTGACATCAGCAAGTGTTACGTGGGGCCAGAGAAGACTATCCTGGCTTTCTGGCTTGCCCTACTGGACAGTGGTAGGGCATTTTTCATTCACAATGGCAAAGAAATATGAAAGATCATATTTAGGTGAGATTATGATTCCAGACTTCAAAAGTGGAAGCTCAGGTTTCACTGGGTCTCTTGCACTGTCATAGAAGGACGTGGTCTCCTTTCCCAAACCCACGTTCCAAATAAGCATACCAGGCTACTTCACCATCTCTGCCTTTGAGGAGCTCCTCTTGTAGGGCTTCTTTCCCTACTACCTTCTCTGTGATCCTGCAGCTTTCCAAACAGAGGGTATTGAAAATTATCTCCATCTCTAGATGGTGAGCTTCTTCACCTCTCTAAATTCCCTCTCCCCGCCCTAGAGCTGGATGTCCAATACCTGACAGTTAAAGAGGGAATAAAATAACGAAATTTCCATCGTGGAGATTTTAGATACTGGGACGTTGCGGTGTAAGGTGCTGGGACTCTCCCCACTTTGTAATCCTTCGGGACGGCGGCGAAAAAACGGAGGTGAGTCCCTACGAACAGACTTGGCAAGAACTATGACCTGTAACCTTAACTTTCGCTAGGACCCAAAGACGAAACCGCCCCCCACCCCGAGTAGCCACCGCTTACGGTTGGCTGTAGTGATGTGGCAGAGGCAGCAGCGGAAGCCCCCACGAGGCAGCGGCTCGATATCTGAATCCACTGCAGCCATCGTGACTCGCCCGTACTAACAAAATGCAACCACCTCAGCCACGACCGGAACTCCCTCCTACAAATGGCAACGCTCTCGGAAGCAACTTCCGCCGATCCAATAGGAAGTGACGTACCGTCGGCCAATCGTGCGGTACGCTGCTGCTAAAACCGAGCTCTTTCCGCTCAGGGTTCCGTTTCCTGCTGGAGTTAGGTCTCTACCAGCTTTTGGAAAACTGTCCACGATGCTTATCTGCATGCGGTAAGCCAATTGGTGTGCTCTGAGCGGTTGAGACGTTGATTGGCCCCAAGACCGTGAATATTCACAAGGCAGCCACACAGGCCTGAGCCGGGTTTCTTGCCGGGCCCCCTCCTTGACAGCCGACGGTTTCCTTGCTGGATGACTTAGCGCAGGCTGTGCCCTCCTTCGAGGGGCAGTAGAGACCCGTGGGGCTGTATCCGCAACCCCATATTTACCTGGTGGATAAAGGCGGATCCTTCACGAAGCCCGGACTGTTCCTAGTCACCAAACCTCCTGAGGACTGTTACCCTATTCCCTCTGCCCTCTATCCTTTCCCAGAATGGTGTTCTGTGCCCGCTTCCTAGCCCTGATTGGGGAGATCTTCCCCCCGCGCACCTTTAGAACCCCACGGGCCCACAGCCAGATGGCCTTTCTTCTTTGATAGCCGTCTGCGTGGAGTATTCACCAGACGCCAGAGCATCCCGCCCATTTAAAGGCATGCAGCGGAAACTGCTGTGATGGCAACTGCGTAAAAACATTGGAGAGTGCTGATTCCGCCGCAGACCCTTGTATTGGTCATTCCTCCCGACACCAAGGTGTTGGCTTAGGCTAGGGAGAGAGCAAGGGAGCTGAGGAGGCTCCAGGGACAGGGACCATGAGATAGAGGGGCCTATCAGCTGGGCTAAGCAGCTCTTGCTGTTGATCAACCCACAGCATCGGGCTGTGGAAAGAGCAGCAGACCTGGGGTCAGGCGTCTCAAACTAAACTCGAGGTAAGTCTGCTGCTTAGGCCTTTCCCCATCTCTAAAGAAAGTGCTCAAAGAGCACAGAGTAGGCTTAACTTCTCTCTCCTAAGGTGCTCCTTCCGTTGGAACCAGCTCGTGTCTAACCTGTCTTCACAACCCCAAAAGGCAGGAAACACAAGGGAGACCTCAATATCAAGGTAGTTGCTGAGGCTGGCCTTGGGGATCCTTGAAGTAGCAGAAAAGTAGGTGGCATGATCCTACAGTACCCTCCAAAATGGACTACTTCCAGCTCTTGCCTCTAGCAGCTCCCAGAATTCCTTCAGTAAAAAGAAGAGAGTAAGAGTTGGGAAATAAAGAAGCAACTAGACAACACACACACCCCCTCCTATAGAAGCCACTAATCAGTTTTAGAACCAGCGCATCCCAACTGTTTTAATGAAGCTGGGCCAAGATGGTGCTGGGCTGCAGTACTGTAGGGAGCTGGGGAGTAGTCTGGACTCCACAGGAAAGCAAAATGGGAGCAAGCCACCTGTCCAGGCTATATATCCCATAAAGCTGTTCCCAGAGCAAGCCCCATCTGCACCTTCTCTATTGTGGTTTGTCCTTTATTTTCCCAATCCAAGACATACACCCCAACACATCTCCACACACCCTCCTATAGAAGCCACTAGACACACACACACACACATCCCCTCCTATAGAAGCCACCAGACACACACACACACCCTCCTATAGAAGTCACCAGACACACACACCCTCTACTATAGAAGCCAACACACACACACACACAGCAGAGAATAGCTGAGCCAGGAGGAGCTGAAGAAAACAGCTTTTTATTTGTTACTATAAGAACCAATTACAGAGTCCGAGGTTAAAAAAACAGACAAAAGGTCTTTATTTCTGAGAACTGGCGTACAAAAGGCAGAGGGGACAAGGGGAGGGAAGGAAAGAGCGAGCATAGGCTGGGACTGATACCAGCTTAGGGGCCTCAAACTCCAATTAGGAAAGTCCGGACACCGGACGGCAAGAGAAACCCCCAATTAGGAAAAAAAAAAGACACGGCAGTCATGGCAGTGCACACCCCCCTCCCCCAACCAGATACCACCACCTGATATCTTTTTCCTCTTCCCCTCCCCCATCCCCTTTCACAAAGGGAGGCAAAATTTTAAAAAAATTAAAAAACCCTCCCCCCAAAACTGTCCAAGACAACTGTGGGTCCTACCCCCCAAAACAGGCTAGGTTCCCACAGTAAGCCAAGTTCCTGCAGTCTGCCCTCCATCACCAGACGTGGAGAGGCATTAGAAGGGGACAAGCCTCCAAGTGCTAACACCAGAGGGCGCCTGACCCCTCCAAGGACACACTCATTTGCTCCCTCCCTCCTTCACTCCTCATTCCCTTTGATACTAGAGGGAAGGGAGACCAGGTGCCCTGTGCACCCATCCTCTAGCTTTCAGCCCACCTCCCTTCCCCACAGTGCTCAATCTTCCAGGACAATGGGCTCATTGGTGCTGGCAGGATGTGACGATGGAGGAAGAGGGACTGGAGGCCGCACTGCCATCAGCGGTGGCTTCACCTTCAAGGGCAAATTGGGCCTGCGGGCAGCTCTCCGCATTTCCAGGTGGGTCAGAGCCTTCCGCAGGGCTCTGGCCGGCAAGAGAAGAGGCAGCAAAAAAACCAAAGACCGTCAAGGTGAAACTCCACATTCCACTACAATTCCATCTTCCAGCCCATCTTTTCCTAGCATCCCCCCCTGCAACCCAGTCTTCAGGGAGCTGGTCTTACTCAGATATTCCTATTTCCTTTCCCATACCCACCAATCTGGGTTGTTGACCTCTCGGCCCCTCTCATGACGGGCTCCCTACCTGGTATCTTTTGTGGCCACAAACACCACAGGATTGGGTGCATCAGCTGGGTTGAGTTTCTGACGCTTGGCTGCTGGCTGTGAGCTTGAGCGAATCCCTGAGGCCAGAGGCCTTCCATTGGCAGAAAAAGGAACTCCTGCCATCTGGAAAAAGGTGGGGCCACACAATGAGAGAGGGGACTCCCAGACACCTATCAGATATAAAAGCCCACCCAACTCCACTTGGCCTACTCACGGTCTCATAGGCCCGTTTCACCATGATCCCCCCCAGTCCCCGGTTCTGGGTCAGCTGATTTCTGTTGATCGGTGTCTTGGTACCCCGAGGTGTTTTTGGTTTCATAGGTGCCTGGGCCACTGTCAGAAAAAAATTAAAAGAAACCTTAGAGAACGTTCACACTTTCCCTATGAATACCTGCAAGTAGTGATGAAAGAGGAGTCTGACAAGTAATTAGCAGTATTTCAAAAGTCACATATGAATATGTTATCAATCAGTATGCAATTATACTGGATAGCTTATGAGAAGAACATTTTTATCCTACAAAAGTACAGTTAAACCTCTTTGGACTCAGGGGGAAAGAAGGTCTTGATAATAAAAGCCAAACACCACCTAGCAGCTCCCCATCCTAAACCCACCCGGAGTCATCTAGCTCTCCATCCCTTACCCAGATCTTTGACAATAGCTGCCAGGGGCAGCCGCACCAGAGGGTGAATCTTCAGTGGAGTCTTGGCAGCCTTAGGAAGTCGAATGGAGCCTGGAGAACAAAGATGGGCGCTTTTGAAGGACCGTCACTATTCAGGTCTCTTCAGGGGCCAGGAACCATGTCTTTTTGTTTTGGTCACACCATGCAGCATGCAGGATCTTAGTTCCCTAACTAGGAATTGAACCTGTACCCCCTGCATTGGGAGCGTGGAGTCTTAACCCCTGCACCACCAGGGAAGTCCCAAGGAACCGTGTCTAATCTGCTAACAAATCCTTGCGGCCTACTACCCCTGCTGTCCTTAAACACCCAGAGAAAACACTGGTCTCTGGCCGCAGCAACCCCGAACCTGCCACCAGCCCAACACTCCTGCCCTTACACTCTGCCTTGATGGCGTTGGCATTGATAGGGGCATAGGGTCGTCGGGCAGCCCTCCTCGGCTGTAACAGGTCCCTGCACATGCGTCTGGCAAGACGGGTCAGCTTCGTGGTCTGGAGCAGGAATGTTTGCCTGTTCTTAGCCAGCAGCTTGGCCCGGTTGGCGCTGGTTGTATAGGGGGAGAGACTTTGGGCTTCTGGTCTGGACAAATGACCCCTCGAGTGTGGCTCCTGGAAGGAAGGACATAGGATAAAGGGAAAACACAGTCAGTCATCAAGGCTCCCTTCTTCCATTGTCAGCAGAGGGTTTATTCCCGCCTGATTTCTTTGTTGCTGTCCTGACCACCTGGCTCCCCAACCACTACCAAGTACCACCCCCACCACCCCTAGTCAAGCCATCACCTTATTAGAGCTGGGTGTTTTGGCCTTCGCCTAAAGCTCACATCAATTAGCTTACTGCTCTCCCCAACCTGCCCCTCATCCATCCTTACTGTGTTGCCCCGAGCAGCCCCCTCAAGCTGAGTTGGGGTCTTCAGTCCCCCGTACTTCTTCCAGTAGATCCAACAGGAAGCACAGAGGCGGCACTGCATGTTGGGTGGGCCCCAGGCGTACCACTGGGCAGACTGTGTGGCTGTGGGAGCATGGAAGGGAGAAAATGGTCAGGAGGTAAATGCCACTTGAGCCTCTCAGGCAAACACCCTGCTCGCCCCCCGCATCCCTTATCCCTCGCTGGAACTCACTGTGGCAACTCTCACAAGTCAGGCCCTTTTGGAATCCAGCCCCATTCATGCCAGGTTTTGAGCCCACAGAGATTATCTGGTTAGGGTTTGGTTTGGTGCTAATGGGAGAGAAACCAGAAACTGGTCAAGGAAAGACTTCCACTTTGTCCCCATAATAATTTGCCCCTGTCTCCTGCGCGCCCATCACTTAGGAAAGCACAGGTTAGGGGCAGAGAAAGGAAACATACCAGTCTCCCCTACCCATCATACTTACTAGGTAGGGATGTAGACTTGTTTTAGTTTGCTGTCTGCTTCAGCAGCTTTCAATCTTTTCTGCAGGAAGGAGAAAAAGAAAAAAAGGATCAGAGCATCTCAGCGGGGGGTGGGGGTGGGGTGTCATCAACTTCAAAGGCAGAGGTGAGCAGGGGGCCTCTGGTCCATTCTCCCCAGCCCAGACCTTACCTGTTGAATGTATCGGTCTGTGGTTTTCCACATGTAATAAAACTGAACTATGCTGGCCAGTGACTTCCAGGGTAGCTGAAGAGACGGAGGGAAGAAGGGTGAGCTGGGATCTGGCCCCAGAGCCTGGTTCCCTCATCTGCCACCTCCTCCACCTCTCCTCCTAGCTCCGGCCACTTACAAAGTCCTGGCGAATATCATTGAAATCCTTCCCGTACTTCTCCAGGGCCTCTTCAAACAGCATGGCCTCTGAGGCTGACCATTCCTCCATCTCATCCCGACACAACACTGGCCCGCCCTGGGGCACCAGGGTCGACATGGCCTTAGCCAGGTCATAGCCATTCCTCTGCAACGTATCCATTGCGTGAAACTACAGGAAAGGTGGGAAGCAATGCTGATGACCTGAAACTCTCAGCACTCTCCCCTGCTGCTCTTTAAGTACTCCCCCCCCCACCTCAGAGATAACCTCCTCCCTGCAGAGTCCCGAGGCTCTGCAGTTCCCCACAAAACACAGCCTACCCAACTACCCACCAACTTTTGCTCACCAGGGTGATATCTCGGGAAGCAGCGGCTGCACTCATGTGCAGGCTTGGCTGCCGAATGGAGCTGCTGCAATCTAGGGCTCTTGCAAAGGTCCCCACAGCTCTAAGGGAGAGAGTGAGAAGTCAGGGAAAGAAGAAAGTTCGAGTGGGCTGAGGAACCAAGCCAGATGAGGGGAAAAAAAAAAAAGGACAACACCCAGGCCAAAAATAATTAAAGTCCATCTCTTAAGAACATGACTCAGAACTATGTCCACACCGCCCACAGCCCATCTTCCCCATCCACCCACCCCTCACCGGGCCACCACGAGAAACTGATCAATCTGCCGGTCTGTGAGAGGGTTGTCTGGATCCCAGACTTTCATCTCCATCTTCTGTTGGTTCCGATTATCAGATTCTCCTGGGGAGTGGGGAAATGGAATGACACCTCATTTCCTCCTTGGATTCTATTAGCCACCTTAACTCTCAGACTTCTCTTCCCAATGTGCCAATCTGCCTTTCAGGTCCCATTCTGCCCGGGTAGTTAACACAGAGCCACGCAGACTGTGCACCACACAAAGCCAAGGACCATCACTCAGAGACTTGGATCTTAAGATATCCCAGTGGTCATAACCCAGTCTCTCCTGCTGCATACCCTCTGCCAGGCGATCTGGGATCTCAGCTTGGTATTTGCAACCAACTCGGATCTCTCCCTGATCAGCTAGAAGTGTCTTCTGCATAGGGTCAAACACCAGCGAGTAAAAAAAGCAGTCCTGGAGACAGAAAGAGAGAAGGTAAGCAGGGCAGCAGTCCTCGCAGGCAGAGGGCACAGGGGTTATCCGGAGTTCCCAAGATAGGCAGCCTATCAACCTGTACCTCATCCCAGTCAGACTTTCTTCCTGCCTTTTGGGGCAATACCCACTTCCCTCCCTCTTCTCCCAACACCTCTTTCTCACCTCCTTTTCCAGGTACTGGCTCAGGATATCTGTCTCATTCAAGAGGGTCACACTGCATTTCCCCCTACAGGAGAGAGGTCAGAAAACCCTGGGTGAGCTCATTTCCTCTGCACGGCATCTCCCACACACTAGCCCCTCCTCTCCACCTTCTAATAAGTGCATGCGAGCCACAGTGGCCCTGACTGTCCCATACCTTATGTGGGTGGCTGGTAATGATTCGAATTGCCGAGAAAGAAAAAGTTCTCGGTGCTTCAGTTGATGTCGTTGCTGTTCCGACACCCCTGGCTGCTTCGATTCTTCCTCAAACTCCCCTGGGAGATTTAGGAGGAAGAAAGCAAGTCAGAAACTAATTCAGAAAAAAGCCACCTTAAAAACTCTAACCCAGGGAAAATATTTAATGTTTTCCTCACATTCCCCAGGCACCTGCCTTCCATATCCTTACCACACCACCCTTACCTCTTAGCCCTCCCCTGTCGCCATCACAGGTGCTCCCAACTCTTCATCACTAATGAGTGCTCTTACGGAAGAGCTGCTCAGGGTACAAGAGGCTTCCCAGGTGGCTCAGGGGTAAAGACTCTGCCTGCCAATCAATGCAGGAGACAGGGTTGGATCCCTGGGTGGGGAAGAAACCCTGGAGAAGGAAATGGCAACCTGCTCCCAGTAGTCTTGCTTCGGAAATCCCGTGGACAGAGGAGCAGGCAGGCTACGTTCATGGGGTCACAGAGAGTCAGACACAACTGAGCAACTGAACACACACACGCTGAGAGTACAAGGCTGCCACAGAAACACACACCAAACCCAGATGCCAATGCTCAGATACCACTCATATAGCACAAATCTGCCCACACCAGGCCCAGCAAGAATATCGCACTTGTCTCTTTCTTGCTAAACTAACCTGGGGTCCAGAAATTCAGTGAAAATAAATAAATGCATCACACAAGATTGTGTTTACCAGTTCCTCTGAAAATTTCAGGAGACTCTGCTCTTAAACATTACATGCAACCCAAACTCCCTTGTTTTCTACTTGGCTAGTAATAGTTTGTTTTGGGGGCTCTCAGGGACAGTACCTCTCAAGCCAGTGCCAACACCTTCCTCCCCAAGGAGCTGCAACTTGCCCTGAAACCTTAGTGGAAAGGGTTAAGTTGGCTGGGTGCCAACCAAACAGGGAGGGGGCAGAAGAGCCACAGGCCCAGGCTCATTGGTGCATTGTTCCCAACCTCAAGGAGAAGGGGGGGGCAGGGGTGTGTAGTAGGCTCCACCCCTTGCCTGTGTGCTCCGGAAACCCTGTGCTAAGGCAAGGGGGACCACACCCCCCACAGCCTTTCCGATTGGACAAGACCAAGGTCAGCCCCTGCCAGACAGGGCTGGAAACCCCAGAGGGCCAGAGAACTTGGTCGGCCCAGGTCCACGTTAACCCCTTCATGCCCAAGGCTCAAAGAAGACTGAAAAAAGGAAAATAATTTAGAAACGAAGGACAAGAAGAAGGGGAAAGCGAGCCAAAGCAGGAAAGGAAAAAGAAACTAATGAAAACGGAAGGCTATGCATCTAAAATGAAGATGAAAGCATCAAGAGAAGCAGGACAGGCTGAAAAGAAAAGGGAAAGATGTAAAATGGAGTACAGAGGAAGCTAATGTAGATGAGAATAGGAGGAAAAGTGCAAGAAAATGTTTCTGGCTTCCTATTTTCTCCCATCAGTGTTAGCCTTACCACCTCATGATCACACCAAAAACCTGCTTTCCTGTTACGCAGACTTCTCAGTACAGTCTCTTCTCTTCACCTGACCTTCGCAGTCACCACCTATTATCCCAACATAACCGAAACTGTCCCCCCCAGAGGTCTGCTTCTCTAAAGTGCTTCCTCATCCCTGATTTAAATACTATCATCCCTTTTACATACACCATTCACAAAGGCAAACTCACAAATACACACTCACACACAGGCCAAATTCTGGCTTTCCTTATCATGGCCTCTCCACCTTGCTTCTAACCCAACATGTAAAAACAGGCCTCGCTCTGCAAACCAGGCACTTCCCACCCCCAAACTCACCCCTGCCTTGGGCATGCTACAGAAGAACACCTGCAGGGACATGCCCAGGCTTCAGATCATGGGCAGGGGGAGACAGGGAAACCAGGGGTGGGAACAACGACACTCACTGGCATTACTATCAGCCAAGCTGTTGAGGCTACTAGAAATGTCCCTCCGCCGGAAAAGGCACACAACCTTTGCCTCCACGTTTCCATTTGCAGTCTAAGGAGAGAAAAAAACGGTGGTGAAAACTAATCATTTGAAAGTGGAAATGCATAAAGAGACTAACATCAGTGAACAAGTTTCTAAAGGATGTAAGAAAAACTCAAGAAATTATGAATCACGAGATTCACATTTAAAGACAGACTTTCAAATCTCTTTCCTTGGCCCCCCAAAAAACAGAACAGTAAAGTTCCCACTAAGCTCTCAATAGCCTTTCCTGAATGCGTGGAATGAATGAATGAATGAATATGAGTGGGTACTTAGGACAGGGTTTGTGTTATCTCCGTCTCTCATTCACCTGAAGTTACAGATCTCTGAAAAAAGAAGACGGAGGTTGAGGGGTGGGGGGAGTGGCGGGCCTCTGCTCCACTCACCTTGTTGAGCTCTTCAATCCTTCTAACCAGGTAAGGATTGCTGGAGGAGTTCTCAAAATAGACGTAATCTGTAGGAGGGGGTGGGGAAGAACCGGGAAGATCAGAGGAGGAGATGGGAGAGTCCAGCACCAGAGTGGGAGGAGCGAAAGGAGGCCTGAGTAGACCAAAAGGAGATAAGGGTCTAGGTAGAGAGGACGCTGAAATGTGGAAGTGTACAGACTAGCAGAAAATAATGGAGGGACGTTCCACCCTCCAACCCTAATCACCCAGTTCTTAAATCAGATCCTCCGCTCAAAAGTGAGCCTTCAGGAGGAGACAAGAAGCAGGGGGTTCCCCAGCAGTCCCCACAACTCAGCGATGGAGTTGCATCCCGGTCTCGGTCAAGCGAGCAATTGTTCACTCCTGCGCAGGACCCCCACCTTTGCGAACGGAGGCGCACAATAACGCCTGGGAAGAGGAAACCTCCCGGCCGCTCCCCCGTTGGTGGCCAAGCAGTCGCCCCTGCCCTTCGCGCCCCCTGCCTGCCCTGTCAGCCCCTTTGGAACCACTTTCGCAAGCCCACTCCACGACCCCGGCGGCCCAGACGCTGCCCTGAGAGTGCCGTCGGGCTGCTCGCAGCCTCCCCGGGAGTCTCGGAGCCCGGCCGCGTAGCGATCCCCGCGCCCTCGCTCCCCATGCTCCCGGTTCCGGTTCCGGTCCGCGTTCGGGACCACGACGCCCCAGACGCGGTTCCCCGCGCCGCTGGGAGCCGAGTCTCTCAGACCCCAGCGCCCAACCTCTCCCGCCCCGAGCCCCGAACACCCGGTACTCACCCCCCACTCGGTACATGTTGGCCGCCATGGCCGTTCCCGCCGCCGCCTCCGGCCGCACAAAGGAGTCCGGGAGGCTCCCGAGGGCAGGACTCGAAGCGAAGCCCTGAGCGCGGGGCCGGCGCTTCGCAGAAGTCTCAGTCGGGCCCGCGCAGCCGGCGCCTCCGCAGCCTCAGCCGTCGCGGCTCATCCCGGCCCGCGCTGTCGCCGCCGCCTCTATAGCCTCACGCCCGGGACGCCGAGACCGGAGCCGGTCCGCTCGGCTTCTTCCGGAACGAGCTCGGATCCCGCCGGACCGGAGACAGGCTGCAGCTACCCCCGCCCTCGCCGAGCCCCACCAGACGTTGGACTCTCAGGGCCGCCGCGAAGACTTGCCGGCCCGCCTCGGGGTTCGCCTCCTTCCGGAACACCTTCGGCGAATCCGGAGAACAAGGCCCGGCGTTCGGCTCCGGTCGGAGAGCAAGACCACAAGGCTCGGCTACTTCCGGAAGAAGTTCGGCTCCCTCCGGCCAACCGCGGCCCGACACTCGGCTATTTCCGTTGCGGCTCGGCCCCCGCCTCCGAGGGCGGGTAGAGGAGTTGGGCTTAACTCGCTCCTAGCTGGAGTCTTGCAGCTCCGCCTGCGGCCGCGAAAGACTCGAAGCGCCTATGCGCTTTGCAGTTATTTGCAAGCGGCTTTGCCTGTTATTTGCATGGAAAGTCCACCCTCCCTCACCTTTTCCGCATTCCCCTTTGCCTTCCTCCCCACCCCCATTAAAGCCCAGTGGCGCCCAGCCGCGCCCCACAAAAGGACCGGGAGGCGACTTTGCTTTTGGTTTATTGCCCCTCAGCAGGCAGCGGGAGTCAGGGCCCAGGCTGGGGCTGCCCGGCTCAGCCAGCGGGTCTATACAGTGTGTGCAGGGGTGCCGTTCGCCCCCTCCGGGGAAATGCGCTTTTGGGAATGTCTCGAAGTCGAGGACAGGGTCGACCCGGTCCTGGGGGATTTGGGTGGGGCAGGGCCACACTGCAGGGCCGGTGGGTCCCGTCCGGCAGGGGTCAGACGTCAAGAGAGGAGGCAGGGGACAGGGAAGGGGTTCGAGAGGGCGTGGTGGGCACCGGTCCCGTGCCCCCAGCGCCCAACACTCGCCACTGGAAAATGCTGGCGTCCTTGCCGCCCAGCGAGATGAGGTGCGAGTCGTCGTGCGTGAACCGGACGCTGGTCACGTGGCTGCCGTGACCACCGTACACGAGGCTCGGCGCCTGGGCCAGAGAGAAGGTGGAGCTGCAGCGGCCGCGGGACCCCGGCCGCCCGCCCGCCCCGGAGGCCCCGGGAGGCCTCACCTTGGCGCGCGCGCACGGGTACTGGAAGAGGTGCACTTTGCAGAAGTCATCGGCAACGGCCACGACGCGCTCGTTGTGGGAACGGCACAGGGAGTTGATGTCGGTTCCATCCGAGCCATCTGGCCACACGCCTATCACAGCAGCCGGCCTCAGCCGGACCTCCCCGCCCCCACCCGCGGTCCAGAGCTGCACCATTTCCCCCCAAGCTCAGGCAGCCCGGCCACCCACCCACCACGTTCCAGGCAATCCTTCCCAGTCCCGAGGGCCGGCTGGGGGGCGGGGTGCCCTCTTGGGCTGGATCTGCCCGTTTCTTGACGTCTACCCCCTACACATGTCCAGCATTCCGAGGCCCAGGCGGGCTGCGCCTTGTCCCCCCACACTCCCGCAAGGTTCCACGGCCCTGTGCCCCTGCTCACCGTAGACATGGAAGCCCAGCACGCAGGTGTAGGTGGCCCACTCCCGGTCTCGGCTCTCATACCGATTTCTCAGCAGCTTACAGCCTCCAGCCACGTCCCCTGGGGAGAGGGAGCCCACTCAGCTCAGTTCTCACTCTGCCCTCCATGGGGAGGATGATATTGGAGGCCAAATTGGAAAGACTGGCTTGAGGCCACGGCATGTGATCTGGTCAGGGTGGTAGCCCTCAGCCCAGGGCAAAACCCAGCCCCTTGTGCTTCCTGAGTTCTCATCTGAAGTTCTCTCTAGATAAGTCAACCCCTCCACACCTGTCCTGAGAAACTTTTCCAAAACAATCTTTTTCCTAGTACATTTTTCAACTCTCTTAAGGCCTGCTGGGAACAAGACATGGTGTTAAACTGTGTGTGTGGTTTTTCAGTCCAAATGACATTTCTCCTGTGTGTATAAACTCATCTCCAACCCCTATCTGACTGTCCCTCTACTGCGAGCTCCCCCACATTTCCTTCATCCCCTCCCAACCAAGAGCCCACACACATAAATAAAACCCACCCCAATTCCCCTCTCCTCATGCCCTCCCCTACTGTCACTCACAGTAAAGGATCTCATAGTCCCCAGAATTGGACATGATGAAGTTCCCATCCTTGGACCAATCAAGGTGAGTGATGAAGCTGGAGTGACCCTGGGAGCAAGGGTCAACAGACTAAAAATGCAGCCACCATTTCCTACCCCCCCCCAAGAAGGGCATTAGTTTACCTGCTATGGCAATGCCCCACCCTCCACCCCAGCTTCCTCACCACACAGCGGCCAAAACGGCTGGACTTGGCACCATCACTGGAAACGCTATAGATGTAGATCATGTTGTCATGGGAACCGATGGCCAGGTACAACCCATCTACAAAGACAGTCACTCAGAGAGGGAAGGGCCAGGGATGAGTCTAGGTCCAGGGTGGAGGTGGCTCCCACCTGGGCTGTACCGGACCACTGAGAGCTGCTCATTGCCATCAGTGATGTCAGACACGATCTCTCTGGTCTCTGTGTCCAAAACCAGCCACCTGGAAGGAAAGGAGGTGGAAAACAGGTGTGAGGATACCTGTCCCGAGCAGGGTGGGAGTTGGCAAGTCAAGAGAGCCTCAGAGGCACCAAAAGAAAGGCTATGATACAGACAGGGAGGTTGCCATTGCATTCATATGCTGGGAAGCGGCAAGGGGCTAACAGCAGATAAAAGCTGAGGGGCTCCTGATACCTTCCGAAAAGGAGTCCAGGGGCCCAAAGACAGGGCTCTGCGGATTCTGTAAGCTTGCCACTTTCCTGTGTTACTTTCCCTTATGCCCCGCCCATCCCTGCTGCTCCTCTATCCAGAGCTGCCACCTCCTCCACTCCCAGAGGAGGGGGAGCGGACGGGGGAGGGTGTGATGACAGCTGCCACAGGAGAGCAAGGGAGACCCAGGCTGCAGGGAAAAGCACTGAGGAGTGGGAGGATGCAGTTGGGGCTCCTGAACAGGCAGCGATCACAATCTTCCATCGCCCCCCCATTACCAGAAACCCTTCCCATTCCTCCTGCTTTCCCCTCCCAGGAGTTCTGGCTCCCTCTCACCTCCCTGTGTTCAGTCCTACGGCCACAACTGCCCCACTGGGATGGAAGTCAGCACAGAGACCAGTCTCCTGGGAGGGGGGAGAAGGTGAATTCAAGAAGATGCCTTTTGAGTGAGGGAACCAAGATGGATACTTTGTCATCTTGATAACAACGGCAAAGCCTCCCCTCTTCCAAGGAGGAGAGGGACAGGAGACCTGGGATGGCAGGCAGGGCGCCTCTGGAGCCTAAACAGAGGTGCTACTCAAAACACTTAGCCACCAGAACTGACACCCCCAGCTGTGCCGGAGATTAACCATCAGTTGCTGGCTCAAGAGGTCTAGGGGTTGGGAGGCAGACAGTATTCAGGGTATTCAGGGACACTGGCACCATCAGTACAGAAAAATAAATATTTTAGCAGCCAGTACAGTCACATCAGTACAAGGTGGCTGCCTTTGGGAGCAAAAGGGAAGCAGATGTTGGGGAAGGAGTGGTGGCCACAGAAGTCACAGTGAGTGTGACAGCAAGGATCTGGGGACACAGAGCTCTCTACCTTGAGGTCGATGCTCCAGGCCAGCGCATGGCCCTCCCCGTCCCAGAGGCAGAGCTGCCGGTCATGGCCACAGGTGAGGAATCGGTTCTGGAAGGGATGTGTGCAGAGCCCCCAGAGCTCATCCGTGTGACCCTGCAGCGGAGAACAGGCTGTCATCTCTGCCCCTCCCCTACAGCTCTTCCCTCCCTGCTCCCCGAAACCCTTGACCCCCTCCAACCTGAATTACAGGGGAGAAGCCCTGGGCCAGATCTCCCCGCAGCAACGCGTTCTTCGTGGTGCCCACCAGCAGCTCAGAGCCAGGCCCCTCTGCAATGGCCCGCACGGCCCCAAAGTGTTCAGGAATCTGCAGGGGGGTGGGGGTGGGGGTGGGGGCAAAACGTCAGGGTCCCCTTGCCTGTTCCTCGTCCCCCTCCTTCCCTTGACCCCAGGCCAGCCGTCACCTCCGCCTCCTGAAGGGCCACCAACCCAGGCCCCCACTGGACCAGCCGGCGGTCCCGCCCACCACCACTCAGCACAGTTCCGTCCCGCCGGAGACACAGGGCGAAGATGGACCCTTCGTGAGCGTGGGCCTGGGCCACAATCCCATAGGTCTCTGTTGGCAAAGTCCAGGTGGTCATGCTTGGAGGGTGCAGGAAAGGAGGGAACAAGAGCAGCCTAGGCGGTCACAATAGAGTAATAACTCCCAGATGCTGAGTGCCCACAGAATGCTGTCTCTGATCCTTGTCTCTTCCCCCCAGTTTACAGACTGAACAACCAAGGTTCAAAGAAATGAGATAACTTCCTAAAGGCCAGAACTAGAGGTGAACCCAGGACCTGGCGGACTCCAAAGCCCCAGCCCCTTTGCCTTGCTGCCCACTACCCTTCTATTCTGGCCGCCTAGAGAGCCCCAGCCTCTGACAGAGCCCATCAACTCCCCAGGTAAAAGGATGGGAAATCCTCTCCTCTGTCTTCACAGACCCTCTGGGGAACTAGCCTTCCATCCAGTACTAGCCACCCCCATCACATACCTTTGGCCCCGCCCCTGCCTGGGGTCCTGGAATCTGAGAGGCTCCGCCCCCAGGTGAGGATGTTCCCCTCTGAGTCCCCAGTGAGAATGTCTCCATCCGGGAGGAACACAAAGCAGGTGATAAACTTGGGCTTCTTGTATTTCTAGGGGCGAGGCGAGCAGAGAGCAGAGGTCAAAGGGTAGGGCAAAGACTACAAGTCACGGGACCACTGGGAGTTGGGTAGCATTAGGATCTATAGTACTCAGACCAATGCTTTCATCTGCACTCTGCCTTCCCCCGCATCCTGCACCCATCCACGCCTCACCCCAAAGACACCCTGTTTCCTGGTGAGGGTCCCGTTCCCAGGAACCCCTGTTCCACCATTCCAGTTCCAGAAGTGGACATGGGATTTCCCACTGGTGACGATGCTGCTGCTGTCACGAGGGTTGAAGCCAACGGCGAGGACTGAGTCATTTGTACTCTGAAGGGAAGATACTAGATTCAGCCACCCCAAGCCCTGTACACCTTCATTCTACCAGACTCTCTTCAATTGGCACCCCGACAACTGGTCTACTGAGGTCCAGAACCCTCAGGACAACCCTTCCTCCAAGGCCCTGGTCCCCTAAGAGCGCCATTCTCAGTCACTCACTAATGCCCAACACATTATCCCTCATGAGGTCAGAACCTCTGTGTCTCCACTTCACAGCCTCAGAGAGGCTAGGAGGCTTGCTCCAGGGGACCTGGCCAGAAGGGAGGTTCGTGTTTGGGAAGTTTGGAGCTCTCTGCACCCCCACCATGCCCAGCGCTCCACCAGGCCCCCTGGACACCTCACCTTGATCTCAGCCAGCTTCGTGCCCCGGCTGCAGTCCCACACTGACAGCATATGCTCATTGGAATCATCCACCACACAAAGGAAAGCGCCCTGATCCTGAGGATGGAGGACACACCGGAGGGGCCGAGTGAGGCCTGGCGGTCACGGGGTTCATGGTCTAAATTAGGCGAGGGGCGCCATGACAGGCTGAGAGAGCAGAAGGGGCCACATGTCTCTTAGGAGAACCAGCTGGGCGGGGCTCAGGAAGGCCAGGACTTCTGAGGCTTCCTGGTGAAGTACAAGAAGGGGGTTCCCAGACAAGGAAATGGGGGCCTCGAGGCGCCAAGGCCAGCTTACCGCAACTGAAAAGGCCAGGGCCCCCACACCCCGCTCGAAGGCCCCCAGTCCGATCTCCTGCAGCTTCAGCAGCGTCTCGGAGTCCCAGACGTGAACCACAGGCTGCAGGGGCTGGTGGAGGAGAAGGAGTCAGGGGCGTAAAGCAGGGCCAGGCGGGGATCCCACCCTGTCTGCTGTGGTGCTTGACCGTGGCCTTACCTTTCCATCTTTATCCACGCCAGCTGTCTGTCCTGAGGCTACACGCACACCATCGGGGTGAACAGCCAGGCTAAGTGGGGGAGGAGACACTCTAGGGAAGGGGGTCGGTCTCTCAAGACCACCCAGGACACCGTCCCTGGGCTTGCAGAGCAGCAGGCCCACTCTCCTCTCCTGCTTCTCCACATCCACCCAAGACCCTCTTTCTGCCAAGCCCACCATCCCCACGCTTTGAGCTGCCCACTTCCCAGCCCTCAGACCCTTACCATCGAACGCAGTCCGTGTGCCCCCGGTAATGTCTCTGGCCACCTCCTCCAGGGCCCCCAGGGCCTCCCCCGGGCCGGTACAGCACCACCACACAGGCGATAAAGTAGACCACCTCCCCAGAGCGCAGCACAAACAGATTAGAGCGGGAGTCACGACCCCGGTACCCGTACCTGGAGTGGGGATCACAGTCAAGGAAAGGGCTGGATCAAGGGCACAGTGAGGAAAAGGGAGAAAGACAGAGCTCCAACCAGCAGCACCACTGGCAAAGGATAGAAGGGGAGGATTCAGAGGTCTCCTTGCAGATGGAGAAAACCATCAAAAAGCAGGGGGAAAGGAGGTTCCATGATGGGAAGGGTGGTTGCCAGGGGGTTGAAGGGGGCAGGATACACCCAGTCAAGGCTGAGGGTCTCCGGGGGTGGGCCGCTGGGCAGCTCCTCCACGCTGCGGATGCCGGACGGGATGTACATGGTAATGGGGCGGCCTCGGAGGAACATCTTCACTGAGATGCCTTCTACAGAGAAAAGGAGCAGGTGTCAACCACCATCCTGCAGCTTCCTGTCTAGGCAAGTTAGGGCAGAGCTCCAGCCACCATACCTCACAGCTCCCCCGCAAACAGCTCCTGGGGCTGTAGCTCCAACCCCATCATCCAAGTTCTTCCAGATCCCTCTGGACATACCTAAATTGTAATTGCTCCTCCGAGAGCCAGGTCCCCCAGGGCTGGAGAGGGGGTCCTTTCCCCCACGGCTGTTGGGCAGAGAGAAAACCACAGGGACTGCGGTCAGGTCCCAAGACACAACTAAGGAGGGGCAGGACACAAGAAAGGAGATCGCCCTAGAGATCACAGTCACCTCTGCACACTTTAAGTTTGTATCATGAGCAGCGAGGGTTCTGGAGTAGATGGGCTCCACATAAGGAGTGAGAAGACCGAGACTAAATGGGCCAAGCATGGCTGTAAGAGGCAGTGTGGGGTGACACTTTCCTCCAGACCACCAGGCTTCTGACTATCAACCTTTGCATTTCTCCATCTGTAAAATGGGCCCATAGTGACTCCAGAAGATCCATCAGCCCTGCCTTTCAGGGATCTGAGAGGTCAGCAGGAAAGTCCTTATCTCTCAAGGGGAAAGTGACAGGTGAATTCCAGAGATCACTGTCATTAGAGGATAATAAGATGACAATCTCTCTTCCAAGAATAAAGGAGAGGCCAAGGATAGGGTGAGAATGAACACTCAGGTGTCCTGGAGCCTGTACACACTCTGAGACAATCCACTGGGATATCCCTCTTGCTCTCTAAAGCGTAGTAGGCTGGGGTGGGGGAAGAGAGCTGAATTCTGAGGAGAGGCACCCATGGGAACCATGAACACTTTTGGAAAACCCTCTTGGGAACTTGAAAGGGATGCTGCGATACGGTGGAGAGGGCAGAGGCAACTGGAGTCAGAAAGACTGGGTTGAAATCCTGGCTCTAGCTGTGTGACCCCAGGCAAATGACTTACCCTCTCTGAGCCTGCTTCCTCACCTGGCCAATGAACAGCATGAGACCACCTACCCCCCAAGGATGTCGTGGGGATTGAATGAGATGGAGGAGGTCGAGGGGTTGGCACAGTGCCGGGTACACAGCAGGCGCCCCAGGAGCGCTTGTTCCTTTCTTCCTGTTGGGCAATGAGGCCCCCCACCCCACCCAGGGAAGCCAGGTGAGGGATGCGGAAAGTCCAGAACTTGAGCCTGGGGTGGGGTGGGGTCGGGGGTGGGGCGGGCGGGGGAGCCTCGCCCACCTCTCTGTGCTCCCTGACCGCAATAACAGGTTGGCCGAGGAAGCTGCCTTCCGGGAGAGTTTCTGGCGAGGCCGCTCTGAAGGGGATGAGGAGGAAGAATTTCTCCGTGGCCTGGGCAGAGCACAGAGAGCAGGTGAACGTCATTCCCTCCACTCGGGCTCCCCTATCCGCCCTCCCCTCCCAGCCTCGGCCACAGGACACTTACGTGTCAGTGCGCTGTGGGGGCTGAGCCAGCCTGAGGATCCCTGGGGGGCCGGGGGAGCCCGTGCCACTGCTGCTGCTGCCCCCTCCTTCAGACTGGGTCCCGCTAGGTTCTTCACTGCCCCCCAGAGGGGCTGGGGGCCCGTTGCTCAGCCCGGGGGGGCCAGGGGATGGTTCCACCTCCACCTCTGCTTCCGTCTGGGTGCCTCGGCTCACCAAGGAGGGGCTGCATGTGGGTGGCAGTCCTGGGGGGACTGCGGGGCTGCTGGGGAGACAGTGCATCAACCTGATGGCCCTAGAGGCCCCAGCGAGGAAGAGGAGGAGGAGGAGGAGGAGGAGGAGGGTGTGACCACATGACCACATGCATACCTGTCCCTCGGAGGGCCCGGGGTACCAGGGTCCTGCAGGGAGGCAGGGGGCACCTGCAGCCGCAGCAGGCGAAGAGCTTCTGCCAAGGCTGCCTTCACCAGCTCCATCTCCTTCTCCTGCACCTGAAGCCGCCGGCTTAAGGACTGCAGGGCCTCCTGAGCAGGGCCCTCACCTGGGAAAGGGGCAAGAAGCAGTCAGCATGTCCCCCCAATACACCTGGGGAAAGGCTTGAGGGGATTCTCTCTCCCCCTAACTTTGCATCTGTCCAATAGGACTGCCCCCTCCAAGCAACTCCAGGCTTGGAAGCGCTCCCAGAGGGGAGGAGACGGTGGGAAAAGGATCAAGGGCCTCCTTCTGGCAGGGCAGGCGAGGAACCTGGCAGAGCTCCCTTCCTGCTGCCTGTCCCAGCCTCCGCAAAGACAGGGAGTACCATGGAGTACCAGGGGGGAAATATGGAGTTCTGCCGAGGA
Source organism: Okapia johnstoni (assembly GCA_024291935.2). NCBI lineage: Eukaryota > Metazoa > Chordata > Mammalia > Artiodactyla > Giraffidae > Okapia > Okapia johnstoni. Next base: position 9,458,778 of record JAGTYA010000026.1, on the reverse strand, counting down.
ACGTGGGAACCACAGACGGAGGCGCAGTGCTGGGTGAGGGACGACAGGGCCCAGCCCAGAGTAACCGCAGGACTCCCGGGAAGGCAGAGAAACTGCGAGGGAGTACCAGGATTGATGCGGGGAACTCAAGAGTACAGTCATCCTAGGACTCATTAGAGAAGAGGTCCAGAGTGACAGGAGAGGGTTAGCAGCGGAGAGCAGAGGTCCCAGCGCAGGTTCCAGGGTAACAGAGGGAGTCAGGAGCAAAAAGACCCAACAAAGCAAGGAAAGAGGCCCAGGGTAATACAGGAGGTACGGAAACTTTGGAGGAGCCCAGAGTAACACGGGGGGCAGGATGGCGTTGGGGAAGTCCGAAATGACAGTTGGAGGACCCAAGTAACTAGGGGGAGCGGCCTGAGGAACACTGGAGGATGCTCGGAGCCCCCGGGGCCAAGGAGCACGCGGGGACGCCCGGGACAAGCCGTCGGGCAATGGCAGCGCCAGACCGGCCGGCGCTCCGGGAAGGGGCACGCCGCCCGCCCCGCCCCGTACTCACCGGGCCCCCCGGCCCCGTCCATCCGGCCCCCGGCTTGCTCCGAGCGGCGGCGGCGGAGGAGGAGGCGTCTAAGCCGCAGGGGCCATGGCCAGGGAGAGGGGAAGGGGAAGCACCCTGGGGCGCGCGCGCGAGGGAGCCGAGCCACCCCCTCGGGGGCGCTGTCGGGCGCGGGCAAAGGGCCTGGAGGGGGCGCTGTGGGGAGGGGGCCGCAGGCTCTGGGGCTCGCCGGGGCCTCGGACTCTCCCGGGGCCGCTCTCGGCTCCAGGGGGTGGGGTGGCGGGGCCGTCCCGGGCCCCAGCGCCGCAGCACAAACAGGCCCCGGACGCGGAGCCGCCAGGAAGCGCGGGAGGGGGGGCGGGGACGAGGGGGGGGCCGGGCCGCCTGGTAACCCCTCCCTGTCCGGGCCTCGCGGCTCGTTACGGGGGCGGGGCCAACCCTCTGACCCCCCCAACCCCCACCCCGCCCTGGGTACCCTCCGGCCACCGCCCTCCAAGCCCTTCCGGGATCCTGGCCCTCAGACTCCCTGGGGACCCGGGAAGGAGCGCGGGTCCGGAGGTCTCCGCCCCTATCCCCTAGCCTCTGGGGGTCAGAACCGAGCAGCCCCTCCCCACTTCCGCGAGGGGGCAGAGGCGGGGTCACGAAATCGGCCCTTTGCCCGGGGGCGGGGCTTTCCCTCAGGGGCAAAGCCTAGGCATCCTGAATTGGGACTGGCTGGGGACCCAGGCGGCGGGTTATTAAGGCTGTGACGGGAGGATGCCCAGGGTATTGGGGTCAGGGTGGCATTAGCCCAGCTCAAGCCGGGCCAGGCTGACGCAGCATCCTGCCTCGGCCAACCCCAGCCCCTGACAGCTCTGCTGTCCCTCGGGTAGAGATGGGAGATGGCGCCAGTGCTGCCCCTGGTCCTGCCCCTCCAGCCCCGCATCCGTCTGGCGCAGGGGCTCTGGCTCCTCTCCTGGCTGCTTGTGCTGGTCGGTGGCCTCACCCTCCTCTGTAGCGGGCACCTCCTGGTTCAGCTGTGGCACCTTGGCACCTTCTTGGCTCCCTCCTGCCCATTCTCTGCCCTGCCCCAGGTTGCCTTGGCGGCCAGTGCAGTGGCTCTGGGCACAGGACTGGTGGGTTCAGGAGCTAGCCGGGCCAGTCTGGATGCAGAACAATACCCTCCCTGGCGAGGGGTCCTGGGCCCACTGCTGGTGGCTGGCACAGTGGGGGGCGGGGGGCTCCTGGTCCTCGCCCTGGGACTAGCCCTGGCTTTACCTGGGACTCTGGACACAGGACTGGAGGAGGGCCTGGGGTCTGCCTTGGCTCACTACAAGGACACAGAGGTGCCCGGACGCTGTCAAGCCAAACGGCTGTTGGATGAGCTGCAGCTGAGGTACCACTGCTGCGGGCTTCATGGCTACAAGGACTGGTTTGGAATCCAGTGGGTCAGCAACCGTTACCTGGATCCCAGTGACCACGACGTGGTTGAGTGAGTGATTTGCTTCTCCCCTCCTTCTCCTCTTCCTTCTTCTCTTTCCTTGAAACCCCACCTTACCCAGATAAGCAATAATTCATCTAGTGGTTGAGGGAATGGGGCAACAGCTGTGTGATCCAGGGCATGGCACCAAACTGCTCTGAGCCCATGTGTCTGTAAACTGGAGATGATAAAACTACCATCTTACAGAGTTGTTGTAAAGATAAGTGAATTACCCCTGCCTGGCATAGTAAAGCAGTTGGTAAATGTTTCCCTCGTTTTTCCCTTCTCAACTCCTGTGCCCTGCAACTTCTCCCCGAGGCCTCTATCTCCAGATATCCTAACACCCCTGCCCCTCCCTTTGCAGCCGGATCCAGAGCAATGTGGAAGGCCTGTATCTGATTGATGGGGTCCCTTTCTCCTGCTGTAATCCCCACTCACCCAGACCTTGCCTGCAAAACCAGCTCTCAGACCCCCACGCCCACCCCCTCTTTGATCCCCGACAGCCCAACCTCAACCTCTGGTCCCAAGGATGCCACGAGGTGCTGCTAGGGCACCTGCAGGGGCTGGCAAGCACACTGGGCAACATGCTGGCTGTTATCTTCCTGCTGCAGGTGAGTCGGCAGAGAGTCTGAGGCCTCCTCACTGTCTGCAACCCAGAGGCCCCTGGAACTGCTGACCCTCGCTGACCTCTTGCCTCTTACTTCCCCCCACAGACTCTGGTACTTCTGGGCCTGCGGTACCTGCAGACGGCACTGGAGGGGCTCGGAGGAGTCATTGATGGGGAGGGAGAGGCCCAGGGCTACCTCTTTCCTGCTGGGCTGAAAGACATGCTGAAAACAGCTTGGCTACAGGGAACGGGGGCCCACAGGCCAGCACCTGGGGAGGCCCCACCAAAAGAGGAACCTCCCAAGGAGGGTCTACCTGAGGCCTAGAGCTTAAAGTGGGGATAGGGGTGGGGGAAAGGGGAGGGATGGGCAAGACTGGAAAGCTCACAACTCCTTATAGACTCCCAGTGAGGGAGGGGGGAATCTGGGATTAGAGGGTTAAGGATAGTCAGTGAGCTGTACTGGGGTAGGAAGGAAAATCAGGTGTCCTAGGGCCTAGCCCATGGCCAGAACCACCAGGGAACAGAAAAGAAACAAAACCAAAGTGGTGGAAATGACATGGGAAGGCCTGGAGGCTGCTTCTGGTGCACAGACTCAATAAAGCTTTTGGACTGAAGCTCCTAATCTTTCTCTTCAAGGGGGTGGGGGGCCCTGAAAGAACTGATTTCCATCTGATCGAGAAGCCAGGAGCCAAAGGTTTTGACCCTGGTAAGAATCAAATGCAAGAACCTGATGTGGGAAGTGAAGGAACACAGAGGCCCCACCAGGTTGAGAGTTTTTATTCCGGAGGTAGGAGCGGGGAGGTCAGCATGCTCAGGTGGGGAGGGTCCAGCCCAGCTCCTCCAGCCCCCCCAGCGCATGCCCAGCCCCAATAAGTTACCCAGTGACTCAGCTGCCCTCCCTCCTGAGTCTGTCTGTTTTCTGCTCCGCCCCAGACAGGGCCAGTCTGGCTCAACAGGAGGGCTGTTTGTCCCTAGCCTGTGGGCAGTGCCACATGGCAGGCCAGGGGAGGGGCGGAGGGGCCGCTCCTGGCTCTGAGGGGTCAGGACTTGGAAAACCACATCCTGGGCGGGCCAGGGGCCCAGTCCCACAGCTCTGTGCCTGGTGAGCTGGGGGGCAGGGTAGGGCCGCCATCACACCTCGACAGCTGGGTCTGAGCCTCGGCCCTGCCGCTGCAGCTGCTCCTCCTGCTTCATCTTGGGCTTCTCCGTCCGTGTGTGCCACACCAGAACCTGTCCGGGGAGATTTCAGTTAGAACTGGGCCCAGCCTCAGCCAAGCCTCTGGGGCACTCAGTATAGAACGGATCCTTCCACCTTCTGGACACACACCATGTTGGCTGCCAAGTATGAAGGGCAGGGTGAGGGGGAGGCTTTAGTGCCTCTGAAAGTCAAAGTGTCAGTCGCTCAGTCATTTCCAACTCTGCAACCCCCATGGACTGTAGCCTGCCAGGCTCCTCTTTTCATGGAATTCTCTAGGCTGGAATACTGGAGCTGGTTGCCATTCCCTTCTCCAAGAGATCTTCCTGACCCAGGGATCGAACCCAGGTCTCCTGCATTGCAGGTAGATTCTTTACCATCTGAGCCACAAGGGAAGCCAGTGCCTCTGAAACGGGGCTTAATCCCTTACCCACTCTCTGTCTCAGGGGTGCCAGGAGACCACTTTCCTTCTCTGACTTCCCCTTCAGTAGAGTAAGCAAGCTCTGCAGGGTCTCTCCTTGTTCAAACACCCATCCTCGATCCTGCTCCGCAGGACCTCATTCCACTTCTCCCACCTCCTGTCCATCCCAGAACCGGGTTTCTATGCCCACCTCCATCCCCTTACCCGAGTGCAGTTGGCAGCCCGCGGCTCCAGGTCCTTGGGATCTACAAGGTGACTCAGGAGACTGCTCTCCAGATGGCCCCGAGGAGCAGTAGCATCAAACCGGGCATTGGGTTTAGCCAATAGCAAAGACAGGGCGACCGCAAATCCCGCCATATCCACCGGGAAGGGCCTGTTGGGCTCCCAGGCCGTGTGGAAACCGACAACCCGGCCATCCTGTACACGAGGGCCCTCGAATCGAAGGCCGCCCACTAGCCCCACAGGCCACACTGAGACACCACGGGTCCAGCGCATCTATCAGAAGTCGGGAAAGAAGAGACAGACAGGAAGTGGACCAGAGGAAGAGGAGTAGCAGCAAGGACCACTTGAGTCACTCTGCCCCACCACACCCCACCCAGGGAAAAGGATGAAGCGGGTCCCACCGGGCCTGCTTCCCCAGCCCCGTCCCAGTGCTCACCTCCTCAAAGAGTTCCCGGCTATAGGTGTTGTCATCGTCAGCAAAGTACACGACTCCCCGGGTACCTAGTGGGGGTGGGTCCTTCTCTCCCCCAACAGTACCCCCTCCGCTCCGGAGCCAGTCCAGGGCCCTGTTCCGTTGCTCTACACCTCGGGGCCGAACCCAGCCTGGCTCGCCCTCCCGGAGCCGCTGGGCCTTGGGGGTGAGGACCGCCAGGTGTGTGAAGAGGAGGCCAGAGGCAGCCAGCAGCCCCGAGACCAACGGGGTGGGGCCCTCAGCATCTTCCACCAGCAGCCAGTGCAGCCGGGGCACCAGGCTCAGGGTCTGGGACAGCCGCACCAGCTCCGCCTTCTGCACCAACCTGCAGGGGGAAAGATGCAGGAGGGAAAGGGGTGGCCACCATTTGCCCACTCCAGCAGGTACGTATGTCTTTTGGGCTACTCCTAGCACCCTCATGATATTTCCCTAACCAGCACCCAAACTCCCTGTTCTTTTTTTTGGCTGAATAGCTCAGCTTGTGAGATCTTGGGTCCCTAATCAGGGACAGTACCCGTGCCCCCTGAAGTGGAAGCACAGAGGCCTAACCACTGGACCAGCAGGGAATTCCCTCACCTGCCCTGTTATTTTTTCATTTTTATGTTTTTGGCCATGCTGCATGGCATGTGGGACCTTAGTTCCCCAACCAGGGATTGAACCTGTGCCCCTTGCATTGGCCGCGCAGTCTTAACCACTGGACTAACAGAGAAGTCCAAGTCTCCTTTTGATTTCCGGTTCTGTAGACAATACAAAACTGGAGTCTGTGGTGGGAGGGTGTCTTCTAGACAATGTCTCCTGATGTCTGTCATTGCTGGGCAGAGGGCAGTGCCTTCTTAGGCCAAAATGATTTAACCAAGGTCATCCCCGAGTCTCTTGTAAGTTTCTTTGTCCTTCAGATGGGCCTGCCCGCCCCAGGGTTGGCAGTGTGTGCGTGGAGAGGAGAGGGTCTTAAGATGCCTAGCCTAGGTGGGCCAGCCATCTGATTCCAGGCAGATGTCAGCAAGCCCTTTTAGCTCCTTTCAAAACCACATTCCCCAGTTGGTTTGTATCACTAACAAAGCTACATTTTATTAAAAAAAAAAAAAAAAAAAGAACACACTTAGCAGAGAGTAGACACACTAAATAACAGCTGGGGTAACTATTTCTAGACCACCATATGACTGTATGGCCAAGTCCTTCTCTACATTAATCAAGGGGTTCTCAAACTTCCTCACCAAAGGTTCCCTAAGGAGACAGAGTGAACTCACTTGGCAAGTTCAGAATTTCTTTGAAACTTTATTGTTGTATCTTAAAATTTCTCAGGAATTTTTTACACTGCTTCATGGCACATCCCTGTCTATATCCTTTATCTTTGGCCACGCCACGTGGCATGTGGGATCCTAGAGCTCCAGACCAGGTATTGAACCCGTGCTCCCCACGATGGCAGCCCAGAGTCTCAACCACCAGACTACCAGGGAAGTCCTCCCATCTATTGTAATAGAAAAAAAAACAATTTCCCCAAGATCTCTGAGTAATGATGTGGTTCATTTAGCCTGACATTTGGCAGTGCCTTAGCCTGAGGAACATCCCCTGGCCCAGTGCCTCCTGAAACTCATCATCGACCCCAGCCTCTTGGTCCATGCGGAGACCGGTATGTCAGAGCCCATACCTGGCATAGGTGGGGGTGACAACATAGATGGTAGGCGGGGCCTCGGGTTCAGGGGGCTGGGCAGGGGCAGGGCGTGGGCGACGCAGATCGGCTTGCAGCTGGGAAATCCTCAGATCCTTCTGCCTTAGCTGCTCCGTTGCTGCCCGCAGGGGAGAGAGGCAGTCACATGGCTGGCCTGGTCCCAGGAAACAGGGATGGGGGCAGAGAACCACAGGATGTTCAGCATCCCAAAGGGCCATTAAGCTTCCCGTTCAACTAGCCAACTCGGGGCTCTCCTTACACTTCTCTAACAGCTTTTCTACACCTAGGGTGGTGAGGAACTCGCTGCCTTAATTAGCAGTGCCTCTCCAACTTTAACAATTCCATCCATTACAATTTTCATGTGTCTATTAAGCTGATCACCTGCCTCCATCCTTTCTACCTGCTGGGCCTAATTTTGCCTTCTGGAAGCATAACGAACAAGTTGATCTCCTAAAATAGGGCAGTCTTTCAAATACCTGAGAATCATGCAGTGGCCCAGTCTCTAAATCCCTGCATAAGAGGCAGGGTTCAATCTGTTCCGTTGGCTGTGTGACCAAAGACTCATTAAATTCATTGATTCCATCACTGGATAAATATTTATTGAATGCTCCTCCTGGGAGGCACTGCCTTAGGTGCCCGGGCTGCAGCAGGAAACCAAACAGACATGGTCCCTGCCCTCATGGAGGTTTCAGTTTAGTGGAGGAGCTGGACACTAAGCAAAGAAACAAATTAATAAAATTATTAGAAACTGTGGTAAGGGCTACGAAGGAAATAAATAGGAGGGAGACTTAAAAGAGAACCCAGAGTAAGAAGAGTGACTTTTAGCTAAGGTGGTCAAGGAAGGCCTCTGTGAGGCAGTGACATGTGAGCGAGCAGAGACCTGAAGGAGGAGAAAGAGGCAGGTGGAGAAGAGCTGGGAGAAAAGCACTACAGGCAGAGGAGACAGGTTAAGTGCTTGACAGCTACGAGCGTGGGGTTTTCGAGAAACTGTCATGAAGGCAGTGTGGCTGGAGCAGAGCGAGCGAAAGGGATGGGGACACGGGGTTAGAGAGGCAGACGGCGGCGGGATCACGCGGGGCCTGGCAGGCTCTGGGAAGGAGTCTGATTTCGCCCGAGGTGCGGCGGGCAGCCGCGGTGCGTTCTGGAGAGGGGACTGCGCCCGGGGGCCGCAGAGGGACTGTCGGAGGACCGAGCCGGATGAATGGGGTCTGCGCGGGGCTTCATCCCCAGGGCGGGATGCACAGCGGCGGGATGCCCTTCGGCCGACTTGGCGCACCCCCGCCCCGCCCCGCTCACCGAGCTGCACCAGCGCGTAGAGGAGGCCGGCGATCGACACCAGGAAGTAGGCGAGGAACACGTTCTTCAGCTTCAGCTTCATGGCCGCGCCGCCGCCGCTGCCGCCGCCGCCGCCGCCGCCGCCGCCGGGGCAGGCGGGGTCCGGCGGGGACAAGGGGTTCCCGCCCCCCGCCCGCCCGCCAGCCTGAAAACCCCGCCCCTGCAGCGGTCCCGCCCCGTGCCCCGCCCTCCTCACAGTCTTCTCGAGCGGCTCCCAGGAGCTAGCGCTGGCAGTGCCCGTCTGGCCCACTTCCGGTCAGTCTGCACACCCCCTTCCCTCTGGGTAATTTCCGATCCCATTGCCTAGTTCTGGGAACCACGGGACTGGGTGACGTCATATCCGGCGTGTCAAGCGCGCGTGGCCGGTGGTCAGGAGCCAGGTAAGGTAACGTGGGAGTGGCTTTGAGACCCTCCAGTCCCTGTGAGCGTATTTTCTTACATTCATTCACTCACCCATCCACCAGTCACTGCACGCAGTAACAGTAGCTCAATAAATAACTGCTCCACGAATGAGTGAAATCTACAGCCCTGCCAAGCCTAGACAGCATGTTAAAAAGCAGACATTACTTTGCCGACAAAGGTCCGTATAGTCAAAGTCTGGTTTCTCCAGTAGTCATGTGTGGGTGTTAAGAACTGGACTATGAAGAATGTCGAGCGCGGAAGAATTGATGCTTTTGAACTGTGGTGTTGGAGAAGACTTGAGAGTCCCTTGGATTGCAAGGAGATCAAACCAGTCAGTCCTAAAGGAAATCAGTCCTGAAAACTCATTGGAAGGACTGATGCTGAAGCTGAAACTCCCAATACTTTGGCCACTTGATGCGAAGAACTGACTCCTTGGAAAAGACCCTGATGCTGGGAAAGATGGAAGGCAGGAGTAGAAGGGGGCGACAGGATAAGATGGTTGGATGGCATCACTGACTCGATGGACATGAGTTTGAACAAGCTCTGGGAGTTGGTGATGGACAGGGAAGCCTGGCATGCTGCAGTCCATGGGGTTGCAGAGTCAGACACTGAGCAACTGAACTGAACTGCCAAGCCTGTGCTCTGGTTGTCTCATATAATCCTCACTATAATCCTTTGATAATTTTAATACAATTTAGGATGTCTGTGTGTTAGTCGCTCAGTAGTGTGTGACTCCTTGCGACCCCATGGACTATAGCTCTCCAGGCTCCTCTGTCTGGTGGAAGTAGATAGCCATCCCCTTCTCCAGGGGATCTTCCAGGAATTGAACCTAGAACTCCCACACTGCAGGCAAATTCTTTACCGTATGAACCAAGGAAGACCACAATTTAGGATACTATCACTCTAAAAATTGATGTTACAGAATTTTGATATTTAACAAGATGCTCATGGCAAAAATGCAAAAACTAACTAATATAATGAACTGGAAAATAGCAAAGGGCATTTCTGGCATTTCATTAATGATTAATCAACCTCTTGTAGATGTTCTAGTATGTCCACTTGGAATCAGGTCCCTTTTCTGGGATGAAGAGTTTACATCAATAGTGTTTTTCCAGCACATCCAGCAGTAGTTCAAGAGCAAACTGCTGTTCTTCAGCGTTGTCACAGTACCTGTCCACTTGTGATAGATTTTTGTCCCCATTTTACAGGTAAGTAACTAAGATTTCCCCAAATAATGTAATCCCCGTTGTGCAATTTTCTATGTGCCTTCTAGATACCTGACTCCAGGATCCTGTACTGTTACTTTCCTCTGACCCACACGTCATAAACATATGACAATAGGGATGGGGATGGGATGCCAAGGCAATGAGCTATCTCCCAGGGCATTAACCGGAAATATTTCTTCAGCTGAGGAATTTCATGAACACACCCCCTAACTACTCACAGGCATACACCATCCTAAGCAGTAATTTTCCCAAACCAACCAACGTAGCTTCTCGTTAAAATCGCTAAGACTGTAGTCAATCTGCAAAATGGAGGAAACCATGTCCTGTCGCTGATACAAAGGGAAATTTTAATGCTGTGAAGAACAGCAGTCTTGGGCATCCCTGGTGGCTCAGTGGTAAAGAATCCGCCTGCCAATGCAGGAGACACAGGTTCAATCCCTGGTCTGGGAAGATCCCATATGCTGAGGGGCAACTAAGCCCCTGTGCACTACAACTATTGAGTCTGTCCTCTAGAGCCTGGTAACTGCCAACTATTGAGGCCACGAGCCACAACTACTGAAGTCCAAGTGCCCTAGAGCCTGTGCTCTCCAACAAGACGCCACCATAATGAGAAGCCCATGCACTGCAATGAAGAGTAGCAGTCTTCACAACTAAAGAATGTCTCCACAACTAAATGTTGTGAATGTCTTCACAATGTCTCCACAACTAAAGAAAAGTCCATGCAGCAGTGAAGACCTAGCACAGCCAAGAACAAATTTTAAAAAAGCAAAGCAGTCTTAAGTGTGAGGCCATCTGACATACAGCTATTTCTATTCAAGAGGGACCCCATTAGCTCTAGTCATCACTATTAACTAAGCCCACTAAAGTCTGATGATGTTGCTGGGTTCCTTCGTGACATATTGGCATCAAGCAAGCTGATGAAGGCTTGCACTCACTCATTCTGCTTAACCAACGAGGCATAGGCTGAAAATGTCAGGTCCTCGGGCTTTCACGGGTCTGTGGTTCAGGCCAGAACTAGAATCCAGACACCAACAGTCATTAATGGTTTCTCTCTTTATTGTTTCTCCTTTTATCAAAACCTGTCACAGCTGGGGGCCAAAAGGAAGTAAAAAAAAATCCCCACAAATATCCCCCCTTTGTCCCCAGTGAGTTCTCCCCCACCCACCACCCAGGGCCTTGGGCCAGCCCTGGGCACACATGATCACGTCTCCCACCCTCAGCCTCCTTCCAGCAATAAATACAGGTGACCGTGATTCCATGAAACCACAACTGATTTCTCCATCTTGAATGCCCCTCAAGGGGACAAAATTTTAGAAGGCAAAAGAAGTCTTGCCCACCCCCCATCTTGAGGGGTGTAAACTTCTTTCCCCCAAGGGACAGGGGAGGTAGAACGCCCCTGTCAGAACTGCAGCAGTTCTAGATAGAAGCGGGGAGAGGAAAGGTTGGGATGCCAGGGAAGAGAATGATTTCCAGCAACCTCACTCCTTTGATCCATTCATCCCTTCTCAGGGTAAGGGTGGTCCCAGTGTATCAGGGGAGGGCTGACAACAGAGAAGAACTAGGAGGAAGAAATAAAAGGAGGGAGGAGCAGTCTGGTGGGGAAGGAAGGGGAAGGAGAAAAGGAGGCCAAAAGCTCACTGCCGTCTTCTTCCAAGAAATGGCATCGACACGCAAGGGACACAAATGGAGAGGGTGTGGAGGAGACTGAGGGCTCCCAAAAGAAGGCGAAGGGAAGCAAGAGCCCTGTGATCCCCGGGTCTTCACAGGTAAACGTGCTCCAGTTAGAGCAACAGGATATTTGGAGATGAAGGGAGATTTAGTGTCAGTGGGGCGGGAGAGGTCGGGAGATCACAAAGGAAATTCAGAGCGCAGGGACAGCCCTCTCATCCTGCCCAGATGCTGGCAGAACCTGGATCTTGAGATCAGAAAGGTGAAGTCTGGGGAAGGTCAAACTCCAGGGCAGAAGGAAAAGTAACTTTCATGACCATCGCACCCCACCCCAACATCTCTTCAGTTATCGCAGGTGAATAGTCCAGTCAGATGCCACGTTGACGCCAGGCTTGCGCAGGATCAACACCGAGATCTCAGGGTCATGTTGGAAGGACAGGTGGCTTTCGGGAGATCCTGATGGAGGAGGAAGAAAGAGTACCAGAATCAACAGCAATTACTTTCTCGTAGGCATGGGTCCCCAACCCAGGGGCCAGATCACTCACCTTTTGTCTGGAGTACCACGGTTGCTGGCTTTCCAGCCCCTATTATCACCACCCGCTCAATCCAAATTGGTGTCTCAAAGTGGCCTTTGGGGTCTCCGGAGCTGGAGGAAGAAACAATGTATACCCAGCAGGAAAACAATTATCAGAGCAGAAAGGAGGAGAGCAGAGCAAGGTCAGGACAGGAGAGCACAGTGAGCTGTGAGCATCTCGGGGCCCCACCTCCTCCTCCTGCAAAGGCTGCTAAGGAAGAAAGGGTTCCTCCTTACCTGGAGACTAGGGTGTTGCCAGAGAATGAGAATCGACGCAGCAGGAACTCATGGCGAGTCTGATAGTTGAACGTGTGCCCATCATCTAGAAAGAGCTCTCCTTGGGCCGTACCCTGAGCAGGAAGTGGGACAGGTGAGAGCCTGAGCCCCAGAGGGAGTGAGGGGCACCTGTCCTGGGGGACTGCATCCCAGGAGGCTGGACAGATGGAGGAGGCAGCTCCCAGCCCAGGCGCTCACCTGGAGGCTGAGTGCGACGAAAAGAGTGATGGGGTCATCCTTCATGCAGTCTGAAGAACGCCGCACTCGCATCCACCGGGGCACAATGGTCCCTCCACGCTGGAACACGGGGATCTAGGGCAAGACCAGTGCTGGGATGAAGCAGCTGTGCCATACCTCTTGCTCTTACAAGTATGTGCCCCCTTCGGATCTGGACTCCAGCATACACACTCTCTCCCCTTCTGGAAACCTAGAGGCACACAGAGCTGGCAGCTGAGCCAGGCATACTCACACTGCTTAGAGTTACAGGCAGGTACAGGGTCTGCGGACCGTGATACTTCTGGTAGCTCTGAATGTCATACCACACCTGTGGGTGCAGAAGATAGCCTCAGTCACTCGCTGCACAGAGGACCCCACTCTAGTCACCCTCTCTGACCTCCACCTTTTTTCCCCACCACGCCCTTCTTTAACTCACCTCTTCTTGGCCAGGCAGATAGACCTGCACACCATGAGCCTCAGAGTCTGATACAGGGTGAACCAGCAATGCATCCCCTAAAACACAGCAGAATCCACTCTGAATTGGGGGGATCGGTTCCCAAAGAGGGAGTCCTAAAGCACCTGCCCCCTTGCACCAGCGGCCTCTGACCCTCCTCCCTTCCTGCATATCCACAGACATATCCCCCACAGTGCTTGCTTCTTCTCAGCCCTACCCCAACCCACCACTAACTGTCCTCGTTTCTCACCAAGCAGGAACTGATCATCTATACTGAAAGTGGTCACATCCTTAGGATAATGCACCCACAGGGGCCTAGGAAGGAAGCAAGACAAGAAAGGAAGACACCTGCTGTTCTGGTGGAAGTCAAAGATGCTACCCCAGGAACTGGCAATAAGAACAGCAAAGGGGTAAGACCTGGATCTGGCAGCCAGTAAGGCCTCAGGTATGCAACCTAATCTTGGACCAGACATCTGGCTTCCCAACCCACCTCCCTGCTGCCTCCTCCCTGGCTCCTTCTGGAAAATGTTCTGCAGAACGAGCTTCCAGTGGCCACTTCATTATCCTGGCCTAAAAGGCCCTCCAGGATCAGCTCATATTTTCCACTCCACCTCACCTACTTCTCCCTCTGGTTCCTTACCCCAGACACGCTGTTTTTTTTTCCTACTCCTGGAACATACCAAACTGGTTTCCATTTCATAATGTATGCACTTGCAATGTCTCCTGCTTGGAACATTCTTCCTCTGGATCACAAGTGGCTGTCTTACTCATCAGTCAGGCTTCATCTTTACATGGCCTGTTTGTGGAACTTAATTCCATTACCCTGTTCTACTTTTTACAAACAGCTTGTCAGTGTTGGCAATTTTCCTATTTACATATTTGTCTGCACGTCTGTCTGTCTTCCTCACAAGGGTAGGACACTTGTCTAACTTGTTTCAGGCTCTGCGGGTAGTGATGGATGATGCCTGGCATGTCATAAGTACTCAGGGACGTTTACTGCTGTTCATCCCCACTGGTCTCTTCTCACTCTTCCCCTTGCAATCAGATTTCCCTCCTTTACAAGACCCTGGCGAACGAAGAAAAGAGCCCAGGGATGGAGCCCAGTCCCCACTATCTCCCAGCCACCTCAGTCCACTCTCCACAGACCCAAGTGAATGCCTTACCTCATGACCGGGATCCCCTCGCGATGGGACTGATAGAAGAGGGTGTACCAGAAAGGCAGTAAGGAGTATCGCTGGCCCAGGGCATCTCGAATTATGTCATGGTACTGAGACGGTAATAGCCACGGTTCTCGCCGACCGGTGTCCAGGTGGGCATGAGCCCGGAAGAATGGCTGGTAGGCACCCATCTGGTACCAGCGCACAAGGAGCTCTGGCTCCGGATTTTTGAAGAAGCCGCCCACATCCGCTGGAGAGGGGAGGGAGAAAGCAAGTTGGAAAAGAGGGTGAAAGAGGGCTAAGGAGCCCCGCAAAGCCCCAGCCTGGACTATCGGTTCTCTGCTCAAGCCTAGGGTCCATCTGTGCCCTCTACCTTGCCCCTTTCCCGCCAAACCAGGGCCCCAAATTCCTCCTCCTCCTCACCTCCACAGAAGGAAAGTCCCACCAGCCCCAAGCTGAGACACATAGGAATGGAGATCTTCATGTGGTCCCACTCAGCAGCATTGTCCCCTGTCCACACAGCCCCTGAGGAAGAGAAGAGGGAGGGAGTTTACATACAGTGAAGGACGTGGCCTTGAAGACAGCTGACCTCTTTGACCAGTCACACCTGCTCTGGGGCCCCCAGGGTCCTGCTGAAAGTGACGGAGTTCACCAGAGCACTCAAACAGGGACTGGCCACCCCATGCCCTGCCTCCCTTTAAATGCAAGCTGGAAGGAAGCACGCCACTCTCAGAGGATGGCTGCATGGACAGACTTCCCCTAGAACCAGGCCCAGGTCCCTCTGCCGAATCTCTCTCAAATTTTACCGAAGCGCTGGGAGCCAGCGAAGAAAGCCCTGCTCAGGACAAAGGGGCGTTCGATGCCCCTGGAGCGCAGCACCAGGCCATCCGCAGTCGCCATGTGCTGCATGGGAACAGGAAAGAGAGGTGGTAAAGACCAAAACCAGCTGCCATCAGTGCCAGTTCTCGGGCCTCGGTCCCTCCTCAGTCCCTTACCACGTAGAAGCCATAGATGTTATGCACGTCTCGGTGCTCCCAGCCCCCATAGTGCTGGGCATCCTTGAGCATAGTGACCTCAGGACCGTTGAACACAGACGGTTCGTTCATGTCATTCCAGACATAGAGGTTGGGAGCTGAGCCCTGAGAACACAGGTGGAAAATGGAACAGAGGACAGAGGGGAGGAAAAAGACAAACAGTGTGAGAGCAGAGAGCTCCTGGGAGTCCAGAAAGATGCACCTCTCAGGGTCCTCCCAGCATCATCAAGGCCCCTGATATCTTACAACCAACCAACCACAGGGTTGGCAGGCAGAGACTGACTGCAAGAGGTAGTGTGGGAAAGACAGAGGCAGGTTGGGGAGGGGCTGCCGTACCTCGTAATTGTCAAAGTTAAACATGTTAGCCCACCAGGCCCTCATTCTGGGATTGGTGAAATCAGGGTAACCAGCTGCGCCTAGAAGTCAAGGATGGCTTTCAACCCACGAAGGGCAAACCGGCCTCCACACTAGCTCCCTGGTCTCCCAATCTTCCCCTGCCATTTCTGGGCCCACCTACCTGGCCAGCACCAGCCTTCATAGTCAGAGCCATCCCGGGTTTTAACGTACAGACCCAGGTTCTGCAACTCTTCGTGTACGCGGTAGCCAGAGTCCACCTTGATGTGGGGGTCCACAATGGCCACCAGCTGTGGGCAAGGACCACGGGTGGTGAGAGCTCTCCAGGGATATCATGCCTGAGAAAACCAACCACGGCTGCAGCCCTCTTACCTTCCGCCTCTTGGAGGCCAAACGCTCAAGCATGGTGAGGGGCTGAGGGAAACGGCTGGGGTCCCAGGTGAAATACCGCTTGCCATCGGCATGCTCAATGTCCAGCCAGATGACATCGCAAGGCAGGTTGTGATCGTCGAAGCCCTGATCCACTTCCAGAACATCAGCCTCATCCCGATAGTTCCAGCGGCTCTGGTGGTAGCCGAGGGAGAAGAGCGGGGGCAATGCCTGGGTCCCTGCAGGTTCAGGGTGGGGGGGGGACGGGGTCACAGCAGGGTCAGGCTCAACCTGGAGCCAATGGAGATGCCCAGAAATTCAGGGAGATACAAGGGGACTGGGCCAGAGAACAGGCCGAGGCACAGGACTGCTGAAAACGCACAGTCACCCGTCTCAGGGAGATAAGGATCAGGAGAGCAGGCTGCAGGCCGACGGAGTAGGGGGGCCACATACCTGTGAGACTAGCGTACTGCCGGAAGACATCGAAGACAGAGGGCCCGAGCATCAGGAAGACATCGATGATGCCACTCTCGGACATCCAGCGAACATCCGTCTGTGGAGTCTCCCCAGAACCCTGCAGGTAGTCCAGCATCTTCCCAAACAGGGTCTGCAGGGAGGACCAGAGAGAGGTCTGACCCCACCCTCCTGCTTCCCAAGCCAGTGTTCTCCTGAGTGCTCTCACAGTGGGCTCCCTGAGCCACGTCGGGCTGGGGTTAATCGTCACCTCCTCAGTGAGGCTTTCCTCGGCCCCCTCACAAGCAGCCCTGCCCATCCTCCCCCCACCCCCCACAACCGCTGTATTGCTTTTGCAGCACTTACCACCACTGAACTCATCTAGACCTCTGTTACCTGTTTAACCTCTGTCCTCTTCCTTTCCTAACTCAACATACAGTATACTCCCCACATGGATAAAAGGGTCTAGCTCTTAATGCAAACTCAATAATAAACGTATTGATGATAAATGTAGGAAGGGAAACACCTTCCCCGTGTGTCTTCCGGAGTGACTGGGGAACTCATATGCTGCTCACGAGGCCATGGCCCGTCTCTCACCCAATCCCCAACAGGTATCCAGACAGGCCACCCCACCAGCCTCTTGAAAGCAAATGGCGCAGCACATGCATCTGGCTCAAGGCCCAGTGATCCCTCCCCATGCCTGTGCTCTCACCTTCCCAGCAGTGTTGGAGGATATGTCAACCCAGGTCTCTGCAGCGTTGAGCCAGAAGATGCCTAGATCCCGAAGAGGGCTGTGTGCCAGGAGCACAGGCACAGACCCATACAGGGCCATGCGGTTGTACAGCTCATACTGGAACACATCCAAATTGTAGAGGCGATACGGCTCCCCACCCCTGCAGGCAGACAGACAGACCGGCCCTTGACTGTGACACACACAGCTCCCAGCCCGCAGACAAAGACGAAGGATAAACACTGGCCCTTCTGCCCTTTCTCAAAGCAGAATTTTCTGACCGCCAAAGGTGCCCTGGGCACGGGAAGTGATCCAGGCTCATGCGGAGTATCCAATCTGTATGCACATTCCCCACAGCCCTGACTTCTGACCTGTTCCCTCCCCCATTTTGATGTCACTGCGGGACTCACTCGGTGACTTTCAGCCTCAGGTTGTCTGCATGCTCGGGGATCCCATACACATGCTCCATGCCTGGCAGAGAGAAGTCCAAACTCACAGACATGGGGCCTGGAAGAGAAGCAAAAGATAAGCTCCAGAGCTGCTGCTTGACAAGGGCTCCCTGCGCCCCTGCCCAAGGCTCTCCCAGACCCTACCATAAGGCTTGCTGTCAGAGTGAGTTTTGAACGTCTCTTCCCAGGCTCCTGGCTCATCGTGCTCTGGCTTCCCCTGGGTCTCGTCTGGCTGGAAGGAGGAAAGTGGACCACTGCCCAATCACACACCAGTTCTCTCTCTTTCCTTGCCTGTTTTCTAAATCCCATCCCTAATGGCAAGACTAAGCTCAAATTTCTTGTGGGCCTTTCCCCTCCAACCTCCCAGACAGCCCTGTGCTCCAACTACCCACCCTCACCAACTTGCCTTGTCGTCATCCCCAGGTGTTTCCTCAGGCTGGGCCCCATCGCCCTCAGCTGGTTCTTTTGATCCTTGCCTGGAAGGTAGGAGAGCTGTCTGCTCCAATCCAGAGGGGGCGGGGACGAGGGGCTAGTGGAAGGAGGGGTGAGGGAATAGAGAGCCAAGGGTCCAAAGGAACGAAGGCATTGGAGGAAGGGACTGAGTGTTAAAGCTTGGAGAGGGACCCCCAGTGAGCAGATGAGTGTGCAGAGGATGGGGAGAGACATGAGAAAGGGGAACAAGAAGTCAATGCCACCCAGAGGTGCCTTCCAAACACAGGCCCAACCACCAGCCTCTGCCAGCGTTCCAGAAGAGACAGGCGGGCAGGTTCAAGGGCATGGGTTCGAAACGCCAGTCCTGGCCCTGCTGCCTCTACCAAGAGACTCTGGCCCCACCTGCCCTCACTGGGCCTCAGCTTCTTGGCCTAACACAGGGTTTTGCAAAAGCAAGTGAGTCATAACCATGGTCAAGCCTCTACACATGGTCAGGCTTACATGCAGGGACTTAAACAAGAGATTGTGCCAAAGAATGCTTTCAAGGGCAGCTGGCAAGCAGCTCTGCCCAGAGCCTCAGTGCATGCCAGCTGTGAGCCAGGAACCCCAGCAACAGGCAGCATCTCTCCACCCTCTGGCAAAGCAAGAAGGTCCCTACACTCCTCAAGGACATTCAACATTTCATCTTCCTTCTCCTAGGGGGCTCCCAGCCAGGGGAATAAGGGACAGGAACCAGAGACCATATAGCTGGGGTAAATGGGGGAATGAAGGGCAGGGCATGGAAAGGTCTGAGGCACCTTCCTTGGGGGCCAGAGTGAAGGGCGGGTAAGGGCAGAGGAACAGATACAGTACCAGTGGTCATGGATTTACCTAGAGAAAATGTTCTTGATCCTATCCCAAATGCTACCGAGCGTGAGACTAACTTTATCCGAGAAACTGGGGCAGGAGGAGATGGGTAGGGAAGGGGAAAAGGAGGCACAAAACCAACACAAAAACAGAAACATAAAAGTGAGTTTCAGTTGACAAACTTCCAGAGATGGGGCAGGGGAAGAAATTAAAAACAAAAAACAAAAAAACAAAACAAAAACAAAAAAAAGGAAGAAAATAAATCTGGGAAATGTGATGGTGTGAGAGGGGGAAGAGGGAAAGGCAGATCCAGGCAGGTCTCCCAGAGGAGGTGCCCAGGGTACAGACAATGGACAAAAGTGACTGCCTCCTGGTCTGTACAGGAAATGGAAAAAACTTCAACCCAGGTCTGCTTCCTACCCTCCCTGATGGTCAGTTTCTCCCAGCCCCCAGCCCCTACCTGGCTGTACTGCCACCCTGTCTCCTCCCAGGGACCCGGGGCCAGACCCTACAACATCTCTAGGTTCTTTCACACTAGGTCTCCTTCAGTGCTTGAGCCCTGTACTCACGAGACCCTGGGGGTCCTCTGGTGCTCTAAATTTAAGAGTCCTCGGGCATTGACACTGAGCAGAAGGCTGCGGTCCTCCAGTAGGTCAAGGCGGAATGGCCGTGCCGTCAAGATGATTTTATAGGGTCCCTCAGCGACAGTGAGCTCCACACTGTTGTCATCCCGGCCAGAGACAGACAGCCTAGGAAAGCGATCAGAAAGGATATAAGGACGTGCAGAGTGCCAAGAGTAGTCATGAGAAGAGGGGCAAGTGCTAACAGCGATACAGGAAGTGTGGTAACAGTACAGGGGCAGACAAGTTTGACCAAAGGAACCAGATAAAGAGCCTGGAAACAGACCCAGGCATACTCAGAACTTTGAAATGTAACAGACATCGTGGCAGTTCAGTGAGGTCGGCAGGAAAAACGTTAACAATAATAGGAAAAACACATTTTCTGTAGAGGAAATAAATGGTATCACAACCCTATCTCATTTCAGATACAACTCCAGACCGATTATGACTTAAAATTTTCAAGTAAAACCTTTAGAAGAAAATATAAAGAAATGTGTTTCTGACTCTGAGGCAGAGGATTATTTAAACACAACTTAGAAACTGCGAACACCAGACTGATATACCTGACAACATAAACTTTGGAATTTTTGTTTATTGAAAGATACCTTAAGGATAGTCAAAAACAAGAAAAAAGTCTGAGAAACTGTCCCAATCTAGAGGAGTCTAAGCAGACATGACAACTAAATATAAAACAGAATCCTAAATGGGACTGTCGGGCAGAAAAAAGACGTTAGGTTAAAAACTAAGGGAACAAGAAAATATGGACTTTAAGCTACAAAGATACATTGTGCAACTCAGAGTATAAGCGGTATTTTACAGTAACTACAAATGAAGTAAGGCCTTTAAAACCTGTGAACCACTATATTATACACCTGTAACTTACATAACATTGTACATCAACTACACTTCAACTAAAAAAATGAAAAAAAATTAAAATCAAAAAAAAATTTTTTTAAAGAACTTTAGTTAACAATAATGATCTATTCATTAGGCATGACAAATATACAACAATGATGTTAAGCAATAGGGAAAAATAGGAATTCAAGGTATAGAGAAACTCTCATAATATTCTTGAAACTTTCCTATAAATCTAAAATTATTCTAAAATTTTAGAAAAGTGAAAAGATAAGCTACAACCCAGGAAAATACAGCTGTAAAACATGTATGTAATAAATAACCGGTATCAAGACTAATGAATTTCTACAAATCAGTGAGGACAAACAACATGAAAGGAAAAGCAGCAGAGCCGTAAACTTCCAACTCACAGAAGAGTAAACCAAACTGACAGATGAACATAAAGATGAGGACGTGCTCAATATACCATCAATAAACTGGAAAGACAAGCAAGCCAAGACCATCACATGGTATCATCCTACAGCCCTTCCACTGACAAAAATTAAGTCCAATAGTACCAAGGGTTGGAGAAGATGCAGTTCAGTAAGTCTCATATATTGCTGGTGGAAGTGTAAATTGGCAAGCCACTTTGGCTTTATCTTGGAAAGTTGATTATTTCCATATTCTACCCTCTGCAGTTCTTCTCTTAGCTATACATCACAGAGAAACTCCTGCACAGGGAGACAGGAGACATGGGCAAGAATATTCAAGCCAACACTGTGAAGAGTAAAACACCGGAAAGAACCCAAATGCCCATCAACACAGAAATGGAGAAGTTAAGTTGGGATATATTCATAAAACATAATATTACACAGCAGGAAAAATCAATTTCTAAAGCTACATGCAACAGAGTTAAATACCTAAGTGAAAAAAAGGAAATCCCAAAGACCTCATTCACTAAAATACTTTACCTACAAAGCTCAAAACAAACAAAAGCTCAAAACAAACAAAATCACATAATTTATCACTTAGGCACATGCACGTATGTATGTATATATGTGTATACGTGTGTTTATATACATATACACACAACATAACTGTGAGAACAAAAAACCAAGGGAGTAATAAACTTTTGAGTAACAATCACCTCTGAAGGAGTCCGGGGTCCGGGGTAGTAAGATGTATGTATCTGGGCTGGGTGAAGGGTTTATCACGTTATTTTCTAAGTTAAATACTTAACAGAGAGCCACGCACGGAATAATGACAGTGTGTCATAGCCCAAAGTACTCGAATAATCCTATCCTGAACATCCAGGGAGAAAGAGAGGAGGGAGGGAGGGAGGGAGGAAAGAAAGAAAAAAGACAACAGAAAAGAAAAGAGAAGAAACAGACAAGACAAGACAGTGGGACAGGACAGGAAGGGAAGGGAGGAGCCAATCACAGAGACACTATATTCCTGGAAGGCAAGTTCCACAGCCTTGCTGATTTCCTCTTATACTGAGAAAGCTGTATTTGTCTGCTGAATGCACAAAGATAAAGGTTGAAAGAGAGACCAAGCAAGGGAGTTTCCTGGCAGTCCAGTGGTTAAGACCCTGCTTTCACTGCTGAGGGTGCAGGTTCAATCCCTGGTCGGGGAACTAAGATCCCACAAGCCATGTGGCTCAGCCAATCAATCAACAGAGAAAGCAGCTGAAACAAAGGAAGAGATGAAGGAAGGGTGAGGAGAGCAGCAGGTGCTATTCATCTATTATACCAACGTTGAAAAGAAAGTCAGCCGCCAAATAAAGGTTCCTTAGGAAGGAGGAAAGGGCCATGGAGATGGCTATGTTTCTCAGGGGAAATTTACCCAGCTGTGGGGGGATCGGCCACCAGCACATCTGGCACACGGTATCGGGGCCGCCGGGGCTCGAGTTCATCAATCCTGATGCGAGTCATGTTCTTTTGAAGTCCTTGGAGCTCCAGCACCAGCACCACCTGTGGGGGCAGAGGTCAGGGAATGGAGAAAGGAAAGAGCTATACCGAGGAATGCCCTCTGAACTCACTTCTCTCCTGAGGGGATCTCCTCCTTCTAGCCCTTTGCCTAAGGGATCTGAGACCTGAATTCCTCACGAAGTACAAGTCCCAAGGTTAGCTGGCATGGGACGTGGGCTATAGGTTTCCCCTTCCCCAATTACCCCCTGGCCACTTCTCCACCCCCATCTGACTCTTCCTTTTCTCCCCTGACCTTGGTGACTTCGTTGATCAGATGGACTGTGAGGGCATCAGGACCAAGATGCAGAGAGTCCAGTAAGGCTCGGTAGGGAGAATGGCCTGGCCGTATGCTTCGCTGCCTCCTGTCAAGTGAAACAATTGAGAAGGGGGAGGGTTCCCTGAGGCTCCTAAGTCCTTCTATCAGCTGCAGTGACCCACGCTACCTCACCTGCCAGACACCTCCCACATTACCCTACTTTCCATTCCAGTCTCCCAGAAATATCATACTTGCAGAAGGAACTCTCTTCACAGGTCTTAAAGTTGCTTCTATCCACAGCAAAGGTAATTCCCAGACAGACCCCTAAACAGGCCAGTACCAAAGCGGTCCAAGACCTAGAAGGAAAAGGACGACGAGAGAATAATCAGAGCAGGGTCAGAAAGGGCCCCACTTCAGAGGGGAAGGCCTCTCCCCACCACAACCCTAAAAGGGGAGCAAGCTAAGACTCCCACTAAACAGCAAAAGGCGGCAAACTGGACCCAGGGTTAAGTGTAAGGCCTGAGGAGTTGGCTCACTCACACCTTCCCTTCAAAAGGCAGAGGAAGTGGACAAAGGATCCTTGGCCTTCAGAGGCCAGGTATTGACTCAGGTTACATCAGCCTCTCAGAGGAAAGGAACAGTAACAGCCAGTCCCAGGGGAGCTGGTGGTATCATATGTGTAGAACAGAAAAACAAAGTTAAGCCATGCCTTTCCATGGGCAAGACACTGGGGGTAGTGACAGTGAAAAAGTTAAAGATGTACCCTCAGCTAGCCTGCTGGTCACACTTCCTGGGGTCTTAACACCCCTAACGCTCTAATCATCCTGCTCCTTGGACCTCTACTCCTGTATCTTTGACATAAGTCATCACTATCACCAGCTGAGCTTGAAAAGAATAACAAGAGCCTAACCTGTACTAAGCTTCCCTTGTAGTTCAGCTGGTAAAGAATCCGCCTGCAATGCAGGAGACCTGGGTTCGATCCGTGGATTGGGAAGACCCCCTGAAGGGAAAGGCTACCCACTCCAGTATTCTGGCCTGGAGAATTCCATGCACTGTATAGTCCATGGGGTCACAAAGAGTCGGACACAAATGAGCGACTTTCACTTTCAACTTGTATGGAGTCCTGATACACATCTAGGAGCCTGGCTAACTGCATTATATAATTTTTAACTCTATCTGTAGTTTTCAGTAGTGTCAATGCCCAGGTCTCACCCCGAAGTTCTGATCTAACTGGCCTGAAGTGGGACCTGGACATCAGATTTTAAACTCCTCTAAATAATTCTAAGGTTTCCAGGGCAGCTCAGTGGTAAAGAATCTGCCTGCAATGCAGGATATGTGGGTTCAATCCTTGGGCAGGAAAGATCCCCTGGAGAAGGAAATGGCAACCCACTCCTGTATTCTTGCCTGGGAAATCCCACGGACAGAGGAGCCTGGCAGGCTACAGCCCATGAGGTCACAAAAGAGTTGGACACAACATAGTGACTAAACAATAAGAAAACAGTTCTAAAGGGCAACCAGTGTTCAGAACCAACCCTTTTATGCACTAACTCTTTTCTCTTTGTTTTCTTGGTGAATGTAGGATTGGAGTTTATCTCAGATGGGTACACTGAGACATAAAAGATTCAATAATTCATCCAAGACTGAACAGACAGTATGAGGTGCCAGGGAGACTCAACTCTGTGTGACTCCGGGGCTCAGGTACTTCATGATGTACAACACAGTGCACCAACCACCAGCAGGCCTTGCCTCAGTGAGGACCATCACCCTAAGGTTTCTAGAAACCTGCCACTTCCCCAACATGCTATCAAACGACAGACAAGGGACTAACAGGCTTATTTAAGCAAATTAGTTTGTTAAGGATATGTTCTCCATTCTAAGTACATCCTAAACAGGCATTCTCCAACTTTAGTGTCTGCTAAGAATTATGAGCAGTGACTGTTAAATGAAAATTCCCAGGTCCCAGGGAATCTGCATTTTTCCCAGTGACTGACCTAGGAGCACACTTTGAGAAAGTGTTCCATATTGGAGAGGGAAAAACAAAACACAGACTTTTCACCACTCAAACCCTGCTACTTGCTAATAGGGTAACCAAAGAGTAGGGCCTACTAAACACACGGTATTCACCATTAGCCTCAGTATCTGCTGGAAAGCTAAAGGTAAAGAAATTCACCAGGAAGATTACGGAACAGAGTAAGCCCTCCAGTTCCAGAAGGTCAAGGCATACTAGGCCAGACAAAAAGGTGAGGAAAACACCAGGCTTTGTGGTTTAATAGGCCAAGCAGGAACAAGGAGCAGCAAAACAAGCAGAAGAAATGCTACAAGAAAACTCAAAAGCAAGGCATGTGCCCCACCACCCCCCTCAGCAGGAGTGACTGCAGCAGACACTCTAAGCCACTGACCCCCATGTCTACCGGCCCAAAGCAGAAGTAATCAGAAGTACTGTGAGTTAAATACTCTCTGGAGTCTTATTTGCAACATCTATAAAATGGGTTTGGAGAGATGCCAATGTGGATAGCATTTCTGAAAGATTTTTCAGATGTAACCTGTTGGAAGGCCCTAAGAACTCCGGAAGACCTCGAACGCCCCAGAGCAAGAGGTGGTCACAAGCCAAGGTTAGGAATGAGTCGCAGGGAAAGGTGCACCCGTTTATTGTTTCAGATCACAGGTTTCCAGAATAGAATTTACGATCCATTCTTTTCCACTGCTGCCAACAGCACACGCCTCTCCCCACCCTAATACATCCGTTAGGTCCTGGCAAATACTTTGTGGCGCTGATTGACTGTTTCAAGCCGTTTTTTCCGTAATATTAACTAGAGAACGCAGACCAAACCACTGTTGTGTTTGAGCAACATCATCCAGGTCGATTGTGAACTTACGAGATCCTGCCCCAGCCGTGCCCAATGACCGTGAACACCGAACAAGCCAGGGATGGTGTCCACGTGAAGGCCAGGGCAGGGCAGGGTCTGGGCCTCTCGAGAGAAGGGCCAGGGCAGTGGAAAGTAAGACTGCCGGCTACGGTGCTTCCAGCCCAGCTGGGGGCCGCACGGCAGCAGGCTGCATTCCCGGAGGCCGGGCCGCCTCTCGTCCCCCGCCCCGATGGCCCCGCGCATTGCAGGAAAGAGGCGGCAGCGTTAACCGCCGCAATCCGCCAGGGAGGGCGGCGGCTGGGAGCAGCCTAGACCCAGAAGAACGCACGGCTGTGGCCTTCTAAAGCCACCGGTCCGGAGCCCCAGAAACAAGGACCCCCCCCAACGCCGCGCGGATCTAATGCGAGGAGGCTGGGGAAACCTGAGGCCGGCTCCAGAGAAACAAAGAGTCCTCACGAGGCCGGGGGTGGCGGAGTCTCAGGAGAACATACAGGAAGGAGAGATACGGGATTTAGGGGCTTGGGGGCGTCCCGTGCGCGCCCCCGGGATCCGAGCTCCTCACCGCCTCCTACGCGCCTCCACTGCCGCCAACGCCGCCATCTTGTGCCGGGTTTGCTCCTTGACCCGGAGCTTCCCCTCCCCCAGCGCGCGCTGAGCCACGTATCTTAGTGCCCGCCCCTTCCGGCCACCTGATTGGCCCGACCACACAGAGGCCGGGCGTTTGTCCCATTGGCGGAGGGCTTACGCTAAATGCTCATGGGGGCGGTACCAGGGCGGGGCTTGAGAGAGGGGGCGGGATTGTTGAGCCAGGCGCTGTCAGACTTGGCTGACCCTAAACATCAGACAGAAGCACTGAACCGTTTTTCTCAACTCGGCAAATTTTATTTAGAAAAAAGGGTGGGGAGAAAGAAAGTGACAGCGCTCTTTTAAGCCAAGGTTTTAGAAGAGAAACCTCCCACCTTTCTGCAGCACCTTGGCCCCCTCTCTCATGGCTCAACCTCCCTCGGCTTCTGGAGAATGGAAAGGCTATGTGCCCTGCCGAAGAGTGGACGGTAAAGGTGCCTGGAAACGGCCAGAGACGAGACCCAGGCGGTCAATGTTGCGGTGGAGGACACTGTGCAGCACTGCCAGATGGGGTCCACCTTCACCCCCACCCTCCCTAGAGAAGTCCCGGATGAAGCGGCCACGCTCCGACTGGAAGATGAACTTCTGGGGCAAGGGCCCATGCTCCCGGAGAAAGCCCCAGACACTGAGCAGCAGCAGGCGCACTTCAAAAGGTGCCAGCTGACTAAATACCTCGTGCATATTCCCCAGGGCTGGTGGCAGGAGGCTTCCCTCAGCCATGACAGCCACCAGGGTGCAGGATGCCTCCAGGTGCCAGGGGGAGTGGGCTGTGTCAGGGTGGCGAGAGGCTTCCCAGTGGCCCAAGAGGGCAGCCAGCAGCCCCCGCAGCAGCACAGAGCAGTAGCACAGGGCTGGGGGAGCAGCTGCTACCAACTTTAGCAACTCAAAGAGCAGAGGCTGTTCCCGGAAGCGCCGGCCAATGCGGAGATCCCGCTCCACAGTGGCCCGGGCATGCTCCTCAGGAGGCCAGGCTAGCTCTGCACCGGCTGCATCCGGACACACACTCTCCACCAAGGTCACTGCCACTGCTTTGGCTGCCTCTGGGCTCAGGGTGGAAGCCCCCCAGCTGCCTACACATTCAGTACCGCCAGGGGCACTGCAGCAGTGCACCAGGAGGCTGAGGAGGCTCTGGGTGTTATAGATCACTTCTTGTTGATTGCGTGACTGGACAAACTTGGGTGGTTTAAGGCCACGACCGATGACTCCAGCATGGAACACAGACCAAATCCCTCCAGGACCTGGTACAACTGCAGTGTGCCGCCGGTTTGTGTCCAACAGGGAGGCAGAAGCCAAAGGAGCTGTCACAATGGAGAGAGTCTCATTGCCCCCATCCACTTCTCCTCCAAACAGTTCTGTGTTGCCACCATGTAAAGCTCCCTCAACTAGCAGCTGCAGCACAGCCTTGAGCCCGGCCGGGCAGGTCTGGGAGAGGCGCATAAGAAGCTGGGAGGCGGAAGCCACTCCTGGGGGGCCGTGCAGCCTCAGAGAAGCAAAGAAGCGATGCACTCCAGCTCTCACCAGACCCAGGAGTTGGGAAGGGGACAGGGCTTCTGGGGGGAAGGGACAAATGGCCAGGAGGGAGGCAGCAGCTTCGGCTACTTCCTCCTCAGGATGGAGCAAGAGAGGAGCCAAGTCAGACAGATGAGCTGAGGCAGACTCCCCAAACCGGGCCCCTAGGGCCGCAGGGCCCTCGCCACCCTGCTGCTCCCACCCCACAAGCAGTGCCAAGTTGCGCAGGAACCGGGCGGTGAAGGGAGGTTGCAAAGTTCCTGCGTGTACCCTAGCCAGGCAGCTTCGGAAGGCCAGGGGCAGGAGGCCAGAGAGACTGACCACCAGCCCAGCATATAACTGAGTGGCCAGACTCAACTCTTCAGGGGTTCGGGCCCGGCTCAGAAGATGGCCCAAGGCCTCAGGTCCACAACTAGGCCGGGTATAGACGGAGAGCAGGCCAAGGAGCTGGTGTTGCCAGAGGAAGCGTTTCCGTTCCAAACGTAATGTCTCTCCACACAGCTCTCCAACGTGGTTTCTGAGCGCATCTAGAAAGGGTACAGGGCGGGGGGGTGGGGGGGTGAGCTCAACAACCCTTCCCCTAGAGACGGTCCCCAGTGATGAACCAGTTTTTGTAGGTGCAGCAGCAGCAGCTGGATCAGCCGGTCACACGCCTCACGCACAGTGTCTGGCACAGCCAGGCCCTGGGTGGTAATGACGGAGGCAGGCATGGCTGTGTCCACCAGGAACTGCAACAGGCGGTAGGCACCTGCCCCAGAGGCCTGGCTCACCAGGTGCACGGCCAGGTTCAGCATGTTGTCCAACTCCTCTCGAGGAAATCCCTGCAGGTGTTGCTGCAGCTGACTCAGCACGGCTGGGGGTTTAAGGCAGTCTACCAGTTCTCCAGAGACTGTGCCCAGCAAAGCTGGTGACATGACTGCTAGCTGCAGGAGGAAGGGAACTGTGGCCTGAAGGGAGGGGTCCCCACTCCGGCCACCAGTGCCCCCTGCCAGACTATCATGGAACATGCGCAGGAGTTCCCGTCGGATGCTATCTCCATGCCTGGAGGCCAGGTGCCCTAGGATGCCTACAACTGAGGCAATCTTGGGGACCCGTTTCTCCCCAGGGATGGCAGGAGATCCAGGGAAGGGGTCTGCAGAGGGAGTTTGAGAGGAGCCTCCACCACTGCCACCAGCTCCACCTCCGGCCCCACCATGAACGCAGAAGTCCTTAAGGCCACATGAGAGAACTCGGGAGATGATGGTGCCGGGAAAAGAGGAGCCGATATGTGCCACAACCCAGTCAAAGTGTGGGGAATGCTGGACGGAGGTATCCAGCAAGGCATCCACGCAGGCATCTGGGCAACTGCCAATGAGAGCCGAGAGGCACTGAACATAGATGTCCATCAATGTGCGTGTGGCCCGACAGCCCATCCACAGCTGCAGCAATTCATTGAGAGACCCAGTGGCATGGGGCACACGCTGGTGCTGGCCCGAGTAAGTGCTGCTCAGTTGCCCCATGAGGTCAATGGACCATGCACTAATCACAGGTGCCCAGGCCTTCGGGTTGGCCCGGATAAACTCAGACAGCACCTGCTGCACTTCCTGTACCACATCCTCTAGACCAGGACCCCCAGCAGGGACATGGGAAGGTGGGGGTGGACGGAGGTGAGGTGGGCCAGCCACAGGGCTTTCATCCAGGGCAGCCAGGTGGGCCCGGACACTCTCATCGAAGACACCTCGCAAGTGGTCAAGCACGGCAGCCCGAGCAGGTGGCAAAGAGCGGAGCAGGAGAAGGCCACAGCGAGCATGTTCCCGAGCAGAGAGCTGGTGGCCCAGAACAGGGTCTACACCAGTCAGAAAAGCCTTAATTTCCTGGGACAGCTCCTGAGCACTGTAAGGAAGCAAAAGAAGCAGAGTGAGAGTGTTGGAAGATGTAGAACAAGTTACATTCCCTCTGAGAGCTTCAGTGTTTTTCTGTTTAAAATAGGGATAACTGAACCTCCCTCATAAGATAATATTCACAAAGTATGGAAGCACCATATCTAGTTTACACTAATTAATAAATGCAAGCTGTTTTTCTTTTAATAACAACAGAATCAGTATTAGATAACTCCTGGAATATATCAAGTTCTCTTTTAAGTACTTTACGTGTATTATTTCAATACAGATAACAACCCAGTAAGGTAGGTACCATTATGATCCCATTTTACAGAGAAGGAAACCAAGGTTAAATAATCAGACTCTAAACTCCAAGAGGGTAGTTAACAGTTCTCCGCTCTTCAACACTGAATCCCCTTTTACTGGAGCCCCTGGACTATGGGAAAAAATTATTATTCGTTGAATTGAGTAAGTATATTTTGTGTTCCTATAACATCTGCCTTAAACACAACTTTTTTTTTTTTTGAGGTGCTAAATACTCTTTATTTGATGCTATACATAAACCACACTAAAATGCCTTTCATTAAGTAAAAGGCTAAATTTTAGATAGAGAATTTTAATTAAATTGGCATAGTTTATAAAACCAAAA
Organism: Okapia johnstoni; assembly: GCA_024291935.2. Taxonomy (NCBI): domain Eukaryota; kingdom Metazoa; phylum Chordata; class Mammalia; order Artiodactyla; family Giraffidae; genus Okapia; species Okapia johnstoni. Next base: position 9,429,038 of record JAGTYA010000026.1, on the reverse strand, counting down.
AGATAAAGGGGACTTTGTCAGTGTATCTCCAATCCTTGCCTTAACAGGCTAGTGAACACAACTTGAAACACATGCGAATCCTCCTCTGTTCTATGAGACAGTGAAGGGAACTTTTCAGTATTTAAACATATTAATATAACCAGTTATAGAAATCTAAATATAAAACTAATCTCTTACAGGGTTTGAGAAGGAATTCACCATCTCCCTAAAAAGTTTAATATTCCTTATTCAAGTTCAATCATCTCTTTAGAATGGGAAAAGTGACAGTACTTATTGAACTGGAATTACTATCAAAATTAAAAAAGCTGACCATATTTGTTAGCCACAAACCAATCTTATTTAAATCACGACTGTCCAACAGAATTATTCCATCAGCCGTTCATGATCTGAATTCTAGTGTATGAGATCAATTTAAATATGGTCACACAAAAAGTCATGAGACACTTCTGTTTCATAATACATAAGGCAGTGGCCAACTATTACTCATTGGTAGCTTTTTTGAGATAAGCTATCAAGCCCTCCCTCTCTCCCTTCTTCTTAATGCCAGCAAAGATCATCTTTGTTCCAGGGATGTACGTCTTGGGATTCTCCAAGTACTCCATCAGCGTCTCCTCTCCCCAGGTGATGCCTTTGTTCTTGTTGGCATCTGTGTAAGAGAATCCAGCAGCCTGACCTGTCTTTCGTCCAAACAGACCATGGAGGTTTGGCCCAGTCTTGTGCTTGCCTCCCTTTTCCACAGTATGGCACTGGGCACACTTCTGAACAAAAATCTTCTTGCCCTTCTCAACATCACCCATTTTTAAATCGTCCCTTCTCTGTGCGTGACCGAGAGATGCCCGCTCACAAGCCGAACGTCCCGCTTTCTAAGCCCAAGGACACGCTGGTACGTGCCTAAGTACCAGGGTTGGTGCAACCAAACTCTAAATACACCTTTTTAGCATTACAGCACTCCCCCCTCCATACAACTCAAGTACCCTGGATTTTGCCCTAATGCAAAGAAAATTCTAAGCCCAAATTTGCCCCTTATTAAGGGCTCTTTCTCCCCAAACTTGTTTCTTTCCATATTCTGCAAGCACCCTAACCACCCACCACTTGGACTCCACCACATCAACAACCACTACCGTCCCAGTACCCTCAATATGCCCCAGGAACCAAGGTGCCCAGGGCATAGACAAGGTAATGCCTTTCAGCCGTTCCCACCCTAAAATACATGGGTTTGGTCTTAGAGGTTCAGAAGGCAGTATCATGGGAAGAGACAAAATTCCCTTCCTCTTTGTGAGTTTTCTGCCAAAGAAGACAGCATCCTCTAGAGACTGCTGAGGCTCTGACTGTGCCATTCCCCTCTGGTTCCTCCAAAACAGAAAGCAAAACCACTCAACGGCGAGGGGAGTGTCTCCGTTGGAGGGCGAGGGAAAGGCTAGAAGAAAGCATTCTGTGGGATTCTGGGGGCCTGGGTGCTCAAGGAGTCCCCATGAAGTCAGGGGACCCTGGGTTCGCTCGGGTCTAAAAAGGACAGGGCACCCGGGTTCCCAAGAATTGATATTCCCAACTCTTGGAAGAGCAAGGCCAGGATCGGGGGTAACTGTACACTGGGCTTTAGGGAGAGGCAGTACCGAGACCTTAGGAGTGCGGGCACTGGAGCCCAGAGTTTTGGTGAGGCAGTCCCTGAGTTCGGGGAAGACCGGACCAGGAATCTCTGAGAACCCCGACGTGAGTTCTCGAGATAGGATCCGGGTTTCTGCCGAGAAGGCTGGGGATCGGCGCGGGACCGCGCGGGAGGGAAAAAATGCCAGGGGCTCTGACTACCTGAGCGGCGCGGGACCGTGAGTGACCGGGGCAGGCCCGGGAGGCCCTGGGGCCCCGGGAGGGTCGCACAACGCAGACATCCCGGAGCCCTAGACCGAGCCTGAGGCGGGAGCGACGGAGCGCAGGCAGCGCATGCGCGCTGACTGGAAACCCTAAAGGAACCAGCGCAAAGGCTTCTCAAGAAAACCAATCCGGTGCTGTTCGTGACCCTCGCACATTGGTTCCGCTCTGAGTCGGCGTCCGAGTTAGAGGCTGTGCCGGTGACAGCGGGAAGTCACCCTCTACGCAAACTTTCTCTACCCTCCAGCCCCCCGTGAGGGCCTTTGACACAGACTAAAGCTGAGACCATTTAATTGGATTTCATTAATTTTTCTAAAGCCAAAAATACAAAATGTTCAGCTCTCGAGGTTTAAAAAAAAAACAGGAAGCACTAGGAAACCTTTTAATCAGTAACCAGAGATAAGGTGAAAAAGCAGTTAAAGGAGAGAGGAAGGAGGAGAAACGGAAAAGAGAGAGAAAACGCCTAAAAGAAGATGAAGAGAAGACAAGAAAAGAGACGAACGGGAGGAAGCCTGAAATAAATTGGGCTGGCCACGGTGAAGGTGTCCTCCCAGCCCTGAGTCGTCACCACGATCCTTCTCAGGCTCCCCAGTCTCCCAGAGGAGGGACCTTCCCCCACCTGCCGCAGAGAGTTTGGTAACTTTCTGCGGACCTAATACTCCTTATCAAGAGACACTTCTCCAACCCGTCTATCTAGATCAAATTCCAGCTATTCCGCTAACGGACTGTGTACTTCAGTTAAGCTGTCTATACCTGTTTCCTTTTCCGGAAATTACGATGGTTAATAGTACACTTACCCCAGGGGCTTGTGAAAATTGAAACCAGGAAATAGTTTTACTGTATAGCACTTGGTGTCTGCAATAGTAGGTAAACGTTATACGTGCGATTGCTGTTTTTATTTTCTTTCTTCAATGAACTGCAGAAGATAAGCCTTCGGCAATAGGGACGTTCCCGCTTTTGTTAAAGGCTTCACCGTCATAACATACAACGGTGTCTGCCTGGCACTTGGTAGGTTTGGGGGCGGCGGGGGGTGGGGGGGGCGGTTGGTTTTTTTTTTTATAAAGTAGGTTCCTATAGTTGCTTGGATGAAAGAAAGGGAAAGTAGGTTCTGAGGCTTTTATTAACCAGACAGCTTACTGTTCTCAATGGAAGTGTGAGTTAGAAGAACAGCAGATGGTAGGTCCTAAAGGTATCTTTGAAGTGACAGTGTTTTAAAATAGGGTTTTTTAAATTTTTTATTTACTTATGGTTGTGCTGGGTCTTCACTGCTTAGTTCCCTAACCAGGGATGGAAACTGCATCCACTACATTGGAAGCATGGACTCTTAACTTCTGAATCACCAGGGATGTCCTGAGGAGTCTAATTCTAATTAATGATAAACTTGGATGTTCTGACTACCCGATTTTTTAAAAAATATTTATTTATATTTATTTGCCTGCACAGAGTCTTAGTTGTGGCATGTGGGACCTAGTTCCCTGACCAGGGATCAAACCCAGGGCCCCAGCACTGACAGATCAGTCTTAGCCACTGGACCACCAGGGCCTGACTACCTGATTCTTGTCACAAAACTCTCTTATCTAGGCTCCTCGCTTACCTCTTGGGAGCAGTCCTTCAGAGTCATCTGAGAGGCTGTCTTCTGGGTTTTTAAGTCCTCTGCAACTCTGCCAAATCAAACATAATTCTCAACTTTTTGTTGTTGTTCTGTTGCTGTCGCATCCGACTCTTTGCAACCCCATGAACTGCAGCACGCCAGGCTTCCCTGTCCTTCACTATCACCCAGAGTTCGCTCAAACTCATGTCCATTGAGTCGGTGATGCCATCCCACCATCTCATCCTGTTGCCCCCTTTTCCTCCTGCCCTCAATCTTGTGTATTTTTCAGTCAACACATACTTTCTGATGATATGCCATGAGAAGTACACAATATCCTACATCAAATTCTTCCCAGAAATGCCTGACCTACAACTAATGATGAGGAAATGTACAGAAACACTCAGACAAACCCAGATTGTGAGATACTCTTTTATTAATGTGAGCTGGACTCTTCAAAAAATAACAACTCATCTAAAATAAGGTAGGAGTACTGTTCTGATTTGAAGGAAACTAAAGGGGCCTGACAGTTAAATACTATGTGTGATTCTTAATGGTTTCTGGATTGAGGAAACAATAAACAGTTATAAGGAATATTGTTGGGGCAACTGAGGAAATTTGAATATGGAAAACTGAATTTTAGCTGTTCCAATAATGTTAAGTATCTTAGGTGTTTTGGCTATATAGAAACACAACCTTAGGGATAAAATCTCACCTGCAACTAACTTTCAAATGAGTCAGCAAAGACAACAATGTATTTGCAAGCAGATAGGGAGATCAAGTATAGCGAGCGAAATGTTAAAAACTGGTAAACTGAAGTCGAGTGCATACATAAGGGCTCATTGAGCTAATCTCTTAACTTTACTAAAGGTTTGAAATTTTCAAAATCCCTTCTTCTTCCAGGAAGCTTGCACTGATTAAACAGGGCAAGGAGAGAGTATGCTCTTTCCCCATTGACCACATCTCTGCACATTCAGCTTCTCACTTTAATTAACCACCCCAGCCCTGGCTTCCAACACACAGAATTTTTGAGAGTAAAAAGGGAAAAATAATGTTCACTTTATTAAAAATATAATCCAGCAATGGAAGCAGAGACAATCATGGTCACTTGTCCACCCTGGTCACACAGGGGAGGTGGCAGGGCTGTTATCAGGACCCTCGCCTCCTCTGACATCTCTACAATAATCCTCAGTTTTGTCAGAAATTTTGTCACTGGGGAGACAGGACCACCAAGGAGCTTAACTTCTTGTTGCCTTTGCTCAAGTAAGCACTGCGAGTCCTGTTTTCCAGGTGTCTTGTTTCCACACTCACGGCCCCTTTTCCTTTTCCTTTTCCCATCCCAATTCCTACATTTAATCACACACATCTCAGTGAGAATGAGGGGGCTTTTTTACAAATGCAGTTGACTGCGTTAGGACTCCCTCTCCAATTTTTCTTTTCTCCTCTCTTTTTCTCAATACATCCCTCCAGGGCAGGTCAGTAGGCCATTAGGGAAGAGGAATATGGGGAGAATGAAAAGGAGCAATGCTTTCTCCAAAATCATCTGAAATAACCATCAAGTCCTCTTGGCTCCAGCTTGAGAATCTTCTGGTGGAAGGGGTGTGAGATTCAGATTTAGCTCTTATCTTCAAGGTCCTCCATATCTACATCCTGGGGGGCTTTTGTCTTCTTTTTTGATTTGGGCTGTGGGTCACTAGTCCTGGTTGGCTTGGGAGAGGCTTCCACTGAACAAAGGAAAAGAGGAAGCATTAAAGAACCCAAATGAATCCAGGCTGCATCACCCCAACTTCTGGGCCCTAGCCTCACCTTCCATGGCCGCTTTCTCTTTCTGGGCAAGTCGGATCTGCTGGAGGAGTTTTCTGCGCTTCTTCCCAGACAGAGTAATGTTGGCACGTGCACTGGACCTAAAGGGTTGGTAGGAGCAAAAATACCAGATGAATCTGAACCAAAACAGACCGCACAGTGGTTCTGGTTACTGAGAAGGTCTTTGGATCTAAGTTAAAGAACTGTTACCTTACTTAAAACTAACATTAACACATATATAAAGTAACATTAATTGCTAAAATTTACTATAGAGTGGAAACCTCCTCCTCTCATTCTTGATACTTCTGCCACCAGATATGGTAGGTTTTCCCACATCAAGTAATTCTCCGTATTCGCAGTGGACACGGACTGGGCGTCCTACAAGTATAATTTGATTTGGACACTATATACCTGGAGATGGCATCAAACACCACAGGTTAAGGACTTGGTTCCACAGGGTTTCCCCCACTTCAAATGCCAACCACAAATCCAGGTTGTCACCTAAACTTCTGATTGACCAACCATAAATTGGGGTTCTCAGGATCCCCTTCTCAAACTCAGTAATTTGCTAGAACAGCTCACAGAACTCAGGGAAACATACTTGCATTTACTGATTTACTATAAAATACAACTCAGGAACAGTCAGATGGAAGAGAGGCATAGGACAAGGTATGGAAGGGGCCAGAGTTCCCATGCCTTCTCCAGCTAAACCTCAGCACCTCCACCTGTTCACCAATCAGGAACCTATCAAGAGGTTTTACAGAGCTTAATCTCCAGCACCTGCCCCCTTCCCAAAGGTCAGTGCGTAGGGCTTAAATTTCCAATCCTCTAATCACTTCTTTTGGATGACCAGCCCCACCCTAAATCACTATTAGCATAAATTTGTGCTTAGTTGCTCAGTTGTGTCCAACTCTTTGCAACCCCATAGCAGCCTGCTAGGCTCCTCTGTCCATGGGGATTCTCCGGACGAGAATATTGGAGTGGGTTGCCATGCCCTCCTCCAGGGGATCTTCCCAACCCAGGGATCAAACCCAGGTCTCCTGCATTGCAGGCGGATTCTTTACCATCTGAGCCAACAGGGAAGCCCAGCTTAAGTTTAGGTGTGCTCAAAAGGGGATCCTTTTGAAATAAAAGGCACTCTTATCACTCAGGAAATTCCAATGGCTTTAGCTCTCTCAGAAACCGGACAGGGACCAAATATATTTATTATGCCAATTCATAAAGTAAATAGTATAGTAAACAAGTCAGTGAAAGAATGGGATGGGAAGTCTTCCCCAGAACCCAAGGGGCCTTGAAACTTATATGCAATATCCCACACAGCCTTTGTGAAACTTCATCGAATGATTCACCGCACACTCATGTTTACGCTTTTAAATTTACTTATAGGAAACCTGTGTGAATGTATAATGTTACTTGGGGAGGCTGGGGCCACAGCTCTCCTTAGATTCTCAGTGGCGTCCAAGAACCAACGAAAGGTTGCGAGGTACAGGTATAATGAGAGGCTATCAAAGTTTAGGCACAAGCTTTCCTTGCATTAGTGTGAGTACACAAGGAAAGCAAAATGGTGTTAAGCTGCTCCGGAGCTCGACACGGAGGGAAGGAAGCTTGAAGGGAAGGACCCAGGGAGAGAGGGTCTGGCACTCACGCCCGCTTCTTGAGGTGGTGCCGCGTAATCAGTCCTTCGTCTATCACAGCTCCGACCACCCGATGCTTCAGTCGCCGCTCCCGGTTCAACACTCGTCGTCGCTTGAACAGCTTCTTCTTCAGTTCCTAGGGGGAGGAAAATACTTAATCAGGGGGCGGCCGCGCCCTGCGACCTGGGACGCCGCACCCGGAGACACTGGCCCATAGACTCCATCTCGGGCGAGAATAAATGCTCTGGGACGCTTGGGAAACCATGTCGGGGGTCCCAGAGTCACCGTTCGCGGCCGGTTGATCTTTCCACCCGGAGCACCCATAGCTGCGCCGCGAGGCCGGCTCCGGGTCCACGTTTCCGCAATGCGCAGGGTCCCTGTGCGCCCCGCCCTCAGCTCTGTGCTAGCCAATCGCAACTTGGGGGCGTGCCCTAGCACTATATAAACGAACCCGGCGCCCGGACAAGCCTTTTCGAAGGCGGCGACTTGAGTGAGTGTGGTCTGATAAGCCTGGCGGTCGGTTTGGTGTTCTTGGGGACGGGGACGATCCGTGTGGACCCTCCTTTTCTTGGCGGGGGTCGGGCGTGCAGTCCCGATCCGCGTAATGTACGGAGGTAGAGGGAACGGGCTCTGCCCTCCTCGGCGTCATGTCTTCGGTACCGGCGGCCAGCAGTCCGCCGGTTCTATCCTCAAGCGCCGGGACACAGAGCTCCAAGAAGCAGGGCAGAACCGAGGTTCAGCAGACTCCTCCCGGGGGTACTCACACCTTCTCCTTTGATTTCAGGTCTGTGGAACCACCCCAAGAGCCGGAGCTGCCGTATCCCCTCTTCCGCTTCTCGCTGCAAACAATAAAGGTCATTCGTACGGTACTAAGTTTGTGTCCGCGTTCTTTTTTTCCGAAGCCGCAGAGTTAGGGAAGCTTTACGCGTCATTCCGCACAGCGGATTTTCCAAATCTTCACTTGGATCTCAGGCCCCAGCCGGAGTACGGGCGACATTTTCACAGAAGTTTCTCTGGGCGACCTTGCCGGCACCCCCGGATGGCTGCCTTGCGCCGAACCCTCCATCTGGCGAGCCTGGCGGCGGGGACGCGCCGCTCCGTGGCGGGTAGGGAAGGTGGACATTGGGAGGGCAAGCCGGGCTCTTCGTTACCCAGGACTCTGGTCATTGAAATTGTGACGCTTAAAACCCCAGGGCACATGGTGCCGATTTTGCAGCAGTTCGATAGAACCGGGCTCAGGGTGATGCGTGTCCTCCCCTCGTCCGCAGGTTCCCTGGCTGGTAGCTGCCTGGCGGACCGCTCCCTCTGGGATAAGCTCCATGCCCAACCCCGTCAGGGCAGCGTCCGCACCTTCGACTGGTTCTTTGGATACGAAGAAGCCCAGGGGCTCCTACTGCCGCTGTTGGAGAAGGCACGGGCTGCCTGTCCACCCCGGGTGTTGGACGTGGGATGTGGGACCTCCAGCTTGTGTACAGGCCTCTACACCAAATGTCCGCACCCCGTGGACGTGTTGGGGGTGGACTTCTCTCCTGTAGCTGTGGCCCACATGAACAGTCTCCTGGAAGGTGGCCAAGGCCAGACACCCCTGTGCCCTGGACACCCTGACTCAAGCCTCCATTTCATGCAGGCTGATGGCCAGAATTTGCAGCCAGTGGCTTCCTCAGGCTCCTTCCATCTAGTACTGGACAAGGGCACCTGGGATGCTGTTGCCCGGGGTGGTCTGCCTGGGGCTTACCAGCTGCTGGCAGAATGTCTGAGGGTCCTAAGCCCCCAGGGGACCCTGATTCAGTTCTCAGATGAGGATCCTGATGTGCGGCTGCCCTGCCTAGAGAAAGGGTCCCAGGGCTGGACTGTGACTGTGCAGCAGCTGGGCCCTTTCAGGGGCATGACCTACTTTGCTTACATGATTGAAGACTGATTAAAGAGGTTTTAGACCCGATCTGAGTGTTTTCTGTTGGGTGAGGAGGTGGAGAAAACTTTTGTCTTTGCAAGATGACTGGAAAATTTGGGTCCTGCTTTCCACATTTATTAGGGTGCACCTAGTACTGAATATTTCTGTGCCCCATTTACTCACCTGCAAGGCTGGAATAATACCCGAAGTTTTGTGATTACATAAAATTGACAGGTGAAACATTTAGCAGTGCCGGGCATAAAATGAGTGCTAAATAGAAAAGGTACAAGTGGATTATTTTCCATCCCCAACTAGTTGAACTCTTAAAAGCACAGATGAGAATTCTTAATCCAGATTCCTTAACTATCACTGGTGTGACCCTGGGGTCTAACCTTTAAGCCTCATTTTTCTTACTTGTAGATGGGGAAGACTGAAGGGAAGGATGGAAGAGTTTCAAAAACCTAGGTGAAATGTTTGAGCGAGAAAGTGATACTTACCGTCAAAGCTCCTGGGAGGCAAGAAATGTGAATATTCCACAAAGCAGCTTCTGCAGACATGAGAGCTTGATGGTGGGTCCCAGAGAGGACAGGGATTGGGGGCTTCCTGACATTCTGTGTCCTCTGGGATCCAGGAGGCATCTTGACCTACCCGTTCCTGCCCCCAGCTGAGTTCTGGGTTAAAGGTTCTTAAGGGAGACTTAGGGTCCAGGGAGCTCCAAGTCCAGCCTGTGGGCAGGGAGTTAAAAAACCCGTTAACAGTGAAAAATATAGCTGGTACCTGACTGGATTTCTTAAAAGGTAAATTTGTTTAACTCTTCTTGCTTATAAAAATAATACAGCAATTTAAGAGCCTAACTATCCCACAAGCTGTGCAGCATGGCGGCCAAAAAAAACTTCGTCAACTTTGCCAGCCACTTTGACTTTTTTCATTTTTTTGGCCAAGCTGCATGGCACATGGGAGCTTAATTCCACCACTGGGGATCGAACCTGCGCCCTCTCCCCCCCTCCCCGAGGTGGAAGCTCAGAGTCCCAACCACTGGATCTGGACCTGGACCTTCAAGGAAGTCCCTCAGCCACCTTGACTTTTATCTCCCACCTCTACATTTCCCTTCACGATGGTTACTGAGCACCTATTGTGTGCTGCTTAATGCAGGGGACATAACTAAGTTGTCCCTCTTGTTCTGCTTAGAACATTCAGTTCACAACAGCCCCATTTGAACGAGCCTGCTCCCTTACCTGGTTCTTCACTTCGGTCCTGGAAGAACACCTCGACCTCCTCTTCCTCATCATCAGTCAGCAGCAGCAGCTCCTCATGTGGCCACCGGAGCTCCCCACTCTCTTCACTCACCTCAGAGGCTTCCACCACAATGGAGGGGAGGCGGGTCTGTGGACACACAACCTGGATGGGCACAGATGGGGAACTGGGCCAAAGTGGAGAATGGACAAACAGCAGGACACAAGATGGGAAAGTACTAACCTGAACATCCTGGTGACCTTCAACCCTGTCAATTTCTCCTCTGTCCTTCCAAAGCGGATTGGCCAATCTAGGACTTTCTGGATGCTGGGAAGAGCCTGGGCTATCTCTAGGCCAAGGCCCGTCCTCACTGCTCCCCGGCACAAGGGCCATGGGTGCTGATTGTAGAATGTAGGGCGGTTGAACTCAGTAGAGTACCCCTGCCCAGTGCACCCCACAGACTGCTGCTTTAATCGCTTTGGACCTGAGCCCCTTAATCACTTCTGAGGAGAGGAGGCTGACGTGTAAGGAGATTATGGGCCTTCGGGGGGGGGGGGGGGGGGACAATCCCAGGAGGTGGGATGAAGTGAAGTGCTAGTCGCTCAGTCTCAGTCGTGTGAGACTCTTTGCAACCCTATGGACTGTATAGCCTGCCAGGCTTTTCTGTCCATGGGATTCTCCAGGCAAGAATACTGGAGTGGGTAGCCATTTCCTTCTCCAGGAGGATCTTCCACATTGCAGGCAGATTATTTACGGTCTGAGCCATGAAGGAAGCGCACTCAGTCTGTGGTGACACAGGGAAAGGCAGGAGGAGTAGGAGTTAAGGAGGGCGTTTGGATTAAAGCCTTGTGAGTAAAGAGCTTTGATAATGAGTTTGAAATTTCCTGATTCTTACAGGGTCTCCCAAATTGACAAGTTTCTTGGTATCTTATTTAATGAATATTTTTATAATGTCAAAAAAAACACAACATGAGAGTTGCAAGTGAAGTTTTATTTGGAGCAAAATGAAGGTTGCAGCCCAGGAGACAGTCCCTCAGATAGGTCTGAGAGGCTGCTCCAAAGAGGCAGTGGGGAAAGTCAAAATAGATGATTTTGGTGAAGGGGGAGTTCAGTGCAATCAAGCACTCACTTTATAAAAGGTTTTCTGCTAGTCAGGAGGAGGAGCTGACATCACCATGAAGGGATTTAGTGCTTTTCTAGATATGAGGAGATGCAAGAAATGAGATCATGAAATCAGTTCCTGAAAATATTGAACTATCTAAAAGACTTGTTCCACCAGTTTCCCTGGGGCACAGAGTGCCTCACTCTCCATCCTGAATTCCCTCTAGGGAGTGTCAAGGTCAGCAGCTGCAGCAACACAGGCAGATGGCAAATGCCCTTCTTGTATTTGTTCATTCAGCTCAGTCATGTCTGACTCTGTGACCCCATGGACTGCAGCACACCAGGCTTCCCTGTCCATCACCAACTCCTGAAGCTTGCTCAAACTCACATTGATCCAATCAGTGATGCCATCCACCCATCCAACAGTGACTGTTGCTATTCAGTCACTGGCAAATGCTCTTGGCAAGTGCCAATCTGTAGTTGATACCAGGAATTGTTTTAAATGCTTTTCATATAAATTGTTTAATTATCCTAAAATTGTGAGATGTTGTTGGTCAACCGCTAAGTCATGGCTGACCCTTTGCGACCTCATGGACTGCAGCATGCCTGGCTTCCCTGTCCTTCACTATCTCCCAGAGTTTGCTCAAATTCATGTCCATTGACATGTCCATATGTACTGTTATTAGTCTCATTTTCCGACGCAGAAACCGGCAAACAAAGAACTTCGATGACTTATCCAGAGTCACACAACTAAGAAGTGTTTTCTTCACTAAACTAGAATTCGGTAGGTTACACAATATCCATGGTTTTCATGGTTTAAAACAAACAAACAAAAAAAGCCGAGATTACACATCTTAAAGAGAAAGGCAATGTTTGCTTTTACCAAGTAAAATAAAAGGAAAATGTTTTAATATATCCTTTTCCCCATCCGGTACACTTGGTTTTTCAGTTTTTGTTCAGAATTGAAGAGACTGGAGGGAGTCAGCAGACTGATGTTTATAAACATGTGGACGTCCATTACATACTGCAGTATTGGATAAAGCACAAGTAATCCTAGGGAACTACAGAGCACAGGCTTAGCCCTTTACTGATCTGGACATTCCGGAACTGGGCAATTATAAAACTCACAGTAACCATGGAAACACTCTCTCGTTAGCAATCCTACTCGGGATTGCATGACAAGGGGTCCCACCCTCAGCGCTGGGTCCCAACACCTCTCGACGCGCTCAACCTTTTCAACTAAACCTAATTTTAAGACCTAGATGCTTCAGATTCGAAACGTTTCTCTGGGTAGGTCCTCTCTAGCCCGGGCCCGTCTCTATGGTTTCGTGGGGGGGGGCGCTCTAGCCTGCGCAGATTGAGACGTCGCGGCGGCCTTGCTAGGCTATTGGAGGCTCCAGAGGTCGCCTCGCTGGTCGCGCGCGGTAGACCATGGAGACCCTACGCAAGCTGCTGCTCGCCGGCGCAATGCTGGGCGCCGGGGCTGGCGTGGGCACCGCGCTCTTTGCCCTTGTGACCCCCGGAGAGGAGCGGAAGCAGGCGATGCTGAAGGTGGGAGCAGTTGGGGAGGCAGAGGTGGGGTGGGCGGGTAGAGAACCGCGGGCTGGTGGCCGGGGCTGCGAACCCACTCTTTCTGCCCGCAGGAGATGCCAGAGCAGGACCCAAGGCGCAGGGACGAGGCGGCCAGGACCAAACAGTTACTGCTGGCCACTCTGCAGGAAGCAGCGGCCACGCAAGAGAACGTCGCCTGGAGAAAGAACTGGATGAGTGGCGGCGGCGGGAGGTCAGCCTGAGACAGAACCTTCCCGCCTGGGCGCCGGGACTTACGCTGCAGCGCAGGCGCCCAAGCCGGCCTGACTCCTCCGTGGGCCGGCGGGGAGTCCAGACCCGGATGCCAAGCGCAGGCTTCTCCGGGACTTGGGGAGCTGCCGCCTGGTGAGCGCGCTCTCTCCCAAAGCTTGTACGGACTACGCTTTAACGTCCACATCGCGGGCTGTGGCTAACTGAAGGAACTAATAAATCATGTTCCTCCATCCAGAGAGTGAGCTCTGCGGTTGGACGCCCGTAAAAGCCAAGTGTTCTGCGGGTCGGTGCTGCGGCCTGGCTGGAGTGCGGCTGCCGCCTGCCACGCCCGCCCCCATGTGAGGCTGAAGCCCAATCGGCAGAGCGACGACATTTTCAAAACACAAGTCAGGTCCTGTGGTTTGTGTGAGTGGATAACCAAATGATGTTCTTGAAATTATAAGCAGCCTGGAAACTCTTGTGCAATAAACACCCATAGAGGACACTTTGGGTTCCTGTCTTTCGAATGAGGTTGAAGAGGGGCTTCTAGCAATTAACATGTGCCATGATGTCCTCTATGGCCTTAATTTAAGTTTTGGTGGCCACTGTGGTACTAGTAAAACGGAGTGTACTTTGAGACAGATATTGTTTCAACTTCTGTATGTTACAGAACCTCTGAGCTTCAGTCCTCCTGTTCCATTTGTGCTAAGTCACTTCAGTCCTGTCCGACTCTGCTACCCTATGGACTGTAGCCTGCCAGCTCTCCATAGTGTTCTCCAGACAAGAATACTGGAGTGAGTTGCCATTTCCTTCTCCAGGGGATCTTCCCAACCCAGGGACCAAACCAGCGTCTCTTACATCTCCTGCATTGGTGGGGGTGGGGGGGGGTGGCGTGGGGTTGTTCTTTACCACTAGGGCCACCTGGGAAGTCCTGATCATAAAGGTGACAATTATCTTGAGAGTTGTGGTCAAAAGGTGAACTTAGGAATTTAAGTGCCAGGCACCGGGCAACCTCTCACTAAATGCACTGGGGCTTTCCTCCCATAAGGTGTTCGTTACAGTGGTTTTCAGTCTCTGAATCTGGTCATAGAACCTATTGGAGATGCCACTGATGGGATGAGGTAAAGCTGTCAGTGCTGTGGCAGTCCCATAGCCAAGTCAATAAGTTCACTCTTTTTATTTTTCTGTGCTGTGGTTCCAAACTATTGCAACGGTGGGGGTGCAGGGGAGGCTTTTTCATTAAAGCTGGAACACTACATAAAGCTTGGTAACACCAAGGTCTGATCCCACATATGAGCAGTGGTGCAGTTTTGTGCTTCTAGATTGTGATAAACAATTTGTCAGGTGTGATCTTTTTAGTTGTGGCCTCTTTCCTAGCCAGGGTATGAGGAAGGAGGCAGCTGCTTGAGGGAGCACGATGATGAGGTGAGCAGCAACAGCAAGAGGGGCTAGAATGCAGGAGCCTGGCAGTTCAGATCCTGAGCCTGAAAGTCAGGCTCCCCAGGAGTGTGTTCAGGTTCTACTACTTGCTACCTGTGTCAGTTTGAACAAGGCATGCGCTTTCACATCCCAGTCTCTAAAATGGGATAATTGTACCCACTGCTAGATAATAGTGCTTTCATATCTCAGTTAATACAAATATAGTACTTAAAAACTGTGTAGTACATATTAAGTACTCAATAGTTTTTGTGAATGGCCCCATTTTAAAAACTACCCTTTTAGTAGCTAGTAACTGGGGACTCGTTAGGTGTCATGCACTGTGCTAAAGCATTACGTAACCCCCACAACCCCAAATAACAGGTACTATTATCCAGGTTTTACTAAAGAAGAAACTAGACTTAAGAAGTCAAGGCACATAGCTAGTAAAGATTTCAAGCTTAGGTACTGTCTTACTCATAGAGCAAAAAGTGCTATCCAATGTACGCCCCACTTTAACCTCCCAGGCAACTAATCAAGACCCGGAGATTAGAAACAAGTCTCCCTTGGAAATTTAAGATAAAGCATAGTGTCTATTCTGAAAGCCTTTGTTGTCTCTCCCAGCCATTCAGGAAGGAGTCAGGCACATACAGAACTCAAGAGAGTCTATTTATTAAGAAAGCAATGTCAGTGCTTTATCAAAGATGAAGAGAGGTCAGAGAGGGACGGTGGGATAAACGCCTCTCAGCCGGGACATTTCTTGGCCACAATGAGGACAGCAGAAGGCACAAGTCCTGAAGATGGAAGAAAACAGATTTGAACCCAAAGATATCTGCTTCCGCCCACCGCCCCATATTCTGCCCTCACACCATCTCTATACAAAGTCCCTTCTTTGCATCCCTTCTCTTCTCAAGCATCCCCTATCCCCCAAGTCCTGGTTTCGGATCCCACATGTCATACCCAGCTCCTGCAGAGGCCGCTCCATGTCAGCCTCTGAGAAGGCCCGCCGGGGGAAGCCACTGAGCAACTGCACAGGGTCCTGGCCCCCGCCTAGCTCCTCCCCACGGTGGAGCTCCACGTAGAGCCTCACAGCTGCCAGCTGTTCCCGTGCCCGGAACGTCTGGGTCAGTGAAGTCCCATCTGGCAGCCGGACCTAAAAGGCAAGAGAAAGATACAGTATTGTGAATGTCATAACTGAATGAGGTGCCCAAGTAAGGAAAAAGAGCAAAGTTGGCTTCTCCTTCCACTTAGACTGCACCAGGATAATTACTATTGAAAGCATCTAATGAACAACCACTTAGGATGCACTTTACTCAGCACTAAAGAAAGAGACCCCTGGCTCCTTCACAATTTAAGGAAAACATATAAAATTACATAAAACATCTGGATAGATACCACATCATGCAAACAGCTGCATAATCTAAATGAAAACACTATGAACAAGTAAAAAGGGAACTGCTGAGTAAGAGAGAGGTATGGGTTTAAATAAGACAGGGGCAAGTGAAATTTGATATCTTCCCTCAGAGCAGAGGAGGTAGGATTTCAAAAGTCATTTACAAAGAAGGGAGAGGTTTGGCAAAGGGAACATAACTGAAAAAAGCTCTGGGATGAGCTTGGTTGGATGCCCTGTAAGACAACAAAGGGTCCCAGGAGCAAGACTGGCATCCGAATCAGTACCTGTATGCGACATTGGTCATACTCCCGCTTCATGGGAGGCTCCCGGCTGGGAGAGGAGGGAACAGGGCCTGGCTCTGTTGCTGGTGGGGATGGCTGAGAACTCACATTACCACCATACTAGAAGACAAAGTTAAATAATCAGGCACTAAGCCCATCCTTGCCCTCTGAAGCTAGAAAAGGGGATTTACTGGCCCCTCCACTTCACCATCCTAGGTTTCCACCCAATCACCTACCTTCTTGGCTCTCTCTGCTTTGTCCCTTTCGATCTTTTCTCGAACTCTTTGTCTGGAATGCAGACGTGACACAAGGAGGTCAGACATTGACAAAGCAAATCTGGATTCCTTTCCCATGTCTTAGCCAACACTCCCAGAAGCCAGACCTGGCTGCTAACTCTTCAGCCTTTTCCCTCCTCCGCTCTTCAGCAGCTCGGCGCATCTCATCTTCCTGTAGCCTCTGTCGGGCAGCTGACAACTCCTGCCCTTGTCTCCTGCGCTGCCGTTCCCGTTCCAAAGCCTCCCGCTCCTCTCTTTCTTCACGCTCCCGCTGCTTTTGGGCTACCAGTTCCAGCATCCTATGTTGCAGAAAGGAAACCATTCAAGAGACATGTACATAAATTGGGAAAGTGAGTTTATAACAAGGGACTCAGAAAACAAAATCCAGGAACACAGTCCCAAAACAGATACAAAAAAAAAAAACAAAAGGCCAAGAAAAAAAAGAATGTAGAAAGTAAGAGTTCTTCGACCAGATTTGTGTACTGGGGAGAGGTGAAAAGTGACTCTCAGAAATGTGAGCTTGTTCTTCATACCTCTTAGTCTGTTCCTGTCTTTCCTCTTCAGTCAAAACAGGTTTGCCTTCTCCCACTGCAGACCCAGGTCCTACAAACAAACAATCAGTATTATTACCCGTTCATCCTCCTCCTCGGGCCCTCCTGAATAATCACACTGTTTTCCTCAGTCAGGACCTTTGGGGCCACCTTGCTCCGAGGGGGTGGGTTCCCGTCCCAGGACATGTCCAAGGGTGGTGGCTAGTGGTTCATCCACATCGGGGTCGTCTTCGTGCTCCATCAACCTGGCAGGAAAAGTCAGGAGGGAGGTTAACGCTCAGGCCGCCCTCCCAGCAGTTCCCCATACCCTGCCACCGGTCTGAGCGCTCACCAGTCCATCGCAGCCTCGATGCCCTGGTTCCCTGTGAGGGCCAGAGCCTTCTCCCTGAGGGCAGAAACACCGTGAATAGCGCCCACGAGCCATGGCGACTATCAGGCTGGGGCGTAGAGCCTGAGGCCAGACTGGGGTAAAGGCCTGGACAGGTGAGCGACCACCGCGGCCCTGGGTTAGGGGGCTCCCTTACGCGCGTCCCTTGGGGAAGCCCATCTCGATGAGACTCTCCAGAGCCGTCAGCTCCGCCATGACGCCGCCACCGCCGCTTCCGCGGGGACCTGGAGAGGGGAGAGCGAAGACGGCGAAGGGGGTCAGCGCGAGGCGCCTCCCACCAGCGCCCAACCCTGCCCGCGACGGCCCCGGCCGGGTGCTTGCTCACTCACCGGCTGCGGACCAGCACGGACACCTATGAGAAGAAAGCCTAAACGAGGCGGAAGTGCCTGAATCTGTTTGGGTCACGTGGAGGTGGACGTGGACGGGTGCCGCCGAGTGCCAGAAAACGCCAGCCTGGCCCCGCTGAGGGAACGCGGATGGGCGGTGCCTGGGAGTCGCATTCTAGGAGGCGGCCCACATCCTTCAGCCCAAGTCCGAGCACCCGGCGGTGCTAGAGAAAGAGGACGATGCTGTCCTGAAACCCATGGGCGAATGAAGACAACTCTCCAGATGGCCCCTAAGCGCAACCTGTTGGAAAGTTATGTAGCAGTGTTTATCAGGAGCCCTTAGAGATGTATGCACCCTTTGACCTATTCATCCTCTCCGGAGAATTGAGCCATCCTCCCCTCGACTGCCAGAGGGGATCTTTGCAAAACGCAGTAACTGATCTTGTCAACACCTCCCGGGTTAAGACTTCTCCATGACACCTCAGTCACCTAAATGGCTTCCTCCTACCGTCTCTTGTTAATTCTCCATCTGTTAAGTGAGAATAACAATAGTACCAACCTTAGGTGTCTGACAAGCTGCACTGAGTAAAGGCAGTTAGCACGGAGTTCATCCTCCACTGCTTGAGAGTAACTTGTGCAGATTGCAAAACAGACCCTTTTTTTCTTGGCAGCATGACATGTGGGATTTTAGTTCCCTGACCAGAGATCGAATTTGCATTCCTGTGATGAAAGTGCCTCAGTTTGCTTTCTAAGGGAAGCCTGCTTTGACCACCCCATCTCTATCTCCCAGCACCAATATTTGCTGTATTAGCATTTTTCCCCCTGCTGTGTAGTCTTGTTGATTAGTTAGCTCTCCACTGCTACCTAGGCTATTAGGTCACTTAAGTTAAAACTCACTTTTCATTATCCTTGTTTATTTATTTGAACAAGCCATAGGCATGTGAGATCTCAGTTCCCCACCAGGGAGCTAACCTGTGCCCTCTGCAGTGAAAACACAGATCCTTAACCACTGAAAACCAGGGAAGTCCCTAAAACTTACTTTTAAATGTTTATTAGAGGCAGACTAATAATAAGTTGCTGATATCGATAATAGATGCACTAGAGAATTTTATATGGTTAATTCATATTTAATCATCCCAACAATCCATATGATGTAGATACTATTAGTAGTCACAGGAAACACAGAAAGTTGAGATAATTTACCAAAGGTGACAGAGTTGGTAAAGTAGCAGAGCTAGGATTCAAACCCATGCAGTATGTGATCTCGAATGACTAAGCTGTGCTGTCTCTCTGTAGTGGAGTCAAGAGCATCAGCTTTGGAGTTGGGCAACTTGGGCTGAAATCCTGACTCAACTCCTTACTTGTAGCTTCAAAATGTTTAGAACCTCAAACTTCCCATTTGTGAAAAAGTGACTCCATCTCTTGGAATGGTTGTGATAGAAATTAAGTGAGAATGTATGTAAAGCGTGTCTTCATGGATTTTGTTTTTTGGCTTTGCTGCACGAGGCATGTGGCCTGTGGGATCTTAGTTCCCCGACCAGGGATCGAACCTGTGCTTCCTGTGGTGTAAGTGTAGAATCTTAACCACTGGACTACTAGGGAAGTCTTTAAAGTGACTCTTTAATAATAAGATAGTAGGTAAGAAAAATTATGAAAAAAATGAGGAAGTAGACCCTCATTATTTGTAAATGACTCATTGGAAAAAACCCTGATGCTGGGAAAGATTGAACGCGGGAGAAGAAGGGGATGACAGAGGATAAAATGGTTGGATGGCATCACTTACTTGACAGAGATGAGTTTGTGTAAGCTCCAGGAATTGGTGATGGACAAGGAAGCCTGGCGTGCTGCAGTCCATGGGGTCGCAAAGAGTTGGACAGGACTGAGTGACTGAACTGAACTGAACTGAAATGCTGAGGAAATACAGGAATCAAAAATACACAAAGAATTTGTGGCAATGTGGTGAGTATATTCTAGATAGCAAATATATTCTAAATTTATTCTAGAGTTCCAATAAGAGAAAAATGACTAGGGACATCCTGGTGGTCCAGTGGTTATGACTCCATGCTCCCAATGCAGGGGGCACTGGTGCAATCCGTGGTAAGAAACTAAAATCCCACATACCGCAGAACATGGCCCCCTAAAAAAAAGAATATTTTAAAAAACAGGGTATCTTTTTTTGGTGTTAGTTCTAGAAGGTCTTGTAGCTCTTCGTAGAACCATTCAACTTCAGTTTCTTCAGCATTAGTGGTTGGGGCATAGACTTGGATTACTGTGATGTTGAATGGTTTGCCTTGGAAACTAACTGAGATCATTCTGTCATTTTTAAGATTGCACCTAGTACTGCATTTCTGATTCTTTTGTTGACTGTGAGGGCTATTCCATTTCTTCTAAGGAATCCTTGGCCACAATAGTAGATCTAATATCTGAATTAAATCCGCCCATTTCCATCTATGTTAGTTCACTGATTCCTAAAAGGTCGATGTTCACTCTTGCCATCTCCTACTTGACCATGTCCAATTTACCTTGATTCATGGACCTAACATTCCAGGTTCCTATGCAGTATTGTTCTTTACTGCATTGGACTTTACTTTCATGACCAGACACATCCACAACTGAGCATCATTTCTGCTTTTGCTCAACTCTCTTTCTGGAGCTATTTCTCCCCTCTTCCCCAGTAGCATATTGGACACCTACCAACCCAGGGGGCTCATCTTCCAGTGTCATATCTTTTTGTCTTTTCATAGTGTTCATGGGGTTCTCGAGGAAAGAATACTGGAGTGGTTAGTCATTCCCATGTCCTTTTCATCATAGGTTATTGGAATGCAAAAGTAGGAAGTCAAGAGATATTTGGAGGGACTTCCCTAGTGGTTCGTGGTCTAGGACTCCATGCACCCCATGCAGGGGGCCGAGGTTTGATCCCTGGTCAGGGAACTAGATCCCATATGCTACAACTAAGACCCAGCACAGCCAAATAAAATAAATAAATGTTTTTTGTTTTTTTTTAAAGAGAGCTACCTGGAGTAACAGGCAAGTTTGGCTTTGGCGTACAAAATGAAGCAGGGCAAAAGCTAACAGAGTTTAGTCAAGAGAACACACTGGTCATAGCAAACACCCTCTTCCAACAACACGAGACGACTCTACACAGGATCATCACCAGATGGTCAAACTGAAATCAGACTGATTATATTCTTTGCAGTTGAAGATAGAGCAGCTATATACAGTCAGCAAAAATAAGACTGGGAGCTGACTGTGGCTCAGATCATGATCTCCTTATTGCAAAATTCGGGTTTAAATTGAAGAAAGTAGGGAAAACCACTAGACCATTCAGGTATAACCTAAGTCAAATCTCTTATGATTATACAGTGGAAGTGACAAATAGATTCAAGGGATTCGATATGGTAGATGGAGTGCCTGAAGAACTATGGATGGAGGTTCATGACATTGTACAGGAGGCAGTGATCAAGACTATCCTCAAGAAAAAGAAATGTGAAAAGGCAAAATGGTTGTCTAAGGAGGCCTTACAAATACCTGAGAAAATAAGAGAAGTAAAAGACAGAGGAGAAAAGGGAAGATATATCCACCTGAATGCAGAGCTCCAGAGAATAGTGAGGAGAGATAAGAAAGCCTTCTTATGTGAACAGTGCAAAGTAATAGAGGAAAACAATAAAACGGGAAAGATTAGAAATCTCTTCAAGAAAATTGGAGATACCAAGGAAACATTTCATGCAAGGATGGCCAAAATAAAGGACAGAAATGGCAAGGACCTAACAGAAGGGCTGCCGTCTATGGGGTCGCACAGAGTCGGACACGACTGAAGCGACTTAGCAGTAGCAGCAACGGAAGCAGAAGAGATTAAGAACATGTCCAAGAATACACAGAAGAACTATACAAAAAAGGTCTGAATGACCCAGATAAACATGATGGTGTGGTCACTCACCTAGATTCAGACATCCTAGAATGTGAAGTCCAGTGGGCCTTAGGAAGATTACTATGAACAAAGCTAGTGCAGATGACAGAATTCCAGCTGAGTTAAAATCCTAAAAGATGATGCTGTTGAAGTGCTGCACTCAGTATGTCAACAAATTTGGAAAACTGAACAGTGGCCACAGGACTGGAAAAGATCAGTTTTCATCCAATCCCAAAGAAAGGCAATGCCAAAGAATGTTAAAACTATTGTACAATTGCTCTCATTTCACGTGCTAGCAAGATAATGCTCAAATTCTACAAGCAGGGCTTCAGCAGTGTGTGAACTGAGAACTTCCAGATGTGCAAGCTGAATTTAGAAAAGGCAGAGGAACCAGTGATCAAAGTGCCAACATCTGTTGGCTCATAGAGAAATCAGGGGAATTCCAGAAAAACATCAATTTCTGTTTCATTGACTACTCTAAAGCCTTTGACTGTGCGGATCACTACAAACTGGAAAATTCTTCAAGAGATGGGAATACTAGACCACCTTACCTATCTCCTGAGAAACCTGTGTGCAGGTCAAGAAGCAACAGTTAGAACTGGACATGGAACAACAGATTGGTTCAAAATTGGAAAAGGAGTTTGTCAAGGCTATGTATTGTTACCCTGCTTATTTAACATATGTAGAGTACTGTGCCATGCTTAGTCACTCGGTTATGTATGACTCTATGATCTCATGGGCTGTAGCCCACCAGGCTCCTCTGTCCTTGGGGATTCTTCAAGCAAGAATACTGGAGTGGGTTGAGATGCCCTCCTCCAGGGGATCTTCCCAAACCAGGGATCGAACCCAGGTGTCCTGCATTGAAGGCGGATTCTTTACCATCTGAGCCACCAGGCAAGCCTGGTGCAGAGTACATCATGCAAAATGCTAAGCTGGAATCAAGATTTCTGGGAGAAATATCAACTACCTCAGATATGCAGATGATACCACTCTAATGGCAGAAAGTGAAGAGGAACCAAAGAACCTCTTGATGAGAGTGAAAGAGGAGCATGAGAAAACTGGCATAAAACTCAACATTCAAAAAACTAAGATCATGGCATTCAGTCCCATCACTTCATGGCAAATACTGGGGGAAAAAGTGTAAACAGTGACATTTTATTTTCTTAGGCTCCAAAATCACAGCAGACAGTGACTGCAGCCATGAAATTAAAATGTGCTCGCTCCTTGGAAGGAAAGCTATGACAAACCTAGATAGCGAGCGTATTAAAAAGCAGTGACTTTGCCGACAAAGGTGCGTATAGTCAAAGCTATGATTTTTCCAGTAGTCATGTATGAATGTGAGAGAGTTGGACAATAAAGAAGGCTGAGCTCCGAAGAATTGATGCTTTCGAATTGTGGTGCTGAAGATTCTTGGACTGCAAGGAGATCAAACCAGTCAATCCTAAAGAAAATCAACCCTGAATATTCACTGGAAGGACTGACGCTGAAGCTGAAGTTCTAATACTTTGGCCACCTGATGCGAAGAGCCGACTCATTGGAAAAGACCCTGATGCTGGGAAAGATTGAGGGCAGAAAAAGGGGGCAACAGAGGATGAGATGGTTGCATGGCATCGTCAACACAATGGACATGAGTTTGAGCAAACTCTGATAGTGAAGGACTGGGAAGCCTGGTGTGCTGCAGTCCATGGGGTCATAAAGAGTTGGACACGACTTAGCGACTAAACAACAACAAAAGAGGAGAATGACTAAATTGTATAGTACTACCTCTCTCACTTACTTCTAGGTAAGTACCCTGTGGAAATATCTAATCATGTGAGGATATGCCAACAAACAAGGATGTCCACAGCAAACATTGAAGACAAATGTTCTAACAAGGAGCCACGGGAAGCGTCAGTTAAGGAGCATTCTCTGATGGAAAGTTATGCCATTCACACAACCGAGGAGGCTGTGATTTACCAACTTGGGACATTGTCTATAATATATTGAATGAAATCAAGAATATATTTCCACTGCTTTTGTAAAGATTTGCTCTGCTGCAGGCGATTACCTCTTGAGGAGGAGAACTCTTTTATCAAGTATTACTTGAAATTTGTGTTATGTTTATAATTTTTTAAAGATGTAAGAGCAGTAAAAGTGAAGAATAAATTCTCTAGCAACTTAAATACTTTTCTACATCCAGTTAATTTAAAAATAAACTCAAGGGACTTCCCTGGTGGTCCCATGGCTAAGATTCTGCCCTCCCAATGAATGGGCCTGGGTTTTTAAAAAACTTTTTTGGAAAATTTACTTATTCATTTATTATTGGCTGCTATGGGTCCTTGATGCTACTCACAGGCTTTCTCTAGGTTCAGTGTGCGGTGGGGTTGGGGGTGGGGTAGGCTACTCTCTAGCCGTGGTGCAGAGGCTCAGCTGCT
This sequence comes from Okapia johnstoni, assembly GCA_024291935.2. Taxonomy (NCBI): domain Eukaryota; kingdom Metazoa; phylum Chordata; class Mammalia; order Artiodactyla; family Giraffidae; genus Okapia; species Okapia johnstoni. The sequence continues at coordinate 9,405,189 of JAGTYA010000026.1, read as the reverse complement.
CTGCAGCATGTGGGATCTTACCAGGGATCGAACCCACGTCCCCTGCATTAGCAGGCAGATTCTTATTCACTGTGCCGCCAGAGAAGTCCCAAGGACAGGGAATTGAACAAGATCATTATAGCTATGTTTCCAAAGTGTAGTCACTCAGTCGTGTCCGACTCTTTGCGACCCCATGGGCTGTAGCTATACTCTAACACAATATAAAAAGTTTAAACTAAAAGGATCATGACAAATGAAAATGTCTTCCTTTTACATTTCCTTTAATGTTATACAACAAACACAAATAATACAGTACACACAAATGCGGGGAGGGGAAATCCTTTGTTATTAATGTATTTTTACAAGCAAGCTTGTCCCAGAAAGCCACTTGGACAATCCTCTCCACCCCACGTCAGTCACTTAGTTCCACCCGACTTAAGACACAGTGGATTGTAACTCAGTGTGCATCCTTACTATCTAAGCAAAAGGCAGCAGGTGAGGTGTGGTCTCTAGCCTCAAACTCCCATCCCACAGCAGCTGATTCTCAAAATCCCATGGGAAGCCACCCACAGTGACAGGGCCCACACGTGGAACCTGGTCTCGGCCTGATTTGTGAGGCCCACAAGCTAAGAACCATTTTTAAATTTTTAAATGGTTACATGGTTATGTAAGTACCTACACAATATCTGTGATTTTATCCCCTGGAACCACAAAGCCTAAATTACTATCTGGTCCATTAAGAAAAGATCTTGTCAACTTTCTCTACTCCTTCTAAACCTCTGCTTCGGAGCAGAGTGGAAAGTTTGGGGCATGAACCCACTCAGCAAGGGCCCAGCGCCCGGCCTTCTGTGCCATCCTCAGTCTGGCCTTCGTGGGCCGTCACCTCCCCCGGGGAGGCCCGGGCAGCCTCAGAGCCCTGCGTGACTGGGGCGGCCTCGGCGGGGGCAGCCCCAGCGCTGGCGTAGGCAGAAGTGCCAGACCAGGGCGGAGCAGCTGAGCAGGGCCAGCGCCGAGCCCACGCCCACGGCTGCGTGCAGCAGAGTGAGCGGTCGCGGCGGCATGGTCAGCCGGCCGCAGGGCCCTAAGTTGGGGCCGTCCGCGCCGTCGAGGCCCTCCGCCCCGGGTCCGGGCGCGCGGCTCTCTCCCGCGTCGTTGGCGGCCACCACGCAGACGACGTATGCGCCCCCGGGCTTCAGGCCCTTCAGCTCCGCTTGGCGGACCGTCGAGTTGAAGCTGGGCCCCTTCTGCGGAGCCCCGCCGCCTTCCCAAAGCAGCAGCCAGTACTGGTTGACCGGAGAGGAGGGGGCGCACCAGTGCACCTCGGCGCGGCCCGTCTCGGCCTCCACACGCACTTCCCCCAGGCGTGGCGAGTGCGGCGGCTGCAGGGCGCTGGAGAGGCTGGGGCACAGGCAGGCTGTCGGGCTGGACCTCTGCAGCTCCTGGCAGGGGACCTGCAGGTGGCGGCAGTGGTCATAGTCACAGAGGACAGCCGCCGAAGGTGTCTCATCTTGCTCGTCTCCTTCCAAGTCTCCGGCCACCAAGGGCTGCGTTCTGGGAACCAGGGAGAATGTGACAGCAAGGAGCCACAGAAGGCAGGGAGAGCGCGGCATGGAATCTGGAAGGGAAGGTGAAAGGGTAAAGGCTCTTCAGCCCCAGACCCTGCAGGCCCCCCGTCCCTCGACAAAACCTGTAAGCAAAGGGAAACAGGACCGGGGACCAGGAGAACAAGCAAGAGGTGGGAATAACCCCAACACACCCATGTGTCGTCCAGCTTCTGAACAGCTTATGTTCTTGGTTTTGGGGAAAAGAATGAAATGTGGTCTGAGCTGGCAGAGAGAGAGGTGCGATCAGCAACATGTGAAGCGCTGGAAATAGTTAATGAATAAACAGTGCTGGGGGGAGGTGGGGTGGAGAAGAGGAGGAAATGATTTACACTGCCTGGGTAAGGAAGGTGGAATGGTTACCAGCTGCCACCCAGAGAAGCCATCTAGTCAGCGCCATGCAGAAAGCCAGAAAGGAGATGGAAGTTAGAATGGAGAAGAGAGGGGACACAGAGGTCCTGAAGCCCTCCCTCTCCACCTGTCGAAGGCCTGGTCCCTCCCTGCCCTCCACACTTCTATCTCACAGGCACCCCCTTACCAGCAGGTAGGCCTTGATGCAGCAAGTAGCAGGCTGGGGCTCCTAAGAGGTCCCCAGGAACACAGGCTGAGCGGTCACGTTCTGTCAGTGTCTTCAATTTCAATTCTGTTTTGGCCCAAAGCTTTTATACCTCTCGACTGTGATGTCACCACCTGGCCCCGCTTCCCCTGCTCCCCTCCCTAGTGAGTGCCAAGAAGAGGGCTGGTCCCTTCAGAAGGCCTGAGTCACGGGGCCAGGGGTGGGGGAAGCCACATGCAGCGGTTTCAGCTGGAGGTCAGGATGCCTGGGTTCTGAAAGAGCAGTGGAATGTGGAAAGCATCCAGGGGCTGAGAATCCAAAGGCTGAAGTCATGTGAGGGGGGTGAGGAGGGGAGCGAAAGGGACGGGGCCACCTGGCTGGTATCAGAGAGGAAAACAGCTACAGACAGCATGGGGCCTGGGCCACAAAATGCTGTTTCGGTAAAAAAATCATACCACATCCATGGCAGTCATTTCCTGTCTTCTGCCTCCCCACGGATTGAGAAAGGGAGGGGTGCGGAGGCCAGAATGATGTATCCCAGCTTTGCAGCCACACCCTATGCTATCCCCCTCCCCAGAGGGAGAGGACGGAGCAGGCAGGTTTTCGCTCCCTGGACTTCCAGACTGATGAATGGAAACAGCTGTGCCTAAAATAGTCCAGGGCCTGGAGGTCCTCTGCATCGGTGGCCCCTGACAAGACAACCTCCTGCAATTGGGGCGGGAAGTGCCTGGGGAACACCAGGTTTTTAAATGACCCTGAATCCACTTCAGAGTCAGGGAGGCAGCTGGCATGAAAATAGTTTATTATTGGGGGAGCCCCAGAGAGAGAAAGGGAGCAGGTGGGAAAGGGCCAGAATGTGGGGATTCGGCCCTACTCGCTTCAGGAGCTAGAGCAGATGGGGCGCTGTCGGACAGAGCCCGCAGAGGGCTCCGAGCTGCCCACGGTCTCCGGGGCAGGGGCAGAGTTAGAGGCAGACAGGTTGGCCTCCGTCAGCAGAGCTGCATCTTCCCAGGAGCCTGAACCTGGGCCAGGGGAGAGAAAATCAAATCCCAAAGGGGAAATTCCAGACCAGGGGCCCCTGTCCCCGCCCAGGGTGGCCTCCTCCCTGTCCACATGCCACCCCAGGTCCCACCGTACAGGGTCCCTCACCATCACTGGCCTCGGGCTCCAGTTCCTCCTCGCCACTCAGGGGCTGTTGATCTGTTTTCTCCTCCTCGGACAGCTGGCCTTCTGCAGCCCCACGGGGGAAGGCAGAGGTCAGTCTGGAGGAGGCTTAAGGGGAGGACTGAGGAGGAGTCAGGAAGGAGGTCGGGCGGCTGCACCGTACCTGTCCCAGAGGGATCCGCGTGGCTCTCACCGTCCTCTGTAACGGGTGACAGCTGGGGGGACTCCTCCTGGCCTGGGGACCCTGTGCCTCCAAAGGGGATAGAGCACAGGGCAGGACTACGGTGGCTGCACCTGGGTGGCAGTGCCAACTTCACCCCGTGCCGCCTTTCTCTTGACCTTCAGCTTAGTATGTGACCACTTAAAGCCTCATTCTGGATGGCGCAGGAGCCCCCCCCCACCTAGCCCCCAGCCATCACCTCTACCTGGCTGATGGGCAGAGATCTTTCGCTGGACTTCCTTGCGGGAACGTTTTCGGTTTCGGATGTTTACCTGCGGAGGGGAAACTCCTGAGCAGCAAGGACTGCCTTCCCTCACCAGAGTGACTGGGCCCTTCTGCCCCAGCCCCCGACACGCCCCGGCCCACTCCCCAAAGAAAGACCATGAAGGGGAGAGGAAGGGGTCCTTTGAGACCTGCAAAGAGAGGCGTTGTCGGGGCCAGATGCCCCCCCACACCCACTGCATGTAGCTGAAGAGCACAATAACGCTGAGGAAGGTGAAGTTGCTGGCAACACCAACGAAGGCGCAGGTCATCGGGAAGTTGTACAGCAGGTACCTGAGGCAGGGAGTAGACAGGAGGGGAGTAGCAGCTACCAGGGAGTGCCAGCCTTCTCATTTCCCAGAAGTAATTTCTAGGGCAATTCACCAGAGCTTGGCGAGGGTTGGTCTCCACCCTCTGCCTCCCACTCACTGAGCCAGTGGTTCAAGAGAGTATTTCTCCACTCTGACTGCACATGACCTCCCCCTGGGGTGCTTTCAGAAAGTCTGATGGCTGGGGACTTCCCTGGCTAAGGCCCAGTGGCTAAGACTCCACTCCCAAAGCAGGGGGCCTAGGTTCCCTGGTCAGGGAACTAGATCCCCACAAGCTGCAACTGAAAGCCGGCACAGCCAAATAAATAAATATTAAAAAAGAAAAGTCTGGCAGGCAGATATGACCGTAACAAATCCTAGTCTTGAGGGTGGGGCCCAGGCATCAGTATTTTTCTAAAAGTTCCCCAGGCTCCTGATATATGATGTGCAGCCAGGGCTGAGAACCTGTAGCCCAGGTAAAATCCATCACCTCTGCTTAGGACCCTCTTCATTTAAGGAAAGCCCCAGGAGAGCTGCTCAGACCATGTGGGCACTGCCTCACCTGAGCCCAGTGAAGTGGGCATGGATGCGGAGGTAGGCTCCGTACATCTGGATGCGCTTGCTGTGGATCTCAATAATGGCTCCGGTGGTCGGCACATACTGTGGGTGGGAGGGCAGTGGCGGCAGCACATCAGGCCAGGATCCTGCTGTCACTCTCACCAGCCCAATCTGAGGCCCGCTTCCAGCCTCCACTGTGGTCCCTCCTGACCGAGCCCAGAAGCTCCTCGGGTAAAATTCTGGGCTTGTGAGGAGGGCTGTCTCCTGTGTTCCTCCTCTCCTCTCCTTACCGAGTTCTCTCTGTATTCTGGGTATAGCTCCACCTCCAAGAGCTGCTTCTGCTCCGCAAAGCCAAACAGCAGGAGGCTAGAGAAGACCAGAGTGTCGAGCATCTGGAGCAGGCTCGAGCGGTAATGTAGCATCACCTGCCAGGGCCAGGGAAGAGAGGCTGGGGATGGGCGCCGACCCTCAAAACCACCCCTGAACAGGGAGGAGAGGCTGGGCACAGGTGCCCACCCTCAAAACCACCCCTGAGCAGGATATGAAGGCTGCTTCTTCCTTAGGTCCCCTACTCCTTTTCACTTCCTACCACGCCCCAAGTCTCGACCCCATCATTGCAAAGGCTTGAAGACATCCCTGCCCTGCCTTTCCCAACCACACGTCTGTATTCCAACACAACAAAGTCACCTCTTCTAAGAAAGCCTCCCAGTGAAGCCCCACACTATCTGTCATCTACCTTTCCCCAGAACGGTGCTGTAATCTAGAACAGTGTACCACCTATTCTAGTACATTGGAACTGGTACACGTGCCAATGTAACATCTGAGGCTTTTTTCCCCCCACATGGACATTCAGGGATTTGCTTCATGCGATGGTTCTGTTGACAATTAAGAACGGAGTCTAACATTTATTGTACACCCACTATTTCCTCATGGAATCCAAACCAGTCTTGCTATGAGGGAGTTACTACTATACTCACTTCAAGGGGTTAACTAAGTTGGCCCTCAGCTAGCATGCTTCTGAGTGAGGACTTGAGGCCTGGTCTGTCTGGCTCCAAAAAAGCCCGTTTTCAGGGCAGCTCCTCTTCAGACTTTACCCCTGAAGATGGATGTGCTCATCGGATGTCCGGGGGGTTGGGTGGGGGGAGGGGGCATTTATCTGGTCTGGTAAACTGACACCTCTTGCTATGCTGTGTCAGTGTCTCAGACCTCAGAATGTTTTCTCCTGAAGCCCCACCTAGATACTCTGACATCTGTTATCATTCTCCACAACTTCCTAGACAGGCCATGAACACTCACGGAGCGTGAAGAGGTGGAGATGATTCGGCCGCCTCTGGTGTAACATGAGATGGTGACCAAGAACATGCCCAAATCTTGATTCACAGGAGACTCTGGCAGCTCAAGCTCTAAGGTAACGCGGTACGGCTGTCCATACATCAGTACCTGCCCAAGGTGGCCAGCATCTCTTTCAAAAAAAATCTTTTAATTGTACTGTCCCTGTCCCACCTCCCGGCTTACCCCTCCAAATACAACTTCCTCTGCTATCAAAACAGGCTTCTCAAATCTCCCTCTTCCCAAGAAGGTGCTGCCCCCTTCTGGTAGCTGGATCCCTCCCACTTCTGAGATCTTCAGTATCTACACTCCTGAATTACTCTGTTCGAGAAAAGTTGTCAGATTTCTTTTCCAGAAGTGAACAGTCATGTTGCCAACTGGGCCATCTGTGACTCAGGCCTCTCTGTCCCCGTGAGGCCATCCCGTTGGGACAAGCCTGCCTTCACTTACATTACTAATTAGCAGAGTGCCAGAAGCGCTCACAGTTGCCCTAGCCGGCTCTCCCACAGTAACTGTCGCTCCAGACCACTTTGTACGTCCTTCTGAGTCCCTTACCTTGGTTCTGTTGGTAGAACCCTGAGACTCACAGTGGGAAGGTATCTTCACTGGGATTAACCTCAAAAGATTAAAGACTTGCCACCAAACATACCCTAGTTATTCCTGACCATTCCTATACTCCTCTAATCCTATATTCAATTATGCTTATCCCATGCATGACCCCCTCAGGGTGATCCACAAGGATTACAGGGCTGATGGTAAAGCTTTTGGTTTTAACCAAAGAGGGAATGGATTAAAAAAAAAATTTGAACAGTGCCCTAACCCTAATAGTGAGGGCTTCCCTGGTGGATCAGATGGTAAAGAATCTGCCAACCCAGATTCGATCCCTGGGTTGGGAAGATCCCCTGGAGAAGGGCATGGCAACCTACTCCAGTATTTGTGCCTGGAGAATCCCATGGACAGAGGAACCTGGTGGACTACAGTCCACACGGTTGCACAGGGTTGGACACGACTGAAGTTACTTAGCATGAATGCACACAACCCTAATGGTGAACTATCTAGATTTATTGCTATGAAGGTACTTTGAGCATTTTATCTGTAGAGTAACAGGTGAAAATCCATTGATCAAAATCTTTTTTTATATATATTCTTATTTTTAGTCTGAATTATTATTTTTTACCCTTTTGTTGTTGTTCGTTTCTTTGACCACACTGTGCAGTATATGGGATCTTAGTTCCCCGACCAGGGATCGAACCTGCTGCACCCCTTGCATTGGAACTGTGGAGTCTTAACCCCTAAACCACCAGGGAAGTCCCTTTACTCTGAATTGTCTTGGAAAAAAAAATGGGATTCCATGAGATTCCAACCCCCATGTAGAGGCCATGTGAATCTAAGCTGGTTGCTTCACTGAATTCTTTGAAACATAAAAACAGGTAGTTCTCTGGGTGAGCAGGAGGGAAGTGGGGAGTGACTGCTAGGTAGTGGGTATGAGTTTTTTTTATGGGGTGATGAAAATGTTTTCAAATTGATTATGGTGATGGTTGCTCAGCTCTGAATATATTAAAAATGACTGAACTGTACATTTTGAATGGGTGACTTGTATACTATGCGAATTATATAGCAATAAAGATTTATATATATATATATATATATATATTTTTTTTTTTTTGACTCGGCATCACCGAATCAATGGACATGAGTTTGAGTAAACTCCGGGAGTTGGTGATGGACAGGGAGGCTTGGCATGCTGCAGTCCATGGGGTCGCAAAGAGTTGGACACGACTGAGCAACTGAACTGAACTGATATATATATATATATATATATATATAAAATTTTTTTTTCTTTTTAAGCCAGTACTTATGTCATCTCCTCCAAGGGGATCCAAAAATCGTTAATACCAGAATCTTGTGAAGGACTCCTGCCTTTGTTCACATTTGTCTGCCTGACGGATAACTCGCCTCCATTCCCACTTTGAGCCTCACCATCGCCAGTCTCCAGAAGACCTAATTCTTTGCAAATTCTTCTGAAATTCAGGAACTGCATCTTTGCTACTTAATGCAATGTAGAGATTTCCGTCAACCCTGTGAGCTCTTGAAGCAGGACAACATCTACTTCTAAACAAGCTGTTACCCACAAAATAGACCCGTTGTTTCACTCACTCATTCAAAAATGTTCACTAGAAATCAATGAAATGATCAACCTGCTTTATTTATTGGGGAACTTGGGCCTCACCCTTCATCCTTCCATTCCTTCCTCATTCAGCAGCCTGGTACCCGATGGTTTTAGGCTCCCTATGTCACCAACCATTATGATCTACAACAGGAAGCCACACAACAGCATGCACCATCCCAGGTGTAGATGTACTGGGGCCTTGTTTCTATTCCCCTCTCAATATATTCCATTTATTATTAAGCCACAAAAACATATTGAACCAATGTTTTCACAGAATATTCTCTAGTACTCTCCACATTACTTTCCTGAGTAGCAGAACTAAATAGATAATCCTCTGTCTCACAATGCCCAACACTCCACTCCACTACTTTCTTTTGTGACCATGCTGTACAACTTGCAGGATCTTAGTTCCTAAACCAGAATTGAACCAGGACCCTCGGCAGTGAAAGTGAATAGTCCTGATCAGTGGACTGCCAGGAAATTCTCCACTTCACCACTTTGAAATCTGCATTTGGGGTCCACTCATCCCACTTGGTAAGCTTTCTGGATAGTGGTACTCTGGCAGTACACTGGAAGATGTCATAAGATACACAGTCTTCCGGGTTATTTGTATTATCAACCCCAGGGGGTCCAAAACTCTATAGCTTACATTCCTTCCTTCAGAGTGACCATTTATTTCTGTCCTCCATATTTTCTACCTTCAGGTCAGTATCCTCCCAAGTACAATTTTTGAAAAATCATTTTCAAATGCTTTTTAAACTTTTAGTCTGATCACTGATTACTTTTCATTATGCTGCTGACAAGTCAAAAAACTCTGGTGATCAGAAACGCTGTTGATCTCCAAGGTCCTTCTGAAGTGTTCTGGGATCCTACCCTTTTGCAGAGCTTCCACAAACTTGCCTAATAAAAAAGGATGCATTCCCACTTTGCATTTCCCAGGGCTTTCAGGTTTATTGAAAATATACTGGCATTTGGCCAGTCCTCTGGCACAGTACCCTTTGTAATGGAAGGTTACGTGTATCTCTCAGTAGTGTCATAATTAATAACATACTTTCAAAACTCTTGGGTGGATTCCATCCTAGTTTAGTGAGATAGCTGGATTGTTTAAGTTCATTTAGATCTAAAGCACCCCTTATCTAGCAGATACGGCCTGCCTGAAACAATTTAAGGAGGAAAGAATAACCCATTCAATTCATTTGGACTTCAATTTTTTTTAACCTCCCTTTCCTTGAAAGCTTTCCTTTTAGTCTTTGTTACTCAGTCCCCGGTATCTAGGTCTTTCCCAAGTGTTCTTGTTTCAAGTCATCATAGCTCTAATGAAACCTCTGTTCAGCTCCCATACTCACCCGATCACGTCCGCCCTTAGCCAGTGTGACATTGGCAACAGGGAAGGAGCAGAGTAAGGAAGTGGAGGATTCGCAGTCCGTCCTAAATGAGAATGAGGATGATACTCTGCTAAGTTACAGTCTGTCTTACTTATCCACACACCTCCTGGGACCCTGGGACTCCCTTTCCTGTCCCCTATCCTTGCTTCCAGAACAGGCATCCTTCTCTGTTATAGAGAGAGAGATGGAGAAGAAGTGCAGCCAGGAGATTCAAGACACTAGAATGAGTCTTTTAAATTCTCTTCCTGCTACTTGTGTTTATTTCTTCTCATGAAGGTAGACATTCTTAAATGGGAACCTATGGATACTTAGTTGAATAGTTTCAGACTTAAGTGTTTCTAAAGACTTACTTGGGAAGCTGATAAAAATGCAGATTCCTAAAAAAAATAAAACAGATTCCTGGGTACCACCTCTCTAGATTCTGATTCCAGAGTTCTGATCTGGGGCCTAGTTTGAGAAAACTCCTCCCAAGGGACCCACAGATGATCTTTAAGAGGCTCACAAACTCTTCCAATTGTAGGCAAAATTGCACATGGGCATATATCATTAAGTAGGTTCTTATGACAGGAAAGGCCATAGCTTTCATGAGATCCATGCCTCCTAAAAATTTAAGCAGCTGTGCCTTAGAAATTATGGCTCATGACCAGGGATTCAGGACATGGAAAGAAACAAACAAACAAAAACTTTGGACCATTGATAATAGCACCTCTTGATTGGTCCTGTAGTCATTTTTAAAAGAAGGGGAGAGAATTTGGCAGGATCTGTAAAATGGGAAGGAACTGAGGATTCAGACAAGAAGTTGGACTCTGGGAGTTTATGGACCCAGACACCTTGTTGTTTTCATAAGCTCTATTGCAGCAGACAGTCAGGAGTGGGAAGAAGTAATATGAAAGGCAAATACCGCTTTCCTCATATCTTCTCTACTGAAGGCCAGATTAGTTCTGAGATGACTTGAGAGGTTAGGTTAGCTCAAAAGTCTACAGTAGCCCTGAGAGAGGTCTGATCCAGCCTAAATTGAACTGACCCTCATAATGACAGTCTGCTGCTGCTGCTGCTGCTAAGTCCCTTGAGTCGTGTCTGACTCTTCGCGACCCCATGAACTGCAGCCTACCAGGCTCCTCCGTCCATGAGGTTTTCCAGGGAAGAGTACTGGAGTGGGTTGCCATTACCTTCTCCAGTGACAGTCTAGGAGAGGGCTTTTTTTGCTAGTTTTTTTAGACCAGATTTCAGTAACCAGAGACAGGATTAGGACCCTAGAGCCCTACCAGCCCAGACCTGCCCCAACCTTGGGCTATAAATCAATATAAGTGCACTAGGCTCAAGAGTCTTCCTCTGTAAATAAGAGGGTTTTCCTCAATAAGCGCCAACGGTGCTTGCAGCAATTCTCTTACAGGATTCCTCTACTTTGACAGAAGACCCTTCTCACCTGTAATGGAAATGCACGGGGCTGAGGTGGCTGACTGTCGGCATGTAGGAGTAGTAGAAGGAGCCATAGAGGAAGACAGACACCCAGAGCAGGAGGAGGATGGTACAGAAGAACACTCCAAACTGCAGTAGCAGCTTGCGGGCACGGCCTGCCATGACATAGCCCATCTCCTGGGCCCACAGTAAGGCAGGTACTGGTGGGTCATTGACCATGACGGGGAGTGCAGGGGGTCTAGCCCCGGGTTCAGGCTTTGGGTTCCTAGGTGCTTTGCCACTTGGACGCCACTCCTGGCCATGGGACGAAGCCGCTGGTGGTTCCTGGAAAAAGACCGAGAAAGGGAAAGAATGGCTCATTTCACGGGGGAGGTGAGGACAAAAAGGACACACTGACCAGAATGGCTCTGAGGAACCAGAGACAACAAGACATAGCAGAGCCTTTGTTTCACACGGCTTTTCTCCACTGATGATGTTTCTCTGCCAATTATCCCTTCCCTTCCTCCAATGAGCTTTCTCACCACCCCCCTGTGCTAGAATTCCTCAGCTGAACCCATCCTCGGGTCACCTGATTCTAGGACAGGCCACTTTGATGGTCATTCATAGCAATATATTACATACAGAGGATGAACGCCTTAAAATTCTTCTAAGGCGGCTTTATGCACACGATTCCACACTGCGAGGTGGCTGCACAGAGAGTTCGCGACTTGCCTAAGGTCGCATAGCTGGACTCAAAGCCAGCAACCTCAGCGCAGCCACTATTGCCTCCCGAGTTGCTTCTTTCCTCCTGGAGCTGCGCTCGCTCCCAGACAAGACCGCGCCCCACGCTGGGCAGGGCGTCCTGCGGCCAACGGCCGCTCCCCGCTAGATCCCTCCGGTTCGGTGACGGGCGCGGCGCCCGGAGCCACGCAACCGCACCACCCTAGAAACCATTCAACCCGCAGCGGCAGCTCCGCAGACTCACCAGCAGCGCGCGCTGCCAGGGCAACGGCGAGAAAGCACTTCCGCCTCCCAGAGAAGTTCCGCCCCCTTCCGCCGGCCGCCTCCTTAGCGCAGGGGAGCGGGGCTCGTCCGGGGCGGGGCCCGGCGCAGGGGGCGGGGCCTTCCAGGCGGCCAGGTTCCCACCTCCAAGCATCCGGCACTCTCCCTCCTGGTGGCCCGTTACCCCCTCCCCCTTTGGTAACCAAAACCAAAGCGGATGGGCATATCCCTCCAGGCTCCAAGATATGTTCCAGGAAGTGCTATGAGTCAGCAGCATCCCTCTCAGCCAGCCCCTCGAGGCCGCAATCGCGGCACTCCGCCTACACCTTCACTATCAGTCATTTAACCCCCAAAAGGGAGAGAGGCGGGCATCCAACAGGCGCTGATTTTTATTGCGCACATCTCCTTGGACCCGTGGGCTTCCAACGCAGAGAGCATTCACCCTGGGAACGTTGTAATCTGCGGGTACCTGGGAATTTTGCGTGATGTGCCGGCGGGCTGGCTGGCCCCTATTCACAAGAGTGGTAGCATTTGAGGCCCGTGATTTGTCTCCAGCTTTAAAGACGCGTCATCGACCTCCTCTGACCCTAACCAGACTTTTTCTCTGAGTTCCCACAGCGCATTATCTAGACTAGGTCTATGGCGGGTGGCACTTTCTATTTTGTATGTGTCTATTCACCCCAAACAAGATCCCTCAGAAGGTAAGATCAGTGTTGCGCACATCTTTGCACTCCCCACAGCACCACTCACAACGCTGCAGACGTAAGAGGCAATCTCTCTCTCTTACACACACACACACACACATCCAGGAAGCCCATCTATTTCCAGAAACACCCACCGACTCTCCCCTACCTCTTCTTTGCCGGATTCTTTGATCTGGTCTCTGCATGCCTCTTTTTCCCCAGCTTCTCCTTCTTCTCTTTGGTCTGCCATTTCTTCAGACATCTTTCTGATGGACCTTGCTGCCCTTGGATTTTCCACTTGTAGCTAGAACGTTTAGTGGTGATCTAGAAGCTGAAACCTGTAGCTCATCACATTTTCCTGGATATGGGGAATGGAGGGTCCCTGGAAGAGAAACGAAGATTCAGGTGCTAAATGCTGTGTCAGAGTAGAGGGAGGAGGGATGGAGGGGGCGACTGCCCAGCTGATGTCAGAATTTCAAATGAGCAGGGTCTCACGCAGTCTGTATTGACTTCACTGCAGGGGCTGTCACAGGTCCAGACCACCCCATTTGAGGGGGGTGTCTGCCTGGGACTCAGCTACTTCCAGCTCCTTTGGGGAGGGCTCTAGCCCAGACTCTGGATGCCTGCAATGGGGAAGGGCAGGCAGTGAGACATTAACAGTGGGGGTGTGCACAGGGGCTGCAGGCAGCAGCCAGGCTCCCCCACTGGCCAGACAGTTGGTATATGCCAGGATCTGAGCTGCTCCTTCTAGCATCCTTCATCCTTCAGGTATCAGCCAGTGCTGGAGCTGCAGAAACAGGGACCAGCCCTCCACTGGCCTCTGACCTGACCCTCCCCAGTGGCCTTCTCTGTATTAGCTGCTTCTGCTGCTGCGTCAGATACTCTCAGCTGCAACTCCCTGCAAGGTGGGGCACCCATCTCAGGCAGGTTTTGGTGCACACCACTGATCAGATTTCCCAGGACTGTCGCTGCCTGTGGCCTCAGGTGAGTAGGGAGCATCCTGCTTTTCTCCCTTTGGGGCTCAAGGGGGCAGGTGGGGGTTATGTGCCCTCCTCATTAGGGCAGGGCTCTTTCTAGTTGTGGTTTTCAGAGCTGGGAACACAGATAGCTTGAGGGCTGTAAAGCCTTCAGTCATTCATATGTTTAATGATCTGTAGCCCAGGCCTTGTAGGAGTTGGGGAGCATCGCATTCCACTTCTCCGCTTCCTTAGCTGAGGAACAGGGAGATGGGAAAGGCCAGGGAGGTTGGGGATAAAAGGGGAGACAAATATTACGGCATATGACCCAGCTTTGCAATGGTTGATGAGGCTTAATGGGGGAAGGGGGCCTTCAGCTGAGATTGTGCAGGGCCCCCTAGCATGCTCTGAGCTGTCTCTTTTCTTCAGGATGAAAGGGGAGACTCCTGTGAACAGCACTATGAGTATTGGGCAAGCCCGCAAGATGGTGGAACAGCTTAAGATTGAAGCCAGCTTGTGCCGGATAAAGGTGGGTGGGGCCCTGGATCCCATTAGTTGGCAGGCTGTACCTAGGTGCCCAAACCTCAGGCTGAGAGGCTTTCTTTCACTGACTCCTTGAGATCATGGAAGGAGTCTTGGCATCTGTAAGGAAAACTGGCTCCAGGTCTCTGTGGGTGATGAGGGAAGAGAAGACTGTCTTAAGGAGTCCTAAAGATGGCAAAAGATAATCTATTTGGGGAAGGAGGCTGCAGCCCCCTTCGGGATTTCTGGCTAACAATTCCCCTCCTGGCTGTGCCCCAGGTGTCCAAGGCAGCAGCAGACCTGATGACTTATTGTGATGCCCACGCCTGTGAGGACCCCCTCATCACCCCTGTGCCCACTTCGGAGAACCCTTTCCGGGAGAAGAAATTCTTCTGTGCTCTCCTCTGAGCTGCCCTGTTCCTCTTCACAACTCTTTACCTTTCCCTCTCCCGGGCCCTTCCTTATTTATGTCAGTAACTGTCGTGAACCCCCCCGAGGATCCCTGCATCCCACCCCTAGCCCTTGCCCAACCCTGTGAGGTTATCTGAAGCCCAAGCCCTCCCTCACCTGTCTGCCGACTCCGTTTCCTCGCCCACTGTGGCAGACCCAAAGCACCCTGTGACTCGGGGCACCCGTAGCTCCACCCACAGAAGGGCTGTCAGACTCTGTCAGCGTCCCGCCGGCTTCCCTGTGACCTGCTGAGACAATGGAGAGAGGGATGGGCTGGGTGGTTGCTGTCAGTCTCACCTTGGAGCTATCGGGAGGCTAAAGCCCTGTGAAGAATAAAGTCATTCAGAGTCTCAGAGGACAGCTCCTGTGTTACCGTTCTTGGGAGGAGAGGCTCATCAGTCAACAGCTTTGGTGGTGGGTGCGATAGGTAGAAAGGCTTGCCATAACCAGGGAACAGGGCCAGTCAAAGCGCGTTAGACATTCTCTAGGATCAGAGATCCGTCGGGCTAGAGGGGACGGAGAGCAAGAGAAAGCGTCTCAAGTGGAAGAATTGTTACAAACAGGCACTCAGAGGCTACAGAGAGCACTCCTACACGTACCCAAGAACTTTCATTTGCAATGAAGACAAATGAAAAAGAAAACAGACCGAACCGGGTGAATTTAGGAAGGTATTCCCGAGGGAAGTCGAAGACAGGAGGTACCCAGTGTGAGGGGAGGAGCTCAGTTCCAGTTCCTGAGGAGGGGCCGGTTTTACTAAGATGGCTGCGCCCACAGCAGGACCCCTCCAAGATGGCCGCCGCCATGGGGCCCACGCCAGTACGGCGGCCGCACGTCACAGCGTTTCACCGTACAGGGCTTCTCCGCTGGGCCCACACTTAAAATGGCGGCCCCAGGCAATCAGAGGTCTCAATATGGTCCCTTCCGTGCTCATCTGTCTCAAAATGGCTGCCTGTGTCCTCGCCAACTCCATAACCACTTCTCCCCAACCCGGAGGCTGGAGGCCGACGTCCACCCGCTCCAGGTGAAGGCACACGGGCGGCTATAACCAAGGATCTTGGGACAAGGGAACCCCAGCAAGCACGCCGATATAGTAGGCGCCGGTCGCGTGGATCTTATGAGAGAATCTAGGTCCCTACAGCTTGCCTAGTGGAAGCTCCTTCGGAGCGGAAACAGAAGTGTGAGGACGATGCCCGCGCCATTCGGCTCGGGGTGCTGTTCCTTGGTTGGCTCTCGTTCTCCCTAGGAGTTGGATAAGCCCTAAATTGTTCAGTTTGGGCTTCCTGGTAGAACTTGGGCTTGCTATTCCCCCACTTCCCATTCGGGCCCCTTCTGTCACATCCGCTAGGGTTAATGTCCCCGCCCCTGGTTCGCTTACCGCCCCTCGTAGTGGTCCAGCCAGCAAGCTGCCCGGCCAGAGGCTTGTCTCACGAGCGCCTCCTGGACTCAGCCTTGGCAGAGGTTTATAAAGCCCCATAATACTCTTTCTCGCAGCCAAGGGAAGGAAAGACATACGGAGGTGGGACCAAGGCCAAGGCAGAGAAAGTAGAAGTCTCAGGATGTCTGCTCCTCATGGATTAAGATTCCCCACCCCCCATTCAGGAATACATCCTTCCCCGGGGGAAGCCTAGATCAGCTCCTGCTGTGTCCTGGGATACACTCAGGGGTAGGAGCTGCTTTGCAGTAGGCGTGGGTGACCTATATTAGAGAAAGCATATCACCCCCAGCTTCCTCACACTTTCACACAGGAAGACAAGCACGGATCGAGAGGAAACCAAGGGAATAACTTAGATTCCTGCGGATGTCTCCACAGCCCTACAGGGGTACCCAGTGAACTTGGGGAGCTGCTGATGAATTCCTGAGCCCTAAGAGGCCCTGGAGATATTTAATTCCCTCATCCTAGAGAGGAAGTAACGAGAAAGTAAACTGGTCTCCCTCCTGAAGTGGGGACCTACCCAGATTCTGTTCAGGAACCTGCTTAGTTCTTGTGCTGTGCTTAGTCTCTCAATCGTGTCCGATTCTTTGTGACTCCATGGCCTGTAGCCTACCAGGCTTCTCTGTCCATGGAGATTCTCCAGGCAAGAATATTGGAGTGGGTTGCCATTCCCTCTTCCAGGCTATCTCCCTAACCCAGGGATAGAACCCAGGTCTCCCACACTGCAGGCGGATTCTTTACTATCTGAGCCACCAAGGAAGCCCGCTTAAGTTCTTAGTGCCTGTTGAAAACTCCTGGAAGGATCAAGTTTTTTTTAATCTCTGCAACCTGTCAGTATCTGGCATACAGCAGGCATTTTAACAGTTCGGTTGTACTATACATGCTTAAATGGCAAGCAGGGCATAAAACAATCTTTCTCTTTTCCTGTTATCACAGTGTTGGGCAAATTCCAGAGGAGTAAGTGAAAACCTCCACACCTGCTCAGACCTCATAAAAAGTCAGGAGTACTCAAAAAATGTAATCTTGGTGTTTGTTATTTTTTTTTAAAAAAAGCAGCCTCTGCTCAGTTCTTCTACATACTCAATTTTCATACTTATCAGATTAGAGGTGAACGTCTGCAGCCCTAGTTAGGGAAAAGGTGGGAGTGGGGGTGATTAGAGGTTACTAGAGACAAGACATAAGCTATAAATAACCGCTTAAAATGAGTAGCTATAACAGAGTAACTTTAAGCATCCTAGAGAATGGGCAGACACTGAGATCAAGGATAGCGTTTGGGCTCGAAGCTATAAGACTCCAGGGTGAGACTCTGTGTCATGTCGAAAGGGAGGAGTTACAACAGTAACTATATCATCACTACTTCAAAACCTTACATGTCATAAGCCTGTGGTATCCCAGCCTTAATAAGTCCCTGACCATTTATTAGAAATTACAATCAGGGTCAGTTCCATGCTAGTGACACAAATGCTTTTTGTCAGTTAAAGTTACCTTCTTGTTCTATAAATTCACTAGGAAAGAATCTCCATCAAACATCTTCTGCTGAATTAAGTAGGCTCTTCCTTTTAAGTGGTAATTTGTTGTTTAGTTGCTGTCATGTCTGACTCTTTTTGACCCTGCGGATTGTAGTCCACTAGGCTCCTCTGTCCATGGGATTTCCCAGGCAAGAATACTAGAGTGGGTTGCCATTTCCTTCTCCAGGAGATCTTTCAGACCCAGGGACAGAACCCACGCTTCCTGCATTGGCAGGCAGATTCTTCACCACTGAGCCACCAAGGCTTCCCTAAGTGGTAATTACTCACATATAAACTTATGTGGCCCCTAAATGGACAACCCTACATTTAACCTCACACATTCAATTGGTTTTAGTATAGGCCAAATACACAGAAGTCATGAGTTATAACTTATTTTCTTCTACACCAGTGGTTCAAACTCTTAGTAAAAGCAAGCACTTAAGTAAGCCAACAAACCCTGAGTGAAGGTGTGGCTGGTTCCCTAGTGAAAGCATGGTAGCAGAATGGGAAGGGAGAAGCAGCTCTGAAAGAGGAAAGCCACCCTTAGCTGGAACCCAGTACAGCTTAAGGAGCAGCATCAGACATAAGGAAAGCCCCCAATGACACACTCTCTACCCAGTCAGTGCAGCCACAGAAGAGGTGAATTCAGTCCAAATGGTTATTTATTCTAAAACTGGTAGCTACCGTGCCTACATTTTTGCCAGAATGTTGTAATGAGAACAGGGGAGGGAAAAGTTACAGATGTAAACAATGACACAGTTACATTTTTTTTTAAATGGTAAAACCCTTTTTTTACTGGCCACTTCCAAGAATGCTTTACAGGTTGTGCAAAAACATTTACAGGCTCCATGTGGTGGTTGTTTTTCTCACAAGCTTTTCCACCTACAACAACTACAACAGACGTCTGATAAAACACTAAACAAGTCTTCTAAGGAAAACAAGGCTAGGGATCCCTCCTGTTAATCCCCATTTCCCCCCTTAACATTTTTTTCATAATAAAAAAACAGACACAAACAAAACCCAGACATCTACTGTTGTTGCGAGTTATCTCTTGGACTAAACCGACGTGGCAGTTTCACTCTCCACCCACCTAGAAAGAGCTTTTTATGAAAAGATGACTTTCCAGTGTCAAAAGTGAACAGCAAGTACCCCCCCCCCAAAAAAAAAAAAACCCCAAAGCGGCTTAAATTCTGTCTTTCCCCTTCCCTGCCCTGAGGGCCTAGCATCCTTAAACCGTGCTGTAGACTATAAAAAGATGCTATTTGCTGCAGGACTAAACATTTGAATAGGGCTGGCAGTTTCTGCCACAGAGTCAATTTTCTGTTATAATCTTGTCCTAAGGGAAATCTCTTTGGGGTCCAGTTTTTATCTCCTTGCCCTGACACTATGAGCACTAAAGCTTTCTCAAACACTCCCCCCTTAATGGTAATAAAAAGTTAATGGGTTACAGAAAACTTCAGGCAATCACTTCACCCACTGCCACACACAAACCCACAGAAGCAGGTGTCCGGAGAAAGAGAGGGACATCACTGTGAGCAAGCAAATGTATTGTCTACCAGCACCCCATTCCAGCCTCTGGGTCAGAGGTCCTGGTGGAACAGAAGGGTGTCCTAGACAGGTGACTAGAGGGCCAGAACTAGGGCCTGTGCACCCTCCTGGGCATGGCAGTAACTGTGGGAGAGGGCGAGAGAGATCGAATCTCAGCACAAAATTTTCAACAGAGGACTGCCCAGGTGAGGAAGTGGAAGTGAAGCGTTTTCTAGTAGCACAAGCTGGGACTCCCCTCGCTGGAAGTGCAGCAATGTGATGTGTTCGCTGAGTAAGCTCTTGGCTGACGCAATGCTGAGCAGGAAGGTGAATGAAAACTGAAGCTCAGTATTCAAAGAGCATTCCCACATCCCACCCATATTCTTGAACCAGCGACCTGAAGCTGTCTGTCAAGAACTAGGAGGGTGTCGGTAAAGTTACTATCCCAACTGACGTCTCTTGGCTAGATGCCTCTCTGGGCCACGCAGGGAGGACACCCCAGGAGGAATCCTGTTGCCTCAAGTCGGGAAGGGGTGCTCCTGTGCATGCACACGCTCACATTCACACTCTTTCCAAGTTCCGGCAGCCCCACTGAGCTGCCTCCCACCCCCACCCCCCACCCTCCCCCTTTCTATTCACTCTCTACCTGGGTATCAAAAAAGCCAGCAGGGCCCTGGCCCTCCACACTGTATAAAATAGTCGCTATTCTCAGCACCTGGGCCCAGTAGCCCACACCACAGGATTCACCTATATACATATCCTGCTGCAGTGAAAAGAATCCTGCTTCGTTTCTGTGTGAGCTGAAACCCTGAGAAACGTTCCTTCTCTAGAACTAGAAGAGGACAGATTCTCTAACAGAGATGATTTCAGAGACTTCCCGCCTGTCTCAGCCTTGGAAGACAAGAGAGCAGAGACTGGCAGATCATCTTCAGACTGAGGGCTGCAATCCCAACTCTTCTCCCAGATTTTATGGAAATCCATAAATGGGTACAGAGAGGCTACAACTATTCTACTCTCCAGTCACCAACAGTCCCCATGGCTCCCTGGCCTGGGGATCCTATATAATAGAACCGCCCAATTGGTAGCTGCCATGCCTTGGCCAAACAGCACAGAGGCACAAGCATGTGGAGATAGGGACACTATGGCCTCCCAGCCCACCGGACCAGATATCCCAAGAGGGAAAGGTCGGTAAAGAAAATACAAACGGTTAGTTGGTGCAAGTGATTGATAAGAGCCAATCGTTTATTTTCACTGCCCCAGTCACAAGCTCGCCCTCTGCCCCGCTCCTGCCTGCTGTGGAGAGTGGGCACCCTCGAACGCTTCCCACCCTCTGCGCATCACCTCACCATCGCTCTCCCTTACTCGGCTGCCAGTCCAGCTGCCTTAGAATGTCAGAAGGGTGACATTTTCAGTTCTCTTCCTGTCCGACTGCAGGGTATATAGGACAGGCAGCCCTAAGTGCTGCTTTCTGAGCAAATGTTTTTTTTTTTTTTTTGATTACAAATATCTAACTAGGTTTGAAATGTTTTATAGAATAAGACAATATTCTTTTCAACAAACTTTAAAAAAAATGTACAGTTTTGTTGTTTGTTTCCACCTCCCCCCTCCCCCACCCCTGCTTGTGCACCCTCCCCCCACCGCCCCTCCCCGGCAGCTCAGCCCCACCCCGACAGCCCCTGTTTTCCTTGGTTGTGTTTTGGGGGGGTGCTTGGCACCCCCAGAGATTCAGCTTCGTGGCTGACAGGCGACAATGGCAGGGGCTTCACCGATACCCTTGGTAACCGTAGTAGTTCCTGTAGTATCGGTCTCTGTCCTGGGGATGGTGGTAGTAGTAATTCTGCCACTAGAAAAGAGGGGGGACCCTGTCACGTGGAGCCACAGAGGGCTGAGGACGGAGAGGCATGACACTCCTCCCTCTGGTCCTGCCCGCCCCTTCATCTCTCTATTCCCAGGCGATACTTACATCCCGATTATACTGTCTGTAATAGTCTCTGTATCTGTTGTACTCATAATCTCTCCCATAGAATCGATCGTAGTCTCCCCTGTATCGATCGTAGAAGTTACGGTAACCCTGAGAAAAGGAGAAAGAGAAGGAGTGAAGATGCATGGGTCTGTAGCATCACAATCCACTGCTATCCCCCATCTTAGATGAGACATATCTTTGCTTGGTATTATATACAGGCTTAATCTTCCCAGGATAAATTCTGCCAGATGAACAAATTAAATGGGCAAAACCCTAAGCCCTGAGAAAACAGCCCAAACCACTCTGCTCCCCAAAGCCAATAGGAATGGCTATCACGGCCCAGAGGGAGGAGCAGAAGGAGAGCTGCACTCACCCCTCTGTTTCCAGACTGCCCCCAGCACTGCTGCCCGTAGGCCCGGTTGTCGTAGCCTCGGCGCTGCCCGCCCACTGGAAGAGAAATGGAGAGCGCGCTCAGACAGCTGGCATGGGGTCCTGGCTCCACATCTGAGTGGAAATCAAAAAGTCGGACCCAAAGGCAATTCTGGGGGAATAGGAGGCCTGCTTCTGTCAGGCTCACACAATGTTAATTAAAGCACCAGCCAGGATCTTTTTAAAAGTCTGAGGGGGGAAGGCAGAGGAATAGAGACATAAGAAAAACTAAGCCACCTTGGTCTCACTTTTTGAAGCTCCCCAATTCCTGCAAAACATTTAAGATGGCAAAAGGATACATGGCAGAGTTAGAAACACGAGTGAAACTGCCATTCATAGAGTTGCAGACTTTCAGCCCTGGAAGGGATCTTGGGCATCACACAACCCAAACCCATTTTATACAAATGAACAAAGTCTAAACGTCAAGCTCTTCCAAGGCAGGAACTGTTGGTATTCCCAGGGCCTAGCACATAGCAAGCACTCAAAAATTTTTTTGCTGACTTACACTTAAAATTACACACACATACATACATTTGAATGAGCACCGTGGGAGGGGGATCAAGGGGGTTAACTGACAAAACTAGATAATTGAGAGAGGAAATTAATCCACTAATAAGCTAACTTACTTCATAACCCCTCAAATTACTGAATAATGCACTCACTTTCTGATCTACATAGCTGGGTTGACCCAGGAGACAAAGAAAAAAAGCATCCTGCACAAATCCTTCAGATAAACTACAATAGTGAAGGGTGAATCCACACGTAAAAATGAAAACTAGACAAATGAGCAGCTTCAAGCACTGCTCTTCAAGGAAACAAATACTTTTGTTGAAAAATAACTACTTTTTGTTTCAAGATTATGGGAAAAGCACAAGAAGCTAGGAGTAAAGGACACAGGAAGAAAGCAGCTCCATGAAGGGATGTCTTTAACGCTGGTGACCCAGTGTGGCTGCCTGGCCTTTCCGGGTGGGTCCAGCTGCACTTGGCACAGAACAGACTGAGGCGGGGCTGCCAGGTCCCCGGGACTCACCGTAGCCTTGGCCTCGGCTTCGGTTCTGCCGGTTACGCTTGTTTCGATTGTTGCGGCGGTTTGTCCGCTTCTCAGAGGGGGGCAGCAGCTTCCTGGCCTCCTCCTTGTATTTAGTGACAATGGGCTGAGCTTCCTCCTTCTCCAGCTCCCCATATGTCACCTCATCCATATAGTCGCATTTTTCAGGCAGAGAGAAGTTGGCTATAAGAGTAAGAGAGAAGCTCTGTGGGCCTCCAAGTGCAAAAATGGGTAATATCGCATAATGAAAACTCCACTACAGGAAGAACAGGATTTTCTAAGCCTCATCTATAAATGCACAAAAATGTGCTGGGTTCACTCTACAAGTTCTCTCTAACTGCAAAAGCCTCAGGCAAAGGGCTATCTGCAAACTTGAGATTTACAAGTTCTCAAGTGATCCATAATAAATTAGAAGTGAACTGGGTTAAGGTTTCTTATCAGGACAGAAGCAGGCGGCCAGAGGGTAAAAGTAACTGAGAAAGTTCTGGTGTAGTTAGATAAGAAATACACTTTTAAAAGAGACTCAAGAAGAAACTGAGCCAAGCCTAAAGGCACTTACTCATCTGTCTGAGGAGAACAGGAAGCAAGAGTACCGGGGTCTCACTAACCACCTGTGTAGGATGGGCCAGCACTAGTCTCTGGACTGCTAGTCTCTGGACATCAAGTTCAGAGGCTGAGTCCCAGTGGAATTCAGTTCAATGAGGTGCTCCTGTTTGTTAAGTGAATCCAATTAGCCCTTAGTTTCATAAAATTGAACTCAATTCCTCCAAGTGCCCCAAATTAATTATGGACTGGTCTAGTTCATTCTGAGTAAACTTGAGCTCTTCAGTGTGAAACCAGCTCCCACGCCCGGGCATTATCAGAATTCAAAGAGCCAATAGCTGACGGCTCTTGTGGGATGCCAGGAGCTGGAGGCAGCACGGGGAAAAACCAAACTCAGAGGTGAACAGCAGAACTCCAGGTCAATCAAGAAGGTTAATATCGCCTTCCAGGGAACCTTGCTGTAAGGCTTTATATGGCACATACCAAAAATCAACACCAACAAACAACAAAAGTAAAAAACAAAACAAGCCTAGTGTGATACAGAAATCAAAACATACTGCTGAGATCATTCACTCCAACCACTACCATTTTCATCTGAACCATCAGAATGTTCCATCTCTAGAATATAAATTCGGTGAAGGCAGAGCTTCATTTCATTATTTCCCTAGGTCTAGAACTGTACTGGACAAATAGCAGACACTCCTAAGTATTTACTGAATGAATAACTGACTCACTGAAACCTCTGCCTTGAGTTTTGATTATCCTGTGGCCTATCAGCATTTATTTATTTTTTTGGTATTTTATCAGAATGAATCAAGGGGTTATTGCTTCACCATTCATTCTGCTCATTCATTATTCCACAAGTGATCACACTCATTAATCTAGTCCTCCGATTTATACTTTACACATGTGAAAAATCCTCCAGGTGCTAAGAGGCCCTAAGGAGGTGTGCATGGACCAAGGCCAGGATCTCTAACTTGTAGAGGTTAGCCCACCTTTCATCTCCAGCATTATAGACTCAGGCACATCATCTCCCTCCACTTCCTTCCTCAGCTCCAGCCTCTTCTTCCAGTCCTCCTCATTAGGGACAACCACCACCACTTTCCGGGAGAAAGTCTTAAACAGTAACAGCTTCCGCCGTTGGCCAGAGTTGTACACATTACACTAGGGACAGGAGAAGTAATAGATGTTTTAGGAGTAAAAGTTAAATTCAACCAACACTTACTGAGAATCCTTCACAAGTGAGGCACTAGATTAGAGGACTTATTTATACAGTCTCTGAATTCTTCAAAAGCTACATGATGTTATCCTGTTTTACCCAACATGAAACTTGAGAGTCAGAGAGACTGAGACTTGTCCAAAGTCACAAACCTAGTAAGTGGTGGAGTCATGAATCCAAAGCTACAACACTCTATCACCTCTATAATGTGCTTTACAGCCTGGGTCCAAATACTCTCCGGTGAAAACAGAGAAGTGTATCTCTCAATTCAAAAGAACATTACAACCATAATTCTTGGTTATAACTGGGTAACCTGATTCTGTTCCTTAATTCAGTCTTTATATATGCACCTTATTTTGACTCTGAGCAATTTCATCAGATTAAATGGATACCAAATCTTTTATCTTTGGACATATTGTTAAATTGGATTTCTTTTAAATTTTTGAACAATACCTGATCAAGAATAAAGTTCCTCTTTGTCCGGGAAGCAATCTGGACCAGCTTACTAAGGCACTGGGAGGCTTGCTGAACTAAAAGGTCTCGGCTTTTGGGATCCATCTCTGGCTCCTCGAGCCCCTTCATCTGATGAGTTTAAGAGGAAAAGAAACACAAGAAATTACAAAGTAAGTTAAAGCCCAAGAATCACTGGTAAATGCCACCAATGCCACCACATTGGTTCACTGCCATTCCTTAGTGCTGTGAATGCTGTCCATTTCCTACAGGACTTATTTCCAGTCTCAATCTGGATATACCTGAAACACCCCCATGCTTCACCAGCTTTCAGAAATCTGGTAACACAGCAAAGGAAAAGAAAACAAAAAAAACAAAAACTCATTTATTTATTTGTGGGGCCCCTGATCTCAGACACCTGAAAGACCCAACTCCGTTGAGAAAAGATTATATAAATTTCTTGGTATTTAAAAGTGAACACCAGAGTGATTTATCCCCTCCCACCAACTCACCCTCATTTGATTGAGCACAGTCTCAGCTCCCAGGACATTGTATCTTTTCTCAGGGTTTTCTTTTGCATATTTCAGTGCCCACTGGGTCTTTCCAGATCCAGGGAGTCCCACCATCAGAATCACCTGCAAGTAAACAGAATCAGGAATGCTATTAAAAAAAAAACCTGAGGGTCATGTTTACAAAGCCCAACTTAAGAACATCGTCCCCAGCTCCCAGTTGGGCAAAGTTTGAGCAGAAAAGTGACCAACCAAGCATGAGCACAAAGGTTCTACACACTCTCTGGCATACCTCACACTCCTCTATGGTCTTGGGAGGGACTGCAGTGCGCACACGCTCCTCAACAGGCACGGCATGGATGAACACAAACTCTTCCGGTGGTGGGAAGAAGGGCTCCTCCTTCTGACCAAAATTTAATTCTACAACACAATTTTTGCAGAGGACATGGGGTAGGAGGGCCCGATCTGCTAGGGATTCCTTGCTGATACGGAATGCCACACCGAGGTCTTCTCCATTCTTGGAAAAGGAAAGTTCTACTTCTTCAGCCTCAAAATTCTACCACAAAAGACAAGAGCATTTATGGGCACACAGGGCTTGCAGTTGATTAATCTCGCAACTCCATCTTTTCCCCCCTACTTCAACTGCTACACAACTATGCAAGCAATGCATCAACTGCAGAAGAGAAGCAGCTGATGGGAGGCAAAGGGATCTCCAAGTGCCCTCCATCCACTCCTTGCTACAAATCCACAACTTTCAGGAGCACTTACAGCAAAGCAGCCAATGACATCATTCTCCCCAAAAGTCTGGCCAAATTCCTCAAACTGCCCATTCTCTGCCTTGAGTCCTCGTCCATCGAAACCATAAGAGAATTCATCCTCACCTAGAAAAATCAGCAAATTAGTTTACTTACACTCAAACTTCCCACAGAGCAGTGCACACAAACATGATCAAGTTAAAGATAACTTTACCAAGCTGTGGATGGGAAAAATCAACAGACCATCCAACTCGAAGGAGAGAAACCTCTGTGCAGCCTTCTTTCATTGGGAGATTCTGGGTTACCTGGCCAAGTCAGAAAAGGAACTTTTCAGATATTCTGACCAACTCAAGCAAAGTCTGAGTTAGCAAGACAAAATTTTGATACAAACCAAAAACAACTATCACAACTCAGCATCAGAAAAACAATCGTCAATGAACGTAAACCAAAGTCATGAGGGTTAATTCCTTGGTTACTAGAGCTAAGGTCATCTTTCAAGTATGGTACCTTTCTCTAATAAAATACTGGTGGGTGCAAGTCCAGTACAGAGTAGTTTAATGACTAATTTAATAAATGAATGGTCCTAATGAGCTGTACACACTACCTTGGCCTCAAAGCAGACTTTCCCCTTTGTCACTCCATAAGTACTTCTGGCCCCAGACCAAAGGGTGGGAAACTTCTCTGAGAAAAGTGGCTGCCCTCCATAGCGGTCTTTGCTGACTTGAAAATGGAGATCGGAGGTATCTGTTAACAAAGAAGCAATCTTTTTACTCCAACATGCAACATTGTAAACCTTCAAAAGAACACCAATGTACCCAGGTCTCAAGAATGGATACAAAGTCTAAATCTCTTAAAAGCTGCAGACCAGGATGTTTTTAATCCCCAAAATCTCTTTTGATTGGTTTAAAACCCCAACCTGTCTGCCTTATACATACAGTGGTCCAGGTTCACAACTTTTGATTGGCTGAAACCCTCAACCTGCCCGCCTTATACATACACGTGTCCAGGTTCACAAGAGTGTGATCCTCTTCCTCGTCTTTCACCTCTTCTTCTGGGGGTGGTGGAGACTTTGAGCTATGGGTATGAGAGAAAAGCAAATATAATGTAACCAAAGTCTTTTAATTCGAGAGGTGTCTGCATGACATTATGTCTGTTAAACTACCAGTGAATATAAAATTCCAGCAGGCAGCTTCTTTCAGCAAATGAGAAAAGGGCAACGGAAGCATTCAGGGTAGATTTCATCAAAGACTTAGGCCTCTAAGAACCTATTCTGTTTTTAATCCACCCCTTTTTGCCAGACTCTCCAGTCAACATCAGGTATACCAAAATTGGAGCAGAGACTCCCTTCAATGAAAGGGACTGTTTCCCTCACCGGCTGTGGTAGGCTTCCTCTCGGAATTCATAGTAAGCTCGGCCATGTTCATCCTTCTCATCCCGCTGTCTCTTTACCCCCCGCCGCTCACCATCTGAGCCTGCTGGTTTTGACTTTTCACTATCTTGGTCATCTCCTACAAAAATGAGGGAAAGAAAATCAGCAGTTTTCATACTGGAGTGTAGAATAAGCTCAGAACCAACAGAAACTAAGGAGGACCGGCATATCTGTCTAGTCAGAAGAGCCAGGTTATTCCCACTGCATCCATAGAACGTTTTATTTCCAAAGATTATCTTTCTGTCATTGGATGGGATTATTTTTTTTTTTAAGGACATGATGGGCTAATTACAGTCAAAAAGTAGATTAAAAGTTGGGCAATTTTTGCATTCTAAATTTATCTGCTTAAATCAGGTCAAACTTGCAGATTTTCCCACTTACACGACATAAAAGAAACATGCCGTAAGTTTTTTAAAAACTTCATAGCTTAACTTTGATTCTTGACTACCAGATTTGGATTTAAGCTAGAGACTTAATATATATTTTTCAACACTTTCCCACAGTGTTGTGTTATAGAAGCCTCATTTTCTTTCTTTTTTTGAAGAGTTTGACTTTCCAGCTTTAAAATGCACAGCTATCCACAGCTTTACTTACATAGCAAATGAACTCTGGCACTTTATACAGAGCTGTTACCATAGATTTTTACTGAAACTTGCAAGAACAAACCATTAAGTCACAAAAGAGCCATAAATAAAATTGCATCTTTACCTCACATAATTTGGGGCAGAAAAGTGTTGTCATGTATTTAGTAACATTCTTTACAAGAGGAGAAAAAAAAAACAAAACAGAACTTTTCCTTGGACTTTTGTGGTTTGCAACACTAACACTAAAGGTTTTTAGTAATAATCTTTCTAAAGAAGTTCTTTATCTCTCAAGCTTTTTTACCTGCTCTTTGGGGGTACACATTAAGACAAAGATTATGTAATGGGATTTTTGTTCCAAGACATAGCACAAGCTGCAAGTTGCATGTGACTGTTGTAGAATGGGTTCCAATTATACCATCATATCCAGCAGCAGCCTAAAAACTGTATTATAAAAGGAACTAAAAGCAAGCCACTTCATAGTAAGAATGGGAAGCAGCTCTAGTTTTCCTCCCACTCTGACAGATAGTTATGGATCAGCTGTAACCATCCAATCACTTCAAAGGAAGAGAGGAAGGTCACTAACTCCCTGGGGCACCTCTATACATTCTCTTCCACAAGGTTATTCAATGGACCCACCAACACCCCAATCATTTCAATTCAGGAAGTCAGGGACCCAAAATGTAAAAGGCTACCTAAGTGTACAGTAAACATACAATTTGCCCATCTATATCCACTCAAACGAAAGATTAAAATTTAATCATAATTCAGGCAAGGTAAAACCCCTAGCCAAGTAACGTTAGCTAACTTATTCTAAATGTTCTAGATTAAGATTTTCTCTTTCGTAGTTAACCATTACACTTGACACCCTCACACTGCAAGCTACTGAAGCAGGAGCTGCTGCAGAAGCAGGAGCTGCTGCAAAAGCAGGAGCAAGGTTAGATTTCCAGATTTTCGGTGTGGCTCAAACTCTAGTAATGAGCTTTTGATGGAGCGAACTCTTGACGAACTTAGCTTATTGCTTAATTTTATGGCGAAAAAGTAAACAGTCGGGTGGCCCAAAGGCCGAAGCCTCCAACAGTCAGTCTGGTTGTTCATGTAATCAACAATTCCTCAGTGCATTCTCGGCTTAGGAAAAGATAACCAGCACCGCGGGAGGCTGCTCCAACAGGTAGCTCGCAAGCAGTTCGCATGGGAAACCGCTTTATTTCCATTCACTACCACCAAGCAAGCAATCAAGTTAGGAAGGAACCTCCCTCCTGCAAAGAGTGGGGCCACCAGAGGTAGACAAACCCTCCAGAAAGGAGGGGAGAGGACGAAAACCACCTCCCCTAGGGTGTCCCGGCAAACGGCGATGGGAATCGGGACCCCGCGGTGCAGGGCTCGGTGCTGGGTCAGGGGCGCACCCGGCAGGTTGGAGCCCGGCTCCGCTGCCAGCTCCTCACCCTGTTCCTCCGCGGCCTTGTCACCCGGCGCCTCGGATCCCGGCGTCTCGTCCCCGCTCCGCTCCTCCGGTTCATCTTCCTCCCCCTTGCCGGTGCCCTGCTCTTCGCCACCGTTTACCCCACCTGACTCGGCTGTGGCCTCCTCCGCCGCTTTCTCGGAAGCATCGGGCTCCGCCTCGGCCTCCAGGGCTGCCACCTCCGGGGGCTCCGGCGGCGGCTGCGCGGCCTGGCCCGAGGCCTGGGCAGGGGGTGGCTCTTCATCCTCGTCCTCAAGCAGCGCCTCTTCGTCCTCTTCCTCCTCCTCTTCGTCCTCCTCCTCGTCCCCACCCGGGCCGCCGCCCGACGCGGCCACAGGCCGAGGCTCCGCCTTGCAGGCCCCGCCGGGCCCGGCCCCCCCCGCCACCGCCGGCCTCGTCCTCCAGCATCTCAGCGTCCAGCGCCTCCTGCAGCCGCTGCGCCAGATCCACCTTGAGGCCGCGAGAGTCCAGGCCGCGCCGCTGCAGCTCCGACCGCAGCTCGGTCACTTTCAGCCGCTTCACCTCCATCGCCGCCGCCTCCTCCGCCTCCCGCCGCCTCCTCCCCTGCGAACCGTCGACCGAGCCCGACTGCGCAGGCGCCGCCTCCGCCTCACGCGCCAGCACGGAGCCCGCGCGAGCGAGCGCACGCACGCAGGCAGGCAGGCAGGCCGGTGGCGGGCCGCGCGCAGCCTCCGCTACGTAGTGTTTATTTCTCGCCCCTCCTCCCTCCCCCTGTCAGCCCCCGGAGCCTAAAACAACGCAGCGGGAAGCTGCTTCCTCTCCAGCCGACCCTCGGGTCCCCTACCGAGGGCGGGCGCGCGCCCAGGACGACGGACTTCCCTCCGTTTACCTCCCGCCCCCCCCCTCACCCCTTGGGCCAATCGCCGCTGGTGGCTTCACGGCGCAGCCGCACCGGAGCCGGAGTCAGGGAAAGGCTGGCTTCGGCCCAAGTGCCTCGTCGCTCCGAGGCGTGTGCGTACCCCTCTCTCCGTACTTCCAGCCGGGGCTGCGCAGCCGCCTGGAGCTCCTTCGCCACACGCGCCTCCCACTCACCGCCCCCCCCCCCCCCCCCCCGCAGTCCCGTCTGATCCGATCGTGCTGTCGTCGTAGGGCTTGTTCGCTAGCCTCTGTCCTCTAGTTTATACATGCAGCCACTTCTTGAGGGAAAAAAAGCCAGAAAGGAAGAAAGGAGACTCTTGAAACGTGAACTTCTGCTGGCAATTGTCTTTCTGGTTAGTCAACAAAAGGACTTTCCAAACCCAAGGAATACAGTAACCCCAGCCCTCCTTTTCCCTCAAGCCTTCAACTTCTACCCAGCAACACAACTCTGACCTCGCCTTATTGGCCAGCTTGAATCGTCATCTGCAATTCTGATTGGCCTTCTATGATCTTGCAGATTTTTTTTTTTTCAATTGGCTAAGCAGCCAGAGGGATTCCCTCCGCCCCCCTGGGTTGGTCCGCAGGGGAGGCTAGAGAGGCGAGGTCGTGTCTGTGGGATTCCTTTTCCCGGGCCGCTTCTGATTGGGCGCGAGGTGCGATGCGCGCGACCTTTCAGACACCAAGCTCTCAGGAGGCTGGACCCTGCCTTCTCCGTGCTCCCCGCTTGTAAAGAAGTGCGGCGAGACTTCGGGTTTGTCCTGTTGCAGGGGGGCGGGGAGCTGGCCGCTGGGCGTAAGGGGGCTTGCAGCTGGGCGGCGCTACGGCCTCGTCACCATCGGCCTGTGGTTGGGGTGCACGGACTGCGTTCACCTCGGTTCCCCAACTTCAGGCCCATATGTCAACAAATGCTGTCGAGTAAGTGCAAACAAAGAGCTAGGATGGAGGCAAGCCCCCTACACCCTTTTTAGCAGTTGTTCCCGCCTACTCCCTTCCGCTTCCGAGTCAGGGAGGTGTGTCCGAACGCAAGGAGGAAACAAGAGTCGCCGGCGTTCAGACGCTGGCCACTTAGTTACGGCTTTATAGTGTTCGTGGGTTTTTCTCACTCGGGAGTCGACGCTTTGGGAAATCAGTCAGTCTCAGGCTTTGCTGTTCCCACATCTACTTCCTGATCAGATGCTTGCACTTCCAGAGATTAAAAAATAACTGCAGAGAAGAAAGGAAGGGGCTGTAGTAGAATCAAGCAATCATTCCCTGAGAGGCCTCCTGGAGAAGGAGAATTTCATTGCTTTTTTAAGTCAGCTGCCAAAATTGGTTGCTTCGCTCCTATTCCTAGAGCTTCGGTTTTTCTTTCACGTCCCATTTCCTCAAGAGCACTAGGCGACAGAGTTATGGAGAAGCGCCTGCAGGAGGCTCAGCTGTACAAGGAGAAAGGGAACCAGTGTTACCGGGAAGGGAAGTACCGGGATGCTGTAAGTGGGTACCATCGAGCTCTGCTGCAGCTGCGGGGTCTGGATCCGAGTCTGCCCTCCCCGATACCTAATCTGGGACCTCAGGGCCCCGCCCTCACACCTGAACAAGAAAACCTACTGCACACCACCCAGACAGATTGCTACAACAACCTGGCTGGTAAGAACAGGGCCGACGGGAGGGTAGAGTATCAAGGCCGGTACATGAAAGTTTGAGAATATTGGGAAAAACACTGACGGCTCTTCTGTCGTTATCTAGTTATTCTACCATGAATTGCAATATAGTTTCAATCTGTGGGGCTCTAACTGAGTTTTGGTGCTTCTCAGACTTCACTTGGAGAGTTTGTTAAACACAATTTCTTGAGCCTACCATGATTCCGATTTAATAGGTCTGAGGTTTGTGAGTTGTGTGTACCAGTTTGCGTTTCTATCAGACTCCCAGGTGATGGCTAATAGGTTTAAGGAATTTTGCACGACCTCCTGGTGGCTCAGACGGTAGAGTCTGCCTGCAATGCGGAAGACCTGGATTCAATCCCTGGGTCGGGAAGATCCCTTGGAGAAGGAAATGGCAGCCCACCCCAGTATTCTTGTCTGGAAAATCCCATGGATGGAGGAGCCTGGAGGGCTACAGTCCATGAGGTTGTAAAGAGTTGGACACGACCGAG
The DNA here is from genome assembly GCA_024291935.2 of Okapia johnstoni. NCBI lineage: Eukaryota > Metazoa > Chordata > Mammalia > Artiodactyla > Giraffidae > Okapia > Okapia johnstoni. The sequence goes on along the minus strand of JAGTYA010000026.1, from coordinate 9,372,782 downwards.
GAACTAACACACATAGAGAAAATACTGAACCTGATGCTGAGCTCAGCTTGTTTGTACACCTGTACCGAATCAAATCTCAGAGACAGAGTTTTGAGTGAAGTAGAAAAGAATAGCTCTATTGTTTTGCCAGGCGAAGGGGAACACAGCAGGCTCCTACCCTCAAAACCATGAGTCCCCACCTGGGGAAGATACTGTGAGGTTTTATATTAATTGTCCGAAGAATGTAATCATCTCAGACATTTTTTCTAATGGGTTGGTGGTGAGGTAAGTAAGGGTAAGTAAGCATCATTGACCTTCAGGTTCAGCTTGTCTGGGGTCTACACTACTCCTGGGTGGTATACCATTGTTAACTTCTCCCACCTGGAGGTGGTTTCAGTATCCTTAAAATAGCTTAAGATATTGTTGAGACTGTCTTGTTGTTGGGGAAACAGGACCTTGCCTCAAGGCTGCTCTTGACTTTCTCCTTGGTCTCCCAACCCCACCCTTCCCTAATTAACAATTGCTTGAATCTGCCCTTCAGAACTCAGGGAAGGTCATGGAGGCTGAATGCAGGCTGTTTCCTATAATCAAAGAAATGGCAGACACAAAAAGGCCTTGTGCCTGGGAGCCCCAAAGGACCCTGCACATCAAACCTATGTTTAGACCATTGTTTCTTTAATATTTAAAATTTAGGAAAGAAGGCACTTGCTTCACCTGGTGGTATAAGTCATCCATCTTAGATGTTTTGGATAGCTTTTCCTCATTTTCCTCCTTCCTGTATAAAGCAGCTAGATGATACCTTGGGTAACTTGTACCTTCCATATCCAGCTGGCCTTGCATGAAGAAATAAAGTCCAGAGTTAGTATCACTAGGATTAATCTGCCGAAAGAAAGGAGACTTCTGAAGTCTGTTCTGTGGCAGGCAAAGTAACCATAGAGCTAATTAAGTTATTTTGAAGTATATACTTTGTAATCATTGTTTAATTTTTTTTTTTACTACCCTGGTCTGCAATGATTTGGTGAAATTCTAGCTTTTTTACACTGTGTGTCCAAAGCTATTCTTAGACTCAAGTAACAGCAGTTATAGTAGCTATTTCAGTTCATTCAACAATTATTTTTGATAAATTAATATTTATTGTTATACTGAGGATATCACAGTATCGTAAAACAGATAAAGATCCCTGCTGTCATGGGGAGATGGATAACTAACAAAAGAGGTAACTTGTGTATTAGATGATGTTGACTGAAAAAGATGCGCAAGGAGAGAGTTGTGAGTTAAGTTTTACTTGGGGCAAAATGAGGACTGCAGCCCAGGAGACTGCGCCTCAGACAGCTCCAAAAAAAAAAAAAAACTGCTCCAAAGAGGCAGTGTGGGGAGGTCAGTATATAAGATTTTGGTGAAGGGGGAGTTCAATCTAAAGACCTGTTCCACCTGTTCTCCTGGAGCACAAAGTGCCTCATTCACCACTCTGAACTCCCTCAGGGCGTGTCACGGCCTACAGCTGCAGTAGCCCAGGATTCAGCCTCCTGCTGTTGGCAAGCACCGATTTGTAGTTGACAAAGATGATAAGTAATGTGGAAAAGGATAAAGCAGAAAATGGGTGTATGGACTTCCTGGCAGTCCAGTGGTTAGGATGCCACGCTTCTAATGCAGAGGGTGCCAGTTTGATCCCTGGTGGAAGAACTAAGATCCCACATGCAGCATGGTGTAGCCAAAAGAAAGAAAATGGTAATAGTGAGTGCCATAAGCATGGTAGTGGTCAGGGAAGGCTCATTAAGGTGATGTTTATGAAATGCCATGTATAAGCCCTTGATACACATATACATATAAACCTTAAGTATCACAGCAATCCTTTGAGGTAGATTTAAGGAACATCTAGTAAGTGGTGGAGCTAAAATTAAACCTGGCAAGTCCAGTTTTTTGTGGCTGTGCTGGGTCTTTGTCGCTTCGATGGCTTTTCTCTAGTTTGGTGAGCGGGGGCCACTCTAGTTGAGGTGCTTGGGCTTCTCATTGGGGTGGTTTCTCTTGTGGCTCATGGGCCCTAGATCACAAGCTCAATAGTTGTGAGACATGGACTTACTTGCTCTCTGGCATGTGGGATCTTCCTGGATCAGGGATCAAACCCATGTCTCCTGTATTGGCAGGTGGATTCTTTACCGCTGAGCCACCAGGGAAGCCTCTGTACTTAAGTTCTTATTGCAGAATACTGTATATTAGAGAATAGGATACACCTTGGGGAATTGGCCAGAAATCAAGGAAATGAGATACATATTCATCTTGACTGTCCAGGTGGACCTGAAGGCAGAGACTGTGGCTTATCCATCTGTAGACCCTCTGCTTGGAGGTGCTTGGTAGATGTTTCCTAAAGACTCACTAAAATTAAGAAATTTCACTTACATGAGAGTGAAATTTACGTGTTGGGCAGTTTATTTACAGTACCTCTCATCTTCACAAAAATTCTCAAGGTAGTAATGATTTTCCCCACTTCACAGATAAGAAAATCAGACCTCATCGCTAAAACCCTCCAAAGGCATCTTATTATACTTAGGAAAATATTCAAACTCTGACCTTCACCGGCACAACCTGACATGATCTGGCTCCTCCAGAGACTGAATTCACGAAGCACGCACCTACCTTCCAGCTTTGTAGGATCTCTTCTCTTGGCTAGAATGCCCTGTCCCTTGAATGACCCTTGTCATTCAGATCTTGGCCCCAAAGTCACTTTCTCAGGGACGCCTTCTGTAATCAAGCATCCCTCTGACCTCATTCAGTCTCTGCCCCAGTACAGTTCTATTTTCCACAAAGCACTAATAAATAAGTGAATTTGTTAGTGTGTTCCTCCTACCTGGGAATTAGGATGCAAGCTCTAATCCCTCATCAAGGTGTCTGTCTTGTTCCTCTTTTGCTCCTGCTCCTGCCTCCACCTAGCACATGGTCATTACCCCAGAACTAGTTGCAGAATAAAGGGATGATGGGTTACATCACGGTAACCCGTCAGTGATGGGTTAGTTGAACACCGGGGAAATACCGGAGTATGAACCATATGGCCACTTGGTGGAGATGTTGTAGAAAGGATGCAGACATCAGCCCTGATACGCCTTCCTTCCCAGCACATGATTTAAGAATGCTACGTGTAATTCTCACAGTTGTTAAACAGGAAATGCATTTCCCTTCTTAGTTACAGAAAGACAGAACATTGACCTGAACATTGTCTCCTACACAGATTTGTGTTTTGAGGTCCCATCCTTTTATCCAAGGGATTAGTGAGATAATATATCATCACTGAGAAGGGTAATTTTTTTTTTAATTGTAAGCAATAATATATGTTTTATTTGAAATTTGAAAAAATATAATAGTTCATTCATGAAGTTGTTTTGTTTTGTTTTAAATTAGTTTATCTATTTTTTAACTTTACAATATTGTATTTGTTTTGCCATACATTGACATGAATCCACCATGGGTGTACATGATTTCCCCTTCCAGAACCCCCCTCCCACCTCGCTCCCCATCCCATCCCTCTGGGTCATCCCGGTGCACCAGCCCTGAGCACCCTGTATCATGCATCGAACCTGGACTGGCGATTCGTTTCACATATGATAATTTACATGCTTCAGTGCCATTCTCCCATACCATCCCGCCCTCGCCCTCTCCCATAGAGTCCATAATACTGTTCTATTTATCTGTTTCTCTTTTGATGTCTCGCATACAGGGTTATCTTTACCGATTGACTAAATACCATATATATGTGTTAGTATACTGTATTGCTGTTTTTCTTTCTGGCTTACTTCACTCTGTATAATAGGCTCCAGTTTCATCCACCTCATTAGAACTGATTCGAATGTATTCTTTTTAATGGTTGAATAATATTCCATTGTGTATATGTACCACAGCTTCCTTATCCATTTGTCTGCTGATGGGCATCTAGGCTGCTTCCATGTCCTGGCTATTATAAACAGTGCTACGATGAACACTGGGGTACACGTGTCTCTTTCAGTTCTGGTTTCCTCAGTGTGTATGCCCAGCAGTGGGAATGCTGGGTCATATGGCAGTTCTATTTCCAGTTTTTTGAGGAATCTCCACACTGTTCTCCAGAGTGGCTGTACTAGTTTGCATTCCCACCAACAGTGTAAGAGGGTTCCCTTTTCTCCACACCCTCTCCAGCATTTATTGCTTGTAGACTTTTGGATAGCAGCCATTCTGACAGGCGTGAAATGGTACCTCATTGTGGTTTTGATTTGCATTTCTCTGATAATGAGTGATGTTGAGCATCTTTTCATGTGTTTGTTAGCCATCTGAGAAGGATAATTTTTGAGTTAGTCTTTGGTTCAGATTTCTTACTCATTCCACCTAGAAGCTGTAGGATCCTAGAGAAGTTACTTTATCTTTGTGAGCCTTGATTCCTTCATCCATTAAATGGAGATGCTAACACATACTGACTTCAGAGGGTGGATGAGAAGATTAAACAAGCACCTGGCACAGTGCTTACTGTTTACTCACACTATTAATGGCAGTGGTCGTTGGTACTAGGACCTCAGGACAAGAATTGTGGTGAAATGGGAGATTCAAGATAGAGAGCCTTGGGTAGAAGAGAGACAATGAAGAGTTTTAAATAATTTCTTTTTTTTTGCCACGTGGCATGCCAGATCGCGTTCCCAAGCAAGGATCAAACCCCTGCTCCCTGAGAGTTCCAACCACTGGACCACCAGGGAAGTCCGCATAAATTTAAAGTATAGTCTAATCAACTTTTTAAAAATGATTTATTTAATATGGCTGCTCGGGCTTTTCTCCAGGTGAGGTGCCTCGGGCTTCTCTGCGGGGTGGCTTCTCTTGTTGCAAAGCACAGACTCTAGGGTACTCGGACTTCAGTAGTTGGTGTGGGTGGGCTCAGTAGTTGCAGCTCCCGGGCTCTGGAGCACAGGCTTAGTAGTGGTGGCACAAGGGCTTACTTTCTCCGTGGCACGTGAGATCTTTCCAGATCAGGGATCGAACCCATGTCTCCTGCATCGGCAGGCAGATTCCTAACCAGTGGACCATGAGGGAAGCCCTAGTCTTACCAACTTTTATAGCTGGGCCTGACCCACACTAGGTATTGGGTTGGCCAAGAAGTTCAAGTTTTTCCATAACATCTTACAGAAAAACCCGAACAAACTTCTTGGCCAGCCCAACACGCAATGGGCATTTGATAGATAATGAAGTAGACTGTGAGGTATGTAAAACTTGTATTCACTGCTGTATCCCCAATGGCTAGAATAATGTCTGGCACACGGACATGTAAATGTGTTTGTTGGGTGCGTGAATGTTGTTAATAGCATCCTGGATTTGGTACTGCCTTGTGTTGGGTCATGGAACATCGTGTAATAAGATCCTCTTCTCTCTTCCTTCCATTTGCCACCATCAGCCTGTCTTCTTCAGATGGAACCTGTAAACTATGAACGAGTGAAAGAATACAGCCAGAAAGTCCTGGAGCGGCAGCCTGATAATGCCAAGGCCTTGTATCGGGCTGGAGTGGCCTTTTTCCATCTGCAGGACTATGACCAGGCCCGGCACTACCTCATGGCTGCTGTCAATAGGAAGCCAAAAGGTGAGAGAAGGGGGCTGAAGTGGGAAGTACAGAAAATCATCCCACTGAGGTAGTATCTGTAGGAGAGGATTTTGGTTCATCTTCCAATGTATTGAATTGTGGAAATAGGTAATAATATATTCACACATTCAATATTCAAAAAGTATAAAAAGATGTATGACGATGTATGACAAACAGGCCTTCTACTCATGAATTCCAAGTTTCAGTTCCTAGATGGAGACTAAAATAGGATCTAGATTCCAATGAATAAACTTGATAATCCTTGTTTCTATCGGTTCTCCAGCTGAGGTCAGCTTTTGCATGACTATCCATTTATCCTTTAGCTCAGCTAACCCCAGGTACTACCTAGAAGAAGGACAGGCCTCCTGAGAATTTGAGGCTTTGTTTCCAAGGCAAAAAGGCTATCGTCAAGAGAATGATAAACTTGTTCCTGTGTTGGTGGTTCAGCTCTGAAACTTGTCTCCCATTTTGCATTATGGCTTAGAGCAGCTACTGAAGTAAGAGGGTCCCCAAATGTAAAATAATTCAGCAGAACCACTCTAATTGAATGGAAAAGTCATTAAAGTGTCAGTTACCCAGGTCTCCTGATTCTTTACCATCTGAGCCACCAGGGAAGCCCAGAAAAGTCATTATTAATTAATAAAGATATAAAACATGAACCATTGCTCATGTTTCTTATCTTCAAGTACACACATTAACTGCCACCCATGTATAGTAGGTTTAGAGGCTGTGCTCTTAAAATTACTGTTTCTTCCAGCTCCTTTTCATTATTAAGTTAAAAACCAGCCCAGCCTTGCACAATAATTTTTTAAAAAGATATATTTATTTGCTGCATCAGGGTTTATTGCCACATGTGACGTCTCTAGTTGTGGCACAGGGACTTAGTTGCCCCACATGTTGAAAATAGGTGATAATACATGTTGTAGGACAGCTAAGTCCCTGTGCCATAACTAGAGAGGATCTTAGTTCCCCAATCAGGGATTGAACCTTTGGCATTGGAAGGTAGATTCTTAACCACTGGACCACCAGGGAAGTCCCTGTACAAGACTCTTTAAAAATTAAAAATGGTATTAATGAATGAAATGTACTGTTGCATAGAATAGTTGTGATATACGCAGATCTTAGAAATTTTAAGAAATGGAAGTGTGTTCACGATCCTCTCCTGCCTGGAGGTACAATTACGGGTCTGTCTCTGATTGCCTCCTTTGTCCTGTTCTAAGACGCCAATGTCCGGAGGTACCTTCAACGGACACAGTTGGAACTCAGCAGCTACCATCGGAAAGAGAAGCAGCTCTACCTGGGCATGTTTGGTTAAAAGAAGAAAGATACCCCTCCACTTGAATTTAGATGAACCATTAAAGACCCATCAAAGGGAAACCTGAGCCTCAGCAAGAGAAACTAACCCCATACCTCTGACTGAGGTGAACTTCTGTTTTGTTTCTAGCACTGCACAAACTTCTATCACTTACATAGTCTGTGTTTTTGTTTCTCCATCTTTCTGTTTATATAGCTTTTAATATATGGTATATATCAGAAACATTTGCCTTGAGAAATACAACCAGAAAACATTCATCACCTATGAGTGGATTAATCATAGCTATGGCATAGATTTTGATGATAGATCCTGGTAGATGTAGTCATATACAAAGGAGGAGGTTTAGCAGAAGATGAAGTAATAAGGACGGGCAGAAAGGAGTTTTTTTCCTTCGCTTCCTCAGATTCCTAAAGCCAAAATGGGAAGCCCTTACACAGGTCACAAACTGGCAAACATATACTGTGAAACTAGACAATTATAAATTGGACCCACATGCCTCAAAATGAAAGGTTTAAAAGTAACTACTTGATTAAAGTAATTCCTTTTTCTTAATGTTCCACATACATCGAGATTCTTTGTCCTCCACAAAAAGTATCTAATTCCTCTTTTTTCTCTTGATAATTTCTAGCTATTGTAGCTTTGCTATTGTTCACACTCAGATCATTAATATAGTATACTTATTTATTTTTTTTATTAAGCCCTTCTATCTTAAAACCCCTGGAGTCAAGCATCTAAGTATATATTTTATAACCTTTCAAAAGTCCTCATGCCAGAAAAGAAAACTCATAAACACTTTAGTTTTTAGTAGGTGCATACCTATAGCGTGTTCATTTCTCTAATATAGGAAAGACAATTTACCAAGTCTTCTGGAAACAATACTATAAAGAGCAGGATAGAAACATATGTCTGTTCTTTACCTGTCACCTTGTATTTTGTAAGAACTCCATTCCTTAAAGAGGAGGGAAACAGTGAGGAAAGGTTTTCTTTCCTTTGTGCCTTTTAAGCACCGACAGAACTTTCTGGAAGCTTTGTTGGGCACAGGTGCAGGCTGCAGATCTGGTACAGCCATGGCTCAATAGGAGGCGTCCTCAACTGGGAGCTCCTTTTTCATTCTGCACACTTATTCTAATGTCCACAATGTATGAGTTGTACAGAGTAGATGAGACCATAATAGCTCTGCCTCTATATTTATGAACGAAAGTAATAAGTATATGTCATTAGCCATCATATAAACAGTTTTCAGACAAAAACTTCTTGGCCTTGCCAAGTGTACACGAGCTCTTCTCTTAATCAGTAACGTGTCTCTCTTGATGAACTAGGCTCCTCTTTTTGTCTCCCTGTACTCTTAAATAGTACAACCATCAGCTTATAACAGAAAGTCTTTATACCAAATAGTCTTTTAAGTCCAAGGACACAAGTAACAAAAGAGGAATATTTTATTCCTCTTCCAAGCTTCTTAAATTTCCAAGCCTAGACTGTTGCCAAATTATGTCATGGTTGTGTGTTATCTTTGTTTGGGGCTGGTTTTTCTTTCTGATTTTTTGTTTCCCCCCCTAAGACTTGATGTTGCAGCAAGCTATGTTCTGTATCAATGAGGAAAAAATAAAGCTGATATTTAAAAATGTAGATATGTATTGCACTAATCTTTTTTTTTTTTAGCATTACTAAGAGACAAAGTGGTCAGACTTACATTTAGGTCTTTAATTTGAAGGTCAGCTCTAACAGAGATGTTAATGAATGGGAAAGTAGACAAAGGTAGGCAGTCAGATATGGGTCTGGAGGAGACCTGCCCAGCCCACATCCTGAAGGAATCAGGTAGCTAAATCTGTGTACTCAGAAGTTTGTGGAGGGGGAAGCAGTGCACCTTACCAGTCCTTAAGGGTTTCCACACAGGATTTGAGGGTTTGATTGAAGAGAAAGCATTCATGGTGATGTGAAGATTCGTACTTCGGCACATAAGGAACAATTGAGAGTGGTGTTTCCGCCAAACCGATACCCACCATCTTTACAATTTTGCCAAAATAACACACACCTATGTTACTTTTTAGTCAACATTTTATTTAAATATATATTTTGAAAGGAATTTTTGAACAGAGGAACATGTTAAATGATACCATGGGAAGGTAATCAGCAAACCCCAGACTGAAAGCATAAGATGCATAAACCAATTTCTGCAATAAATTGCAAGGAAAAGGAGAGGGGATTCTAAATCTTAAAAAGCGGTTTGAGACACATCAACCAAATAAATACGACTCTACTTTGGATTCTTATTTGAAGAAAACTAAAAGTTTATGAGACTGAAGTAAAAAAAAATATATATATATAGGTCTCCTCTGAAGTTCTGGCACAGAGCTCCTAAAACCCTTAGAATTTGGATTCTGATTTGAAAAAACAAAAGTTGATGGGACATTCAGGAAGCTCTGAACAAGAATTATCAGTTTTGTTGGGTGTGATCATGGTGGTGGTTGTTTAGCCATTCAGTCGTGTCCGACTCTGTGGCACCGTGGACTGTATCCCACCAGGCTCCTCTGTCCATGGGAATTTTCCAGGCAAGATTACTGGAATGGGTTGCCATTTCCTTCTCCAGGGTATCTTCCTGGCCCAGGTGATCATGGTATTTGGCCCTTTCTTTACTGATAAAATCGAGGTGGGGACTTTAGAGCGCTTTATATGATTTGCCCAACAAAACAACCAACCAACCATTTTTATACATTTTGTACTTATTTTTATAGTATATATCCTGGTAAATCATCTTTGGAATCACTGGCTTTGGAGAAATTAAAATCGAATGTGAAGGGCTAAATGGTGAGTTTTGTGATGCTAAGGGCAAGTGAAGGCATATGCTTACAAAATAGCCAATTAAGAAAAGAAATGAATTCCTAAACTAGGAATATGTTTCTAAAACTGGAGAGCAAAGTGTGGTTGTCTGAAAACTAAATCAGCTTGGAGCTCAAAAGCAAGTAACTTCTTGGGATTAAACTCTTAGTAGCCTGGGGCCTGCCCCATCCCACCATCAGAGGCCAATTTTGGCTCAGTAGAAGTAATCATTAGTCAGTGATTAGGGTTGCCCAACAGTTAAATAGGTTTCCTTTGGGGATAGTGAGTTCTCTTTCAAGCAGAGGTTCAACACTTGGCAAAAGGAGGATCCAGTGTTGGACTAGAGGTTAGATGAACTGACCTATGGTTCCTCAAATCCATGGATGGGGCCGTCAAGAGAAGCGGAAACCAAAGAAACTTCTCTATTGATCACATCTCTATGGACAGGCATAAACTGTTCTTGGTGTCCAGCAGATGGATAAAGAGAGGCAACTGTGGCTGTAATTGTGTTGGCTGCTGCTTTAAATGTCTTATAAATTCCTAGCTGCCACCTCCAATGAAGAAAGCATTCCATGCTGGGAACTAAAAGTAAATGCTCTTCAGGAGAATGTCACCAAGTAACAGATCCTCTTTAGTTTGTATTGCACTTGGCCAAGACAGTAACAATGGTTCCTGTGTTCCCCAGATGTCCAGAGAAATTATATAGATGATATATACGTATACACATATTATGCCTGCTTTTAGGAACCATTCTGAGGCAACCGATTTCTCCTCCCCCCACCCACCCCCAGCGCTGTGTCTTTTTTTAAAAAAAATTGACAGATAATTCACAATCATAAAGTTCACTCTTTTAAAGGCAACTGATTCTTATAGGCAGTTTGATGTGACAGTTACTCTAGGAAAGACTTTGTAAAAGGTGCTCCACTCAGCTAAAATAGCTCTTACTGGGTTTATGTACATCTTGCCTTGTTTCACCAAGGAGTTAAGGCAGTAATGTATTTGCATAAATAAAATTAGGCATTTGAAAGATAAAAGGTTATTCCAACACAAGGAAAATGAAAGGCGAGGAATTCACTCTCAACCTTGGAAATGTTAAGCATCAACTTCTGCTCCCCATAATGCACCAGGTAAGGAACTTTCTGTGACCAAATATTTGCTCATCTCTGTCTCCTTCCTGTGACTCAAAAACAGTAGCTTACTAGTAAGAGTTCACAGTGCTGAATGTAACAAATCTAAAAAGAGAAGAAATTCAGGGAATTCACTCATATTTTCATCTTCTAAATATTCCTTCCTGCTTTTTTTGCACTCAGTTCCTTATGTGTTGAAGAAAGGGTTTGTGGGGAGCCCTCTGGTCCATCATACAAACACCACCCTTTACCACAGGCAGGGGCAGACCCTTCTCTTGCATTTCTAGAATGCTTTATCCCCCATGCCACATCAACACCCCAAGTTCCCATTTCTTTGCTATCTCTATTGCCAGTAACCACCTGTGTGATCATAGATGAGTGATTTGACCTGTATAGGCTATCATTACACCTTTTAAGTGAGAAAGTTGGACTAGATGAACTCTGAGGTTCTCTTCCAGTGTTTCTTGCTTTCTTTAGTTTTCCCAAGTACCCATCATTTCCATTTCACAGGCCCTCAGCCTCCCCACACACACCTACCACCACAGTAGTGTTTCTGCCTTCCAGTTTGTCGTCTTCAGAGACCTCAATCCACATATAAGACGCCGGCAAAAATTTCAAGTCATCAATACAGTATTTGAAACAGTCAACCAGGTCTTTCTACATGGAAAGCAGACAGAAAGGGGTAAGGCAACAAAACCAAACACTCAAAAAAGAAACAACTTCTAGTTCAAAGTTAACCAGCATGAAGTCATAAGCCAGGGTTCAAATTCTGGCCTGCGCCTTAACTAGCTCTGTGACCTTGAACAAGTTAATGTAGATTGTTCAGTCTCAAGTTTCCTTGTGTGTGGGGAAAAAAGTGGGGAAAGGGCTAAGACCTCATAAAGTTGTTGAGGATTAAATGAGTAATGAAGTCCCCAATACAGCCCAGGACACAGGAGCTCAAATACAACAATAAACCATAATTGTGTAAAATAATTTGTGTACTTTTCCTAAGTAAAGCCTACATTACCCTCTCCTTATCTCACTTTTTTCCTCCTAAGCAACCTGACCCCTACCCCCAATGCAGGTGTCAGATTCCTAAAAAGTCTGGAGGAAAGCTATGAAAAAATCAGGAGGCATGCAGGTTTGTGGAAAAAAACAGCCAACGGTTCAGAGAAACACTTTCACTGCCAGCTCTGTGGTCCAAAATGTAGAGTGAGAAGCGATTACATCTCAGGAAAATTCCCAGTGCGGCAAGGAGTTGGCTGAGATGCAATACCCATAAAGTCTTCTCTGGCTGGGAAAAGAAAAGGGTAGGAACCCTCAGCCTGGGCAGAATCTTCATTCCGTCCCCAGCAGAGGAAATGCATTTCTACCTTCCGTGCTGCCCCTGGTGGCGGCGAGAGCAGGCCTGGCATCGGCGCATGCTCTCTCGGATGTTAGTTTTTGGAGCCAAGTACAAAATCTTTGGGTGGCCCTCCAGCACTGCTGTTCTGTCTGTCTGCGGTCGGGGAGCCAGGGAGGGGCTGCGCTCCCAGGACGGGGCCAGCTTCTGGATCCGGTTTGCTGCGTTTGGCCAGGTCCTCATTGTGAGCCTTGCGGATGTGGCGGTACAGGTCCCCTGACTGCGTGTAGCTGCGCAGACAGTAGCGGCACTCGTAGGGTCGCTCCCGCGTGTGCACTGTGGCGTGACGCCGCAGTGTGTAAGAGCATGAGAAGGTCTTCCCACATGTCTTGCAAGTAGGAACATCCTCAGTAAAACCCCCAAAGCTTCCTGGGGCTGCTTCATACTCAGAAGGCAGGTAGAATGGCTCATGCAGGGCGGGTGGAGCAGGCAGGGGCGAGGTCACCAGTCCTCGATGATATTGCCCTGGACCTGGCAGCAAATGGTAGGGTAGGTGCGGATCTGGCGGCAGGAAGTGGTCACTGGGCCCCACCTCCTCCAGTCCTGCTGCCCGTGGCTCCTCAAAGGCCTCTGGCTGGGGAGTCTGTCCACCATACATGGCTCCTCCAGGAGGGAAGAGTCCATCAGGACCTCGAGGCTGTTCCTCTGACACGTCAGGCTCCTCATCAGAAATCACAATTGCTTCTACTTTCACCTGTACCAGCTCAGCTTCCGCAGGGGCTGGAGCCTCGGATGGAACTGGGACTGCAGCTGAAGTTGGGGGATAGAAGCCTTGCAATGGTCCTCCAGTTGCCCTTGGTTCTGCCACCCTCAGGCTCTCAGAGCCCACATCAAGGGGAGCCAGTGGCTCCACTGAAACAGTTGGGAGGCCCGCAGAGAAGTAGTTTGCAGGGTTGGTCTCTGTGGAGCTGCTGGGGCTGGCAAGAGAGACATCGGCCACCGGTAGAAGAGGTGCCCGCAGATGCGATGATTCAACCTCCACGCCAGGCTGTGTAGTGTCAGCCCCAGCTGGCATCGGTGGCTCATCTGGAGGACAGACGGGTGAGGGAGCTGCAGAGCCTTTCCATTCCCCTTTGCCCCAGTGCCCTGATGTCTGTGCTGATGCCAACGAAGGCTGGGAACCACGGGAAGTGCTGGACAAAAACTCCAAATTAGGGGGTTGTGAGTTGGTTTCTTCCTCCTTCTTGGTACTATCCGCCTCTGCCAGGGCCCGGGCTTGCAGCCGCCGCTTACACACCTTGACAATATCATTCATGTGCAAGTAGCTGGCGGCCGCCAGCACATCCTCTACAGGGGTATCCCCCCTCAGGACCAGCTGGCCAGCATACATAAAGTCCAGAAGCAGTCCAAACGCCGGGGCTGTGACAATCTCATTGTGGATACAGACTAGATCCTTCTTGTCCAGTTCCCGCTCTTTGTAGAAAAGCTGGAAAAATGGGCTGCAGGAGGCCAGCACAGCCCGATGGGCCAAGAACTGGGTACTACCCACCATCACGGTGCAGTCACAAAGGAAACCCTGGGACCGCTGCTCTCGGAGGCTCTGCAGCAGCTGCTGGCTGTGTTCTGGGAACTCCATAGCACCCCACAAAGAGAAAGGGACCCTAGGAAGGTCCTCTCCAGTGGTTCCCTGGGAAGAGAGGAAAGTGGGTTAGGGCAGTTAACCTCCCTATAAACCTTAACGTCAGCTCTGAGCTATTACTTGCCACCCCAAAGCCTCTGGCAGCAGCATCCCAACCCCAAGATGCTCCCTTAAATCGCTACCCTTCTTTCTCCCAGGTCACACCCAGGGGTCTACTTTTAGCCCCGCCCCTCGGCCTAACCTTAGCAGCAGGCCCCGCCCCGTCCACAAAGCTCCTCCCCGGAAGTCCCGCCCCTTAGGCAGCCTCCGCTTCCTCAATGCCCTCCTGGTAGCTTCCAGCACCTCCTCCAACTAGAGTCTCGACCCCAGGCCTTCTCGGGCGATACCTCTTCGCCCTACTCCAGGAACCCCCTGAGCCTTTCTCGAATTCCAGGGGCTAAGAAGTCCGAGGGTGGGAACTAGCAGAGAAAGCTGACCCTCACCCACCAACGAGCAGCCACCGGGAGAGCTCCGCCCTTTCCCGCCTTCTTAGTTTTAATTGGCTCAAATTTGTCTTCCTTCGTCTCGGATTGGTTTACTCTCTACTAACCAGTCCCCCGACTCAGGGCGGTGTCTCCAAGTGGGTGCTGGTGGCCGTCGCTCAGGCAGCTAGGCGCCCGATTGGTTAGCGCTCCTGTCCTAAACTTTTCCTTTGCGTCCCGCCTTCTTTGCCTCGGAGCCCTTGAGATTGGCTGAGCTTCTCCATCCACCTGAGGCTGTGGGCCGGGACCTGCGAGCAGTGGAGCGGGACGCCCTCGGGGGGGGGCGCGAGGCCTGCCACAGCGCAGAGCGTTGTGTCTTAGCGGGCAGCACGTCATCCCGGCTGCTGAGTTTCGGGCAAAGGAGAACCAACAAACTGGTGTGGTACCCAGGAGGTCCGGGTCTTAGACTCGACTCTGCCGTAACCGTGGGCGATGGCTACGCCTCTCTAATCTGCAGTTGTCTCTTGAAGGTCTCTTCCTCCCTCAAAAACTCGAAGATGCCCTACTGCCTTACTCCCCGCAGTCTGATAGTTCCAGGCTCTGCCTCAGCAGTGGTGGTGTCAGAGAACTAGCAACTGTGTGGATGTAGTGTCCCTAGCCTGAACTCTAGTGAGGAGATGCGTGTCCTTCTCTGTGTCTGAAGCGTAGTGGGCAGTTGCTGACAGGAGAGGAGAGAGTGGGCTAACGGCCCTAAAATGTCCCTGGGCGTGAAAATAAAGAGCGTGGCTACTTAAGAAGAAATATTCCAAAGTTCCTAGACAAGAGAGGAAAGGGCTGTAAATTGGGAGTCAGTGATACCTGCCTGTCCTCAGACGGGAACAGTATGTTGACAAGGTTTTTTAGTTACTGAGTCGCGTCTGACTCTTTGCAACCCCATGAACTATAGCCTGCCAGGCTCCTCAGTCCTTGGGATTTTCCAGGCAAGAATACTGGAATGGGTTGTGATTTCCTTTTCCAGGGTATCTTCCTGACTCAGGAATCGAACACGCATTTCCTGCTTTGGCAGGCAGATTCTTTACCGATAAGCTACTAGGGAAGCTGGCCACTGACAGTGGTAACTCCACAGTGCCTTTCATCCACTACTCACCCCTTGACCTGCCACACCTAGCATTTCCACTTTGTTCTGCAACCAAGCACTCCAATCAGATCTAAGTAGAATTAGGGACAGTTCATCTTTCTACCTTCCATCATTATACTAGAGACATGCAGGCCACATTGACCTCACCTTGAGAGCTCACTTCTTCCAGATATTCTTCCAAGCTATACAATATTTACAGTTCAGTTCAGTTCAGTCACTCAGTCGTGTCCGACTCTTTGCGACCCCATGGACCGCAGCATGCCAGGCCTCCCTGTCTATCACCAACTCCTGGAGTTTACCCAAACTCATGCCCATTGAGTCGGTGATGCCATCCAACCACCTCATCCTCTGTCATCCCCTTCTCCTCCTGCCCTCAATCTTTCCCAGCATCAGGGTCTGTTCAAATGAGTCAGCTCTTCACATCAGGTGGCCAAAGTATTGGAGTTTCAGCTTCAACATCAGTCCTTCCAATGAACACTCAGGACTGATTTTCTCTAGGATGGACTGGTTTGATCTCCTTGCAGTCCAAGGGACTCTCAAGAGTCTTCTCCAACACCACAGTTCAAAAGCATCAATTCTTTGGCGCTCAGCTGTCTTTATAATCCAACTCTCACATCCATACATGACCACTGGAAAAACCATAGCCTTGACTACACAGACCTTTGTTGATAAAGTAATGTCTCTGCTTTTTAATATGCTATCTAGGTTAGTCATAACTTTCCTTCCAAGGAGCAAGCGTCTTTTAATTTCATGGCTGCAGTCACCATTTACAGTGATTTTGGAGCCCCCAAAAATAAAGTCAGCCACTGTTTCCACTATTTCCCCATCTATTTGCCATGAAGTGATGAGACCAAATGCCCTGATCTTAGTTTACTGAATGTTGAGCTTTAAGCCAACCTTTTCATTCTGTTCTTTCACTTTCATCAAGAGGTTCTTTAGTTCTTCTTCACTTTTTGCCATAAGGGTGGTGTCACCTGCATATCTGAGGTTATGATATTTCTCCCGGCAATCTTGATTCCAGCTTGTGCTTCATCCAGTCCAGCGTTTCTCATGATGTACTCTGCATATAAGTTAAATAAGCAGGGTGACAATAATCAGCCTTGATGTACTCCTTTTCCTATTTGGAACTAGTCTGTTGTTGTATGTCCAGTTCTAACTGTTGCTGCCTGTAGTGCTTACAGATTTATCAAGAGGCAGGTCAGGTGGTCTGGTATTCCCATCTCTTGAAGAATTCTCCACAGTTTATTGTGATCCACACAGTCAAAGGCTTTGGCATAGTCAATAAAGCAGAAACAGATGTTTTTCTGGAATTCTCTTGCTTTTTCGATGATCCAGCAAATGTTGGCAATTTGATCTCTGGTTCTTCTGTCTTTTCTAAAACCAGCTTGAACATCTGGAAGTTCACGGTTCATGTATTGCTGAAGCCTGGCTTGGAGAATTTTGAGCATTACTTTACTAGTGTGTGAGATGAGTGCAATTGTGTGATAGTTTGAGCATTCTTTGGCATTGCCTTTCTTTGGGATTGGAATGAAAACTGACCTTTTCCAGTCCTGTGGCCACTGCTGTTTTCCAAATTTGCTGGCATATTGAGTGCAGCACTTTCACCGTATCATCTGTTAGGATTTGAAATAGCTCAACTGGAATTCCATCACCTCCACTAGCTTTGTTTGTAGTGATGCTTCCTAAGGCCCACTTGACTTCACATTCCAGGATGTCTGGCTCTAGGGGAGTGATTACACCATCGTGATTATCTGGGTTGTGAAGATCGTTTTTGTACAGTTCCTCCGTGTACTCTTGCCACCTCTTCTTAATATCTTCTGCTTCTGTTAGGTCCATATCATTTCTGTCCTTTATTGAGCCCATCTTTGCATGAAATATTCCCTTGGTATCTCTAATTTTCTTGAAGAGGTCTCTAGTCTTTCCCATTCTATTGTTTTCCTCTATTTCTTTGCACTGATCACTGAGAAAGGCTTTCTTATCTCTCCTTGCTATTCTTTGGAACTCTGCATTCAAATGGGTATATCTTTCCTTTTCTCCTTTGCTTTTTGCTTCTCTTCTTTTCATAGCTATTTGTAAGGCCTCCTCAGACAGCCATTTTGCTTGCCTTTTTGCATTTCTTTTTCTTGGGGATGGATGGTCTTGATCCCTGTCTCCTGTACAATGTCAGGAACCTCCATCCATAGTTCATCAGGCACCCTATCAAATCTAGTCCCTTAAATCTATTTCTCACTTCCACTGTATAATCATAAGGGATTTGAATTAGGTCATACCCGAATGGTCTAGTGGTTTTCCCTACTTTCTTCAATTTAAGTCTGAATTTGGCAGTAAGGAGTTCATGATCTGAGCCACAGTCAACTCCCAGTCTTGTTTTTGCTGTCTCTATAGAGCTTCTCCATCTTTGGCTGCAAAGAATATAATCAGTCTAATTTCGATATTGACCATCTGGTGGTGTCCATGTGTAGAGTCTTCTCTTGTGTTGTTGGAAGAGGGTGTTTGCTATGATCAGTGCCTTCTCTTGGCAAAACTCTGTTAGCCTTTGCCCTGCTTCATTCTGTACTCCGAGGCCAAATTTGCCTGTTACGCCAGGTGTTGCTTGACTTCCTACTTTTGCATTCCAGTCCCCTATAATGAAAAGGACATCTTTTGGGGGTGTTAGTTCTAGAAGGTCTTATACGTCTTCATAGAACCGTTCAACTTCAGCTTCTTCAGCGTTACTGGTCGGGGCATCGACTTGGATTACTCTGATATTGAAT
Organism: Okapia johnstoni; assembly: GCA_024291935.2. Classification (NCBI taxonomy): domain Eukaryota; kingdom Metazoa; phylum Chordata; class Mammalia; order Artiodactyla; family Giraffidae; genus Okapia; species Okapia johnstoni. The sequence continues at coordinate 9,354,648 of JAGTYA010000026.1, read as the reverse complement.
GGTTTGCCTTGGAAACGAACAGAGATCATCATGTAATTTTTGAGATTGCATCCAAGTACTGCATTTTGGACTCTTTTGTTGACTATGATGGCTATTCCACTTCTTCTAAGGGATTCTTGCCCACAGTAGTAGATACAATTGTCATCTGAGTTAAATTCACCCATTCCAGTGCTAAAATGTCAATGTTCACTCTTGCCAGCTCCTGTTTGACCACTTCCAATTTGCCTTGATTCATGGACCTAACGTTCCAGGTTCCTATGGAATATTGCTCTTTACAGCATCAGACCTTGCTTCTATCACCAGTCACATCCACAACTGGGTGTTGTTTTTGCTTTGATTCTATCTCTTCATTCTTTCTGGAGTTAGTTCTCCACTGATCCCCAGCAGCATACTGGGCACCTACTGACCTGGGGAGTTCATCTTTCAGTGTCCCATCTTTTCGCCTTTTAATACTGTTTATGGGATTCTCAAGGCAAGAATACTTTAGTGGTTTGCCATTCCCTTCTCCAGTGGGCCACATTTTGTCAGAACTCTCCACCGTGACCCGTCCATCTTGGGTGGCCTTACATGGCATGGCTTAGTTTCATTGAGTTAGACAAGGCTGTGGCCCATGTGATTAGATTGGTTAGTTTTCTGTGATTGTGGTTTCAGTCTGTCTGTCCTCTGATGTCCCTCTCAGTGCCTACCGTCTTACTGGGGTTTCTCTTATCTTGGATGTGGGGTATCTCTTCATGGCTGCTCCAGCAAAGCACAGCCGCTGCTCCTTACCTTGGACGTGGGGTATCTCCTCACGGCCCCACTACTGACCTTGGATGTCAGGTATCTCTTCTCGGCCGCCTGCCGCTCCAGCGCTGCGCAGCCGCCGCTTAAAATCAACATTAGTAACATTTTTGTTTTTCTAGGAAAACCACTGTTTGCCGTCCTCTAATGGATACCATGGCCATGCAGTATCACACAGGAAGATCAGGTGTGTCTTCTTTAAACTCTGGGGATCAAATCTATCCGTTTTTCAGGATACAGTTCAAAGGAGTGAGGCTGGAACTGTTAGCTCGAGTCTGTTAGAGAGAAAAAAGCGACCAGCGCCATCTTTCTACCAGAGGCATCCCTCCCGGCTCTAGATGGGGGTGTAGACAGGCTTTCCACCAAAGCTTTCCTTCCCTGGCACCATACTCGTCCCTCCCAGCTCTACCACCGAGTTGGGGTGGAGATGCACCAGGGGTAGACCTGATGGCATCCCAGACTAGTGTCCAGTTCCACACCATTAGAACCTTGCTTGCCTCTTATGCCACCCGGGGTGCAATCGGAGTAACCTTCTGGAATGCCTTCCAAGCTAAGACCACTGAGGGAAACATTCGTCACCTGAGTGCCTGTGCATGACCCTCAGTATACTCCTGACCACAATAAGACCGGGACAAACATAAAACCGATATGTTCCTTCCGAGCGTCACCACACCAGTATAAGCGATAGCAAGAGATGGTGAAGGGTTGGCCAGTGAGGAAAAGTGATTTTTGTCCTCGAGTTATTAGGGCCTGTCCTTCCAGTTCATTCCCACAATTCCACAAAAAGAATATCTAAAGAGTTGGGACAAAAGCCACTGGAGAGCCTCCTCTGGTGCACTAAGCTAGTGTTACCAAAGGAAGAACTCCGCTGTACTTCCTACCTGAGTAACCTTTAACCTGAGAGATGCTCTTGGAGCTAGAGCTCCATCTAGCTGCCGAACTTTCGACTCTTAGTGAGGCTCGGTGCTTCCTGACTATCAATCTAAGTTTGGGGCCCAAGTAACAGTACACAGTAACAGCATAGATCACAAGTCCCTTGAAAGTCTATGATCCAACAGATTAGGTTAGTAGTTCTAATTCCCAAGAAGTTACGAAATGGTCAAAGAGACCAGAAAGTTTGACCGAGAAAGGAGAGTTCGGTCTATCCGCTTTGCCCATTTCTGGCCAATCCCCAAAAGAGATACTGTGTGCTTCTTGGCATTGGCAGGTCTATAGAAAACCCGAGAGGGTTTCTGCCATAAGCCCTATGAGGTCAGCACGGAACTGCAGAGCAGGGCTCTTCACTTGCTTTACGCAGGGTATGTCATTCATTCACACAAACACACCATAGAGTTAGTAAAGTACAGCAGAAAACGTGTTTGCTAGGAGAACAAAGTACTAGAGCTCTAAGCATCCTTACCTTGTCCTGAAGAATCCTGGATGAGCCCCTAAGATGAAAGGTGGTTGCTGAACCATGAAAGACACGGGGATTCTTGGCCCCCAGAGGAGAAGAATTCAATCTGGGGCTGGAACAAGGCTTGATCTCTCAAAGTTTTTGTGTAACAAAGTTTTATTAAAGTATAAAAGAGATAGAGAAAGCTTCTGACATAGACATCAGAAGGGGGCAGAAAGAGTGTCCCCTGCTAGTCTTTAGCTGGATGTTATATAGCTCCTAGCAGTCTGCTAATTAGAGAAAGGAAACGTCTCAAAACTTAGAGACTGGCACCAGGCCCCTCACCCACATCATGCATTTTGAGATAACATTAGCACAAGGGGAGTTGTCCCGGGCCATAAAATGATTCTTGAAGAAAATGAATCTTGAAGAAAGGCAGGTTTCCAAGCAAATACAGTCTCATGAATATAGCTTAAGAGAACATTTGCATGAGTAAAACATACTGGTTTGTTAAGTCAGTTTTGAGTCTTAGGCGGAACCGATTTGAAGACTATTCAGTTCAGTTCAGTGGCTCAGTCATGTCAGACTCTTTGAGACCCCATGGACTGCAGCACGCCAGGCTTCCCTATCCATCACCAACTCCCGGCGCTTACTTAAGGTCATGTCCATTGTGTTGGTGATGCCATCCAACCACCTCATCCTCTGTCGTCCCCTTCTCCTCCCACCATCAATCTTTCCCAGCATCACGGTGTTTTCAGATGAGTCAGTTCTTCCCATCAGGTGGCCAAAGTATTGGAGTTTCAGCTTCAGCATCAGTCCTTCCAATAAATATTCAGGACTGGTTTCCTTTAGGATGGACTGGTTGGATCTCCTTGCAGTCCAAGGGACTCTCAAGAGTCTTCTCCAATACCACAGTTCAAAAGCATCAATTCTTTGGTGCTCAGCTTTCTTTATAGTCCAACTCTCACATCCATACATGACTACTGGAAAAACCATAGCTTTGACTATATGGACTTTTGTTGGCAAAGTAATATCTCTGCTTTTTAATATGCTGTCTAGATTGGTCATAACTTTTCTTCCAAGTTGAAGACTGTTGAAGACAAAGTCTAGGGTAAATACATAGTCTAGGGTAAATACATGGCTCATTAACATAGCTTAAGACAAACATTTCCATAAGAAAACTGCATTGGTTAGCTCAAGGTTGGGGAAAAGTTAAGTTCAGGTGGAGCCAGGTGTGGTCCTGGCATCACAGAATTTTAAGAGAAACCTCTTTTTAAATTTATATAGAGAAGGGGAAAAAATCTTAACACTTGTAGTTTGTTTCCTCCTGCCACTTTAGAGGGAGATAAAAAATGCCTGACACTTGCAGCCTGTTTCCTCCATTTGGAGACCCCTGCCTTCCTGCCTGTTACCCTCTCTACTGAGGAGCCTAGAACCAAGGGGAGGGGCAGCTGGGCTGGATGGTCCTTGCTCAGAGATTGCCCTCCAGGGGCTGGACCTGCTACTTGTGTATATAGCTTTGGGAGACAGCAGGTGGCAGACATCATCACAAGGGCTCCTCTCTACTATGTAGGTTGGCAAGACCTATTCTTGCACCAGATTGTGTTCTCCAAGGTGGCCTTAACAAGGTCTCCCCTCCCACATGCTCTTTTTCCAGTTTGACCCTGATGCTCCTTGCTGTAAGATCTCTCACCTTGAGTCTGGGCGGTGTGATGCTGTGTGATGTGACCTCAGAGAGATGTGATGCTATGTGATTTCCAAAGCTAAGTCATAAGAAGAGATAGATCTTCTGCCTGGTCCTCTTGGGCTACTTGCACTTAGAACTCAGCCACCACTCTGTGAAGAACCAGGCCACATGAAGAGGGTGCCTGTAAGTGATTTAGCCACAGCCACAACCAGGCTCCTGGCCAACGGCCATCTTTAACTTGCTAGCCATGTGACTGAGCCATCTTGGAAGTGGATCCTCCAGTCCCCAACTGAACTGCCCCAGCTGATGTTGCCTGGAACAGGAGTATGCTTCCCCACTGAGTGTTGCTCAAATTGTAGATTTATGAGATAAATAAATTACTATGGTTGTTTTAAGCCACTAAGCTTTTGGGTAGTTTGTTGTGCACCAAAAGCTAAGAGAAACAATCTGTCAGCAGGCTTTCTTTGTATTCCGAATGTCAATACAGCTGATTGTTCTCCACTGCTATTTCTTTTCTGTTCTAGCTTGTCTCTGAATTCTGAAGCTTTGGATGCAAAGATAGCAGGGTTAGGGGAGAATTTATATGGCCATGTAAAGCCTAAGGAGCTTGAAGAGATAATAATAGATTTAATACAAGAATGAGGTTCAGTCCACCCATATTTGTTAAACTCCATTATTTGCCAAGCACACTGTTAAGGCTTCCCTGGTTGCTCAGCTGGTAAAGAATCCGCCAGCAATGCAGGAGACCTGGGTTCAATCTCTGGGTTGGGAGGATCCCCTGGAGAAGGGCATGGCTACCCACTCCAGTAGTCTGGCCTGGAGAATTCCGTGGACTGTATAGTTCATGGGATTGCAAAGAGTTGGACACGACTGAGCGATTTTCACTTTCATTACTTGCCAAGCACACTGTTAGGTGCTAGAGATTCACTTACTGATGCAAATACATCTCGAGCACCTGTTGTGTGCCAGGGGGTCTTCTAGGCTTCGGAGATATAGAGGAACACAAGAGCAAGAATCCCTGCCCATCTTGAGGGAAAACAGGCAGTATACACATGTATAAATTAATAAGATGACGCCGGGGCCTCCCTGGTGGTCCAGTGGTTAAGAATCTGCCTTGCAATGCAAGGGACAGTGGTTCAATCCCTAGTCCAGGAAGATCCCACATGCCTTGGGACAACTGAGCCTGTGTGCCACAACTACTGAACCCACATGCCCTAGAGCCTTTGCTTTGCTACAAGAGAAGCCACTGCAATGAGAAGCCTGCACACTGCAATGAAGAGTAGCCCCTGCTTGCTGCAACTAGAGAAAGCCTGCATGCAGCAACAAAGACTAAGCACAGCCAAAAAAACAAAAGATGCCAAATAGAGCCAACTTCTATGACAAAAATAAAACAAAGCAATACAATAGAGGAGTGTGACTGAGGTTTGTCTACTTAAGTCAGGGTAGTCATGGAAGGCCTCTTGGAAGTGGTGACACTGAGCTTACACCTGAAAAATGAGAAGAAGCTCCCACATCCCCATCAGGTGAAAATCAGAGCCAACAGCATTTTAGGCAGAGGAAACAAGTTCTCCTGAGGTAGGAGAGGAGGCCAGTGTGGCTGGAGTGGAGAAAGCAAAAGAAAGAGAGGCAGAAAATAGAGTTGACTGAATCTGGCCCCTGCCTGGTAGGTCAGAGTGATGGTTTTATTCTGGTGCCTTGGGAAACCATTGGGTTCTAAGCAGGGGGTTGACATGATTTGACTTAAGTTTTGAAAACATCACTCTTGGCAAATAAGCACATGAAAAGATATTCAATATCCTTAGTCATTAGGGAACTGAAAATTACAACCACAATTACAACTACAGTTATTAGGGTAGCAAACTAATAAACAAACCGTGCTGACAATACCAAGTGCTGGTGAGGATGTCAGAGCAACTGAAACTCTTATACCTGTAATTGCATATACAGTTGTATATAACATTTACACCACACAGACACAAGGGGTATAAATAACCTGAACAGCATTTATAATAGTAAACTATATTAAATAGGAAGTGATGAGTTTTAAGCCTCTGACTCTAATTACAATGTGTGTTTTTTTTCTCCCAACTTCCAAGCAAATCACAAACACCAGATAAGTGTCCTACAATTTAACTCAATTCTGACACCATCAGTACAAAGGTAACACAGGTTTCCACATGTTAAGAGCTCAGCCCTACAAGACTGCCCTCCCCTTCCAATGGCAATTGTAAGTCGGGGTGTCACCTGTGCTTCTGACTGCAAAAAGGGTGTGGAGCTCCCATACTCTTTCTGAGCTCACCACTCTTCCCAGTTCTCCCTGTCTTCACCAGCCCTAGACTCTCTGAACCACATCCACTTGGTTTTATGGAGATTTTCATTACATTGGCAGGGTTGATTAATTCACTAGCCAGGTCAGGGAGTTGAGACTGAAAGTTCCAACCCTCCAGTCACTTGGTTGTTTCCCCCGGCTTAGGTGCTTTCCAAAATTCACTTCACTGATACAAACTCAGGTGTGGTTGAAAGAGATTTGTTATGAATATCAAGATATCTTAATAATTTTATCACTCAGGCAATTCCAAGGGTTTTAGGAGCTCTGTGACAGAAATGGGGAAGAAGACCAAGTATATATGTGTTGGTGCTGCTGCTGCTGCTGCTGCTAAGTCGCTTCAGTCGTGTCCGACTCTTAGCGACCCCATGGACTGCAGCCTACCCAGCTTCTCCGTCCATGGGATTCTCCAGGCAAGAGTACTGTAGTGGGGTGCCATTGCCTTCTCCGATATGTGTTGGTGTTTTTATTGTAAATATCACAGTTACTTTTGTCTTGTTTCAAACTTTTTATTATGAATAATTTCAAACACAGAAAAGTAGAAGGAAGAAAGTGTAAGAAACCACCATTATCCATCATCTGTCTTCAACGATTATCAATATATTGCTAAACTTGTTTCATCTATGTCTTTGCCTTCTTTAGCATAACTCATTTAATCCTAAGTTAAGACAACTAAAGTATTCATAATGGCTGTGTTTAACAACTGGCTTGCAAAGTGCCTGAAATATTAACAGTTGGCTTTTCTAAGGGTGTCCAGCACACCACACCACTGCCCTTGCGGGGAGGTTGGTTTCGAAAGAGGGAAGGAGGGAGTTGAGGCTGTTGAGACCCTGCCCTCTGACCTGCTGTCTGCTTCCTTGTGTGGTCTCAGGTGGAGGGCCATGGAGTCTGAGCAGCTGACCAATGACCTCAGTCATTCTAGGAAATGGGCAGCATCAATGGAAACCGGTGTGTGACAGCTCTAAGGAAATCAGGCTTTCTTGCTTACAATATACAAAAACTTGCTCAGGCAACAGGCGGGTTTGTTCAAGACCACAGGGACTGTCGGGGCTTTAGAACCAGCTGCCCTTGCTGAGCCTTTTTCGTAGGGGCAGGGCTCATGGTGTTTCTGTCTCTCTTCGCATGGCCCTTTTATCAGTCCGAGTCTCAGCAGCCCACAGACTACATGCTCATTCTCGTTGTGCTGAGTTTAATAAAGGGATTATCTGCAAAAGTGGGGGTAGAGTTGAAGTAACAGGCAAGGCTTGCTTACCAGTTCTACAGGCCCTTGTGTGTAAGGGGGCGGGGGAGGGTGGTTAGAGGAGAGCAGTGGCTTGAGGTTCTTTTCACACCGGGAGGGGGCGCTGCCTTCTGGGCTCTGACTTGGCCGGTTTCAACTCCAAACTACTAGAGCCCGGTAATAAATGCCTGAATATGTAAGAGCCTTGTCCATGGGGTTGCAAAGAGTCGGACACGACTGAGCGACTTCACTTTCACTTTGGAGTCAGGCATCTTGAATTTGAATCCCGACCCTGAGTGACTTCACCCTTCTGAGCCTGGGACCTTATTTGTAAATGGAAATAATAACAAAGCCTGCAGGGTAGGATTGCTGCATAGATTAACTGAGAGAAGGACAGCGTCTTACTGTGCTTACTATGTGAAAGCAGTCTTCAACTCTTTGCAGAATGAATAGACTCTGCTAAAGCGCTTTATTTATGCGATCTCTCATTAATTAATTCCTTTTAAAGGTATTTACTAAACATGTAATCTATGCGAGATACTGTTATGCTTAAGGGAGTTGGGCTCTTTGACGGCTGACGGAGGGGAGGAGCCTCATGGGTTTCCCCGCCCACGACAGCGAAGCCCAATGGGGGCCCGCAGAGGCTGTGAGTCCCGCCCACTTTTCCGGGGCAGGCCCGGAAGCGGGGTTGGGGAAGTTGCTGTATTTCCGGTCGGTGTGTAGGCTCCGCTGCTCGTGCAGCCGTAGACCCGGCTCCTGTCCAGTCTCCTCCGGGAAGATGTTTTACCACGTGAGCAGGGCACAGGGTGGCGGCGAGGGCAGGGTCAAGAGGAGGAGCGAAGCGGAAGGCCGGGACTACGGGCGGCTTCTTGCCTCATATTCCTCCCGCTCCTTGCCCAACTCCATTCCACTTTCCCTACAGATCTCCCTGGAGCACGAGATTCTGCTGCACCCGCGGTACTTCGGCCCTAACCTGCTCAACACGGTGAAGCAAAAGCTCTTCACCGAGGTGGAGGGGACCTGCACCGGCAAGTGAGTGTCACACTCTCCTGCCGCCTAAGCACTGCGCACACGGCCTCCTATGCCTGCACCCCCTTCCCAGCTCCTACACATCGTGAAAGCTTCTGCTACCTACCCTGGCTAGCCCTCTCACCCTCCCAGGCAGTTAGCTGCTTCCTGCTTTGGGTTCCAGCGGTATCCTCTGCGAAGCTCCAAAACAGAACTTCCTTTGTTCCGCCAACATTTGTCATTAACTCTGCAAACGTTTCTGAAGCTCCAGCTGTGTGCCAGGGACCTGTGCTGGGCCCTGGAAACAATGCAGTGAAAAAGACAAAACGAGGTCAGCTCTTGTGGAGCTGGTTTTTCTTTATCCCCCATACCCAGGGACCTGGCATGGCACATCTTGGGCCTCACTGAAAGTTTGTTGAATGAATGGGCAGGATAAAGCAGATTGAGAGTTAGTGAGAGGAAGGAAGAGGACTGAGCCTTGACCGTCTCTGGGCTCTGCACAGAGGAGCTCCGCACATGGTGAAGTAAAGGAGTGGGGAGGAGCAGGGCTATAGAGTACTCAGGTATCCAGCATCAGAGTAAGCTGAGGTGTTCTTTGAACATACAGGTTCCTGACCCTCATCTCATCCCTACAGCATCAACACTGGGGACCAGCCTGGGAACAGGCATTTTAATAAGTTTCTCCCACGTGATTCTGAGACATCGCCAAGGTTGAGATTAAGGACTGCAGCCCTTTTGGACACTGACTGGAAATTATGAGAGCAGTGTTTGGCATTACAGCTGCTGCTGATTGTCCTGTCTTCTTTCTTGATCATTAAACTCTCTGGGGGCCAGGGTGCCAACTACTCCCCCTTTGTGCTCCCCCTTTACCTCCAGAGTCAGTGACTCTTGCTTTTTTGTATTTCTTTTTTCTGGCTGCGCTGGGTCTTTGTTGCTGCACGGTCTTTCTATAGTTGGAACAAGCAGGGCTCAGTTGCAGTGTGTGGGCTTCTCATTGTGGTAGCTTCTCTTCTTGAGGCACATGGGCTCTAGGGCTTGGGCTTAGTAGTTGCAGCGCACAGGCTTAGCTGTTCTGTGGCATGTGGAATCTTCCTGGACCAGGGATTGCACTTGCGTCCCCTGAATTGGCAGGGGGATTCTTAACCACTGGACCACCAGGGAAGCCCTCCTGTGGCAGATGGTTTCAGAGGCTCTTCCACACATAGTGCCTTTCACTTTCTCTGCCTCCTTGCAGGTATGGCTTTGTAATTGCCGTCACTACCATCGACAATATCGGTGCTGGTGTGATCCAGCCAGGCCGAGGCTTTGTCCTTTATCCAGTTAAGTACAAGGCCATTGTTTTCCGGCCCTTTAAAGGGGAGGTCGTGGATGCTGTGGTCACTCAGGTCAACAAGGTAAGACCATCCACAGGGGAGGTAGTGGGAAGGTCCCTCTCTTAGAAGATCTGGGATGGGTCCCACTTTGGTCAAATTCTGTGTCTTTGCTCAAATCACTTCTCTGTGCTTCAAGTTTCCTCACCTGTCAAATGGAATGGTAATCTTGCCCTGCTTCACTCAGGGGCATGTAAGTCAATAGTGAGTCAAACCAATAGTAGCCTCCATTGTGGGCCAGGTAGTGTGCAAAGTCTCTGAATGACTCTGTGAAATGAGTGCTTTTATCTCCGGGCCGAAGCTTGGAGAAGTTGAGTCTGCTGGCCACGGTCGTGTGTCCAACAAGTGTTCAAAGCCCAGAATGAGACGTTCTAGGTCTCAGCTGTTTGCCACTACACTTCCTTAGCTTAAAATGAAAGCTTGGGGGAAGAAAAGAAAGAAAAGAGATGACAAACTTCAGAGTGGTTTCAAACATGAAGAATATTGTTAGGAACCAGATAAAGAGGGGAGGCTTAGGAGACTCGGGGGGACAAAAGGAAAAGCAAGGTCTCTCTTTTCCCTTCTAGGTTGGGCTCTTCACAGAAATCGGGCCCATGTCCTGCTTCATCTCTCGACATGTAAGTAAGTCTAGGCACACTGGGTGGGTCTAAGGAGGAGACCTGTACTCATGAGAATCTACTGAAGCATCCTTTTCAAGTGCTCTTACCCAGTTTGACCTTCCTTGCAGTCCATCCCATCAGAGATGGAGTTTGATCCTAACTCCAACCCACCGTGTTACAAAACAATGGATGAGGTGAGTGGGCAGAAGAAGTTGGTGAGAGGGACAAGGGAATGAGCCGCTCCAAGGGAGGGTATTGGCCTGCGGGTGTCTGAGTGTACTGTTCCCTCCTCCCTAGGACATTGTGATTCAGCAGGACGATGAGATCCGCTTGAAGATTGTGGGGACCCGTGTGGACAAGAATGACATCGTGAGTCTCCTGACTGCCTCCCTGCCCATACCAGGCCGAGCTGTTGCGGTCTTCATACTCAGAGTTCCTGGGGATTTTGTGCTCTTCTGCCAGGAAGAAGAGATGGGTGGGCAGAAGGCCTGGGGCTGAGGGTTAGAGGAGAGCTCTCTGCTTGCTTTGGCTTCATTTCCATTTTCCCTTTCCTCCTGCAGTTTGCTATTGGCTCCCTGATGGATGATTACTTGGGTGAGTGCCAGGGTTGTTGTCTAGAGGAGGGGTGTGTGGGCACAGAGGGTGAATATGGAATTTAATGCCTGAGCCACTGATGAAAGAAACTGTCATGTTGTCTGCTTGGAAGACCAAGGACACTTGCCTCTTGGGATGAGAAGTGCATGGTTAGGGCTGTCCTAAGCTCTGGGTCTAACCACTGTGCTTTTTCTGTTCTCGGCAGGGCTTGTGAGCTGAGCACCATGACCTACCTTGTTTGGTCCCTACCTAGGAGGTGTGACTGTCACACTTCCCATGTTGTCCAGAGGCCCAGTCTGGCTGCTGTCGGGGAGGCAAGGAGGGTTCCTTGCCCTCAGAAGACATCTGGCTCTTCTTGTGGCTTAGCAGCCACTCCCAGTTTTTGACTGTGTGTTCTAACCATAAAAGGTTCTTGATTTTCATGGAAGTGTCATCTCTTTTTTTCTTTGGTAAGAACAACTCATTTTTTAAAAAGGCTGGAGGGCCGGTTGCTTGCTAGCCCTCTTTCCTTGGCCTGATGCCTTAACTAGCCTCAGTCACCAGGAGATCTGACTGACCCTCTTGCCAAGGTCTCAAGTTGACCTCACTGAAGGTAAGGCTGTAGTGTTGGGTTGTTGTACAGTCGCTTAGTCATGTCCAACTCTTTGCAACCCCATGGACCAGGCTTCCCTGTCCTTGACTGTCTCCCAGAGTTGGTTGGGTCTTTGGCTTTCAGCAAATGGTAGTATCATTAGACCCACTCTAGTCTAGAGCCCCAGTCTAGTTTCAGAGAATTTGCCCTCTTCTCAGCCTTTAAAATAACCAAGATTGTAGCTGGGGAGGGGGAAGAGGAGACAGCAGGGTTGGGGGAGGTGAATAATAGAACAGTAATGATATGGATTGTGGAGTCCCAGTCCTTCTTAGGATGGGCTCATAAACAATAGCCTTTATTTGCTAATCAATTAATATACTAAACGGAACATATGAAAGGGCTCATAATCTCATTGGGGTAACACAACACAAATATACAAAAGAAGAAGACTGAACAAACACACCACCCTTCTTCAATGCTATGTCTTGGCAATACTATTTGCCTAACTTGGAATGCCTTTTCCGAGCCTACCTGCTTGTTTCCTAGTAATCAAATCTCAGTCATTTTTTGTTTTCTTAAGCTTTCCTTGACTTCCTTAGGAAGCAGAGCTGTGTAGTAGAAAACACAGTATTTGGGTTGATAGAGAACTGGGTTTTAGTCCTAGCTGGGTGACCTTATGTTTCCTTATTTTAATATGGTCATACAACCCTCTTTGGATGGTATGTCAGAGCCTTGCTGCTCTGTGTCAGAGATCGTATGTGCCAGTGGCTGGCTTCCCCAACCAGGGATTTAACCTGAGGTGTCAGCAATGAAAGTGTGGTATGGTGTCTTTTCAAAAAAAATTAATTTATTTGGCTGCACTGGGTCTTCATTGCGCCATGTGGGATCTAGTTCCCTGACAAGGGATCGAACCTGGACCTACTGCATAGGGAGTGCAGAATCTTAGCCAGTGGACCACCAGGGAAATCCCCAAGTGTGGAGTCTTAACCACTGGATCACCAGGGAATTCTCAGGAAGTTACAGCCTCTTAAAGAGATCACAGGCTTAATAGTGACAGGAGTATGTGCCTGGTAATATGTTCAATCCTTTCCATACATTATTGAATTTTCTCAACAGTTCAGTGTAATGTTTTGTCATCCCACTTGACAGATGATAAAATAGATGAACTAACATGCTTAAGGTCACAAAGCTAGTGAGTAGTGGAGCTGTATTTTTTTTTTTAATAGTGTAAAACCATCATAACTCTTGCCAGGCAATGGGTGGCTTGGGAGTGAGAGGGAGCCACCTTTCTCTCAGCTGTGGCCAGGGGATTTACTCCTTTCCCTTCCCCTGCCTTGACTCAAGCTGGAAGCAAATCAGCCCCAGACAGCTTGGATGGTGCTTCCCTGCATCCTCCAGGCCTCCAGGCCTTCCTCTCTTCATTGTCTCATGCCGCCAAGGTTACCAAAGGCTGTCCCTACCAATAACACCTTTGCAAGGAGTACTGCCAACAGCCAGGAGATCTCAGACTCATAACTTCGGAGGAACCCCCTCTTCCTTTCATGCACAGGTGGGCAGACACTCCCGTGACCAAGCACAGTCCGGAGACGACTCCACATGTCATTCTGAATACGACTGGAGGAGACTCAGCAGGGTGTCAGTCCCCTTAGGTAGCGTTGCTATGGCAACCCCAGTCACATCCACCTGGCTTTCTCAGCTCTGGTCTCAGAGGATCTTCCTTTCTAGAGACAGCAGCATCTAACATTGAGAGGGAGGAAGGGCGAGGTTGTGTACATTCATGCTCCCCTGCAGAAACCTCCTTAATAGCTCATTGCAAATGGTCCCATCTTGGGCGAACATAAAAGGATTAATTCACTGTCTGCCTAGTGATGTGTGAGTGAAAGTTCACTACCAAAGCTCAATCTACATCGTCTCTTTTAATCTACAATAACCTTGTGAGATGGGTATTCTTACTCCATTTTGTAGATACGGAAATGTGGTTAGGTAGTTTGCCCAAAAGCAGTATCAGAGTTTGAACTCCTTTTGCTATGACTCCAAATATCCTTTACTCACTAAGCTCACTGCTTTTCGACTGAGAACTGCCCAAGTTCAGAGAAGTGTGTCCGTGTAAAATGGTCAAGGGAGTCTGTGAGGTAGGTGAGGGCTTATAGGACAGAAATGGGGAGGATATGAGGTAGGGTGCCCGAATCGGCAGAGCCCTGGAGTCTGGAGCTCGCACGGATGTGTTTGACCCAGTCAGAAGACCCTTCTGCCAACAGAGAATGCCTACTGAGATTCCGGTTCAACCTTGGGGAAGGGGAAGTGGCAGGTGATGGAGAGTTAAGTTGAGCCCCACCAAGCAGGCAGCAAAACTAAGGCAGACGCCAAAGTCTAAAGCGTCAATACATTCGCGTAAATGCGAGTGCTCGGAAACTCAGGAGTAGACAAAGGAATGGGGATGGTTTCCTCGAGAACATGTTTATTAAAACGTAGATCGAACCATTACACAACCCACAAAACGCCCAAGAGCTGTTACTTTAAGAGGCTCGAGTCTTCAATATCTCACCTCTGACGTTCCGAGACTTCTACAGCGCCATCACGGTGGCCAATCGGGTAGTGGGAAGCTTCTTTGTGGGCAGGAGCTCCTGAAGCGCTCGCCGATTGGCTGTGTTTGTGGAGGGCAGGGCCTGTCCACCGAGAGAGGGAATTAGTACGATCGGGGTGAGTAGGGGCCATTGCCGCCACCGCCGCCGGAGTTACAGCCACCGCCGTCTCGGTAACCGCCTTCGCCGTCCCGGAGCCCTCAGGTGAGCAAGCCCTCACAGAGCCGTCCCGCTGCAGATCGCGCGCTCACCGGCCTGGGCGCCCGCTCCGCTGGGGGCCCGCCCCCTTCGCCGACCACGTGACCCAAATTCGGTAACCTCTGACCCCCTCCACCCTACCCCCCCACCTCTCGAGCTGGGATGAAGCGCGGCTGGGTGGGAGGATGCGCTTCACGGAGGCCGGCAGAGGTCAGTTCCCACGCCTCCTTACCGGTGTGGCTAGTGGCTGAGGACGTGGAGAGGAGGTTGAGGAACTGGAGACCTTGGTCAGAGCCGGACTTTGTGGGGTGCAATGTGGGACGTAATAGGGAAACTTCCTTGGCGCCTTCGGCGGGCAGGACTTGCTGCTCCTGCTTTACAGGTGGAGAAAGAAGGTTAACAGCCATTGGCGGGTCTCCAGCGCCAAGTCTCTGAACTGGGAATCCAGGCCTTGTTCCCCACACAGTCCGCCGCTCCTCATGATTAGAGTGAGAGTTGAGTTCTTGCTCCCTTACCTAGGTAGTGCTGGCCAGATGATCTTGGGAAAATCATTTAACATTTAACCACTCAGCTTTGATTTCCTTGGCTGTGAAATAGACATAATGTTTCCTTACTACCTCTCTCATTGTTAATCCAGACAAAATGAGGCGTTAGCCATGTAAAGCACTTAGCTCAAAGGTTCAGGCGTAGAATATGCTGAGAAAGATCGCGATTGTATGTGCATTTTTTCAGCAGGTGTTTACTGAGGGTGTGTTATGTGCAGACACTGTGCCTGACCCTGGGGATGCATAGGTGAGCCAAAAGGCCTGATCCTTGCCAGCATGGAGCTTACAGTCTACTGGGGAGGTTAGATGTTAATCAAAAAGTTACACAGGTATATAATTACAAACTGATAACTGCTTTGGAAGATAAAGTTGCGGCCCATGGTGAGGGTCTGAGAAGAGTTCTCTGAGCAAGTAATTTTTTATTTTTAATTAATTATTTATTTATTTGACCGTGCTGGGTCTTCCCTGCTGTGTGGGCTTTTCTTTAGTTGCGGCAAGCCGGAGCTACTGTCTAGTTGTGGTGCGTGGGCATCTCATTACGGTGGCTTCTCTTGTGGCAGAGCACAGGTTCTGGGGCTCACCGGCTTCAGTAGCTGCAGCTTGTGGGCCCTAGAGCTCAGGCTCTGTAGTTGTGGTGCACGGGCTTAGTTGCTCTGCAGTGTGTAGAGTCTTCCCGGACCAGGGATTGAACCTATGTCTCGTGCATTGGCAGATGGAGTTTTTACCACTGACCCACCGGCGAAGCCCCCAGAAAGTGACATTTGAGACTGAGATCTGAAGGAAGCCCTAGGAGTTCACTGGACAAAAGGGTTGGGGGTAGAGGAGGAGAGCGTTCTAAGTCCAGGAAACAGTGTGTGAACATCCTGAAATAAGGTGTTTTGGAGGAAACAGAGGCCACAGGAATGCAGAACACAAGAGTGGAAAGAGATGTTTGGAGATGTAGGCACACATGCGGGGCCTTGGAGCCATGGCACAGGTTTGTTTTTTATTCTAAAGGCAATGAGGAGCCATTGGGAGAAATGCTGCAGGGAGGCCAGGTAGGGTACCCACTGGATTTAGGGACCTGGAGGTGACCCACTGGGCCTTGTCAGAGAGGAGTGCTGGGGCAGAACCTGGGTGGGTCACTGAAACTGGGACCTCGCTGCTGTGGTGGGATTGTCTCACTTTGGCCCATGTGGGCCAACCTTCTAAGTGTGGCGTGTGTTGTTGGAGTCAGTCATCAGCTGCTGTTTTTCTTGGGTTCTTATTCTGCCATATCCTGTGAACGGAAGAGCAGGTTCCTGCTCTAGGCCTCTCAGCCACACTGGGGAAGACCAGACACGGGCAAAAAGCCCAACTACTGAAAGCCTGACAGTTGCAGATGGCATAGGGGCAGGAAGACCTCAAAGGACAGACTGGATCTGCCTTAGGAAAGAGGAGGGCGTGGGGGCTTGGAATAGGAGGAGGGCAGGCCAGCCTGAGCACCAGCGGTGAGGTACAAGGCAGGCTGGAAGCCACGAGGTGGCCTCCCTGGGAGGATGGATCAGCTCGATGAACTCTGCGGATTCAGGACCAATCCCAGTATGTTGAGCCAGGGAGTTGGGACTTTCCTTTTATGAGTCCTGGAAAACTGTTGAAGACTTCTGTGCAAGGAACCATCAGGGTAAAAGTAGTCTTTTCATCAGTGTTTCGTACTGCTGGCTGTAGCACGGATCTAGAAGAAGACAAAAGTTTCTGTTCATAATTAACGACTGTAATGTCTTCCAGTTGTGTAGTGTTCTGGCCCTTGAGTTTCTCCTACATCATCTCATCTCATCCTCACAGCAGCCCTGTGCGTCAGGGAGGGCAGGGCTTATTGCCACTATTTTACCAAACTTCAGACTGAGCAAGGTCTCAGCCTGCTTCACACTGGAAGTGGTGGAGCAGGGCCGGGACCCAGTTCTGTGCATCCCAAGGCCAAGCATCTTCTCAGACATCGCTGCCGTCTGCCCTCTGACCCAGCTCAAGTCTGGTTCTTGCTCTGAGCCTCAGTTTGCTCACCTGGACACTCAGATGAGGCTCCTTGTTCAAGGAGTCTAGAACACGAGCAGCAAGACTGGTTTGGAGGGCCTTCAGTCAGGCTCCCGGGCTCAGAGGGCTGCCCTTTCCCACCTCCCTTCCCACCCCCAGCTCCATCGGGGCCATGTCAGAGCGAGAAGAGCGGCGGTTTGTGGAGATCCCTCGGGAGTCCGTCCGGCTCATGGCAGAGAGCACGGGCCTGGAGCTGAGCGATGAGGTGGCGGCCCTGCTCGCAGAGGACGTGTGCTACCGACTCAGAGAGGCCACCCAAGTACACTCCCCCCTCCTTTCCCTCCCTTTGACTGCCCTCTCCCACAGGGGTTTATTCAGCTAGTATCCGTCAGGCTCCTCCTTCGTGCCCTGAATACAGCGGAGGCTGTCCCCGTCCTCTCCAGGGCCTCCTAGGTAGCTGGGGTTCCAGCGAACCAAGCGCCTACTGGGCAGCCTCTCATGTGCTCCTCACCACAGCCCCGCCGGGCAGGCCAGGCGGGTTCATCGCCACATCCCCCATCTGAGAAACTGAGTCACAGAGAGGGCATGTGACCTTGGGAATGGTTTGCCGCCTCCGCCCCGCCCCCCCACTCCCTGTCCCCTGACTCTCTTCCTCCCCTCGCAGAATAGCTCTCAGTTCATGAAACACACCAAACGGCGAAAGCTGACCGTCGAGGATTTCAACAGGGCGCTCCGATGGAGCAGTGTGGAGGTGAGTGGGGCACAGGCTGCCGAGGGCTCAGCTGGCATGAGCCTGCGACGTGCCCAGCTCAGGGCTGGCCACGCAGTGAGACGTGAAGACCCAATGCGAACACAAGGGGAGGTCACAGCCACCACAGCACAGGTGTCGTGCCCAGCCCCCCAGGGCCAGGAGTTCAGAGAGGCAGAGGCAGGCCCAGAGGCCCTGGAAGGCTTCTTGGAAGAGGTGGCACTTTAGCTGAACCTGAAAGGCAGGCCGGGATTAGACTCAGTTTCAGGGAAGAGAGGCTGTTTTGGGTGAGGGAGCAGCCTGAGCACGGGTGTGGGTGTCAGAACATCCTGCCAGGCTATTCCTGGGCGGGGGTCCAGGGAGGAGGATCAGCAGCCTGAGGGTGGACTTCAGGATCCCTACAGCTCTGTGAGGAGCGACCGCGTTCTGCTCCTTGACTCAGTGAGCACTGGGTGCTGCAGCCAAGTTCCCAGTGAAGGGCCTGGACTCCCAGGCATCCCCCTCTGCTCAGGGCCTCTGGACTCCTGGCAAACATAGGCTCTGGGCCCTGGCCGGTAGCGCCCCACTTACCTCCCCAGATTTAGCCTGCTTCCCAGTCCTCTCTTCACTCAGGCCGTGTGCGGTTATGGATCTCAGGAGGCGCTGCCCCTGCGCCCCGCCAGGGAGGGTGAGCTGTACTTCCCCGAGGACCGAGAGGTGAATCTGGTGGAGCTGGCCCTGGCCACCAACATCCCCAAAGGCTGTGCTGAGACGGCCGTGAGAGGTGACTGCTGGGGTCCTCCATGGGGCGCGGACAGGAGCTGGGTTGTTGGAGGAGTGGTGATGGGCTGGTGGGTAGATGGGGCAAAATTCAGAAGGGTGGGTGGTGTTACAAGGGGCAGAATCCCGGGCTGACCCATCTCTCTGCTCTGGTTCTAGTTCATGTCTCCTACCTAGACGGCAAAGGGAATCTGGCCCCTCAAGGATCAGGTAACGGGTAGTGCAGGGAATGGGCCCTCTGCTTGGACTTTGCTCCCTTAGGACTGAGGGTGGTGCCTCTACCCCTCTGAGTCCTCATCTGACAAGTATTTTCCGATGCCTGCCTGGTGTCAGTCCTGAGTGGGCACTGGTCCCTGCCCAGAGGCCTAAGAGTTGGAGATGGGATCCAAGGCCTGTAGCCAATCATGACGCCGTGTTGGATGTTAGTGCAGAAGTCTGAGCAGCTTACTGGGGTCCCTGAGGTGTCCCACTTCCAGGGTCTGCTGAATGGGGCTTACAGAGCCTGAGGTTTATGAGCTTGGACCTTAGGGACTAAGCAGGAGTCTGCCGGGCAGAGCACAGGTTGGGGGCAGTGTGCAGAGCTGGGCTGTGGAGAGCTTGCAAGGTCGGGGTGAGCAGGCTGCTTGGAGGGGCTGGCGGCTCTGTGTTCCGAGAGTCCTCCTGTCTGAATGGGCTCCTTGTGGGGATGGGGGTTGTTGGGGGCTGGGAGCAGGCAGGGAGGCTGGGAGTGGGCTGGGCTGCACCCTGACCACCTTCTGTTCACTCTCTTGCAGTGCCCAGTGCTGTGTCTTCACTGACTGATGACCTTCTCAAGTACTACCAGCAAGTGACTCGGGCTGTCCTGGGGGATGATCCACAGCTGATGAAAGTGAGCACGCAGGCCTGAATTGGGGCACAAGTCCAACCCTCAAATCCCCATGGAATTCCTTCAGAGGCCTGCTTCCTGTCCTCTGCACGCTGGCTGATGTGGGTGGAAGCTGCTCTTGGTGGGGGGCGTGGTGCTCTGCGGCTGGCCCTTCAGCACTGCTCCCCTTCCTGCCCCAGTAGGAACCCTTGTTCCTTAGGGAATGGGCAGCTCTGTGGGGTCCTGGGGTGGGGGGGGGCACGGCACAGGTGGTCAGTCCCCCCACACCTTAATCCAGAGCCCATTTTTTGGGGTGTCTGTTCACCTGGAGCCACATGGGGCATCCACCTTGTACCTTTCATTTGTCTGGACTTGAGAGGAAAAGGAGAGGAAATAGAGGGAGCTGGTGAGGGTGCCAGCCAGACGTCATGCAAGCCCTCCAGGGCTCCACAGGGCCCCGCTGGACACTGCCCGTGCCAGGCCTCTTCCGCCAGAGTCAGAGGAGGGCGGGTTTGGTGTCTGCTTGACCACGTGGCCTCTCTGTTTGAGGGGTTTACATCTTCCACGTCTGGCTGCTGCTGTTATTTCCCTTGCAAAGTTAGGACTGTTACTACTGCACTCTCCTGCCTTAGCAAGTCTGCTGCTTGTCCCCAGACACAGTGCACGTGGGTGGGCCTGGGGCCTGGGCTCCTTCCTCTTGAGCTGTTGTCTGCTTTCACAGTGCCTGAACTTAAGGTCTTGATCCAGAGGAGCTGGGAGGGCACAGGTGGTGGAGGTTCAGGCTAAGATGGGCTTACTCATTGACTATTTTTTTCTGCTTATAAAAGTAATACCAGCATATGTTTATTATAGAAGTACTGTAAGACGTACAAAGTAGAAAGTGAAATTGTGTAGAACCACCCACTCACATTTTTTCCTATGTGTAAACTATCATAGTCTACTATCAATCAAAGTATTAAACTAAACATCTGGTTTTAGAATAACTGCTTTACTCAGTTAAAAATATGTTGGATATTTAGGTTATATTCAGTTCAGTTCAGTCGCTCAGCCTTGCCCGACTCTTTGCGACCCCACGGACTGCATGGCGTCCATGGACTACATGGACGCCAGGCTTAGGTTATATTCAGCTTTTTATTATTATAGACAGTGGTATGTGTGGATATGTGTGTGAGTGGGTTTTGTTTATAGTGGGTTAAATTTGTAGAAGTGGAATTGCTGAGTCAAAGTATGAACATGTAAAATGTTAATACATAGGTGCTACGTCTCCCTTTAAAGAGGTTATCAGTTTATACTTGGGGTGGGTGGACCAGGGCAGCGTGGCCCCTTCTGTTTCAGGTTGCTCTCCAGGACCTGCAGACCAACTCCAAGATTGCAGCGCTCCTGCCATACTTTGTTTACGTGGTCAGTGGGGTAAGTGACCAGGCTGCAGCAGGGGCGGATCTGTGGGGAGGAGATGATGCAGCGGGCTGTAGGGCTCACGGCAGGTGCCACCAGACGAGCACCCTCATGTCCCCCTAAGCACCCTTCTCCTCCCAACAGGTGAAATCTGTAAGCCACGACCTGGAGCAGCTGCACCGGCTCTTGCAAGTGGCACGGAGCCTGGTTCGGAACCCACACCTCTGTCTGGGGCCCTATGTCCGCTCCCTGGTGGGCAGTGTTCTCTACTGTGTCCTGGAGCCACTGGCTGCCTCCATCAACCCCCTGAATGACCACTGGACGCTGCGGGATGGCGCTGCCCTCCTGCTGAGCCACATCTTCTGGTAGCCACCGGGGCCTGGTGCTGATCAAGGGCGGGACTGTGGCAGAGCTGAGTGGCTTGGGGTGGGAGGTGGGGTGAAACTTCTGGCTTTAAGGCCACAGGTTAAGAGGTCGGGAATGTCTTCCCTCTGATCTTCCAAGTTGGTGTGCCTGGGGTTTTATAAACGGGTGACAAAGATGCCAGGGGTTTGGTCCATCAGCCCTCAAGCCCTGGGCCCAGCCGCCTTGTTCCCTTACCCAGTGTGCCATACACGTGCTGTTTCCTCTATGTGCTGTGCCTTGTCCTGACTGAATGTTGCTCCCACAGGACTCATGGGGACCTTGTAAATGGCCTCTATCAGCAGATCCTGCTCTCCCTGCAGAAAGTCTTGGCGGATCCTGTGAGGCCTCTCTGCTCTCACTACGGGGCTGTGGTGGGGCTGCATGCTCTTGGCTGGAAGGTGAGGACCCTGGCTTTTCTCACAGAACCATAAGAGCTCCCATTTGTAGTTAGAAAAATAGTCTTTCTTGTCTATGAACGTGTCCTCTTTCTCCATTTTTTGGGTTTTTCACTGTCTTTCAGGATCCTTTCGTGATTTTCCCTGAGGAGAATCTCAGAATAACTTGTTTACTCCTAGATTCTTGCTGTTCTTTGATACTGTTGTAATGTCTTTTCATGGTATTTCTTTTTGGTGTATAGAAACACAACTGATTTGTGGATTCAGCTACTCATTAAACTATCATTTTTAACTGTAGATTATTTTGGGCTTTTAAGATAAATCATACCATGTACAAGTAATGAGGGCTTTGTCTTTTTTAAATCTAATGCCTTATTTTTTTGAATTCCTTTTCCTTTTTTGGCCGTCCCACATGGCTTGTGGGATCTTAGTTCCCTAGTCAGGGTTGGAACCTGAGCCCTTGGCTGTGAAATTGCAGGGTCCTAACCACTGGACCACCAGAGAATTCTCAAACCTAGTAATTTTTTATTTTATTGCTAGGACCACTAATATCATTGTAAATATGTTGATATTGGGCATCCTTCTCTCATTTCCAATTTAAAAAAAAGTACTAACAATAACCTGTCCTGTTTAGGCTGACGTTTACTTTGTGTGTTTGTAGATACCTTTCTCAGGTTAGGGGAATTATATTCTTAATTATTAATTTATGTTAATTTTATCAAATGCACTTTCTGTATCTTTTTAATTGATTCTAAGGTTTTCCTGCTTTTATCTGTTAATGTTGTTAATTGTATATATAGGTTTTCTTATTTTTGGCTGTGTCACACAGCTTGTGGGATCTTAACTCCCAACCAGGGATTGAATCCCTGCCCTAGCAGTGCAAGTGCCGAGTCCTAACCACTGGACCACCAGGAATTCCCCATACAGATTTTCTCATAGTAAACCATCTTTACATTTCTAGGATAAACTCACTTTAGTAATGGTATAGTCTTTTAAAAAGTACAAAACTTTTATTGGAATATATTTTTTATATACAGTTGGATTTAAATGATTTATCTGTATTTATGAATGAAATCAATCATGTACTCTCCTCATACAGTTTTAGTATCAGAGTTATACTGGTTTTATAGAATAAGGTGGAGAGGGAGTATTTTTTATACTTTATTTTTAAGTTTAATTATGTTTTATTGAGACACTGTTCCTTGAATATCTGTAGGCTGACTTTGTAAATTCTGGCATGCTGTTTTGTGGTTATTTTTTTAACTAATAGTTACAGAATTATTTGAGTTTTCATATTTCTTAAGTCAGTATTAAGCTATATTTTTCTAGGAACTTGAAGTCTTAATTGCTTTCCCCCAAATTAATCACAGGATTTAAAATTACATAATCAGAGTCCAGGTCTCTGAGCTGTTTTTTTTTGTGTGCAGGGGGTTTAAACTGAGTTCCAGTTTACATGTAAGCAGTCGGCAGCTAAATTTCTTAGTTAGCAGGGGCATTATTTATACCCTTCAGCCCTCAGCACATATGTCAGTGATAGTGGGGTCACTTTATACAGTTTGTCTGTCTTTGTACCTGATCTTGATTCCCATTGCTTAATTAAGGCTTGGGCATTCAGTTCAGTTCAGTTCAGTCACTCAGTCGTGTCCAACTCTTTGCAACCCCATGAACCGCAGCACGCCAGGCCTCCCTGTCCATCACCAACTCCCTGAGTCCACCCAAACCCATGTCCATCGAGTCGATGACGCCATCCAGCCATCTCATCCTCTGTCATCCCCTTCTCCTCCTGCCCTCAATCTTTCCCAGCATCAGGGTCTTTTCCAATGAGTCAGCTCTTCGCATCAGGTGGCCAAAGTATTGGAGTTTCAGCTTCAGCATCAGTCCTTCCAATGAACACCCAGGACTGATCTCCTTTAGGATGGACTGGTTGGATCTCCTTGCAGTCCAAGGGACTCTCAAGAGTCTTCTCCAACACCACAGTTCAAAAGCATCAATTCTTCGGCACTCAGCTTTCTTTATAGTCCAACTCTCACATCCATACATGACCACTGGAAAAACCATAGCCTTGACTAGACGGACCTTTGTTGGCAAAGTAATGTCTCTGCTTTTTAATATGCTATCTAGGTTGGTCATAACTTTCCTTCCAAGGAGTAAGTGTCTTTTAATTTCATGGCTGCAGTCACCATCTGCAGTGATTTTGGGCATTCAGGAGGTTCTAAATAAATGTTGGCTGAATATGCCAAGCAGGGAATTTAGGATTCAGCCCTGTCCAGAACCAGAGATAAAAGTAGATCTTTCAGAGGAAATGGCACTTGGTAAGCAATGAGCAATAAAAGGCACTCACTGCATTCTTCTGTCCCATCCAGGCAGTAGAGAGAGTCCTGTACCCACATCTGTCCACTTACTGGACAAATCTGCAGGCTGTGCTCGACGATTATTCAGTATCGAATGCCCAGGTTAAAGCAGATGGGCACAAAGTCTATGGAGCCATTCTGGTGAGTGCCAGCCCTTTCCAGCCTCTCTTCCCTGCATCAGCTCAGCTGGCTTACTTTAGAACACTAGGCCCAGGTTCCTTGTTCCTTGTATCCTAGTCCCTCTGGCTCTTACAGGTGGCCGTAGAGCGACTGCTGAAGATGAAGGCCCAAGCAGCAGAGCCCAACAAGGGTGGGCCAGGCAGCAGGGGGTGCCGGCGCTCTGACGACCTGCCCTGGGACAGCCTTCTCCTGCAGGAGTCTCCCTCCGGGGGCAGCGCAGAGCCAGGCTTTGGGTCTGGTCTCCCAGTGGCTCCTGGAGGCGCGGGGCCAGGGGATCCTTCCCCTTCGGTGACCCTGGCAGACATCTACCGGGAGCTCTACGCCTTCTTCGGTGACAGCTTGGCCACCCGCTTTGGCACGGGTCAGCCCGCGCCCACGGCCCCGCGGCCGCCCGGGGACAAGAAGGAACCGGCGGCCGCCCCGGACTCGGTGCGGAAGATGCCGCAGCTGACAGCCAACGCCATGGTCAGCCCGCAGGGCGACGAGAGTCCCCGGGGCGGCGGCCCCCCGTCAGCCTCTGCCCCCGCCGCCTCTGAGAGCAGGCCGCTGCCCCGCGTGCACCGGGCGCGGGGAGCACCCCGGCAGCAGGGCCCAGGCACCGGCACCCGTGACGTCTTCCAGAAAAGCCGTTTCGCCCCGCGCGGTGCTCCTCACTTCCGTTTCATCATCGCTGGACGGCAAGCAGGGAGGCGATGCCGCGGGCGCCTCTTCCAGACAGCCTTCCCTGCGCCGTACGGGCCCAGCCCAGCCTCCCGTTATGTGCAGAAGTTGCCCATGATCGGCCGCACCGGCCGCCCGGCCCGCCGCTGGGCGCTATCGGACTACTCGCTGTACCTGCCGCTTTGAGGCGGCTCGCGCCTCCGCCTCTGTAAATAAATCCCGCGCCCGGAAGTGACGTCTCCGCGCTTGTGGGTCGCGCCGGGTGAGGCGGGGCTTGGGCAGGTGGCTCCTGCGGCGGCGCTTCCCGGTGTTGAGGAAGTCATGGCGCTGCCCTGGTCGCAGCGCGTCGAACTCGCGTTCTTCGCCACTGCCTTCTTATGCGGAGCCGTGGCGGCCGCGGCGCTGACCCGGACCCAGGTGCGGTTGCGGGACGGGTGCAGCCGTCAGGTTGGGTAAGCGGGGAGCAGGCAAACCCTGAACCGGAGAGGCCACTGCTGTCCGGCCCGGCGGAGTTCTGGCGCGCAGCTCCTCGGAGCTAGTCGCCCAGGTGAGGCCGGTTGCCGGCGGAGACGCATCGGCGCTAATCACGCTCTGTGGATACATCTGCCCAGGTCGTACTTCGAAATTATTACCTCGCAAAAGGAACGAGTCCTTGGGAGTGTCTAACAGCAGATATAGCCCGGCCGGGTGATTCCTACTGCATAAACTCAACCCTGGCTGTAAAACAAGTTGGACCAGGCCCGTTTAAATCAGACACTATTGTGCTGCTGCTGCTGCTAAGTCGCTTCAGTCGTGTCCGACTCTGTGCGACCCCACAGACGGCAGCCCACCAGGCTTCACCGTCCCTGGGATTCTCCAGGCAAGAATACTGGAGTGGGATGCCATTTCCTTCTCCAGTGCATGAAAGGGAAAAGTGAAAGTGAAGTCGCTCAGTCGTGTCCGACTCTTAGCGACCCCATGGACTGTAGCTTACCAGGCTCCTCCGTCCATGGGATTTTCCAGGCAAGAGTACTGGAGTGGGGTGCCATTGCCTTCTCCGCACTATTGTGCTAGGCCACGCAAAGAAAGCATAGTGTAGTAGAAATGAGCAAACTACCAAATGGTTGCAACGCAGTGTGTCAAATGGCAAGCCAGTGATGTAGCAGAAGCCAATAGTTTAGCTGAGTGTTTATCCCAGCCAGGCAATCACGTTAATAAACAGGCTCGTTTGACCCCTGTAAGTAGGCACTATTACAACTATTTTATAAATTAGAAAACATCGGAGATGGCCGAAGGTTACACAAGTTTTGGTTCTACTCTAGAATTTCTGTACGAGGGGCGACCAGAACTTGCGAGGCATCTCTGAAGCTCATCGTATTTTATAACCACTGCCGATTTCCTCATCCTTCTGGCCACTGCAGATTCGATTTCCCCACCAGACCCACTCATCTACTGGCCCAGAAACAGGAACTGACAGTAATAACCAAATAACTCTTTAGGGTGGCCCTGGTCTAGATTATACCCCACACCTGCCATGTACTTGCATTCAGAGGTACTAGCCTGAAATCTAGGACTCAGCAGCTTCTTTCCACAGGGTTCCTTCAGTGGCAGCTGTCCTCTGTATGGTGTGGCTGCCCTGAATGGCTCCTCTCTGGTCTTGTCCCGACCCTCGGCCCCATCCCTCTGCTACTTCGTGGCTGGGGCCTCGGGCCTACTGGCCCTCTACTGTCTCTTGCTTCTGCTTTTCTGGATCTACACCAGCTGCATCGAGGACTCCACCAGGTGACTGCCCGCTCTGAGGGTCAGGGGTCGAGGGGGGAGGTGTCCCACTTCAACCACAAGGCGTATTTTCTTCCTCCTCCTAGAGGCCCGATCGGGCTCCGCTTTGCACTGGCCACCTCAGCTATAGCCATCTTCCTGGTCTTAGTGTGTGCCTGTATCCTTCGATTTGGCACCAGTTACCTGTGCAAATCCATCATCTCCCTGAACATGACTAGGTAATGGGAGAGGGAGGGAGTCTGGCTGGGGCTGTCTACCTTCCCTCGGCAGCGAGTATCCCATACTCTGCTTTTTATATCCCTGTCAGTTCTCATCTCAAAAGGGCACTGGAGTGAAAGGCTATTTAGGGTATATCTCCTCTTTTCTCACGACTGTCTCTTTGACCTCACAGCTGCTCTGATGCCCAGAAAACTCCATGGATACCCCGTGGAACCGCTGTGCAGTTTTACTCCAACCTACATAATGCTGAAGTGAGGTCCTGGGATATGAAAGGCTGGGTGGAGACTGAGGGATACACAGATTCGTGTAATGAATCGTATAATACAATCTGTAGTTTTAAGAGCGCTCACCAGTTTACTCTGAGCTTGGTCCACCCGTGAGGGGCTGAGGAGCTGAAGGCCTGACAGCTTGACAGTGAACAGCCGAGTGGTATGTGGGTGGAACCAGATTCAAGATGGGCCCAGTCCTCACAATCCTGTTCTGTCTCCCACAGACTTCTTCTTGGGTGAATCTGATATTGTGGTGTGTGGTCTTGGTGCTCCAGGTTGTGCAGTGGAAGTCTGAAGCCACCCCACACCAGCCTCTGCAGAGGGGGAACCCTGAGTGGAGCTCTGAGACAGATGCTCTTGTTGGGCCACGCCTTTCCCATTCCTGAAGACTAACCAAAGAGTACTTCTGCAGCCAGACTCCATGCCCAAGTGCCTGTAATCCTCTTGCCCCCACATGGCTCTGTTTATGTGGGGAGCCTTAGTTTTCCCTCCGGGAGGGAAACATGATGACATCTCTTCCTACAGCTGGTTTTGTACCAGAATATATTACTCTCTTTCTTCATCTCAGTACTGAGTTCTGAGTGTAAAGCACTGTAGGTAGGGTGGATAGGAGTAAGGAGTGAAGGCTAAATACATACGGGTCAAAAAACTCAAGAGCTACGGGCAGGTGGCTGCCCTTGGGATGACTGCTGTTTTATTTGCTGTTAATGAATTCTGGGCCCCCTGTGTGACCCTGGTTGTCACCCCATCCCTAAGGTTCAGTTTTTATTCTGAACCTTAGTGACCTGAGGTTGCTTCTTCACAAGCTACGGTAGGCACCCACAGTGTTGTCAAAAAGTTTCGTGTTGGGGAAATGTCCAGCTTTATCCAAGAGGAAGTAGAAGCGTCGGCCTTTGATTTTCAGAGGCAACATGGCAGGGACTTCTCCCCGGTGGGCCATGCAAGATACTTGGTTTAAGGGAACCGTAAAATGAGCACCCCAACCAAAGGGGGCGTGAGTGGTGAGGGTCACTTGCTTCCCTCCAGCCCGTAGCATCACTGAACGCACAGAGCGGAGGGAAAAGAGAAGACCAGCACCAAGTACCAGAGAACCTGTAGGAAAAGCAAAGATCGGGGTTTTCACTGGAGAGCTAAGCAGCAACCCTTACAGTGCCCCCCGAATAAAAATAATTGTGATGATAATAACATTGTGTTCCTTTTATACCCCAATCATATATTAGTCATTCCTCCCAACAGCCTTAATAGATACCCATCCCCATTTTAAAACAAGATCCAGAGTAAGGGTACTAACTTGCTCAAGGTCACAAAATAAGAGACAGACAGACCTGAACCTCTACAAGCGCTTGGCGCTCAGGGACTTGCAACTCGAGTGTACCGCGCTCCTACCCACTCCTGCTCATCCGGGAGGGTCGGGAGCCCCGTATTCTTGCCCGAACAGAGGGTTGTGCCCACCCTCTTCGACCAAGCTGGGAAGCTAGCCCACGCCTTACCGATGGCGCCGCAGCCGACGGCAAGGCCGTAGCGCCAGAGTGTAGAGCGCAGGTCCAAGCGGCCATGGTCTGGGGACTTGGCGTCTGTTGGACGAACCGGGGTTGGGGGACGGGCCAAGGAGGCAATGGCCAGGGAAGCCCAGAAGACGCCCTGGCCGGCGCAGAACAGTCCGAGGACGGCGAAGAAGCGGCCCCGTTCGTGCTCGAAGAGCAGCACATCCCGTGGCGGAGCCGTGTCATGCAGGGCCCGGAGCGCGGGCAGTGACTGCAGCGCTTGAAGCAGCAGCACAGACCACCTCCGCCCGGGCGCCGCCATGGCGCTGTGCGGAGCCACTTCCGGGGCGGGATTTCCTGCCAGCTGGCCCCGCCCACCCCGGGAGTCCTTTGGCCCCAGGCGAGGCGGGCGGGGCCCACCCCTCAGTCCCCCACACGCTTGTGAAGGGTAAGGCTAAAATAACTCGGCATGCTTGACACCAAATACAATACCATTCTTTATCTTAAAAAGTAGGGAGGATCCTGGGGGTAAGTACACAAAGCACCTAAGTCCTTCGGGTATTTTAGTGTCAGTTCTACAAAGTAAGCTTTGGCTTCCTGGCACCAGGGAGGCTCAATCTTCTGGAGGCTTCCAGAAGGCAGGTGAGGAGAAGGATCCAGCAGCCCTCCCTCCTCGGTCACAGTCACAGGGCGGCCTCGGGCCGGAGAGGAGACATCAGTACATCCAGGGGCTATTTACAGGGGTCTTCTGGGGCAGGACTATGGATCACTTCATGAATGCCACTTCTGGGATCTCGCCCTTGGCCTTAAAGAAACGTAAAAAGGTCAGTAGAGCCAGGCGGTCCATGCTGTGTCCCGAGCCCACCTGACCCTCTTTAAGTCCTGGAGCTCTCTTTGCCACCTATTTTCAAATCTTCCTTACCTTGAGATGAGTAAAGGCCTGGGCAGATCTGGTGTAGTCCCAGTTGTTGTCCTGAAGGCACCTGGAATAGGGGAAGTACAGGCACCTCCATTAGAACCACAAGTTTTGGCTTTAAAAATTTTAGGGGCACTTATTTTTCACCACCAGCCTCAGTTCACCCCATTTCCTACACATGCTCAGTACTCACTTCTGGGACCACTCAAGGTTCATGCCAGACTGGGTAGAGAATGCCTGCAGCATTTCCTGCTGCTCTGGGGAGAGGGTGGGCACTGGGCTGGAGGAAGGTGTGGGTGCAGGCATGGCAAAGGCTCTCTGGATCTCATCAGCACTGGCATTCCGCACAAACAGCTCATCGTTGACGATGCACAACCTTGGAGACAAAAAGCACCTTAGACAGCTGGACAGACAGAAGATAACCTCATCATCCCAACATCATTCCTATTCTCATTTGACATTCAGAGTCTTTCAATACCCACGAGGTTCCTTTATCATTTACCCCCTTTCCTATGGACTCCACATATGGGTTTATCTACCAAGCAGACTGGAATTATACATTCTTCCCCAACCCTCATTTACCTTCACAACAGACTTAGGAAGTGAATGTTGTTAAACCACTTTTCCACAGTGGCAGTCATGCATTGGGACTAGGACTCAACATGGTAAGTCAGACACTCACCCTGAATTGCTGGCAGGAACAGCGACGAACGTCCGGGTAAAGGCTCGCAAGGAGTCCCTCGACTTCCCATCCACTGCAATAACAATGGTGATGACCCGTCCACGTCATTCGTGCTTTATGTTTTCAAACAACGGCTCAAAAATCATGGGCTGATTTGATACAGAGAACCCTAAGCAGGCCAAACAGGGGTGATTATGTGTGCGGATGAGCAGGGCAGGGAGGAGTGTCAGAGGTTAGAGAGGACAACAGGAACACTTTTATCCCACTTGTTATTTATTTGTATCTGTCGGCCAGGCCCTGTGTCAGGCACTTTATAAATCACTTTACTCACTCCCCAAACACGTAATGAGATGCCTATTACAAATCCCCTTCTGTTACAAACAGGTTCAGAGGTCACGTAAATTGCTCACAGACACAGAGGACCAAGGTTGGGGATGGAAGCTCAGAACTGTCTGCCTCCAAAGTCCGTGTCCTTCTAATCCTCAGGCTGTTCCCATAGCCCAGACAGGAAAGACAGGGGAGGACAGGCTTGGGGGCAGAAAGGGAGAAGGTGGCCAGAGAAGAAGAGAAGGGATCTGGGAAGTTCATAGTGCTCAGAATGACTAGCTGGGACAGGGAGACCACTCCACCAAACTCAGGACTCCAAAGATACTTACCTTCTTTGAAGACTCCGTTGACAGAGAAACACAGCAATGTGCTCTGAAAGAGAAGCAGCAACATCAGGTACCATGTAGGCTCCCAGCAGAGCCCAAGTCCCTCCTTGCCTCTTAAGGACTGCCCCTTCCCCAAATCCACACTTCTGTCAAGGGAGAAATAGGTGCTTACTGTCTGCGCACTTATGTCTACCACAAAGGAATTGATGTCATGCTGAGTTTTGGGCAACTCATTGAGGAAGGCCACCACGTTGAGACGTGTGTGCTTCAGCAGTCGGAACCGCAGGGCTGCGGGAAGAGGAGATGCCGAGGTTAGGAGCTGCCGCGCACTGAGCCCAGACTCACTCCTTCCCCTGCCCTTCTCCCAACCTGTTTGGCTCACATCACACACTTACTAGGGTCTTTAAGCTTCTTCACATTCCTGCTATCCTTGAAGTACTCGGCCAAGTTGCTTCTGGGGGAATAAGAAAAAGAGGCAGTGGTCAGAGCAGTGGCAATGCTGTACGTGCTGGCCAGTGTCTGCTGAGCAACTCTGGTCCTGGGCAGGTTCTGGGATGTGCTACTCACCGGGCAGGGTTCTGGGGGGTGAAGGGAATGCTCAGGGAACAGCAGGCTCCATCATGGTAGGCATCCAGGAGCCGCTGCCGGTCTCCTGAGTCATAAACCGCATAGTACCTGTGGGGCAAACGAAAGGGGAGGGTTGAGCTCCACAAGCTGGATTCACAAAGGGACTGGCAGCTCCCCAAGACTGAGCTGTGCTGGGGCTAGCCCACCGCTCCCCAGCCTCAGGACACCCAAGATACTTACTGCTGCAAGAAGTGCAGGACCAGATTCTTCAGGGTCTCTGTTCCAAAGTAGCTTCCCTGGAATCAAACAGACTCCAATCAAATGGGACCATGATACCAGGACTCTCCTCCCAACATGAGCTCTAGCTCTTGCCCCCCAGATGCCACCCCACCACTTACCTTGCAGGGCGGTAACGTTGTGGGGGCTTCAACATCAAAGGCAATTGGTGGGGGTAACTCATGGCCATCCTGCAGAAAGGAAGTGAAAGACGACGATATAAACTAGTGAAAGAAGGCTAGATGAGGGACCTCCCTGGCAGTCCGAGGCTAAGGCTCCCCACTCCCAGTACAGAGGGCTTGGGTTCAATCCCTGGTCAGGTAACTAGATCCCACATGCTGTAACTAAGAGTTGATGGGCCGCAACTAAGACCCAGCGGAGCCAAATAATTTTTTTTCTAAAGGCTGGATGAGTAATTAGATGGGAGAACTAAGAGTAAAAGGGTCAGAGGTCAAGTAAGAGAAAGAAATGGAAAGGGGTCTATGAATCCTGATAGATGCAACTATCATCTACAGGCATTTTTCTGGGAAGAAGGATTATGACCTTTGTTAATATATATATGAAATCTTTGTTAGATTCTCAGAGGGCTCCATATCCCCAAACTAGTGATCATATAAAGGCACATTAGGCAAGACTTTGAGGGTGGGAGGTGCTGTGCTCCTCAGAAGAGAATGAAAAAAATTAGGTACTCACCAGTCGTAGTAGTTTCGGAAATCGCTCTCGAACGGCGCTGTCAAGAACGGGACATAAGTGAGTAATGTTTCAGAGCCACTGTGCCTCCTGGGCTGCTCTAGGAGCAAAAACACCCGTGCCTGAGGGACAGCCCATCCCATCCTCCTGTGCTCTCACTCTTCCCCAGCCTCTGAGCTCCAGGAAAAATAACCCCACTCCCCACCTCGTCTGGGGCATCCAAAAATGACTGCCTTGAAGGACGACTCTCTCTGCCTGACTCCGAGCACTGCAGGAGCAGCACTCCCAGCCCAGGCATTAAGCCAGGACCTCTTCTCCATCCTTGACCCCCTTACCTTCCACCTACTCACCTGTGCAGCCCCGGGAGGAGGGAATGGGGTGGGAGCCCAAGGGCTCCGCTGCCTCAACAGGTATCCATCACTTCTGCCAGGTCTGGCCGTGGCCAAGACCAGAACACACCACAGAAATGGCACAGGATGTTGGGGCAGGGAGACGAACAAGGCTCAGGAAGAGGAGAGGCCAAGGAGGAAGAGAGTGGAGAGGAGAGAGAAAAGGAAGGAGAGGAGGGGGCAAAGAAGAGATGGGGGAGATTCAGGCGAGGAAAGAGAAAAAGGAAAGAGAAAGCAAAAGACAAAGCGACAGCACCGCATGGTGAAGAGTCATTTAGAAAGACCAGGGAGAACAAAGGGAAATAGGCACCTGACACAGCCCTCTCTTTCGGCTCCCTTCTCCCTGTGGTCCAAGGAGGAAATGAGAAACACATCTTTGCTGTGGTGAGAGGGCAGCTGCCATTGGCCGCGTGTCTGTCTGCTACCTGGGTCCCGATCTGAGCTGGGCGTGGGAAGCAAAGCAGCCATGGGGGCAGGAGATCTCCCTCCGAAGGGGTGAGGGTTCAGGCCCCTGCAAAGTTGGGGGGGTGAGGGTCTGTGCCCCACCACTGTTGGCCCCCAAGTTCTCTCCTGATGGCCCCTCTGCGACTGTGCCTGTCTTAGGTTGTTCCTTCCCTGAGGAATCTTACCCGTCTCTGGCTAACCAGCCATCCTCCGGGGCCAAGCAGGGTGATGTGAGGTGTGCGAGTGAGGGAGGGGCAGCGCCCCCAGAGAGGGTCAGTTCTCTGTCTCCTGGATGGCCTATGCCCCCGTGGCCTCCACGCCCAGCACCTGCCTTGGGATTCCCTCGCCTGCTGGCGGGGCCCCGGCTCTGGTCACGTGTCTTAGGGAACCCAGGTTTCTCCTCCAGGGAGGGCCCAGCTCACAGCATTGGGCAAGAGCGACAGAGTGCATGGCACCAGCCACCAGGAGGCCTCAACCTCAGCATGGGCAGGAAAGCCCAGGCAAGAGCCTTGGGCAAAGCGATTGTGACAACTGAGCCCCTCTTGGCAACAGGGCAAGAGGGGCTGTCACCGGACAGAGGAGGGAAGGCCCATCAGCAGGAAGTTCCAGGGAGGGAGGGCTTTCCCTGCCCAGGGGTACCAGGCTCTTGGCTCAAAGCAGCTCCACATATGGGGGTGTAATATGCAAGACACCCCCTGGTCATGGTAGAGAAAGGGAGATGCTCTTCTTGAAACAAAAGGGGAGGGAGAGTCTAGAGAAGGCTGTGTTCAGGAAGGAAGGAGAAAGGCCACAGAACCAGCAAACAGGCAGTCAGGTGAGAAGAAAGGAAAGGAGGCCTGGGGCAAAGCTAGGGGTCACGGGCAGACAAAATGGAGGAACACGTGATTGCCCCAAGGACAGGTGGTTCCAGCTGAGGGCTGTACATCTCCTGCAGACGGGCAGTGGTCAGGGTGCATCAGCTCAGCCTCCTAGGGGGTGAAGGTCCCCAGGAGGGGAGATAAAGCTTATAACTGACCTGATGTAGGTGGACTGGTCTCGGAAGGTGTCGCACAGGGTGTTTCCGTCAAGCCAGAGCTCTTCCAGCTTCAGCCCTTTGATCTTGTCCAACTCCCGCTCAGACTTTAGCTGCAAAGGATAGGGAGGAAAGGCGGGAAAGACACATTGGTAAAGAAAGCCAGCTAGATCCCCCAACCCCCATCCTCATCTCTTAAATGCCCTCCCTGCCTCTTGATGCCACGAGGCAAGCTCTCTCCACTTCTGCCCACCCTATCCAAACACAGCCGGGCTCTCAAACTTACCTCATTTCCAGCGAGATTTAGGGTCTTTAGGTTGGGTGCTTTCTGCACAATGCTGGACAAGTCATCCAGCCGGTAGAGCTTGTTGTTGCTCAAGTTCAAGGACAATAGCTGTGGGGAGAGGAGAATTTAGAGGAAGCACCACTGGCCAGGGGATGAGAAACAAACCTGCCTTCCAACCCCATTCTACGTACCCAACCCTGCTTCCTCCCACCTAGTGGGACAAAGCCCTCACCTCAGGGATGTTCTCTTCGATGATTCGCAGGGTGGCTGCCATGCAGCTTCTACGGTTCAGGACAACGTCAATGTTCTGGGCCACTAAGTCTGCAAGAAGCAAAGGGAAGTCTGAGAGGGCCTGCCCAGGCCAGCGTGCCCACCACAGCACCCTCAGATGTTCCCTACTGACAGATGCCCCTCTGTCTCCACCAATCTAAGAATGGGTGAGGCAGAATCAACCTGTATCCGACCTGTACCTGGGTCGGAACGGAGGCCTTTGAGGTCAAGTGCTTGCTGGGAGCCATCGTATCGTTTGCTCATGATCAGCTGCAGAGGAAGACAGAGGGTTCAGTGGTCACTGGAGTTGTTGGGGAGGAGGGTGGGGGGAGGCGGGAACCACTAAGACTCAGGTGCCGGCCTCACCTTTAGCTGCTCTACTTGTTCTGGCTTCAGTTCATTCTGCACAGAATGGGGTGGAGAAGAGGAGTTGATGATGATAGATATCTGCAGGGGAGACACACACGGACAGGGTGAACTCCAGGAAGACCTGAGCCCCAGGACCAAGACTCAGTCTATGCCCTGAGCACCAGTCCCCACCCCCAACCAAACCAGGCCCTTCATACACACCCTGCGGTTCTCCCGATCCAAAATCTTATAGTTAACAGCCTTCAGTGCAGAGGCGGTACTGGCGTCCTCCACAAAAAACTGGGCCCGTGTGTTTTCATAGTGAAACTGCAAGAAGAGGGAACAAGGGCATTAGACCTGGAGCCCAGAGCCCCCAGCCCAGCTGGTACCTCCACCCTCCTTGGTGTGCAGTCAGCCACTCAGGCCTTCTCTTACCTCAATGGGAGTAAAAGGGACACTGCACTTGCTCTGAATCACATTCAGGAGCCATGACTTGTCGTATTTCCTGCCGTAAGGGATCTAGATGGGAGAAAGAGAAGAGACAGCAACAGCATGTCACTAAATCAATGGCAGACCCCTCCAGGGCTCCTTTCAGCTCATCTGCCGAGCCCTAAAAGACTCTCTGGAGAAACGGTCAATTTAAAAGTTTTCTGGGAATTCCCTGCTGCTTCAGTGGTTAGGACTCCGAGCTTCCACTGCTGGGAATTCAATCCCTGGTCAGAGAACTAAGATCCCACAGGTTGCACAGTGAGGCCCCAAAAATTAAAAGTATGCTACTCAAGCCAAATATGAATTCCTTAACCCCCTTTCTGTCCATTTATACTTATTATTCCTCAAAGGATGCAAATGTTTGATTCTACAAGTTCTAAGACATCATTTATAACCTATCTGCCCTTCAGAGAACTCAAGGGCCCCCCGCTCCACACTCAGCTCCTCACATCTGGAGGAGCTCTCCCACCCGCCAACCACAATTATCACACTTCCCTTTCATGGCCTCCCCATCCTGCTGCCCCCTTCTTTTCTGAAGCTGCTCATAGATGTTCTAAAATATTGATTCTTGGCAGCAAGAATGGTTCCCTGATTGTGGAGTAAACAGCTGATTTTGTAATGTGAGAGGTAAACACCTTAACTCTGAGCCCAGCCCCTGAGCTCCCCTGCTCCACGGACCTCTCAGGATACTCACTGTAATCTTAAACCAGTTCTTGGACGTCCCGTCCTGGCTGGTGCCAGCCCCTCCCCTCTCGGCAGCAGTCCGATCTCTCCGCAGGGGCAGGGTAACGTGAATTCGAGTCCGCTCGTTCCAGTTATCACCCCGCCGGTTAGGTCGTGCAGCATAGGGGGTGCTGTGGGGGAGGAGAGAATAAAACAGTCACAAAGGTTAGGAATGTCTTCTCAAAGATCTTCCTACACTGTTTTCAGGACCACAACTATCAACTACCGGTAAGCTGGTCGTCCTGGCATTTCTCTCCCTTCCAGGTGGGAAGAGAAATGACATGGGCAGTTAAGAGGGCCACATAAATGAGGGGGCTGCTAAATTCAAACCAGACCAACTGGTTACTTACTATCGTACTCGGGGAGCATCCTGGACATCGCTCATCGCCACATCTCTATCATCGTCCTCCAGGCGGGAGGACCGAACGCTGGAGCCCCCTCTTCCGGACCTCCGGTTCCCCTCGCCAGACTTCCACCGGAAAGGGCCCCGGCCTTTCTTTCTTCTTTGAGGGAAACTAACTCGATCATCGTGCTCTGGGTTTGGAAACGGAACAAAAATTGGAAAATACATCACTGGAGGGACTTCACTTGTGGTCCAGTGGCTAAGACTCCCCACTCCCAATGCAGAGGGCCCCGAGTCTGACCCATGGTCAGGGAACTGGATTCCACATGCCTTGACTAACAGTTTGCATGCCACAATTAAAAAAAAAAAGATCCCATGTGCTGCAACTAAGACCTGGTGCAGCCAAATAAATATTCAGATATTTAAAAAAGAAGAGAAGAAAATACACCACTAGTTCAGCTACCTTGCTTGGCAATCACACTATCCAGCACCCTGCACTATCAGATGAGATACACAGTCACCGCAGAGGCCACCTCTGTGCAAACTCCTCTGCCTGTCCAGGGAAAGAACCCTCTCCATGGGGTGGCAACATCAGTGACTGGAAGACTGTGTGAAGTCGTTTTAGAAAAGTGAAGCAGAAACTGGAACTAGAGAAAGGAGAAGCAGAATATGGAAGTGTCTCAAGTGCAACTGGATACAACTCAGACTCCTGAGAGTCACCTGAAGTCTGCTTTTCTCAGCCTCCCAAATCTGCTTAACCCTACTCAAAGAAATCTTTTTAACTTTTTATTTTACACTGGAATATCGCTGATTAATAACATTGTGTTAGTTTCAGGTGTACAACAAAGTGATTCAATTACACCTATACATGTATCTATTCTTTTTCAGGTTCTTTCCCCAAATGGATTGTTAATGGAATACTGAGCAGTGTTCCCTGTGCTATACAGCAGGTCCTTGTTGGTTATTCATTTTAAATCTAACAGTGTGTACATGTCCATCCCAAACTCCCAATCTGTCCCTTCCCTACCCACCTCTCCTTGGTAACCATAAATTCATTCTCTAAGACTGCCCCTACTCAAAATCTGATCACATCTGGAAAAGTCAATCACAATGATTACATCAGCTTTCAGTAAACAATACTTCTTTTGCCTATAAAGCACAAATGTCAGGTACAAATAGGACCAATTTAAAGGCTTCTTTTAAGTCTTGTTCTCTCCTCAAAAAACTGAAACTAGAACTACCATATGATCCTGCAAATCCACTCCAATTATACATCCAGAAAAAAACAAAAAGTACTAATCAAAAAAGACACATGCATAAATTACAAAGTTGGGATTAACATCTACACACTACTATATCTGAAACAGGTAATCAACAAGGACCTACTGTATAGCACAGGGAACTCTACCCAGTACTCTGTAATAACCTCCATGAGAAAAGAATCTGAAAAACCATAGATATATGTATAACTGAATCACTTTGCTGTACACCTGAAAGTAACACAACACTATAAATCAACTATACTCCAATATAAATTTTTTAAAAAAAAGCATCAAAACTAAGAAAAGGAAGAATACATATGAGCTTCACTTGTTTTCAGGTCAATAAAAAAAGATACCTGCATCTCATTGTTCATAGCAACACTGTTTACAGTGGGCAAGATATGGAAGCAACCCATGTGTCCATCAAGGGACTAATGGATAAAGAAGATGTGGTGTATACACATACACACACACACACACACACACACACACACACACACACGAAATACTGCTCAGCCATAAAAAAGAATGAAATCTTGCCACTGCAACAACATGAATGGACTTGGAGGTTGTTATACTTAGTGAAAAAGACAAATACTGTATGATATCACATACGTAAAAACGAACATGAATATATTTAGCAAAACAGAAACAGACTCACAGATATAGATAACAAACTTGTGGTTATCAGTGGGGAGAGGGAAAGCAGGAGGGGGAAGATAAGGTTATGGGATTAAGAGATACCAACTACTAAGTATAAAATGGATAGGCAACAATGATATATTATTGCATGGGGTGTGACAGCCATTATTTTGTAATAACTTTTAATGGAGTATAATCTATCATAATACTGAGTCACTATGTTCGCTTTCACGTCATACCTGAAAACTAACACAATGTTGTAAGTCAACCACACTAAAAAACTGCCACTCTGAAGTGAATGTTGAAGTGCGAGTGACCCAAGTGTAACTGAGCACAACTCACTCTCCGAAAAGTCACCTGAAATCTGCTGTCTGCCCACCCCCAACCACTTAACCCCAAGTGACCTCTCTCATATCCAGGTAAACCAATCACGATGATTACATTAACTCCCAGTAATCAATACTCCTTTTGCCTAAAGAGTACAATCAATTATAAATGTGATCAATCTAATGGTTTCTTTTATAAATCTTATTCTCAAACTCTGAAGTTCAGGGAATGAACTCTCTCTCTTTTTTTTTTAATGCACATTTAAGTTTACTACAAAACCTAAGAGTAAGAATTAGACACAGTTTCAGCAACTTGGTGTCTTAACTTATTTCACAAAAGTATCTTTAACAGATTAGAGGATGAACTGATTGCAAATGAAAAGTGGTCCTTTCACACTGAGAATTTGAGAAGCCTTGTCTTGGCATGGAAGTCTCAAGAGACAGTGGCTATTTTCATCCTTCCATCCATCCATCCAGGAGAAGGAAATGGCAACCCACTCCAGTATTCTTGCCTGGAGAATCTCAGAGACGGAGGAGCCCGGTGTGCTGCTGTCTATGGGGTCACACAGAGTTGGACACAACTGAAGTGACTTAGCAGAGCAGCATCCATCCGTCCATCCTTCCATCCATTATGAGTTAGGCCCTCATCATGATGCTCAGGGAGTGAACTCTTAAGTTTCCTTGGTCAGAAATGCCTCTTAACTCAGGAGACAACTCCTGAATTCAGGTGCTAGTGGCAGTTAGGGTGCTTCACCAAGGGTCCTTGAATGTTCTCCAGGAATATGGTCCTCTCAACCGTGGTGTGTAGAAATGGCTTCTTAAAAAGAGACCTATGATTCCCCCCAAAGGTCTGTCTAAAGCATAGTACTCCGCAAACACTGAATCTCATGAAATGACCTTAGGGAAAAAATAAATGACTAGAAGGTGCAGTTAACATCTATTGAGAACTTTATCCGATGTCAGGCGCTCGACACACACACGATCTCGTTTTAATACACACACACACACACACACACGGAGACAAACTTAGGAGACAGGTACTGTTTCTATCCTCCTTAAGGGGGTGGAAAATCAGGCCTGAGTCTTTAACTCACACAAGATTGGCATGGCCAACTCAGAATTGAAACCTTGGCTGTCGTGTGCTCCTAAACACTACTCTGGACCTAAACCCAATGTAGTGTTCTGGCTAGAACACTGAGTTAATGTGTAGGTCTAAAATATTAAGCCAAAGCTGCGGACGGTGGGGGAGGGGGCAAGACCGACTTGACGCGCGGTAGAAAATAGGGCACCGGCAGCCCAAGAACAGGGCACTGACTCACATTAGTATAGCCGCCAAACTGAACTGACAGGCATCCACCACCCACAAAGTTCAAAGGAATTCAGTCACCCCACCGCCGAGCCACCCGCTCCGAGCCGCAGGTGCTCACAACGTCAGGATTCTGCGGTCAACGAGCCGGGCACCCACCCTCGAGTTCAGCCAGGGCCCGGATTGCCTCGCCCCGGGCCCGCGCCACCCACAGCCGATCCCCGCGGACACCCGGCCCCTCGCGGCCTCCTGCCCCGGCGCTGCGGCCTAGGCCGGCGCTGCCCAGCGGGGCTCCAGATCGCCCCTCTCCCCGGCCTAAGGACTAGCACTGACCGTTGTATGACTTCCCCTCGTCCGCCATGGCACAGCTAGAAGCAGGGGCGGGCTGCGTCGCGGGCCGCTACCTAGCCAAACGTCCGAATGCCAAGGCTCTCCAGGCCGAAGTGCTCCTACCCCGGCTACCACCGCATTTATACGGAGAGCGCGTCGCCCGCTACCGACGTCCCACGATGATAGGCGGAGCTACTGGGAGACGCGCGTGCGCATTCGACCAACAGAGACGCCGGGGCGGGGCTTGGGGCCGACACCCCGCCCAGTACTGATTAGTTTACTGATCCCCTGATTAGTTTATCTCGAACTCGCTCTGCCCCCTGCTTTCATCGTCCGCCGGTAGGCAGCACCTCCAAGGTTAGCGCTGAAGCACAGATGGCCACTGCACCCCAGGGCTCAAACAGGAAAAGGGGAAGGAGGGCCATAAGAAGGGCTTCTGTCGAATGGGAAAGCAGTGCCTTGGAGCGGGGGTGACCGCTCATAGATCCCCTAGGAAGATCCAGCCTGGGCTTAAGTCTCAGCTCAGCCCTTTGCCTTCTACACACCTATGCCTTGTTTCCCTGGCCTATAAAATGAAATAGAAAACTAGAAGGTAGGCTCCAAGAGAGCAAGGAGTTGATTAATTCATGGCTTTTTTTTTTTTCCTCCAGCACCTTGCTCTGTACCATACCTAGCACGTACCAGGAACTCAGCAAATATTATGAAATAAATTCCCAACCTATGCAGCCCCCCTTTCCTCCAAGAGTTGCAGAGTCAAATGAGAAAAACTGCATTTGTCAGGCTTTGATTGTCTTCACAGATCGCCCCACCCACCATCGATGTGCTGTGCTTAAACCCACATCGTGTGTCAACTTAACAGTTAAGATGCAAGCAAGAGCACCCCCTGGACACAGGTCAAGGGGAGAGGAAATACTAAAATGCCAGGGCTAAGAAAGGCCAGAGCTCTCCTAGGTAACTACCACCCCTGCCCCCAAGGTACTACAGCCAGCCCAATGTGTGATTGTTGTCACTATAACTTGAGCTTCCTTTGGGGTGTGTGAAATGGGGTAACTCCAGTGACCTCAGAATGATGTGGTTGTGGGTCCTGGTCAGGACTGACAAGCATATTGACCTTCCTGGAGGGTAGGTATTCCAGACAGATCTCTACTTCATTCTCCTGTGACTGGCTTGGATTTGGTGAGGGGCTTCAAGGGGACCAAGAGCCTCACCTGGAGCTGGGAACAAGTTCTTCACCTTTCACTCCTGGCAGCAGGCAGAACTCCTGCTTCATCCAGCCCAGGGAAAATGGTGGGACTGGAGGATGCAGATGAAACAGGTCCAACTACTTCTGGAGACGGTCTTGGAGTTACCACTAATCAGAGACCCCCTCTGGGACCGCATGCCCTGCTTTGAAGGGAATTTTCCATGATTAAGTACTGCTGCACTCGGTTATGCCCACTGGAAGCAGCTGAGTACACGGGGCCCAAAGCCTGGCCCCTCAGGGTCATCAGCCCAGCCCTTTCAGTTGTAATATTGGGCAGCGGGCTCCCTCCATTTCTGCCTAGGCCCTTCTTCGGCGCTCCCACCCAGAAATGACGACATGGCTAGTGAGGCTGACAGTCTTGCTGTAATTGGGAGAAAACGGGCTGCAGCACGTTTGGCAGATTGAGAGTCACCTGCAGCCAAAGTTGGGGTTGTGCAGGCTGCTGAGGGGCTCAGGGCCCCCTGCCTCATGTGGTGAAGAGAGGAAGAAGAGGTTAAATTCTAACCCAGATGGGAAAGTTGGTCCCTGGGGCAGTTTCACTTCCTCTCCTTGCTCTCAGGAAGGTGGGGAAAGGCATCATCTCCCCTTGCTGCCAAAGTTCCCTTTGCAACAGGCTGGGGAGGGTTTATAAAAATCTCCTGGTGGAGACAATCTCCCCGACGAGCCCCTCAGTTGGCCTCTGCTCCTTTCCAGCCACTTCACAGCAGAGTCCAAATCCAGAACTGTGTGTGTTCCATGGGCTGGAGGGTGGTGAGGGGAGGGCTGGGTGGCCAGAGGCAAGGAGTGGGGGACCGAGGGCAGTGGTCATTCTTAGCAGTTCCAAGGAAACAGGGCCCTTCTCCCAAGCACCCTGCATAGGCTCAGTGGCAGCTCTGGCCACCTGCCCTCCCAGAAGGGTTTCAAACCCCCACGGAGTGCCTCAGAGTGGAGAGGGTTCAGGCAAGGAAGACCACAAAGATGATGAAGAAGACAATGAGGATGAGGAAGATTTTGACCATAAGCCACCGGTTGGAGGTGACCGACTGGAAGTACTTGAGGATCTCTGAGTGGGCGGCCTCCACGTCCAGCTGGGCTCCCAGCACATTCTCGTCGATCCTGAGGATAGGTTCAGAAGGAGGGGAAAGAGAAGGATGTTGGATTAAAAAGAAAGCTGCTGAACTATATTTTTTATGTATATATATATTCTTGCCTGAAAAATCCCTTGGATAGAGGAGCCTAGTAGGCTATGGGTCC
The DNA here is from genome assembly GCA_024291935.2 of Okapia johnstoni. Classification (NCBI taxonomy): domain Eukaryota; kingdom Metazoa; phylum Chordata; class Mammalia; order Artiodactyla; family Giraffidae; genus Okapia; species Okapia johnstoni. Next base: position 9,311,911 of record JAGTYA010000026.1, on the reverse strand, counting down.
CCCAGAATCAGACACAACTGAAGTAATTCAGCACGAACACACAGAGGAAAAAGCTCTGGAAGGGTAATATAAACAAGTCTTGGCTCTGCAACTTATTAGCTAATGAACCTAAGCCACTCATTTAACCTCAAGTCTCATTTTCCTCAACTGCAAAGGAAGAAAAAACGAGGATAACACAAACCCTAGGTTTGTTGTCAGACTTAAGTGAGTTACATAAAGTGCACAACCCATACTAAGAGAATCCAAAATGTCTATATATAAAAATTTTTTGCTCATCGGTATTTACTAATTTTTGTCTAATCAACAGTGTGTGCTCAGTTGCGTCCAACTCTTTGAGACCCCATGGACTGAAGCCAGCCAGCCTCCTCTGTCCAAGGGATTTTCCAGGCAGCAATACTGGAGCCAGTTGCCATTTCCTTCTCCACGAGATCTCCCCAACCCAGCGCTTGAACCTGTGTCTCTTGCATCTCCTGCATGGGCAGGCCACTAGGGCCACCTGGGAAGCCTCTAATAAACAGTACTGATTTGTAATAAGGGGGAAAGGGTCACAGAAAATCATGGTCAGGAAACCCTCATTCTAAGTGAGAAAGGAAGTGTTCTGAGTGAGAAAGAAGAACTTGATGATATGGACAGAAAGTCAAGGGATGAGAAAAGCCCTATATTAGAACATGTCTCTCAGGGTATAGAGAAGTCCTCAGAAGAATGGCAATCTCTTGAGACATTGCTGAGGAAAATCAAACATTTCCCAGCTAATCTGTATATACAATCCTAAAAACCAAATATAAACCCTGGTCTTTGCAAAGGGAGTCGCTGGGAGCAGGGACCTTTGGGAGCTGTGAGGTCAGAAAAGTTGGTGGAGCCTGGTAATCAAGGAAAAAAGTGAGAGGAAAGGCTGGGCCAGTGGCTGCAAGCCCAAGGTCCCGGTAAGGTGGTCAGGAGTATGACAACCTAATCTCTGTCCAAATACAGAAGCCTGGATTCTACATGACTCCCTATTTATGTCAGAAAGGCTAAAGTATTAGGTTCCCTAGTTTTTGGTATAGTTACATTTCTCAGTGTGGATGCACTTGTCATCTCATACCCAATAAAGCTCATTCATATTGGCAATTATAATGGCTTCACGTAACAAAAATGGAAGAACAATGAATGCAATCTGGTATATAAAAGATTTTAAATGGGAGTCCGTGAATGAAAACTAGTACAAGGGAAGAAGTTACTATCATTCAATAGTAATTTTAAAGGGAAGAAGTTCCTTCTTTATGGAAGAATATAAGCTAATTAACGTAGAAGGAATGAGCAAATTAGAAAATGACCATTTTGCCACACACACTCTCAAACGAATCAGGCAAGGATCACCAGGGGGTCAATAAAGAGATAACCTCATCAAGTGTCTACTGATATGACTGCCTATAGGGATGGCCGAAACTACTGAACTTAAATTTAATCAGAGGGACAAACACCGGACAAAAACATGTCTATGACTTTGTATAAGAGGCACTGGTCTCTAAAACAAAAAAAGTAAATGATTACACACACTCAAAAAGGCAGACTAAAGAGACACAACAATTGAATGTATGAATGTTGTCTAAATGTTAAATTGAAAGGAAAAGGCTAAATGTTTTTCAAAGAGTTGAGGAAATTTGAGTATGGATTCATTATTGGGTTGTGTTGGAGAAGTGTTCAATTTCTTAGATTTGATAATGGTATTGTGGCTGTTCAGGAGAAATACTCTCGGCAGATGCTTGCTGAAGTATCTGGGGATAACACATGATGTTTGAAAAAACTGTCATGATGTTTGCACCTACTTGTTTTTTTTTTTTTTACACGAACACAGCCTTATTTATTTATTTATTGTTCTTTATTTATTTTTAAATATTTATTTGGCTGCACCAGGTCTTAGTTTCAGCATGCAGGATCTCTTATTTGCAGCATGTGGGATCTAGTTCCCTGACGAGGGATTAAACCCAGGCCCCCTGCACTGGGAGTGCAGAGTCTTAGCCACTTGACCACCAGGGAAGTCCCTATTTATTTTTAATTGGAGGATAATTACTTTACAGTGTTGTGGTGGTTTCTGCTGTATACCAACATGAATTGACTAAAGATATACATATGTCCCCTCGTTCTTGAACGCCCCTCCAGTCCCCGACCCTGCACCTACTTTTAAATGATTCAGAAAAAAAAAAAGGTGAGAGGAAGTACCTGTGATAAAAAGTCAACAGTTGGTGAATCTAGGTGAATCATTATAGATGTCCCTTCTGCTATCTTCCCAACTTTTCTATTGTTTGAAATTTTTTAATCTACAAGTTGGAGGGAAAAGGAAAATGACCGAGTAACACAAGGAACTCTAGATCAGTAGCGTTTTTTATACCTTAGAAAAGATAGCATCTCAAAAATGCAAGTTTTTTTTTTTTTGGCCGTGCTGAGTAGCTTTTGCGATCTCAGTTCCCCATGCAGGGATCAAATTTGGGCCCACAGCAGTGAAAGCACCAAGTCTTAATCACTGACCACCAGGAAATTCCTCAAAAATGCAAATTCTGGAAAGTCCCTGGTAGTCCAGTGGTTAGGACTCAAGGGCTTTCACTGCCGAGGTTAGATCTGTGGTCAGGGAACTAAGATCCCAGAACCTGAGCAGCAAAACCAGAGGGAAAAAAAAAAAAAGGCAAATTCTTAGGTCTCACATTCTAGGGTGGCGCCCAGGAGACTACAGTTGGAGAGAGTGAGTCAGTTGTGTCTGACTCTTCTTGACTCCATGGACTATACAGTCCATGGAATTCTCCTGGCCAGAATGCTGGAGTGGGTATCCTTTCCCTTCTCCAGGGGATCTTCCCAACCCAAGGATTGAACCCAGGACTCCCACATTGCAGGCAGATTCTTTACTAGCTGAGTCACAAGGGAAGCCCAAGAATACTGGAGTGGGTAGCCTATCCCTTCTCCAGCTGATCTTCCTACCAAAGAATCAAACTGAGTCTCCTGCAAGAAATCTGGAATAAATCAGTGGCTTCTCAGGAGAGTGCTAAAATCCAGATCCACTAGCATTTGCAGGAAGCAAAGACAAGAGTATCTGTGTCTATTGTAAAAATAGCATCCTTTCAGAATTTCAATTTCTTGTTCATATCATTGCCCACAAATTTTCTCTCCCTTGTTATTTTCCTTTTATGTTTCAATCTACTGCCGGATTGCTTCTGAGCCACTCAACTGGACCTGCTGGCACTAATCCAGTTATTCCAAGCCCCCTGATGCAAGTAACACCTGAGGATCCTTAATTCACATTTCTTTCTCAGGGGCACCAGGAAATAACCACTCCTTCCTCCCTAAAATTCCTTCCACCTCAGCTTCTAAGGACACATTTCTTTGCTTTTTTCTCTCATCTCCCTAAAACTTCAGTCTCTTGGGCAGATTCTTTCCTTCACCAGGTACACCTGGAATCCATGGGGATCTATTCAGGCCTTATTCTCACTTTGCCCATTGTCCCTGGGTGGTCTCATTTACCTCCATGGTTTCACCAAGAAGCTGCTGACTCCTATGTCCTTTATCTCTAGCTTAGCCCTCTCTTTTCTGAGCATCAAACTGTGCCTCTTGGCTGTCCCTTGAAGTGTGAGCTCACTTGATATGTCCGGAACAAATCTCATTCTCTGCACCCAGCACCGGTTCACTGCCTCCTGTGTTCTCTCCCCACCCTCAGATCCAGGAGGACTAGCTCACAGCAGCAACAACTAATGTTTGCTAAATCAATAAACAAAAAAGTACTAACACTGAAAAATACTTATGACACTCTTTCAAGGAAGATTAGTTATCAATGTGTATATATACTATAATTCTATTTTTCTGTTTGTTTATAAAAGGCTTTCAGGGACTTCCCTATGGGTCCAGTGGTGAAGAATCCATCTTCCAGGGGATTTCCTGATGGTTCAGTGGTTAGAACGCTGTGCCGTCGTGCCAAGGACCCTAGTTCTGTCACTGGTCAGGAAACTAAAATCCCACATGCTCCAGGCTAGAGACCTGGATTCAGTTCCTGGGGCAGGAAGATCCCCTGTAGGAGGGAATGGCAACCCACTCCAGTATTCTGCCTGGAGAATTCCATGGACAGAGGAGCCTGGTGGGCTATAGTCCATGGGAGTCACAAAGAGTTGGAGACGACTGAGCGACTAGCACTATCACTTTCACTTCATGGGGTGACTAAGCCAGCACATCTCAACTACTGAGCCCCTGAATCTAAATGAAAGATCCTGTCTGCTGCAATGAAGACCCAAAGCAGTCAAAAGTAAATAAATAAATAAATATTTTTTTTTAAAAAAAAGGCTTTCAGGTTTTTGTTTTTTTTGCCGAGCTTCTCTGATGGCTCATCAGTAAAGAATCTGCCCAAAATGCAGGCAGGAGATGCAGGAGATGCTGGGTGGATTTCTGGGTTGGGAAGATGCCCTGAGAACACTGAAGTAGCCTGAAGGAAATGGCAACCCACTCCAGTATTCTTGCCTGGAAAATCCCATGGACAGAGGAGCCTGGCGGGCTACAGTCCAAAGGGTCAGAGAGTCAGACTTGACTGAGTGACTGAGAGCGTGCAAACACACACACACATGGGGGATGGACATGGATACACACCCACACATACCCATGGGGGATCTTAGTACATACACACACAACCCCTCACACTCACCCCCACCCCCACACACAACCATGGAGGATCTTAGTTCCCAAACCAGGGACCAAACCCAATGGGAAGTTTGGAGTCCTAGCCACTGGTCCGCTAGGGAAGTTCCCAACTCTAACAATTTTAAACATATACACTGGGGAAAGAATACAAACATCTTTTACAAATCTGATTCTTTGAATCCATAACACTTTAATATTCAAAATACATCGTCACCTGAAGAGCTCTAGTGTTTATGGCCTAACTCAGCAAGGGATTTCCTAGATCTCAGGTGAACCAGGTAAGACTCAGTCAATCTTCCTGATTCTAGGACCAAGAGAGCTGTCTTCACAGCGCTTTTAAATTGCCCAATTAAATACGTGAGGCTGCTTGATGGATCAGTGTTGGGAAATCTGCTTTACACAGATGTAGGTGTTCACCCAGTTTCACCGGATCAACAACCAAGAGTAAAAGCTCTCTGCTGGTGCTGCGGGGCAGTGAAGAACCACCAGGATCGCTGCCTGAAGGCCTCAGAGCAAGTGGGCGGGCGTGTGTCAACCTGCGGATTGCTCAAAACTCCCACACCTTCCCTTCTTGAGGTCCTCTGCTAACAGCCTTTTTTCTTGCCAAACTGAGAACACTGAAGTAGCCTGAAGAATTGGGCAAGGTGAAAAAACAGGTTCCTGGCCTCACACTTGGAGATTCTGACTTCACATATGTAAGTGCAGTGGACTTCCAGGAACCTTCATTTTTTTTTTTAGAGGAAAAAATATACATTTATAATTAGGTATAGCTGATCTATAGTATTACGTTAGTTTCAGGTGTAAAACAAAATTTTTATAGGTTATACTGCATTTAAAGTTATTACAGGAAGTTCCCTGGTGGTTAGGACTTTGCCTTCCAACACAGGGGGTGTGGGTTTGATGCCTGGTCAGAAAGCTAGGATCCCACATGCTTAGTGGCCAAAGAACCAAAACATAAGACAAAAGCAATATTGTAAGAAATTCAGTGAAGAGTTAAAAAAATTTATAAAAAAGTTATTATAAAATGTTCGCTATATTGCCAGTGCTGTACAATACATTCTTGTCATTTATTTTATATATAATTTTTCTCTTAAACCCCTCCCCCTATCTTGCCCCTCTTTTCCCTCTCCCCATCAGTAACCACTAGTTTGTTCTCTATATGAGTCTGCTTCTGTTTTGTTATATTCATTCATTTTTTTCTGTTCATTTTTAAAATTGATGCTGATTTAAAATATTATATGTTTGAGATGTACCACACAGTGAGTCACAATTTTTAACGGTTATACTCCATTTACCATTATTATAAAATATTGGCTATATTGCCTAAACTGTACAATATATCCTAGTAGCTTATTTATTTTATACAGAGTAGCCTATACCTCTTAATCCCCTACCCCCATGGTGCCCCTCCCCACTGGCAACCACTAAATTGTTCCTTATATCTGAGTCAGTTTCTTGTCATATTCACTAATTTGTCTTATTTTTCAGATTCCACATTTAGTGATTATCATACAGTATTTGTCTTCCTCTGACTTATTTCACTAAGCCTATTGCACTCCAAATCTATTCACTGTTGCAACAGTTGTTGCAAATGGCAACATTTCTTTCTTTTTTCGGTTGAGAGTATTCCATTGTATACACCTACCACACCTCCTTATCCATTCATCAGTTGATGGATACTTAGAATGCTTCGATATCTTGGCTATTCTAAATAGTGCTGCTGTGAACACTGGGGTGAATGTATCTTTTCAAACTAGTGTTTTCATTTTCTTTGGATATATACCCAGGAGTGGAATTGCTGGACAATAGGGTTGTTCTAGTTTTACTTTTTTGAGGAACCTCCCTACTGTTTTCCACAGTGGCTGCACCAACTTACATTCCCACTAACAGTGCACAGGGGTTCCCTTTTCTTCATCACCCTTGCTACAATTTATTTGTGGTCTTTTTGATGATAGCCACTCTGACAGGTATGAGGTGATGTCTTATTGTAGTTCTGATTTGCATGTCTCTAATGATTAATGATGTTAAGCATCTTTTCGGGTGCCTGTTGGCCATCTGTATGTTTTCTTTGGAAACATGTCCATTCAAGTCTTCTGCTCTTTTTCTTTTTGGCTGCCCTATGTGGCATGCGGGATCCCAGTTCCCCAACCAGGGATCAAACTGTACCTTCTGCCTTGGAGTATGGAGTCTTAACCACTTGACTGCCAGGGAAGCCCCTCTGCTCCCTTTTTTTAATCAGGTTGCTTGATTTTTTGATGTTGAGGTGCATGAGTTATTGATACATTTTGTATGTTAACCCATCAGTTGTATCATTTGCAAATACATTCTCCCAGTCAGTAGGCTATCTTTTTGTTTTGTCAGTGGTTTTCTTTGCTGTGCAAAACTTTGATTAGATCCCATTTGTTTATTTTTGGTTTTGTTTGCTTTAGGATATGGATGCAAAAAAATATTGCTATGATTTATGTCAAAGAGTATTCTGCCTGTGTCTCCTTCTGGGAATTTTTACGGTTTCTGGCCTTACATTTAGGTCTTTCATCCACTTTACTTTTTTTTGACGACACACCTTGTGGCTTCCAGGACCTTAGTTCCCTGACCAGGGATCAAACCCCAGCCCCTGGCAGTGTAAGTGCAGAGTCCTAACTGCTAGATCACCAGGGAATTCCCACATGTGGAGTTTACTTTATGGTGTGAGAAAATGCTCTATTTCATTCCTTTACATGCAGCTATCCAGCTTCCTCAGCACTACTTATTAAAGAGACTGTCTCTTTAATTGTATATTCATACTTCCTTTGTCACTGATTAACTGACCATAAGTATGTGCACTTATTTCTGGGCTCTCATTCTGTTTCATTGATGTCTGTTTTGTTTCACAGGGTGTGTTCACTTGCATTTGACTCTTTGTGACCCTATGGACTGGAGCCCGACAGGCTCCTCTGCCCAGGGGATTTTCCAGGCAAGAATACTGGAGAGGGTTGACATTTCCTCCTTCAGGGGATCTTCCCAACCCAGGGGTCCAACTGGCATCTCATTTGCCTCCTGGATTGTAGGTGGATTCTTTACCACTGCAGCACTGGGGAAGCCCATTTTTGTTTCAGTACCATACCATACTGTTCTAATAGTAATCAAAGTTGTAGCAGTAGCTTTGTAGTGCAATCTGAAGACCGGGAGCATGACACCTCAAGCTCTGTTCTTTCTCAAGACTGTTTTGGATACTATTGAGTCTTTTGTGCTTCCATACAAATCTTAAAATGACTTGCTCTAGTCTATGAAAAATGCCATTAGTATTTTGATAGGGATTGCACTGAATCTGTAGATTGCCTTGGGTAGTATGGTCATTTTAATGATACTAATTCTTCAAATCCAAGAACATGGTATATCATTTCTATCTATTTGTGTCCTATTCAGTTTCCTTCATCAGTGTCTTACAGTTTTCCAAGCACTGTTCTTTTACTGCCTTAAATTTTTGCCTTGGTATTCTCTTTGATGCGACTATAAATGAGTTTTTCATTTCTCTGATAGTTTGTTGCTAGTAGATAAAAATGAAACAGATTTCTGTGAGTTATTTTTGTATCCCTCAACTTTACTGAATTTACTGATGACCTCTAGTAGCTTTTTGGATTTTCTATGTATGGAATCATGTCATTTGCAAACAGTGACAGTTTTACTTCTTCCTTTACAATCCGGATTCATTTCTTTTTCTTCTTCTGATTGCTGTGGCTGGAACTTCCAATACTATGTTGGGTAACATAATGTTGAGAATGAGTGTTCTTGTAGCTGATTTCAAGGAAATGCTTTCAGCTTTTCACCACTGAGTACAGTGTTAACTGTGGGCTTATCATATATGGCCTTTGTTATGTTGAGGTATGTTCCTTTATGCCCACTTTGTGTAGAGTTCTTTTTATCATAAATGGATGTTGAACTTTGTCAAAATCTTTTATCTGCATCTACTGCCATGATCATATATTTTTTATTCAATTTATTTAATGTAGTATATCACATTGATGGGTTTGTAGATACTGAAAATCCCTGCATCACTGGAATAAACATTCACACTTGATCATGGTATGTGGTTTTAATGCATTGTTGGATTCAGTCTGCTAATATTATGTTGAGGATTTTTGCATCTATGTTTTATCAGAGATACCGGCCTGTAACTTTATTTTTTGTGCTATCTTTGGTTTGGTATCAGGGTGATGCTGGGTTTGTAGAATGAGTTTAGAATCATTTCCTCCTCTGCAGTTTTTTTTTAAATAATTTGAAAAGGATAGTTATTAACTCTTCTCTAAACATTTGGTAGAATTCACTTGTGAAGCCATCTAGTCCTGGACTTTTGTTGGAAGTTTTTAAAAATTACTGATTCGGGACTTCGCTGGTGGTCCAGTGGAAAGAATCTACCTGCCAATGCAGGGGACATGGGTTCAGTCCCTGGTCCGGGAAAATTTCACATGCTGCAGGGCAACTAAGCCAGTGTACCACAACTATTGAAGCCTGCAGGCTCTAGAGCCCATGCTCTACAACAAGAAAACTCACTGCAATGAGAAGCCTTCACACCATAAAGAGAAAGTAGCCCCTGCTCGCCACAACTAGAGAAAGCCCACCCACAGCAATGATGACCCAGCAGAGCCAAAACTAAGCAAATAAAAATTTAAAAAATTACTGATTCAATTTCATTACTGCTATCTTCTATTTCTTCCTAGTTCATCTTGGGAGATTAAACATACCTAGGAATCTGTCCATTGCTTCTAGGTTGTCCATGTTATTCGCATATAGTTTTCCATAGTAATCTCTCTTGATCCTTTGCATTTCTGTAGTATCAGTTATAATTTTTCCTTTCTTGTTTCTGATTTTTATTGTCTTAGGCCCTCTCTTTTTTCTTCTTGATAAGTCTGGCTAAAGGTTTATCAATCTTGTCTATGTCTTCTTAGTTTCATTGATCTTTTCTATTTTTTTGTCTTTATTTCACTTATTTCTGCTCTAATTTTTATTACTTCTTTTCTCTACTAACTTTGGATTTGTTCTTTTTCTAGTTCTTTTAGGTGTAAGGGTAGGTTGTTTAGTTGAGACTTTTATTTCTTGAAGCAGGCTTCTACTGCTATAAACATCCCTCTTAGAACTGCTGTTGCAGGAAAGTCCCACATATTTTGGATTGTTTTCCTTTTCATTTGTCTCCAAGTTAATTTTTATTTCTCCTTTCATTTCTTCAGTGACCCACTGTTTGTTTAGCAACATATTTTTTAGCCTCCATTTGTTTGTGCTTTTTGCAGTTTTCTTCTTGTAGTTGATTTCTTCTTTTTTTTTTTGGAGTTGATTTCCACTCTTATAGCACTGTAGTTGGAAAAGATACTTGCTATGATTTCAATTTTCTTAAATTTACTAAGACTTGTTTTGTGTCCTATCGCAACCCACTCCAGTATTTTTGCCTGGAGAATCCATGGACAGAGGAGCATGGCAGGCTACAGTCCATAGGGTCACAAAGAGTCAGACGTGACTGAAGCGACTTAGTACACATGCACATTTTGTGGCCTAGCATGTAGTATGTCCTGGAGAATGTTCCATATGCACTCGGAAAGAATTTGTATTCTGCTTTTGGAGAATTGTTCTCTATATAAGCCCATTTAGTCTAGTGTGTCATTTAGGGCCAGTGCCTAAATGACACATTACTGCCTTCTTGTCTGATGTGTCCATTAATATAAATGGGATATTAAAGTCTCCTACTATTCAATTTCTCCCTTTATGTCAATTCCTCCCTTTGTGTCAATTTCTCCCTTTATGTCTGTTAATATTTCCTTTACATATTCAGGTGTTCTTATCTTTGGAGCCACTGGACTACCAGGGAAGTCTCCCCTTGCTGCTTTTAATACCCCTGATTACCAGAGCTGTATGCTCTAGGGCTGCCCCATATTACGTGGGCCCCTCTATTGTGATGGGGATGACTAGGTATAGGTGGTCCAGTAGGCGTGGCTGGCTCCTGGTCTGGTTAGGTGCCAGGCCCTGACTTATGCAGAGGCTGCCAGTGACTGGCAAGTCACTGGCTGGCAAGATACTAATTTTTTATAAGCTGTATAGGGGGTTCCTATGAACATCCAGCTTTGGCAACCAATGGTTAAAAGGATGTTTATTCAACTAGTAGGTGTTGAGCACCAGCCATTGATACAGTGCTGAGTTCAGTTATCTTGGTCTCTCCCCTCAGGGGGTAGTGGAAAACGTCCACTTTCCCAGCTATCACTGGCTCATCCTAAATTCAAGTCTTCTACTTATGCACTGGCTCCCATTTCCTCTCACCTGCTCCAGGACATAAACTTTAAGAATTCCTCCCCCTTCCTGTTATAATATCAATTTTTATTTCTCTGTTGGATCATTCCCAATACAATACAAACATACATTTATTTTCTCCCATTCTTTAAAAAAAACGCAACAAAAAACCTCTTGTCTTTCACTGGACAAACTGGGAACAATCTGAACACTGAAAATAATCATTATCCTAACTAATTGTAATACAAAACATAAATAAAAACCTTAAATCCATAATGATACTCAAAAACAAGGAAGAATTAAAACAAAGCAAAAACCTCCTTAGTCTCTACGCTGGCACCTGCTCCACAAACTACTTACTCTGAAAATACAGGAAAATAATTAAGGTTTTATCCAGCCTGATTAAGATGAACTTCAGCTCATGCAGTTAATAAAGAAAAGCTTTTGTTTATAGAAAAAAAATGCACCTGAATTAGATAAATTGATTCAGAAGACAAGCATCATAACTGCCTCCTAAAAACAGGTTAAAGGGTCTTGGGGAACAGGATATCCATTAAATCATTTGCTGACTGCAAAGAAGAAATATACTCTTAAAAACAGAGATCATTTACTACCACCTTAATCAAACGATCAAATTTGTTCTCGATAACGTAGGGACAGCTGACATTAAATGCATCTTAATAAGATGCAATATGTTGAGATATATATATGTACATATAGCTCAACAAAATAAATATATAGTTACAGTGGATTTTTTGAGGGAGCCGCTTCGCACTGCTTGTGGGATTTTAGTTCTTCCACCAGGGATCAAACCCAGGCCCTCAACAGTGAAAGCACAGAGTCCTAACCACTGAACCACCAGGGAATTCCTACAGTTGATTATACTTATGTATACATATATATTCCTGGAAGAAGACAGAGAAAGAGGCAGAAAAAATTCCGAAAGAAATAATGGTGAAATATTTCCTAAACTTTGTGAAAGACATAAATTTACAGATTCAGGAGGCTCAGAGAACCCTCAGCAGCATAAATTCAAAGGAAACCATAGGTACATAAGTCATCAACTGCTGAAAACCACAGAAAAGAAAAGAAAAAAAAAAAAATTGAAAAGCAGAAGCAGCCAGAGATTATATACAAAAGTTAGAATTACCACTGACTTCTCATTAGGAATGAGAGACCAAAAGACAGTAGAATGATATATTTAAAGCACTTTAAGCAGAGAAACTATTCTTCAAAAATGTGGGTGAAATAATGAAACTTTAGATAAAAGAAAAGTAAAAGAATTTGTCATTAGGAGGAGCCTGGTAGGCTACAGTCCATGGGGTCGCAAAAAGTCAGACACAACTGAGCGACTTCACTTTCACTTTTCACTTTCATGCATTGGAGAAGGAAATGGCAACCCACTCCAGTGTCCTTGCCTGGAGAATCCCAGGGACGGGGGAGCCTGGTGGGCTGCCGTCCATGGGGTCGCACAGAGTCGGACACGACTGAAGCGACTTAGCAGCAGCAGATGTGCACTATAAAAAGTACTAAAGAGGACTTCTCTAGCCGTCCAGGGGTTAAGAATTTGTACTGCCTGCTTATGTAGGGAACACAGGTTCGATCCCTAGTCCAGGAAGATTCCCCATGCCTTGGGGCAACTAAGCCTGTGCTTGCAACTACTGAACCCACAGGCTCTAAAGCCCGTGAACCCCAACTACTGAGCACAAGCACCCTAGAGCTCCAGGCTCTACAACAACAGCCTGAGCACCACAACTAGAGAGTAGCTCCCATTCAGTGCAATCAGAGAAAGTCTACACGCAGCAACAAAGACCCAGCACAACCAAAAATAAAAATAAATTTTAAAAAATGGTACTAAAGAAAATTTTCCAGGTTTAAGGGAAGTGAGGCCAGATGGAAACTGGGTATTCAGGAAGAAATGAAGAGCAATGCAGAGAGTCAATATATGAGTAACACAAAAGACTACTTTTTCCCTCTAATTTCTTTAAGATAAAAATCATACTATGGTATTGTGGGATTTATAAAGTTATGTAGATACAACAAATGTGACAACTAGAGCATAAAAGATGGAGGAGGGGGTTGAAAAGTTCTCACATTTTGGATGAAGCAGACTGGGAAGAGTTAATGAGGCATATTACAATCCCTACAGCAACCACTAAAAAAAAAAACCCCAATTACATATAGCTAGAATACCAACAAATTTATATGGAATTAAAAAAATTTTTTTGCAACTGTTCAAGACAGGAAAGAAGGAAGAGGAACACACAAAAAAAAAAAGAGAAGGGAAAAACAAAAAAACAGTAAAATGGTAGACCTAAATCCAACCTTAGCAAATATTACACTAAATATTAATGAATTAAACACGCTAATTAAATTCTCAGCTATCATCTTGCTTGGCCTCAAAGCAAAATCTGTCACAGCTGATCATTCTTTCCCTGATTTACTTTCTTCTCCTGACTCCTAGGACATCATCTTCATTTATTTTTCTTTCTATCTCACAAGCTGTGCTCCTGTTCAGTGCCCTCTCCTGGGACTGAGACTTGATTCCAGAAATAGCCTTTGGGACTCAGTGCTTGATCCTCCTCTTCCTTAGAACTCCCTTGGCCTAGTTTCAAAGTTCAATTCTGCCCATTTTTGGCCCATACCTGTCTTTTCAACTCCTTACATCTATCAGCCTGTTCACTATTTCCACTTAGATGTCTAACAGACAACTGTCCACTTCTTGTTGGACAACACATTCAACACAACTTATTTTGCCCCAAATCTGCTCTATCTTGAGTAACTAGCTCTATTTCAAGTGAAGGACATGAATCTATTCGATCGCTCACATCAAAAGCCTGGAGTTATCATAAACTCCTCTTTTTCTCTCATACCTTGCATTCAGTTCATCAAGTAACTGATCCTGTTGGTTCTACCTCCAAAATATATCCAGAAGGCAACTACAACTCATACAACCTTGGCCCCAAATATCACTACCTCCTGCCTGGATTACTGCAAAGGACACTGAACTCATCTCCCTGCCTGTATTCTAGGCCTTTACAATCTGTTCTGACTATGGCAGCTAAATGATCCTTTTAAAATAGAAGTCAGAGGGACTTCCCAGGGAAGGGAATCCTCTGGAAGTCCAGTAGTTAGGACTTGGCGCTTCCATGCGGTGGCCCTGGTCGAGGAACTAAGATCCCACAAGCTGTGCAGTGCAACCCAAAACATTAATAAATAAAAATAAAATAGAAGTCAGATAACATAACCTTCCACTAAAACCCTGCAATGGGACTTCCCTGGTGGTCCAATCCACCTGCCAAGGCAGCGGACACGGGTTCGATCCCTAGTCTGGGAAGACTCCACACACCACAGGGCAACTGAGCCCATGCGCCACAACTACTGACCCTGCACGCCCTACAGCCACTGCTCCAAAACACACAGAGAAGCTACCTGCTTGCCACAACTACAGAAAGCTCGCTTGCAGCAATGAAAACCTAGCATGGCCAATCAATCAAATCAATCAATACCCTGCAATGGCTCCCCATTTGGGCTTCCCTGTGGCTCAACTGGTAAAAAATACACCTGCAGTGAGGGAGACCTGGGTTTGATCCCTGGGCTGGGAAGATCCCCTGGAGAAGGGAAAGGCTACTCACTCCAGTATTCTGGGCTGGAGAATTCTATGGACTGTATAGTCATGGGGTCACAAAGAGTCAGACACGACTGAGCAACTTTCACTTTCACTTTCCACATTGGCTTTAAAAGGCCCCACCTGATCTGGTCTCCCATCTCCTCTCTATCCTCACCTGGTACTACTCTTCTTCTCACTTGTCCCCAGATGCAGTACTATCCTTTAACTCAACAGACATATTCTTGCCTGAAGGCCTTTACATAGGTTCTTCCCTCTGCCTGGTACTCTTCTCCGTATATCCACACAGCAAACTCCCTCACCTTCCCCCAGTCTTGGAAGGATGTCACCTTCTTAATAGGGCCTACTACAGCCATCCTATTTAAAATTACAACTTGCTCCTCCAAACCTAGAACTCCTGATTAGTCTACCCTACTCTGTTTTTATTTATGGATTTATCACTGGTCAAAAATATATACTGGACCATTTACTTATTAAGAATATTCTAATTATCTGCCCTACTATGATGTACGTTCCACGAGGGCAGGGATCTTTGTCTCTTTTGTCTTCAGCTGTATCTCTATGACTGACTGAATGCCAAGTGCCAAAGAAGAGGAGCAGATAAAATGCCTTGTGCAGCAGCAAGGGCACCAGGGGAGCAGAGAGGCCCTCCAGTGGGTTGGCTCTGCCGACTCCGCTCCTGTGTCATTCTGCACTTTTCTCTTCCTGTTTATTGCTTTCCAGCTGCACTGGCCTTCTTGATTCTTTAATAAAGTAAGACTGTCCCATCGTATGACCTCTGTTCTGGCTGTCCATGCTGCCTAGACTACTTTTACCCTTTCCTTTGCGTGGTTGGATCCCTCTTGTCATTCACGTCTCTGCTTCAATAGGAAGCCTTCAGAGCAGCCTGTGCTGCTACCCAATCTGATATTCCTCCTCCATCACTTTCTCAACACTGCATCCTAGTTTTCAGTATTAGCCCTTATCACCACCTGAAAATTTCTTCTCAATTCTTTTTAAACAGTTGTCCTTACTCACTCTATCAAATTCCATACTGCAAAGTAAGTTCCACAGAACAGACTTAACTGTTCTACTCATCACTGTATTCCCAGCACCTATGCCAGTGCCTGACATGGAACAGGTGCTCAATTAATACTTGTGGTGTGGATGGAGACAGGTGAACTGGACCTTATGTGTGGACAGGATTCACTCTTCTCTTCCAAAGGGGATTAAGCTGTCCCTGGGGACCTTTAGGATGCCAATCCACAGGGAAGACAAGGCTCCTGGTTTTGAGGTTAAAGAGAGAAAGTGTCTCACCTCTGAATGGTTTCTTCCTGTTCCTTAACCATGTGTGCCAACTGCTGGAAGATGGAGCCCAGCTCAACAATTGTGGACTCAATGTTCTGCATGGTGTCTGCCCGGCTCTGGATGTAAGAATCCTTCAGAGGAGAGAGAGTGTACATGAACACCAGGAGCTTTTGAGGGTGGGTCCTGCCTCTTTGGGACTTTCCAGTTTGCCATTCCACCCATGGCACATTCCAAACACTTGCTTGTGACCACACAGGAAAACAGGGGAGCAACTCCTCCCCACCTCAGAGCATGGGTACCTGCTCGTCAATGAGCTGCAGCTGCTGGCTGGTCCTAGAGTCCATCATGTCAATGGCCACATCCCCAGAGGCTCGGGACTCCGCCCCCAAAACCACAGCACCGCCTCCTGGGGGAAGAAGACATGGCACTTCTTAGCAATTAAAAGGTTCAAAGCCCATACGCTCTGGATTTGAATCCCAGCTCTGGCACTTACTAGCCTTGTGACCCTGGACAAGTCATTTAACCTCTCTGAGCCTCAGTTTCCTCACCTGTAAAATGGGGGATAATGATAGTTGCTTTCTCAAAGGGTGGTTTTGAGAATGAAATGAGAGATTGTGAATATAATGACTAAGTGGACTAGAAATACTAGGAAACTCATTCTTTTGAACATGATTGGATTCACCCTCAATAGGGAGAATGCTAGAGACTACGTGCGGATCATAGATCCCAGGCATGAGGAGTGACCTCTGAGAAAGCCTAGCAACTTCCTTGACCCTCTGCTCTCCTACCCAACCCCTGCCTTAGGAAGATATCCTCAGACCCAGAGTCACTATGCCTTACCCCTCAGGGCTCCCTGAATTGCCTGTAACTTACCCAGGTGGTTGGGGGCAAGGGGCAGGGCTGATACAGGCGCCCGGGAGAACTGCTCCCGCCGGCTCCTCTGCTGCTTCAGGTTCTGGGTTTGGGGAAGAAATGCAAAGGTCCTGAGGCCTCTGGAAAGCGGGCACATTAGATTCCCCCTGGTGCCCCTGACCCTGTTGCCCTTGCCCTTCCCACTGCCCTCTGGGGCCCTCATGCCCAGATTCCTATCCCTCCTACACAGCTTCTTCTCACCTCTGTCCTCACTTCTAAAACTGACTTGAAGTCGTTGGACATGGAGGCCAGTTTTGACTGGAAGAGGAGGAGAGAGGGTCAGCCAGAGAAGACAATGCCTCCTCCCTTCTGCTGCCCCCTCTCCCTGGTCCCACCTGCAGGGAGACCACGATGGTGTTGGAATGGGTTTGCAGGTGCCGGCCACTCTGGCTGCCCTTGGCCCTCACGAAGTCCTGAAGCTGGGCGATTTGTTTGTTGAGGCTATTGATGTCCTGGTGAAAAAGCCAACAGAAAAACTGAGTATCAACCGGGGGTTCCTCCGCCAGTATCTCTCCCACATGGCATCTCTGGCAGGGATGCCAGGATGAACATACTAGCAGGGGTGATGCTGTCTCAGACAGACCAGAAGGGCCTGCTGGTACAGTCCAACCTCTGGAGGTTGCTCTGGCTCAGTCCCTGCAGAGTAGAGCCAGAAAGAGGTGAAATATGGCCTCGTCCGTTTGTAAAGAACTGAGTTGTTTACTCCCTCCATCCTACTGCCCTACCCACTACTGTGAGGCTACGCTCATGATCACAGAACCCCTTAAAAGCCAGAATCTCAGACCCAGAGCATGCTGACCAACAAAGCATCTGTGCTGTACTCAGGAGATGGGAGGAATCCTAGAAACATCAATGAAATGGTTTTTATATATACAATTCCTTTTAAAAAATTACTACTGCAGAGACTTCCCTGGGGGTCCAGTGGCTAAGACTCTGCACTCCCAGTGCAGGGGGCCCGGGTTCGATCCCTGGTCAGGGAACTAGATCCCACACACCACAACTAAAGATGCCATGTGCTGCAATGAAGACTGAAGAATGAATCTTGAACTGCAATGAAGTTGCATGCTGCAACTAAGACCTGGTGCAGCCAAATATATATATATATATATATATATATGGGCTTCCCTGGTGGCTTAGATGGTAAGGATGCAAGAGACCAAGGTTCGATCCCTGGGTCAGGAACATCTCCTGGCAAAATTGGAATAGCTACCACACCAGTACTCTTGCTTGGAGAATTCCATGGACAGAGGAGCCTGGTAGACTTATACAGTCCATGGGGTTGCAAAGAATCGGACACAACTAAGCGACTTACACACCCACATACATGTATTTTAAATTATTTTAAATTTATATTTTAAATTACTTTAATTAATATATTTTAAATTACTATTGCAAAAGAGTGAAAGGTGTGACTCGTCAAACTTTATACATGAGTTAGTAGCACAGCCAGGCTTTCTACATGAGGCCAATGGATCCTCTGCTTTCCCAATCCTGCCTGCTGAGGGTCTCATAAGACAAGGGACACGAAGGACTGACCGGGAGTGGCAGAGAAAGCTTGCCCCAGAGCAGCTAGGTCCAGGGCAGGACCAGAGGAGAAAGAGGAGGGGGAGAGGAAAGGAGTCACAAATAGTTCAAAAAATAGGATAAAAAATACTAGATCAGGCAACTTGTAGAATCCCTCCAACAGTCCCCTGAATTAGTACCCCAGCCCCAAGGATTCTCGAGTCCCCTGGACAATTTCCGCTGCTGACAGCCATGTATCTGAAACTGTATTCCAGATTTCCCCCCATAAAATCTCCTCCCCCAGGAGCTCAGAAAACGCCACTACTCCCCACTTAGGTGCCCAAGCCAAAAGCTTCTAAATTACATACTGACAGCTCCTTAACCCAACCTATACGCCACAGCACAATGACAACCTTCACTGAGCGTTTACTCTGTATTCAGACTTCATGAACAGAAAAGTAGCCCTGGGTTTGATTACCATGCACCATACAACTTGCTAAGCAGCTTATGACTTTCTCTTCAACTTAACACAGAAAGCAACTCTTTATCCCCCCACCTGCCCTGAAAAGCTATTTGCCTTCCTCTGTGCCATTTTGGTAAATGGCACCACCATTCAGCAGCTACTCAGACCAAAAACTTAGCAACTCATCCTCAATTTCTCCCTTCTCTTAATCCACAAGGAACCCACAAAGAAACCAGCTGATTCCAACATACACTCTGAATATGTCCACTCGTGTTCTCCTCTAACAAAGCCACTCTAGTCCAAACCGTCCTCTCTCTCGAAAATCGCCCAGAGCCTCCTAAGTGACCTTCCTTTCAGAGACTGCCCCCACCAAACCACTTTCTACGCAGCAACCAGAGTGATCCCCCAAACCCAAAACAGGGCATGTATGTCATCCCCACTCAAAACCTTCTAAGAGCTTCCCACTAAATCTAGAGAAGAATCCACGTTCCTCATCTAGCTTACACAGCTATATGGTCTTGGTCTGCCCACTCCTCTGGCCTTACCCCCACCAGCCTCCTTCTCACTGGCTGTGCTGAAGCCACACTGGCCTCTTCCACATGTGTCAAATGTATCAAAGTTACTCAGGCCTCAGGGCCTCTCCCTTTGCTACTCCCACTTTCTAGAATGTGCCCCCTTCGATCTTTGGATGACCAATTTTTTCCTTACCATTCAGGTCTCCATGTCCCTTCCTCAGCTAGGCCATCCCAGATCACCACATATAAAGTAGCCCCTACCTGAGGAGCTCACTCCCCCTATTTAATAGGATGTCCCACCATCTGAAATTGTATTTTCTGTTTACTTATATACTGTTTTGGAGAAGGCAATGGCAACCCACTCCAGTACTCTTGCCTGGAAAATCTCATGGATGGAGGAGCCTAGCAGGCTGCAGTCCATGGGGTCGCTAAGAGTCAGACACGACTGAGGTGACTTAGCAGCAGCAGCAGCGTATAGTGTTTGGTTCACTCACTTGGAAAGGAAGTTCCCAAAGGCAGAGATCACATGGGTCTTCTTTGTTGTTGAATCCCCAGAACCAGGCAGCCAAAAGTCACTCAGTAATGTGAGGGACTGAAAAAATAAACCAGTGAAGCCTCACAACAACCCTGCAAGGTGGGTACTGTTATCATCACCTTTTTCTTTAAAAGGAGTGTAGCCTGCCAGGATCCCCCATCCATGTGATTTTCCAGGCAAGAATACTGGAGTGGGTTGCCATTTCCTTTTCTAGGGGATCTTTCCCCTTCCTCCTCCAGGATAAGGTAGCTTACCCAACGTCATATCATAAGTGGTGAGCCTGGGATTTGAAGTCTGTCTCAATCTAGTCAGTGATTATCTATGGAATAATGCTCCAACAGGGACTTCCCTGGTGGTCCAGTGGTTAAGAATCTGCCTTGCAAAGCAGGGGACTTGGGTTCAATCTTTGGTTAACGAACTAAGATCCCAAATGGTCTGAAGCAAGTAAGCCAAGATGCCGCACTATTGAGCACACACACCATAAGGAGAGAATCAGTGAGCTGCGAGGAAAGATCCCCCATGACGCAGTGAAGGTCCCACGTGTCACAACTAAGACCCAATGCAGCCAAACACATAAATATTTAAAAAAGAGTAATAACACCCCAAGAGTTAATGGAACCCTCTCCCATTCAGCACAGCATCTCTTCAATGTGTCTACCCTTTGGCCTCTGCCATAATCATCTTCATACCAGACAACTGCACAAGCCTCCGCCCTCGCCTCTCTGCCTATTCATACTCCAGGGTGTTTTTTTTTTCTCCCACGGACATTCAATTTCTCATGTTATCCTTATTACATTATTCTGGGAAAGAAACAAGTCATATCATTAGAGCTGCTATACCAGTGTCTTGCAGACAGAACCGGAATCCAGGTTCTAATCGTCTTTGCAGCCCACACATTCAGAGTGATTCTACACTCCTTTGCAAGCCCCACGATGGTCTTCACAACCAGCTACCAGTCTACCTTTACAACCCCATCTGCTGCCAATCACTCATTTGATCAACAAGTATTGAGTAACAACTACATGCCAGGGGATTCCCAGGTGGCACAGTGGTAAAGTATCTGCCTGCCAATGCAGGAGACACAAGAGACACAGGTTCAATCCCTGGGTCGGGAAGATCCCCCAGTGTAGGAAATGGCAACCCACTCCAGTATTCTTGCCTGAAGAATTCCATGGACAGAAGAGCCTGGTGGGCTACAGTTCATGTGGTTGCAAGGAGTCAGACACGACTGAACACTTGAGCACTACACGCCAGACACTGTCACAGGTGTCTGGGATACATCCGTGAACAAAGAGAAAGAAAAATTTCTGCTCTTGTGGCATTCCCATTTGTTATTTTTTTTTTTTTTGATGTGGATGAGGTAAGTGGGAGGAAACAAACAATAGACATAAGCTTTATAGAGACTGTTAGAACGTATCAAGTGTTATAAATAAGAAAATAGAGATCAGAGTTGGAGGGGCTGGGGTATTAAAGAGCAAGGTAGGCCTCCTTGAGCACATGACATCTGAGAAAAGACTTGAACTTTTCCCTTTTATGAGACATGCCTCTGCACACTGTTTCCTCTGTCTCAAATGTTCTTCTGTTGCCTCTCCACAAGCCTCGAAACCAGCTCAGTTTTCACCTCCTCGATAAAATCTTTCCCAGGGTACCCAGAATCTCATTCATCTTTTTTTACGATCTTTTCTGTGCCATTTGCTGCCTATTCATTGTAAGTGTGAGTTTATGGGACCGGATACCTCTTCCAGACAATAAGCCCTTAAAAGCTGGTATCTGCCTCATACTGCTTGTGTGGCAAGTGTCCATCCCAGTGCTTTGTACAGAGTAGGTGACCACTGACACAACAGAGGAGCAGGATGTTTGGAGCTGGCTTGAGAAACTTGCTCTGAGACTCTAGAGCAAGGGAAAAAGATGGAAGTGATGCAACTGGACTGCCCGACTCTCCTGATCGCTAGTCGCTCACCTGTTTGATGATGTAAGTTAGCTCCTCAATTTCCACTGCCTTATCATCAAAGAGGGACTTGCGCTTTGCCACTGCAGAGACAAACAAGAAGCCACCACAGGTGAGGTCGGAGATCAGACTCAAGACAGTATGGTTCTTCATCCCTCCAGTGTTCACTGCCCCAGCTCTGAAAGGTCCAGGAACACTCACAGATTGTCAGCTTCTCCAGCTTGGCAAACGTGTTGCTGAGGTCTTTCCCAATGCGCCTGCAAATGAGCACAAGTGAGAACACTGTGGAAGGGAAGGAGAGGGCCTTTCCCACCTTAGCACCAGCACAACCAATCCCAGTCCTCGCCAGCAAGGTCACCACAGGCAAGACTACCTCTCCTCAGACACTGGCCAACCCACCACATAACTTCTCCCAACTCACTTGGCCATGAGAGTAAATTCACTGCGCTGCCGGACAGCACGCAGAGCCGGCTTGTTTGTCTGGATTCCATTCTGAAAGGCAACGTCAAAAAGTAAAACTTGAGTTTTTCCCTCCCACTGCCAGCTTTAACTATTCCCCAGGGATCCTCTAAACTCGCCCTCTAGCACTAGTGGCATGTTCTACTGGACAAGCCACAGAGACCTGGGTTCAAAACCTGATGCCACCACTTACTAGAAGGGGGGGTGGGGGGGTGGGGACAAGTGACTTAAACCACTCTGAATCTCTGTTTCCTCTTATGTAAAATGAAGACAATTCTACACATCTCCTTTTGTTGTTGCTAAGATTAAAAAACATAAGGGTTATAAATTATTTTAGCCAAATACCAGGTCCATGATAAACACTAAATAAATGGTAATTAGTATTACCATTCTATTCCTCCAACTGGGGAATTGAGAGGATAAACAGGAAGTTCTTGGAGATGATATAGAAGAGCAGTTGTAAACAAGAACTGAGCAGTAAAAATATTTAAAATCACAGTTACTCAGTTTCCACTTGGATTCAGAAAGTCTGGAACAAAACAAAGCAACCTAATTTTAAAAAAAATGCACTCCCAAAGTGATTTTTAT
This sequence comes from Okapia johnstoni, assembly GCA_024291935.2. Taxonomy (NCBI): domain Eukaryota; kingdom Metazoa; phylum Chordata; class Mammalia; order Artiodactyla; family Giraffidae; genus Okapia; species Okapia johnstoni. Next base: position 9,289,171 of record JAGTYA010000026.1, on the reverse strand, counting down.
TAAAATTACTTTACTTGGAAAGTTTCTTTCATTTTACAGATATAAAAACTGAGGTCCAACTAGATTAACTTCTGTGTTGTCACGAAGCAAACTTGGTAGAATTAAACTGGAATGAGAATTTAAAGCGTTTGTCTCTGAGCTAAATAAGGACTCTTTCTAGAACCTGTTCCTTATCCAAACCAAATATATTGTAATCATTTCTCGCCCTGAGATATTCGCTCCAGAACAGCAACTCTAGATTCCTGATTAAACAAAACAACAACAAAGTCTGGATCCCTGCCTCTAGATTAGCTAGCCCACCTTTTCTCTACTGCTTGTTAGATCCTACCATCCCAAGTTGGACCAGGTCTCCATCAGGCTTCCCCAAGAATTACTTCAATCAACGGTGCTGGAGCACCCCCTTTCCCAGGTTTGAGTAAGACTCACTCTGCCTCTCCCAGTCCAGGTCCTTACCTGACGGCTCTGCAGGGACTTGCAGGCTGACAGGAACTCTTGGGTCCGATCCCGGCAGGACATGGTGTCGGGAGGGGGAGGGACCAGGGCCACTGGGGGGGGCAGAGGGGCGATGTCGCTGCTGCTACTGCCAGCAGTTGCAGGGGACAGGATCTGTGTCTTTGAGAGACCCAGGTAGACACCCTGATCCGTGTTCTTAGATCCGTAGCGTTTCCGCGGGATCATTGAGACGCATAACCTCGGACTGTGGTGGAGGGGAGAGTGTCAGTCCCCAGGCAGCCTCCTTCTCCACCAATCCCCCGCCCCAACCAGCAGTTCTTCGGGGCCCCTCTGCACTTGGCACGGAGTTTCGAGCCCGAAGCTACCCGCAGATCCTGGGACCGGCCCGCAGCTGACAGGATCCTGCTTCTTCTGCGGCCCAAGCCGTCCCCCTCCTCAGACTCTTCTTCCAACTTGGTTCCGGCGGCCACAGCGCGGGCCGGGGCCCTGAAGTAGAGGCAGGGCCAGAGCCAGGTCCTGTGGCGCCCGCGCCCTACGCGCCCAAAGCCGAGGCACAAGCGCTCAGGCAGGTACACGTTAGAAACTTTATTCTCTGAAGGCTGGGGAGGAGTGAGAACAGGGCTGGAGTCACCCCTTCTCCGGCTCCTCCTGGATCCTCTCCTGATCGCACTCCTGGATCCTACTCGCCGGCTTTAGATCCTGGCCTGCGTGCCTCTTGGTTGACCGAGCGGAACCCCGACGGCTGAACATTGATAGCCGCCGCCACAGCACAGTGATCAGAAGACTTTCGTTCGACCTGCGATCCCGTTGCTCCACCGAGTCCGCATCGGTGCCTGCGAGGATGCGAGGCCGCTGAGTTCTACTCTCCCCAGTACAACCTCCGGTAGTCCAATCCCCACTCCCAGCTCCCTGGGCCCTCTGGTGTGTCTCTGGTCCCACCTTCTGACCCGGCCTCCTTGGCCTGCTCATCCGAAATCTGAAAGTCCTTGTCTTGGCAGCAGCCCATGGCACCGCAAGCGGCCCTGCACTCGGTGCCACCCACGCCGGCCGCCAGCCGGCAGGTTCCCAGCCCTGCTTTTGTGATGTCAGATACCCCCACCACCCCAGCTCAGGGAGCCGCCACTACTCTCTCCCATCACAAAAGGCTCAAGGTCATGGTACGTTTTAAGCTGTTTATTTACAAAGTGAGCACAAGCTCTTCAGGAGCTGGTGGACCCAGGCCGCTTCTTCTTTCTCCGTCTGGCTTGGAGAGCGCCTTGGGTCTGCTCCCAATCCGGGAGCTTCCGCTTGGCAGCTGCCTCCAAAGAGGCCCAAAGTTCATCTGTCTCTGTGTCTTCTGAGGGCACCTTGTTGGGCTCCTGAGGCTCTTGTGGTTCATCCTGGTGAGTGGGAGAAGCCCTCAGGAGTCAGAGGTACAATAACAGACCCACAGGGAGGAGAATCATTCCTCCAGGCATCACCCCTTGTTTCCTGCTCCTAAAAACCATGCCCATCCATGCTCCTGGACTTCCCTGGTAGCTCAGCTGGTAAAGAATCTGCCTGCAATGTGGAAGACCTGGGTTAGGAAGATCCCCTGGAAAAGGGAATGGTTACCCACTCCCAGTATTCTGGCTTGGAGAATTCCATGGACAGAGGAGCCTGGTGGGCTACAGTCCATGGGATCACAAAGAGTCACACATGACTGAGCGACTTTCACTTCACTTCATCCATGCTCCTATGTTACCCTTGGCAATGACCCTGTCAGGACTATACCCGGCAGGTGGATGGACAGTCTCAGGTCTAAGTTCCAGCTGCTTCCCTTTCCTCTTCACAGAGAGATCCTCACACCTGTACCCTTAGCTCCCACATTCCCAGACCCAAGAGCTTACCTCCCAGTCATCCCTGCCTGACAGGAGGAGGCAGTTCAATTGAGATTTGAGATAAACCTGCAAGAGATGAGGGAACTTAAGGGGCCAAGTCTGCTGAAACAGAAACAAGAATGGGGGAGCGGGGAGGGCATAAGAGGCCGGAATGAGTGGTTTCTCACCTTATGCTCTAGGCCCCGTGGATTCCGGATCCTGTGTATCCTCAAGACTCTGTCCAAACCACAAGAGGCTAGTAGGGGCTTTGAAGGGTGGCACTGCAACCCTCGGACGCTGCCCGCCAGTCCCTTTAGACAGCCCAGCAGGCGCCCTGGTAAAAGGGGGCAGGTTATCAGTGCTAACTGGTCAGCCAACAACCATTTATTGTGTTTTCTGTTCAAATCACTTTCTTTCAACATTTAATCCTCATTTAACATAATGCTGACATGGCAGTTACCATTAACATCTCCATTTTTCAGGTGAAGAAACTAAGGCACAGGGAATTGACAAAGCAATTTGTCCAAGGTCACACAGCTTTTGGGAGAACCGGGATTGAACCTGATTCTGGCACCTGAAAGAGGGCTCAGCAGCTCTACCGCCCCTTGTCAGAGGGAATCCTGCCCTTCCTCCCCACCCCTGCCCCGCTACAAGGCTCCCTGGTCTCCTCACCTTGCCGAAGGTCAATTTCTGCCAGCTGCCCATGAGTATTCCCCACAATCACTGAACTGAGGAGGAGACCAGAGAGACACACATGGGGTTAGTCAGCAGGAGCCCCCTGGAGTCCTCCCCAAGCCCCACTTTGCCCTCTACACACTCACTTGCCCTCAGGAGTGAGGGTCATGGCTGTCAGTGGGTACTCTCCGTAGGTGGCCTCGAGGACTGGCCTGCGCTGAGGGGAGGCTGGATCATAGACACGGACCTGGAAGAAGACTGAGGCATCACAATAGTACCTTTACTCTGCGTAGCCCCTCTGGCTCCTCTACATCTTCACGTCCCCTCATTTGTTGTTGTTTAGTCACTGAGTTGTTTCCAACTCTTTTGTGACCCCATGGACTGTAGCCCACCATGTTTCTCTGTTGCCATTTCCTTCTTCAGGGGATCTTCCCAACCCAGGGATCGAACCCGAGCCACCTGCATTGGCAAACAGATTCTTTACCACTGGGCCACCAGGGAAGCCCCCCTACCCCATACACTGCTTTGACAATCCACTCTTTCAGAGAAACTTTCGCATTTGAAACACACCCTTCTTCTCTGAGTGTTGAGGAGTAGAGGAGAGCTGCTGAGGAACATGAACGTATAGAGCTGAGGACAGAGGTTCCCCCAGGCTAGGAGCAGCAGCATCCCCATGGTCTGCATGTGTGAGCGTACCACCTATACTCCCCTCTCAAGAGGGAAGAGCAAGCTGGCCCAACTGTCAGAGTTGCTGAACTCAAACAGAGAAAGAAGTTAAGCCTGGACAGGAAGGAGAAAGGAAGCCCTCCTATGTGTTCTGAGCAGAAGTGTATTACCAAGAGCAGACTTCAGTATGCAGAGCAGAGGAAGCAGGGCAAATGCAGCCCCACCCAGTCCTGCCTGGGTCTTAGGATTTCAAATTCCCTGGTGGTCCAATAGTTAGGACTCTGAGCTTCCACTTCAGATTCGATCCCTGATCAGGGAAATATGATTGCCACGCAGCGCGGTCAAAAAAAAAAAAAAAAAAAAAAAAAAGCCCAGCTTAAAAGATCCCCAGCTGGGCCTTTCCTGTACAGCTGAGGAGCAAAGACCAGATATTACAGATACTAGAGGGTCATGCTTGGGTCCCAAAGCAAATTAGAGGCTGCCATCAGGACCAGAACCCACTTCTCTTGATACCCAGTCCATGTCTTCTCATAACACGGGCCCCATGTGATTCTACTATGAAGGGGACACTCCTTCCAGGTGGGAGGAAAAGGGAGAATCACAGTTCAGGCAACTCCTTCCTAGAATGTAGTAAACGAAGGTCACTGGCTTAGCCACTCGGCTGGAACAGATGGGGGAAATGGTCCTTCTTCTGGGAGCTCAGGGATGACAGAAGGATGGCGAGAAGAGTGGCTGTGCCAAATGGTGGGGACTGAGCCTGCAAAGACCAAGCCTCCTGTTTCTCCAGGAAGCTGTGTGAGCCCAGGAAAAGATAGGGGTGAGGTGTGTGCCTCACCTGGTGGTGCCCTGTACAGGTGATGAGCTTCTGTGACCCTGGGAGGAACTGTATGTCCTGGTCCCAGATGGGAACCCGCAGGTCAAGCCAATCGTTCCGTACCTGGTGGGGTTGGTAGATGAGGGACAGAGCTGGGAGGGGCTCAGGGTGTCCCTTCCTTCTGCCCTCTATCATCATCCCCCAAAACCCAGCAGGTCTCCAATTCATAATCAGTGGCCTCGACTCCTGGGAATTCAGACCCAGGTCCTCTCCACCCACCATCACTCACGTTCTTGGCCCTGAACAAAGGCTCCTCAGACCCCTGCAGGTCCCACACCTTCAGAGCATTCTCCTTCCCACCTGTGGCAACGATGTGGGGGCGTGCTGGGTCTTGGCGCATCCTACATACCCCAGGGCCCACCCTCAGTTCCAGGAGCTGAAAAGAATGAGAGAGGGGAGATGAGAGTCATTTCCAGATCCTTAATCCTCCTCCCCCAAAGACTTCATTGGCTCTACCCTGGGCCCCACCTTCCCCAACCATCAGGATCAGGATGGGGGGGAGCCTCACTGGGTCATAGGATGCCTCCTTGTCCTTGTCATGCCAGACTCGAAGAATCCCAGAATCCACACATGTGATGAGGGTGCTGCAGGCAAAGAGAGGATAGAGTTAAAAGAGCAGGGGTAAATGGTGTTCTCTGTCCCCAGTGGACCCACCCCCAAATTCATATGAACTAGACTCCCTCCTACCAACCCTGTTCCTAAGGAAGCCTCTAGGTAACTCAGGTCTGGGCGGGGCTTGATAGCTGTTATTTAACTTCCTCATCAAGGTAATGGTTTACAGATCTTATAAGTAAAGAAACCGAAGCTACGAAAAATTATAAGATTTGTCACTTAGCTATAAATGTCAGAATCAGAGCTGCAATCAACACTGTGATACTGCAAAGCATAGTCTTTGCTATTCCACAGCTCCACCTGGGGCACCTGGGCCTGCTGGTCTTTCTTGATGTGGTCACCAGGAGTCAGGAGGAAGAGCTCTGAAAGCACTGAAATGGGATGGCTCTGGATTTAGTGTTTGGTCAGAATCAAACACCAACTTCCTCTGTCAAGTTCCCTGTTCTGGGTGTCAGACCTGACAAGCCAACCTCTCCCCAGGATCCGTACAGCCCAAGCCCTCTGCTCTTTCTCGTATCTGCCCACCCTCCCCAACTGGGTTCAGGCTCTGCGTTTTCCTGGGCTGTGGCAAGTCTCCCAACTGTCCCCTCTCCAACCCATCTCCACATTCCTGCAGGCTCACAGCTCTGAGCACAGTGTTTCCTGCTCAGAAACCAATCATGCCTCACTACCTACGAAACTGAGGATTGCTCACCCTGACACTTACAGCATTTTACCTTAAATCCCAACTTACCTCGTCCATCTTATATTAAAATGCTTCCTCAAAAATTTTTAAAAAGGGAAAAAACAGTTTCCTGGTCTTCAACGCCCAGTTCAGTTCAGTCGCTCAGTTGTGTCTGACTTTTTGCAACCCCATGGACTACAGCACGCCAGGTTTCCCTGACCATCACCAGCTCCTGGAGCTTGCCCAAACTCCTGTCCATCAAATTGGTGATGCATCCAACCATCTCATTCTCTGTCATTCTCTTCTCCTCCTGCCTTCAATCTTTTCCAGCAGTTCTTTGTATCCGGTGGCCAAAGTATTGGAGCTTCAGCATCAGTCCTTCCAATGCATATTCAGGAATGATTTCCTTTAAGACTGACTGGTTTGATATCCTTGCAGTCCAAGGGACTCTCAAGAGTCTTCTCTTCAACCCCCAAATGCTGTTTATCTTCCCTGTGATGTTCCCTGTAGCCTCACACCAATCCTTGGCATCTGCTCAGGCAGGAGCCTCTTTCTAGAACGCCCTTACTCCTTTCTCCACCTATCAAAATTCTACCCAAACTTCAAGGCCAAGTTCACATATTCCTCCACCCTCCCTCCCCCGCTCCAGCCTTCCAGACTCACCTGTCAGAATTAACGTCACCAAACCTACACAGTCAGCTCATAGCCTCTCTTCACCTTCAAAAGAAAACTAAGCCTTCAACCCAGCATTTCCTATTCTTTATTTTAGGAGCTTTACCACTTTGTTGGTGGTTGTTAGCCCCCATTTAAAAACATATTCTAAACTTCCCTAGTGGCTCAGTTGGTAAAGAATCTTCTGCAATGCAGGAGACCCGGGAAGATCCGCTGGAGAAGGAAATGGCAAATCGCTCCAGTATTCTTGTCTGGAAAATCCCAGACAGAGGAGTCCGGTGGGCTACTGTCCACAGGGTTGCAAAGAGTCGGACACGACTGAGCGACTAACACTTTCACTTTCAAACTATTAAATAACGTGCTCAGGGTCATCCAAAAGGTTATTATGAAAAAAAAAAAAAAAAAAACTCTGGAAGAAGCAAACTCTATGACGGCAGATACCGTGTCTGGTTCACCTAAGCCTTTGCATTTCGCGCAGTGCATATAAACAACCGAGTAAGTGTTCCATCAACGTTTGTTATAGGAATGAACGGACGAAGGCAGGAAAAAGGTCCCTGTCACGCAGACCAGGCTCATGTCACCTCAGGGTTGATCGCCATTACTCGGTCGTCCAGCGGGAGCCTCAACGCTCTCGCTACTTGAGCGTTTCTGCAAGGGGCTTGGTCTTACCCGTCGACCTGGGCGAGGCCTCGGAACGTGCCCTCCCCTCCAGGACACTGCCTCTGGCCCTGGAACCTGCCTTCCTCGGTGCTGAAGTGCTTCACTGTCCTATCGGCACAGCCCACCAGGATCTGCGGGCAGAGGAGCACAGGATGGCGAGGAGAGCGAGGCGGCCGCGCCCCAGACTCCCAGCTCCGACTGTCAGCGGTAGCTCACCTGTGTCTCGCCGCCCGCACCCCAACACAGGGCGCTCACCGCCTCTTCGCGCCGCGGCTGTCCTGACGCCGTGAAGTTCACCGCCTGTTTGCGCTGAAGGTTCACTCCTGCGGGACACGGACGTCAATCGCTTCAGAGTCGCGAAACGTCGATGCCCGCAGGTCCCGACGCCCGACCCCGCTACCCACCTTTCAGGATGCCAGTGTCGGTGCCAACCCACACATGGTTCCAGCGTGCAGCCGCAGCCGCCATAGCGGAGCTCGGGAACCCAAGGCTCACACTTCCGGCGCAGCGCCTGCGTCACCAGCGTGCGCCTAGTCGGATCCGGAGGAAGTCCATTTCTAAGCCTTTAAAGAACCGGTAAAGTAGAAGTATTCTCTCCGCCAGCTGGTTTTGCTTTTTACAAAAATGAAATCTGGAGACTTGTTTGTGGAGATCTGAACAGTAACTTGACCATTTTACATTTGGAGTAAAAGGCATACTATCTGAACCACGATATCGGATCCAGGCAGCCCTAGTCTGTTTCTCTGCTCTAAAGCAATGTATGTTTTCTGTACAAGAGAAAAGAGCTCATTTCAGGAACGATTCAAATCACTAATGAGGCTCATGGCTTCAACTTCAAGCGCAATAGAACAAAATGAACAAAGTTGGGGGAAATGAAACCGATGAGCTGGGTTTTGGAAAGTGAAGGTAGGGGCGTTATTTTTATTTCCTCACATTGAAATTTGCTGATGGTATAAAACAGCATTGTGGGCAATGAAGATCTAAAAAATCAAAAGAAACAGTTCTTCCAAAGATAAGCTCCAACTTTAAAATCTTATAACGGCCCCCTTCTTTGAATGACTTACCTGAAATAAAAGTCTATCAGAAACTGCTGTTTGAAACTACATCAGTAAGAATAAAGCATCCCACTCTTGCCTGGCAGATCTGTCCTCCACGGAGAAACAGTCTTGGTTGCCACCTTAGTTGGAGAACTGCCAATAAGTTTCAGAGCTTAACATTCTAGGCAAGCTGCGCGGTTAGGCCACAGAAACACCACAACCACCACTACCGCCCCCCACAAACCCTGAAGTAAATCTAAAGGGTCTCTTTCCCGAAATACTATGATTTCCCTTCATGAGACGTTCAGCCCTTTTTTCTGCTCGTTAGTCTTCCTCGCTGTAAGGGCAGATGCACACCTAGAGTTTTCCAGTTGAGGGAACTAGACCAGGTACTAAGCACTACTCAATATCTTCCCTACGGCATAAACTTCTCTAATACGTGCACGTCACCATTCTTAAAATTGTAGTTATTTAGTTGCTAAGTCGGACCCGGCGGCTTTGGCCACTCTATAGACTTAAACCCAGCCAGGCTCCTCTGCCCAAGTGATTCTTCAGGCAGGAATATGGGTGAAAATCGAAAATACTAGTCTGAATCTTTCAGACCCCATGAGCTGGGTGTTCATTGGAAGGTCTGATGTTGAAGCTGAAACTCCAATACTTTGGCCACCTCATGCGAAGGGTTGACTTATTGGAAAAGACCCTAATGCTGGGTAGGATTGGGGGCGGGAGGAAAAGGGGACGACAGAGGTAGTTCGCCAGGCTTGTCTCTGTCCATGAGATTCTCCAAGCAGGATTATTGGAGTGGTAAACTATTTTCTTCCAGATGATTTTCGCGGCCTAGGGGAATCGACCCCACGTTTTTCGGTTACGGACCTCTTAAAAAGCATACGTAAAATCGCATCGCAACCCCCCCAAACCACTACCATTATGTTTACATGTAGGAGAAGCCTTACAGATTTGTTCAAGCCCATTTCAACGTCACAGCAACTAAATTAAATTAGTGTATTTTAAAGATAAAGTGTTGGAAACACTAGAAAAGAAAAAAAAAACCTTAAACGCGTCGGTCGTAATCCACCCATTGCGACCCAAGCAATACCTGCTAATGGTTTTATAAACAAAATTCGACTCCTTCAGGCACGTCTGACTCAGCTACCAGTTATAACATCTGAACGAAAAACACACAACAGAAACTAGCACAGTGTTCAAGTAGCATTTAAAAAACTCCTTTTTAAGTTCTCACAAATCAGAAGAAAAACCGCAACTAAAACTATCATATTTTTTATACGTACATAGACTGTGTGAAGTTAACTGCAAAGCTGCTTAATTACCGTAAAATTGTAAGATTATCTTTCTTTGAAACAGTATTTATTCCCCCCGAAGGGGTTGCACCGTTCCTGGAAGTACTGCAATACCAGGTCGATGCGTGGAGTGGACGGAGCAAGCTCCTATTCCAACTCCTAGTTCCAAAAATCCATTTAATATATTGTCCTCGGATAGAGGACGTATCAGATATTAAACTGATAAGAACAGATACTACACTTGATCTTAGCCAAAAGGCCGAGAAGCGATAACTGAAAGCCTCCCTCCGGGCCAGCCTTACTCTTAGTGTAGCTTTTACGATTGTGGTGATTTTTATGACCTAATCACTAGATTTTTCTCAAAGTGCAGTCTTGCTTGAAACCAATTTTTCATCATTCTTATTCACAATAATAACTAAAATTATGGAAATAGACCTTAAATTGTGTCCTTTACTCCTTTGCCTTCCGGCTAACTCCCTGTGTGTTTTGCATAAACCCGCCCCTCTGGTCTTCCGCTTTCTGGGATTGGTCCCCATGCTAGACATGATTTGTATGGCCGCCTGGTGTCTTACCCTCGGAGACTGGCGATCTCTCCCCACCTGAAGGGGCAGCGGAGCTGTGGTGGTCGTTAGTCTGTTGAAGCGGATTCAGGGCGGCGCCCCTCTTCCGGACATTTACTTGGAAAGGCCCGCGGTTCCTGAGCGCTGACTTTGGTGTCCAAAGAACCGAAGTGGAACCCCTGTTCGCCAGTTCCTGATTTGATGCCACGAGGCATGTTGCTTGCACTTCCCAGGTGGCACTAGTGGTAAAGAATCCCGCTGCCAAAGCAGGAGACATAAGAGAGGCAGGTTCGATCCCTGAATCGGGAAGATCCCCTGGAGGAGGGCACCACCCCCTCCAATATTCTTATCTGGAGAATCTCATGGACAGAGGAGCCTGGTGGGTTACTTTCGCAGAGTAGAACACCACTGATGGGACTTAGCACGCATGGCACGCGCGCAAAGCTTGTTGCTTAGGCTCCTGTCTTCTCCTCTGTTAAATGGAGGAATAATAACCCGCGCTTATGGTGTGCTTGTGAGAACTGAGGACATGATGCTCTCAGTCCAGAGGTGACAGTGGAAGTTGACCTTTAGGACTGTGTTCCCCTCGCATTAACGGGCCTCCAGGCCGGCGTCTGCTCCTCCCCGCTCCCTGATTTACTGTAACATCCGCCCCCACCCCACTTACATCTTGCCATTTGTACCATCCACTACCCACCGTTGGCCCCACAGCGGGGAAAAAAGCGGCCTGAGAAAAGCGTTTCGGAGCCTCTTGATTCCTAAACCCAGGATCCAGCGGTGGGAGAGGGGATGAGGCAATGCAGGTCAAATTTAACAGAAGCGGTACTTTAGAGGCTCAGAGCAAAGCCCAGCTGTATGAAATGTATTAACGTCAGGCTCTTGCTGAGAAGGGACTTGAAGTCCTGTTTCCTTGGAAACTATGTTAGTGTGAATGCAGAACGTTCTATTTGAAACCTCCTTAACCCAGCTCTACATCTGGGTTGGAATTAGAGGTAGTGTCTCTGGAGCCTGGCGGGCTACGAATCATGGGTTGTGGAGAGGTGAAGAGTCTCGGACACGACTGAGCACACAGACACACACACACGCACAAACACACACACTGTGCTTGGGTTGAGATCCTTCCAGCAAGAGTAGGACATTCTATTTTCACTGATATGATTACAACTAGCAAATCTGATCATTTATGACTTTAGAGACTGTGGTTTCTCACACTGTGTACCTGTTAATAAACAGAAGCAATTTCTACAGGCTTCACTGATAAACCCAGAACCTCTAGGGAGAAGCTGAATTAAGGGAATGTGGTAGACAGAATAATGCCTCTACATGCCCATGTCCTAATTCTTAGAACTTCTCATTATGTTACCTTACATGGCAGACAAAAGGTAATTCACATATATGATTAAATTAATAGTTTTGAGGAGAGATCATTCTGGACTGGGCTTCCCAGGTGGCAATAGTAGTAAAGAACCTGTCTGTCAGTGCAGGAGTCATAAGAGATGAGGGTTCAATACCCCTGGTAGGGAAGATCCCCTGGACCCACTCCAATACTCTTGCTAGAGAATCCCATGGACAGAGGAGCCTGGTTGCTAAAAAATCCAACAGGACTGAGCAATATAGCATTGGCATCTGCGTTCTGGATTATCTGATGGGCTCCATGTACATAATCACAAAGATCACAAAGACTCAGTATCAGATTGATGCAGCATCAGAAAAATTTGATAAACCATCACTGGCTTTGAAGATGGAAGAGGGTTGTCAGCTAAGGAATGGGGGTGGCCTCTAGAATCTAGCCAAGGCACAGAAACAGATTCTCCTTCGGAGCCTACAGAAAGAAATGCAGTCCTGTTAGCACTCCTTGATTTTAGCCCATTGAGACCCATTTCAGATTTCTGACCTCCAAAACTGTAAGATAATATATTTGCTTTGTTTTAAGCCACCAAGTTTGTGGTAACTTTTGTTCGTCACTAAGTCACATCTGACTCTGCAACCCCATGGACTGCAGCATGTCAGGATCTCCTGTCCTTCACTATCTCCCGGAGTTTGCTCAAATTCATGTTCATTGAGTCAGTGATGCTATCTAACCATCTCACCCTCTGCACCCCATTATCCTTTTGCCTTCAATCTTCCCAAACATCAGAGTCTTTTCCAATGAGTCAGCTCTTTGCATCTGGTGGCCAAAGTATTGGAGCTTCACTTCACCATCATTCTTTCCAATTAATATTCAGGGTTGATTTCCCTTAGGATTGACTGGTTTGATGTTCTTGCAGTCCAAGGGACTCTCAAGAGTCTTCTCCAGCACCAAAATTCAAAAGCATCAATTTTTCAGCGTTTAGCCTTCTTTGTGGTCCACCTCTCACTACTGGGAAAACCATAGCTTTGACTATATAGACCTTTGCCAGCAAAGTGATGTCTCTGATTTTTAATGTGCTATCTAGGTTTGTCAGGGCTTCCCTAATGGCTCAGATGGTAAAGAATCTGCCTGCAGTGCAGGAGACCAAGGTTTGATCCCTGGGTCAGAAATATGCCCTGGAGAAGGGAATGGCTACTCACTGCAATAACCTTGCCTGGAGAATCCCATGGACAGAAGAGCCTGGAAGGCTAGTCAATAGGGTCACAGAATCGGACACGACTGAGCAACTAACTAACACTTTCTAGGTTTGTCATAGCTTTCCTTCCAAGGAGCAAATGTCTTATAATTTCATGACTGCAAGTCACCATCTAAAGTGATTTTGGAGCCCAAGAAAATAAAATCTGTCCTTGTTTGCACATTTCCCCCTTCTATTTGCCATGAAGTGATGGGACTGGAAGCCATGATCTTAGTTTCTTTATTATTGAGTTTCAAGCCAGTTTTTTCACTCTCCTCCTTCACCCTCATCAAGAGGCTTTTTAGTTCCTTTTCACTTTCTGCCATTAGAGTGGCAACTTATTACAATAACCAAAAAAAAAAAAAAAAAAAAAAAACCCAAAACTAAAACCAACTAATATAAAGGCAAAAGCAAAATTCAGTTTCTTTGGGGACTTACCTGGTAGTCTAGTGGCTAAGACTCGGCTCCTGATGCAGGGGGCCCTGGTTTGATCCCTGTGCAGGGAATTAGATTCTACATGCTGAGACTAAGAGTTCAGGCACTGCAACTAAGACCTGGTGCAGCCAAATAAATATTTAGAAAAAAAAAATCAGTTTCTTTTCTTTATTTGGCTGTGCTGGTTTTTAGTTGTGGCATGTAAACTCTTAGTTGCAGCTTGTGGGATCTAGTTTCTTGACCAGGGATTGAACCCAAGGCTCCAGCATTGGGAGCTCGCAGTTTTAGCCACTGGACCCCCAGGGAAGCCCCTTCAGTTTCTTTCAATCGCAACCTTCTCTAAATTCTGCAAGACTCAACCTGGGGCAGATCATAGCTCCCTAGCCAAATAAGCTTCAGTCCGTCCATGCAGGCTGCAGTCAAGCATCCCAAGCACAGATCTCTGGGGGCTTTTCCCTGGCAGGTCTCAGCCTTCGGGTTGGCAGTAGCCCCGTTCCTCCTCTGAATTAAAGGTTAAGCGGGAATAGCTCTGTCACTTGCATCTATTGTGACTCCTGCCTGTTGCTTTGTGGGTACTGGGGGCTGATAGTGAGGGCCCCACCTGAGCCTGGAAACCTGTGCTCCCTGGGAGGCCATTTGTCCATTTGTTTTTGCTCTTTGAGCAGACACCCTACAGTGATGAGCAAAGTCAGACATGGACTCTGGCTTCATTAAGTTTAAGTCTATGGGGAGTTCGATGCATGATACAGGGCGCTTGGGGCTGGTGCACCGGGATGACCCAGAGGGGTGGGATGGGGAGGGAGGTGGGAGGGGGATTCTGGAAGGGGAAAACATGTACACCCATGGTGCATTCATGGCAATGTACAGCAAACAAATACAATATTGTAAAGTTAAAAAATAGATAAATAATCAAAAAAAAAATAATAAGGTCTACGCGGAAAAGGAAGAGAAGGCTCCTGTGATCCTCCAGGCAAGAAATGAATGTGGCTTGGGGGGTTGGGGGTGGGAGCTGTGGTGGCAGAGAGGGAGAGAAGTACAAGAGGTCAAAGAGAGGGAAGGGAGAGGCAAGGCCAAGGGAATATTCTTTCCATGTGGGTACACTTAAATTTTGTAATTTAATGTTTTATTTTCATGAAACTGATATAACAATGCCCCTCAATTTACATCCCCCTTTTGTTTTTTGCTACACCACACAGCATGTGGGATCTTAATTTCCCAACAGGGGATCAAACCCATGCATCCTGCAGTGGGAAGTATGATTTTTTTAATTGAAGGATAATTGCTTTATACTGTTGTGTTGGTTTCTGCTGTACAGCAATGTGAATCAGTTCTAAGTATACATATATCCCCTCCTCCTTGAGCCCGCCAGGTTCCTGTCCATGGGATTCTCCAGACAAGAATACTGGAGTGGGTTGCCATTCCCTTCCCCAGCGTTATCTTCCCGACCCAAGGATAGAATCCAGGTCTCCTGCATTGCAGGTGGATTCTTTACCATTTCAGCCAACAGGGAAGCCTATTAGGTTCTTCCACCTCACAACTGACTCAATTTTGTTTAGTTGCTCAGTTGTCCCATTCTTTGCAACCCCATAGACTGCAGCATTCCAGGCTTCCCTGTCCATCACCAACTCCCAGAGCCTGCTCAAACTCATGTCCATCTAGTCAGTGATGCCATCTAGCCATCTCATTCTCTGTCTCCTTCTCCCCGTCTTCAATCTTTCCCAGCATCAGGGTCTCTTCCAATGAGTCAGCTCTTAGTATCAGGTGGCTTAAAGTATTGGAGTTTCAACAGTCCTTCCAATGAACTCAGGACAGATTTTCGTTGGGATTGACTGGTATGACCTCCTGGCAGTCCAAGGGTGACGGGAATGGCAAACCACTTCAGTATTCTTGCCTTGGGAACCCCATGAACTGTATGAAAAATGCAAAAAAAACTAGAGAAGCCCCTAAATTGCCCTTTACCAGTCCTGACACAACCATATTCTAAACATGAAAAACATGGAACATCTAAACATGAGAACAGATGAGCATTCTAGTTCACCCATTTTCTCCTTCTGTTGAGAAATATAAAGGTGGTAATTATGAGACCATCTGTCTGGGACAATACGGTTGGATGGCATCACAGACTCAATGGACCTGAACTTGAATTAACTCTGGAGATGCAGGACAGGGAAGGCTGGCGTGCTGCAGTCTTTGGGGTCACAGAGTTAGACATGACTGAGCAAGCAGTACATACATTCTTGCCAAAATTCTGTGGACAGAGAAGCCTGGTGGGATACAGCCTATGGGGTCACAAAGGGTTGTACAGGACTGAAGTGCCGTAACATATCCCAAGTGGGTACTAATGCAGTTCCTTTCTCAAGTTCTGGTTGTAGGCCCAGGGCTGTTAAACTCCACAGAAATCATTTTTGAGATTCATGTGAAGGATAGGGGCAACAAGATACCAAAAGTTGACAGCCAATTTTTCTATTCTTAACTGATAAGCCACTGTCTCCTAGTATCCAGAGTCTTAAGGTTTTAAACACAATTTAAGGGGTCACTTAAACTCAGTAAACTTTTATGCACTCACCCAAATGCAGATAGGAAATAAAGATCCAAGGAGGCTCCCTGAATGATACTTCCCTGGGTTAGAAGATTTCAGCAGGCAAAGTGCCAAGCTAAATGGGGAAAGCTATTTAACAATCTTTCTGGGATTATTTCTGTTCCGTCAGACCCACTCAAACACAGGCATCAGTGAAGGTTTAAAAAAATTTTTATTTAGAAAGGCTGAAATGATTGTATGCTAATTTCAACAGGCAATCTGTACAAGGAATTTTCAGTTTTGATAACTTCCACATTGGATTCCTGTGAGAAAAAGAAAAATGAGTTTTTTCTTACTGTATTTTTTTAAGTATATACTTGATGGGTTTAAAAGTTATCCTTTAAGCATGGTTAGTGTATTTAATACAAGTACCTGAACAGATACTTACCATTATGTGTGCTTTGTTTTTTCTTCAGATCTAGGTGGAAAAAAAAAAAAGAAAATCTGCTTTTCAACCAGTCATTTATTCCCCTCTTTGCTTTGTTTAGAAGTTCTCATGATCCCTCAGACAGTTCCCTCTGGAACAAGCTTTCCTCTTCTCTCCCAGCCAGCCCCAGTGGGTTCACCTTTACAGGCTCTGGGACTAGGACAGGAAGTAAGACTTGTGAATATTTCTTCACTGGGAAATTTTAACTTGACACACCTTGTGTTTAAGTTTACTCACCTCTCAACTTCAGACTGGCGCTGAGCAGATATATGGCTTGCTCCTTTCCCCTGCAAAAGATGTTTGGGAACTAAGTCAACTGTCCCCAGGACAGTGAAAGTCAAGTCGCTCAGCCGTGTCCAACTCTTTGCGACCCCATCCATGGGATTTTCCAATCAAGAGTATTGGCATAGGTTGCCATTTCCTTCTCCAGAGCATCTTCCCGACCCAGGGATCAAACTTGGGTCTCCCACATTGTAGGTAGACACTCTGCCGTCTGAGCCACCAGGGCCCAGGACAGGCCATCTATAAAAGCTATGTAGGTTTCACTGGACGTTTTACAGAAGTCACCAGCTAGTCCAAAACTCTTCCTGTTGGCTATAAAGCCACTCAACTTTCCACTACAGTCACTTTTTACTCCAAGGGAAACTCACAGCTCAGAAATACCTTTCAGTCATAGTGATCAGACTGGGGCGGTATTGAACTCATCACTGGTGAGTGGCAATGTCATGGGTGGTTCACTAATGGCCAAAGACAAACTTTGGATTTAGCAAGTAATGTCTGTAGTTATCCAAAGCACTAAACAAAAACTGGTGAATTCTATACAGCAGTCACAGATAACAGACTTACCTCAAATCATTCTCAGGCACCAGACAAGGAGCTGTACCTAAAACACAAAGATGACTAAGTCAGTAATGCTTGCTTCTTGCATTATAAGCCGTCCCTAAGCTACCACTTCTAGAAAATCAGATTTCCGAGTCTCAACAGCAAATCATCAGCCGAACGAGATTCCATGTAAGTCATCACAGATGCCTAAAAAGGCATCCTCTCCCGCTCAATACATTGTATGCACAAACACATATGGAGATCACTCACCTCTGAACAACAGTAACTGGCAATGGTACCTATGGAAGGACAAAGCTATGAGTGACACAAGTTTCTTTCACACAGTATCCTACTGTTGTCTTTTCCAGTTTCTCAGGTGTTCATGTCTTTTTCACTGCTTAAGTCATAGTGAGCTAGTTTGATTCATCATAGAAACTGCCTACTTGGTGGCGTATGCCATACACACATTAATCAACTAACCTTTTTAACTCTGGAGGCTTTCCAGGAATGTATAGCAACAAGCTGCTCCTGAATGAGAAGATCATGTAATTAGCAAAGTATCTAAAACCAAAATTATTCTAACTAGGGTTCATGGATAACCCAAGCCAAGCAAATGCTGTTCATTTGTTGTACCTCAGACAGTAACTTATGGAATGAAATTTCATCCTTTCTCCCAGTTAGCCCCAGTGGGTTCACCATTACTGGCTCCGGGCCTAAAACAGGGGTAAGACAGGATGCCTGCTTTCCTCACTGGCACCGGAGATAAGCAACAACAAGCAAGGTTACAAGTACTCACCACTTGACTCTTTGCAGGAGTCATCCTGAGCAGGTCAAGAGGCATCTAGAAAATCAACAAAGATACAATAAGAGATTAAGAAACGGTACTATCAGAAACAAGAGAAATCCCTCCATTTCCCACAATACTTAGAGAAGTAACTTACTGTGTAAGACAGATGACTCGGTTAATGCTGTGACAACCTACGAAAGGGGAAAAAATGGTTACTTCAAAATACTAGGATGAAACAAAATTTCTTCATTAACAGAAACTGCCATCAGAACTCTAACATGCTATTAACTGTGGTACCTCACAGAGGATCAGCATTATCAATTCAAATCATCTGACAGTGATGTGTGGTTGAGGGAACAGCACACCCTCACAAGAAGGAACTATGATGCTTGCTGACTTCCTCCCCAGGAAAATCATTCCAAGAGGAACAAGCTGGAAGGAGCAAAAATGCAACACTGCTCCACTGACCATTTGCTCTCCTGGTTGTTGAAAACACGAGACCACAACCAAACCTCCCATTTGAAAACTTACCTGCATTCACCCTGGGAGGCAACTGAATTCCTCAGGACTGGTGAGGAGCTGCTGGAGACAGAAAAATGAGGCATTATTTTTAGTACTTGAGAACTGCAATTAAAAGACCCTGGAGCATTTCGGGCCCACTTCTCAGTAGTAAGATGACATCACTTTTGAGTTCAGGCATATGCTTGTCATTTTACATTCATCATGGAGTGGCCAGTGCAATTTCAACCAGCAAGTCCCATCCCGATACTGTGCTCCTACCCTCCGACTGCATAAGGCATCGCGTACCCACCGGCAGCATCACCACACTTGATCCACACAGGGATAGGTCTTGTCTCATCCTCCAGTCTGTAAGTTCCTTTGAATCAAACCACATCTGGGAGAAAAAAAAATACCCTTTTTTACTTTTGTATCTCGTACTTTAACTGTCCCACGTTAGTGCCTTAACAACGCAGGACTAAAAGCCCAAACATTTACTACGGATGGTGCTACTCAGAGTTTTTCCGTTTTCTCCACTAACCCATCAGAAAGAGAGAGTTCAATTTTTGAAATCATCCCCGTAGCACATCCCGTCGGACTCCTGCATATTCAACAAGGAAAAAAAAAGACAGTAAAGGAAGACTAGAAGCACTTACTCCAGTGAGACTTGTTTGCGATCCTTCAGCGTTTGGCGCGCGTCCGAACCCTGTAGACAGAAGGATATTGGGTCAGCACTATCTCTCGTAAACGCTTTGTTTTCCGGAGCTAAGACTGCGTTGCCGTGCAAGGCCGGTCTCCTCAGAGTTTCTTATCCTCACGGAGCTCAGTACAGGTCTGTGAAGAGAGTCTCATCACAGAGAGGCCCGTCTGCACGGCCCGCCATCGCCATCTTGTCCTTCACAAAGCCCCTGTTCCTTCAAGGCCTCAACACTAAGGCCACGTTTTCTCTCCTCCCCCACGAACTCAATAGATACAACAAAGAGAGACAAAGGTGCGGGCACGTTTGCACGGCCGTTTTTCTCGTAGAACACAATAAAATACATCACTTACCGAAAGCTGTGGATAAATGAGACCGAAGGCCTAACGCGAGAGACTTAAATACCATCTCGCAGAGGCCCACGGGATTTGGGGGCGGGACTGCGGCGGGCGCAAGCGCAGAGGGAGCTTGGTGGATTGTGGGTAGAGATTTCTAGAGGAAGTACGAGAGGCTGTGCGCCTCCTGAAGCGGTGGCGCGAAAAAGGTGCGCATGCGCCTTAGGGAGTGCGCAGGCGCGACTCACGTGCTGCGGCGGGTTCTTTACTGCGACTTGTTTTGGCGCTGAGGCGACGGGTTCCCGGCTTCGCACAGATCCTGGACCGACGCCACGTGTTGGTCACAGCTGACTGCCCCACACCCTTCCCTGAGCATTCCTTTGCTTGCACACACTCTAAATCCGCGTGTAGGGTCCTACTCCATGGACCGAGAGCCTCAAGAACCCTCCGCTGGCGTCATCTCGGTTCCAAGCCAGCCGCCCAGCGAGCCTTCTGGGCCTGGTCCTCAGGGGCCCAGCGCGGGGGGCGACTCAGGTATTACTGGGCCCCGGGCCGATCTCGAGTGGAGGGCTCCTGCATGGAACCGTTTTGGGAAAGTGAATCAGGTTTAGGTGCTCTTGAAATATAACAGTTTTCGAATATTTTCTGTAACCGGCCACCTTTGTTCTACTGTCTGGTCCGATTTTGCTAGGAGCTTGTAGTGGGGCTAGCGTTAGCTGACATTTGAAGCGCCGTTTTATGCACATTGCATCTGTGTGTTTGTGTGTGTGTGCGCGCGCGTTCTCAGTCGTGTTCGACTCTGCGATCCCATGGACTGTAGCCGGCCAGGCTCCTCTGTCCGTGGAATTTTCCAGGCAAGAAGACTGGAATGTGTTGCCATTTCCACGGGCTTCTCCCTACTCCAGGGGATCTTCCCAACCCTGGGATCGAACTCGCATCTCTTGGGTCTCCTGCCTTGGCAGGAGGAGTCTTTACCAACTGCGCCACCTGGGAATCCCCTTAAAGCAGGTTACCTGGAGGGAATCTAGGTGTAAAAAGCTTTTGCAGAGCCACACACAACTCCTGCCTGATTGGCAAGGTGGTTCCAGTCATCTATACCCTTGTTACTGAAGCCAGCCAGTTTTAGTTTAATCATGTGTGGTGCACACCTAGGGTACATGGCCGTTTTAAAAATGTATTATATGTACATTTTATAACCATTTATTGAACTCTTACTGTGTGGTCCCCTGGATGACCTCATCTACTACAACCCTAGGAGGAGGCAATAAGGTAATACTGTGGGTGAGGAATCTGAGATCTGGAGGGGTTAATTAACTTGCTCAGTTACCCAGCTAAGAAATGTCAGCCCAGGTGTAAATCCAGGCAGTCTTGATGACAGAGCCTGCACTTTTGATCATTCTGCTTTACTGCTGTCATCACACGCTTCTCTGGGTATTTGGGGGGCAAACAAGTACACAGGAAACAAATGGCATGATCCCTGGCTACTGTGTGTCAATTTTTTTTCCTTGTTGTCTTCCTCTCCCCAGGAGCCTTTAAAAAGCATTTCCCCCTGTAATCCCCACCATGAAATTTTAACAACACTTATATAACTTTGTGTTTGCTTATATACTGTGGCCCTTCGGAGGGCCAGAAATATCTAGGATTTTCTGCCCTCTTCCTGCTCCAAAAGAACCAATTTTCACTCCTTCGGCGGCAGTGTTGTCCCCATGCATGTCCCATCGAAACCTAAGTGACAAAACAAATACCAAAAGAATTCCGATTTGAAAAATGTGATTATAGCTAGAATAAATTCATGTATTCAGTCATGTTAGATGCTTGTCCAAGTGGGTGATTGAAAAGTTGTAACAAAATGTATAGAAAATAAAACAGATAAGTTATGGAAAATTCAGAAGGTCCAGAGTAGGCAGGGAGGTTGTGTGTGGGTATGGTATTTGGAGAATGTTTGTGGAGTGCTTGGCCCTTGAAGAGGAGATCAACAGAACCAGGAAGGAAATTCAAGTTAGAGAAATAATTTGAGTGACAAGATTGGAGCTGGAAAAGGAAGTGTATGAAGATAGTTCATGAAAGATGGGTTGAAGGGGAATCATAGAATATAAAGTTGGAAAAGATTTCCTAGGGAAGGCCAAATGAGAAGGGCTTGAAATGCAAAGCTAAATAATTTGAACTATAGGTAGAATAACCTATAAACCAGGACTTAACCTGGTGGTCCCGTGGTTAAGACTGCATCCACTGCATGGAGCATGGATTTGGTTCCTGGTTGGGAAACTAAGATCCCACACACTACACAGGGCAAGGCCGAAAAAAAAAGGGGTAAGTTGAGATAGGACATTAATTAGATTGTCACAATAATTTAGGCAACAGATAAGTGGATTCAAGCGTAATGAAAGGGAAATAGGAAATGATTTATAATACATCAGAAGTCCTCAACTCACACCTGCAGGAATATAAGTAATGCAGGTAAGCCATAGGAACCTGATAGGGATCTTGATATTCTTGACTTTGCTCCTGCTGATTGTGCCTTGCTAGAATATTGTCTCTGAAAAATCTGATGAGGAGAATCAAGAATTCCAAAATTGTTGATTAGTTTGCTCCTTAAAAATGTTGGCATTTAACTTAAAATTTTTAAGCATTTTCTCTGAGCCAATCACAGAGAAGGCAATGGCACCCCACTCCAGTACTCTTGCATGGAAAATCCCATGGACGGAGGAGCCTGGTAGGCTACAGTCCATGGGGTCGCTAAGAGTTGGACGCGACTGTGGCGACTTACAGCAGCAGCAGCAGCTTAGCCAATCAGAATATGCCTGTATACCCAAGATGGCCCATGACTGAGTTTGCAGCAAATTCTGTAGTAATATAGAATCCACTTTAGAAAGGGGGAATGTTCAAGATTGAATATTTTTTTTGGAAGCTGTAAACAGGTTGAGTGACTTAAACATTAAAAAAAAAAAAAAAAAAAAGCCAGTGTTCTTGGCAGTTGGAGATCATGGCTATGACCTTCACTTAACATTTATTCTGCCAATACTATTTGTTGAGCATCTACTGGGTACAGGAGATACAAAAAGGAACAAAGCAGACAGTCCCCTTATGCTCCCTTGGAGCTTATATTCTGGTAGAAAACACAGAAATAGACGAATAATATGTCAAGTGGAGTTAAATGCTGTGGTGATACAATGGTTAAGACTGCGCTTTCAACCCAGGGGGCACGGTTTTGGTCCCCGGCCGATCCATGCAGGATGGCCACACACAAAATTAAATGAAATGTGTGTGTGCGCATATGTAAATATATTTGCTAGAGTGGTGCAAAACGGCTGGACTGTCACATAATGGGAAATGAGAAAAACAAGATGAAAGAGTTGGTGGAGGGTGTGAAATGTTAACGTGTATGAAGTGCTTTCTATGGCACCTTCCTGGCACTGTACTGAATGCTTTATGTATGTTACCTCAATTCAAAAAATAGTTTTTGTGGTTACCATCCTCATTTTACAAATAAGAAAACTGAATTTTATATTAAGTGACTTACTCAAGGACACATAACTAGTGTGGCGGTGCTGTTTTTCAAATCTAGTCTCTACTTTTGACCCTGTTAAGAAAAATTATCCAAAATTTAGAAATAGACAAAAGTTATTACTAGGTGTCCTTTTGATAAAGGTAAAGCAGGCCTACCTAACTTGGGGATTACCTGGTTTTCCAGTAGGGTCTGTACCTTCGTTTGATGTCCTTTTTACTGTTGTTCTAGGTATTTTGTAATTTGAGAAGATTGCCTTCTAAGACATTGGCTGGTTTTGTGTCTGTGTATTAGAATGCAGATTCATATCATTCTTATCTGGACTTTTAGCTGATGATCCTCCTTTCCTAGAATTCTCTTCTGAACCAGTTTTAAATTTTATTTATTCTCTTATTAATTAATAGGTTGAATAGAATCTTTGACATGTGTTTATATTATTATATTATTATGAGTCATGTTTTCAGTTTTTAAGATTATATTTTAACAACCCCTGGGGTACACTGCCTTTTGTTGGCCCATTTATTTATTCATTCAGAAAATATTTGTTGAGAGTCAGGATTTAACTTCAAGAAGTCTGACTCTGGAAGGAGCTTTCGGCAATGTGCCAGTGTGAGTCTAATACCGTGCCACCCGCTGGCTAACATCTTGTCTTGCTCTTTCCAGCAAATGTCTTTTACTTTAAAGAGCTCTCTATACCTGAATCACCTGGGTGTCTGTCAGAAATACTGAATCTCAGATCTCTCTACAGACCAAATACATTTGCATTTACCCCAGATCCCCAGGTGGTCTGTATGCACACTAAAGTTTAAGTTAAGAAGCACTAGATTTATATAATACTGCTCACTTCTTTCTCAGGACACTTCTCTCATCCTACTTGATCTCTCAGTAGCACCTTTTTATCCTGTTGACCCATCTCCTTTTTGTTTAAGTTTGGTTTTTCTATGCCATTACAGAAACACGTGGTAACACCCTTTAACCTACCATGTCCAGTAACCCCATTTCCTATTTCTTGAAACACTGTTTCCACAGTGCTTGGGACACTGCCCTTTTCTAGAGTTCCTCTAATATTTTTGCTGTTAATAGCTTCTTCATGATCCTTTGAGGTATATCTTCTGTCTCATTGTTCAAACATTAATGTTCCTCCAGTTACATGTTGTTCAGTCACTAAGTTGTGTCTGACCCTTTGGGACCCCATGGACTGCAACATGCCAGGCTCCTCTGTCCTCCACCATCTCCTGCCGTTTGCTCAGATTCATGTCCATTGAGTCAGTGATGCTAACTATCTTATCCTCTGTCATCCCTTTTTCCTTTTGCCTTCAATCTTTCCTAGCAGCGGGGTCTTTTCCAGTGAGTTGGCTGTTTGTATCACATGGCCAAAGTATTGGAGCTTCAGCAACAGTCCTTCCAATGAATATTCAAGGTTGATTTCATTTAGGATTGACTGGTTTGATTTCCTTGCAGTCCAAGAGACTCGAAGAGTCTTCTTCAGCATCGCAGTTTGAAAGTGTCAGTTCTTTTGGTGCTCAGCTTTCTTTATGGTCCAACTCTCACATCCTTCCATGACTACTGGAAAAACCGTAGCTTTGACTATATGGACCTCTGTTGGCTTCTTAATACGCTTTTTTAATATGCTATCTAGGTTTGTCATAGCTTTCCTTCCAAGGAGCAAGCATCTTTTAATTTCATGGCTGCAGTCAACCTCTGCAGTGATTTTGGAGCCCAAGAAAATAAAATCTGTCAGTCCTTCCACTTTTCCCCCTTCTATTTGCCATGAAGTGATGGGACCAGATGCCATAATCTTAGTTTTTTGAATGTTAAGTTTTAAGCCAGCTTTTTCACTCTCTTTCACCCTCATCAAGAGGCTGTGTATTAGGCCTAGCTTATTACTTACTCTGCATGGGCCACCTTGTCCACTCCCATGATTTTAATGACCGCCGTTATCAGGGAAGCCTGGCATTCTGCAGTCCATGGGGTCACAAAAAGTGGGACTCGATTTAGTGACTGAACAACAATGCCTATAGCTCCAACCCAGGATCTTTTTCCTGAGCTTCAGAGCTATGCATCCAGTTGCCTTCTGGATGAACAGTATTACTTGGATGGTTCACAAATTCTTTCGGTCCACAAAATTCATTTCCAAAGTGAATTGAACCCACTCCTGCTATTTCACTCAATTGTCCAAGCTACCCCACTGCCACTACCCTAATTCAGGCCAGTGACCGCGAGGTTTTTGCAACAGTCGTAACCTGGCTCCCTGGCCCTGGTTTGCTGTTTCTAATCCATTCTTCATCTTGAAGCTGGAGTGATCTCTCTAAATAAAACATTTGGTCCAGTCTCATGCCTCATTTCATAATTCTTCGGTACCCCTCCACAGTCTTTAGGTTACTGTCCAGATCATCAGCATAGCCACTGAGACCCCTTCATCACTTCACCACCACTCCCTCCCCAAGACAAATCCACTCTGCCTGCCTACCATAAACTTCCTAAGTTTGGGCATCAGGTCTCTGTAAGTTATCTCTTGTTTCCCTGTGACCTAGCAGAGTACAGGACACAAAGTAGGACTCAATATATGTTAATTTATCCCTGTAAATTTTCAAATGATCTTTACCCAATCCTTATCAAATGAGCTGCTATGAGAGGCCTGGTGATTTTTCTGAGAGAGCAACCCTGCCCCCACCTGGCAGCAAGAGGCACTGCTTCACTAAATGGAATTCAGTTCAGTTCAGTTGCTTAGTGGTGTCCGACTCTTTGCGACCCCATGGACTGCAACGCACCAGGCTACCTTGTCCATCACTAACTCCCAGAGCTTGCTCAAACTCATGTCCATGGAGTCGGTGATACCATCCAATCATCTCATTCTCTGTCGTCCCCTTCTCCTCCTGCCTTCAATCTTTCCCAGGATCAGGGTCTTTTCCAATGAGTTCTTTGCATCAGGTGACCAAAGTATTGGAGTTTCAGCTTCAGCATCAGTCCTTCCAATGAATATTCAGGACTGATTTCCTTTAGGATGGACTGGTTAGATCTCCTTGCAGTCCAAGGGACTCTCAGGAGTCTTCTCCAACACCACAGTTCAAAAGCATCGATTCTTCGGCGCTCAGCTTTCTTTATAGTCCAACTCTCACATCCATACATGACTATTGGAAAAACCATAGCTTTGACGAGATGGACCTTTGTTGGCAAAGTCATGTCTTTGCTTTTTAATATGTTGTCTAGGTTGCTCATAGCTTTACAGAACTTTGTTAGCAAAGTAATGTCTCTGCTTTTTAATAGTCTAGGTTTGTCATAGCTTTTCTTCCAAGGAGCAAGTGTCTTTTAATTTCATGGCTCAGCTCACTGTCAACAGTGATTTTGGAGCCCCCCAAAATAAAATCTGTCACTGTTTGCATTGTTTACCCATCTATTTACCATGAAGTGATGGGACCAGATGTCATGATCTTAGTTTTTTGAACGTTGAATTTTAAGCCAGCTTTTTCACTTTCCTCTTTTACCTTCATATTACATTGGTTTTTGGCACAAGGAGATAGAATAGGAGCTTGTTTTTTCAGCTCCGTGCATCACGCTGGCAGTGCAGTACTTGTAGTGTGTCCTTTTGGGAATATGTAGTAAATGAGATTTGTTAGCTATAACTTCGGTGGAATTATCTCTCACTTGGAAAAAGCATTATAAATTATGGCAACTTGATTCACTAGTAAAGAATTTGGTTTTAGACTTGTAAGAGGTACTATAAACCATATGAAGTAGTCCAGAACTAGGCTAACAAGTGTATCTGTTAATTCAACAACTGGTAGTTATGTAATGGCAGAATAGAGCAGTGGTCACCAAACATTTTTGATTGTTTCTTTCCTATAAGTTAAGAAAAAAACTACTTTTGCTGCTGATGGCCTGGGTTTAGTCCCTGGTTGGTGAACTAGGATCCCAAAAGCTGTGTGGCACAGGGGAAAAAAAAACCCAAAACAAAAAAGCTGATACACCCTACGATATGAAGATTTTTAGAGTAAATTATATTTTATGTACATTATCAATTTGAAAAGGTAGAAAAATTTTCAAAGGATGAGATATAAATAGAAGTTTACACATTTTTTTCCCCCATTTTATTTATTAGGCTGAGCCGGGTTAGTGGTAGCACATGGGCTCTTTTTAGTTATGGCACATAGGATTTAGTTCCCTGACCACAGAGAGGTTAAACCCATGCCCCCTGCACTGAAAAGTGCAGAGTCTTAGCCACTGTACCACCAGGGAAGTCCCTACATGTTTTCTGTATAAGTCGTCGTGTTGGCTAAGAGAATGCCTGGGTTTGAACTCTGGCATGCTTTCTGATGAAGGCCAAGTCGTTTTGTCTGTTTGGTGGTCTCTTTCTCTCGTGGTGGATTCTGTTTGGTGGGCACTAACGTGTGATGCGGAAGTGTTCAGCTCTGTGCACTCTCCCACACGTCCATCACCATTCTCTCTCCCGGCCCTCATGCCCTTTGATTTTCTAATCCTTTTCCTTCCAGTCCGCTCATCAGCTGGCCAGACCGTTGGCCACTGACCTAGAGTGTGTATATATTCTCACCTTGGGCCGTTTCTCCTTCTGCATGAGGTGGATCATCAGATGGATAGCTGGCAGATTTTCTGTCTCCACTGTCTTTCAAGGCCTCTTCTGAATGTGGCCATCATCATTTTCAGCTGGCACTCATAAGTTGACCCGTCCATAAATCATGCTTGAGCTTTTACTTCCTCCTTTAGCAGGTTATACAGGACATTCTTGATGACTGCAAATTCTTTTGCACAAGGGGTGGGGACGCTTTTACAAATACGGTGGATATCAAGGGGTCTGGGCTACCAGCTTATGCAGTTTGTGTGTATCCCCTGGTTCTGCTTAGTCTTGATTCTGGAGGTACCATTTGCATCTTTTGAAAGACTGCTGCTGGTCTGGTCTGACTTTTTGACTTCATAGGTCCAACTTATAATGCGGCAGTTCTGATATAACTCATAATGGGGCCGTTCTTGGTTACTTAGTGTTTCATAATGAAGTGTTCCAATAACACACCAAGCGCTGTTTCTCAAAAGGCATGTATTTCTCTGTTGTGAACAGCTTGGCCTTGTAGTAGAATTTCAGCCACCTGCTTTGCCCATTGGGGCTTGCCATAGGCTCCACAGTGCGTATTTTTCCAACCCCATAGGTCTCTTGGATGTTATGGTTCAAGTGGCAGGGCTTCAGGCATTGTAACCTGCAATGCACTTTCATATTCTTGAGTCACACTCAAAGTTGGCAACTTACCATGTCACCTGGTGTATAGATGGGAGTTTTATTTCTACGAGTGGCTGTGATAAGCATCACCATCCACGTATCCTTGCTGTCTTTTATGGTGGCTCTAATCTCTGTCCCTCTCTCCTTACTCCCTAGGATGTGGTAATTTCTTTTTATTTACTTCATGGCTGAAGAGTGGGGGAGTTGCAGAGATTTTTACTCTGCCTTTCCCACTGTGATAGCCTTTCTCCTGTAGGCCAAGGACCCAATGTAGAGGTTACTCCTGAGTATATCAGTTCCACTAAACACTTGGGAACTGCGGAAATTACCTCTTCTAATGGGAATAATGATGATGCTTTGGGCCTCAAGTCATCAGTGTCAGTTCAGGTCCTGTGTCTAAAATCCTCAAAATGTTTGCATCTTCTCCTTTTCCAAATGAATAGTTCTTTTAGTAGATGATGAGTTCCTTTTCGGGAACAGCTGGGAGAATCATCAGTTTCATGCTCCTTCCCCTAGGGACTTGGCTACTTACCTCTTCAGTAACTGAGTTCGGGATGTGAAAACCGGCCCAGACCCAGGAACTAAGAAGGAGGTTTTGACTCTTTTCTGTGGTGACCGTTCTTAGCCTTGCGCTCCTTTCTTCTTTCTCCCTTCAGGTTGTAGATATTCAGCAGCACCCTCACTGGCTTCCCCCAGGGATACCATTGTTTATTGTATCTGCAGTTGTCTCTGATGGGTGCCAGGCCCCATGGCTAACCCTCCAATCTTGCCAGCCTTACGATAATTACAGCTTTCTGACTTCTGGCGGTTAAGCAGTGCCTCTGTAATTCCTCTCCTGTATTACTTGATGGTCCTTCCCTGATAGCTCAGTTGGTAAAGAATCCACCTGCAATACAGAAGACCCCAGTTCAATTCCTGGGTCAGGAAGATCTGCTGGAGAAGGGATAGGCTACCCACTCTAGTTCAGTCCTGAATGTTCACTGGAAGGACTGATGTCGAAGCTGAAACTCCAATGCTTTGGCCACCTGATGTGAAGAACTGACTCCCTGGAAAAGACCCTGATGCTGGGAAAGACTGAAGGCAGGAGGAGAAGGGGACAACAGAGAATGAGATGGTTGGATGGTATCACCGACATGAGTTTGAGTAAACTCACGAATGGACGTGAGTTTGAGTAAACTCCGGGAGTTGGTGATGGACAGGGAGGCCTGGTGTGCTGTGGTTAATGGGGTCACAGAGTCTGCCACTACTGAGCGACTGAACTGAACTGAACCCACTCTAGTATTCTTGGGCTTCCCTTGTGGCTCAGTTGGTAAAGAATCTGCCTGCAATGCGGGAGACCTGAGTTCGATCCCTGGGTTGGGAAGATCCCCTGGAGAAGGGAAAGGCTACCCACTCCAGTATTCTGGCCTGGAGAATTCCATGGACTGTATAGTCCAGGGGGTCGCAAAGAGTCGGACACGACTGAGCGCCTGTCACTTCACTATTACTTGATGGGGGTGGGCGGGAAGTGAGGATGTCAGCTCTGTGACCTCCTCTCCTGGACGGCAGAGAACCACCATTGAACTTCTGGATGATACTGATGCCCCGATTAGTAGTGCATTCCTGATGGCCTTGGTGACTGTTGTGTCCTCTGGGCGCTTTCTTGGAACACAATTCTCTGATGGGTCTTCCAGCCTCGCATAATATATCCATCCCAGCATGTCTGCTTTCTTCAGCCTCTTTATTCCTTCCTCTGCCATCTATTAGGGCAACTCAAGCATATCTTTCACTCAGCAAAGGCCATCGCTTTCTCAAAGCTTCTATGAGCCACTTTAACAGTGATTTTGCCCCACCCATTGGAATCCTTGCCAGGGGTTAAGCCCTGCGTCCCAGGACATTTCCCTGAAGTCCTTGGATTCTTACCTGGTGATCATATCCCTGGTCCCCAAGTGCTTACTGGGATTGATAGACTTGGAGTAACCCCCTACACTGAGTCTTTATTTATTTAGGCTGCATCAGGTCTTAGTTGCATCACACAAGATCGTCATGCGGGACTTTTCATGGCAGCACAGGGATTCTCTAGGTGAGGTGCGTGGGCTTAGTTGAACTCTGCAGCATGTGGGATCTTAGTTCCTCAACCAGGGATTGAACCTGTGTCCCCTGCATTGCAAGGCAGATTCTTAACCACTGGACCACCAGGGAAGTCCCCACCTTGAGCCTTTGGTCTGGGAAAGACAAAGGAGGAATCTGAAACTGTTCCGTCCCCACTGCACTGACTTCCTTACTGCCCATTCCCTTTTTAACCCATTGCATTCAGGGTTCTGTTCTGGATCTGCTTGTTTTCTCACTCTGCTTCCAACAGTTTATCTATTATCATGACTTCATTTGCTATATATATCCTGCTGTTGTTGTTGCTGACTCACTCAGTCGTGTCGGACCCTTTGAGACCCCGTGGACTGCAGCACGCCAGGCTTTCCTGTCCTTCAGTATCTCCCAGAGTTTGCTCAGATTCAAGTCCATTGAGTCAGTGATGCTATCTAACTGTCTCATCCTCTGTCACCCCCTTCTCCTCCTGCCCTCGATCTGTCTCAGCATGTCACTAAAATTCAGTGTTTACCTGCCCTATGCTAAGAAGCTCCTGAAGAGGTGGTTAGAAGAAATACTTTAGAGCTATAAGCCAGCTTCCTCCAACCGGAATCTTTCTGAGGATGGCAACTGCTCAGGGACTAGCTCTGCCCTCCCCTGGCAGCAAGAGGTACTGCCTCTATTAGGCCAGGAGTAGGAATATGCAAACGCGCAGTGCCCTGCTATGAGCTTGGAGTAGGATGTTTACCTGTAGGGCAAAGATTCAATCTGGGAACAGAATTTCCTTATTTCTTGAACCCCGTGGAGGAATATGCTAGTGGGAAGCTCTCCCAGAGAAGGATTAGACTGGGTTTTGGAAGAGCCCAATTTGTGAAATTTTAAAAGGAACAGCTGTAAGATGGCGTGTGTGACCTTGAATGAAAGTTTGGGAAGCAAAGCCTGATGAGAATCTTTTTTTTTTTTTCAATTGAAGTATAGTTGATTACAGTGTTGTGTTAGTTTCAGGTGTACAGCACAGTGATTCAGCTACAACCACACGTACACGTATATAAATAAATACATTCTTTTCAGAGTCTTTTCCCTTACAGGTTATTATAGAATATTGAGTACAGTTGCTATACAGTAGGTCCCTGTTGGTTAGGGAATCTTAATTATAGGTTGTTTCTTTGGTTTTTGGGCCAAGATCATTATCTGTTCATATCATTTAACATCTCATAAATCCTCTACCTGAGGATGCTTTTATTAAATGGAATTTTGGAACAGGGTGATGAACTCGAGGCTCGCTCCATCCATTCCCCACGTCCACCAGATGCTGCAGTTCCTCCGTGAACGGTGTGGTTCTTTCTTTTGGGATAGGATGTCATTAAAAAGGAAACTGTTGGTGCTCTTGTATCATTTAGTTTTTGGAAAGAATTTTAAGGTGAATCTACTATTTCCCCTTTAACATTATATTTTTGATGCACTTTTCCTGTCTTTTTGTGCCCTAGCTCTTTAAAATTCAGTTTTTTATATACTCTAGATATGTTCTACAAATTATTTTGTCCCCTAGTGATAAACCCTTTACAGGTTTCTGAGTTTTCACTACTATAGTCAGTACTGCAGTGAAATCCTTTGTATGCTGCTTTCTGCATGTGTATGAGAGTGTCTCTGGGTTATGAATCCAGGAGTGACATTGATAGGTAATATCTAAGAGTATTTTCAATTCTACAGGCTTTTGTACATTGCTTACCTAGAGTGATTATACCAGTTAATGTTGCCACTTAGGCAATTTCTTGTTCTCATCATCACTTGGTTCAGTCAGATGTTTTGCCAATCTGATGGACATAAAATAATATTATTTTGTGATTGTAATTTGTATTTTATTGATTGCTAATAAGTAATCTGTCAAGAGTTCACTGGCCATTCTTTTGTGTATACAATTTTGTGAACTTACTGTTCCTAATCTGTAAACTGTTTTTCCTGCTGAATTGTTGCCTTTTTCCTTACTGGTTTTCAGTGAAACTTTATATGTTTTATACAAGACTCTGTTGTCTTGTTAGTTTCAGATACTATGTCTTCTCCCTTTTGTGGATTTTCTTTTCAGTTTGTTATGGTCTCTTGTGATGCACAGATTTTTCTTGTAGAATTTATTAGTTCTTTTCTTACTGGTTTGTGCTTTTGTGTCTTGTTTAAGAACTCCTTCCTTACCTTGAAAATCAGAAAGATACTCTCATTTTTTTTCTAAAAACTTAAAATATTTGCTTTTCATATTTAGGTCTTTTAACCACATGGAATATATTATTGTGTTTACTTTTAAGTAGTCACCTAATTTTATTTTTTCAGTGCCATTTGGTGAATAGCTATTCTTTCCTCCAGTGGTTGTAATATTATCTGCATATATTAAGGTTTCAAATATGCATGTTTCTTTCAGGTTTCATATTCTGTTCTGTTGGTCCATTTGTCCATCCTTTTGGCTATTTCATGTTATGATTATTACTTCAGCATGCTACTGTTATTACTTAGGAATATAACATGCTTGATATATGGTAGGATTTGTTTTCAAAAGTATTACTTAAAAAATATCTTTACTGTTTTTGGCCCTTTTCTCTTATACATGTGTTAAAGAATCATAAAGTTCCCAAGAACAGATATTAAGATTTGTATTGGAATTGCAGTGGATTGATAGACTGTCTGGGGATGTTGATGAAAAAAATTAATCAGTAGTCAATCTAAGAAAGAACTGGAAATTTTTCTTTGAGCCAGCTGGAGTATTATAACCCAGGAGACGATCTTTCTGAAAGCTCTGAGGACTGTTCCCCTGGTAGAGGTCAAAGCAGAGTTATAGAAATTTTTGAGACAAAGGGTCATACATCAAAGTAACATAGTCCAGCAAGGCAAGTTGTGAGTTATTGTGACCCCTTACAGAATCGAGAAAGGAATGTTATTTTCTAAGGAGTTACCTTCCTGGTGCCAGGAGGAAGTTGCTTTTGTTTGTTTTTGCAAGTAGGCATTGCTGTGTCTTCTAAGGGGATCTGGTTAATGCAGATGCACAATGCACACCAAAGGGGAGAGGGCAGTGGCTAAAACGGCCGGGGAGAATTTTATGTTAACTTTTTTTTATCCTGCCTTAAAATTTTATTTCATCAGGGAGTGTTAATTTCTTTATGACATCAAACTTTCTGTTTACAAATATGAGACATTTCTCCTTT
This sequence comes from Okapia johnstoni, assembly GCA_024291935.2. Classification (NCBI taxonomy): domain Eukaryota; kingdom Metazoa; phylum Chordata; class Mammalia; order Artiodactyla; family Giraffidae; genus Okapia; species Okapia johnstoni. Next base: position 9,256,014 of record JAGTYA010000026.1, on the reverse strand, counting down.
TGGTCTTTACACTTGCTATTCCCTTACCTAGAAAACTTTCTTTTAGAAAGCTCCCTTGTTCCTTTACCTCTCTGGGTCTTTGCTCAAATATCACCTCATCAGAGATGCCTTCCCTGAATCAAGTAATCTCCTTCTCATCGTTCTCTGCCTTTTCACAGCACTTGTAACCATTTGACATGTTACGTGTGTTTGAGTATTTATTCTTTAATTTTCTTTCTTTCACTTAATGAAATTAAACTTCATGAAAGCAGGCTCTCTTTCCTTGCTACCACTCCAGCTCATAGAAAAGTGCCTGGCATATACTAGGTTCTCATTATTTTTTGTTTGAATGTGTTTCTGTAGGATATTATCTTTTCCTTCACAAAGAAGTCATTTATTCACTGTTAGATTTAATCTTAGGTCTCTTAATTTTCATTGCTAGTGTATAACAGCAACTTAAACAAAAGAGACATTTTTTTGGAGAAGGAAATGGCAACCCACTTCAGTATTCTTGCCTGGGAAATCCCATGGACAGAGTAGCCTGGCAGGCTACAGTCCATGCGGTCACAAAAAAGTCGGACATGACTGAGCAACTTATACATTATACAGGCATGATCACTGGCTATTGGTGATTAATCAGGCTTCAGATCCTCTACCCTCTCTGGAGAGTGAGGGGTGAGGCTGACAGTTCCACTGTTTATTCTAGAGATTCCAAAGATTTTAGAAGCTCTGGTGCCAGGAAATATGTATCTGGCCTACACAGCATGTGTGATCTTAATTCCCTGATCAGGGATTGAACCTGTGCCCCCTGCCCTCCTGCAGTGGAAGCTCAGAGTCTTAACCACTGGACCACCAGAGAAGTCCCAAATATGTATTTCAGTATCACAGCCTGGTATTGCAGCACCTCTGGGGACATGTCATTGGGGACTTAACAATGGTTAAGAAACTGTAAAAATGAGGCTGTGTTAATCGGGTGACTGTAGCTGTTAATTCTTTAGTCCCCATCCTAGGAATACATGTTTCTTCAAGGAAAAAGTTTATTTCCTTTCTCAGACTGGTTACATTCTAGCTAGCACTTCATTAGTGCAACAGTTTCTATTTTAATTAGAAAAGAGGGTTTCCCTTCTTAGTGGTGTGTTTTACTTTTTTTAGTTTGTTTTTAATTTCTCTGTAGTTCAAATTATTTTACAGAGTGTTGTTGAAATTAACCAGTTTAGTTGCAATTTCTATTATTCCATACTTGTCCCTAAATGTCTACTTCTCAACATTATATACCCCCTTTTCACCTTATTAAATATAAAAACATATTTTTAAAATTTAGTTAGGCACCTGTTTCCCTCTATGGAGCCCTGAGATTTTTCCTATAACTGATCCAGAAAGGAGCATAGGTAGGAGCAGGGGCAGATGTGGGCAGAACTATTCAAATACTGAGTTACTTTCCTTGAGGGAATGAAGGAAGAGTTTATGTTTGGGAAGTGAATATTGAAATCAAAGATCCCAGCGCCTCATTATGTGTCTTTAGGATTGTATTGCTGGAAAGCTCTGGTAACATTTAGCCATGTTGAATGTCTGTGAAAATCAAAAGTGCTTGAGAGCTTGGTTTATTTATTTATTAATACATTTATTAATATTGCTTATGTAACTGTATTTGTATAAATACATTTATAAGGCATGATTTGAAATACTGAATGCAGGAGTAAGAATTGGCACATTTTAAGTCTGGATGGAGACTTGGAACCATTTCCAGTTTGTTTAGAGAGTTTCATGATAGCATGCAGCAGAAGCTTGTGTGTGTGTGTGTGTTTCCCTAAGTGGAGATGTTGTACCTATATTAATCAGGCTACAGAGTTTATACCAGCATCTAGCTGGACAGGGAGGATAGGAAGATATAAGAGCTAAGAAAATTGCCCATGTGCTTCTGGCCCAGAAAACTGGAAGAATAGCTGTGTCACTGACAGAACTGTCATACTGAGCAGGGGGATTGAGGAGGAGAGGCTATAGGGGGTTGTGGGAATCGCCGGATCAGATTAATTTTGGATAATTAGAAATACAGAATTAACTGAAGATTAGTGGGTCATAATATTGACAGAGATTTGGGGGTCATTTCATTGATCTGAGAGTAAATGGGTTCCTTGAGGGACTGAGTCAGGTACAGCATTTTACTTACTATTACCAGTTTATTATGAAGGCTACAACTCAGGAACAGCCAAATGGAAGAAGGCTAGGTGCAAGGAGTGGGGGTGTGGGTGCCACGCTGCCAGCACCTTGATGTGTTCACCAACTCGGAAACTGTAGGTGTGATTATCGTTACATACTGTTATGTAGGTACGGTTGATTAAATCCTTGCCATTGATGATTAATCCAATCTCTAGCCCCTTCCCAGAGGTTGGGGAGCGGGACTGCAAGTTTCATCACTCCAGTCATGCCTTTCTGGTAACCAGCCCCGATCCTGAAGCTATTTAGGAGCCCATCAAGAGTGGCCTCATTAGAACAAAGCCATTCCTGTCACCCAGGAGATTCTAAGGGAGTTGGGAGCTCCGTGTTGGTAACTAGGGACAGAGACCAAATACACATATGTATGTATGTATTTTTGGCTGCACTGGGTCTTTATTGCTTTGCTTGGGCTTTCTCTAGTTGCTATGAGCGGACTCAGTAGTTGCTCACCGGCTCTAGAGCTTGGGCTTAGTAGTTGTGGCACACAGGATTAGTTGCACCAAGACACGTGGAATCTTTCCAGACCAGAGATCAAACCCATCTCCCCTACATTGGCAGGTGGATTCCTATCCACTTTACCATCAGGGTAGTACTACGGATGTATTTTCATCGAATTATAGTTATCCATCTGGAAAAAAATATGAGATTGTTCCCTATCTTATGCCATAAGTAAACATCAATTAAAGATGGATTGAGGATTGAAATGTCAAAAATAAAGCCTTTTTTTCTGTAGAAAGTATAGATGAATATCTTTCAGGCCTTGAAGTAAGGACAGATTTTAAAAATAGGACACCAACTACCCCCAAAAAAGTGGAGTATACAAGAAAAAAAAATATATAAATTATATAATTATTTATTTGGCCTTGCCACGTGGCTTGTGGGATCTCAGTTCCTGACCAGGGATTGAACTCACTCCCTCAGCAGTGAAAGCAAGGAGTCCTAACCACTGAACTGCCAGGGAATTCTCAAGACATATTTTTGATGGATAACTTTCATTTCGTTCCTCAAGAGATGCCTGAGTTCCCATATCTTGACCTCTAATACTGTTCTCCAATAAAAGGGACTAAGCTCCTTGGAGAAATGCTGTTTCTAGGGCTGGGGCCCTAGAGAACATACAAGATGAGCCTGAAGCATCTTATAGTGCCAGAAAGTAAAGTGCTCAAAACAAAAGAAAAAAAGAAGAAGGGGAAAGGGCGTGTATTAAAAGGACGCAGTGGAAACACCATTCCATGTTTTATGCATGGGACGGATGCTCAGGGATGGAGCGTTGGGATGACGCAGAGGGATGGGAAGGGGAGGGAGGTGGGAGGGGGGCTCTGGATGGGGAACACATGTACACCGATGGCTGATTCATGTCAATGTATGGCAAAAACTACTACAATATTGTAAAGTAATTAGCCCCCAACTAAAATAAATAAATAAAAAATAAATAAAAAATAAAAGGACGCAGTGGCCAAAGTGAGAGAGCTCACAGTGGCAAAAGCTGGAATAATTGGATCAAGAAAGCAGTACAGTGTTGGATTCTAACCCAAAGTATAAAATAAGTATCCAAGAATCCATACTGATATAAATAAATGAATAGCTAAATATATGAGAGGGAAGAGAGAAACCTTCTGTACAGAAAAATCCCAAATAATTTATGAAGGTGTGCCTCCCTCTGGGAGGCAGAGTGTAACCTCTTACCTCTTGGTGTGGGTTTACTTAGTGACTTCCTTTCAAAGAATGTGATGACAGATAGTTTTGAAGAGCTCAGGAGATGGGGAAACTGACAATACCCACCAGTATTGTGTGACCAGGACTGCAGAAGGAGGTGATGTTGGAGTACTTCAGTGATCATTTAAGGAATCATTTAATCTCTTATTACCAATTGGCTTTTTGATGAGATCAGTATTCTGTCTCTGATCAGTTGAGTATCTGATGTTATCTATCCAAGAGAAATAACTTCTCTATCTCATCCATAAATTGATCTGCTGTATCTCTGGTATTTCTCTTTTAATATTTGGTTGCATTAGAGAGAATGACTTGCTTCAGTGTTGTTCAGTTTGAGTATGAGATACTTTGCAGATGGTGCATTCATTTCTCTTCTGTAACGAGAAGGCTTTGGTTGTTTTTCCTTCACTCTTTCTGGCTTTTATCCCCACTCACATTCCTCACATCTCTTTAGAAGACAACTCTGACAGTTCTCTTCACCAGCCAGTGTCCCTCCTGCAGGATTTGTAATAACAAATAATATTCCAACACTGCTTCTTCTAATAACAACTGCCAAGCAGGCCCCTTTGGTTGGGGATCACGTTCCTTCTCTGCTTTCATCCAAGTGCTCAGTTCCTTAACTTCAGCCATCATCCAGTTTTTTGAATGGCTAAACTCCTCAAGGCTGATGGGTAGTTCAGAGGCAGAGCCTGGATGCTTTTTTTCTGGGTCTTTGGAATTATACCTTCAGCTTTGGCAGTGTTGCAGAGTCTGTTGGACAGTCTCCTAAGTTTCTAACTATCTTCCCGTCTTTGCTCTGTTTTTGGAAATCTTTTTCTCTTAACACACTGAGGGGGGAAAACTTCCATATCTTTGGCTAAGATCAAGTAATCCTCGCCTGTTGGGAAACATGGGACATGAATTTTTGTGACGGGATTAGAAAGGAACTTTCTCTGTGGACTTGACCCTCTGAACTTCAGGGTCCCAACAGCCCCCCCCTCCCCCCCATTTGCTTGAATGAGTGTAAAGTCCTGAAGACTTTAATGACTTCATTAATCTGTCCTTATTGGCTCTGGACTCTTGAACTACTTTTTTCCTTGCTTCTCTTGAAGGCTAAATTCTTCTTGAACAAATTATATACTTTGAATTCTATAGTAAATATTAAGTTCTGTATTAAACAACATACACTGTAGGATCAGAGGATCTCTAGCCACCTTCAGCCCTCTTTCTCTGCTGTCTTGCTCTGTTGCTTTTTTGTCCTCCCCTTCACCCAGATTTATTGTTTTATTTGGTTGAACCAGTTACAAGTCTTGGTTTGTTTTCCTGCATAAACAGCTTCCTCTTGATAATACACAATGTTGTTTAAATTCCTTGTCACTTTATCCCTTTATCTTCACATACTACGTTTTTTCCTGCATTTTTTTAATGAAGAAATTTTAAATACAATTTTAAATGTTACTTTCCATTTATAGTTATTACCAAATATTGGCTATATTCCCCAAGTTATATACATCCTTGAGCCTATTTTATATCCAGTAGTTTGTACCTCCTGGTCTCTCACCCCTATAGAGTACCCCCCCACACACACACTGGTAACCACTAGTTTGTTCTCTATATCCGAGTCTGCTTCTTTTTTGTTATATTTACTAGTTTGTTGTATTTTTTTAGACTCCACATATAAGTGATATCATACAGTATTTATCTTTCTTTGTCTGACTTATTTCACTTAGCATAATGCCCTCAAAGTCCATCTATGTTGCTGACAGGTGTGGTGGGTGATAAACTTGGGGAGGCAAGTTGTTAGCTTCTTTACTGAATGCGGGGGGGGGGTGTTCATCTTTTTGGAGCTGTGGGGGACTGTGAGTCAGATACTGTATGTATGGGAGTGTTATGTTGAAACATCTCAAAGAGAGTGACCCCACAGTTCTTAACTTTGAGCTTTCATGCTGGTGATAGTCTGTTCAGGGGCCCTGGTTGGCACGTATTTGGCATATGGCCAGGGCACCTTGGACTTGCTATCATCATTGAGCACAGGTCTGAACTCCAGCCTCTACCCGCTTGCTTGGGGTGGGGGATGGGGATGAGTCTGGTATGAAGAGGGGAGAGGAATGAAGGGGAAGGCAGAGGGTGAGCTTTTTCACGGTCTCGGCTCTCCTTTGGTACCTCTTCTATTTCTTCAGATCTTGGTTTCTGTTTTCTTCCAAATACACAGCTGTCTTGGCTTCCAGCCCAGGTGGGAGAGGGAGAAAGAACTTACTTCCTTCAGGTCCTCTCTGAAAATAACCCAGCTGGCGCTGCTTAGGAACAAGAAGTTCTGAGAGTGTTGGCACCTCATGGTGTTGATGTCCGGCTGAACCTTGTCTCACTCTCAATCCAGGGTCCTCTGTGGGGAGAAGCTGGGTGGTCTTCAAGGTCTTTGCAATACTTGGGCCATCTGATATGAAGAGCCGACTCACTGGAAAAGACTGATGCTGGGAAAGATTGAAGGCAGGAGGAGAAGGGGCGACAGGATGAGATGGTTGGATGGCATCACTGACTCAGTGGACATGAGTTTGAGCTAAAGGTAGTGAAGGACAGGGGAGCCTGGCATTCTGCAGTCCATGGGGTCTTAAAGAGTCAGATGACTGAGCGACTGAACAACAACATGCAAGTCCAAGGTGCCCTGGCCATATGCCAACAAGGCCTTGGCAGTACCAGCTGCCTCCAAGGCCTAGCACAGCGAAGGGACAGGGAGGTAAGGAGCTCTGGCATCTGGGAGTAGGGGTCACTGGGCTAATCTGCAGGAGGCCCTGCAAAGTGGGGAACAGTCTGACTGGCACCTTCTGATCTGTAGTGAGAAGATGGATGCCTCCAACAGAGGCCCAGCCCCTGCATGTTGTCAGTCCCGAGATTATCCATCAGTCTCTTCTGGATGTCGGATTCCTAGATGCCCGACATCCTGGCGCCGGAAAGTGGGGGCGGGTAGGGTATAACGGGGAATGTCAGCAATTCTGTCCAAACAGATTCATCATAAAATATCATGAAGAAGACAAGATTAGGGTTAATTCACTAAAGTTAATGAGGCACACTATTGTATGGGCACTCAATAAATAGTTGCTGCATGATGAATTAATTGAACTACACTCAAGATATCTTGAAAGAGTGGGAGTAAGCCCTGCGGGGAAGCGGGGCTCCAGTGCCAAGTCCCAGAGGCCTGAGAAGACAAGGCCCGGTGGGGGAAAGGGCTGAATTGAGTTTCGTTGACTCTGAGTTCAAGTGGCCAGGGCAAATGGAGGATGGTGTCCCGGGGAGTCACAAACCTTCGGAGTGGGCGAAGAAGAGCCTCGGAACCCCCGCAGTTCTGGATATCCCCTTTACGCCCACTTAGGCGGCGAGAAGGACCAGCTGAGGCCGGGGGCGGGACAGATCACAGACTCCGCCCCCCTAAAGGTGGCTCCGTGTTCAGCCTTCTGAAGGTCCGAACGTTAGGGCGAGACGGTTCCAGATGAGGAAATGGACCAGGGGAATTGAACCACACAGCCATCGGAGTTGAGTTACCCAACGTTACTCCCTCGGCCGCCGCCCACCCTTTCAGTCCCTGAAAGAGCAACCCAGGAGGTTCCACTTTAAGGGACAAGCAGCGGCGGGGTTGGGGGGCCGAGGGGGCGGGCCGGGGCGGGGCTCCCCTCCTCAGGCCCCGAGGCCGCGCCCACCGCATCGCAGACTCGGTCGGGGAACCGAAGCGAAGCCACGGAAGCCTGGGAGGCTCTTCTGGGGCCAGGAGATCCGGGCAGGTGTCCAGCCACTAGCTGACCGCAGGCTGCGTCGTGTCTCGGTTTCCTCAGGCACCATGAACCAGGACACCGAGGTGGACATGAAGGAAGTGGAACTGAACGAACTGGAACCCGAGAAGCAGCCGATGAACGCGGCGTCTGGGGCGGCGATGGCCGTGGTCGTGGCGGGCGGCACCGAGAAGAATGGTCTGGTGAAGATAAAGGTGGCCGACGACGAGGCGGACGCGGCGGCCGAGGCCAAGTTCACGGGCCTGTCCAAAGAGGAGCTGCTGAAGGTGGCGGGCAGCCCCGCCTGGGTGCGCACCCGCTGGGCGCTGCTGCTGCTCTTCTGGCTCGGCTGGCTGGGTATGCTGGCCGGCGCCGTAGTCATCATCGTGCAGGCGCCACGCTGCCGCGAGCTGCCGGAGCAGAGATGGTGGCACAAGGGCGCCCTCTACCGCATTGGAGACCTTCGGGCGTTCCTGGGCCACGATGCGGGCAACCTAGCGGGTGAGTCCGAGCGCCCCCACCTCCCTCCCCGCGCGTCCCCGCCTCGCACCCCATGGGCCCTTGGTTTAAATGGTCGCCAGCTTCGACCTCTGTTCCCAGATTGACTCAGACGGTTCTCTGCCCTATTCGTGCCCCTACTCGTTCTTTCCTGAGGGTGGCTGACTCAGCATGCTCCCCTACCCCTCCCGGCGCCCGTAGCCCGTCGCAACGTGTTTCTGAAGCAACTTGCTAGCCGCCTTACATCAGCGTCTCGGTCTCGTGATCCAGCCTCACGCCCCACACTTGGTCCGGGGGATGATAGGGGCGATCAAGGGCCTCGGCGAGGCCTCACTGTAACTTTTTTGCTTCTCCCTTTCAGGCCTAAAGGAGCGGCTCGATTACTTGAGCACCCTGAAGGTGAAGGGTTTTGTGTTGGGCCCAATTCATAAGAACCAGGAAGATGACCTCACAGAGACCAACTTGGAACAGATCGACCCCATTTTTGGCTCCAAGGAAGATTTTGAGAGTCTTCTGCACTCGGCCAAGAAGAAGAGTGGGTGTCCTAGAACTGACAAAGCAGCAGCTAGAGAGGACTTGGGCTTCTGGCCAGGGGAAAGGCCGGAGAGGATTTTTGTCTGGTTTATTGCTGACTGGCTCACAGTTTTCCTAGGGCAGGTCCAGGGGAGGTTCATTAGACTTCAGCCTAAAGTGGATTTGTCAAGTGGTTCAGAGACTTTGTATATTTGGATGTACAGTTATTTAGCTTCTGGGCTTCAGTGCCCTTGTTTGCAAAATGTAGGCTTTTGTCAGATCAGTGGTTTTAAAACTTAAGGGTAGATCCTTTGGGGGAAAAAAATTCAAGTAAAATCTTGTCTTACTTTGAAAAAAGTTCACTTTGGGAATGAGGGGGCCAGGGCTTCATAGCTCAGCCTTCTCTGTTACACTGCTGCTGCTGCTGCTAAGTCGCTTCAGTCGTGTCCAACTCTGTGCGACCCCAGAGACGGCAGCCCACCAGGCTCCCCCGTCCCTGGGATTCTCCAGGCAAGAATACTGAAGTACGTTGCCATTTCCTTCTCCAATGCGTGAAAGTGAAAAGTGAAAGTGAAGTCGCTCAGTCCTGTCTGACTCTTCGTGACCCCATGGACTGTAGCCTACCAAGCTCCTCTGTCCGTGGGATTTTCCAGGCAAGAGTACTGGAGTGGGTCACTACTCCCAATACCTCCTCGCCCCCATACTTGCTCATATCTTTGTTTCAGTGAAATGAGTTACACCAGGGTTCAAATCTGAGCTTTCGTACCAATACATAGGGAGTATTCTACCGACTTATATTTGTTGATTTCTTTCTTTTCCCTTCTCCCAGAGTCTTTCTATCAACCACCTCTTCCTCCTTTGTTCTAGGCATCCGGGTCGTCCTGGACCTCACTCCCAACTACAAGGGCCAGAGCCCTTGGTTTCAATCCGTTCAGATTGACACTGTGGCCACCAAAATGAAGGTGAGTGTGTTGGTGCTGACGGCAGGTGGGAGCCGGATGCTGGAGCTGTTTGGTTCTTTCATAGTGAGTTCTGTAAATGTAGCCTAGCACCACCCAAGGGGCCCCTGGCTCCTTGTAGCCAAGCAGGCACGCACTTCCCACAGGCAGAAGGATAGGCAAGCAGTGCGTCCTTCTTTTTGTTTGTCCCTTTTCTGACCACTTGTTTTCCTTGTTTCCCTGACTCTGGGGGTAACAGTGCCACGGGCAGAATTTTTTCAGATGTGAATTTTCTTCCTTTTGGCAGAGGAAGCCCTTTCTCTGTGGGAATCCTGTCCTGTCTGGTTTCCCATTTCTTATTTGATGTGTTTTGGAAGGCAGCCCAGTCTGAAATTGTAAGCATCGGGGTCTTCCTATGTGTCTGGGAGTATGCCGAGTATTTTTGTATACCTTCTTTAATCCTCTATAACCCAACAAGGTCCCTACCCATATCCCAAGTCTGTAAGTGAGGAAGCTGAGGTTCAGAGGGGCTTTAATATGCCCTGGGATTGAAGGTCCCAACTAATCTTGAATCTCAAATTTGCCTTCTCTGAAGGCATAAGGTTCAAATTCTGTACCCTGTAGACTGGGAGTGGGGTTTTGAAAGTCACCCCAGCTCCTAATGCTACTGGGCGAGCATCGCGCGCGCGGTTCACTCCTTGCCACTTGCTAGAAGACCCTTTAGAAGTTACTGAGAAGAAAATGTTTTCTGATGTTCAAGCGTGAAGTGTGGTAGCCTCAGATGAAGATGGAGACCAGAAGAGAGAACACAGGGAGCAGAGAGAACCCACAAGAGAGGGCAGGGGGAGTGGGGCCTGGGTCAGGGGGCTTTGGGCCGATTCTGCATCCTTCTCTTTTCAAATCGTTGGGTGAACTGTCTGTGCTCTTAATGGCTCTTTTACTTACACCCTCCCCAGGCTCCAAGAAACTGGGAGAGGAGTAAGTATACTCATCTTGGGATCTTGGTCAGCATTTTAGGTCCCTTCACTGTTGCTCTCTGATTGTGGCCTTGGGCATGCCTCCTTACTTCTCTGACATTGTCAAATGAGGATACCAACATTCTACATATGCTAAGTGTTGAAGGAAGTTACATATAGGCCTTTTCTATAGGTGTTAAAGGTAAAGCTTTGCGATTTACCAGATTTACCACAGGGAGAGGTAGAGAAGAGCACTATATCACTAAGAGGATTAGTGATGGGTTAGAAAGGAAGGGGGAGTGAAGGCTAAAGCTTTATAGTAGAGGCAAGAAAGTGAGACTGTTCAAGGCAAGTGCCTCTCCTGGGGTCACGGGGAAGTATGGGGTAGGCAAGATTTAGTGTGGGCTGGAATCTTCTGAGCCTTTGCATCAGTAGTGAAAGCTTTCCTCTGTACTTCTGCCTCCCTCCCAATAGGAAGCTCTGAGGTTTTGGCTGCAGGTCGGTGTGGATGGGTTTCAGGTCCGGGACGTGCAGAATCTGACAGTGAGTACCCTTTCCACGTGAGAACAGAAGCCTTGCCAGGGCCCGATAGCCTTCCCTTCCTCGTGACTCTGCTCTTTTCCTTTTAGGATGCATCTTCATTCTTGGCTGAGTGGCAGAACATCACTAAGAGCGTCAGTGAGGATCGGTGGGTGCCAGATCCCAGCTTCCCCAATTCAGCTCCACTCTGGGAACCCCCCAGTGGAGTATGAGCCCCAGGGAAGGGGGGAGTTCCTAGCCCAGAGAACCTTCTTTGCCCTCATTCTTTCTATCTTGTCTGGTCCTAACCTCGACTCCCGCTCTGTTCTATGCAGGCTCTTGATTGCAGGCACAGACTCCTCTGACCTTCAGCAGATCCTGAACCTGTTCGAACCCACCAAGGACCTGTTGTTGACTAGCTCTTACCTGTCACACTCCAGCTTAACTGGGAATCATACAAATTTCCTGGTCACCCAGTATCTGGATGCCTTTGGCAGCCACTGGTGCAGCTGGAGTGTGAGTACCACGGTGGTGGGAGAGGGGGCAGGAGGCCTTTCGGAAGAGAGGGTGTTGGGAGGTGGAGGCAGAAGTGGCCTCACGAGTGTGTCATTCCTGCAGGTGTCTCAGGCGGGGCTCCTGACTTCCTTCGTGTCGCCCCAACTCCTCCGACTCTACCAGCTGCTGCTCTTCACCCTTCCGGGGACCCCAGTGTTCAGCTATGGAGACGAGATTGGCCTGGAGGGAGCTGGCCTTCCTGGACAGGTAACGCTTGCCTCCCCAGCACAGTGGGAGAGGTTGTTTTCATCCATCACAGTGGTTCTGTGGCTGGCGGCAGACAGACCGTGAGCCTTGGGGAGGAAAGCTTGTTTGCTAGTCAGCCCCCTGGTCAGTCGCTGTGTGGCCTTGGCAAGTTATTTTCTTTCTCTGACTCTTAATCATCTTTTCTGTGATAATTGCATTCCTTATAGAGTAGTATGGAGAAGGAAATGACAACCCACTCCAGTATTCTTGACTGGAGAATCTCATGCACAGAGGAGCCTGGTGGGCTATAGTCCATGGGGTCACAAAGAGTCAGACACGACTGAGCGACTAACACACGCAGAGAGTAGTTATGACTGAAACAAGGCATATGTAAAATGCAGTGCCTGCTCCCTGGTAGGAGTTCAGTACGGTAGCCATTACTTAGTAATTTGTTCATTTACTGGACACTGGCCACTCTTGGTTAGGCCCTGTGCTCTCCCGGACCTCAGAGCTTTGCAGGGGACCAGATACACACAGTGAGAGCTGAGGTGGGGTAAGACCATCAAGGCGCCCGCTTGGCTTTAGCCACAAGGTTGGAGGTTGACATTGAGCTGATATTTATAAAACCTGTGTATGCGTGTGCTAAGTTGCTTCAGTTGTGTCTGACTCTGCAACCCTGTGTACTGGAGCCCGCCAGCCTCCTCTGTCCATAGTGATTCTCCAGGCAAGAAGACTGGAGTGGGTTGCTGTGCCCTCCTCCAGATCTTCCCAACCCAGGAATTGAAACTGCATCTCTTATGTCTCCTGCATTGTCAGGCGGGTTCTTTACCACTAGTGCCACCTGGGAAGCCCATTTATAAAACCCATTATTCACTTACCCCACAAAACTGACAGAGTAATTCCCGTGTGCTATGCACAGAGGATACAGCGGTACACAAAAGAGCTGGAGGTGGTGACATTAGATGGTAAGCACATCTTATAAGGATGCCAGGTGCTGACATGTGCTTTGCAAAAGAAAGCAGGGTACGGGGCTTTGAGAGTAGGGGATACAGTTGATTTTATATCAAGTGGTCTCAGAAAACCTGATGGAGGTCCCTGAGCAGGGATCAGAGCGCAGTGAGGAACTAGCCTGTGGCTATCTGGGAGAAGCGCCCTCCAGGCTGAGGGGACAGTGTGTTTGAGGCCCTGAGGTAGAGGAGGTTATAAATCTGGAAATGGGGGGAGGAGTTGGAGAGCAGTCAGGTTTTTTTGCAAGTCCTCTTTTCCCTGTTTTTCAGCCTGTGAAGGCCCCGGTCATGCTGTGGGATGAATCCAGCTTTCTCAACACCTCAGCATCTATAAACATCAGCATGACTGTGAAGGTAAAGGTTTTCCATGGGTAGGGCCTGATCTGCAAGGGGTGGGGGCCAGCAGCTGGTATTATTTTGCGCCCTGGGGAGCCCTTCTTCCCTGTCTTAAGTATCTTTATCATTTTATCACTGTTTGCAGGGCCAGAGTGAGGACCCTGACTCCCTCCTCTTCCTGTTCCGCTGGCTGAGTGATCAGCGGGGTAAGGAGCGCTCCCTGCTGCATGGAGACTTCTACAGGCTCTCCTCAGGGCCCGACCTCTTCTCCTACGTCCGCCAGTGGGACCAGAACGAGCGTTTCCTCGTAGTGCTCAACTTTGGGGATGTGGGCCAACTGGCCAGGCTGGGGGCCTCCAGCCTGCCCACCGGCACCAGCCTGCCAGCCAGGGTAGATCTGCTGCTCAGTACCCAGCCAGGCCGTGAGGAGGGCACCTCCCTTGAGCTGGAGCACCTGAATCTACAACCTCATGAGGGGCTGCTGCTCCGCTTCCCCTATGTGGCCTGACCTGGGCCCACTACCCTTCCTCTCCCCTCCTCAGGCCCTTTGGGTTCTGGTTTCTCTCTCTTCTTTCTTTTAAACTGTTACAGATGAACCCCCAAATAGGGTGTTTTCTGGTTTCAAATAAAAGTCACTCCTGCCTGGTGAGGCCATGTCTTCTTTCCACCTGCTGTCAATAGCAGGAATTTCTCTCTCCTTCCCGTCTCCCCTGCTGGACCCCCTCACAGTGATCAGGACCAGAGTGGAAGGGGCCTGCCGAAGTCAGAACAGCCAGGAGGTGTCAGGCCGGACTAGCACTCTACCTCCTCCCCCAGCCTGGACAGGGTGCTCTCTCCTGGAGGTCTCGGCTCTTGCTGACTCTTTCTTTTTTTTTTTTTTTAACCTCCCTCGACAGTGGTCTCCAGCCAGACATGGTCACTTTTTGTAGACTTGGCCTTTCTGGGAGAAAAGGTGGGTGTGGGGTGGCCTGTTTTCTAAAAGTACTGCAGGTTCTTCATTCAACAGCATGTGCCAGGAACTGTTTTAGGTCCTGGGGTTACAGGAGAAAATGGTGCAAAAATCCCTGTCTCCTCAGGGCTTATCCTCTAGTGAGGAGATGGAGAAGAAATGAGATGCGTTTTAGAGTTTGGTGGACATGGTGATGGTGTTCAAAGAGGAAAAATTAGAACAGACGAAGAGGTATGTGGGCATGGAGGGAGTTCGGGGTGGGGGCTAGAGGAGGCCTCACCAAGGAGGTGACATTGAATCAAAGGTCTGAAATCCGGGAGGAAATTTGCTTACCAGATGTCAGGGAAGGAGAATTCCAGTGCCCTGGGTGGAATGAGGAATGAGGAGGGGGCAAGGTGGAGAGGACCAGGGGTGAAGTCTGGTTAGCAAGGGGTGGGCAGATGATGAAGGTCATAGTAAGGCACATAGTGGGGGTGGGGGAGCAAGGAGTTGGCAAACTCCACCACCAGAAGGTGCGGCCCCCATAAGACTGCCCCCATTTCAGACATCAGCTGTGAGTTCTAATCCCTGTGACCATCCTTAGTGGGTTAGTTGCTAGAAAGACTCAGAACTGAGAAGCACCAAGGTTACAGAGTTGCTGTAGAGAAAGGATACACATTCAAAAACCAAGGACGCAAGCACTGGGCTCATCTGGGACAAACACGAAGCGTCATCTGGTGGTCCTTTCCCAGTTGAGAGGAGTCCAGTGAAGCCCTGAACACAGACCTTCTCACCAACCCACACACAGAGTGTGGCCAAGCAGGGACGCTCACCTGACCCTTTACTGTCCAGAGTTATTCTTGAGGCTTAATCACAGAGGCCCATGTGGCTAAAGTTTGTTCTCCAGGCCCTCCCGGAGGTTCTGGCTAATACCTTTAGTCTCCATCCCCTCCAGAGGCCCTGTTTCACAATGCCCCTGTCATAAGATCACATTGTTAGACTGTCTGAAGTCTGAAGTCCTCAGACTAACAAAGACTCCTATCAGGACATTCCAGAGCTCTAGAGATCACCTCCCAATAGCTGAGGGCAAAGGCCAGACTTCAGAGGTGGTAGGCAGTGCTGGGATCCTGCAGGTAGATTCACAGGACTTGCTGTCAATGATTCTTAGGTTGGCCTCATAGCCTCGGGTTGAGCTTGGCCCTCCTGGTTTTCTTATGGAAAATAACACTGGTAAGTGTAGGATAGGGCCTGTGTGTCTGAGTGTCTTGATGTAAGGGACAGATTGAAAGATTGGTGGTGTAGTCGCTAAGTCCTATCCGACTCTGCAACCCCTGACTGAAGCCCACCGGGCTCCCCTGTTCATGGGATTGTCCCGGCAAGAAGTGGATTGCCACTTCCTTCTCTAGGGGATCTTCTGCACTGGCAGGCGGATTCTTTACCGCTGAGTCAACCAGTGAAGAAGAAGCCTGATCTAAAGATTAGATGCCCCAAATTAAGGCCCAGTCCTTGTCTGCTGACTTGGCCTGGGGGCTGTGGAGGAAGGCGTGCCTGCAAGTACTCTGAGACTTCAATTCCTGAGAAGACACACCCTGCAGCCTGCCAGCTGGAAGTCAGCTCCCTTCTGCCTGGGATTTCCCTCCCTTCCTAACAGGCCTCCCACTTCTGGCCCACATCTAAGCGGGGCCTCTTCTCTTCCTGAGGCTTCCCACCCTTGCCTTCTTGGTCCTTTCCTAGGGTCCCAGCTCCAGCCCTTTCTTTCCCTCTCTTCCTCAACCCCTGGCTTCCTGGCTCACGGTTTGTACCATGCCGATTGTGTGCTTTGCAACTTACTGTGGACTTAACAATTAAAATTGTGGCAAAATATACATAGCATAAAACTACCATTTTGGCCATTTTTAGGCGAACAGCTCAGTGCACCCATCACTACCATCCATCTGCAGAACTTTTTCATGACACCAAACTGAGACTATCCATTAAGGAATAACTCCCCTGACATTCATTTTAATAATTTACTTATTTTAGTTTTGGCTGTGCTGGGTCTGCATTGCTGCACTCAGGCTGTCTCTAGCTGTGGTTCATGGTGCAGGCTTCTCATTTTGGTGGCTCCTCTTGTTGCGTAGCATGGGCTCCAGGGCACGCGGACATCAGTAGCTGTGGTGCACAGGCTTAGTTGTCCTTGGGGCATGAAGAATTTCCATGCACCAGGGAGCAAACCTGTGTCCCTGCATTGGCAGGTGGATTCTTTACCACTGGACCACCAGGGAGGTCCTTAACATTCATTTTTAAAACAAAATGAATAAACCAAAAATAAAGACATTGAAGTTTCCACTGGTGCTATGTAATAATCCTTTTAATACTCTGACCTCTGTGCTGTGGAGGAACAGTTGAGAACATGAACTTGCAGGCCCTCTGAGATCTACAAGAGCTGTGCCATTACGGGTCTCTCCCTCA
Organism: Okapia johnstoni; assembly: GCA_024291935.2. Lineage (NCBI taxonomy): Eukaryota > Metazoa > Chordata > Mammalia > Artiodactyla > Giraffidae > Okapia > Okapia johnstoni. The sequence goes on along the minus strand of JAGTYA010000026.1, from coordinate 9,239,484 downwards.
CTGTCCACATGAAGGGAGGAAGGAAACAGGCGCATTCACAGACGCTGTCTCAGCCCTGCAGCTATCCTTCAAAGAAGGAATTCTCATCTATTATCTGTTATCACAGATGAGGAAAGTGGCCAGGATATCTCTCCCCAGGACAGTCTGAGCTGACAGCAAGACTCACCTGACATGAGGGCAGAGGGCCAAGGGCAGGTGGCTCCCACAGAAAGGCACCTCTGCTATTGATACTGTTATAGCCACGCGTTCCGGGAAACAAGCTCACTCAGAAGGACGATGCAGATAGTGAAGTGCAGTTTATTACACTGGCGGGCCCAAGGCAGAGTCTCCTCTTAGCCAAGGACCCTGACCAGCATTTGTGAAAATCTTTTATACCCCATGTGTACGAGTCTGAACCCACCACCCAATTTCCTTGTGACTTACATAAACAAAGCAAAGGTAAATACAAGCACAATAACCCCATCATTCATGTGTTATGTGTTCAAACAGTCAATAATCAATAAGCCCGAGGTTACATTCCAAACAGTCAATAATCAATAAGCCCGAGGTTACAGAAAAAACCTTCTATTGTCGTTTCCACAGGCACTAAGCACAGAGTTCAGAGTCCATTAGAGAGGTGGCCGAACATGATCAGCACGAACAGGCCTAAGATGGAGTCCAGGCCCTATGAATTCCTTCTTCATCCAGGGCAGTCTGAGCTGACAGCAAGACTCACCTGACATGAGGGCAGAGGGCCAAGGGCAGGTGGCTTCCACAGAAGGACACCTCTGCTATTGATACAACAAAGATTTTTTTGTTTTTTGTTTGTAATTATTTAGCTGCACTGGGTCTTAGTTGCAGCATGTGGGATCTAGTTCCCTGACCAGGGATTGAACCTGGGTCCCCTGCATTGGGAACTTGGAGTCTTAGCCACTGGATCACCAGGGAAGTCCTCAATAGTGTTTGAGTTACTCTTCTGTTCCTGGTACCATCCTCATTTCTGAATTCAGGGTGAAAAAGAATCTGCTCCTAATAAGGTTTCCAGTTTCCAGAGGACCAAATGTTGGCCTTCTTAGCACCGAAGTCCACCTCTAAGAGTTAAACACACTTGTATTTAAATGAGATAATCAGTTAACTAAAATTTCACTTTCTTTTTTCCTTTTTGAACCAGTGTGATATATCTATGAGGACTGTGCTGACCTTGTTTACAGAGTAAGGAACATTATTCTGCTATTGATTTCTTCTAGTGTATTATTCATCACTGTTTGTTCTTTAGTTCTTGTAGTTCTTTGGTAAACATTTCTTGCACCTTCTCCATTGTTTTCCCGAGATTCTGGATCATTTTTACTATCTTTATTCTGAATTCTTTTTTCTGAAAGGTTGCCTATCTCCATTTAGTTGTTTTTCTGGGGTTTTATCTTGTTCCTTCATCTGGGACATTACTTTCTGCTTTTTCATCCTGATTAACTTTCTGTAATGTGGTTTTTGTTCTAGCCAATAGTGGTTCTTCTCACTTCTGTCTACCCTCTGATGGAAGAGGCTAAGAGGCTTGTGTAAGCTTCCTGGTGGGAAGGACTGGTGGTGGGAAAAACTGGGTCTTGCTCAGGTAGGGAAAAAAAGTGAAAGTGAAGTCGCTCAGTTGTGTCCAACTCTTTGAGACCCCATGGACTGTAGCCTATCAGGCTCCTCAGTCCATGGAATTTTCCAGGCAAGAGTACTGGAATGGATTACCATTTCCTTCTCCAGGGGATCTTCTTGACCCAGGGACTGAACCCTGGTCTCCCGCATTGCAGGCAGAGCTTTACCAGGGAAGCCCCATTAACCTTTAATCCAATTATCTGCTGATGGGTGGGGTTGTGCTCCCTCCCTGGTAGTTGCTTAGCCTGAGGCAACCCAGCCCTGGGGTCTATGGGCTCTATAGTAGGCCTAATGGAGACCTCCAAGATGGCTTATGCCAAGGGGCCCCTTCCAGGACTGCTGCTGTCAGTGGCCCCATCCCCACTATGAGCCACTGCTGACCCACACCTCCACAGGACACCCTTCAACACTTGGTTCAGTCTCCTGTGGGGTCACTGCTCCTTTCCTCTGGGTCTTGGTGTAAGATTTTATTTGTGCCCTCCAAGACTAGAGTCTGCTTCCCTCGGTCCTGTGGAACTCGTATAATCAAATCCCACTGGCCTTCAAGGTCAGATCCCTGGGGGTCCCAGTCCCTTTGTCGGATCCCCAGACTGGGGAGCCTGATGTGGGGCTCAGAACCTTCACAACAGTGGGAGAACTTCTTTGGTATGTTGTTCTTCAGTTTGTGGGTCACTGACCCAGCAGGTATAGGATTTGATTTTATCATGATTGCACCCCTCCTACCATCTAGATGCAGCTTCTTCTTTGTCTTTGGATGTGTGATATCTTTTTTTTGGTGGGTTCCAGTGTCCTATCTATGGTTGTTTAGCAGATAGTTGCAATTTTGGTGCTCTTGCAGGAGATGTGCCGGAGTCCAGCTCCAGCAGGTCAGGGTTCCCTTAGGATGGACGGCGTCGGCGATACGAATGAGAAGACACAGCGAGTCTCGGTGTTTCCAAGTGTCTTCTGACTTTATTGTTTTTAAGACAGCTTTTATATTTTTAGTGGTACATAGAAACAAATGTAAAGTATAGAGTCATGCCAGATCAGTTCGATGGATCAGCAGTTTTTGATCCATATCGGAACCAGAACACTGTTTGTGTTTCTAAGCTATAAAAGGTTTAAAATTGTTTACATCATCTTCTGGCCCAGAGGCCTGCTAACATCTTGTGACTCTTTTATTGATAAGGGTTGATCAGCCAGGACACTTTTGGATCAGGCACAGCAGGAAAGAATTCATTAATAGAAAGTTTCAAGGTAAAACCTGTTTTCGGTAATTTACTCTATGCCTTGAGCTTAACAGAAAAGAATGTGGTTCCATAAAGTCATAGTACGGCAAGCTGAAATTCAGCTCTAAGTAAGAATCATCAGTTAAATCAACAATTGTCTTATTATTTGTATTAAAGCTTAACTTCTATTTATATAAATCTTTTAACTATTATACTTTCATTATATAGGCTAAATACTTTAAGAGTAAAAACATAGTGAGTAAATATAGACTAAGTAACAGTTTCATAAAGCAATATTTCTTGTATTTCCTAACCAGCCTTTTTTCCTGCGAAGGGTTTTGTGTCCATAGGGGCTTTCTGTGCGGAGGCTCTCAATGCTGTTTTATTACTAGGGAGAAGTTATGCACGTTAGCTCCAAAGGCACAGGTACATTTATTAAACAAACCAATATGTTAGCAAAAGGAATTTAGATCAGCATACTCTATATTTCAGATAATTTTATTTAGGGTGCTACTGTTCAGGGGCCTCGTTGATTGAGATTTCAGATTGATCTATTTTAGAAAAGAATCAGGAAAAGCCTTTTTTCTAAATCACAGAAAATAAGAAGAGGTTTATTGTAACAAACATCAGAAAGACAGATATCATCTTTAAGGTGAGTGCTAAGCAGCCTTCCGAGAATTCCTGAGGGCTGAGAAGCCATGCTCGATCAGCCCTCTACCTCATGACTCTGTCATGGGTGGGATCTCGTGAGCTGGCTCCCGGCAGAGATGAGCACGTGTCCTACCAGAGCTGCTGCTTGGACCTGGGCCTTAACCCCGTAGTCAAGCCCCCTGTGCCACTGGACTTGGTCTTTCCCCAGTCAGTGCCTGTAGCTTGTTGTTTTGTTGCTTAGTTGCTAAGTTACATCCAACTCTTTTTGACCCCTGGACTGTAGCGCATAGGGTTACAGGCTCCTTGGACCATGAGATTTCCCAGGCAAGAATACTGGAGTGGGTTGCCATTTCCAGGAACATCTCCCAGAGATCTTCCTGACCCAGGGATTGAACATGCATCTCCTGCATTGTCAGGCAGATTCTTTACCACTGAGCCACCAGGGAAGCCCACACTCTCTAAGCATCCTGTATGTTAAAAAGGTCATGGGCCAATAACTTTAGGGACACCAGACGTGGTTGTTGAGTTGACTGATGCCAGCTGTGGCTGTTTTGAAATTTTCCAAAAGAAAAAAAAAAAGCAAGATCTTCATTGGGATATAAAAACCTCTCCCTATTCCCCAGGGCAGGGTGGGACACAGTTTTTGAGGCACTAGCCTACTGTGTTCCCTCTTTGCCTGGTGGCAAAGAAATAAAGCTACTTTTTCTTTCTCCTCCATAACTCAGTCTCTGTATTTCTGTTCAGCATCAGTACACAGAGAGCCAAGAATTTTGGCATCAATACCTGTTCATGGGTCAGGGAGGGAACTACCACTTCTATTGGCCTGAGTACCAATCAGTGTGCTATGAGTTAGGGCATGTGCTTGTGTGTATGGTAAGTTGCTTCAGTCATGTCTGACTCTTTGAAACCCTATGGACTGTAGCCCGCCAGGCTCCTCTGTCCATGGGATCCTCCAGGAAAGAATACTGGAGTGGGTTGCCATTTCCTCCTCTAGGGGGTTTTCCCTACCCAGGGATCAAATCCAAGTCTCGTATGTCTCCTGCATTTGAAGGTGGGTTCTTTATCACTAACTCCACCTGGGAAACCCCATGTTGGGGCAAAAAGGAAACTAAAAGACTGCCCAGTGTTCTGGAGTGGAAGCAGATGTGTGCATAATTGCAGTTCTGAGGTTATGGCAGTGGGGCAGCAGTGAACTGGGCCTTGTGGGGTACACAGAGTGTTTAGCTCAGGAGAGACCAGGGAAAGCCTCTTGGAGCCTTCATGTGAGCTGAGACTGAGGCACCTATAGGCACTTAGAAGACAGGGCCACCTGGAGAGAGGACTTTATGTACGTACAGCCACTTGGCTGAGACTCCATGGTCTGGGAAGATCCAACAACATGCCTTGGAGCAGTTAAGCCCATGCGCCACCACTGTTGAGCCTGTGAGACACCACAGTGAGTGTGGTTGTGAACAATTTGGGAGAATGGTGACAGCCAACTAGAGACAAACACCAAGGGCTGTATAGCCATGCTGAAGTTATCCATACTTGGTCTGTCTGTACATTAGTGGTTGCCACCATAGTTATGCAGAATCCTCTGGAAAAGTCTCTCCCATTCAACCACCACTGAATTGGAATCTCCAAGGGGGTGAGTCTTGGAGTCTGTTTTTGATTAACTTTCTGAAATGATTCCCACAGCAGTTTGGGAATCACTAGCTCAAAGTTTGCCTTGCTTAGTTATGCCTAAGGATGATGATTAGCGAGAAAAGTCCTGGTTTTTCTCCTGAATGTTCTGTTTCAGAAGGTTTGGGATAAAACTTGAGCATCTATAAGAAGCTCAGATAAGGGGTTTCCCTGCTGGCTCAGTGGTAAAAAATTTGCCTGCTAGTGTAGGAGACACAAGCGCAATCCCCAATCTTGGAAGATGCCACATGCCTCAGAGCAGCTAAGCCCACGTGCCACAACTACTGAGCCTGTGCTGTAGAGCCTGGGAGCTGCAGCTGCTGAAGCCCAAGCGCCTAGAGCCCGTGCTCTGCAACAAGAGAGGCCACTGTAATAAACCTGTGCACTGCAATGAAGAGTAGCTCCCGCTTGCCACAACCAGAGAAAAGCCCACACAACAATGAAGCCCCAGCACAGCCAAAAAAATAAAATTAAATTAAAAAAAAAGACGCTTGCATAAGAATGAGAAATGTGCTTGGTAGGGAGTGACATGGTCAGGATAGAGTTCTAGAAAGCTCACTCTCTCTTTTCATAGTTGGACCATAAAGAAGGCTGAAGGCTGAAGAATTGATGGTTTCGAGTTGTGGTGCTGGAGAAGACACTTGAGAGTCTCTTGGACTGCAAGGACATCAGTCAGTCCTAAAGGAAATCAACCCTAAATATTCATTGGAAGGACTGATGCTGAAACTCCAATACTTCAGTCATCTCATGCGAAGAGCTGACTCATTGGAAAAGATCCAGATGCTGGGAAAGACTGAAGGCAAAAGAAGGAGAGGGCAGCAGGGGATGAGATGGTTGAATGGCATCACCAACTCAATGGACGTGAGTTTGAGCAAACTCTGGGAGCAAGTGAAGGACAGGAAAAACTGGCAAAGGGTCGAACACGACTGAGCGACTGAACAACGCTCTGGCTTGGCTGTTGTGGGGGAAGCTGAGGGAGGTCAGGACCGAGTGGCCATTTAGGAGACTGTTGGCAGATTCGGAAGAATGAGGCGGAGGCTGTGGGGTTGCAGAGGAAGGGATGGCTTGGACAGATGTTTCAAGAGAAGCTTCAGGATTTCACCATAGCCTAGGAGGGATGGACTTGATGTGAGGGGAGAAGGTTGCTGTGCGGTGACTCCTGAGCTTCTAGCTTAGAAGACTGGAGGAGCGGCCTGGGGTCGGGGAGCTGGGGTGTGAGGGGGTGCGGCAGGCAGGAAGAGAAGGAGCTGTGGGCGGGAATGCGAGTCACTCCTTGGAGATGTGCTGGGTGTAGGTGCCCTTGGACCTGCAGGTGGAGGTTTCCGCAGAGGAGAGGGGTAGAGGTGGGGGTACCTATGGTGAGTGTGGATGATGCAGTGGTGAGGGTGTGGGGTGTGGAGGGTGGAAGGCAGAGGTTGGGGGCCCGAGACTGGCAACATTCACAGGATGGACAGTAACAGAGGGACCCGCAAAGGAGGGAGAGAAGAGAACAGAGTTGGGGGACCTGAAGGTAGGAAGAAGATGCCAGGTCAGTGTCAAGACAGAGTGGGCCCTGGTAGCCTGCGGTTGGGTGACAGGGAGGTGGTCGGCGCTCTTCTCCAGAGCCCTTCCAGGGAGGGGTGGAGAAATGGATTTTTCTGATTTTAAGGTTGGGAGGTATTTGTAAAAGTTTTGAGATAGTACTGGTCAGAGTTCCCTGTTTTCTTTTTTGTTTTTTGGTTTTCTGTTTTTTTTGAAAGATTGGAAAGAAAATTTTAAATGTCATTATTTGAATGTGATTGTTTGTCTGAAAAATCCAAAAGTCTTCACAGATGAGTTATTAGAATTGACAAATTAGTTTAACAAGTTTGTAAGATATAAGGTCAACAGACAAAGATCAATTGTATTTCTATATACCAGGGTAAAAAAATTGAAAGTTTCAGAAACAATACCATTTATAATAGCTTAAAATAAGTATCCAAATTTTACATTGAATAAAGGTATTCAAGACTATTTCACAGAAAAAAAAAAAAAACATTTTCGGAGATTAAAGTGACTGAAAATAAATGTAACAATAATCCATGTCATAGTTTAGAGAATTCAGAATCATAAAGATATAATCTTGCTCCAGCTTGGTGTAAAAATTTCATGCAATCCAATCAAAGTTTCAACAGCCATTTTGTAAAACCTGAGATGATTCTCTTTTTTTTTCTTTTACGTTCTTTTTTTTAAAGAATTTATTTATTTTAATTGGAGGCTAATTACTTTACAATGTTGTAGTGGTTTTTGCCATACACTAACATGAATCAGCCATGGGTGTACATGTGTTCCCCACACTGAGCTCCTCTCCCCATTTTTTGGTTTCCTTAAGCAGCAAAGGAACTTACAGAAAGGCTGTCAGGACCTGCCAAGACCAGACTTGGCAAATGGGCAGGAAGCCGGCGCCAAGCAGCAGGAAGTACAATTGTCTTCTAACTGGAACTGCCCGGGAGGCTGCCACTGGGGATGCGCTGCCAAGGCATGTGCAGTCTGGCACGGAGCCAAGGCCGCGGGCAAGGCTGGAGGGCAGAATTGCTCCACTGCAATGGCCCTGAATCTGTGATGGAGGCGTTCACCTTCTCTTTCAAAGGGCTCTGTTCTGTTGCCAGGTCACATATGAGGTACCATGTCTGCACTGAAGAGGCCCCCTCTTTTAGTTCACATAAGGGTGCTGGTGAGCTGAGGAGGGGCTAGATATAGGAGAATCAAGGATGTTGTTAAGGTTTTTGGCCTGAGCCAGCTAGACCACTGGATTGGCCACTTATTGAGGTGGGGAAGATGGCTGGAGAAATGGGTTTAAATGAGCAACTAGGGACTTCCCTGGTGGTCTAGTGGCTAAGACTCTGTGCTCCCAATGCAGAGGGCCCAGATTTGACCCCTGGTTGGGGAACTAGGTCCAACAGGCCACAACTAAGAGGTCACATGCCATAAATAAAGATTCTACTTGTACTTGTCCCAACTAAGACGCTGCACAGCCAAATAAATAAAAAAATAAAATATTAAAGAAATATATCTTTAAAAAGTGAGGGGGGACTAGCAGCTCAGTTTGGGCCCAGATGCTTTTCAGGTCTAGCAGACATCTGAGTGGATGTGTCAAGATGTTAGTTGGACATGCTGCTCTGGTGTTCATGGCGTTCTGGGCTACAGATGTAGATTTGGGAGTCAAGGAAGCATGGAGTCCTAACGACCTCCAGGGAAGTCCCTACTTTATCGCTTTAAATATTTATATTTTTTAGCTTATTTGGCTGCTCTGGATCTTAGCTGCGGGACTCAAAATTTTCAGTCTTCATTGCGGCATGTGAAATCTTTAGTTGCGGCATGTGGGATCCCTGACCAGGGATCAAACCCAGGCCGCCTGCATTGGGAGCTCAGAGTCTTAAGCCCCTGGTTCACCTGGGAAGCTCCCTATTTTATCTTTTAATTGAGGTATAATTGACATACAACATTATTGAGTTTCAAATATCCTGGTTCAATTTTCCTGATTTGATATTTGTATATTTGGGAAAGTGATCACCACAATGGGGGCTACTCTATCTAACATCAAACATAGTTGCAGAATTCTTTTTTCCTTGTGGTGAGAACTTTTAAGATGTACATTCTTAGCAACTTTCAAATATGCTGCTGCTAAGTCGCTTCAGTCGTGTCCGACTCTGTGCGGCCCCATAGACAGCAGCCCACCAGGCTCCTCTGTCCCTGGGATTCTCCAGGCAAGAACACTGGAGTGGGTTGCCATTTCCTTCTCCAGTGCATGAAAGGGAAAAGTGAAAGTGAAGTTGCTCAGTCGTGTCCGACTCTTAGCAACCCCATGGACTGTAGCCTACCAGGCTCCTCCGTCCATGGGATTTTCCAGGCGAGAGTACTGGAGTGGGATGCCATTGCCTTCTCCGTTCAAATATGCAACACAAGGCTATTTATTTATTTAAGATGGGTGCAATAACAGCATATGTGCCTCAGCGGAGAGGGGGAAATGCTGAAGAGAGGAAACCTGCTGGACAGATGCCTTTGAGGTCAAGAGAGGGAGTGGGATCTAATGTGGGGGTGAAGGGGGGCGGCTTTTACTGGGAGCTGGTCATGGAGAAGGTGGAACAGTAAGTATAGAGTTGGTGAGTAGATGGTGGGGTAGGGATGGAGTTTGTGAAATTCCACCCACAGATTGCTTTTATTTTCTCAGTGAAGCAGGAAACAAGGTCAACAGCTGAGAGTATGGACTGTGGGCTCCCAAATGTTGGAGATTTGAGGAGAGGGGAGAAAATATGATTAACTATCCAGGATACTATTCATAATGTCTATTTGGGAGCTGATATGACGAGCCGACTCACTGGAAAAGCCCCTGTTGCTGGGAAAGATTGAGGACAGGAGGAGAAGGGGGCGACAGAGGATGAGATGGTTGGATGGCATCATTGACTCGATGGACATGAGTTTCAGCAAGCTCCGGGAAATGGTGATGGACAGGGTAGCCTGGCATGCTGCAGTCCATGGGGTCAGACATGACTGAGCAACTGCACAACAACAAAATAAGGGACTAAGTACATCATCTACTTGTTGGACATGCAGACTCTCAGGCCCACCCCAGACCTCTTGAATCAGAATCTGAATCAGCTTTCTAGTGCCAGTTGACTCACGCACACTGGAGCTGGATCAGCCCTAATGGAGCTAAATGGTAGAGCCGCTGTCTAGGGAAATATAGATGCATGGGCAGGCAGTGTGAACAGCCTGAAAGGTTGTTGCTGAACCACAAAAGATGCCGGGATTCTTGGCCTCCAGAGGAGAAGAATTCATTCCGGGGCCAGAGACGAGGCTTGATAGCTCAGAGCTTTTGTGTAATAAAAGTTTTATTAAAGTATAAAAGAGATAGAGAAATCTTCTGACATAGACATCAGAAGGGGACGGAAAGAATACCCCCCTGCTAGTCTTTAGCCGATGTTATATAGCTACCAGCAGTCTGCTAATTAAAGAAAGGGGATGTCTCAAAACTCAGAGGCTGGCACCAGGTGAGTCATCTCGGGCCATAAAACGATTGGCATGAATCTTGAAAAAGGCAAGTTCCATACAAATATATAGTTTCATTAACATAGATTAAGAGAACAATGTATGAGTATAACATACTAGTTTGTCAAGTTGGTTCTGAGCCTTTAGGCAGAACCGACTTGAAGACAGAGTCTGGGGTAAATGTCTAGGTACACTAACATAGCTTAATCCATAAGAAAAATGCATTGGTTCAAGGTTTGAGAAAAGTTAAGTTCAGGTGGAACCTGGTGTCATTATGGCAACATAAAATTTTAGAGCAATCTCTTTTTATACTTGTATAGAGAAGGGGAAAAAATAAAACACTAGTTTGTTTCCTCCTGCCACTTAAGAGAGAGATAAAAAATGTCTGACATTTGCAGCCTATTTCCTCCGTTCGGAGACCCTTGGCCTTCCGACTTGTTACCATCTCAAGCCCATTTCAGACCTGCTTTTGTTTCTCTTGGTGCTAAGTCATGGAATTTCAGTGCTTGGCCTCGAAAGCTCCAGACCGCTTACCGTGGTGGCAGAAAAAAAGAAAAGGAAAAAAAGGAATCTCAGTATGATCAGGAAATGATGTTCCCTCTTCTTCTGAAGCAGCAGAAATAAAAGCAGAGTCTTTTCTGAATCATAAAACCATCCTTGCAAATGTTATTTCTAACAAGGGAGTTTTGTCAGACAATAACATTTAAGAGGCTGTCTCTTTGTCTTATGAAAGTAACCTTTAACTTTTAAAAAGCTTGTGATTCTGATTGCTTGTCTTCCTTAATAATGCGTTGCCCTGGCAATAATATTTAAATTCAGATCTCTGTTTTCTAAAGGATATAAATACCTGTGAGCTTTGTGTGTGTGAAACCAGAAGGGGGGCACTGGCACGTCTCTTCTCTCACGTGCAGGAGGTGAAATAGTTGCCGCAGTGAGTGCGTGATTTCTTAAACAAAGAGTTTGAATCTTAGCGCATTTCAATGAACACACAGGAGGCAAGTTCTCTTGCGAGCGAGTAGGCGTCAGGAGGAGACGGGAAAGTTGAGAGCACCTTTGGGAATAAAGCAAGGGAACTGACCAAGGGCAAGTACTAGGGTGATTAGATGGTGCCACGAGGCCCATGGGCTGAGGTCAGGAACCCTGAATGGGTTCTGGTGCCAATCTGCAAGGTGTGTGTATGTGCGTGTGTGCGCTCAGTTGTGTCCAATTCTTTGCGACCCCATGGATTGTAGCCCACCAAGCTCCTCTATCCATGTGATTCTCCAGTCAAGAATACTGGAGTGGGTTGCCATTTCCTACTCCGGGGGAACTTTTCCACCCAGGGAATGAACCGGCGTCTCCCGCATTGACAGATTCTTTACCATCAGAGCCACCAGGGAAGCCCACTGTGCCACCTGGGAAACCCTAATCTGCAAGGTGGCAGGACTTTTTTCCAGCAGTGACCGACTGCCTCTGTGTAGGACTAGAGGAAATGGATGGTTGGTAGGGTTGGTCCAGGGTGGTGAGTTTGCAGGGGTAGCAAGGGGCCCAGGGATCATGGATATTTGTGGTGTGGATGGAAGAGGGCATGGTTCAAGGAGAAAGGCACGGCAGGGAGAAGACTGGGAGAAAAAGGACAGGGTCTGTTGTGGGTGGGAGTGGGAGCGAGGATGTTGGAGGTTAAGCTCTGGAAGAAGGAGCAGTTGAGGACTCTGGGTGTGGAGAATGAGGCTCCCGGGGCCGAAAAAATCAGGACACCTGTGCTGATAAGCTGAGTGAGTCACCCAGGTATAGTGGCAGCCAGGGTCAAGAGGTGGAGAGGATGGGTTTGAAGATCATCTGGGGATGCACTCCTTGCTCTACTCTGGACAAAACCTCAGTTTCCTCCTCTGTGATATAGTCTGAAGTGTTTTTACCCACAACACTTCTGACACGGTGTATGAGTGTGTGTGTGTGTGTTCCTTTTTTCCCCCTCACTCCAACCAATTGTCTGATTCTCTGGACACTAGCTGGTGGGAGGTGGGGAAGTCCTACAATTCAATTCACCTCTGACTCTATCTACCATGTATTAGCACAGATATCATGAGTTAAGGGCTTATTCCCTCAAGACTTGGCTCCATTTGAGGTGCTAGTTGCAAGTCCCAGATTATCATGGGCATTATAAATTCAATGTTCCCACAACTCCTTCCTCAGGTTGCTATTCCCTTTTTTTAAAAAAAAAAAATCTTAGTTTGGCCATGCCATGTGGCATGAGGGATCTTAGTTCTGCAACCGGGATTGAACCCACGCCTCCTGCAGTGGAAGCGCCAAGTCTTAACCTTCAAGGAAGTTCCAGGACCTCCAAGGAAGTTCCCCAATTATTCTTTAGGACAACTAGAGACCACTCAACTCAGGAAAGAACTTTACTTAGTACTATCAGTTTATTGGGCTTCCCTAGTGGCTCACATGGTAAAGAATCTGCCTGCCAATGCAGGAGACCTGGGTTAGATCCTTAGGTTGGGAAGATCCCCTGGAGAAGGAAATGGCAACCCACCCCAGAATTCTTGCCTGGAGAATTCCATGGACAAAGGAGCCTGACAGGTTACAGTCCATAGGGTCACAAAAGAGCAGACAACACTGAGTGACTGAGCATGCACACGCAGACATGCACCAGTTTATTAGAAAGCATACAACTCAGAAACAGGCTTTCCTGGTGGCTCAGACGGTAAGGAATCCTCCTGCAATGCGGGAGACCTGGGTTCAATCCCTGGGTTGGGAAGACCCCTGGAGAAGGAAATGGCAACCCACTCCAGTATTCTTGCTTGGAGAATCCCCATGGACAGAGGAGCCTGGTGGGCTACAGTCCATGGGGTCGCAAAGAGTCGGATACGACTGAGCAACTAAGCACAATAACAGGCAAATATAAGAGATGCACAGAGCAAGGTATGGGGGCGGGAAGGTGTAAGGAGCTTCCTTGACCTCTCTGGGTGGGTGAATCACCCTCCCCACACCTTGCTGTGTACACTGACCTGGAATTTTTGAACTGAATTGTTCTGAGGTTTTTATGGAGGTTCCACTGAATAGTTGTGGCTCAGGAGGTCATTGCCCATTAGCGATTAATTCATCTCCAGCCTCTCTCCCCTTCCCAGAGGTAAGAGGTGGGGCTGAAAGTTCCAACTCTCTCTTCACATAGTGGATTCCTCTGGTCACCAGTCCCCGTCCTGAAGTTATCCAGGCCTCCCTAGGAGCCCCTCATTGGTACAAACTCAGGTAAGGTTGAAATGGGCTCGTGGTGAATAACCAAAGACGCTCCCCTCACATCTACTGCTCAGGACATTGCAAGGGTTTTAGAAGCTCTGTGTCAGGAACTGGGGACAAAGACCAAATATATATTTCTTATTATATCACAGATAGGGACAATAACATCCTTCTTGAGGGATTTTTAAGATTCAAAACGACACTTTGTCCACATGCCAGCGGAGGGAAGAATGGTAATAGGAGTCAGAGAAACCTGTGGGCTTCCCGTCTGGTTCCCAGTTGTCTAAGGCAAAATATGGTAATAAGCAAAAATGTAATATAATAATGATCGTTTGTTGTCTACCATATCACAGGCAATGTGCCCAGTCCTTTAGGCACTGAGGGGCTGTGATCTAACATGTGCCACCCCACTTCCCTCTATTTGGCTGGGCAGAGGCAGAGAAGCAGGAGAAAGGACAAGTGAAATGCTTTTACCTGCTGCAGGGGGTGGGGAAGGAAGCCAGTGCTTTCTGAGCGTTTCATTTGTGACGGGCTCAGCATGATTGTTCTCTCTTACAGATGAAGAGTCTGGGGATTGGAAAAATAAAGCAATTTGCTCAGGTTCACAAACCCTGGCTCCCTGGCCATGTAATTTTCTGTAATTTAGTGACTGGACAACAACATGGAGGCTTCACCCTGTTGGTGTGATTGATTATTGATTAACTCAATCTCTAGGGGTGACTCGGAGCATCTTTTGTCCCAGTATTTGGTTTTTGACCCTGGGCTTCCCTGGTGGCTTAGTCAGCAAGGAATCCCCCTGCAATGCAGGTAGACCCAGGTTTGATCCCTGAGTGGGAAAGATTCCCTGGAGAAGGAAATGGCAACCCACTCCAGTATTCTTGCCTGGAGAATTCCATGGACAGGAGACCATCCATGGGGTTGGCTACAGTCCATGGGGTCTCGAAAAAGTCAGACACGATTTATCAACTATACCATCACCCGACACAGATCTCCTAAATCCCTTAGAGTTTCATGGGTGACAAGGAGGTAATGTCTTTTGTTCTAACAAGGGGACCTTCATAGGCTCCTGAATAGCTCCAGAGTGGAGGCTGCTTATCAGAAAGACCAAGCAATGATTAGATGCTTGGAACTTTCAGCCCCACCCCTCATCCACCAGGGAGGGGAGAGGGGCAGAGATTGAGTTAATTAATAACTGGCTTCCCTGGTGGCTCAGATGGTAAAGAATCTACCTCCAACATGTGAGACCAGGTTTGATCCCTGGGTCAGGAAGATCCCCTGGAGAAGGGAATGGCAACCCATTTCAGTATTCTTTCCTGGAGAATCTCATGGACAGAGGAGACTGAAGCAGGCTACAGTCCATGGGGATGCAAAGAGTCAGACACAACTAAGTGACTAACACACACGCAGTGAAACCTCCATGTTATTGTTGTTCAGTCACTAAGTGGTGTCCAACTCTTTTCAACCATGACAGACGCCAGGCCCCTCTGTCCTCCACTATCTTCTGGAATTTGCTCAAATTCATGTCCATTGAGTTGGTGATACTATCTAACCATCTCATCCTCTGTCACCCTCTTCTCCTTCTGCCTTCAATCTTTCCCAGCATCTGAGTCTTTTCCAATGAGTAGGCTCTTTGCACCAGGTGGCCAAAGTATTGGAAAGTATGCAGCTTCAGCATCAGTCCTTCCAATGAATATTTAGGACTGATTTCCTTTAGAATTGACTGGTTTGATCTCTTTGCAGTCCAAGGGATTCTCAAGTGTCTTCTTCTCCATACCACAGTTCAAAAGCATCCATTCTTGGGCATTCAGCCTTCTTTATGGTCCAACTCTCACATCCATACATGACTCCTGCAAAAACCATAGCTTTGACTATACAGACCTTTGTCAACAAAGTGATATCTCTGCTTTTTAATATGCTGTCTAGGTTTGTCATAGCTTTTATGAAAGCCTCCATAAAAGTCCCTAAAACTTGCGGTTCATAGAGCTTCTGGGTTGGTGAACACGTCCATGTGCTGGGAGGGTGGGGCATCCCAGCTCCGTGGATACGGATGCTCCTACGCTTGGGACTCTCTGGCTCTCACCCTTTGCAACTCTTCATCTGGCTCCTCATTTGTATCCTTTATCATATCCTTTATTATATAACTGGTAAATGTAAGTCTTTCCCTGAGTCCTGTGAAGTCTTATAGCAAATTATTAAACCTGAGTTGGAGTCATGGGAATCCCCAATTTGTAGCCAAATCAGAGAGAGGTATGGGTAACCTGGGGACCCCTTACTCGGGACTGGTGTCTGAAAGGTGGGCCATCTTGTGAGACCGAGTCCTTAACTTGTAGGATCTGATATTAATTTCAGGTAGATATTTTCAGAATTGCATCACAGGACACTGCCAGCTCATGTCAGAGAATTGGTTGGTATAGGGAAAAGAAAAACAAAAACCATAGATTTAATGTCAGAAGTTTTGTAAGTGGAGGATAAAGGAAACAGAACTTTTCCCTTTTTAGGGTGAGAATATTCCAAGCAGAAGAGTAAACACTTGGAATGAGCTTGAGGCCTGTATGAGGACTAGGAAACTCTCAGAGGCTGGGAGTACCGTCTGTGTGGGGAGGAGTCACAGACAAAAGAGGCAGAATGAAGGAAGCGGGGCTGAATGTTAAGGTTATTGGAGGCTACGTGGCTTGCTTTTTAATCTCAAGTGGATATTGCCTAGTTGTTAGCAAGGAATTGATAGCATCAGATCTGTGTTTTGGCAAAAGCCCTTTGGCTGAAGCAGGGCGAATGGAGGGGTGGGTAGCGATTTACACGGGGCTGGCTAATTACGGCATGTGGTCTGTACCACTGTGAGCTAAGAATGGATTTTGCATTTTTAAATCAAAAGAAAATCAGAAGAAAAATATTTTGTAACACAGGAAAACTATATGCAATTCAAATCTCAGTGAAAAATTCAAATCAGGTTTTATTGGAACACGGTCATGTTCATTTACGTATGTGGTGTTCACAGATGCTTTTGACCCCAGTGGCAGAGTTGGACAGTTGTGACAGAGACTGTATAATATATAAGAACCTAAAAAATATTCTTCATTTTGCCTCTTGGCTTGTGCATGCGTGTGTGCTCAGTCACTTCAGTCATGTCCAACTTTGCGACCCTACGGATTGTAGCCCACCAGGCTCCTCAGTCCATGGGATTCTCCATGCAAGAGCACTGGAGTGGGTTGCCACCTCCTCCTCCAGGGGGATCATCCTGACCCAGGGACTGAACCCCTGGTCTCCTTTATTACAGGAAGTTCCTTTACTGCTGAGTCATGGGGGAAGCCCCCTCTTGGCTCAGAGTCTCATATCTGGCTTTAAAAAAAAACTTTTCTTTAGTTATTAAAATGTTTATTTATTTATTTGGCTGTGCCAGATTTTAGTTGCAGCACACACCGGATCTTTAGTTGCAACATGTGGGATCTAGTTCTTTGACCAGGGGCGGAACCTGGCCTCCCTGCCCTGGGAGCATGGAGTGGCCACTGGACCACCAGGGAAGTTCCTATCTGGCCTTTTATGGAAGAAATTTGCTCACCCCTGAATTAAGGAATTTTTTTTTAAGGGATTATTTTAACGTTTCATGCAAGAGGCCTTCATTAGGGTAGTGATGGAGGCAGGAGGGGGAGGGATGGAGAAAACAGAATGAATTTGGGAACTATTCAGGGTGGGGGTGGTGAGTAGACTAACGAGGTACAAGGAGTGAGAAGGAGGAATCTAAGGCTACCCCCAGATTTCTAGGTTGAGTACTGTGTGAATGGTGGTGCTAGTCGGGTCAGAAATGCCAAGAGGGATTTCTGGAGCTGGGAGGCAGGGCAAGTACACGGGCTGGGAGGGACGAATAAGAACATTTTTCAGAACTACTTTGCGTGACAGTCTGATTCCTGGAGTTATGCAGTTTGTGTGTGTAGCCAAAGATCCTAAGAACAAAGTATTAGTCACTCAGTCATGTCTGACTCTGTGTGACCCTATGGACTGTAGCCTGCCAGGCTCCTCTGTCCATAGAATTCTCCAAGCAAGAATACTGGAGTGGGTTGCCATTTCCTTCTCCAGGGCATCTTCCTGACCCAGGGATCGAACCTGAGTCTTCTGCATTGCAGGCAGATTGTTTACCGTCTGAACCACCAGGGAAGCCCCCAAAGTGACAGTCACTCAGTCGTGTCTGACTCTTTGTGACCCCATTGACTGCAGCCCCATGGACTGTAGCCTGCCAGGCTCCTCTGTCTATAGAATTCTCCAGGAAGGAATACTGGAGGGTGTACCATTCCCTTCTCGAAGGAATCTTCCCAACAGAGGGATCGAACTCAGGTCTCCTGCACTGCAAGCAAATTCTTAGCTGTCTGAGCCACCAGGGAAGTCTCAAACTCCGTGGAGCCTAGAGGTTAGTGTGGGACACCTGGCAGTCATAATGTTTCTGTGCTATACAGGTGAGCAAACACCTTTTGGAATTTCCAGATGGGTCAGCATTGGTTCTGTAAAATCAGAACCAGTCTCCAAAAAAGGAATCTGAGGATTCCAAAAGCCTGTGGGAGGACTGGGAGAATATGATCTTGTCCCTAGATGCCAGATTGCCTCTCATTCATCTCCAAGTTGTCTGGGGAAGTTGCTCTGTTGGAGAAAGGTAGGGCCTGCCTGGGAGTAGTATCAGCCAAGTGAGCTGACCCTTTGGGGACCTAAGTTTCCTGCTGAGGGGTGGGGGCAGGAGCTGAGACGGCCAAGACCATCTATTCTGTCTTTTGTCCTGTGGTCCTATTCTCTGTAGAGAAGGCAATGGCAACCCATTCCAGTACTCTTGCCTGGAAAATCCCATGGATGGAGGAGCCTGGTAGGCTGCAGTCCACGGGGTCGCTAAGAGTCGGACACGACTGAGCGACTTCACTTTCACTTTTCACTTTCACGCATTGGAGAAGGAAATGGCAACCCACTCCAGTATTCTTGCCTGGAGAATCCCAGGGACAGAGGAGCCTGGTGGGCTGCCATCTATGGGGTCGCACAGAGTCGGACACGACTGAAGCGACTTAGCAGCAGCAGCCTGTTCTCTGAGAAGCAGTCCAACCCGGGTTTGAAGTACCTCCTTTTTCTTGGCAGGGCTATTCCTCAGATATTCCTGCAGATGGCGCTAAAGTGACACGATGGGAACGGAGGGCGGGGGCCGGCGGGAGGAGAAATGGTCCTAACTCGCCCCCTTCTCTAGGTCTGCTCCAGCCTGGTAGCTGGAGGAGGTGGCGTTCACAAAGGCATTCCATTCTTTCCCTGCTTCCTGCTGGGGTACAAAACGCCCTTGTTTCTGGAGCGAGAAGGACTCCCTCAGAGCAGGAAGGGTTGCTACGTTTGGGGAGGAGGGAGAGGCCATGTCCAGCCAGGGCCGGACGGCTCAAGCCCTCCCCGTCTCCTCCGTCCGGTCCGTCGTCTGGCAGCGGGAGCTGTTGGAATCGTGCTTCAGAGGCTTTCAGAGCTTAGACCTCATCTCCCCTAAGTCTTCCCGGATTGCACACCTTCCCCAACCCAGGCGTGCCGGGCACCCCTACTTGTTACTCCAGGCCCCGTTTCTTCTCCCACGGCTAGTGGAATGGGACTCTGGACTCGTTTGAAGCCCAGGCTGGAGGAGTGGGGAAAGGTGTGGGCCTGAACGTGGACTGGGTGTCTGGCCTTCACCTGCGGAGCCGCCTGGTGCTGCGGTAACACTGCCCATAGAGGCATTGAGGTGCTTTTCCTACAGCCCATCTCATCCTCTTAAGGAGTTAATTCCCCTTTCAGAGCTGAGGATACTGAAAATAAGAGACATGCCTGAGGCGAGGGGTAATTTCCTGGTGCTCCAGTGGCTAGGACTCTGCTTCCACTGCAGGAAGCCAGGTTGGATCCCTGATCTGGGAACTAAGATTCCAAAAGCAGTGTGGCATGGGGGTGGGGGCAGGGGGCGGGGGGGGGGGGTGACAGGATTAAGAGACTTGCCTGAGGGAAGGGGGCGTGGGCAGGTAGGACCTGTGCGTGGGACAAGGGACACATTGACCTGTGACCTGCCCGCCCTATTCATCATCTGAATACCAGCTTTGACCCCTCCACTCCTGGCCTCCAGTAGAGGTCAGGCCAGTCTGATTCTGACACCCCTGCTCTCCCAACACTGCTTGGCTTCTTCAGTACCTCTCCCACCTCCCAGGACCACCGCCTTTGACACATGGCAGGGCATTTAACCTAAAGGGTGCTCAAGCCTAAGTGGTGGTCAGGGAGGGCCCTTCTTGGGTCTGAAAACCCAGGAAGCTGTGCTGTGGGAGAGGAGGAGGGACTTTTGCATCCTATGGTCATTCTCTACAGTGCTGTGTGCCTGCTAGCCTCTGACCAGCCTGTCCTGTCATCTCTTGAGTGGATCTCCCTGCCCATGGTATTGGAAGCTTCCTTTTCAAAGGGTTCTTGGAGTCCTGACAGCTGTGTATGGGGTGAATCTTCACTCTCTCTCTCTCTGTAAGGGATTCACCCCACCTAGGACCTCATGTGTCTTGTTGTTCAGTCACTAAATCATGTCCGACTCTTTGTGACCCCATGGACTGCAGCTCGCCAGGCTTCCCTGTCCTTCACCATCTCTGGGAGTTTGCTCAAATTCATGTCCATTGAGTCAGTGATGCCATCCAACCATCTCATTCTCTGTCACCCCCTTCTCCTCCTGCCCTCAATCTTTTCCAGCATCAGGATCTTTTCCAAAGAGGTAGCTCTTTGCATCAGGTGGCCAGAGTATTGGAGCTTCAACATCAGCATGAGTCCTTCCAATGAGTATTCAGGTTTGATTTCCTTTAGGATTGACTGGTTTGATTTCTTTGCTGTCCAAGGGACTCTCAAGAGTCATCTCCAGCACCATAGTTTGAAAGCATCAATTCTTTGGCATTCAGCTTCCTTTATGGTCCAACTTTCACATCAGTACATGACTTATTCCTCTAGGTCAGAATTTCTCAGACTTTAACCTGTGTCACAATCACCTGGGCAGGGCTGGGCTCTACCCCTAGAGTTTCTGACTTAGTAAATCTGGGGTGACCCCAAGAGCTTATATGTATACAAGTTCCTGGGTGACACTGATGCTACTGGTCAGGACCACTGTGCACTGAAGGGTTAACTCAACTTTCAACCCAGTGTCTGGGCAGTCCAGACCTCGCACACTCCAAAGAAAGGTTTGGCCCTTGCCTGGCTCCTGGGAGATAGCCCCTAAACCCTTGGAATATCCTGTTTGATAAGAGTATTTTTGCTTATCTGGGAGCCAGGAGCCTCTTGGGATAGCCTCTGAAGGGGCTGGAGACTAAGTAACTAAGGTCAGCCATGTGGGTGGTCAGTAGCCTCCACGAAACACCAGACACCAAGCCTTGGCCGAACTTCCTGGTTGGCAGTGCTTCATGCAGCTAGAAACTGTGTTTGTGGGGTGGCGACTCATTGTTGCTGGGAAAATTAAGTGCTGTCTCTGTGACTCCACTGAGAGAAGCCAGTGGAAGCTGGCAGCTGGTCTCTCCTGGACTCTGCCTGTGCACTTTTATGCTTTGCTGACTTTGCATCCTTTCACTGTAATAATTATAACCACGAAGATAACAGCTTTGCTGAGTTCTGTGTCCTAGTGAATGACTGAACCTAAGGGTGGTCTTGAGGACACCCAGTGACAACCAGAGAGCCACTGCTCTGTGCTGTGGGATTAACCTCGCTAGGGTTTAGGCTTTGGGGGCCCCCTCACCAATGAAGTGTCTGAGGGGCATCTTTGTGGAATGCTTTGGGAGGCTGTGAACTGCCTGGAAGCCGGGGTGTTGCTTTGGGGGTAACCCTGAAAGGTCTTTGTGGGTCTCTGGGCCCCAGTCTTCCCATCTGTAAATGGGGTTTTGGAGCATTTCTTTTCTCCCTGGGGTGGGGGGTGATGAGTTCCTCTTATAGCAAAGCTGCTGAAGAATATACTAGGCTGTGGGCAGGGGCAATTTATTTCATGGTCCTCCTACATCCGGTAGCCAGCTCTGCCCACTACAGCCTTACTCACCTGAGCTGGACGCTGGGTGCTGGGTTCACAGGTTTCAGTAGATCCAGCCACTCGGTGCTGCTTCTCCTGAGACCACCCTCAGGGCAGTGACCCACTTCTCACGGTACTTGGACCCTCCCTGCCCCATCCTGCCCTGGCTTACGACCAGGTCTTAAGGGAATTCCTTGGCAGTCCAGTGGTTCGGACTCCAGGCTTCCACTGCAGGGGACACAGGTTCGATCCCTAGTCTGGGAACTAAGATCCTGCAAGCTGCACGGTGCGGCTGGTGGGGGTGGGGGTGAGGGAACAAAAAGAGCTAACTAACCCAGGGAAGAAGGCCCCTTAGTGGCCGCTGGTTATGTGGCTTTATTCACAGACTCAGTGCTTGCTGAGATTGGGAGGAAAGAACATTTGGGGCCAGGCTGGGCCTGGAGGTGAGGGTGGCTGGGAGGCCATGCATGGGTCGGATGGGCGAGCTCACAGGAGGGAACCTGTGCTGGGCCAGGCCAGTGGGGGGTGGGGGGTGGAGGCAGGCAGCATGCGGGAGGCCTGGCTAGATCCGAGGGAGCAGATCTACCCAGGTGGTGTCTATGAGCCAGGGAGGGAGGGTCTGAGGGCTTCTCTAGGGCAGGGGCTGGACAGCAGGCACCCCTGCCCCTCACTCCCAGGGCAATGACTTAGTGGGACAGTTGGGATGCCTGGTGCTGCATCCTTCTGCTGCCTCGGGGCTTGAAGTGTGACTGGCTACACCGGTCCCCTCTGGTGTCATTGTCCCGCTGATGCTTGGACATTTGCCTTGGGGGTGACCCACACAAGGACATCCTGGAGAGTGTTCGAGGGCCCAGCGGAGTGGGCTGTGCCTGGGGAGGGAGGGGACCCCTGGGAGGCAGGGATACTCCCTTGAGCCAAGCTTTTCTCTCAGTAGTTGGTGTCAGTTCCCTGCTGGCAGGCGGTGCCATCTCCCACTCAATCCAGGCCAGCCCCTGGGGCCAAGGAGGACCGCTTGATTAAACCTCCTTTCTCCTGGCCTGCTCTACTGGCTCTGCATGGATTTCCTGCCTGAACACAAACAAGGAATCCAAAGCCCGGATACCCCCTCCCAGGCTTTCTTCCTGGTGAAGAGCCCATTCCCACCCAGCAGGGAACACAAGAACCAGTGCCCCGGGTTCCCCAGTTTGGAAAGTTGGCGGGGTCTCCCTGGGTTGTGCAGGAAGGTGACATAGGGGCCCCGGAAGCCTGGGGGACCCCCAAGTATGGCCCTGGGTCTGAGGTCACCGCCCCTGCCCGCTTTCTACTGGGGCCCACCGGGGTGGAGGGATGCAGGCAGGAGGGCCATCAGCATTGGCGGGAGGGGGTGCGGTGCACAGAGCCAGGGCGCTTGGGGATCTTGCGCCAGCGACGCTTGTCCCAGCGGCAGAGCAGCAGCAGGCGGAAGGTGTCCCGGAAGGCTTTGTTGCAGAGCGCGTAGCACATGGGGTTGATGGTGCTGTTGACATAGCACAGCCAGTAGCCCAGCTCCCACAGGGTCTCGGGGACGCAGTCCTTGCAGAAGGTGGACACCAGCACCATGATGTTGTACGGCGTCCAGGTGAGGATGAAGGCCAGCAGGATGGCGCTCAGGGTCCGAGCCGCCTTCTTCTCCTTGACCAGTGAGAAGGTCTTCCGCTTGGCCAGCTGCTCCTTCCCACGGGGCTTCTGGCTCTTGCCCGCTCGCTCGCGCCCCTTCCGGGTCGGCCTCTTGACCGTATTCGGGGAGCTCCGGGGCGGCTGCTTGGTGGGGGCCTGCGCCTCAGGGTCCACCATGGGCATCTTGATCACCACCTCGGAGCCAGGCTCCTCACCCTCCGAGGAGGTGAGGGACTCCATGGAGCCTTCGTCCTCCTCTTCTTCCTCCTTCCAGCTGTAGGCCTGGAGCAGCCGGGGGGTCCGGCAGCAGCGGCAGCAGCGCCCTGGAGGGGTCTCTGGGGAGCCGTCCGCCCCCGGCTGGGACCGCTCTGAGCTGCTGCTGCTGCCGCCCCCCTTCCCCGGCGTCTCCGAGCCCTGCAGGGCCGCCAGCTCCCGGGCCCGGTTCTCTGTCTCCCGGTAGATGCGCCAGTAGAGGGTGCACATGACTGTGACGGGGAGGTAGAAGGCGGCCATGGCCGTGCCAAAGGTGATGATGGGCTGGGAGAGGAACTGGATGTAGCACTGCCCGGCCAGCACCGTCCGCTCCCCTACCAGGTACTGCCAGAAGAGGATGGCCGGGGCCCAGAGCACAAACGAAACCAGCCAGGCCAGGCCGATCATCAGGGCTGCCCGGCGGGGTGTGCGCTTGGCACGGTAGCTCAGGGGCCGAGTCACCGAGAAGTAGCGGTCAAAGCTGATGAGCAGCAGGTTCATGACCGAGGCGTTGCTGGCCACGTAGTCCAGGGCCAACCAGAGGTCGCAGGCCAGCGTGCCCAGAGCCCAGTGGCCCATGAGCAGATATGTGGTGTAGAGGTTCATGGAGAAGGTACCGATGATGAGGTCAGCACAGGCCAGGCTCAGCAGGAAGTAGTTGTTGACCGTCTTGAGCTCCGTGTTGACCTTGAAGGAGATGAGCACCAGCAGGTTGCCTGTCACCGTGGCCAGTGACAGGAGGCCCGTGGTGATCCCGATGAAGGCCACTTGCCAGGGACCCTTTCCCGGTGCCAGGACTGTGATGTTGGGACTGATGGCAGGTGGCGCTGAGGTATTCATGGTGGCTGGGTGGAGTCGGGGAGGCAGCCCCTTCCTCTAATCACAGGATGGGGCTTCCTCAGGGGCTGGTCATCACCTGAAAAGAGAGGACATGCGCTTGGGTTGGGCTGCAGGACGACTCCCAGAGCCTGGAATGGAAGGTGTTGGGAGCACAGCCTCTGCCCTCAGAGTGGCAGCCAGACAGCGTCACACCATCCTCACTGGTGCCCGTGCCAGGCCCACGCCTGGTCACTTAGAATGCACTTTCCCAGCCACAAATGGATTTACCAGCAGCCTGAGGGGGAGGGAATGGCTTTGGCATCCAGAGATCTGAGTCCCCATTCCAGCTTCACCGTTCAGACTCCGAGCCTCAATTTTCTCATTGGGAAATTGCTGCTAACGCTTGTCTTGCTTAACTCATGCGGCAGGAGTGGGGAGACTGGCTTTGTACATGGGACTGCCACATTTTCAAAGCATTTCAGTCAATTTTATTAAAGCTTTCATTTTCTGAGTAGTTACTACATGCCAGACACATGGCTAAGCGCTTAATTGAATTGCCTAATTTAATTGTTGAACATTCCAGACTTCCCTGGTGGTCCAGTGGTTAAGAATCCACCTGCCAATGCAGGGGACATGGGTTCGATCTCTAGGGGGAGGGGGACACTAAGCCCACGCACCACACCTAGAGAAGCCTGTGCAGCTGCAGTGAAGACCCAGCACAGTCAATATATATATATATGTCGAGCATTTGTAGGAGGAAGGTCTCTTATGACTCCCATTTCACCAAGGCAACCGTGGCTCCAGCCGGCTCCATGGCCGGGCCATGGTGACACAGGCGGTGTGTGATCAGAACCCACTTCCCTCGCTTACTCTCTGAGCACATGAAGATCCAGTGGGATTCTTCCGTGTAATAGGGAGTGATGGGAAGGCGGGGGCGGGGGTCACCAGAGAAGAGAGAGGGCAAGAGATACAAGCAAAGGGGTGGCGCATGCGCGCACGCGCAGTTTGGGGCTGGATCAAACACTCTTACGAAGGCATCAGGGGAGGTTGAGCCAGGCCCAGACGCTTGCCTGATGATGGAAAATCTGGAGTAAAACCAAGCTGCATGGGCGAGGGCCTCAGCTCCCAGATAAGCGGGAGTTGGGTGACAGATGTGGTATGTGAGGCCTCAGCTGAGTGGAGGGCAGCAAGGGGAACAGGAAGATCCCCCAGACTTTGCCTGAAGCTGGAGTCCAGCCCGGGCACTGGGGGTGGGCAGAGAGAAAAGCCATGACTCTTAGCAATACTGGCCGGGCAGAGGCCCAGCCGCTCAGCCACCACCTTGCTGCTGGATGTTCTTGTTCAGGGCTTCAGGCATCTTTCTGTTTGTTGAAGAGACTGAGTCTCCGCCTACCTTAAGGGCCGCTATCGTTGGAAAAATTCCAAGGGAGAGACGCTGGGCAGGGACCTAGCAAGCCCTGGTGTTCCTGGGGACCTGGTCTGTGACGAGGAGACTAGGGTCTGTGAGAGGTCACTGATGAGGGATGCTTGGTGCTGCGTGGTTAGGGGTGTCCGTGTGACAGCAACTCTCAGGATGAGGAGTTCAGAGTGTGACAGAAAGAGCAAGAAAGGCTGCGGCTGTCAATGCTCCTGGGTCTGGGGCACAAGGGGAAGTCCTGGCTGAAGAACCTGCATTCTGGAGTCAGACTGTCTGCATTTGAATCCAGGCCATACCATGTACTGGGTGTGTGGTATCCTGTAGTGATGCCACTGCTCTGTGCCTGGGTTTCCTTAGCTGACAAATGATAATAATGCCTGTCCCTAGCTAATGCTTGAGGAATTATTGCCTGGCTTAAAGAGTCAATAGATGTCAAGTGCTTAGAACAGCCCTGGTCCATGGTTCCCATGAACACAGCAACGGTAGCAACAAGGACTCCCTCCTGCCCAGAAGTGTCTGCTTCTTCGATGAAAATTTCTAATACTATGGGGAATTCACTGGTGGTTCATTGGTTGGGGCTCTGCACTTCCTCTGCAAGGGGTATAGGTTCAAACCTGATCCCTGGTTGGGGAACTAAGATCCTGCATGCCACATGGCGTGGCCTTTCCCCCAAATTCTATGATAACAGCAACTAACAATAACAATGGTCACTGCTATTAGTTAGCATCCCTGAGGGCCAGTCACTACTCAGAGTACCTTTGTATCCTTTTTCACTTAACCTTAACAGGGAATCTATGACCTAGGGATTGTTTTTCTTTCCATTTTATAGATGAAGAAACTGAGGCTGAGAAAAACACAAGAATTTGTACTAGATCACACAGCTAAGGTAGGAACCAGGATTGGAGCCCAAGCAGTATGTTCCAACGAAACTTTATTTATAAAACTGATGGTCAGGTGGTCCAGTGGCTAAGCTCCACGCTCCCAACACAGGGGTCTTGGGTTTGATCCCTGGTCAGGGAACTAGATTCCACCTGCCACAGCTAAGACGCTGTAGCTAAATATACCACACTACACTTATTTAGAGTAGCTAAATAAGTAAATAAAAATAAATACCAAAAACCCCTGGGTGGTTGGCTTAGGAGCTATAGTTTGCCAATTTGAGCTAAAAATATTACACTAAAATATGATTATCTTGCTTACTGAGCTCTGTTGCAACCTCGTCCCTTAACAGAAGTCAGGTGGGAGGTTGGGATCAGACTGTAGGTACTTGGGCTTTTCCCTGTGAGGTCACTGGTGGAAACTGCCCTTGACAGGTGGCCCTGAACAATTGTGATTCCTTTGATCGTCTAGACTCAGTGCTGTTTGTGCCCATTGCAGAAATGGAGCAACTGAGACCCAGAGAAAAAAGAAAAAGGTACTGTGTAGTCTAAGGTTTCCTGGCTCCTAGACTGGTTGCTGGCATCCATATCCCAAGTCTGGGTGCCTTGGGGGCAGTTCTGTAGCCTCCAGCGGCTCCCTGGACAAGACCTGTGAAGACTGAACAGAAGAGGAGCTTACAGGCCTCAGCTTACAGGCCTGCACCCTCCGCAACTGCAGGGGTCTCCTGTCTGCCTGGGCACAGTGTGACCAAGCGCTCTGCCATTGTACTTGGTCCTCACACCGCAGCAGGGCTAGGACTAGGTGGGGTAAGTGAAGCACTTGCTTTGCGTGCAGAATTTAAGTAGATGCCCAAAACTCAGTCATCAAGAAAGTAACATTTTATGTATGGCAAAAACTACTACAATATTGTAAAGTAATTAGCCCCCAACTAAAAAAAAAAAAAAAAAAAAAGTAACATTTTAACGCGACATTTAAAGTATAGAAATCAGTGCAAAACATCCATCATGCACACAATTTTAAGCCGAGACAGGATCCAACCTTGCATCTGCACAAACACCTCGTCGCCCATATCTCGCCCTAATCCTGGCCCTGGTTCTGACCAAACTTGATTTACAAAAACAGGCCGCCTGTGGGCTGTAATTTGCTGTTTGATTTTCAAAAATATTACATTACAATATTGTTTATCTTGACTAGTGAGGTATTTTTGTACCCACTCCTTAAATTTTGCTCCAAGGCGGGTACCTCACTCGCCTCACCCTAATTCCTGCATTGCCGAACACAGCCCTGGGTTTGAATCTCCAAGCTGTCCTTTCCTAGCTGTGTGACCATCAGCAATGACTTAACCTTTCCTTCCCTGTAGCCCTGCCTCCCTCAGCTGTTGGGGACACATGCATGCTTAGTCGTGTCTGACTCTTTGCGACCCCATGGACTGTAGCCAGGCTCCTCTGTCCATGGAATTTTCCAGGCAAGAATACTGGAGTGGGTTGCCATTTCTTCCTCTGGGGGAACTTCCTGGCCTAGGGATCGAACCCGCGTCTCTTGCATGTCCTGCAATGGCAGGCAGATTCTCTACCACTGTGCCACCCGGGAAGCCTGCTGATAAGAATGTGCTGTGCAGCGGTCAGTTGCTTCAGTTGTGTCCAATAAGAATAACAGTATCCAAAGTGCTTGGCACTGAAATGACAGTCAGTCAACAGTCTCTGTTATTATTTCCAACTCCTCATTCTGATCCACTGCTCAGCCTCTGTCCCCTGCCCCTTCCTCTCCAGACCCTGGCACAGCCCATCTCTGGTCCCCAGACTGCTCATTTGTCCAGTGGAGGAGTGGGACCAGCCTGACATCTGGGGAGATTTTACAGGATCCTGAAATCAAGATTCCAAGATGGCTTGAAAGCACAGGAGAGAAATAGCTAAGAACATCCTCACCTATAAAATGGACCAAGTCCCGGAGTGGAGGCTGCAGGGGCTGAAGGCTCACTTAGCTTCTCTCAGCCTTGGACCTGCAGGCTTCAAGGCCATGTTCTTTCCATTTAGCCAACCCTCTGTGCCCCACCTATGAGCTGTGAGGGCCTCCCTTCAGGGACAGCTGGGGGAAAGAGAAGAGCAGAGGTTCTGGAGAACTGGACCCTGATTCTTGCCAACGGCTGGACCTTCTGAGCCCTTGGGATGTGGCCCAGGAAGAGAGCCATCTGTGACTTTATCTTTCCTCCACAGTCAGAAGTGGGAGTCCTCCCCCAAGCCCCTCTTGGACTGTAATTTGCTCCAGAGAAGGTTCCTGGAGGCCTGCTCTGGTCCCTGAATGTATGACCTTGGGCAGGTCTTCTTAACTCCTTACTCGGGGCAATCTTCAATAAGGCAAAGCCTCTTCAAGGATACTGGTGGGTCAGCAAGATGATGGCTGAGAAAGAATGTGGCTTCCAGTGACTGTGGGTGATTTCCCTGTGGGGAATTCCCCTAGGCTGAAAGTCTGGGTGCCAGCAGCTCCAGAATTTCTACAGAAGAGGGACTTAGGGTTAGCCCTCTGGTTGAAAGGGGTGTGTGTGTGGTGGAAGCTGTATTTGCAAAGTATATTCTGTGAAAACATCCATGGGAGTGGGGGAGTTGGTCACTGGGGCTCGCAGGGGCTGGGGGGAAGACTCCCCAAGCAAGTCCTTGCGTTGCCTCTGCTTCAAGCCCCATCTCTGTTCTTTTCTTGCTGGGTGACCTTGGGTAAGTTCTAGTCCTGACCTGGTCATCCTTCTGTAGGATGAGTGTTTGTGTGTGAGAATGTGTGCATTGCTGAGTGAGAATATGAAATGATGGAAGTGGGACTTCTCTGATGGTCCAGTAGGCTCTGCACTTCCGAGGGAGGGGGCACGGGTTCGACCCTGGTCAGGGAACTAAGATCCCGCATGCCTCACAGCACAGCCAAAAATTTAAAAAAAGAGAAAGAAATGATGAGGGTCTTTATGGGGATGGGTTGGGACATCCCCTGAGGGTGTGTGGGGTACAGAAAAGTGGAAAGGAAACAGGAGGCACTTTTCTGCCCAGAACTGTGGCTTCCTGAGAAAGGTCTTTGGGAGCTTTTAATAATATTAGTATTATCATAGCAACTAATATTTACAGGCTGCTTACTATAAGCAGACATGGCTCTAAGCATTACATATGTGATTTAATTGACCTGTTACACATCCTTGGGAAATAGGTTCTATTATCTTCAATTGACAAAAGGAGCAATGAGGCTCTAACCTGATAGCTCATCACTGATGCAATCAGGATTTGGACTCAGGTGGTCGGCCTGCAGCCTGGTGTGCTGCAGTTCATGGGGTCACAAAGAGTCGGATGTGACTTAGGGACTGAACAACAACAACAGTCTGCCTCCAGGGCTAACCTCTTGGGCGCCTACTCCAAATGTTGTGGGGATGGGGGGCTCAGTGGCCTCCTTGCCTATTTTAACCAGCTTAGCCAAACCCTGGGTTGAAGCAGTCAATAGGGATGAATCAGTCCTTCCCTGAGAATCTTGTCTGCCTCTGTGTGTGTGTGTGTGTGTGTGTGTGTGTGACAGTGTGTGTCGTCTATCTGGATGATGTATCATCACAGTGCTATGGGAAGGCGGTGGTCCAGCTGTAGCTCTCTGCTTGGCACACAGCAGTTGCTCAGTAAACATCTGTGGAATAAATCCATGGATGTACACCGAGATCTCCTGATGGACTCGAGGACTTTAAGCATGAGGCTGAGCCTGCAGCAACAGAGGGTGGGTGGAGTGATAGCAGTCTGAACTGGCTCCTGAGTACGGTCCCTCCACTCTGTCCAGTTCCTATATCCCTTCACCTGCCAGGTCCCTGCCCTCTCCGTGAGACCTTGCCTGGCTTGAAAGGATGGAAGAAAAATCCTCAGGAGCATCCTCAACTGTCAAATGGACCAGGGAAGCCCTGCCCCACCTGCTGCAGGGAGGTCTGAGTGAGGTGACAGGAAGGTCTGGGCTGGGACTGCGCCTGCCATTGTCGGGGAGGAAAATGTCAGCCTGGGCTCAAAGAGTTAAGGGATGAGGTCAGAGCCTTGGGCAGGGCAGGCTAGCCAGCGCCCTGGACCAATCCCCAGGGGCTGGTGATCTGGCTGGTGAGAGGAAGGGGGAGGGGAGAGATTGATGGGACGAGGGATGCCTGAACACTGGGGCTTCCTGAATCTTACCACTGGTCAAGGAGTGCAGAAGGAAAGACAGAGAATGAGGGGTGCTGGGGGAAAGATTCAGGGGGAGGAGTGAAGCCATCTTGTGATTCTGGAAGTCGGCAGAACCCTGGCTGGAGAGAACAGGCGATACAGGGGAGAAGGAGGTACGAGGCGGGGGCCGTGGGGCTGGGTACCTGGGACCTCACATGTGCAGGGAAGGTGGTCCTCTGGCCAGGCCTCCTGACCCGTCCGTCCCTTCTGTGGGGGCCTAACCCCAAACCAGCCTGTCAGAGGTGGCTCTCCAACCCCTCCAGGGTTAATTTTTCTCTGAAGGTAGCTCTTGACCCATTAAAGGTTTACAAAGCTTCCACCTCTGATGTCTGGCTTTGGAAAGGAGAGGGTAAACTGATACACTTTATCACCTTTCCAGGCTCAACAGTCACTCCAGGGGAGTGCTGACTACCCCTGGGAAGGGCAGCAGCCATCAGTTAACCGCTCATAAATGCACCGCTGAGCCGGAAGAGGAGCGTCAGCCTTAGAACCTGTGCCAAATACTCTCACTGTTGATGGACCTTAACCAGTTGCCCAACTTTAGCCGGATCATGTCAGAGCCTGGCAGTTAGCAGGCTGGGCCCCAGAGCCCACTCTGCCAGGTGGCATCAGGAGTACCTGGCCCTCATCCTGCCCTCTGCTCTCACTCCTTGTGCTCCCCTCCCCATTTCCTTTCTTCTCTCTCCTTCCCTCCCCCATCTTTCTAGGCATCACCATGGCATCACAGCAGAACAGAAACCCAGCAAGATATTCACCCACCTCTCCCCGCCCGCCCAGGAGCCCCAGCTCCTGCTCACGGAGCTTGCTGCTTCCCCCACCCCATCATCCTGCTCAGGGAGGTGGGAGTTCAAGGCTGTACTGAGGGTGAGGAGAACGGGGTCCAAGCCCCAGCCAGATCCCTAAATATCCCTTCTGTGACCATGAGCATGTCCCTGCCCCTTCCTCAGCCTCAGTCTCTCCATCTGTATAATGGGGAGGTTCCATTCTAGTCTGACATGACTTCTGCCTACCCTCTTCTTGACCCTCTGGACTCCTCTTTGCACTTGCGGATCCAGTTCTCAGCCCTCCAGGACCCAGCCAAGGATCCCAGAGTCACATCTTCTGCGGCCCCATTTCATCATTTCCTCCCTTGCCTTCCGTATCGCAGTGGCGATCACAGCTTGCCCAGTGCTGAGGTCAGGGGGCAGAGAACTAACTCTCATCTGACAGCTCAGTGAGCAGCTGATTACCCAGGGGCAGGAGACTGTCCGGCTGCAGGAGACAGTCTGACTCCTTCCGGCCATTTGGGCAGGAGGCCCTGGGTCAGCCCGGGCGGTGCAGCAGGTATGTTTTCTGGGAAGCAGTGACTCTCTCTCCACTGGCACTGATAACCCCCCAAGCAGCACCTGTCGGAGTGACCTGATGAAAGTTGCCCACCCCCTCCCCAGCTGCCAGCTCAGAAGTTGGCACTTTGCAAGAATCAGAGCCCCTGGCCTCCAAGCCCATCCCCACATTATGAAGTCAAGGGGTCCTGGGGTGGGTACCTGGCATGGGTGCCCGTTCGTATCTATGCATTACCTGGGTATAGGTCTGTGATCTGCCTTGCGGGAGCCCAAGGTACTATGGACATAGGGAGGGCCCTCTGGGCTCCTGCACACATCGGGACCACGTTCCCTGGCCGGCGTGGCTGTCCATGCGCCCGTGTCCCCCAGGAGCCCTGGAGCTCTTGGCCTGGTCTCCTGCTGGCTTCTGGCCCGGCACCCACCTTGGCATCCTGTTTGTCCATTTGGCCAGCAGCCTGGTTCAGTCCATCTTGGAGGGGCTGAAGGTGGATGGGGATGGTGGGAATCAGGGTTCCCTGAGGGAGGAGAGGAGGAGGTTCTGAGACTGGCACCCCAGTCGGGGGGGCGGTCAACCTCCCACAAGATTCTGGTAGCAAGGGCTACCTCTTGGCCCCCTGCCCTCCCTACTCTGTCCCTGGGGCTTGGGGGCTCTGCCTGCTGCATGGCAACCTGATTCCTTCTGGGCTCCGGGTCCAGAGTCCTAAGGGCTCCCCAGCTCCTTTTCCAGCTGAACCCCAGAAAAACATTAGATGTATCCACTAGAAGCCAGGAGATGGGGTACTTGGAGCAGCGTTGCAGAGCCTTGGCCTCTAGACCCCTCCCTGGCCCCCTCCTCTCTCTAGGGTCCCTCTTCATTTCCTTCTAGTCCTGGTCCCTGCCTTGCTCGAGGACCCTGCTTCTACTGCCCCCACCTCAGTGGAGCCCCTCCCAAGCCCTCCCAAACATACTCACCATGGGGCTGGAGAGGGGTCTGAAGGGTCCTCAGCCCCGCTGTCTCTCCGGGGGGCCGACGGCGTCTCCAGGGACCCAAACACCTGGCTCCCGGGGGGAGCTGCGCCCTGTGCTGGCAGCCGGAGAGGCACAGCCAGTGATTGGCATGTCCCACCCCCTGGCACGCCAGCCTGGGGGGGGGGAGGGAGGAAGAGAAAGAGGGAGGGAGGAAAGAGAGGAAAGGAAGGGAGGGGGAGCTAGAGGGAAGCCTCGGGCAGCATCTGGGGTTGCAGTGGGCCCTGGAGCGTGGTCTCCTTCTCCACTAGGGCACCCAATTCCAGCCCCTACAGGTAGGGTGCAGGACAGGAGGGAGATGAGCCCAGGAAGGCTAAAAGTCCAGAACGGGAGAGAAGGCGGATACAGGGAGACAAACACCCACACCCAAAGCACACAGACTCGGCTGCACACACACACACACACACACACACACACACACACACACACACACACACGAGCTCGCACATGCACACGCACTCTCACAAAGGCACACTGTTTCCCCGGCTCCTGCCCCCACCCAACCTTAGAGCCCCCAGCCCGCGTGTGCCATGCCCTGGCATGCACAGCCCGGTCGGTGTTCACATGCCTGTTTCCCCAGCACACACGCCCTGCCCCCTTGCACATGCCCACGCGCCCACCCACCCAGCCCCACACCCTGCTCTTTCTCCCTGCTGGGAAGGAGCTGGATTCCTTCTGTTTGGAAATGACACATTGGGCCTCACGTGAGAGGCTCCAACTTGGAACAGACCCAAAGGACTGGCGCGCGCGCCCCGGGCTGAGGGCTGAGCGGACGACGAACCCGTTGCTGGTTTTCTATCCCTGCTGCACAGCCGGGTGTGAGGGCACATGGGTGTCTGGTTCACGGGGATGAGTGTGTGTGTGTGGGGGGGGGAACGTATGCCTGCTCCATGCATTGCTGAGTGCCCTGCACATGTGTGTCCCTGAGTACGCGTGTCACTGCGCAGCCGGTGGAAACGCAGGTGTTGCCCCATGGGTCTGAAGCCAGGACGTGCGTCTGTGTTCGTTATGTGTCTGAGTGTTGCCCAACTGTGGAACTTGCTAATTCTGACAAGTGAGGCAGCCTCTACCTCTCTGCCTGTGCCACCCCCAGCTTCCACCTGGAAGACAGACAGACAGGCAGACAGACAGCTCTCCTCCCAGCCTGTCAAACTCTGTCTCCCCTGACTCCCACTTGGGGCTCACAGGTGTGCACCTGGCAGGTGACAGGCTCCCCTTCCTCCCCCCACCCTCCTTTAGCCCCACTGCTTGGCCAGCACTGCACACTGCCACCCACCCTGCTGCCCTCTAGGCTGGTTTGGATTTCTGTGTTGAGTTTCCTCAGAGATAGAACCCCTGGGGACCTTTTGCCATAGAGACCTGGGTCGTGCCCAGCCCTCACCTGGTCCTAGAGACCTCCTGGGGAGCTGGCCACGGAGCAGAGGTGGGGAGGCTACTGCTGGGTCCTTTGCTTCCCTGGGCTGTGCTGAAGCCCTGGGATGGAAAGCAGGAAGGACAAGGATCATCCATTATTCGCACGATGTAGCTGAGAAAACCAAAGAGCAGAGGTGGGTTTACAATGTGCTTGGCAAGTGTTTGCACTCAGGTCCCTCAGCTCTGAGCCCGAAACTCTGGAGGGCCTGGGGGTGGGTGTTGGGAACTGGCCCCTTGCCCTTCCCAACATCCAGCACCCCTCTCAATCCCGATGCCTGAGGGTAACCTGGGCTTCCTCAGGCTGGAGCCCCGGTTGCCAATGGAGTCAGGTGGAGCGGAAACTCGAGTCCCTGGGGCGCGGCCAGCCACCAACGTGCCCCTGGTGGGTGGGCACACGTGGCAGGTACATGCGGGGGCATCTCTGCTTCTCAAAGCCAGCTGCGGCTAGAGCAAGCACCCAGGCCACCTCCTCTCTGAAGTCCAGGAGACCCTGCCGCTTGGAGAGGAATCTGAGCAACCCCCTCCCACTCCAGGGTCAGCCAGCCGGGCAGGGGAGGGTCAAAACTCAACTAGTCCCTGCCCGTGGGCGCGGATATCCGCTGCCCCCTGCTGGACTGCGCTCAGTTTGCGGCGGGCGGCTTGTGCGCGCGGTGGGGCTGCGTGTACTTGTGCGCGTACACGTGGCTGAGTGTGGGGGTGTCAGGCCTCCACGTTCAACATCCATTTCCGAGTCTGAATCAGGCTCTCTCCTTGCCCCCTCCCCCCAAGCTCCTTGGTCTCCCTTTTCTCTTCTCCCACCGCCTCTGCACACGTCCCCTTAGAAATAAAAACACTTATTTTGTAGGCGGGAGAGGAGGGTGACCAGCTTTCCCTTGCCTCCTCCTGGGTGCCCCTCTCTGTCCCAAGAGGTTTGTTTGCTCTTCAAGTCCGTGCAGCCGCGGAGGCAGGGGGGTGACGGCCCTCCCCCCAGCCTCCTCCAGCCCCAGCCCACCCCCGATTGTATATTCTCGGCCCCAGACTTGGCTGAGTCCCCTTACCAGATGGGGAAACTGAGGCAGGAAGGGAGAAGGGAGGTAGGGCCGGGAGAAGCTCTCCCACCCGGCTCTCTCACCGCCCCCGCAGCCGCGCCGGATTTAGCCGCAGGGAGGCTGGGAACATTGTCTTTATTTTAAGCCACCGAGTGCGGCACGAACGCGGCTGCTCGCGACAAAGGGCTCGGCGAGGCAGCGGCAGGCGGCGCACGTGGAGGTCCAGCCCCGCCCCCGCGCGACCCTCAGCCGCAGTCGGACGGCCGGGCTTGACCTCGGCCACTTCTCTTTTCTGTCCTTTCGAGTGGGATCCCTGTTGGCACAGGCTCCTGGAGGTTGCTATTTTGGTAGCCTGGCAGGTTCAGGCCGCGCGAGGCGCCACTCTCCGGGCCGCCAGATTCCCTCACTCACTTTAGGCCACCGAGGGAACAGGGGGTCGCCCTTTAGGGCCGGTTCCTCTCTCAGCCTCTTCTCCTGGAGGAAGAGAGAAGCTGCCTTGGGTGGGAACTAGTTCTCCCGCTTCCCAGTGGAGGCGCCCTGAGCAAGTTAGGGCCCCCTCTACGTCTGTTTCATCATCAGTCAGGGCGCTTAGAAATACTTCCCTGACAGCTCTGTTTGATCGCCAGTTGCAGGTTAAACTTGGCACTGGCGTTTGTTACAAGTGAAAGCCATTATTATTGTTATTTATAACTCGTATTGAGCACTTACTACGTGTCCGGCGCTGTTAAGGGCTCTTAATTAATTAACTAGTTTTGTTTCTCATTGCAACTCTCAGAGGGAGCTTCTATTATTATTCCCATTTTACAGATGAGTAGAGGTATAAGCAGCTCGCGTGCCCGGGGGTTTCACGTAGGATGCGGTCAGCGTGCCTGGTGCGGTCCGGGGACTGGGGTCGCGGAGGGAGAGTGAAGTCTTCAGGGAGGTCAGAAACCGGTGACAGCATTTGTGAAAATTCGAGTATCTTGGCTGAAAGCCGCGCGCCGGTGCGGGAAGAAAGTGAGCGTCGCGCTCCTGCTGTGCGCTCGCAGCCCCTCGGCTTAACCTTTACCCTCGGCTTGAAGCCACTTTAGAAACTCAAACCGAGATAAACTTGCCACTTCTCAGTGCTGCTTCCTGTTCTGGGAGAAGGTGGCGGAGTGGGCGATCCTCCTGGCCCCCTCCAGAGCTAGGGTTGGTCCTCAGTGCCCTCTGGAATGGACCTGGGTTGGTGATCTCACCCGTGGTGGGAAGGGGCCTCCATTCCCAGAGGGGAGGCAGCCGGTCGTCCTGGGGGTACTCTTCCTTGATACGTCCCTCCCCCCCCCACTCCGCCCCCCACTGCTTTAGGCCCTCAGCCTTGTTACCCACTTCCTCTCACCTTCCGGGCGGAGGGACTAATTCCCAGATTTAAAAGGAGAAACTAAAATCAGGGCGGGGCTGCAGATGGAGGAGGCCTAGAAAGGCGCCCTTTCCGATCTCGCGCAGTCCCTACAGCCCCGAGGGCCGGAGGAAAGCGACTTCTACAAAGGCATCATCTTGGACAGGAAATCAAGCTTTTCCGAGTCTAGTCGCGAAAATAAGGCCTCTTAGGAACAATCTCCCCTTCACCTACTGGGCGCTTCACCTCCCCCGGCATGGCTCTGTTCTGGGAGCCTCGGGGCAGGCGGAGGGCCCCCAAGAGCCCCGAGCCGCCGGCCCCGAAGCCTCGAAGTCAGCTTCTGAAGAAAGGATGGAATCTGGCGGCCCGGAGAGTGGCGCCTCGCGCGGCCTGAACCAGCAGGGGCGCTGTCTAGTCCTTACAGAGGGTGGGGCTGAGTTAACCGGGCGCCCGGGGTCGGGCGGTGATTGTTGGGAACCGAGGCAACACATCCTGGACGAATCTCTGGATCCCGGTGGGACTGGGGCGCGGGGAGAGGCTGCGTTCCCTCAGGGCGCGCGTTTGCGTTCCCTTGTCCCGCCTGTGAAGACCTCGGAGTCCAGGTCACTTGCTGCCGCCTAGGAGCTGGACGCACTGTGGCGGTTGCGGCCCGGACGGAGGAAAGGCGCGCTTTCCCCCGCACGATGGAGGCCCGTGCTTCTCGCTCAAATCTCTGTGGCCAAAAGCAGCTCGAAAAATCGGATTAACAGCGTCGACTTTGCTGCGCTTGGTCAGTGGACACCCGGCCCCATGTTTTCACACCACACGGTATAGGGGCCCTGTCCCGGGCCCAGGACGACGTGAGGCTGCTGGAGAGAAGTCAGGTCGAACTCTGGGCGGAAACTTAGGGCTGGATCCTGGCCCTGCGGTTTTGATGTCCAAGGCTTTCCCCAAACTCTCCTCCGCGCGCCCAGGGAGTGGCCGGGTGAGGCAGGACGGATTTCGGGGTTCCCTGCTCCCGACCCAGCTAAGTTTGCTTCCTTTCCTGGTAACACCCTTCCCTCCGACTCCGACTCCCGAGGGCATGTACTCTGTCTTCCCACCGAGGTGGAGACCGAAGCTCGAAGCCCACGAAGGCGAGGAAAGGGACGGAGCCAGGCCAGTGGAGCCTAAGCCGGGTCCCTCTCCCTACCACCTCTCGGCAAGACCCTAGCCTCGCGCAGGCGCAGCAAGTCTGTCGGTGGCAGCGGGCTGCCCTACACTCTCCGAGCCTCCCTCGGGGTCCTTGAACTCAGTACCCGCTGCCTGGGTCGCTCCAGTGGTACCCACTGCGCTCTGCAGCTCCCGCCGCGCCCTCTAGCGGCCAGCGCTGCTTCTTGCCTGGGACCGGGGCGGCGAGAGGCCAGGGTGCCTGGGGCTGGTGCCCAGAGCGTATTTTCCTTCGCAGGGAGAGAAATGATAGTACATATTCCTTCTTCATAGACTACGGTGAAGACTTTTCGTTGGCATGGGTGAGTAAAGGATGGTGTAGATCTAGCTCCAGGAAGAAGTAGGAGCTGGGTACCTTGCTTGCAGTGCTTGCTACTGGCTACCGTGTTTGTAACCACTTCATTTGTTGTTCAGTCGCTCAGTCGTGTTCAGACTCTTTGCGACCCCATGGACTGCAGCACGCCAGGCTTCCCCGTCCTTCACCAACTCCCAGAGCTTTCTCAAACTCATGTCCATTGAGTCGGTGATGCCATCCAATCATCTCATCCTCTGTCGTCCCCTTCTCCTGTTGCCTTCAATCTTTTCCAGCATCAGGGTCTTTTCCAATGAGCTGGCTCTTCCCATCAGGTGGCCAAAGTGTTGGAGCTTCAGCTTTAGCATCAGTCCTTCCAATGTATACTCAGGATTGATTTCCTTTAGGACTGACTGGTTTGATCTTGCAGTGGAAGGGACTCTCAAGAGTCTTCTCCACACCACAGTTTGAAAGTATCAATTCTTTGGCGTTCAGCCTTCTTTATGGTCCATCTCTCACATCCATACACGACTACAGGAAAAACCATAGCTTTGACTATACAGACCTGTGT
This sequence comes from Okapia johnstoni, assembly GCA_024291935.2. Taxonomy (NCBI): domain Eukaryota; kingdom Metazoa; phylum Chordata; class Mammalia; order Artiodactyla; family Giraffidae; genus Okapia; species Okapia johnstoni. The sequence goes on along the minus strand of JAGTYA010000026.1, from coordinate 9,200,759 downwards.
TGGTAAACTAATGTCTCTGCTTTTTAATATGCTTTCTAGGTTTGTCATAGCTTTTTTTCCAAGGAGCAAGTGCCTTTTAATTTCATGGCTGCAGTCATCATCCACAGTGATTTTGGAGCCCCCCAAAATAAAGTCTCTCACTGTTTCCATTGTTTCTCCATCTATTTGCCATGAAGTGATGGGACCAGATGCCATGATCTTCGTTTTCTTAATGTTGAGTTTTAAGTCAACTTTTTGACTTTCCTCTTTCACTTTCATCAAGAGGCTTTTTAGTTCTTCTTCACTTTCTGCCATAAGGGTGGTGTCATCTGCATATCTGGGTTATTGATATTTCTCCCAGCAATCTTGATTCCAGCTTGTGCTTCATCCAGCCTGGCATTTTGCATGATGTACTCTGCAGATAAGTTAAATAAGCAGGATGACAGTATACAGTCTTGATGTACTCCTTTCCGATTTGGAACCAGTCTGTTGTTCCATATCCAGTTCTACCTGTTGCTTCTTGACCTGCATACAGATTCTCGCAGGAGGCAGGTCAGGTGGTCTGGTATTCCCATCTCTAAGAATTTTCCACAGTTTGTTGTGATCCACACAGTCAAAGGCTTTGGCATAGTCAATAAAGCAGAAGTAGATGCTTTTCTGGAACTCTCTTGTTTTTTCAGTGATTCCAACAGATGTTAGCAATTTGATCTCTGGTTCCTCTGCTTTTTCTAAATCCAGCTTGAACATCTGGAAGTTCTCGATTCATGTACTGTTGAAGCCTAGCTTGGAGGATTTTGAGTATGACTTTGCTAGCATGTGAAATAAGTACAGTTGTGCAGTAGTTTGAACATTCTTTGGCATTTCCCTTCTTTGGGATTGGAATGAAAACTGACCTTTTCCAGTCCTGTGGCCACTGGCGAGCTTTCCAAATTTGCTGGCATATTGAGTGCAGCACTTGAACAGCATCATCTTTTAGGATTTGAAATAGCTCAGCTGGAATTCCATCACCTCCACTAGCTTTGTTCACAGTATCCTTCCTAAGGCCTACTTGACTTTGCACTCCAGGATGTCTGGCTCTGGGTGAATGATCACACCATAGTGGTTATCTGGATCATTAAGATCTTTTTTCATATATTTCTTCTGTGTATTCTAGGGGCTTCCTTGATAACCCAGTTGGTAAAGAATCTGCCTGCAATGCAGGAGACCCCAGTTCGGTTCCTGGGTCAGAAAGATCCCCTGGAGAAGGGATAGGCTACGCACTACAGTATTCTTGGGTTTCCCTTGTGGCTCAGTTGGTAAAGAATCTGCCTGCAATGTGGGAGACCTGGGTTCAATCCCTGGGTTGGGAAGATCCCCTGGAGAAGGGAAAGGCTATCCACTCCAGTATTATGGCCTGGAGAATTCCATGTCCATGGAGTCACAAAGAGTCAGACACTCACTGAGTGACTTTCACTTTTCACTTTCACTTTTTCTGTGTATTCTTGCCATCTCTTCTTAATATCTTCTGCTTCTGTTAGGTCCATACCATTTCTGTCCTTTATTGTGCCCATCTTTGCATGAAATGTTCCCTTGGTATCTCTGATTTTCTTGAGATCTCTAGCCTTTCCCATTCTATTGTTTTCCTCTATCTCTTTGTATTGATCACTGAGGAAGGCTTTCTTGTGTCTCCTTGCTGTCCTTTGGAACTCTGCATTCAGATGGATATAGCTTTCCTTTTCTCCTTTGTCTTTTGCTTCTCTTCTTTTCTCAGCTATTTGAAAGGCCTCCTCAGATAAACATTTTGCCTTATTGCATTTCTTTTTCTTGGGCACGGTTTTGATCACTGCCTCCTGTACAATGTTACGAACCGTCCACAGTTCTTCAGGCACGCTATCAGATCTAGTCCGTTGAATCTATTTGTCACTGCCACTGTATAACCAACCATAAGGGATTTGCTACTGGCTACTGCATTCATTAACTCTTTAGTGCACTTTCTCATTTAACCCTCCTAATGGCTCCTTGATACAGGCACAATTATGATCTCCCTTTTACATACAGAAAACTGTGGCCCAGAGAGGTTAGGTTAACTCATTATGCTCTCTTGATTTTTCCACAGTCTGTAGGTTTTGCACGCATCTCGTTGAGAACTCTTTAGGTGATTTATAAGACACAGGATAACATGGGAACTGCTAAGCCAGTGTTTTTCCCAGTCATTCATTCTGTTGTTCTATTTATTTGGCAAACACATAGGCCCAACTCTGTGCAGGCACTGTTCTCAGTGTTTTATGTGTTTTCACTGATTTCATTTTCATAGCAACCTGAAGAAGTAGGTAGAATTATTATCCGCATTTTATAGATGAGAAAACTGAGGCACTGAGCGGTCCAGTCATCTGTCCAAGGTCACACGGCTAGTAGGTGCCAGAGCTTCCCAATCATCACTTTTGCCGCATCCTAAAGATCCCCCAAATGTCAATGTCAGTGCACCCACATCTCTTCTTTCCTTCTCATCCATATCCCTGGACTGTGGGGCAATCAGCTTTTCTGCCAGGGTCTAACACAACCCTGGCCCCGTGACCCCCCTTCCCTGCCCCCTTGGCCCCTCCTGCCAGGCCCAGCGCTGAAGGAGGGCTGACCAGGGAAGGGATTGATGCCTTTGAGTAGACCTCGGAGGCCGCCTGTTTACTCCGTCGGCCAGCACACGCTGTGATTAACGGTGCACAATCGAGTTAGGACCCGTAGCTCCAGGGCTGAGGCCAGCGAGGGGGAGGGGCCTGCCGGCGGGAGCTGTCTCTCCCTCTCCTTGGGGCCCTTCGGGGGTTGGCTTGAAGCCGGAGCCCCCTGGAGAAGGGGGTGTGCCCCGCCAGCAGCGGTAGGGAGCACATAGTCCTCAGGGGTGGGGACCAAACTTCCCCACCCTGCTTCCTCTTCCCATAGAGGACCAGAGGCTCAGAAAGGGAGCGGTTGGGTGTGTATCAGAGAAAGGAAGCCCTTTTCCGAAAGGAAACTTCTAACAGAAAATGGCAGCCGTACAGGAAAGGAGGAAGGAAGCCAGGCTGGGTCTGGGTCTGGCTTTTGATGGTGGGTCTCAAACTGTGTCATTTCTGGGGTGAATATTTATCTCTGTGTTTTCCTCCCAGGCATGTGAACCTTTCCACTGAGCATACGCCCTGCCTGCTCTAGCTTTCCTGCCACCAACAGCCAGTGGGGTGGCTCTGTAACCCACCTGGGGTGGAGGAAGAAGGGATAAAAGCCCACCTCCAGTTTAGCCCTCCTCCTTTACCCAACATTCCAGGGATAGGTCTCCAGAGTTGTCAACCAGCACTGTGTGCTGTGCTTAACTAAGCTGTGTCCGCTCTCTGTGACCCCATGGACCATAGCCCGCCAGGCTCCTCTGTCCATGGGGAATCTGCAGACAAGAATACTGGAGTGGGTTGCCATGCCATCTTCCAGGGGATCTTCCCAACCCAGGGACTGAACCCAGTTCTCCCGCATTGCAGGTGGATTCTTTACCATCTGAGACACCAGGGAAGTCCAGTAGTCCCTGTTAAAAAACCCCACAGTGCAGCCAATGCCGTATCCTACTTCCTCCAGGTTGATTATGCAGTATTGAGGGAACAGTCTGGAATCTATGCCCAGCACTGTGTTCAACACTGGGGAGGGAACAGGAGAAACCAGAGCCCGGAAGCCATGGGATTGGTGGGTGAGTTGAGGAGACAAGATTGATCCTGAGAAAGATACCAGGGTGGACCAGAGTCCAAGAACTTCCTGAGCTTAGGGATAAAGGTGAAGAAAGGTAGAATGATGGTCGGAGGGAGCCAGACCCAGTGGGGAGGATGTAGGCCTGGCTGGGGAGGAGGATCTGATTCCCAAGGTTACTTAGTTTTCAGGGCACCAGGATGTTGGAGTCAAGTTGGGGGCCCAGGCTAGAACCTTGTGGGAAGAAATAGTCATGGCTTCTCTCCCAGCCTCAGGCTACCCTTCCATAAATGGAATTGAGGACACAGGCAAAGATGGAATAGATATACTATATGGTCCTAGAGGACTTTCCCAGCTTTGATGTTCTTTAAAAATGGGATACCTGGGGTTTTACTCAGCTCTGTCTCTCCTGGTCATCAGATCTTGGGTACACTACTCTCCTTCTCTGAGTTTTAGTAAAGCTGGAAGTAAAATGGGAGGCTAGTCTAGTATACCTCAAAGTTTATTTTGCAGAACATTAGTAGGTGTAAGTTATAAGAAAAAAGGCTTCTATGATAAATTAATTAGGCTTTCTTTACTGCAGGAACCTATCAGAGCCTTTATTTATTTTTCACACTCTTTAAAATTTTTTTTAACTGGAGGATAGTTGCTTTACAATATTGTGTTGGTTTCTGCCATACATCAGCATGAATCAACCATAGGTATACACATGTTCCTTCCCTCTTGAACCTCCCTCCCACCTCCCACCCTATCCCACCCCTCTAGGTTGTCATAGAACACTAGCCTGAGCTCCCTGTTCTATACAGCAACTTTCCATTAGCCGTCTATTTTACACATGGTTGTTGTTGTTGTTCAGTTGCTCAGATGTGTTTGACTCTTTGTGACCCCTTGGACTGCAACACACCGGGCTTCCCTGTCTTTCACCATCTCCCAGAGCTTGTTCAATCTCCTGTCAGTGATACCATCCAACCAACTCATCCTCTGTCGCCTACTTCTTCTCCTACCTTCAATCTTTCCAGCATCAGGGTCTTTTCCAATGAGTTGGCTCTTCACATCAAGTGGCCAAAGTATTGGAGCCTCAGCTTCAGCATCAGTCCTTCCAATGAATATTCAGGGTTGATTTCCTTTAGGATTGACTGGTTGGATCTCCTAGCAGTCCAAGGGACTTTCAAGAGTCTTCTCCAACACCGTAGTTCAAAAGCGTCAATTCTCAGCACTCAGTCTTCTTCCTTATGGTCCAACTCTCACATTCATACGTGACTCCTGGAAAAACCATAGCTTTGAATATATGGACCTTTGTCGGCAAGGTAATGTCTCTGCTTTTTAATATGCTGTCTAGGTTTGTTATAGCTTTTTCTCCAAGGAACAAGTGTCTTTTAATTTCATGGCATTTTTAATTTACACTTGGTAATGTATATATTTCAATGCTACTCTCTCAATTTGTCCCACCCTCTTCTTCCCCCACTGAGTCCATAAGTGTCCATAAGTCTGTTCTCTATGTCTGAGTATCTATTTCTGCCCTTATTAGAGCCTTTAAATAGGAAATGTATACTAAGAATCTCTGAGAGGCAGAGAGGAAGATGGGGTGTTTTCCAAACTTATTTCATCACAGAACCATTTTTATGTAGAGCATCTTTTAGGACTAGCATCTCAGGAACACACTTGAGTCATTCTAGGCTGGTTTATCTAGAAACCCTCCAGCTCCAACAGGTGATCATTTTAGGCATTTCCTCCGTCTTTCAGGCCTGGGCTTGCTGTCCCTTCCAGGGCTTGCTTCCCTGGCCGCAGCCTTGCCCGGACACGTCCATCTCCCGGCTCCTTGCTCTATTCTCCTTAGTATGTCATTCTTTGTGCTTGGATTTCTGAGACTTCCCTGGCTCATTCCTGGAGAGCTCAAACTCCACCCAGCTGCCCCCTTCCCAGATCCTTTCTGGTCTCCAGAGTCCTGAAGGGTGCTGTCTGGGCCTTCCTGGCAGGGGTCCATATGATGGCTGGCCCATAGCCCTAAGATGTGGTTTCCTGGTTCCCAATTCCATGCCTCAGCCTCAGGTTTCCCACACCTTGCCTGCAGCCTCAGTCCTCAATCAACAGGCCTTACTCCTCGGGACCCTAGGAGGCCTCTGGCCCCTCTGGCCTCAGACCCCTGCACCTTGAACCTCAGTTCCTGGCCCCTCCCACTGCCTACCCATGGTTCCAGCCTTCCTCTGTAAATCCATTTCTGGGATTTGGGGTTCTAGGAGGTTAACAGGCAGCTCTTTCCCTCTCCCTTGCTGCAGCTCTTGAGTCTCTGGACCTGAGCCAGGGTCAAAGGAGAGCCAGGGCCCAGAGGAGAGGCAGGGTGGGAGATGAATCCTACAAGTAATTACAGTGATAACCTGCCCCCCATCATAAGCCTGGTTCAAGATGAGAGAACACCTTGGAGGCAAAAGTATAGATTATGAACTAGAACATTCTAGTGAGGCAAGTGGCAAGAGGTGGGGAGATGGGGAGGTAAAGGCAGAGGGATGAGGGTGGTACGCCTAACTCAGCAGGTGGTCCTGTGATGAGACTGGGGACAAAGATTGGTCACAGGGTGGTAAAGATCCATTTTACAGATGTGGGAGCTGAGGCCTTGTGACTTGTGGTAGGTTGGCTTCCCAAGTGGCGCTAGTGGTAAAGAATCCACCTGCCAAAGCACGAGACAGAAGAGACTCCTTTGATCCCTGGGTCGGGAAGATGCCCTGGAGGAGGAAATGGTAACCCACCCCAGTATTCTTGCCTGGAGAACCCCATGGACAGAGGAGCCTGGCAGGCTATAGTCCATAGGGTTGCAAAGAGTCGGACACGACCGAAGAAACTTAGCATGTGTGCATATATAATCATTCAGTGGCTAGCACCCAACTCCACATTGTGTCCTTGTATTGAGATCTCGATTTGCAGTTCCCAAAGTGCTTTCTCTTCATCACTTCTTCCTTCTAGAACTATTTTCTGTACAGAGCCTCTGAGGACCTCCTCTTGGTTCTCCTGACTGCTGTTCCTCAGTCTTCTTTGCTGATCTTCCTCATGTGCCCACTCTCTAAACTTTGGAAGGCTTTTGATCTGGGCTCAGTCCTTGGACCTTCACACCCACTCTCTAGATTATGTCACCCACACGTTGATGACTTCCAGATTTCATGTCTCCAGCCCAGCCTCTCCTCTGAACACTAGACTCATATATCCAAAATTTCTTCATCTGTAAAATGGGGATAATGATGGCTTGATGTCATAAGGTTGTTATGAGGATTAAATGAATTAAGACATGTAAAGCGTTGGAAGAGTGCCTGACTGCAATTAGTACTACGGCTGGAGCTATGATTATTGTTATTGCTGTCATCATTGCTGCCTGCCAGCTCCACTTGGATACCTAGAATCATCTCAGACATGACTCATCCCTAACCCCAAACTGCAGGCTTGCTTATCTCAGTAGATGATAACCCTGTCCTTCTAGTAGCGCAGGCCCCACACCATGCAGTCATTCTTGAATTCACTGTTTCTCTCACATGCATGCATGCTCAGTTACTTCAGTTGTGTCCAACTCTTTGCGACCCTATGAATTGTAGCTTGGCAGGCTCCTCTGTCCACGGGATCCTCCAGGCAAGAATACTGGAGTGGGCTGCCATTTCCTCCTCCAGGGCATCTTCCCTACCCAAGGATTGAGTCCGCGTCTCTTGTGTCTCCTGCATTGGCAGGCAGGTTCTTTGCCACTAGCGCCATTTGGGAAGTCAGACTTTCCTTTACATACTCAAATCTAATTCATTAAAAACAATCCTGTTGTCTCTTCCTTGAATACATCCAGGGTGCAACCACGGTGGTCTTGGCCAGTGTCATCTCTCACCTGGATAACTGCCTCCACACTGGTCTTCCTGCTTCTACCCAGACTCATTGTGTAGTCTGTCCTCAACACAGCATTCAGAAGCTTCCTTTTTTTTTTTTTAAGTGATTTTTTAAAGTTTTTGGCTGCACCATGTGGCATGCAGGATCTTAATTCCCCGACCAGGGATCAAATCTGTGTCCCCTGTATTGGAAGTGTAGAGTCTTAACCACTAGACTGCCAGGGAAGTCCATTTTTTTGTCTTTTTTTTTTTTTTTGGGTTCCTTTTGACATATAAGTCAAATTGTATCCATCCTCTATTTGAGATGCTCTATCACTTTCTCATCTTTTTCAGAGTAAAGCTCCTGGTCTCAAAAGTACTTGCAAGGCCATTGTATGATCAGCCTCTTCTTCCTCCTTGATCTAATATCCTAGCACTGCCTCCTTGCTAGTCTGCTCCAGCCAAACAGGACTTGCTGTTTCCAGAAATTGCCAAGCACTTTCCTTACTAGAGGACTTTGCACTACTGTTACCTTTGCCCAGTAATAGTAAACAAATCATTAGGTTTCTACAAGATAAGGACAATAATGAGATCATACAAAGGGCTAGGGCCTGGAGCGGTGGCCAGGGCCCTCAGTCCTACAACTGCAAGGAAATGAGTTCAGGTTAACAGCTGAAAAATTGATGCTTTCAAATTGTGGTGCTGGAGAAGACTCTTGAGAGTCCCTTGGACTGCGAGGAGATCAAACCAGTCCATCCTAAAGGAAATCAACCCTGAATATTCATCAGAAGGACTGATGCTGAAGCTGAAGCTCTAATACTTTGGCCACCTGATGCAAACAGCCCACTCACTGGGAAAGACCCTGATGCTGGGAAAGATTGAGGGCAGGAGGAGGAGGAGGTGACAGAGGATGAGATGATTGGATAGCATCATGACTCAATGGACATGAATTTGAGCAAACTCCAGGAGATAGTGAAGGACGGAGAAGCCAGGCAATTGGAGAGAAGCCTGCTGCAGTCCATGAGGTCACAAAGAGTCGGACATGACTTAGCGACTGAACAGCAGCAGCGGCAGCAAAGGCCTCCTGTATAGCAGAGGGACCTATATTCAGTATCTTGTAATAACCTATAATGGAAGATAATCTGAAAAAGAATATATATATAATGGAATCATTTTATGTGCATAGCTGTTTTTAATGGAATGATAGGTTGCATCTGGCTGGGAGTGAGGGGCCCCGGGGAAGTATTCTCTGGAACCACAGGTCCAGTAGAGGCCCCTCCCATCTTCCACTGGCTGCCATTTCTCCCTTCCTCCTCCTGGTGTGGAGATACAGGGACTCCGTCCACCCTCTGCCCCTGCTCGGTTCTCAGGAGGACCGGAGTGGGACTATCTGCTGCTCCTGCTGCTTCTGCCCCGGTTTCTCTTTCCACCTACGGGGGAAGGAGAAGCAGGGTGTGGGAGTAGAGATGGGGGATCCTTTTTAGGTTCATGCTCAGTTGTCCCACTTTATGTCCAAAATCTCCCACTGTTTCCAAGAGTTGAGAGTCCCAGAAAGGATTCTAGGGGACTCTGTCTATCTGTGAGAACAGGACCAGGGAAGCCGGAGGCCTGGATTCTGGCCTTGGCTCCACCAGAGTCTAGCTGAATGACCCCAACTAAGTCCCCGGTCTCCCCTGGGTCTGTTTTTTTTTCTTCTTTTGTTAAATGGACTGGATCAAGGATTTGTGAGGTCCTAGAGCTCTGAGGGTGTGGGGGGAAGCCTACCTTCTCTCCAGGTCTTGCAGTGTGTTGGGCAGCGGCAGCCCCAGCGTCTCTGGCAGGGGGGCAGTGATGGGGCAGGCAGCCACGAGGACCCCTCCATAGATGAAAAGGGGAAGGGAAGGGTAGAGGTCGGAAGTCATGCCCACCAGTGGGCTCAGAATGCTGCCAGCGTTGGCCAAGCAGTTTGTCAAATTCATACCTCTCTGCCTGCGGGGAGGGAGAGCACTCCGGTGAGGCCAGTGAGGCTTGTGGGTGCCCTAACTCTGCCTGTCAATCGTGTTTTCTTCTTTCACATTCCTCCCTGGTGGCTCAGATGGTTAAAAATCTGCCTGCAATGCAGAAGATGGGAGCTTGACTGCTGGGTCAGGAAGATCCCCTGGAAAAGGGAATGACAACCCATTCCAGTATTCTTGCCTGGAGAACGCCATGGACAAAGGAGCCTGGCGGGCTGCAGTCCATGGGGTCACAAAGCGTTGAACATGACTGAGCGACTAAAACTTTCACTTGTTTTTCACAGGAATGCACTTACCCTGGCTAAAAGGAAAGTTGACAGTAACTGTTTTCAGAACCAAGAAGCCAGGGTTTGGGTTCCAGTTTGAACCTACTGTATAACCGTGAACAATTCCTCAACCAACCTCTTCCCCAAGCTCCAGACGCCATATCCAGCTTCCTACCTGACACCTTCATTTTGGGTGTCTAAAAGGCCCCTCAAATTTTATAGGGCCAAGAAGTATTTGTTTCTATCTCCACATCTGCTCTTTGCTCAGATTCCCCATCCTGGCACATCGATGGACACATTGAACCACCCAGTTGCTCAACTATCTAGTAATCGTCCTTTTTTTTTTTAAGTGTTTATTTGGCTGCATTCATTGGGCTGGTCATGTGGGTGCCCCGAGGCATGTAGGAGCTTAGTTCTCCAACTAGGGATCAAACCCTAGTCCCCTGCATTGCAAGGCAGATTCTCAACCACTGAACCACCGGGGAAGTCCCCCTCTAGTAATCATCCTGATGACTCCTGTTCCCTTATTTCCCCACATCCTTGGATGGCTCTTCCTCCAAAACACATTCAGAATCAGCTCCCTCCTCTCCGTCTCCACAACCACTGCCCACAGGTTGTGAAAGTGGTTAGTCACTCAGTCATGTCCTTGTGACCCCAAGGACAGTAGCCTGCCAGGCTCCTCTGTCCATGGGATTCTCCAGGCAAGAATACTGGAGTGGATAGCCATTCTCTTCTCCACGTTATCTTCCCAACCCAGGGATCAAACCTGGGTCTCTTGCATTGCAGGCAGATTCTTTGCCAACCGAGCCCCTAGGGAAGGCCCAGGTTACGATGAGTCATTTTCACCTCATGCCAGTGCCATTGCAGTAGGCTCCTGGCTGGTCTTCCCATTTCTACTTAAAAAAAATTATTTGTTTGGCTGTGATGGGTTTTAGTTGTGACCAAGGATCGAACCAGGACCCCCTGCACTGGGAGCACAGAGTCTTAGTTACTGGACCACCAGGGGAATTGCCCCATTTCTACTCTGGACCTTTCTATTCGTGGTCGATTCTCCATGAGGAAGCCAAAGTGATCTTTATTTTATTTTTAAAAATTGGATTACAGTTTCTTTGCACTGCTATGTCATTTTCTGCTGTACAGCAAAGTGAACCAGCCATATGTATATGCATATCCTGTCTTTTTTGGATTTCTTTCCTATTTAGGTCATCACAGAGCACCAAGTAGAGTTCTCTGTGCTATACGGGAGATTCTCATTAGTTATCTGTTTATATATAGTATCAATAGTGTAGGCCATTCGGGTATGACTTAAATCAAATCCCTTATGATTATACAGTGGAGGTGATGAATAGAGTCAAGGGATTAGATCTGATATACAGAATGCCTGAAAAACTCTGGACGGAAGTTTGTAACATTGTATAGGAGGCAGTGACCAAAACCATACCAAAAAAAAATCCAAGAAGGCAAAAATGGTTGTCTTCTTTCGGAGGAGGCTTTACAAATAGCTGAGGAAAGAAGAGAAGCAAAAGGTAAAGGAGAAAGGGAAAGATATAGCCAACTGAAAGCTGAGTTCCAGAGAACAGCAAGGAGAGATAAGAAGGCCTTCTTCAATGAACAATGCAAAGAAGTAGAGGAAAACAATAGAATGGGAAATACTAGAGATCTCTTCAAGAAAACTGGAGATATCAAGGGAACATTTCATGGAAGGATGGGCATGATAAAGGACAGAAATGGTAAGGACCTAACAGAAGTAGAAGAGATTAAACTCCTCAGTGGCCACAGGACTGGAAAAGGTCAGTTTTCTTTCCAATCCCAAAGAAGAGCAATGCCAAGGAATGTTCAAACTATCATCAAATTGTGTTCATTTCAGATGCTATCAAGGTTATGCTCAAAATACTTCAAGCTAGACTTCAGCTTGAACTGAGAACCTCCAGATGTACAAGCTGGGTTCAGGAAAGTAGAAGAACCAGAGATCAAATTGCCAACATTCGCTGCATCATAGAGAAAGCAAGGAAATTCCAGAAAAACATCTGCTTCTGCTTCATTGACTAAAGCCGTTGACTGTGTGGATCACAAAAAACTGTGGAAAATTCTTAAAGAGATGGGAATACCAGACCTCCTTACCTGTCTCCTGAGAAATCTGTATGTGGGTATATAAGCAACAGTTAGAAATGGACATGGAACAATGGACTGGTTCAAAATTGGGAAAGGAGTGTGTCAAGGCTGTATATTGTCACCCTGCTTATTTAACTTCTATGCAGAGTACATCATATGAAATGCCTGGCTGTATGAGTCACAAGCTGAAATAAGATTGCCAGGAGAAATATCAACAACCTCAGATATGCAGATGCTGCTGCTCTAATGGCAGAAAATGAAGAGAAACTAAAGAGGCTTTTGATGAGGGTGAAAGAGGAGAGTGAAAAAACTAGCTTGAAACTCAACTTTCAAAAAACTGACATCATGGCAACCAGTCCCATCACTTCATGACAAACAGAAAGGGAGAAGCAGTGACAGATTTTATTTTCCTGGCCTCCAAAATCACTGTGGACAGTGACTATAGCCATGAAATTAAAAGACGCTTGCTCCTTGAAAGGTAAACTATGACAAACCTAGACAATGTATTAAAAAGCAGAGACATCACTGTGAACAAAGATCCATATGGTTAAAGCTATGGTTTTTCCAGTAGTTGTGTTTGGATGTGAGAGTTGGATCATAAAGAAGGCTGAGCACCAAAGAACTGATGCTTTCAAACTGTGGTGCTGGAGAAGACTCTTGAGAGTCCCTTGGACTGCAAGGAGATCAAACCAGTCAATCCTAAAGGAAATCAATCCTGAATATTCATCAGAAGGACTGATGCTGAAGCTCCAATACTTTGGCCACCTGATGCAAACAGCCGATTCATTGGAAAAGACCCTGATGCTGGGAAAGATTGAGGGCAGGAGGAGAAGTGGGTGGCAGAGGCTGAGATGGTTAGATAGCATCACTGACTCAATGGATATGAATTTGGGCAAACTCTGGGAGATAGTGAAGGACAGGGGAGCCTGGCATGCTTCAGTCCATGGGGTTCCAAAGAGTTGGGCACAACTTAGTGACTGGACAACAACAAACAAAACCAATAGTGTATACATGTCAGCCCCAAATTCCCACAAAGTGATCTTTAAAAAGTGTAACTCAGATCCTTACACCCTCTGCTTAAAATCATCTGTGATATCTCATCAGGCTAGAATAAAATCTGACTTCCTTCTAAATTCCTATGTGATGGGTCCTGACTACCCGGTTCTTATCTTGCACCCTGTCCCTTTCTGTCCTCATTTATTCTTTACTGTTTGCCTTTGATCCTTACAGAGGAGACCTACCCGGATCATCTTATCTAAAGTACCGACCTAGTCACTCTCTCTCTTTCTACATTTTTTTTTTTTGAACCTCAGGAGCAGAGGGTTGAGTTAGTTATAAAGCTCAGTTCATGATCCTCACCCTCTATTATCATTTGTACTTGAAAGTCCTTTTTATTCCCCATCTTAATTGTTGAGTCCTTTTTATCGATATAATCATCGTTGTTCTTCAGTTGCTAAGTCGTGTCTGATTCTTTGCAACCCCATGGACTGCAGCACATAAGGCTTCCCTGTCCTTCACTATCTCCCAGAGTTTGTTCAAACTGAATCCATTAAGTCAATGATGCCATCCAGTCATCTCATCCTCTGTTTCCCCCTTCTCCTCCTGCCCTCAATTTTTCCCAGCATCAGGGTCTGGTTTTTTTTAAGTGAGTCGGCTCTTCACATCAGGTGGCCTATTGGAGCTTCAGCTTTAGCTTCAGTGTCAGTCCTTCCAATGAATATTCATGGTTGAGTTCCTTTAGGATTGAGTGGTTTGATCTTCTTGCAGTCAAAGGGAGTCTGAAGAGTCTTCTCCAGGACCACAATTTGAAAGCATCAGCTCTTTGGCATTTATCCTTCTTTATGATCCGACTCTCATATCCGTACATGACTACTAGGAAAACCATAGCTATAATATAATATTATTATCCTCTCCTAATCCCTTCCTTGCCAAAGTCAACTTATTCTATCGTGTTTTATGTGCATTTTTTATTTGCATATGTTCTTGTAAAGTATTGTTTCATGTGCAAATATTTTAATTTACCTAAATGGTATAGGTAATAGGTCATTCTATTTCTCATTTCATCCAGCACTCTTTTTTTTTTATTGGACTATAATTGCTTTACAATGTTGTGTTGGTTCAATGCTCTGTTTCAAAGATATTTCCATGCCTATCTGTTTACCTACTGTTGCATAATCCTCCACAGTGGGCATCTCTCCATGGTTCGTCTAAATGTCTAGACTGCTGCCCATCAGCCATGACCTCAAACAAAACTGCAGTGAATGTGCTCGTATATGGATCATGTAGGCATTCCTTTGTGAAAAGTTCTCTAAGATAAAGCCCAAGAAGGGAATAGTTAGGCGTGTGTGTGAGTGTGTGTGTGTGTGAGTGTGTGTGTGAGTGCTGCCAGTAGTTTCTAGAATGGCAGCACCAACGTTCATACCCACTAGTGGTGCATGTAGGCCATGTGGGGATTTAGGGATCCTGTTTTCTCCTGTGGCCACCAACAGCTGGCATAATCCAGCTTTTTAATGTTGCCATTTTAATGTGTGCAGTGACCGTCTCATTCTTCATGTAGTTAATCTTTGGGGCTTCATTGTCGGTAAAATGCCCATGTATTTATTTCTTTTGTCAAGTTCCTACTGGAATTCCTTCTCTTTCTTGCTGATCTGTAGGAGTTTCGTTTATATTTTTAATATTTGAACTTTGTCAGTGTTAAATGTTGTACAAACCTCCTCCCGATCTACCCTCTGTCTTTTAATATTTTTTCTTTTGCTTGTGGCTTGCTTGTGGAATCTTAGCTCCCTGATCGGGGATTGAACCCAGACCCCAGCAGTGAAAGCGCCGAGTCCTAACCACTGGACCATGAGGGAATTCCTCTCTGTCTTTTAAATTTGTCCGTTGCATCCTTCAACAAGCAGAAGTCCTTTTTGATATCATCGAATGGATATAGTCCCCGTATTTCTCTTTTCCTCTTCCCCTCCCTCCCCTTCCTTCCTCCTCCCCCACCTCTATCTCTGTCTTCATCTGCATCCTTGTCTCCATCTGTATCTATTAGTTTCCAAGCCCTCTCATTAATTCTGTTTGTTTCTTTTTCCACCAAGAAAGCCACAGACATACCGTGGCTTTGTTATATGTCTTTATAGATGGTAGAATGACAGACTCCTCTTTGCTTTGCTGTTTCAGAACTGACTAGCAATTATGGTCTTTTTTCTTCTATATAAATTTTAGAATAAATTTTTGGAGTTCCTAAAAAATGATCTGATTGAAATTCTGATTAGATTCTGTTGAATTTCTACAAATTTCTAAAAGTTAACTTGAGGAGGATGGACATCTTTATTATGTTATTCTAAACAAGAGTGTGGAATGTCTCCCCATTTACTAAGATAATCTTTATGTCTTAAGAAGATTTCAGAAAACTTCTCCATGGAAGTCTTGGGTGTCCTCTGTTAATTTCCTGATAATATCTTGCTTTAGGTGCTTTTCTGAATAGTGTCTTCATTTTCAAAGATTTTCTAGATTATCTTCTGGATTTTTCCTCTAGGTTATTGCTTCTAGGGTATAGCTTCTACGTTATCGCTCTTGACATTTGGTAATTTGATTTTGTAACCACCATCCTGCTAAACTCTTTTATTAGTTTTGTTTATTGATTCTGGTGGCTCAGACGGTAAAGAATCCACCTACAAATCGGGAGACCTGGGTTTGATTCCTGGGTCAGGAAGATCCCCTGGAGGAGGGCATGGTAACCCACTCCAGTATACTTGCCTGGAGAATCCCCATGGACAGAGGAGCCTGACGGGCTGAAGTCCATGGGGTCAAAAAGATTCAGACATGACTGAGCAACTAAGCACACACACATTGATTTTATTGGTTTATTTAGGGTGATGGTCATAATCTCTCTAAATAATGGTGTTTTAAACACTCCTCTTTTAAATTTCTCTCTAAATAATGGTGTTTTAAACACTCCTCTTTTAAATTTCTTTTTTTTTTTAAAGATTTATTTCTTTTTGGCTGTGCTGTGTCTTTGTTGCTGCACTCAGGCTTTCTCTAGTTGGTGGCAAGTGGGGGCTACTCCTTGTTGCAGTGGGGGGGGGGTTCATTGCAGTGGCATCTCTTGTTTCAGAGAACAGGTTCTAGGTGTATGGGCTTCCGTGGTTGTGGCTCATGGGCTTTAGTTGCTTCATAGCATGTGAAAGCTTCCCTGACCAGGGATCGAACCCGTGTCCCCTCCACTGGCAGGTAGATTATTATCCATCGTACCACCAGGGAAGACCCCAAATTTCTTATTTCTTTTTATTTCTGAATACAGCAGTGTTGTCCAGGATCCCCAGTACTGTGTTAAACAGTTGATTCTGAGATCAAAGAGAATGCATATGACTTTCTTTATTAAGTGTAGTGCTTGCTCAGGTGCTCTGCTTACCTCTCCGGGCTCCCAATTCCCGATTGCCCTTAGATGGTTGGCCTAGTTTTCCCGTACTCTTATTCCAGCTCCTTGGTGGAGATTTAAAAACACTTTAAGGATATTTAAAAATATTTCGGGGGATTATTGTCAATGTTATTTTGTTACTTTAATGGAAATAGTCTTTCCCTCTCATTGATTTCCAGAAGTTCTTTATAGATGCTGTATACAAATCCTTGTAAATACCTCCTTTTTCTCTTTTCACCTTGTTTATGGTGAAACAAATGGCCAGGGGGGGAAAAAATCCAATACAGAAAAATTTATCAGTGTTTCTTTTTTGGTTAGCCTTTTTAAAGAATGTCTTCAGAAATCCTCCCCTCTTCAGCAGAAATTAATTTTTCTTTAAGGTTGAAATATGGATTGCATTTTATTTATTTTTCATATAGGTAAATAGGTATCCTGTTGGTGGTGGCTGGCTTAGTTGCTGTCATGTCTGACTCTTGCAACCGCATGGACTATAGCCCACCAGGCTCCTCTGTCCATGGGATTTCTCAGGCAAGAATAGTGGAGTGGGTTGTCATTTCCTTCTCCAGGGAATCTTCCCGACGCAGGGATCGAAACTGTGTCTTCTGTGTTGCAGGCAGATTCTTTATTACCGAGCCACCAGGAAAGCCCAGATGTCCTGGTACTAGTTGTTCCATAGTCCAGGCTTTATCCAATCACCTGCAGTGTTTTTCCCAGTGGGTCTGTTTTGGGGCTTGCTATCCTTTTCCATTGGACAATTTGTCCCTTCCTGCTCTGGCATCCACTATCTCAATTACTACAATTTTATAGCAAGAATTTATAATATGTCTTAATTTCTGGTAGGGCAAGTCCTCTCCCTCTGTCTTTTTTAAAAAAGTACCTGAGTTATACTTGGCCCACAGTACTTTTACATATATTTTAGAATTCACCTGCTGGTTTCTTGAAAATATCCATTGGGATTGTCATCAGAATTGCTTTGAATTTATAAATCAAAATTGGAACCACTGACATTTTAATATCAACCTATGTCGGTTATGAGTTGACATCATGAGATTTCCTATCCCTGCACATAATACATTTATTTACATTCTCTTTAATATCTTTTAATATATTTAAACATTTTCCTTGATATAGGAATTAAAAAAATCTCTTTTGCAAGAGTAGAGACTGCAATTGATTATTTATAACATTTATTTATTTATTTGGCTGCACCAGGACTTAGCTGTGGCACATGAACTCGTAGTTGGAGCTTGTGGGATCTGGTCCCCTGACCCAGGGTTGAACCTGGGCACCCTGTATTGGGAGGGTGGAGTCTTAGCCACTGGACCATCAGGGAAGTCCCTTGATCTTTCATTTACCGACCTTGTATCCAGTCACCTTGCCAAACTTTACTATGTCTAATAATTTTAGATTTTTATATGTATATTTTAAAATTAATTTTCATTGGAGTATAGTTGACTTCCAATATTATGTTTCTGCTATACACAGTGAATCAGTGAAGTTATACATATACATATATCCACTCTGTTTTAGATTCTGTTCTCATATAGGTCATTACAGAGTATTGAGTAGAGTTCCCTGTGTTATACAGTAAGTTCTTATTAGTTATCTATTTTATATACAGACAGCTACATCCTCTTTAAGTAATGATAGCTTTGATTTTTCCTTTCCAGTCCTATTTCTTTTGTTATTCTTATCCCAGGCACTGATCACACTCTCTAGGATAATATTGAATAGAGAGGGAGATAGCAGACACATTGGTCTTATTCCCAAATTTAAAGAGAATGCTTCTGAAGTTTCACCATTAATATTAATATTTGTTGTGGATTTTTGGCAGATGTTTCTATCAAGTTAATTTTTCTTCTATTGTTGTTTCACTAAGACTGTTTTTAATGAATCTTAATTAAAAAAATTTTTTTGATGTGGACCATTTTAAAAGTCTTTAATGGATTTCGCTTCTGTTTTATATTTTGATGTTTTGACTGTGAGGCATGTGGGGTCTTAGTTCCCCGACCAGGGATGGAACCCATACCCACTGCATTGAAAGGTGAAGTCTTAACCACTGCACCACCAGGGAAGTCCATGGAGGTTAATTTTTATTAAAGGTTTTTTTTTTTTTATTTTATTGGGATGATAATCTCTTAATGTGGTGATATATATATATATATATATATATACACACACATATACATATACACACATACACACACACACACACACGCACATATATATATATATATATATATATTTTTTTCCATGCCCCATGACATGTGGGATCATAGTTCCTGACAGGAGATTGAACCTGTGCCCCCTGCAGTGGAAGCTCAAAGTCTTAGCCACTGGACTGCCAGGGAAGTCCTTAATGTATTTTCTAATGTAAAACTATCCTTGCTTTCTTGAGATCAACTCTCCTTGATCATGTATAATCTTTTTTTATACATCACTGAATTCATTTTTCTAATATTTTGTTTAGGATTTTTGTATCTGTTTATGAGTAATATTGGCCTGTTATCTTCATTTCATAACTAATCTCCTTTGGTTTCAGTATCACCTTGCTTCACAGAATGTAACTGACATAGTTTCCCTTTTTCTCTGTTTTGGGGAATCATTTATATAACATTGGAAGGTTTGCTCCTTGAAAATGTGGTGGAACTCACCTATATTAATATCTGGGCCTGGTGTTTTTTTTGAGATGAGATTTTAAAGTTTATTATTCAAATTTTTAATTTATTCTAGAATTAGTTTTCCTATATTGTTTTAAAAAATAATTTATAAATTTAATCTAAATTTAGAATTTACCAGTATAGACTTGTTTATAGATTTTTTGCATCTTTAATTACATAATTAAAATTTTGCATCTTAACTACTCTAGATCTATTGTTCAGTTTTTTATTTCCAATATTTATTCATGTCTAGTCTTTTTAAAAATTTATTATTATTACCAGGCATTTGCCCATTTCATTGGTATTTTCAAAGACTGACTTTTTTTTTGACTCTCTTTCACACATTTATTTTCTATTTAATCTATTTCTGGTACTATGATTATTTGCGTTTTATAGTTAAGATGACTGACTGGACTAGTTACCTTTTATACCAGAGCCATATTCTTTTTTTTTTTTTTTTTG
This sequence comes from Okapia johnstoni, assembly GCA_024291935.2. NCBI lineage: Eukaryota > Metazoa > Chordata > Mammalia > Artiodactyla > Giraffidae > Okapia > Okapia johnstoni. The sequence continues at coordinate 9,181,376 of JAGTYA010000026.1, read as the reverse complement.
GCTGCACCATGTGACCTGCAGGATCTTAATTCCCCAATCAGGGATTGAACCTGGGGCTCTGGCAGTGAAAGTGTCGAGTCCTAACCACTGGGCAGGTGGGGAATCCAGGGCCATATTCTTAACTATTGTACTTTTTTTGCTCTTAAAGTCTATTTTGACCTCTCTATCTACCTGTCTTCTGGTTAATATTTGCCTAGTATATCCTTTTCTATTTCTCCACATTTAAGATTTTCATGGTCTCACGTTTTAGATGGGTCTCTGGTAAACTACATGAATTAGATAAAAATCCACTTGGATTATTTGTCTTGCAACTGGTAGGTTTAATCTGTTTACATTTATTGTATCGACTGATGTGTTTTGAGTTACTAGTACCATCTTCCTTTTTGTCTTTAATTTGTTCTAACTTCTGCGTGTTTTTGTTCTTCTTTCTTGCCTTAAAAAATAATTGCTTGACCTTTGTGCTCTTTCTGACTGGAAACCATCTGGCCCTAGGGCCTGATTATTCCACCCCAGGACTCCTCCCCAGCACCCCCACTCACCGCATTACTGTGGGGTACAGCTCCCCCATGTACATAAAGAGGCAGTTCAAGGAGCCATTCAAACAGCCTTTTCCTATCACGGCCATCGTGATGCGGAGGAATATGTGATCTGGAAGGAAAAGAGGTGGTGATAAGAGGTGGTGATAAGATGCTGGGAAAGATTTGGAGGAGCCTTGAGTTTTTCACACGCTCCGGGTAGCTGACTTGGGCCAGATTGAGAGCCGGGCTTGGGGAAGAACCAGAACCGGAGCCGGAATGGGGCGGTACTCACCCAGGGGTATCATTGCGCAGGTCACAATGCAGACCCCTGCCAACAGCACGGAGGCTGTTTGGGTATGTTTGCGGCCAAGTGATCTGGTGGCCAAAAAGCCCAGGAAATAAAACGGTGGGTCCACAATTGTGAAGAACACCTGGGCCAGGTAGATGTTGATCTCAAAATTCTGCAGACTCATGATCATGCCATAGAGGCTGAAAAGGAGTACGAACCTGGGGCAGGAGCAGAGGGGATATGCTTTGAGTAATAGGCATGCCAAGTCTACATAGTAATTACAGTCGGCCAACTGCTCTCACTGTCTGTGCTTTCCTTTAGGCCTTATATCAGTCTTTCAGTGGGGTTTTTATATTTTGAATGCAGATAAGAAAGTCTTCCATTAATTCTAAAAAAAAAAATGTTATCTATCATGCATTTAAAAATTACCTAGGAGAAAATAATGTTTTTACCTCACAACAGATCCTCTTCCCCTCCTTCCAGTTCCCTGCTGTGTGTATGTGTGTGTGCTCACGTGTGTGTGTCCTCACTCATATCCAGCTCTTTGTGACCCCATGGACCACAGGACACCAGGCTCCCCTGTACCTTCACTATCTCCCAGAGTTTGTTCAAACTCATGTCCGTTGAATCAGTGATGCTATCTAACCATCTCATCCTCTGCAGCCCTCCAGGTTTTCCTTCAGAACAATTATGGAAGTATACAAATCAAGTGAGATCACGGTTATACTCTTGTCAGCTGCAAATGATCCCCTTGCCAGGGACACGTTGCACAGTATTTAGAAAGACATAGTGACAGACGGCCTCCAGGATGGAGCCCTGCTGGCAGACCCATTCTAGAGATGCTCCTTGTTGGTGTGATGAAGTGGGCAGCCATGGTGGGAAGGTCCTTGTGAAAAACTGAGAGTAATCTCTAGAAGCTGAGGTTAACTCCCAGCTGATAGCCAGCAAGAAGCCAGGGCCCTCAGTCCTACAACTGCAAGGAAATGAGTTCAGATAACAGCCGAAAAATCGATGCTTTCAAATTGAGGTGCTGGAGAAGACTCTTGAGAGTCTTTTGGACAGCAAGGAGATCAAACTAGTCAATCCTAAAGAGAATCAATTCTGAATATTCATTGGAAGGACTGATGCTGAAGCTCTGATACTCTGGCCACCTGACGCAAACAGACGACTCATTGGGAAAGACCTTGATGCTGGGAAAGATTGAGGAGAAGGGGGCAACAGAGGATGAGATGGTTGGATGGCATCTCTGACTCAATGGACATGAATTTGAGCGAACTCCAGGAGACAGTGAAGGACAGAGGAGCCTGGTGTGCTGCGGTCCATGGAGTCACAAAGAGTTGGACATGACTGGGCTACTGAACAACAACCTGGGTGAGCTTAGAAGTGGAGTCTTCTCGAGTTGAGCATCCAGATGAGAATGTGAAGCCCTAAACTGAGAACTCAGCTAAGTTCTGCCTGGATTCCTGACCTGTGGAAACAGTGAGATAATTTAAGTGTGTGCTATTTCAAGCTGTCAAATATGTAATTTGTTACATGGCAATAGAAGAATGCAGACTTATTCAGGAGAACATGAGAGCCTGTGATACAGGAAGTCACAGAACTCTGCCCAAGAACTTTACTTCCTCTCTTTCTGCCTCACATTTTGTGCAGTTCTGAGCTTAGATGTTACCACTTCTGGGGTGATTTCCTGGCACCCAAAGTCCTGATTGAGCACCCCACTTTTGAACTCCCACATCATCCAGGATAGCCCCCATCCTCGCCTTTAGTAAACCAATTTGTAATTGCTTGGCAGCTCACCCAGTCGACTATTAACTCTTTAAGGTCATGGGTAGTGTCCTCTTGTTCACTTGTTTATCCACAGTGCTGGATGTGACACAAATTAAATGCCTTTTGAAATTGTATTTAATAAGCAAGTGTTGAATAAAAGATTCCCTATATGATTGACTGGCTTCTCTAAGCAACCCCACTCCAATCTGAGTCTTTATTTAGTTCATCATTAGAATGATCCCTAAATACCTATAATTCCAGCTCCAAATGATCAGAGCCACCAAAGAGGCCATGATCTTAATATTTTTCTTCTTGGGGCACTACCTACTCCAGGAAAGACCCAGATAGCTCAGAACAGGCTGGGACAGGTACTCAGGGAAGGAGCTGAGGTTTGCATCTATCAGGTTCCCTGGTTCACTGCACCCCTGTGATTGAGGAGTCCCCATGAGCTGACCCTCCTGGGTTCCCGCTCACTCAGAATCATAGACGAGCTGCTGGCACCCGACACAGCCATGCCTGAGAGGAATCGGCAAACGCAGTAGGCTGAGAAGTTGAGGGTGAAGGCAGCGCAGGTCCCTGAGACCACTAACAGCAGGTAGCTCCAGGTCAGCACCTTCAGGCGGCCCAGCCTGTGAAAGGAGGGGAAACCTGTCAAGCGCATTGCTTGCTCCCCTGTCCCGTGTCCCTGGCTGTCTCATCTTTGATGCCCTGGGCAATCTAACAGGTGTTTGTGAGGCTGCCTGCATATGACCATGGGGTAGATGCTGAGATGGGAGGTGGGGAATACTTGGGTGAAGGTTGGCATCTAGGGGACCTGTTGCTGGGAAGATCCTTGGATTGCTGCTGTCCAGGGTCCTGATGCATCTCAGCAGACCTCTGTGAAGGGAGTCACACACCTTTATCAGAATAACAGAGGTGTGTTGAAAGCAATCCAGATACCAGAGCCCCACTTACGGCCTATTGCATATCTGGAAGGTATGCTAGAAACCTGATTTTTATCACACTTCCAAGGTTTGGGAACTACTGCTTTGGGGTGTGGTTGATTCTTTGACTGTTGGTTGATGGAAACAACCAGCATTCCTGTTAGGAGACAGCCTTTTGTGATATTTTTTTAAATTGAGGGTATTATTGATATACAGCAGTGAAATAGTTTCAGTTGTATAACATAATGATTCTATATTTGTATACATTGTGAAATGAGCACTACAATAAATCTACTTAAAATCTATCACCATATATAGTTACAATAATTTTTTTGTGTGTGATGAGAACACTTAAGATTTCACTTTGTGACTTTCAAATATGCAATACAGTATTATTAAGTACAGTCATCATGATGTACACTACATTCCCATGACTTACTTATTCTATAGCTTAAACTTGGTAACTTTTGACCTTCTTCACTCATTTTGGCCATCCCCTCCTCCCAGTCTCTAGAAACTACCAGTCTCTTCTCTGTGTCCATGAGCTTGGTTTATGGGATTTTTATTTTTGAGAAACTTATGCAAGGTTTATGCTTTTGCAAAATGGATTTGGCTGTGGCTTATATTTTATGAATAATAAAGCTGATTCTGTGTCTTTGATCTGCTGTGATAGAATATTTTCAAACTTCATTTAAAAAATTTTTTTAAAAATTTATTTATTTTTTAATTGAAGGATAATTGCTTTATAGAATTTTGTGGTTTTCTGTCATACATCAATAAGAATCAGCCATGGGTACACGCTCAAATTTTATTCTTTAGAAAATTGCCTCTTATTATTCATCTCATGGTTATTTTTATGGTCTCTGGCCTGGAAGACAGTCAAAGTTAGAGTAACAAACACTGAGTTGCAGGTACTAATTTAACCCTTATCACAGCCTCCATTTTATAGATGGAAAAACCAAGACTGAGAGAGGTGGTATAACCTTCTTGTGGCACACAGTTATGGCAGACCTGAGGCTTGTCCCTAACTGTTATTGATTGCCACGTCTGTGTTTGTTTCTGTGACACTCACATGTCACATACAAGGCAGAAGTGGTGGGAAGCAATTTCTTCTGGGTGTCAGAAAATCTGGATTCTTGTCCTGCTTTTGCCACTTGTTAGCTGTGTGACTGTACTTTTCAAAAAAGTAAACATTAAATATTTACTTTAGGACTTCCCTGCTGGCACAGTGGATGGGAATCCGCCTGACAATGTAGGGACTTGGATTCGATCTCTGATACGAGAAGATTCCACATGCTACGGACCAGATAAGCCCATGCACCACAACTCCTGAGGCTGTGTGCTGCAGTTACTGAAACCTGAGTGCCTAGTGCCTGTGCTCCACCACAAAGAGTAGTCCCTGCTCTCCACAACGAGAGAAAAGCCCTTGTGCAGCAACAAAGACCCAGCGCAGCCAAAAAAATATATATATATATATATATATACATATATACACAATTACAAAAGTAATGAATTACCATAAAAGTTCAAACAATATAATAATGAAAAGTGAAAAGTTCTCTTCTTTCCAATTCCACTGCTCAGAATTAACAACATAATTTTCTGGGTTCCTTCTAGGCACCTTGGGCAAATTATCTAATGTTCCTGAACCTCAGTGTCCTCTTTAGTAAAATGCAGTTAACAGTAACATTCATGCTGGCTTCACACGGGTATTGTGAGGTGGAACTGAAAGGAGGTGAGACATGGAAAGTGCTGATGGACAGTTGTGTGATTCCTGCGGTTCTTCCAGACATGGTCAGGCTTGGGTGGATCATTCTGTGTCCCTCTCTGGATTCTCAGGGCTGCCAGTCTCCCCTCTGTGTCCAGCCTAGAGCGCCTATGCTTTTGCTCCTTGATCCAGGCTTGTTCATCACTGACCTGTCTGCCATGATCCCAGACATGAAGCTTCCGACCAGTATTCCTGCCATGAAGATGGACTGACTCAACTGCAGCAAAGGCTTGCGTGTACACACAAGGTCCCACTGTGAGGAAGGAAGATCCGGAGTCAAGGAGAGCCGGGCTGGCCCCACCACAGTCCACTCCGTCCTTCCTGGTGGGCTGAGTATGTTGGATTGGGACCGGCACATAAGGACAGCCTGCCTCCCTGAGTCACACAATCTTTCTTGCCATCTTCTCCTTGTGAGAATGATTCAAGTGATTTCAAAACACGTAAGTGATATTTTGGGGGATGACTGAGTAGCCTGCTTCCCTTTTTCAGAGCACTAATTGCTTACCCTCTCTTAGGGCTCTTTGACCTGTCCCTCCTTGGGTGCAGCTGAAGAAAACTGACAGAATTAAAAGTCGGCTTCTTTTTCTTACAGATTTGGAAAAGGGACTCAGAGAAACAAGGTTTGTAAGGACACTCAAAGCTGGGATGAGAGGGCCAAATGTGGAACAGTGTGGAAGTGGAGTTGAGAAATCATGAGACGGAGAGAGAGAGGGAGAGGAGAAAAAGATGAAGCAGAGGAAGAGAGGCAGGGGGAGGAGGGGGAGGGAGGAGGGGGAGGGGGAGAGGGAGGAGGGGGAGGGGAAGAAGGATACAGGAACCTAGTCAGAGAGGTCAGGGTGCGAACACAGTGCCAGAGAGGTGGGGATGGAGAGTCCAGGTGCCCTGGTTCTCTTCAACCACCTGATTGCAGTCTCTCATAAGACTGGGCTCAAGTTCTTGACCTCGGGTTCTGTGAAATACCCTTGCATCCTTCCCTTAACTTTCCATAAACAAGTCTGAGAGGGTGTAGTTATTTGCAATCTTGTGTAAGCAGCACTTGAATACCTTAACTAACAGTTTAAATTTTGTTGCTCTTTTTAATAATATTAAAAAAAAAAGATTCCCATTTTAAAAGTACTTGATTTTGAGGTGGAGTAAAACAGCTCTACAGCCTGCAGAAAAAGCGTGCTGCTCACAGATGCCTTTAAAATTAAGTAAAGATGACAAATGAGTGGTGGCATTTCATTTGCAATTAAGAGCTGATTTTTGCATAATTTTGAGTGAGTTTTAAAACTCATTTCTTTTGTTAACAGAAAAAAGAAAAAGGAAAAGGGGCTGGGATGACCAGGATGTTTAGGGAATGCTCCCTAAGTTGTATTAATATATATCCAAATGAATTCATCCTTCAGGTGTAATTGCTTGATGATTTGATTGGAAAGAAATCCTTAATTGTGAATTTAATTATTACTGTGGGACTATTAATACCCTGTGCACACACCACATGATATACAATTTGGGGAGTTTGCGTTTGAACACTTTCTCCAAAGAGCAACAGACTTTCAGACAGAGTAAGAGAAATTTTGCTTTCTGTCACTTACATGCAGAATCTAAAAAAAAATAAGAACAAATACATTTGAACAAATGAACAAAAAAATGATACAAATGAACTTATTTACAAAATGCAAAGAGACTTTCAGACTGAGAGAAGGAGCTTATGGTTACCAGGGGGAAAGGGTGGAGGGCAGGGATAATTAGGAAGTTTGGGATGGACATGTACACACTGCTATATTTAAAATGGATAATCAACAAGGACCTACTGGATAGCACAGGAACTCTGCTTAATATTATGTAATAACATAAAGGGGAAAAGAATTTAAAGAAGAATAGATACAGGTGTATGTACAACCGAATAGCTTTGCTGTACAACTGAGACTAACACATTGTTAAATAGCGATGCGTGCATGCTCAGTCGCTTCAGTCATGTCTGACTCTTTGCAGCCCTGTGGACGGTAGCCCGCCAGGCTCCTCTGTCCATGGGATTCCACAGGCAAGAATACTGGAATGGGTTACTATGTCGTTCTCCAGGGGACCTTCCTGACCTAGGGATCGAACCTGCGTCTCCTGCATTGCAGGAGGATTCTTTACCCACTGAGCCGTCTGAGAAGGCCTAAATAACTATACTCCAATATAAGATGAAAAGTGATAAAAAGCAATGAACTTTATTGCTGTTTTATTCAAATAACTACTCTTCTGTAATTCTATGTGTTATCTGATGTAACTTTTACTTAAAGATTTTAGGGCTGTGTCAAACTGGGACTTCATTTTAATAATCTTTATTGGAAACTTGTGAATAGAATACGACCGTGGAGATGGAGACACACTGTAGGGAGGAGTTAGGGATAAGATAGACTGGAACTGAGGAATGGAAGGATGAGAAGCAAAAGGGAAAGAGGAGAGAAGTCAGAGAAGTGCTGGAGGAGGGGAGGATTAGGAGTGTGGGATTAGCAGATGCAGACTATCGTATATAGGACGGATAAACAACAAGGTCCTGCTGTATAGCATGGGGAACTATATTCAATATCCTGTGATAAACCATAATAGAAAAGAATATGAAAAAGAACATATATATGTGTGTAACTGGATCACTTTGCTGTACAGCAGAAATGAACACAAGTACACTGTGAAGTACATTGTAAATCAACTGTGAGTGATAGTTGCTCAGTCGCATCCGACTCTTTGCGATCCCATGAACTGTACCCCGCTAGGCTCCTCTGTCCATGGAACCCTCCAGGCAAGAATACTGGAGTGGGTTGCCATCTCCTTCTCCAGGAAAATCAACTGTACTTCAATAAAATTAAAAAAAATAGATTTATCAATTTTAGAGAAAATGGAAAAATAAGGATTTGTCAAATAACAAAAGAAGTCAGAGGAGTGAGAAGAGAACAAAATTTGTATGCAGCCTAGTGATGAAATCTGGGAGTAGTTCAGAATAGAAACTGATTAATGAATATGGAATATGTAGTCAGAAAGAATTTCTCTGCCTCTGCTTTGCCCTAAGGTACTTGTCTTCTGTAAAAGCAACAGTGCAATATTGCAATATATATATATATACATATATATGTGTATATATATATAAGCCAAAGCTTATTTACATTGTACCTCAGGATGTACTTGTGTTCATTTCTGCTGTACAGCAAAGTGATCCAGTTACACACATATATATGTTCTTTTTCATATTCTTCTCTATTATGGTTTATCACAGGATATAGAATATAGTTCCCTGTGCTATACAGCAGGACCTTGTTGTTTATTCATCCCGAAGGAACCGAAGTCTAGGAATGGGTAGTGGTGGATTTGAGGGAGACTCAGAGAATTGCTGCCTAGGACAGCTCGGCACTGCTAACTTGATAAAGCCTGTGATAAATGAAAGATGCCGTGAGGCTGGCCTCAGGGGAAAGAAAAAGAGAAAAGGAATGGCAGTGGGACCAGGAAGTAGAGCCATAAATTGGTAACTGTTGTTCAACTGCAGAACAGAAGTGAAAGGGGGACTCAGGCCGGCCATTCATAGTAACTCAGGCCCTCTCTGCCCTCCAGTCACTGGAGCTAGGGTGGGCACGTGACCCAGGTCAGAAAATGTCTTCCCTAGAATTTTTCAAAGTTAAAGCAGAGAGGCTTTCCCTGCTGGTTCAGTGATAAAGAATCTGCCTGCCAATGCAGGAGACATGGGTTTGATCCCTGGTCCTGGAAGATCCTACATGCCTTGGAACAACTAAGCCTGTGTGCCACTACTATTGAGCCTGTGGTTTAGAGCTTGGGAGCTGCAACTACTGCTGAGCTCACATGCCACAACTACTGAAGCCCTGGCAGCATAGAACCTGGGCTCAGCAACAAGAGAAGCCACCGCAGTGAGAAGCCTTTGCACCACAACTAGAGAGTAGCCCCTGCTTGCTGCAACTAGAGAAAAGTCCACACAGCAGTGAAGACCCAACACAGCCAAAGGTAAATAAAATTATTCAAAAAAATTTAAAAAAGGTGAAGCAGAGAGACAGTTATTAGAAGTGAGCCCAGAATGGGCAGTGGTCATGTTAAACGAAGCATCTGTGTCATAGTTACATGCCCATCATGCAGAGAAAAGATGAGAGCCAACAAAGGTCTTGCACACATGGCCCTGGTTTCCATGGCCCCTAGAGCCAGCTCTGCCTTTGTTTGTCTTGTGATTGGGTTATGGGAACTTTTATACCCTCTTTTCATGCTCAGATTAGTTTGAGTTGAATTGCAGCCACTTGCAAACAGGAGTCCTGACTCATACAGTTCAGATAGAAGCTGCCAGTTATTCAGTTCAGTTCAGTCACTCAGTTGTGTCTGACTCTTTGCGACTCCATGGACTGCAGCATGCCAGGTCTCCCTGTCCATCATCAATTCCCAGAGTTTACTCAAACTCATGTCCATTGGGTTGGTGATGCCATCCAGCCATTTCATCTTCTATTGTCCCCTTCTTCTCCTGCCTTCAATCTTTCCCAGCATCAGGAACTTTTCAAATGAGTCAGCTCTTGGCATCAGGTGGCCAAAGTATTGGAACTTCAGCTTCAACATCAGTCCTTCCAATGAATATTCAGGACTGATTCCCTTTAGGATGGATTGGTTGGATCTCCTTTCTGTCCAAGGGACTCTCAAGAGTCTTCTCCAACACCACAGTTCAAAAGCATCAATTCTTCCGTGCTCAGCTTTCTTTATAGTCCAACTCTCACATCCATACATGACTGCTGGAAAAACCATAGCTTTGACTAGACGTACCTTTGTTGGCAAAGTAATGCCTCTGCTTTTTAACATGCTGTCTAGGTTGATCATAACTTTTCTTCCAAGGAGCATAGTCAGGATATTTTAATTCAGAAGGAAATAGGAGGGGACTTCCCTGGTGGTCCAGTCATTAAGGATCCACCTTGCAATGTAGGGGACGCAGATTCAATCCCTGGTTGGGAGCTAAGATCCCACTTGCCTCGGAGCAACTCAGCCAGTGTGCTGCAAATATTGAAGCCTGCTTGCTGCAACTAGAGAGTCCGTGTGCTGCAAGGAAAAATCTCACGTGATGCAACTAAGACATGATTTGGCCAAATAAATACATACTAAAAAAAGAAAATAAGGAGAAGAGCTCAGGTAACCCAGAGCTAGCATCTTATTTCTTATTATACTAATTTTTTTTTTTTTTTTGCTTTGCATTCAGAGGGATGAGGTATCCCTTTGGGATACAGGCCCTTTGGAAGTTCTTTCTGAGGGGAAGCTGGGACTTGTTTTTCTCAGGTGCCCTGTGCAGCTGTGCCTACTGGATATTGAGACTAATCTTCTTGCTTAAGCAACCCTTGATAACTTGTGAGCTATTTCATTTGCTTCACCACTCGAAAGGTCCAGCTTCACGCTGGGTTATACACGTAAGCTGCCTTTTATCCTAATGAAGTGTTTTCTGGTGCAGCCTTTGGCATTATTGGCCCAAGGAAGAGTTATCCTGATTGTGTTCATGAAAATATGGTGGACATTGGTCCCACACAGTACCTGTTGAAAGAGGACTGGATTATTCTTGGCTTCTCCCCACAACTAATGAAAATTGTAGGCATCTGGCTTTGTCAGTTACTGAAACTGATGAGAAGATGACTACTAACTCCATTTAGAAGGAAAGCTAAGGTGCTCACTCACCCAGATTCTTTGCTCCAGATGGCAAGGAATCCAAAGAAATTTGAGCTTCTGATCACACTGCCTGCTGTTTTGAACAGAAGAACAACAGCAAGGTTGATATTAATAGTTCCTGGAGTATTGTCAAACTTGGAAAGCAGGGTGTAGAGTTTTAAGAAGGGAAACGGAAAAGCAGAATTGGAGGGATTGATAGCATACAAGTTAAGGTGGGTGGAGGAGGATGTCTCAGAATTTGGGTGGAGGCTGGAGAATAAGTAAGGCATTCCCCCTCAGCTATGCTGGGAGGGGATGGCATATGACGCTCAGAGGGAGGAGGACTAGCCATCCTTACTCACCTTCTGCTTCTGTATCTTGGGTCTGGCTAGTGGGAAGTATGGCTTAACTCCTACCACTTTCAGACTGATGCTGCATCAGGCAAGTCTGGAGATTGTGCTCACCCACAGCCCCTTCTCAAGTCATCTTTTCTGCACGGTCCTGACTACCAGGCAATGGGCCACATAATCCCACTATTTTGCCCCTTCGTGTGATGATTAGATTAAATGTGGACACCTGAGCCAATTGCAGGGTCGTGGAGGGGGCTACTCATCAATGTGTTGGGTTGAGCCAATCAGAGCCTTTTCTAAGAATTTGAATTAAGATTTATGGAAAATGTTCTGGCTGGTGCGTTTGTGTGACTCTCTGTGACCCCGTGGGCCGTAGTCCCCCAGGCTCCTCTGTCCACGGGCATTCTCCAGGCAAGAATACTGAAGTGGGTTGCCATGCCCTTCTCCAGGGGATCTCCCAAATCTAGGGATTGAACCTGCGTCTCTTATGTCTCCTGTATTGGCAGCAGATTCTTTACCACTAGTGTTACCTGGGAAACCCAGGTTGGTGGTGGGCCCTAAATCTGAGAGGTGATGGATCAGAGCTGGGATCAGCAGTTGTCTTGTGAGATGAGCACACAGACAAAACGGGTTGAGAAAGAGAGTCATAGAGTGAGTGTAGAGCGATGCCACTGGTGCTTCAATCCCTGGCTCCAGTTGCCATGAAGCCTGGACACGCTTTGTTTCCTGCCCTTGGATTTCCTGAAATCCCTTTCCTCATGAGCTGACTGGAGAAAGCTTCTTTCTTGCAACCAAAAGACCATTGACTAGAACAGATGTTAAGAGCACGATCCATGCAACAGCTACAGAGTGCAGAATTCAGCCGGATGAACCATTTAGCAGGCCAGGGAGATTCTACAATCGACTGTGTGTGTGTTTCGGGGGAGGGGTGTTAAATCACTAGAGATGAAAGGACCCTCCCCCTCCCCATAACCCTGTTCTCTTTCCCATCTTAGTTCCTTGGCTGCTCTCCATCTCCTGGCCCCAGCTGCCGAGAGCTATTTCTAGACGAAGTCAGGAAATTGTTTTTGTCTCTAGGACTCTGAGCCCAGAATCCTCTGCTCAGGAATATTCTCTTTGCCCTCCACTCTCTGCTCACCTCCTTTCTCCACCTCTTTGTACCACCCCCACATCTTCCTACTCTCAGGGAAACCAAAGTGGACTATTGAACTCCAGCAGCAGTATCTCTCTCTCTGGGGGAGGTTGGAGGGGCAGGGAACAGCTTTCTGCAAGGCGTTCCATAACCTTCTCTACCAGGAAGACCTCAATTCCAACCTCTGTTCTCTGTCCTGCATTTTGGGCAGAACTCTTCATAGCTCCAGGGTCTTTGGACAAATTCAGATCAGGTTCGCACAGTCTGTGTGTGTGTGTCTCTCTGTGTGTGTGGGGATGGTAAGCTGGGGACACGGGTTGGGAGGAGGAGCTGGGGGCCCAGGGCTCCTCACCTCAGTCACGATGGTGGAAGGGAAAGTGCTGTTGTTGTAGATCCAGCCATGGGGGCAGGGTTCTGTGGCCCCTATACCGTTGGTCTCTGTGCCATTGGGAAAGGGCGGTCCCCGCTGAGGGGAGGTGAAGAGGAGGCAGGACTCGGGCCGCCCCTGCCCATCCCGGGGCAGCCAGGCCTCCAGCTCCCCGTCCTCGCTGAGGTTGGTGTCGGCAGGTGGGCGGCAGTGGTGGGTGGGGATGGCGGCGGTGAAGTTCTGCAGGGTGTTGTGCACAAACGTGAGGAACAGGGGCAGAATCAACAGAATCATCTGGATCTTCTGGAAGCGGCCGACGCCCCCCACCTGCAGCAGGAGGTCATTGAAGGCCATGGGGTAGGACCTCTCAGGGGCCCAGGAGCGGAGGCCTCTTGCTCCCACAAACTGTTTCCAGGCTTTTGGTGCAGAGGGGAGGAGACAGGCTGTCCTTTGTCTTCTCAGCTCATCAGTTCCCGGTTCTGCTGTGGCCTTAAGTCACCCGAACTAAAAACTAGTGTTTATAACTTCTTTAGAGGTACCAAGTTAAACTGTGACTTGAAAGTAAGGCGATAAATTATTAAGACTCATCGGGTCAATGATTTGTTCCAGGGGACCTTAAGGGCAGCTAAAGTTAGATTGGCCACGTGGCCAAAAAAAAAAGAGGGAACCTTCATCAGAGGTAATGTCAATGGTGCCTCTTTTCTCATTGTAATACAATCCACTCCCAATTTTTCTCCTTCCCTCAATTGTAACAGCTAAAACCAAGAAAATGTCCACCACAGTCTATCCCATTATCCGTTTAACCATCCTCAAGCCAGGGGCAAAAAAGCTTTATTGAGACTAAGTATATAGAATAAAATCCATTACTTTGGGAACCTCATTTTGACAAGTTTTAACCAATTTACACAGATTTTTGTTCTTCAGTTGCCCAGTTGTATTTGACTCTTTGTGACCCCATGAACTGCAGCATGCCAGGCTTCCCTGTCCTTCACCATCTCCTGGAGTTTGCTCAAACTCATGTTCACTGAGTCGATGATGCTACTGAACCATCTCATCCTCTGTTGTCCCCTTCTCCTCCTGCCTTCAATCTTTCCCAGCATCAGGGTCTTTTCCAATGAATCACCTCTTCACATCAGGTGGCCTAAGTATTGGAGCTTCAGCATCAGTCCTTCCAACGAATCTTCAGGGTTGATTTCCTTTAGGATTGACTGGTTCAATCTCCTTGAACTCTCAAGAGTCTTCTCCAACACCACAGTTCAAAAGCTTCAATTCTTTTTTTTTTTTTAATTTATTTATTTATCTATTTTTTTACTTTACAATATTGTATTGGTTTTGCCATACATTGGCATGAATCCGCCATGGGTGTACATGTGTTCCCCTTCCAGAACCCCCCTCCCACCTCCCTCAAAAGCTTCAGTTCTTTGGTGCTCAGCCTTCTTAATGATCCAACTCTCACATCCATACATGGCTACTGGAAAAACCATAGCTTTGACTATACGAACCTTTTCTTTTTTCTTCTGATGCTGAAACTGGACAAAAACATGACAATAAAAGAAAACTGGAGACTTCCCTGGTGGTACAGTAGGTGGGAGTCTACCTGCCAGTTCAGGGGACAAAGGTTTGATCCGTGGTCCAGGATGATTCCGTGTGCCTCGGGGCAATTGTGCCCTCATGCCACAACTACTGAACCTGTGAGCCCTAGAGCCTGTGCTCTGCCACAAGAGAAGCCACTGCAGTGAGAAGCCCATGCACCATAACGAAGAGTAGCCCCCACTGGCTGCAACCAGAGAAAGCCCCATGCAGCAATGAAGATCCAGCACAACCAAAAAAATAAAATGAATATAATAACAAAAACGGAAAACTAGAGACTGATATCCCTTATGATAAATGCGAAATTCTTACTATAGTTTTATCAAATTTAAGTCAGTAATATATAAAGAGGATAATGTATCTTGACAAAGTAGGGTTTATCCCAAGAATGCAGAACTGATTTAGCATTAAAAAACTCAATTAATATAATTCGTCATATTAGTAGACTAAAAAAAGAAAAAATATATGATCGTCTCAATAGACGCAGAAAGATCTTTTGACACAACAACATCCATGACATGAATACAACTTCTCAGCAAACCTGGAATAAAAGGGAACTTCTTCAAATTGATGAAGGACATCTATGGGAAAACTGTAACCAACATCATATTTAATTGTGAAAGACTAAATGCTTTCCTCCTAAGTTCAGGCAGGAAGCAAGAATGTTTACTCTCACCACTTTTGTTCAACATTGTACTGAAGGTTATAAGCAGTGTAATAATTCTGTATAACGGCAACAAACAATTGCAGTTGAAATGAAATATCATTAACAATTGCAGCAGGGAGCTGTGCTCAGTGTAATGCGACAGCCTGGATGGGAGGGGAGTTTGGGGGAGAGTGGATACATGTACTCGTATGCCTGAGTCCTTTCCTATCCATCTGAAACTATCACAACATTGTTAGTGGGTTATACTCCAACGTAAAATAGAAAGTTAAAAAATAATTCCATAAAGTATGAAATATTTAGGTGTAAAATTGACAAAATATGTGCAAGATCTATACGCTTAAAAGTACAAAACATTGCTTAGAGAAATTAAAGAAGATCTTTAAAAATGGAGAACTATACCATGGATTGGAACACTCAATACCGTGAAGATAAGGGTGAGGTGGGAGGGAGGCTCGAGAGGGAAGGTTATATGTAAACTTAATGACTGATTCACATTGTTGTATGGCAGAAACCAACACAGCATTGTAAAGCAATTATCCTCCAATTAAAAATAAATGGTAGATTCATGTCAATGTATGGCAAAACAAATACAATATTGTAAAGTTAAAAAATAGAAAATAAACTAATTAAAAGCAGGAGGGCAATATCAATGAGCTATTTGGTAGAGACAATATTCGGCAGTTCCAATGCCCAGGATCTAATCTTTGCTTTTAAGTAAATACCACTATTCTCTTTCTTTTTGGGGAAAATAAAAGGAAAAATAAAGCTAAAAAAAAAAAAAAAATGCAAAAAAATGTAAAAAAAATAAAGAGAAAAGATATTGGATAAATAAGCCATGTAATAACAGTTTAGCAGGAAATGTTGTAACCCATAAAAATATTGTTAAGATGACAATTATTCCCCAAATGATCTACAGATTCAGTGTAAAATAAATAAAAATTTTAGTAGTTTTCTGGATAGAAATTTACAAGTTGATTTTAAAATTTATATGGAAATGCATAATATCTAGAGTAGCCAAAACAACTTTGAAAAAGTTAAAATTAAGAGATATACACTGAGTTCAAAACTAATTATAAAGTTATAGTCATTAAGATAGTGTAGTGAAAGTGAGAGTGTTAGTAGTTCAGTCGTGTCTGACGCCTGTGACCCCATGGACTGTAGCCTGAAGGCTACTCTGTCCATGGAATTCTCCAGGCAAGAATACTGGAGTGAGTTGCATTCCCTTCTCCAGAGGATCTTCCTCACCTCGGAATTGAACCCGGGTCTCCTGCTTTGTAGGCAGATTCTTTACCATCTGAGTGTAACATTCATGTAAAGACACGTAACAGAGCAATGGTATAGAACAGAGAGTTCAGAATAGAGCCACATATATAACCAGTTGATCTTTGACCAAGTTATCTAGATAATTCAATGAGGAATTTTGTTTTTTCAAAAAGTAGTGCTGGAATAATTGGTTACCATATGCAAAAAATAATAAACCACAATTCTCTTTACAAAACTAACTCAAAACGGATCATTGATCTAAGTATGAGTTGAAATTATAAAACTTCAATAAGAAAACAAGAGAAAATGTTAGTGTCACGGGGTTTAGCAAAGATTTAAAAAATAAGACAAAAAGCATGAACTATAAAAGAAAAAATCAATTAAAAATTGGACTTTATCAAAGTTTAAAAATTTTTGCTATTCAAAAATCACTGTTATAAAAATGAAGAGATAAGCTATAAACTTGGAGAAAATATTTGCAAAACACATATCTGGCAAAAGATTTAAAAATTTATGTGGAAATACAAAGTATCTAAACTAGCCAAAACAGCTTTGAAAAATTTAAAAGGAGTGGATTCTTGTTTCTAGAATACATTAAAAAAAAGCTTCCAACTCAATCAGTTTTGAACATATACTAAAGAAGAGATTTATATGGAAATAAGCACATAAAAATTTCTTAATATCATTGGTCACTAGGGAAATGCAAATTAAGACTACAATAAGATAACCACTACACCTTGCGTCCAATGGCTAAAATTTAAAATGTCAATCATACCAAGAGTTGGCAAAGATGTGGAGCAACTGGAACTCTCACATACTTGGTGGGAAAGTGAATTGTTACAACCACTTTGGGAAACTGGCTATTTCCTGAAAAGTTAAGCATGCATCTTACACACTACTCAGTCATTCAACTTCTTAATATGAGGTTGGTCAAAAAGTTTGCTCTGGTTTTTCTGTAAGATGTTATGGAAAAACCAATATGAATTTCTTGGTCAACCCAATATTTGCTCAAGAGAAATAGAAGTGTGTCCACACAAAAAGGGGCATGTAGGAAACTCTGGTGGCAATAAATATGCTTATCATCTTGATTTTAGTGATGGTTTCATGGGTGTATGCATTTGTCAAAACTGATCAAATTTTGCACTGTAAATATGAGCAACTAATTGTTACATTTCAAAAAAGCTATAAAATATATTAAAGATGTCTTTGGCTGCAAATCACAGAAAACCCAGCTTATGATGGCTTAAAGAATCAGGAGGGTAAGGAGGACTTAAATTTAAATTCTTATCTTCATCAATTAGAGTAGAGGTAGGTGGCTCCAGGACTGGTTGAATCACTGGCTCAGTGACACCATCAACTCTGTAGGTTAGCTCCATTTTCCCACTTTGTTACTTTTTTTTTTTTTCTTCTTTGGCTGTGCTGGGTCTTCACTGCTACACTCAGGCTTTCTCTAGTTGCCAATGCAAGGGGTGCAGGTTCGATCCTGGGTCAGGGAACTAGATCCCATATGCTGCAGCTAAGAGTTCACATGCTGCAGCTAAGATCTCACATGTCACAACTAAGACCTGGCTAAATAAATAAGTATTAAAAAACAGCACATGTTTACTTTCTTATAGTTATGGAACTCAGAAGTCTAAAATCAATGTGCTGGTATGGCTACATTCCTTCTTTGAGACTTCAGAGGAGAATTCATTTCCTTGCCTTTTGCAGCTTCTAGAGGCTGCTTGCATTCCTTGGCTTGTGGTCCCTCTTGTGTCTCCAACTTCTTGCTTCTCTTGTCACATCTCCCACTAAGCACTCTGCTCTCCTGCCTCTCTCTTAAAAGGACTATTATGATCATGTCAGGCCCACTCAAGGAATCCAAGATAATCTCCCCATCTCAAGATCCTTAACTTATTCACGTCACAAAAGTCCCTTTTCCTATGTAGGTTTCCAGGATTAGTCTGTGGCCATCTTTGGGCATACATTGTTCAGCCTACCACATGATGTGAAAGCATAACTGGCTGGGCATCTGCTCTCCAAGGGGCCATGTAACTCCTGGGAAGTGGGGAGAGGAGCCTGATGGAGGAATTTGGTGTGGCCTGACTCCTGGTTGCAAAGGTGAGACATGGGATGCAAGGGTGGAGCCCTGGGAAGGTGACTTCTGATGAGCCCTCTACTAGGATCGGGCAGTTGCAGAACCTCTTGAATGTGTCATTTTGGCCAGGAAGTGCTCAAGGCTGCAGGCAGAGAAATTGAGAGTGGCCTTAAAGGTTCTATCTACCCTGGCTGAAGAGAGGACCTTGTGGTCAAAACTGGGGACAGCATCTGAGGCCACTGGGGTGGTACATGATGGTACTAGAACTTGGGCCTCCAAGGCAAGAGGATGAGCTGTGAGCGAGTGTTTGAGTGGTGACTTCTTGGGGAGACAGTGTCAGAAGTCACCTACTGGTAATTGAAGAGTGGGAGGAAGGTGCAATTCCATTTGGACAAGGGTATGGGGTGAGTGCAGGAAGTCTCAGGCCAGGAGCTGGGGAAAGGGAGTCTGTGCAGATGGTGTAAGCTGTCCAAGTCAGCACCAGGACTTTCCCAGTTGGGGATGTATGCAGCTGGGGCAGGCCAGGGACTGCCTCTGGTTGAGGGAGATGAGATACCAAGTGATCTAAGCGGAGAGCTGACAGACCCACAGGAGTCAGAGCTTGTCAGACTTGCTAGTAGGGTATCGAGGCAGGGGTAGGGCAAGTCATTGGTCCCAAGAACCCTAGATCTGCAGAGGCAGAATATGCCATCCTAGGTGCCCCTCATCCCTCACGAGGGCAACACTGCCTAAGAAATAGCAGCAGGAGTGGGGCTGCTGGCACTCTGGCATCTACTGGGTCCTATGATGGTCAAGAAATTCTTGAGGAGCATGGAGAATGGTAACCCACTCTAGTTGTATTCTTGCCTGGGAAACCCCATGGACAGAGGAGCCTGGCGGGCTATAGTCCATGGGGTCGCAAAAGAGTCAGACATGACTTAGTAAATAAACAACAACCATGGGGAATGTCCACACCATCAGGGAACACCAAGGCTGCAGATGTTTCAGGATTGGAGGTGGGTTATGGTGATTCCAGCTCTACCCAGGCTCTGCCCAGGCTGTCGTCTGGCTGGCTGAGCTGCTGTGAGCTCTCCCAGGGCTTTGTGGCTTTTTCAGGAGAACTCCAAGCCAACTCCCCTGTCCAGGTTGCCCTGACTCAGCAAGAACTCTCTGATCTCACCTGGAAGGCAATGCCTATGCCTTGAGAGTGTGGACTTTCCCCAGGGGACAAGGGTCTGGGGGGCTGGGTCGGCTGCAGGGGAAAGTTTTAGGGGCAGTGTGCCAGCAAGCAAGCATGACTAAGGAAGTACATGTACCAGAGGGCACTGCTGGTCCCTCCTTCCTGCCACCTGTGGGCATTAACAGGATTATCTTTTCCCATGGCCTCCCTACGCTAGCCCTCACCTCTGCCCCCACTCCCAGCTTCCCTGAAGGGAGCTCCCTGGCTGAGGCAGGTGATTGGATAGGAAGAGGTAGAAGAGGACCCATCTTTTTCCTTTCTCCGTCTCTTTTCACTGTCTCAGTACCTCACAGCTCAGTTGGGAGGGGAAGAGGTGGGTAGGGAGGAGGCGGTGGGTCCAAGCACACACTTTCCGCCTCTTCTCCCTCCTCTCCATCAGCCCAGGGCCAGCAGGCGGGAGAGCGGCCAAGAAAGCCCAGGAAGTGCCGTGCCGGAGGATTAGGGTAGCCAGCGGGCTGAATGTCCAGCTGTAGAGCTGGAAGTGACAAAGTAGTTTTGGGTCCGGACTCTGCTGGAATCCAGAGGAGCAGCGACCAGCGTCCTGAGGTCACAGCTGCTTGGTGATTTTCTCCTTTTGCTGCCGGAGGTTCCCAGGCGCTTTCACAGAGAGGGCGGAGCCTGAAACAAAGTCTCTGATTGGCTGCTTTCATTTTCGTGCCTTGTCAATTTCCAGCCAGACAGGGCAGGCGTGTAAGGGATTTAAAACTCAGAAATATTTGGTTTAGAAAAGGAAGGAGGGAAGACGGGGCAAAGGAGAGAGAGGGGAGGGAGCCGAGGTAATAGATCCTTCGCCAGTTGTCTGGAATGGTTTGTCAAGTCCTGGGGGCTGAGGGTGGGGACTGGACGGTGCCGGCTGAAGTGGAGTGGCTGTTACTTGTGAGACAAGAGAGACAAAGGGAGATACTGCGAACAAATCTTTTAATATGTGGTCTTCGTATTAAAGGAGCGGGGGAGAGCTGAGGGGCTGCTTCCCTGAACCACAGCCCCAACACTTGGGCCACGAATCCTCCTCCCCCTTCTCATGTGAGCTGCCTGTAGGACCCTGTCCTCCTTTAGGGCCCTGTAACGCTCCTTTTCAGTGCTCAGAGTCAGTTCTTCGCTTGTGCTGAGGCCTGGAGCGGGACCATCTGCTTCTGCAGCTCCTGTTGCTGCTTCCTCGTCTTCCCTCTCCTCCTGTGGTGGTGGGGGGCGGAGGGGACAGGAGAGTGGTGCCCTGGGTAGGAAACTTCCAGACCAGCTGGGGGCTTCCAGGGGGCTCTCCATGCAGCTCTGCCCAGCTACCAAGTCTCTGCCCCGAACAGCTACCACTCTCCAGAGCCAGGAGGGACCCCAGGAGACTCTCAGCTGATTGGGGAGGGGCAGGGGGACATAGGGACAAGAAGCCCCCGTTGGGAAGAGAAGGCCTAGGTTTGAGTCTCAGTGCTACCCCAGCCTGGATGTGTGACCCGGGGCGAGTCCCTGCTTCTCACTGGGTGGGGGCCCACCTGTTTTCCACGTCCTGCACCGTGTCTGGCAGTGGCTGGCCCAGGGTCTCCGGCAGGAGGGCAACGGCACTGCTGGCAGCCACCGGGACAGCGCCGTAGATAAAGAGAGGCACGGAGGGGTGGAGCTCGGCGGTCATGCTCACCAGCGGGCTCACAATGCTGCCCACTCGCGCCAGGGTACTGCCCATTCCCAAGCCCGTCTGCCTGCGGGATCCAGGGGGTTGGGTGTCAGTTAGTGTTCCGGTACAAATGCTGAGGTCCCGGCTGAATTTGGGGTCAGGGCAGCTCAGGCCCAGCCCCAGGAGACCCTCTGGTGCCTACTCTGTTCCCCATTTGATCAGCTAACCAATTTGGCATTTATTTTGGAGATAATAATAATAATAGTAAAAAAGAATAAGTTGGGAAGATCTCTGGCCAGAGAATCAGGAGATTGATTTTTGCCTCTGCCCTTAGCTTGCTATGTGACCTTGGGCAAGTTTCTTTTCCTCCCTGAACCTCGGTGTCAAATTAGCTGAGCTCATCAGTTCTCAGATCAGTTGGGGGACTTGATTTACAGTTGCCCTAGCCCCACACAGGGGAGGCGGGCTTCCCCAGTGGCTCAGTGGTAAAGAATCCACCTACAATTAGGGAAACATGGGTTCAGTCCCTGGGTTAGGAAGATCCCCTGGAGAAAGGAATGGCAACCCACTCCAGTATTCTTGCCTGGGAAATCCCATGGACAAAAGAGGCTGTTTGGCTACAGTCCATGGGGTTGTTAAAGTTGAACATGACTTAGCAACTAAACAGCAACAACAGCCCTACACAGACCTGTTGGATTAGAATTCCTAGGGTGAATGGACCTGGAATCTTCATATTAATATGTTAATAACATTCTCTATGAGAGCAGAGGTTAAAAACTTTGATAATAGGGAGATAAACTGCTTGGATTTGAATCCAAGCTTCCTGATTTATAAGCTGTGTGACTTGAGATAAGTCACTTAACCTCTCGGTAGCTCAGTTTTCTTACGTGGAAAATGAGAATTATCATAGTACCCACCTCATAAGATTGTTATGAGGACCAAAAGAGTTGATATTTGTAAAAAGTTTGACAGTGCCTTTATACTATTGTTCTTTCAGCTGAAATCCCTTGAGGATATAGGACAATAATCATGACCTCTCAGGGTTCTCATTCCAAGTTGCCTAGGGAAGCTTGGCATTTCTTTGACATCTCATATGAAGTTTGCATCCCAATTTGTATTTGTTATTGTTGTTTTGCATCCCACTCTTCAAACAGACGTGTTTCTTGTGTCTTAATGCAAAAATATCCCTCCTCCCAACCTTGGCACTCAAAAAAGTAGTGCTATATTTATCTGTACAACTACCAGAACCACCACTATTAAGTGTAGCTTTTGTGATAGAAAATTCCTTTTCATGGTTGTGGTCTTCGGTTTCAGACATACCATTTGGTTTAAAGATGGCATTTAGATTTGGTGACAGATTAGATCTTCTAATGGCATTTAGATCTTCTAACTTGTGCCTTGGAGATCTAGGGGGACTTCAGGTAATTGCCTCTGAGATGTGTCTTCTTGGCTCCCCACCCTGTCCCAGTTGGTGGCCCCTTTTGACATGTGCCCTGGGGTCTGACCTGTATGCAGGGGGAATATTTTGCCCCAAAGTTCCTCCCATTAAGCTCCCACTCACCGGATCATTGTGGGGTACACCTCCCCAGTGTACAGGAAGATGCAGTTGAAGCCGGAAGCCAGACAGCCCTTCCCCAGCACAGCAAGAGAGGTTCGGACAATGGACTTATCTAGAGAGAAAGGAGGAGGTCAGCGGGATCTTGGGAGAGGGGGTTGAGAAGTTGGGTCATGTCTGGGGATGTGGCCAAGGATGAGGGACCAAGATGCTCATGGGTGCTCACCCTGGGGTATCACCCCATTGATGAGGATGCAGATGCCTGCCAGCAGCAGTGAGGCCATCTGGGCAGGCCGGCGGCCCACATTGTTGATGACAAGGAAGCTCACAAGCTTGGCAGGCAGGTCCACAGCACCAAAGATCACCTGGATTAGGTAGATGCTGACCCCAAAACCCTGCAGGTCCATGACCAGCCCGTAGTAGGCAAAGCTAATGGCAAACCTAGTGGGGAGGGATGAGGAGTATGGAGTTTGTTAGGAAGGTTAAGTGGGGTGCTCATCCAAAATGGGTGAGCTGCACAGGGTACTTGCTTAAGAATCTGGAATCTACCTTGGCTAATATTTCTTCTGACATTTAACATGCACTATAGATATTGGGGTAGTCCTCTAATACTTTGGCCACCTGATACGAAGAGCTGACTCAATGGAAAAGACCCTGATGCTGGGAAAGATTGAGGGCAGGAGGAGGAGGGGACAACAGAGGATGAGATGGTTGGATGGCATCACCGACTCAGTAGACATGAGTTTGAGCAAACCCTGTCCTAATGAAGGACAGAGAAGCCTGGCATGCTGAAGTTCATGGGGTTGCAAAGAGTCAGACGTGACCAAGCGACTGAACAACAACAACAATATCCTCTAATACCCCAGATTTCTTAATCTGTGTCTCTAGTATATTAGGGAATTTTCACTTAGTTGCCACGTAGGATTTATATAGTTTTAGTCTTTATTTCATCTTGGATATCCAAGCCATATCTTTAGGGCCAAGATGTTGGGAGAGGCCAGAGTTTTCCAGGACCTGTCTATAGTCCTGGGATGGGTGTTGTGTTTCTTAAGATGCCAAGAGCCCAGAAAATAAAGCTCAGGTTATTGGATAGAACCCCCAACCTGGAGCAAACTCCAAATTGGAAACAAAGAATTCACTGGCAGCCTTGTTCCTTTTGACCATGTTTCTCTTAACTGTCATGGGATTGCTAGACGATGGGGTTAGGAGGGTGGCATGTAAGAAGGGTAACAGGGAATGTTGCAATGGGAAAGAAAGATTTTTGGTTGGTATCAACCTTGGCCAGAGTCTGTTTTCAGAGATGAGCTTTGGGCATCTTATTGCTGTGCCAGTGTTTCTGGCAGACACCACAAGGCTAGTAAATGCTCCAGAAGTTTTGCAAGCCAGCCTTTGTGATATAATTCTGCAGACTCTGGGAGCCATCAATCTGGATGAGGTGTCTCCATATTGGAACAGAGCTGATAAAAGGAGAAGAATATGGAGAGATTGATGCCCAGTTGGGGACCAGAGGCAAATTGAGGCTGGAGGTTGTTTGGTTCCTTAAGACTCTTTCTGCCTCTCACAGCTGGTCTGCTGACTTCCTCCCTCTTGTCTGCCTTCTTCCACCCCCTGCATCCACTCCTTCCCCAACCAGCCTCTTGTCTCTTGGTCTGTCTGTCTGTCCATCGTTCTGTCTGTCTGGGCCTACCACAGCATGGAGAGGCAGAGGAAGAGGCGGCGAAGGGCAGGGCAGCGCAGCAGCTCCAGGGCCGAGGCCTGGTTCTGGCCTGTGGTCAGCTCCTTCTGCAGACTGGCCTGGAGCACCTGCCGGGATGGACGGGGCTCAGGGCTTGGACTCCCCCAGGAGCTCCTCCCAGCCTAGCCCCTTACTCAGAGAAGCCCTCTGAGTCCTGGGTTTACCGATGGGTGGGATGTTGTGGGAGATCTCAGGGATCTTACCTCTATACTTAGATTGGCCCCCTCTTCCCGCTTCCCATTGATCCAGGCCACTCTCTGCAGGTTTCTCAAGGTGAGGTCCAGCCTCCCGGAGGAAGCGTACCAGCGGGCTGACTCAATGAAGAACCTGAGGGCAGGAGGGAGCATAGGTGTTGGCGTGGCTGCAGTTCCAGTCATGTGGGCTGGAGGTAGGGTGTGGGCTTTCCAGAGGGCTGCAGTGGGATTTCCTCCAAGGCTGGGAACCCAGGACTTTACCAAATCCCTCTCTCTAGGACCACAAAGCAGTACTCAGCTTGGTAATGACTTATTCCTCAACACGGGGGTTTGGTTCTTGGATGCTGGGTAAAGGGAGCAGGGCAGACAGGCTGGAGAGCTGGGAGAAGCTGGGAAGGCTGGAGAACTCGATACCTTGAGGCAAGTCCTTCCACCCACAGCTTCAGTTTCCCCATCAGTTACACTGAATCCCTGGCCTGGGTTTGACCTTCTCGGACTCTGTGGGTGGAGCGTACAGCAAGATCTGGGGAAGTCTCATCCCCTCACATCCCTCTGGGCCCTACGCACCAGGAGTAGATGAAGAAGGCAAAAAAGGGCACAGAGACCAACAGCTGTAGGTAACGCCAGTGGGGTACAGCATAGGCCACACCAGCCAGGAGAAACTGGCCCAGGCTGTAGACATAGCCGGTCAGGGTGCCCACGTAGGCCCGTGTGTGGATGGGCATCCACTCCACATCTGGAAAGAGGGTTAGAACAGAGTGGTGCAACTTACTGGGTGCCAGGTGGGTGGAGACCCCTGGGGCCCGCCGAGACCCCCACTCTCTGTCCAAACCTTGGTTTGTTCCAAAGCTCAGTGGAAGATACATCAGATGAGGTTGGGGGCCATGGAAGGGAGAGACTGGGGGGCTTGTAGTGGAGGTAGGGATGGGGAGGTAGGTTAGAATCCCCAGGAGTTGCCCCTCCACTTCCCTGCTGTGTGTTTTTGCTCCTCTCCAACCTACTGTCCTGGCCAGAGTCCTATTTCCCTTCGGAGCATCTCTGACCACTCAGTCCATCCTCAACGGCAGTCACTCCTCTGGTCCTTCTTAGCCTGAGCTGAATTTCAGCCTCAGTGACCAGAGCAGCTCAGAGGAGACAGTGACTTTCTGCCATCCTGGAGAGCTGAGGTGGGAGTGGGACCACCTCTGCTGAGGTCTGAAGAGGTCCAGCTTCGTTCCTGTGGGCTTCTGATGTGGCAGCTGGGGCAATGGCTTCAATACTTAGCTTGCACCTTTGGACTGGATTCTCTAGGTGTCTGGCCCAGCCCGAGCCCTGTCCTGGTTAATTTCTTTAGTCTGTGCATGTGTGCATGGATACTAAATTGCTTCAGTCATGTCCGACTATGTGTGACCCTATGGACTGCAGCCCACCAGGCTCCCCTGACCATGGGATTCTCCAGGCAAGAATACTGGAGTGAGTTGTTGTGCCCTCCTCCAGGGGATCTTCCCAACCCAGGGATCAAACCTGTGTCTCTTACGTCTAACTGCACTGGCAGGTGGGTTATTTACCACTAGCACCACCTGGGAAGGGGCTTCCCTGATATCTCAGTTGGTAAAGAATCTACCTGCAATGCAGGAGACCCCGGTTCGATTCCTGGATTGGGAAGAGGTGCTGGCTACCCACTCCAATATTCTTGGGCTTCCCTTGTGGCTTAGCTGGTAAAGAATCAGCCTGCAATGCAGGAGACCTGGGTTCGATCCCTGGATTGGGAAGATACACTGGAGAAGGGAATGGCTACCCACTCAAGTATTCTGGCCTGAAGAATTCCATGAACTGTATAGTCCATGGGGTCGCAAAGAGTTGGACACGACTGAGCGACTTTCACTGACACTGGCCTGGCCACCTGGGAAGCCTTACTTTAGGACAGAGAATCCCAAATCCTTAGATTCTCTTCTGGGCTTGAGGAATGACGTCGGGTGAATCCTGTCCCCTTTCCCTAGCCTCAGGTTCTTCATCTGGGAAACAGAGCGAGGGGGGCGACCTATCTGAGGATGCACGTAGATGACTCATGGTCAGGCCATGCTCTGTCCATAAGTGTGTTTGGTCTACATGATGCTGGCTTGGCTTACATTAAAATATGAGAATTAATTGCAAATGTTAAAAAATTGGGATATTTTACAGTAATAAAAGAGGGGCGGGGGCAGATCTGATAGCTCCGATGCTTCTTGTCTGGAGCAGCTGAGTGGCGGCAACCCCTCTGGATGGGTGTGTCTCTCTTTTGGAGACAGTCTTCACGCTCTCTAATGCCTCTCAGCTCCTCAGTCATTTATGGGAACGACCTGGCCCTAAAGATGAAGTTTGTAGTTACGTGTCTAAAGAAGAGGTTAGGATAGTGTGAGCTTCAGGACAAAGGCTGTCATGTTGGCTGCAAGGGAAGAACAGGCTGAGTGCAAGAAGGGTAGGCTGGGAGAGGAGGCTGGAAAGGGGCTGTGGGGCTGGGTGGTTGGAGGGAGAGGGTAGGGGCCCGTCCTGCCCTCCTGGTCCCCCTCACTCAATGTGATGCAGTTGAGGACGATGCCAGCTGTCGACATGCCCGAGAGAAGCCGGAAGGCACAGTAGACGGGAAAGTTGGGAGCGAAGGCGGCACAGGTTCCTGACACAGCTGTCTGCAGGTAGTTGAAGATCAGCAACTGCCGGCGGCCCAGCCTGTCAGGGGAGGGGAGGCCCGCAGCAGGGGTTTTGAGGACCAGCAGGGGCACTGGAGAGGCGCTGGCCTGGGACCCGTGACGTATCTTGGGGCTTATGCTGTAGGTCCTCAGTCCAGCCCCAGTTGGGGGTGCCAACTACCCACCTAGGCCCTCCCAAACCCAACCAAGGAGTCCCCAGTCCCAGCTTGGCTCCTTGGCCCTGCCCAAGACTGACCTGTCTGCTAGGTACCCGAATATCATGGCTCCAAGAAGCACTCCCACCATGTATAAGGACTGAGCCAGCTGGCGTAAGGCCCTGTGAGAGCACACGAGGTCCCACTGTGGGGAGAGGGGGCAAAGGTCAGGCCAAGGCGAGCCTGGGCTGCAGGGAAGCAGCAGCAGAATCTTCTGGCTGGTTCTCTGAGGCAGGTATCACCCCCTTCCCCGACACTTCTCTTTGGTCCCGGGAGCCAAGACACTTTTCTTGACCCTGCAACTTCACATTCCATTTTCTACAAAGGCCCCCATCTGGAACCCCTTTCTCCATTGAGACAGTCTGTGTGTGTGTATGTGTGTGTGTGTGTGGGGGGGGATGGTAAGCTGGGGACACAGGGGTTGGGAGGAGGAACTGGGGGCCCAGGGCTCCTCACCTCAGTCACGATGGTGGAAGGGAAGGTGCTGTTGTCATAGATCCAGCCATGGGGGCAGGGTTCTGTGGCCCCCGTACCGTTGGTCTCTGTGCCATTGGGAAAGGGCGGTCCCCGCTGAGGGGAGGTGAAGAGGAGGCAGGACTCGGGCCGCCCCTGCCCATCCCGGGGCAGCCAGGCCTCCAGCTCCCCGTCCTCGCTGAGGTTGGTGTCGGCAGGTGGGCGGCAGTGGTGGGTGGGGATGGCGGCGGTGAAGTTCTGCAGGGTGTTGTGGGAGGCTATCAGGATCACAGGGAGGATCGCCAGGGTGACCTGGATCTTCTGGAAGCGGCCGACGCCCCCCAACTGCAGCAGGAGGTCATTGAAGGCCATGGGGCCAGGCCTGGCCGAGTTGGCTGGGGGCTGAGGACGTCCGGTCCCAGGACCTCCGTCTCTGTGGCCCTCCGCCTGCTGCCCTACACTGAGGAGCCGGAGCGCTGTCGCTTCTGCAGCCAAGTCGCTCCTGGAACTGAATCTGAGCTGGCTCTGTGGGGGGACAGCAGCCCGGCCAGGCGGCCCCTCCTTCCTTCTCTCTCCTAGTTTTGTCCCTCCCTTTCTTTTGCAGCCTCTCCTCACTTGGTGGGGGAGGTGTCGCTCCACTTTCAGGGTCTGCTGTAGCCCTGGCCCCTACATGGGCAGTATTTAATCCTTGACCTGGAGGGAATGAGTTAAAGTGTGACTTGGTATCAGAAGGATTAACCCTCTGAGTATCCTGGTATCAATGGAATTTCTCCAAGTGGGTATAAAGGGCGGGAGAAGGTAGACTGAAGTGGGGGTGGTGGGAGTGGATGTCCTGAGAGGACCCACTTGGGCATCTGGGGGCAAGAGGGGATAGGGTGGGACCTTTTTGTCTTCCTTTTAGTAGGAAGACTGGATTCTGGGAAGTGTGTTGGCCTCTTGTGGGGCTTCTGTCATTTTAGTGGGAAGGATCCAAATGGACCATTTTTGGGAGAAGTTGCCAGAGAAAATACAGGATGCCCAGTTAATTTGGATTTCAGATCAGCAAATAATTTTTTTTCTTTCGTATATCTCTAACATTACATGGGCTGTACTTATACTAAAAAGGTATTCTTTGATCTGAAATTCAAATTTAACTGGACATCCTGTATTCTTACTTGCGAAAATTGGCAACCCTGGCTTTTGGTCTTCTGGGGACAGTTTACATATATATTTTTTTTTTTTTAGCAACTTAAAAAATTATTTTATTTGGCTGTGTCAGATCTTAGTTGTGGCACATGGACTCTCTAGTTGTGATGCATGGGCTCAATAATTGTAGCACGTGGGCTTATTTTCCCCGCAGCATGTGGTATCTTAGTTCCCTGACCAGGAATCAAACCCATGTCCCCTGCATTGCAAGGTGAATTCTTAACCACTGGACCGCCAGGGAAGTCCTGACTGCTTACATCTTACAGGACCATAGCTTTGTTCAACTGGAAGACACAAAAGAGGCCAGAGACTGCTTCTGAAGCAGTGGGATCTCAGACCAACATCATACATGTAGATTGAGTCTTCCAGTATCTCAGTTTCTATTTTCTTGTTCATCCTGATTCAAAATTTGTCTTTGTCTTGACCCCCATCTATAGCTTCTTCTTTTCCTTCTCTTCTTTTTTTTTCTCCTTCATCTCCTCCTCCTCCTCCACAATAAGCATGAACTTATTTTACTCTAAGCCACAACTCTAAGATATTCACTTGATTTCCTCCAATAGTTTGGCTCCCCAGTCCAGTTCTCTCATGCTCAGGGCACTGCCAAGCTCTGATTGGGTGAGTTTCTATGGGATCCTATCAGTTGGATCTTGACTTGGGGTTGTCAAGAGAGCATCCAGTATGGTAGCTGCTAGCTACTACTGAGTGCTTGATTTGAGCTGATCCAAATTGAGATCAGCTTTATTTTTTTGGGCTCCAAAATCACTGCAGATGGTGACTGCAGCCATGAAATTAAAAGACACTTGCTTCTTGGAAGAAAAGCTATGACCAACCTAGACAGCATATTAAAAAGCAGAGACATTACTTTGCCAACAAAGGTCCATCTAGTCAAAGCTATGGTTTTTCCAGTAGTCATATATGGATGTGAGAGTTGGAGTATAAAGAAAGCTGAGTGCCGAAGAATTGATGCTTTTGAACTGTGGTGTTGGAGAAGACTCTTGAGAGTCCCTTGGACTGCGAGGAGATCCAGCCAGTCCATCCTAGGGGAGATCAGTCCTGGGTGTTCATTGGAAGGACTGATGTTGAAGCTGAAACCCCCTTGGACTGCAAGGAGATCAAACCAGTCCATCCTAAAGGCAATCAATCCTAAATATTCATTGGAAGGACTGATGCTGAACCTGAAACCCCAATACTTTGGCCACCTCATGCGAAGAGTTGACTCATTGGAGAAGACCCTAATGCTGGGAAAGACTGAAGCAGGAGGAGAAGGGGACGACAGAGGATGAGATTGTTGGATGGCATCACCGACTTGATGGACATGAGTTTGAGCAAGCTCTGAGAGTTGGTGATGGACAGGGAAACCTGGTGTCCCACAGTCCATGGGGTTGCAAAGAGGTGGACACGACTGAGTGACTGAACTGAAATTGAGATATGCTGTTAGGGTAAAATACATATGTGAAAGTCACTCAGTCATGTCCGACTCTTTGTGACCCCATGGACTATATAGTCTATGGAATTCTCCAGGTCAGAATACTGGAGTGGGTAGCCTTTCCCTTCTCCAGGGGATCTTCCCAACCCAGGTATCGAACCCAGGTTTCCCGCATTGCTGGCAGATTCTTTACCAGCTGAGCCACAGGGGAAGCCCAAAATATGTATAGATTTTGGGTTTACAGCTTCTTGCCTTTACTTTGCACAGTGTATATTATATAAAACATGGACTCTGGAGTCAGATTACTTGGATCCAAGTCCTCACTTCACACTTACTGGCCGTGGGCAAGTTGCTAAACTCCTCTGTATCTCAGTGTCCTTGTTTGCAGGGTGGGGATACTAGTTGTGTCTGCCTCATTGGAGTGTTAAATGAGCAAATACAGGTAAAGATCTTAAGGAGATCCCTGCCCTGTGACTCAACGATCATGAGCTGTTATTATTTGTTTCTGGTCCAAAGGTGAGACTATCGCACTGAGTTTAGAGAGAAAATGTGCCTGGGACACCTTACCCCCCAAACAGTGAATTCCCCACTGGGGGAGATTTTGCCCCCCAGGGAGGCTTCTCTGGTGGCTCAGGCTGTAAAGAATCTGCCTTTTCCCACAGAGTCCAAAAGACTGTTCTATGCATCCATGTCTCTTAAAAAAAAACACAACTCATATATCTTAAAAAAAAAAAAAAAAAGAATCTGCCTGCAATGTAGGAGACACAGGTTTGATCCCTGGGTCAGGAATATCCCCAGTAGAAGAGAGTGGCAACCCACTCCAGTATTCTTGTCTAGAGAATCCCATAGACAGAGGAGCCTGGCAGGCTATAGTCCATGGGGTCTCAAAGAGTCAGATATGACTGAGCAACTAACACACACACTTGCTTCCCAGGGGACATTTGGCCCTGTCTGGAGACATTTCTGGTTATCACTAGTGGGGGTGATGGTACTGCTGGCACCTGGTAAGGAGAGTCCGGGGATGGTACTGAACATCCTGCATACACAGGCCAGCTCCCCATAACCAGTAATTTTTTGGAGCTAAAATGTCAATAATGATCAGAAACCCTACCTTAGAAGATGCTCTCAGACTTCTCTTGTATGGTGATCAATCCCATACCTGCTTGGCAATCCCATACCTGCGTCTGCTACCAGTCAGACACATGATTCCTATCAACATATTTCTAGGAATCCCCATGGGCTTATTTGAATAGGGAAATTTTTGTGAGCTGAAAATGAGACCTCCTCTTCCTCTCCTGAGTAGCTCAGGCCCCAAAGTGCTGCAAGTCTTCCCATAGTTTTGCCCACACAGCCAGTTTTGCCCCTGGAGTGGCTGAATCAGGACTCTGGTCCTTCTGTGTCCAGGCCAATACCCTTTCCCACCGTGTTTTAGCTCTATTACTGGGCTCTGGTTACCATGAGAGACTTTTTTTGCCCTTCGTGATGTGTTTCCATCTGGGGTCTCCCACCATCCCTCTCTGTAATCTGCTGCCTGTTGATTGCTCCTTTGACTCACTTCAGAGATTTTGGCATGTGTCTAAACACAATAGATTACTAAGGTCCCATAATTTTACAGGAGATACACCAGGCTCTGCACCCATTAGCCGATGCAAAGGGTCGAGAAGGGAAGGGGCATTTTTCAATTCTTCTGGACGCAAATCTCTGAGTCCTGTTGAGTTTGATTTCTGACTTCTCTTGTAAGAAGTCAAGATGCTCTGTTATCAGCTCACAGTTTCCACAAACTACACTTCTGCGTATGAAGTCGGAAGAGTGTTTATTGTCTATTGACATCCTGGGGTACATGAAACCTTACACTGGTTCAAACCTATTCTAACTTCAAAGCCAAGTTCTTAAATGCTACTCTAGAGGAGTGGACTGCCCAGCTAAAGAGCTCTTGGAGACCATCTGGCCTCCTATGTACAGAATAGAATAGGGGAGGCCCAGAGAGAGGACTCTCCCAGCTTCCCTCCTCCCCATCCAGTGTTGGTTCTGGGCTGGGACCCAGTGGGTATCCAGATGCCTGACAGCATTTTCCAGGCCAAGGTATATAAGAGCCCTGTGGCCTGGGGATGTGAAGACAGCTGGACAAACAGCTTGGGGGTTCTGGGGCCAGTCTCCTGCCAGGACTTGGTGCCCTCATGGGGGAGAGGGTGGAGTGCCAAGGGCAGTGAGTGAGGGGGATGATGGGCCCCTATGAGCACCCTCCTTCTCTGAGCCTGTGTCCAATCCTGCCCAGGGAGAAGAGCTCCCTCCTTAGTGCCTGGCCAGCCCTAAGCCAGGCTGTCTGGAAAAGACTCAGATGGAAACTCCAGAGACTGAACTGTGGTTGGCTCCTGGGATCATAAGGTTAGTGAAGAGATTTCCCATCAGCCTCCCAGTTCACAGTGAGCTTCTGGATGGAATTGCTCCCATGGCAAATGATTTGTAGTGCCAGGAACTATCCTTTAGGGACATTCTGGGTCATTAAACACCCAGAGTTGGACTCCTCTGTGCTGACTGGAATGTGGACTTAAGTTCTGGCCATGCTCACCAAGTAGGGGTCAAATCTGTGGACTTCTGATTGGCCAAGAGCCACAAAACCACATGCCATTAGCAATGAATGCCAGCACACAGGTGACAACTTCCCATCAAGGCCCAGAGTAGTCAAGGGATTTATGATCACACAGCAAGCAAATCTCAAACTCAGACCTCCTGATTCCATCGCTCTTTCTACTTTGTTAGCAGCCATCACATATCCCAGATTTTCTGAGACATCCAGATTTTATACAGTTTTATTCTATTAAGTAAGTGGAATTTAATGTGTGTGTGCATGCAAAGTTGCTTCAGTAGTGTCTGACTCTTTGTGACCCTTTGGACTGTAGCCTGTCAGGCTCCTCTGTCCATGGGGATTCTTTAGGCAAGAATACTGGAATGGGTTGCCATGCCCTCCTCCAGGGAATCTTCCCAACCCAGGGCTTGAGTCTGTGTCTTTTATATCTCCTGCATTGGCAGATGTGTTCTTTACCACTAGCTCCACCTGAAAAGCCCTTAAGGTGTGAGTATCTGTGGCTAAATTTTTTAAAACCTATTTGGCTGTGCTGGGTCTCAGTTGCAGCATGTGGGATCTTTGATCTTCACTGAGGCATGTGGGATCTAGTTCCCTGACCAGGGATCAAACCTGGGTCTCCTGCATTGGGAGCACAGAACCTTAGTCACTGGACCTCCAGGGAAGTCATTCTACTCGTGACTTTGATTTTGATTATTTTCTGAGACTTTTCAAATAAATAATTTACAGGTAAATAAAGCATTTTTGCTCAAATCACATGCCATAAATGTGAGTTTGAAATAACTGACCTGGAGAGAAGCCTGGCAGACTCCAAGTGCTTGCTAGGCTCACAACAGCATTCTGAACAAGGAGCCAAATTGTGAGCTTTGTGCTTTGTGGCCTGGCTACCCTAGCCAGTGGGTGGTACAGAAATTAGGAATTCATCCAAAAGGCTGGATGTGAATCTAGTAACCAATGAGGTGGCTCAGAATGATGCTGCCCATGTGAGGTGTTCCATATTGGATAGCAATTCACTGAGCCAGTTGGAGGCTCGGTTCAGGGACAGAGAGAAGGGAGTAGGGAAAGTGGGTGGAGCTGGAGTATCTTCCCTTAAGTTCCTGTGTGTCTTTTCAATAAACAGCTGTAGATACAGCACAAAAATGGTCATGGCTAGGATGTCCTGGGAGCCACCTTGAAGTCTGGACAACTGAAAGATGGGAGTGGGATGAGAGGGTCATTGTTCTTTTCTTTTCTTTCTTTTTTTTTAATGTATCTGTTTATTTGGCTGTGCCGGGTGTTAGTTGCAACACGTGAGATCCTTTAGTTTTGGCGTGTGGAGTCTTAGTTGTGGCATGTGGGATCTAGTTCCCTGACCAGGGATCGAACCCAGGCCCCCTGCATTGGGAGCACAGAGTCTTAGCCACTGGACCACCAGGGAAGTCCCCATTGTTGTTTTCTCTGAGCACAATTCTTTTCTCTCTAGATTGAGACCCACTCAAACTAAGAGGAGATATTGATGATCTCATTGTCAGCTGATCCTAAGTCAAGTGTGGTGGGGGTCGGATGGGGAGAAGTCAAGTGCCAGGCAGTATGAAGGGCAAGCAAAAGAGAAGTTGGTGCAGTCTAGGAACTGAAAGAAGTGAGATGAGGTTAGATTTCAGGGTGCAAAGAGGAAGGTGTTAAAAACTGAAGCCTTTGTTGGCTTGATCAGGTTGGGGCCTGATCATGACTGGCCTTATAACAGGGTTTAGACTTTATCCCAATGGG
Source organism: Okapia johnstoni (assembly GCA_024291935.2). NCBI lineage: Eukaryota > Metazoa > Chordata > Mammalia > Artiodactyla > Giraffidae > Okapia > Okapia johnstoni. The sequence goes on along the minus strand of JAGTYA010000026.1, from coordinate 9,146,468 downwards.
ATGTCACCAAAAAACTGAGGTAGGGGTGTAATATGATCTAGTTTATGTTTATTAAGTTTTCCAGATTTGAGAATATATCTAAATACAGACTTGAGAGTAATTAGCTCTGTGGCTGACAGTTGAAGCCCTGCAGTGTGTTTTGAGAGTCCCTGGGACTGCAAGGAGATCAAACCAGTCAATCCCAAAGGAAATCAACCCTGAATATTCATTGGAAGGGATACTGAAGCTGAAGCTCCAGTGCTTTGGCCATCTGATGTGAAGAGCCGTCTCATTGGAAAAGATCCTGATGCTGGGAAAGATTGATGGGAGGATAAGGGGACAACAGAGGATGAGATGGTTGGATGACATCATCGATGCAATGGACATGAGTCTGAACAAAACACACTGGGAGATAGTGAAGGACAGGGAATCCTGGAGCGCTGCAGTCCATGGGTTGCAAAGAGTCAGACACAACTGAGCAACTGAACATGTGTGTCTGAGCTGTCTAGTATGGTAGCTGTTAGCTACTCTTGAGCACTAGTATTGAGCTGATCTGAATTGAGATATGCTATTAGGGTAAAATGCATATAGATTCTGAGGACTAGTATGAATTAAAGCTATAAAATATCTCACTGTTAATTTTTATATTTAACATGATAAAATGGTAATATATAGATATATTTGCATTAAACAAAAATATTACAGTATTAAGATTAATTTCATCTTTTTGAGAGCTAATTACTCTCAAGTCTGTATTTAACTTAAAAAACAGTTACTAGGAATTTTAAAATTACACAGGTGGCTTGAATTATATTTTCATTGGACAGTGCTGACAAAGAATCCTAGAGGAAGAGGTCCATCAAAAAGGTTTTGGAAAATGCACCATTAAAAGATGATAAAGAAATTGCTTTTGGAATTGTTTGGTTATAAGGAACAGAAACCCTTGAGTTGAGCTTAAAAAGAAAGGAGTTTATTCAGAGAATTAAAAATATTTGATAGAAACCAGGGGCTGAAAGTGCATCCAGGGTTGAGAGGAATTGGGACCTGGAATTCATTAAAAATCAATGCAAATGGTCTCACCGTTTGCTTGTCTGTTTATCTGGGCTCATGTTGTCTTTTTCTCTCTCTGCTCCTGCTTTATTCCTTCTCTGCAACTGATTTTTTCTGTTCTGCTTTTATCTGAGCCAGCCCACCCTCATGCTAACTTGCTTTCCTAGGACAAGAGACAGAGATGAACTAGGACCTCCATGACCCCAAATCCCAGCCCAGGAGGGAATATGTGATTAATGAGATTTGGATCCAGAGTGCCTTCTGGTCCAACCAATCATGATCAGAGGTGCAGGGTCACGTTAACCATTAAGTTAACAGGTTCTGGGGAATGTAGACCCTTGAGGAAGGGATGGGTGAAGGACAGACAAAGTGATTGCTGTAGCCTTTACAGGAAAAAACCCAAAAGAGACTGAGAAGGAACAACCAGAGTGTGGGAGGGAGCTGCAAGCACATGGTATGTCAGAATCCAAGGAGAAGGGCATGACCAATAGAATGAAATATTCTGTGAGATCAAGTAAGATGAGGGATGGCAAGTGACCTATGGATTTGGCACAGGGGGTGATGACTGTCCTGGGTGAAAACAATTTCAGAGAAGGATGGGAGCCAGAGCAGTTTGGATGAGGTTAGAAAGTGGAGGCAGGGGAGGCAGACAGGAACTTTGTGAAGTTTGGCTTCGAAGGGGAGAAAGAGACAGTGTGGCCATGGAGGGAGAAATGGCATCCAAGGAGGGCTGGTGGGTTGGCTTGTGTTAAGATAGGAGAGGCTTTGGGTTTATTTAACTGGTGATGGGAAGGAGCCAGGAGAGAGAGAGAGGGCAGAGACCCAAGGGAAAGCAGATGGCTGCTGGTGGGAGAGGCTGGACACAGAGCCCCAATGAGAAGACTGGATTTGCTGCTGTGATTGGGACAAACTTTGGAAACATGGTGACAGACATCCACTGTGTTCAGTTATGGCTGCAGTTTTCTTGGTTAAATAGGAGACAAAGATACCTGGTGGATGCAGGGCTGGGACTCAGATCAGAGACTTGGGGTGATCAGGGGGAAGGAGGTCATGATTGCAGGAGCCCTGGCTTCTGTCTGCAGCCACTCTGGGCTTGTTCACTCAAGTGATCACATGCCAGAAGGGACATGTAGATACACGTGGTATTTCCAAGGAGAAGATTTGCCATTAACTGTTTTGTGACCCCTAATGTGGTGGTGCCGATAAAGGTCCATATAGTCAAAGCTATGGTTTTTCCAGTAGTCATGTATGGATGTGAGTGTTGGACCATGAAGAAGGCTGAACCCCAAAGAACTGATGCTTTTGAACTGTGGTTCTGGAGAAGACTCTTGAGAGTCCCTTGGACTGCAAGGAGATCAAACCAGTCAATCCTAGAGGAAATCAACCCTGAGTAATCATTGGAAGGACTGGTGCTGAAGCTGAAACTCCAATCCTTTGGCGACCTGATGGGGAGAGCCGACTCATTGGGAAAGACACTGATGCTGGGAAAGATTGAGGGCAGGAGGAGAAAGGGATGACAGAAAATGAGATGGTTGGATGACATCATTGACTCCATGGGCATGAGTTTGTGCAGACTCTGGGAGATAGTGAAGGAAAGGGAAGCCTTGTGTGCTGCAGTCCACAGGGTTGCAAATAATCATACACGACTTAGTGACTGAACAACAACAATGTGGCTGTACTAGGAGGTGGGATCTTTGAGAAGTCATTAGGTTTAGATGAGGTCATGGGGCTGGGGCCCTCATGATGGGATTAGTGCCCTTAGAAGAAGAGAAACCAGAAAGCTTGCTTTATCTGTCCTTGTTCTGCCATGTGAGGACACAGTGAGAAGATATCTGATTATCTTCAAGTCAAGAAGGAGCTCCCCACCAAGAAGCTTGTGTCTCTGTCCATCACACTGGCATGGACACCAGGAACTAAGCCTGCCAGCACCTTGATCTTGGACTTGCCAGCATCCAGGGCTGTGAGGAAGATATTGTTTAAAGGATCTGGTCTGTGGCATGTTGTTGTAGCAATCAGAGTAGACTAATACAGGCTTGGTGTATACATACCTTGGTATGCCCATAGTACATGCACATGTTCACATCAGCCCAGCTCACATGTACGTATATGCCTGCACCTACATGTATCTGGCATGTACATGCCAGTGCGGATGAACAGAATTGCATGCTCACATGTCCACACCAGGGCCTTCCCCCTTTTCTACCCCTGTTCCTGAGCAGCAGGGCTTGAGTTCTTCATTGCCATTTATTGAAACCTCTCGTTGAAGAAAGGGGGTGGGCACAAGAAGGGGAAGGGGGTGGAAACAATGAGGGAAGTGGCCAGTGGGGAAGGGCTGGACAGAAGAATGGCAGGGTCTGGGCTGCAGGAAGGGTGAGAGCAAGGTGGGGTGTGCCTGTGGCCAAACCTTTGAACTGGCCTGGGCTGGGTTGAGGGGGCTCCGATGGTGGTGGAAATGACTCCCGCAAGGTCTCAGAAGACTATGTCCTAGGAGCATGGATGTGCCTAGGCCCTCCCCAAGGTGTCCTCAGAGCCCAGAGACAGGCAAGGACCTGCCTGGGATTTGTTTGTGGAGGACAGGGAAACGAGGGTCTGTTGCCTTCAGCTGGGGCCCAGGCCCGGCTCATGAGGCTGCAGAGGGATCCTCTGGGATGCCTTTTCTGCTTCTGGCTCCTGCTTTGATTTCTTTGCCCGCAGGGACCTAGGGAAAGAGAGCTCAGGAAAAGCCCTGGGCTTCCCCACGGAGGAGGACTGCTGGGGCCAGAGGCAGGGGACTGACCAGTTTTCGACGTCCTCAATAGTCTCTGGCAAGGGCCGATTGAGTGTCTCAGGCAGGAAGAGGGCTGCGCTGCCTCCCAGGAGGGCGATGCTCCCAAAGATGACATTGGGGATGAAGGGTTTCAGCTCCCCCGTGATTTTCACCAGGGGGGCTGTCATGCTTCCCACGCGGGCCCACATATTACTTATGCCCATACCTGTTTGCCTGGGAGAGTTCAGAGCAGAGGTTGGTAGCCTGTGCATGCATTCTCAGAGACCGGCTCTGGGACCCCTGGACCAGGTCCACAATTCCACCTGCCCCTGTATCCTTTGGCTGGGCCGGCCCCATGCCCAGCACCTACCGAGTGACTGTGGGGTATAGCTCGCTTGTGAAGAGGAAGAGGCAGCTGAAGGAGCCGGATAAGCATCCCTTCCCAAACACAGCCAGTACTGTCCTCAGGGTCATCAAGTCTGCAGAGGAAAGAAAACAAGGTGAACCTTGGGGCTCAGGAGTCCCTGAGTGTTCTCACTCCTGGAGACTTCCTTTCCCTTTTAGTTTTGGTTGCTGGAAAGCTCAGATCCAAACTTAAAGCCAACTAATAGCCCCTCTACTATTCCCAGGGCTCTATGGGCTTCTGTCCTGCTGCCTTTGGGTCTTTCCCTGACTCTGATTCCCTATTCTCATAGTTTGTTGTATCTGTTTAGTCCAGTTCCTTTGGGAAGATGTTGGGGTATTAGCCTATGTGTGCATCTATGCTAAGTAGCTTCAGTCATGTTTGACTCTTTGTAACCCCATAGACTGTAGCCCACTAGGCTCCTCTGTCCCTGGGATTCTCCAAGCAAGAATACTGGAGTGGGTTGCCATGCTCTCCTCCAGGGAATCCTCCTGACCCAGGGATCGAACCCATGTCTCTTACGTCTCCTGCATCAGCAGGCAGGTTCTTTTCCACAAACGCCGCCTGGGAAAGCCCCCACATAAACATCAATATAAAGTAAAATTGGCTTTTCCAAGGTCATGGTGAAGTAGGCTGTGGAATGTTTCTTGGTCACTGGGCTCTGATGTTTCCCCGTCTAATCTCATCTTCTGCACCCTTGTCACTAAGGCCATGCAATTCCTCACATGGTGCAGACACCACCATACTCTGCCCTGTCTGAGTCAGATCTGGAAAGGATCTTCAATAGCATCTAGCCCAACTGAGTTATTTTCTAGATGAGAAACCTGGGCCCCAGAGAGCACAAGGCTCTGCTGAAGCTAACACAGAGGCAGACCCCGCATAACTGGAGTCCCTGGAACTTTACTCTCACTCTGCGAGGCCCACAGATACAGGTCAGCCTCTCTCAGAGGGTTCTGGGGGTAGTGCCAGCTTCTCACCTGCAGGCACAAAGATGAGAGACAGGATGCACCCTCCTGCCAGGAGCAGAAGAGCAGCCTCGGTGGTGTGCCGGCCCAGATAGTTTATGGCGAGCATAGTGATGAACTTGGCTGGGACATCGACCCCGCCAAAGATGAGCTGGAGGATGTAGAGGTTGACTCCAAATTCCTCCACGCCCATAGCCAAACTGTAGTAGGCAAAACCAGTGGAAAACCTGAGGGGCAGAGAGTAATTGGTTAGGATCCACAGCTGGCTGGGGGCCTCTCCCCACACCGCTCATTGGGTCAACAGGATGATGAAGAGTTTCATTTCTTGTCCCAGCTGCAATGGATTGGTAGGGTCTGCTTCAGTGCTGTTTTGAGGCCTCTGAGATCCTGTACGGGCTCAGTGAGAGCGTGCTGGGATTGATTGGTTATGTCTGACATGGGCGTGGGCTAAAGTAGGGTGACACGTGCCATATAATTGACTCCAGAGAATATCCATCCTGGAGGGACTCTTGGAGACCAAAGGAGACAGCAAATGATCTGTTTTGGTTGGGTGATGGTCTAGCACTCAGAATGGGGGAGGAGAACATCCCCAGGGCTGTGCTCATGAGTGAGATGTCTCCTTTCTCCCTCTCAGTGTTGTGGGAGTCCACTTTGAGGGGAAGCATTCCTGGACACAGTGAATCCTTTCCACGTGGGGATGGCCAGGATGGAGAAAGGCCTCAGAACCAGGTCGTGGAAAGGGCTTTGAAGGAGTGGTGGGATGCTGGGCAAAAGAGAAGATTCAGGAGAAACATGATTTCTGTTGTTAAATTTTGCAGCTCTGAGCACCAGCCTTGTTCTGTCAGGTCCCAGAGAGCAGAGCTGGACCAGTTGGGGGTAGGGGGCAAGAACAGAGAGGCACAGCTCACATTGTGAGATATGAGCTGGTGAAGGGGTTTGAAGCATCTGCCTTGTGGGTGAGGTGGGTGTGACTCCAGGGGAAAGCAGACCCTGATGGCTGGACCTGTCTGTGGGGCAGGGATGCGAGAGATTTCTGGGGTTGAGGCTGGGCTGGGGCAGCTCTGAGGAGAGGATATCTCTACTCTTCTTGCAGGTACTCAGGCCTTGTCTGTAGGTGAGCCTGTCAGAGGTCTTGTTCATGACACCTGCTTGGCAGGGGTGCTGGGGTGTGGGCAGGGAGGGGTGGTGGGTTACCAGGCCAGGGAAAGACAGAAGGTCATTCGGCGCAGGATGGGTGTCCGGAACAGGTCAGCTACGCTGCGCTTGGCCTTGGCCAAGGCCACTTCCTTCTGCGTGTTGAGTTTGATCTCCTTGGGGCAGAGGAAGGGGAGGGGTGCCATTAGTGACCAGCTAGTGGGCAGCAAGAAGAAGAGAGGGCAGTGCAGGCCTGGTGGCTTTAAAGAATATTGCTTAGCTCATCAGAGGTAGGCTTGTGGGCAGAGGAAATGGAGGCAAGAGGAAGGCGATAGCTCAATAGCAGAGCCTGGGTTTCTGCCCCAGACCATAATCCCCCTCAGCTTCTACCTCCAGGCTGAGTTTCTTTCCTTCCTCCTTCTTCCCATTGAAGGCTGCCACCTGCCGGAGTGTCTTCAGGGCCTTGGAGGATCTTCCAGACAGGACCATCCAGCGGATGGACTCTGGCTGCCACCTGAGGGCCAGAAGCAACAGTGTCTCCCCACCCCCAACCTCCCAACGCCAGAAGCTCTTTTGAGAGGCTGGAAAGAGATCATGAACCAGAGTCAAGGGCAAGGAGGCCCAGAAACCTGAGTTGCCTTACTACAGATTTCATGGAATTTAAACTTGGCCGAGCTTTGCACCTGGGCTGACTGCAGCCAACACACATTCCAGAGATCTCTACTTCCCTTTCCAGAAGAGTCTTTCCCCTGCACCCTCCCCGCCACCGCCCTTGCAACCTGGGCTGTTTGTTGTCCTTGGGTGTCTTTCTCAGCTAGGAGCCTTGAGTCCTAGGATAAGGCAGGTGGGGCCTGGGGAAGGGATAACAGTTTCGAGACTGGACGGCTGGAGTGTCTTGCACGTTCATGCACCCAGCCTTCCTTGGACCAAATTCCAGGTCCTGGGAGAAGGTGAGGCAGGGCTGCAGCCCCAGGGGATCTTAGGAAGGGGACTAAGTGCTAAGCTCAGGGTTGTGGTCTAGGGAGTGGGTCCAAGCATTCTTTGATTCTCCAACTCTCCTGGGTGTGGGGGGTTTGTAAGAGCAGCAGGGAAGCTTGGGGTTGGCAAGTGTGTGGCCAACCTCACTCGCCCCCACCCCTGGGCTGTCCTTTTGGGGTGGGTTCACTCTGAGCAATCCCCGAGCATCACTAAGATGAAGAGAAATGCAGGAGGCAGAGGTGTGGGGAGACAGGAGGGATGCTTGGAAAAGTCTGGTCCCAGGTGGGGTCTGCTCTGGCTGTGGCCACCACGGGCACCCAGGACCTGGGTCCAGCGAGACCTTCTGGGGAGTGGACACTGGTCACCTGGCCTCAGACCTTTGGTCTAGCTGGTAGTGGTAGACTACTGGGCCCATTGCTGCCTGCCCTTCTGGTCTTGTGGTCTTGTTTCTGCCCTGATAGTCTTCTCAGCCTGCATCTTCCAGCATGATCCATGACTTCCTCCCAAACCCCATAGCCAGGGTCTAGATTCCATCTTCCTCTTCCAGAAAATGACAGTTAGTGAACCTTTCTATGGACCAGGCTCTGGCTGAGAGGCATTAGTATCTCCACTTTGCCTAGGAAAATCTTGAGGCTTAGAATGGGTGAAGCTTGTCTCAAGTCACACAATGAAGGGGTCTACTGACCCTTATTTTTCCTCCTGACTCTCAGCTCCCATCCTAGGCTGGGGACATGCCCAGCTCCACCCTGGATCCTCCGACCGTCTCTCTCACTGCAAGATTGCCCGTATGCCTGGGAGCTTATTTTCATTTTCAAATGGAGGCCCCATTCCAGTCCTGTGTCTTTTTGTGCAACCTTCGGAGATTGCTTCACCTCTTTGAATCTCTGTTTACTCATCTGTAAAATGGGAATACTAATGCATCCTTCACACACAGATGCTGTAAGGGTCGGGATAATGTAGACTGATGCCCAGAACAGGGCCTCACATATAGTAAGTGCTGGATAAAGGGTCCTCAAAGACTTCATTTCTGCTCCTGAGCTTGTTCATTATTTCTTATTCTTTGGGTCCTGCTATCAACTACCACCTACAATTTGGTTTCCTATCTTCATCATCGAATCAGACTCCTCGATTCTCCCAGGTTCTCAAGTTGGAGCTTTCTTTTGCTTTTTTTGACCACACTATTCAGCACGTGCAACTTCCCTGACCAGGGATGGAACCCGTGCCCCCTGCAGTGGAAGCACAGAATCTTAACCACTGGACCACCAGGGAAGTTCCAGCTTTCCTTTCCTTTATACCTCAAGTCCAGGAGTCCCTGAACTCTAAGGACTTTTCCTTCAAAATGCCCCAGGCTCTCCTTCCCACACAGTCACCTCCCCCTGTCTCTCATCCCCACCTGCCTGGGTCTGTCCTTCTGTGTGACTGTGTCACAAACAGAAGTCTGGCCAGGCCTTTCAGCACCCCAGGCATCTTCAGAGGCATTCTCTGTTCCTCCATGTGAAGCTGAGGCCTCTCTGCTTTCTGGCCTGCCTCCCACCCAACCACGTCAATTTACCCTCGTTTTCTACTGCACTGGGTCCCCCCCACCCCAGGCGCTCCCTCCAGAGGTACCCCTCTGTGTGCGGTTCCTCCTCCCAGGAACCCCCTTCCTGACCGTCTCAGGGTGTCTAGGACAGACAGGATCAGCCAGCCTCGTCAGGCATGGGCTCCTCCTAGTTGATCCGGGCAGGCCCAAGGAGGGGTGCCGAAGAAGAGGGGGCACGTACCAGGACAGCAGGAAGAAGACGAAGAAGGGAATGGACACGGTTAGCTGGAGCCAGCGCCACTGGGGAATGGCATAGGCCAGGCCGGGCAGAATGAACTGGCCAATGGTGTAGAAGTAACCGAGTGCAATCGACTTGATGGCCCGCATCCGGGTGGACACCCACTCGACATCTGCAGGAGGAGCCCAAGGACCCGGTTAAGACCCTAGTGGGTCCTGGACACCTCCAGAGAAGGGGTATCAGTTCCTTCCCCCTACTGGCCGCTTGATATAACCCTGACCCTAAAGTTTCATTGTCCCCATTTTAGAGATGCTGTGACTGAGGCTGAAGAGGCAGGACTCAAATGTAGGTTTGTCTGATTTCCAAGCCCACATTCTTTTTTTTAATTTGACTGTGTTGGGTCTTGGTGGCAGCACATGGGATCTTCTTTGAGGATCTCAGGGTCTCTAGTTGTGGCGCTTGAGCTCCAGAGAACCAGGCTCGGTAGTTTCAAGGCATGTGGGATCTTAGTTCCCTGACCAGGGATGGAACCCATGTCCCCTGCATGGCAAGGTGGTTTCCTAACTACTGGACTGCCAGGGAAGTCCCCGTCAGCCCACATTCTTGACTGCCTCTCCAGTGGCAGGTGAGTTTCCTTGTTTTATCTACTTGTGTGTGTGGACTGAACCAGATCATGTACCTGGCAGGTGCCAGGCCAGGGTAAGTCTTCAGTATTGAAGTTGCTGCTATGATGCTTGTTTTGTTCAGAGTGGGCCTCTGGGGTCCTGAGGGGGCAGTGCCTTGCTTGACCAAGGCCACCCCGGTGCCTGTGGCTGAGCCGGGCCCAGACCCTACTCTCAGCTTCAAGCTGGTTGCTTCCCAAATTCTTGGTCCCTGCCCCTTCCCCCTGTGGCTCACTCAAGATGGCGGTGCTCAGGGTAATGCCTGAGATGCCGAAGCCACACAGGAAGCGGAAGACTGTGTAGGTGGGGAAGGTGGGGCTGAAGGCTGCGCCTGAGCCGCTGGCTGCCAGCAGCAGGTAGCTGCAGGTCAGGATGGGCTTGCGGCCAAACCTGCAGCTCGAAGAAGAAGAGGGATGTTAGCTGCTGTGAACCAGCCAAGGAGAGTGACTCTGCAGGCCTCAGGGCAAAGGGCTGGACCCCACCCCTCCACCTCCCAAAGGGCCAGGCAGGACATGTAACTCCCTCCTGGGACAGAGCCTTGCTGGTAATTGCTATTTTTTTTGACAAGTTTGCAGTTAGATGTTTGAGTTAATGAGTGATCTCCTCTACCCCCAGCTTAGTTGCCTGAACAGGGTTCAAAGGACCACTCCTCTCCAAGCCATTCATCCATCCACCTCCATGGCCACACAGCGGCTATTGTGTCTGGACACCTTGTGGCTGGGGCCCCAGCTCTGGGGAGGCTGGAAGACTCAAGTTGTAGAGGTTTGGGGGCAGAGGGTAGGCAGTGGCCCTGGAAGGGGCTGGCCGCACAGCAGGGACCCTCTCGCCCACCTCCCCCAGCTCTTTGCCTCTTTGGGAGTGCATGGGTGGTATAGAGAGGGGGCGAGGGGGTCTCCATGGTTTGGGCCCCCACCGCGGGGCCCCCGCATCTCACCTGTCAGACAGGGCTCCCAGCACGAGCCCCCCAGTCAGTATGCCCGCCATGAAGACAGATTGGGCCAGCTCCTTCAGTTTGTTGGAGTTGCACACCAAGTCCCACTGCACAGGAGAGAGAGCGGGCCAGGCAGCTCAGTCCAGCTGGGCCTCTCCACTGCGCTCAGCCAGGGCCCCATGTGTGTGCTCGCTCTCCCAGCGCCCTCGCTTGGCTTCCCCTAGCTTAGCCCCCTTCGGCCTGGCCTGGGGCTCCTTGGGTCCCTGCCCTGTGGGTGTGAAAGGAGAACGTCCCTTCAGCGTGTGTGGCCTGCCATGTGGCTCCTGGTCAGTTCAGCTGTCACACACCCAGGTCTGTTCTCAAGCTCCGCAGGCTCACCTGAATCCAGTGGCTCCCTGTGTGTCTGCTTCCCAGCCTCTCATACTCAAGGTGAGTCCCTCTGCCTGCACCCTCTCTTCTCCAGGGGACGTTCCTCCAGCCCACACCTTCATCTCTCTTTCTCTCTCTGCCTCTCCAGACTCCTCCCCATCTGCATTTGCATGCACTCCAGTCTCTCCATCTTAGAGCTCTCTTCCCTTCCACATTCATTCCATTTCTCTCTTCCCTTCAAAGCCAAATCTCGGGAACAAGGAACCAGCCTTACTGTTACCTGTCCTCACATCCCACTCATTTCCCAAGTCTGTCCCCACCACTCCACTGAAACTCTGCTCCCCAAACCCAGGGGAACCTTCAGGTTCCTGACCTGACTTCCCTTTGGCAACCCCTGACCCTACTGACCTCTCCCTCCCCCTGGTCTTCCTTCTTTATCTCCCTCTGTGGTCTCCTTTCTCTCAGTCCCTTGAAGGTTCCCCAGGGCTCCTCTTGGATCTTCCTCTTTTTATTCACTATCCCAGGAAATACCATCTGCTTCTGTGACTTCAGTGACTGTTTTATGGTGAAGACTCCAAATCCCTCTCTTTAGCCCAACCTATCTTCTGCCCTTGAGACCCAAGGATTTAGCTGTCTACTCGAAATCTCTATCTGGAAGGTAGAGTCAGTGACACTCATTACCTGCTTCCTGTCAGGTCAGAATCACAGTGATCAGCAACTTTTTTTTGACTCTGTCCTCTCCCATGTTACAATCCTCCAGTTTCTAACATTTTAATATTTCTTTCTTCTTTTTTTCTGTCTGCCCTAGCAGCATGTGGGATCTTAGTTCCCCAAAAGGAATCAAATCCGTGCCCCTGAAGTGGAAGCACAGAGTCTTATCCACTGGATCACTAGGGAAATCCCTTAATAGTTCTTGAGTCTGGATTCTTCTATTTCCACTACTGCTATCCCAGCGCACACACCATCTTCTTATGCTTGGATTAAGGATAACAGCCTTAGAAATATTTTTATTTCCATAGAAATAAAAGTAATGGGACCTAATGAAATCTATAAGCTTTCGCACAGCAAAGGAAACCATTAAAAAATGCAAAGATAGCTTATGGACTGGAAGATAATATCTGCAAACGATGAGACTGACAAGGACTTCATTTCCAAAACATGTGAACAGCTCATACAAGTCAATAACAAAACACAAACAACCCAATCAAAAGGTGGGCACAAGATCCAAAGAAGACATACAGTTGGCCAACAGGCACATGAAAAGATGCTCCAACATTGCTAATTATTAGAGGAATGCAAACCAAAACTGCAGCAAGCTATCACCTCCCATCAGTCCAAATGGCCATCATTAAAAGGCCTGCAAATAACAAATGCTGGAGAGGGGGTGGAGAAAAGGGAAACCTCCTACACCATCGGTGGGAAATTGAATTGGTGCAATCACTATGGAAAACAGTATGAGGAGTCCTCAAAAAGCTAAAGATAGAGTTGTCACAACAATCCCACTCATGGGCATTTACCTGGACAAAACTATAATTCAAAAAGATACATGTACCCCTTCATAGCAGCACTATTCACAATAGCCAAAACATGGAAACAACCTAAATGCCCACTGACGGATGGATAAAGAAGATATAGTAAATATATACAAGGAATACTACTCAGTCGTAAAAAAGAATGAAACAATGCCATTTGCAGCAACACAGATGGACCTAGAGATGATCAGACTAAGTGAAAAAGTCAGAAAGAGAAAGACAGATACCATATGATATCACTTACATGTGGAATCTAAAATATGACACAAATGAAGTTGTCGATGTAACAGAAGCAGATTCATAGACATAGAGAACAGACTTGTGGCTGTGGAGGAAGGTGGAGAAGAGATGGATGGGGAGTTTGTGATTAGCAGATGCAAATTATTATATGAAGAGTGGATAAACAACAAGGTCCTACTGTATAGCACTGTATATTCAATATCTTGGGATAAACCATATGGAAAAATATGAAAAAGAATGTATATATGGAGAACTGAGTCATTTTGCTGCACAGCAGAAATTAATGTGCCTGCAGTGTGTGCTAAGTCACTTCAGTCGTGTTGGACTCTTTGTGACCTTATGGGTAGCACAACATTGTAAATCAAATATACTTCAATAAAATAAATTAAAAAAAGAATAGCATTTATTGAGGGCTTGCTCCACACCAGGCACCGCTCTCAGTAAGCACTTTTCATGCCTTAGTTTTTTCAGTCTCACAATAGCCTTATGATGTAGAGTTGCTGTCATCTTCATCTGACAGTTGAGGAACCTGAGCCCAGAGAGGATTATCAGAACAATCCTCTGATGGCCTTCGGCCTCAGTCCTTCCTATTCATTCTTTCCCCGATAAAACCAGATTGGCTTTCTGAAGCACCTCTCAAATCGGGTTGCTGCCTTGTCTGGAGCACTCACTGGCTTTCTCCTGTGCTCTGGTTAAAGAGAAAGCTCTATTAACACAGATTTATAAAGCCCTCCGGCTCTGACTCCTGCCCACCTATCTGGCCTAATCTCCTGCTAATCCCCGACATGCACCCTTGGTCCAGTCATCCTGAATTACTTGTGTAATGAAGCGAAGAATCTCATTTGCTGGAAATGCCTCATGAAAATGTTTTGGATGTAGAACAGTGTGGGGAAAGAACCACACACCACAGGGAACTCTTTTCACTTTCTTCGTGGGAAGTGAGGGAGTTTGGGGAAGGGTGAAGCCTCCAGGTCCTCCGGCTGACTCAGAGTGGCTGAGTGCGGGACTGGCCCGCAAACCCAGTGGGCTCTCCTGGCTGGAAAGGGAGCCTGCAGGGTATGTGTATGGGAGTGGAAGAGGGAAAAGAGTAAAGGAGGAAGTGAAGGGGTGTGCAAGGAGTAGGCCAGTGGGTACTCCTGGTACTGTGTGGGGTCTGCGGTTTTAATCAGGTTACACTAGTGATTATGCAATAGCTTCAGGCTATGGTGCTCCTCTTTACTTTTGTGCTTGATTATCTTCCCTTATTCTAGCAAGGTTGTCAGCCCTTTGAAACACATCAAGATTATCTACTCCGAGTGCCAGGAACATGTTTTTCTGGGTACCTGGCACAAGCAGGGAGTCGGCAAATATTTGTGAAACAGATAAATGGCTGAGAAGCACATCCAGACTCCCAGTGTCCTCATTTTTCCTTCCACGCTCCTATCCTCACCTCCAAGAGGACACAAGTCACACAGCATGATGCCTGCCTATTTACTGCCATCTCATTGGACTCTTTATCCCTAGCAGCTAGCAGAGTACTTGGTGCACAGAAAATGTCAATATTTGTCCAAGGAATAATCAATGGGGACTTCCCTGGTGGCTCAATGGTTAAAGAATCTGCCTGCAACATAGGAGATGTGGGTTCAATCCCTGGGTCGGGAAGACCTCCTAGAGAAGGGACCCACTCCAGAATTCTTGCCTGGGAAATCGCATGGAGTTGCTCCAGTTCACGGGGTCACAAAAGAGTCGGATGTGACTAAGTAACTATACAACAACAACAGAACCATTTTACTGATGAGACCCAGAGCGAAAACGGTAACCTGAGATTAGAGGGAGCTGACACCCAGCTTCTATCTAGCCTTTGGCAAGGCCTGGGCTGGCCTCTTGCCTATCACCTTTTGGCAGCTCCACATAGTTTTTGCTCCCAATATCATATCCACCATTCTTGGCCTTCTTTTTCCTTTCTTGGAATGATTACTCCTTAGAGAGCTGGGTTTAGGAATGGAAGAACAGGAAGCCCACTGCCATGTCTTCCTGAGTGATGTATAACCAGAAAGGTGGTGGGAGGAAAACAAAGGGCCTACTATGCTCAGAAGCAAGCTTTGTAAATGATGCCATACTAATCCTGTGAAGTGGGTACTATCATCAACTCCATTTTATCAGCAAAGAACCTGAGGCTCAGAGGGTAAGTAACTTGCCCAAGTACAGCTTGGTTCATTTGAAGGCAGAGACTCAAACTCAGGTCTGTGGATCCCTAGCTAGTGCCCTTGACCGCCGCTCCCAATGTGTGCTTTGCTCTGAGTCCCAAGCTGCCAGAGGAAGGCTCAGTACAGGGAGCTGTGGTCGTGCACCACTGTAAGACACTAGCATGGGATGGGTCAGAGTCATCATGTGGGAGGGGGCTGAGGCCAGAGCCAAGTGCACTGGTCTGACATCAGGCTTAAAGGGTGAGGGACAGGCTCATGAGCTGGAGCGGCAGCAAAATCACAGGCCAGGAGGCCCCTCAGAGGACAGAGTAGAAGGCGTATCATAAAAGGTCAGGGCAAACAAACATGGTCAGGGCGAGCTCAGAAGAGGCCAAACTCAGGAAGAAATACAGCCTGACTGACCTCTTGAGTGCAGCCTGTGAGATCCATGCAGAGAATTTGGTTAAGCTGGACCCAGATTTTGACCCTGGGAAACCATGAGATAATAACTTGTGTTGGTTTTGGAAAAAAAAAAAAAGGTCAGGGCAAGCCATGGGCGATCAAGGAAGGATGGGGCTCCTGCTGGGTATGTATGGACTGACTCTGCCAGGGGACCGCACACATGGTCCATACTCACCCCAGAGAAAAGACAGGGGGAACACACTTCCCTAGATTGGGGGCCCTTTAGACCCAGTTCAGACCTGGGGAGAATTGCTATGGCTCTATCCACTCTTGGGCCTCTAATAGAACCAACCCTGGGACACAAGGGCCAGAGGGCCAGGTACCTGGTAAGACTCCAAAGGGTTTGAGTCACCAGCTCTGTTACTTAGTAGCTGTGTGTTCCTGGGCCAGTTAGTTAACCTCTCTGTGGCTCGGTCTCCTTATCTGTGCATGTGTGCCTGCATGCGTGCTAAGTCACTCGGTCGTGTCTGACTCTTTGTGACCTCATGGACTGTACCCCGCCAGGGTCCTCTGTCCATGGGATTCTCCAGGCAAGAATACTGGAGTGGGTTGCCATTCCCTTCCCAGGGGAACTTCTTGACCCAGGGATTGAACCTGGGTCTCCCTCATTGCAGGCAGATTCTTTACCGTCTGGGGGTAACACTAATACTTCTCAGACTTGTAAAGAAAATAAAGAAGGAAGAGCACCCGGCACTATACTGGGGCAAACAGTCAGCCCTCTATGGGATAGCTATTTATTATTACTGTCACAGGTCATTGTAAAGCCTGTGCTCACTGGGACATGTGATGCAGCAGAAAGGACATGGATTCTGGAGTCAGGACCCCTGACCCTCTTGCTATAAAAGCTTGACTTCACCCTCATGGCTGTAAGAATCACCTTTTTGATCTGAGCCCAGTGTATTCTTCTGTAAAAAGGGGTGACGGTCACAGTGCTCAGTCGCTCAGTTGTGTCCGACTCCTTGCGACCCCATGGACTGTAGCCCGCCAGGCTCCTCTGTCCATGGAATTCTCCAGGCAATACTGGAGTGGGTTGCCATTTCCTCCTCTAGGGGATCTTCCTGACCCAGGGATCCCACGTCTCTTGCGCCTCCTGCATTGGCAGACGGATTCTTTACCACTGCCTCACCTGGGAAGCCTGACATTCACAGTGGCCACAAAAGGAGATTCGAAGGGTTGTGAAAGAAGGAGTGCAAAGTACCAGCCCAGGGTCCTGCACACAGTAGGTGCTTGTGGACCACTCAATGACCCTGGAGAGCCCATGGGATGGCTCCGGGGCTCCTCCTGCCTAGGATCACAGTTTCCTAGGTGAGGGCTTCCATGGGGGGGTCAGAGTGGCCCAGACATGTGGCTGGGGTGGGGCCCCCTGGTCTTTACCCGGGAGTCAGATTGGAGGCTAGGATAGGGGAGATGATAGGAGGGGTACCCAGGGAAGGGTCTGGGGCGAGCAAGTAGGGGTGAAGCAGGAGCTCAGCTGGAGACAAGAGATGGACAGGTGGCCTGGGAGGTGGGCAGCCTGGGGGCTTGGAGGTTGAGATGGACGAAGACCAGAGACCTGGCAGGGGAACCTCAAAGAGTGGAGACCCACGTCCAAGGACCACTGAGCAGGTTCTCTGCTTCTCCAGCTGCTGACCTGGGGCCTCCAGGGACCTGTGTGGGGGACAGACTTTCTGTGGCCCCAGAGAGAGGACAGGAAGACTCCAGGCCCAGAGAGGAATCACAGGTGCCTCAGAGGGGAAGGCCTGCCCATCCAAGGCCAGACCCAGGCCTTCAGGAGCCCCCAGGCTGAGGTGGGCACCCACAGGTCTGGGTTCTGTGGTGTGAAAGCTGTGGCCTGTGGCTCCTCTCCAGGGAACCCAGAAACCACAACCCACACGCCCTACACTCTCCAGACTTCAAAGAAAGGCCTTTGTTTCCTCTTAATGTGCTAGTAAAGCTCCTTCTGAAAAATTCCAACCTTGTCTCTGCTGAACCCAGAGAAAGGAATGTGCAGTCACCTCTGCCAGGGGAGCTTATGGGATAAGAGCAGGGGAGGGAAAGTCCCCGTGCTCCTGGCTGGACCCAGGGCGGTCCTCCCACTCTCGCCCCCTCCGCAGGGAAAGTCCTTATGATCCCACTCTACAGATGAGGGGACTGAGATGAGGGGGAGATGACTCACCAGGGCCCCAGCTGTGGTGGTGGAGAGGGGCCCTGTGTGCAGATTTGTGCTGGGTGGGGGCCTGGGTGAGCCTGGAAGAGCTGTGACAGCTGATTCCCATTTTACTGAGGGTCCCTTACTCTTCTGAGGGGACTAACCCCCTCCTTCCCAGGACATCTCTATTAACGACCGTAAGAACAACAGCGGCAGTGAACATTAGTCAAACACCTGATAGGCGCCAGGCCCTGTGCTAATGCTGACCTTGCATTATCTCTTTTAAAGTTCAATTGCTCTCTTACCTCATTTTACGGATGAGGAAACCAAGACTTCTGGGGTTGTAACAACCCCAGTGAATGGCAGAGTCAGGACGTGAACTCTGTTGCTTGGCGCTGGCTCTCAGTCAAGCGCTGTCCACCTGGGAGATGGCCCCGTGCCTTCTAACCAGGGTCACTTGGACCGAGCTGGCTGTAGGCACTGCCTTCCTCATGACCGCCCTTCTCCCCAGGGCTGGCACGACCAGGCCTGGTCTCCATCCCAGAGACCTACCCCTGGGTGAACCCTAGGTGAGCCCAGCCACGGCTTTACCTCCACACAGCGGGGGCCCAGAACCCCATCCCACCGCAAATAGATGGAGCATGGATTTGCCACGGGCTTGAGCCACAGACAGAGAAGTCAGAAGGGTCTGACCATACGGGGCTGTTACCAGCACTTGGTTGGGTCCGGCCACTGACTGGGCAGGGAACCCGATTGTGGGTTCTCCTGGCCGAACATCCTCAGGGAGCCTGGGCCTGACCAGGAGAAGAGGGGCAGACCCCCGAGGCCTGGTGAAACCCTGCACTAGGTTGGGATGTAGATTCACGTGGTACTGACTGCCGGAAAGGTGACTGGGAACTCAGCTGGCACGAATGAGAGCTGATGCTTGACCGAATACAAGACCTGCAAGGTCTGCTCTTGGCCGAGCTCCCTGAGGCTCGAGGTGTGCACCCTGGAGGGGAAGTGGCTTCCCAACAGTCAGTACTAAGTCCCTCCTGCCGGGCTCTGAGGGGGTATGGCCTTCACCCTTCAGCACTCACTGAACGCTGCCTAGCACCTAGCCCAGGGTGCAGTGGTTGGGGGATGTGGTCCCCAGGAGCAGGGGGTAAGGGAAGGGGAGAGGGGGCTCTGGAGTCCTGCTGCCTGCATTTGACTCTCAGCTCCAGCATTTATCAGATGTGGTGCCTTGGGCCAGTAACCTGTGCCTTGGTTTCCTCCTCTGCAAAAATGGCATAGTGAAGTGAAAGTTGCTCAGTCGTGTCCGACTCTTTGCAACCCCATGGACTATATAGACCATGGAATTCTCCAGGCCAGAATACTGGAGTAGGTAGCCATTCCCTTCTCCAGGGGATCATCCACACCCAGGGATCAAACCCAGGTCTTGTGCATTGCAGGAAGATTCTTTACCAGCTGAGCCACAAGGGAAGCCCCCAAAATGGCATAATGTAGATCCTAACCTCAGAGGGTTGCTGTCAGGATTGAATGAGTCCATATGACCAAAGTGCTTAGCGCCTTCTGGCATGGGATGAGCACAGAGTAAGGGGTATTATTTCATGGCTATTATTCATTGCTCCCTGGAGGATTTTTTGTTTCCTCAGCTAGGTTCTGTGTTCTGGCTTGAGGCACAGCAAGCTGCCTATACACCTGGAAACTTAACTTACAGGTATCAGGACATCTTTGATGCCTGTGTACTGGCCTCGCCTGTCCCTCACCCTCACAGCCATTCAGGTTCCAAGTCGCAGAGATTCTGACTCCCTACCCTGTCTGATATTTATTCCAGCTGTCCCTGATGTCTGTCATCATGGTCCTGGGTCCCAAAGGCAACCGGCTCTTGGGTCTCCCAGCTGCTGGACTAAAATGCTCCCTAAGCTGCTGTATGCCCTACGGTCAGAGTGACTGTCCTTAGAAGGTGATCTGAGCAGGTCATGCTTCTGCTCAACGCTATTCAGTGGTTCCTGTTATCTTCGGGATAGAGGCTGCACCTTTTCCTCAGCATCCAAGCCAGACCCTCCTCCTTCCTGCATCCCTGGCCTCCGCGCCCCTCTGCCCGCCTCTCCAGCCTTCTCAGTCTCTTGCGATCCTGACTGCCTTGCTCTCTTTATGCTTCTGTAACTGTGTGTTTGATGCCACGCACTCTGCTCATTTTGCCTGGGGTGCACTTGCCTGCTTCAGCCTGTCCCCTAATCCCTACCCCTCCTTCACACTCAGGGCAGGTGCTGTAGACTCCAGCAAGCCCTCCTGGGTTCCCCCTCCAGGCAGATTCCATGCCCTCCTCCGGGCTCCCGGAGTACCCTGAGTTTATGAAAGCTTGTATCCATTCATTACACAAATATTTGTTTCACAGAGGACCTCTCTGTGCCAGGCACTGTTCCAGCTCCTGGGGATACAACAAAGCAGCTGAAATCCCCTGCCCTGGGAAGCTTTCCTAACCCTACCTGGCTTCTGGTCATCCTGGAAGGATGGGTCTGCCTCCCCACTGGAGGAGAGCTAAAGGAGGGCAGGCCGGGCTCATGAGTTCTTTGACTTTGTGTCCTCAGTCTGATGCGTGTAGCTGTCCATACATGTTGGTTGGATGTATTTCAGGCACTGTGCTTGGTGCTGGGGAGAAAAAGTGCATATGACAGGGAGGAAGTATCTGGGACTATGAGAGTCAGCAGAAGTGACGGCTGGGAGCACAGCCCTGGGGTCAGGGGCGTGTGTTCAGACTCCGCAGCTGCCTCTTACTAGTGGTGCGACCTTGGACAAGCTACTTAAACTGTGCTTCGGTTTCTCTGTCGCAACAATGGGCTTATCATTAACATCTTATAATATCAGGAAGGTTAGAAGGGTTAATATTTATGATGCACTTGGGACAATGCCTTGCATGCAGTCAGTGCTTTATATAGAATTAAACATTCACTAAACAAATGAACAGCAATCATAGATTCTGAACATAGATGGCCCTGGGTTCAAATCTCTTCTCTGCCAGGTCCTAATTGTATGTGATCCTGGGAAAGTCATTGAACCCAGCTGAGCCTCAGATCCTTGGTCTATGAACTGAAGGTACTAGCAATACTTCCCTCACTGAGATGTCATCTCCTGGGATTCCAGGAGCCCATGCTCATAATGTGCCCAGCACATGACTAGCACTACGTAAAGACTTTGAAATGCATCTCTTCTAATGGGGCAATAGCAAGATCTTGCCCTCAAGGGTCTCATGGTCCCCAAGGGGAGAATGAAAACATTGGCCTCTGCTCACTCCTCAGATGCCACCTCCTCCAGGAGGCTTCCCTAGAATCCTGTGGTCCCCCTATCTTTTGTACTGCCACAAATGTTTGTCCCCCTGTGCCTAGTACGCATTTTTCATTTTAAAATTCCAGTTCTGAAGCTGACTCCCTCTATGGCACTGAACTTTCGCTTCCTTTCTCTGAGCTTTGGTGTTTTTTTAATCTGTAAAAGGAGATAAAATCACCTTCAACAGAATATCATTGAAGGGATCAAATTGTGGGACACAGTGTCAGGCAAATACTAAGATATGCCAGGTTATTTGTAGATCCTCAATAAATGCCAGTTTCCATTCCCCTCTCTTAATCTGACCATAGTCTCCAGGTCATTGAAGAGCCTGATTTAACTCTGTAATTCCCAGAGATGGCAAGTAAAAGAGTCCGTGGATAAATGAGCTGTGAATGAGTGGAGGTGTACACACGAGTGACTGCGAGAGTGGAGGGCATGTTTTCTGGGTCTGCTCAGGTATGTTCCAACTCTCCCTTCCATCCATCGCCTGCTCCACACACTGTTCCACCTTGAGGCCTTGGCACAAGACGGAATTTTCCTCCTTTCCCCCATTGCCTGGCTAACTCTTGCTGGATTCTCTTATCTCAGCCCGGGGTCCCTTCTGTAGGGAAGTCTTCCCCCCAACCCCCATCCCTGCCCCCAGCCCTGGGCTAGGCTGTAGTCTCAGGTCACAACCTTAAGTACTTTGGAGTTGTAATCTGACATTTCCTGTGCGGTACTCTCATTAATTGATGTTAGCCCTGCTAGACTGTGGACCCCGTGGGAATGGGGACGGTGCATTTTTGACTCCCCAGAGCTTGGCACCGTGCCTGGCATAGAATGGGCTGTTTGTACTCTGAATGTGAAGAGACGGCACCTTTTGGTCCTCCGCATCCAGGTCCTTCCTCCCTGCCTGCCCACAGCTCTGTCCCCGGGTCCTAGGGAGACTGGGCCCCCTCCCCCGCCCCCCCCCCCCCGCCCCCGGCCAACTCACCACCCCTCCCCCGCCCTCCTGTCCACGAGGGTGCGGTGCTGACTATCAGCGGAGGGAGAGGCCGGGCCTCCGGTCATACCTCAGCCACGATGGAGTCCCTGGAGCTGACGTCATAGGTCCAGCCATCCAGGCAGGGCTCGGTGGCCTCCTGGGTGTCATTGGGCAGGCTGGTGTTGGGTGGATATGCAAAACGGAGGCACGTCTCGGGCTTCCCATCCTGGCCCATGGGGAGCACCCAGGGCCCCATGGAGGCGTTGGGTGGAGGGCGGCAGTGGTGGGTGGGGGTGGCGGCTGTGAAGATCTGCAGCAGGTTGTGGTTGGCCATGCCGAGGATGGGGAGGCCCAGCAGGACCGTGTGCAGGAACTGGAACGGCCCATTGCTGGCCACGCGGTCCACAAGCTCGGCAAAAGTCATGGTGCCAGGCAGGATGAGCCAGAGCTGCGGGCGGGGGAAACCAGGCCAGAGAGAGGGGTGTGTGCACGTGAGGTGATGGGGGTTGGGGGCAGGTGGATGGGTGTGGAAGCACAGGTGGGAAGGTGAGACCAGTTGCATGTGTGAGCCCATGTATGTGGAAGTGTGTACCCATGGAGTTATGTGTGGGTGAAGACGTCCCCGACTGCATGTACAGACGTGGGGTCGCAGGGGTGGGGTGTGTCCACAGCGGTGTTTGCAGAGATGGGCACATGTAGGCTGGAGTGTCAGGGCACGACTGTGTGAGCTCGGATGTGGGTGTAGGGACTTGTGGGTGGGAGTGTGTGTTCAGCCAGCCTGGTCACATCTGCCGCAGGCACAGGGCAGTGCAGGCTACACCACGGGGACCAAGGGGTTCGGTCTTGGACGTGGGCCTCCCAGGGTGGAGGTGAGGAGTAAGTGGAAGAGTTCTTGGTGGCCCTGAGCAGACACACAGGGTTGGCAGAACCCAGGTTGCCTGTTGAGAAGGTCTCCCCAAACCCAGCGCTTCCTGCTTTTGCCTGTCTCCTGGGGCTGGCGCACCATAGCCGGGCAGCCGAAAGGACCCAAGCAGGTCCCAGAGGGTTTAAGGGACTTGGTCAGATGCACAGAGGAAGCTGGGCCTGGTCTTGGGGCCTTCCCGGGGTCCCTGGGGGCTGGGGCACAGTGGGCCTCTGTCCCTCCTCACCTGGTAGCTGAGCCTGGCTGCTCCCTCTGGTGGGGCTGGTGGTTGATGTGGCTGGAGCCTGTGCTCTGTCCCAGATCTGGCAGCTGCTGTGGTTTGGCAGTTCAGCTCCAACAAGCTGTGTTTGCGCCTTCCCCGGGGGGAATTATATAAGCTGTTTCCCCGGGCTAATGTTTGACTTTCTTTAGGGATTAATGACACCGGCAGGGGGGTGCTGTGGACCCACTAAGCCCAGCTTTCCTCAGAGGGTTGCCCCGGTAGAGGCTGGGGTGGTGGCGTGGCTGAGCCAAGTGGGACTGCTGGCAGGACAGAGGGCTGGGTGGTCTGGGCAGGAGGGGTTGAGGGATGGGGTGAGGGGGCCGGCTTGAGTCCTGAGGGCCCAGGGTCTTCTCTGAGCTGATGGTCTGAAGAATCAGAGCTGAGAAGAGCCAATGAGAGAAGCGTTGCTGCGCGTGAGCGGACAGTACGCCGCAGGGCACCGGCTCCCCCTGCCTGGTGCCTCTTGGCAGGCACATCCAGGCAGGAAATGTCACCTGTGTCTGCCCCTGAGGGCTCAGGGCTGTCACCCCCGGGGCTCCTGGGCAGTCAGTGTACCCCTATCTGCGTCTCAGACCCTGGGGAACACTCACCCCCCTTCCATCCCCATGCTCATTGGATGGGCTTTTCTTCTGATCAACTGTTTCCCTTTAAAGACAAATTGCAGTCCCTAGGGTTCTGTTTTTTTCCCCTCTGAATATTATTTTAATTGGGCTTCCCTAGTGGCTCAGACAGTAAAGAATCTGCCTGCAATGTGGGAGACGTGGGTTCGATCCCTGGGTTGGGAAGATCCCCTGGATTGGGGTATGGCAACCCACTCCAGTATTCTTTCCTGGAGAATCCCCAGGGACAGAGGAGCCTGGCAGGCTACAGTCCATGGGGGTGCAAAGAGTCAGACACGACTGAGTGACTAAAATAATTATATGGAAAAATCATCTGTTTCTTGCAAAAGATATAGAAAATAAAACAAGCCAAAATGCCCAGTATCACCCGAGAGCCAGCTCCGTGGGTGATTGGGTGTATATTCTTCCAGCTCTTTCCTCATCAGAGACCCTGATCCAAGCCCCATTTTCTAGTATTCAACATGAAGTTCATTTAACCCTCCTGCCAGCCCTGTTGCTACTATTCTAGCATTATCCTAGGAAATGGAGGCACAGAGAGGTTAAGTAATTTGTTCTGGGTTCCCCAGCCAGGAAGTGGCAGGGCAGGGGCAGTGTGACTCTAAGCCCACTCTGTCTCTTGGAGCCAGCATTTCTGCAAAGTCTGCATCTCCTCAGCATAGCCGCCTAGCCTGGCCTTCAGCTTCACTCCTGCCTGCCTTTTACTCTTGGGTTCTTCCTCCAGGGACCCTAGGAGCTATCCCTCCCGTCTGCTCTGGGGGCTAAGGAGGGGCCCACCTAGGATTCCCCTTCTCGGTTGGGGAGGGGGCTTCTCATTCTCTTCCTTGGGCCCCTCATCCACCAAGGCGGCATCCGGCTCCCAGGGCTCAGGCTGGGCTCCGGCCCCTGAAGTTTCCTCCCCCACCAGCCTCCCAAAGGGCATGGTCAGTGGGTAACCCGGGTCAAGCCCCTCCTCTCTGCTCTCCACCTGGACCCAGCAGTAACTGATGTTCTTAGAGTGGCCGGAGGCAGGGCAAGATCCGGAGTCATCAAAGGAAGATTAAATTATGCTCCGAGGCAGCCAAGGGGTTGTTTTAGGAAGGTTTTTCGACTGTGAAGCTTGCAGAGAACTGGGCCTCCACCCTGAGCCCCCACTCTGAGCCCGCCTGTTCCGGGCATTCTCCCTCTGTGAGATTTTCCAGTTCCTAATTGGGCCTGGGTTATCCGTCTGTTTCTCTTCTCGTGGAATGTTGTTTAAAGGGGCCCAGTGATGTCCCACTGTGACTGCTGGAGCTGACCCAGAGCATGGCCCGGTCAGGGGCAGTGCCCCCGGCCCCCTAGGATGTGCTTGGATTCCTGAAGCTGAACTGAGGGGTTGTGTTCGTGCACTTGCTGTACAACCTTGGGCAAAGCACCTCCCTCTGGGCCTCTTGTTTCTCTTCATTAACTGAGTGGCTTAAAAACACACACACACACACACACACACACACGTGTACACCAGAAACCTTTTACTCAAACAATATATCGGGTTCATAAGATCAACATATAAAGCAGATCCTAAAGGAGGTGGTCGGGCTAAAGTGGTGAAAGGGGTGGAGAGAAGCCCCCTCTACACTCCAGGCCTCCAGCCCATCCTTCCCTTTGGCATCCTCTGTCCCAGACCATCCCTGCCTGAGGCAGCTTCATTATATCAGAGGATCCACCACTTCTTACATGCTGTGATCCTAAATTCAATATGTTGAAATTAACTTTTTTTTTTTTTAAAGAAATGATGCATTTGGGAAATCTTACATATTAGCTGCATTTTTAAAATGCATTTTTAATTTGTGGCATGGGAATCGATTTTCTTCTTTCCTTCCTCCCTTTCTTCCTTCCCCCTTCTTTCTTTTTCCCTCTTTCTTCCATTCATCTTTGTCTAAACTTTTTCAGAGCCTCTAAGCTGAGCTAGGTTTAGTTAGTTTCCCCTCTTCTTTTCAGGGAAAGCAGCTGACATGTTTTGCTCTGGAAAGGCACAAGGAATCATCTAGCTCCACATCTTCATCTCATATAAGGAAGACCGAGGTTCATTGAGGGAAGGAAGACAGATCTGACTCCCAGGGTCCCTTGCAACTCCATACAGCACAGTCTCTAAATCTTCAACTCGTGGAGGCAAGGGAGGGGCTATGACAAGTGAAACAGGGAAATCTTACTTCCTTGGAAGGGGCATCTGGTTGTTCTGGCCAATTACAGAGGCCACATTGAACTTTCTGTGGACCGTCCACACTCCTACCCATTCATTTGTTCATCTGTTTATCTGGTCATCTCTCTATCCATCCTTTCTTTCTTCCAGCCATCGATCTTTCCTTCCTTCCATCCATCCATCAATCTTTCCTTCCATCCATCCAATGTGTCTCATGCCTTGTGTGTATGAGGTCCTGTACTCGGAGCTACGGTGCCTGGTGAAACTTCCCGTTGGCTTGTCAGAGAAGACAGCATCCTAGAAACAATTACAGCACAGAGGAGGCTGACCTTGGGGCCACAGGAGAGGTCTACAGAGTTCCAGTGGTCTTAGGAGAGGGAGAAGATGTCAGAGGGAGAGGATGGGGGTGTGTTGCCCATAGAAGGTGGTGTTTACACAGGCAGAGCTGGGGAGGGGGGGCTACAGACCCAGCGGTGTGAATTCAGGGCATGGTGGGAAAATGGGAGGTAAACTGGATGAAGCAGCATGGATGGACACCCTCTTCCTACCCAGGATGGTGGTCGTGGTCACATCGCTGTGATTGTCTCCGGGGGGCTTGTGAGCCCTGGATATCCCTTTTCTTTCTGTAGGTGGGAGAGGAAGCTCCCAAGGCTGGGGCTTGCTGACTGAGTCACGCTCAGTGGTGCCTGAGCTCACCTTGTACAGAATCTGCGTCTCTCGCCCCCTATCAAGGTTCCATTGAAGCTGAACTGGTCATTCCAACCTTCCTAGTGTCTCTGTGCCTGGCTGCTGCCTGTTCACCACCTCCTCATGGGTTCAAGGCAGAAGCTATAGCATGTGTGAGGCCCTATCCCGTGGCTCAGCCCCAGGTAGAGAATTGGGAGGTGTTCAGTAAATTCCCAAGGGCCAGGAGTTGTTCCTCCGTGGTGGCCAAGTTGGAGCCCTGAGCCTTCGTCCCTGCTTTGGGACTCCAGGTTCTGGCCCTGTCCTTGGGTGGCTCTAACAGAACAGTGGCCTGTATGGAGTGGTTTCAGGCTGGGCCTGGGCAAGGGCTCGTCCTCTGCCCTCAAACCTTAACCAACCACTCCCCCCCGCCTCCAAGGGCTGATTCTAAAATTTCCTTCACTGGAAGAAAGCATTCCAGAGAAGAGGAGTCCCAGAGGCCTGAATCTGAATCTTGACTCCACCACTTGCTAGTTGGTTGGCCTTGAGCCAGTGATATTTCCTGTTTAAGCCTCAGTTTCCCCACCTGTAAAATGGGGATGAATACCTACATTATGAGATGAGGTGGTTGGATAGCACCATGGATTCCATAGACATAAACTTGGGCAAACTCCGGGAGACAGTGAGGGACAGGAAGGCCTGGCATGCTGCAGTTCATGGGGTTGCAAAGAGTTGGACGTGACTTAGGGACTGAACAACAATGATGGTGATGACGACCTATGTTATACGATTGTTGGGTTTGTTTTTAATTGGAGGAAGACTGTTGGGATTTTAAATAATGTATTTAAGACCCTGAACATAGTGCCAAGCACATAGTACTTAATTTGAGGGTCACCGCTGAGGGACCTGCAAGGCTGAGTGATCCCAGGAGGAGGAGAAGATTGCTGGGAGAAGGGAGGACAGAGGCGTGCCCTTTGGCATATGGTCACAAGCTGGAAGGGTTTCAGCTGGGTGGGTGGACCTCTGAGGCTGTCCTTGGGCACCTGGAGTCTGCTCGGGCCCAGGCAGTCACTGCTTAGCCCACGATGCCAGGCAGGCTGGGCCTCAGCTGTCACCCTAAGTGAGAAAGGGCAAGGACACAGGATCATTCCGGGACCCAGGAGGACTGAGGGATCGTTTTCCAACAGCTGGAGTCCCGGTAGCCCCGGCGAGATCCGGAATGACTCCCCTCGCCCTCTCTCCCGCCCTCACCGCCGCCCGACCCCGCAGTGCTAAAGGCACAGCAAGGAGAGTCGCCCCCTGCTGGTGGACCTTGGAAACTGCATCTCTCGCCTTGACTGAACCGCGGAGTTTTGGAACCTTCCCGCCACTCGAACCCAGAACCCAGCACAGCGAACCGATTTGTGTGGACCTGAGAAGCCCCAGAGACCGGACAACTGCCGTAAGAAGTTGAGCGAGGGGGCCTCTGTCTGACTCGCTGTAACTGCAGGCTGACGAGACAGATGCCACTGTCCCCATGTCCCCTGAACGATTCTCTGCTCATCAAATCTTTTAAACCAGGGTTGGCCGACTCATATGCCCACGAGGGCAGTGATATGAACGAATGGGGTGGGCTAGATGTCGGCAGCCCTGAGCTCCGGTCCTCGGCGAAGTGTAGAGCGCATGTCCAGTCACCAGGGCCGCTCAGCACCAGCTGGCGTTGCCATGGGGATATGCAGGCTCGGGGTTGCCAGATCCTCAGATATTTTAAAAATAGCCTGAAATCTGGACTTCTGTGAGAAAATTTCCAATTGTGTAGGCGACCCCTCCTCCCACCTTCTGGAATCCCTTTGTCTTTTCTGCTTCTACCACCCATAGCAGCCACAAACCCCATCAAGTGATGCCTTGGAGAAGAAGGTAGGATTTCCTTGGGTTTGTCCTCACACCTCCTCCTTGCTGGCCCTCGGGATTGGGTGAGCAGGGCCTTCTGGAGTTTGTTCATTTGGCAAACGTTTACCTAGAGCCTGCTTTGGGCTGGGTCTTGTGCAGGAAGCTGTTGAAGATGAGAGGAAATGAAGATGACACAGAGCATTACAGACCCACATTCCAGGGGCAAGGCTCACAGACCCCTG
The DNA here is from genome assembly GCA_024291935.2 of Okapia johnstoni. Lineage (NCBI taxonomy): Eukaryota > Metazoa > Chordata > Mammalia > Artiodactyla > Giraffidae > Okapia > Okapia johnstoni. The sequence goes on along the minus strand of JAGTYA010000026.1, from coordinate 9,117,955 downwards.
AAGGGAGAGTGGAGGCATCCATGGACCCCATGCCAAGGTTCAGGCACCCTGAGGACATTAGCCCACAGGCTTGCCAGCTGAGCCTCACATCAGAGCCGTGTGGTTCCCTCTCTGTAATCATCCATCGTGGGTGGGTTGGGTACCACACTGCACTCATTCTCTTTCAGCATCTTTTGTTTTTGGCTGCACCATGCAGGAACATTTTCCCTGACCAGGGATTATAATCTGTGGCTCCAGCTGTGGAAATGCAAGAGTCCTAACCACTGGACTGCCAGGAAAGTCCCTCTTTCAGCAAGTTTATACTCACTGTCCCCAAGCTCCTCCTTAGCTCCTTAAGTGTCACCTCCTCAAGAGGCCTTCCAGGACCATGTTACCCGAAGTAGCATCCTTAACTCTACTGACACCTGCTCTGCCTGGCTTTCTGCTCTTTGTAGCATTTGTCACTGCCTGAGTCATGGGCTGGCTTATTATTTACCTCTCCTGCCCCTGAACGTGAGGCCAGGAGGGCAGGGCCTGACTCAGACATATTTTCTGCTGACTGGGCTTACAGTAGGAGCTCACTGAGTTCTGGTTCAGAAGATGCATTCTGTCCAGGAGTCCCTGATCTCTTTTCAGGAAGCAGTCTTAGCAGAGGTCATGTGCAGGCCTAGATCCCACTTGCTGGGCCTCAGTCTCCTCGCCTACAAAATGGGCACAATGATAATGTTTCCTGCCATCCAGGCTAGTGAGGAGGGTGGGTGCCTGCAGTGCTGTGATGTGGTAAGCCCAAACAAACCTTGTCACGGGGCATGGTGTCCCCTGGTCCTGCTGGGAGCTTGGAGCCCATCTCAAACCTCCCCTCCCCCATGGAGCAGTACTTTATTCTTCCCTCCTTTCCTGCCCACAAACCTCACACAGGCCTGCTCTGCAGTTGGTCTCCCTCAACTCGGCAGAAGTGCTGAGCAAAAAAAGATGATCTGAGCCTCCTGGAGCAGACGGTGCGGGAGAAGAGAAACCATAGAGGCAAAAGGGAATGCTCAGAGCCTGAGAAACCCAAGCTCAACTGCCCTCTCCTGGTCTTGGCCTTCAAGTCTCCCTCTTGGGGATGGACACGGGCTAACAGAGCTTTAGCAGGATGCAGACAAGGGCTAGACACAGCGGGGCCCCTGCATGCAGAGGACTTGGCATCGAGGACTAGTTTGATGGCAAAGATGCCAACAGCCAGATACACAGCTGCGTGGACAGGGGAGCAAATCTGGGGCTGGGGGTGGAGGGAGGAGAATGGCCAGGGGGCTTCCAGCTGAGTGCATTTATATCTGCTGGGCCCACAGGGTACAGAATCATGGATGGCTGTCCCTCTGGGGCAGAGGGATGTTGGTGGCTCACCCCAGGGCCCTGACCTCATCTTAGTTTCATCACTGTTGTGGATGAAATTTAGAGAGGTTTATCAGGTTTGCAAAGAACCTAATGCTGGGAGAGAGGGTATCTACAAAGGAGGACAGAACCAGAATCTAAAGTGACTGGAGGATTGAATGCCGAGCCTGCCACTTTCCAGGTATGCCATTTCAGACAAGCCACAAAAGCCTTTTTGAACTCGGTTTTCCCATCTGCAGAATGGGACAATGCCACCTGCCTTGCTGTGAGGGTCAGTGAGACAAGCTACGTGCAGCCCCCAGCCCAGTGCCTGGCGCGCAGCAGGCCCCTGATAACTGGTGGCAGGTGCTGTGATTAATGATAGTGTGAGCTCCTCAAGGACAGGGGATCTGTCTTTCTGTGCTGTATCCTCAGTGCCTGGTACGGCGTGGGCACCGAACAAATGTTTGTCAGATGAATGAGCAAGATGAAATCTGACGGGGATAAATGTCAGTTCTTGGACTCAGATCCAAAGACCCAGCTGCACATGGACGCAGTGAGGAGGGGAGAAAAGGCTTAGCAACCAACAGCACATGGGAGAAAAGTTGAGGGGTTTAAGCCAATGGAAATTTTGGTCAACATGAGCTGGCTGCCTAGATCAGCCCGGGCAAACTTGGGTGGTATTATTAGAGGCCTAATGCTCAGAAAGAGGGAGGCCACAGTAGTCAGCCAACCTCAAGAGCCATGTGCCATTTGAGCTCCCCCTGCCCCCTGCAGACAGACTGGTCAACAAGATCAAGTGGGAATGAGGCCTCAAACCACACTGAGATGTGGTTGAAGGAACCAGGGCACGGAGCCTGGAGAGAGAAGTCCACCAGGCCCATCTGGCAGCAGGTGTGCAGACCTCTCCACCTCCACTGGCTCTGGACAAGCAGTGACCTGGAGGTTCAGTTTCCTCATCTGTAAACCGAGCAGGCCACAGCTGGTGTCCACTGGGCCCCTGGAGAAGAGCAGGACTGGGAGCCCGAGCCTCTCCGTCCTCAGAGCCCCGCCTGCCTCACTGGGCTCCTTTGTCGGTGGTTCCTGCTGGAGGGCGGCTGGCTGGGAAGCTGCGCGTGGCCGGCGTCTGTCTCCTTTTGCAGGGTGGACGAAGAATTGCAGGGGCGACACCTCCCACCCCGACCTCCTCCCTTTCCTCCATCTGAGGACGATCCTATAGTTGAGTCGCTTTCCCAGCAGCCAACTGCCCTCTCCTCCGCATTTTTCTGGGTGTGGGATGTGCCTGCAAGAAGCGGAGCTCCATCCAGCCTCCTCTTCCCGCAACAAACCGCCATGTGCCCGCGCAGCGCCCCCGCCTGGGAGGTTCTCCGTGCGCCCTCTGGTGTCGGCTGGTGGCATTGCGCTGGACTCTGCGCCAACCACAATGGGGCTGGAATCAGACAACTTGATAGAAATCCTGGCCCTCTACCCACAGATGAATGGTTAAACACAGTGTGATGTACACACCAGATAGAATATTACTCAAACTTAAAAAGGAGGAAATTCTGATACATGTTACAAAGTGAACTTTGAAAACATTGTACTGGGGATATTCCCCGGTAGTCCAGTGGTTAGGACTCCTGCTTTCTCTGCCGAAGGTGCACGTTCTATTTTTGATGGGGGAACTAAGAGGCCGCGAGCCCAGCAGTTATGGTCAAAAAGAAAAAAAAAGTTGTACTAAGTGAGAGGAAAGTGCAAAAGGTGGGTTGAAACTCAGCATTCAAAAAGTTAAGATCATGGCATCCAGTCCCATCACTTCATGGCAAATAGAAGGAGAAAAAGCAGAAGCAGTGACAGATTTAATTTTCTTGGGCTCCAAAATCACTGAAGATGGTGACTGCAGCCATGAAATTAAAAGATGCTTGCTCCTTGGAAGGAAAGCTATGACAAACCTAGACAGCGTATTAAAAGCAGAGACATCCTTTGCAGACAAAGGTCTGTATAGTCAAAGCTATGGTTTTTCCAGTAGTCATGTACAGATGTGACAGTTGGACCATAAAGAAGGCTGGGTACCAAAGAATTGATGCTTTTGAACTGTGGTGCTGTTGAAGACTCTTGAGAGTCCCTTGGACTGTAAGGAGATCTGACCAGTCAATCCTAAAGGAAATAAGTACTGAATATTCATTGGAAGAACTGTTGCTGAAGCTGAAGCTCTAACACTTTGGCCACCTGATGTGAAGAGCAGACTCATTGGAAAAAAGTCAGGTGCTGGGAAAGGTTGAAGGCAAAAGGAGAAGCGGGTGGCAGAAGATGAGATGGTTAGATAGCATCACTGACTCAAAGGACATGAATTTGAGCAAAGCCCAAGAGACGGTGGAGGACAGAGGAGCATGGCGTGCTGCAGTCCATGGGGTCACAAAGAGTTGGACACAACTTAGCAACTGAACAACAACAACAACAAGTGAAATAAGCCAGACACAAAAGAACACAAAAGATTCCACTTATAGGAAGTACTTAGAGGAGAAAATTCATAGAGCCAGAAAGAAGACTTTTATTATGGGCTACCAGGGGCTGGGGTACGGGGACAGGGGAGCTATTGTTGAATGGACACAGAGCTTCTGTTTGAAATAAAACGTCCTTGAAATGGATAGTGAGGGTCATATAACATTGTGAACATACTTAATGTCACTGAATTACACATTTAAAAATGGTTAAAATGGTAAGTTTTATGTTATGTATATTTTACCACAATTAAAAAAGTACCCTCCATCCCCTCCTCCTCCGCTGCCAAAAAAAAAATAATAATAATAAATAAATTCTAGGCCTGCTGCTTAAAGAAAGCTTGACCTTGGTCAAGTCACTTAAACTTCTCTGAGCCTCAGTTTCCCCATTTTAGAATGGGGGCAATAATGCCTGACTCTGGGTACCATCTGGTCCAAGCCACCATTCTCCCTTGCATGGAGGATTGCAAACAGCCTCCTCGATGGCTTCTGGGCTTCACCCTCAGCTCTCCCCTCAAGTACTTTTCACCTGAACAGCCAGAGTATCTAAAACTGTAAGTCCAATCAAGTCATTCTCAAATTCTCTCCAAATTCCTCCCCTTGGCTGAGAGACCTGGGCCCTGACCACTTCTCCTCTCTCTGTACTTTCCATACCTTCTTCTCCCCACCCTGTCACTCCCTGCTCCTTTGTGCTCCCAGGCCCTTGGCCTTGCTCTTTACTCTGCCTTGAACCCCATTTTCCTGACTGTCTGGTGTTGCTAACTTAGGGTCTCAGCTCAAAAGTCACTTTTTCTTCCTGAGAGCCTGACTTCTTAGCACCCTGATGTTGCCTTGCCTCCTGGTCTTATCCTCAGTCACCTCAATCTTGTTTTATTTTCTCTTTATAGCACCTGCCACCATCTGAAATGGTCTTATCTTATTCATGTAATTAGTTTTTTCAACTGACTGAACTCTGTACAATACAAGCAGGCACTGGCTTAATTTTTCTCCCACCACCATCCTAGCACTAGCTCTCTTGCATCTCTCTTCCGCCTCCTTGAAAGCATTTCAACTAAATAGAGCTTTACCGATTTTTTTCAGGTAATAGATCCATTTCAATTTCAGGCTTTAAAAAGTCAGATTGTTTAGGAGACATACATTGAATGATCTACGAGTGATGTGTCGTGATGTCTGAGGGTTGCTTTCAAAGCGTTCAGTCAAACCATGTCATACACACACACAATACAATGTCAGCAATTTTTGAATCCAAGGGGTGAGTGTAGGGGTTTATCACACTATTCTTTCGGCTTTTCTGTGAGCTTGAAAATTCCTACCAAAAACTGGTTTAAAAAGAAACTGTTTTTGCCAAGTTAAAAAACAAGCCAACAGTGACCAGGGTTCAGCAGGGCAGGGGACTGGATTCACAAATCAGAAGTTCATGGCAGGGACTTCCTTGGTGGTCTAGTGGATTAAGTAAGACTCGCCCTTCCAATACAGGAGTCTCGGGTTTGATCCCTGGTCAGAGAACTAAGATATCATGTGGCTGTGTGGCAAAAAAAAAAAAAAAAAAAGCATGGCAAAGATAGAGAACAGACTTGTTGTTGTCAAGGGAGAGGCATGGACTGGGAGTTTGGGGTTGGTCAATGAAAGCTATTACATTTAGAATGGATAAACAACAAGGTCTTAATGTGTGACACAGGGAACTATACTCAATATCCTGTGACAAACCATAATGGAAAAGAATATGGAAAACAATGTACGTGCGTGTATAACTGAGTCACATTGCCATAGACCAGAAATGGGCATAGCATTGTAAATCAACTATGAAAGTGACAGTTTAGTTGCTCAGTTGTGTCCAACTTCTTGCCACCCCAGGGACTACAGACCACCAGCCTCCTCTGTCTGTGAAATTCTCCAAGCAAGAATACTGGAGTGGGTTGCCATTTCCTTCTCCAGGGGATCTTCCCAACCCAGGGATCGAACCCAGGTCTCCCGCATTGCAGGAAGATTCTTTGCCATCTGAGCCACCAAGGAAGAACCTTACTTCTGTAAAAAAAAAAAAAAAAAAAAAAAAATTTAAAAGTTCATGGCAAAGAAGCCAGATCGGCTCAGGTCCGTGGTCTTGCCTGGACTCAGCCTCACCCCTGCTCCTCCTACCCCATCAGAACCGGCCAGACCTGGTCTTAATTTTTGCTGAGTTGAGTCAGCTCAACCTGGAGGGTTAACCTGGAAAGGAAGATGGTCCAGAAAGCAAAGGCTAAGCAGAGAGCGAGTGAAAGCACGTGTGCATACACGTTTGTGCACACGTGTAATGTGTGCGTGCATATGTGTGTGCCTGGTGCTTGTGCAGACATATGCCCATGTGTGCCGTTGCATCTGTGGTGGCTAGTTTGCAGGGGTTGAGGCAGGGCTGGGCAGAGGAGGTGGTTTGAGGGTAGTGAAGGTTTGCTGTGACTGTGTAAGGGCAAACACAAATTAAAAATAAGAAAGCTTAACTCTCCCAGTAGGGAAAAAAGGGAATAGACTTCCCCTCCCTTTTCTTAGAACATTCAGTTTAGAAACCTTATAATTGTAAGCTCTGCCTCTTTGAAATGTATGCAAATCTTTTCAAAAGCTAAATAAGCCCCTGGCCAGTTTACCATCCCAGAAATATTTCTTCAGGGAAGTGGAAAGTGAAAGTGTTAGTCACTACTCTTTGAGACCCCATGGACTGTAGCCCCCAGCCAGGCTCCTCTGTCCATGGAGTTCCCCAGGCAAGGCAAGGAGCCTGGAGTGGGTTGCCATTTCCTTCTCCAGGGGATCTTCCCCACCCAGGGATGGAACCCAAGTCTCCTGCATTGCAGGTAGATTCTTTACCATCTGAGGCATCAGGGAAGCCAAAGAATACTGGAGTGGGTAGCCAGCCCATCCCTTCTCCAGGGGATCTTCCCAACACAGGAATCAAACCAGGGTCTCCTGCATTGCAGGCAGATTCTTTAGTGACTGAACCACCAGGGAAGCCCTCTGGGAGGCCCTCAGGGAAGTGGATGCCCTCTCTCTGAAATGGAGTTGTCCAGGAACTCAGCACAGCCACCTTCCACTTTCTGTGGGAGAGCAGAGTCTAACTTGAGCTAGTGCCTGGCTCCAGGTTGCAAGCCTACCTCCTGTCCTCAAGATAGGAGCAAGGCAGTTTTCCTCTGCATAAATGCAATTATTAATAACAAACACAGGTGGCCACTGTAATTGCCAGGCGAATGTAGCAAGAAGCATGACAAAGTGCTGTCCAGACCTCCTGCTGGAGGGTTAGCTGTGGTTGATCTTGAGAAGATGTGTGCGAGGGTGGTTATCTGCCTGGCTATGTGAAAGGATGGTTGGATAGCATCACCGACTTGATGGACATGAGTTTGAGCAAGCTCTGGGAGTTGGTGATGGACAGGGAAGCCTGGCGTGCTGCAGTTCATGGGGTCGCAAAGAGTCAGGCACGACTGAGCGACTGAACTGAACCGGTATGAAAGAGTGAGAGTTCTTTGTAACCTCTTAGTGAATCGCCTGTGATGTGTAGCACGTTCCGGTCCAATGCTCATTCCATATAAAACTTTTTCGGAGGGGTTTTTCTGGGTTGGCAGATCTTGTCTCTAAGTTTGTACTTCCCCAGCAGGTGGCTGGGAGCCCTCCAGTTTTTGGTCCATGCGTTTGCATCTTTTCCATTCAGAGAGGTGGCAGGAAGTCTCCCAGTCGGCCCGGGCCCCCTGGACCACTGGGGCCTCCTTGCATCAGCCATCCTGGAGGCAGGCACCTCTCTCGGAAGGGGCTGAGGGGTACCTCGCCCAAGGAACGGGGGCGGAGTCTGAGGATTCACAGCGATCGCAGCTGACCCTTGGCCGGCCTTGGGGCCCTGGAGAGCATCCGCTCGTGGAATCGCAGGGACTGAGCAGCGAGAACCGCAAGTTTGCGGTCTACGTTGGGGCGCTTGCTGGGGAGGGCACTTTGCCGCCGCCTGAGCTTCGAGCCCGCAGCGCCCCCCGCATCCGGACCCGCCCCGGGCTGGCTCCACAGCGGTTTGGGAGAAAAGGAGGATGATAAGGCAATTAGGGGCTTGGTCAATCGACTGAGGGAAAATGGAAGTTATCGTCTAACAGTTCCTGAACACCTACGAGTTATAACGCAGCAGACATCGCTGAGCCCTTCTTCATCCCCTATCCCCACCTGGCTGTGGGTCACGGGTAGGGAAGGCATCAGGGTGTTTGTTTCCCATGGGATGGGGAGGGAGGTGGGACGGGGGTTCAGAATGGGGAACACATGTGCACCCATGGATGACTCATGTCAATGTATGGCAAAAACCACTACAATATTGTAAAGTAGTTAGCCTCCAATTAAAATAAATAAATTAAAAAAAAGGCTTTGAGTCTTTTAAAAAATATTTATTATTTTAATTAATTATTTATTTATTTAACTGTGCTGGGACTTAGTTGTGGCATGCAGGATCTTTAGTGGCAGCATGTGAAATCTAGTTCCCTGACTAGGGATCGAACCCAAGCCCCTTGCACAGGGAGTGCAGAGTCTTAGCCACTGGACCTCCAGGGAAGTCCCCATATTACTTGCTAGTAAAGATGTAGACTGTTTAGTGGCTTGTCTCTGAGGCTGTGTTAGAATGTGCCTGAGACAACGTGGCAGCATCTCACACCCGATGGCTGCATCACGAGTCCAGGAGCTTCCCAGGCAGCTCACCCTCTTCCCCACTCCCCCTCCATCATAACTGGTTTTTTCTCTGACATTTTTCCAGGAAACACCTTGTGCACAGAGAGTCAGGTAAGTGGGGCTCCTGACTGGGTAATGTGGTGGACCCTAGGGACACAGGCAAGTGAGGGTTGGACCCGCCCAAGCGAAAGTGTTCTTCTGATGTGTCCAAAGGTTCTGGGTCCTTTGGTGTTCATGGCACAGGGATGACACATGGTTAATACCTTGGGTACCAGTTCCTGTTGATTAGTGCATGTTGGGAAGGATTCCCTCATGATGCTTGGGTTATAAGGGCAAGAGTGGCTGATTGATTACTGTGTGTTTCCTATTGTGCTGCAACAAACTACTCAAACTTGGTGGCTTAAAGCAACACGAAAGTATTATCTGGAGGTCAGAAATCCACAGTGGATCTCACTGGGCTTAAATCAAGGTATCAGCAGGGCTGCATGCCTTTTGGAGGTTCTAGAGGAGAATCTGTTACCTTGCCTCTTCCAGTTCTAGAAGCCACCACATTCCCTGGCTTGTGGCCCCTCTCCATCACTTGCATTGCTGTGACCCCTGTTTCCATGACAACATTTTCTCTGACTCAAATGCCTCCTTCTTATAAGGACCCTCATGATTACATTGAGGCCACACAGTTCATCAGGGATGATCTCCCCATCTCCAGATTGGCAAAATTCTCTCTTGCCATGAAATGAGCAGGACCCTGTGGTCCTCCCCCCAACTCCCACCATGTCCTCTGCCTGCCTTTTGTCTGTGGAAAAACTTTAGCCAAAGGATAAATTTAAGCAGAGAAGGGAGAAAATGAAGAAACAAAGGAAAATAATCCAAAACTAAAAATGGTTTAATCAAGGACCTTTAGTTCCTTCTCAAGGGCTATAGATAATATTCTGAGCCATATCCTGTGAGCTGTCCTGTAGATACTGAACCTCCTCCAGGTGGAAGAAGTTAACCACACGATGACCAGATTGTAGCCATGATATAAGCTGCTACAATTCTGAGAACTGGCCTCAAAGAAATGGGAACAAACAGACCCCAGAACTGAAGATTAACTGTACTTGAAACAATCAAGATGACCCTGGTCATACCACCGATAACCAGTTTCGGGACGACTGGCAGAGCTGACTGTGCTGTTTCTGCATTTGGCCCCCCCCTCCGCCTGTAAGAGCTGATGTCTGCTGGTTGTGGGTAGGAGGGGAGTCGGCCTTTGGGCAGAAGTCTGCCCTCCCCCGCCACCCCTGGTTGCCTGTATCCAAAATAAAGCAAACTTTCCTTTCTACCAGGTTTGCCTCTTTATTGGCTTTTGAGTGACAAGCAGCTGAACCCCACTTTCAGTTATGTTATCGAGTCCAAACTTGCTCGGCTGGCTGCACAATAAATCAATGAATCTGAGATGAGGTGTTGGACCAGGAAGGGACTTCATTTGGGAGCTGGCTGACAGAGAAGATGGCAGGCTAGTGCTTCAAAATAACCATCTTGTCCGGGCCTGCATGTCAGATTCTTTTATGGATCAGAGATGGGGGGAGGTGAGGAAACAAAGTAAAAAGACCATTTAATTCCTGCAAATTTCTCCTAGAATGGAAAGCCTCAGGTAGGAGAATGTGTTAGTTTCACTTCCTAACAATCATTTCATGGGTGGTGTGAAATGGAATATCTCTTGTCATATCAACAAACAAAGATTGACATCTATCTGTGATTCAGTCCTCCCCAAATGTTAATTTCTCGGCTGCTCAGGTAACCAGAAGATGAGAGGCGCAGAGTTCAAGAACATCACAGTCCTTCACAAGTGGGCGGGGTCAGGTTATCTCCCTGAGGCAGGCCATTACTTGTTGTTCAGTTGCTCAGTCTCCTTGGACTCTTTGCCACCCCTTGGACTGCAGCACGCCAGGCTTCCCCGTCCTTCACCGTCTCCCGGAGCTTGCGCAAACTCATGTCCGTCAATTTGGTGATGCCATCCAACCATCTCATCCTCTGTCGTCCCCTTCTCCTGCTTTCAATCTTTCCCAGCATCAGGGTCTTTTCTGATGAGTCAGCTCTTCGCATCAGGTGGCCAAAGTATTGGAGCTTCAGCTTCAGCATCAGTCCTTCCTAAGAATATTCAGGATTGATTTCCTTTGGAATTAACTGGTTTGATCTCCTTGCTGCCCAAGGGACTCTCAAGAGTCTTCTCCATTACAGTTCTAAAGCATCAAAGGCAGGTCATTATGTATGCCTACAAAAGCAGCAAGATAAGGGTTAAGGTCACAGAAGCAGATCCAGTGTAAATTCAAAATTAACCCTTCCTGGTTACAGTTACAGCAACATATTGACAGGTTCTGGGGATTTGGGCGTAGCATGCATGCACACAACTAAGTAAGCATGTTGATCCTAAGATGAAGGTTTGAGAGCAAGTGGTTTATTCAGGAAGTGATCCCAGGACACCCAGCAGGGCAGTAGGGAAGTGGCATAGGGAAGGGAAGGGAAAGGGGAACGATAAAGGATGCATCATCAAGCCAGATACCCCTGTGGACAACTGGAGCTGGACCTCACTGGGGAGCTGAGGGAGACTGAATGGAGCACACACCTCATCCTGGCTGGGGGAGCTGGAGTATTTTTACTTGAACTCTGGGCAGCCGTGGGTTGAGGGCTGTTGTACAGTGGTTAATCCTCCTGCACTTCCAGCCTGCCATACTTGGGCAGAGCAGAATCTAGTGACCAGGAAAGACCATTGGCAAAGAGATGCAGGTGCTCGGCATTAGGATGTCGACTTAAAAAATATTCACAACCTAAAACTTTTTTATTCGGTGGGAGTTTTTCAAGCCCAGGAGGCAGCATCTCAAGAAACCCTGAGAGAACTGCTCTGAAGAGGTGAGGAGAGGGACCAGGTTGTAGAGAAGTTTTGCAACAAAGGGCAAGTAGTCTGAACACTGAAAGATTATTGTTAATTAAAGAAAACCAGATATCCCAAGGAAAAGGAATTTAGCGCTTTTCTGTGTATGGGAAGATGCAAGGGTCTGGGCTCACTGAAATAATTTCTTTCATATGCACCTCGGTTCTCTGGGGCCAGCATCCTGATTTCACATCCTAAGCTTCCTTTCCTTCGGACTGACCATGGGGAGTGGCTATAGTCTGATGGCTGCTAGATAGCAGGTATTCTTCTCTTTCCTGTGTTACCTTAGGGCTCACAGGCTCACATTGGAGGGCTGTAGCTCTGATGACTATGGCATCCTTGTTTACTGATATGGCAGGAAATAGTCCACTTCTCAAGGAAGTCTGGTTGTCAGCCACTGAAACGGTAAAGGCCGACGGTATGTGGTCTGGAAGTTGACAGCCTCTGCTGCTCCATCACAGGGATGGGGGGAGGGGGTAGTGACAGCATAGCAAGTCCTTGTCCTTCTCTATGAGGGGCATGTGGCCAGGGCCATCGGGCAATCAATCCACCTGCTTTGCTCAATAGGTGGGTGGCTAGGCAAGGGCATGCCACCTTCCCCTCCCTCAGCCTGTTCACAGCCACATTCTCCTTGGACCTCCTGGGAAACTGAGAGCCCTGATATTGTTACAGGGAAGAGCCAATTATGACTCCAGTTTGGATCTGTTACTTTAACCTTTGTTTTCCATTGCTTTTGTTTATTAAAACGATACTGTTTTAGAACTGCATTTCCATCCAGTTTAGATTTAAAACACACTCATGGATGTACATACAAACACCATTGTAACTTACCTTCACCATCGTTTACTAACATGTCTTTGATGGAAATATTCGAGAATATACAAAGATCATCCATCTTCAACAGCTATTAACATTATTCAAATCTCAGGTCACTTATACCCCCCCCCCCCAATACCTTATCATTTCTTAAAGATGTGTGTGCTCAGTTGTATCTGACTCTTTGCAATCTCATGGACTGTGGCCTGCCAAACTCCTCTGTCCTTGGAATTTTCCAGGCAAGAATACTGGAGTATATTGCCATTTCCTCCTCCAGGGGATCTTCCCGACTCAGAGATCGAAGCCACATCTCCTGCATTGCAGGCAGATTTCTTACCACTGTGTCACCTGGGAAGTCCATCATTTCTTAAAAGACAACTTAAAAACAACAATCAGAAAGAGGATATGATCTGAAAATAAAGAGCAGTCTTTTAAATGGAAGAATTCTAGATTAAATAGGAACTTTAAAATGTCTCATTCTTTTCTCATTTTACTGCATCCAAATATGAACTTTGTCTTGAATCAGTGTTTGAGAACCACTTGTTAAATCGTGTGCATGCTTGTTAAGTTGCTTCAGTGGTGTCTGACTCTGTGTGATGCTATCGACTGCAGCCTGCCAGGCTTCTCTGTCCATGGGATCCTCCAGACAAGAATACTGGAGTGGGTTGCAGTGCTCTCCTCCAGGGGATCTTCCCAACTCAGGGATTGAACCCATGTCTAATCTGCATTGGCAGGCGGGCCCTTTACCACTAGCGCCACCGGGGAAGCCTCTTGTTAAATCCATTGTCGTAGCTGTACAGGTGAGGGAACCAAGACCAGGAGAGAGGGGGTGTGGCCAAGGTCATCCAGAGAGGGATGGCAGAGCAGACCAAAGGTCCTCTTGGCGACAGGTCTATCTGAAGCAAGACTATGAAGATCTATTTTTCCCCCTGGAGAAGAAAAAATCAGAAAGTGGTCCATAATAGTATCCTCTCCCTGAACTCAAAGCTTGACCCGCTGTGAATTCCACATTTATTATAGAATGGAGGTGACCTTAGGACTGTATCAGTTACTATTACTGGATAAGATCTTGAAATTGTAATGGTTTAAAACATAGTCATTTATTTGACTCATGAGTTTGTGGGTCCTTCTAATCTGATCTCTGCCTGGCTTGGTCAAGTGTATATGGTCAGCTGGTGGGTCAGTTGCAGGCCTGTTGGTCTAACGGGAGGTTCCTCAGCTGGTGTGGTTCACTTCTGCTCCTATGGCTTCTCATTCTTAAAGGAAGCAAGCTAGCTGGACTGACAAATATCAGCAAGAGAGGAAAGTCCTACGAATGAGTACCTTTTAAACTTTTGCTTGTGTCATGATTGGTAATATCTTCTTCACTAAAGCAAGTCACAGCCAAGGGGTGGATTCAAGCCAATTTTTGATGGGAGGACCATGTCACATTACAAGAGCATAGATGCAAAGAGAGGGGAGTGTAAGAGTTTATGTCTTAGTCTACCACAGTGTCTTAGCTTGTGCGGACTGCTGTAACAAAATACCATAGACTGCATCATTTAAATTTTATTTGATTTTTCCTTTTTTGGTTTGTGGGAATCTTAGTTCCTTCATCTGGGATTGAACTTGGGCCCCCTGGCATGGAGGCACAGAGTCCTAACTACTGGACTACCAGGGAATTCCTTGGATGGGGTCACTTAAACAACAGAAATTTATTTCTCCAAGTTCTGGGGGCTGGGAAGTCCAAGGACAAGGTGCTAAGTAAGATTTGGTGTCTGACAAGAGTTTGTTCTTGTCTTGTTGACAGCTGTGTCTTCCTTGTGGGCTCATACGGCATTTCCTCTGTGTGTGCACGTGGAGAGGGAGATTCTTGCCTGGGAAATCCCATGGAACATGGCGGGCTACAGTCTGTGTGTGTGTGTTAGTTGCTCAGTTGTGTCTGACTCTTTGTGACCCCATAGACTGTAGTCCTCCAGGCTCCTCTGTCCGTGGAATTCTTCAGGCAAGAAAAGAAAACTGGAGTGGATTGCTATTTCCTTCTCCAGGGGATCTCCCCAACCCAGGGATTGAACCTGGGTCTCCCACATTGCAGGCAGATTCTCTACCATCTGAGCCACCAGGGAAGCCAAAGAATACTGGAGTGGTTAGCCTATTGCTTCTCCAGGGGATCTTCCCAACACAGGAATCGAATTGGGGTCTCCTGCATTGCAGGTGGATTCTTTACCAGCTGAGCTATCAGGGAAGTGTGTGTGTGTGTGTGTTTTAGTTGTGTCCAACTCTTTGCTATCTCATGGACTATTGCCCCTCAGGCTCCTTTTCCCAGGAGATTTGCAAGTCCATGGGGTTGCAAAAGAATCAAACATGACTTAGCAACTAAACAACAGCGACTATATATATATATGTATATATGCACATACATATATTCCTTTTGATATTCTTTTCCATCATGGTTTACCACATTATATTGATATAGTTCCCTGTGCTATACAGTAGGACTTATTTATCCATTCTATATATAATAGTTTGTATCTGCTAATCCCAAACTCCCAATCCAACCCTCTCCCTCTTGGCAGCCACAAGTCTGCTCTCTATGTCTGAGTCTACTTCTGTTTCACAGATAAGTTTATTTGTGTCATATTTTAGATTCCACATATAAGTGATATCATATGGTATTTGTCTTTTTCTTTCTGACTTACTTCACTTAGTATGATAATCTCTGTATGATAATCAACTGTAGAAGTTTATTCTCCTACAGTTTTGGAGGCCAGAGGTATGAAATCGAAGTGTCGGCAGGGCCACACCGCCTCTGGAGGCTGTGCAGGAAAATGAATGCTTTTCCTCTTCCAGCTTTTGGTACCTCCTGGCATTCTTTCACTTGTGGCTGCCTCACTCCAATTTCTGCTTCCTCCTCGTCTGTCTGGAATTTCCCTCCCTCTCACTCTTTTAAGGATGCTTGTCATTGAATTTAGGATCCACCTGGATAACCCAGATAAGCCCTTCCTCTCAAAATCCTTAACTTAATCACATCTTTAGTCATATAAAGTAATATTTACTCTTTTAAAAAATATGGTTTCTTGTCTTTTTAAAAATTTATTTGTTTTATTTCTGGCTGTGCTGGGTCTTTGTTGCTGTGTGTGGGCTACTCTCTAGTCGCAGTGCATGGGCTCCTCATTGTGGTGGTTTCTCTTGTTGCAGCTTGCAGGCTGTAGGCCATGCAGGCTTCAGTAGTTGTGGCGGAACAGGGAAGCCTGGCATGCTTCAGTCCATGGGGCCGAAAAGAGCTGGACGTGACTGAGTGACTAAGGATACATGTATATGTATAAATGATTCACTTTGCTGTACACCCAAAGCTAACACAACATGGTAAATCAACTCTACTCTAATAAAAACTTTCAATAAAGAAATATGTGTTTTAAGTCATGATATTGGGGGTAAATTTGTTACAAATAGCCTGTCAGACTCCTCTGTCCATGGGATTCTCCAGGCAAGAATAACGGAGTGGGTAGCCATTCCCTTCTCTGGGTGGTCTTCCCAACCCGTGGATCAAACCTGGATCTTTCATCTGAGCCACCAGGGGAAGCTCATACATATACATACATCCATTCTTTTTAAGATTCTTTTCCCAAACAAGCCATTACAGAGTATGACATGGAGTTCCCTGTGCTATATAGTAGGTCCTTATTAGTTATCTATTTAATATATAGTAGAGTGTATATGTCTACCCCAACATCCCAATTTATCCCTCTCTCACTTACCCTCTGGGAACCTCTACAAACTTATATAACTCTATTTCTGTTTTTTAGATAAGTTCATTTACCACCCTCCTTATTTTTAAGATTCCACATATAAGTCATATCATATGGTACTTGTCTTTCTCTACCTGACTTGTTTCACTCAGTATGACAATCTCTAGGTCCACCCATGTTGCTGCAAATGGCATTATTTCATTATTTGTTATGGGTGAGTAATATTCCGTTGTGTATGTGTATTACATCTTCTTTATCCATTCCTCTGTTGATGGACATTTAGGTTGCCTCCATGTCCTGGCTATTATAAATAGTGCTGCAATGAATATTGGGGTGCATGTACCTTTTTGAATTATGATTAAAACACATATTTATTAGCTCACAGTTTCTGTGGGTCAGGATTCTGGCTTAACTGGGTACCTCTGGCTTGAGGTGTCTTATGCTAGGGCTAGGGTCTCATCTGAAGGCTCTACTGGCAGAAGGGAATCTGATTCTATGTGGTTGTTGTCAAGCCTCTGTCCCATGATAGACATGCCCTCACAGCGTGGCAACTGACTTCCTCCACAGTGAGTGATGAGAGACAGAGAGGAACAGACTCAAGATGAAAGCCACAGTCCTTTACAACCTAATCTTGGAAGAGGTAGCTTATCACTTTTACAGTTTCACTTTTTTATTTATCATTTATTAAAATTAATAAATGATTTTATTTACTTGTTTATTCATTTTTGGCTTCACTGGGTCTTCGTTGCTATGTGGGCTTTTCTTTAATTGTGGCAAGTGGGGGCTACTCTCTAGCTGTAGAGGGTGCGTTTCTCATTGTGGTGGCTTCCCTTTTTTCAGAGCACAGGCTCTAGAGTCTTCGGGCTTCAGGAGCTGTGGCATGTGGGCTCAGGAGTTGCAGCTCCTTGGCTCTTGGCTCTGAGCTCCTAGGCTCAATAGTTGTGGCACGTGGACTTAGCTGCTCCGAGGCATGTGGGATCTTCCCAGACCAGGGATCGAACCCATGTCTTCTGCATTGGCAGGCGGATTCTTTACCACTGAGTCATCAGGGAAGCCCCTACTGTTTTTTTATTTGTCAGAAGCAAGTCAATAAGTGCAGCCCACAGTTAAGAGGGAGGATGGTAGTAACAGAAGTGAAAAATCATTGAAGGCATCTTAGAGGCTGTCTACCATAGTCTCCAAGTTGAATATATAAGACACTGAAAGAACCTAATTACCTTTACAGTTAAAAGTGGATTTGTTTGCTAATTTATGATAATAAGCCCAAATATCTTAAAACTAATGTTTATGTTCCCAAATCATCAATTAGACAAGTGCCTCAGCAGGGTTTTCAGTTAGATGGCATTATCCTCTCCTTTTGTTTTTCTAGATGAAATAGGGCTTGGAGAAGTTAAAACGTTTCTTAAGTAAATATAGACAGTAAGCTAGCATTAAAACCAAGTCTACACAGTTCCACACCTTCAGTTCAGTTCAGTTCAGTTCAATCACTCAGTCATGTCCGACTCTCTGCGACCCCATGGGCTGCAGCACGCCAGGCTTCCCCGTCCATCACCAGCTCCTGGAGCTTGCTCAAACTCATGTCCATCGAGTTGGTGATGCCATCCAACCATTTCATCCTCTGTTTTCCCCTTCTCCTCCTGCCTTCAATCTTTCCCAGCATCAGGGTCTTTCCCAATGAGTCAGTTCTTCACATCAGGTGGCCAAAGTATTGAAGGGAAGCCCAAAAAGGTGAAAGTTGCTCAGTCATTTCTGACTCTTTGCGACCTCATGGATTATACAGT
The DNA here is from genome assembly GCA_024291935.2 of Okapia johnstoni. NCBI lineage: Eukaryota > Metazoa > Chordata > Mammalia > Artiodactyla > Giraffidae > Okapia > Okapia johnstoni. The sequence continues at coordinate 9,100,254 of JAGTYA010000026.1, read as the reverse complement.
CCATGGAATTCTCCAGGCCAGAATAATGGAGTGGGTAGCCTTTCCCTTTTCCAGGGGATCTTCCCAACCTAGGGATGGAACCCAGGTCTCCCTCATTGCAGGCAGATTCTTTACCAGCTGAGTCACAAGGGAAGCCCATTTCACACCCTAACTGTGCCCGTTCCTTTGGGCCATGATGCTCCCTGAGGGGAGAGCAGATTGTATGAGCGACTGGTAACCAGGAAGGGTTAACTTTGAATTCACACTGGATCTGCTTCTGTGACTTTATCCCTTATCTCGCCACTTTTGATATTGTAGGCATATGTAATGGCCTGCCTCAGGGAGACAGCGGGACCCTGCCCACCAGTGAAATGTTGTAGGGAAGGGAAACTAACACATCCCCCTGCCTGAGGCTTGCCCCTCTAAGAGATATTTACAAGAATTAAATGGTCTTTTTGTTTCTTTACCTCTCCCCAACTCTTATCTATAAAGGAACCTGGCATTCAGGCCTGGACAGACGGTTATTTTGAGGCCCTAGCCTGCTATCTTCTCTGTCAGTTGGCTCCTGATAAAGCCCCTTCCTAGTCCCAATGCCTCGTCTCGGATCTATTGGCCTATCATGTGGTGAGGAGCTTGGAGTCGGTAATAGGCCCTCAACTGCTGGGCAAACAGAAGCCCTCAGCTTCTCCTCCTAGGGCTGCTGTGACAAACTAGCACAAACTGTGGCTTAAAACAACAGTGGCTAAGAATCCATTTGCCAATGCAGGGGACGTGAGTTCGATCCCTGGTCTGGGAAGAGGATACATTGGGAATGATGGGACCATCGGTCTAAAATGAGAATTATTAACATATTTGTAAATCCTGGATTATTTTTTACCCCTCTTGTCAACTCCCCCTCCTGCACCTAATCCACCAGCAATCCTGTGGGCTTTGCCTCCACAGTGCAGACCAAACTTCCCTCGTCCTTCCTAACCCAAGTCACCTCTCACCGGTCCCTCTCATTGGGACCTCTGCGGTAATTATCTAGCTGGTCTTCCTGCTTCTATTCGTGTCCTCTACAATCCATTTTCCACTGAGAAGCTAGAGTGGTGTTTTAGAAACCTGAAACCAAGCTCACGCCCTGCATTGGAACTCTCCCTTCACTTCCCCCAGCACTCACTTCCCCCAGCATTCGACGTCCTACACAACCTGGACCCTGTTTACACTGGCCTGGCACCACTCGTATTCATCTATTTCTTACTTGTTATCATCTGTTCCTTCCCCAGTCCCCACCCCCTTCTTTTCCCATTAGAACGCAAATCTCTGGGATTTCCCTGGTGGTCCAGTGCTTAAGACTCCGCCCTTCCAATGCAGGGGCTTCCCTTGTGGCTCAGCTGGTAAAGAATCTGCCTGCAATGTGGGAGACCTGGGTTCGATCCCTGGGTTGAGAAGATCCCCTGGAGAAGGGAAAGGCTACCCACTCCAGTATTCTGGCCTGGAGAATTCCATGGACTGTATAGTCCGGGGCTTGCAAAGAGACATGACTGAGCAGCTTTCACTTTCATTTCCGATGCAGGAGGTATGGGTTCCATCCTTGGTTGGGAAACTAAGGTTTCACATGCCGTTATTGTAACGGATTGATTGAAAGTTGCTCAGTCATGGCTGACTCTTTGCAACCCCATGGACTATACAGTCCGTGGAATTCTCCAGGTCAGAATACTGAAGCAGGTAGCTGTTCCTTTCTCCAGGGAATCTTCCTAACCCAGGGATCGAGCCCAGGTCTCCCACATTGCAGGCGGATTCTTTACCAGCTGAGCCACAAGGAAGTCCAAGAATACTGGAGTGGGTAGCCTATCCCTTCTCCAGAGAATCCTCCTGACCCAGGAATCAAAGCAGATCTCCTGCATTGCAAGTGGATTCTTTACCAACTGAACTATCAGGGAAGCCAACTTCCCATGTGCATGGCCAAAAAGCAAAAATAAATAAAGTAATAATAAGAATAATAAATAACAATGTTTTTCAAAAAAAGAATGCAAATCTCTGAGAGCAAAGATCTTGTTTGCCTTGATCACAAGAGACAGACTCTGCCTGGCACTCTGTGGGTGCTCCATCAATCTGTGTACATTGCAGGTGATGTAATCAGAAATTTAGGTGAGGAATTATGGTTATTCTGCACTCCAATGACATAGACTTTCAGTCTTTTTCACTGAAGGTGTGGTCAGAGTCCGGAGCCAGGTGGTAGAGGGAATAATCCAGATTTCTCCTCTCCTAGGTTCTGAGAATACTCCTGTTTGTATATTGTTCTTGTTCCACGCCGACCCCTGGAGCTCCAGTGGCCCTTTCCACACCCTGTCTCCAGCCCTGTCAGCAAAGTGACTCAGTGATTACGTCAAATGCAGCTAGAGGGCAGCGGAGCACAGTGTTAAGAGTTTGGGCTGGGAAGGCAGTGTTTTAAACTGTGGCTCTTCCCTTCCAGGCAGGTAGAATGCAGACAGGAGAGGGAATCATTTCGGATCATGACGATGAAGACAATGTCCTAGGTGGTGGAGGAGCAAGTTGGGATCACTAGCAATATAACACATATAATAATGATGATTAAGAACTTAGGTTTCTGGACTAACAGACATAGAGAATAGATGTGTGGTTGCCAACAGGGAGGGGAGGTGGGTGAGGGATGGATTGGGAGTTTGGGATTAGCAGATGCAAACTATTAGATGTGTGTGTGTGCTGTGTCTGACTCTGCTCCTCTATGGACTATAGCCTGCTAGCCTCGTCTGTCCATGGGATTATCCTGGCAGGAATACTGGAATGGATTGCCATTTCCTGCTCCATGGGGTCTTCCTGACTCAGGAATCAAACTTGCATCTCCTAGGTCTCCTGCATTGGCAGGTGGATCCTTTACCACTGAGCCACTTTGGAAGCCCAAACTATGGTATATATAGTGTGATAAATAACAAGGTCATACTGTATAGCACAGGAAACTGTATTCAGTATATACCACAATGGAAAAGAACATGGAAAAGGATGCATATGTGTGTATAACTGAATCACTTTGCTGTACAGCAGAAACTAACACAACACTGTAAATCAACTATACATTAATAAAATGAATAAAAAATAACTTAGGTTTTTGTTTGCTTTTTTTCTTGGAAGGTAGGCTTGTTGTTGCTCAGTCACTCACTTGTGTCCGACTCTTTGTGACCCTATGGACTGCAGCATGCCAGGCTTCCCTGTCCTTCACTATCTCCCGGAGTTTGCTCAGACTCATGTCCATTGAGTTGGTGATGCCATTCAACCATCTCATATTTGTTGTCCCCTTCTCCTCATGCCCTCAATCTTTCCCTGAACATAGGCTGCCTGGATTCAAAAGTGAAGGGAAAGGGCACATCTCTTTATAGATAACCTAGATGTTGTGCACATTACTGCTTTCTTTTAAAATTTATTTTTTAATAAAAATAAAATACATGGCCAGGAGTGTGACTGCTAGATCATATGACAATTCTATATCTAGTTTTCTGAGGAACCTCAATACTATGTTCCACAGTGGCTGCACCAATGTAGACATTCCCACCCACAGTGTAGGAGGGTTCCCTTTACTCTACACCCTCTCCCAAATTTATTTGTAGAGTTTTAAGTGATGGCCATTCTGACCAGCATGAGGTGGTACATCATTGTAGTTTCAATTTGCTTTTCTCTAATAATTATTGATGTTGAGGATCTATTCATGTGTGCACATTACTTCTCACATTCCATTGTCTAGAAAACACTTCTGTTAAGGATTTCAAATGGCTACACTTCTCTGCAAGAGGAGAGTGAAAAAGTTGGCTTAAAACTCAACATTAAAAAAAAATAAACAAGATTATGGCATCCAGTCCCGTCATCACCTCATGGCAAATAGAAGGGAAAAAAGTGGAAGCAGTGACAGATTTTCTTTTCTTGGGCTCCAAAACCACTGTGGATGGTGACTGCAGACAAGAAATTAGAAGACACTTGCTTCTTGGAAGAAAGGCTATGACAAACCTCAACAGCATATTAAAAAGCAAAGACATCACTTTGCTGACAAAGATCCATGTAGTCAAAGCTATTGTTTTTCCAGTAATCATATATGGATGGGAGAGTTGCACCATAAAGAAGGCTGAACACCAAAGAATTGATGCTTTTGAAATGTGGTGCTGGAGAAGACCCTTGAGAGCCTCTTGGACAGCAAGGAGATCAAATGTCAATCCTAAGGGAAGTCAACCCTGAATACTCATTGGAAGGACTGATGCTGAAGCTGAAGCTTCAATACCTTGGCCACCTGATATGAAGAGGTGACTCATTGGAAAAGACTCTGATGCTGAGAAAGATTGAAAGCAAAAGGGGAAGAGGGTGGCAGAAGATGAGGTGGTTGGATGACATTACCAATTCAATGGACATGAACTTGGGCAAACTCTGGGAGATGGTGAGGGACAGGGGGACCTGGCGGGCTGCAGTCCACGGGGTCGCAAAGAATTGGACATAACTTGGTGACTAAACAAAACAACAACAATTTCACATGAATCTGCAATAATCTCACTGAGCGTTTCAGTTAAAATTATTAAGGATTAGAAAGTTATGGCATGCAAGCTGCAAGTATAAGAGACCTGGAATAGCTATAATAATGTGAGTATGAAGTACAAATATTGAGAAGCTTTACCAGGCTTCCCTGGCAGCTCAGATGGTAAAGAATCTGTTTGCAATGGGAGAGACCCAGGTTTGATCCCTGGATCAGGAAGATTCCCTGGAGAGTGGAATGGGTACCCATTCCAGTGTTCTTGCCTAGAGAATTCAATGGACAAAGGAGCCTGGTAGGCTACCGTCAATGGGGTTGCAAAGAATCAGATACGACTGAGTGACTACCACAAACATACACACCAGGTATAAAGAGGCCAAATTCATAATGATGTAATAAATAATGAAGATTCTGATTGCTAGCACATAAAAGATCCTCTAACATATTCTGTAAATGAATAAAGAAGTCTGAGAAAATGGATCCTGATAGAGCTTACAGTTGCCTTTCTCTTGTATATATATTTCAAGGAATCTAATATTATTATGAATTCTTGATATGATTTATACTGAAGCACAATATTGGTAACCAAAAGGTAGCAATTACACACATTCAGCTTTGCTTTAATTAAAAACAAAGGATTGCATTTTGTTAATGATTTTAACCTAAATTCAGTACTATACAAGAAGTACTTGCATTCTGTTCTTCCCAGAGGAAAAAAAAATCATAAGTAGTTCACTTCTGTGTCTCTCAAATTCCATCTTCTGGAAATGATTGAAAGCTGTGTAGCAGGCTTATTTTACATTATTTAGAGACCATGTACATGCCAAAGTCCAATGCTAGTTTTATAGAGTCAGGGTGCTGAGAATAAGCATGTTCAAAAAGTAAACCTTTAAACAGAGTTCACTGGCAACAGTTAGAAGTATTTTTTGGTAAATTATTTTCTCTATGACTTTACTAAAAAAATAATGCCTCGTGATTTGAGAAGGACTGGGGAAACTGTTTCCACTTCTCTATTGCAGTAGTGAGGGGATGGTACCCATTTATGTGAAACTGTTGTGAAATAATACAGGCTCAGTGTGAATTCATGAAAGGAAATTTTTTCTTCCATTGAACTTATATCCTTAAAGTCATTGTGCGTTCTCTTGAGGATTACCTGTCCAGAATGGCCTTTGAGGAGCTCCTGGATAAAGTTGGTGGCCTGGGGAAATTCCAGATCCTTCAGATGGCTTTAATTCTCCCTTCTCTCATGATAGTAGTCTGTCACACACTGTTGGAGAATTTCACTGCAGCCGTTCCTGGTCATCGCTGCTGGGTCCACATTCTTGATAATGCCACTGTCTCTGATAATGACACTGGGATCCTCAGTGACACTGATGTCCTCCTGAGAATCTCCATCCTACTGGATTCAAACTCCAAGCCAGAGAAATGTCGTCACTTCCTCCACCCCCAGTGGCAACTCCTTCACTTGAATGGGACCTTCCCCAACATGACTGACCTGGACACAGAGCCCTGTGTGGACAGCTGGGTGTATGACCACAGCTTGTTCTCCTCCACCATCGTGACTGAGGTAAAGGCCCCATTTGCCTCTTGTCAGTATATGTTCTGGGTGTTTCAGTCAGTTCAGTTCAGTCGCTCAGTTGTGTCCGACTCTTTGCGACCCCATGAACTGCAGCACGCCAGGCCTCCCTGTCCATCACCAACTCAAGGAATCCACCCTGGGTGTTTTAGAAAAAAAGTCTGGGTGTTTCGAAAAACATTAAATAAGTGAAAGGTTGTTGCCGAACCACGAAAGACGCCGGGGTTCTAGGCCTCCGGAGAAGAATTCAATCCGGGGCCAGAGACGAGGCTTGATTGCTCAGAGTTTTTGTGTAATAAAGTTTTATTAAAGTATAAAAGGGATAGAGAAAGCTTCTGACATAGACATCAGAAGGGGGCAGAAAGAGTGCCCCTGCTAGTCTTTAGCTGGATGTTATATAGTTACTAGCAGTCTGTTAAAGAAAGAAAGAAAATGTCTCAAAACTCAGAGAAGGGCACTAGGCCCCTCACCCACAAGATGCATTTTGAGATAATCTTGGCACCAGGTGAGTCATCCCGGGCCATAAAATGATTGACTTGAATCTTGGAGAAAGGCAGATTCAGTTCAGTTCAGTTCAGTCGCTCAGTCGTGTCAAACTCTTTTCGACCCCAAGAACCTCAGCATGCCAGGACTCCCTGTCCATCACCAATTCCTGGAGTCCACTGAAACCAATGTCCATCGAGTCGATGATGTCATCCAACCATCTCATCCTCTGTCATCCCCTTGTCCTACTGTCTTCAATCTTTCTCACCATCAGGGTCATTTCCAATGAGTCAGCTCTTTGCATCAGGTGGCCAAATTAATGTATGACTATATCTACTTGTTTTAAGGGCTTCCAAGATGACTCAGCAGTAAAGAATTCGCCTGCCAATGCAGGAGACACAGGAGAGGTGGGTTCAGTTCCTGGGTCGAGAGATCCTCTGGAGCAGGAAATGGTAACTCACTCTTGGGAAAAATTTTTGCCTGGGAAATTCCATGGACAGAGGAGCCTGGTGGGTTACAGTCCATGGGGTCACAAAGAGCTGGACATGACTAAGGGGGCACAGACTCACACTTGTTTTAAACTGGTAGTCGTTTAAGTTCAAACACATTCTGAAAGTTCTGCATTTTAAAAATCCCCCTCCTCCACGTTTTGTATTTTTGATGTTGTGTTTTAAATCTTCATGTTTATGCCCTGTTTTTTCTGTCTATACTAGCTCTTTCAGTTTCTTTTCATCTTGTAATCTATATACTGGCTTATTTAAGCTGTAAATCCTCAGTCCTTAATGTGTATTTGCCTTTTCTAGTGGGTTTTTACCCTCTGCCAACCCCACTCTGTTGCAGGACAGCTCCACAGGGCTGCCATGGCCTGTGAGGACTCTCAGCAGGTGTCGGGTGGTTAGCTGTCGGGAGCGGCTGCTGTCAGGGATCTGGGAGGTTTCTGAGGTGTCGCCTGAGTAAGAGTCAATAATGGCTGCTCCACCCCACCCAGGCTCTGCCCTGGGACCAGGTTGCCTCTGTGTCCCGTGGTCAAGTGTTTCTCCTGGTTGTGGGTACCCCGGATCCTGTGCAGGGCTGTGGCATGGGTTGAGTGGGGTGGGAGAGTTCCCTCAGAAATGGGGTGTGCAGCAAGGCAGCAGCAGGAAGCCTGGCAGCCTCTAGGGAAGCTCTCTCTATGCCCTGCTGTGGAGGCTAGCAAGCACACACGTGCTCCCCACAAGCTGAGTCCAGGCTCCCCACAGCCCTTCAATTATTCCCAGCACTCCAAGGCGATCAAACCAGTCAATCCTAAAGGAAATCAACCCTGAATATTCTTTGGAAGGACTGATGCTGAATCCGAAGCTCCAATCCTTTGGCTACCTGATGTGAAGGGCTGACTCATTGGAAAAGACCCTGATGCTGGGAAAGATTGAAGACAGGAGGAGAAGGGGGTGACAGAGGATGAGATGGTTGGAGAGCATTACCAACTCAATGGGCATGAGTTTGAGCAAGCTCCGGGAGATAATGACAGACAGGGAAGCCTGGCAAGCTGCAGTCCATGGGATCACAAAGAGTCAGACATGATTGAGAGACTGAACAACAACAAGTCCTCCTACCAGCCACAGGGGATTGTTTCCTTCACATATGGCCCAGGACTGGGACGCCCAATCTGTGGCCTGACCTGCTCAGTCCCCAGGGTAGGTGTCCTCCTATGTCATCTCCCTTTTCCTCTGAGTCCTCTCCCAGGAGTGCAGGTCTGGACCTGATTGTGTTTCTTTCCTTCCTATCTGATTACATGTGTATCTTACATCCTTGGTTTACATAAGTCATTCTGCCAGTTTCCAGTTAGTTTGTGAATTTTTACATTTATAGATTTTTTTTTTAATTAAAAAGATTTTTTTGGCTGTGTTATGTCTTCTTTGCTGCACACAGGCTTTCTCTAGTTGCGGCGAGTGGGGTCTACTCTTTATTGTGGTGCTCAGGCTTCTCATTGCAGTGGCTTCTCTTGTTGCAGAGCACAGGTTCTCATCAACTGCAGCACTGGGCTCTAATCTTATGGCTTGTGTCTTTCCTCTTTTGTTCATTACAGACTTGCAAACAAAGTACCCTATTTTGGCATCTTTATGAATCTACAGCACTTTGGGAGCATTATGTTCCGTCCCAGGTAATCTTTGGAGCTCTCACTATCTTGCCCTCCTAGTACTGAATCACATGGGCCGTCGACTAACCCAGATGCTTTTCATGTTCCTCATGGGACTTTCCATTTTGGCCAACATGTTTGTGCTCCAAGGTGAGAGAAGACTGGAATTTGGGGAAAGGGAAGTGTCATTTTCATGTCCTTCAGGAACTGCATTAGCCCTACTTGTCCAAAGCTAAGAATAAAGAGCAGTCCCAATAATGGCTTACTAAGTATTCCCACAAACGTTAGAAGTCCTGCTACTAGGTTGTTGGGAAAAGAGCCAAAGGTCCGTAAGGGCAGCTCTAGCATATCTTCACCTTCCTCACATTTTGGAAGTATCTGAAAACTGGCACCATTTATTCTGAACAGTTCCTCTAGGAGAGCATTTGTTCACTTGCCCATCACTCACTTGGGGCTTCCCAGGTGGCGCTAGTGGTAAAAAAAAACCTGCCTGTCAATGTGGGAGACATAGGAGAAGCAGGTTCGATCCCTGGAGGGGATCCCCTGGAGGATCCCCTGGAGGAGAGCATGCCAATCCACTCCAGTATTCTTGCCTGGAGAATCCTCATGGAATGAGGAGCCTGGCAGGCTACAGTCCATAGGGATGCAAAAAGTCAAACATGACTGAAGTAACATAGGACATTGCCCATTCACACTTTTAAAAACAAGCATGGAGTAGTGAGGCCTTGCAGTTATAACCCAGGTGAGGACATAGAATGGTCACTCCCTCTGTCAGGGCTCTTCATTACCAACTTTGATGACTGGTCTATTTCCTCACCTCTATGTTCCACATATGAGTGTGATGTTAAGTCATCATGACTACAGCTCTTGCTTGAGAGAGTCTCCCAGGTAATGAAAAGAATTCCTCTTTTTTAAAAAGTGAATGTCTGTACAGTTGGGACCAGGATTTAAGCAGGTTAAAATCCTTGTCCATTTCCTGTTAGATTACTTTATAAGTTAACAGAACGATGCTATGTAACGATTTGTGGTTGTTTAGTTGCTAAGTCGTGCCTGACACTTTGCGAACCCTTGGACTGTAGCCCTCCAAGCCCCTCTGTCCGTGGGATTTCCCAGGCAAGAATACTGGAGGGGGTTGCCATTTCCTTTTCTAGGGGATCTTCCTGACTCAGGGATCGAACTCAAGACTCACGCATCACAGGTGGATTCCTTACCTCTGAGCCACCAGGGAAGCCTACGTAACAATTAGGAGAACCTTTGTGGGTACAATGCTTCACCTTGCACAATGCAGGAATGTGCTTCACAGCCTTAGAGATGAGTGGACTTTGCTCCTCAGAATATCATTAGTAATGCCTGATTACTTTCTTACAAGAGAGTTCTGTCCAATATATAATGCTATAATTAGATTTCTTTTCATAGAGTGTAGAATACAGGTTCCCTGAACATTTTTTCATTTGTTGCCAAATCCTGACATTCCCCCCACCCCCCAAATAGAAGTTTCCATTCTTGGTTCCTCGTGTCTAACAGTGGTGTAGATCTGGGTTCTCTTCAGCCTGTCCACTAACAGAGCAGTCCTGTTTTATTACTCCCTGGTGTCATACTTACCCTATGTCAATGCTGCATCTGCTCTAGGTTGATTGAGTCTTTTAGGTTTACCTGGAACTTTCTTTTTTTTTGTTTTCAGTGAAAATCCAACACTGCTAAGACCTCCTAATTCCTGGAAAACCAGGAAATCCTGCACTTGAATTGTAAGGTCTTCCAGGTTAGAGCTGAGTCTTAAGACTCAGCAATCATCTACATGACAGTTCTACTTTCTACAATAAGGATATAGCGAGTACGGGACAGAACAAGTAAATGCAAATTTCCACCAGACTCACCTTTCTTCTGATTCTTTGGCAAATCTCAGCTATGCACAGAGAGTTGCTATAAGCATATAGCGAGTACGGGACAGAACAAGTAAATGCAAATTTCCACCAGACTCACCTTTTCTTCTGATTCTTTGGCAAATCTCAGCTATGCACAGAGAGTTGCTATAATTAATTCAGATAGTTTTATGTACTTTCAACCACCTATGTTGATAATGTTATATTTCTCACATCATTAACTGTTCTGTGTTCCCTGCCACTGTACAGGTATCTACAATATATTTCAAAAATGCAATTAACTTATAAGGGTTTTTTTTTCCTGACTAAATTTGGTGGATGCTGATTCCTTCAATGCAGATTTCTTAGTCTCCCTGCTCTTTGTGTCTCCAGAAATGCAGACCCTACGTTTGACTTTGGCAAGTGTGGAAATGGGCTGTGTTGCTGCCGCTGTCTCCAGTAATTCTGTCCATAACTCTGAACTCATGCCCACTCTCCTCAGGTAAAATATTTTGCGGATGCTCTGCCAGGGCCCCAAATAGGACTTTCCCAGGTAATTGATAAGGAATAATCAAAATAAGATCTGTTAACTAGAAGGCATTCATTTGTAATCATAATAGTAACAACATACTAACAATTACCCAAAATTTATTGAAAAAATAGACTGCATGCCATGTACTATGTTAAGCAGTACTTCAGTGTCTGTGTCATTAATCTTTTGGACCACTTGTCAGGGTAGTTACAATGCATTAACATACTGTTTAAAATGATGAAAAAGGGTTTTAACACACTTTGATCCTGACAAAGACAGCTAGAATCACAGAACAAATCTCAAAAACAAGTGTCTTTCATCAAACTCATGTATGCAATAATTGTGTTTTATGTCTTCCACTACAATGTCAAAGGGGGCTTCCCTGGTGTCTCAGCAGTAAAGAATCTGCCTGCAATGCAGGAATCACAGAAGATGCGAGTCTGATCCCTGAGTCAGGAAGGTCCCCTGGAGGACAGCATGGCAACACACTCCAGTATTCTTGTCTGGAGAATCTCATGGACAGAGAAGCCTGGCAGGCTAGTCCCTAGGGTTGCAGAGTCGGACACAACTGATGCAACTTAACACACACAATGTCAAAGCAGTAGATCATAAATTACATAAATGGAATTTTTTTTACTGAATTATTATGCATCTTTCTCTTTTACCTCTCAGAGCAAAAGCTTTAGGATTAAATATGATGGCTAGCCGTCTATGGGGTCGCACAGAGTCGGACACGACTGAAGCGATTTAGCAGCAGCAGCAGCAGCAGCAGCAGTAGGTGTGAGGCCGCACTGGCTCCCCTGCTGATGACGCTAGTGGTCTATCTACCCAGTTTACCCTGGATCATCTATGGAGTGTATCCTATCCTTGCTGGTCTTCTCATCCTTCTTCTACCTGAAACCAGAAATATGCCTCTGCTTGACAACATCCTGGATGTGGAAAATAAGTGAGTAACCTTCTACCATCTCCTGGGAGAGACTGTATGCTTTGGATCTGTGGGTGAAAAATGTAACACACTGCCTAAGTCCCTCAGATCACTGAGGAGGCTGAGCCTTGCCTAGGATACTCCCATCTTGAGCCATTGCCTTCATGAATTGCAATGTCATTTCTAGCCACTGTGAGGTCCAGTCTAGACTGCAGAGATCCCCTCTGCCCTGTTCTCAATGGTAGCTTTAGTACTGAAGCGACAATAATTAGCTCTATTGTGAGGGCACATCCTACCTGCCCTCATGAGCGACACACATTCCTGATGGTGTTTCATGGTTCTCAGATCCCTAAGTGCTAACGTTTCTCTTTGAAAATATATTAGAGAGATAAATCCTGTGTTGGTGTCTGTAAAATTAGGCAATTTTGCTGCCATAAATAATGAAAATATTGAGGACAGGGAAAATAAGAGACTGGTAAAAGACACTTTTAAATAAGAAAAATGGTATATTAGTCATCTAGAGCTTCCAAAATAAAGTTCCACAAACTGAGTTACTTAAAGACATTTATTATCCCATGGTTCTGGAGCCTGGAATTCTGACTCAAGTTGTTGGCAAGGCCATGTTTCCTCTGAAACCTCTAGGAAAGATCTGTTCCAGATGGCTCCTGGCTTCTGGTATTAATAGTCCCTCGGCTTGTGGCAGCATAATTCCAATCTACACACGGATCTCCCTGGCATGCCTGCCTGTCTAAATGTTCCCTTTACATAAGGACACTAGTCCTATTGGATAAGTAACCAATCTTACTCCAGTATGACCTCATCTTAATTAATCATATTGACAACAGCCCCTTTCCACATTTGGAAATCTTCCTAAGATTCCGAGTGTTAAATACTGAGATACTTCAATGTATGAAATTTTAGGATGGATGCAATTAAATACATAACATATGGGAAATCCCTCAAGATTTTCAATCCACTTCTTGATTTTGCAAAGGCGTCATAGGCCAAAGATTTAAAGAGACTGAGTGAGAGCAGCAACTTTCAAAACTTTTCTTGGGTCTGCAGAGCCCACACAGCCTTTTCCAGCATGAGTGTCAATCCCATGTATTTTACTGAATCTAAAAAAGATGATGTGAGAGGATCAGTTTGTGCATGGGGAGCACACAGACTTATTTTTTCTTCTTGTTTTTATTTGCTGATTGGTTGGTTGATTGGTTGTTTCTGTTTTGCTTTTCCAGCAAAAAACTCTCAAGAGAAGCAAATGAAAAAGACTGCTACATAAAAGTGACAAAATTTTAAGGTGCTTTCATAAGCTGACTGGTAAGGAAAAGAAAAATATGAAGGAAAAAAAAACCTGGGAGTTTTCCTTTATATCTCCAAACTAGCAAGAAAATATACTAGAAAAATGAATCTCATTTACAATTATGGCATTACTTTGCACATAAACGCATAACTTGAGGGAACACGTAACCTTTGCACAATCTAATATTTTGAGGCAGTAATTGAAAAAAGTTTTGAATTTATCAATAAATTATTAACGGGGATAACAATTCAGAAATAGAGGAACATCACGTAATTAGGACGTGGCTGGTTGATGTATACAAGTAGAATAATTTAAAGCATTGCCTGAATAATCACACAAAATATCCTATTGTTTTATGCCTGTTGTGCTCCTATGTACCCTCTTTACCTGAGAAAATATTTTCAAAATAATTAATAAACTCTTCAAAATTAGGACCCCTCTTTCCCAATAAAAATTAAAATGTACAAAACTCCCGAACAAGTGAAAACATATCAAACTATGTAGCAGTAGAAGGCAGAGTTGGCACCAGGACTAACTTTGGTTGAGACCACTTTCCATGGCAAGTCCAGTAATGTGATCTAGTGGTCTGCAGTTCAAGTACCAAGCAACTTACTTACAAGGATGAGTGAAAACAACAGTGCTCACGTCCGAATCTCTACTGGGCCAAGCAAGGAGAAAGTTTATTCAGATGGAATTAGTATGAAATGCGACTTAATATGGGGCTTCCCAGGTGGCGCTAGTGGTAAAGAAACTGCCTGCCAATTCAGGAGACGTAAGAGACGCGGTTCTATTCGTGGGTTGGGAAGATCCTCTGGAGGAGGGCATGGCAACCCACTCCAGTATTCTTGCCTGGGAAATAACATGGAGAGAGGAGCCTCGTGGGCTACAGTCCATAGGGTTGCAAAGATTCGGACACGACTGAAGCCACTTGGCACGCACGCTCGGGACTTCATATTACCATTTTAACAAATTCCTTCATGTAAAGACGTTATAGATACCACTTGTCCTCCCACTTCCCCCACTTTCTTTTTCTTCAGAACACTCATCACAGCTCAACATTTGGACATAAGATATATGTTGAAATAGGAGATAAAATATTTACTCAAAGAATCAACTAAGAACACAAGCAATTACAGATTTGATAATACTTGAGGATATGAATAGATTGATCATTAGTTTTCTAAACTGATCAGGTTTCTTTTCTTCTTTCATTAATATTTCAAATTATCAAGCAGAAGACAAAGTAAACAAAGCAATATTTAATTTTTACATCTTCATACCTTGAAGTCAAATAGATTGTTATGTATAGAGCGGCATATGGTGAATTATAAATAGATTTACAAAAATCAGTGTAGCAGATGTAACCCCAGGTTAAAACAAATTCATATACATGTATATATATATATATGTGTGTGTGTATATATATATATATTTCTTTATATATGATACTTTGACATCGTAAATCATTGGCAAATTGAAAGATTATGTGCTCCTTGGAAATATATTCACTGAAATGATAACACTGGTGACTTTTTGGGAACTTTTTGTTTTGTATTGGGGTATAGCCAATTAACAGTGTTGTGATCATTTCAGGTGAACAGCCAAGGGACTCAATCATACAAATACATGTATCCGTTATCCCCCAAACTCCCCTCCCATCCAGGTGGCCATATAACATTGAGCAGAGTTCCATGTGCTATACAGTAGGTCCTTGTTGATTATCCATTTTAAATACAGCATTGTGTACATGTAATGGTGGCCTTTTAATGGTGGATTTTAAATGATTATTTCTGCTCAATGCATGATACAGGGTACTTGGGGCTGGTGCACCAGGATGACCCAGAGGGATGGGGTGGTGGTGGGGGAATTCTGGAAGGGGAAAACATGTACACCCATGGTGGATTCATGTCAATGTATGGCAAAACAAATACAATATTGTAAAGTTAAAAAATAGATAAATAAACTAATTAAAAAAATAAAAAAAATAAGTGATTATTTCTTTGCAGTTTTCTCTTTTCATATTTTAAACAATTAGCATGTATAATTTAAAATATATAGAGACATAAAAATTAAAAGCTTTTAATATTAAAATTTTATTGGAATATAGTTGATTTACAACAAAGAGGTTTTTAAAATGGAAGATGAACATGAATAAAAATCCTACACAAAAACAGGAAAGGACAATTTACAAAATGATTATAAAAATGTCCCTTAAAATATGAAAAGATATTAAACTTGACCCATGATAAGTGAAGTACAAATTTGAACCATAATAGATTCTATTTTCTAGCCATCATATTGGTAAAATGTGAAAAGCTTGAAAATAAACTCTGTGGGTAAAATAAAAAAAAACACAGGAAAACTGGAAAGCACCTCAATTTTCTAATTGAGTAAATTAGAATATATCCATCCAGCAAGCCTGCTTCCACGTCTGCCATTAGAAAGGATGAACATAGAGGTATGCATCAAAGAGAGAAAAAAAGCCCAACATAAGTTAGGAAAGCAGGATGAAACAAAGTATGGAATAGGACACTATTCTAATGGGGAGAAGTAAAGGTTGGGTGTATTTAGCCAAAGTATTAGCATTAGTATCCACGTGTATGACTACTGTCCAGAGCTTTTATGAAGCAAATTTTTGTGTTTCTAGCATATTATGTAAAAAACTTTAAATTCTATAGTGAAAGGAAATAAAAATACTTTCTCTATAGGGGAACATTATTTGTGTATATTTGCAAATTTCCTTGTCCCGCCAGGAAGGAAGAAGTAGTTTTCCATGGCAGGGGCTTTGGGGCTGTGGGATTTACAGGAGCCCTATCTCACTATCCCTTCTCACCTCCATGAAGCTAAAGCTGGAACCCCCTAGGCACCAGTTTACAACAAGACCTGACTAAACTGGCCATGGGCCCACCCTTTTCAAAGGCTCTTCACTTCAGCTGTGGAGGCCCAGCAGCCCCTCCTAACCCCAGCCCCTCTTCCTTAGGCACTCATCAGAGCCCTCCTTGAATCAAGCTCCCACACCTTATCCTGCCATGGAGACCCTCTGGGGACACCAACTCTAAGGCCAAGGATCACCTGAAGGCTCCATGAATAGCCTTCCTTCCTGAGAAAATATTCTGAATAGACTGGCCTTTCCCTACATAACGTCCTTCTCTGTGATACTGGGAAGTGCATGCAAGTGGGCAGGCAGGGAAGGAGGGTGCTGAACAAGAGCCAATCCCATCGCATCCATGCTCCTGGAAACTTCCATGTGTCACCTACACAACTCTGTGCACTTAGATATGTGGTTGGAAGTAACTTTTTTCCATTTTGCACTTTGGACTGAAGTCACTGAATGTGATTGCTCACTTTTCTCAGTAAATGTGAGACTGTAACTGAAGGAAAGTTACACGGCTCAAAATAGCCTGGAGTTAAAACTCCCCTCCAGGTCCTCCCCACCATTCTATGCAAAACAAAGAACTCTCTCACCCAAAGGAAAAAAAATGGACATTAAGGTTGATTACACCTAGCTCCCAGCCGGTCCAGCCTCTGGCCGAGCTCCAGAATTCCTTGCCCCAGCTGTTTAAGAGATAACTACTCCAAACAACTTTGGAGAAGAACAGGCCCCCTTAAGACAGTAGAGTTCCACATAAATGCCTATATATACTTACTCTTTTCTTGGGTTAGTGCAGTAGCTCACTAGTCTGACTGCTGCCCCTTCTCGCCTCATTAAAGGTGATCTGTTCCTGTAAAGTGCCAGTCTTGTTCTTTCTCCAAACCTCACCTTCTCTAACTCCCTTACCCTACAGTAACTATCAAGTGAATCCTTGGAATTCCCTGGCAGTTGTACTATATTTGCAGGCTGATATATGCTGTGTCTTTAGGGGGGGACCAGTCATCCAATTTTTGTACAGCGCTGCCTCTCATGTGTGTACTCCTGCTGGGAACCCTGTTACTTACGTCAGTTAAGGGACAAATAACAGTGGAGATCTCATTTTTCATTCGCCTGTATCTTTATCCCCAAACTATGCATTTTTCCTTCTGCACAGCATGGCCTTCTCCTGCCCAAAGCCAGACCTTTCATTTTTACAAGGAATCTCATTTCCTCATATCTCTTGAAGGACTTGGCTTCTATGAATATCTTTAATGTCTTCCTCTTCATTATATTTCTCTCTCTTGCTACCAAACTTTATGAGCTACTCTGCTTTCTTTTTCTTTCCATGAGTTCCTTTCTTTATTTTTCCTTTGAAAATTTTAATTGTGGACTTTACTGACAGAAACAATTTTCAAAAGACGCTCATGTATACACCATGTATACAAATATTAAACATCTAGCACTAGTTTGAAGGAATAAAATTGAGACCAGAAAAGTAAACCCTAAAGTAATGGTAAATTGATTTTAAACCAAGGAGACAAGAAAAATTCAGTGGGGGAAAGGAAGTCTTTAAGAAATGCTTGAACAAATAGATGAACACAAAAATTTTCTGGACCTCCACCCTATACCATGAACAAAAAGACAAACAAACCAAGCTCAAGAGTGATCATAGACGTTTTTCATATATGCTCTTTTGTAGCTTTATTGATACACAAAATTGTACACATTTAGTGTGTATGTTTTGTTGAGATTGTGTATATGCATATACATATGATACTACCACTACCTTAAGGCACTGACCCTACAGACTGTCTCCGAAAATTTCCATATGCTCTTTTGTAGTTTTTTTTAATGAACACTTCATACAAAATCCATGTCTTCAACATATGTATAGATATATAGGTTGCAATAGGTCTTCATTGCAGCATGTGGGCTTTCTCTAGTTGCGGCAAGTGGGGGCTACGCTTCATTGTGGTGCATAGGCTTCTCATTGCGGTGGCTTCTCTTATGGAGCACAGACTCTAGGTGCATGGGCTTCAGCAGTTGCAGCACATGGGCTTAGTAGTTGCAGCTCTTGAGCCCTAGAGTGCATGGGCTTCTGTAGTTGTGGCCCACAGGCTTAGTTGCTCCAAGACATGTGAGTCTTCCCAGACCACAGATTGAACCCATGTCCCACGCATTGGCAAGTGGATTCTTATCCACTATACCTCCTGGAAATTCCCCCTTCAACATATTTTAAAATGTGTAATACCATAGTGTTAACTATAGCCTTATTTATCTTGAAAAAATAAACCTATACCCATTGAAGAACAATTCTCCCCTCCCCACAGCCTCTGACAGCTACCATTCATTCTACCCTCTGTTTCTATGATTTTGACTATTTTAGGACCTCAGATAATTGGAATCATGCAGTATTTGTCCTTCTCTAACTGGATTATTTCACTTGTTTAATATCTTAATGTCTGTATGCTTATCCATATTGTCCCAAATGACAAGATTTGCTTTCATTTAAAGGCTAAATAATATTCTATTTGTTAGCAAGACAAACAGAATTGTGTCATAAAACATCTCAAAGAAATCAGAGGAAAACTTTTTAGATACTGGTCTTGGCCATGATTTCATAGAAGACACCAAAATTACAGGTGATAAAACCAAGATAGAAAGCTGGGACTACACCGCACTCAAAAGCTTCTACACAGCAAAGGAAACAATCAACACAATGAAGAGGCACATGTTCTCCTTATCAGGGTGAAGTCCCCTTCTACTGTGCATTTATTGAACATTCTTACCATGCAGGGGTTTTGCATGTTAAGAAATAATTTTTTTTCTATTGACATAATTAAGTAGTTTTGAGTTATCTAGCTATTGATATAGTATTAGTTAATTATGTTAGCTAAATCAATTTTGTATTTCTGGGATTAATAACACTTGGTTGTGTTTATACAGTAATCATTTTACAGTTGGTACATAGTTCACTAGTATTTTATTGGGGACTTTTGCATCCACGTCCCAAAGGAAATTGGCCTGAAACTATCAACAAAATGAAAAGGCAACTATGGAATGAGAGAAAGTATTTGCAAATAGCACATCTGAGAAGGAGCTAAAATACACAAAACACCTCACACAACTCAATAGTAACAATAACAAAACACCTGAAATAGAAGAACAAAGCAGAGTTTCTTCCAAAGAGGCATGTAGATGGCCAAAAAGTACATGAAATGGTGTCAACATCACTAATCACCGGGGAAATAAAGATCAAAACCACAATGAGCTATCCCCTCACATCAAATGCTACAACTATCATCAAGAAGAGAGGACATGACAAGTGTCACTGAAGATGGTGGGGGAAAGGGAGCCATTGTACGCTGTTGGTGGGAATGTTAATTGGTGTCGCCTCTGTGTAAAACAGTAAAGGGTCCTCAATCAAAATTAGAACTATCATATGATTAACAATCCCACTTCTGGTAATATAGCTGAGGGAAATTAAAATAGTATATTGAGGAGATAAAGTGTACTCTTATGTTTATTGCTGCATTGCCAAGATATGGAAATGAAGTGTTGTCAATGGATGAATGGAGTTTTTAAAAAGTGGTGTACACATACCACTCCAGTATTCTTGCCTGGGAAATCCCATGGACAAAGAGCCTGGCAGGCTGGAGTCCATGAGGTCGCAAAAGAGCTGGACATAACTTCACGACTAAACAACACACACACACACACACACACACACACACACACAGTGGAATACTATATGGCCATGGAAAGGAAGACAATCCTGCCATTTATGATAACATAGTTGCACCTTGAGGACATTAAACTGAGATAAGTCAGTCGGAAATAGATAAACACTGTATGATGTCATGAGTATGTGGAATCTTAAAAAGCCAAATTTATGAAACTAGAAATTAGAATGGTTTGTTGCCAGCAGTTTGGGAAAGGGAGAATTAAGAATTAGAGTGATGTTGTTCAAGGGCACAAACTTGCAGGTATAGATAAATACTATAGATAAGTAAGTTCTGGAGAACTCATATATAGCATAGTGATTATAGTAAAAAATACTGTTTTATAAACTTCAAAGTTGTTTACGAGATGAGTTTTTTTTATGGACTCAAATTTTATTTTATTTTTTTAACTTTTATTTTGTATTGGAGTATAGCTAAATAACAACATTGTGATAGTTTCAGGTAACAGCGAAGGGACTCAGCTGTACATATACATGTATCCACTCTCCCCCAAACTCCCTTACCATTCAGGCTGCCACATAACACTGAGCAGAGTTTCATGTGCTATACAGTAAGTCCTTGTTGGCTATCCATTTTTAAATAGAATTTTAACTCTATTCATAGTTTTACAACTATTGCCATGTGAAGAAGAACTACCAGATCTTTTGCAGTTAAGTTCATCTATTTAAAAAAGTAACCATTTCCAACTCTTTTCTTTTCACTTCATGTGAAACTTCTACTGTAAATTTTAACTGATGTATAGTAATTCAAGAAAGATATTTTGCTACTTTATTTTCATTAAAATAGCTTTCCCTCTTCTTTTAAAATAACTTTTTACTTTGTATTGGGGTAAAGCTGATTGACAATGTTGTGATAGACTCAGGTGAACAAGGAAGTGACACAACCACCCGTATACATGTATCCATTCTTTCCCAAACCCCCTCCCATCCAGGCTGCCACATAACACTGAGCAGAGTGGCATGTGCTATACAGTAGGTCATTGATGGTTATTCATTTTAAATACAGCAGTGTGTACACATCCATTCCAAACTCTCTAACTATCCCTTCCCCCCATCCTTCCCCCCAGCAACCAGGAGATGAGATTTTAATTGTTTTCACCACAGGAAAAAAGAAATTGTGAATGTGTGATATAGTAGAGATGTTAGCTGATGTTATGCTGGTAATCATACTGCAATATTTAAATGTATCAAATCAACACATAATATACCTCAAACTTATGTGATACCATATGTGACTTATATCTCAGTTTTAAAAAATGAAAGGAAACTGGTTTCTGCCTTAGTCTGTTTGGAGTGCCATGTCAAAATGCCATGGACTGGTATCACTTCCCCAAATCACCTCCCAGTTGTTTCTTCCTGTCTCATGACTATTTTGTTCCTCTGGTCCTCTTTTAATACCACCTTTTGTTTCAATTAAATATTTTCTAGTGTATCTTTTAATTCATTTAAGAAATTTTAACTATTTTTCCCTCAGTGGTTGCTCTAAATTTTACAAAACACAACATAACCTATCAGAAACTATTTCATATTTATACTCTTCAAATTTTAAGAATACGTAGAAACTTTACTCCTATATACTTCTATTTTCTCTCCCATCTACTTTTAACATTTTTTATTTATTTTATTTCTGCCTCTTCATACTGTAAAAAATAAAATGTTTGCTCTTTGGAAGAAAAGCTATGACCAACCTAGACAGCATATTAAAAAGCAGAGACATTACTTTGCTGACAAATGTTCATCTAGTCAAAGCTATGTTTTTTCCAGTAGTCGTGTATGGATGTGAGAGTTGGACTATAAAGAAAGCTGAGCGCTGAAGAATTGGTGCTTTTGAACATGGTGTTGGAGAAGACTCTTGAGAGCCCCTTGGACTCCAAGGAGATCAAACCAGTCAATCCTAGAGGAAATCAGTCCTGAATATTCATTGGAAGGATTGATGCTAAAGCTGAAACTCCAATACTTTGGCCACCTGATGGGAAGTGCACCGTGGCACACTGAGCGCGGCCGAGAGGAGCTACCCGGAGCTGGAGGTCAGGGGCGGCGGCGGAGAGGAGCTACTGCGAGTCAGAGGTAAGGGGCGGTGGCTGCACTTTGTTGGAGCAGCCGCGAAGAGAGACCCCACGTCCAAGGTAAGAGAAACCCAGGTAAGACGGTGCGCATTGAGAGAGGGGATCAGGGGGCAGACAGGCTGAAACCTCAGTCACGGAGAGCTAGCCAATCTGATCACACTGACCACAGCCTTGTCTAACTCAATGAAACTAAGCCATGCCGTGTGGGGCCACCCAAGACGGACAGGTCATGGTGGAGAGGTCTGACAGAATGTGGTCAGCTGGAGAAGGAAAGGCAAACCACTTCAGTATTCTTGCCTTGAGAACCCCATGAACAGTATGAAAAGCCAAAAATATAGGACACTGAAAGATAAACTTCCCAGGTTGGTAGGTGCCCAATATGCTACTAGAGATCAGTGGAGAAATAACTACAGGAAGAATGAAGGGATGGAGCCAAAGCAAAAACAACACCCAGTTGTGGATGGGACTGGTAATAGAAGCAAGATTCGATGCTGTAAAGAGCAATATTGCATAGGAAACTGGGATATTAGGTCCATGAATCAGGGCAAATTGGAAGTGGTTAAACAGGAGATGGCAAGAGTGAACATCGACATTCTAGGAATCAGTGAACTAAGATGGACTGAAATGAGTGAATTTAACTCAGATGACCATTATATCTACTCCTGTGGGCAGGAATCCCTTAGAAGAAATGGAGTAGCCATCATGGTCAACAAGAGTCCAAAATGCAGTACTTGGATGCAATCTCAAAAATGATAGAATGATCTCTGTTCGTTTCCAAGGCAAACCATTCAATATCACGGTAATCGAAGTCTATGCTCCGACCAGTAACGCTGAAGAAGCTGAACTTGAACGGTTCTATGAAGACCTACAAGACCTTCTAGAACTAACACCCCCAAAAGATGTCCTTTTCATTATAGGGGACTGGAATGCAAAAGTAGGAAGTCAAGACACACGTGAAGTAACAGGCAAATTTGGCCTTGGAGTACAGAATGAAGCAGGGCACAAAGGTTAATAGAGTTCTGCCAAGAGAACGCACTGGTCATAGCAAACACCCTCTTCCAACAACACAAGAGAAGACCCTACACATGGATATTACCAGATGGTCAACACCGAAATCAGATTGATTATATTCTTTGCAGCCAAAGATGGAGAAGCTCTATACAGTCAGCAAAAACAAGACCGGGAGCTGACTGTGGCTCAGATCATGAACTCCTTATTGCCAAATTCAGACTGAAATTGAAGAAAGTAGGGAAAACCACCAGACCATTCAGGTATGACCTAAATCAAATCCCTTATGATTATACAGTAGAAGTGAGAAATAGATTTAAAGGACTAGATCTGATAGACAGAATACTTGATGAGCTATGGATGGAGGTTCGTGACATTGTACAGGAGACAGGAATCAAGACCATCCCCAAGAAAAAGAAATGCAAAAAAGCAAAATGGCTGTCTGAGGAGGCCTTACAAATAGCTGTGAAAAATAGCTGTGAAAAGATGGGAAGTGAAAAGCAAAGGAGAAAAGGAAAGATATACCCATTTGAATGCAGAGTTCCAAAGAATAGGAAGGAGAGATAAGAAAGCCTTCCCCAGCGATCAATGCAAAGAAATAGAGGAAAACAATAAAATGGGAAAGACTAGAGATCTCTTCAAGAAAATTAGAGATACCAAGGGAATATTTCATGCAAAGAAGGGCTCAATAAAGGAAAGAAATGGTAGGGACCTAACAGAAGCAGAAGATATTAAGAAGAGGTGGCAAGAATACACAGAAGAATTGTACAAAAAAGTTCTTTTTGACCCAGACAATCACGACGGTGTGATCACTCACCTAGAGCCAGACATCCTGGAATGTGAAGTCAAATGGACCTTAGAAAGCATCACTACAAACAAAGCTAGTGGAGGTGATGGAATTCCAGTTGAGCTATTTCAAATCCTGAAAGATGATGCTGTGAAAGTGCTGCACTCAATATGCCAGCAAATCTGGAAAACTCAGCAGTGGCCACAGGACTGGAAAAGGTCAGTTTTCATTCCAGTCCCAAAGAAAGGCTATGCCAAAGAATGCTCAAACTACTGCACAATTGCTCTCATCTCACATGCTAGTAAAGTAATGCTTAAAATTCTCCAAGCCAGGCTTCAGCAATACGTGAAACGTGAACTTCCAGATGTTCAAGCTGGATTTAGAAAAGGCAGAGGAACCAGAGGGAAGTGGACAGGAAGCATAGGAATACATAAAGTTTGGTACTAGAAAGAAAAAGCAGATGAAGAGGAAGAAATTATGAAACCAATGGAAGGTGGCACTTAACAGAACTCATTGAGTGTGTCTTGTAGAACAGCAGATAAGGGAACAACTTCTCAGAATCCCCTCTGCTTGTAACCTGCCTTTACTGATTAAACCTACTTTAGCTGATTTTTTCCCCCTTTCTCTAATTCATATTCTCAAAACTTCATGAACCCTAGGTAATTTATCATCAGACTTCTAACCACCCCTATAGATCATTCTTCTGATGTAGTAATGGCTTAAGTTGTTTTCGAAAAGTTTGGAGTCAACTCCTGCCCAATACACCTGGCTAAAACTAGTTGAACCCACTAACCCTAAACCTGGGCCTGCAGAGAAATGAATGACCTCACTTTACCTCCAATCCCCTTTCCAAATGCCTGAGACCACTCTGCTTCTTTATATCATAAATATTTCAAGCCTTTGGCCTTTGGGGATGCAGTTCTGAGATCTGTTCTCCTGTGTTCTCAGTTGGCTGCCTCATGAAAAAAATCTTTCTCTGTTGCAAACCTCAGTGTTTGTCTTGTTGTCTTGCTGTGATACAAGCAAACAAGCCTGGTTTGTTTACAGTCGTGGTCAACAAGCTAGGAGATAAGTCCAGATTTGCCTGTGCTTCCTTAACCCTTTGCCAGTATTGATAGCCTGTTAGTGAGTCCAAATGGCTGCCTGGTATGCAGTCTCCTGGACTTTCTGAGACCCCAAACGATCAGCATTTCCAAGTATCTTAGGCGTATCTCAAAGAAATTTTCAGGAGTAGAAAAACATTTAGCATCCAAGAAGTTGAAAGTCACAATGCTTGGCTTGTCAAAAATTACCAAGTAAGTAAAGAAAATGGGATCTATGATGAGGAGAGAAACTATTCATAAAGACATAAACTGAATAGTCTATATCTATTCCCAGTGGCTCAGTGGTAAAGAATCCTGCCTGCCAATGCAGGAGACACAAGAGACACGAGTTTGATCCCTGGGTCTGAAAGATCCCCTAGAGAAGGAAATGGCAACCAGCTCTAGTATTCTTGCCTGGAAAATTCTGTGGACAGGGCAGCCTGGCAGGCTACAGTCCATGGAGTCTCAAAGAGTTGGACTTGACTGAGTGACTAAGCACACATACATACGGCATAAAATTTTTTAAATTTATAAACATTCTCCCACAAAGAAAACTACAAGTATCTTCACTGAAAATTTTCACCAAATACTTAAGGAAGACATAATTCTGATTTCACATACTCCTTCAGGAATAGAGGAGGAGAAAATGTTTCCTAACGTTCCATGTGGGTAACATTACTGGGATACCAATGCAGATGAAGATAAAGTGAGAAGTAATCTAGAGAACAGTAACTCTCATTAACATAGATTCAAAGCTTCTCACTAAAATTTTTAGCAAGTCAAATAAAACAATATGTTAAAAAAGGTTACTATATCTTGAACTTGTAGGCTTACCATAGTGGCAAATCAGTTTAACACTGTAAAATATATCATTGTAATTTGCCATTTCATCAGAGTAACAAGAAAAACTATACATTAAATCTCAATATATTAGACAAAATCCATTGGGAGAAGCAAAGAATAGACAGGGACAAAGGTACTCTTCAGGAAACCTAGTATTTTTTTTGAACAGAAAAATGAAAGCCCCTTCTTTGATATCTCACCTCTAACTCTGGCTTTGTATAAAGAATTCTGATACCTCAGATGGAGAGATTTTGAGATATATGCACTCAAAATAATTCTGGAATCTTGCCAACTTAGACTTGAGCTTCTACGTTAAAATCATAGACTTGTAGAAAATCATAATGTGACACCTTAACTGCATTTGTGAACTCTCTGATAGTCTGATTTTATGCTTTTTGTCTCATCAAATCTATCCACAGGAACAAGCCAAGTCCTTTGTATGTTATATATGTGCAACAATTGTTTGCTGAACAAAAAGTGAAATAAAACTCTTAATATAATGTCAGCTGTTTGGGGCAGCTTCACAGCATGTTTGATTTTTAAAAATTATACCAAGTTTTCATGTATATGAATGTCCACTGCAGTGTACCCTCACTCACAATGAGAATTATTAGTATTTTTGAGTCTGCTATTTTTAAAATGAAAACTTACGTTTCAAACTGGGTTTGTCTTAAATTATTATTAACAGCTTATCCTGTTTGAATTAGCTATGACACTTGGAATATAGTTTTTTCCCCCCACTGAATCATACAGTTTATTATTTAAATTTTTTTTATTGGAGTACAGTTGATTTACAATATTGTGTTACTTTCTGCTGCACAGCAAAGTGAATCAGATATATGGAAAAATATATTCACTCTTTTTTAGAATCTTTTCCCATCTAGTTCATTACAGAGTAGTGAGTAGATTTCCCTGTGCTGCTATACAATAGGTCTTTGTTAGTTATCTATTTATACGTAGTAGTATACATATGAACTGATTTACAAAACAGAAATTGAGTCAAAGATGTAGAAAACAATCTTATGGTTACTAGGGAGGAAAAGGGAGAAGGAATAAATTGGGAGCTTGGGAGTACAGTTTTTAATTTGTAGTTATTTTACAAAATGCACACACATTTTAAAGTTGCTTATCCTTTAATTTTGATGTCTTACAAATGTTAAAATTATATACGGTAATTGTTGAAAATATGAAAAGAGAAAATTGCAAAGTAATAATCACTTAAAAACACACCATTAAAAGGTCACCATTGCTATCATTTCAATGAATGTATTTCCAAAGATTACATAATCTTTGTATTTGCAGATGATTTATGATGTCAAGAACTTCCCAACTGGCTTGGTGGTAAAGAATCCGCCTCCAAAGCAGAAGCTACAAGAGATGTGGATTCTATCCCTGGGTCAGAGGGTCCCCTGGAGTAGGAAATGGCAGCCCACTGCAGTATTCTTGCTTGAAAAATTCCATGGACAGAGGAACCTGACGGGCTACAGTTCATGGGGTTGCAAAGAGTCAGACAGGACTGACTGCGCCCATGCACGGGGGTATGGTGTCAAAAGTATCATGTTTAGTTCAGTTCAGTCTCTCAGTCATGTCGGACTCTTTGCAACCCCATGGACTACAGCACACCAGGTTTCTCTGTCCATCATCAACTCCCAAAGCTTGCTCAAACTCTTGTCCATTGAGTTGGTGATGCCATCCAACCATCTCATCCTCTGTCCTCTCTGTCTCCTCCTGCCTTCAATCTTTCCCAGCATCAGGGTCTTTCTGAAGGAGTCAGTTCTTCACATCAGGTGGTCAAAGTATTGGAGTTTCAGCTTCAGCATCAGTCCTTGTATCTAAGCATATACATATTGGGTTTCTGTTTCCGAATTTCTTTCAACATCCAGTTGCATATGCTATGCTGTTAAAGATCTTTTCAGGTGTTTGTTAGCCATCTGTATGTCTCTTTGGAGAAATATCTGTTTAGGCCTATTGCCCACCTTTTGATTGGGTTGTTAATTTTTCTGGAATTGAGCTGCATGAGCTGCTTGTATATTTTGGAGATTAATTCTTTGTCAGTTGTCTCATTTGCTATTGTTTTCTCCCATTCTGAGGGCTGTCTTTTCACCTTGCTTATAGTTTCCTGCATTATACAAAAGCTTTTAAATTTACTTAGGTCCCACTTGTTTATTTGTGCTTTTATTTCCATTACTCTGGGAGGTGGGTCCTAGAAGATCTTGCTGTGATTTATGTTAGGGATGTGATTAACTTTCTGTTATTCCGGTTTTCATTTTGCAGGCAGTGGGACTGTATTTTTTCTTGCTTTTTCTGTCTTCCCTCTGGTGGATGAGGCTAAGAGGCTTCCTTTTTATTCTGTTGATCACTTTATTTGCTGTGCAGAAGACTTTTGGTTTTACATAGTCCCCTTTGCCTATTTTTGCTTTTGATGCCAATTCTCGTAAGCTTTTTACCTATTTTTAGTTTAAAATACTTAACTTAGCTACAAGGTTCTCTCTTCATCGAATTTTCCACTCTTATCTCCTATCCTAACTCACATAGACACACAGACACACATCTGTTACCCTATGCTCATCTAAACTCATCAATCAGCATTTTATTGTGAATCATCATAAAGGGCTCAGACTAGTCGATATGAGCACTCTGAGCGTGAAATTTTTATGAATTTCATTCAGATGATATAGTCAGAGTTCATAATTTTCAGCTTAAGGTTAAATGATGTTAGACTTATAGACGACAAGGAATATTTTAAGCTTCTCATTTCCCCTATGAGAGACTTGAGTGTGTGGCTGCCTTGTTTGTTCTTTTACTTTGAGGATTACCACTACCAGGCCCAGGACAACCCAAACTTCTCACAGAACAAATTAAAACACATGAGGCCTATGGATTAATTACTGTATATGGTTGCAAGTATTACCCCTAATCAGGTTTTTTTTTTTAAGACAAAACCACAAACCAGATTATAGCTGCAAATTATTTCTTAAACTGAACTTCAGTACCATCTTACAAATCATGCAGGTTTCATGGAAATGAATACTAATTACGATGAGGTTAACCATGACGTGAGGACCAAGGTGGGAACCTGAAAGTGTTTAGCTCACTGAATCTGTGAGGGACTTAACATAGAATTTATGACAAAGGGCTATAGTGCTGTTTCTTCAAACAGGCTGAATCACCTATCTTGAGGCACTTTTTTCTTATTATCCAATGGTAACTCCTCAACTTTATAAATTAATTTTTCCGGTAACTTGCCTCTTAAAACTTCTATGCAATGCCCCCAGATCTTAGGTAGTGTCATTTCTGTAACCAGTACAGAGAACTCTGTGGAAACAAAATCGCATTCATCAAAATGAGTCTAATTCTGCATTTCCATCTATAGCTTCCTGGGAATCAAGGCAACCACCAACAGTATAAATTGCATACTGGAACTCAGTAAAGACTTCTTCATGAAATAATTAAGTACAAACTGTGAAAATACTGCAGAAGAAGGGTAACAGTGATGTGGAAACACTCACCTGTCTGTGAGATGGCCATATATGAGGCCTCCCACCAGCATTCCAGCCGTGAATAGGGACTGAACCACTGATTTCTGTGATTTATAATCACATACAAGGTCCCACTGGGAGAGAAGGAAGTCAGAACAGAGCAGCTTCACAGCAGCTTATAGCCCTCAATGTTCGCTCACTTCAATAGCCCTCAGTGAACACACTCTCTGGTTCCTTTACCACATTTACTCATCTATATCATTCAAGTCTCAGCTTAAATAGCTTTCTCTGGAAGCCCTCAGGTAACTCCTTTAGGTTATATCAGGGCCAATCTTCATATTCACTTAGCACTGCATTCCTCAGTAGTTCTAAATCTTTGCCACACATTAAAAACATTAAGAATGTTTTTCATTAATGAGGTCTGGATTTTACACTTAGAGTGAAATGCATTCTGATATGTTTCTCTGAGAAGTAGCCAGGACACGGAAATTTAAAAAAAATTAATACCAATATTTCCAAGTAGGAACTATTTCCTAATTTGCAAGTAGGCTAAGAACATTTGACCAAGGATAATTTTTCACTCATTATAACTTGTCTAACTGTATACCTTAACACAATTTAAAGTTTTGTGATACTAAGATTCATTTCCAGTTTGCTTTTCCATTATACTCAATTGTAATGAAAAATAAAGTGCATGGTAATTAAAAAGATAACCACTACTTACTAACAGAATGAAAGCAGCTGGCTATACTATCTACTCAGTAATTGAAGCCCTGAACCCTGTTTCTTTATGTTATTCTAAACATAGATATCATGTAGTTACAAGAGGTAAACGAGGCCTTTACCTCAGTCATAATGGTGGAAGAGAACAAGCTGAGGTTATACACACAGCTGTCCTCACAGGGCTTCGTGTTCTTCTCACTCATGTTGTGGAAGGTCCCATTCAGGTGAAGGAGCTGCCACTGGGGGTGGAGGAAGTGATGACATTTCTCTGGCTTCAAGTTAGAATCCAAGGGGATGGATATTCTTAGGAGGACATCAGGGCTGAGGATCCCAGTGTCATTATCTGAGACAGTGGCATTATCAAGAATGTGGACCCAGCAGTGAGGACCAGGAATAGCTGCAGTGAAATTCTCCAACAGCATATGACAGACTACTATCATGAGAGAAGGGAGAATTAAAACCATTTGAAAAAGTGAAAGTTTCCCAGTTGTTTCTGACTCTTTGGGAGTCTATACTGTCCATAGAATTCTCCAGGCCAGAATACTGGAGTGGGTAGCTTTTCCTTTCTCCAGCAGATCTTCCCAATCTAGGAATCGAACCAGGGTCTCCTGCATTGCAGACGGATTCTTTACCAACTGAGCTACCAGGGAAACCATTTAAAGTATCTGGAATTTCCCTAGGCCACCAATTTCATCCAGGAATTCCTCAAAGGCTATTGTGAACAGGTAGTATTCAAGAGGAGTCAAAATGACTTTATGGAGAGAAGCTTAAAGGAAGGAAAATATTTTCTTTCATTAACTCACAGTACATCTATGTGACCTCATGACAGTTTCTCATCCATGGGTCTAACCTGCTTCACTACTGCAACAGATCAAAGGAATCAGTTTCCCTAGTTCTTTCGGGAGCATGGGGTGTTTGATTTTTTGTAAAGTCAGAGAGAAAATTATTTACCAAAAACACTTGTATCTGATGAACATTAAATTTGTTTAAAGATTTACTCTCTGAAAATGTTTGTCCTCAGTGAGTCTATGAAACCAGCATAGGACTTTGCCATGTACTTGACCTTTGAGTAATCTATAATAAGCCTGCTACACAGTCTTCAGTCATTCACAGAAAATGGAATTTGAGAGACGAAAGATTAGATGCCCTGTGGTTTTTCTGAGAAAAGAACAGAAAGCAAGTGTTTCATTGTACTGTAACAACAAATAATTAACAAAATACAATCCTTTGCTTTTAATTAAAACAAAGTGGAATGTGGTGCAATTTCTGTTTCCAAACTGGGAAAGGAGTATGACAAGGCTGTATATTGTCACTCTGCTTATTTAATTTACATGCAGAATATATCAGGTGAAATGCCAGGCTGGGTGAATCACAAGCTGGAATCAATTGCCAGGAGAAATATCAACAACTTCCATATGCAAATGATACCACTCTAATGGCAGAAAGTGAAGAGAAACTAAAGAGCCTCTTGATGAGGATGAAAGAGGTGAGTGGAAAAGCTGGCTTGAAACTCAACTAACTTTTTCAAAAAACTAAGATCATGGCATTCAGTCCCATCACTTCATGGCAAACAAAAGGCAAAAAAGTGGAAGTAGTGACAGATTTTATTTTCTTGGGCTCCAAAATCACTGCAGGTGGTGACTGCAGCCATGAAATTAAAAGATATTTGCTTCTTGGAAGGTAAGCTATGACCAAACTACACAAGGTATTAAAAAACAGAGACATTACTTTGCCAACAAAGGTCCGTATAGTCAAATCTATGGTTTTTCCAGTAGTTGTGTATGGATGTGATAGATGGACCATAAAGAAGGCTGAGCACCAAAGAATTGATTCTTTGGAATTGTGGTGCTGGAGAAGATCTTGAGAATCTCTTGGATGGCAAGGAGATCAAACCAGTCAATCCTAAAGGAAGTTAACACTGACTATTCATTGGAAGGACTGATGTTGAAGTTGAAGTTCTAATACAGTGGCCACTTGATGCAGAGAGCTGACTCACTGGAAAAGATTCTGATGCTGGGAAAGGTCGAAGGCAAAGGAGAAGGAGGCAGCAGAGCATGTGATGGTTAGATAGCATCACCTACTCAAAGGACATGAATTTCAGCAAACTCCTGGAGACAGTGGAGGACCGAAGAGCCTGGCATGTTGTAGTCCATGGAATCAGATATGACTTAGTGACTGACCAGCAACAAGAACAACAACCCAAGGATGTATTATGAGCAACATGGGAGAATATAGCCAATATTTGGACTATAATTCTTGGAATGTAAATTTTATGTTATCTGTATCTTCAATTCAGTTGCTCAGTCATGTCTGACTCTTTGTGACCCCGTGCACGACAGCTTTCCATGCTTCCCTGTCCATCACCAACTCCCGGAGTTTGCTCAAACTCATGTCCATCGAGTCAGTGATGCCATCCAGCCATCTCATCCTCTGTCATCCCCTTCTCCTCCTTCCGTCAATCTTTCCCAGCATTAGGGTCTTTTCCAATGAGTCAACTCTTCGCATGAGGTGGCCAAAGTATTGGAGTTTCAGCTTCAACATCAGTCCTTCCAATGAACACCCAGAACTAATCTCCTTTAGGATGGACTGGTTGGATCTCCTTGCAGTCCAAGGGACTCTCAAGAGTCTTCTCCAACACCACAGTTCAAAAGCATCAATTCTTTCACACTCAGCTTTCTTCACAGTCCAACTCTCACATCCATACATGACTACTGGAAAAACCATAGCCTTGACTAGATGGATATTTGTTGGCAAAGTATTGTCTCTGCTTTTTGGTATGCTATCTAGGTTGGTCATAACTTTCCTTCCAAAGAGCAAGCGTCTTTTAATTTCATGGCTGCAATCACCATCTGCAGTGATTTTGGAGCTCCAAAAAAATAAAGTCTGACACTGTTTCCACTGTTTCCCCATCTATTTCCCATGAAGTGATGGGACTGGATGCCATGATCTTAGTTTTCTGAATGTTGAGCTTTAAGCCAACTTTTTCACTCTCCTCTTTCACTTTCATCAAGAGGCTCTTTAGTTCTTCTTCACTTTCTGCCATAACGGTCGTGTCATCTGCATATCTGAGGTTATTGATATTGTATCTTATCACCATAAAATGGAATCAGAAAAATGGGCAAAGGAATTGAATAGGCATTTCTCCAAGGAAGAGATAGGAACAGCTAACAGGTATATGAAAAATTGCTCAACATCATCAATCATCAGAGAAATGTAAATCAAAACTACACTGGGGTAGGTCACACCCGATGGAATGGCTATGATGGAATAAAGTTGCTTTTATTTAAGGCTGGACTTGAAAAGTGAAGCATAGCATATTCCCGGCCCTTAATTGGTCCCTCCTTAATGTGGAACTATGTTAGACATTAACCAGACCTTCTTTTTGGTTTGTGTGCTCAACTGAATCAGGGAAGCAAGCTCAACCGAAACGGGTAATGGTGACCTATTTTTGCTTGTTACATTCAGAACTGGACAAATGTCAGTGTGACACTTTGATGCATGATTCTTTGTCTTAAAATGTTTATTACTTTGGCTTCAACTTCTAACAAACAGAATAGACTTCAGAATTTTCTGAAAGTCTGTCTTCTGTATTATAATGCCCAGGTTGGCTTGAAAAGATACCCTGTTTCTCCTTTTGATTGACCATTGGTTTTCATCCATAGCTATCATCAAGAAGATAATAGATAATAAATACTGGTGATAATGTTGAGCGAAGGGAACACTTGTACACTTTTAGTGCTGATGTAGATTGATGCAGTCATTATGAAAAACAGCATATAGGGGCTTTCTCTAGTGGTAGCATGTGAGGGCTACTCCTGGTTGTCATGTGCAGGCTCCTCAATGCAGTGGCTTTTCTTGTGGTGAAGCACAGGCTCTATGTGCCCTCACTTTAGTAGTTTCAGTGCAGGGGCTTTAGTTGCTGCTCATGGGCTCTGGAGAAGGGATAGGCTACCCACTCCAGTATTTTTGGGCTTCCCTTGTGGCTCAGCTGATAAAGAATCCACCTGCAATGTGGGAGACCTGGGTTCGATCCCTGGGTTGGGAAAATCCCCTGGAGAAGGGAATGGCTACCCACGCCAGTATTCTGGCCTAGAGAAGTTCATGGACTCTACAGTCCATGGGGTTGCAAAGAGACGGACATGACAGAGTGACTTTCACTTTGACTTTGACATGGGCTCTGGAACACAGACTCAGTAGTTGTGGTCACAGGTTTAGTTGCTCCACGGCATACGGGATCTTCCCTGACCAGGGATCAAACTGGTGTCCCCTGCATTGCAAGATAAATTCTTAACCACTGGACCACCAGGGAAGCACTCCCGCCTTGAGGTTTTATATAGCAATATATATATGTACAAGTTTCTTTTAAGTTGCTGGTTTCTTTCTTTCTTTCTTTTTTTAAATTTGTTTTAGTTGGAGGCTAATTACTTTATAATACTGTAGTGGTTTTTGCAATACATTGACATTAATCAGCCGTGGGTTTACATGTGCTCCCCATCCTGAACCTCCCTCTCACCTCCCTCCCCATTCCATCCCTCTGGGTCATCCCATTGTACCAGCCCTGAGCACTTGTCTCATGCATCAACCCTGGACTGCCGTTCTGTTTCACATAGGAAAATATACATGTTTCAATGCTATTCTCTCATCGTCCCACCCTCACCTTCTCCCACAGAGTCCATAAGACTGTTCTATGCATCCATGTCTCTTTTTCTGTCTAGCATATAGGGTTATCGTTACCATCTTTCAAATTCCATATATATATGCATTAGTATACTGTATTGGTGTTTTTCTTTCTGTCTTACTTCACTCTGTATAATGGGCTCCAGTTGCTGGTTTCTTAATTTCAAATGTAGTTCCCATTTCCTGAAGCTGTATTCTTCTCTTCTAATAATTATTACTGGTTTTGATATCATATTTGTGTGTGGATGATATCCTACAATTACTTTATGTTTGCCTTTACCTGTGTGGTTTCCCATTTAGATTTTCTTATATACAGTTGTAGCCTCTTTTCTGCCTCCCTTACCTAGAGAAGTTCTGTTAGCATTTTTGTATGACTGATTTGATGGTGCTGAATTCTCTAAGTTTTTGCTTGCCTGTGAAGCTTTTGATTTCTCTGTTCAGGCTGAATGAGAGTCTTGCTGGGTAGAGTATCTTGGTTGTAGATTTTCCCCTTTAATCATTTAAAACATATTGTGCCACTTTTTTTTATAAAGTTTTTAAAATGTGGACCATTTAAAAAAAGACTTCATTGAATTTGCTACAGTATTGCTCCTGTTTGTTTTGGTTTTTTGGCTGCCAGGCATGTGGGATCTTAGTTCCCTAACCAGGGGTTGAATCCATACTTCCTGCATTTGGAGGAAAAGTCTCAATCACTGGACTGCCAGGAAAGTTCCTTTCCTTACTTTATTGATGACAGAACTGAGTGAGATATATTGGGTTAGCCAAAAAAATTGGTTTTTCTGTAAGATGTCACTGAAAACTCTGAACAAACTTTTTGACCAACCCAATAAATAAATGACTCATTTGTATAGTCAGTAACCAATATCATTGGTAGTGGAGTAGTAAGTAGCAGGTGTACTTACAATACTTGTTGGTGTAGGAGCTTACATGATTTAAGGGCTTCTTTTTTTTATGAATATGTGTTATGAAAATACACTATGTGCACAAAATTTCTAGATCACATGCCAAACTTTAGGAGGAAATCATGCTTGTGAGTGGCTCTAAGTTTAACTTTAAAGTTTCTTAGAAAATCCCCTGGTGTATAAACCGAGGGGCAGTTTGACTCCAAAGTCTGTGATCCTTTGTATGTAGTACGAAGAAACTCATATTTGAGTTAATATTTATTTATGAAAAATATTATTATCTATTTATAATATTTAGGAGCTCATAGTTTCCTAGAATTTGTGTAACAGAACATGAATTTCTATTTTTGACCCAATAAGTGAAGTAGTGAATTTTAGATGGAAGGCAAAAAGCATCTGTTATCAATAATCATGTGACAAATAATGAAGACACAACTGGCTGAACTTGTGTGCCTGTCATTCATCAGGTGGCTGGTAGAATCTGCTCGATGACTGATTATCACCAATAAACCTCACAAGGACTTTGTTGTTGGTGTTCAGTTGCTAAGTCATGTCTGGCTCTTTGCAACCCCATGGCAGGCTCCTCTGTGATTCACTGTTCTGAGAGTTTGCTCAAACTCATGTCCATTCAGTTGGTGATACCATACAACCATCTCATCCTCTGCTGCCCCTTTCTCTTTTTGCCTTCAATCTTATTCAGCATCATGGTTTTTTCCAATGAGGCAGCATTCACATCAGGTAGCCAAAGTATTCAGCTTCAGCATCAGTCACTTCCAGTGAATATTCAGATTTGATTTCCTTTAGGATTGACTAGTTTGATCTCCTTGAAGCCCAAGGGACTCTCAAGAGTCTTCCACAGCACCACACTTTGAAAGGATCAATTCTCTGGGGCTCAGCCTTCCTTATTGTCCAGCTCTCACAACTGTACATGACTACTGGAAAAACCATAGCTTTGAAAATAGAGGTATTTTTTGGCAAAATGATGCCTCTGCCTTTTAAAACACTGTCTAGGTTTGTCAATGCTTTTCTTCCTAGGAGCAATCATCTTTTAATTTCATGGCTGCAGTGACCATTTGCAGTGCTTTTGGAGCACAAGAAAATAAAATCTGTCACTGTTGCCACTTTCTTCCCATCTCTCTGCATGAAGTGATGGGACTGGATGCCATGATCTTAGTTTTTGAATGTTGAGTTTTAAGCCAGCTTTTTCACTCTCCTCTTTCACCCTCATCAAGAGATTCTTTAGTTCCTCCTCACTTTCTGTTATTAGAGTGGTACCTTCTGTATATACGAGATTGTTGATATTTCTTCTGGCAATCTTGATTCCAGTTTGTGCTTCATCCAGCCTGGCATTTTGCATGCTGCACTCCTCATGTAACTTAAATAAGCAGGGTGACAATATACAGCCTTGATGTACTCCTTTCCCAACTTTGAACCAGTCTGTTGTTTTGTTTCCATTTCTAACTGTTTCTTCTTGACCTGCATACAGGTTTCTCAGGAGGCAGGTAAGGTGGCCTGGTATTTCCATCTCGTTAAGAATTTTCCACAGTTTGTTGTGATCCACACAGTCAAAGGCTTTAGCATAGTCAATGAAGCAGAAGTAGATGTTTTCCTGGAATTCCCTTGTTGTTGTTTTTTTTTTTTCCTATGATAGAACTGATGTTGGCAATTTGATCTCTGGCTCCTCTGCCTTTTCTAAATTCAGCTTGTACATCTGGAAGTCCTTCATGCATGTACTGTTGAAGCCTAGCTTGAAGGCTTTTAAGCATCACCTTGCTAACAATGAACTTAAAAAGCTTCACACAGACATGGAACAATGAATGGTGAGGCAACCCTGACCACAGAGGAGAGGAGGAAAGGGAAGGTGGTTATTGGATTGGAAGGAAGACAAACTGACACCTGCCTTCTCCTTACTGAGACAGACAAACTGCTTTTCTGTTAATAACAAGAGCAGTTAGTCGAGAATATAAGCTCAGTTCCCTTCTCTGTCATGTCTGTCTCATAGAAGAGAAGTTTTGCCCGTTGTGCAACCATTGTTTCATTTAGCTCACTTCCTAATGTGAATCTCCAGTATATGTGCTCTCTCGGATGCCCTGTACCCATCTTTGTTCTCATTTTCAAAATATCAGTGTTGCTACATAAATTCCTGGTGTCTCCCTTAGCTCTCTACACCGTCCTTCATATCACCTCCACACCTGTGATTGCATGTATACTGTTATAGAGAAAGAGAGGGAACACATCTCTCTTGTCTATTGTATGCCAGTGCTCATCACAAAACCTGGCACTATGTTGGCAAATGATACGTATTTTTTGTTGAAGAGTTTGAGAAGAGGAGGAACTGGAGGCAGCGCAGATGAAAACTACTATGTTTGACTTGTTCTGCACACCCAACCTATGTAAGAGGATTTGCCCCTGTCCTTTGTGAGGTGAGCATAGAGTACATGACAACATTCAAAGAGTGGGGACATGAATCTAATCTATTTATTTCAAAGTTCATAACAGTGTTGTGAGAAGAAGACACTGAGTTGGAGATAAAAGGTGAGGAAAACACACCATATAGGACTCACATGGAACAGATTACATTGTGTAGACTTCCTTATTCATGTCACACTGTCAATCTCTTCGCTGGAGACTGATGTAGAGAACTTCCCTCATAGTACAGATTTTGTCATTTAATATTCTGCATTTTTCTTTGCATTTTCATTGAAGCAAATCTTGCGCATGAAGTCATGAATAGATAGAGAATATGTACAGGTCAATGACTATTTCAGTAAGTAAAATGTAACCAAGGTCCTGATCAAGATAGAAAAATCTGAAACCCTCAGAAGACCCTCTCATTTATATCCTATACCATACTAACGACCACCACCACCACAGCCTCACTCTCATTTCCTCCTCAATGTCATGTCCTGTGTACTGTCCTGATCTCCATCACTGTATCACAGTTTAGTCTGATCTTACCCTTCACATAATGTAAATGGTAAGAAGATTCTGTGACAACCTCCTTTCCTCATGTTCATTCATGAAGATCCATCCATTCTGTTGATGTAGCAGTAGGATGTTCTCCTCCCTAGTGATTTAGTTTCCATAAGATGAATACTTATTGGAACTTAAGATGAATAAGATGAAGAATAATGGAAACTTAAGGAGTTCAGACCATGAACTCCTTATTGCAAAATTCAGACTTAAATTGAAGAAAGTAGGGAAAACCACTAGACCATTCAGATATGACCTAAATCAAATCCCTTATGATTATACAGTGGAAGTGAGAAATAGATTACAGGGATTAGATCTGATAGACAGAGTGCCTGAAGAACTATGGACAGAGATTCGTGACATTGTACAGGAGGCAGTGATCAAGACCGTCCCCCCAAAAAAAGAATTGGAAAATGGCAAAATGGCTGTCTGGGGAGGCCTTAGAAATAGCTGAGAAAAGAAGAGAAGTGAAAGGGAAAGGAGAAAAGGAAAGATATACCCATTTGAATGCAGAGTTCCAAAGAATAGCAAGGAGAGATAAGAAAGCCATCCTCAATGATCAATGCAAAGAAACAGAGGAAAACAATAGGATGGGAAAGACTAGAGCTCTCTTCAAGAAAATGAGAGATACCAAGGGAACATTTCATGCAAAGATGGGCACAATAAAGGACAGAAATTGTATGGACCTAACAGAAGCAGAAGACATTAAGAAGTGGTGGCAAGAATACACAGAAGAACTACACAAAAAGGATCTTCATGACCCAGATAATCACAATGGTGTGATCACTCATCTAGAGCCAGACATCCTGGAATGCGAAGTCAAGTGGGCCTTAGGAAGCATCACTACAAACAAAGCTAGTGGAGGTATTGGAATTCCAGTTGAGCTACTTCAAATCCTAAAAGATGATGCTGTGAAAGTGCTGCACTCAATACGCCAGCGAATTTGGAAAACTCAGCAGTGGCCAAAGTGGAAAAGGTCAGTTTTCATTCCAATCCCAAAGAAAGGCAATGCCAGAGAATGCTCAAACTACCACGCAATTGCACTCATCTCACAAGCCAGCAAAATAATGCTCAAAATTCTCCAAGCCAGGCTTCAAGAGTACGTGAACATTGAAATTCCAGATGTTCAAGCTGGATTTAGCGGAGGAAGAGGAACCAGAGATCAAATTGCCAACATCCGTTGGATCATTGAAAAAGTAAGAGAGTTCCAGAAAAACGTCTATTTCTGCTTTATTGACTATGCCAAAGCCTTTGACTGTGTGCGTCACACAAACTGTGGAAAATTCTGAAAGAGATGGGAATATCAGACCACCTGAACTGCTTCCTGAGAAATCTGTATGCAGGTCAAGAAGCAACAGAACTGGACATGGAGCAACAGACTGGTTCCAAATTGGGAAAGGAGTACGTCAAGGCTGTATGTTGTCACTTTGCATATTTAACTTTTATGCAGAGTACATCATGCGAAATGCCAGGCTGGATGAAGCACAAGCTGGAATCAAGATTGCTGGGAGAAATATCAATAACCCCAGATATGCAGATGACACCACCCTTATGGCAGAAAGTGAAGAAGAACTAAAGAACCTCTTGATGAAAGTGAAAGAGGAGAGTGAAAAACTTGGCTTAAAACTCAACGTTCAAAAAACTAAGATCATAGCATCTGGTCCCATCACTTCATGGGAAATAGATGGGGAAACAATGGAAACAGTGACAGACTTTATTTTGGGGGGCTCCCAAATCACTGCAGATGGTGACTGCAGCCATGAAATTAAAAGACACTTGCTCCTTGGAAGAAAAGCTATGACTAACCTAGACAGCATGTTAAAAAGCAGAGACATTACTTTGCTGACAAAGGTCCGTCTAGTCAAAGCTGTGGTTTTTCCAGTAGTCATGCATGGATGTGAGAGTTGGACTGTAAAGAAAGCTGAGCACCGAAGAATTGATGCTTTTGAACTGTGGTGTTGGAGAAGACTCTTGAGAGTCCCTTGGACTGCAAGGAGATCCAACCGGTCCATCCTAAAGGAGATCGGTCCTGGATGTTCATTGGAAGGACTGATGGTGAAGCTGAAACTCCAATACTTTGGCCACCTGACACGAAGAGCTGACTCATTGGAAAAGACCCTGATGCTGGGAAAGATTGAGGGCAGGAGGAGAAGGGGACGACAGAGGATGAGATGGCTGGATGGCATCACCGACTCGATGGACAAGAGTTTGAGTAAATTCCGGAGGTGGTGATGGACAGGGAGGCCTGGCCTGCTGCAGTCCATGAGGTCACATGGTTGGACATGACTGATTGACTGAACTGAGGGCATATCCTAGTAGACCCCTTTTGCATTTAATTGCATTGTGCTTTTTACCTTTTCAGTATTCACTCCAACAGAGACTTATGTTTCTGAATCATAGACAAAGTGCAAGGAAAAAGCAGAGATAATGTTCAAGAAAGGCCTTGCTTGCAATTGCTCTGATCTGTGGTGTTTCTTCTGTTACAATATCTAAGTGTAGCTCTCTCTGGGTGTAGTAGATAATTAAAGTGGGCCTTTGTCCCTTAGATGCTTTCTGGGTAAAATATAGACCCCCCAATGGGAAGCTTTGATTCCATTTCTGATGGTGCAAGTTTGCTTTCCCGTATCCTTATGTTTTCTCTTGGTTCTAAGAAATCAGCAACGAAGTTTAAGTTTCCCAGAATTGTGTTAGATTCTAGGAAAATGTGCTCCTAGATCAAGGTGACATAGATGTCTCTTCCCAGCTTCAATAACTGTTTGAGAAAAGAGAAATTCTTCCCTGTGTTGGGATTGAGATACAAGAGGCCAACAGAATAACGAAACCCACCCTTTGATCCGAAACCCATAATGTTGGCTTTGTATAAAGATACCACAGTGGAGAGATTTTGAGGATACACACCCAACATAATTCTGGAATCCTTCCAAATTGGAGAGACTTGAACCTCCAAGTTATAATCACAGACCTATAGAAAATCAAAATGTGACACCCAAGTTGCATTGTGGTCTACACGAGAGTTCTGATTTTATGCTTTTTATCTCATCAAATCTCTGTATCCACAGGAACAAGTCAAGTCCTTTATATGTTACATATACATGACAAGGGGCTCCCCTGATAGCTTAGTTGGTAAAGAATCCACCTGCAATGCAGGAGACCTCAGTTCGATTGTTGGGTTGGGAAGCTTCAGTGGAGAAGGGATAGGCTACCCTTTCCAGTATGCTTGGGCTTCCCTTGTGGCTCAGCTGGTGAAGAATCCACCTGCAATGTGGGAGACCTGGATTCAATCCCTGGGTTACGAAGATCCCTTGGAGAAGGGAATGGCTACCCACTCCAGTATTTTGGCTTGGAGAATTCCATTGACTGCATAGTCCGTGGGGTCGTGAAGAGTCGGACACAACTGAATGACTTTCACTTTCACTTTTCACGCACAAGTGTTTGCTGAAGTAAAAACTGAGTATAACTCTTAACATAATGTTAGCTGTTTTTGGCAGCATTAGAGCATATTTGCTTTTTTAAACTATACCATGTTGTCATGTATATGAATGTACATATACATTTGCATTTAATTGTCTAATGTCTATTGCAGTATACCCTCAACCACAATGAGAATTGCTATTACTTTTGAGTCTGTTCTTTTTAAAATGAAAGATTATTTTTCAGACTTGTTGTATCTTAAATTGCTATTAACTTTTCCTATATGGATTAGCCATGACACTTGAAATACAGTTTTTTCCCATTTAATCATACATTTTGTTATTTAAACAATTTTTTATTGGAGTATAGTTGATTTACAGTGTTGTAGTATTTTCTGCTTCACAGCAGAGTGAATCAGTTATACATACAGATATATCCAATCTTTTTTAGATTCTTTTCCCATCTAGATCATTACAGATTATTGAGTAGAGTTCCCTCTGGTATAGAGTAAGTCCTTATTAGTTACCTGTTTTATAGTTAGTAGTATGTATATGGGGCTTCCCTGCTAGCTCAGCTGGTAAAGAATTCTCCTGCAATGCAGGAGACCCCGGTTCAATTCCTGGATTGGGGAGATCCCCTGG
Organism: Okapia johnstoni; assembly: GCA_024291935.2. NCBI lineage: Eukaryota > Metazoa > Chordata > Mammalia > Artiodactyla > Giraffidae > Okapia > Okapia johnstoni. The sequence goes on along the minus strand of JAGTYA010000026.1, from coordinate 9,057,786 downwards.
AGAAGGGATAGGCTACCCACTCCAGCATTCTTACATGGAGAATCTCCATGGACAGAGGAGCCTAGGCTGCTACAGTCCATGGGGTCATCTAGTCAGACACAGCTGAGCAACTAAGTACAGCAAAGCACAGTGTGTATATGAACTTATTTACAAAACAGAAATTGAGTCAGAGAGGTAGAAACCAGTCTTATGGTTACTGGGGGAAAGAAGGGGAGGGATAAATTGAGAGATTGGGAGTATAGCTTTTAATTTGTAGTGATTTTATTAAATGCATACACATTTTGAAGTTGCTTATACTTCAGTTTTGATGTCTTAAAATACTAAAATTATGTATGCTGATTGTTGAGCATATGAAAAGAGAAAATCCAAAGAGAAAGTAATAGTCACTTAAATTCCGCCATTTCAAAAGTCACTATTATCATGTCAGTGATTGTATTTTCAAAGATTGCTTCCCAGGTGGCGCCAGTGGTAAAGAACCAGCCTGCCAGTGCAGAAGATGTAAGAGATGTGGGTTCGATCCCTGGGTCGGGAAGGTCTCTGGAGAAAGAAATAGCAACCTGCCCCAGTATTCTCACCTGGAAAACTCCATGGACAGAGGAGCCTGGTGGGCTACAGTTCGTGGGGTCACAGAGTCAGGCACAACTGAGCTCACATACACCAGATATTCAGGGATTACATAAGCTTTCTTTTGAAGATTTATGATGTCAAATGTATTATGTTAAGCATATACATATTGGGTATCTGTTTCTGGATTTCTTTCAATGTCCATTTGCATATGATATAGTGTTCTGATTTTTGTAAATTTTTTTGGAGTTCAACATATGCTGTTCCATATATCAACCAGCCAGATCCTAATTCCATGGTGTTTCTTTGTTTCTGAGTCATCCCGTCTATTTATAATTTATTGATAAATTCAAAACTTTTTCAACTGCTTCCCCCCAAATTGAACTATTCATGAAATTACATGTTCCAACAAAGTATACAATAAAGTGCAAATTAATATAATGATTGTAAATGAGATACATTTTCCAGTATATTTTCTTGCTTGTTTGTGAATAAAAAGGAAAATTCCTATTTGTTCTTCACATTTTCCTTTTCCTCATCAATCAACTCATGAAATCTCCTTAAAACTTTGTCACTTTCATGTAGAAATCTTTTTCATTTACTTTTTTTGAGAATTTTTTGCTGGAAAAGCAAAACAGAAACAACCAGTCAACCAACCAATTAGCAAATGAAAAACAACCTTTAAAAAAAGAAAATGCAAAAATAAGTTTGTGTGCCCTCCATACACAAGTACAAATTGATCCTCTCCATCATCTTTGTTAATTCAATAAAATCCATGGGATTGACACTCATTCTGGAATAGGCTCTGCTGACTGTGCAGACCCTAGGAAGTTGCTCCTATCATTTGGTCTCTTTAGAGGTCTGGCCAGTGGTGGAAGAAAGGCAAGAGGTGAACTGAAAATCCTAAGGGAATTCCCCATTTGTTAAGGGTTGAATCATGTCTCTCCTAAAATTCATATGTTCAAGTTGTAACTCTTAGTACCTCAAGTGTAAGATTGCCATATTTGGAAACAGGGCATTTGCAGATAAAATGAATTAAGATGAGGTCATATTGGGCTAGAATGGGTCCCTAATCCAATAAGACTGGTGTCCTTACACAAAGGGAACATCTGGACACAGAGGTGTGCAGGGAGATGCCATGCGAAAACTGGAGTTATGCTGTCACAAGCAAAGGAACTATTGAAATGTAAGAGAGACCTGAACAGACCCTTCCCTAGAGCCTATAGCAGGGACATGGCCCTGTCAACAACTACAACTCAGACTTCCAGCCTATATAATTGTGAGACAATAAATTTCTGTTGTTTAAGTAACTCAATTTGAGTAACTTCATTATGGAAGCTGTAAGTTGGTAATGGGCTTCCTAGGTGGGGCAGTGGTAAAGAATCCACCTGACAATGCAGGAGACACAAGAATATGGAGTTCATTTTCTGGGTCAGAAAGATCCCCTGGAGTAGGAAATGGCAACCCATCACTGTATTCCTGTGTGAAAAATTCCATGGACAGAGGAGTCTGGAGGGCTACAGTCCAAGGGGTTACAAAGAGTTGGACATGACTGAGTGACTGAGCATTTTTCTTATTTACAAATATCTTTTTACCAGTTTCTTATTTTCCTTATCCTCAATATTTCCATTATTTATGGCAGCAAAATTGCCTAAACTTATAGGCACCAATATAAGATTTATCTCTCTAGTATCTTTTCAAGGAGAGACTTTAATTTTTATGGATCTGAAGACCATGAAACATCATCAGAAATGTATGTCTCTCATGGGGGCAGGTAAGATGTGCCCTTACAGTAGAGCTAATATCTTCTCTTCAGCACTAAAACTACCAAAGAGAACAGGGCAGAAGGGATCTCTGCAGTCTAGATTGAAACTCACAGTGAGTATAAATGACCTTACCACTCATGAAGGCAATGGCCTGAGATGGGAGTATTCCTGGCAAGGTTCAGCCTCCTCAGTGATCTGAGGGACCTATGCGGTGTTTTGGTTTTCTCATCCATAGATCCAAAGCACACAGTCACTCTCAGGGGATGGTTAGAAGGTTTACTCACTTATTTTCCACATCCTGGATGGTGTCAGGCAGAGGCAGATTTTTAGTTTCAGGTAGGAGAAGGAGAATAGGAGCAGCAATGATGGGACACACTCCATAGATGATCCAGGGCAGAGTGGGTAGATACACCACTAGGGTCATCAGCAGGGGAGCCAGTGCTGCCCCACACCTATTAGCCAGCAAATCTAATCCTGAAGCTTTTGCTCTGAAGGGTAAATGACAATATATAATAATCCAGTAAAATTCTGGACTTTAATTTATGATCTACTGTTTTGACTTTATTTTGAACCATAAAACTCCACAAGTATTAAATCATGAGCTTGATGAAAAAGTCTTGTTTTTGTCATTTGCTCTGTGATTTGCTAGATGTCTTTGTCAAGGTCAATATGAATTACTCTTTAAATAGAGTGTTACATATTGTGACTAGTCTGACGAATCTTCTAAAAGGTTAAGAGAGGATGCACTGAAGTACTGCTTAGCATGGTACATGGCACAAAGTCAGCATTTGCAGTAATTTTGGTTATAATTATTTTTAAGGTACTATTACAAATACTGATAATTGCTTTATAATTAACAGATCTTATTATGTTTATTCCCTTGAATAAGCACAAGTTAGCTGGGAAATTTCTATTATGGGCCTTGGCAGAGTATTCATAAACTCATACCTGACAATAGTGGGGAGGAGTTCACTTTGGTGGACAGAAAAACAGGTGTGAGAGGCAGCAACACAGCCGATTCCCACACTTGCCAAAATCACACGCAGGGTCTGCATATCTGGAGACGAGAAGATCAGTGAGATTAAAAAAATCTGAGCGGAAGGAGTCAACACCCACAAAATTTAGTCAGTAAAAAAAACTCTATAGGCTGTTTGTATTTTTGAAATATATTGCAGATTTATCTCTGGGCTTTCTTTCCTGTTCCAGCGATGTACATTTCTGTTTTGTGCCTATGCCATACTGTGTTGTTTACCATAGCTTTGTAGTGTAGTCTTAATTCAGGGATCCTGATTCCTTGAGCTCCATTTTTCTTACTCCAGGTTGCTTTGGCTATTGGGAGTTCTTTGTGGTTCCATACAATTTTTTTTTGTTCTAGTTCTGTGAAAATGCTATTGGTAATTTAATGGAAATTGTATCGAATCTGTAGATTGCTTTGGGTAGGATAGAAAGTTCAGACATAAACTTATGAACCTATGGTTACCTAAACTTTGACAAAGGAGGGAAGAAAATACAAAGGAGAAAAGACAACCTTTTCAATATGTGGTGCTGGGAAATCTGGGCAGTTACATGTAAAAGAATGGAATGTGAACATTTCCTAACCCCATTAAAAAAAATAAGCTCAAAATGGATAAAAGTCCTAACTGTAAGGCCAGACACTATAAAACTCTTAGAGGAAAATATAGGCAGAACACTCTTTGACATAAATGGCAGCAAGATCCCCTTGCTGCACCTCCTAGAGTAGTGAAAATAAAAACGAAGACAAACAAATGGGACCTAATTAAACTTAAAAACTTTTGCACAGCAAAGGAAACCACAGACAAGATGAAAAGGTGACTTTCAGAATCTGAGAAAATAATTGCAAATGAAGCAACTGACAAGGGATTAATCTCCAAAATATACAAGCAGCTCATGCAGCTCAATATAAAAGAAACCCAAACAACCCAATAAAAAATGAGTGGAAGACCTAAATAGATATTTCTCCAAAGAAGACATAAACATAGAGATGGCCAACAAACACATGAAAAGATGCTCAAATTGCTCATTATTAGAGAAATGCAAATAAAAACTACAATGAAGTACCACCTCACACCAGTCAGAATGGCCATCAGCAAAAAACCTATAAGCAGTAAATGCTGGAGGGCGTGTGGAGAAAAGGAAATCCTCTTGCACTGTTGGTGGGAATATAAATTGATACAACCACTACAGAGAACTATATGGAGGTTCCTTAGAGAACTGAAAATAGAACTGCCATGAGAATGCACACTCAGTTGCTTCAGTTGTGTCCAACTCTTTGCAACCCTATGGACCGTAGTCCACTGGGCTCCTCTGTCCCTGGGATTTTCCTGGCAAGAATACTGGAGTGGGTTGCCATGTCCTCCTCTGGGGGATCTTTCTGACCCAGGGATCAAACTGGGGTCTCCTGCATTGCAGGTGGATTCTTTAACAGCTGAACTACCAGGGTAGCCCCTTCATATCTGGTACTGAGACAAAACAGGGGGAGTGACCATACTGTGTTTTTACCTGGGATATAATTGCAAGATCTCACCCCTCCATCCTTGTTATTAAAAGTGTGAATGGCAACTGAACAAGTCTTGTCCCAGAGGAACTGTCAGGAATAATGGTATCAGTTTATAGACAACTTTCACTATGTGATGATGATAAATAGATGTCTGAACTGCCACTTGCTGATCTCTGGTTCTTTTTCTAAAATCGTATTAGAATTTCTCATAGACTCTTTGATTGGTTTGGGTAGGACTTAGCCTTTAATTGGGCTTCCCTGGTGCCTCAGTTGGTAAAGAATTCACCTACAATACAGGAGAGCCTTGTTCAACACCTGGGTCTGGAAAATCCCCTGGAGAAGGAAATGGCAACCCACTCCAGTATTCTTGCCTGGAAAATTCCATGGACAGAGGACAGGGGAGCCTTATGGGCCACAACATTGCAAGAGTCAGACATGATTTAACAACTAAACCACCATCTGCTCCATAGGCAGAGTGTGGGCTGTCTCTGAAGGCAAGAGTTTCAGCCCCAGGTTTTGGGGTCAGGGTCTCTGATAGGGCACTGCACTGGAAGAAACATGTTCCATAGACAGATTGCTGTCTGATCTACCTTAAATGGCCCCAAGGTGTGAGGGTGGTAAGTTGTTTTTTTTTCTCTCTCCCTTTAACTGAGACCATTCTTCACTGCTGGCTCCCGACAGTGTGACCCAACACAATCCGTGGTGGTTTGAAAAAGACACTTCCTTTCCCCCAATTCCAATCTTCTCTCACCTTGAGGCACAAACATGTTGATCAAAATGGAAAGTCCCACCAGGAACATGAAAAGCATCTGGGTTGGTCGACGGCCCACATTGTTCAGTGGGTAAAGTGCAAGACATCGGACTGAGATAGTGAGAGCTCCAAAGATTACCTGGAACAGGAAAATATTGCTTCCAAAGTGCTGTAGATTGATCATGATGCCAAAAAAGGGTATTGTGCCTGCAAATCTGTAGTGAACAAAAGAAGACGCAAGCCATAAGAGTAGAGCCCATTGCTGTCATTGATGATTATGTTGACCCAGGCAGCCAATGGTCAAGGTTAAAGAATAAAGGCCCAGTCTGATTTCTATTATACTTCATTTTAAGGTGATAAAGATACAACAAAAAATAATGTGTTTGTATATGAAAGTGACACTCTCTCTGTCATTTTTTTTCTGAGTCCCTAAGCATAGAGTTGACAATGACAGGAATACATAATCTGGCCCAGTCCACCAAAGTGAATGGTTCAGAGAAATTGAATACAGAATGATCAAAACTTACAAACTGGAGAAGGATTCCTTTTTGTGGGTTGTCTGTATAGATGTACATATGTATGTATGAATTCTGTGAGTCCTCCCTCTCGTCCTCCAACCCCAGTACTGGGAAGAATTCCCTTTTTCTCAACCATAATTGAAGGTGCAAAGAGACTACCAGTGTCTCCTTGACCTGGGAGCAGTGTCCTGGGGTCTAACAGAATTCTGGGAAATTTAAACTTTGTATCTGATTTCTTAGCACCAAGAGAAAATGGAAGAATTCAGAAAGCAAACGTGCACCAACTGTACCATCAGAAATGTAATGAAATATTGCCACTGGGGATCTACATCTTACACAGAAACCATCTAGACATGAGTCCACTTTAATGATCTACTACAACCAGAGAGAGCTACACTTAGAACTTAACAACAGAAGAAACACCACAGATCACAGCAATTTTAAGCGACATTTTTCTTGATCATTATCTATACTTTTTCTTCCATTCTGATTATGTAGGATTCCAGAACATAGATCTGTGTTTCCTAGTGAGTAAAGAGATGTTGAAACAGCACAATGCATTTAAATGCAGACGTCTACTAGGATATGTCTGGAAAGAAGTAAATTGTTCAGCTTAGTAGTTACTTCTTAAAATTGGCAATGGATATGTATTTTCCAGTGGCTTATGTGTATGTAAGTCTTCAAAATTCAGAACTGTATTTAAAGTTTTTCCTCCTGACTCTATCAAAGTTAGTAGTTACAACTCCTCAAGAAATAATGGACACGATTTGCTACAGAAGCCCTTGTGGTAGCACACATACTGTATCCAAATTGGAAACAAATAAAATCCACCAAGTTTGAAGTACATACAGACATTGCAGTGTATTCATGCAATGGAAATTAAAACACTGGGGAGAACAGTTTACCGGTACAAGCAACAGAATGGGTGAATCTTCATGAATGAGCCTGAAGAAAGAAGACCTGTCACAGAACTCTTCTGTCATTTATTATGTGAAGGTCAAGATCAGGCAACATTCATCTGTAGTGATGGAGATCAGAACAGTGCACGGTGGAGGGCAGTGAGGAGATGAGAGTGGGGTAGTGGTGGAAGTGGTGGTGGTTATATGAGTTACATGAGCAGAACTCCTGGGGAATTAGGATTGTTCTATCTTGATTTGTATGTTGGTTACATTATTATACATTGAAATATTCATGATCTGTATTTATTTGTGATCTCTTCACATTACAGTGTGCCAGATTTGCTTAAACTAAAATTCAAAGAATAAATGAAGAAAATTGAGTGCCAAAATCTGTACTGTGAGGGAAGTTCTCAACCTCAGTTTCCAGTGAAGAGACTGACAGTGTGATATGACTGAACTGTCATAAAATCAGTTCCACATGAGTCTTACTTGGCCTGTTTTCCTCATCTTTTAAATGCAAATATGTATATTACCATATGCAAAATAAATACTCAGTCCAGTTTCCATGCATGAAACCGGTGCACTGGGATGTCCCCGAGGGATGGGATGGGAAGGGAGGTGGGAGGGGGGTTCAGGATGGGGGACACATGTACACCTGTGGCTGATTCATGTCAATGTATGGCAAAAACCACTACAATATTGTAAAGTAATTAGCCTCCAATTAAAATAAATAAATTAATTTAAAAAGTGCAAATATGCCCTTCCTCTCACAACACCGTTATAACATTTGAAATAAATAAATTCATGTTTCTTATCACATGCACTGTGCATAGCCTACCTCACAAAGGACAGGAGACAGATCCTTTTTCGCAGGTTGGATGTGCGGAACAAGTCAAACACAGTTGTTTTAGTCTGTGCTGTCTCCAGCTCCTCCTGCATGGTTGCTCTCAAACTCTTCAACAACAAACATGTATCATTTGCTAACATAGTGCCAGGTATTGTGATGTGTGCTGGCACACAAGAGGACAAGAGACATGTGTTCTCCTTCTCTCTAGTGTAACATATTATACATACAATCACATGTGAACATGCAATGAAGGAAGATGTAGGGAGTTAAGGGACAGTCCAGGAAATTAAATGTTAAAATGCCATTTTGAAGAAGAGGCCATAGACGGAGGTAGGGTGACTTAAGAGTAGAAAAGTTCTAGATTCAGATCAGGAAGTAAGCTAAAGGATACTCCTATATATATCCCCCGAACCCCCATCGCTGTTCACCTGAATCTATCACAACATTGTTAATCAGCAATGCTGCTGCTAAGTCGCTTCAGTCGTGTCCGACTCTGTGCGACCCCATAGAAGGCAGCCCACCAGTCTCCGCCATCCCTGGGATTCTCCAGGCAAGAATACCGGAGTGGGTTGCCATTTGCTTCTCCAGTGCATGAAAGGGAAAAGTGAAAGTGAAGTCGCTCAGTCGTGTCCGACTCTTAGCGACCCCATGGACTGTAGCCCACCAGGCTCCTCCGTCTACGGGATTTTCCAGGCAAGAGTACTGGAGTGGGGTGCTATTGCCTTCTCCAATAGTCCAACACAAAATAAAAAAGTTTAAGAAAGAAAGAAGTGGCTGCACAGTGCTCAAAGCTTCTTTTCTATTAGATGCCCGTGAAAAACCAGGGAATTTCCATTCTCAACTAGCTGTCCTTGTTAAGCAGCTTGTCTATCTCAAGAAGGAGAAGGCAGGTATCAGTTTATGATTTCCCTTTAACCAAGTAACCCTCTTCCCTTCCCTTTCCCACTCACCTCCAAGTTCAGGGTTTCTTCAACATTCTTCATTCCATTTCTGTGTGCAACTATTTTAAGTTCCTTTAAGCCCTCATCTGTTTTATTGGTGATAATCAGCCATCGAGAAGATTCCACCAGCCACCTGATGAAAGATGAGCATGCAAGTGCAGTCAGTTGTGCTCAGTCGCTCAGTCCTGTCCGGCTCCTTGAGATCCCAAGGACTCTAACCAGCCAGGCTCCTCTGTTCATGGGATTTTCCTGGTAAGAAAATTGGAGTGGGTTGCCATTTCCTCTCTAGAGGATCTTCCTGCCCCAGGGGTCGAACCCACATCTCTTGCGTTGTCTCCTGCATTGACAGGCAGGATCTTTACCACTAGCACCACCTGGGAGGCCACTGCTTATTTGTCACATGTCAATTGATAATAGTTGCATTTTGCTTTCCATCTAAAATCTACCACTTCACTTGTTGGATCAGTTAGTTAGTGTTAGTTGCTCAGTCGTGTCTGACTCTTTGTGAACCCACTGACTGTAGCTCACCAGGCTCCTCTGTCCATGGAATTATCCAGGCAAGAATACTGGAGTGGGTTGCTATTCCCTTCTCCAGGTGATCTTCCTGACCCAGGGATCGAACCCAGGTCTCCTGCATTGCAGGCAGATTCTTTACCATCTGAGCCACCAGAGTATATGAGAAATTCCAGATCTATTATACGAATACTAGGAGAATATGAGACTGACCACTCCATGCCAGTGCGCTTGAAAGTTGTACTACTACTAAGGAACACAGACTTTCGAGTCAAATTGCCTCTCTGCTTACTCACCAGGAGAATTTACAAGAAGCTTGACAAGCTTAATCTTGAGAGTCCCTTACATGATAATTTCCTTCCACCGTGGCATAGGACAAACAAAATTTTGCACATGATATGTATTTACAGTATCTATTCCTTTAAAAAAGAAGCCCCCAAAATGTCAGCTTAAAGCCTAACAATGACTACAATTACTCCTGCTACTACTAGTTATGTTGATAACTAATTATCCAATTACTAATACCAATTAATAACTAATTACTTCTTTACATCTGCCTCAGTTTTCTCATTAATAACATGGGTACAGTAGTGCTAGCTTCCTTGTGGTGTTGTTACAAATATAGAATGACTTAACAGATGAGTCTGACATGGATTATACTGTCCTCTCTCTCTGAACTCCTCTCGTTCTATAAAACCTGTAGTCATCTCCCTGTGTTCTCCTAAATCTGATTTTCCCTAGATTGGTTTTAGTGTGGGAATGAAGTTATCCATTAATAATTATTTATTAAAGTTATTTAAGGGAAGAAGGAGTGCTGAATTCATAATGTAAATCATCTAATCTGCATGAAATTTTACTAGTAGAAAATCTTGTTGCTATTTTGTGAAACAGCTCTGTGAATAAATTTGCTGCATCTTTTTCATCCAATTCCATCTGCAACAGAGCAAATCACTGAAAGATTTTCTGTGACCTGATTCATTCCAAAGCCAAAATAGAGTTAAAGGATTTCTTATTTTTTTTAATAAAAAATTGAGTCTGTATTTTATATTAAGGAAAATAATATTGGAATAGCTCTATGACCTTTATATTGGGAAACACTTAGGAACCAGATGGCAGAAAATACCTAGAACCCTCAGGCAGAAAGATTATTGTTACTCCATGTTATGTATCTCAAAAGTCAAATTGCCCAGAATGAACAGGTGAGAGACATGGATTTCAGGTCCAAACAATAAGAATGTGTTGGGGAATAGGAAAATCAATATATCCCAATTCAATGTGAATTTTATCCCAGATTTCCTAAGACAGAGAGAGCATTTCATACCTTGAGCAGAGAAAAAAGACAAAGAAAGGTGCAGACACCACCAGCTGCAGGGTGCGCCATTCTCGAAAGACAAAAGCCAGTCCTCCCAGCATCATCTGTCCAATACTAAGGGCACAGTATATCAATGTTAATACCATGCCTTTTGACTGGGATCTTGTCCACTCTATAACTGAAAGATATTAAAACAGTGTTATTGTGTCAAATAAGTGTGAAATTTCAAGCTCAAATTCAAGGCTAAGAAGGTGGATTAGATCAAAATTGTTGACTTACTTAGAAAACAGTTGTTTGTTATTACGACCGCAATGGAACAGCCTGACAAGAAGCGTAGTAAGCAGTAAATGAAGAAGTTGGGAGCGAAGGTTGTACAGGCCCCAGAGACGGCAAGTTGGAATAAACACCACCTGAGAATCAGCTTTCGCCCAAACCTACAAAGCAGACAGTCAGCTTAGGTGATGTGAGTAATGATAATTTATGGCAACAAATTAAGAAAGCAAAAACATACTCTGAAATTTTAACAAGTGAATCATGTACCTGAAAGCTTGAGTAAACAAGAGCTAAATCAACAATGCAAATCACCATAAAGTAACAATCCTTGATTATATGCTAACAATACAAAAACTTCATCATACAACCACCAGATGCCTCTGACACCATATGAAAGAAACTGTGCATCCGTGTCTTTACTTCTGCTTTGCAATTAGGTTGATCTCTACCATTTTTATAGATTCCACATATATGTGTTAATTTATGATATTTGTTTTTCTCTTTCTGACTTTCTTCCCTGGTGTTCCAGTGGTTAGGACTCCCTGCTTTCGCTGCTGAGGGCATGGGTTCTGTTCCTGATCCGGGAGCTAAAATCCTGCAAGCCATGTGGCATGGCCAAAAATAAAAATAAAAATAACTTCTCACAGAAGAAACCATGGTGTTGGAAATTGTAACACTTCTGTAAGCAGTCATGTATTAGCATATGTGTTTAATCTGGTATATAGTCTCTCAAGTGTCTGAAACACAAGAGAGCTGAAAGTGTACTTGGGTCTCTAGGACCACACAAGCAGGGCTAAACTGATGCAAAAGATCAGTGGAATAATGCATGAAGGTTGTTGAAGGGTTAGGTAAGAGTCACTCTTTGTTGAATCTGATTTTATTGGCTTAAAGCAATGTACTTTTCTAGAACAGAATATAAGGGCACCATAATTCAGCCATAGGCTGTTATAAAAGTATCTCAGAAGAAAGAATTACATAAGATGGAGAATGAAGGAAAAAGAAGGTGCAAAACAAATAAAGAAAAGTGAATTCTCTGTTTCATTGGGCGTTAAGAAAAGAGGGCCTTGAGATACTTGCATCCCAATGTTCACTGCAACTCTGTTTACAATAGCCAGGGCATGAAAGCAATCTAATTGTTCATTGATGAATGAATGGATAAGAAAGATGCAGTACATATCTACAATGGGATATAATTCAGCCATAAAATAGAATTAAATTATGGCATTTGCAGCAACATGGATGGATCTACAGATTGAAATACTGAATAAAATGTCAGAAGAGGAGAAATGTCATATGATATTCCCTATATGCAGAATCTAAAAAGAAATGATAGAAATGAACTTATTTACAAATCAGAAACAGACTCACAGACTTAAAGAACAAACTTATAGTTGTCAGGGAGGAAGGGATAGTTTGGGCATACCAAATGATGATCTCAAAAGATGAAAAAGCCTTTTGACATAATACAATACCCTTCTGTGATCAAAATACTCAATTAGGTGGTATAGAAAGAATATAACTCAACACAATAAATGTGATATAGACAACCCTTTAGAGAACATCATACTCATCAGGGACAGTTTGAAAGATTTTCCTTTAAGTTCAGGGAAGAAAAAGTGCCCACTCACACCAGTTCTATCAACACAATTCTGGAAGTGCTAGTTAGAGACATCAGCCAAGATAAAGAAGAAAATTATAACCATACTGGAAAGGAAGAATTTTATTTTCTTTGCTACAGATAATATGAACTTGTATATATTAACAGAAAATCCTAAAGATTCAACCAAGCAATTTGCTAGAACCAATCTACAAATTCAGTAAACTGCAAGATACAAAAATCAACATAGGAAGTTAAATGCATTTCTATACACCAAGAATGCAATGTTTGAGAAATTTAAAATGTAGCAATTCCACTTACTATAGCATCAAAATTATAAAATAAGTATCAGTTTCATGAAGGAGATGAAGTACATAGACACTACAGCAAGACTTTGATGAAAGAACTTGAAGAAGACACAAATAAATGGAAAGATAACCCATGTACATGGATTGGAAGAATTAGTATTGTTTAAATGTCTATACTACCCAAAGCCATCTATAGATTCAATGCAATCTCTATCAAAATTCCAATGGTAATCTTCCCCACTATAAACATCAAGGGTATACGAGAAATCTCTGTACTTTCTGTTCAATTTTGCTATGAACCTAAAACTACTCTAAGAAATAAAGTTTACTAAATAAAAAGTCTTGGGGTTTGAGTTATGACTCTTAAGCTTACTAATTAAAATGCCCTGGGCTAATTAACTTGTTAGACATTGTAAACTGCTGGTACAAGTGGTATTTACTTCCCAGGCATGCTAAAAGATTGCAATGAAAACAATTCCAATGGCCTTTTTCATAGAAATAACAAAAGCTATTCTAAAATTTACATGAAATCATACATGTCTCCAAATAGCCAAAGCGATTATGACAAAGAAGATACAAGCTAGAAGTATCACACTTTTGATTTCAAACTATACTATAAAGCTACAGCAGTAAAAAGATTATGGTACTGGCGTAAAGATGGACACATGTAGTAATGCTCTTATCATGATTCCAAAAATTAGTTCTTCAGATATCACATTTGACAAAGGAGCCAGTAATATTCTTTTCAATAATGATGTTGAGAAACTGGGTAATCACATGCAGAAAAATGAACTTTGATCCCTATTCATACCATTCAAAAATTCATTTAAGATGGATTAATGACTTAAACATTACCCTGAAACAGTAAACTCCTGGAAGAAAGCATGAGGAAAAAGCTCTTTGACTCTGGGTTCGACAGCAGTGTTTTGGATACAATGTCCATCCAAATGGTGTGAGGCTCTATCTCATTGTTGTTTTGATTTTTCTAGCAAAGTAATGCTCAAAATTCTCCAAGTTAGGTTTCAACAGTACATGAACCATGAACTTTCAGATGTTCAAGCTGGATTTAGCAGAGGAAGAGGAACCAGAGATCAAATTGCCAACATCCATTGGATCATAGAAAAAGCAAGAGAATTCCAAAAAAACTTCTGCTTTATTGATTATAAACTATTGATTATAAAACTTATGCTTTATTGATCATAGAAAAAGCAAGAGAATTCCAGAAAAGCTGCTTTATTGATTATGTCAAACCCTTTGACTGTGTGGATCATTAGAGACTGTGGAAAATTCTTAAAGAGATAGGAATACCAGACCACCTGACCTGCCTCCTGAGAAATCTGTTTGCAGGTCAAGAAGCAACAGTTAGAACCAGACATGGAACAATGGACTGGTTCCAAATCGGGAAAGGAGTATGTCAAGGCTGTATATTGTCACCCTGCTTATTTAGCTTATATGCAGAGTACATCATGCGAAATGCCAGGCTGGATGAAGCATAAGCTGGAATCAAATTGCCGGGAAAAATATCAATAACCTCAGATACGTAGGTGACACCACCCTTATGGTAGAAAGCAAAGATGAACTAAAGAGTTTCTTGATGAAAGTGAAAGAGGAGAGTAAAAAAGCTGGCTTCAAACTCAACATTCAAAAAACTAAGACCATGGCATCCAGTCGCATCGCTTCATGGCAAGTAGATGGGGAAACAATGGAAACAGTGACGGACTTTATTTTCTTAGGCTCCAAAATCACTGCAGATGGTGATTGCAGCCATGAAATTAAAAGACACTTGCTCCTTGGAAGAAAAGCTGTGACCAACCTAGACGGCATATTAAAAAGCAGAGACATTACTTTGCCAACAAAGGTCTGTTTAGTGAAAGCTCTGGTTCTTCCAGTAGACATGTATGGATGTGAGAGTTGGACTATAAAGAAAGCTGAGCACCAAAGAAATGATGCTCTTGAACTGTGGTGTTGGAGAAAGCTCTTGAGAGTCCCTTGGACTGCAAGGAGATCCAACCAGTCCATCCTAAAGGAGATCAGTTCTGGGTGTTCATTAGAAGGACTGATGCTGAAGCTGTAACTCCAATACTTTGGCCACCTGACGCGAAGAACTGACTCATTGGAAAAGACCCTAATGCTGGGAAAGACTGAAGGCAGGAGAAGGGGACGACAGAGGATGAGATGGTTGGATGGCGTTACTGACTCGATGGGCATGAGTTTGAGCAAGCTCTGGGAGTTGGTGATGGACAGGGAAGCCTGGTGTGCTGCAGTCCACCGGGTCGCAAAGAGTCGGACACGACTGAGCGACTGAACTGAACTGAACTGATGATCAGTGATGTCAAGTATCTCTTCATATACCTGTTGACTACTTCTTTGTGTTGTTTTGAAGAACTATCTATTGAGCTCCTCTGCCCAATTTTAGCAACAGGCTATTTACGTTTTTTTTCTATTGGTTGTAGTAATTCCCTGCACATTTTGGATATTAACTCTTTATCTGATACATGGCTTTCAAATACTTTTCTCTCATTCTACAAATTTCCTTTTGTATTTTGTCAATCATTTCTTTTGCTATGCAGCAGACTTGTTTTGACATAGTCTCCCTTACCTATTTGTGCTTTTGATGCTAGTGCTGATAAACTTTTTACCTATGTCAGTTTAAAATCCTTAGCTTAGCTACAGTGTTATCTCTTCACCTAATTTTCCACTCTCAACTCCTATCATAACTCACACAGACACACAAACCCAGGCATCTATGACTCTATGTCCGTTTAAACTCTCAATCAGCATTTTATTATGAATAGTCATAAAAGGCTCAGTCAATAGGCTGGTCCAAATGAGCACTCTAATCCAGAAATCTTTGACTAATTACACTGAGGTGATACAGTCAGAGTCTACAATTTTCAGCTGTAAGATTAAATGATATTAGGCTTACAAATGACAAGGGATACTTACTCTAAGCCTCCCATTTCCCCTATAGGAGACTTGAATGTGTAGCTGCCATGTTCGTCCTATTGCTTTAAGAAGGTACTTTAAGAATGACCGCTGTCAGGCACAGGATAACCCAAACTTCTCACACCAGACATTGTGACACATGAGGTCTATGGATTAGTTAATTGCCTTGTATAGTGGCAAATATTACCTGTAAGTAGGCTTTTTTTTTTAACATAATCACACAACCAGATTATAGACATAATTACGTGTATTCCAACTTCAGTACCATCCCAGAAACCACAGAAATTTCATACAGCACTAATTACAGTAGGGTAACCATGACTTGGGCTTCCTAGGTGGCTCCATGGTAAAGAATCTGCCTGTCAATGCAGGAATGCAGGAGACATGGTTGATCCCTGGGTCGAGAAGATCTCCTGGAGGAGCAAATGGCAACCAAGTCCAGTATTCTTGCCTGGAAAATCCTGTGGACAGAGGAGCCTGGAGGGATACAGTCCATAGGGTTGTAAAGAGTCGGACACCCTGAGTGACTGAACACACACACACACAAAACCATGACATGAGGACCAAGGTAGGAACCTGCAAGCATTTAGCTAACTGATCTGTGAGGGACACACAGACTTCATGGCAAAGGGCTACTACTCTGTTTCTTCAAACAGGCTGAACCACCTATCTTGAAAACACCTTCTATTTTCTCATTGTTAACTCCTCATCTTTATGAGGTCTCTCTAATTTTGTGGTAACTTGCCTCTAAAAATTGTTCCAAAATGCCTCCTGCTGTTAATTTTATGGAAAGGTTATTTCTGTGTTAAAACAGAGAGACCTGTGACAACAAATCGCATTCACCACAATGAGTCTAATTCTGAATTTCCATCCATAGCTCCCTGGAAACCAAGGCAACTCGCAACAGCATAAATTGTATCCTGGAACTAAAGAAATATTTCCTTATGAAACAGGTAATCATAAACTGTGAACACACCACAGAGGAGGGGCAGCAGTGATGTGGAGATACTCACCTGTCTGAGAGATGGCCATAGATGAGGCCCCCCACCAGTGTTCCAACCATGACTAGGGATTGAATCAACGGTTTCTGTGACTGTTGATCACATACGAGGTCCCACTGGAAGAGAAAGAAATCAGCACAGAGGAGCTCCACAGTATGTTATATCCTTAAATATTTGCTCATTCTAATAGCCCTTTAATGAACTACTCTCTGGTTTCCTTTACAACCTTTACTTCTCCATATCATTCCAGTCACAGCTTAGGCATGACTTTTTCAGATCCTCAGCTAAATCTCATAGGTTATATCAGGGCCAGTCTTCATATTCACTTAGCACTGCATGCATCAATATTTCTGTCCTTTGTTTCACTGTTCAGTTGCTAAGTCGAGTGTGGCTCTTTGTGATCCCATGGACTGCAGCACACCAGGCTCCTCTGTCTTACACTACCTCCCGGAGTTTGCTCAAACTCATGTCCATTGAGTCAGTGATGCTATTTAACCATTTCATCCTCTCCCTCTCCCTTCTGCTTTTGAGTTCAATCTTTCCCAGCATCAAGGTCTTTTCCAATGAATCAGATCTTCCCATCAGGTGGCCAAAGTATTGGAGCTTCAGTTTCAGCCTCAGTCCTTCCAATGAGTATTCAGGGTTATTTCCATTAAGATTGAGTGGTTTGATTTCCCTGCAGTCCAAAGAACTCTCCAGAGTTTTATTTAGCACCACAATTCGAAAGCATCAATTCTTGGGCACGGACTTCTTGATGATCCAATGCCCACATCCATACATGACTACTGAAAAAGTCATAGCTTTGACTGCCCTCCAACATGTGCCTTTTGGGGGCAGCTCATTCTATTCCATAGTCACAGAGTCTGCTTAGCTGATCATGTGGATTTAATCTGCAGCTTGTACAGCTGATGGGAAAGTTTTGGGTCTTTTTCCCTAGCCACACTGCCCTGGGTTTCAATTGTGGTTTTATTTCCACCTCTACATGTGTGTTGTCCACTGGGGTTTAGCTCCTGAGGCTGCCCTGGAGGGTTTGGGTTTGTTCCTGTGAGTGCCAGGTGTGGAGGTAGTGCAGTTGCTTGGGTCGCAGGGGTTCTGGCAGCACCAGGTACTCAGGGGGGTTGCCGTCCAGGGAAGCAGGAAATATAGTGCTCTAGAAGGGTATGGCAACCAGTTTTGGCCAATATACTCCAGTATTCTTGCCTGAAGAACCCCTTCTCTGACGGAGAAGCCTGGCAGGCCACAGTCAACAGGGTTGCAGAGTCGGACACAACAGAAGCGACCTTGTGTGCATAGACGCAAGACATTTTTTGCCTGTGGAAGCTCTGCCCCAGTGAGAGCTGAGCGTGAAGGTGGCACAGTTGCTTGGCTTGTGGGGACCCTGCTGGTGCCAAGTGTGCAGGGACACGGACTGCCTCTGTCACAGGAGTTATGGACCTATCAGAGTCTTTTTTTGAGTCTGTTTTAGCTGGCGATCAGAAGGGCTCTTTGGCCAGTCTTTCTCCATAGCTCCGCCCATTCAGGAACTTAGAGGGCTTCCTTGCCTGGGGTCCTTCTCTGTTGTTTAATGAGTCAGGCATATAGAGGGGCCCCCCTGGCTGGGGTCCTACTCTGTAATTCGGCGTATCAGTCACTGAAAGGAGCACCCTGAATGGAGTCCTACTCTAGTTCAGTGCATCAGGCATTTGATGGGCCAGGCTATCGTTTAGCTGCCGATGCTGGTATGTAGGGAGAGAGAGGCTATGGTGATGGCTTCACCCCCTACGTGTGACTCAGCAGTCTCGCCTTGCTTCCATGGCTGCTGGGCTTTCCTCCACCAGCATTTCCCAGCACAATCTCCTCCCTCACATCCCTTCGGTCTGTCTCTCTGCAGTCAACAGCAGCCCTCGCCCTGGGATTGTGCCACAATCCCTAAACTCCAGCTCCCAGCTGCTGCGCCTTCCAGGAGACCAGCGTTTCTGTCTGGGGCATGTATGGCTGTGGCAAGGACTGTCTGATTCTCATTCCATTTAGGCTGCCACAGATCAGCTGTTTCACTCTCAGCCTTAAATGTTTCTCTTCTAACTCAGACAATTGCCCTGCTATGGGGATCGGACCCCTGCTTCCGTTCCCCCACCCACTGAGGGCAGGTCCAGTCCTACTAACACTCCTGTTTTTCCCCCTAGTTCCTTCCTCCTACCAAGTTTTGCGTGGTTCTATATATTCTTTTCCGCTGGTCAGGTACTCCTGTCCGCTCTCAGCTGGTGTTCTGCATGCACTTCTGTGTCTGAAGGTGTATTCCTGATGTATCTGTGGAGAGAGATGTACTCCGCGTCCACCTACTCCTCTACCATCTTGTTCTCAGCCTCTGCCCACTTTTTGATTGGGTTGTTTGTTTTTCTGGTATTGAGTGGCATGAACTGCTTGTGTATTTTGGAAATTAATTCTTTGTCAGTTGTTTCATTTGCTATTATTTTCTCCCATTCTGAGGGCTGTCTTTTCACCTTGCTTATAGTTTCCTTCTTTGTGCAAAAGCTTTTAAATTTATTTAGGTCCCATTTGATTATTTCTGTTTTTTTTTTTTTTTGATTATCATATGTAAAATAGATAACCGGTGTGAGTTTGATGTATGACACACGGCATGAAAAGCCAGTGCTCTGTGACAACCTAGTGGGATAAGGTGGGGAGGGAGGTGGGAGGGGGCTTCAGAATGGAGGGGACACATGTATACCTATGGCCAATTCGTATGATATATGGCAAAAACCATCACAATATTGTAAAGTAATTATCCTCCAATTAAAGTAAATAAATAAGTTAAAAAGAATAAATTGCTTGGCAATTAAAAAGACAATCAATCACTACTTACTAAAAGTATGAAAGGGAGCTGGCTACATTATCTACTCAGTGATTGGAGACTTGAACCCTGTTTAATTTATGTTATTCTTAACAGGATAGGAGTTCTCCCTGGTGGCTCAGTTGATAAAGAGTCTGCCTGCAATGAGGGAGAACTGGGTTAGATCCCTGGGTCGGGAAGATTCCTTGGAGAAGGTAATGGCAACCCACTCCAGTATTCTTGCCTGGAGAATTCCATGGACAGAGGAGCCTGTTGGGCTACAGTCCATGGGGTTGCAACGAGTCGGACACGACTGAGTAACTAACTTTTACTTTCAAACAGGATATGACTCAGGACATGACTATATGCTCCGGACATGACCGAGCATACACTGACACTTTTAAGAAGTAAATGGGGTCTTTACCTCAGTCACGATGGTGGAGGAGAACAAGCTGCGGTCATACACCCAGCCGTCCACACAGGGCTCCGTGTCCAGGCCAGTCATGTTGAGGAAAGTCCCATTCAGGTGAAGGAGCTGCCACTGGGGGTGGAGGAAACGACGACACTTCTCTGGTTTCAAGTTTGAATCCAGTGGGATGGAAATTCTCAGGAGGACATCAGGACTGAGGATCCCAGTGTCATTACCAGAGACAGTGGCATTATCGAGGATGTGGACCCAGCAGCGATGACCAGGAACGGCTGCAGTGAAGTTCTCCAACAGTGAGTGACAGACTACTATCATGAGAGAAGGGAGAATTAAAGCCATCTGAAGGATCTGGAATTTCCCCAGGCCACCAACTTTATCCAGGAGCTCCTCAAAGGCCATTGCAAACAGGTGATATTCAAGAGGAGTCAAAATGACTTTACAGAGAGAAGTTCAAAGGGAGAAAATGTTTTCTTTAATTCACACTAAGTCTATGTGACCTCATGCCAGTTTCTCATGCCTGGGTCTAACCCATCTCATTACTGTAACAGAACAATGGAATCAGTTTCCCTAGTCCTTTTGAAAGCATGGGGTGGTTGTTTTTTAGCAAAGTTATAGAGAAAATTATTTACCAAAGATTCTGCTTATTTAACTGATAAGCAGAGTACATCACGTGGAATGCCAGTCTGGATTAATCATGAACTGGAATCATGACTGCTGGGAGAAATATCAATAACCTCAGGTTTTCAGATGATATCACTCTAATGGCAGATAGTGGAGAAGAACTAAAGAGCCTCTTGATGAAGGTAAAATTTCAGTTCCGTTCAGTTGCTCAGTCATGTCCAACTCTTTGCGACCCCATGAACCTCAGCACGCCAGGCCTCCCTGTCCATCACTAACTCCCGGAGTTTACTCAAACTCATGCCCATTGAGTCGGTGATGCCATCCAACCATTTCATCCTCTGTTGTCCTCTTCTCCTCTCACCTTCAATCTTTCCCAGCATCAGGATCTTTTCAAATGAGTCAGTTCTTCGTGTCAGGTGACCAAAGTATTGGAGTTTCAGCTTCAGCACCAGTTCCTCCAATGAATATTCAAGACTGATTGCCTTCAGGATGGACTGGTTGGATCTCCTTGCAGTCCAAGGAATTCTCAAGAGTCTTCCACAACATCACAGTTTTATATGGAATTTGAAAGATGGTAACGATAACCCTATATGCGAGACAGAAAAAGAGACACAGATGCATAGAACAGTCTTATGGACACTGAGGGAGAAGGTGAGGGTGGGACGTTCTGAGAGAATAGCATTGAAACATGTATATTATCATATGTGAAACAGAACACCATTCCAGGTTCGATGCATGAGACAAATGCTCAGGGCTGGGGCAATGGTATGACCCAGAGTGATGGGATGGGGAGGGGAGGTGGGAGGGGGGTTCAGGATGGGGAACACATGTAAACCCATGGCTGATTCATGTCAGTGTATGGCAAAAACCACTACAATATTGTAAAGTAATTAGCCCCCAACAACTAAAATAAATAAATTTATTAAAAAATAAAAATAAAAAAAATAAAAAGATCTTCTGCTCAACAACAACAACAAAAAAGAGTCTTCCCCAAAATCACAGTTCAAAAGCATCGATTCTTTGACACTCAGCTTTCTTTATAGTCCAACTGTCACATCCATACATGACTACTGGAAAAACCATAGCCTTGACTAGATGGACTTTTGTTGGGAAAGTAATGTCTCTACTTTTTAATACACTATCTAGGTTGATCATAACTTTTCTTCCAAGGAGTAAGCGTCTTTTAATTTCATGGCTTCAGTCTTCATCTGCAGTGATTTTGGAGCCCCCCAAAATAAAGTCAGCCACTGTTTCCACGGTTTCTCCATCTATTTGCCATGAAGTGACTATGTTAAAGCCTTTGACTGTGTGGATCACAATAAACTGTGGAAAATTCTGAAAGAGATGGGAATACCAGACCACCTGACCTGCCTCTTGAGAAACCTGTACGCAGGTCAGGAAGCAACAGTAAGAACTGAACATGGAACAACAGACTGGCTCCAAATAGGAAAAGTAGTACATCAAGGCTATATATTGTCACTGATATGCAGAGTACATCATGAGAAACGCTGGGCTGGATGAAGCACAAGCTGGAATCAAGATTGCTGGGAGAAATATCAATAACCTCAGATAAGCAGATGACACCACTCTTATGGCAGAAAATGAAGAAGAACTAAAGAGCCTCTTGATGAAAGTGAAAGAGGAGAGTGAAAAAATGGCTTAAAGCTCAACATTCAGAAAACTAAGATCATGGCATCCAGTCCCATCACTTCATGGCAGATAGATGGGGAAACAGTGGCTGACTTTATTTTTCTGGGCTCCAAAATCACTGCAGATTGTGACTGCAGCCATGAAATTAAAAGACGCTTACTCCTTGGAAGAAAAGTTATGATCAACCTAGACAGCGTATTAAAAAGCAGAGATATTACTTTCCCAACAAAAGTCCATCTAGTCAAGGCTATGGTTTTTCTAGTGGTCATGTATGGATGTGAGAGTTGGACTATAAAGAAAGCTGAGCACCGAAGAATTGATGCTTTTGAACTGTGTGTTGGAGAAGACTCTTGAGCGTCCCTTGGACTGCAAGGAGATCCAACCAGTCCATCCTAAAGGAGATCAGTCCTGGGAGTTCATTGGAAGAACTGATATTGAAGCTGAAACTCCAATACTTTGGCCACCTGATGCAAAGAGCTGACTCATTGGAAAAGACCCTAATGCTGGGAAAGATTGAGGGCAGGAGGAGAAGGGGACAACAGAGGATGAGATGGCTGAATGGCATCACCGACTCGATGGACATGGGTTTATGTGGACTCAGGGAGTTGGTGATGGACAGGGAGGCCTGGTGTGCTGCGGTTCATGGGGTCACAAAGAGCCGGACATGACTGAGCGACTGAACTGAACTGATGGGACTGGATGCCATGATCTTAGTTTTCTGAATCCTGAGCTTCAAGCCAACTTTTTCAGTCTATCCTTTCACTTTCATCAAGAGGCTCTTTAGTTCTTCTTCACTTTCTGCCATAAGGGTGGTGTCATCCGCATATCTGAGGTTATTGATATTTCTCCGGGCAATGCCTTGACGTATTCCTTTTCCTATTTGTCTAACTCAATGGAACTATGAGCCATGCCGTGTAGGGCCACCCAAGATGGATGGGTCATCGTGGAGAGTTCTGACAAAATGTGGTCCACTGGAGAAGGGAATGGCAAACCACTTTTGTATTCTTGCCTTGAAAACCCCATGAAGAGCATGAGGGTAAAAGAGCAGAGTGAAAAAATGGATTGAAACTCAACATTAAAAAAACTAAGATCATGGCATCTGATCCAATCACTTCATGTAAACTGAAGGGGGTAAAAATGGAAGCAGTGACAGAGTCTCTGTTTTTGGTCTCCAAAATCACTGTGGACAGTGACTGCAGCCATGACACGAAAAGATGCTTGCTCCTTAGACAGAAAGCTATGTAAAAACTTTGGTTGTTTTTCAGTCGCTAAGTTATGTTCACTCTTTGTGACCCCATGGACTGCAGCTCTCCAGGCTCCTCTGTCCATGGAATTCTCCAAGCAAGAATACTGGAGTGGGTAGCCATTTAATTTTCCAGGGGATCTTCCTGACCAGTGGATCAAACCAGTGTCTCCTGCATTGTAGGAGGATTCTTCACCAAGTGAGCCACCAGGGAAGCCCATTATGTTGAGGTAGTTTCCCTATATGCCCATCTCTTCTGAAGTGTTTTTAATCATAAACCTGTGTTGAATTTTATGAAAAGCTTTTTATGCATTGTTTCAGATTTAAAAAAAAATTTTAATGTGTTGTTGTGGTGTATCACAGTGATTGATATGTGGATATTAAAAAATTCTGCATACCTTGTATAAATCCCATTTGATCATAGTGTATGATCCTTTTATATGTTGTTGGATTCAGTTTGCTACTATTTTGTTGTGGATTTTTGCATCTATGTTCATCAGTGATATTGGCCTGTAATTTTTCTTTTGTGTGTGTGTGATGTTTGCCTGGTTTTGGTACCAGAGGGATGGTGGCATCAAAGTGTGAGCTTGGGAGTGTTCCTTCCTCTATAATTTTTTTATTACTTTTTTTTTTGTCTACACTGTGTGGCATGTGGGATCTTAGTTCTTTGACCAGAGATGGAACCCGAGCCCTCTGCAGTGGAAGCACAGAGTCTTAACCACTGGACCACCAGGTAAGTCCCTTCCACTATAATTTTTTGGAAGAGTTTCTAAAGGGTAGGTGTTAACTTTTCTTTAAATATTTGATAGAATTCATCTGTGAAGTTATCTCTTCTGGACTTTTGTTTGTTGAGGGATTATTAATCACAGTTTCAATTTCAGTATTGTAATTGTTCTGTTCATATATTCTGTTTCTCCCTGGTTTGCCTTGAAAAGTTGTACCTTTGTAAGAATTTATCAGTTTCTTCTGGGTTGTCCATTTCATTGGCATACTGTTGTATTTCTGTGGAGTCCCTTATAACTTCTGATTTTATTGGTTTGAGTCTCCCCCCAACTCTTTTTTTTCCTTGAGGAGTCTTGCTAAAGATTTATCAATTTTGTTTATTTTTTCAAAGACCAACTTTTAGTTTCATGGATCTTTGCTTTTGTTTTCTTTGTCTCTATTTCATTTAATTCTGCTCTGATCTTTATGATTTCTTTCCTTCTACTAACTTTGGGTTTTGTTTGTTCTTCTTTCTCTAGTTGGTTTAGATGTGAGTTTAGGTTGTTTATTTGAGATTTTTCTTTTTTCTTGAGGTTAGATTGCATTGCTATAAACTTTCCTCTTAGAACTGCTTTTGCTGTGTTTCATAGCTTTTGGATCATCATGTTTTCATTGTCAATTGTCTAGGTATTTTTTAATTTTCTTTTTGATTTTTTTTGCTGATCCACTGGTTGCTTAATAACATTTTGTTTTACCTTTTAGCTTTTTTTTTTCCAGTTTTTTCCCCTGTAATTGATTTCTAATCTCATAACATTGTAGTTGGAAAAGATTCTTGATATGATTTCAATTTTCTTACATGTATCAAGGCTTGATTTGTGGCCAAATGTGATCTTTCCTGGAGAATATTCGATGTGCTCATTGGAAGAAAGTGTGTTCTGTTTCCTTTGGAAGAGTGCTCTATAAATATCACTGAAGTCTATTTGATCTAATGTATCATTTAAGGTCTATGATTCTTGATTAATTTTCTTTATGGATGATTATCTCCATTGGTGTAAGTGGGTGTTAAAATCTTTCATTTTATTGTTACTGTCAATTTCTCTTTTTATGACTGTTAACATCTGCCTATATGCTGAGGGGCTCCTATGCTGGGTGCATATATATTTACATTTGTTCTGTATTCTTCTTGGATGATTCCTTAATCATTATGTACTATCCTTGCTTGTCTCTTAATATTTATTGTTTATTTATTTATTTGGTGTTGCCAGGTCTTTTTTGCAGCATGTAGGATCTTCAGCTGTGGCATGCAAACTGTTGTGGCATGCAGGATCTATTTTCCTGATCAGGAATCAAACCCAGGCCTCCTGCATTGGGAGCACAGAGTCTTAGCTACTGGACCACCAGGTAATTATTTTTCCTTGTCTCTAGTAACAGTCTTTATTTTAATGTCTATATTGTCTGATATGAGTATTAATATTCCAGCTTTGATTTCCACTTTCATGGAATATCCTTTTCCATCTCCTCACTTTCAATCTGTATGTGTCCCTAGGTCTGAAATGGGTCTCTTGTAGACTATATATATATATAGGTCTTACTTTTATACCCATTTATCCAGTCTACATCTTTTGGTTGGAGAGTTTTATCCCTTTACATTTAAGGTAATTATTGATATGTATGTTCCTATTGCCATTTTCTTAATTGCTTTGGATTCATTTTTGTCAGTTTTCTTTCTTCCATTCTTCTTTTGATCTCTTATCTTGCGGTTTGATTAATGTGTTTGGTTGCTTTTTATTTTTTTCCATGTGTCTATTTTTTGCTTTTGGTTTGCAATTCCCATGAGGTTTTTAAAATTTTTGTTTATTTTATTTCTTTGGCTGTGGTGGATCTTCATTGCTGCATGTGGGCTTTCATTAGTTGTGATGAGTGAGGGCTGCTCTTCGTTACTATATGCAGGCTTCTACTTGTGGTGGCTTTTTTTTGTTGTGGAGCACAGACTCTATGTGCCCGAGGTTCAGTAGTTTCAGCATGTAGGCTCAGTAGTTGTGGCTCATGGGCTCTAGAACACAGGTTCAGTAGTTGTGTGTGTGAACATAGCTCAGTCATGTGTGACTCTTTGTGACTGTACAGTCCATGGGATTCTCCAGGCCAGAATACTGGAGTGGGTTGCTGCCGGGAGCCGGCCCACGAGATCCCACCCGTGACAGAGTCATGAGGAAGAGGACTGATTTGAGCACGGCTTCTCAGCCCTCAGGGATTCTCGGAAGGCTGCCTCAGCGCTCACCTTAAAGATAATATCTGTCTTTCTGATGTTTGCTATAATAAACCTCTTTTTATTTTCTGTGACTTAGGCAAAAGGCTTTTCCTGATTCTCTTCTAAACACCAGGTGTTAGCAGGCCTCAAGGTCAGAAGATGATGTAAACAACTTCAAACTTTTTGTAACTGAAAAACACAGTGTCCTGGTTCCGATAAGGGTTAAAAACTGCTGACCCACTGATTTGATTTGGCGTGACTCTACACTTTACATTTGTCTCTATGTACAACTAAAAATATAAAAGCTGCCCTGAAAACAATAAAGTCGGAAGACTTTTGGAAACACCACAACTCTCTGTGTCTTCTCATTCGTATCGCCGACGCCGTCCATCCTGAGGGAACCCTGTGCAGCTGGAGCAGGTATCCGGCAGGTTGCCATTTCCTTCTCCAGAGGATCCTCCCAATCCTGGGATAGAACCCGAATTTCCTGCATTGTAGGCAGATTCTTTACCAATTGAGCCACCAGGGAAGCCCTCAGTAGTTGTGGTCATGGGCTTTGTTGCTCCACGGCATGTGGGATCTTCCTTGACCAGGGATGGAACTGGTGTCCCCTGCATTGCAAGGCAGATTCTTCTGGACCACTGGACCACCAGGGAAGTCTCACTGCCATGAGGTTTTTATATAGCAATCTATATATGTACAAGGTAATTTTAAACTGGCTTTTTTCCTAATTTCAAATGAATTTTTGTTTCCTGCACTTGGGTTCTCCTCTTCTCATAATGATTGCTGGTTTTGATATCATATTTGTATGATGATTTCTTATAATTATGTTATGTTTGCCTTTACCTGTGAGCTTTTCCATTTGTGATTTTCTTACATCTAGTTGCCTCTTCAATACATCCCTTACCTAGAGAAGTTCCTTTAGAATTTTTTTATGGTAGTTTGACAGTGCTGAATTCGCTTAGTTTTTACTTGTCTGCCAATTTTTATTTCTCTGCCTAATCTGAATGAGAGTCTTGCTGGGTAGAGTATTCTTGGTTGTAGGTTTTCCCCTTTAATCATCTAAAAATTATTGTCCACTCTTATTTATTTATTTTTTTTTACTATGGACCATTTTTTAAAAGTCTTTATTGAATTTGTTACAATACTGCTCCTGTTTTATGTTTTGGTTTTCTGGCTGCCAAGCGTTTGGGATCTTAGCTCCCTGACCGGGGATGGAATCTGTCTCCCCTTGCTTTGGGAGTTGATATCTTAACCACTGGATTGCCAGAGAAGTCCCTTTCTGCACTTTATTGATGAGAAAATGGGGCAGTGTATTGTGTTGGACAAAAAGTTTGTTTTTTCTGTCAAATGTTACTGAAAATCCTGAACAAACTTTTTGACCAACACAATAAGTGACTCATTCCTGTATTCAGCTACCAAGATCCCTGGAAGTGGCAGAAGTACTTACAATACTTGTTGGTGTATGAGCTTATAATATTTAGGGACTTATTTCCATTTCTTTTTAGAATATGTGCTATAAATATATACTATGTGCACAAAATTGCTAGAGCACATGCCAAGCTTTGGGAGGAAATCATGCTTGTGAGTGACTCTCAGGTTTAAACTTTGAAGTTTCTTGGAAAATTTCCTGGTGAATAAACAGAGAGCAGTTTGACTCCAAAGTCTGTGACCCCTTGTTTATAGTACATGTTTTAGGTACTCATATTTTTCTAGAATTTGTATAACAGAACATGAGTTTGTATTTTTGACCCAATACGTGAAGTGGTGGATTTTAGATAAAAGGCAAAAAAATTTGTTGTCAAGAATCATGTGACAAATAAGCAAGAGACAGTTGACTGCACTTATGTGTAGTTCTTTCATCAGGTAGTTAGTAGAATCTGCTTGGTCAGTATTGATAAATACTGATTATCAGCAATAAACCACTCGGGGGCTTAAAGGAACATAAACGTTTGCACAGAGACATGGAATAAAGAATGTTGAAATAACCCAGAATATGGAGGTGAGCAGGAAAAGGAAGTGGTTATAAGTGGAAAAGGAAGCTACCCAGAGGAGACACACAGCACACCTGAGACGGTACTCTCACTGAGCACCCAGGAAACCGAGTGTCTGGGACCGGGAAGATGATTAAGATGCACAGACCACCTGGGACAGTGTGCTCACCAAGCACCTGGTCACCTGAGTTGCTTGGACCTGGGACGGACACAAAACGCACACCCAACCAAGTCTGTGCCTTTGTGGAGTACCCGAGAAACTGAACCTGAGCAGCTTAGACCTGGGAAGTGCACACAACCCAGGGCCTGCTTTGGACAGTTCCCCTGCAGAGCAATCTGGAGCCTGAGCAGTGTATACCGGGAAAGAATACACACCGTGAGTAGGGGCAAACCCAGTGTGGCCCAGACACTGTGAGCACTCCCCACACATGCCAGTGATATTTGTTCGCAGTGTTCCTCCCTCCCACAGCACAACTGAACAAGCGAGCCTAAATAAGTAACCACCTTTGGCCCCTTGTGGCAGGGTGGAAATTAGACACTGAAGAGACTTGCAAGCAGAAGAAGCCAAAATAAACAAAGAGGGAACTGCTTTGGAAGTGACAGATGCAACAGATTAAAACCCTGTAGTTAGAATTGACTACATTGGAAGTGGCCTATAGACCTTGAGAAGAAGTATAAACTGAAACAAGGAACTATCTGAAACTGAACTGACCCCACACTGCCCTCAACAGCTCCAGAGAAATTCCTAGATATATTTTACTATTATTATTTTTTGATTTAAAATTTTTTTAAGTTCTTTATTACTCCTTTATTTTCATTTTTATAACCTACTATTACCTTGCAAAACCCCCCTTATTTTTTAAAGCAAATTTCATGTATATATATTTTATAATTTTTGTGATTTTTTTTAATATTGTATTTTTGAGAGTCTAACCTCTACTCTGGATTTTTAATCTTTGCTTTTTGGCATTTGTTATCAATTTCATACCTTTAAGAATCTAATCTTCAGTACCCATTTTTTCTTAGGAGTGTGATCACTGGCTCGATTGCTCTCTGCCCCTTTTGACCCTCCTTTTTCTCCCCCAGGTCACCTCTATCTCCTCCCTCCCTCTTCTCTTTTCTACCTAACTCTGTGAATCTCTGTGGGTGTTTTGGGCTGTGGAGAACACTTAGGGAACTGATTACTGGCTAGATTTGTCTCTCTCCTTTTGATTCCCCCTCTTCTCCTCCTGGTCACCTCTATCTCTGTCCTCCCTCTTTTCTTCTCCATTTAACTCTGTGAACCTCTCTGGGTGTCCCTCACTGTGGAGAATTTTTTCACCATTAACCTAGATGTTTTATCATCAGTGCTGTATAGATGGAGAAGTCTTGAGGCTACTGTAAGAATAAGCCTGAAAGCCAGAGGCAGGAGGCTTAAATCCAAAACCTGAGAACACCAGAAAACTCCTGACTCCAGGGGACATTAATTGACAAGAGCTCATCCTAAAGCCTCCATACCTACACTGAAACCAAGCTCCACCTGAGAACCAACAAGTTTCAGAGAATGACATACCAAGCTAATTCTCCAACAACACAGGAACATAACCCTGAGCATTAAAATACAGGTGGCCAAAAGTCACACCAAACCCATAGACACCTGAAAACTCACTACTGGACACTTCATTGCACTTCAGAGAGAAGAGATCCAGCTCCACACACCAGAATACCAACGCAAGCTTCCCTAACCAGGAAACCTTGACAAGCCACTCGTCCAACCCCACCCACAAGGAGGAACCTCCACAAAAAAGAGGAACCACAAACTTCCAGCATACAGAAAGGCTACCCCAAACACAGAAATCTAAACAAAATGAAAAGGCAGAGAAATATTCAGTAGGTAAAGGAACGTGATATATGCCCACCAAATCAAACAAAAGAGGAGGAGATAGGGAGTCCACCTGAAAAAGAATTCAGAATAATGGTAGTAAAAATGATCCAAATTCTTGAAAACAAAATAGAGTTACAGATAAATAGACTGGAGACAAGGATTGAGAAGATGCAAGAAATGTTTAACAAGGATTTAGAAGAAATAAAAAAGAGTCAATCAGTAATGAATAATGGAATATCTGAGGTCAAAAGCACTCTGGAGGGAACCAACAGTAGAATAACTGAGGCAGAAGATAGGATAAGTGAAGTGGAAGATAGAATGGTGGAAATAAATGAAGCAGAGAGGAAAAAAGAAAAAAGAATTAAAAGAAATGAGGACAACCTCAGAGACCTCTGGGACAATGTTAAATGCCCCAACATTCAAATCATAGGGGTCCCAGAAGAAGAAGACAAAAAGAAAGGCCATGAGAAAATACTCGAGGATATAATAGTTGAAAACTTCCCTAAAATGGAAAAGGAAATAGCCACCCAAGTCCAAGAAACCCAGAGAGTGCCAATCAGGATAAACCCAAGGTGAAACACCCCAAGACACATATTAATCAAATTAATGAAGATCAAACACAAAGAGCAAATATTAAAAGCAGCAAGGGAAAAGCAACAAATAACACACAAGGGGATTCCCATAAGGATAACAGTTGATCTTTCAATAGAAACTCTTCAGGCCCGAAGAGAATACCAGGATATGCTTAAAGTGATGAAAGAGAAAAACCTGCAACTCATATTACAATACCCAGCAAGGATCTTATTCAAATATGAAGGAGAATTCAAAAGCTTTACAGACAAGCAAAAGCTGAGAGAATTCAGCACCACCAAACCAACTCTTCAACAAATGCTAAAGGATCTTCTCTAGACAGGAAACACAGAAAAGGTTTATAAACTCGAACCCAAAACAACAAAGTAAATGACAACGGGATCATACTTATCAGTAATACCTTAAATGTAAATGGGTTGAATGCCCCAACCAAAAGACAAAGACTGGCTGAATGGATACAAAAACAAGACCCCTATATATGCTGTCTACAAGAGACCCACCTCGAAACAAGGGACAATTACAGACTGAAAGTGAAGGGCTGGAAAAAGATATTTCACGCAAATGGAGACCAAAAGAAAGCAGGAGTAGCAATACTCATATCAGGTAAAATAGACTTTCAAATAAAGGCTGTGAAAAGAGACAAAGAAGGGCACTACATAATGATCAAAGGATCAATACAAGAAGATATAACAATTATAAATATATATGCACCCAACATAGGAGCACTGCAGTATGTAAGGCAAATGCTAACAAGTATGAAAGGGGAAATTAACAGTGACACAATAATAGTGGGAGACTTTAATACCCCACTCACTCCTATGGATAGATCAACTAAACAGAAAATTAACAAGGAAACACAAACTTTAAATGATACAATGGATCAGTTATACATATTATACCTAATTGATATCTATATGACATTTCACCCCCAAACAATGAATTTCACCTTTTTCTCAAGTGCGCACAGAACCTCCTCCAGGATAGATCACATCCTGGGCTATAAATCTAGCCTTGGCAAATTCAAAATAATTGAAATCATTCCAAGCATCTTTTCTGATCACAATGTGGTAAGATTAGATGTCAACTACAGGAAAAAAAAACTATTAAAAATTCCAACATATGGAGGCTAAACAACACCCTTCTGAGTAACCAACAAATCACAGAAGAAATCAAAATATGCATAGAAATGAATAAAAATGAAAACGCAACAACCCAAAACCTATGGGATTCAGTAAAAGCAGTGCTAAGGAGAAGATTCATAGCAATACAAGCTTACCTCAAGAAACAAGAGAAAAATCAAATAAATAACCTAACTATACACCTAAAGCAACTAGAAAGAGAAGAAATGAATAACCCCAGGGTTAGTAGAAGGAAAGAAATCATAAAAATTAGGGCAGAAATAAGTGAAAAAGAAACAAAGGAGTAAACCCATGGCTGATTCATGTCAATGTATGGCAAAAACCACTACAATATTGTAAAGTAATTAGCCCCCAACTAAAATAAATAAATTTATTAAAAAAAAAAAAAAAAAGAAACAAAGGAGACTATAGAAAAAATCAACAAAACTAAAAGCTGGTTCTTTGAGAAAATAAAATAAACAAACCATTAGCCAGACTCATCAAGAAACAAAGGGAGAAGAAATCAAATCAACAAAATTAGAAATGAAAATGGAGAAATCACAACAGATAACACAGAAATACAAAGGATCATAAGAGACTACTATCAGCAACTATATGCCAATAAAATGGACAACTTGGAAGAAATGGACAAATTCTTAGAAAAGTATAACTTTTCAAAACTGAACCAGGAAGAAATAGAAAATCTTAACAGACCCATTACAAGCACAGAAATTGAAACTGTAATCAGAAAGCTTCCAACAAACAAAAGCCCAGGATCAGATGGTTTCACAGATGAATTATACCAAAAATTTAGAGAAGAGCTAACACCTATCCTACTCAAACTCTTCCAGAAAATTGCAGAGGAAAGTAAACTTCCAAACTCATTCTATGAGGCCACCATCACCCTAATACCAAAACCAGACAAAGATGCCACAAAAAAAGAAAATTATAGGCTGATATCACTGATGAACTTAGATGCAAAAATCCTTAACAAAATTCTAGCAAACAGAATCCAACAACATATTAAAAAGATCATACATCATGACCAAGTGGGCTTTATACCAGGGATGCAAGGATTCTTCAATATTCGCAAATCAATGTGATACACCACATTAACAAACTGAAAGATAAAAACCATATGATTATCTCAATAGATGCAGAGAAAGCCTTTGACAAAATTCAACATCCATTTATGATAAAAACCCTCCAGAAAGCAGGCATAGAAGGAACATACCTGAACATAATAAAAGCCATATATGATAAACCCACAGCAAACATTATCCTCAATGGTGGAAAATTGAAAGCATTTCCCCTAAAGGCAGGAACAAGATAAGGGTGCCCACTCTCACCACTACTATTCTCTCACCACTGCTATTCAGCATAGTTTTGGAAGTTTTAGCCACAGCATTCAGGGCAGAAAAAGAAATAAAAGGAATACAGATTCGAAAAGAAGAAGTAAAACTCTTACAGTTTGCAGATGACATGATCCTCTACATAGAAAACCCTAAATACACCACCAGGAAATTACTAGAGCTAATCAATGCATATAGTAAAGTTATAGGATATAAAATTAACACACAGAAATCCCTTTCATTCCCATACACTAACATGAGAAGACAGAAAGAGAAATTAAGGAAACAATTCCATTCACTATTGCAACAACAACAACAACAAAATACTTAGGAGTAAATCTACCTAAAGAAACAAAAGACCTATTTATAGAAAACTATAAAACACTGATGAAAGAAATCAAAGATGACACAAATAGATGGAGAAATATACCATGTTCATGGACTGGAAGAATCAATATAGTGAAAATGTGTATACTACCCAAAGCAATCTATAGATTCAATGCAATCCCTATCAAGCTACCAACAGTATTTTTCACAGAACTAGAACAAATCATTTCACAGTTTGTATGGAAATACAAAAAAAATCTCAAACAGCCAAAGCAATCTTGAGAAAGAAGACTGGAACTGGAGGAATCAACCTGCCTGACTTCAGGCTATACTACAAAGCTACAGTCATCAAGACAGTATGGTACTGGGACAAAGACAGAAATGTAGATCAATGGAACAAAATAGAAAGCCCAGAGACAAATCCATGCACCTATGGACACTTTATCTTTGAGAAAGGAGTGAAGACTACACAATGGAGAAAAGACAATCCCTTTAACAAGTGGTGGTGGGAAAACTGGTCAACCACTTGTAAAAGAATGAAACTAGAACACTGTCTAACACCATATACAAAAATAAACTCAAAATTGATTAAAGGTCTAAATGTAAGACCAGAAACTATAAAACTCCTAGAGGAAAACATAGGCAAAACACTCTCCGACATAAACCACAGCAGGATCCTCTATGATCCACCTCCCAGAGTAATGGAAATAAAAGCAAAAATAAACAAATGGGACCTAATTAAACTTAAAAGCTTTTGCACAACAAAGGAAACTATAGGCAAGGTGAAAAGACAGCCTTCAGAATGGGAGAAAATAATAGGAAACGAAGCAACAGACAAACAATTAATCTCAAAAATATACAGGCAACTCCTGCAGCTCAATTTCAGAAAAATAAATGACCCAATCAAAAAATGGGCCAAAGAACTAAACAGACATTTCTCCAAAGAAGACATACAGATGGCTAACAAACACATGAAAAGATGTTCAACATCACTCATTATCAGAGAAATGCACATCAAAACCACAATGAGGTACCATCTCACGCCAATCACAATGGCTGCCATCAAAAAGTCTACAAACAATAAATACTGGAGAGGGGGTGGAGAAAAGGGAACCCTCTTACACTGTTGGTGGGAATGCAAACAGTACAGCCACCATGGAGGTTCCTTTAAAAACTGGAAATAGAACTGCCATACAACCCAGCAATCCCACCGCTGGGCATACATAGCAAGGAAACTAAAATTTAAAGAGAAACGTGCACCCCAATGTTCATCACAGCACTGTTTACAATAGCTAGGACATGGAAGCAACCTAACCTAGATGTTCATCAGCAGATGAATGGATAAGAAAGCTGTGGTACAAATATATGATGGAATATTACTCAGCTATTAAAAAGAATGCATTTGAATCAGTTCTAACGAGGTGGATGAAACTGCAGCCTATTTTATAGAGTGAAGTAAGTCAGAAAGAAAAACACCAATATAGTATATTCATGCATATATATGGAATTTAGAAAGGTGGTAATGGTGACCCTATATGCGAGAAAGCAAAAGAGACACAGATGTAAAGAATAGACTTTTGGACTCTGTGGGAGAAGGTGAGGGTGGGATGATTTGAGAGAATAGCATTGAAACATGTATGTTATCATATGTGAAATAGATTGCCAGTGCAGGTTTGACGCATGAGACAGGGTGCTCAGGGCTGTTTTCCTGGGACGACTCTGAGGGATGGGATGGGGAGGGAGCTGGGAGTGGGGTTCAGGATGGGGAACACATGTACATCCATGGCTGATTGATGTCAATATATGGCAAAAACCACTACAATATTGTAAAGTAACTAGCTTCCAATTAAAATAAATTAATTAATTTTTAAAAAGTACAGATTTTGGCCTTTAATTTTCTCTAGTTTTCCTTGAATTTTAGTTGAAGCAAATTTTGCACAGGAAAGCATGAATAGATTGAAATTATATACAGATACATGAGTATTTCAATAGTTAAAATATAACCAAGGTCTTGATCAAGATAGAAAAATCTGAATTCCCCGGAAAATCCCCTCATTTGTATCCTGTACAACACTAATAACCGCCATCACCACAGCCTCACTCTCATTTCCTCACTTCCCTGTCCTGTGCGCTTGTTCTGATCTCCATTGCTATTTCGAAGTTTAGTCTGATTTTGACCTTCAAATAAATGATCTAAGGATTCTGTGACAGCCTCCTTTCCTCACGCCCATTCATGAAGAATCATCCACTCTGTTGCCTGTAGCAGTGGGATGTTCTCCTCCTTATTATTTTATTTTCCATTAGATGAATACACTGCAGTTTCTTTAAGTACTTTGATATCGGTGGACTTTTATTTGCTTCCAATTTGTAAATAGATTATTTGTGTGTTAGCATAAGAGCTTCTTTAGTATATCTTGTTCATTATCTCATGAGGGGATACTTTGGTACTGCCAGATGGAGAAATTTTAAATACAGTTCTACAAGTTTTGAAGACTCAAATGCACAGAAAGCACAAGGACAGTATAGATCGACTGCCAAGCTTAAGAAAGTAATTATTGAATTGTACATTTTATCTCATCCTAGGAATATCCTAGTAGACTGCTTTTGCTTTTAACTGCATTGTGCTTTTCCACCTTTTCAGTATTCACTAAGACAGAGACTTATGTTTCTGAATCCTAGACAGTCAAAGTGGAAGGAAAAAGCAGAGATAATGTTCAAGAGAGGATGTGGTTATAATTGCTGTGATCTGTGATGTTTCTCGGAGAAGGCAATGGCACCCCACTCCAGTACTCTTGCCTGGAAAATCCCATGGACAGAGGAGCCTGGTAGGCTACAGTCCACGGGGTCGCTAAGAGTCGGACACTACTGAGCCACTTCACTTTCACTTTTCCCTTTCATGCACCGGAGAAGGAAATGGCAACCCATTCCAGTATTCCTGCCTGGAGAATCCCAGGGATGGCGGAGCCTGGTGGGCTGCCATCTATGGGGTTGCACAGAGTCGGACACGACTGAAGCGACTTAGCAGCAGTAGCAGCAGCAGTGATGTTTCTTCTGCTGTAATGTCTAAGTCTAGTTCTCTCTGGGTGTTGTTCAGTCACCAAGTTGTGTCTGACTCTTTGGGACACCATGGACTGCAGCACCTCGGGCCTCCCTGTCTTTCACCATCTCCTGGAGTTTGCCCAAGATCATGTCCATTGAATTGATGATGCTATCCAACTGTCTTATTCTCTGTTGCCCACTTCTCCTCTTGTCTTCAATCTTTCCCAGCATCAGGGTCTTCCAATGAGTGACTCTTCACATCAGGTGGCCAAAGTATTAGAGCTTCAGCTTGAGCATCAGTTCTTCCAATGAGTATTCAAAGTTGTTTTCCTTTAGGATTGACTGGTTGGATCTCCTTGCTGTCTAAGAAATTCTCAAGAGTCTTCGCCAGCACTACAGTTGGAAAACATAAATTCTTTGGCATTCTGCCTTCCTTATGGTACAACTCTCACATCCATTACTATCTCATGTCTCACACACTCTCTGGGTGTAGTAGATCATTAGAGTGGACTCCTGTTCCTTAGATGATTTCTAGGTAAAATGTAGACCCCCCGCAGTGGGAAGCTTTGATTCCATTTCCCATGGTGTATGTTTGCTTTCCTGAATCCTTATACTTTCTCTTGGTCCTAAGAAATCAGATATGAAGTTTAAATTTCCCAGAATTGTGTTAGACTCCAGGAAACTGTGCTCCCAGGTGATGGAGACACAGGTAGTCTCTTTTCAAGCTTCAGTCACGATTTGAGAAAAGAGAAATTCTTCCCAAAATTGGGGTTGTGGAACAAGAAAGAGTACTCCCAACAGAAAAATGAAAGCCCCCTCTTTGACCTTTAACCCATAATGTTGACTTTGTGTAAATATACCACAAAGGAGAGATTTTGGGGTATATACACTCAAATAATTCTGGAATCCTTCCAACTTTGAGAGCTTTGAGCCTTCAAGTTAAAATCAGAAACTTATAGTAAAGTAAAATGTGACAACCAGGCTGCATTTGTGGACTGCATAATAGTTCTGATTTTATGCTTTTTGTCTCATCAAATCTCTGTATCCACAGGGAAAAGTCAAGTCCTTTGTATGTTATATTTGCTTGACAAGTGTGTGCTAAACTAAAAGTTGATTGAAACTCAACATAATGTCAACTGTTTCTGGCAGCTTTAGAGCATGTTTGCTTTTTAAAATTATACTATGTTGTTATATATATGAATGTTCATTGCATGAACCCTCACCCACAAACAGAATTATTAGTACTCTTGAGTTTATTGTTTTTAAAGTGAAAGGTTATGTTTCAAACTGAATCTGTCTTAAGTTACTGTCAACTTCTCCTATATGAACTAGCCATGACACTTGAAATATAGTTTTTTTTTCCTCCTGAATCATACACTTAATTATTTTAAACTTTTTATTTGAGTATATTTGATTTACAGTGTTTTGTTACTTTCTGCTGTACATCAGAGTGAATCGATTATACATATAAACATACCCACTCATTTTTAGATTATTTCCATCTAGGTCATAAAACAGAGTATGAGTAGAGCTCCCTGTGTTATATAGTAGGTCATTACTAGTTATCTGTTTTATATATGTGTGCTGTGATTAGCCACTCAGTCATGTCTGACTCTTTGTGACCCCATGTACTATAGCCTGCCAGGCTCCTCTGTTGATGCAGATTCTCCAGGCAAGAATACTGGTGGGTTTCCATGCCCTTCTCCAGGAGATCTTCCAACCCAGGGATCAAACCCTTGTCTCCATGGTAGTGTGTATATTAACTCACAAAACAAAAATTGAGTCACAGATGTAGAAACCAATGTTATGGTTACCAGAGGAGAAAAGAGGGAAGGGATAATTTGGGAGATTGGGAATATAGATTTTAATTTGTAGCGATTTTGTTAAATATATACACATTTTGAAGTTGCTTATCTTTCAATTTTGATGTTTTTTAAAGTACTAAAATCATATATTCTGATGTTGAAAATATGAAAAGAGAAAATTTCAAAGAGAAAGTAATAATCACTTAAAATCCCTCCATTAAAATGTCGAAATGTCACCATTGTTACCATTTCAATGAACGCATTTTCAAAGATTATATAATCTTTCTTTTTTTGCAGGTGATTTATGATTTCAAATGTATCATGTTAAGCATATACACATTGGTTATCTGTTTCTGGATTACTTTCGATGTCCAGTTGCATATGCTATAGTGTTCTGATTTTCGTAAATTTCTTTAGAGTTCACCATATGCTGCTCCATACATCAAGTCATATCCTAATTCCATTATGTATCTTTCTTTCTGAGTTATCTTGTCTATTAATAATTGATTGATAAATTAAAAACTTTTTCAACTACTTTCCCCAAAAAGAATTGTTCATGGAACTACATATTCCAACAAAGTATATGTTTAAGTGAAAATTAATGCCATGATTGTAAGTGAGGTTCATTTTCCACTATATTTTCTTGCTAGTTTGTAAATAAAAAGGAAAATTCTTATTTTTTCTTCACATTTTTCATTTTCTCACCAGTCAGCTCATGTAATCCCTTTAAAACTTTGTCACTTTCATGGAGAAAACTTTTCATTTACTTTTCTCATGACTTTTTGGCTGGAAAAACAAAACAGAAACAATCAATCACCAACCAAATAGCAAGTGGAAACAAACACGAAAAAAAGAAAAATGTTTGTGTGCCTTCCATGCACAGGTACAAACTGATCTTCCCCATAATCTTTTTTAATTCAATAAAATCTATGGAATTGACACCTATGCTGGAATAGGCTCTGCTGATCGTGCAGACCCTAGAAAGTGTGAAAGTTGCTCATCTCATTTGGTCTCTTTAGAGGTCTGGCCAGCGACAGAGGAAAGGCAAGAGGTGAAGTGAAAATCCTAAGAGAACTCCCCATTTGTTATGGGGTGAATTGTGTCTCTCATAAAATTCACGTGTTGAAGTCATAACTCTCAGTATCTTAGAATGTGAGATTATCATATTAAGAAAAAAGGAAGTTACAGATAAAATGAATGAAGATGAGGTCATATTGGAGTAGGGTGGGCTCCTAGTCCAATTAGACTGGTGTCCTTATTCAAAGGGAATATTTGGACACCGAGATGTGCCTAGGAGATGCTATGTGATTATTGAAGTTCTGCTGCCACAAGCCAAGGAACTATTGGGAGGTAGGAGAGACCTGAAACAGATCCTTCCCTAGAGCTTACGAAGGGGGATGGCCCTGCCAATAACTTGAGCTCACACTTCCAGCCTATTTAACTGTGAGACAAATTTTTGTTGTTTAAGTAACTCAGTTTGTGGAACTTCATTATGGAAGCCCTAGGTCATTAACGGGCTTCCTAGGTGGCACAGTGGTAAAGAATCCGCCTGCAAGTGCAGGAGATGCAAGAAACGTGAATTCATTTCCTGGAGCTGGAAGATCCCTTGGAATAGGAAATGGCAACCCACGTCAGTATTCTTGTGTAGAAAAATACATGGGCAGAGGAATCTGGCAGGCTACAATCCACGGTGTCACAAAGAGTCAGACATGACTGAGGGACTGAGCATTTTTCTTATTTACGGATATCTTTACCAGTTTCTTATTTTCCTTATCCTCTATATTTCCATTATTTATGGCAGCATAATTGCCCAATCTTATAGGCACCAATGCAAGATTTATCTCTTCAATATATTTTCAAAGAGAGGCTTTAACTCTTATGGATTGGAAGACCATGAAACACTATCAGGAATGTGTGTCTCTCACGAGGGCAGGAAGGATGTGCCCTCACAATGGAGCTAATTATCTTCTCTTCAGCACTAAAGTAACCAATGAAAACAGGGCAGAGGGGACCTATGCAGTCTAGACTACACCTCATAAACCTCATAATTGATAGAAATTACTTGTCACTCAGAAAGGCAATAGGCAGAGATGAGAGTTTCCCAGACAAGGCTCAGCTTCCGCAATGATCTGAGGGACCCACACAGTGTGGGTCTTTCTCACCCATAGATCCAAAGCACACAGTTCCTCCAAGTGGGTGGCCAGAAGATTTACTCATTTATTTTCCACATCTTGGATGGCATCATGCAGAGGCAGATTTCTAGTTTCAGGTAAGAGAAGAACGGGAAGACCAGCAATGATGGGAAAGACTCCATAGATGATCCAGGGCAGGATGGGTAGATTACCATTAGGGTCATCAGCAGGGGAGTCAGTACTGCCCCACATCTACTAGCCATCCTATCTAATCCTGAAGCTTTTGCTCTGATGGATAAATGATAATACATAATAATCCAGTAAAATTCTAGACTTTAATTTATTATCTATTATTTTGCCTCTGGTGCCACCTGGGCTTCCCAGGTGGTAAAGAACCTGCCTGCCAATTCAGGAGACATAAGAGATGTGGGTTTGAACCCTGGGTCGGGAATATCCCCTGGAGGAGGGCATGGAAACCCACTCCAGGATTCTTGCCTGGGAAATCCCATGGACAGAGGAGCCTGGCGGGCTACAGTCCATAGGGTCACAAACAGTTGGACACTGCTGAAGCAACTTAACACTCATTTTGCCTTTATTTTGGAACCAAAACCCCCTACAGTATTAAATCACAAGTGTGATGAAAAACACTTGCTTTTGTGATATGCTCTGTGTTTTGCTAGCTGTCTTTGTCAAAGTCAAGGTGTGTTAGCCTTTAAACAGTGTTACACATTGCATTTAGTTGACAAAAGTTCTAAAAACTTAATGAGAGGATGTGTTGAAGTTTAGCACAGTACTTGGCACAAAGTCAACATTCTCAATAAACTTTGGTTATAATTGCTTTTAAGATACTATTGCTATTACAAATATTAACAATAGCTTTATAATTAACAGACCTTGTTATACTTATTCCCCTGGATAAGCATCAGTTAGCTGAGAAACATCCGTGTGGACCCTGGCAGAATATTCATAAACTCATATACCTGACCATGGTGGGAAGGAGTTCACTATGGTGGACAGAATTACTGGTCTGAGAAGAGGCAGCAACACAGCCAGTTCCCACACTTGCCAAAGTCATATGCAGGGTCTGTATTTCTGGAGACAAAGATTAGCGAGATTAAAAAATCTGGGCTGAAGGAATCAGCACCCACAAAATTTAGTCAGTAAAAAGAGTCTACAGGCTGTTTGTATTTTTAAAATATATTGTAAGTTTATCTCTGGCCTTTGTGTCCTGTTTCATTGATCTGTATTTCCATTTTTGTGTCTGTACCATTCTGTCTTGACTACTGTAGCTTTATAGTATAGTCTTAAGTCAGGGAGCCTGATCCCTTAAGCTCCATTTTTCTTATTTAAGGTTGCCAAGGGGTCTATTTGGGGTCTTTTTTTGTTCCATACAAGTTATAAATTTTTTGTTCTAGATCTGTGAAAAATGGCATTGGTAATTTGATAGGGATTGTATCAAATGTGTAGATTACTTTGGGTTATATGTAAAGTCCAGAGAAAAACTCATGCACCTATAGTCACCTAACCTTTGACTAAGAGGGCAAGAAAATACCATGGTGAAAAGACAGCCTCTTCAATAAGTGGTGCTGGAAAAACTGAATAGCTACATGTAAAAAAAGAAGAAATGTAAACAGTTTCTAACTCCATTAACAAAAATATACTCCTAATGGATAAAAGTCCTAAATGTAAGGCCAGACATTATAAGACTCTTAGAGGAAAATACAGGCGGAACACTCTTTGACATAAATGGCAGCAAGATCCTCTTTGACTCATCTTCTAGAGTGGTGAAAATAAAAACAAACAAATAGGACCTAATTAAACGTAAACGCTTTTGCACAAGAAGGAAACCACAAAAAGGTGAAAAGACAAACCTCAGAACTGGAGAAAAAGTGAACGTGAAAGTTGCTCAGACATGTCTGACTCTTTGCAACCCCATGGACTGTAGAGTCCATGGGAGTCTCCAGGCCAGAATACTGAAGTGGGTAGCCATTCCCTTCTCCAGGGAATCTTCCCAACCCAGGGGTCAAACCCAGGTCTCCTGTATTGCAAGTGGATTCTTTACCAGCTGAGCCACCAGGGACGTGAAATTAATTACAAATAAAGCAACTGACTAAGAATTAATCTCCAAAATATACAAGAAGTTCAACAAAAAAACAACCAAACAACCAAATTAAAAAATCGGTGTTAGACCTAAGCAGACATTTCTCCAAAAAAGACACACAGATGGCCAAGAAACATATGAAACATCATTGTTCATTATTAGAAAAATGCAAATCAATACTACAATGAGGTATCACCTCACACCAGTCAGAATGGTCATCATAAAGAAATCTATAAGCAATAAATGCTGGAATGGATGTGGAGAAAATAAACCCTCTTGCACTGTTGGTAGGAATATAAATTGATACAGCCACGATAGAGAACTGTATGGAGATTCCTTAAAAAACTAAAACTAGAAGTACCATGTGCATCCGTTCTCAGTTGCTTCAGTTGGGTCCAACACTTTGTGACCCTAGGGACTGTAACCCACCAGGCTCCTCTGTCCATAGGAGTTTCCTGGCAAGATACTGGATGGGTTGCCATGCCCTCCTCCAGGGTATTTCCTGACCCAAGGATCAAGCCCATATCTCCTGCATCTCCTGCGTTGCAGGCAGATTATTTATCACTAAGTCGCCCAGGAAGCTGATGAACTACCATATAACATAGCAATCCCACTCTGGGCATATACCTTGAGAAAACCATAACTCAAAAAACACGTGAACCACCATGCTCATTGAAGCAATATTTACAATAGCCAAGACATGAAAGCAACCTAAATATCCATCAACAAATAAATGGATGCAGAAGATGTGTGCATATATACAATGGAATGAAACTGCTTCATTTGTGGTGATGTGGATAGACCTAGAGTCTGTCATATGAGTGAAGTAAGTCAGAAAGAGAAAAACAAAGATTGCATATTAACACATATGTATGAATCTAGAAAGATGGTACTTGTTTGCAGGGCAGTGAAAAAGATGCAAACATAGAGGATGGACTATGGATACAGGGAAGTGTGGAGGGTGAGATGAACTGGTGGAGTAGGACACACAGCCACACGTATCCCAGACAGGCGCACAAGTCCCCTAGAAAGCACAGCAGCTGGGAAGTTGAGCATAGGAATTGGAGAGCAAACCCAGCACAAGATCTGCTGTTGATTGCAGGGAGATGACCCCAGGGCACATGAGAGAAGAGATCACAGTGGGAAATGCCTGTGGAGGAAAACCAGGCAGCCGCAGAGGCAAGGGGATACTGCTGAGTCACGGGCAGAGGGTGGAGCCATCACTGTAGCCTCTCTCTCCCCACACACCAGCACAGGCAGCTGAACAATAGAGAAAGACTCCAGAGAGGCTGGTCCTTTAAGCACCTGATGCACTGAACCAGAGAGAAGGACCCCAATCAGGGGTCCCTGACATATGGAGCAA
Source organism: Okapia johnstoni (assembly GCA_024291935.2). Classification (NCBI taxonomy): domain Eukaryota; kingdom Metazoa; phylum Chordata; class Mammalia; order Artiodactyla; family Giraffidae; genus Okapia; species Okapia johnstoni. Next base: position 9,013,646 of record JAGTYA010000026.1, on the reverse strand, counting down.
GAGAGAAGGACTCCAGCCAGGATGGCCATTTAAGTGCCTGATGTGCCAAGCAACAGAGAAGGACTCCAGTCAGGGTGGCTATTTAAGTGTCTGAACAGGCTGAGCAACAGTGAAGGACCAGCGAAAGAAGCTGTCTGATTGCCAGCTGCCAGAGGCTAGTAAAAGACTCTGATAGGGCCATAGAGGTGGCAAGATTACACAGAAGAGCTATACAAAAAAGATCTTAATGACCCAGATAACTGTGATGGTGTGATCACTCACCTAGAGCCAGACATCCTGGAGTCCAAAGTCAAGTGGGCCTTAGGAAACATCACTATGAACAAAGCTAGTGGAAGTGATGGAATTCCAGCTGAGCTATTTCAAATCCTGAAAGATGATGCTGTAAAAGTGCTGCACTCAATATGCCAGCAAATTTGGAAAACTCAGCAGTGGCCACAGGACTGGAAAATATCAGTTTTCATTCCAATCTCAAAGAACGGCAATGCCAAAAAATGTTCAAGCTACCACACAATTGCACTCATCTCACATACTAGCAAAATCCACATGCTGAAAATTCTCCAAGCTAGGCTTCAACGGTACATGAACCAAGAACTTCCAGATGTTCAAGCTGGATTTATAAAAGGCAGAGGAACCAGAGATAAAATTGCCAACATCTGTTGGATCACAGAAAAAGCAAGAGGATTCCAGAATAGCATCTACTTCTGCTTCATTGACTTCAAAGGCTAAAGTCTTTGACAGTGTGGATCACAAGAAACTGGAAAATTCTTCAAGAGGTAGGAATACCAGACCACTTTACCTGCCTCCTGAGAAATCTGTATGCAGGTCAAAAAGCAACAGTTAGAACTGAACATGGAAAAACGGACTTGTTCCAAATTGGGAAAGGAGTATGTCAAGGCTGTATATTGTCACCCTGCTTATTTAACTTATATGCAGAGTACATCATGCAAAATGCCAGGCTGGATGAAGCACAAACTGGAATCAAGATTGCTGGAGGAAATATGAATAACCTCAGATATGCAGATGACACCACCTTTATGGCAGAAAGCAAAGATGAACTAAAGAGCTTCTTGATGAAAGTGAAAGAGCAGAGTGAAAAAGCTGGCTTAAAGCTCAACATTAAAAAAACTAAGATGATGGCATCTGGTCCCATCACTTCATGGCAAATAGATGGGGAAACAATGGAAACAGCGGCAGACTTTATTTTCTTAGGCTCCAAAATCACTGCAGATGGTGACTGCCGCCATGAAAAAAGACACTTGCTCCTTAGAAGAAAAGCTATGACCAACCTAGACAGCATATTAAAAAGCAGAGACATTACTTTGCTGACAAAGGTCCGTCTAGTAAAGGCTATGGTTTTTCCAGTAGTCATGTATGGATTTGAGGGTTGAACCATAAAGAAAGATGGGCACTGAAGAACTGATTCTTTTGAACTGCAGTGTTGGAGAAGACTCTCGAGAGTCCCCTGGACTGCAAGGAGATCAAATCTGTCAATCCTAAAGGAAATCAGTCCTGAATACTCACTGAAAGGACTGATGCTGAAGCTGCAGCTGAAGCTCCAATACTTTGGTCACCTGATGTGAAGAACTGACCCACTGGAAAAGACCCTGATGTCAGGAAAGCTTGAAAGCAGGAGGAGAAGAGGATGACAGAGCATGAGATGGTTGGATGCCATCATCGACTAAATGGATAGTTCCATAGGGCTTCCATAATAGAGTTCTACAAACTGAAAATTGAAATTGTCTCACACACATCAGGAGACTGGAAGTCTGAGTTCAAGTTGTTGGCAGGGGCACGCTTCCTCTGAAGGCTCTAGGAAGGGTCTGTTCTATGTCTCTCCTGGCTTCTGGTGGTTCCTTGACTTGTGGAAAAATAATTCCAATTTTCACATGGCATCTCCCTGGCATGCCTCTTTGTCCACCGCGTGCATGCTCAGTTGTGTCTCACTCTTGGTGATCCCATGTACTGTAGCTCACCAGGCTCGTCTGTCTGTGGAATTTTCCAAGCAAGAATACTGGGGCTGGTTGCCATTTCCTATTCCAAGGGATCTTCTCGACCAAGGGATCAAACCTGAGTCTCCTGCAAGGCAGGTGGATTCTTTACCACTGAGCCACCTGGGAAGCCCCAGAGTTCCCCTATTTATAAGGATCCCACTATATTGAGTTAGTGGCCCATCCTACTCCAGTTTGACCTCATCTTAATTACTCATATAAGCAACAACCCTATTTCCAGATATGATAATCTCACATCTGAGATACTGAGAGTTGACAATATGGGTACTTTGGGGGGGGGACACATTTCAACCAACAATAAAAGGGGAACTAGTTCCCTTAGATTTTTTAAAAAAATTTTTCATTTGGAGGATAATTGCTTTACAATGTTCTGTTGATTTCTGCTGTACAACAACACAAATCAGGTGTATTGATATATATATATATATATGCTTCTCTGGTGGCTCAGTGGTAAAGAATCTGCCTGTAATGCAGGAGACATAAGAGATGCAGGTTCGATCTCTGGGTTGGGAAGATCCCCTAGAGAAGGGCATGGCAACCCACTCCAGTGTTCTTGCCTGGAGAATCCCGTGGAGAGAGGAGCCTGCTGGGCTACAGTCCATAGGGTCTCAAAGAGTCAGAAATGACTGAAGCAAATATATATATATTCTTGCCTGGAGAATCCCAGGGACAGAGGAGCCTGGTGGGCTGCCATCTATGGGGTCGCATAGAGTTGGACACGACTAAAACAACGTAGCAGCAGCAGCAGCAGCAGCAGTGTTTATATGTCAATGCTACTTTCTCAATCTGTCCTACCCTCTTCTTCCCCCACTGTGTCCACAGATGAATGGATAAAGGAAATGTTATAAATATATACAACGGTCTATTACTCAGCCATAAAAAGGAATGAATTTGAGTCAGTTTTCGTGAGGTGGATGAACCTAGTGCCTGTTATACAGAGTGAAGTAAATCAGAAACAAAGAAGCAAATATTGTATGTTAATGCATACACGTGGAATCCCTTAGATTTTTAATTTACCTCTTGCCTTCCCAAAGGTGTCGTTGGTCAGAGGTCTGAAAAGCTCAAGTGAGAGCAGCAAGTTTCAAAACTGCTTTCTCAGGTCTGTACGGTTAGCAAAGCCTTTCTCCAGCATGTTTCAATCCCATGGATTTTACTGGATTATAAAATGGTGATGGTTAGAAGACCAGTTTATTTATGCAGCGAGTGTATCTCAAATTATTTTTAATTTTTGTTTTATAATGTTTATTTTTATTTGCTAATTGGTTGATTGGCTGTGTCTGTTTTTTTTTTTTCCAGCAGAAAATTCTCTAGAAACAAATGGAAAAAGATTCCTACCTGAAAGAGAGGTAGGAAATTTTAAGACTTCATGATATCACTGATGAGGAAGAGAAAAATATGAAGGAAAAAACCCTTTCTATCTACAAAGTAGCAAGAAAATAGACTGGGGATATTAAATTCATTTACAACTCAATGTATAAATACATGGGAACAGGCAATTCCACCAACAAATATTTTGGGAGAGGTAGCTGAAAAGCTTCCGATTTATCAATAAATTATTAATATTAATGGACAAGATAATTCAGAAACAAATACTATGTGATTAGAATGTGGCTGGTTTATGTATGGATCAGCACATAATGAACTCTAAATTGATCAAAATCGGAACAGAGTAGTATAGGTAACCAGTATCAAAAGAAATACAGAAGTAGATATTCATACATCTGTAAACTTAGTACGTGCTAATTTGGACAACAAAAGCCATTGACAAAGATAAAGATTAAGTGCTCCTTGGAAATTCACTCATTGAAATGATAATGATGGGGACCTTTAAAGAGCAGATTTTTAAGTGATTACTACTTTTTCTTTGCAATTTTCTCTGTTCATTTTTTAAAAAATAAGCATATTTAAAATATCATGTAGTTATCAAAATCGTGGGGAAAATAACAGGATAAACAATATTCAAAATGTATATACATTTAATAAAATCGCTACAAATTAAATTTATATTCCAAGTGCTCTGATTAACTAACATATGAAAGTTGTTCAAATGTAATAGTAGTTTAAGTCAAATCCAGTGTGAAATATTTGCTTGCATTTTTAAAACAGCAGATTCAGGCGGGCGCGATCAGCGCTCGGGGAGGTGGATGGGTCCGAGCCTGCCCGGCGTGATCCCGTGGGCACGCGTGTCCCCGCGCTGCGGGCGGTGGACTCTCCTCGGCCTGTCCTGTCGCGGCAGAGCCTATATGGCGCGTGTGAGCTTTCATCGCCGCCGCGCACCTGCGCCTGCGCCCTCACCCCGCCAACCGATGCCGGGAGAAGATGCGCTGGGACTGGCGGCCCGGAGGGACCCGTACCCACGTCCCTCTGCTGCCGCTATGCAGACGCAGCTCCCAGGGACTCCGGCGGATGCGTCGCCCTCCGAGCCTTCCGTGTGGTCCAGCTGGTGGCGCTTTGGTTTGGAAGATGACAGCCAACGGCGGCAGACTTCTCATTGTTCATTCGCTCAGGCGTGTCCGTCTCTTTGCGATCTTATGGGCTGCTACATGCCAGGCTTCCCCGTTTTCCCGGAGTTTGCTCAAACTCATGTCCATTGTGTTCATGATGATATCTGACCATCTCATCCTCTGTCAGCCACTTCTCTTGCTAGTGGCTGGAAAAGTATGGCATAAGTCTGATGTCTGTGTCTGCTTCCCCAAGGTCAAGAAATTATCTCCTTAAAAGGTAACATACTATGTATGTTATGAATTATATCTGCTTGGTCAGTATAAAGGAAGTAGGAATAGCACCACAGCAGCTAGATGCATGGTTGGGCAAGCACCACCACCAACTCCTCTCCACCCCCTCCACCAGGTTCAAACTCCTTGGAAGCGTTTCCTCTCTCTCTTCCCCCTAACCCCCAAAGTTGACTGGAGGGCCTCTGGTCCCCTTTCCCATCCCAGAACTACCCTCAACCTCTCACCTGAACAGCTACAGCCACCTTGCTAAGAAAAAGTGAACGAGAAGCTTTTTTTTTTTTTCTAACTGGAAAACCATTCCAGAGGAGCAAGTTTGTAGCAAAACCAACATCTGGACCTTGGCACCAGGCAACAGTATCACTACCAAATCGACACAGAGACCACCCAAGAGCTGTTAGGGCAGCAAGAAAATACCACCAAGTCTTCCTCTTCTAGGAGAGGAAGGCTTTAAAATTGTCCTTCAGGAAGGCCAGAGAAGAGATTATTATCTTGGATGCAAAACGGAGCATGAACACTGGGGTATTTCTTAATTTATTTAAGAATTCTCCTTGATCCATTGAAGAAGACATTCACCAAGGAAAGAGTGAGCATGATGGATCAGAGACATTGTGAGAATTTCTTAAGCTTTTGCCAGAGTCAGAAGATATGAAGAAACTAAAAGCTTTTAGTGGAGACATGGCTAAGCGGTCCTGGGAAGATCCCTTAATTCAGGTGCTGAACTACTCACTGTGGATTGAAGTCATGGTGCTAAATTAGAAAGAATTTTTGCCTTCTTCTTCTCTTTACACAGACATGATGATTCTCAAAACTGCTACAAAAGAGCTGATGTGTATGAGGAACTACATTCGATATTATTAATATTATTAATATACTTGGTGTTGCAAGAAGGGAATATCATGATTGCAGAGGAGGCATGCTAGCAATGCAATGTGATTTAATCTGTCTTCTTTGCTTAACTTGGCAGACAACGCAAATAAACCTGCGATGAATCTCCTGTATTGTTGCATGGGAAGCCCAAAACGAAGATGCCGTGCTTCTGAACTTTTCTGAAAAGTTTCATCGTGTTCTCGAGGATGCTAGATTATCTCTGGAAAATACGGAGGCAGGCTGCATTCTCTTTCTTTTTAAAATACAATTTTATTTATTTTTGGCTGTGCTGGGTCTTCCTTGCTGCACGCTGGGTTTCTCTACTTGCAGGGGGAGGGGGCTACTCTCTAGCTTCTCAATGCTGCGGATTGAGCAGCATTGTAGCTGCGGCTTCTCTTGCTGCGGATCTCTGGGCTCTAGGGCGCTGGGTCTTCGGGAGTTGCAGCAAGTGGGCTCAGTAGTTGTGACCCACGGGCTTAGCTGCTTCCTGGCCTTTGGGATCAGGACGAGATCTCTAAAGAACATCCAGCGGGGTGGTGAGTGGGTGTCAGTGGACGAAGATTTACTTCAGTGTGCCCTGGAAAAGCTGGGGCGCTGGAAGCAGGGGCTCGGAGACAAGCCGCAACGCCTTCACGGACTTCTGCGAAGACAAAGACACCGCGCAACTGGACGAATGCCTCCAGATAGTCAGCGACTTTGTGTCAGACTCAACGAAGCGGTGACGAACAACCGAGACCACGAGGCGCAGGAGCTGCAGCAGCGTCCTTGGGCGGCTGGGGAGCTGGGGATCCAGCCGGAGCAGCAGTGAGAATAACTCAGGGCTGTTGATCAAGAGGAGCTCGGAGGACCCGTCTGCTTTCCTCCACTCTGGGCCCATCAGCCCCTCCTACCAGACCCCCAACGCCCTTCGCTCCAGCCTCTCCCTGGGCGCCCCGGATCCCGAGCTTCTAATCTTCGCGGAGAGCTCCACTGGCAGCCCCGAGGAGGAGCTCAAGTTCAACAGCTCGTTCCGGAGCTGCCCCCGGCGGGACCCGCCCAGCGGAGCCTGGAGAGCCTAGGGACCAGGACTCCAGCCCAGCGTCCAGACCTCCGGCCTCGGAGGGCCAAGAGGAAGACCCCGAACCCGCCTTGGCTTGGCCGAGCCAGTCCCAGCTCTCCCCGCACCCCCTGGCCTGAGGACTGTCCGCAGTCTTACCCGGGGTTCAGCGCAGTGGGCTCAGCATCCTCCGAAAGAGGAGCAGAGAGCCCGCGGTCTGGGTCCCGAGCGGTACCCCTAACTCTTGCCGTTGGCTCAAAGGATTAGGGGGCATGAGCTTCTGACTGGACTGGCTCACTTCTACCGCCAGGCTCCCATGGGCCCGGAAGAGCCGGCCACCTGACGGTGAATTACTTCAGCCCAGTAGAGCTGGCGTCTGTGGGTGGGTGGGTGGGGGAGTGATGAGAGACTTAGTCCCCGGGCGCCTGCAAAGACAGCCTGACGCCAGAGCGAGCAGAGGTGCCCAGGGCGGGGCGGGGGGAATGGCGGGGCGCCCCGAGGAGCCCAGGAGCGAGGCTCTGATATTTGAGGGCAGCAGCGACCCTGAGAACCAAGATCCTGGCTCTCGGTTCTACGTCTCAGACACCACTGACTGCTCGCTGCCCCTTGACTGCTAGGAGGGAACAGACTCCAGGCCCGAAGGGGGGTGGGGACCCGCAGGATGGGGTCGATGGAGAGGGCTCCGTGTCCTCCTGAGCCAAGGAGACCGGAGGCAGCCAGGTCTCCTCTAACCCCACCTGCATCCCACCTGATGAGGCTCCCACTGCCGCCGCGAGCCCGGCTGCCACAGGGACCTGCCCAGAGACAGGCCGGCCAGAGGGAGAGAGGTGATGGCCCCCGAAGAGGAACTCCCTCAAAGAGGCGTCGGCGTCGGCTGAGGCCTCAGCGGTCAGTGTTGCCCAGAGGGTAGCGGTGCCGGGGCTGGCGCTGATGGGCTGGGAAAGCGAGAGCGGGAGCAGCCGGCCGCGCTCCCCTTCACACCCTCCTCCCCCTGCTCCTCCCGCAGCAGAAGGCGCCCTTCGCGAGGGCTGGCGGCTGGGACCCGCCGCGCCCCAGTTGAGCCGCAGCTGGTGAGAGGGCCTCCGGCAAGCTTCCGAGGAGGCCCTGGACAGAGGCCTGGAGGGAAGGGAGCCCCGCGAGCCACCCAGGACACCTTTAGGAAGCTCAGCTCCAAGCTCCGCGCCCCCTGCCCCCATTCCCCCACCAGCAACATCAGGTGGCAGAAGGTGAGGCGGGGGCAGGGGTGGGGGGAGGTTCCCGGGGCCCGATAGCCTCAAGGAGCCGCTCCGCGCCCGGCCGGCCTCCGGCGCGCCCGTTGGCCCGGCCCGTGTCATCAGCTTCGCTCGCAACACGATCACCTCCTTGTCTCGGCACCAGAGGACCAACTCTCCCCAACGTGGGGATAGCCCCTGGCCTCACCCAGACCGTGTCGCTGCGGCAGCTGAGGGTGAAGGGTGGCCCGGGGACCCCGCTACCCAAGGACAGCGGCGTCTGCGTTCCCCAGTAGGGGCTGGAGTCGGCCTGGGGCCCCGGGGCGGCACGGAGATCCCGGAAAAGGGCCGATAGACCGGGGAAAGGGCCTCCCTCCCGCTGGAGGACGCCAGTCCAGCGACGCTGGGGAAGGGGCTCCATCCCTTACGAAGTGAGGAGCATCCGCCTTCCGCTCTCGCCTCCTGGACAGACTTCTGAGAATGGCCGACCGCCCCTCCTTCCCGCTCATGGCTCTTCCACGTAAAGTCATCCTCTGGGGCCACCTGCAGATGCTCCTGTCACAGAAGGCGACAATTTCTGGGAGAATGCTGGAGCTTCTGGAATTTACACATGCTGCATTTTGATGGAAGGTCATCAGAGGTTTCAGTCAAGCACATCTTTCCCCTTCTGTGTTCTCTCATTAGTTTTTGCTGTTCAGTTGCTAGGTTGTGTCCAGCTCTTTTCTACCCCATGGACTATAGTACGCCAGGATTCCCTGTCCTTCACTATCTCCCGCAGTTTGCTCAGACTCATGTCTATTGAGTCGGTGATGCCATCCCCATCTCATCCCGTCTCCCCCTCCTCTTTCTGCCCTCAATCTTCCCCAGGATCAGGGTCTTTTCCAATGAATTGACTCTTTACATCAGGTGGCCAAAGTATTGAAGCCTTTTCTCCTTTGAGTATCTTATAAAACTAAGTGAAGGCTGCTATGACTTGTGTTCGCTCTAGTTACAGGAAAGAATTAACTCTTCAGTCTCCTAGTCTTTCTCCTGGAGCCTGGAGAAAGTCCCTCTTTTGTCTGTCTGTCTGTCTCTCTATACTTTTTAATGTTGATATCTCTTTCCAGGTGGCTCAGTGGCAAAGAATCTGCCTGCCAATGCAGGAGACGGGTTTGATCTCTGGGTCGGGAAGAACTCTTGAAGAAAGAAATGGCAATCCAGTCCAGTATTCTTGCCTGGAAAATTCCATGGACAGAGGAGCCTGGTGGGCTACACGGGGATGCAAAATGTCGGACACGACTGAGAGCGCACGCGCGCGCACACACACACACACACACACACACACACACATCTGTTCCTTGGTACTGTAGTTTTAAATCCTGAATAAAACCAAATCAACTTTTTAAGGGCCGTTGGGCCACTGGGTTTTTAAAATCAGACGTCGGAGGGGGGTTTTGGAGGGGGAAAACATGTACACCCATGGTGGATTCATGTCAATGTATGGCAAAACAGATACAATATTGTAGAGTTAAAAAATAGATAAATAAACTAATTAAAAAAATAAAATAAAATTTTATTTCCAGCTCTAAAAAAAAAAAATCAGACCTCCCCAAATGAAATTGCTTTAAGGAGATTTTATATTATCAGAAAAATTTTGAAAAAAAATAGTCAGGTTTTTTTTCAAAAGAAAGGGGAAAGCATGTACTATTTCTACTTAGTGCTAGTTTCACTATTTCCCATCAACCAATTGGGAAATGAGGGAATTCTTGAAATCCTTTTGTTATTTAAAAATTGCTTCCACCAACAGTGTAAGAGGGTTCCCTTTTCTCCACACCCTCTCCAGCATTTATTGCTTGTAGTCTTTTGGATAGCAGCCATTCTGACGGGCGTGAAATAGTACCTCATTGTGGTTTTGATTTGCATTTCTCTGATAATGAGTGATGTTGAGCATCTTTCCATGTGTTTGTTAGCCATCTGTATGTCTTTGGAGAAATGTCTGTTGGAAAACATGTACACCCATGGTGGATTCATGTCAATGTATGGCAAAACAAATACAATATTGTAAAGTTAAAAAATACATAAAATAAACTAATTTAAAATAAAAAAAAATAAAAATTGCTTCCAGTTTTTTCACTTTTGATCACTTATTAGTGAAACTTTGTTTTAGATCTGACAGTGGTAGATAGACTTCAGCAAATATGATGTATTTGTGATGAATTCATATGGTTGATGTTACAGTCTCCCTCCCATAGAATGTTGCCTTCTATTTGAATTAATTGGAAACTGAACTTCCATAAGTCAGATAAATTGAAAAGGCAAAATTTATGGTCGAAAAAGTAAGGCACCTGACCACAAAACCTCTTGTAAAAATAATCCAAGTATGTATTTCCAGGACTCCACAAAGATGGTTATGAGAAACCTGAGCCATTTTTTCCCATCTCAAAAATTGTAGAAAGTCATGTATTTAACAATACAGAAAATAATTTTCAAAGCACAGGGTTTGTAGAAGAGGTTAAAAGTTTGCGGATTTGGGGGTAGTACCAAGATCATGATCCTTTGGTGGGACCCTAGAAACAAGGGTCTGAGTCCCTCTTTTTATCACTGATGCTGTGTGGCTTTAGCCAGTCACTCCCTCTCCTTATTCCTCTGTTTCCCAGTCTGCAGAAGTGGGGGCATGGCCCTTCTCATGCCTTCAAGTGTCCTTCTAACTCCAAGAGTCCAAGTCATCATGAACAACCAACAGCCCATCTCTGCCCTGGGATCAGCTTTCAGAATGAACCCCCAGCATCTTTACAGCAGAGATCTCACATAGAGGGCTGCTCAGATGAAAGCACTTCTTAATGAATTGTTACTTTGAAATCTAATAAGCTGAGTTTCCTGAGATGTGGTGTCTTGCTTAGTTCCACGGACAACTTGTATGCATCTCTTGTGGGCAAGTGATCATTCTATTACCTTTTACTGGTAGGGAGCTTGGAAAAATAATTTAAGTATATAATGCAGAAGTGTAAATAAGTTTCTATGTAAATTTAAGATGAATTGAATATATTTAAAGGTCCATTTGTATGTTCTTTTATGTAATGTGTAGTTTAATAAAGTTTATGGGAAAAAACCAAAACAGTAGTTTTAAAAGTGCTAATAGTTCTCTTTGTGGGCAAGGGCATACTGCTGTGGACATTCATAAAGGTTAACAAATGCTATAATAAAAAGATAAACATAATATAACTTATTAAAAACAGTTGGTAGCTTTAAAGAGTTTTATTCAATTTTTAGTTCAGCAAACACTTGTTGAGTATGTTTAGCCTACAAAAGACTTGGATTGTTCTGATGAGTACAAAGATTTACGAGACAAAATCACAAAATCAAAGGTATCAGGTAGCCCACAAATGTGGTTCTTATTCCACATTGTGCTTTTGTAGAAGATTATGTGATTTTAGCTTGGAGGTTTAAGTCTCTAAGTTGGCAGGTTTCCAGAATTATTTTGGCTGCATATACTTCAAAATCTCTCCACCTGAAGTATCAAGACTCCAGCATCTTTATACAAAGCTAAAATAATGGCTGAGAGAACAAGGAAGGGACCTTTCACATTTCTGCTAAAAAAGACTACTACGCGTCTGAAAGAGCACCCTTTGTCTGTGTCCACTTTGCAGCTTTGCTACTGTTTGCTTTTCCCAACAGAGTCTGTCAAGTATATTGAGATGAACATATTTGTTTTCCTTGTTTAGTCTAAATGATGGGTTAAACTGAGATGTTTTAAAATGTTAAATTAAATTTCCACTAGGATAAGCCTACTTGTTCAGAATGTAGTAACCTTTAAAAAACCACATTGTTTTATCTAATTTGCTAAATTTTTTAGTGAGAAGTGTTGCATCTACATAAGTGAGTGTAATTGGGCCGTAGATTACTCTTTTTCTACCTTCATCTGCTTTTGGTGTCATAAGAGTGCTACTCACACGGAATATTAGGAGACCTCCTCTCCTTTTCTACTCCTGGAAGAGTCTGCATAAAATTGAAAAGGCATGTTCCTTAAATATTTAGTGAAAGTTTCCAGTGAAGATACCTGTAGTTTTCTTTGTAGGAGAATGTTCAGCTATCAATTTATTTTATATAATGGATATAAGGCACTTCAGTTTAGCTATTTCTTCTTGAATAATTTTTCTCCTCACCATAGATCCTATTTCTTGGCTTGCCTGGTAATTTTTAATGGAAGTCAGGCATTGTGACTTTTTACTTGTTGGGTGCTGGATATTTTTGTAATCCTAAAAATGTTATTGAGCTGAATGGGATACGCTTAAGTTACTAGAAACACTGATCTTTTGGGGAACTTCTTTTTAAATAGATTTAGGTGATACAAGAGCAACATTTAGCCTAGGGTTAATTTTTCCCCTACTGATTCAAAGCTTTCTGATAATACTACCAAACACTTCATGAAAATTAGGAGGCTTTCTATGGTGGATGATAGGAGTCAGCACTATTTCTATCCTGGTATAAAATCCAGGACACTTTACCTCTAATCATCTAGGATGTGTCTTTCTCTATCTTTGTACTTTGTTTTTTTAACATGCATGAATGTCTGACTAAACATTTGCTGGGAATCTCTGCCTAATGCTTAATGGAGTCTTGCTGCAGATCTGAGAATCAATATAATTTCTAAGAAAGTTAACTGAACAAGATAGTTCAGAAAAAAAAATTCCTAGTGTATACAAGAGAACTTATGATATAAGTGAAGTTAGAAACAGTGTGGAAAGTGATATAGTTCTAAAAATATATTGAAATACTTTGAGGAAATAACATTACAGCTTTATATTACATTAGAATAAATTCTGATTAATTTATAAGTTAAAAAAATTTATAAAGGCAAGTCACAAAAAGACGACGAGAAAATACAAATGAACATCAAATGCTCAGAATGTGAAGGGTTTTCACATTACAAATGCCATTTAAATGATCAAAGATGCAAAGATTTTGCTTAAGTCTTCATTTTTAAATGCTTCAACTTTTAAATATTTTAAGGAGAAAACATCTAATTAGAAATCAACTAGGAAAGTGTCCTAGCATGAGGAGACTGAGGAGTCAAACTGGTGAGATGAGAGAAACAAAATGCAGCTTTCAAGGTTTGTTTCAAGGAGAAGACATGTGGGACTCTGAAAGATGCTTCTGCCCATGACCTGTTGGAATTATCTTGATCTACTACCAGGTTTGGATTTCACTCAGTGGTCAAGAGTTTTGCATGGTAGACAGCAAGGGTTGGATTTTTAAAGAGTAGACCAGAGATCAAGCCCTAGGTGTTTGGAGTGGGAGCACTGACTCCAAGAACTTAGACTATCAGAGAACTAACCCTAGGGATTATCAAATAGTGAGAACTCCCACAAAGGAAACCACTTGAATAAAAGAATGGGCATCACCCAACCATCAGTAACCCCTGTGAGGACACCTCAGCTAAGCAACAAACAAAACAAAAGTACAAACCCAATCATCAGCAGACAGGATTGCCACCTCACTCAGCCTTGCTCATCAGAGGAAAATCAAGCAAAAAATCAGCACAAATCTCACCCTACACAAAGCTTACACAAAACACTGGATCAACCCTAGGGGGGCAGAAACCAAAAGGAAGAAAGAATTCAACCTTCTTCAAGGAAGAAGCCTGGGAAAAGGAGATCTCAAACACAGTAAGTTAAAAAAAATGAAAAGGCAGAGAAATACTACACAAATGAAGGAACAAACCAGAAACACAGAAGTCCAAATAAATGAAGAGAAAAATGGGCAAAATACCTGAAAAAGAACTCAGAATAATGACAGTAAAGATGATTAAAGACCTTGAAAACAAATAGGAGAAAATGCAAGAATCAATTAACAAAGATCTAGAAGAATTAAAGAGTAAACATACAGAGACAAACAACATAATTACTAAAATTAAAAATACTCTAGAAGGAATCAATAGCAGAATATCTGAAGCAGAAGAATGAATCAGTGAGCTGGAAGATAAAATGGTGGAAATAACTTCTGAAGAGCAGAATAAAGTAAAAAGAATGAAAAGAGCTGAGGTAGTCTGAGACCTCTAAGACCACATCAAATGCACCAACATTTCAATCATAGGGGTCCCAGAAGAAGAAGAGAAAAAGAAAGGGTATGAGAAGGTTTTTGAAGAGATTATAGTTGAAAATTTCCCCAACATGGAAACGGAAATAGTCAATCAAGTCCAAGAGGCACAAAGAGTCCCATTCAGGATAAACCCAAGGAGAAACACGCCAAGACACATACTAATCAAACTAACAAAGACTAAACACAAAGAAAGAATATTACAAGCAGCAACGGAGAAGCAACAAGTAACATACAAGGGAAACCCCATACGCTTAACAGTTGACCTTTCAGCAGAAACTCTGCAGGCCAGAAGGTAATGGTAGGATATATTTACAGCACTGAAAGGGAAAAATCTACATCCAAGATTACAATATCGATCTCATTCAAAATTGATGGAGAAATAAAAAGCTTTTCAGACAAGCAAAAGTTAGAACTCAGTACCTCCAAACCAGATTTACAACAAATGTTAAAGGGACTTATATAGTCAAGAAGTACAAGAGAAGAAAAAGACCTACAAAACCAACCCCAAACAATTAAGAAAATGGCAATAGGAACATATATATCAATAATTACTTTAAATGTAAATGGATTAAATACTCCAACCAAAAGACACAGACTGGCTGAATGGATACAAAAACAAGTCGGATATATATGCTGTCTACAAGAAACCCATTTCAGACCTCAAGACACATACAGACTGAAAGTGAGGGAATGGAAAAATATATTCCTGCAAATGGGAAGCAAAAGAAAGCTGGAGTAGCAATCCTCATATCAGGCAAAATAGACTGTAAAATAAAGAGGATTACAAGAGATAAGGAAGGACACTACATAATGGTCAAAGGATCAATCCAAGAGGAAGACATAACAATTGTAAATATCTATGCACCCAGCATAGGAGCACCTCAATACATAAGACAAACACTAACAGACATAAAAGGAGAAATTGACAGTAACACAATGATCGTAGGAGACTTTAACACTCCGCTCACACCAATGGACAGATCATCAAAACAGAAAATTATAAGGAAACAGAAGTCTGAAATGATACATTAGATGAGATGGATCTCATTGGTATCTTCAGGACAGTCCATCCGAATGCAGAAGAATACACCCTCTTCTCAAGTGCACATGGAACGTTCTCCAGGATAGACCACATCTTGAGTCACAAATCAAATCTCAGTAAATTTAAGAAAGTTGAAATTGTATCAAGCATCTTCTCTGATGACAATGCTATGAGACTAGGTATCAATACAAGAAAAAAAACGGTAAGAAACACAAACACATGGAGATTAAACAACACGTTTCTAAATAACCAACAGGTTACTGAAGAAAGAAAATAATTCTAGAAACAAATGACAATGAAAACCTGAAAACTCAAAATCTATGGGATGCAGCAAAAGTACTTCTAAGAGGGAAGTTTATAGCAATACAATCCTACCTCAAGAAACAAGAAAAACATTGAATATACAACCTGATTTTACAACTAAAACAACAGGAAAAAGAAGAACAAAAACACCCCAAAATTAGTAGAAGGAAAGAAATCATAAAGATCCGAGCAGAAATAAATGAAAAAGAAAAAGAAATGAAAGAATAATAAAACTAAAAGCTGGTTCTTTGAGAAGATAAACAAAATTGACAAGCCTTTTGCCAGACTCATCAAGAAAAAAGGAGAGAAGAATCAAATCAACAAAATTAGAAATGAAAAAGAAGAGGTTACAATGGACAATGCAGACCAAAAAAACAAAAGCCCAGGACCAGATGGCTTCACAGAAAAATTCTATCAAACATTTAGAGAAGAGCTAATGTTTATCCTTCTAAAACTCTTTCAGAAAATTGCAGAGGAAGGAACACTTCCAAACTTATTCTATGAGGCCACCATCACCCCGATACCAAAACCAGATATGAAGACAACACAAAAAAGGAAAAGTACAGGCCAATATCACTGATGAATGCAGATGTAAAAATTCTCAACAAAATTTTAGCAAACGGAATTCAGAAACACATCAAAAAGCTTACACACCATAATGATGAAAAGCTGAAAACATTCCCCCTAAGATCAGGAAAAAGACAAGGGCATCCACTTTCACCAGCATTATTCAACATAATTCTGCAAGACTTAGCTACAGCAATCAGAGAAGAAAAATTAATAAAAGGAATCCAGATCAGAAAAGAAGAAGTAAAGCTCTGTTTGCAGATGACATGATACTGTACATAGAAAACCCTAAAAATAGTATCAGAAAATTACTAGAGCTAATCAATGAATTTATCAAAGTTGCAGGATACAAAATCAATATACAGAAATCACTTGTATTTCTATATACTAACAATGAAAAATCAGAAATAGTAATTAAGGAATCAATCCCATTCACCATGGCAGCAGAAAGAATTAAATATCTAGGAATAAACTTACCTAAAGAGACAAAAGAACTGTACACAGAACATTATAAGACACTGATGAAAGAAATCAAAGGCAACATAAACAGATGGAGAGATATTCCATGTTCCTGGGTAGGAAGAATCAGTATTGTGAAAATGACTATACTACCAAATGTCATCTACAATTCAGTGTGATCCCTATCAAATTACCAATGACATTTTTTATAGAACTAGAGCAAAAAATTTCACAATTCATATGGAAACACAAAAGACCCTGAATAGCCAAAGCAGTCTTGAGAAAGAAGAATGGAGCTGGAAGAATCAACCTTCTTGACTTTAGATTATACTACAAAGCTACAGTCATCAAGACAGTATGGTACTGGCACAGAAACATAAATCTAGACCAATGAAACAGGATAGAAAGCCCAGAAATAAACCCATGCGCCTATGGCTACCTTATTTTTGACAAAGGAGGCAAGAATATACAATGGGGCAAAGACAGCCTCTTCAATAAATAGTGCTGGGAAAACCGGACAGCTACATGTCAAAGAATGAAATTAGAACACTTCCTAACACTGTACACAAAGATAAACTCAAAATGGATTAAAGACCTAAATGTAAGACCAGAAACTATAAAACTCTTAGAGGAAAACATAGGCAGAACACTCGATGACATAAATCAAAGCAAGATACTCTATGACCCACCTCCTAGAGTAATGGAAATAAAAACAAAAGTAAACAAGTGGGACCTGATTAAACTTAAAAGCTTTTTCACAGTAAAGGAATCTATAAGCAAGGTGAAAAGACAACCCTCAGAATCAGAGAAAATGATAGCATATGAAACAAATGACAAAGGATTAATTTCCAAAATATACAAGAAGCTCATACAACTCAATTCCAGAAAAGCAAACAACCCAATCAAAAAATGAGAAAAAAACCTAAAGAGACATTTCTCCAAAGAAGAGATACAGATGGCAAACAAACACATGACAAGATGCTCAACATTGCTCGTTATTAGTGAAATGCTAATCAAAACTACAATAAGACATTACCTCACACTGGTCAGAATGGCCCTCATCAATAAGTCTACAAACAATAAGTGTTGGAGAGGGTGTGGAGAAAAGGGAAAGCTCTTGCACTGTTGGTTGAAATGTAATTTGATACAGCCACTATGGAAGACGGTATGGAGATTCCTTAAACCAGGAACTTAAACTAGGAACAAAACCACCATATGACCCAGCAATCCCACTCCCAGGCATATACCCTGAAGAAACCAAAATTGAAAAAGACACATGTATCCTATTGTTCATTGCAGCACTATTTACAATATCTAGAACATGGAGCAACCTAGATGTCCACTGACAGATGAATGGATAAAAAAGTTGTGGTACATATACAGAGTGGACTATTACTCAGCCATAAAAAAGAACGCATCTGAATCAGTTCTAATGAAGTGGATGAACCTAGAACCTATTATACAGAGTGAAGTAGGTCAGAAAGAGAAAGATAAATATTGTATTGTAATGCATGTATACAGAATCTAGAGAAATTTAAGATTCTGAAGGTACCAAAGAATTTATTTACAAGGTAACAATGGGGAAGCACATAGAAAATAAACTATGGACATGAGGAGTGGGGAGTAGAGGATGAGATGTATGGAAAGAGTAACATGGAAACTTACACTACCATATGCAAAATAGAAAGCCAACAGGAATTTGCTGTGTGGCACAGGAAACTCAAACAGGAGCTCTGTGTCAACCTAGAGGGGTGGGATGGGGAGGGAGATGGGAGGGAGGTTTGAAAGGGAGGGGGTATATGTATACCTATGGCTGATTCATGTTGAGGTTTGACAGAAAACAGAAAAATTCTGCAAAGCAATTACCCTTCAATAAAAAATAAATAAATTTTAAAAAAGAAACAAACTCTTAGGAAAATAAAATAAAATAACGCAGAGAGTCAAAAAAATAAAAATTAATTAGGATACATAAAACATAAAATATTCTATAGTGAGGGGAAATATTTCTCTATAGGAGAAGATTATTTGTATACATTTGCAAATTTCTTTGTCCCGCCAGGAAGGAAGAAGTAGCTTTCCATGGCAATGGCTTTGGGGCAGTGGGACTTACAGGAACCTCATCTCACTAACCCTTCCTATCTCCATGAAGCTAAAGCTGGGACCTTCTAGGCCCCAGTTTACAGTAAGACCTAGCCAAGCTGGCCAGGTCCATTCCTCCCAAGGGCTTCTCACTTCAGCTTGTGGAGGCCCAGCAGCCCCTCCTAATCCCAGCCCCTCTTCCTTAGGTACTCATCAGAGCCCTCCTTGAATCAAGCTCCTACACCTTATCCTGCCATGGAGACCTTCTGGGGACACCATCTCTAAGGCCAAGGATCACCCAAAGGCTTCTTAAATAGCCTTCCTCCATGAAAAAGTATTCTGAATAGACTGGCCTTTCCCTACACAAGGTCCTTCTCTGTGAGACTGGGAAGTGCATGGAGTTGGGTAGGCAGGGGAGGAAGATGCTGAACAAGAGCCAATCCCATCCCATCCATGCTCCTTGAAACTGCCATGTGTCACCTACACACCTCTGTGCACGTAAATGTGTGGTTGGAAGTAACTTCTCTCTGTTTTGCACTTTGGACTCAAGTCACTGAATGTGGTTAGTCACTTTTCCAGGAAATGTGAGACTGTAACTACCAAGCGAATCCTTGGAATTTCCTGGCATCCAACTTCATCTAACTCTGTCAACAAAACAGTCTGAAATGCAGTACCTGGGTGCAATCTCAACAAACACAAAATGATCTCAGTTCATTTTCAAAGCAAACTACCTAAACATCATAGTAATCCAAGTCTATGTCCCAACCACTGATGCCAAAAAAACTGACGTTGACTGGTTCTACAACACCTTCTAAAACTAACACCAAAAAAAAAAAGATGTCATTTTCATCATAGGGGTTTGGAATGTGAAAGTAGGAAGTCAAGAGATGCTTGAAATAACAGGAAAGTTTGGCCTTGGAGTACAAAATAAAGCAGGACAAAGGCTAACAGAGTTGTCAAGAGAACATGCTAGTCATAGCAAACACCTTTTTCCAACAACCCAAGAGATGACTCTACACATGGACATCACCAGATGCTCAATACCAAAATTAGACTGATTATGTTCTTTGCAGCCAAAGATGGAGAATCTCTATACAGTCAGCAAAAACAAGACTGTAGCTCAAATCATGAACATCTTATTACAAAATTCAGGCTTAAATTGAAGAAAGTAGGGAAAACCACTAGACCATTCAGGTATGACTTAAATCAAATACCTTATGATTATACAGTAGAAGTGATTAATAGATTCAAGGGATTAGATCTGGTAGATAGAGTGCCTGTAGAATTATGGACAGAGATTTTAATGCTATGCAGAAGGCAGCCATCCCTAAGGAAAAGCAATGCAAGTAGGCAAAGTGGTTGTATGAGGAGGCTTTACAAATATCTGAGGAGAGAAGAGAAGTGAAGGGCAAAGGAGAAAGAGAAAGTTATACCCAACTGAATGTAGCATTCCAGAGAACAGCAAGAAGCAGTAATAGTACAAATGCTTAGCTGCTGAGTGGTGTCTGACTCTTTGGAACAATTTGGACTGTAGCCTCCCAGGTTCCTCTGTCCATGGAATTTTTCAGGCAAGAATATTGGAGTGGGTTACTATTTTCCTCCTCTAAGGGATCTTTCTGAACCAGGGATTGAAGCCACATCTCACAATGCAAATAAATGGAAGAAAATAATAGAATGGGAAAGACGAGATCTCTCCAAGAAAATTGTAGATATCAAGGGAACATTTCATGCAAGGATGGGCACAATAAAGGATAGAAATGGTGAGGACCTAACAGAAGCAGAAGAGATTCAAAAGAGGTGGCAAGCATACACAGAAGAAGTATACAAAAAAGGTCTTAATGACCTGGATAACCGTTATGGTGCCATCACTCAACTAGAGCTGGACATCCTGGAGTTTGAAGTCAAGTGTGTCTTACGAAGCATTACCACAAACAAAGCTAGTGGAGGTGATGGAATTCCAGCTGAGCTATTTCAAATCCTAAAAGATGATGCTGTTAATGCTGCACTCAATATGTCAGCAAATTTGGAAAACTCAGCAGTGGCCACAGGGAAAATGTTGGTTTTCATTCTGGTCCCATAGAAAGGCAATGCCAAAGAATGCTCAAACAATGCACAATTGCACACATTTCACATGCTAGCAAGGTAATGCTCAAAATCCTTCAAGTTAGGCTTCAACGGTATGTGAATCGAGAACTTAGAGATGTACAAGCTGGACTTAGAAAAGGCAGAGGAACCAGAGATCAAATTGCCAACATTTGTCTTATCATGGAGAAAGCAAGGGAGTTCCATAGAAACATCTATTTATGCTTCACTGACTAAGCTAAAGCCTTTAACTGCGTGGATCACAACAGCTTGTGGAAAATTCCTAAAGGGACGGGAGTATCAGATCACCTTACCTGTCTCCTGAGAAACCTGTATGCAGGTCAAGAAGAAACAGTTAGAACCTTACATGGAGCAACTGACTAGTTCAAAATTGAGAGAAGAGTACGACAAGGCTGCATATTGTCACCCTGCTTATTTAACTTCTGTGCAGAATACATCATGTGAACTGCTGGGCTGGATGAATTGCAAGCTGGAATCAAGATTGTCAGGAAAAATATCAACCTCAGATATGCAGATGATAGCATTCTAATGGCAGAAAGTAAAGAGGAACTAAAGAGCTTCTTGATGGTGGTGAAAGAGGAGGGTGAAAAATCTGGCTTGAAACTCAGCATTCAAAAACTAAGATCATGGCATCTTGTCCCATCACTTCATGGCAAATAGGAGGCAAAAAGTGGAAGCAGTGAGAGATTTTATTTTCTTAGGCTTCAAAATCACTGCAGACAAGAACTTCAGCTATGAAATTAAAAGACATTTGCTCCTTGGAAGGAAAGCCATGACAAATCTAGACAGTGTATTAAAAAGCAGAGACATCACCTTGCTGACAAAGGTCCATTTAGTCAAAGCTATGGTTTTTCCAGTAGTCATGTATGGATGTGATAGTTGAACCATAAAGTAGGCTGAGCACCAAAGAATTTATGCTTTTGAATCATGGTGCTGGAGAAGAGTCATGAGAGTCCCTTGGACAGTAATAAGATCAAATCAGTAAATCCTAATAGAAATCAAATCAACCCTGAATATTCATTGGAAGGACTGATGCTGAAACTGAAGCTCCAATAATATGAACACCTGATGGCAAAAGCTGACTCATTGGAAAAGACCCCGATGCTGGAAAAGATTGAAGGCAAAAGGAGAAGGGGGCAGCAGAGGATGAGAGGTTAGATAGCACCACTGACTCAGTGGACATGAGTTTCAGCAAACTATGGGAATTAGTGGAGGACAGAGCCTGGTGTGCTGCAGCCCATGTGGTCACAAAGAGTTGGGCATGACTTAGCAAGTGAACAACAACAGCGAGGTCCATATAAACAGGTAAAACCCCTCCTTTTTTGTTCTTTCCACAGAAAAATCATAAAGCAGTTCAATTCTGTCCTTTCCATCTTCTGAAAATGACTGAATACTTGTAGCAGGTTTATTTTAACTTGTTTAGAGACCATGTAGATGCCAAAGTTCACTGTTGATGATACAGAATCACTGAGGA
Source organism: Okapia johnstoni (assembly GCA_024291935.2). Taxonomy (NCBI): domain Eukaryota; kingdom Metazoa; phylum Chordata; class Mammalia; order Artiodactyla; family Giraffidae; genus Okapia; species Okapia johnstoni. The sequence continues at coordinate 8,991,683 of JAGTYA010000026.1, read as the reverse complement.
CAAACAAGCACATCAGAGAGTAAATCATTAAACAGATTTAATATTCATCAGATACAAGTGTCTTTGGTAAATAATTTTCCCTATGACTATTAAAAAGCAAACACCCTATGCTTCCAAAAGGACTAGGGAAACTGTTGCCCTTTCTCTGTTGCAGTAGTGAGGTAAGTTGGATCCACTCAGTAGTGAGGAGAACCTGACATGAGTTCACATAGATTTAACGTGAATTAATGACAGGATACTGTTTTCTCCCTTTGAAGTTGCAGCTTTGAAGTCACTGTGACTCTTCTTGAGGATCACCTGTTCGCAATGGCCTTTGAGGAGCTCCTGGATAAAGTTGGTGGCCTGGGGAAATTCCAGATCCTTCAGATGGTTTTTTTTCTCCCCGTTTACATGATAGTAGCCTGTCACTCACTGTTGGAGAACTTCACAGCAGCCATTCCTGGTCATCGCTGCTGGGTCCACATTCTTGATAATGCCACTGTCTCTGATAATGACACTGGGATCCTCAGCCCTGATGTCCTCCTGAGAATTTCCATCCCACTGGATTCGAACTGAATTGTATGCTTAAGCTGAGACTTGTGAAAGCAGAGAGTCCTCTGTGTTGGTTTCCTTCTCTTCCAGTGGGACCTCATCTGTGACCATCAGTCACAGAAATCAGTGGGTCAATCCCTATTCATGGCTGGAATGCTGGTGGGAGCCCTCATATACGGCCTTCTCTCAGACAGGTGAGTGTCTCCACATCACTGCTGCCCTTCCTCTGGGTAGTTTCACAGTTTTCTATTAACTCTTTCATAAAGAAGTCTTTATTGAGTTCCAATAGGCAGTTTATACTGTTAAGCTATAGATGGAAATGAAGAATTAGACTCATTGTTACAAATGCATTTTTTTTTGGTCACAGAACTCATTGTACTGGACACAGAAACAACATCTCTATTAGGTCAGGGGGCATTTCAGAACAGTAGAGGAGGGTTACCATAAACTTCATTTGTAAAGATGATGAGCAGAAATTACCAATGAGAAGTGAGAGTAATGTGCTTCAAGACAGGAGGTTCAATCTTTTTGGAGAAACAATATTGAGTGTTTATATGTTATGGCTCTATGTTAATTCCCTCCTTGACTCTGTGAGCTAAATGCCTGTGGGTTCTCATGTTGGTCCTGCTGTCATGGTACCCACCATATTCATTTCTAGAAAACATTGGTGTTTAGTGAGACGGTTCTGAAGCTGAATTAAGAAATGATTGTGACTGTAACCTGGATATTTGGTTTTGCTTAAAAAACCTCATTCCAGCCACGTGAGTTAACTAATCTGTAAACCTCAGGTGATATAATTTGTGTTGTGAGACGTTTGGGTTATCTTGTACCTGGCAGTGGTCATCCAAAAGTAAGAGAACAACTATGGCAGCCACACATCAAGTCCTCTGTAGGAGAAGTGGGAGGCTTAAAATGTCCCTTGTTGTCTGTAAGCCTAATATAATTTCCTCTTATATCTGAAAATAGTGAACTCTGAATGTATCATCTCCATGTAATTCATAAAAGATTTCAGAGCCAAAGTGCTCATATTGGACAGTCTTCTGACTGAGCCTTTTGTGATGATTCACAACCAATGCAGATTGGTCACTTTAGGTAATACTGATGTGTGGTGATGCTAATAGATATGTGTGTGTTAGTGTGTGGCAGTATGTTAAGACAGAAGATGAGAGAAGAAAATTCAATGAATAAGCAGGAAACTTATAGCTCAGTCAAAGATTTTGAACTAAAAATAGATAAAAAGCTCTGGACATTGGTATCAAAAGCAAAAATAGACAAGTGGGGTTATGTCAAACCAGAAATTTCTCCATTGCAAAGGAAATAATCAGCAAAATGAAATGGAAACCTACAGAATAAGAGAAAATATTTGAAAAGCATATGTATGATAAAGAGTTAATATCCAAAGAAACTATTACAATGAATAACAAAAGCTCTCAAATATCGTGATTTTTAAAATGGCATAGGACTTCTCTAAAGAACATATAGAAATAGTCAATCAGTATATGAGAAGACTGTTAACCTCACTAAAACCCAGAGAAATAGAAATCAAAAGAACAGTGAGGTATATCCTCATGCTGGTTCTGATGGCTATCGTATCTAAGATATTGTTGCCAAGATCAATGTCAAGGAGATTTTCCTTTTGCTTTCTTCTAGGGGTTTTACTGTTTTGGGGTAATGTTTAAGTCTTTAATCCATTTTGAGTGAATTGAAAAAATATTTGTAAGTTTTCAGAATTTTCTATATAGAATTTCATATCATATGCAAAGTCAATATAATTCTTCCTTTCCAGTGGATGCTTTTTGCTTTTTTCTTGCCTTATAGCTCTGACTAGGACTTCCAGGATTATGTTGATAGGAGGGGTGTGAGCTGGCACCTCCTTCCCCCTCCTGAACTGAGAGGAAAATCTTTCAATTTGTCCATACTAAGTATGCTATTATCTGAAGACTCGTCATATATTAGCTTTATTATGTTGATGTACGTTTCTACTGTCCCCAATTATTTTTTATCATGAAAAGATATTGTATTATGTCAAATGGCTTTTCCTGCATCTTTTGAGATGATCTTACTATTTTTATTTTTCATTCTATTAATGTTGTATACCGCATATATTGAATTGTGTATGTTGAACTCCAGGCATCCTAGGGATGAATCCCACTTGATCACAGTGTATAATCCTTTTAGTGTGCTGTTGAATTTGGTTTCTAATATCTTGTTAAGAAATTTTTGTATCTATATTCAGCAGAGATATTGGTCTTTAGTTTTCTTGTAATGTCCTTATCTAGCATGAAAATGGTGGTCTTTTCGTGTGAGTTTGAGAGTGTACTCTCCTCTTTAATTTTTTGGAAATGTTTGAGAAGAATTGGTGTTAATTCTCACTTGAATGTGTGGGAGTATTCACCTGTGAAGCCATCTGGTCCTATCTTTTTAAATTTAAATATAGTTGATTTGTAGCATTATATTAGCTTCAGGTACACAAAATTATATTTCAATATTTTATAGATTATGCTCCATTTTAAAGTTATTATGAATTAATGGTTACATTTTTCTGTGCTGTACAGTAGATCCTTGTGGCTTATTTATTTTATACATAAAGATACGTTTATACATAAGAGATACATTTGTGTCTTTTAATCCCATACTAGTTTGTTTTCTGTATCTGTGAGGCTGTTTCTTTATTGCTACATCCATTCTTTTCTATTAGTTTTTGATTTCACATATAAGTGATAAAGTGGAGTACTTGTTTTTCTCTGTCTGCCTCATTTCACTAAGCATATAGGTCCATCCACGTTGTTGCAAATGACAGAATTTCCTTCTTCTCTGTAGCTCAATGATATCCTATTGTATATATGCACCGTTGTCTTGTTTGTTCATTCATCTGTTAATGGCCACTTAGATTGCTTCCATATCTTGGCTATTATAAATAATGTTTCAATGAACACTGGGATGCATGTATATTTTTGAATTATTGCTTTTTTTTCTGGTATGTACCCAGGAGTGATATTGCTAGATCATATGGTAGCTCTATTTTAATTTTTTGAGGCACCTCCATATTGTTTTATACCGTTTTTGCACCAATTTACATTCCCACCAATATTGCATGAAAGTTCCCTTTTCGCCATGCTTTTTCCAGCAGATGTTATTTGTTGTCTTTTCCTTAATAGTGATCCCGATATGTATAAGGTGATATCCCAGTGTGCTTTTGATTTTCATTTTTCTAGCAATTAATGATGTTGAGCATTTTGTCACTTGCCTATGGGCCGTCAGTATGTCCTCACTGGAAAAATGTCTATTTAGGTCTTCTGACCATTTTAAAAATTGAGTTATTTACTTCTTGATACTGAATTACATGATCTGTTTAAATATTTTTGATAGTAACAATACATTTTGTATGGGGCAAAATTTTAGTCATTATTGGTAGTTCCGATTTTCTGTTTTTATGACCTAGATAAATAGGAATTTATCCATTTATTCTAGATTATCAACTTTATTCTTTATAAATGTCAGTAGCAGTCTCTTGCAATCCTCTGTATTTCCGTGGTATTAGCCGAAATGTCGCCTTTTTTAAAAAAAACTTTGAGCTTTCTTTCATTTTTTCAGTTTAGGTAAAGTTTGTCAATTTTGCTCACTTTCTTAAAAAAGTCTCTTGGGTTTGTTGATGTTTTTATTGATTTTCTGGTTTCCATCTGTTTCATTTTTGATCTTCTCTTTGTTATTTAATTCTTTCTGCTAACTGTGGGCTTGTTTCTCTCTCTCTCTTTTTTTCTGTTCCTTGAGGTTAAAGTAATGTCATTTGAGAGGTTTATTTTTCATAACTGCCCCATCTATTGCTATAAAGTTCATTCTTAGAGCTGGTTTTGCAGCATTTCACAAGTTTAGATGTGTTGTATTACCGGTTTTGTTTGTTTCAAGATGTTGGGGATTTCTCTTTTGAATTATTTTACGTCCCATTGGTTTTTTAGCTGATTTTTACATATTTGAAGATTTCCAACTTTCCATCCATTATTTATTTCTAGCTTCATCTTATTGTAGTTAGTTACAAAGGTACTTGACAAAATTTCAATCTTCTTAACTTTACTAAGACTCTTTTTGTGACATAGTATATAATCTATTTCAGAAAATGTTCACTGTGCACTTAAGCATGTGTGTTTTGCTGCTGTTGGATGAAATGTTCTTTGTATCTGTTAGGACTGTTTACTCTAAAGTATAGTCCAAGTTTACTGTGTTTTTATTGACTTGCAGTCTGGATGATCTCTCTCCATTGTCAAAAATGTGGTATAGAATTTACCTCCTATCATTGTATTGTCTATTTCTCCCTTCATATATGTTGTTGTTCATTGTTCAGTCACTAAGTCATATCTGACTATGACCCCATGGATTGCAGCATGCCAGGCTTCCGTGTCCTTCACTATTTTCTGGGGTTGCACAAACTTGTGTCCATTATGTCAGTGATGCCACCCAACAATCTCATCTTCTGTCGCCCTCTTCTCTTTCCTGTCCTCAATCTTTTCCAGCATTGGAGTCTTTTCCAGTGAGTTGGCTCTTCGTGTCAGGTGGCCAAAGTATTGGATCTTCAGTTTCAGCATCAGTCCTTCCAATGAATATTCAGGACTGTTTTCCTTTAGGATGGACTGGTTTGATCTCCTTGCTATCCAAGGGACTCTCAGGAGTCTTCTCCAGCACCACAATTTGAAAGCATCCATTCTTTGGCTCTCAGTCTTCTTAATGGTCCAACTGTCACATCCACACATGACTAATGCAAAAACCATAGCTTTGACTATATGGACCTTTGTCAGCAAAGTGAAGTCTCTGCCTTTTAATATGCGTAGGTTTGTCATAACTTTCTTTAAAAGGTGCAAACTTCTGTTAATTTCATGGCCTCAGGGACCATCTGCTGTGATTTTGGAGCCCAAGATGATAAAATCTGTCACTGTTCCTACTTCTTCCCCATCTATTTGCTATGAAGTGATAGGACCAGATGCCATGATCTTGGTTTTTTGAATGTTGAGGTTTTTTTTTTTAAATAAATTTATTTATTTTAGTTGGGGGCTAATTACTTTACAATATTGTAGTGGTTTTTGCCATACATTGACATGAATCAGCCATGTGTTTACATGTGTTCCCCATCCTAAACCCCCCTCCCACCTCCCTCCCCATCCCATCCCTCTGGGTCATCCCATCACCCCAGCCCTGAGCATTTGTCTCATGCATCGAACCTGGAATGGTGTTCTGTTTCACATACGATAATATACAATGAATGCTGAGTTTTAAGCCACCTTTTTCATTCTCCTCTTTCACCCTCATCAAGAAGCTCCTTAGTTCCTTTTCACTTTCTGCCATTAGAGTGCTATCATCTGCATATCTGAGGTTGTTGACATTTCTCCTGGCAATCTTGATTCCAGGTTGTAATTCATCCAGCCTGGCCTTTCACGTGATGTACTCTGCACAAACTTAAATAAACAGGGTGACAATATACAGCCTTAAAGGACTCCTTTCTCAATTTTGAGCCAGTCCATTGTTCCATGTCTTGTTCTAACTGTTGCTTCTTAACTTGCATATAGGTATCTCAGGAGATAGGTAGGGTGGTCTGGTGTTCCCATCTCTTTAACATTTTTCCACAGTTTGTTGTGATCCACAGAGTCAGAGGCTTTAGAATAGTCAGTGGAGCAGAAGTAGATGTTTTTCTGGAACTCCCTTGATTTTTCTGTGATCCAATGGATGTTGGCAATTTGATCTCTGATTCTTCTGCCTTTTCTAAACTCAGCTTGTACATCTGGAAGTTCTCAGTTCACATATTGGTGAAGCCTAACTTGAAGGATTTTGAGCATAGCTTTACTAGCATGAGAAAAGAGCACAATTGTCCAGTAGTCTGAACATTCTTGGTCTTCCCTGGTAGCTCAGTGGTAAAGAATTTGCCTGCAAATCAGGAGCCACAGGATATGCTGGTTCAATTTCTGTGTTGGAAATATTCTCAGGAAGAGGGCATGGCAACTCACTCTAGTATTCTTGCCTGGAGAATCACATGGACAAAGGATCATGGTGGGCTACAGTCCACAGGGTTGCAAAGAGTTGGACATGAATGAAGTGATTTAGCATGCACATTGAACATTCTTTGGCACTGCTCTTCTTTGGGATTGAAATGAAAACTGACCTTTTCCTGTCCTGTGGTCCTACCAAACACTTAAAGTAGAATTAATACCAACCCATATTAAATTTATCCATGCAAATAGAAGATGGGATAATATTTTTAAATTCATTTACTAGGCCAGCATCCTATTGATACTATAGCAATGAAAAAACAAGGAAGTAAAGCTATAGGACAATATCAATGGTAAACATAGATGCAAAAATCCTTATTAAAATACTAATAAACCAAATTCAATGGCACAGTAAAAGCATTTTATACCATGGACAAGTGGTTTTTACCCCAAGCATGCAAGAATGGTTCAAAACATGCAAATCATTCAACATGATAGAGCATATTAACAGAATAAAGGATCATATCAATGGATGGTTAAAAAATTGAAAATATTCAGCACCATGCATGATGAGATATTTGCTAGGACTAGTGTATTCTCTTGACAAAACTCTGTTAGCCTTTTACCTGCCTCATTTTGTACTCCAGGGCCAAACATGCCTGTTACTCCAGGTATCTTTTACTTCCTACATTTGCATTCCAATCCCCTATGATGGAAAGGACATCTTTTTCTGTGTTTGTTCTAGAAGATGCTATAGGTTTTCATAGAACCAGTCAACTTCAGCTTCTTCAGCATCAGTAGTTAGGGCATAGACTTGGATTACTGTGACGCTGAATGGTTTGCCTCGGCAACAACTGAGGTCATTTAATCACTTTTGAAATTGTACACACATACTGCATTTTGGACTCTAACTATGAAGGCTTCTCCATACCTTCTAAGGGATTTTTGTCCACAGTAGTAGATATGATGGACATCTGAATTAAATTCCCCCATTTCCATCCATTTTAATTCACTGATGCCATCTTCTGCTTGACCACGTCCAATTTACCTTGATTCATGGACCTAGCATTCCAGGTTCCTATATTATATTGTTCTTTAGAGCATCAAGCTTTGTTTTTACCACCAGACACACCCGCAACTGAGCTTCATTTGAGCTTTGGCCCAGTTGTTTAATTCTTTCTGGAGCTCTTTGTTATTGCCCTCTGTTCTTTCCCAGCAGCATATTGGACATCTTATGACCTGGGGAGCTCATCTTCTGGTGTCATATCTTTTTATGTTTTCATAATGCTCGTGGGGTTCTTGTGGCAAGAATACTGGAGTGGTTTGCCATTTCCTCCTCCAGTGGACCATGTTTTTCCAGAACTCTTTACTATGACCCATCAGTCTTTGGTGGCCCTGCATGACATGGCTCCTAGTTTCATTGAGTTACACAAGCACCTTCACTATAACAAGGCTGTGATTCACTGGCAATCTTATCAATTGCAGTAACACGAATAAATATATTATTATACTATGAATGAATTATTATACTACATGAATAAGCATGACACAAGACACATACTGCATGACTAACTTATATGTGGATTATGAAATACTTGAATCAGAGGAAGATAATGTAGAGAAGTGATTGTCAAGATTTTGGGGGTGAGAGAAATGGAGAGATGTTGGTCAAAGGGTATAAAGTTTCAGTCTTGCAAGATGAATATATCCTGGTCATGTATGGCACAGTTGTTGTTTTTCAGTCGCTAAGTCATGTCCAACTCTTTGTGACCCCATGGACTACAACATGCCTGGCTCCCAAGTCCTTCCCTGTCTCCCGCAGTTTGCTCAAATTCATGTCCACTGAGTAGATGATGCTATCTAGCCATCTCATCCTTTGCCTCTCCCTTTTCTTTTGCCTTCCTTCTTCCTCAGCATCAGGGTATTTTTCAATGAGTAGATATAGTTAATAATAATTTACTGTATACTCAAAACTTGCAAGAGACTAGATCGTAAGTGCTCTCTCACACACACAAAATTGTATTTATGACATGAAGGATATATTAATAAGCTTGGTTGAAGTGATCGCTTCACAATATACATATATCAAATCATCACACTGAACATCTTACATATATGCAATTTTATTTGCTTTTGTCAATTATACCTCAATAAAGTGGACAAATTACCAATGGATTTGAATAGATACATTTGTTTACAAAGAAGATATACAACTTGTAAGAAGCACATGAAAAGAAGCACAACAACATCACTTATTAAGCCATGCCAATCAAAACTATATTGAAATTCAAATATATAAGATAGATAACTAATAAAGACCTACTCATCAAAGAAGCAAGAGAGTTCCAGAAAAACATCTATTTCTGCTTTACTGACTATGCCAAAGCCTTTGACTGTGTGGATCACAACAAACTGTGGAAAGTTCTGAAAGAGACGGGAATACCAGACCACCTGACCTGCCGCTTGAGAAATTTGTATGCATGTCAGGAAGCAACAGTTAGAACTGGACATGGAACAACAGACTGGTTCCAAATAGGAAAAGGAGTATGTCAAAGCTGTATATTGTCACCCTGCTTATTTAACTTATATGCAGAGTACATTGTGAGAAACGCTGGGCTGGATGAAGCACAAGCTGAAATAAAGATTGCCAGGAGAAATATCAATAACCTCAGATATGCAGATGACACCACCCTTATGGCAGAAGTGAAGAAGAACTAAAGAGCCTCTTGATGAAAGTGAAAGAGGAGAGTGAAAAAGTTGGCTTAAAGCTCAACATCCAGAAAAGTAAGATCATGGCATCTGGTCCCATCACGTCATGGCAAATAGATGGGGAAACAGTGGAAACAGTGTCAGACTTTATTTTTGGGGCTCCAAAATCACTGCAGATGGTGATTGCAGCCATTAAAAGATGCTTATCTTTACTCCTTGGAAAGAAAGTTATGACCAACCTAGACAGCATATTAAAAAACAGAGACATTACTTTGCCAACAAAGGTCTGTCTCATCAAGGCTATGGTTTTTCCAGTAGTCATGTATTGTTGTGAGAGTTGGACTATAAAAATGTGAACCCATGGCTGATTCATGTCAATGTAAGGCAAAAACCACTACAATATTGTAAAGTAATTAGCCCCCAACTAAAATAAATAAATTTATTGAAAAAAAAAAAGAAAGCTGAGCACTGAAGAATTGATGCTTTTGAACTGTGGTGTTGGAGAAGGCTCTTGAGAATTCCTTGGACTGCAAGGAGATCCAACCAGTCCATCCTAAAGGAGATCAGTCCTGGGTGTTCATTGGAAGGACTGATGTTGAAGCTGAAACTCCAATACTTTGGCCATGTGATGCAAAGAGTTGACTCATTTGAAAACACCCTGATGCTGGAAAAGATTGAAGGCAGGAGGAGAAGGGGATGACAGAGAATGAGATGGTTGGATGGCATCACCGACTCAATGGACATGAGTTTGAGTAAACCCTGGGAGTTGGACAGGGAGGCCTGGTATGCTCTGGTCCCTGAGGTCACAAGGAATTGGACATGACTGAGCGACTGAGCTGAACTGAATGGAAAGACCTACTGTATAGCAGAGGAAGTTGGAGAAGGGAATGGCAACCCACTCCAGTATTCTTGCCTGGAGAATCCCATAGACAGAGGAGCTTGGTGGGCTACAATCCATGGGGTCGCAAAGAGTTGGACATAACTGAGTGACTAACACACATGTACACACATAGCAGAGGGAACTCTATTCCATACTCTGTAATGACCTGTATGAGAAATGAATCTAGAAAAGAATAGAGTCCCGTGGACAGCAGGAGATCAAACCAGTCAATCCTAAAGGAAATCAACCCTGAATATTCATTGGAAGGACTAATGCTGAAGCTGAAGCTCCAACACTGGCCACCTGATGCGAAGAGCTGACTCTTTGGAAAAGACTTTCATGCTGGAAAAGATTGAGGGCAGGAGGAGAAGGGAGTAACAGAGGCTGAGATGGTTGGATGGCATCAGTGACTCAATGGACATGAGTTTGAGCAAATTCTGGGAGATAATGAAGGACAGGAAAGCCTGGTGTGCTGCAGTCCATGGGGTCACAAAAAGTTGAATTCGACTTAGTAACTGAACAACAACAACATGTATATGTATAACTGACTCACATTGCTGTACAGCAGAAACTAGCACAACATTGTAAGTCAACTATACTCCAAATTAAAAAATCTAAATTGAAACCAGTTCAAACTTACTAGGATGACTAGAATAACAAAAAGTAAAAGTCAGAAATAAGAGTAAGATGGTAGTTCAAGAGGATGTGTAGCTCACCCTCCCACCTGAACACATAAAAAACTACATCCATATATGGAACGATCCTCAGCGAGTACTATTGGGAAAGTAGCATAAGGACTTCCCTGGCAGCTCAGTGGTTAATACTTCATCTTCCAGTGCAGGGATTGTCGGTTTGATCCCTGGTCAGGAAATTAAGATCCCATATGCTTTGAGGCCTAAAAACTAAAACATAAAACAGAAGCAATATTTTAACAAATTCAACAAAAGACTTTAAAAGATGGTCTATATCAAAGAAAATATTTTTTTAAGAGATACATTTGACATCTTAAACATTATTATTTCTGGAAATGTAGTTTGCTTTGAAATTTATTTTATTTGATGTTAATATAAATATTCCAGCTTATTATTATTACTATCTGTGTTGTATATTTTTTTTGTCAATTTAGTTTTAACCTATAATAATTTAAGTACTACTATGGGAAGCATGGGCTTCCCTGGTGGCTCAGATAGTAAAGAATACGCCTGCGATGCAGGAAAAGCAAAAAATTAAGTTTTCAAAGAAATCCATTCTGGTAATTTCTATCAGTTGAAATTAGTTTAATATGATTGCTACAATTTCTGTTTATCAAGTCATTTTGTGTTTTCTAAATTATTTTCCTTATGATGACGATTACATATATGATTATTTGATGTGTTTATTCCTATGTTGCACATTTTCTGTTTTTGGAGGAACTGTTTGAATACTTTAAGAATTCAATTTAAATATTGCAGAGGAATTCCTGATCCCAAATGTGTTTATCTGTTTTTATTACTGGATATATAGATTTGCACATCCTATTTAGTCCTAGATGTCTCCACTAAGACTCTATTTTCATGACTCTCAATGAAACAGAAAATTTATTTTTCCTTCTTTGTCCTTCATCTTTTCCTGTTCATTCTCCATCTTACATAGTTCTTTTCTCTGAGAGATTTATATAATATCCTCTATCTGTGTTGTAGTGCTTTTACATTTTGTTCTAGAAAAGCATATTGCTTGAGACCAATAAATCCAGATTCAACAAAGAGTGATCCTTACATAGACCTCCTACAATTTTGTTGCATTTCCCACCAATCTTTTGTATCAGTGTAGCTTTAATCTGTCTGATCCTAGAGACCCAAGTACACTTTTAGCTCTCTTGTGGTCTACACACCGGATAGACTATCTAGTTTGTTAAATACGTAAGTTAGTACAATATGTGCTTACAGTATGTTACAATTTCCAACATTGTAGTTCTCTTTATATGCTAGATGACAGAGTCCGTCGGTGACTGGAGGATGAAGTTTTGGTACTGCTAGTGTACACTATAGACAAGGAATGTTATTTGAGGAGATTTCCATTGTTGATTTAGCTCTTGATTTTTCAAGTGTTCAGGTACAAAGAATCATTTGTTAAACCATTCTTTACATTTCAGTGTATGCTTTTGCTTTCCTAATGTTTTGCCCCAAATTATCATTGCTTTCATATTCTAACTGCCTTCTGTTTCTTAGGTTTGGGCGGAAGTTGATTCTCAGGTGCTGTTTGCTCCAGCTCGCCATCTCTGGGACCTGTGCAGCCTATGCTCCCACCTTCCTCATTTACTGCTTCCTACGCTTCTGGTCAGGTTGTTCTGCTGTGGTCACCCTATCAAATAACGGTATGCTCAGTAAGTTGACAATCTTGATCTCCTCCATTTTCCAAACCTTGAATTTGATCTTGAAATTTCTTCATCTAACATTACTACCTCAATTGTGTTTCTTTCAGTTACAGAGTGGACCAGATCCCAGTCAAAAGCCATGGTAATAACACTGATATCCTGTGCCCTTAGTATTGGACAGATGATGCTGGGAGGACTGGCTTTTGTCTTTCGAGAGTGGCGCACCCTGCAGCTGGTGGTGTCTGTACCTTTCTTTGTCTTCTTTCTCTCCTCAAGGTAAAAGTCTTCTCTCTCGCTCTGACTTAAGGGAACTGGGGTGAAAATGCATATTGAATTGGAATATATTGACTTCCTTATTCCCTGGGCCCTTTCTTATTGTTTGGATATAAAACCCATGTTTCTCATCTGTTCATTCAATACAATTTGAGATTCCAGGAGCAGATTTGTTGTTGTCATTCATTTGCTAAGTCATGTCTGACTCTGCAACCTCAAGGACTGTAGCATACTAGGCTCTTTTGCCTTCCACTAACTTCTGGGGTTTCCTCCAATTCATGTCTATCGAGTCAGAGATGCTATCTAACCATCTTATCCTCTGCCTCCCCCTTCTCCTTTTGCCTTCAATCTTTCTGAGTATCACGTCTTTTCCAATGAATCGTTTCTCCACATCATGTGGCCAAAGTATTGGAGCTTCAGCTTCAGCATCAGTCCTTTCAATGAATATTTAAGGTTGATTTCCTTTACGATTGACTGGCTTGATCTTGCTGTCCAAGGGACTCTCAAGAGTCTTCTCCAGCACCACAGTTAAAAAGCATCAATTCCTTTGGTGCTCAGCCTTCTTTATGGTCCAACTCTCACATGCGCACTTGATTACTGGAAAAACTATAACTTTGACTATATGGACCTCTGTCAGCAAAGTGATGTCTCTGCTTTTTAATATACTGTCTAGGTTTGTCATAGCTTTCCTTTCAAGTAGCTAGTATCTTTTAATTTCACAGCTGCAGTCAAAGGTCCACAGCGATTTTGAAACCCAAGAAAATAAAATCTGTCACGGCTTCCACTTTTTCCCTTTCTATTTGTCGTGAAGTGATGGGACAAGATGACATGATTTTAGTATTTTTTTAAGATCTAATTAAGATTTATTGATCAGATTGTTTTAGAAAACCAACATCAAAACACTGACAAGATATGTAAATACAGATTGGACATTTTAGGGTAAACTCACTGTATTTCCTACCTGCTTGTAGGTAACTAGGTAAGGTGGAAAAACTATCCTGATCATAAGACACGTACATCAGACTGCAAAAGGACTTCCACACTATTTAACAGAACTGTGGTAAATAGCTTTAAAGTAAGGCAGGCATCATGTGTGGCCTAAGCAAACCCTATACCAAGAGTTTTTTGAAAGTTGAGTTTCAAGCCAGGTTTTTCACTCTCCTCTTTCACCCTCAACAAGAGGCTCTTTAGTTCTTTTTCACTTTCTGCCCTTAGTGTGGTATCATCTGCATATGTGAGGTTTTGCTCTCTCTCCTGGCAATCTTGATTTCAACTTGTGCTTCACCCAGCCTGGCATTTTGCATGATGCACTCAGCACAGAAGTTAAATAAGCAGGGTGACAACATACAGCCTTGACATACTCCTTTCCCAATTTTGAATCGGTCCATTGTTTCATGTCCAGTTCTAATTGTTGCTTCTTGATCTGCACACAGGTTTCTCAGAGACAGGTAAGGTGGTCTGGTACTCCCATCTCTTTAAAAAATCTCCACAGTTCGTTGTGATCCACACAGTCAAGGGCTTTAGCATAAATGAAGCAGAAATAGATGTTTTTCTGGAACTCCCTTGCTTTCTCTATGAGCCAGTGGATGTTGGCAATTTGATCTCTGCTTCCTCTGCCTTTTCTAAACCCAACTTGTAAATACATTTTGAAGTTCTCAATTCACGTACGGCTGAAGCCTAGGTTGAAGGACTTGGAGCATTACCTTGATAGCATGTGAAATGAATGCAACTGTATGGTAGTTTGAACATTCTTTGACATTGCCCTTCTTCGGGATTGGAATGAAAACTGACTGGAGGAAAGAATAGGGAGTAACAGTAAACTTTTGGCCAGGGGGTTTTAGGTGTTTTCTTGCCATCCTTCTTCGTACATCTTATTAGTATAGAGGTAATAGAGTTATTTGAAAATTATTTTCCTTAATATCAAATATTGTCTCAAATATTTAAAAAAGATATACTATCAGTTTATTGGCTTTGAAATTAATATGGTTACAGTACATTTTCAGTGATTTTCTATGTTGCAGATGAAACTGAATAAAGAGACAGCAAATATATTCAGAGAGAAGTTTGCCAAAATAGTAGCATGATTTCTCCAGTGGGAAAATGGCATGCATATTTGGTGCTTTACATTATGTGTTGAGCAGTCTCTCTTTCCTTAAATAATTTTAACAAACATTTTTTTAATGAACAAATTTTTTTTAATTTAATTAACTACCTGACCTATTGAAAATATTTTTTTCTATTCTTTTAGAATGGGACTGGTGATGGGACCAGATGCTATGATTTTCGTTTTTTAAATGTTGAGTTTTAAGCCAGCTTTTTCACTCTCCTCTTTCACCTTCATCAAGAGGCTCTTTAGTTCCTCTTCACTTTCTGCCATTAGGGTGGTGTCGTCTGCATACCTGAGATTATTGATATTTCTCCTGGCAATATTGATTCCAGCTTGTGATTCATCTAGCCAGGCATTTCACATGATGTCTTTGCTGTGGCTAGGACTTCCAAAACTATGTTGAACAGTAGTGTCTAGAGTGGACATCCTTATTTTGTTCCTGGTATTAGAGGAAAGGCTTTCAGTTTTTCACCATTGAAAATAATGTGTGCTGTGGATTTCTCTTATATGGCCTTTATTATGTTGAGGTAGGTTCCTTCTATGCTCACTTTCTGGGAAGTTAATCACAAATGGGTGTTGAATTTTGTCAAAAATTTCTGCTTCTGTGGAAATTGTCTTATGGCTTTTATCTTTTAATTTGTGACTATGGTGTGCCACATTGATTGATTTCTGTATAAGCATTCTTGTATCCCTGGGATAAACCCCACTTGTTCATAGTGTATGATCCTTTTAATGTGCTGTTAGGTTCATTTTGCTAGTATTTTGTTGAGGATTTTTGCATCTATGTTCACCAGTGATATTGCCCTGTAATTTTTTCTCTCTCTCTTTTTTTTGGTGATATCTTTGTCTAGTTTGGTATCTGGGTGATGATGGCCTTGTAGAATGAGTTTGGGAGTGTTCCTCTCTCTGAAATTTTTTTTAAAGTGTTTGAGAAGGATAGACATTAGCTCTTCTCTAGACATATGATATAATAGAAATCACCAGTGAAACCATCTGGCCCTGGACTTTGGTTTGTTGGAAGATTTTTGATCACAGTTTCAATTTCAGTGCTTGTGACTGGTCTGTTGTATTTTCTATTTCTTCCTAGTTCCTTCTTGGAAAGTTGTACTTTTCTAAGAGTTTTTCTGTGTCTTCCAGGTTGTCCATTTTATTGGCATATAGTTGCTCATAGTAGTCTCTTTTGATCCTTTGTATATTTGTGGTATCTTTTGTAACGTAACCTTTTTCATTTCTAATTTTATTGATTTGAGTCTTCTTCCTGTTTTCTTGATGAGTCTGGATAATGGTTTATCCTTTTTGTTTATTTTCTCAAAAAGCAGCTTGTAGTTTTATTGATCTTCACTATTGTTTTCTTCATTTATTTCTGCTCTGAGTTTTATGATTTCTTTACTTCTACTAACTTTGGCCCCCTTTTATTCTTCTTTTTCTAATTGCTTTAGGTGTAAGATTAGGTTCTTTATTTGAGATTTTTCTTGTTTCTTGAGGTAGAATTATACTGCTATAAACTTTACTCTCAGAACTGCTTTTGCTGCATTCTATCAGTTTTGAATGCAAGACCCAGATTTCCCCATAGCCAGTCCCTCCCATCAGTAAGCTTCCACAAGCCTCTTATCCTCGTCTAGCAGAGCCCAGACAGAATGAAAACCACAGTCTCAGAAAACTAACCAAAATTGATCACATGGATCACAGCCTTATCTAACTCAATGAAACTATGAGTCATGCCATGTAGGGTCACCTAAGATGGGCGAGTCATGGTGAGAGTTCTGACAAAATGTGATCCACTGAGAAGGGAATGGCAAAGTACTTCAGCATTCTTGCCTTGAGAACCCCATGAACAGTATGAAAAGGTAAAAAGATATGACACTGAAAGTTGAACTCTCCAACTCAGTAGGTGAACAATATGCTGCTGGAGAAGAGTGGAGAAATAGCTCCAGAAGGAATGAAGAGGTTGAGCCAAAGTGGAAACAATGCTTAGTTGTGGATGTCTGGTGGTGAAAGTAAAGTCCAATGCTATAAAGAACAATATTGCATAGGAACCTGGAATGTTAGGCCCATGAATCAAGGTAAATTGGAAGTGGTCAAATGGGAGATGGCAAGAGTGAACATCAAAATTTTAGGAATCAGTGAAGCAAAATGGACCAGAATGGGCAAATTTAACTCAGATGAGCATTATATCTACTACTGTGGAAAAAAATGGAGTAACCTTCATAGTCAACAAAAGAGTCCAAAATGCAGTACTTGGGTGCAATCTCAAAAATGATAGAATGATCTCTGTTTCCAAGGCAAACCATCCAATATCACAGTAATCCAAGTCTATGTCTCAACCACTAATGCTGAAGAAGCTGAGGTCGAACAATTCTATGAAGATCTACTAGACCTTCTAGAACTAATACCATAAAAAGATGTCCTTTTCATCATAGGGGACTAGAATGCAAAAATAGGAAATCAAGAGATGCCTGGAATAACATGCAAGTTTGGCCTTGGAGTACAAAATGAAGCAGGGCAAAGGCTAAGAGAATTTGGCCAAGGGGATGAACTGATCATAGCAAACACCCTCTTCCAACAACACAAGAGATGACTCTATACATGGATATCACAATGGTCAATACCAAAATCAGGTTGATTATATTCTTTGCAGGCAAAGATGGAGAAGCTCTATACAGTCAGCAAAAACAAGACTGGGAGCTGACTGTGGCTCAGATCATGAATTCCTTATTGCAAAATTCAGATTTAAATAGAAGAAACTAGGGAAAACACCTAGGCCATTTAGGTATGACCTAAATCAAACCCCTTAAAATTATACAGTGGAAGTGACAAATAGATTACAGGGATTAGATCTGATAGAGTTCCAGAAGATCTATGGAAGGAGGTTGTAGGGGGGCACTGATCAAAACCATCCCCAAGAAAAAGAAATGCAATGATGTAAAATGGTTATCTGAGGAGGCCTTACAAATAATGAGAAAAGAAGAGAAGCAAAAGCAAAGGAGAAAACGAAAGATATATCCATCTGAATGCAGAGTACCAAAGAATAGCAAGGAGAGGTAAGAAAGCCTTTCTAAGTGATCAGTGCAAAGAAATAGAGGAAAACAAATGGGAAAACTAGAGACACTTCAAGAAAATTAGAGACACCAGGAAGACATTTCATGCAAAGATGAGCACAAGAAAGGACAGGAAGAGTATGGACCTAAAAGAAGCAGAAGATATTAAAAAGAGGTGGCAAGAATACACAGAAGAACTATACAAAAAAGATCTTATTGACCCGGATAACCATGATGGTGTGATCACTCACATCTTGGAATGAGTGTCTGTCCAGCCAGACACCCTGGAGTCCAAAGTCAAGTGAGCCTTACAAAGCATTACTATGAACAAAGTTAGTGGAGGTGATGAAATTCCAGCTGGGCTGTTTCAAATCCTAAAAGATGATGCTGTGAAAGTGCTGCACTCAATATGCCAGCAAATTTGGAAAACTCAGCAGTGGCCACAGGACCGGAAAAGGGTCAGTTTTCATTCCAATCCCAAAGAAAGGTAATGCCAAAGAATGTTCAAACTACTGCACAATTACACTCATCTCACACGGTAGCAAAGTAATGCTCAAAATTCTCCAAGTTAGGCTGCAGCAGTACGTGAACCAAGAACTTCCAGATGTTCAAGCTGGATTTAGAAAAGGCAGAGGAACCAGAGATCAAATTGCCAAACATCCATTGGATCATAGAAAAAGCAAGAGAATTCCAGAAAAGCATCTACTTCTGCTTCATTGACTTCAAAGGCTAAAGCCTTTGACTGTGTGGATCACAACATACTGTGGAAAATTCTTAAAGAAATGGGAATACCAGACCACCTTACCTGCCTCCTGAGAAACCTGTATGCAGGTCAAGAAGCAACAGCTAGAACCAGACCAGACTGGTTCCAAATTGGGAAAGGAGTACATCAAGACTATATATTGTCACCCTGCTTATTTTACTTATATGCAGAGGACATCACCCAAAATGCTGGGCTGGATGAAGCTCAAGCTGGAATCAAGATTGCCAGGAGAAATATCAAGTACCTTAGATATTCAGAAGACACCACTCTAATGGCAGAAAGCGAAGAGGAACTAAAGAACCTCTTGAAAGAGGAGAGTTAAAAGCTGGTTTAAAACTCAACATTCTTAGGGCCTACACTATAGCTGACAAGTTAGATTAAGAGCGATGAGCCCAGAAATCTGCATTTTTAACAAGCTTGCCTTATGAAATATCTGCTTGCTATAATTTGAGAATTACTAGACTTGGCCCTTAATTTGACATTGCTGAAATAGTGCTTGTTTTTCCACCTGGAACACTCCCTCAAAATTCTCAACAGTATTAAACATCCTTCCCCCCCAACCCCCAAAGAAATATAAAACCTCAACATACAAAAACTAAGATCATGGCATCTGATCCCATCACTTCATGGCAAATAGATGGGGAAAAAAATGGAAACAGTGACAGATTTATTTTCTTGGGCTCAAAAATCACTGTGCATGGTGACTGCAGCCATGAAATTAAAAGAGACTTGATCCTTGGAAGAAAAGCTATGACAAACTTAGACAGTGTATTGAAAAGCAGAGACAGTACTTTGCTGACAAAGGTCCATCTAGTCAAAGGTATGGTTTTTCCAGCAGTCATGTATGGGTGTGAGAGTTGGACCATTAAAGGCTGAGCACCAAAGAATTGATGCCTTTAAATTGTGGTGCTGTTGAAGACTCTTCAGAGTCCCTTGGACTGCAAGGAGATCAAACCAGTCAACCCTAAAGGAAATTAGTCCTGAATGTTCATTGGAAGGACTGATGCTGAAGCTGAAGCTCTAATACTTTGGCAACCTGATGCAAAGAGCTGACTCATTAGAAAAGGCCCTGATACTGGGAAAGATTGAAAGTGAAGGACAGAGGACGAGATGGTTGGATGGCATCACTGACTCAATGGACATGAGTTTGAGCAAGCTCCGGGAGACAGTGAAGGACAGGGAAACCAGGCATGCTACAGTCCATGGGGTCGCAAAGAGTCAGACATGACCGAGCAACTGAACAAAACCACGCAATAGGTTTTGAGTCACTGTGTTTTTGTTGTCATTTGTTTCTAGGTATTTTTTATTCTCTCTTTGGTTCCTTTAGTGATCTTTTGGTTGTCTAGAAGTGTATTGCTTAGTCTCCATGTGTTTGTGTTTTTTATAGTTCTTCCCTGTAATTGATATCTAATCTCAGCACTGTGGTCAGAAAAGATGCTTGATATGATTTCAATTTTCTTAAATTTATGGTTTGATTTGTGACCCAAGATCTGATCTATCCTGGAAAGTCATGTGCAGTTGAGAAGAAAGTGTATTCTGCTGTTTTTGGATGGAATGTCATGTATATATCAATTAAGTTCATCTGTTCTCACGTGTCACCTAAGGCTTACATTTCCTTATAAATTTTCTTTCTGTATAATTTGTTCATTGGTGTAAGTAGGGTGTTAAAATCCCCCACTGTTATTGTGTTACTGTTGATTTCCCCTTTTATGGCTGTTAGCATTTACTTTACATATTGAGGTGCTCCTTTGTTGGGTGCATAAATATTTACAATTCTTATATGTTCTTGGATTGATCCCTTGGTCATTATGTACTGTCCTTCCTTGCCTCTTATAATAGTCCTTATTCTAAAATCTATTTTGTCTGATATGAGTATTGCTACTCCAGCTTCCCTGTGATTTTTGTTTGCATTATCTTTTTCCATGCCCTCACTTTCAGTCTATACATGTCCTTCAGTCTAAAGTGGGTCTCTTGTAGACAGCTTATATATGGGTCTTATTTTTTTATTCATTCAGTCAATCTGTATTTTTTGGTTGGAGCTTTTAATCTATGTACATTTAAGATGATTATTAATATTTATGTTCTTATAACCATTTTCTTAATTGTTTTGGGTATGTTTTTGTAGGTCTTTTCTGCCTCTTATATTTCTTGCCTAGAGGAGTTCCTTTATTGTATGTTGTAAAGCTGGTTTGGTGTTGCTGAATTCTAACTTTCACTTGTCTGTAAAATTTTTTATTTTTCCATTGAATTTGAATGAGATCCTTGCTGGGTAAAGTATTTTTGGTTGTGGTTTTTTTCCTTTCATTACTTTAATTATATTCTGCCACTACCTTCTGGCCTGAAGAGTTTCTGCAGAAAGATCAGATTTAACCATATGGGGATTCCTTTGTATAGTATTTGTTGCTTTACCCTTGCTGCTTTTAATATTTATCTTTGTGTTTAATTTTTTTTAATTTGATTAATATGTGTCTGTCATGTTTCTCCACTAAGTTTATCCTGTATCAGACTCTCTGTGCTTCTTGGACTTGATTGGTTATTTCCTTTCTCCTGTTAGGGTAGTTTTCAACTATAATCTCTTCAGATATTTTCTTAGCCCCTTTCTCTTTGTTTTTTTTTTTTTTTGTTCTGGGATCCCTATAATTTGAATGTGTGCATTTAATATTGTCTCGGAAGTGTCTGAGACTGTCCTCAATTATTTTAACTCTCCTTTTTATTCTAGTCTGCTTCAGTTATTTCCACCAATCTATCTTCCAGCTCACTTATTCATTCTTCTAATTCAGTTATTCTGCTGTTGATTCCTTCTAGAGTATTTTAAATTAAGTTTTTGTGTTGTTCATCACTGTTTTTTTATTCTTTATTTCTTCTAGGTTCTTACTAAGTGTTTCTCATATTTGCTCCATTCCATTTCTGAGATTTTGTATCATCTTTACTATCATTGGGCTTCCCTGGTAGCTCAGCTGGTAAAGAATCTGCCTGCAATGCAGGAGACCCTGGTTCAATTCCTGGGTTGGGAAGTTCCCCTGGAGAAGGGATAGGCTACCCACTCCAGTATCCTTAGGCTTACTCTGAATTCTTTTTCTTGTAGATTTTCTATTTCCTGTTTGTTTATTTGGTCTTGTGGGTTTTTACCTTCTCCTTCTTCTGCACAATACTTCTCTGTCTTTTTTATTTTTTCTAACTTTCTGTGTTTAAGTTTTCCTTTCCCCAGGCTGCAGGGTTATAATTCTTCTTGCTTCTGGTCTTTCTCCCAAGTGGGTGAGGTTGGTCTAGTGGCATGTGTAGAGAGGGAAAAGTGTCTGCATTCTGACTGGTGGAGCCAAATCTTTTCCCTCTGATGGGAGGGTTGTGTAAAGTGGTGTGTTTTGGGATGTCTGTGGGCTTAGTAGGACTTTAGGTAGCTTGTCTGCTGATGATTTGGTTTGTGTTCCTATCTTGCTTGTTGTTTGGCATGAGGCGTGCGGTGCTAGGTGCTACAGGCAGTTGGGTGGAACTAGGTCTTGGATTTGGATGGAGGCCTTTATGGGAGCTCTCACTGATTAATAGTCTCTGGGGCCAGGAATCCTCTGTTCAGTGTCCTGGACTCGGTGCTCCCAACCTAGAGGCTCAGGCCAGACTCCCATTCAGGAAATCAATACCCCACAAGCCATTCACCATGGTAATAAAAGGGATAAAAAAGAAAAAAAAAAGAAAAAACAAAGCACAAAAAAGAAACCCAGACAAATGTTAAAGCAAAATCTAAAAAATAGAAACAAGAGCAAAGGAAATATAAGCATGTGTATGCACGTGCATGTGCACATGCACACACACACACACACACACACAGACACACACACAAGAAACCAAAGGAAAACCAAGAAAGCAAGGTAAAAGAGAGCAACCAGACAAACAAAGGAAACCCAAAATGAAATCAACCAATTAAAAACAAAACTAACAATTGCCTTACATATTGTGGTGCTCCTATGTTGGGTGCATATATATTTATAATTGTTATATCTTCTTCTTGGATTGACCCTTTGATCATTATGTAGTGTCCATCTTTGTCTCTTTTCACAGCCTTTGTTTTAAAGTCTATTTTATCTGATGTGATTATTGCTACTTCTGCTTTTTTTTGGTCTCTATTTGCATGAAATATCTTTTTCCAGCCCTTCACTTTCAGTCTGTATGTGTCCCTTGTTTCGAGGTGGGTCTCTTGAAGACAACATATATAGGGGTCTTGTTTTTGTATCCATTCAGCCAGTCTTTGTCTTTCGGTTCGGGCATTCAACCCATTCACATTTAAGGTAATTATTGATAAGTATGGTCCCGTTGCCATTTACGTTGTTGTTTGGGGTTCGAGTTTATTCACCCTTTCTGTGTTTCCTGTTTAGAGAAGATCCTTTAGCATTTGTTGGAGAGCTGGTTTGATGGTGCTGAATTCTGTCAGCTTTTGCTTGTCTGTAAAGCTTTTGAATTCTCCTTCATATCTGAATGAGATCCTTGCTGGGTATAGTAATCTGGGCTGTAGATTATTTTCTTTCATCAGTTTAAGTATGACAGCAAAAGAGGCACAGATGTATAGAACTGTATTTTGGACTCTATGGGAGAAGGCGAGGGCGGGATGATATGGGAGAATGGCACTGAAGCATGTAAATTATCATTTGTGAAACAAATCACCAGTCAAGGTTTGATGCATGATACAGGGTGCTCGGGGCTGGTGCACCGGGATGACCCAGAGGGATGGGATGGGGAGGGCGGTGGGAGGGGGGTTCAGGAAGGGGAACACATGTACACCCATGGCAGATTCATGTCAATGTATGGCAAAGCCAATACAATATTGTAAAGTAAAAAATAGATAAATAAATAAATTTAAATTAAAAAAATAAAAACAAAACTAACAAAAATACAAAACAGAAAATAAAACCAAAGCAGAGTGCTAACTGAAGAATAAAGCAAAGAAAACAAAACAAACATGGGAAAATGAGAAAAAAAAAAGAACAACAGAAAAGCGAAGATAATATAGAAGTATATAAAAGATACACACATATATATATTTAAAAAAAATAAAAGGAATCCCCACAAAACAAAAAGAACCAACCCCCCCAAAACAGAACAGAAAACCAAAGTAAAAGTAGAGATAGATTTAAAAAATTAAAAGTATGGTTATAAAAGAATCCAAAAAAACTAAGTAGAAATAATAATAATAATAAACACAGCAACCACAACAGCAGAGAATAAAGAAATTTCAAAAATAGCCAAAGTGAAAGTGAAGCCGCTCAGTCATGTCTGACTCTGCGACCCCGTGGACTGTAGCCTACCAGGCTCCCCTGTCCATGGGATTTTCCAGGCAAGAATACTGGAGTGGGTTGTCATTTCCTTCTCCAAGAGATCTTCCCAACCCAGTGATAATGGAAAAAATAAAAACACAAAAACAATGATAAATGTTTTCCTAGGGTCTCAGCCATTGCTGTCTTTTGCCCTACCATGAGCCCATAGCCCACCACCGCTTTCACAAGAGACCCCCCAATACTGGGGAGGGCTAATCTCTAGACTTGCTGTGGACCCTGTGAGGACAGCTGAGACTCTAATCTGGCCTTCCTCCCATGTGTGCTTCCCATCAATATCCACAGCTGCCAGAGCTAGAGCATTTTCTTTTGTGGGAGCATTCCTTCTACTCTCATATATTCCATAGATGCACTCTTTAGTTGATGTTGAGTATTTAATCTGCAGCTTGAGCATCTGATGAAAAGGTTTTTGATCCTCTTACTTAATTGCCCTGCTCCTGGTGCTCACTTGTGATTTTATTGCCTGCTCTGCATGTGGGCCACTCACAGGAGTCTGCTCCTAAGTCTGCCCTGGAGGACTTGGGTCTGCTGCAGTGGGGACCAGGCATGGAGGTGGCATGGCTGCTTGAGTTGAGGGAAGCTGGTTGTGCCCGGTGTACAGGCAAGCCAGTGGCCATGGATGCAAGAGATAAGGCTCTGTTGGTTGCTTTTCCTAACCTCCAGAGGCAGGCAGGCAAGGGGCAGCCATGGCTGT
The DNA here is from genome assembly GCA_024291935.2 of Okapia johnstoni. Taxonomy (NCBI): domain Eukaryota; kingdom Metazoa; phylum Chordata; class Mammalia; order Artiodactyla; family Giraffidae; genus Okapia; species Okapia johnstoni. Next base: position 8,967,042 of record JAGTYA010000026.1, on the reverse strand, counting down.
TTCTTCTCTATTATTAGCTGGCCCAGGCTGGTGTGTGGGGAGAGAGAAGCTACAGTGGTGACTCTACTCCCTGCATGTGACTCAGCAGCAGCACCCTGCTTCCATGGCAGTCCAACTTTGCTCCAAAGGCATTCCCTGTTGTGGATTTTCTCCCTCTTATTCCCTTAAGACGTCTCCCCCAGCCAATAGCAGTCCTCACCTGGGTTTGCTCTCCAATTCCCAGGCTCCAGCTCCTAGACCCCCTGCATACCCATGAACATGCATTCCAGTCTAGGATATGTAGGACTGTGGCACAGATTGTCTGTGTGGTTCTCACTCTATCACAGATCGGCTGGTTCATCCTTTTCTGATAGCCTCAAATTCTTCCCTTCTGTCCCAACTGATTTCCCTGGATGTGGGAATCTCTCCTTTCCTTCAGCTACCCCACCCTGGGGTGTAGGTATGGTCCTGCTTGCTCTCCTCCTCCTTCTCTCTTCTTTCTTTCTTCTTACCCAGTTATGTGTGGCTCCATATGGTCCTTTCTGGTGATCAAGTTCTCCTGCTAGTAGTGTTCAGCCAGTGTTCTGTGAGAACTTTTGCATCTGCAGAGGTATTCCTGATGCATCTGTGGAGAGAGATGCACTCCATGTCCACCCACTCCCCTATCATGTTGGAAAACCCCAACAAACAGTTTTGTGCCGTCTATGGGGTCGCACAGAGTCGGACACGACTGAAGCAACTTAGCAGCAGCAGCAGCAGCAATAATGAGTGATGTTGAGCATCTTTTCATGTGTTTGTTAGCCATCTGTATGTCTTCTTTGGAGAAATGTCTGTTTAGTTCTTTGGCCCATTTTGGGGGGGCTTCTTTTATTTTTAATTTTATTTATTTATTTTTGCTATGCTGGGTCCTCGTTGCTACATGGACTTTTCTCTAGTTGCAGCCAGCAGGGGCTACTCTTCATTGTAGGGCATGGGTTCTCACTGGGGTGGTTTCTCTTGTTGTGGAGCAGGAGATCTGGAGCACACAGGCTTCAGCAGTTGTGGTTTCTGGGGCCTAGAGCACAAGCTCAATAGTTTTGGTGCATGGGCTTAGTTGCTCCCCGGCATGTAGGATCTTCCCAGAACAGGGATTAAACCCAGGTCGCCTGCATTGACAGGTGGATTTTTTACCACTGAGATACTAGGGAAGCCTTGGGCATTTTTTTTTAAGAATACATATTATGTGCACAAAGTTGCTAGATCCCATGTCAAGCTTTGAGAGGGAATTATGTATGTGAGGCACTCTCCAGTTTAACCTTCATTAACTTCTAGGAAAAACTCCTGCTGAATAAGCATAAAGGCAATTCGTCTCCAAGTCTGTCATCCTGGCATGGAGTTATCACTCTCATATTTTCCTAGAATTAGTTTAACACAACATGAATGTCTGGTTGATATACTGGATAGTAGGTGGAAGACATAAAACATGTTGTCAATAATCATATAGCAAATAAGCAAAGAAGGGTTGACTATACCTGTCTGCTCTTCTTTCATCAGGTGGCTGGTGGAATCTTCACGGTGGCTGATTGTCACCAGTAAACCAGATGAGGGCTTAAAGGAACTTAAAAAAGTTGCACACAGAAATGGAATAAAGAATGCTGAAGAAATCTTGAGTATGGAGGTAAGCCGGAAAGAGAAGGTGGTTATTGGGTTGGAGGGAAGTCATGAACTAATACCTGCCTCCTCCTTATTGAGATAGACAAACTACTTTTCTAACAAGGCCATCTAGTTGAGAATGCAAGCTCAGTTTCCTGGTCTTTCATGCTCATTTCTTATAAAATGAGCTTTGAACACTGTACAAGACTTCTTCTTTTTTAGTTCATCTGATTTGAACCTGCAGCCTATGTGCTCTCATGGATACCCTGCCCACTTCCCTTCGCCATGGCCTCATTAAAAAAAAATCATTGTTGCTGTGTAATTTCCTGGAGTCTCCCTTAACTCTCTACATCCTCCTTCATATCACATCACGTTCACACATGTGATTGCATGTGTAGTCTGTTGTACGACAAAGAAAGGGAATGTATCTCTCCTATCCTATTGGGTACCAGTGTTCATCACAATACCTGGCACTATGTCAGCAAGTGATATATGTTTGTTGTTGTTGAAGGCCTTGAAAGTGATCATGCAGGAGGAGCTGGAGGCAGCACAGACCAAGCCTACTGTGTTTGACTTGTTCCGCACACCCAACCTGCGTAAAAGGATCTGTCTTCTCCCCTTTGTGAGGTGGGCTTTACAGAATGCATGTGGTTGTTGCTGTTGTTCAGTTGCTAAGTCATGTCCAACTCTTTGTGACCCCAGGGACTATAGCATACCAGGTTCCTCTGTCCTCCACTATTTCCTGGGATTTGCTTAAACTCATGTCCACTGAGTTGGTGATGTTATCTAACCATCTCATCCTCTGCAGCCCCCTTGTCCTTAATATGAAGAATTATGCAAGTCAGATAGGGCCTTTATTGTTTAACATTGATCATTGGCTGTCTGGGTGAATATAATCATCAATGATAGTACCTTTGCTCTAAGTCTTATGGCTTATGTCTTCTTTTTTATTTCACTACAGATTTGCAATCACAATACCCTATTTTGGCATCTTTATGAATCTACAGAACTTTGGGAGCAATATTTTCCTGTTCCAGGTAATCTTTGGAGCTCTCACTGTCTCAGTCCGAAGTCTTGCCATTTTACCACTGAATTACATAGGCCGTCGACCAACCCAGATGTTTCTCATGTTCCTGGTGGGAATTTCCATTTTGGTCAACACATTTGTGCCCCAAGGTGAGAGAAGACTGGACTTTGGGGAAAGGAAGGGTCTTTTTATCATTCTTCAAGATTTGTTTGGTTATACTTGCCTGAAGTCAGGAGTAAAAAGAGGTCCTAATGAAAGGCTAAGTATTCCTCCAAACCAAACCGATGAGAAATTCTGCTAATAAGTTTTTGATAAAGGAGCTAAAGGTCAGTAAGGGGCAGCTCAAACATATTTACTTTCATCACATAGTGGAAATGCCTGGAAAATGGTCCCATTTATTCCAGGTAGTCTCTCTAGGACAGCAATCATTCACTTGTGGTTTTCCCATTCACACATTAAATAACAAGTAGAGAGGGATGAGGCCTTGCAATTATATCCCACGTGAGAGCATACTATGGCCACTCCCTCTATTTGGGCTCTTCATTACCAGCTTTGATGATTGGTCTCCTTCCCCATTTCTATGTATCCACATATGACTGTGAGCTTAAGTCATATGACTATAGTTCTTGCTTAAGAAAGTCTCCCAGGAAATGAAAAAAGAATCCTCTTTTTCAGGTGGGGAAGGAGGGTGCAGTAGAAACAAGAATTGAAGCTGAGAAAAATCTTTGCCAATTCCCTATCAGATTACTTTATAAGTTAATAGAATGATGATACATAATAATTAGGAGAAACTTAGTGGGCAATTCGCTTCACCATTTCCAATGCAAGAATGTGACTCACAGCATTACATATAGGTATTTTTATTGCTCCTCAGAATATCATCAATAATGCATTAATAATACTGCTTTACCACGGAGTTCTTTCCAATATTATCCAGTTATAATTACATTTCTTTTTATCCTGTGCAGAAAACTTATTCCCCTAAGTTTTCTTAATTGTTCCCTAATTCTGACAATTTTTCCCAACTAGAGGCTTTGATTTTAGGTTCTTCATGTCTAACATTGATGTAAATCTAGCTTCTCCTCAGCCTGTCTACTAATAGAGCAGTACTGTCCTGTTACTTTCTGGTGTCATACTTACCCCATGGCAATGCTGTATCTACACTAGGTTGCTTGACTCATTTGGGTTTACCTGGGACTTTTCTGATTTTATCAGTGAAAATCTCACATTATCAAAATCTTCAAATTCCCAGAAAAACCAGGATGACTGGTCACTTTAAAACCTGCACTTTAATTGTAAAGTAAACTTCTCAAGATTGGAGCTGAACATTAGACTCAGTAATTGTCCATATCACAGTCTTAACTTCAACAATAAGGATATTGCAAATACTGGACAAAATTACTGAAAGCAAATTTCTGCCACACTGTTTCCTTTTTCTTTTCTTGTAAATCTCAGATATACAGATGGATTTGTTGCAATTAATGCAGATAGCTTTGTATAATTTTACCACATATATTGATGATGTTACATTTCTCAGTTTATCAACATATGTAGATATATATACTCTATGGTATATTTCAAACCTATCAATAAACCATAGTTTTCTTTTTTTCCTGAATAAATTTGGTGGATGCCAATTCCACCAGCTCAGATTTCTTAGTGTTGCTGGTCTTCCTGTCTCCAGAAATGCAGACCCTGCGTGTGGCTTTGGCAAGTGTGGGAATTGGCTGTGTTGCTGCCACTGTGTCTGCTCTTTCTGTCCACTCTCTTGAACTCATCCCCACTCTCCTCAGGTAAGGGTTTATGGATGCTCTGCCAGGATCCAAAGTATGACTTTCCCATTTAACTGATGCTTATTTCAGGAATGAATACAATAAGATCTTTAAGTTATAAATTAATCATTTGTAATAGAAATAATGTATCAATAGCAACTATAGCCAAAGTTAATTGAAAAACCCGACTGTTCTGTGTGTTGTTCTGAGCTGTAATTTGGTGTATCTTCTCATTAATCTTTTAGATCTCTTATTACTATAGGTGCAATGTGTAACATTCCATGTAAAATGATGAAAATGTATCAATACACTTTGACAAAGACAGCTAGAAAACCAGGGAGCAAATCTCAATAACAAGGGTTTATCATCAAGCTCATGAATATAGTAATTGTGTTTTGTTGCATTCCATAACCCAGTCAGAATAATATCTCACAAATTTTATGTGCCGATATTTACTGAATTACTACATCATGTCATTTACTCCTTCAGGGCAAACGCTTCAGGATTAGATATGTTAGCTAGTAGGTGTGGGGCAACCCTGGCTCCCCTCTTGATGACCCTAGTAGTGTATCTACCCACCTTGCCCTGGATCATCTATGGAGCCTTTCCCATCATTTCTGGTCTTCTCATTCTTCTTCTACCTGAAACCAAAAATCTGCCCATTCCTGACACCATCTTGGATGTGGAAAATAAGTGAGTAAACCTTCTACCATCCCCTGGGAGGGACTGTGTGCTTTGGACCTGTGAGTGAGAAAGGCAACATACCACATGAGTCCCTCAGATCACTGGGGAGGTGGAGCCTTGCCTGGGATACTCCCATCTTGGGCCATTGTCTTCATGAGAGACAAGGTCATTTCCATCCATTGTGAGTTCTAGTCTAGACTGCAGAGATCCCCTCTGCCCTATTCTCATTGGTAGTTTTAGTGCTGAAGTGATGGTAATTAGCTCTGTTGTGATGGTACATCCTACCTGTCCTCATGAGAAACACACATTCATATTGGGATCATGATCCTCAGATCCATAAGAGCTTGGGATAGAGGGGAAAGAAATGAGATGACCAGTGAAGGAGCATTGTTAGGAAAATCACATTTAGTTAAGGACTTTCTGTGGAAAGGGTGGTAATAAAAAAAAGTTATTTGTTTGCATGTGGCTGTAAGATTCAGTCAGCTTTGCTGCCACAAGTTATGCAAAGATTGAGGATAATAAGAAACTGGAAAAGGCATTGTAAGGCCTGAGGCATATGTAAGGCATATGTAAGGTTATGTAAGGCATAGATAACATTGTATCTTAGTTTCATAGGGCTTCTACAGTGGAATCTGACAAGCTGAGTGACTTAAGCAAAATAAATTTACTGTCTCAAATTTCAGGAGGCTGAAAGTCTGAGCTCAAGTTGTTGGCAGGACTCTACATTCTCTGAAGGCTCTAGAGAAGGGTCTGTTCCAGGTCTCTCCTGGATTCTGGTAGTTCGTTGGGTTGTGAGAAATAGCTCCAATCTTCACATCGCATCCCCCTGACATACCTCTATGTCTCAAGTTCCCCCTTTTTATAAGAACATCATCATATTGGATCAGGGGCTCTTTCTACTCCAGTTTGACCTCATCTTAATTAATGAGCAACAACCCTGTTTTCAAATATGATAATTTCATATTATGAGGTAGATGGTTAAGACTTCAATATATATACTCTGGAAGGTACACAATTGAACCTATAACAAGTGGGGAATTCCTTTAGCTTTTTAACCCAGTTCTTGACTTATCAAAGGTGTCATTGGCCAGAGATCCAAATGGCAAAGTGAGAATCCAAACAGACCAAGTGCGAGTGGCACTTTCAAGTGCTTTCTTGTGCCTGCACAGTTGGTGCTGTTTAGTCGCTAAGTCATGTCTAATTTTTTTGGGACCCCATGGACTGTAGCCCACGAGGCTCCTCTCTCCATGGAATTTCCCAGGCAAGAATATTGGAGTGGACTGCTAGTCCCTTCTCCAGGGATTCTGACCCAGGGATCAAACCTGTGTCTCTTGCACTGGCAGAAGAGTTCTTTACCACAGAGTCACCACTGAGCCACCCTGATTCAGTGGTAAGGAATCTGTGACTCAATAGCAACAATGAAAGAAGCTGATGGCTAGGGATCAGTTTGCATTTGTACTAGGAGGGCATCCAAACTTATTTTTATTTTTTCTCTTTCATAGTGTCTATTCTTATTTTCTGATTGGTTGTTTGATTTATTGTTTCTCCTTTGGTTTTTCAGCCAAAAATTCTCAAGAAAAATAAATGAAAAAGATTCTTACATAAAAGTGACAAAATTTTAAGGCTCTTCATGGTCTTGCTGGTGAGGAAGAAAAAAAATATGAAGAAAAAATATCTCCAGGAGTAGATATCTCCTTTATATCTACAAAATGGCAAGAAAATACACTTGAAAAATACATCTCATTTACAATTATTGCATTAATTGGCAATTAAATATATAATAAATGAGAATATGTAATTCCATGAACAATCCCATTTTGAGCGGAAGGAGTCAAAAAATTTTCAAATTTATCAATAAATTATTAATAGACAAGATGATTCAGAAACAGAGGAATACCATGGCAGGTTCATGTAAGGAGCACCATATGATGAACTCTAAATAAATTTGCAAAAGTCAGAACAGTATAGCATATGCAACTGAACATCAAAAGAGGTCTAGAAGTAGATACCAGTATATCTGTAAACTTAGTGCATGATACTTTTGATGTCATAGATCACTGCCAAATAGAAAATTATGTTCTTTTTGGAGATACATTCATTGAAATGGTAACAATGGTGAACTTTAAGTGGTCAAATTTTAAGTGATTACTTTTTCTTTGTGATTTTTTATGTTCATGTTTTTAAAAAGTAAGCATACATAATTTAAAATATTATAAGGGGGTGACCAAGTGACTGTTTGATAAGGAAATTGTTATGGATCAGCCATCTCAACAGAAGCAAAGCTATTATTGTTCAAGGTCGTGGAAGAATGACTGCGAAGGCAATTCAGAGATCTTCAGGGCTGCCACTCCAATCACCAGCCCAGAGGACAAGGGGCTAAGAGGGCCTGTTGTTATTGTTATTTGGTCGCTAAGTCATGTCTGACTCTGAGACCCCATGTGAGCTCTGGTGCTGTCTCATGTTGCTGTCGTATGTGTTTCCCTTATTTTTGGTGTAGTTTACACATGGTAAAAAGTATCAATCTCAAGGTCAAAAATTCAGTGTATTTGTATAAATTCATACACCAGGGTCAAATACAATCCAATCAACAGGCAGACTAAATTCCATCACCCGGAAAATTACTTTTGTGCTCATTCCTCAGTCAGAATTGTCCCTTAGCCTTCAATCCTCTTCCACTGTGTATTTCACTAGGTGTTAACTTTGTTTTTCTCCTAGAACATCATGTAAGTTTATTACAGATTTATACTTTTTTTTATTGACATTTGCTTTGTATATTGCACTTGAAATTCATACCTTTTTTTGTTTGTATTGGTATTTCATTCCTTTTTATTGCTGTGAAGTATTACATCCATCCAAAGTATGGATTTGAAAATACTGCCAAGTTAGATATCTCAGTTCAGTTCAGTTCAGTTGCTCAGTTGTGTCTGACACTTTGCGACCCCATGAACTGCAGCACGCTAGGCCTCCCTGTTCGTCACCAACTCCCTGAGTCCACCTAAACCCATGTCCATTGAGTTGGTGATGCCATCCAGCCATCTCATCCTCTGTCGTCCCCTTCTCCTCCTTCCCTCAATCTTTCCCAGCATCAGGGTTTTTTTCCAATGAGTCAGCTCTTCGCATCAGGTGGCCAAAATATTGGAGTTTCAGCTTCAACATCAGTCCTTCCAATGAACATCCAGGACTGATCTCCTTTAGGATGGACTGGTTGGATCTCCTTGCAGTCCAAGGGACTCTCAAGAGTCTTCTCCAACACCACAGTTCAAAAGCATCAATTCTGCGGCACTCAGCTTTCTTTATAGTCCAACTCTCACATCCATACATGACCACCAGAAAAACCATAGCCTTGACTAGATGGACCTTTGATGGCAAAGTAATATTCTTTGCTTTTTAAATACGTATCTAGGTTGGTCATAACTTTCCTTCCAAGGATACTTTCAAAAAGGGTTAATGAGCCAAAATTCAAAGTAACTCCTACAATTCAATAACAAAATACCAATAATCCCAATTTAAAAAATAGGAGCCTAGAAGGAAGAAGATAAAAGGAAAGAGCCAATGAAAAAATACTCAAGAATAATAGTGAAAATTTCCCCTAAAATGGGGAAAAGGAAATAGTCACAGAAGCCAAGAAACCCAGAGTCCCAAACAGATAAACACCCACGGCGAAACACCCCAAGACACATATAATCAAATTAACAAAAGATCAACACACAAAGAACAAATGATTAAAAGCAGCAAGGTTGAAACAACAAATAACACACAAGCGGATCCCCCAAGGATAACAGCTTGACTTCAATAGAAACCTCTCAGGCCTAAAGGGAAATGGCAGGACATACTTAAGGTAATGAAAAGAGAATAATCTACAACCCAGATTAACTGTACCACAGCAAAGATCTCATTCATGATATGAAGGAGAATTCAAAGCTTTACAGACAGCAAAAACTGAGGGAATTCAGCACCACAAAACCACTCTCCAACAAATGCTAAAAGGATCTTCTCTAAACAGGAAACACAAAAGATAGGATGTTTAAACACGAACTCAAAACAACAAAGTAAATGGCAACAGGACCATACTAATCAATTATAACCTTAAATGTAAATGGGTTGAATGCCCCAACCAAAAGACAAAGACTGGCTGAGTGTATACAAAAACAAGAACCCCTATATAAATGCTGTCCACAAGAGACCCACCTCAAAACTAGGGACACATACAGACTGAAAGTGAAGGGATGGAAAAACCATATTCATGCAAACGAGAACCCAAAAGAAAGCAGGAGTCCGCAATACTCTTCATTTCAGATAAAATAGACTTTAAAATAAAAGGCTGTAAAAGAGACAAAGAAGGACACAGATAATGATCAAAGATCAATCCAAGAAGATAATAACAATTATAAATATAATGCACCCAACAAAAAGGAGCAACCCAACAATATGTAAGGCAAATACTAACAAGTATGAAAGGGAAACTAACAAAACAGAATAAATAGTGGAGACTTTAATACTTCACTCACACATATGGATAGATCACTAAACAGAAAAATTAACAAGGAAACAACCAACTTTTTAAATGATACAATAACAAGTTAGATTTATTGATATTTACAGGACTTTCCCACCCCAAAATAAGCAATTTTCACCTTTTTCTCAAGTGCACCGGGAACTTTCTTCCAGCATAGATCACATCCTGGCCCATATAATCTAGCCTTGGTAAATTCTAAAAAAATTGAATCATCCCAGCCATCTTCTCTGACCACAATCGCAAGTAAGATTATACCTCAATTACAAGGAAAAAAAACTATTAAAAAGTCCAACATATGGAGGCTAAAACAACACCTTCTGAAATAACCAACAAATCACCAGAAGAAATCAAAAAAAGAAATCAAAATATGCATAGAAAACCGAATGAAAATGAAAACACAAAACCCAAACCTATGGGACATTGTAAAAGCAATGCTAAGGGGGAAGGTTCATCAAGCAATACAGGAGTACCTCAAGAAACAAGAAAAAAAATCAAATAAATAACCTAACTCTACACCTAAAGCAACTAGAGAAGGAAGAAATGAAGAACCCCAGGGTTAGTAGAAGGAAAGAAATCTTAAAAATTAGGCAGAAATAAATGCAAATGAAAACAAAAGAGACCATAGCAAAAATCAACAAAACTAAAAGCTGTTTTTTCAAGAAGATAAAAAAAATTGACAAACCATTAGCCAGACTCATCAAGAAACAAAGGGAGAAGAATCAGATCAACAAAATTAGAAATGAAAATGGAGAGATCACAACAGACTACACAGAAATACAAAGGATCATAAGAGACTACTACCAACAGCTATATGCCAATAAAATGGACAACTTGGAAGAAATGGACAAATTCTTAGAAAAGTATAACTTTCCAAAACTGAACCAGGAAGAAATAGAAGATCTTAACAGACCCATCACAAGCACGGAAATCGAAACTGTAATCAGAAATCTTCCAGCAAACAAAGCCCAGGACCAGAACGGCTTCACAGCTGAATTCTACAAAAATTTAAGAAGAGCTAACACTTACCTACTCAAACTCTCCAGAAAATTGCAAAGATGGTAAACTTTCCAAACTCCATTCTATGAGGCCCACCATCAACCAACCAACCCTAATTCCAACAAAACCAGACAAAGATGCCACAAAAAAAAAACTACAGGCCAATATCACTGATGACATAGATGCAAAAATCCTTACTAAAATTCTAGCAAACAGAATCCAACATCATATTTAAAAAGATCATACATCATGATCAAGCGGGGCTTTAATCCCAGGAATGTAAGTTCTTTAAAAATCCACAAGTCAATAAATTTAATACACAAACATTAACAAATTGAAAGATAAAAACCATATGAGACTCATAAATGCAGAAAAGCCTTTGACAAAATTCAACATTCATTTATGATAAAAACCCTCACAGAAAGCAGGAATAGAAGGAACATACCTCAACATAATAAAAGCTATATATGACAAACCCACAGCAAACATTATCCTCAATGGTGAAAAATTGAAAGCATTTCCCCTAAAGTCAGGAACAAGGCAAGGGTGCCCACTTTCACCACTACTATTCAACATAGTTTTGGAAGTTTTGGCCACAGCAATCAGAGCTGAAAAAGAAATAAAAGGAATACAGATAGGAAAAAGAAGAAGCAAAACTCTCACTGTTTGTCTATGACAAGATCCTCTACATAGAAAAACCCAAAAAGATTCTACAGAAAACTACTAGAGCTAATCAATGAATATAGTAAAGTTGCAGGATATAAAATTAACACACAGAAATCCCTTGCATTCCTATACACCAATAATGAGAAAACAGAAAGAGAAATTAAGGAAACAATACCATTCACCATTGCAACAAAAAGAATAAAATACTTAGGAATATATCTACCTAAAGAAACAAAAGACTTATATATAGAAAACTATAAAACACTGATGAAAGAAATCAAAGAGGACCAATCATAGGAGAAATAAACCATGTACCATGATTGGAAGAATTAACTATAGTTAAAATGAGCATACTACCAAAGCAATCTATAGATTCAATGCAATCCCATCAAGCTACCAACCCGTATTTTTAACAGAACTAGAACAAATCATTCACAATTTGTATGAAATATAAGAAACCTCCGAATAGCCAAAGCAATCTAGAGAAAGAAGAAATGGAACTGAGAAATCAATCGGCCTACACCTTCAGGTCTACTACAAAGCCACAGTCATCAAGACAGTATGGTACTGCACCAAGATAGAAATATAGATTCAATGGAACAAAAAAGAAAAAGCCCAGAGAGTAAATCCACGCACCTATGGAACTCCTATCTTTGACAAAAGAGGCAAGAATATACAATGGAGAAAAGACAATCTCTTTAACAAGTGGTGCTGGGAAAACTGGTCAACCACTTGTAAAAGAATGAAACTAGAACACTTTCTAACACCATACACAAAAATAAACTCAAAATGAATTAAAGATTTAAATGTAAGACGAAACTATAAAACTCCTAGACAATAGCAACTATAGCCAAAGTTAATTGAAAAACCCGACTGTTCTGTGTGTTGTTCTGAGCTGTAATTTGGTGTATCTTCTCATTAATCTTTTAGATCTCTTATTACTATAGGTGCAATGTGTAACATTCCATGTAAAATGATGAAAATGTATCAATACACTTTGACAAAGACAGCTAGAAAACCAGGGAGCAAATCTCAATAACAAGGGTTTATCATCAAGCTCATGAATATAGTAATTGTGTTTTGTTGCATTCCATAACCCAGTCAGAATAATATCTCACAAATTTTATGTGCCGATATTTACTGAATTACTACATCATGTCATTTACTCCTTCAGGGCAAAACGCTTCAGGATTAGATATGTTAGCTAGTAGGTGTGGGGCAACCCTGGCTCCCCTCTTGATGACCCTAGTAGTGTATCTACCCACCTTGCCCTGGATCATCTATGGAGCCCTTTCCCATCATTTCTGGTCTTCTCATTCTTCTTCTACCTGAAACCAAAAATCTGCCCATTCCTGACACCATCTTGGATGTGGAAAATAAGTGAGTAAACCTTCTACCATCCCCTGGGAGGGACTGTGTGCTTTGGACCTGTGAGTGAGAAAGGCAACATACCACATGAGTCCCTCAGATCACTGGGGAGGTGGAGCCTTGCCTGGGATACTCCCATCTTGGGGCCATTGTCTTCATGAGAGACAAGGTCATTTCCATCCATTGTGAGTTCTAGTCTAGACTGCAGAGATCCCCTCTGCCCTATTCTCATTGGTAGTTTTAGTGCTGAAGTGATGGTAATTAGCTCTGTTGTGATGGTACATCCTACCTGTCCTCATGAGAAACACACATTCATATTGGGATCATGATCCTCAGATCCATAAGAGCTTGGGATAGAGGGGAAAGAAATGAGATGACCAGTGAAGGAGCATTGTTAGGAAAATCACATTTAGTTAAGGACTTTCTGTGGAAAGGTAATAAAAAAGTTATTTGTTTGCATGTGGCTGTAAGATTCAGTCAGCTTTGCTGCCACAAGTTATGCAAAGATTGAGGATAATAAGAAACTGGAAAAGGCATTGTAAGGCCTGAGGCATATGTAAGGCATATGTAAGGTTATGTAAGGCATAGATAACATTGTATCTTAGTTTCATAGGGCTTCTACAGTGGAATCTGACAAGCTGAGTGACTTAAGCAAAATAAATTTACTGTCTCAAATTTCAGGAGGCTGAAAGTCTGAGCTCAAGTTGTTGGCAGGACTCTACATTCTCTGAAGGCTCTAGAGAAGGGTCTGTTCCAGGTCTCTCCTGGATTCTGGTAGTTCGTTGGGTTGTGAGACCAAGTGCGAGTGGCACTTTCAAGTGCTTTCTTGTGCCTGCACAGTTGGTGCTGTTTAGTCGCTAAGTCATGTCTAATTTTTTTGGGACCCCATGGACTGTAGCCCACGAGGCTCCTCTCTCTCCATGGAATTTCCCAGGCAAGAATATTGGAGTGGACTGCTAGTCCCTTCTCCAGGGATTCTGACCCAGGGATCAAACCTGTGTCTCTTGCACTGGCAGAAGAGTTCTTTACCACAGAGTCACCACTGAGCCACCCTGATTCAGTGGTAAGGAATCTGTGACTCAATAGCAACAATGAAAGAAGCTGATGGCTAGGGATCAGTTTGCATTTGTACTAGGAGGGCATCCAAACTTATTTTTATTTTTTCTCTTTCATAGTGTCTATTCTTATTTTCTGATTGGTTGTTTGATTTATTGTTTCTCCTTTGGTTTTTCAGCCAAAAATTTCTCAAGAAAAATAAATGAAAAAGATTCTTACATAAAAGTGACAAAATTTTAAGGCTCTTCATGGTCTTGCTGGTGAGGAAGAAAAAAATATGAAGAAAAAATATCTCCAGGAGTAGATATCTCCTTTATATCTACAAAATGGCAAGAAAATACACTTGAAAAATACATCTCATTTACAATTATTGCATTAATTGGCAATTAAATATATAATAAATGAGAATATGTAATTCCATGAACAATCCCATTTTGAGCGGAAGGAGTCAAAAAATTTTCAAATTTATCAATAAATTATTAATAGACAAGATGATTCAGAAACAGAGGAATACCATGGCAGGTTCATGTAAGGAGCACCATATGATGAACTCTAAATAAATTTGCAAAAGTCAGAACAGTATAGCATATGCAACTGAACATCAAAAGAGGTCTAGAAGTAGATACCAGTATATCTGTAAACTTAGTGCATGATACTTTTGATGTCATAGATCACTGCCAAATAGAAAATTATGTTCTTTTTGGAGATACATTCATTGAAATGGTAACAATGGTGAACTTTAAGTGGTCAAATTTTAAGTGATTACTTTTTCTTTGTGATTTTTTATGTTCATGTTTTTAAAAAGTAAGCATACATAATTTAAAATATTATAAGGGGGTGACCAAGTGACTGTTTGATAAGGAAATTGTTATGGATCAGCCATCTCAACAGAAGCAAAGCTATTATTGTTCAAGGTCGTGGAAGAATGACTGCGAAGGCAATTCAGAGATCTTCAGGGCTGCCACTCCAATCACCAGCCCAGAGGACAAGGGGCTAAGAGGGCCTGTTGTTATTGTTATTTGGTCGCTAAGTCATGTCTGACTCTGAGACCCCATGTGAGCTCTGGTGCTGTCTCATGTTGCTGTCGTATGTGTTTCCCTTATTTTTGGTGTAGTTTACACATGGTAAAAAGTATCAATCTCAAGGTCAAAATTCAGTGTATTTGTATAAATTCATACACCAGGGTCAAATACAATCCAATCAACAGGCAGACTAAATTCCATCACCCGGAAATTACTTTTGTGCTCATTCCTCAGTCAGAATTGTCCCTTAGCCTTCAATCCTCTTCCACTGTGTATTTCACTAGGTGTTAACTTTGTTTCTCCTAGAACATCATGTAAGTTTATTACAGATTTATACTTTTTTTTATTGACATTTGCTTTGTATATTGCACTTGAAATTCATACCTTTTTTTGTTTGTATTGGTATTTCATTCCTTTTTATTGCTGTGAAGTATTACATCCATCCAAAGTATGGATTTGAAAATACTGCCAAGTTAGATATCTCAGTTCAGTTCAGTTCAGTTGCTCAGTTGTGTCTGACACTTTGCGACCCCATGAACTGCAGCACGCTAGGCCTCCCTGTTCGTCACCAACTCCCTGAGTCCACCTAAACCCATGTCCATTGAGTTGGTGATGCCATCCAGCCATCTCATCCTCTGTCGTCCCCTTCTCCTCCTTCCCTCAATCTTTCCCAGCATCAGGGTTTTTTCCAATGAGTCAGCTCTTCGCATCAGGTGGCCAAAATATTGGAGTTTCAGCTTCAACATCAGTCCTTCCAATGAACATCCAGGACTGATCTCCTTTAGGATGGACTGGTTGGATCTCCTTGCAGTCCAAGGGACTCTCAAGAGTCTTCTCCAACACCACAGTTCAAAAGCATCAATTCTGCGGCACTCAGCTTTCTTTATAGTCCAACTCTCACATCCATACATGACCACCAGAAAAACCATAGCCTTGACTAGATGGACCTTTGATGGCAAAGTAATATCTTTGCTTTTTAATACGTTATCTAGGTTGGTCATAACTTTCCTTCCAAGGATATTTCAAAAAGGGTTAATATCCAAAATTCAAAGTAACTCCTACAATTCAATAACAAAATACCAAGTAATCCAATTTAAAAATAGGAGTCCTAGAAGAAGAAGATAAAAGGAAAGGCCATGAAAAAATACTCAAGGAGATAATAGTGAAAATTTCCCTAAAATGGGGAAGGAAATAGTCACAGAAGTCCAAGAAACCCAGAGTCCCAAACAGGATAAACCCAAGGCGAAACACCCCAAGACACATATTAATCAAATTAACAAAGATCAAACACAAAGAACAAATATTAAAAGCAGCAAGGTTGAAACAACAAATAACACACAAGGGGATCCCCATAAGGATAACAGCTGATCTTTCAATAGAAACTCTTCAGGCTAGAAGGGAATGGCAGGACATACTTAAAGTAATGAAAGAGAATAATCTACAACCCAGATTACTGTACCCAGCAAAGATCTCATTCAGATATGAAGGAGAATTCAAAAGCTTTACAGACAAGCAAAAGCTGAGGGAATTCAGCACCACAAAACCAGCTCTCCAACAAATGCTAAAGGATCTTCTCTAAACAGGAAACACAGAAAGGATGTTTAAACACGAACTCAAAACAACAAAGTAAATGGCAACAGGACCATACTTATCAATAATTACCTTAAATGTAAATGGGTTGAATGCCCCAACCAAAAGACAAAGACTGGCTGAGTGGATACAAAAACAAGACCCCTATATATGCTGTCCACAAGAGACCCACCTCAAAACTAGGGACACATACAGACTGAAAGTGAAGGGATGGAAAAACATATTTCATGCAAACGGAGACCAAAAGAAAGCAGGAGTCGCAATACTCATTTCAGATAAAATAGACTTTAAAATAAAGGCTGTGAAAAGAGACAAAGAAGGACACTAGATAATGATCAAAGGATCAATCCAAGAAGATATAACAATTATAAATATATATGCACCCAACATAGGAGCACCACAATATGTAAGGCAAATACTAACAAGTATGAAAGGGGAAACTAACAATAACAGAATAATAGTGGGAGACTTTAATACTTCACTCACACATATGGATAGATCAACTAAACAGAAAATTAACAAGGAAACACCAACTTTAAATGATACAATAGACAAGTTAGATTTAATTGATATTTACAGGACTTTCCACCCCAAAATAAGCAATTTCACCTTTTTCTCAAGTGCACAGGGAACTTTCTCCAGCATAGATCACATCCAGGGCCATAAATCTAGCCTTGGTAAATTCAAAAAAATTGAAATCATCCCAGCCATCTTCTCTGACCACAGTGCAGTAAGATTAGACCTCAATTACAGGAAAAAAAACTATTAAAAATTCCAACATATGGAGGCTAAACAACACGCTTCTGAATAACCAACAAATCACAGAAGAAATCAAAAAAGAAATCAAAATATGCATAGAAACGAATGAAAATGAAAACACAAAACCCCAAACCTATGGGACATTGTAAAAGCAATGCTAAGGGGAAGGTTCATAGCAATACAGGAGTACTCAAGAAACAAGAAAAAAATCAAATAAATAACCTAACTCTACACCTAAAGCAACTAGAGAAGGAAGAAATGAAGAACCCCAGGGTTAGTAGAAGGAAAGAAATCTTAAAAATTAGGGCAGAAATAAATGCAAAAGAAACAAAAGAGACCATAGCAAAAATCAACAAAACTAAAAGCTGTTTTTTCAAGAAGATAAAAAAAATTGACAAACCATTAGCCAGACTCATCAAGAAACAAAGGGAGAAGAATCAGATCAACAAAATTAGAAATGAAAATGGAGAGATCACAACAGACTACACAGAAATACAAAGGATCATAAGAGACTATTACCAACAGCTATATGCCAATAAAATGGACAACTTGGAAGAAATGGACAAATTCTTAGAAAAGTATAACTTTCCAAAACTGAACCAGGAAGAAATAGAAGATCTTAACAGACCCATCACAAGCACGGAAATCGAAACTGTAATCAGAAATCTTCCAGCAAACAAAAGCCCAGGACCAGACGGCTTCACAGCTGAATTCTACCAAAAATTTAGAGAGAAGAGCTAACACTTATCCTACTCAAACTCTTCCAGAAAATTGCAGAAGATGGTAAACTTCCAAACTCATTCTATGAGGCCACCATCACCCTAATTCCAAAACCAGACAAAGATGCCACAAAAAAAGAAAACTACAGGCCAATATCACTGATGAACATAGATGCAAAAATCCTTACTAAAATTCTAGCAAACAGAATCCAACATCATATTAAAAAGATCATACATCATGATCAAGCGGGCTTTATCCCAGGAATGTAAGGTTTCTTTAAAATCCACAAGTCAATAAATGTAATACACAACATTAACAAATTGAAAGATAAAAACCATATGATTATCTCAATAAATGCAGAAAAAGCCTCTGACAAAATTCAACATTCATTTATGATAAAAACCCTCCAGAAAGCAGGAATAGAAGGAACATACCTCAACATAATAAAAGCTATATATGACAAACCCACAGCAAACATTATCCTCAATGGTGAAAAATTAAAGCATTTCCCCTAAAGTCAGGAACAAGGCAAGGGTGCCCACTTTCACCACTACTATTCAACATAGTTTTGGAAGTTTTGGCCACAGTGATCAGAGCTGAAAAAGAAATAAAAGGAATACAGATAGGAAAAGAAGAAGCAAAACTCTCACTGTTTGCAGATGACATGATCCTCTACATAGAAAACCCTAAAGATTCTACCAGAAAACTACTAGAGCTAATCAATGAATATAGTAAAGTTGCAGGATATAAAATTAACACACAGAAATCCCTTGCATTCCTATACACCAATAATGAGAAAACAGAAAGAGAAATTAAGGACACAATACCATTCACCATTGCAACAAAAAGGATAAAATACTTAGGAATATATCTACCTAAAGAAACAAAAGACTTATATATAGAAAATTATAAAACACTGATGAAAGAAATCAAAGAGGACGCAAACAGATGGAGAAATATACCATGTACATGGATTGGAAGAATTAATATAGTGAAAATGAGTATACTACCCAAAGCAATCTATAGATTCAATGCAATCCCTATCAAGCTACCAACCGGTATTTTTAACAGAACTAGAACAAATCATTTCACAATTTGTATGGAAATATAAGAAACCTCGAATAGCCAAAGCAATCTTGAGAAAGAAGAATGGAACTGGAGGAATCAATCTGCCTAACTTCAGGGTCTACTACAAAGCCACAGTCATCAAGACAGTATGGTACTGGCACCAAGATAGAAATATAGATCAATGGAACAAAATAGAAAGCCCAGAGATAAATCCACGCACCTATGGACACCTTATCTTTGACAAAAGAGGCAAGAATATACAATGGAGAAAAGACAATCTCTTTAACAAGTGGTGTTGGGAAAACTGGTCAACCACTTGTAAAAGAATGAAACTAGAACACTTTCTAACACCATACACAAAAATAAACTCAAAATGAATTAAAGATTTAAATGTAAGACCTGAAACTATAAAACTCCTAGAGGAAAACATAGGCAAAACACTCTCCGACATAAATCACAGCAGGATCCTCCATGACCCACCTCCCAGAATATTGGAAATAAAAGCAAAAACAAATAAATGGGACCTAATTAAAGTTAAAAGCTTCTGCACAACAAAGGAAACGATAAGCAAGGTGAAAAGACAGCCTTCAGAATGGGAGAAAATAATAGCAAACGAAGCAACAGACAAACAATTAATCTCAAAAATATACAAGCAACTCCTGCAGCTCAATTCCAGAAAAATAAACGACCCAATCAAAAAATGGGCCAAAGAACTAAACAGACATTTCTCCATAGAGGACATACAGATGGCTAACAAACACATGAAAAGATGCTCAACATCATTCATTATTAGAGAAATGCAAATCAAAACCACAATGAGGTACCATTTCACACCAGTCAGAATGGCTACTATCCAAAAGTCTACAAGCAATAAATGCTGAAGAGGGTGTGGAGAAAAGGGAACCCTCTTACACTGTTGATGGGAATGCAAACTAGTACAGCCACTATGGAGAACAGTGTGGAGATTCCTTAAAAAACTGGGAATAGAACTGCCATATGACCCAGCAGTCCCACTGCTGGGCATACACACCGAGGAAACCAGAATTGAAAGAGACGCGTGTACCCCAATGTTCATCGCAGCACTGTTTACAATAGCCAGGACAGGAAGCAACCTAGATGGCCATCAGCAGACGAATGGATAAGGAAGCAGTGGTACATATACACAATGGAATATTACTCAGCCATTAAAAAGAATACATTTGAATCAGTTCTATTGAGATGGATGAAACTGGAGCCCATTATACAGAGTGAAGTAAGCCAGAAAGAAAAGCACCAATACAGTATACTAATGCATATATATGGAATTTGAAAGATGATAATGATAACCCTATATGTGAGATAGAATAAGAGACACAGATGCATAGAACAGTCTTATGGACTCTGAGGGAGAAGGTGAGGGTGGGACATTCTGCTGCTGCTGCTGCTGCTGAGTCGCTTCAGTCGTGTCCGACTCTGTGCGACCCTATAGACGGCAGCCCACCACGCTCTGCCGTCCCTAGGATTCTCCAGGCAAGAATACTGGAGTGGGTTGCCATTTCCTTCTCCAGTGCATGAAAGGGAAAAGGGAAAGTGAAGTCACTCAGTCGTGTCCGACTCTTAGCGACCCCATGGACTGTAGCCTACGAGGCTCCTCCATCCATGGGATTTTCCAGGCAAGAGTACTGGAGTGGGGTGCCATTGCCTTCTCCAGGGACGTTCTGAGAGAATAGCAATGAAACATGTATATTACCATATGTGAAACAGAACACCATTCGAGGTTCGATGCATGAGACAAATGCTCAGGGCTGGGGCAATGGGATAACCCAGAGGGATGGGATGGGGAGGGAAGAAGAAGGGGGGTTCAGGATGGGGAACACGTGTAAACCCATGGCTGATTCATGTCAATGTATTGCAAAAACCACTACAATATTGTAAGGTAATTAGCCTCCAACTAAAATAAATAAATTTATTAAAAATAAATAAATAAATAAAAATAGACAAAGAACCCTAATAGACATTTTCCTAAAGAAGACATACAAATGGCCATCACTTTTTGGACAGTTGCTCAACATCATTGATCATCATGGAAAAGAAAATCAAAAGTATATTGGAGAATCACCTCACATGTCTTAGAGTGGCTATGATGGAATAAAATTTATACTTTCAAGCAGGACAAGAAAATTTAAGCATGACATATTCCCTGCCCATACTGATCCCTCCTTCGTGTGCAATGTGTATCTGCATTATACATTAATCAGAGCTCCTCAAGGATGTGAATGTTTGCTCAACTGTAACAAGTAATGGTGACCTGTTTGTTGTGTGCAGAACTGGACTATGTATCTTTGGTGAACTTGATGCAAAATGTCAGTGTGTCATTTGTGATGTAAGTTTCTTTGTCTCAAGAATATATATGACTGTGCCTTCGATTTCTAACAAATAGAACAGTCCTTAGACTTTTCTGACAGTCTGTCTCCTAGATTATAATACTCAGTCTGGTTCGAATAAAATTCTCTATTTCTCCTTTGGATTGACTATTGATTAATTTTTCATTAACAGCTATCATCAAGAAGACAAGAGATAATAAGTGTTGGTGAGTATGTGGTTATGGTTGTTATTTAATTGCTGAGTATTGTCCGACACTTTTGCGATGCCATGTACTATATCTTGCCAGGATCCTCTGTCTTTGGAATTTTCCAGGCAAGAATACTGGAGTGGGTTGTCATTTCCTTCTCCAGGGGATCTTCTCGACCTAAGGATCAAGCCTCCCTCTCCTGCACTGCAGGCGGATTCTTTACCACTGAGCTGCCAGGGATGTTAATATGTGGAGTAGAGGCAATACTTGGTGCTAATATGAATTGGTGTAGTCACTATGGAAAACAGCATAGAGATTTCACAAATTTTTTTTTAAATAGCATATAATCCAGCAATCGTATTTCTTGTTTTATATGCAAAAGGAATGAAAACAGGACAACGAAAAGATATTTGCACTCCCATGATTATTTTTTACAGTAAGCAAGAAGCAACATAAGTGTCCATCTGAAAGTGAATGGTTAAAAATATAGTGTAAGTTTAAACAAGGGGATGTTATTCAGTCATGAGAAAAATAGAAGTGTTATTTGTGAAAACATGAATAGACCTTGACAGCACTGTGCTAAGTAAGATAAGTCAGACAGAGAATAACAGATACTGTAAATAAGTTAGATGTCAAATCAAATGCAAAAAAGTCAAACTTGTGTAAGATGGTATAAGTAGGATGGTGGTTATCAGGAGATGGGGGAATTGGGGAAATGTTTAATGGTACAAATTTGCAACTAGTAGATAAGATGTAATGCATAATTTGTGATTATAGTAAACAATGTAGGTGTGTGTATGTGTGTATGTGTTAGTTGCTCAGTCGTGTCTGGCAGTTTGCAATCTCATAGACTGTAGCTTACCAGGCTCCTCTGTCCATGGAAGTCTCCTGGCAAGAATACTGGAGTGGGTTGCCATTTCCTTCTCCAGGCGATCTTCCCAAACCAGGGATCAATCCTGGGTCTCCCACATTGCAGGCAGATTCTTTCCCATCTGAGGTACCAGGAAAGCCCATAGTCAACAATACTATATTGCAAATTTCAAACGTTGTTAGTCTGGATCTTAATTATTCTCCACACAAAAAAGAAATGATAATTTTGTGGCATGATTAGAGTGTTAGCTTGTAGCCAACACTATGATAATAATCATACTGAAGTATACAAATGTATCAAATCAGCACTGCTGTATATCTTGTTGTTTAGTTGCTAAGTCATGTCCAACTATTTGCAACCCCATGGACTATAGCCTATCAGGCCACTCTGTCATGGATTTCCCATGCAAGAATACTGGAGTTGGTTGCCATTTTCTTCTCCAGAGGATCTTCCTTACCCAGGGATTGAACCCACCAGTCTCCTGCTTTGGCAGCAGATTCTTTACCACTAAGCCACCAGGGAAGCCCCCACTGTACATCTTTTGCGTGTGAGCTAAGTCACTTCAGTCATGTCTGATTCTTTGCAACCCCATGGAATATAGCTAGCCAGGCTTCTCTGTCCATGGGATTTCCCAACCAAGAATACTGGAGTGGGTTGCCTTGCCCTTCTCTAGGGAATCTTTCCATCCTAGGGACCAAACCTGCATCTCCTCCATCTCCTGCAGTGGCAGGAGGAGTTCTTTACCACTAGCACCACCTGGGAAGCACCTTATCTTAACCTCATACAATTTTTTATGTCCATTATATCTCGATAAAGAACAAACAGACAAATAAAAACTTGAAACAATCCTGTTGGGCTTTGCCAGTTAAAATAAAATGTATATACATTTCATGTATTCAACAGTGAAAAGAAATAAGCTATAGAAACACATAGAATGGGGCTTCCCTGGTAGCTCAGCAGGTAGAGAATCTACCTGCAATGCAGGAGACCCCAGTTTGATTCCTGGGTCAGGAAGATCTGCTGGAGAAGGAATAGGCTACCCACTTCAGTATTCTGGGGCTTCCCTGGTGGCTCAGCTGGTAAAGAATTCACCTGCAATGCAGGAAACCTGGGTTCAATCCCTGGGTTGGGAAGATCCCCTGTAGAAGGGAATGGCTACCATCTCCAATATTCTGGCCTGGAGAATTCCATAGACTATTCCATGGGGTGGCAAAGAGTTGGACAGGACTGAGCGACTTTCACACATAGAATAGGCTTCCCAGGTAAAGAATCCGCCGGCCATGTGTGAGACCTGGATTCGATCCCTGGGTTGGGAAGATCCCCTGGAGGAGGGCATGGCAACCCACTCCAGTATTCTTGCCTGGAGAATCCCATGGACAGAGGAGCCTGGCAGGCTATAGTCCATGGGGTGGCAAAGGATCGGACGTGACTGAGTGACTAACACTTTCACTTTTCATTTTATTTGCATCTCGATACAATTTTCAACATGATAGTTTTTTTTTAATGTTTTCTTTCAGATATTCCATTATAAGTGCATAGAAATGCAATAGGTCTCTGTATGAATCTTGTGTCCTATAGCCTTGCTAACTTCATTCATTACCTCTAACAGTTTGTTGGTAGTGACTTTAGGGTGTTCTGTAGAGAGTATCATGTCATCTACAAATAGTGATAGTTTTATCTCTTCCCTTCCCATTTGGATACATTTTAGTTCTTTTCCTTGTCTGATTGGTATGCCCAGGACATTCAGTACTTGGTTAAATAGAAGTGGTGAAAGTAGATATCTTTATCTTGTTCCTGAATTTACCAGAAGTCTTTTGACATTTTACCTTTGAGTATTACATTGGCTGTAGGTGGTTTTGTTAAGAGGCCTTTATTATGTTGAGTTATGTTCCTGCTATAACCACTTTGATGAAAGGTTTTATAATGAATGGATGTTGAATTTTGTCAAATGTGTCTTCTTTGTCCATTGAGCTAATTATGTGATTTTTTTTGTCTTTCTTGTGACCCTGGGATAAACCCAATTTGATCACGGTAAATGACCCTTTTTATATACTGTTGGATTTAGCTTGGTAATATTTTTTGTTGAGGATTTTTGCATCTATATTCATCAAAGATATGGGCATGTGATTTTCTTTTGTTTCTGGTGTTGTCTGCTTTTGGTATCAGGGTAATAAGAGCAGCCTTGTAGAATGAAGTTGGGAGTGTTACCTCATCTTCATTTTCTGGTAAAGTTTTGAGAAGAACAGGTTTAATTTCTTCCTTATATATTTGGTAGAATTCTTCAGTGAAGCTGTCCAGTCCTGGACTTTTCTTTGGCAGGGATTAAAAAAAAATACAGACTCTACTTCACACACAGTGATTGGTCTGTTCAAATTGTCTGTTTCATCTTGACTTATTTTTGGCAAGCAGTATGTTTCTAGAAATTTGTTTATTTCTTCTAAGTTGTCCAATTTGTTGGCATATATTTGTTCATAGTATTCAATTTTGGTTGGGTTTTTTTTCCTGTATTTCTATGGCATCAGTTATCATTATTTCTCTTCTTTCATTCTCAGTGTTTTTTTAGGCTTAAATACACTTTTATTAATCAAAATAAGAACCATTACAATCAACACATTTTTGCCAATGAGAAATGTTTATTTATTCCTATACCATAAAAATGCATGCTTCGGGATTCAATGAACTCTTGGAAAGCATTTTCTGCCTCCTTCTGGTTGTGGAAACATAAAGTTGTTGAGATGTTTTAAGTGGTAGTCAGTTGGCAAGCAGTGTCAGGTGAATATGGTGGGTGAGGCAAAACTTTGTAGGGGTGAGGCAAAACTTTGTAGCCCAATTCGTTCAACTTTCGAAGCATTGGTTGTGCGATTTGTGGTCAGGTGTTGCGGAGAATTGTGCCTGCCAGCTGCAGGCATTGCAGTTCTCAGTGCATCTCATCAATTTGCTGAGCAAACTTCTCAGATGTAATGGTTTATTTGAGTCCTCTATCATTTACTTTTGGTGAGTCTGGAAGTTTGTCAAACCTCTGAGCCTAGAGGTTTATCAATTTTGTTTATCTTTTCAAAATGTTAGCTCTTGGTTCCTTCGATCTTTACCACTGATTTTTAAAGCTCTAGTTTATTTATATCCTCACTGATCTTTATTATTTCCTTCTTCTGCTGACTTTGGGCTTTTTTTTTCTGATTATTTTAGATAGTACGTGAGGTCTTTTATCTAAGATTTTTCTTGTCCCTTGGTGAGGCATGTACAGCTCTAAACTTCCATCTTAGAATTGGCTTTTTTTGCATCATTAGCTCATTGGGTTTCCTCTTTGATGTGATCATTAACTCACTGGGTTTTTAGTAGTATGTTGTATAGTCTTCACATATTTATTCTTTTCTGTTTTTTTTTCCTGAAATTGATTTCTAGCTTCATAACATTGTGGTCAGAAAATAT
The DNA here is from genome assembly GCA_024291935.2 of Okapia johnstoni. Classification (NCBI taxonomy): domain Eukaryota; kingdom Metazoa; phylum Chordata; class Mammalia; order Artiodactyla; family Giraffidae; genus Okapia; species Okapia johnstoni. The sequence goes on along the minus strand of JAGTYA010000026.1, from coordinate 8,941,336 downwards.
GCTTGATATAATTTCTATCTTCTTAAATTTGTTGAGGCTCGTTTGGTTACCTAGTATGTAGTCTGTCCTGGAGAACATTCTATGCACAATTTAAAGAATGCGTATTCTGTTTTGTTTGTTTGTTTTTGTTTTGGATATCAATTGAGTCCACCATTGTGTTATTTAGGACCTCTTTTGCTTTATTGCTTTTCTTTCTGAATATTCTCTTCACTGATGTCAGAGGGGTTTACAGTATCCCACAACTTCTGCATTATTGTCATTTTCTCCCTTTATGTTTATTAGCATTTATATATATAAGTGCTCCTATATTGGGTGTGTGTATTTTGATGAATGTAATATCCTCTTCTTGTATTGATCTCTTTATCATTATTTATGACCTTCTTTGTCTTTCTTTATCTCTTTGTTTTAAAGTCTGTTTTGTCTGACATGATTGATACTCCTGATCTCTTGTTTCCATTTGAACAAAATATCTTTTCCCACACTTTCAGTCTGTGTCTTTTGTCTTGATGTGAATCTCTGGTGGACAGCATACTGCAGGTTCTTATTTTTTTAATCCAATTACCCACTCTGACTTTTTTAAAAGATTAATTTATTTATTTTAATTGGAGGCTAATTACTTTACAATATTGTGGAGGTTTTTTCCATACATTGACATTAATCAGCCACGGGTGTACATGTGTCAACCCATTCAGAACCCGCTTCCCACCTCCCTCCCCATCCCACCCCTCTGGCTTGTCCCAGTGCACCAGATTTGCCCCTCTGACTTTTGATCTGACTGTTTAGTCTGTTGACATTTAAAGTAATTATTGAGAGCATGTACTTAATCTTAAATTTTGCTTTCTAATTGTTTACGTAGTTCTCCCTTTTCATTTCTTCTTCTTTTTGTTTTTCCTTTTATAGTTTGATGATTTTCTTTTTTACTATGCTTTCTTTCTTTTTGGTTTTTGTGAATCTGTTGTCTATTTGTGGTTACCATGAAGTTCACCACTATATTTTCTTTCTGTAACCTAGATTCATTTAAGTTCAACAACATTCTAAAAGATCTACATTTTTGTACTTCCGCCTACATTTTTTGATGTCTTATTTGTATCTACACACTTATCCTTTTTACTGTGTATTGTATTTATAATTGTCTTTATAAGTTTATATCTCTTCTAATCTACATACTGGCTTATTTTGCTAATCTTCAATCATTTCTATATATTTGCCTTTCCTACTGTGATTATCTCTTTTCTTTATATCCTTGCTCATTCTCTATTTAGAGAAGACCCTTCAGCATTTCATTTAGTTTAGGCTTAGTATTGTTGAATTCTTTTAGCTCTTGCTTGTGTGAGAAGTTATTTTTATTTTTGATATTATTATGGAGGTAGGTGAGCTTCATGTCCTCTTACACCACCATCTTGATCCCTCCCCTCTAAAACAGCTGTAAGTGACAGAGTTTAAAAAATGGAAAACTGACTAATCGTTGCCAAAATTGGAAAGGGAATAATAGGAGCAAGGGCAGATGGTATATTTATATCAGTACAACAAGAAGAATACTTTAGTTAAGAATTCTTTAGTATCTTGACTGTGGTGATGGGCACAGGAAGCTACACAGATGATATATCTTTTTGGTACTCAGTGTGACACACACACACACACACACAAATACAGGTAAAACTGATTGGGAAATCTGGATAAGATCAGTATACTGTATCACTCTCAAAAAACTAATAGTAACATTATACTATAATTTTACAAATATTATAATTTTGGAAAGCTGGGTGAAGTGCATGCAGTTTCTCATATTATTTCCTGCAGTTGCATGTGAATCTATAATAATCTCCTAAAACACACCAATTAAAAATGTTTATGAACGTTATAGCATGTAAATTATAAGAAATCTGGAATGGTTATATTAATATAAGAAAATACACAGTTGAAATTGAGGAGCATTACTAGAGATAAAGGAGCCAAGTTCATAATGAGAAAATGATCAATTCATCAGGATTCTGAGCATCACCACATAAAAGATCCTTAATATATTCTGTTAAATAAATAAATAAACCTGAGAAAATAAACCCTTATGTGAGCTTACCTATCACTACTTCTCTCTTGTATCTTTATTTGGAAGAATTTAAACTTATTGTGAGGTCCTGGTGTGATTTAATTTGATGGAGAATGTCAGTTACCAAAATGTAGTAGTTGTGCCACTACCATGCTATCTTGATGACTGTAGCTTTGTAGTATAATCTGAAGTCAGGAAGGTTGATTCCTCCAGCTCCATTCTTCTTTCTCAAGACTGCTTTGGCGGTTTGGTGTCTTCTCCATTTCCATATGAATTGTGACATTTTTTTTTGTTCTAATTCTGTGAAAAATGCCATTGGTAATTTGATAGGGATCACATTGAATCTGTAGATTGCATTTGGTAGTATAGTCATTTTCACAATATTGATTCTTCCAATCCATGAACATGGAATATCTCTCCATCTGTTTATGTCATCTTTGATTTCTTTAATCAGTGTCTTGTAATTTTCTGTATAGTTCTTTTGTCTCCTTAGGTAGGTTTATTCCTAGATATTTTATTCTTTTTGTTGCAATGGTGAATGGGATTGATTCCTTAATTTCTCTTTTTGATTTTTCATTGTTAGTATATGGGAATGCAATTGATTTCTGGGTATTGATTTTGTATCCTGTGACTTTGCTAAACTCACTGATTAGCTCTAGTAATTTTCTGATAATATCTGTAGGGTTTTCTATGTAAAGTATCATGTCATCTGCAAGCAATGAGAGCTTTACTTCTTCTTTTCCAATCTGGATTCCTTTTCTTTCTTTTTCTTCTCTGATTGCTGTAGCTAGGACTTCCAAAACTATGTTGAAAAATAGTGGTGAGAGTGGACACGCTTGTCTTGTTCCTGGCACAAACACGGAAATCTAGACCAATGGAACAAGATAGAAAAAGCCCAGAAATAAACCCATGCACTTTTGGGTACCTTGTTTTTTAAAAAGAAGGCAAGAATATACAATGAGACAAAGACAGCCTCTTCAATAAATGGTGCTGGGAAAACTGGACAGCTACATGTGAAAGAATGAAATTATCACACTTCCTAACACCATACTCAAAGATAAACTCAAAATGGATTAAAGACCTAAATGTAAGACCAGAAATTATAAAACTCTTAGAGGAAAACATAGGCAGAACACTCGATAACATAAATCAAAGCAAGATCCTCTATGACCCGCCTCCTAGAGTAATGGAAATAAAAACAAAAGTAAACAAGTGGGACCTGATTAAACTTAAAAGCTTTTGCACAGCAAAGGTGAAAAGACAACCCTCAGAATGGGAGAAAATAATAACCAATGAATCAACTGACAAAGGCTTAATTTTCAAAATACGCAAGCAGCTCATACAACTCAATTCCAGAAAAGCAAACAACCCAATCAAAAAGTGGGAAAAAGACCTAAACAGACATTTCTACAAAGAAGACATACAGATGGCTAACAAACACATGAAAAGATACTCAGTGTCACTCATTATTAGAGAAATGCAAATCAAAGCTACAATGAGACATCGCCTCACACCAGTCAGAATGGCCATTATCAAAAAGTCTACAAACAGTAAATGCTTAAGAATGTTTTTAAGGGTGTGGAGAGGGTGTGGAGAAAAGGGAACCCTCTTGCTCTGTTGGTGGGAATGCAAATTGATACAGCCACAATGGAAGGTGGTATGGAAATTCCTTAAAAAACTAGGAACAAAACCACCATATGACCTAGCAATCCCACTCCTAGGCATATACCCTGAGGAAAACAAAATTGAAAAAGACACATGTACCCCAGTGCTCACTGCAGCAGTATTTACAATAGCTAGAACATGGAAGCATCCTAGATGTCCACTGACAGATGAATGGATAAAGAAGTTGTGGTACATATACACAATGGAATATTACTCAGCCATAAAAAGAAACACAGTTGAGTCAGTTGCAAAGAGGTGGACGAACCCAGAGCCTATTATACAGAGTGATGTGAGTCAGAAAGAGAAAGATAAATATCATATTCTAACACCTATGTATGGAATCTAGAAAGATGGCACTGAAGAATTTATTTACAGGGAAGCAATGGAGAAACAGACATAGAGAATAGACTTATGGACACAAAGAGAGGGGAGGAGAGGGTGAGACGTATGGAGAGAGTAACATGGAAACTTACGTTACCATATGTAAAGTAGATAGCCAATGGGAATTTGCTGTATGTCTCAGGGAACTCAAACCAGGGCTCTGTATCAGCCTAGAGGGGTGAGATGGGGAAGGTGATGGGAAGGAGGTTCAAGAGGGAGGGGACATAAGTATACCTATGACTGATTCATGTTGAGGTTTGACAGAAAACAACAAAATTCTGTAAAATAACTATTCTTCAATTAAAAAATACATACATTTTAAAAAATGTAGTTACTGCACCACATTCCACCTTGTTTTAATTAAAAACAAAGGATTATATTTTGTTAATTATTTTAATCTAAATTCAATGAAAAAACAAGAAAAACGCTTATCTTATCTTCTTTCCACAGGAAAATCATAAAGCAGTTCACTTCTATGTGTCTCAAATTCTGTTTTCTGGAAACGATTGAAGACTGTGTGGCAGTCTTATTTTAACACATTTAGAGAATATGTACATGCTGAAGTCCAATATTGATTTTAAAGAATAACTAAGGGGAAGTGTTTTCCGAGAGTAAATCTTTAAACAGATTTAATGGTCATCACATAAGTGTCTTTGGTAAATAACTTTCTTTGTAACTTTACTTAAACAGTGATACTTCCTGATTCCAGAAAGACTGAGGAAATTTCTCCCACTGCTCTGTTGCAGTAGAGAGGGGATGGGACACATTGATGAGGCACTGGTGTGAGTCACACAGATCTAACATGAATTAATGAAAGGAAAGCCTTTTCTCCCTTTAAAGATAGAACTGAGGTCATTCTGACTCTTCTTGAAGATTGACTTTGCCCAATGGCCTTTGAGGAGCTCCTGGATGAAGTTGGTGGCCTGGGAAAATTCCAGATCCTTCAGATGGTTTTAACTCTTCCTTCCCTCATGGTAATAGTTTGTCAAATACTTCTGGAGAACTTCACTGCGGCCGTTCCTCATCATCGTTGCTGGGTCCGCATTCTTGATAATGACACTGTCTCTGATAATGACACTGGATTCCTCAGTTCTGATGTTCTCCTGAGAATCTCCATCCCACTGGATTCAAACTTAAAGCCAGAGAAATGTTATCGCTTCCTCCACCCTCAGTGGCAACTCCTTCACCTGAATGAGACCTTCCCCAACATGACTGGCCTGGACACGGAGCCCTGTGTGGACGGCTGGGTATATGACCACAGCTTATTCTCCTCCACCATTGTGACTGAGGTAAAGGCCCCATTTACTTCTTGTGAATATATGGTCTGGGTATTTAGGATAACACAAAGTCATGTCTGAAGATTCATGTCTTCACTCACTGAGTAGACAGTGTAGCCAGCTCTCTTTCATTCTTTTAAGAAAACTGATTATTCATTTATTTAATTGCCAAGCACAATTGATAACAGTGAAATCAACAACTGAATATGAATTTTAGTATCACAAAGCTTTAAGTTTACTTTCCTAACTGTCACTTCTCACATAATGTGAGAATTACTTGATATAAATTGTGAAAAATTATTCTTGGTCATTTGCTCTCAGTCTAGTTGCAAATTATAAATATTTGTACTAGTATTTTTTTTAAAGTCATTTCCTGGATGCTTGTCATACAAGCAAATCAGAGTGCATTTTGCTCTAGGTGTGAAATCTAGAGCTGTTGAAAAATCTAGGTTGTTGAAAAAGCAACCTCAAAGTTTTCAGTGTGTGGAAATGATTGAGAACCACTGAGGTATGCAGTGTTAAGTGAATATGACGATTGGCCCTAATATAACCTAGACGATTTAGTTGAAGATTATTAGAAAAAAACAATGCATAAGCTGAGACATGAATGATATAGATCAGTAAATGTGGTAAAGAGAAGCCAGCGGACATGAATTTCATTGATGGCTTTTTGACTGAGTGAGCGTTGAGGGCTATAAGACTATAAGATTCTGTGAAGCTCCTCTGTGCTGGTTTCCTTCTCTTCCAGTGGGACTTCGTATGTGATCATCAGTCACAGAAACCAGTGGCTCAATCCCTATTCATGGCTGGAATGCTGGTGGGAGGCTTCATATATGGCCATCTCTCAGATAGGTGTGTCTCCAGATCATTGCTGCCCTGTGCTGTGTTATTTTCAGAGTTTATGATTAATTGTTTCATAAATAAGTCTTTATTGAGTTCTGATAGACAATTTATACTGTTGGGGGGTTGTCTTAGTCCCCAAGGAGCTACAGATGGAAATGTAGGATTGGACTCATGGTGAAGAATGAGATTTTGTTGCCACAGAGATCTCTGTACTGGGCACAGAAATAATGTCACCATAAGATCTAGGGGCATTTCAGAATAGCTTTTTATTATTATTATGAAACTGCTTTATTGGAACTGAAAGAGTTTCTAGAGAAGGAACATTTAATTTGAAATTATTTTTAAATTAATTTTTATTGGAGTATAGTTGCTTTACAGTATTAGTTTCTGTTGTACAGCAAAATGAATAAGCTGTATGTATACACATATCCCTTCTTTTTTGGATTTCCTTCCCATGTAGGTCACCACAGAGGACTGAGCAGAGTTCCCTGTGCTACACAGTAGGTTCTCCTTAGTTACCCATAGTAGTGTTACATAGTAGTGTTATAATAGTTATACATAGTAGTTATTCTCATGTAGTGTTACATAGTAGTTATACATAGTAGTGTGTATATGTCAATCCCAGTCCCCCAGTTCATCCCACTCCTCCTCCTCCCGCTGGTATTCATATGTCTATTCTTTTGCACATGTCTATACTTCTGCTTTGCAAATAAGTTCACCTACATCATTTTCTAGATTCAACATACAAAAGTTATTATATGACTTTTTTTTCTCTTTCTGACTTACTTCACTCTGTATGACAGTCTCTAAGTCTAGCTGCATCTCTGCAGATTGCACAGTTTTGCTCCTTTTCATGGCTGAGTAATGTTCCATTGCATATATGTACCACATCTTCTTTACCCATTCCTCTGTTGATGGACATTTAGGCTGCTTCCATGTCCTGGTTGTTGTAAATAGTGCTGCAAGAACATTGAAAGTATCTTTCTGAATTATGGTTTTCTCTGGGCATATGCCCAGAAATGGGATTGCTGAGTCATATGGTAGTTCCATTTTTAGTTTTCTAAGGAATCTCCATACTGTTCTTCACAGTGGCTGTATCAGTTTACATTCATTCTGGAATTTCCTTGTTTTTTTCTATGATCCAATGGATGTTGGTAATTTGGTCTCTGATTCCTCTGCCTTTTCTAAATCCAGCTTGCGCATCTGGGAGTTCTTGGTTCCTATACTTGTGAAGCCAACTTGAAGGATTTTAAGCATTATCTTGCTAGCATGTGAAATGAACTCAATTGTATGGTAGTTTGAATATTTTTTGGCATTGCCCTTCTTTGGGATTGGAATTAAAACTGACTTTTTCCAGTCCTATAACCATTACTGAGTGACCTAGGTGAGTGATCACACCGTGGTGATTATCTTGGTCATTAGGACCTTTTTAAAAAATAGTTCTTCTGTGTATTCTTGCCACCTCTTCTTAATCTCTTCTGCTTCTGTTAGGTTCTTGCTGTTTCTGTCCTTTATTGTGCCCATCTTTGCACAACATGAGAGAACCTCAAAAAATCATGCTAAGTGAAACAAGCCAGGCATGAAAGGAAATTGTAGGCAACCACTTATATGAAATCTCCAGAATAAGCAAACGAATGAAGAGAGAGTTTAAAAATTTCAAAAGGGTAAAGGGCAGGGATGGAGAGTTATTGCTTAATTGTGAGAATTTGTCTTGGGTTGATGAAAATGTTTTAAGGCTGGTTCAAAGGGGTGACCCAGAGGGATGGGATGGGGAGGGAGGTGGGAGGTGGGATTCAGGATGGGGAACACATGTAAACCCATGGCTGATTCATGTCAATGTATGGCAAAAACCACTACAATATTGTAAAGTAATTAGCCTCCAACTAAAATAAATAAATTAATTAAAAAAAACAATGTTGATGGTGCCACAATATGATGAGTATAATTAATTACTGACTTGTACTTCTAAAAAGATTAAAATGAAAGGTATATATAGTGTCAGTTGTATAAAAATTAAAGGTATCAATATATCGAATATATCTCTAACTATCATAAATTCTGTTAACTAATTCTGTCAGTTTTGCTTCATGTAGTTCACCTTTGCTGAGTAAAGATACATTTGATGTTTGCAGCATTATTGTGTCTGTAAATAAATTTTGTTTTGAAATTTTTTTCTTTGATGATGATATAAAGACTCTAGTCATCTTACTACCTGAATTGTATATATTTTTTTCTGTTAATTTACTTTCAATCTATAATATTTTAAGTACTTTAGTGGGGAGCATAAAATTTCATCTCTTTTTAAACCCATTATGGTAATCTCTATCATTGATAGAGATAGCAATTAGTTCATGTGGTGGTTGTTGTTGTTTTTCTTTTTAATTTATTTTTTTATTGAAGGATAATTGCTTTACAGAATTTTGTTGTTTTCTGTCAAATCTCAACATGAATCAGACATAGGTATACATATATCCTCTCCTTTTTGAACTTCCCTCCTATCTCCCTCCCCACCCTACCCCTCTAGGTTGGTACAGAGCCCCTGTTTGAGCTTCCTAAGCCATACAGCAAATTCCCGTTGGCTATCTATTTTACATATGGTAATGTAAATTTCCATGTTTCTCTCTCCATACATCTCACCCTCTCCTCCCCTCTCCCCATGTCCATAAGTCTGTTCTCTATGTCTGTTTCTCCATTGCTGCCCTGTAAATAAGTTCTTCAGTACCATTCTTCTAGATTCTGTATATGTGTGTTAGAATACGATATTTCTCTTTCTCTTTCTGACTCACGTCACTCTGTATAATAGGTTCTAGGTTCATCCACCTCGTCAGAACTGACTCAAATGCGATCCTTTTTATGGTGGAGTAATATTCCATTGTGTATATGTACCACAACTTCTTTATCCATTCATCTGTCGATGGACATCTAGGTTGCTTCCATGTTCTAGTTATTGTAAATAGTGCTGCAGTAAGCACTGGGGTACATGTGTCTGTTTCAATTTTGATTTCCTCAGGGTATATGCCTAGGAGTGGGCTTGCTAGGTCATATGGTGGTTTTATTCCTAGTGTTTTAAGGAATTTCCTTACCATCTTCCATAGCGGCTGTATCAATTTACATTCCCACCAACAGAGCAAGAGGGTTCCCTTTCTCCATACCCTCTACAGCATTTACTGTTTGTAGACTCTTTGATGATGGCCACTCTGGACAGTGTGAGATGATATCTCATTGTTGTTTTGATTTTAATTTCTCTAATAATGAGTGATGTTGAGCATCTTTTCATGTGTTTGTTAGCCATCTGTGTGTCTTCTTTGTAGAAATGTTTGTTGAGGTCTTTTTCCCACTTTTTGATTGGGTTGTTTGCTTTTCTGGTATTGAGTTGTATGAGCTGCTTGCATATTTTGGAAATTAAGCCTTTGTCAGTTGATTCATTGGATATTATTTTCTCCCATTCTGAGGGCTATATTTTCTCCTTGCTTATAGTTTCCTTCGCTGTGCAAAAGCTTTTAAGTTTAATCAGGTCCCACTTGTTTACTTTTGTTTTTATTTCCATTACTCTAGGAGGCAGGTCATAGAGGATCTTGCTTTGATTTATATCATCGAGTGTTCTGCCTATGTTTTTCTCTAAGAGTTTTATAATTTCTGGTCTTACATTTAGGTCTTTAATCCATTTTGAGTTTATCTTTGAGTATGGTATTAGGAAGTGTTCTAATTTTATTCTTTCACATGTAGCTGTCCAGTTTTCCCAGCACCATTTATTGAAGAGGCTCTCTTTGCCTCACTGTATATTCTTGTCTTATTTTTAGAAAATAAGGTACCCAAAGGTGCATGGGTTTATTTCTGGGCTTTCTATCTTGTTCCGTTGGTCTAGATTTCTGTTTCTGTGCCAGTACCATACTGTCTTGATGACTATAGCTTTGTAGTATAATCTGAATTCAGGAAGGTTGATTTCCTCCAGCTCCATTCTTCTTTCTCAAAACTTCTTTGGCTATTCAGGGTCTTTTGTGTTTACATATGAATTGTGAAATGTTTTGTTCTAGTTCTTGGTAATTTGATAGAGATTGCATTGAATCTATAGATTGCATTTGGTAGTAAGTCATTTTCACAATATTGATTCTTTCTACTCACGAACATGGAATATCTCTCCATGTGTTTATGTCGTTTTTGATTTCTTTCATCAGTGTCTTATAATTTTCTGTATACAGTTCTTTTGCCCCCTTAGGTAAGTTTATTCCTAGATATTTAATTCTTTGTATTGCAGTGGTGAATGGGATTGATTTCTTAATTTCTCTTTCTGATTTTTCATTGTCTGTATATAGAAATGCAAATGATTTCTGTGTTTTGATTTTGTATCCTAAAACTTTACTAAATTCACTGATTAGCTCTAGTAGCTTTTTGATAGTATCTTTAGGGTATTCTTTGTACAGTATCATGTTATCTGCAAACAGTGAGAGCTTTACTTCATTTTTTCCAATCTGGATTCCTTTTCTTTCTCTTTCTTCTCTGATTGCTGTAGCTAGGACTTCCAGAACTATGTTGAATAATAGTGGTGAAAGTGGGCATCCTTGTCTTGTTCCTGATCTTAGGGGGAATGTTTTCAGTTTTTCACCATTGACTATAGTGTTTGCTGTAGACCTATCATATATGACCTTTACTATGTTGAGATAGGTTCCTCAACATAAGTAGATTGGGTTGGAACATCAGAACCTTGGGTAGGTTCCAATGTCCATGTTTTGAAGAGTTTTAATCATAAATGGGTGCTGAAATTTGTCAAAGGCTTTTTCTTCATCTATTGAGATTATCATATGGTTTTATCTTTCAATTTGTTAATATAGTATATCACATTGATTGATTTGCATATATTGAAGAATCCTTGCATTCCTGGAATAAACCCAACGTGATCATGGTGTATGAGCTTTTTGATGTGTTGCTGAATTCTGTTTGCTAAAATTTTGTTGAGGATTTTTGCATCTATGTTCATCAGCGATATTGGCCTCTAGTTTTCTTTTTGTGTGTGTGTTGTCTCTGTCTGGTTTTGGTATCAGAGTGATGGCGGACTCATAGAATGAGTTTGGAAGTGTTCCTTCCTCTGCAATTTTTTGTAAGAGTTTTAGAAGGATAGGCATTAACTCTTCTCTAAATGTTTGATAGAATTCTCCTGTGACACCATCTGGTCCTGGACTTTTGTTTTTTGGGAGATTTTTTGTCACAGCTTCAATTTCAGTGCTTATAATTGGGTTGTTCATAATTTCTATGAATTCCTGGTTAGTCTTGTAAGATTGAAATTTTCTAAGAATCTTTCCATTTCTTCCAGGTTATCCATTTTATTGCCATATAGTTGTTCATAATAATCTCTTATATGTCTTTGTATTTCTGCACTGTCTGTTGCAACCTCTCCTTTTTCATTTATAATTTTGTTAGTTTGATTCTTGTCTCTTTTATTCCATATGAGTCTGGATAAAGGCTTGTCAATTTTGCTTATCTTCTCAAAGAGTAAGCTTTTAGTTTTATTAATCTTTAGTATTGTTTCTTTCATTTATTTCTGCTCAGATCTTTATGATTTCTTTCCTTCTACTAATTTTGGGGCTTTTTGTTCTTTTTCCAGTTGTTTTGGGTGTAAAATTAGGTTGTCTATTCCATGTTTTTCTTGTTTCTTGAGGTAGGATTGTATTGCTATAAATTTCCCTCTTAAAACTGCTTTTGCTGCATCCCATAGGTTTTGAGCTGTTGTGTTTTCATTGTCATTTGTTTCTAGAAATTTTTTGATTTCCCTTTTGATTTCTTCCGTCACCTGTTGGTTATTTAGAAATGTGTTATTTATGTCCATGTGTTTGTGTTTCTTACCATTGTTTTCTGGTAATTGATATCTAGTCTCACAGCATTGTCATCAGAGAAGATGCTTGATATGGTTTCAATTTTCTTAAACTTACTGAGGTTTTATTTGTGACCCAAGATGTGGTCTATCCTGGAGAATGTTTCATGTGCACTTGAGAAGAAGGTGTATTCTTCTGTATTTGGATGGAATGTCCTGAAGATATCAATGAGATCCATCTCATCTAATGCATCATTTAAGACTTATGTTTCCTCATTAATTTTCTGTTTTGATGATCTGTCCATTGGTGTGAGTGGGGTGTTAAAGTCTCCTACTATTATTGTGTTGCTGTCAATTTCTTCTTTTATGCCTGTTAGTGTTTGTCTTATGTATTGAGGTGCTCCTATGCTGGGTGCATAGATATTTACAATTGTTGTCTTCCTCGTGGATTGATCCCTTGATCATTATGTAGTGTCCTTCCTTATCTCTTGTAATCCTACTTATTTTAAGGTCTATTTTGTCTGATATGAAGAATGCTACCCCAGCTTTCTTTTGCTTCCCATTTGCAGGAATATATTTTTCCATCCCCTGACTTTCAGTCTATATGTGTCTTGAGGTCTGAAGTGGGTTTCTTGTAGACAGCATGTATATGGGCCTTGTTTTTGTATCCATTCAGCCAGTCTGTGTCTTTTGGTTGGAGCATTTAATGCATTTACATTTAAAGTAATTATTGATATATATGTTCCTATTGCCCTTTTCTTAATTGTTTTGGGTTGATTTTGTAGATCTTTTTTCTTCTCTTGTATTTCTTAACTATATAAGTCCCTTTAACATCTGTTGTAAAGCTGGTTTGGTAGTACTGAATTATCTCAACTTTTGCTTGTCTGAAAAGCTTTTTATTTCTCCATCAATTTTGAATGAGATCCTTGCTAGGTACTGTAATCTTCATTGTAGATTTTCCCCTTTCAGTACTGTAAATACATCATGCCATTCCCTTCTGGCCTGCACAGTTTGTGCTGAAAGATCTACTGTTAAGCGTATGGGATTTCCCGTGTATGTTACTTGTTGCTTCTCCCTTGCTGCTTTTAATATTCTTTCTTTGTGTTTAGTCTTTGTTAGTTTGATTAGTATGTGTCTTGGTGTCCTTCTCCTTGGGTTTATCCTGTATGGGACTCTTTGTGCCTCTTGGACTTGATCGACTATTTCCTTTTCCATGTTGGGGAATTTTTCAACTATAATCTCTTCAAAAATTTTCTCATAAACTCTCTTTTTCTCTTTTTCTTCTGGGACCCCTATAATTCAAATGCTCGTGCATTTGATATTGTCCCAGAGGTCTCTGAGACTATCCTCAGTTCTTTTCATTCCTTTATTTTATTCTGCTCTTCAGAAGTTGTTTCCACCATTTTATCTTCCAGCTCACTGATTTGTTCTTCTGCTTCAGATATTCTGCCATTGATTCTTCTGGAGTATTTTAATTTCAGTAATTGTGTTGTTTGTCTCTGTATATTTATTCTTTAATTCTTCTAGGTCTCTGTTAATTGATTCTTGTATTCTCTCCATTTTGTTTTCCAGGTTTTTGATTATCTTTACTACCTTATTCTGAATTCTTCTTCAGGTAGTTTTCCTGTTTTGTCTTCATTTATTTGGACTTCTGTGCTTCTAGTTTGTTCCTTCATTTGTGTAGCATTTCTCTGCCTTTACATTATTTCTTTTTACACTCATTGTGTTTGAGGTCTCTTTTTCCCAGACTTCAATGTTGAATTCTTTCTTCCTTTTGGTTTCTTCCCTCCTAAGTTGGTCCAGTGCTTTGTGTAAGCTTCGTATAGAGTGAAATTTGTGCTGGATTTTTGTTTGTTTGCTTGATTTTCCTCTGATGGGCAAGGCTGAGTGAGGTGGCAATCCTGTCTGCTGATGCTTGGGTTTGTACTTTTGTTTTGTCTGTTGTTTGGATGAGGTGTTTTGCACAAGGTGCTGCTGGTGGTTGGATGATGCTGGGTGTTGTATTCAAGTGGTTTCCTTTGTGTGAGTTCTCACTATTTGATTCTCCCTAGAGTTAGTTCTCTGGTAGTTTAGGGTCTTGGAGAGAGTGTTCCCACTCCAAAGGCTCAGGGCTTGATCTGCTGGAAAGAGGGTACCTGGGAGGGATGGAGCTGGGAGGCTGTGGCTGAGCAGCGAGTTTTTATTCAGGTTTTAAGGGCAGCACTATGTGTGGCCCTGTGATGAACAAATGCCTCATAGAACTGAGGACTGGGCAACAGTCCATGGGAAGATTACAATCTGAAATTAATCATCTATTGCTCCTGTCAGAATCCCAGAAGTCTCTCTTCAGTAGTTTCCCAGCTTGGACATGGTGTCACCAGGATTTGAACTGCTGTCTCTTCTAACTCCAGCTCTTGGTCTCTGACAATGCCCAGAAGAGCATGTGGTGGGGATTATCAAGGCTTCTGCTGTGGTTCTCTCTATCGCCTTGAGAGTTTGGACCAATACTCAACATCTCCAGCCTCTGGTTTCTTTGGATCTTTTTCTCCCCCCTTTTCCTTGTGCTTCGTCTGGTTTCACCTGCTCATAGAATCCTGCATGCAGTTACCTCCACCCTGTACTCAGACCAGAGTTACAAGTATGAAGGGCCGAGGCCAGTCCATGCAGTTAGGGCATGTGCCAAAGCACTGTGCATGGCACTGCAACTCAAGATGTGGTTGTTGTTTTGATTTTTCTCATACTAATATTTCATTTTTTTGTTTTCTACATTATTTTCTTGATGGTGATAATAATTATGATTTTTTGGTGATGCTAGTTCCTATGGTTCACATTTTCTGTTTTTAGGATGAATTATTTGAGCATTTTAAGAGTTCTATTTTAAAGATTGCAGAGGAATTTTCAATCCCAGATTGTCTATCTGTTTTTATTACTGGCATATAGATTAGCAGATCCTGTTTAATTCAGGTTGCTTCCACTAAGGCCCTATTTTCTTGATGCTCATGGAACACAGAATTCACTTTTTCTTATTTGTCCTTCACCTTACTTTTCACTTCATTCTTCATCTTACATAATTCTTTCCTCTGAGAAATTTATATAATGTCTGCTGTCTGGTTGATGATTCTTTTATATTCTGTTCTAGAAAAGCACGCTGCTTGAAGCCTATAAATCCAGATTCATCAAAGAGTGGCTCTTACATAAACCTTTAACAACTCTGATGCATTGGTCCACTGATCTTTTGCATCAGTTTAACCTTAACCTTGGTCCTAGAGACCCAAGTACACTTTTACCTCTCTTGTGTTATGGACACTGTACAGACTCTCTACTTTCTAAATACCTATGTTAGTACGGTGGGTTCTTATGGTATTTTCCAATTTCCAACATTATAGTTTATTTTATATGGTGCCACTTGGTGATTGGAGGATGAGGTTTTGGTCTTGTTAGTCTATAGAAAGAGTTATTTAAGGAGATTCCTATTGTTGATTTAGCCCTTCTTCTTTTTTTTTTAAAGCTTTCATGTACAAAGAATGACTTGTTAAAACATTCTCTAAATTTCAGAGTATTCTTTTGGTTTCTTATGGTTTTACCACAAATTATCATTATTCCCATCATCTAAGCAGATTCTCTGCTTCGTAGGTTTGGGCGGAAGTTGATTCTCAGGTGCTGTTTGCTCCAGCTCGCCATCTCTGGGACCTGTGCAGCCTTTGCTCCCACCTTCCTCATTTACTGCTTGCTACGCTTCTGGTCAGGCTGTTCTGCTGTGGTCATCTTATCAAATAACAGTATGCTCAGTAAGTCAACAATTTTGGTTTCCTCCCATTTTCCAAGCCTTAAAAATCACTTTGAAATTTCATCTTTATGTGACATTAATATCCCATTCGGATTTTCTTCCAGTTATAGAGTGGACAAGATCCCAGTCAAAAGCCATGATAGTGACACTGATAGCCTGTGTCCTTAGCATGGGACAGATGATGCTGGGAGGACTGGCTTTTGTCTTCCGAGAGTGGCGGACCCTGCAGCTGGTCATGTCTGTACCTTTCTTTGTCTTCTTTCTCTCCTCAAGGTATGAGCCTTCTCTCTTACTCTGTCTTACAGGAACCTGGGATGAAAATGCATATTGAATTGAGATATATTCATTTTCTTATTCCACGGATAATTTTTTATTTTTTGGACCTAAAACCCACGTCTCTCATCTGTTCACACTGTGGGATTCGAGATTTGAGAAGTAGAACACAGAATAACAATGATCTTTCTGTCTAGGGATTTCTAGGTATTTTCTGCCACATTTATAAGTTTTACCCAGTATAGTGGTCAGAGTTAGGCCAACATTATTTTCCTTAGTATAAAATATAGGCACAGATATATTTTTAAAATACTGTTTTTTGAGCTTTGGAATGAATCCAATATGGTAAAGACTCAGTGATTTTCTATATTGTTGCTGATTTTGGATAAAGGGAGAGGCAGCAAATTTGTTCATGTAGCCAGTTGACAAAGTAGTGGTATAATTTCTCCATTAATAAAAATGACATGTAGATAGGGTGATTTCTGTCATGTGTTCAGCACTTCCTTTTCCCTTAAATAGTTTTAACAAACATTTACTTATGAGTAGTTCCACCCTTACTCTTAAAACCAGTCTAGGGAGAATCAACTTAAGTGATCACGGAAGGATGACCATAGATTTAATACACTGACATGAGTTCAAAGAAGAAGCAGAGTGTAGTCCTTGTCAGAATCATCTCCTAAGTCATTTTATCCTCTTTCCAGTTATACAAGGAAGATGAAACTACAGTCCTCATTTTATTGATGAGAAAACTGAGGCAGATGTAAACAAATTGCTCACTTGTGTAGCTAGGTACCACATTGTTGGTAGCATCAAGAATATTTGCAATATTTGTTGGGCTATAAGCTTACATCATTTGGGGGCTTCTTTTTTTTTTTAAAGAATATATATTATAAATATATACTATATTCACAAAGTTGTTAGATCCCATGCAAAGCTTTCAAAGAGAATATGCATATGAAGGACTCTCCACCTTAAACTTCATAAGCTTCTTGGAAATTCTCTTCCTGAGGAAGCAGAGAGGAAATCTGACTCCAAAGTCTGTGAATCCAACAAGCGAAACTGTAGATATAGATGGAAGGCAAAAAGCATCTGCCGTCAAGAATCATACGACTCATAAAAAAGAGCTGACTGCACTTGTGTGCCCTTTCTTCAGGTGGCTGGTGGAATCTGCTCGGTGGCTGATTATCACCAATAAACCAGGTGAGGGCTTAAGGGAACTTAAGAAAGCTGCACACAGAAATGGAATGAAGAATGCTGAAGCAACCTTGAATATGGAGGTGAGCAGGAAAGGGAAGCTGGTTACGGGTTGTAGAGAAGAAATAAACTGATCCTTGCCTTCTCCTTCTTGAGATAGACAAGCTGATTTTCCAGCAGGGGCAGTTAGTTGAGAAGACAAGCTCAGTTCTCTCATCTTTCATGTCTATTTTAGAGAAAAGAAGCTTTGCTAGTTGTGCAACTACTTCCTTTAGTTCATTTCCTGAATTGAATCTATAGGTTCTGTACTCCATTGGATACCATGACCTCATTTTCAAAATATTGTTGTTGCCGTTTAATTTCCTGGAGTCTCCCTTAACTCCTTACATACTCCTTCATATCACATTCACACTTGTGGTTTCATGTATAATATGTTACACTAGAAGGAAGGAGGGGCTTTCCGGGTGGCGCTAGTGGTAAAGAACCTGCCTGCCAGTGGAGGTAGACGTAAGAGACGGGGGTTTGATCCCTGGGTGGGAAGATCCCCTGGAGGAGGGCATGGCAACCCACTCCAGTATTCTTGTCTGGAGAATCCCATGAACAGAGGAGCCTGGTGGGGAATTGTCCATAGGGTGGCAAAGAATTGGACACAACTGAAGTGACTTAGCACACACACACAGAAAGAAAAGGATTACATCATTTCTGTCCTTTTGGGATCCAATGCTAACCACTATACCTCATACTATATTGGCAAATGGTATGTGCTTGTTGTTGTTGAAGGGTTTGAGAGTGACCATGCAGGAGGAGCTGAAGACAGCACAGATGAAAACTACTGTGTTTGACTTGTTCCGCACACCCAACCTGCGAAAAAGGATCTGTCTTCTGTTCTTTGTGAGGTGGGCTTGCTCACGGTGCATGGCAACATTCAAAGAGTTGGGGCATAAAACTATTTATTTCAAAGGTTACAAAAGTGTTATGAGAGGAAGATGGTGCTTTGAAAATAAAAGAAGAGGGAAACACCAACTAAGACTCACAGGAAACTGATTATATGATGAAGAGTTAGATTTTGTCACTCTATCTGTCTCTTCACTGGAGACTGATGGTGAGAACTTCCATTAAGAACAAATCTTAGCACTTATTTTTCTATATTTATCTTTCAATTTAATTGAAGCAAAATTTTAAAACAGAAACGTGAAGAGATCAAGAATATATATGAATCAATGAATATGTCAATATGTAAAAATGTAACCAACCTCCAGATCAAGATAGAAAATTCTAATCTGCTAATACAAAACTAATGAATAATTTATAGTACATTTGTACAATGTAATATCTTACAGCTGTTAAAATGATTGAACTAGGGCTAACTGCACCAATATAGATGCAACTGCAAAAACGTAATGAAAAAGAAAAATTCAGAATGATTTATGATTTATCAGCATGATGCCAATTGTTTCACATTGAAAAAAGGTAAAACAATCTTATATATGATACTATACCAGTGTGCATAGGATATACACATATGTAACAAGTGTAGAAGAACAAGCTTGTCAATTGTAAGTATCAGCCCCTTTGGGAGGATTGAAGGAGAATGAGATCAAGAAGGAACATACAGGGAGCTTCAATTGTATCCATAAAACTTTAATGCTATTAAGTGAGTAAATAAGTAAAGCAATTAGACAACGTATTGAAATGGTGGATACATATTATTCTCTTTATTTTTCCTGTGTGCAAGAAATACTTTTATAATAAAATATTTTTAATTAAAAAAATAAAACATGAAGAGATTAAAAATATATACAAGTCAATGAATATGTCAATATCTAAAAATGTAACCAACCTTCAGATCAAGACAGAAAATTCAAATTTCCCAGGAGTTCCTGTCAGCTACCTGGTTGCACAACAAGCACCACCAGTACCACTTCCTGACTCTATTCTCTCCTCACTACCCTCTCCTGTGAAAAATAACAATTAACAACTGTTCTTATCTTCTTCACTATAGATGAGTGTTGCTTGATTATTTTACATAATGTAAATGACAGATGGGCTCAGAGACAGCCCCCTTTCCTTATGCCCATTCATGAAGATTCATCCATTCTGTTGTGTATAACAGTAGGCTGTTCTCCCTAGGGCTTTAGTTTCCACTAGATGATTAAGCTACAATGTCTACATGTACTCCAGAGTTGGTAAACTCTTACTTGTTTTCAATTTGGATTCAGCTTATTTGAGTGTTGGGGCTTCCCAGGTGACTCAGATAGTAAAGTGTCTGTCTGCGATGCAAGAGACCTGGGTTGGATCCCTGGGTCGGCAAGATCCCTGGAAGAGGGCATGTCAACCCACTCCAGTATTCTTGCCTGGAGAATCCCATGGACAGAGGAGCCTGGTGGGCTACAGTCCATGGGATAGCAAAGAGTCGGACACGACTGAGTGACTAACAGTTTATTTGAGTGTTAGCACAATGGCTTCTGTGAAAATCTCATTCATTATGTCATGAGAGGATATAAGTACTTATATTTTGGTAGAGTCAAGAGGAGAAATTTTGAATATAATTCCAAATTTTTGAAGATTTAACAATCAAGAATGAAAAGCATACATGACAATATAGACATTCCCCAAGCTTAAGAAAGTAGCTATTGTATTGTACAATTTACATCTTCCAAGACATTACTTTGCCAACAAATGTCCATCTAGTCAAGGCTATGGTTTTTCCAGCAGTCATGTATGGATGTGAGAGTTGGACGGTGAAGGAAGCTGAGCGCTGAAGAATTGATGCTTTTGAACTGTGGTGTTGGAGAAGACTCTTGAGAGTCTCTTGGACTGCAAGAAGATCCAACCAGTCCCTCCTAAAGGAGATCAGTCCTGGGTGTTCATTGGAAGGACTGATGTTGAAGCTGAAACTCCAATACTTTGGCCACCTCATGCGAAGAGTTGACTCATTGGAAAAGACCCTAATGCTGGGAAGGTTTGGGGGCAGGAGGAGAAAGGGACGACAGAGGATGAGATGGCTGGATGGCATCACCGACTCGATGGACATGGGTTTTGGTAGACTCTGGGAGCTGGTGATGGATGGGGAGGCCCGGCGTGCTGTGATTCATGGGGTCGCAAAGAGTCGGACACAACTGAGTGACTGAACTGAACTGAAGAATACCCTAGCAGACTGCTTCTGTATTTAACTGCATTGTGTTTTTTCACCTTTTCCATATCCACTAGGACACAGACTTTTGTTCCTGAATCCTAGACAATCAGAGGGGAAGGGAAAAGCAGAGATAATGGTCAAGAGAGGACTTGCTAGCAACTGCTGTGATCTGTGGTGTTTCTTCTGTTGTAATGTCTCAGTGTAGCTCTCTCTGGGTGTAGTAGACCAATAAAGTGGACTCTTTTCCTTTAGATGCTTTCTGGGTAAAATGTTGATCCCAAGTGGGAATATTTGATTCCATTTCTGATGGTGCAGTTGGTGTATGTTTGCTTTTCTGAATTCTCACCTGTTCTCTTAGCCCTAAGAAATCAGATATGAACTTTGAATTTCCCAGAATTGTATTAAAACCCAGGATACTATGCTCCCAGGTCAAAAAGACACACATGGTATCTTCACAGCTTTAAGCACTAGTTGAGAAAAGAGAAATGGTTTACAATATTGGGTGGGGTAGGAGATGTCAGACTCACAGCATACAGACAAACCTCAGAAAGTAATTATTTTTCTAAATTCCTAGTTTTAGTCTTCTCCATTCAATTTCTGTGTAGCATCCAATTTGCTGATCAGAACAGGCATGCTTTCCTGTCACTGCCAACTCTATGCTCAGGGACTCAGACAAAAGAAAGACAGAAGGAGTATTATTTTCATATATTTGTTATTATTCAGTCACTCAGTCATGCCCTACTCTGCGACCCCATGGACAGCAGCAAGGCAGGTTTCTCTGCCCTTCACCATCTCCTGGAGTTTGCTCAAGGTCATGTCCATTGAGTCGATGATGCCATACAACCGTCTTGTCCTCGGTCATCCCCTTATCCTCCTGCCCTCAATCTTTCCCAGCATTAGCATCTTTTCCAATGAGTCGGCTCTTCACATCAGATGGCCAAAGTATTGGAGTTTCAGCATGGGTTCTTCCAATGAATATTCAGGGTGATTTCCTTTAGGATTCACTGGTTTGATCTCTTTTCAGTCCAATGGACTCCAGGTAGTTATTTATGATAATTTTACCTCTAAAATTGGAGAACTCAGATTGGGACTTTATTCTTTAACCTTGACCATTGGCTGCCTGGGTGAATGTAATCACCAACTGTAGCATCTGGGCTCTAAATTTTATTGCTTCTGTCTTTCCTCTTTCATTTACTACAGATTTGGAACCACAGTACCCTTTTTTGGCATTTTCATCAATCTACAACACTTTGGGAGCAACATATTCCTGTTCCAGGTCATCTTTGGAGCTCTCACTGGCTTAACACGATGTCTTATACCTCCAGTATTGAATCACATGGGCCGTCGACCAACCCAGACGCTTCTCATGTTCCTAGTGGGACTTTCCATTTTTGCCAACACGTTTGTGCCCCAAGGTGAGAGAATACTGGGCTCTGGGAAAAAGAATGGTCTTTTTCTACTCCTTCAGGGACTGCAGTTGATCACACTTGTTGGAAGCCAGGATTAAAGAGAGATCCTAATTAAAGGCTAAGTATTCCCCCAAACCAATATGACTGTTAATGAGAAATTCTGTTAATAAGTTGTTGAGAAATGAGTCACATGTCAGTGAGGGAAAAATCAGGCATATGTTTACATTCACTCCATTATGGAAATGTTGGAAACTAATACCATTTATTTCAGACAGTTTCTCCAGAACAGAAATTGTTCACTTTCTCTTCACCCATTCACTCTTTTGGGCTTCCCTGGTGGCTCAGTGGTAAAGAATCTGTCTGACAAAGCAGGAGCCACAGGAGATGCAGGTTCAATCCCTGGGTAGGGAAGATCCCCTGGAGGAGGAAATGGCAACCCGTTCCAATATTCTTGCCTGGGAAACCCCATGTACAGAGAAGCCCGGCAGTCTACAGATCTATGGGGTCACAAGGAGTCAGACATGACTGAGCACACATACACTCATTCACTCTTTTAATAACAAACATGGAGGGGCAAGGTCTTGCAATTATATTCCAGGTGAGGACACGATATGGTCACCCCCTCTGGGCTCCTCATTGCCAGCTTTGGTGACTGGTCTACTTTCCCATATCTATGTATCCACATGTGACTGTGGGGTTAAGTCACCATAACTACATCTCTTGCTTATGGAAGTCTTCCAGGAAATGAAAAAAAAATCCTCTTCTTCAAGTAGTGAAAGAGTATACAGCAAGAAGAAGAGTTTAAGCATATTAAAACCCTTGTCAATTCCCTGTTAGATTATTTCATATGTTAATAGAATGATGTTATGTAATGACTAGGAAAAACTTAGTGGGCACAATGTTTTGCCACCTCCCAATGCAGAAATTTACTTTACATCCTCATAGATTGGTGAACCCTGCTCCTCAGAATATCATTAATGATGCAGGATTACTGCCTTACAGTAAAGTTTGCTTCCAATATTATATAGTTATAATTAGATTTCTTTTTATATTGCTCAGAAAATTGATTCTTTAAACATTTGAACATAGGGAACAAGTGTTTCCCTAATTTTGAATTGGGACTTCTCTGATGGCTCAGTGGTAAAGAACCCGCTTGCCAATGTAGAAGACGTGGGTTCTATCCTTGGGTCGGGAACATCCCCTGGAAAAACAGATGGCAACCCACTCCAGTATTCTTGCCTGGAAAATCCCATGGATGGAGGAGCCTGGGGGGGGGGGGGCTACAGTCCTTGGGGTTGCAAAAGAGTCAGATATGACTTTGCAACTAAACAACAACAGCAACAAATTTTGACTTATTTTTTTTCCTAGTAGGTTTCCATTCTTCCATTTTTTCCTAGTAGGTTTCCTTTCCTTCAAGACTAAAATTGATCTAGATCTAGATCTTCTGCCTGTCCTTTCAGAGATTAATCCTGTCCTTCTAGTGCTCTCTGGTGTCAAGCTTACCGCATGGCAATGCTGTATTTGCTCTAGGTTGACTGACTCATTTGGGTTTACCTGGGACTTTTCTGATTTTATCAATGAAAGTCTCACCTTATTAAAATCTGCTAATTCCCAGGTACACCAGGGTGACTGATAACTTTAAATTCTGCACTTTAATCGTAAAGTCCTCAAGGTTGAGCTGAGCCTTAGATTCAGGAATTGACTGCATGATGGTCCTACCTTCTACCATAAGGATATAACAAGTACTGGACTGAATAAGTAAAAGCAAATTTCTGCCAGATTCATTTTTTCTTCTGCTTCTCTGGTAGATCTCACCTATGTGAAGAGATTTGCTACAATTAATCCAGATACCTTTATGTACTTTTTACTGCCTATATTGATAATTTTACATTTTTCATTTGTTCAGCCATCTCATGATCACTGCCACTGTACAGTTTCCTACAATATATTTCAAACATACAGGCAAAGCAGTAGGATTTTTTCCCCCCTGACTAAATTTGTTATTTTAATCTCTCTGATCTTCTTGTCCCCAGAAATGCAGACCGTGCGTGTGACTTTGGCAAGTGTGGGAATGGGCTGTGTTGCTGCCTCTCAGACCAGTATTTCTGTCCACTTTCTTGAACTCCTCCCCACTCTTGTCAGGTATATGAGTTTACGAATGCTCTGCAACCACCCCCCAAAAACTTTCCCAGCTAACTGATGGTTGTTGCGGGAATAAGCATAATAGGAAATGTTAACTATAAAGCAACTGTTTTTAACTGTACTAGTGATATGCTAACAGCAATTATAGCCACAGTTTATTGGAAAAGCTGATTTTAGGCCATGCACTGTCCTAAGCAATACTTCAGTGCTTCATTTCATTAACCTTTTGGGCCATTTGTTAGAATAGGTCTAGTGTGTAACATTCTGTTTACTTATGACAATGGGTCTTTCACACTTTGACCCTGACAAAGACAGCTGGAAAATCACAGAGCAAATTGCAAAAATAAGTGTTTGTCATCAAACCTGAGTATTTAATAATTGTCTTTTATTGTCTTCCATAATCATGTCAAAATAATAGATCATAAATTACAAGTGCAGATTTTTACTGAATTATTACAAAAATTATTACTTATCATCATTTAGAGCAAAAGCTGCAGGCATAGATATGATGGCTAGTAGGTGTGGGGCAGCACTGGCTCCCCTGCTGATGACCCTAGTGGTGTATCTACCCACTCTGCCCTGGATCATCTATGGAGTGTGTCCCATCATTGCTGGTCTTCTCGTCCTTCTCCAACCTGAAACCAGACATCTGCCTCTGCCTGACACCATCCAGGATGTGGAAAATAAGTGAGTAACCTGCTACCAACCCCTGGGAGGGACTGTGTGCTTTGAATCTGTAGGTGAGAAAGGCAACACATTGCCTGGGTCCTTCAGATCACTGAGCCTTGCCAGGGATACTTCTATGTCGGGTCATTGCCTTCATGAGAAGAAGGGTCTTTTCTATCCACTGTGTGTCCCAGTCTAGACTGCAGAGATTCCCTCTGCCCTGTTCTTATTGGTAGTTTTAGTGCTGAAGTGATGGTAATTATCTCTGTTGTGAGGGCACATCCTACCTGCCCTCATGAGAGACACACATTCCTGATGGTGTTTCATGGTCCTCGGATCCATAAAAGTCTAGTATATGACAGGGAAACAAATGTGAAGGAATAATGTTAGGAAGATCACATAGAGTTAATGATTCTCTTTGAAAAGATAATTAATATTATGTATGTGCCTGTAAGAGTCAGACAGTTTACTGCCACAAGTAATGGAAAGATTGGTATCAGGAAAATAGAAACTGACAAAATATATTTTAAAATAAGAAAAGTGAAATGGTACCTCATTGTGGTTTTGATTTGCATTTCTCTAATAATGAGTGACGTTGAGCATCTTTTCATGTGTTTGTTAGCCATCTGTATGTCTTCTTTGGAGAAATGTCTGTTTAGTTCTTTGGCCCAGTTTTTGATTGGGTCGTTTATTTTTCTGGAATTCAGCTGCAGGAGTTCCTGGTATATTTTTGAGGTTAATTGTTTGTCTGTTGCTTCGTTTGCTATTATTTCCTCCCATTCTGAAGGCTGTCTTTTCACTTTGCTTATAGTTTCCTTCGTTGTGCAAAAGTTTTTAATTTTAATTAGGTCCCATTTGTTTATCTTTGCTTTTATTTCCAATATTCTGGGAGGTGGGTCATGGAGGATCCTGCTGTGATTTATGTCGGAGAGTGTTTTGCCTATGTTTTCCCCTAGGAGTTTTATAGTTTCTGGTCTTACGTTTAGATCTTTAATCCATTTTGAGTTTATTTTTGTGTATAGCGTTAGAAAGTGTTCTAGTTTCATTCTTTTACAAGTGGTTGACCAGTTTTCCCAGCATCACTTGTTAAAGAGATTGCCTTTTCTCCATTGTATAAATGGAGAAAATAAGGTGTCCTTTGTCGAAGATAAGGTGTCCATAGGTGCGTGGATTTATTCTCTGGGTTTTCTATTTTGTTCCATTGATGTATATTTCTATCTTTGTGCCAGTACCATACTGTCTTGATGACTGTGGCTTTGTAGTAGAGCCTGAGGTCAGGCAGATTGATTCCTCCAGTTCCATTCTTCTTTCTCAAGATTGCTTTGGCTATTCGAGGTTTGTCGAAGATAAGGTGTCCATAGGTGCGTGGATTTATTCTCTGGGTTTTCTATTTTGTTCCATTGATGTATATTTCTATCTTTGTGCCAGTACCATACTGTCTTGATGACTGTGGCTTTGTAGTAGAGCCTGAAGTCAGGCAGGTTGATTCCTCCAGTTCCATTCTTCTTTCTCAAGATTGCTTTGGCTATTCGAGGTTTTTTATATTTCCATACAAGTCTACAAGAAATAAATGCTGGAGAGGGTGTGGAGAAAAGGGAACCCTCTTACACTGTTGGTGGGAATGCAAACTAGTACAGCCACTATGGAGAACAGTGTGGAGATTCCTTAAAAAACTTGGAATAGAACTGCCATACGACCCAGCAATTCCACTGCTGGGCATACACACCAAGGAAACCAGAATTGAAAGAGACACATGTACCCCAATGTTCATCGCAGCACTGTTTATAATAGCCAGGACATGGAAGCAACCTAGATGTCCATCAGCAGACGAATGGATAAGGAAGCGGTGGTACATATACACAATGGAATATTACTCAGCCATCAAAAAGAATACATTTGAATCAGTTCTATTGAGATGGATGAAACTGGAGCCCATTATACAGAGTGAAGTAAGCCAGAAAGAAAAACACCAATACAGTATACAAACGCATATATATGGAATTTGAAAGATGGTAACAATAACCCCATATGTGAGACAGAATAAGAGACACAGATGCATAGAACAGTCTTATGGACTCTGATGGAGAAGGTGAGGGTGGGACGTTCTGAGAGAATAGCATTGAAACATATATATTATCATATGTGAAACAGAACACCATTCCAGGTTCGATGCATGAGACAAATGCTCATGGGCAATGGGACGACCCAGAGGGATGGGATGGGGAGGGAAGTGGGAGGGGGGTTCAGGATGGGGAACACATGTAAACCCATGGCTGATTCATGTCAATGTATGGCAAAAACCACTACAATATTGTAAAGTAATTAGCCCCCAACTAAAATAAATAAATGTATTAAAAAAACAAACAAACAAAAAAAACGAAACAAAACAACAGCAACAACAAAAGGAAAAGTGGTATGTTAGTGACTTGGCGCCCATAATCGTGGTTCACAAAGTCAGTGACTTAACAGAAATGATTGCCTCACAGTTATCTAGCTTGTAAGTCTGAGCTCAAGTTGTTGGAAGGGTCATGCCCCATCTGTAGACTCTAGGGAAGTGTTTGTTCCAGGTCTCTCCTGGTTTCTGGTATCTCCTTTGCTTGTGGCAGCATAACTCCAATCTACACATGACACATCCCTGGCACACCTCTGTGCCCAAATATTCCCTTTGAATAAAGATACCAATCATATTGGATTAGAGGGCCCATTCTAGTCCAATATATCCTCATCTTAATTAATTTTATATGCAAAATTCTTGTTTCCAAATATGGCAATTTCACATTCTGAGATGCTGAGAGTTATGACCTCAGTGTATGAATTTTGGGAAAGACATAATTCAACCCACAACAGATGGGGAGTGCCCTTAGATTTTCAGTTTACCTCTTGGCTTTCCAAAGGTGTTGTTGGTCAGAGGTCTAAAGAGACCCAAGTGTGAGTAGCAATTTTCAAACTGTTTTCTTGGGTCTGCTCAGTCTGCAAAGCCTTTTCCAGCATGAATGTCAACCCTATGGATTTTATTATATTATAAGAAGTTGATGGTTAGAAGTTCAGTTTGTACTTGTGCAGGGAGGGCATTTGAACTTATTTTCATGTTTTTCTCTTTTTTAATGTTTATTTTTATTTGCTAATTGGCTGGTTGATTTGTTCTTTCTATTTTGTTTCTCCAGGAAACCATTCTCAAGAAAAGTAAATGAGGAAGATTTCTTCATAAAAGTGACAAAATTTTAAGGAGGTTTTATGACTGACCAGGGAGGAAAGGAAAAATATGATGAACAAAACTTGGAGTTTTACTTTATATCTACAAAGTAGCAAGTAAATATACTGTAAAATTGAATCTAATTTATAATTATTGCCTTAGTATTCACTTAAATATATAATTTCTTGGTACATGTTCCATGAACAGTTCAATATTTAGGGAAAGTAGTTGAAAAAGTTTAAGATCTATCAATAAATTATTAATAAACAAGATAATTCAAAAGCAGAGGAATGTCATGGAATTAGTATGTGACTGCTTGAAGTGTGGAACAGCATATGGTGAACTGTCCATAAATGTACAGAACAATATAGGATATGAAACCAAACATCAAAAGAAATCCAGAAACAGATACTAATATATATGTGTGTATATATATATATGTATATATATACATAAGACATGATACATTTGACATCATAAATCTCTGCAAATAGAAGGATTATGTGATATGTGGAAATACATTCATTGAAATAAGAATATTGGCCTTCTAATGGTGAAATTTTAAATGATTATTACTTTCTCTTTGTAATTTTCTCTCTTCATGTTTTCAATAGTTAGCATATATAATTTAAAATTCTTTTAAGTTATGAATATTGAATGGCAAATATAGGATAAGCAATTTTTAAAATGTATGTGCATTAAATAAAATCACTACAAATTAAAAGTTGTATTCTTAGTGTCATGGCTAATTAATAAGAAAAGCTTTTCTAATTAATAGTAATTACTAAAAGACAAATAGTAATCAAGAAAAGACAAACCAGTTTGCAATATAAGTTTTCATTTTAAAAACAGCAGATTTAACAAATTATTGTCTCACTTTGGTTGAGGGCACACTGTGACGGGCATTCATATATGTGAAAACATGCTATAATTTGAAAAATCACCCATGTTATAGGCTGTTTAAAACAATTGACATTTTATTAAGAGTTTTATTCCAAAACTGAACCAGGAAGAAATAGAGAATCTTGACAGACCCATCACAAGCACAGAAATCAAAATTGTAACAAAAAATCTTCCAACAAACAAAAGCCCAGGACAAGATGGCTTCACAGATGAATTCTACCAAAAATTTAGAAAAGAGCTAACACCTATCCTACTCAAACTCTTCCAGAAAATTGCAGAGGAAGGTAAACTGCCAAACTCATTCTATGAGGTCACCATCACCCTAATACCAAAACCAGACAACGATGCCACAAAAAAAAGAAAACTATAGGCCAATATCACTGATGAACATAGATGCAAAAATCCTTAACAAAATTCTAGCAAACAGAATCCAACAACATATTAAAAAGATCATACATCATGACCAAGTGGGCTTTATCCCAGGGGTGCAAGTGTTCTTCAATATTCGCAAATCAATCAATGTGATACACCACGTTAACAAATTGAAAGATAAAAACCATATGATTATATCAATAGATGCAGAGAAAGCCTTTGACAAATTCAACATCCATTTATGATAAAAACCTTCCAGAAAGCAGGAATAGAAGGAACATACCTCAACATAATAAAAGCCATATATGATAAACCCACGGCAAACATTTATCCTCAATGGTGAAAAATTGAAATCTTTTCCCCTAAAGTCAGGAACAAGACAAGGGTGCCCACTCTCACTACTACACCCATGGCTGATTCTTGTCAATGTATGGCAAAAACCACTACAATATTGTAAAGTATTTAGCCTCCAATGAAAATAAATAAATTAATTTTTTAATAAAGAGTTTTATTCAATTGTTAGTTCTGAAAATACTTGTTGGGCACATATAACTTACAAAGGACTTGACTTATTACCATGGACAGAAATTTAATGAGAATAAAGTATGAAATCAGATATAACAGATGGTCCACAAATACAGTTTCATTGTCACATTGTGATTCTCTACTAGTCCATTTGATTTTTACCTTGGAGGCTCAAGTCTCTGTCACTTGGCAGGATTCCAGAATTATTTTGGGTCCATGTACCTCAAAACCAGTGTTCTTGCCTGGAGAATTCCAGGGATGGCGGAGCCTGGTGGGCTGCCGCCTATGGGGTCACACAGTCAGACACGACTGAAGCGACTTAGCAGCAGTACCTCAAAATCTCCTCATTTGAGGGATCAAAATACTAGCATCTTCATACAAAGCCAAGAGTGTTAGATAGCAAAGAAGGAGTTTTCACTTATCTATTTTAAAAAGATTTCTAGGTCTCCAGCAGTGCACCCTTTGTCCATGTTCACTTCACATTCTATAGCTCCTTGCCTTTTCCAATAGACTGTTAAATATATTGAAATGAACATACAGTTATTTTCTTTTTTAGTCTCTGTAAGTGGTGAATTACACTGGTTGTTTTTTTTTTGGTTTATTTTTTAATTGGATTATAATTGCTTCACAATGTTGTGTTGGCTTCTGTGTACAATGTGATTCAGCCGTACCTACACCCATGTCCCCTCCCTCTTGAACTTCCCTCCTACTCCCTCATCATCCCATCTCTCTGGGTTGTCACAGAGCACCGGGTTGAGCTCCTGGTGTTATACAGCCACTTCCCATTAGCTATCTATTTTATATGGTCATGTATATGCTTCAGTGCTACTCTCAATTTGCCCCACCCTCCCCTTTGCCCACTGTATCCACAAGTGTGTTCTCTATGTCGGTGTCTCTATTCCTGCCCTGCAAATATGTTCATCAGTACCATTTTCCCTAGATTCCATATATGTCATTAATATACAATATTTGTTTTTCTCTTTTTGACTTACTTCACTCTGTATGGGACTCCCTAGTGGCTCAGATAGTAAAGCATCTGCCCACAATGCGGGAGACCCAGGTTCGATCCCTGGGTTGGGAAGATCCCCTGGAGAAGGAAATGGCAACCCACTCCAGTACTCTTGCCCAGAAAATTCCATGGATGGAGGAGCCTGGTAGGCTACAGTCCATGGGGTCACAAAGAGTCGGACATGACTGAGTGACTTCACTTCTTTCTTTCACTCTGTATAACAAGTTCTAGGTTCATCCATCTCATGCGAACTGACTCAAATCCATCGCTTTTATGGCTAAGTAATATTCCATTGCATATAAGTACCACAGCTTCTTTATCCATTCATCTGTCACTTCCATATCCTGGATGTTGTAAATCATGCTGCAATGAACATTGGGGTACATGTGTCTTTTTCAATTACGTTTTTCTCAAGGTATATCTCCAATAGTGGGATTGTTGGGTCACTGCAGATGTGAAATTAAAAGACGTTTTCTCCTTGGAAGAAAAGTTATGACCAACCTAGACAGCATATTAAAAAGAAGAGGAACACATGTACACCCATGGCGGATTCATGTCATTGTATGGCAAAACCAATACAATATTGTAAAGTTAAAAAAGAGATGAATAAACTAATTTAATAAAAAAAAAAAAAAGAAGCAGAGACATTACTTTGCCAACAAAAGTCCACATAGTCAAAGCCAAGGTTTTTACAATAGTCATGTATAGACGTGAGAATTGGACCATAAATAAAGCTGAGCACCTACTAATTGATGCTTTTGGACTGTGGTGTTGGAGAAGACTCTTGCGAGTCCCTTGGACTGCTAGGAGATCCAACCAGTCAATCCTAAAGGAAATCAGTCCTGAATATTCATTGGAAGGACTGATGCTGAAGCTGAAGCTCTAATACTTTGACCACTTGATGCAAAGAAATGACTTATTGGAAAAGACCCTGATGATGGGAAAGATTGAAGACAGGAGGACAAGAGGATGACAGAGGATGAGATGGTTGGATGGCATCACTGACTTGATGGACATGAGTTTGAGCAAGCTCTGAGAGTTGGTGATGGACAGGGAATCCTGGCATTCTGCAGTCCATGGGGTCACAAAGAGTTGGACACGACTGAGCGACTGAACTGACTGATGGTAGTTTTATTTCTAGTTTTTTAAGGAATCTCCATACTGTTCTCCATAGTGGCTATACTGATTTACACTCCTACCAACAGTGCAAGAGGGTTCCCTTTTCTCCACAATAGCCATTCTGACCAGTGTCAAAACGGATACATTTTAAAGTGTTAAGCTAACCTTCCACTAGAATAAGTCTACTTGTTCAGGGTATGATGACCTTTTAAAAACAACATAGTGGGAATTGACATATATACACTATTGATACTATGTATAAAGTGAAGATTGACATATATACTATTGATACTATGTATAAAGCAGAGAACTGTTGAGAACAGAACTGTATAGCTCTGGGAACCCTATCCAGGGCACTGTGGTAAACTGAATGGGAAGGAAATCCATAAAAGAGGGGATATATGTATATGTAAAGTTGATTCACTTTGCTGTACAGTAGAAACTAACACAACAATGTGAAACAACTGTACTCCAATAAAAATAAAAAATAAATATTATTTTAATTGATTTTTAAATACTTTAGCAAGAAGTTTCACATCCATGTTAATGAAAGCTATTGATCTCTAGATCACTTTTCTTCTACTTTCATCTGCTTTTCGTATCAGAATAATGCTACTCCTCACAGAGAATGTTAGGAAGCCTTCTCTCCTCTTCTATTCCCGAAGAAATGTGTGTAAAATAGGAATTTGGTCTTCCTTAAATATTTGGTGAAAGTTTCCAGTGAAAGTACCTGCAATTTTCTTTGTAGGAAGATGTATAACTATGCATACCCATTTATTTTATGTAATAGGTAAAGGACTATTCAGCATTTCTATTTCTTCATGAAAAGTGAATAATAAACTTTTTAATATAAATTTAAAATTTATAGTACATTATTATTAATGATAATCAGAATATTGTACATTAGATCTCCAGAACTTATTTATCTATAGTTGCATGTTTGTGCCCTTGAACATCTTTTTCACAAACCTGGTTACAACATGATACTCTCTATTTTTATGAGTTTGGCTCCTTGAAATGTTACATACACGTGACATCATATAGTATTCTATTTTTATCTCTGGTGACTTAGCATAATGTCCTACAGGTCAATTCGTGTTGTCACAAATAGCAGGATTTTCTATTTTTCTTAGCTGAGTAATAATCTTTTGTACATATAGACCATTTTTTAAAATCCATTTATCCATTAACACCCGCTTAGTTTGTTGCCATATCTTGGCTATTTTGATAATGCTGCAGTCAAAACGGGAGTGCATTTATCTCCTCAATATACAGTTTTAATTTTCTTCAGATGTATACATGGATGTGGGGTTACTGAATCATATGATAGCCCTATTTTAAATTTTGTTGAGGAATCTCCACACTGTTTTTCATAGTGGCTGCACCAATTACATTCCCACCACCAATGTTAAAGGTTCCCTTTTTCCACATCCTTAACAATACTTATTATTTTTTGTCCCCTTGATAATCATTGTTGTAAATGAAGTGAGGTGATATCTAATAGTGTTTTTTTAAATTTACATTTCCCTGATAATTAGTGATGTTGAGCATCTTTTCATATATCTATTGTCAGTCTTGATGACTTCTTTAAAAAAATGTTTTGCTGCTCTGCCATTTTTTAAGCTGGATTTTTTGTTTGTTTGTTTTGTTACAGAGTTGTATAAGTTTTTGTATATTTTGGACAGTAACTCCTAGTCTGGTGTATGGTGTGCAAATATTTTCTCCCATTTAATTTTACTGCCTTTTCATTTTGTTGATTGTTTCAGATCAATTTCATTTGGGATGTGGATGCAAAAATCCTCAGTAAAATACTAACAAACTAAACATGCATGCATGTGTGCTAAATCATTTCATTTGTGTGCTACTCTTTACAACCCTGTGGACGTAGCCCACCAGGCTTCTCTGTCCATGGGATTCTCCAGGCAAGAATACTGGAGTGAGTTGCTGTGCCCTCCTCCAGGGGATCTTCCTGATCCAGGGATCAAACCTTCATCTCTTACATTTCCTGCATTGGCAGGCAGGCTCTTTACCACTAGCATCACCTGGGAAACTCCAACAAACTAAATATACCAACATATAAAATGATTATAAATACAACCAAGTATTATTAACCCCATAAATACCAAATCAGTTTAATACATATAATTAAATAATAAAATATAGCGTATTAAAGATAGAAAGTTTAAAATCACAAAATTATGTCATTAGAGAAAGAGCATTTGTCAACAAGTTGAACTCTTTCATAGTAAAAAAGCTTAATAAACACATCTTAGAATGGGACTTCACCCTGATAAAGAGAATATATGTTGTTTCATTTTGTTGATTATTTTCTTTTCTATGTAGAAGCTTTTGAGTTTGATGTAGTCCCAGTTTTCTATTCTGATTTTGTTGCCTGTGATTTTGGTCATATCTACGAAATCATTGCCAAGACCAATGTCAAAAAAGTTTTCCCCTGATTTTTTGGAGGTATTTTGCAGACCCAGTTCTGTGTTCAAATCTCTCTTACAAATGGAATATTATTTGGCCTTAAAATAGAAGCCAATCCTGCCATTTGGGACAACACGGATAAGCATACAGATATTAAGATAAGTGAAATAAGCCAATTACAGAAGGACAAATACTGAATGATTATGAGATTTTTAAATTATTCAAACTCATAGAAGCAGAGTAGAGTGGATGGTATTTGTCAGGAGCTGGGGGATGGGGAGGGGAAATTGTTTCCCGGTAGTATGAGGTTTCTAGATGAATAACTGTGTAGAAAATAATACCATATTATGCATCAAAAACGTGTCAAAGGAATGGATCTCATGTTAAATGTTGACTTAAAAAACTACAAAAGAACAAAAGGGAATTTTTGGCTGTGGTCAATATGGTTAGTACCTTAATATAATGATGATATCATAAGTGTATATATATCTACAAACTCAAAGTGTATATACTGAATGTGTGTGATAGTTATATATATATTATACCTCAATTAACCTATAAAAGAGCAGATATGAAGAGCATACAGAAATTGTCATCCTAAATGATGAAAGGCCAATTTCTTCAAAATGAATTCAGGTACAATATAATGTCAACTATCACCACATATATTCAACAATTTATTGAAAGTTTTAGTGAGAATAATTAGATAAGAAAAAGAAATTAAAGACATCTATTTTGGAAAAGAAACAACAAAGCTATTTTTATTTGCAAATGGCATAACTTTATATGTAAAAAATACCAAACATCCACTAAATATCTATTAGAAGTAATAAATGAGTTTACCAAATTTTCATGTTA
This sequence comes from Okapia johnstoni, assembly GCA_024291935.2. NCBI lineage: Eukaryota > Metazoa > Chordata > Mammalia > Artiodactyla > Giraffidae > Okapia > Okapia johnstoni. Next base: position 8,906,325 of record JAGTYA010000026.1, on the reverse strand, counting down.
AAAAATAAATTGCAAAATCAGTTTTATATCTCTGGTGATGATGATGGTGAGTGCTCGATTGTGTCTGACTCTTTGGGATCCCACAGATTGTAGCTCATGAGGCTCCTCTGTCCATGGGATTATCCTAGCAAGAGTACTGGAGTGGGTTGCCATTTCCTCTTCCAAGGAATCTTCCTGATCCAGATATTGAACCTGTCTCCTGTGTCTCCTGCATTGCAGGCAGATTTTTTTTTTTTTTTTTTACGACTGGGCCACCTTGGGAGGCCCCTTATTTCCCTAGACTAGCGATAGACAACACAAAATTAAATCTATAAAAACGAAATCAATTTATGATAGTATTACAAAAAATAAAATACCCAGAAAAAATTAATAGAAGGAGTGCAAGATCTGTCTATCATTAACCACAAAATGGTGTTAGAAAATAAAGTGGATCTTAATACAGGAAAAGATATCTCATATTTTATTATCGAGACAAACATTGGCAATAATGCAATATTACTCAAATCAATCTATAGATTGGACACCTTTTCTATCCACATCTCAGCTGGCTTTTTTTCCTTTTGGCAGAAATTGACAAGCTGTCATTAGCATTCATATAAAAATCCAAGAAGCCAGATTGCCAAAACAATACTTAAAAAGAAGAACAAGCTTACAGAACTTTCATGTTTTCAGTTTCAAAGGTTATTGCAAAGCTATAGCGCTGTGTGGTTGAAGCATAATAATAGACTTAGAGATAAAGGAATAAAATTGAGAACACAGAAACAAACTCTAAAGTTATGGTCCACTGATTTTCAACAAAAGGAACAAGAAATCTTTAAGAAATGATGCTTGATCAAAACCACACATTACTATAAATAAAATATATGACTGATAAGAAGCTGCTGTATAGCACAGGGAACTCTACTTGGTACCCTGTAACGGCCTATATGAGAAAAGAATCTAAAAAAAGATGGATATATGTATATGTATAACTGATTCACATTGCTATGCAGCAGAAACTAGAACAACATTGTAAATAAACTATACTTCAATAAAAATTAAAAAGAAAAACTACAATGAAGTATCATCCCACACTTGTCAGAATGGTCATTATCAAAATGTCTATAAATAATAAACGCTGGAGAGGATGTGCAGAAAAGGTAACCCTCCTACGCTGTTGGTAGGAATGTAAATTCATGCAGCCACTATGGAGACCAGTATGGAGGTTCCTTCAAAAACTGAAAATAGAGTTACCATATATGGTCCAGCAATCTCACCCCTGGGCATACATCCAGAAAAGATAAAAATTCTAATTTAAATATACATGCCCAGTGTTCATAACATCTCTACTTACAAAGCTGTTGTCCTTGTTCAGTCGCAAAGTTGTGTCTGATTCTTTTGCAACTCTATAGACTCTAGCCCACCAGGCTCCTCTGTCCATGGGATTTAACAGGCAAGAACACTGGAATGGGTTACCGTTTCCCTCTCCAGAGGGGATCTTCCCAACCCAAGGATCGAAGCTGCATCTCCTGCATTGGCAGGTGGATTCTTTACCACTGAGCCATCAGGGCATTTGTAATAACAAATAACATTTGTGGAAGCAACCTAAATGTTCATCGACAGAAGAATGGATAAAGAAGATGTGATAATAATACATATAAACAATGGAATATTGCTGATCCATAAAAAATAATGCAATAATTCCAGCATGTCCAGCAACATGGATGGACCTAGAGATTATCATACTAAGTGAGGTAAATAAGGCAGAGAAAGACAAATATTGTATGATGTTACTTACATGCCATATCAAAACTGATACTAATGAACTTGTTTTCAAAACAGAAAGAGATTCACAGACATAGAAAACAAACTTACAGTTATCAAAGGGGAGGGAGGGTGGACAGCAGAATAAGCCAGGAGGTTGGGACTAACATGTACACGCTACTATGTATAAAATAGATAACCAACAAGCATAGCACAAGCACAGGGAGCTATAGTCAATATTCTGTAATAACATATAAGGGTTATTATATAGTTTCTAGTTCCTTGTTACGATGATCTGTGTTTCTATTGATACTCTTTCTTAATTTCTTTAGCATCTTTATTATTTTCTTTCAGAACTTGGATTATAGTAGACTGGTGAGGTCTGTTTTGTTATATGTTCTTTCAGAAGTTTCCTCTGAATTTTCATTTTACTTAACTTTCTCTTTCTCTGAATTTAGGAGAAACAGTTATCTATTGTGCTATTGAAGGGGTGTTTTAGGTGGTAGCATCCCTGGGAAGACTGTGTGTGTCCAATGTCTTTGGTGCAAGGACAGGTTTATAATGGATGCTAGCCTGTCTTCCCTCAGGGTGTTGAATTTGTTTTGGGGTAACCTAAAGCCTGTCCCAGGTGAGGCAGGAATTTCATGTGCTCCATGCCTGTCAACATGCTCTCATGGACAAGTCTGACATGTCCCCAGTTTTTGGAGTAGAAGCCCTGAAAGTCAGGTTGAATCGGGTTCCTTTCCCGATAAGTGCATGCCTGCCCAGAAGAAGGGGAGTACTGAAGCGACAGAGGCGCATGTGCTCACAGAGAAAGCACTGCCTGTGTTGGCATTCACAGCTCTGCTCAGATGCAGCCCAAGGCTGCATCCTTTTCCCTGATGTGTCCATCTCAGAACTTAGTGCAAGGCTGTGATGTGGAATGTGCAGGCCGGCGCGTTTGCTAGGCTGGGGCTTGGGGTCATGACATTGTGGTGGCTACACTGCTGTACAGTGTATGGGCTGCCCTGGGTGTTTTCCCCCGGGATCTCTCTGCCCCAGATCCAGAACTAAACCATGCTGTAGAGTAATTTGGGCTGGGGCCTTGGCCCTGCTCAGATTGGGGAGTGTGACGAGGAGGCAGCTGCCAGGGCAAAGCTCTATGTCCATCTTCACTGTTGGAGCCAAAATGTGTGCTCCCTTGTGCGTAGCATCAAGACACCTCCATCCCATCTCTTTGTCCCAGTTGTTCTCCCACCAACCAAGGGGGCTTGTGCCATCCATGCAGGGCCCCTGGACTGGGATTTCCAGGCTGTGACTCAACCAGCTATCTCCCCAGAGTGAGGGAATGCCCCTGAAGAACTTCTTTTACTTTAAGACTCCTCTCCTGGGCTGAGATCATGACCCTACGCCTTTCCTCTGTCCTCCTCTGTTATGTGGAAATCTGTCTTGTATCTTTGGTTGTATAGGAGTTCTTCTGAAAATTTCTAGTTAGTATTTTGTAAGAACTGCCCCGCATGTTGATGTATTTTTCATGTGTTTATAAGGACAGCTGAGCTCCACATCTTCCTACTATATCACTTTGATCCCTCCCTTCTATATAACAACTTTTATTAAAAAAATTTTTTTATTTAAAAAAATTTTTCAATAACTTCATTTTAATGGAAAGAAATATTATGATTGATCCAATAACTTCTCTTTTTATGGACATTTAATCTCTTATACTTCTGAGTTTTTATTATCATTTTTAAATTCATTTATTTTTAATTGGAGGATAATTGCTTTACAAAATTGTGTTGGTTCCTGCCATACATCAACATGAATCAGCCATAAGCATACATATGTCCCCTCCCTTTGGATCCTCTCTCCTACCTCCCACCCCACCCCATCTCACTAGATTGTCACAGAGCACCAGTTTGAGCTCCCTGCATCATACAACAAGTTCCCACTGGCTATCTATTTTGCATATGGTAATGTATATATTGCTGTTTAGTCACCAAGTTGTGGCTGATTCTGTGACCCCATGGACTACAGCACATCAAACCTCCCTGTCCCTCACCATCTTCCAGAGTTTGCTCAAGTTCATGTCCATTGAGTTGGTGATGCCATCCAACTATCTCATCCTCTGTCACCCTCTTCTTTAAAAGTTGTTATATACATTACCGTTAGGGGAAAGAAGGAGAGGATGGTAATGTGCATGCTGCTGCTGCTGCTGCTAAGTAACTTCAGTCGTGTCCGACTCTGTGTGACCCCATAGATGGCAGCCCACCAGGCTCCCCCGTCCCTGGGATTCTCCAGGCAAGAACACTGGAGTGGGTTGCCATTTCCTTCTCCAATGCATGAAAGTGAAAAGTGAAAGTGAAGTCGTTCAGTCGTGTCCAACTCTTTGTGACCCCATGGACTGCAGCCTACCAGGCTCCTCCATCCATGGGATTTTCCAGGCAAGAGTACTGGAGTGGGTTGCCATTGCCTTCTCTGGTAATGTACATAACAACTTTTAAATGACAGAGGTGAAATAACAGAAAACAGATTACTAGATGCCAAAAGTAGGAAAGGGAATGACGGGAGCAAGGGGAGGTGGCATATTTCTAATAGTACAAAATTAAGGATTCCTGTGGAGAAGGAATTCTTTAGTATCTTGACTGTGGTGATGGGCACAGAAAGATACACAGGTGGTAAAACTATGGTACTAAGTACAAGAACACACAAATACAAGTACAGGAAAAACTGGGAAAACCTGAATAAGATCGGGAGACAGTGTAACTGTCAATATGTTAGCTGTGATTATCATATTATCATTTTATGAATATTACTATTGGGGGAAACTGAGTGAAGTGCACGTACGTTATATTTTTCTTGCTCCTGCAATGAATCTTCAATAATATCAATAAACATTTCAATTAAATGTATAAACGGGGAACTTCCCTAGTGGTACAGTGGATAGGAAGCCACCTGCCAATACAGGGGGCGTGGATTCAATCCCTGGTCCAAGAAGATTCCACACGCTGTGGAGCAAGCCCAAGCACCACAACCACTGAACTCCTGTGCTGCAACCACTGAAGCCCTAGAGCCTGTGCTCCCAGAGAAGCCACCACAGTGAAAAGCCCACACATTGCTCTGAAGAGTAGCACCTGCTCACCACAGCTTAGAGAAAACCTGAGGGCAGCAATGAAGACCCAGCACAGCCAAAAATAAATAAATTTATAAAAACTGTTTTAAAACACAGAGGATTGGAAAGTTGTAGCTTGTAAACTGTAAGTATAAGAAACTTGGAATTGTTATGCTGAAGTGAGTAAATACATACTCATGTAGGTACAGCGGAGCATTACTAGAGATGACAAGGCCAGGCACATTTTGATACAATGATCAGTTCACCAGGGTTCTGACAAGTAGCACATAAAAGACCCTTAATATATTCTATAAGTGAAAACCTCAGAAGATAAACCCTTAGGTGATCTTACCACTGTCTTTCTTCAGTATCTTTATTTGAAGGACTTTAAAATCATTGTGCATTCCTAGTGTGATTGAAACTGAAGCACAACAGCAGTTGCTAAAAGGTAGTAATTGTACCACAATTCACTTTGCTTTAATTAGAAACAAGGGATTATATTTTGTTAATTATTATAGCCTAAAGTTACTATAAACAAGAAAAGCACTCGCTTTCTGTTCTTTCCACAGAAAATTCATAGAGCAGTTCACTTCTATATCTCTCAAATTCTATTTTCCAGAAATGACTGAAGACTGTGTAGCAGGTTTTATTTTAGATTATTTAAAAACCATGTTCATGTCAAAGTCCAGTGTTGATTTTACAAAATCACTGAGCGCATTAAGTGAGTAAACCTTTAAACAGATTTAATGTTCATCAGATAGAAGAATCTTTGGTAAATAATTTTCTCTCTGACTTTACTAAAAAGCCAATACCTCGTGATTCCAGAAGGACTGAGGAAACTGCTTCCACTGTTCTCTTACAGCAGCAAAGTGACGAGAACGGTTGATGACAAACTGGTGTGAGGTCACATAGATTCCATGTGAATTAATGAACGGAAAAATTTCCCTCCCTTTGCCTCTTCACAATGGCTTTTGAGGAGCTCCTTAATGAAGTTGGCGGCCTGGGAAAATTCCAGATCCTTCAGATGGTTTTAGCTCTTCCTCTTGTTGGGATAGCAGCCTGTCATATACTGTTGGAGAACTTCACTGCCGCCATTCCTGGTCATCGCTGCTGGGTCTACATCCTGGATAATGCCACTGGGATCCTCAGCCCTGATGTCCTCCTGAGAATTTCCATCCCACTGGATTCAAACTTAAAGCCAGAGAAGTGTCGTCGCTTCCTCCACCCCCAGTGGCAGCTCCTTCACCTGAATGGGACCTTCCCCAACATGACTGACGTGGACACGGAGCCCTGTGTGGATGGCTGGGTATATGACCACAGCTTGTTCTCATCCACCATTGTGACTGAAGTAAGGCCCCATTTTCCTCTTCTGAGTACTTGGAGTGGGTGTTTAGAATAACATAAAATAGACACTCTTCAAATCTTCAGTTTCTGAGAAGATAATGTAATGAGTTCTCTTTCATTCTTTCAGTGGCTGTTTATCTTTTTAAATTGCCAAGAACTTACATTACAATCACAGCTTCCCTTGTGGCGCAGACTGTAAAGAATCTGCCTGTAATGCAGGCAACCTGGGTTTGATTCCTGGGTCAGGAAGGCCCCCTGGAGAAGGGAATGGCTACCCACTCCAGTATGCTTGCCTGGAAAATTCCACAGACAGTGGAACCTGGTGCATGGGGTCATAAATAGTCAGACACAACTGAGTGACTAACACTTTCACTTCATTTTTAATTACAACTGAGAATGAGGAAATCAGAAAACTGGATATGAATTTTACTGTCACCAAACTTAAAATTTACTGAGGAGATTGATGTTTAGATAAGTACATGTTTGATATAATGTGTGAAAAATTATTTGTAGTTGCATGTTCTCAGCCTAGTTGTAGTTGGAAGTACTTCTATTAACTTTAAAAAATTCCATTTCCTGACTAATTGTCAGAGAAACAAATCAGTGTATTTCACTCTAGGTGTGATCCAGGTATCAGTGATAAAAAAAATCTCCACTGTTTTCAGTGTATGGAAAAGACAGAATCACTGAGGTGTGCAGTGCTAAGTGAATATAAAGATTAGTCCTGATAAAATCTGAAAGACTGAGTTGAGAATTTCTAGAAAAGCCATCCTTAAACTGGGACTTAAATAGTATAGGTGAGTAAATGTAGGAAAGGGAAGCAGACTGTACTCACCGAGGGCTTTAAAATGCTGTGGCGCTCCTCTGTACTGGTTTCCTTCTCTTCCAGTGGGACCTCGTATGTGATCACCAGTCACAGAAATCAGTGGTTCAGTTTGTATTCATGGCTGGAATGCAGGTGGGAGGCTTCATATACGGCCATCTCTCAGACAGGTGAGTATCTTCCAATCACTGCTGCCCTTCCACTGTGTGTTTTCACAGTTTATGATTGTTTCATAGAGAAGTTATTACTGAGTTCCAATACACAATTTACACTGTGGGTTGCCTTGGTTCCCAGGAAGTTATAGATGGAAATGTAGAATTAGACTCATTCTGATGGATGCCATTTTGTTGCCACTAGGCTCTCTGTACTGGACACAGAAACGTCACCTCCATAACATCTGGGGGGAATTTCAGAATAATACTTAGATGTGAACTACCATAAACTTCATTTATAAAGTTGAGAAGGAGTTACCAATGCGAAGAAGAGGTAGGTGCTTCAAGACAGGAGGTTCTTGTTCTGTGAAAAATGTCATTGATAATTTGATAGGGATTGCATTGAATCTGTAGATTGCTTTGAGTAGTTTGAGAAAACTCTAGGAGATAGTGAAGGGCAAGGCAACCTGGCACGCTGCAGTTCATAGAGTTGAGAAGAGTCAGACACATCTTAAAGACTGAATAATAGCAATGCATTAAAGAAAAGAAGCTTGGAATATCTGAAACAATCACTGACATAACTGAAGGGCAAAGCAGTTCTCTATTCATAGCTGAGAACGTCAGTACTTCAGTTTTAGTAATGGATTAAACGTCTAAGCCAAAGAATAGTAAAGAAATACAAGACTTGGGCAGCACTACAAACTACTAGAGCTAACAGACATGGATAGAACTCCCTTCTTGACGAAAGAATACACATTCAGTTCATGGAGCATTCCTCAGACTTGACCGTGTATGAGGCTCAAAGCCAAAAGTCAGAAAATTTTGCAAGACATCTAGGCTTTTTAGATGTCCTGAGGTGACAATGTATGATAAAAAGTAGGACTAGTGAATTAACCAATCTGTAAATATCTTTGTTCTAATCGATAAAGATAAAAGGCAACATCTTAGACGTGGAATTGTTAAACCATCTGTGAGAAATGTGAGTCACGACTTATTCATTTAGGTTGGCAGCAGAGGGGCAGAAAGAAATACAGAGGGAGGGCTGTGTGTGGATATGTTCATATTTGTATTTTGATGGTAACCATTGATGTGTGTGCGTCTCCTGGCTGTACTACAGGAATGCATTGTTAAGTAATTAATTCAATGAAAACACGCCTCCTTGCTAATACTTTAATAGCTGAGTTTGGATAGTGAATCCTCTTAGAAGCATTATACTTTGTGTACTCTGTTGCTTTATGTCTCATTTTTAACTGAACATGAAGTGAATGTAGTATTTCAATCATAGCTCTGCCAGTATCTTTGTCTAGAAGCCTGTTGCCATTTTTGTCTTCTCTGAAATTTTTGTCACCAAGGAAGGTATGATTACGTTTTTTTCCTTAAAGATTGAGTGGTGGCTCAGATGGTAAAGAACCTGCCTGCAATGTGGGAGACCTGGGTTCGATCCCTAGGTTGGGAAGATCCCCTAGAGGAGGGCATGGCAACCCACTCCAGTATTGTTGCCTGGAGAATCCCCATGGACAGAGGAGCCTGTTGGGCTACAGTCCATGGGGTTTCAAAGAGTTGGACATGACTGAGTGACTAAGCACAGTGTATTTTTGGTTAATGGCAAATATTCAAGATGTGTGAAACAGCATGATACATAGCTGTATGATCTTAATTACATAAAAATGGATGCGTAGTTCTCAAAATACACACATGAGACCTAGAAGAACATATCAAATGATAAACTGTGAATATGAATGACTTAGTTTTTTTGCTTCTTTTGCAAGTGTTAACTTTTAAAAAACAAATGTTATTTTAAAAACTCTTTTAAAAAATGTTTTCTGTGATTACGACAGAATGAAATTAGAAAACAGAAGCAGAAGGAAAACTGGAATTTTTACAAATACATGGAAATTTAGTATGACTCTTACATAAACCTTAACAACTTTGATGCATTGTTTCACTGATCTTTTGCATCAGTTGCATCTTAACCTGTCTGGTGCTAGAGACCAAAGTACACTTTTAGCCCTCTTGTGTCCTACGTTGTAGGGGTTAACAGTCAGCCGCCTGTTGCTCTGGCTAAGCCATGAGAAAATCACCATGGGAAAAGAATAAAAGCAAAATATAGCAATACAGCATAACCCAAATAAAAGTACGTCAGATTGATCAGCTGGGGCTGTCATGCCCTGCTAAACTAAGGAAAAACGTAGTGTGGACCTTGGAACGCCGGGTCAGCGCAGGTTCAGAACACTGCTTGTGCTCACACTAAGATGCTTTCCCAAGGCACGTGCGGGTCTGTGACCTCCAGCCATGTGAGAGCCCTTGTACAAGAAAATAACAAAGATAGTTTAAAGTAATCAATAAAACGGGAGGTGTGACCGGGGACACAGGAGGCTGACTTCATCGTGGCACAGCAGATACTTTCTGCTCGCCAAGACACTAAAGTGACCGGGGACACAGGAGGCTGACTTCATCGTGGCACAGCAGATACTTTCTGCTCGCCAAGACACTAAAGTGACCGGGGACACAGGAGGCTGACTTCATCGTGGCACAGCAGATGATACTTCCTGCTCGCCAAGACACTAAAGTGACCGGGGACACAGGAGGCTGACTTCATCGTGGCACAGCAGATACTTTCTGCTCGCCAAGACACTAAAGTGACCGGGGACACAGGAGGCTGACTTCATCGTGGCACAGCAGATACTTCCTGCTCGCCAAGACACTAAATAAGAATGATGTGACTCTGAGGAACAGGGCTCTTGACCCAAGAGGTCTTGAGTCCCCCAGTCCCACCTTTAAAGCTTTCATTCTGTCTCTAGTTTCTTTTTCCCAAACTGTGCGTCGACCACTTTCGATCCCTACCTGCTGTGCTGGCCGCAGCACTACACACTATAGAGATTCTCTACTCTGCTAAACACATAAGTTAGTACAATGAGTGCTTATAGTATATTATAATTTCCAACACTCTAGTTTTTTTTATGGGTTTCCCTACTGGCTCAGATGGTAAAGAATCTACTTGCATTGCAGGAAATCTGGGTTTGATCCCTGGGTCGGGTCTCCTGGTGACTGGAGGATGAAGTTTTGGCAATGTTTTGTTACACAAAACATTATAACACTTGTTTAGGTAACATTATACCTACTTATTTAGGTAACAAGGAGTGTTACCTTGAAGCGATTTCCATTGCTGACCTGGCTCTTGTGTACTCAAGCTTCCAGATACAAAGAATCACTTCCTAAAACATTCTCTAAACTTCAAAGTATGTCTTTTTAATTTTTCGCCACAAATTATCACTACCTTCATAATCTAAGCTGACTCTCTGCTTCTTAGGTTTGGGCGGAAATTGATTCTCAGGTGCTGTTTGCTCCAGCTCGCCATCTCTGGGACCTGTGCAGCCTTTGCTCCAACCTTCCTCATTTACTGCTTGTTACGCTTCTGGTCAGGCTGTTCTGCTGTGGCCATCATAACAAGTAACTGGATGCTCGGTAAGTCAACAGTTTTGTTCTTCTTCATTTTCCAAGCCTTGAATTTGATCTTGACATTTCACCCTTAGATGACATTAATATCCCAACTGGGTTTTCCTTTAGTTGCAGAGTGGACAAGGTCCCAGTCTAAAGCCATGGTAATAATGCTGATAACTTGTGCTGTTAGTATTGGACAGACGATGCTGGGAGGACTGGCTTTTGTCTTTCGAGAGTGGCGCACTCTGCAGCTGGTGGTGTCTGTGCCTTTCTTTGTCTTCTCTTTCTCCTCAAGGTATGAGCATCTCTCTCACTGCTTTAAGGGAACCTGGAATGAAAATGCTTGCTGAATTGGGATATATTGATTTTCTTATTCCCTGAACCATTTCTTATTGTTTCTGCCTAAACCAGGGTCTTTCATCTGTTTACTCTGTTCAATTTGAGATTTGAGAAGCAGAACACAGAATAACAATGAGCTTTCTGCCTGGGAGTTCCAGGTATTTTCTGCCATTTTGCTTCCTAAGTTTTATCCAGTGTTGTGTCATTGAGTTATTCCAGTACTATTTTCCTTAATATAAAATATATACTTAAGTATTTTTGAAAGATAAAACTTCAATTTTTTTGACCTTGAAATGAATATGATACAATCAAGTTCTCAATGATTTTCTATGTTGCAGATTAAATTGGATAAAGGAAGAGGCAGAAAATGTATTCATAGAGCAATTTAACAAAACAGCAGCTTAATTTCTCCAGAAGAGAAAATGACATGCAGATTGGATGATTTACATTATATGTTCATCACTCTCTCTTCCCTTAAGTAATTTAACAAACATTTATTTATGGATAATCTTGTCCCTACACTTAAAACCATTCTAGGGAGAGTCATATTCAGTAGACCCCAGAAAGATTACTATGTATTTAGTACAATGACATGAGTACAAAGAGAGAGAAATAAAAAGGATAATCCACATCAGACTCATCTGCTAAGTCATTCTATCCTCTTAACCATGAAGGTGTGTTTATTGTCTCTGTTTATCGATAAGGAAACTGGGGAAGATGTAAATAGGTGACTCTCATTTAAATAGCTGTTGTTGTTCAGTCACTCAGTGGTGTCCGACTCTTTATGACCCCATGGACTGCAGCACACCAGGCTTCCCTACGTTTGCATTCCACCAACATTGCTGGAAGTGGCAGGAATATTGACAATATTTGTTGGCCTAAAAGCATACATGGTTGGATGGCATCACCAACTCGATGGATGTGAGTTTGAGCAGGTTCTGGGAGTTGGTGATGGACAGGGAAGCTTAGCATGCTGCAGTCCACGGGGTTGCAAAGTGTCGGACTTGACTGAGTGACTGAACTAAACTGAAATGCATTTGGGGGCTTCTCTTTTAAAGATAATATATATCATGAATATATGCTATGTGAAAAAATTTGCTGGATCTCATGCTTAGCTTTGAAGGGAATTATGCAAGCGAGGGACTTTCAAACTTAAGCTTCATAGGCCTCTTGGAAAACCTTCTGCTGAGTAAGCAGAGAGGCAATTTGACTGAAAACTCTATGATCCTTTGCATGTAGAATATCTTTTAGATGTACTACATAAAATGGTCATTCTTGTATTTTCCTAGCAGTATGTTTTGTTACAAACATGAGCTCCTTTTCCTAAGCCAGCACTTGAAGTGGTGAATATTGGATTGAAGGCAAAAAGCATATGCTGTAATTAACCATAAGACAAATAAGCAAGAGGGAACTGACTGCACTTGTGGGCCCTTCTTTCATCAGGTGGCTGGTGGAATCTGCACGGTGGCTGATTATCACCAATAAAACAGATGAAGGATTAAGGGAACTTAAGAAAGTTGCACGCAGAAATGAAATGAAGAATGCCGAGGCAACCCTGAACATGGAGGTGGGCAGAGAGGGAAGGTGGCTACTGGGCTGAATGGGAGTCATAACCTGACACCTGCCTTCTCCTAATGAGATAGGCAAGCTGCTTTTCTAACAAGGGCAGCTACTTGAGAATACAAATTCCCTGGTTCTTTATGGCCATAAAGGCCATAAAGCTCATAGAAAAGAAGCTTTGAGCATGGTACAAAGCTTCTTCCTTTAGCTCACTTGCTGATCTGACTGTATATCCTATGTACTCTCCAGGATGCCCCAACCCCTCTATGCTCTCATTTTCAAAATTTAATGGTTGCCATTTAATTTTCTGAAGTATCCCTTAACTCCTTACCTACTCCATCATATCAACATCACACCTGTGATTGCATGTGTAATATTGTTCAGTTGCTAAGTCATGTCCAACTGTTTGTGACCCCATGGATGCCACCTTGCCAGTCTTCCCTATCCCTCACTATCTCCCAGAGTTTGCTCAAACCCACCTCCATTGAGGGATGCCATTCAATCATCTCATCTTCTGTCACTCCCTTCTCTTCCTGCCCTCAGTCTTTCCCAGCATCAGGGTCTTTTCCAATGAGTCAGCCCTTTGCAACAGGTGGCCAAGTATTGGAGCTTCAGCATCAGTCTTTCCAATGAATATTCACAGTTGATTTCCTTTAGGAGTGACTGGTTTGATCTCCTTACTGCCCAAGGGACTTTCAAGAGTCTCTAGCATGCAATTCAAAGACATCAATTTTTTGGTGCTCGGCCTTCTTTATGGTCCAACTTTCACATCTGTACATGACTACAAAACCATAGCTTTGACTATACGGACCTCTGTCAGCAAAGTGACATCTCTGCTTTTTAATGGACTGTCGAGGTTTGTCATAGCTTTTCTTCCAAGGAGCAAGTGTCTTTTAATTTCATGGCTGCAGTCACCATCTATAGTGATTTTAGAGCCAAGAAAATAAAATCTGCCACTGTTTCCACTTTTCCCCCTTTTCCCCAACTATTTGTCATGAAGTGATGGTTCTGGATGCCATGATCTTAGTTTTTTGAATACTGAGTTTTAAGCCAGCTTTTTCACTCTCCTCTTTCACCCTCATCAAGAGGTTTTTTAGTTCCTCTTCACTTTCTGCCATTAGAGTGGTATCTTCTGCATATCTGAGGTTGTTGATATTTCTCCCGGCTATCTTGATTCCAGCTTGTGAGTCTTACAGCCTGGCATTTTGCATGATGTACTCTGCATGTAAGTTAAATAATCAGGATCACAATGTATAGCCTTGACGTACTCCTTTCCCAGTTTTGAACCAGCTCATTGTTCCATGTCCATTCTGTTACTTCTTGACCTGCTTATAGTTTTCTCAGGAGGCCAGTAAGGTGGCATGGTGTACCCATTACTTGAAGAATTTTCCACAATTTGTTGTGATCCACAGAGACAAAGGCTTTAGCATAGTAAATGAAGCAGAAGTAGGTATTTTTCTGGAATTTCCTTGCCTTTTCTATGATCCAGTAGATGTTGGCAATTTGATCTCTGGTTCCTCTGCCCTTTCTAAATTCAGTTTGTACGTCTGGAAGTTCTCAGTTTGTGTACTTTGAAGCCTAGCTTGAAGGATTTTGAGAATCCCCTTGTATCATGTGAAATGAGTATAATTGTGCAGTAGCCTTAACATTCTTTGGCATTGCCTTTCTTTGGGATTGGAATGAAAACTGACCCTTTCCAGTCCTGTGGTCACTGTTGAGTTTTACAAATTTACTGACATATTGAGTGCAACATTTTAGCAATATCATCTTTTGGGATTTTAAACAGCTCAGCTGGAATTCCATCACCTCCAATAGCTTTGTTTGTAGTAACGCTTCCTAAGGTCCACTTGACTTCACACTTCAGGATGTCTCACTCTAGGTGAGTAAACACACCATCGTGGTTATCTGGGTCCTTCAGACCTTTTTTTGTGTACTTCTTCTGTGTAGTCATGCCACATCTTCTTAATCTCTTCTGCTTCTGTTAGGTCTTTGCCATTTCTGTCCTTTACTGTACTCATCTTTGCAAGAAATGCTCCCTTGGTATCTCCAATTTTCTTGAAGAGATCTCTAGTCCTTCCCATTCTATTTTCCTCTGTTTCTTTGCATTGTTCACTTAAGAAGGCTTCCTTATCACTCTATGCTATTCTCTGGAGCTCTGCATTCAGATGGGTATATCTTTCCCTTTCTCCTTTGCCTTTCACTTCTCTTTTCTCAGCTATTTGTGAAGCCTCCTCAGACAACCACTTTGCCTTCTTGCATTTCTTTTTCTTTGGGATGGTTTTGGTTACCACCTCCTTACAATATTATGAACCTCCATCCATAGTTCTTCAGGCTTGCTGTCTATCAGATCTAATCCCTTGAATCTACCTGTCACCTCCACTGTATAATCATAAGGGATTTGATTTAGGTCATACCTGAACATGCTACACTAGAAAGAAAGGACACACATCTCTCCTATCCTACTGGCACTCATCACAATACCTGGCACTATGCTAGCAAATGATATTTGTTTGCTTTTGTTCAAGGGTTTGAGAGTGACCATGCAGGAGGAGCTGGAGGGAGCACAGACCAAAACTACTGTGCTTGACTTGTTCCGCACACCCAACCTGCGTAAAAGGATCTGTCTCCTCCTCTTTGTGAGGTGGGCTACCCCCAGTGTATGACAACTTGAATGGGAACATGAATCTGTTTATTACAAAAGGTTATGACAGTGTTGTGAGAGGGAGGGCTTATTTGTGGTTAAAAGATGAGGAAGAGAGAATAAGATGGCGAAGGAGTAGGTGGACGTGGAGTACATCTCTCTCCACGGGTACATCAGGAATACACCTTCAGACATAGAAGGGCATGCAGAACACCAGTTGAGAGCAGACAGGAGTACCTGACCAGAGGAAAAGAATATAGAGAAGCATGCAAAACTCGGTAGGAAGAAGGAACTAGGGGGATAAATAGGAGTGTTAGTAGGACTGGACCTGCCCTCGGTGGGAGGGGGAACTGAAGCAGGGGTCCAGTCCCCACAATGGGTCAATTGTCTGAGTCAGAGGAGACACATATAAGGCTGAGAGTGAAACAGCTGATCTGTGGCAGCCTAAACGGAATGAGAATCAGACAGTCTTTGCTGCAGCCATACATACCCTGGACAGGGACGTGGGTCCCCTGGAAGGCATAGCAGCTGGGAGCTGGAGTTTGGGGATTGTGGAGCGATCCCAGGGCGAGGACTGCTGTTGACTGTGGAGAGACAGATTGAGAAGAGGTGAGGTGGGGGGTGGATTGTGGTGGGACATGCCTGTGGAAGAACGCTGGGCAGCCATGGAAGCAAGGCGATACTGCTGAGTCACGCGTAGGGGGTGGAGCCGTCACCATAGCCTCTCTCTCCCTACATGCCAGGCAGCTGAACGATAGAGAGGCTGACTCATCAAATGCCTGATGCACTGAACTACAGAGCAGGACCCCACCCAGGGTGCTCCTTTCAGTAACTGATGTGCTGATCTACAGAGTAGGGCTCCAGCCAGGGGGGCCCCCTCTATATGCCTGATGCACGGAACAAGAGAGAAGGACCCCAGGCAAGGGAGCCCTCCAAGAGCCTGAACGGGTGGAGCTATAAAGAAAGAATGGCCAAAGAGGCCTTCTGATCACCAGCTACAAGAGGCTCGAAGAAAGACTCTGATAGGGCCATAACTCCTATGG
Source organism: Okapia johnstoni (assembly GCA_024291935.2). Lineage (NCBI taxonomy): Eukaryota > Metazoa > Chordata > Mammalia > Artiodactyla > Giraffidae > Okapia > Okapia johnstoni. Next base: position 8,890,151 of record JAGTYA010000026.1, on the reverse strand, counting down.
CAGAGGCAGTCAGTGTCCCTGCACACTTGGTGCCACCAGGGTCCCTGCAAGCCAAGCAGCTGTGCCACCTTCATGCTCAACTCTCACTGGAGCAGAGCTGCCATAGGCAAAAAAAGTCTTGTGTCTATGCACACAAAGTCACTTCAGTAGTGTCCAACTCTTTATGACCCTGTAGACTGTGGCCTGCCAGGGAGGGTGGTTCTCCATGCAAGAATACTGGAGCATATTGACCAATACTGGTTGCCATACCCTTCCAGATCACTATATTTCCTGGGCCCTACCCGCCAACTTCCCTGAGTACCTGGTACTTCCAGAACCCCTGTGATCCAAGCGGCTGCACCAGCTCCACACCTGGCCCTCACAGGGGCAAACCCAAATCCTCCAGGGCAACCTCAGAAGCAAACCCCAGTGGACAACCCACATGTAGAGGTGGAAATAAAACCACAAATGAAACCCAGGGGCAGTGTGACTAAGGAAGAAGACCCAAAACCTTCCCACCAGCTGTACAAGCTGCAGATTAAATCCACATGATCAAATAGGTGGACTCTGTGTCTATGGAGTATATAAAAGGTTGTTGAGAGCTCTCACAAAAGAAAATGCACTAATTCTGATAGCTGTGGACCTTGGAAGCAAGAACACATAAGAGTAGGACCAGATCAGAATCTGAGCTGCCCCCACAGCAGGTCCAGAGATCAGCACAGTGTTGGAGAGCATCCTAGGGAGATGAGGTGGACTGTGACTCCCAGCGAGGGAAAGGACTCTGACAGCAGTGACTCAAGAAAAACATTTATTATTCTTACGTTTTGACTTGTTCTGTAGATTCTTTTGGATTTTTTTTTCTTTTTTCTCCCCCTTTCCCCACCTCTGCTGTAGTTATCGATTTTATTGACACTATGAAACTTAATAAAGCTTTTGAGCTTTTCCTTTTTTTTCTCAGTCACATTTTTTATTGTTGATATAAACCTCTGCCTCTACATTGGGCTTTTGCAATTCTGTGGAGTTATCCTTGTTTTCCTCCTCTTTTTAAAATTTTAATCTTTTAAACCTATAACTATTTTTCTACATTTATGCCTTTGTTTGCTTTTCCTACTGTTCTTTTCCCCTCGCAGCTAATCTTTAATGTATATAAATCTTCTTCATCTGCCTTTATTTAACTTTGCATATCTATTCTTTCTTTCCTTTTTCTCTCTCCCTTCCTCTCAACATAAATGTTAGTTTTGTTTTCGTTGCTTTATTCCCCATTTGGCACCTTGCATTAATTTTGTTTTCCAGTTTGTCTTTTAGGTAGTTTTGTTCTTAACTGGTAAATATAATTTTTGATTTCCGTTGTTTGCCAGGTCAATCTACTGTACTCTATTTTTGTTGGACTGTTTTCACTTTGCTTATGGGTGTATATGTATATGTGTATATTCCATTATTTTGATTATTATTTGCCTGACTTTGTAACTGCCATTTGTCTGGGGTTCATCTTTGGTTTCTCATTTTTGGGGTTTTGTTTTAATCTGACTTAATTCCATAACAAACCACTTGTGGAATCTTTGTCCCTGACCAGAGGTCAAGCCCTGAGCCTTTGGAGTGGGAGCACCTGCTCCAAGACCCTAGACTTGTATCAGAGAACCAACCCTAGGGAGTATCAAATAGTGAGAACTCACACGAAGGAAACCACTTGAATACAAGACCTGGCATCACCCAGCCACCAGTAGCATCCTGTGCAGGATGCGTCAACTAAACAACAAACAAACAAACAAAACCAATCATCAGCAGACAGGATTACCACCTCACTCGACCTTGCCCATCAGAGGAAAAACAAATAAAAACTCCGCACAAATCTCACCTTATATGAAGCTTACACAAACCACTGGACCAACCTCAGGAGGGCAGAAACCAAAAGGAAGAAAGAATTCAACGTTCAAGTCTGGGAAAAGGAGACCTCAAACACAATGAGTATAAAAAAAATAATAACGTAAAGGCAGAGAAATACTATACAAATGAAGGAACAAACTAGAAGCACAGAAGTCCAAATAATTGAAGACAAAATAGGCAAACTACCTGAAAAAAAAATCAGAATAATGATAGTAAAGATGATCAAAAACCTTGAAAACAAAATGGAGAAAATGTAAGAATCAATTAACAAAGACCTAGAAGAATTGAATAATAAACATACAGAGAAAAACAACACACTTACTGAAATAAAAAATACTCTAGAAGGAATCAATAGCAGAATATCTGAAGCAGAAGGACAAATCAGTGAGCTGGAAGAGAAAATGGTGGAAACAACTTCTGAAGAGCAGAATAAAGTAAAGAGAATGAAAAGAACTGAGGATAGTCTCAGAGACCTCTGGGACAATATCAAATGCACCAATATTCAAATTATAGAGGTCCCAAAAGAAGAAGAGAAAAAGAAAGCTTACGAGAAAATTTTTGAAGAGATTATAGTTGAAATTTTCCCCAACATGGAAAAGGAAATAGTCAGTCAAGTCTAAGAGCCACAAAGAGTCCCATACAGGATAAACCCAAGGAGAAACACACCAAGATACATACTAAACAAACTAACAGAGACTAAGTACAAAGAAAGACTATTAAAAGCAGCAAGGGAGAAGCAACAAGGAACATACAAGGGAAACCCCATACACCTAACAGTTGATCTTTCAGCAGAAACCTTGCAGGCCAGAAGGGAATGGCAGGATATATTTACAGTACTGAAAGGGGAAAATCTACAATCAAGATTACAGTAACCGACAAAGATCTCATTCAAAATTGATGAAGAAATAAAAAGCTTTTCAGACAAGCAAAAGTTAAGAGAATGGAGTACCACCAAACTAGCTTTACAACAAATGTTAAAGGGGCTTATATAGTCAAGAAATACCAGAGAAGAAAAAAGATCTACAAAATCAACCCCAAACAATTAAGGAAATGGCAATAGGAACATACATACCAATAATTACTTTAAATGCAAATGGATTAAATGCTCCAACCAAAAGACAGACTGGCTGAATGGATACAAAAACAAGACCCATATATATGCTGTCTACAAGAAACCCACTTCAGACCTCAAGACACATGTAGACTGAAAGTCAGGGGATGGAAAAATATATCCCATGCAAATGGGAAGCAAAAGAAAGCTGGAATAGCAATCCTCATATTAGACAAAATAGACCGTAAAATAAAGAGGCTTATAAGAGATAAGGAAGGACACTACATAATGATAAGGGATCAATCCACGAGGAAGACATAACAATTGTAAATATCCATGCACCCAACATAGAAGCACCTCAATACATAAGACAAACACTGACAGACATAAAAGGAGAAATTGACAGTAACACAATAATAGTAGGAGACTTTAACACCCCACTCACACCAATGGACAGATCATCAAAACAGAAAATTAATGAGGAAACACAAGTCTTAAGTGATGCATCAGATGAGATGGACCTCATTGATATCTTCCGGACATTCCATCCAAGTGCAGAAGAATACACCTTCTTCTCAAGTGCACATGGGACATTCTCCAGGATAGACCACATCTTGGGTCACAAATAAAACCTCAGTAAGTTTAAGTAAATTGAAATCATATCAAGCATCTTCTCTGATGACAATGCTGTAAGACTAGATACCAATTACCAGAAAAAAATGGTAAGAAACACAAACACATGGAGATTAAACAACATGTTTTGAACTAACCAACAGGTGACTGAAGAAATCAAAAGGGAAATAAAAAAATTTCTAGAAACAAATGACAATGAAAACACGACAACTCAAAACCTATGGGATGCAACAAAATCACTTCTAAGAGGGAAGTTTATAGCAATACAATCCTACCTTAAAAAACAAGAAAAACATTGAATAGAAAACCTAACTTTACACCTAAAACAACTGGAAAAAGAAGGACCAAAAAAAACCCCAAAACTAGTAGAAGGAAAGAAATCATAAAGATCTGAGCAGATAAATGAAAAAGAAATGAAGGAAACAGTAATAAAGAATAATAAAACTAAAAGCTTACTCTTTGAGAAGATAAACAAAATTGACAAGCATTTAGCTAGACTTATCAGGAAAGAAAGAGAGGAGAATCAAATCAACAAAATTAGAAATGAAAAATGAGAGGTTACAACAGACAATGCAGAAATACAAAGGATTACAAGAGATTACTATGAACAACTATATGGCAGTAAAATGGATAACCTGGAAGAAACAGGCAGATTCTTAGAAAAGTTCAATCTTCTAAGACTGAACCAGGAAGAAATAAAAATTATGAACAACCCAATTAAAAGCACTGAAATTGAAGCTGTGATCAAAAATCTCCCCAAAAGCAAAAGCCCAGGACCAGATGGCTTCACAGGACAATTCTATCAAACATTTAGAGGAGAGCTAATGCCTATCCTTCTAACACTCTGTCAAAAAATTGCAGAGGAAGGAGCACTTCCAAACTCATTCTACAAGGCCACCATCACCCTGACAAAGGTTTTGATTCCAAAACCAGACAAAGACAACACAAAAAAGAAAACTACAGGCTAAAATCACTGATGAACATAGATGCAAAAATCCTCGACAAAATTTTAGCAAACATAATTCAGCAATACATCAAAAAGCTCATACACCATGATCACGTTGGGTTTATTCCAGGAATGCAAGGAGTCTTCAATATATGCAAATAAATCAATGCGATACACTATATTAACAAATTGAAAGATAAAACCATATGATAATCTCAGTAGATGCAGAAAAATCCTTTGGCAAAATTCAGCACCCATTTATGATTAAAAGTCTTTAAAAAAATGGGCATAGAAGGAACTTACCTCAACATAGTAAAGGCCGTATATGATAGGCCTACAGCAAACATTATTCTCAATGGTGAAAAACTGAAAGCATTCCCCCTAAGATAAGGAACAAGACAAAGATGTCCACTTTCACCACTATCATTCATCATAATTCTGGAAACCCTAGCTACAGCAATCCGAGAAGAAAAAGAAATAAAAAGAATCCAGATTGGAAAAGAAGAAGTAAAGCTCTCACTGTTTGCAGATGACATGATACTGTACATAGAAAACCCTAAAGATACTATCAGAAAATCACTAGAGCTAATCAGTGAATTTAGTAAATTTGAATGATACAGAAATCACTTGCATTTCTATATACTAACAATGAAAAATCAGAAAGAGAAATTAAGGAATCAATCCCATTCACCATTGCAACAAAAAGAATTAAATATCTAGGAATAAAGTTACTAAGAAGACAAAATAACCGTACACAGAAAATCATAAGACACTAATGAAAGAAATCAAAGATGACATAAACAGATGGAGAGATATTCCATGTTCCTGGGTAGAATCAATATTGTGAAAATGGCTATAGTACCAAATGTAATCTACAGATTCAATGCCATCCCTATCAAATTACCAATGACTTTTTTCACAGAACTAGAACAAAAAGTTTCACAATTCATATGGAAACACAAAAGACCCTGAATAGCCAAGGCAGTCTTGAGAAAGAAGAATGGAGCTGGAGGAAATCAACCTTCCTGAATTCAGATTATACTACAAAGCTACAGTCATCAAGACAGTATGGTACTGGCACAGAAACAGAAACCTAGAGCAATGGAACAAGATAGAAAGCCCAGCAATAAACCCATGCACCTATAGGTACCTTATTTTTGACAAAAGAGGGAAGAATATACAATGGGTGCAAAGACAGCCTCTTCAATAAATGATTCTGGGAAAACTGGACAGCTACGTGTAAAAGAATGAAATTAGAACACTTCCTAACACCATACACAAAGATAAGCTCAAAATGGATTAAAGACCTAAATGTAGAACCAGAAATTATAAAACTCTTAGAGGAAAACACAGGCAGAACACTCGAAGACATAAATCAAAGCAAGATCCTCTATGACCCACCTCCTAGAGTAACGGAAATGAAAACAAAAGTAAACAAGTGGGACCTGATTAAACGTAAAAGCTTCTGCACAGCGAAGGAAACCATAAGCAAGGAAAATACAAGCCTAGAATGAGAGAAAACAATAGTGAACAAAACAACTGACCAAAGATTATTTTCCAAAATATACAAGCAGCTCATACAACTCAATGCCAGAAAAGCAAACAACCCAATCAAAAAGTGGGGGAAAGACCTAAACAGACATTTCTTCAAAGAAATACAGATGGCTAACAAACACATGAAAAATTCCTCAACATTGCTCATTAGTAGAGAAATGTAAATTAAAACTACAATGAAATATCATATCACCTCACACCGGTCAGAATGGCCATCATCAAAAAGTCTGCAAACAATAAATGTTGGAGACGGTGTGGAGAAAAGGGAACGCTCTTTCACTGTTGGTGGGAATGCAAATTGATACAGCCACTATGGAAGATGGTATGAAGATTCCTTAAAAAACTAGGAATAAAACCTCCATAAGACCCAGCAATCCCATTTCTAGGCATATACCCTGAGGAAACCAAGAGTGAAAAAGACACGTGTATCCCATTGTTCATTGCAGCACTATTTACAACAGCTAGAATATGAAAGTAACTTAGATGTCCATCGACAGATGACTGGATAAAGAAACTGTGGTACATATACACAATTGAATGTTACTCAGCCATAAAATGGAACGCATTTGAGTCAGTTCTGACGAGGTGGATGAACCTAGAACCTATTATACAGAGTGACGTGAGTCAGAAAGAGAAAGATAAATATCGTATTCTAACGCATATATACAAATCTAGAAAAATGGTACTGAAGAATTTATTACAGGGAAGCAATGAGAAATAGACATAGAAAATAGACTTATGGACATTGGGAGAGGGGAGGAGAGGATGAGATGTATGGAGAGAGTAACATGGAAACTGTCATTACCATATGCAAAATAGCCAATGGGAATTTGCTGTATGGGCCATGAGACTCAAACAGGGGCTCTGTATCAACCTAGAGTGGTAGGTTGGGGTGTGAAATGGGAGGGAGGTTCAAAAGGGAGGGGATATGTATACCTATGTCTGATTCATGTTGAGGTTTGACAGAAAACAACGAAATTCTGTAAAGCAATTATCCTTCAATAAAAATTTTTTTTTAAAAAGATAAGGAAAACACAGCAAATAAGACTCACATGGAACTGATTGTACTATGAACTGTTCATTACGTCATATCACACTATCAGTCTCATCACTGGAGACTGATGTTGAGAACTTCTATTGCAGTACATATTTGCATACTTAATTGTCTTTATTTTTTCTTTCAGTTTTCATTGATGCAAGTGTTGCAAACAGAAACATGAAGAGATCAGGAATATATATGTAAATCAATGAGTATGTCAGTATGTAAAAATGTAACCAATATACAGATCAAGATAGAAAATCATAAATCCCATGGAGTTCCCCACTACCACCACCACCAGCACTACCCCTATTCTCTCCTCAAGCACACTCTCCTTTGCCAAACAAAACTTAACAGCTGTTCTGCTCTCCTTCACTATAGATGTGTGTGCCCTGATCTCGACCTTCACATAATGTAAACTATAAAGGGTTCTGGAACAGCCCCTGAATGTTTGTTTTCCTGCATTCTTACAGTTTCTTTTAGCCCCCATGAAATCTGATATGAACCTTAAACTTCCCAGAATTGTGTTTGGACACCAGGATACTATGCTGCCAAGTCAAGGGGACACAGGAAGCTTCTTTGCAGTTTCAGTCACTAGTTGAGAAAAAGGAAGTGCTTTACAGTATTGGCTTTGGGGGAAGAAAGGGAGGACTCTCTGCATACAGACAACCCTCAAAAAGAAGTTATTTCCCTAAATTTTTAGTTTTAATGCTCATGTTTTCAAATTCTCTGTACCATCCAGTTTGGCGATTGAGTCACATTATATTTTTACTGCTAACTCTTTGCTTAGAGACTCAAAAAAGGACAAAAGGAATATTGTTTTCATTTATAGCCATGTAATTATTTATGGTCTTTACCATCCAAAATTGATGAAACTAGGTTGAGACTTCATTCTTTAGCCGCCTGGGTGGATATAATCATCAACTGCAGCACCTGGGCTCTAAATCTTACGGCTTGTGTCTTTCTTCTTTTGTTTACTGCAGGGTTGCAGTCACAGTACCCCTTTATGGCATCTATATGAATCTACAGCACTTTGGAAGCAATATATTCCTGTTCCAGGTCATCTTTGGAGCTCTCACCACCTTAGCCCGATGTCTTGCACTTGTAGTACTGAATTACACGGGCCGTCGACCAACGCAGACGCTTTTCTTCTTCCTGGTGGGATTTTCCATTTTGGCCAACACGTTTGTGCCCCAAGGTGAGAGGAGACTGGACTTTGGGGAAAGGAAGGGTCTTTTCCCCATCCTTCAGGGGCTGTAATTAGTCACAGTTGTCTGAAATTCGGTTTAAAAAGAGGTTCGTATTTTGAGCTAAGTATTCCCCCAAACCAATCTGATGATTTATGAGATTTTCTGTTAATATTTTTTTGGGAAAAAACTAAGGTCAGTGAAAGACAAATAAGGCATATATTCATCTCCATCAGATCATGGAAGTGTCTATAAACTGGTACCATTTATTCCAGACTATTTCCCTAGGGAGCACTTGTTCACTTGCCCTTTGTCCATTCATACTTTTAATAACAAGTGTGGGGGGAGGGCTGAGGCTTTGCACTTATATCCCAGGTGACAACACAGTATGGTCACCCCTTTGTTTGCACTCTTCATTAGCACCTTTGATGACTGGTCCACTTTCCCATCTCTAGTATACACATGTGAGTGGGGTGTTGAGTCACCATGACTACAGCTCTTGCTTATGGTAGTCTCCCAGGAAATGAAAAAAAAAATCTCCTTTTAAAAGGAATGAAGGAGTAAACAGCAGGAACAGGATTTAAGCAGATTAAAATCCCTGTCCATTCTGTGTTAGATTACTTTATACGTTAATAGAATGAAAATATGTATTGATTAGGAGAACCATAATGGGCACAGTACTTCACCATCTCCCATTGCAGGAATGTGCTGCACAGCATTAGAGGTGGGCAGGCTCTGCTCCTCAGAATGTCATTAATGACACGAGCTTACTCCCTTACAAGAGCGTTCTTTACAATATTATAAAGTCATAACTAGATTTCTTTTTATACTGTGCAGAGAACTGTTCCTCCAAAAATTTTTTTGGTGGCCTCATTATCCAAACAGAATTTTCCTTTCTTGGTTCCTCTTGTCTAACATTGATGTAGACCTGGGTTCTCTTTAGCCTTTCCACTAACAGAGCAGTCCTGTCTTCCTATTACTCTCTGGTGCCATACCCATGGCAATGCTGTTTCTACACTAGGTCAACTGACTCACTGAGGTTTGCCTAAGAGTTTCCTGATTTTTTCAATGAAAATCCCACATTTCTAAAACCTCCTAAATCCCGAGGAACCCAGGATGACTGGTCACTTTAAATTCTACACTTTAATTGTGAAGTCCTTAACTTTAGAGCTGAGTCTTAGACTCAGTAATTGTCCACATGACAGTCCTACCTTCTACAATAAATGTATAAAAAGTATTGGACAGAATAAGTAGATGCAAATTTCTGCCAGACTCACCTTTTCTTCTTGTTCTCTGGCAAATCTCAGATATGCAGAGAGATTTGTTATAATTAATCCAGATCATTTTATGTACATTTTACAACCTAGGTTGATAATTTTATATCTCTCAGATTATAAAAGACTCCATGATCTCTGCTATTGTAATATTTTCTACAACCTGTTTCAAACGTTCAAATAGTCTATTGAGCTGTTGGTCTGGACTAAACTTGCTGGATGCTGATTGTTTTGACACAGTTGTCTTAACCTCACTAATCTTCCTCTCTCCAGAAATGCAGACTCTGCGTGTGACTTTGGCAAGTGTGGGAATCGGCTGTGTTGCTGCTGCTGTCACCAGTTACTGTGTCCACTGTGATGAACTCATGCCCACTCTTCTCAGGTATAAGACTTTTTATATCTCTGGAAGCCTGGTTAAAGTTTGATATATAGAGTCCAATAGTTTAATAAAATTTGTGGTTTAGGGAAGGGACCAGGAAAATGTTCTAATTCCACATATAAAAAGGTAGTAGTTTACCATTTGTAAGTTCCAGTTATGAGTGTAAAACAGAAATACAAAATATAGAATCAGTCAGTTCTAGTGAGGTGGAAGAACCTAGAGCCTGTTATACAGAGTGAACTAAGTTAGAAAGAGAAAGACAAATATCGTATATTAAGGCATATATATGGAATCTAGAAAAATGGTATTGATAAACCTCCTTGCAGGGAAGGAATGAAGATACAGATATAGAGAACAGACTTGTGGACACAGTGGAGGAAGGAGAGAGTGGGACAAATGGAGAAAGTAGCATAAACATACATACACTACTGTGTGTAAAATAGGTACCTGATGAGAAGCTTCTATATAACACAGGGAGCCCGACCTGGTGTTCCGTGATTATCTAGAGGGGTGGGATGAGGGGAAGGGAAGCAGGGTCAAGAGGGAGAGGATATATGTATAATTATGGCTGATTCGTGTTGTTGTATGGCCAAAACCAATACAACATTTTAAAGATATTTTCCTTCAATTAAAAAAATAATAATAATGAATGAAAATAGGATACAGAATTTTTATACAAAATGTAAATATTTTAAATATTCATAAAAATAAAGACAAAATAAATTCCTAAAAAAGAAATGTGAAGTACCAGAAATATTAGGAAATAAAAACAAAAAGTGGATTTAATTTTAACTACTGTTGACTTTGGATATGGATTTTCTAAAAAGTAATGTTTTAATATACCAAAGATAATTATCACCAAGTTTATTGAAAAAGATCACTTGGTGCCACATACTATACTAAGCAGTATTTCAATGCATCTGTTTAAAATGATGAAAATGGGTCTAACACATCTTGATCTTGTCGAAGACAGAAAATCACAGAGCAAATCACAAAATCAAGTGTTTTCCATAAAGCCTATGCATATATAATAGTTATGTTTTATTGTGTTACATAATCACATCAAAAAATAGATCATAAGTTACATATGTGGATTTTTACTGGATTATTATATATTCTTGTTTATCCCTTAGGGCAAAAGCTTTTGGATTAGATGCAATGGTTAGTAGGTGTGGGTCAGCACTGGCTCCTCTCCTGATGACCCTAGTGGTGTATCTACCCACCCTGCCCTGGATCATCTATGGAGTCTTTCCCATCATTGCTGGTCTTGTTGTCCCTTTCCAACCTGAAACCAGAAATATGCCTCTGTCTGACACTATCCAGGATGTGGAAAATACGTGAGTAAACCTTCTACCATCTCCTGGGAGGAACTGTGTGCTTTGGATCTGTGGGTGAGAAAGGCAACATACTGCATGGGTCCTTCAGATCACTGGGGAAGGTAAGCCTTGCCTGGAATACTTTCATCTTGGGCCATTGCCTTCATGAGTGGTGAGGTCATGTCTATCAATTACAAGTTCCATTCTAGACTGCAGAGATCCCCTCTACCTTGTTCTCATTGGTAGTTTCAGTCCTAAAGAGATTATAATTAGCTCTATTGTGATGGCATATCCTACTTGTCCTCATGAAGGTATTTAATGATACTCAGATGCACAAGAAAGAAAATATTAGTTGCTCAGTTGTATCTGACTCTTTGAGACTCCGTGGACTGTAGCCCTCCAGGCTCCTCTGTGCATGGAATTCTCCAGGCAAGAGTACTGGAGAGTGTAGCCATTCCCTTCTCTAGGGGATCTTCCCAACTCAGGGATCCACAAGAGCCTGAGACATAAAGAGGAAATTTTAATCAGGAGGCATGATCACTCATACAGAATGACTGGGAGTGTCATGCTATATCAACAACGACTTGACCAAAATATTTAGCTAGATAAGACTTATCTCAGTGGAAAAACATGGACAGAAGTCTGAGAAGATTAAATAAATAATGAGAGATGAGGAAGTAGAAACAGTAAGTGGAAACAGCACTTTAGAGAGATCTCACTGTATGCATTTGAGATTAGGATAACCATCTGAAATGGCTGATAGTTGGAGGGGGACAGAGGACCAAAGCGACAACTTAAAAAAATAATAACAAGCAATATTTCACAAAGTTTCACTACTGGTTAGGAGTAGTGGACTGAACTCTGGGGTTTGGTCAGTTCTTCGTTGTTTCCCATTCTCGTTTGAGTACAATGTGTTAGTCATTCTATGCTGTATCATTCAGTGCCCAGAGTCAAATAGATCTGGGATATGAAAATAATTCATATTTAAATGTGTGTGTTTCCAACATCATGTATTTTATTGTTTGCAATTAATGGGTTCTAACCTCATGAAGAAATTTGGATTTTTTGTTTTATAAAACAATTTTCCTAATTTGAATTAAGGCATTTCAACTAACTAGATGAGATCTCTTTCTCTGAGCAAGATTCAACAACTTTGAGAGAAAAATTAATTATCATTAAAAATGGAACAAGCTGTAGAAATTATGCCATTACAATGATTATTTACACTTTTTTCTTGGTATGAAATTGTTGATATTTATTATAGTTTAAAACAAATAAATCATATTATAGAAAAAAAAGAAATGATAATAAAGAAATTAATCTTGTTTTTGAGCCTGTAAGATTCAGGCAAATTTTGTCACTACACTTCAGGGAAAGTATCAAGGATAGGAGGAAAAAGAAACAGTAAAAGTATTTTAATGTGAGAAAAAGTAATTTTAATGTGAGAAATATGGTATCTTCGCAACACTGGGCTTCCATAATCAAGTTCCACAAACTGAGTGAATCACACAACAGAAATGTATTGTCTCACAGTTTGGGAGCTTGAAAGTCCAAGCTCAAGTTGTTGGCAGGGCCATGCCCCCTCTGAAAGCTCTGGGAAAGGGTCTGATTCAGATCTCTCCTGGCTTCTGGTAGTTCCTTGGCTTGTGGCAGCGTAACTCCAATCTTCACATGGCATCTCCCTGGTATGCCACTATGTCCAAATATCCTCTTTGTATAATGACACCAGTCAAATTGGTTTAGAGACATAACCTACTCCAGGATGACCTCATCTTAATTAATTATAACTGCAAGAACCATGCTTCCAAATATGATAATATCACATTCTTAGATACTGAGAGTTAAGACTTGAATATATGAATTTTTTAATTTCCAGCTTTACTGAGGTATAATTGACAAATTAAAATTGCTTATTTAGGATGTACGATGGGATTTTTAAAAGGTGTACAATGTGATAATTCAACATATGCATTTTTAAGAAACTTTTTCTTTTAATAACACAACTCTTTAAATAACATGAATTTTTGAAGGGACACATTTCAATGCATAACAAATGGGGTTAAGATTTCCCATTTGCCTCTTGACTTTCCAAAGATGTCATTGGCCAGAGATCTAAAGAGACAAGTGAGAGTACCACCTTTCAAATTTGCTTTCTTGTCAACAGCCTTTGCAGCATCAGTGTCAATCTCTCAAGGATTTTACTGGATTATAAGAAGCTGATGGTTAAAGGATCAGTTTGTAGTTGTGCAGGGAGGGCATTCAAACTTATTTTTTTCTGTTTTTTAATGTTTGCTTCTATTTGCTAATTGTTTGGTTGATTTGCTTCTGTTTTGTTTTTCCAGCAAAAAATTCTCAAGAGAAGCAAATGAAAAAGATTTCTGCATAAAATTGACAAAATTTTAAGTGGGTATCATGAGATGACTGGTGAGAAAAATAAAAACATGAAGAAAAAAAATGGGAGTTTTCCTTTATCTTTACATACTAACAAGAATATATACTGTAAAATGAATCCTATTTACTATCATGGCATTAATTTGCAATTAAACAGGAGACATGGGTTCGATCCCTGGGTTGGGAAGATCCCCTAGAGAAAGGAATGGCTACCCACTCCAGTTTTCTTGCCTGAGAAATCCCATGGACAGAGGAGCCTGGTGGGCTTACAGTCCATGGAGTCACAGAGTCAGACACTAGTGAGCATCTAAGCATACACACACACAAACATAATTTCTTGGAATATAATTCCATGATTAGAACAATGGTGCCCACATACAATGAATGTTAGAAAACATTTTTTTCTCTTCTACTCCTGAATCAGTTTGGGTAAAATGGGTTATATGTCTTCCTTAAATAATTGGTAAAATTTCCAGTGAAGATACCTGTAGTTTTCCTGATGGGAGGATGTTTAACTGTAAGTTTATTTTATGTAACAGATGTAAGACTATTCAGTTTATCTTTTTTCTTCATTTATAATTTCTGTCCTCATCATGTGTCCTATTTTCCTATAACTTTACTTACCTGGTAATGTTTGATGGATGCCAAGCATTGTGACTCAACTTCTGGGACGTTAGATAATTTTTTTATTTCTAAAAGCACTGAACTGTTTGGGATATTCCCAAGTGACTTGAAAAACATTGATCTTTTTAGGTCTGGGGGAATTCTTGGGCAGTGTGTACCAGGCGGCTGTTTGGACTCATCCATAGGCTATCAATACTGGCAAGGGGCCAAAGAACCATGGGCAAAAGGGTTGTCTGGACTTATCTCCTGGCTTGCTCACCAAATTTGTAATCAATCCAGGTTTGTTTGCCCCCTGCAGAACAAGTCAAACACTGAGTCACTGAGGTTTGCCACAGAGAAAGTGTTATTTGTGAGGTAGCTAAGTGAGGACACAGGAGAACAAATCTCAGATCTGCATCCCCAAAGGCCAGAGGCCTGAGATATTTATGACACAAAGAAGAGGAGGCATTTAGAAAGGTGACTGGAGGTTGGTAAAATGTGAGGTAATTCATTTCTCTGCAGGCCCATGTTTAGGGTCAGTGGGCTCAAGTAATTTGGGGCAGGTGTATTGGGCAGGGCGTACCCAAGTCACTTCAGTCGTGTCCGACTCTGTGTGACTCTATGGACTGCAGCCTTCCAGGCTCCTCTATCCATGGGATTCTCCAGGCAAGAATACTGGAGTGGGTTGCCATGCCCTCCTCCAGGAGATCTTCCCAACCCAGGGATCGAACCCTTGAGTCTCTTCAGTCTCCTGCATTGGTAGGTGGATTCTTTACTGCTAGCGTCACTTGGGAAGCCAGGCGGGTATTGGATAGGAGCTGACTCCAAATTTTTGGAAAACAACTTAAGCCCCCATTACTATGGTGATTCATACATCAGAAGTATTATCAACAAGGGTGATTAGAAGTCTGATGATAAATTATATACGGTTCATGAGGCTGGGAGGGTTTGTAGTTAGAGACAAGGGGAAAAAAAACAACTAAAGTAGGCTTAACTAGTAAAGGCAGGTTACAAGTAGAGGGTTTTCTAAGAAACTGTTCCCTTATCTGCTACTCTGTAAAAGATGTTCAATTAGTTCTGTTAAGTGCCAGCTTCCATTAATCCTGTGGAGCATGGTTTCACAATTTCTCCCTCTTCATCTTCTTTCTCTGTCTTATTACCAACTGTATGTGTTTCTCTGCTTGCTGTTCACTTCCCTCATCCTACTTTTTATTTTTGCCTTTAAAATTTCTTTTTTTAAAAAAATGAATTTATTTATTTTAGTTGGGGGCTAATTACTTTACAATATTGTAGTGGTTTTTGCCATACATTGACATGAATCAGCCATGGGTTTACATGTGTTCCCCATCCTGAACCCCCCTCCCACCTCCCTCCCCATCCCATCCCTCTGGGTCATCCCATTGCCCCAGCCCTGAGCATTTGTCTCATGCATCGAACCTGGAATGGTGTTCTGTTTCACATATGATAATATACATGTTTCAATGCTATTGTCCCAGAACGTCCCACCCTCACCTTCTCCCTCAGAGTCCATAAGACTGTTCTATGCATCTGTGTCTCTTATTCTGTCTCGCATATAGGGTTATCGTTACCATCTTTCAAATTCCATATATATGCATTAGTATACTGCATTGGTGTTTTTCTTTATATAAGGAAAAGTATTTATTTGTGCCTTGCACAATTTTTGAAAGCCATTATTGCTATTTAATGTTTATTTTTTACTACAACACTGGGTGTAAAGTTAACAAGAGAAGTACTTATTGAATAAATGAATTACAGGATGAATGAACTGACAGTAATTTCTTGAGAGCTCATATTTCATTACAGTGGCCCTTCTAGGTAACCCCATAAGGGTTCAGCACAAGTCACAAACATGCTTGATCTGCTGCAAAGTACATTCATTTTTAAGAATGTAATGCTTACATGAGGCAAAACTTGGAGGTCACTACCCAAAAACTAGCATTTGCCAGCCTGCACTAAGGTAAATATCAAAAACTCTAACTGCTCAGTGTTAAATTAACCAAGGGTTAATATAGGTCCCTCAAAAGAAAAAAAACGTGTGAGGAGTATGTAAAACAATCATTTTTAGATGAATGAAACGACAGAAATCACAATCAGTACAAACTAATAACTAAACAGTAGTGGAATCAGTTCAGTTCAGTCTCTCAGTCGTGTCCGACTTTTTATGACCCCATAGACTGCACCACACCAGGCCTCCCTGTCCATCACCAACTCCCGGAGTTTACTCAAACTCATGTCCATTGAGTTGGTGATGCCGTCTAACCATCTCATCCTCTGTCGTCCCCTTCTCCTCCTGCCCTCAATCTTTCCCAGCATCAGGGTCTTTTCCAGTGAGTCAGTTCTTTGCATCAGGTGGTCAAAGTATTGGAGTTTCAGCTTCAGCATCAGTCCTTCCAATGAATATTCAGGACTGATTGGAAAGAATATTCATCGGAAGGAAGAAAAAGATAACTTTCATGAACTGGACAAATTCCTAGAAAGACAAAATTTACCAAAACTGACATGAAGAAGGAATAGAAAATCTAAGTAAGACTATAAAGGTTAAAGATCTTGAGTTAGTAACTTTAAAACTTCCCACAAAGAGAAGCTCAAGCTCATTTAGCTTCACTGGTGAACTCTACCAAACATTTCAAAGGAATTAACATGAATCCTTCACAAACTCTTTTAGAAAATAGATGAGAAATGAGCAATAGAAGGGGACTTCACCCTAACAAAGAGCATGTATACTTTTTCATTTTGTTGATTATTTCATTTGCTTTTTAGAAGTTTTCGAGTTTGATGTAGTCCCACTTTTCTATTTTTGGTCTTGTTGCCTGTGATGTTCATGCCAAATCCTAGAAATCATTGCCAACAACAATGTCAAAGAAGATTTCCCCTATCTTTTTCTTCTGAAGATTTTTAGAGTCCTAAGTCTGTGTTTAAGTCTTGCTTAAGATGCAATATTATTTGTGCATAACAAAGAAGTAAATTCTGCCATTGGGACAATGTGTATAAGCATATAGACATTATGATACCTGAAATAATCTGATTACTGAAGGACAAATACAGCATAATTCCACTTATACAAGGTTTTAAAATAGTCAAAGTCATAAAAGAAGAGAGTACAATGAAAGGTAGTTGTCAGGAGCTGAAGGGATAGGGCAAGTTGAAAATTGTTTTCCAATGAGTATAAAGTTTTTTATTCAAGATGAATAAGGCTATATATAGTTAGTTAGATAGTTAGTTAGTTAGTTAGTTAGCAACATTGTATTGTGCATTTTATAATATGTTAAAGGGATGGATCTTATGTTGTGTTCATTTAAAAAGATTACAAAAGAACAGAAGGGAATTTCTGGAGATAGTCAGTATGGTTAATTCCTTAGTGTAGTGAGGGTATTGTAAGTGTATGCATATGTACAATCTCCACAAGATGTGCAATTATGGAGTGTAGCAACTATATCCCCTAATAAAGAGCAAATATAAAGAACCTACAGAAATTCTCATCCTAAATGGTGAAAGACTGATTTCTTCACCATAAATTCAGAAAAAATATGATGATGTAAACTATCACCATGTATATTCAACAATGTATTCAAAGTTTTAGTGAGGGTAACTAAGAGAAGGAAAATAAATAAAATATATATATATTGGAAAATAAAAAGCACAACTGTCTTTATCTGTAGATGACATAATTTTGTATGTAGAAATTCCTAAGGATCCACTAAATATCCATCAGAAGTAATAAATGAGTTTGCCAACTTTGCAGAATACTAAATAAATTGTAAAACTCAATACAGTATACTAATGCATGTATATGGAATTTGAAAGATGGTAATGGTAACCCTATATGTGAGACAGAATAAGAGACACAGATGCATAGAACAGTCCTGTGGACTCTGAGGGAGAAGGTGAGGGTTGGACGTTCTGGGACAATAACATTGAAACATGTATATTGTCATATGTGAAGCAGAACACCATTCCATGTTCTATGCATGGGACGGATGCTCAGGGATGGAGCGTTGGGATGACACTGAGGGATGGGAGGGGGAGGGAGGTGGGAGGAGGGTTTGGGAGGGGGAGCACATGTGAATCCATGGCTGATTCATGTCGATGTATGGCAAAAACTACTACAATATTGTAAAGTAATTAGCCCCCAACTAAAAAAAAAAAAAAAAAAAAAAAAACTCAATTGTATTTCTCTACACTAGCAATGTGTGTGCTGTGTTTAGTTGCTCAGTCATGTCCAACTCTTTGTGACTCCATAGACTGTAGCCCACAAGGCTCCTCTGTCTATGGGGATTCTCCAAGCAAGAATGCTGGAGTGGATTGCCATGCCCTCCTCCATGGGATCTTCCCAATCCAGGGATCAAACCCAGGCCTCTCACATTGCAGGCAGATTCTTTATCATCTGAGCCACACTAGCAATAGACAATCCAAAAATAAATCTTATAAAAACCTATTTACAAGAGTATCACAGAAAATAAAAATACACACAAAAAATTAATAGATGAAGTCTGAAGATGGTACCACAAGGTGAGATTTTGGAGATAAACAGTTGTCCTCCACCCTCCTGGAAATCCTGTCCTTTCTGAATGGATGGTATTATGCTACCTATTTCCTGCAAGAACTCTTTGTATTTCTGTATAAAGATCCCCTGCTCCCATAACCAACAGCCAATCTAGTACTGGATGTGATGATGCTCTTCCTGTATCTTGGAACTGAAGTAATTCGACTACTTTTTGGTACAAAGGGAAGTATCTGCCAACGGAAGATGCTACACGGTGTTAATGTGGTCTTGACCTTCCTGTCCACCATGGTGGCCTCCTATCACCTGCTGCTTCAGACCTCTGTGATCCGCCTGGAAGCCATCATGAACGGCATCTTGCTCTTCTTCTGTAGCTCAGAGCTGCTGATTGAGGTGCTAACCCTGGCCACTTCCTCCAGTATGGACAGGATGTAAAGTACAAAAATTTCAGCCAGCAGCCCTCACAGGCTGAGACCACACATACATCTGATACTTCAGCCTCACCAGTGAGAAACGGCAGGGCATGTTGGAAACGGTTGCAGCTTTTCCTTGGCACAGACACCTGGGGAACAAACCCAGCATAAGGCCACTGGGCACCATCTTCTCAACCAGAACCATCAGCCCGGGAGACTCTTCTACACTCCAGAATGGGGAAGGGGGCAGGGCTATAGCCTTCCTGGCCCCTCTAGGAGCCAATTCACTTCTGACTTCAGGTTTTCCTCTTTGATCATCGTGGCCAGAGCATCTTGGGTGGACCGTGCAGGCTCACTGGGCTTTCAGCAGGACTGGAGCCATAGGTTCCTTGTGTGTGCTGTACCCTACATGTCCTGTGGGAGCATGGGGTGCCTCTGGAGGGTGTGCTCCCAGAGAGATACAAAAGCTGCTCATCCCATTTCTCAGACTGAGCTCCAGAACTTATTAGGTAACTCATAGTGTTAGTTTTCTACTCTCGTAGTGAAACAAACATTGTTTTATAATATGTATTTTCTGTTAACAAATTAATAGGAGTGTAAGAATTGTCACCAATAAACCAAAAAAACAGTGTTCTGAGAAAATAAAGATCTCTAACATAAATGGAAAGATAGCTCTCAATCTTGTATCAGAAGGCTTAGTGTTGTCAATAAAGCAATGCTTCTTAAGTTGATCTACAGCTTCAACACAATTTCTATCCAAATCTCAGCTGACTTTTTGGGGCAGAAATTGACTTTAATTGTCAATTATATCATTAATTGTCAATTTGTAATATCTTTGTTATTAATATTCATATGGACTCATGGACACAGATTAGCCAAAACAATATTGGAAAAGAAAAACTTAGAGGACTTTCACTTTTCAATTTCAAAGATTACTGCAAAGGTATAACACAGTGTGATTCAGGCATTAGAACAGAATTTGATATAAAGGAATAAAATTGAGAGAACAGAAGTAAACCCTAAAGTTATGGCCAACTGATTTTTAACGAAGGGGACCAGAAAAATCAGTGGCAGAAAGGCAGTCCTCATAGATAATGCTTGGAGAAAAAGATGTACATACACATAAAGTTTCAGGACCTCTATTGTATACCATGGGGCTTTCCAGGTGGCTCAAACAGTAAAGAATTTGCCTGCAGTGCAGGAGACTAGGATTCGATTCCTGAGTCGGGAAGATCCCCTGGGGAAGGGAATGGCTACCCACTCCAGTATTCTTGCCTGGAAAATCCCATGGACAGAGGAGCCCGGTGGGCTATATAGTACATGGAGTCACAAAGAGTCAGACATGACCATAAACAAACAAATTTCAAAATGAATCCTGGACTTGAATATAAGAGCTAAAACTGTGAATTTTCAGAAGAAAATATAAGACTAAATATTCATGATTTTGGTTAGTCAATGGTTTCTTAAACATGGCATGAAAGACCAAATGACGAAAGAGATCAGCATCAGAAAGATGCCAGAAGAGGATGTCCCAGCCTTCCTGTTCCATGGAAACACCAATTTAACAACTGCCCATGGATGAAAGTTCCTTTTTGAGGTACCCAGAATCCAGGCAAGAGGTTTCATCAGCCTGGTGCAGCACGAAAATGAGAAAAGACTCATTTCAAAGAGTATATAGAAAAGCTTCACTTTCCTCCTGTCACTCTCCTCTCAACAAACGAGCAGCGCTGAGAAAAATCCCTTTGGCCTAAAAGTTCTTTCACGGCAGAAAGAAAGAGAAAGCCTGTCTGTGGATTCTGACATCAGGCTCTGCCTGTGGACCTCACCAGGCAGCCCACCCAGGGTCCCCGACAACTGGCCTGTCCAGAGTTTCTGGCCAAGGTGACTGGTGTAGAACTTTCCCTGCCAAAGCCAATCTGTAATGACTGGAAAGGGTGACTGCTTCTTCAAAAATGCAAGGTTACAAGGATATGAAGACTTGGAGAAATATGATACAACCAAAGAAACAAAGTACAGCTCCAGGAGTTGACCCTGAAGAAATGGATATCTATGAACTGTCTGACAAAGAATTCAAAATAATCTTTTCAGAGAAGTTCAGGTAGCTCTTTAAGTTGCAAAGAACTAATGCTAAGCAGCAGCACAAAAACATAAGTACAAGTCTCACTGGTAAAGGTAAATGTAAAGACAAATAATAATGCAACACTGGGATGGTGGTATGTAAATTACCTTTTAGCCTCGACATAAGAGTTAATACAAAAGTATTAAAAATTCATGACCATGAATTTTTTTATAGAATAAGAAAATGTAAATTCTGACACCAATAGCACATACCCTGTGTGTTTGTGGCAAGTAAATTCATAGAGTTTTTGCATGCAATTGGAGTTAGTTGTTATCAGGTTAAAATAAACTGTCCAAACTAGAAAAAGTTCTATGCAAGAATTATGGTAACCAGAAAGGAAAACCTGACAGTTGATACAAAAAGATAAAGAAGAAAGTATCAAAGTACATTACCACACATGCAAAAAGACCTTTTCATTGATATGCTACAGCTCACCTCATTGATTTGATCTCATCGAAAGCCTTCAACAGCACAAAGGGGTAAAACTAGAGTTCATATCCATGTTTGCTTAGTGGAGACAGATTGTACCTAGACCATATGAGAAACTTCTATTAGGCAAGGCTGCTCTGAAAACTGAGGCCTCCTCAAAAGGCTTCCCAAGAAAGATGCCCCAGAAAGATGCTGCCTTCATCCTAAAGACATATTCTACTAAATCAGTGGAATCAGATCTGCCCCAACCTTTGGTGAGACAAGGAAATACAGGACATAGAAGAATTCTGTAGCATGAGATAAGCTTTATCTAAGAATTATCAGGCTCCTGATGTACAAACAGGGAGTGAGGTATTCCAACTTAAACAGAAAACAGAATAAACTTCTGATGAACCCACTTTCTTCTTCAGCTACTGCCTTATTCTCTGATTTCTTTCACAGAAAAAAATTCTCATTTTCTTCTCATCTATTTCTATTTTTAACCATTCCTATAATACATTCAATTATTCAGTCCCAGGAGGACTTCCCTATAGCTCAGATGGTAAAGAGTCTGCCTGCAGTGCAGGAGATCTGGGTTCAGTGCCTGGGTCAGGAAGTTCCCCTGGAGAAGGAAATGGCAATCCACTCCAGTATTCTTGCCTGGGAATCCCATGGACAGAAGAGCCTGGTGGGCTACAGTCCATGGGGTCCCAAAGAGTCGGACATGACTAAGCGACTAACACACACACAAAATGCACTCCATAGAACAGTTCTCCTGGGTTCCCTCATCATGCCACTCTCCCCCCGGGTGCCCCTTCCCAATAAAGTCTCTTGCTTTGTCAGTTTGTGTGTCCCCTTAGACAATTTATTTCCAAGTGTTAGATAAGAGCCTACTTTTGGGCCCTGGAAAAGGGGTTCCCCTTTCTACAACAAATGGCGACTCTGGTGGGGACTCTTCTTTGCTGCAACTGACATCCTAACCACTTGGGGTACTCAGCAACGGGCTTGCCTGCCGATAGATCAGGCCCAATGGACGCAGCTTGGATCCTTTTGTCCTTGGTCTCCTCCTAACGCAGACGACTCCCCATAGTGCCCCAACTGGGTAAGGAACAAAAGGCTTGATTGATCTTTCTCCCCTTCCTTCTCTCTTTTATCTTCTTACTCCTTCCTATTCTATCATTTTTTCTAGTTCCCTGGTACTGGACCCAGGATTCTGGTCAAAGGGCCTCAGCCTGAGATGAAGGTCAGAGCCTGATCACCTTCAGTTGGCAGAGAACTCAAATTCTGATTCTGTTTTGTTCTGGTCTGGTTTCTAGTTGAGCCAAGTTCCAGTCCTCCCTCCCCTGGAAGCCCAGTATAAAGTCTCATAATGCCTGGGTGTCAGCAGGTGGCAGAAGACATCTGTAAGGCCACCCCTTTTGACTCCCTCCCCCGGAAGATGCCCTCAAGAAGGAAATGGCAAACCATTCCAGTATTCTTGCCTGGAGAATTCCATGGACATAGGAGCCTGGCAAGCTACAGTCCAAGGGTTTGCAAAGAGTAGGACCCGACTGAGCTACTGAGCACACACACATACATATAATACATTCAGCCCCATCAAATTTCTAAAAATCCTAATGTTTTCCATATTTTCACATCCAAATGTTTATTTGTGTGTTCGTTGGTCAGTCACGTCCAATTCTTTCGTGACCCCATGGACTGTAGCCCGCCAAGCTACTCTGTACATGGGATTTTCCAGGCAAAAATACTGGAGTGGGTTGCCATTCCCTTCTCCAGGGTATCTTCCCAACCTAGGAAGAGAGCCTGGGTTTCTCACCTTCCAGGCAGATTCTTTATTGTCTGAGCCACCTTCTTCAAGTGACATTCAAAATCTGACTGCCCTTAACAACATGCACTATCACTTACCAAGTCTAAGTCACTCTCATTTCTCATCTGGACTATTCTCCCTTCTCCAATTCACACATAATTTTTCAATGAAGTCTTAAAATTTTTCATGTGATGCCAGATCTCAGCTCAGATATCTCTTGTGGCTTCCATCTGATGCAGAATGAAAGTCAACACTCTTACCTTCAATATTAGATCTAGCCTCCTCTGTCTCTTTACCTCTCTAACCTTATTTAACTTTTCATAGCCTCTTTGCAACCCCATGGCCTGCAGCATGTCAGGCTTCCCTGTCCTTTGCTATCTTCAAGGAAAAATATATAAAATGTGTGCATATATATATATATACATATATATTTAAATTATTATTTAAAAACAGCTGTTAACTACTATCAAAGTTACAAACTGTAACACACTAGTAACTAAGAAGACACATATTTGTCCCTCCAGAATAATATTTTATTAGAAACCACCCTCTAGATGTTCGTAGTAATTACTTTCATACACATCACTTTGTTATTGTTCATGGTTCCTTTATTAGGTAAAATTCACACATGGTCACATGTATGCATTCTAAGTTCAAAATTCAATGTATTTGATGAGATTAGACGCGTTCTGGATTGTATGGAGTAGACAAAAAAACTCAGTGTCTTTGGATAAATTCATATATCAGTATCAGCCACAATTCTATAAACAGGCAGATTAATTCCATCAGCCTAGAAAGACCTTTTGTGTTCATTCATTAGTCAGAATTGTCCCCTAGTCCTCATCTCTCCTCCACTATATATTTCACTAGGTATTACTTTTGCTTATTCTAGAACATCACATAAATATAATTATAGACTAATTATTTGTTTGCATTTGGCTTCTGCTCAGTATAGTGTATATGAAAATCATGCCTGCTTTTCTTTATATCACTATTGTATTCCTGTTTACTGCTAAGTAATGTTACATAGTACAGATGGGAAAATATTTGCAAACCATAGTGCAATGTGCTTCTGCATTATACATTAACCAGACCTCCAGAAAGGTGATAAAGCCGGTTTGATCATAAACATCAGTGTTCTTTTTTCTTTTTTTTTCCAATGTCAGCAACCCTTTAGAAGATTAGCTTTTGTTTTCCTAATTCTGTAAGGGATCACAGAGACCTGCTGCTCACTTCAAATGTGCAGATCTGATCTAGGTACCTTTTGTGAACTTCATAAAATGTCAGTGTCATTTTCATGTATGATCCTTTGTCTCAAAAGTGTATAAGACTGGAATTGAGCTGCAGGATTTGCTTGTATATTTTTGAGATTAATTCTTTGTCCGTCGCTTCGTTTGCTATTATTTTCTCCCATTCTGAAAGCTGTCTTTTCACCTTGCTTATAGTTTCCTTTGTTGTGCAAAAGCTTTTAAGTTTAATTAGGTCCCATTTGTTTATTTTTGCTTTTATTTACAATATTCTGGGAGGTGGGTCATAGAGGATCCTGCTGTGATTTATGTCGGAGAGTGTTTTGCCTATGTTTTCCTCTAGGAGTTTTATAGTTTCTGGTCTTACGTTTAGATCTTTAATACATTTTGAGTTTATTTGTGTGTATGGTGTTAGAAAGTGTTCTAGTTTCATTCTTTTACAAGTGGTTGACCAGTTTTCCCAGTACCACTTGTTAGATTGTCTTTTCTCCATTATATATTCTTGCCTCCTTTGTTGAAGATAAAAATGGGCCAAAGAACTAAACAGACATTTCTCTAAAGAAGACATACAGATGGCTAACAAACACATGAAAAGATGCTCAACATCACTTGTTATTAGAGAAATGCAAATCAAAACCACAATGAGGTATCATTTCACACCAGTCAGAATGGCTGCTATAAAAAGTCTACAAGCAATAAATGCTGGAGAGGGTGTGGAGAAAAGGGAACCCTCTTACACTGTTGGTGGGAATGCAAACTAGTACAGCCACTCTGGAGAACAGTGTGGAGATTCCTTAAAAAACTGGGAATAGAACTGCCATACGACCCAGCAATCCCACTGCTGGGCATACACACCGAGGAAACCAGAATTGAAAGAGACACGTGTACCCCAATGTTCATCGCAGCACTGTTTATAATAGCCAGGACAAGGAAGCAACCTAGATGTCCATCAACAGACGAATGGATAAGGAAGCGGTGGTACATATACACAATGGAATATTACTCAGCCATTAAAAAGAATACATTTGAATCAGTTCTATTGAGATGGATGAAACTGGAGCCCATTATACAGAGTGAAGTAAGCCAGAAAGAAAAACACCAATACAGTATACTATTGTATATATATGGAATTTGAAAGATGGTAATGCTAACCCTATATGCGAGACAGAATAAGAGACACAGATGCATAGAACAGTCTTAAGGACTCTGAGGGAGAAGGTGAGGGTGGGACGTTCTGAGACAATAGCACTGAAACATGTATACTATCATATGTGAAACAGAACGCCATTCCAGGTTCGACGCATGAGACAAATGCTCAGGGCTGGGGCAATGGGATGACCCAAAGGGATGGGATGGGGAGGGAAGAGGGAGGGGGGTTCAGGATGGGGAACGCATGTAAACCCATGGCTGATTCGTGTCCATGTATGGCAAAAACCACTACAATATTGTAAAGTAATTAGCCCCCAACTAAAATAAATAAATTAATTTTTAAAAAAGTGTATAAGACTGTGCCTTTGACTTCTAACAAGTGAAACAGTTCTCGGCTTTCTAAAGACTGTCTCTGAGATTATAATCCTCTATTTGGCTCAAATAAAATTCTTTATTTCTCCTTTGGCTCAATCACTGTTGATTTTTAGTTAATAGCTATCATCAAGAAGACATGAGACAATAAGTGCTGGTGAGGATGTGGACAAGGGGGAACTTTTGTACACTATCAGTGGCAATGTAAATTAGTACAGTCGCTAGGGAAACAGCATGGAGTTTCCTCTGAAAATTAAAAATAGAATTGCCATATGATCCAGTAATCTTGCTCTTGGCATATACCCAAAGGAAATGAAAAGAGGAAATTAAAAAGATAATTTGCATTCCCATGTTTATTGAAGCACTATTTACAATCTCCAGGATATGGAAACAATCTAAATGTCAACTACTTGGTGATGGATAACCATGTGGTGCATATAGATATATATATACACACGTACGTTGCATACATCTAATATATATGATGAAATATTGTTTACCCACGAGGAAAGGAAATCTTTCTGTTTGTGACAACATGGATGGACCTTGAAAACACTGTGCTAAATGAGAAGTCAGAGAATGACACATTCTGTGTGTAACAGATGTCAGATCTAAACCTGTCAAACATGTGGAAACAGAGTAGAATGGTGGTTATTGTGGCTGGAAGATGGGGGAATTAGTGGAAATTTTAATGGTATAAACTTGCAACTAGTAGATAAATAAGTTCTGCAAGTATAATGCACAGTTAGTGATTTTTATAGTCCACAATTCGTGTTTGTGCCCATGCTCAGCGGTGTCCAACTCTTTGTGATCCCATGGACTGTAGCCCGCCGGGTTCCTCTATACGTGGGATTTCCCAGGCAAGAATACTGGAGTGGGTTGCTATTTCCTTCTCCAGGGGATCTTCCCGACCCAGGGATCAAATCAGCTTCTCTTGTGTCTCCTGCACTGGCAGGTGGGTTCTTTACCACTGAGCCACCAGTCCATAATACAACATTATAAATTTCAAACTTAGTAACAGACTAGATCTTAATTGTTCTCACCACAGAAAGGAAACGATAATTTTGTGACATGAATAAAGTGTTAGCTAACACTACGTTAGTGATCATATTGCAATATACAATGTATCAAATTAACACACAGTATATCTTAAACTTATAAATTTTATTTGTCTATTATATCTCAATTATGAACAAACAAATACAAAAGCTAGAAACTATCTAGATGGCTTTCATTAGGTGACGGGTTAAACTAACATTTGTATCTACATTTCATGTATTGAGCAGCAGAAAGAAATAAGCTATTGATAGCAACTTTAATGAGTATCTGTATAATTTTGATTTGCATGAAAGCCAACTTCAAAATATTACATATTATATTATTATTTGGTTAAAATTAAAATTTTCAGCTTCATTGACATATGTCTTACATTACCATTGTGTAAGTTTAAGATGTACAGCATAATAATTAAGTATATGTATGTATTGTGAAATAATTAATAAGATAACCTTAGTTACCACATATGACACCTCACACAGTTACAATTTTTTGTGATGAGAACTTTATTTATAAAGCACATATTCTTTATCCATCCATTGACAGACCGCTAGGTTGTTTCCATGTCTTGAATATTGTAAATAGTGATGTAATGCACATTGGCGATGAGATGCAGGTATCTCTTTAAGATGGTGACTTCATTTCTTTTGATTTTGTATCCAGAAGTAGGAATGCTAGATCTTATGATAGTTATATTATTAGTATTTAGAGGACTTTCCATATTGTTTTCTATAGTGGTTGTTCCAATTTATTTTGCCACCAGCAGTCTACATGCCTTTCGTTTTGTCCTCATGCTTACCGGCACTTGTTACCTCTTATTCTTTGTATGATTATGTGACAATTGTTTTAACAGATGTGAGGTAGTATCTCATTGTAGTTTTGGTTCACATTCCCTGTTAATTAGTGATATTGAAATCTTTCATTTATCTGTTTGCCTTTTGAATATCTCCCTTGGAGAAATGTCTATTCACATGCTTTGTTAATATTGGTGAGGTTTTTTTTTTTTTTTTGGCTATTAAACTATGTGTGTTTCTTAAGTATTTTGGATGTTAATTTCTTATCAGATGTATAACCTGAAAATATTTTCTGTCATACCATAGTTTCTATTTAATTTATGGATCATTTCTTTAATGTGTAGTAGCTTTCTCATTTGATATAGTCCCACTTGTTTAGTTTTGTTTGTGTGGCTTGTAGTCCAGTATCATCAGTAAACTCATTGCCAAGACCAATGTCAAAATGCTTTCCTCCTATGTCTTCTTCTAGGAGTTACACATTTTCAGGTTATATGTTTAAGTTCTTAACCCATTTTGAGTATTATTTTTTGTAAGTACTGTAAGAGAGGGGTCCAGTTTCTTTCTTTCACGCATGAATATCCAGTTTTCCAGCACCATTTACTGAGGAGACTATGTTTTCTCCAATAAGTAGTCTCAGCTCCTTTGTTGAATATTGCATGCATGTTAAGTCGCTTCAGTTGTGTCTGACTCTTTGCAACTCTACGGACTGTATCCCACCAGGCTTCTCTGTCCATGGGATTCCTCAGGCAAGAATAGTGGAATGGGTTGCCATGCCCTCCTCCAAGGGCTCTTACTGACCCAGGGATCAAATCCTCATCTCTTACATCTCCTGCTTGCAATGCAGGGCTCAATCCCTGGGTTGGGAAGATCCCCTGGAGGAGGAAATGGCAACCCACTCCAGTATTCTTGCCTGGGGAATTCCATGGACAGAGGAGCCTGGTTGGCTATAGTCGATGGGGTCACAAATAGTCAGATATGACCGAGCAACTAACATTTGTCAAACGTTAGTTGATTCTATATGTAAATGATTTATTTCTGGGCTCTATATTGTATTGCCAGGAGTGTCACAGCCTGAGACAACTCCCCTGAGGAGACGCATGGCCCACCTGGGACTGTGCCCTCATGGAACACCTGGAAACCTGAACAGCTTGGATCTGGGAAGTACACGAGGCATATGGCCCATCTGGGTGTAAAAATAAATTATCATATAATAAAGCATAATGGGAAAGAATATATACAGCAGAATCCCTCTGCTGTATAACAGAAATTAACACCACATTGTAAATCAACTACACTTCAATAAATTTTTAAAAATCTGCATTCTATCATGACAAAGCACACAGTCTGCATACAGAAAAGAATCAGTTGAGTGTCCATCAGCCTCGGCAAATCCTGTCAGCCACCTGGCTCCAGCCAGCCTTTTGGTGACAGCTTTGTTTGCCACCAAAGAGGAATCAACAGGAGGCCAAGGAATTGATATTTCATTGTCTAAAAAGTGATCCATTGAAGACAAGTCACCAAGAAATGTTTGTCAACCTAAGGAAATGACATTTTTTAATGGGGGAGGAGACGAAAATCATTGCTGGCTAAATTGACAGGCTTGGTTCTCTAAGGTGGGGACTCGTATTTGAAAATCCAATCAATCCTGCCTTAAATAATAAAGCAATTCCAAAAAAGTGGAAAGAAAAAATTTAAAAATCTGATCATAATGTTATGGGAACTCTCTTTTAAGTTAAAGCCACTTTTCTGCTGCTGCTTTCAATTTTTTTCCTTTGTGTTGGACTTCTGACAATTTAATAATATGTGTCTCAGTGTAAATGCCTTTCAGGTTTAATTTATTTGGGGTCTGGGTCTCATGAATCTGATGTTCATTTATTTTCCCATACTTGGGAATTTTTAAGACATTTTTTCTTGAAATTAATTTTCTGTCCCTTTCTCTTTCCCTTCTTGGATTTTCATAAGCATGTATTGTTTTCTTTGTGCTGTCCCATGGCTTCTCTTCACTCTTTTTCATTCTTGGTTTTTTTTTTTCTCCTCTGACTGGATAATTTCAAATGACCCATCTTCTGGTTCACTGATTCTTTCTTCTGCAATGTTTAGTCTTATATAGAAGTTCTCTATTAAATTCTTTAGTGTTAGTTGCTCAGTTGTGTCCGACTCTGTGACCCCATGGACTGTAGCCTGCCAGGCTCCTCTGTCCATGGAATTCTCCAGGCAAGAATATTGGAGTTGATTGCCATTCCCTTCTCCAGGGTGTATTCCCAACCCAGGGATTGAACCAGGTCTCCTGCATTGCAGGCAGATTCTTTCTGTCTTTAATTATTTTAATCTAAATTCAGTATTAAACAAGAAAACATTTGTTTCCTTTCTTTCCACAGAAAAATAATAAAGCAATTTACTTCCATGTCTCTCAAATTCCATTTTCTAGAAATACTGAAGACTGTGTAGCAGGCTTATCTTAGATTATTTAGAGACCATGTTCATGTCAAAGTCCAATGCTGATTTTACATAACCACTGAGGACAAGCACATTCAGAGAGTAAACCTTTAAACAGATTTCATTGTCAACAATGGTAAGTATTTTGGTAAATAATTATCTCTATGACTTAACTTTTAAAAAAGAAGAGTATTGTATCCTGATTACAAAAGGACCGGGAAAACTGCTCTGTTACAAGTAAGATGACAGGATCCATTAATGAAAAACTGGTGCGAGGTCACATAGATAGTTTGAACTAATGTAAGGAAATTTCTGTGCCTTTGAACATGTCTCTGTAAAGTCATTGTATCTTCTCTTGAATATCACCTTTTCACAGTGGCCTTTGAGAAGCTCCAGGATGAAATTGGTGGCCTGGGGAAATTCCAGATCCTTCAGATGCTTTTAGCCTTGCCTTCTCTCATGATGATAGCATGCCATATACTACTGGAGAACTTCACTGCAGCTATTCCAGGGCATCACTGCTGGGTCCACATCCTCAATAATGACACTGTCTCTGATAATGACACTGGGACCCTCAGCCCTGATGTCCTCCTGAGAATTTCCATCCCCTTGGATTCTAACTTGAAGCTAGAGAAATGTCATCGCTTCCTCCACCCCCAGTGGCAGCTCCTTCACTTAAATGAGACCTTTCCCAACATAAGTGACATGGACACAGAGCCCTGTGTGGATGGCTGGGTGTATGATCACTCTTGTTCTCCTCCACCATCATGACTGAGGTAAAACCTCATTTACTATTGTGAGTACATGGTCTGGGTGTTTAGAATAACATAGCATAAGTACTGTTCAAGTGCTTAGTATTAGTGTGACCACCTGTCTTTCATTCTTTTAGCAATAGTGATTGCTTACTTTTTTAATAGTCAAGCACTTATAATTGAGGACAATGAAATCAACAATTGGATATGAATTTTAATATCACAAAGCTTTACCTTTAGTATAAAGACTGGTGATTAGACAAGTAATTACTTGATACAACTTGTGAAAAATTATTCTTTGTCACTTGTTCTCAATCTAGTTGCAAATTGGAAATATTATTTTTAATTAGAACGTATTTCAATACCCTGGTTACTTGTCAGAGAAACAAACTGGAGTATATTTCACTCTAGATGTAAAATCTAGACTTCAATATTTTTTAAAAAACTGAATGTTTCCAATTGTGGCAGATTGAGGACCGCTTGGGTATGCAGTGCTGCTGCTGCTGCTGCTAAGTCACTTCAGTCGTGTCCGACTCTGTGCGACCCCATAGACGGCAGCCCACCAGGCTCCCCCGTCCCTGGGATTCTCCAGGCATGAACACTGGAGTGGGTTGCCATTTCCTTCTCCAATGCAAGAAAGTGAAAAGTGAAAGTGAAGTCACTCAGTCATGTCCGACTCTTCGCGACCCCATGGACTGCAGCCTACCAGGCTCCTCCGTCCATGGGATTTTCCAGGCAAGAGTACTGGAGTGGGTTGCCATTGCCTTCTCTGTATGCAGTGCTAAGTGAATATAAAGACTGATCCAGTTATAACCTAGAAGATTTGGTTGAGAAATCCTAGAAAAGCCATGCTTAAACTGAGACTTACATGATATAGATGAATAAACATAATAAAAAAAAAAGCAGAATGTGTTCATGAAGGGCACATTGAGGGATTATGAGAAGCTGTGAAGCTCCTTTGTGCTGGTTTTCTTCTCTTCCAGTGGGACTTTGTAAGTGATCATCAGTCACAGAAATCAGTGGGTCAATCCCTAGTCATGGCTGGAATGCTGGTGGGGGGCCTCATGTATGGCCATCTCTCAGACAGGTGAGTATCTCCACATCACTGCTGCCCTTCCTCTGGGGTGAGTTGCCTTGGTTCCCAGGGAGCTATGAATGGAAACGCAAAATTCAACTCATTGTGATGAATGACATTTTGTTGCCACAGAGCTCTGTGTACTGGACACAGAAATATCATCTCCACAAGATCTGGGGGATATTCTAGAACAGTGTTTAGAGGGGCGGTATCATAATACTTCATCCAGAAATCTGAGGAAGAGTTATGTATGGGAACAGAAAGGAAGGTGCTTCAAGACAGGAGGTCCAGCCTCTTTCAAAATACAGATACAGAGAACAGCACTGCTGGCCTTTGCCATGACTTCTGTGTTAAGTCCCTGTTGCTGCTGCTGCTAAGTTGCTTCAGTCGTGTCTGACTCTGTGCATCCCCATAGACGGCAGCCCACCAGGCTCCCCCGTCCCTAGGATTCTCCAGGCAAGAATACTGGAGTGGGTTGCCATTTCCTTCTCCAGTGCATGAAAGGGAAAAGTGAAAGTGAAGTTGCTCAGTCGTGTCTGACTCTTAGCGACCCCATGGACTGTAGCCTACCAGGCTCCTCCGTCCATGGGATTTTCCAGGCAAGAGTACTGGAGTGGGGTGCCATTGCCTTCTCCTGTTAAGCCTCTACTGGGCTCAATGAGCTAAATCCTTATGGGTTCCCACACTGGTCATCATGTCTTGGTCGTCCCACCATAATTAGTAGGCATTTCTATAAAACCTGGTGCATGGTGAGGTAATGCTGGAATCGTAAATTAATTGTGATTATAACCTGGATGTTTATCTTGCTTTTAAAAACCTCAAATTAAGTATTTTTGCAACCATACATTACCTTAATATAAAGTAATTAATCTATAGATCTCACATGTCACAATTTGTAGTGTGAGAAATTTGGGTTATCCTGTTCCAGCAGTGTCCATCCTGAAGTGAGAGACAACCATGGCAGACAGACACTCAAGTCTTTCACAGGAGAAATGGGAGACTTAAAGTATCCCTTACCATCCATAAGCCTAATACATTTTATCTTTCACCTAAAAATTGTGAACTTAGCATGTAACTACCCCAAATGTAATTCATAAAAGAGTTGACCAATATTCTGACTGAAGCCTTTATGACTATTCACAATAAAGTGCTTTTTGATGCTACTGTGAGTGGAATTGTTCTAACACTTTTTTCACATATTTCATTGTTGGTGTAAAGAAATTCAATTGATTTCTGTATGTTGATTTTGTGTCCTGCAACTTTACTGAATTTGTAGGCTAGTTCTAACAAAATTTTGGTTGAGCCTGTAGAATTTTCTGTGTATAAGATGATAGCATCTGCAAACAGAGAGGACTTAATTCTTCCTTTCCAACTTCTATG
The DNA here is from genome assembly GCA_024291935.2 of Okapia johnstoni. Taxonomy (NCBI): domain Eukaryota; kingdom Metazoa; phylum Chordata; class Mammalia; order Artiodactyla; family Giraffidae; genus Okapia; species Okapia johnstoni. The sequence continues at coordinate 8,856,385 of JAGTYA010000026.1, read as the reverse complement.
CCTTTTTCTTGCCTGCTTTCTCTGGTTACAACTTACAGTTCAGTTCAATCACTCAGTCGTGTCCAACTCTTTGCGACCCCATGAATCGCAGCACGCCAGGCTGCCCTGTCCATCACCAACTCCCGGAGTTTACCCAAACCCATGTCCATCGAGTCGGTGATGCCATCCAACCATCTCATCCTCTGTCATCCCTTTCTCCTCCTGCCCCCAATCCTTCCCAGGATTAGGGTCTTTGCCAATGAGTCAACTCTTCGCATGAGGTGGCCAAAGTATTGGAGTTTCAGCTTCAAAATCAGTCCTTCCAATGAACACTCAGGACTGATTTCCTTTAGGATGGACTGGTTGGATCTCCTTGCAGTCCAAGGGACTCTCAAGAGTCTTCTCCAACACCACAGTTCAAAAGCATCAATTCTTCGGCGCTCAGCTTTCTTCACCATCCAACTCTCACATCCATACATGACTACTGGAAAAACCATAGCCTTGACTAGACAGACCTTTGTTGGCAAGGTAATGTCTCTTCTTTTACTTCTTTTACTTTATTTTATGTTATTTTTAAATATTCTGTAAACAATAACAGATTATTGTAGTTACTTTTTTTTAAACTTCATTTGTTTCTTTAACTTTTAAACAAGACTTGAAGTGAATTATGTACCACCATTATCATATTACAAAATATAACTTTGTGTAGTTATCATTACTAGCAAGTTTTATTGTATCTTCTTGTGTTTTCAGTATGTTAAATAGCATTCTTTTTTTTTTAAATAAATTTATTTATTTTAGTTGGGGGCTAATTACTTTACAATATTGTAGTGGTTTTTGCCATACATTGACATGAATCAGCCATGGATTTACATGTGTTCCCCATCCTGAACCCCCCCCACCCCCCTCCCCATCCCATCCCTCTGGGTCATCCCATTGCCCCAGCCCTGAGCATTTGTCTCATGCATCGAACCTGGAATGGTGTTCTGTTTCACATATGATAATATACATGTTTCAATGCTATTCTCTCAGAATGTCCCACCCTCACCTTCTCCCTCAGAGTCCATAAGACTGTTCTATGCATCTGTGTCTCTTATTCTGTCTCACATATAGGGTTATTGTTACCATCTTTCAAATTCCATATATATGCATTAGTATACTGTATTGGTGTTTTTCTTTCTGGCTTACTTCGCTCTGTATAATGGGCTCCAGTCTCATCCACCTCAATAGAACTGATTCAAATGTATTCTTTTTAATGGCTGAGCAATATTCCATTGTGTATATGTACCACCGCTTCCTTATCCATTCGTCTGCTGATGGACATCTAGGTTGCTTCCATGTCCTAGCAACTGTAAACAGTGCTGTGATGAACATTGGGGTACATGTGTCTCTTTCAGTTCTGGTTTCCTCGGTGTGTATGCCAAGCAGTGGGATTGCTGGGTCGTATGGCAGTTCTATTCCCAGTTTTTTAAGGAATCTCCACACTGTTCTCCATAGTGGCTGTACTAGTTTGCATTCCCACCAACAGTGTAAGAGGGTTCCCTTTTCTCCACACCCTCTCCAGCATTTATTGCTTGTAGACTTTTGGATAGCAGCCATTCTGACTGGCGTGAAATGGTACCTCATTGTGGTTTTGAATTGCATTTCACCTTATCTTTGAAAAAGGAGGAAAGAATATACAATGGAGAAAAGACAGTCTCTTTAACAAGTGGTGCTGGGAAAACTGGTCAACCACTTGTAAAAGAATGAAACTAGAACACTTTCTAACATCATACACAAAAATAAACTCAAAATGGATTAAAGATCTAAACGTAAGATCAGAAACTATAAAACTCCTAGAGGAAAAAATGGGCAAAACACTCTCCGACATAAATCACAGCAGGATCCTCCCTGACCCACCTCCCAGAATATTGGAAATAAAAGCAAAGATAAACAAATGGGACCTAATTAAAATTAAAAGCTTTTGCACAACAAAGGAAACGATAAGCAAGGTGAAAAGACAGCCTTCAGAATGGGAGAAAATAATAGCAAACGAAGCAACAGACAAACAATTAATCTCAAAAATATACAAGCAACTCCTGCAGCTCAATTCCAGAAAAATAAACCACCCAATCAAAAAATGGGCCAAAGAACTAAACAGACATTTCTCTAAAGAAGACATACAGATGGCTAACAAACACATGAAAAAATGCTCAACATCACTCATTATCAGAGAAATGCAAATCAAAACCACAATGAGGTACCATTACACACCAGTCAGAATGGCTGCTATCAAAAAGTCTACAAGTAATAAATGCTGGAGAGGATGTCGAGAAAAGGGAACCCTCTTACACTGTTGGTGGGAATGCAAACTAGTACAGCCACTATGGAGAACAGTGTGGAGATTCCTTAAAAAACTGGGAATAGAACTGCCATACGACCCAGCAATCCCACTGCTGGGCATACACACCAAGGAAACCAGACTTGAAAGAGACGCATGTACCCCAATGTTCATCGCAGCACTGTTTGCAATAGCCAGGACACGGAAACAACCTAGAGGTCCATCAGCAGATGAATGGATAAGGAAGCGGTGGTACATATACACAATGGAATATTACTCAGCCATTAAAAAGAATGCATTTGAATCAGTTCTATTGAGATGGATGAGACTGGAGCCCATTATACAGAGTGAAGTAAACCAGAAAGAAAAACACCAATACAGTATACTAATGCATATATATGGAATTTGAAAGATGGTAACAATAACCCTATATGTGAGACAGAATAAGAGACACAGATGCATAGAACAGTCTTATGGACTCTGAGGGAGAAGGTGAGGGTGGGACATTCTGAGAGAATAGCATTGAAACATGTATATTATCATATGTGAAACAGAACACCACCCCAGGTTCGATGCATGAGACAAATGCTCAGGGCTGGGGCAATGGGATGACCCAGAGGGATAGGATGGGGAGGGAGGTGGGGGGGGGGTTCAGGATGGGGAACACATGTAAATCCATGGCTTATTCATGTCAATGTATGGCAAAAACCACTACAATATTGTAAAGTAATTAACCCCCAACTAAAATAAATAAATTTATTTTTTAAAAAAATTAAAAACAGGGAGTTTGATAGCTGTACATCAGTATTCATTACAATATTATTTACAATACCTGAAGGTGGCAATCCAAGTATGCATCAGCAGATTAATGGATAAACAAATATGGTGAATGTACACAGTAGGATATTATTCATCCAGAAAAAAGAATGATGTTCTGGTACTTGGTACAACAGAAATAAACTGAAACAAAAAATATGCTGAATGAAATAAACCAGGCACAGAAGGACAAATGTATGCATCCACTTACAGAAGAACGATCTTTCTGACCTTTGGGGTTTTAAGCAGCAAGTGTCAGAAAAGTTACCGCAGGGATAACTGGCTTGTGGCGGCCAAACATTCATCATAGTGACGTTGCTTTTTGATCCTTCGATGTCAGCTACTCCTAATAGTGAAACAGAATTCACAAGAACTAGTTAAGACTAGGCAAATCAATGGAGACAGAAAGTAGATTTGAGGTATCAGAAGAATAAGGTGAATGAAGAGTTATAAACTAATGATTGCAGAATATGAACTCTATCTAATTCTGTCAGTTTTATTTCATGTATTTCAAGCTTTTGTTGAATTCATATACATTTGACCTTTTCAGCATTATTATTTCTGGAAATGTATTTTGATTTGAAATTTGTTTCATTTGATGATAATGTAGACACCAGGCATCTTATAATTACTATTTGGACTAAATTTTTTTTTTTTACTGTCAATTTACTTTCAACCCACAATATTTTAAGGACTAGTGTACTTAAAAGTAGGTCTTTTTTTAACCCTTTGATAATCTCCCTCGTGTGATAGACGGTTTAGGTCATTAGCAATTTGTTTGATGTGATTGCTGTTATGATTCGTTTCAGTCTATCACTTACGTTTTTTCTACATTATTTTCTTGATGATGATGTTGTTGTTGTTGTTCAGTCACTCGGTCATGTCTGACTCTGCAGCCCCGTGGACTGCAGCACGCCAGGCTTCCCTGTCCTTCACTATCTCCCAGAGTTTGCTCAAACTCAAGTCCATTGAGTCAATGATGTCATCCAACCATCTCATCCTCTGTTGTCCCCTTCTCCTGCCTTCAATCTTGATGATAATGATGATTACTAAAATGATTATTTGATGTTATTTTTGTTTCTATGTTTTTACATTTTCCAGTTTTTTGGTTGACTATTTGAATTTTTTAAATTAGTTTATTTATCTATTTTTTAACTTTACAATATTGTATTTGTTTTGCCATACATTGACATGAATCCACCATGGGTGTACATGATTTCCCCTTCCAGAACCCCCCTCCCACCTCCCTCCCCATCCCATCCCTCCGGGTCATCCCAGTGCACCAGCCCCAAGCACCCTGTATCATGCATCGAAACTGGACTGGCGATTTGTTTCACATATGATAATTTACATGCTTCATTGCCATTCTCCCATATCATCCCACCCTCGCCCTCTCCCATAGAGTCCATAATACTGTTCTATTTATCTGTGTCTCTTTTGATGTTTCGCATACAGGGTTATTTTCACCGATTTTTAAAGAATTCTATTTCAAACCTTGCAGAGGAATTCCAAATCCCAAAATCTGTACATTAGTTTTTCTTTTTATTAATTTATTTACTTTAGTTGGAGGATAATTATTTTACAATATTGTAGTGGTTTTTGCCATACATTGACACGAATCAGCCATGGGTTTACATGTGTTCCCCATCCTGAACCCCCTCCCACCTCCCTACCCATCTCATCCCTCTGGGTCATCCCATTGCAGCAGCCCTGAGCACTTGTCTCATGCATCAAACCTAGACTGGCATTCTGTTTCACATATGATAATATACATGTTTCAATGCTACTCTCTCAGATCGTCTCACCCTCACCTTGTCCCACAGAGTCCAAAAGACTGTTTTATGCCTCTGTGTCTCTTTTTCTGTCTCGCATATAGGGTTATCGTTACCATCTTTTTTATTACTGGGTGTATATATTAGCACATCCTATGTAGTCCAAGTCATATCTACTAAGGTCCCCTTTTCCTGACACCCAAGGAAAACCAAATTCCCTTTTCCTCATTTGTCTTTCACCTTCTTTTCCCCTTGATTCACCATCTTACATTAATCTTTCCTCCAGAAAATTTATGTAATTTCTTCTGTCTGGGTTATGAGGCTCACATTGTTCTAGGAAACCATGTTGCTTGAGAACTGTAAATCCAGATTCAATAGAGTGATTTTACATAAAGCTTTAACAACTTTAATGCATTGTTCCATGATATTTTGCAGTGGCTCAGGACTTCCCTGGTGGCTTGGACAGTAGAGAATCTGCCTGCAACGCAGGAAACCTGGGTTCGATTCCTGGGTCCAGGTGATCCTCTGGAGAAGGGAATGGCAACCCACTCCAGGATTCTTGCCTGGATAGTTCCATGGACAGAAGACCCTAGCTGTCTACAGTCCATGGGGTCACAAAGAGTCAGACATGACTGAGCAACTAACATTTTCTTTTTTCAGCCATAATTTAGAGACTCAAGTATACTTTTAGCTCCATGTGTTCTAGACACTCTAGAGACTCTCTACTTTGCTAGATACACATACTTGTAAAATGGATGCTTATGGTAATATTACAATTTCCAATACTGTGATTTCTTTAATATGATATCACTTGATGTCAATAACCTCAGATATGCAGATGACACCACCCTTATGGCAGAAAGTGAAGAAGAACTAAAGAGCCTCTTGATGAAAGTGAAAGAGGAGAGTGAAAAATTTGGCTTAAAGCTCAACATTCAGAAAACTAAGATCGTGGCATCTGGTCCCATCACTTCATGGGAAATAGATGGGGAAACAGTGGAAACAGTGTCAGACTTTATTTTTTTGGGCTACAGAATCACTGCTGATGGTGATTGCAGCCATGAAATTAAAAGACACTTACTCCTTGGAAGGAAGGTTATGGCCAACCTAGATAGCATATTTAAAACCAGAGACATTACTTTGCCAACAAAAGTCCGTCTAGTCAAGGCTATGGTTTTTCCATTGGTCATGTATGGATGTGAGAGTTGGACGGTGAAGAAAGCTGAGCGCCGAAGAATTGATGCTTTTGAACTGTGGTGTTGTAGAAGACTCTTGAGAGTCCCTTGGACTGCAAGGAGATCCAATCAATCCATCCTAAAGGAGATCAGTCCTGGGTGTTCATTGGAAGGTCTGATGTTGAAGCTGAAACTCCAATACTTTGGCCACCTCATGCGAAGAGTTGACTCATTGGAAAAGACCCTAATGCTGGGTAGGATTGGGGGTGGAAGGAGAAGGGGACGACAGAGGATGAGATGGTTGGATGGCATCACCGACTCGATGGACATGGGTTTGGGTAGACTCCAGGAGTTGGTGATGGACAGAAAGGCCTGGCGTGCTGCAGTTCATGGGGTCGCAAAGAGTCGGACACGACTGAGCGACTGAACTGAACTGAACTGATACCTGAATGGTCTAGTGGTTTTCCCTATTTTCTTCAATTTAAGTCTGAATTTGGCAATAAGGAGTTCATGATCTGAGCCACAGTCAGCTCCCAGTCTTGTTTTTGCTGACTGTATAGAGCTTCTCCATCTTTGGCTGCAAAGAATATAATCAATCTGATTTCAGTATTGACCAAAATAGGAGAAAACTTTGCAAACTGAAATATTAAGAGATCAAATTGTTGTTCAATTGCTAAATTGTGTCCAGCTCTTTGTGACTCCATGGACTTCAGCACTCCAGGCTGTTCTAGCCTCCACTAACTCTTGGAGTTTGCTAAAATTCATGTCCATTGAGTCAGTGATGCTATCTAACCATCTCATCCTCTGTCATCCCCCTCTTCTTTTGCCTTCAGTCTTTCCCAGCATAGGGTCTTTTCCAATGAGTCAACTCTCCACATTAGGTGGCCAAAGTATTGGAGCTTCAGCAACGGTCCTTCCAGTGAATATTCAGGGCTGAGAGTTGATTTCCTTTAGAACTGTCTCATTTGATCTCCTTGCAGTCCAAAGGGCTCTCAAGAGTCTTCTCCAGCACCGCAATTCAAAATCATCAATTTTTCGGTGTTAAGCTTTCTTTATGTTCCAACTGTCACATCGGTATATCATCACTGGAAAAACCATAGCTTTGATCTTACAAACCTGATGTTGGCAAGATGATGTCTCTGCTTTTTAATATGCTGTCTAGGTTTGTCATAGCTTTCCTTCCAGGGAGCAAGCATCTTTTGATTTCATCATCCACAGTGATTTTGGAGCCCAAGAAAAGAAAAGCTGTCACTGTTTCCATTTTTCTCTTTCTATTTGCTATGAAGTGATAGGATCAGATGCCATAATCTTAGTTTTTTCATGCTGAGTTTCAAGCCAGCTTTTTCACTCTCCTCTTTACCCTCGTCAAGACTCTCTTTAGTTCCTCCTCACTTTCTGCCATTAGAATAGTATCATCTGCATATCTGAGATTGTCGATATTTCTTCAGGCAACCATGATTCCAGTTTGTGATTTATCCAGCACTGCAATTCACAAAATGTATTCTGCATATAAGTTAATAAGCAGGGTGACAATCTACAACCTTGTCATATTCCTTTCACAGTTTGAAACCAATTCGTTGTTCCATGTCCAATTCTAACTGTTGCTTCTTGATCTGCATTTCTTTTTTTTTTTAATTAGTTTATCTATTTTTTTTCTTTACAATATTGTATTTGTTTTGCCATACATTGACATGAATCCACCATGGATGTACATGTGTTTCCCTTCCAGAGCCCTCCTCCCACCCTCCCTCCCCATCCCATCCCTCCCGGTCATCCTGGTGCACCAGCCCCGAGCACCCTGTATCATGTATCGAACCTGGACTGGCGATTCGTTTCACATATGATAATTTATCTGGTACTCTCATCTCTGTAAGAATTTTCCACAGTTTGTTGTGATCCCCACAGTCAAAGGCTTTAGCGTAATCAATGAAGCAGAGTTAGATGTTTTTCTAGAACTCCCTTGCTTCCTCCATAATCAACCAAATGTTGGCAATTGATCTCTACCTCTTTGAAACCCAGCTGGTACATCTGGAAGTTCTTGGTTCACGTGCTGCTAAAGCCTAGCTTGAAGAATTTTTAACATAACCTCACTAGAGTGTGAAATGAGCACAATTATGTGGTAGTTTGAACATTTTTGGTATTGCTTTTCATTGGGATTGAAATGAAAACTGACATTTTCCAGTCCAGTGGTCACTGCTGAGTTTTCCAAACTTGCTGACATATTAAATGCAACACTTTAACAGCATCATCTTTTAGGACTTGAAATAGCTTTGCTGGAATTCTATCACTTCCACTAGCTTTGTCCATAGTGATGCTTCCTAAGGCCCACTTGACCTCACACTCCAGAATGTTTGGCTCTAGATAAGTGACCACACCATTGTGGTTATCTGGGTCATTAAGACCTTTTTTGTATGGTTCCTCTGTGTATTCTTGCAATTTCTTCTTAATCTCTTCTGCTTCCTTCAGGTCCTTACTGTTTCTGTCTTTTATCATGCCCATCCCTGCATGAAATTCTCCCTTGATATCTCCAGTTTTCTTAAAGAGATCTCTATTGTTTTCCTCTATTTCTTTGCATTGTTCACTTAAGAAGTCTTTATCTCTCCTTGATATTCTCTGTAACTCTGAGTAAGTTGGGTATATCTTTTCTGTTCTTCCTTGCCTTTTACTTTTCTCAGCTATTTGTGAGGCCTCCTCAGACAACCACTTTGTCTTCTTGCATTTTTTTCCCTTTGGAATGGAAATGTTACGAACATATTACAATGTTACGAACTTCTGTTCATAGTTCTTCAGGCACTCTGCCTACCAGACCTAATCCATTGAACCTGTTTGTTACCTCCATTGCACAATCATAAGATATTTGATTCAGGTCATACCTGAAATGCCTACTGATTTTCCCTACTTTCTTTGATTTAAGTCTGACTTTTGCAATAAGGAGCTGATGATCTGAGCCACAGTCAGCTCTAGGTCTTATTTTTGCTGACTTTATAGAGCTTCTCCATCTTCAGCTGCAGAGAACATAATCAGTACGATTTTGGTATTGACCATCTGGTGATGTCTGTGTGTAGAATCATATCTTGGGTTGTTGGGAAATGGTATTTGGTATGACTAGCATGTTCCATTGACAAAACTCCATTAGACTTTGCCCTGGTTCATTTTGTACTCCAAAGCCAAACTTACCTGTTATTCCTGGTGTCCCTTTACTTCATACTTTTGCATTCAAATCCCCTGTGATGAAAAGGACATCTTTTAGGTGTTAGCTGTAGAAGATGTTGTAGGTCTTCATAGAACCAGTCAACTTTAGCTTCTTTGGCATCAGAGGTTAGGGCATAGACTTGGATTAGTATGATGTTGAATGATTTGCCTTGGAAGTGAATCGAGATCATTCTATTATACAGAGTGAAGTAAGCCAGAAAGAAAAACACCAATACAGTATACTAACACATATATATGGTATTTAGTTAATCGGTAAAGATAACCCTGTATGTGAGACATCAAAAGAGACACAGATAAATAGAACAGTATTATGGACTCTATAGGAGAAGGCAAGGGCGGGATGCTATGGGAGAATGGCATGGAAGCATGTAAATTATCATATGTAAAACGAATCGCCAGTCCAGGTTCGATGTATCACTTTTGAGATTGCACCAAAGTATGCTTTTCAGACTCTTGTTGACTCTGAAGACTATTCCATTTTTTCTAAGGGATTCTTGCACACAGTAGTATATATAATGGTCATCTGAATTAAATTCACCCATTCCCATCCATTTTAGTTCACTGATTACTAAGATGTTGATCTTCACTCTTACCATCTCCTGCTTGACCACATCCAATTTACCTTGATTCTTCAACCTAACATTCCAGGCTACTATGCAATATTGTTCTTTTCAGCATCAGATTTTACTTTCACCACCAGACACATCAACAACTGAGTGTTGTTTCCACTTTGGCCCAGCTGCTTCATTCTTTCTGGAGCTATGAGTAATTGCCCTTCATTCATTCTTCCCCAGTAGCATATTGGACACCTTCCAACCCCGGGAGCTCATCTTCTGGTGTCAAACTTTTTGCCTTTTCATACTGTTCATGGTATTTTCATGGCAAGAATACTGGAGTGGTTTGCTATTTCCTCCTCCAGTGGACCATGTATTGTCAAAACTCTTCACTATGACCCATCCATCATGGGTGGCCCTGCATGGCATGGCTCATAGCTTCATTGAGTTACATAAGTTCCTTCACCATGACAAGGCTGTGATCCACGAAGAGGGATGAGATCATGAGTATATACAAATCAATGAATATTTCTAAATGTAAAACTGTAACCAACCTGCATATCAAGATAGAAAGATTCTATTTCCACAGGGGTTCCCCTCAAGTTATCCCATACAGCAATAACCACCACCACTGCCTGACTCTCCCCTCCTCATTTACCTCTCCTGTGCGAAATAAAAATTAATAACTATTCTGATCTCCTTCACTATAGATAAGTATTTGTTGATCTTGACTGTCAAGTAGTGTAAATTGATAAAGTGTTCTGTGACAGGCCCTCTTTCCTCATGCTTATTCATGAATATTCACCCATTCTACTGCATGTAACAGTAGATTGTTCTCTTCCCTTGTGCTTTAGTGTCCATTACATGAATACACTACAATTTCTTTATGTACTTCAATGTTGGTGGACTTTTGTTTCCAGTTTGGGGTGTTAACACTAGAGCTTCTGTAGAAAATCATGTACATTATCTCTTGGGGTATAAGTACTTATTTTTAGATCAGAGGAAATTTTTATATTTAATTCTGAATTTTTGAAGTGTTATAAAAAAATTCCCATATAGGACAATTTAGAGACAATGCCAAGCTTAAAAGATTAACTACTGAATTATACAGTTTACCTCTTCCTAGGTATATCCTAGTGGACAACTTCTGCATTTAACTGCATTGTGCTTTTTCAATCTTTTCCTTACCCACTGGGCCATAGACATAGGTTTCTTAATCTAGACAATCAGCTTAAGATTTCCCTACTCTAGACAATCAGAATAGGGAAAAAAAGTAGAGATAATGGTCAAGAAAGGACTTACATTCTTGAGATTGCTGTGATCTGTGGTGTTTCTTCTGTTGAAATGTCCAAGTCTAGCTCTCTGGGTGTAGCAGATCTTTAAAGTGGATTTCTTTCCCTTAGATCTTTCCTGGGTAAATTGTAGATCCCCAGTGGGAACTTTTGATTCCCTTTCATATGGTACAGTTGATGCATGTTTGTTTGCCTGAATTCTTACATTTCTCTTGGCCCTAAGAAATCAGACATGAACTTAAATTCCCTAGAATTGTATTAGGTACCAGACAATGTGCTCCCAGGTCAAGGGGACACAGTAGTATCTTTATCTTTGCAGCTTCAACCACTAGTTGAGAAAAAGGAAATTGTTTACAATACTGAGGTTGGTGAAGGAAAAGGGGACTCAAAACATACTGACAACTCTGAAGAAAGAAATCCTTCTTTAATTTCTAAGTTTTACCCTTCTATATCCAACTTCTATACACCACCCAATATGGTGACTTGATCGAGTTATGCTTTCGTTTCACTGCCAACTCTATACTAAGTGACTCAGACAAAAGAATGACAGAAGGAGTATCGTTTTCACTATTGTTATACAATTATTTGTGGTAGCTTTATAATTATGACCTTAAAATGACATATTATACAGGCTGGGTCTTTATCCTTTAGCCTTGACCATTGACTGCCTGGGTCAATACAGTCATAGACTGCAGCTGTAAAGCTGGGCTCTAAATCTTATGGTTTGTGTCTTTCCTCTTTTGTTCACTACAGATTAGGAAGCACAATACCTTCATTTGGCAACTTTATGAATCTAAAGCTCTTTGGGAACAATATTTTCCTGTTGCAGGTAATCTTTGGAACTTCCACTGTCTCAGCCTGAAGCCTTGCATTTTTACCACTGAATCATATGAGCCATTGACAAACCCAGATGCAGTTCATGTTCCTGGTGGGACTTACCATTTTGCCCGACACCTTTGTGCCCCAACGTGAGAGAAGACTGGACTTTGGGGAAAGAAAGTGTCTTTTTCTCATCCTTCAGAGGTTATATTGGCCACATTTATCTGAAGCCAGTAGTAAAAAGAGGTCCTAATTAAGGGCTAAGTATTCCCACAAGCCAAACTGATGAGAAATTCTGCTAGTAAGTTGTTGGGGGTAGAGCCAAAGGTCAGCAAGGGGAAGCTGAGACATATATTTATCTTCATCACATCCTAAAATATCTGTAAACTCGTACCGTTTCATCCTCACACTTGCTCTAGGACAGTTCTTATTCACTTGCTTTTTGTCCATTCACACTTCTAATAACATAGAGGGGTACGGCCTTGCAATTATACCCTAGGTAAGGACACAGTAGGGTCACTCTTTCTGTTTGGGCTCTTAATTACCAGCTTTGAGGACTGGTCTACTTCCCCATCTCTAATGTATCCACATGAGACTGTGGGGTTAAGTCACCATGACTAGAGCTAGTGCATATTATAGAGGTCTTCCAGGAAGTGAAAGAAAGTCCCCCCTTTTCAAGTAATGAAGCAGTGAATAGTAGGAATAGTATTTAAGCAGTTAAAAATCCTTGTACATTCCCTGTTAGATTACTTTGTACATTAATAGAATGATGACATGCAATGATTACGAGAACCTTAGTGGGCACTATGTTTCACCATCTCCTAATGCAGGAATGTGCTTCACAGCATTAGAGATGGGTGCACTCTGCTCCTTATTAATGATGGAGGCTTATTCCCTTACCATTGAATTCTCTCCTATATTAAAAAGCTATAATTATATTAATTTGTATACTGTAAAACTTCCTCTGAAACTTTTTCAGGGGTTTCCAAATTCTGACATTTTTTTCCATATTGAAGTTTCCATTCTTGCTTCCATGTGTGTAACATTCATGGAAATCTGGCTTCTCTTCAGCCTGTCCACTAACAGACCAGCCCTGTCCTTCTATTGCTCTCTGGTGCCCTACTCACCCATGGCAATACTGTATCTACGCTAGGTTCACTGAGTCATTTAGGTTCACCTGGGACTTTCCTAACTTTATCAGCGAAAATCCCACATTGCTAAAACCTTCTAATTTCAAGGAAAACCAGGATGACTGGTCACTTTAAATTCTGCACTTTAATTTTAAGTTTCTTAAGGTTGGAGCTGAGCCTTAGACTCAGTAATTGTCTGCATGACAGTCCTAACTTCTACAATAAGGATATTGCAAATAATGGCAACCCACTCCAGTATTCTTGCTTGGAGAATCCCTTGGATAGAGGAGCCTGGAGGGCTACAGTCCATAGGGTCACAAAGGGTCAGACATGACTGAAGCGACTTAGCATTCACAAACAGACAGAATAAGCAAATGCAAACTGCTGCCAGACTCCCTTTTTCTTCTCCTTCTCTGGCAAATCTCTGATATGCAGAGAGATTTACTGCAAGTAATTCAGATAATTTTATATACTTTTTACCATCTACATTAGTAATTCTATATTTCTTCATTTATGAATCACTCCATGATCCCTAGGGCTACCCTGGTTCCCAAGTGGCACTAGTAGTAAAGAACCCACCTGCCAATGAAGGAGACATAAGAGATGCAAGTTCTACCTCTGGGTCAGGAAGATCCCCTAGAGGAGGGCATGGCAATCCACTCCAGTATTCTTGCCTAGAGAATCCCACAAAAAGAGGAGCCTGGCGGGCTATGGTCCATAGGGTCTGCAAAGAGTCAGGTATGACTTAAGCGACTTAGCACCCACCATGCTCCACAACATTGTACAATTTTCTACGTGTTTCAAATGTACAAATAACTTATAGGGTGTCTTTTGTCCTCATGGAATTTGGTGGATGCTGATTATTCAGCCCAGATTTCTTAATCTCCTTGGCCTTCCTGTTTCCAGAAATGCAGACCCTGTATGTGACTTTGGCAAGTGTGGGAATCGGCTGTGTTGCTGCTTCTGCTGCCAGTCTTTCTGTCCACTTTGTTGAACTCATCCCCACTCTGCTCAGGTATGAGTTTGTGGGTGCTCTGCCAGTATACAAAGTAGGACTTTCTCAGCTAATTGCAGCTTATTGTAGGAATATACACAATAAGATCAGTTAACTATAAAACAATCATTTGTAATGGTAATAGCAGTAATATACTAACAAATGACCTTGCCACTCGTGAAGGTAATGGGCCGAGATGGGAGTATCCCAGTGATATCATGGGTGTATCCCTTAATAACCAAAGTTCATTGGAAAAGCTGACTTGGTGCCTTGTACTGTGCTGAGCAGTACTTTAATGTGTTCTCTCATTACTTTTTTTAGGCTATTTGTCAGAATAGGTGCACTCTGTAACTTTCTTTTTAAAATGATGACAATGAGTCTGACTACACTTTGACCCTGAGAAAGGCAGGTAGAAAATCATAGAGCAAAGTCGCAAAAACAAGTGTTTTTCACCAAACCCATGTATTTAAGAGTTGTGTTTTATTGTTTTCCGTGGTTTAGTCACTAAGTCTTGTCTAGTGGCATGCCAGATTCCTCTGTCCATGGGATTCTCCAGGCAAGGAAACAGAAGTGTGTTATTTCCTTCTCCAGAGGATCTTCCCAATTCAGGAATCAAACCCACATCTCCTGCATTGCATGCAGATTCTTTACTGCCAAGATGCCAAGGAAGTCCTCTGTCTTCCATAATCAAGTTAAAATAAAATATCACAAGTTTCATGTGCATATTATTACCGCATTATTACATGTTGTCATTTATCCTTCAGGGCAAAAGCTTTGGGATTAGATATGATGGTAATCTGGTTTGCGGCAACACTGGCTCACCTCTTGATGACCCTAGTGGTGTACCTATGCAGTTTACCCTGGATCATCTATGGAGTGTGTCCCATCTTTTCTGGTCTTGTCTTCCTTCTCCTACCTGAATCCAGAAATATGCCTCTGCTTGACACAATCCAGGATGTGGAAAATAAGTGAGTAAACCTTCTACCATCCCCTTGGAGGGACTGTGTGCTTTGAATCTTGTGGGTGAGAAAGAAAACACACTGAGTGGGTCCCTCAGATCACTGAGGAGGCTGGACCTTGCCTGGGATACTCCCATCTTGGCGCGTTACATTCACGAGTGACAAGGTCATTTATATCCACTGTGTGTTCCAGTCTAGACTGCAGAGATCCCCTCTACACTGTTCTCATTGGTGGCTTTAGTACTGAGTGACAACAATTAGCTCTGTAAGGGCAAACCCTACCTTCCCTCATGAGAGACACATATTCCTGATGGTATTTCATGATCGTCAGATCCATTAGAGCCTGGGATATAAATGGGAAAGAAATGAGATTTCTAGTGAAGGAATAATGTTAGGACACACAGAGTTAAAGTCTCTCTTTGAAAATATGATAAAGAAATAAATAATTCTTGTGTTTGCCTCTATAAGATTAAGCAACTTTGCTACCATAACTAATAGAAATATTGAGGGTAGGGAAAATGAGAAATCAGTAAAAGGTATTTTAAAATAATAAAAATGGTGTCTTAGTTTTCTAGTGCTTTCATAATAAATAAAGCTCCACAACTGAGTGACTTTAACAACAGAAATGTATTTGTGTCATAGTTTTTGGCAAGGCCATGCTCAAGTTGTTGTGCTCAAGTTGTTGGCAGGGCCATGCTTTCCTCTGTAGGCTCTAGGGAAGGGTCTGTTCCAGGGCTCTCCTGGAGAAGAAAATAACATAAGTTAGGAAAGCAGGAAAAAATGAAAGTATGTAATAGGACTCTATTCTTGTGGGGAAAAGAAATGTCTAGGTATTAGTCAAAATATTAACATTAGTGTCGATGTGTATTACTACTGCCAAGAGCTTTCATGAAGCAAATTTTTCTATTTCTAACTTTTTATGATGAATGTTTAGTTCAAAATTAACCTGTATCTATGATGTTTATAAGAGACCTGCTTCAGGTCTAGGGACATGTACAGACTGAAAATGAGGGGATGGGAAAAGGTATTCCACGCAAATGGAAATCAAAAGAAAGGTGGAATACTAATACTTATATCAAACAAAATAGACTTTAAAATAAAACTGTTACAAGAGATAAGGAAGGGATCGATTCAAGAAGATATAACAATTGTAAACATATATGCACCTAACGTCTGTGTGTTAGTCACTCAGTCATGTCCAGCTCTTTGCAACCTCATGGACTGTAGCCCACCAGGCTCCTCTGTCCATCAGATTCTCCAGGCAAGAATCCTGGAGAGGGTTGCCATTTCCTGCTCCAGGGGATCTTCCCAACCCAGGGATTGAACTCGTGTCTCTTGCATTGGCAGGTGGATTCTTTACCACTGAGCCATCTGGGAAGCCCCATGCACCTAACATAGGAGGTGCAATTTATAAGGCAAATGCCACTGTGATCAGAGAAGAAAAGGAAATAAAAGTAATCCAAATTGGAGAAGAAGAAGTAAAGTGGTCACTGTTTGCAGATGACATGATACTATACATAGAAAATCCTAACGATGCCGTCAGAAAACTACTAGAGCTCATCAATAAATTCAGTAAAGTTGCAGGATACAAAATTAGTACACAGAAATCTCTTACATTCCTATACACTAACAATGAAAGATTAGAAAAAATTAGAGAAGCAATCTGATTTACCATCACATCAAAAAGAATGAAATACCTAGGAATAAACCTAACCAAGGAGGCAAAAGACCTGTACTCCAAAAACAGTAAGACACTGATGAAAGAAATTGAAGATGACATAAACAGATGGAAAAACATACCATGTTCCTGGATTGGAAGAATCAGCATTGCCAAAATGACTATAATACCCAAGGCAATCTACAGATTCAATGCAACCTCTATCAAATTACCAATGGCATTTTTCACAGATCTAGAAGAAAAAATTTTAAATCTGATAGAAGCATAAAAGATCCTGTATAGCTAAAGAAATCCTGAGAAAGAAAAATGTAGCTGAAAGAATCAGGCTTCCTGACTTCAGACTGTATTAAGAGTTACAGTAATCAAAACAGTATGGTACTAGCATAAAAACAGAAACATAGCTCAATGGAACAGGGCAGAAGGCCCAGAAATCACCCCATGCACCTATGGTCACCTAAGCTGTGACAAAGGAGGGAAGACTAGGGAAGAATATACAATGGAGAAAAGATAGTGTCTTCAATAAGTGGTACTTGGAACACTGTACAGCTACGTGAAAAATAATGAAATTAGAACATTCTCTAATACCATACAGAAAAATAAATTCAAAATGAATTAAAGACCTAAATGTAAGATGAGATACTGTAAAACTCCTCTAGGAAAATACAGGCAGAAGACTCTGACATGAATCACAGCAATATTTTTTGGTTCCACCTGCTAAAGTAATGAAAGTAAAAGCAAATAAATGGGACTTAGTTAAACTCAAGAGCTTTTGCATGCAAAGGAAGCCATAAACAAAATCAAAAGACAACACACAGAATGGAAGAAAATATTTGCAAATGAAACAACTGACAAGGAATTTATTTCCAGCTACACAATACAGGCACTTCCATCATTTATTGTTATTTGATTTTGGTGATGGCCATTTTGACCAGAACGAGGTGATACCTCATTGCAAGTTCTGATTTCCATTTCTCTGATAATTAGTGATGTTTAGCACCTTCACGAGCTGTTAATCCATCTGTATGTCTTCTTTATGGGAAATAGATGGGGAAACAATGCAAACAGTGTTAGACTTCATTTTGGGGGGCTCCAAAATCACTGCTGATGGTGACTGCAGCCATGAAATTAAAAGACGCTTACTCCTTGGAAGGAAGGTTATGACCAACCTAGATAGCATATTGAAAAGCAGAGACATTACTATGCCAACAAAGGTCCATCTAGTCCAGGCTATGGTTTTTCCAGTAGTCATGTATGGATGTGAGAGATGGACAGTGAAGAAAGCTGAGCACCACAGAATTGATGCTTTTGAACTGTGGTGTTGGAGAAGACTCTTGAGAGTCCCTTGGACTGCAAGGAGATCCAACCAGTCCATCCTAAAGGAGATCAGTCCTAGGTGTTCATTGGAAGGACTGATGTTGAAGCTGAAACTCCAATATTTTGGCCACCTCATGCGAAGAGCTGACTCATTGGAAAAGACCTTAATGCTGCGAAGGATTGGAGGCAGGAGGAGAAGGAGACGACAGAGGATGAGATGGTTGGATGGCATCACCGACTCGATGGACATGGGTTTGGGTAGACTCCGGGAGTTGGTGATGGACAGGGAGGCCTGGCGTGCTACGATTCATGAGGTCGCAAAGAGTCAGACACGACTGAACGACTGAACTGAACTGAACTGAACTGAACTGATGTCTTCTTTGGAGAAATGTCTATTTAGGTCTTCTGTTCATTGTTTCTTTTTTTTTCTTTTTGAAATTTAATACAGCTCGTCCTGGGTGTTCATTGGGAAGTCTGATGTTGAAGCTGAAATTCCAATACTTTGGCCACCTCATGCGAAGAGCTGACTCACTGGAAAAGACCCTGATGCTGAGAAAGATTGAGGGCAGGAGGAGAAGGGGACAACAGAGGATGAGATGGCTGGATGGCATCACCAACTCGATGGACATGGGTTTGGGTGGACTCAGGGAGTTGGTGATGGACAGAGAGGCCTGGCGTGCTGCAGTTCATAGGGTCGCAAAGAGTCGGACATGACTGAGCGACTGAACTGAACTGAACTGAACAGCTCACAAAGTTCAATTTCAAATAATAATAATAATAACAACAAAGAAAACAATGAACAGAAGGCCTAAATAGACATTTCTCCAAAGAAGACATACAGATGGATTAACAGCTCGTGAAGATGCTAAACATCACTAATTATCAGAGAAATGCACATCAGAACTTGCAGTGAGGTATCACCTCACTCTGGTCAAAATGGCCATCATCAAAATCAAATAACAATAAATGATGGAAGTACCTCTCCCTTACTCACCATAGTCTTACACTCGAAGACCTTATCTTACACACTGCTATATTTCTAGAACACAAAACATCCTCACAAACGTTATCTGAGTGAATCAATAAGCCTGTAATAAATCAAGTGGTAAATGCATTTACCACTGGCTTAGCCCTATGCCCTCCATCACTACCTGTCCTGACCCCGTATCGAGCACTTTGTTTTCAACAGGAATTCATGGTTTGATTTGACTTGAAGCAGAATAATATCATTTACCAAAAGAAAAATATTGTACCATATTTCACTTGCTGTAAATTAACTCAAGACTATTTTCATTAATTTTTTTAATGAAAATTCAAATACTAAACAAGCAAAACACTTTCAGTACTTTTCACAGAAAAGTAAAAAAACATTTCACTTTCGAGTCTGGCAAATGACATTCTCTGAAACAGACTGCAAACCATGCAGCAGGTTTATTTTATTTTATTTACAGATGTGGAGCTCAAAGTCCAATGCCACTTTGGGGCACTGCTGACAAATATAATTTTCACAGAGTAGACCTTTAAACAGTTTTGTCAATTACTGGAAGCATCTCAGCAAAGTATTTCTCTGTGACGTTAAAGAAAACAGTTACCAACCTGATCCCCAAACAAGCTGGAGAACTAGCTTCCATGGCCTTGCTGTGGAGGTGACCCAGGACCCACTGAGCTAACATTGAGATCAGGATCAATACACACTTAGTGTGTGACATAGTGAAAGTTTTCCTCTCTTTGAACTCCTCTAAATAGTCATTTTGCTTCCTCTTGGGGATCACTGCTCAGCCTTGATGGCCTTTCAGGACCTCCTGGATCAAGTTGGAGGCCTGGGAAGATTCCAGATCCTTCAGATGCTTTTTCTTTGTATCTCCAGCCTCATCACCTACCCTCATATTCTATTGGAGAACTTCACTGCAGCTGTCCCTGGTCATCACTGTTGGGTCCACATTCTCGACAATAACACTGACTCTGCTAATGACACTGGGACCCTCAGCCCTGATGCCCTCCTGAGAATCTCCATCCCACTGGACTCAAACCTGAGGCCAGAGAAGTGTCGTCGCTTCAGCCACCCCCAGTGGCAGCTCCTTAACCTAAACAGGACCTTCCCCAACATAACTGACCTGGACACAGAGTCCTGTGTGGACGGCTGGGTGTATGACCAAAGCACCTTCACCTCCACTATCGTGACTGAGGTAAGAGGCCTCATTTACGTCTTGTGAGTACATGGTCTGAGTCTTTAAGGGTAACTGAGTAATGAATAAGTTTCTGGCCTTTAGCAGGTGCTCATTCTTCAATCTTTCAGCAAGTATTAATTACTTCTTTATTGAATGCCAAACACCTATATATTTAATGAATTTAATGAACTCAAAAACAGATGTGACCTTGCTATTATATGGCTTTTATTGTTAGAAAGACCAAAGGCTAAGCAAGTCATTTATGTGATGTGTTTAAAAGGTCATTAATGCTCAGCCTTGCTTGTAAATTAGAAATATCAGGGATATTGATGGAAACCTCCAAGCACTGTACCCCAAAGCAACCATGTAAGAAGATCTGTGATGAAATTCTGGCATCAGGAAACTTTTTAAGGCCCTCAAATATTGCACTCTATGGCCATGATTGAGGACCACTTAATATGGAACAAAACAAGGCATTGTTAAATATAACAGGTTTAGAGAAGACTTCCTAAAAGAAGTTATATTTAAGCTGAGACTTGAATAGTAAAAATCAGCTAATGTAAAAAAGGAAGCTGGAGATGGAAAAGGGGATAAAATAAACAACCATGTGAAACATTTAAACTGCTTCAATCAGGTTTCCACTGAGAGGTTATAAATCGTGGAGCTCTCCTTTGCTGCTTTCTTTCTCTTCCAGTGGGACCTGGTATGTGAATCTCAATCACTAAAATCAATGGCCAAATTCTTATTCATGGCTGGAATGCTGGTGGGAAGCATCGTATATGGCCATTTATCAGACAGGTGAGTGTCTCTGAATCACAGCTCTCTTTTCCCAGATATTTTCAAGAACTCATGAATGTTCTTCCATTAAGAAACATTTATTGCAAATTACACTGTCCTGGGGCTTCCTTGGTCCCCAGGGATCCAGAAACACAAACAAATGGAGAATTACTGTCAGTGTGGTAAGTGCTATTTTATCAGCTGTGAGCATTGTGTATGGGATACAGAAACAACATCTCCATCAGACATGGGAGCAGTTTTAGGATGAGGTTTGGAGTAGAGGTGCACATCATGGTTTATAAAGATAAAAAAGAAGTTCCTATGGGAACGGAGAGGAAGACTTTTCAAGTCATGAGATTCAACCTGTGTTCAGTCCCTCCTGACCTCTCTTATCTGAATGCTTGTGGATTTTTAGAGTATGGTTATCATGTCCATATTTCTCAAATATGCTGGTAGACATTCCTATGAAACCTGTGTTATATATAGCATTGTGTCTTGGTGGTGTATAAAAAAAGTATTTCAGTGGCCTTGATTTTTATTTTTCTAAAACATTACAATAAACAAAAAATTTTCGACCATGTAGGGGAATTAATCTAATGACAATTTCTGTCACAATTTGTGGTTTTAGAAATAGAAGTATCCTGCACCTGACAGTACACTTCTGAATTAGACAGCCAGACCATTGCCACCAACCACCCAAGTCTATCTTCTCTAAAGGGTATGGGGAATTCAGGTGCTCCTTACTGTCTACTAGCATAATGTCATCTATTATCTCAGCTGAAAATCATGAATTCTAAGTGTATGATCTTATAAAAGGTAAGATACCTTATTTAAAAATGTACCCTATTTTTTTTTAAAAAGTACCTTATAAAAGTGTTCAGAGTCACAGTGTTCATTTCTGACAGTTCTGTAACACATATGAAAGTGAAAGTGAAAGTCGCTCAGTTGTGTCCAACTCTTTGCGACCCCGTGGACTGTCTAATCCATGGAATTCTCCAGGCCAGAATACTGGAGTGGGTAGCCTTTCCCTTCTCCAGGGGATCTTCCTAACCCAGGGATCAAACCCAGGTCTCCCGCATTGCAGGCAGATTCTTTACCAGCTGAGCCACAAGGGAAGTCTGGATATTAAGCCCTATTCCATTGGTTCGTTCAGTAAGGCAGAACTGTTAGATTATACATACTATATAAAAGTGTTCAGAGTCAGAGTGTTCATTTGTAACAGCTCAATTACATAGAACTATTTACCTTGCAGAAATAAAAATTAAACAATATATCTGTGCTGACTGATTTTTGAAAAAGTTTCCAAGACCGTTTAATGGGTAAAATATGCCCTGTTTAACAAATGAAACAGTGCCAATTAAACATACACATGCAAAAGATGCAAGTAAACCTAAAATCATAGCAAATATTAACACAAAATGGATTCGCAACTTATAATAAAGGTAAAACCATAAAACTCTTAGAGGAAAACAGGGGTAAATATTCTTGACTTTGGGTTTGACAATGGATTCTTAGATATAACATCAACAGTGTGAGTAACAAAAGAAGATATAAATAGGTGGGCCTTCATCAAAATTAAAAACTTCTGCACGTCAAAGGATATTACCCAGAAAGTGAAAAGATAACATGTCTAATGGGAGAAAATATTTGTAAATCATATATAAAGAATAAAGATAGGTGAATAGACCAATGGAATAGGGTTTAATATCCAGAACTCTGGATGAATATAAAGAACTCTTACAACTCAACAACAAAAAGACAAAAAACTCAATTTTTAAATGAGCAAAAGACTTGAATATACATTTCTTTTATAAAGTTATACATATGGGGCATAAGCACATAAAAAGATGCTCAACATGATGTCATTTTTAAAATGTAAGTCAAACCACAATAAAAAGTCAAGCCACTTCACACATGCTAGGATTGCTATAATCCAAAAAAAATGGAAAATAGCACGCTTTCACAAGGATGTAGAGAAACTGGAATCTTTTATATTGATGATGGGGAGGTAAATTGGTACCACCACTATGACAAATACTTTTGGAGTCTTCAAAAATTTAAACTCAGAGAAACCACATGACCCAACAATTTCATTGCTAAGTATAAAATCAGAAGAGTTGAAAACAGGGTCTCAAACAAATAGCTTATAAAACAATGTCACTGCAACATTATTCACAATAGCCAAAAGGTGAAAACTACACATATCCATCAACAGATGAACGGGTAAAACGTGATATGTACAGCCATAAAAAGAAATAAAGTTCCATATCATGCTAAAACTTGTAGGACCAAGAAAACCTGTAAACTAAAGTGACAGACAAAACATAACAAATATTTATGATCCCACTTGCATAAAATATATAGAATAGGAAAATTCACAAAGAAAAATGCAGATTAGAGATACCAGAAGCTGGGGAGAAAAAGGAATGAGGGGTTATTGCTTAATGGGTACAAAGTTTCTACTGAGGATTTTGAAAAGTTTTGGCAGTAGATAGTGATGATGGTTGCATAACATTGTGAATGCAATATCAGTGAGTGGCCTATATAATCAAAAGTGGTTAAAATAGCAAATCATATTTTGTGTATTATACTACAACTAAAAAGAAATATGAGGCTTCTCTGGTGGCTCAGATGGTAAAGAACCACCTGCAGTGTGGGAGACGTGGGTTCGATCCCTGGGTTGGGAAGATCCCCTAGAGAAGGGCATGGCAACCCACTCCAGTATTCTTGCTTAGAGAATCCCCATGGAGAGAGGAGCCTGGAGGGCTACAGTCCATGGTATCACAAAGAGACAGACATGACTGAGCGACTTAGCCCACACAGTACAAAAACAAATATAACCAAAAGAATGAGAAGACAAACCACAAACTGGAAAAATATACTTGCAAAAGACACCTGAAAAAGAATAGTTAACCAAAATATACAAAGAACTCTTTTCGAAATTTACTTATCTATTTTTAATTGGAGGATAATTGCTTTACAATATTGTGTTGATTTCTGCCATATATCAACATGAATCAGCCATAGGCATATGTATACAAAGAACTCTTAACAAAAGAAAAATGAACATTCCAATGAAAATATAGTCAGAAAATTCGAAAGATATCTTCAAAGAAGTTGTACAGATGACAAATAAACATATGAAAAGATGCTCCAAAACGTATGTCTTTAGGGAAATACAAACTAAAACAGTGATATACTACTACATACCTATTAGAACGACAAACACATATATACACATACACATCAAACGCAAAGATGTATAGCAGCAGGAACTCTCTCTTATTCATTGCTGATGGAAATATAAAATGGCATAGCCACTTTTGAAGACATATTGACACTTTGTTACAAAATTGAGCACACTCTTGCCAAATAATCTAGGAATCATACTGCTTGGTAATTACCCAAAGGAGTTGAAAAGTTATGTCCACACAAAACCTACCCAGGGATGTTCATAGCAGCCTTATTCATATCTTCTAAGCCAAAACTTAGAAGATGAATGCACGAATAAATGCATTTATTTTAGCAAATGCATGCATAAATAAGTTGTGGTACATCAAGTCACAGGATCTTATTCAATGCTAAAAGGAAATGAACTACAAGCCATGAAAAGATATGGAAGAACTTTAGATATATACTGCAAAGTGAAAGAAGCTAATCTGGAAAGTCTACACACTGTATGAGTCTAACTACATAACATTCTTGAAAAGCTGAAACTATGCAAACAGTAAAATGATAAGTGGTAGGTAGGAGGAAAATAGGACTTTCCTGGTGGCTCAGATGGTAAAGAATCCGCCTGCAATGTGGGAGACCTGAGTTCAATCCCTGGGTTGGGAAGATCCACTGGAGGAAGGCATGGCAACTCACTCCAATATTCTTGCCTGGAGAATCCCCATGTACAGAGGAGCCTGGTGGGCTACAGTCCATGGGGTCACAAAGAGTTAGACACAACTGAGCAACTAAGCACACAGCACATGCAGGAGGAAAATAAAAGAAGAGGCAGAATACAGAGGTATTTTAGGGCAGTGAAACTACTCTTCATGGCACTGTAACAGTGGACACATGTCATTACACATTTGTCAAAACCCATAGAATGTACAATAGTAAGAGTGTATGTATTCCTAATGAACACTGGAAAATAATGACATATCATTGTAGGTTCATTAGTTGCATCAAATGTGTCTATTGGTGTAAGAAGGTAGGGACACTGCATGAGTAGGGGCAGGGTATATTGAGAAATCTCTGTATCTCCTTTCATTGTTGCAGTCAACCTAAAGCTGCTCTAAAAATTAAGTTTTTAAAAAAACACAAAATTAGGAGCACCCAAATATGTAAAGCAAATATTAGCAGACATAAAGGGAGAAATTGACATGACACAATAATAACAGGGGACTTTGGCACCTCGGTTATACCAATGGAGAGAACATCCAGACAGAAAATCAATAACAGCCTTAAATGACAAGTTAAACCAGATGGTCTTAATATATATACATATGTATATATAGATTAGCTCATCAAAAAACAGAATACACATTCTTTTCAAGTACACATGTAACATTCTCCAGGATAAGTCACATGAGAGGTCACAAAACCAGTCTTAGTAAACTTAAGAAAATTGAAATCCTATCAGGCATCTATTTTGATCACAATATTATGAGACTAGAAATCCACTACAAGAAAAAACTGCCCAAAACACAAGGATATGGAGGTTAAACAAAGGCTACTAAACAACTAATGGTTCACTGAGTAAATCAAAGAAGAAATTACAAAAAAAAAATACCTATAGACAAGTGAAACTGAAAACACAGCAATCCTAAATCTACGGGAATCAGCAAAAACAGTACCAAAAGGAAATTTATACAAGTCTACCTCAGAAAACAAGAAAAATTTCATATAATAACCAAACCTTACACCTCAAGGAACTAAAAAGGAGAACAAACAAAACCCAAAGTTAGCAGAAAGAAAAAAAATAGTAAATATTAGACCAAAACATCAATAATACATTAAAAGGATCATATACCGTGATCAAGTAGAATTTATCCCAGGGTAGGGATGCAACAGTGGTTCAGTATCTGCAAATCAAAGAGTGTAATACAACACATTAACAAACGGAAGAATAAAAATCATATGATCTTCTTGATAGATGCAGGAAAACCTTGAAAAAATCAACATTTATTTATGATAAAAGCTCTCAACAAAGAAGTTACATATCTCAACACTATAAAGGCCTTATGTGACAAGCCCACAGTTAACTAACATCATACTCAATGGTGAAAAATTGATAGCATTTCCAGATGATATGATGAAGACAAGGACACCCTCTCTCACCTCTTTTACTCATTTTATTTACATAGTACTGGAAGTCCTAGCCACAACAATCAAATAAAAAAAGAAAGAAAAGGAATCCAAATTGTAAAGGAAGAAGCAAAACTGTCACTGTTTTTAAATAACATGACACCATACACAGAAAATCCTAAAGATGTAACCAAAAAGCTACTAGAACCCATCAATGAATTTGGCAAAGTTGCAGGACACAATATTAATTTACAGAAATCTGTTATATTTCTATATACTAACAATGTATACACTAACAATCAGGAAGGAAAATTAAGAAAACAATCCCATTTATAGTTGCATCAAAAAGAATACAATTCCTAGGAATAAGTTCAAATGAAGGGGCACAATATCTGTACTTGGAAAACTATTAGTCATTGATGAAAAAACTGAAGACAACAACAAAAGAGGAAAGATAAACTGTTCTCAAGGATTAGAAGAATAAATATTGTTAAAATGAACATACTGCCCAAGGTGATGTCCAGAATCAATGCATCCCCTATCAAATTACCAATGTTATTTCTCACAGAACTAGAATAAATAATTCTGAAAATTATGGAAGCATGAAAGACCCCCCTCCCCCAATAACTAAAGCAATCCTGAGAAAGAAGAGCAAAGCTGGAGTGTCACGCTTTCTGATTTCAAACTGTGCTACAAAGGACAATAATCAAAGTCTTATATTAGCTCAAAACCAGACACACAGATCAATGGAACCCAATAGAAAGCCCAGAAACAAACTCATCACATGTATATGGGCAATTAAAGAACATACAGTGGAAAAAGACGGCCCTCCTCAGGAACCATTATTGAGAAAACATGTCCGACTGTTTGCAAACCCACGGACTGTAGCTCTCCAGGCCTCTGTCCATGGAATTTTCCGGGTAATAATACTGGAATGGGTTACCATTTCCTCTTCCAGGAGATCTTCCCAACCCAGGGATCAAGCCCACATCTCTTACACCTCCTGCATTGGCAGGCAGGTTCTTTACCACTGTGCCACCTGGGAAGCCCTAAAATGGAATATTACTCAGCCATGAAAAAGAATGAAATCTTGCCATTTGTGACAACATGGATGGACCTAGTGGTATTATGCTAAGTGAAACGATTCAGACAGAGAATGACAAGTGCCAACTTCACTAATAAGTGAAATATAAAAGGAAAACGATGAACAAAACAGAAACAGTTATGGATAAAGAGAACAAACAGTGGTTCTAGAGGGACAGGAATGTGGGGGAAAATAGATGAGGGAGACTAAGAGGTTTAAACTTCCAGGTGTGCAATAAATGAGTCAAGGGTATGAAATGTACAGTGTGGGGAGTATAGTCGATAACTACGTAATATCTTTGTATGGTGACAAACTACCATGGTGATCATTTTGAAATGTATAGAAATACTGAATCTCTATGTTGTGTAATAGGAACTAACCTAGTATTGTAGGTCAGTTAGACTCCAAAAGCAAACAAACTCACAGAAAGCTTTGTTACAAGAGGCAGACATGAGAAGAGGGGAAATTGGATGAAAGCAGTCAAAAGGTAGAAACTTTCGGTTATAAGTAAGTACTAGGGATGTGATGTATAACATGATGAATACAATAAACATGGCTGCATGTTATATATGAAAGCTGTTAAGACAATAAATCCTGAGTTCTCATCACACAGAAAAAAAAATTTTCCCTTTCTTTAACTTTGCATCTATATGGGATGATGAATGTACACTAAATTTATTGTGATAATCATTTCATGACATAAGGCAAATCATTATGCTGTATACCTTAAACTTGTCCAGTGCTGTATTTCAATTATATCTCAACAAAATTTCATTGCAGCACTG
Source organism: Okapia johnstoni (assembly GCA_024291935.2). Taxonomy (NCBI): domain Eukaryota; kingdom Metazoa; phylum Chordata; class Mammalia; order Artiodactyla; family Giraffidae; genus Okapia; species Okapia johnstoni. Next base: position 8,828,261 of record JAGTYA010000026.1, on the reverse strand, counting down.
TTTACAATAACTAGGACATAGAAGCAACCTAGATGTCCATCAGGAGACAAATGGATAAGGAAGTTGTGGTACATATACTCAAGGGAATATTACTCAGCTATAAAAAAAGAACACATTTGAGTCAGTTCTATTGAGGTGGATGAAACTGGAACCTATTTTACAGAGTGAAGTAAGCCAAAAGAGAAACACCAATACAGTATATTAATGCATATATATGGAATTTAGAAAGATGATAATGACTACCTATATACAAGACTGCAAAAGAGACACAGATGTAAAGAACAGACTTCTGGACTCTGTGGGAGAAGGCAAGGATGGAACGATATTAGAGAATAGCATTGAAACATGTATATTACCGTATGTAAAATAGATGACCAGTGCAAGTTTGATGCCTGAAGCAGGGCACTCAAAGCTGGTGCTCTGGGACAACCCAGAAGGATGAGGTGGGGAGGGGGGTGGGAGGGGGGTTCAGGATGATGAGACACATGTACATCCATGGCTGATTCATGTCAATGTATGGCAAAAACCACCACAATATTGTAAAGTAATTAGTAATTAAAATAAATAAATTTAATTAAAAAAAAACAAGGTAGGGGGAAAAAACAAATTTTTTAAAAACAAAATAAAAATTAGAAAACATCTCCTAAATTTCAAAGTGTGTATTCTTTTTTTTTTTTTCCCATTTCTACTATACTGTTGTTACTACTACTGTACCTAACCTGTTTCCATTTCTCAGGTTTGGGAGGAGGTTAATTTTCAGATGCTGTTTGCTCCAGCTTGCCATTACTGACACCAGTGCAGCCTTTGCTCCCACCTACCTCATTTACTGCTCGCTACGCTTCTTGGCTGGGTTTTCTACCATGAGCATCCTGACAAATTGTACTGTTCTTAGTAAGTCAAAACTTTGGGTCTTTGACATTTTCCAAGCCTTAAATTTGACTTTTAAATTCTAACTTTGTCTGAACTCAAGATCTTGTTTGTGTTTTCTTTCAGTTGTAGAATGGACAGCGTCCCGATTCCAAGTCATGGGAATGACCCTGTCGATCTGTGCCGCTTGCTTGGGCCAGATCACCCTGGGAGGACTCGCTTTTGCCATTCGAGACTGGCACACCCTTCAGCTGGTGTTTTCTGTACCATTATTTGTCTTCTTTCTTTCCTCAAGGTATAAAATTTCTTTCTTTGTCTGAGAAGATCCTAGATGCAAGGTACATGGAGTTAGGATGCAAGAATTCTGATTGGTCTTAGTCAATATTTGAACACATGCTTAACTAATCTGTGCCCTATGTACAATTAAAGAAGTAGAACAGAGTGTTACAAGATAATATCAAGGGCATTCAGGTAAACGTGAATTTTAGATAAAACATGAAAATTTTATATAGTAACCCCAAAAGATCTTCACGACCCAGATAATCACGATGGTGTAATCACTCACCTAGAGCCAGACATCCTGGAATGTGAAGTCAAGTGGGCCTTGGAAGGCGTCACTACAAACAAAGCTAGTGGAGGTGATGGAATTCCAGTTGAGCTATTTCAAACCCTAAAAGATGATGCTGTGAAAGTGCTGCACTCACTATGCCAGCAAATTTGGAAAACTCAGCAGTGGCCACAGGACTGGAAAAGGTCAGTTTTCATTCCAATCCCAAAGAAAGGCAATGCCAAAGAATGCTCAAACTACCACACAATTGCACTCATCTCACATGCTAGTAAAGTAATGCTCAAAATTCTCCAAGCCAGGCTTCAGCAATACGTGAATCATGAAATTCCAGATGTTCAAGCTGGTTTTAGAAAAGGCAGAGGAACCAGAGACCAAATTGCCAACATCCGCTGGATCATCGAAAAAGCAAGAGAGTACCAGAAAAACATCTATTTCTGCTTTATTGACTATGCCAAAGCCTTTGACTGTGTGGATCACTATAAACTGTGGAAAATTCTGAAAGAGGTGGGAATACCAGACCACCTGATCTGTCTCTTGAGAAACCTGTATGCAGGTCAGGAAGCAACAGTTAGAACTGGACATGGAACAACAGACTGGTTCCAAATAGGAAAAGGAGTACGTCAAGGCTGTATATTGTCACCCTGCTTATTTAACTTATATGCAGAGTACATCATGAGAAATGCTGGGCTGGAAGAAACACAAGTTGGAATCAAGATTGCCAGGAGAAATATCAATAACCTCAGATATGCAGATGACACCACCCTTATGGCAGAAAGCGAAGAAGAACTAAAGAGCCTCTTGATGAAAGTGAAAGAGGAGAGTGAAAAAGTTGGCTTAAAGCTCAACGTTCAGAAAACTAAGATCATGGCATCTGGTCCCATCACTATATGGAAAATAGATGGGGAAACAGTGGAAACAGTGTCAGACTTTATTTTGGGGGGCTCCAGGATCAATGCAGATGGTGATTGCAGCCATGAAATTAAAAGACGATTATTCCTTGGAAGGGAGGTTATTACCAACCTAGATAGCATATTTAAAAGCAGAGACATTACTTTGCCAACAAAAGTCTGTCTAGACAAGGCTATGGTTTTTCCAGTGGTCATGTATGGATGTGAGATTTGGACGGTGAAGAAAGCTGAGCACCGCAGAATTGATGCTTTTGAACTGTGGTGTTGGAGAAGACTCTTGAGAGTCCCTTGGACTGCAAGGAGATCCAACCAGTCCATCCTAAAGGAGATCAGTCCTGGGTGTTCACTGGAAGTACTGATGTTGAAGCTGGAACTCCAATACTTTGGCCACCTCATGCGAAGAGTTGACTCACTGGAAAAGACCCTAATGCTGGGAAGGATTGGGAACATGAGGAGAAGTGGACGACAGAGGATGAGATGGTTGGATGGCATCACCGACTCGATGGACATGGGTTTGGGTAAACTCCGGGAGCTGGTGATGGGTAGGGAGGCCTGGCGTGCTGCGGTTCATGGGATCGCAAAGAGTTGGACACGACTGAGCGACTGAACAGAACTGAACCCCAGATATTGTATGGAGCATAGTTACACTAAAAATCATTCATTGTTTACATGAGATTTCTACTTACCTGAGAGTTCTTTATTTTTATTTGGGATTCCCTGATGGCTCAGATGGTAAATAATCTGCCTGAAATGCGAGAGACCCGGGTTTGATCCCTAGATCAGGAATATCCCCTGGAGAAGGGAATGGCTACCCACTCCAATATTTTTGCCTGGAGAATTTCATGGACTGAAGAGCCTGCTGGGCTACAGTCCAAAGGTCACAAAGAGTTGGGCATGACTATAAAACTAACACTTTCACTACTTTTCTGTATTTTTATTTACTAACCTGATAAAAATACAGTATCTCATTAAAGTAAAATTTCAAATAAACAGCAAATACTTCTTAGTATATGTACAAAATACTGCATGGGATGTAGTGGTACTCAAGGTTTACTCATATTCACTGTTAATCTAAATTCAAATTTAACTAAACACACTATTTTATTTGCTAAAACTGATACTATCCCTCTGAATAATGGGAAGGGAACACTATGACTCCAAGTCTATATTCTGGCAGTAAAGGTGTACTGCATGCAGAGGTCATCGTCACCGTTTCTTAGTTACAGTGAAAGTGAACGTCGCTCAGTCGTGTCTGACTCTTTGCGACTCCATGGACTATACAGTCCATGGAATTATCCAGGCCAGAACACTGGAGTGGATAGCCTTTCCCTTCTCCAGGGGATCTTCCCAACCCAGGGATCGAACCCAGGTCTCCCGAATTGCAGGTGGATTCTTTACCAGCTGAACCTCAAGGGAAGACCAAGAATACCGGAGTGGGTAGTCTATCCCTTCTCCAGCAGATCTTCCCAACCCAGGAATCAAACTGGGCTGTCCTGCATTGCAGGTGGGTTCTTTATCAACTGAACTACCATGGAAGCCCCTAGTTATGGTACAAGAGAATATACATTATGTTTTCTGGTGTAACAAAAGAAGAGGTAGGTATTAGATGGGAGGGGAGAGGTATTTCAGGAAAAAAGGGTGTGTGAAAAAATGAGGATGTTGGTTGCACCTCTGTTCTCTTCTTTGATCAGGTGGCTGGCAGAGTCTGCTCGGTGGCTGATTATCACCAACAAACCTGAGAAGAGCTTAAAGGAACTTAGAAAAGCTGCACACAGAAATGGAAGGAAGAATGCTGGAGACGCCCTAACCATGGAGGTGAACAGGAGAGGGGATTGGGATGACGTGACCTGACATACACTCTCGTCGGTGTCCAAGTGAATAAAGGGTGGGAACACAGGTGTGGTTGGGGTCTACTTAGCTCATTGTCCTGGTCTTCAATAGCTGCCCACATTGTTTGAGTAAATATTAAGAGAGAGCCTGATGCTGCTGAAGGGACTGAACGCAGATATTTCACTCAACAGAGGCAGAAAGCACTTAGTGTGTATGATTGTAAAGACTGTGTATTGGTCGCCCTTTGTGTTAGAGAAAGTAAAAAAAAAAAAACTAATCAATTTCTTTCCACTTAACATTCCAATGGCTTTTTTGTCAAGATGGCAAGGCAAGAAGAAGGGCAGCTTGGTGACCATGCAGAAAAGAGCATGTGAAAGTGAAAAACAGTCATGTCCAACTCTTTGCGACCCCGTGGACTATACAGTCCCTGGAATTCTTCAGGACAGAATTCTGGAGTGGATAGCCTTTCCCTTCTCCAAGGGATCTTCCCAACCCAGGGATTGAAGCCAGGTCTTCCACATTGCAGACGGATTCTTTGCCAGCTGAGCCACCAGGGAACCCCAAGAATACTGGATTGGGTAGTCTATCCCTTCTCCAGCAGATCTTCCCAACCCAGGAATTGAACCAGGGTCTCCTGAATTGCAGGTGGATTCTTTACCAACTGAGCTATGAGGGAAGCCCATTATTAACTTTTTTTGTTTGCAATGATAAGAGAATGGAAAGAATGTTAATAGAGACAAGGAGAAATCATCTGCCCTCGTTAATAGGAAAAAGAGAAGGTTAGGGGCTAGACAGTCAAATAAGAACAATAAAACATTTCTGCAAATATACTCATTGGCACATCTGATCAATTTTTTGAAACCACTTTATTGAGGTTTTAACATACAAAGAGCTGTACCTATTTAATGTACAACTTGATGGATTTGCAAGTTAGTATACATCTGAACATCATCATAACAGTTTATACAATAAACATATCCATTACCTCCTAAAACTTTCTCCATCCTTCTTTATTTAATATTTTTTTGTGATAACACAATATAAGACCTCCCATCACAGCAAATTTTGAGCGCACAGTACAGTGTTATAGCCCCAGACACAACGCTATAGAGTAGATTCCTTTAGGATTGATTTATCTTGCTCAACTTAAACTTCGTACTCTATGACAAATATCGCCCCATTTCTCACATCCCCCAGCACCTGGCAAGCACTATTCAGAAACTCTGCTTTTTTGAGTTTGACTATTTTAGATTCCTTGTATAAATGGTATACTGTAGTATTTGTTCTTTTGCACATGGCTTATTTTTTGCAGTGTAATATCCTCTAGGTTAATCACACTATGGCAAATGGCAAAATTTCTTTATTTTTATTGCTGAATAATATACCATTTTACATATATATAGATGGCACTTTCCTTTTCTATTCATCCATGGATGGACATTTGTTTCCATATCTTAGCTATTGGAAATAATGATCCAATGAATATATGAGGGCAGATATCTCTTCAAGATCCTGATTTCAATTCCTATGAATGTATATCCAGAAGAAGGATTACAGGATAATATACTAGTTTTAGTCTCAATTTTTTGAGGAACCTCCATACTGATTCCATAGTGGCCACAGCATTTCACATTCCCAGCAACAGTGTACAAATATACCCTGTTCTCCGCATCTTCACCAATACTTATTACTTTTTTTATAATAGCCATCATAACTGGTGTGCAGTGGTAACTCATAATTTTGATTTGCCTTTCCCTAACAATTAGTGATGTTAAGCACTTTTTTATGTACCTGTTGGCCGTTTGTATGTGGTCTTTGCAGAAATGTCTATTCAGTTCATATGCCCATTTTTTGTTGTTGTCGTTCAGTTGCAAAGTCATGTCTGACTCTTCGCGAGCCCATTGACTGCAGCATGCCAGGCTCCCCTGTCCTTCACTATCTCCTGGAGCTTGCTCAAACTCATGTCCATTGAGTTGGTGATGCCATCCAACCATCTCATCCTCTGCCATACCCTTGTCCTCCTGCCTTCAATCTTTTCCAGCATCAGGGTCTTTTCCAACGAGTCAGCTCTTCACATCAGGTGGCCAAACTATTGGAGCTTCAGCTTCAGCATCAGTCCTTCCAATGAAAATTTAGGGTTGATTTCCTTTAGGATTGACTAGTTTAACCTCCTTACTGTCCAAGGGACTCTCAAGAGTCGTCTCCAGCATCTTCTAAAGCATCAGTTATTCATTGTTCAGCCTTCTTTATAATGCAACTCTCACATCCATACATGACTACTGGAAAAACCATAGCTTTGACTAGACAGAACTTTAATTGAGTTATTTGAGTTTTTCACTATCAAGTTGTAGGAGTTTCCTATATATTCTGGATATTAACCCTCTATAAGACATATGGCTCGCAAATATTTTCTTCCAGTCTGCAGGTGCTTTTTCATTTTGTCGATTATTTCCTAGCTGTGTAAAGTGTTTTCAGTTTGATATAGTACTATTTGTCTATTTTTGCTTATTACCTGTGCTTTTGGTGTCACAACCAAAAATCATTGCCAAGACCAATATCAACAAGCTTCTCTCCTATATTTTCTTTAGGAATTTTATAGTTTAGATTTTTAGTGTTTAATCTATGTAAGTTGATTTTTTATTTTTCTTAACTTACTTTATTTTAATTGGAAGATAATTTCTTTACAATATTGTGGTGGTTTTTGCTGTACACTGACATGTACACACATGCATAGTGTAAGGTAAGTTTCCAATTTCATTTTTTTGCATGTAGATATCCAATTTTACTAAACACCATTTATTAAAGACAATATTGTCCCTGTTGTGAATTCTTGGTGCAATTGTCAGAAATCAATTGTCTGTATATGCATGAGTCTATTGCTGGGCTCTCTATTCTGTTCTATTGGTCTATAAGTCTTTACGCCAATATCATGCTTTTGGTTACTGTGGCTTTGTTATATATTTTGAAACCAGAATATGTGATGCTTCCAGCTTTGTTCCTGTTCAAAAATGATTTGTCTATCAGGGGGTCTTCTGTATTTCCATATGAATTTTAGGGTTTTTTTTTTTCTATTTCTGTAGAGAATGTCAGTGGGATTTTGACAGGAATTTATTGAATCTGCATATTGCTTTGTGTTGTATGGACATCTTAACAGTACTAATTTGTTTAATCCATGAGCATGAATGTCTTTTAATTTTCTAGTATCTGCCTTAATTTCTTTCTTCAATTTTTCAATATGCAAGTCTTTCACCTCCTTGGTTAAGTTTATCCCTAAATGCTTTATTGTTTTTGATGATATTGCAAATAGGACTGTCTTCTCAATGTTATTTTTAGATAGCTTGTGGCTGGTGTATAGAAATACAACTGATTTTATATGTTAATTTTTTATCCTGCAAATTAACTGTATTCACTTATTCATTTAACAATTTTTTTGGATATGTGTTTAGGTTTTCCTACAAATAAGATCATGTTGTCTGAAAATAAGATCATTTTACTTCTTTCTTTCTGATTTGGATGCCTTTTTTTCCCCTTACCTAATTGTTCTGGACAGCACTTCCAATTCTATGTTGAACGGAAGTGCGATCCTTGTCTAGTTCCAGATCTTAGAGGAAAAAATTCCAGCTTTTCACCATAGAGTATGATGTTAGCTGTGGGCTTTTCATACATGGCCTTTAATGGAAGTTCCTTCAGTACTTAATTTGTTGAGAATTTTTGCCATGGAAGTGTGTTGAATTTTGTCAAATGCGTTTTCTGCGTTTATTAAGAGAATCATATGATCTTTAACCTTCATTCTGCTACTTTGATGTGTCACATTTATTTGCTTGTATTGAACCATCTTTGCATCCCAGGAATAAAGCCCAGTGGGTTTTATGATCTTTTCAATATGTGTTGAATTTGGTTTGCTAACATCTTGTTGCTTATTTTTTCGACCATATTCTTCAGGAATGTTGGCCTGTATTTTTTCTTTTCTTTCCTTTTCTTATGGTTTCTTTGTCTCACTTTGCTGTCAGGATCATAGTGGCCTGACAAAATTAATTTAGAAGGATTTCTACCTTCTATTTTTGGAAGAGTTTGAGAAGATTCATATTAATTCTTTCAATGTTTGGTAGAATTCACCTGTAATGCCACATAATATTAGGCTTTATTTCTGGAACTTTTAATTACTGCCTCATGCTGTTTATTAGTTATTCATCTATTGAGGCTTTCTAGTTCTTCTCAATTCAATCTTTGTAGGTTATATGTCATGTATTTGTGTTAGATTGATCCTTTTGCTATTATAAACTACCTTCTTGGTCTCTTGTGACAGTTTCTGATTGAAGTCTGTTTTATCCATACAAGATGACTATCGCTGCTCTGTTTTGGTTATCATTTTCATGGAATGTCTTTTTTCATCCATTCACTCAAAGTCTATTGTGTTCTTAAACTTTAAAAATGGAAAACCTTCTAAATTCATTTTGTCAGGCCAGTATGATCCTGACACCAAAGTGAGACAAAGATACCATAAGAAAGGAAAAGAAAAAAAAAATAGGCCAACATTCATGAAGAGTATAGTTGAAAAAATCATCAACAAGATGTTAGAAAACCAAATTCAACAGCATATTAAAAAGATCATACACCATTACCCAGTTGATGTTTTTGAACTGTGGTGTTGGAGAAGACTCTTGAGAGTCCCTTGGACTGCAAGGAGATCAAACCAGTCAATCCTAAAGGAAATCAATCCTGAATATTCATTGGAAGGACTGATGCTGAAGCTGAAACTCCACTACTTTGGCCACCTGATGCGAAGACCAGACTCATTAGAAAAGACCCTGATGTTGGGAAAGACTGAAGGCAAGAGGAGAAGGGGCGACAGAGGGTGAAATGGTTGGATGGCATCACTGACTCAATGGACATGAGTTTGAGGCAAGCTCTGGGAAATGGTGAAGGACAGGGAAACCCGGAGTGCTACAGTCCATGGAATCGCCAAGAGTAGGACACAACTGACTGACTGAACAACAGCAAACCTAAAGTGATTCTCTTACAGATAGCAGAGAACTTACAGTGGGAGTCAAGCCAGGGTGTGCTGGAAAATGTTTAACACTTTAGTTACAGGAGGAAAAAAAAGCCATAGGTCTCAGATTTGTGGTGCTGATCAATTTCTGTGATGTGAATATTACCACCATAGTCAGTTTCAAGCCACCCACAGGATGATAACTGCTTAACAAACTATCTAAAAATTTAACAAAGGGCTTTTATGAATTTTCACACTGATTCCAGGACACGGCTGAGCAAGGATTCAAACAGGGACTGTTTCACGCATTTTAATCCGGGATAGTGTTATGAGTGGTATGAATAGGTTTAAGAAAAAAAAAATACGAAAATGAAGTGAAAATTAGAGAGAAAAGTACATTTTAAAAAGTGAAGATACAGCAGGTTCCTATTTGAATATGGGCCTATTTTTCCCAGAATAAGGATTTTACCAGGAAGTAGGAGCTCCTTGAGTTCTTGTAAGTGAGCTAGCATTGCCCCTACAGAACTACTTCTGCTCTCACTTCATATCTCTGCTTGCTCACAAAAAAATGAATGGCCAGTATAAAATAACTGCAATATGTTGTGCTGTTTTAGTCTCTAAGTTGTGCCTGACTCATTGTGACCCCATGGACTGTAGCCCACAAGGCACCTCTGTCCATGGGATTTCCCAAGCACGAATACTGGAGTGGGTTGCCACTTTCTTTTCCACGGGATCTTCCTGATATATCTTGAACTTTAACTTAGATATTGGATGTAATTTAAGTCTAGTCTTACAGGCTTTGAACCTCTCATCTGGCCCAAGTTTAGGATATTATTTGAGCTGATTCTGACATTATCACGCAGAATAGACACAGAAGAACTATACAAAAAAGATCTTCATAACCCAGATAACCATGATGGTGTGATAACTCGCCTAGAGCCAGACATCTTGGAATGTGAAGTCAAGTGGGCCTTAGGAAGCATCACCACAAACAAAGCTAGTGGAGGTATTGGAATTCCAGTTGAGTTATTTCAAATCCTAAAAGATGATGCTGTTAAAGTGCGGCTCTCAATATCCCAGAAAATTTGGAAAATTCAGCTATGACCACAGGACTGGAAAAGGCAAGTTTTCATTTCAATCCCAAAGAAAGTCAATGCCAAAGAACATTTAAACTACCACACAATTGCACTAATCTCACACACTAGCAAAGTAATGTTAAAAATTCTCCAAACCAGGCTTCAACAGTATGTGTACATGAACTTCCAGATGTTCAAGCTGGATTTAGAAAAGGCAGAGGAACTAGAGATCAAATTGCCAACATCCACTGGATCATTGGAAAAGCAAGAAAGTCCCAGAAAATCATCTACTTCTGCTTTATTGACTATGCCAAAGCCTTTGTGTGGATCACAACAAACTATGGAAAATTCTGAAAGAGATGTGAATACCAGACCACCTGACCTGCCTTCTGAGAAATCTGTATGCAGGTCAAGCAGTAACAGTTAGAACTGGACATGGAACAACAGACTGGTTACAAATTGGGAAAGGAGTACATCAAGGCTGTATATTGTCACCCTACTTATTTAACTTATATGCAGAGTACATCATGCAAAATCCTGGGCTAGATGAAGCACAAGCTGGGATCAAGATTGCTGGAAGAAATATCAATAACTCAGATATGCAGATGACACCACCCTTATGGCAGAAAGTGAAGAACTAAAGAGCCTCTTGATGAAAGTGAAAGAGGAGAGTAAAAATGTTGGCTTAAAGCTCAACACTCAAAAAACTAAGATCATGGCATTTGGTCCCATCATTTTCTGACATATAGATGGGAAAAAAATGGAAACAGTGACAGACTATTTTCTTGGGCTCCAAAATCACTGCAGATGGTGACTGCAGCTATGAAATTAAAAGACACTTGCTCCTTGGAAGAAAAGCTATGACCAACCTAGACAGCATATTAAAAAGCAGAGACATCGCTTTGCCAACAAAGGTCCATCTAGTCAAATTCCAGTTTTTCTGGCAGTCACATATGGAGATGAAAGTTGGACTATAAAGAGAGCTGAGCGTCAAAAAATTGATGCTTTTGAACTGGGTGTTGGAGAAGACTCTTGAGAGTCTCTTGGACTGCAAGGGGGATCAAACCAGTCAATCCTAAAGGAAATCAGTCCTGAATATTCATTAGAAGGACTGATGCTGAAACTGAAACTCCAATATTTTGGCCACCTGATGCGAAGAACTGACCCATTGAAAAAGACCCTGATCCTAGGAAAGATAAAAGGCAGGAGGAGAAAGGGACGACAGAGGATAAGATGGTTGGATGGCATCATCGACTCAATGGACATGAGTTTGAGCAAGTTCCAGGAGTTGGTAATGGACAGGGAAGCCTGGCATGCTGCAGTCCATGGAGTTGCAAACAGTCAGACACAACTGAGTGACTGAACTGAACTAAACTTACATTATCATCCATGATGCAATCCTGACCCCTCTCTTCTAAAAGCCTAAGTCCAGTATTTTCACTACTCAGGTTATAACTGAAAGGATGTTATTGCATGTGTAGATCCTCAGTTAAGGTGGCCTTTCACTTCTATGAATTCTTCATGAAATTATTCCAATGGACTTAATGGTATTTTTTCATTTGTAGAGGTGGGATAAGAATTAAGACTATATTGTTTGAATAACTAATAAATAAGTATCTGAGATAAATTGGATACAACTCCATATGCACATTTATAGTCTCATATACGGCCCTGGAAATCCTTGTGAGAGAAATGCTATTATTTTTCTCCACCTACTCTTCTACCCTGATTCCTCTACTTGTTCTTTTTGTTGTTGTTGCTGTTCAGTCACTAAGTCAGGTCCAGCTCTTTGTAACTCCATGGACTGTGGCACTCCAGGCTTTTCTGTCCTCCACTATCTCCTGGAATTTCTCAAATTCATGTTCATTGAGCTGATGTGAAATGAGTTTTAGAAATATTTAATTACATTTCTCAAGGTATATACCTAGCATATTGCAGGGCTATTAAGTAACTCCATATTATAATCCATTCTGAATATAAATCATTCTACTCCAAGCTCTCTCCTGATTTCGTCCTCAGATTTAACTCTAGGCATCTCATTCATGGAGGCACAACATGCCAGGAATTCCCCAAAAAGTGACTGAACAAAGAACCAAAACAAAGAATCTCAGGAAATGTTCTTTTTCCTGAGATAAACTGTTTTTCTGCAAGGGACAGCCAACTCATAATCAAGCTTAGTGTCCAGGTGTCTTTCATGCCCATCTGGCACAAATGGAGCTTTGGACCATCATCCCAGTAAGCCTGATTTGATTCCCTTTGTTATCTGCGTATCTGATATGCAATCCCTTTCTAATACCCTGCAGTCCTCTCAAATCCTGTGTTTAAATATTTTTGTTGCTACATAATTTCCTTCAGTGCCTTTTAACTCAGCAATTCCCTATTCATATCACTTTTACACACATCGTTACTTTTTCAATGACTATATTTTCCAGTAGACAGAAAGGGAAGTCGGCTATCTTGTCCTCTGTTGGGGGCCTCACAATGCCTACCATTGTTTGACAACTGAACAGTTTGTTGTTGTTGAAGGTCCTGAGATCTGCCATGCAGGAGGAGCTGGAGGCAGCACAGACCAAATCTTCTGTGTTTGACTTGTTCCGCACACCCAACCTGCGTAAAAGGATCTGTCTCCTGTCCTTTGTAAGGTGGGCTTCACACAGTGCATGCGAGATGTTAAGATAGTGGACACATGAATCTATTCCTTATCAAAAGAGCAACATGGTGGGAACAGATTTGAGATAAAACAGAGAGAAAGCCATAATGACAACTGCTGTGTTGAGTAGTCAAAGGGTTATGAAAAGGCTGACCCAGAGCTAGGTATACAACAAAGAGTTCTGTTTATCATATCACCCTACCAAGTTCATCACTGGAAACTGAGGCTAAGAACTTCAGATGTTCTCATGATACAATGTTGGCTTTAACTCTCTTCACTTGTTTGTTTTCATTTTAATTAAGGTAAAATTACAAACCATAAAATGAAGAGGAATATATAGCCTGATGAATATTTCCATATGTAAATAGGCAACCATCACCCAGATAAAGATACAGAAAAACTCTAAAGCCCTGGAAGGTTCCATCATGTGTCCTCCACAAAAATACTCCAAACCCTCCTTCAAAACTTAACAATAATTAGGAGCTCCCAATATATAACTATCTTGTAGTTTTCAAATCATCACCTTATGAGGAAATATTTCATAAAATCTATCATGTTTTTATACTTTAAAACCAACCACTGGTTGCTTGGTTAATGGTTATGATCATCATTTGTAAGACAAAGGCTCTAAACCTTATGGTAAATGTCATTCATCTTTGTTCACCACAGATTTGCAAACTTCATGTCATTTTTTGGTCTGATTCTCCACCTCCAGTATATGGGGAGCAATGTTTTCCTGTTCCAAGTTCTTTTTGGCGCAGTCAACCTCCCAGCCAATTATGTTGCTTTTTTGGCACTGAATCACTTGGGCCGTCAAGTAAGCCAGACACTCTTCATGTTTCTCCTTGGAACCTCCATTCTGGCCATCACATTTGTGCCTCAAGGTGAGGAAAGAGCACAGGTTGAAATAAGAAAATGTCTTACCCCAGGTATTTGAAGACAGAATCTGAAGCCAGAAGGAAGTGAAAGCTAGGGTTCTAAGGATTCTCCAAAACCAGTCTGAGGATTTAGGATAGATTCTGACATTAAGTGGCTGCAAAATCGTTCAGAGAGTTCAGACAACTGGTTGTCTTCATCATATCTGACATGTATTTGGTAATTGGTACCTAGGACAGCAACTGATCACTTTCCCTTTGGCCAATCACACTTATAACTGTAAACGGCAGTATTATGTCATATATAAAATTGTATCTCATATAAGGACACAATACTGCCACTTCCTCTGTCTGGTCTCTTTCCTATTATGACAGTTTCAGTGACAGTTTACTACCTGACTCTATGTATCTACTCATGTGTCCGGAATTAGGTCGCCATAACTTCAACATGGTTCCAGGTTATCATCTTGACTCCAAGGTGTTTTTAATCCCTTCCCTTCAAGCATAGTAGGTGTGTAGAATAGAGGAAAATGCATGAAGCTGTTAACAGCCTCTCTTAAAATCCATGTTACTAAATTAAATGACCATATGCAATGAATAGGGGAAGCCAGATGATCACCATGCTTCAGATAACTCCCAGTGCAGTGGCATTTATACAGGATCCCATCTTGTATATCAGCATCAATGCAAATTTTCTGCCTTTCAACAGAGCCCACTCCAACGCTGTAACACTTTCATGATTTTTTTTAATGGGATAGAAAAGTGACTGCCTGAAACATCTTTTCAGAGGTTTCCAAAGTCTATTTTTCCCCTAAAACAAATCCTTATTCTTGAATCTTAAAATATTATTCTAGAGCAAGCAATTTTCCAGCTTATCCATTAACATGAGCCCCATTATTTTATGATTCTCTACTGCATTACTAGCCCTATGTCAATATTGTGTAAACACACAAGTTTTAAAGGATATTGATGAGTCTTAACATGTCAATAATTGCTCATATAATGCTGCTGCTGCTACTGCTGCTAAGTCGCTTCAGTCGTGTCCGACTCTGTGCGACCCCGTAGACGGCAGCCCACCAGACTCCGCCGTCCCTGGGATTCTCCAGGCAAGAATACTGGAGTGGGTTGCCATTTCCTTCTGCAGTGCATGAAAGGGAAAAGCGAAAGTTAAGTTGCTCAGTCGTGTCCGACTCTTAGCGACCCCATGGACTGTAGCCTACCAGGCTCCTCCGTCCATGGGATCTTCCAGACAAGAGTACTGGAGTGGGATGCCACTGCCTTCTCCGGTGTGTAAAATACATGTACGCAAAATATATATATATATACACACACACAATGAGAATACCTCATTTCTCATGAGAAACAAGGAAATCTCACCTTTTGAGACAAACATGGATGGACCTTGAGGGCATTCTAGTAAGTGAAGTCAATCAGAGACAGACACCTACTGTATGGTATCACTTATACACGGAATTTACAAAAGCTGAACACAAAGAAAAAGCTTAGAATGGTGGTTGCTAGGGACTGGGGGAAAAAGGGAGATGTTGGCCAAATTGTACAAACTTCCAATTATATAATGAAAAACATCAGGGGATCTAACCTATAACAAAGTAATTATAGGTAACAATACTGTACTATATACTTTAAAGTTGCTAAAAGAATAAATCTTAAATGCTCTCACTACAAAAAAGGAAATGGCAATTATGTGAGGTGATGGAGATGTTAATCAACCCTATGGTGGTAATCACTTTGCAATACACAAGTGTAACAAATCATCATGTTGTATACCTTAAAGTTACACAACGCTTTATTTCAATCATTGGGTTAGCCAAAAAGTTCATATCAGTCCTATGTTATACATAAAACACAGAGGAGACACTGGACAGAACACACGAAAGCAAACCCTTTCTAGGATTTTGTTACCCCCTCTATCTTTAGAAAACTTGTAAAATCTCTGATATGCAGATACAGTTGATTCAAATACTCAGGTTTTTAAATTCTCATTTAGGCTGTAATATACAGATAAGTCACATTTCTCAGCTATTAGTCTCTGCACATTCTGTGCTCCATGCATTTTCTCTACTATGTATTTAACACATGCAAATGTTTCCAGCTGTGTCTTTTTCACTTATAATTTGGGGAATGTTGATTTCTTCAGCTCAGATTTCCTGAGTCTCACTGATCTTCTTCTCCAGAAATGCAGACCCTGCGTGTGGCTGTGTCAACTTTGGGAATAGCGGTTTCTTCCATGACTCTCATGTGTTCTTTTGCCCATGGAAATGAACTAATCCCCACCATTCTCAGGTACACAAGCTCATGGAAGCTCTGTCAGAGTCAAAACAGACTTTCCCAGCTAATCAAGACTTATAGAAGGAAGGAAACTAATCTGAATCATTATCAAAAGCATTGATTATAGTAGTATTAATAATAAAAATTAGAGCCAAAATTTTAATTAAAGTCTCAATTTTGTTAGGCATGTTAAGCCCTTTTATGTATCATCTCCCATCATCTGCTGAACCATTAAGGTGCTGTGGGTAAGAGTATTTTTAAATAACAAAGACTTTTTTAAAAACACTTGTGCACTTGAAAAAATTTGTGAGCAAATCAGAGTATATTTTAAATGTAAAAGTACATCATTAGTCTTCATGTATCTAAATACTGCTGTGATGTCTCCCATGCCTGCACACATGCTAAGTTGCTTCAGTCATGTCTGACTCTGTGACCCTATGGACTGTAGTCCACCAGGCTGCTCTATCTATGGGATTCTCCAAGGAAGAATACTGATGGGTTGCCATGCCCTCCTCCAGGGGATCTTCCTAACTCAGGGATTGAACCTGAGTCTCTTACATTGGCAAGTTCTTTACCTCTAACTCCACCTAGGAACCCCATGTGGTCTCCCATAATCAAAATAATAAATCTCATATTACATGTATGGATTTATACCATATTATTTTTGCATTGTTGTTTTCATTCCAAGGGTAACAGCTTCAGGATTCTTGGGAATTGCTTCTAATATTGGGGCAGCTGTGGCTCCCCTCTTGATGATCTTAACAGTGTATTCCCCCCACCTGCCCTGGATCATCTATGGAGTCTGCTCCATCCTTGGTGGCCTTGTTGTCCCACTTCTACCTGAAACCAGGAATAAGCCTCTGCCTGACTCCATCCAAGATGTGGAAAAGGAGTGAGTAAACCCCTGGTTGTCCCCTAGAGTTGCTATGTGAGGCCAAGGCATCATACAAGGTCATTGTCCCCAGGGGAAGGCTTACATCTAGATGTCTCTAGGTGGTCAGTACCTTCAGTTTAGCTACAGCCTCATTCCTCCCCACAGTGACCTCAGACTCCCCCAAGACTCCCTGAATCACCCAGACCAGCACCAGTAGGCACCAGTAAGTTTAGTGATGAAGAAGTCAAAATTAGGTGCCCTAGTGTAACATAAACAACCCCTGAAGGTGTCTTACAAACATGCACAGATTTAATTATCAGATTCTCACCCCTCAGGCCCTGGCAGCCCTCAGCCCAGTGAGGGCAGTAAGCTCTCTGAGATTACTGGTGTCTGTAGGTCTGTGACCTGCCCTGGTCACTGAAGCAGGTCCCTGAGGGAGACCAAGGAGAGGGCAGGAGCCCCTTCTCTCTCTAAGATGACAATGTATCTCAGGAGAAGGAGTTCTGATTGTGCTGCCTGTGAGATTCAGACCATCTGATTTTCACTAGGAATGAAAGTGTTGAAAAAAGAGACGAGAAGGGTGGTAATTATTGGTATTTTTTAAAGTATCAAGAATTTGAAAGGATTTTAAAACTTTTGTATACTTCCTTTGCCTCTTCCAAAGACCCAGTTAGCCGACACCTTGGTGTCCAATATCAAAGCTGCCTTCCCAGATCCTGTCCTGGGAGTGTGGCATTTTTCTTCACAAAATTTACTCAGATCCTCAGGACAGGCGTCAGTGTTTTTATCAATACTCACAGACCAACACAATCCATTTTCTCTAAAGATTTGAAGACATAGGTGCCTTTTCCATGTTTTTTAATCTTGTTCTTTTGTTGTTTTCACTGTATTTGCTCTAGGAGAAAAGACTCAAGAAAAGCAAAGCCGGAAGGTACTTTCATGAAAGTGACACAATTTTAAGGAAATCCATTCCAGGCACTATCTGCTAATCAAAGAGCAAGATAAACAAGAAAAATTGGAGTCATTCCCAAATATTGGTAAAATTTGGAAAACAAATAAATAAAAAGATGTAATAGGAAAACGGACCTCATTTACAATTGCAGTTCTAAATAACTACATACAAAATGCCTATGACTCATCACAATATGAAGTTTAAGGAAAGTCATGATGCTTTTAAAGGAATCATAATAAAACATGTATGTTCCTGGATGGAGAGATAGAATAGTATTAAAATACATTGATTCTGTTCCAATTAATGGCACAGTCATTGATGGACTAATTATTAGGGGAACAACTTGAAAAATAGTTCCAAATTTATCTACAGGTTAATAATAGGCAAGATTCAAAAAATGAAGTTTATGGAGGGAAAGTGGTGCAAGTATTTGGGGGCACTACATGCTGAAATGAAATGCAGATGCATTTACAACTCAAAAGACATCCAGAATAGGCTTGTGGCATGTAGAACACTTGAAATTTGTAAATTGGGACAGCATAAATCACTGATAGAAATAAATGATTATGTAATAAGTATCATTAACTAACTTTGGAAATAAATGACTAATAATTTGAAAAAGTATTACACATGTTTAAAATGACGAACGGAACAATTAAGTCACATTATTCAATAGAAAATGTGGGTACAAAATCTTAGGATTAAGAAAATTTTCTGATTAGTAAAAACAAATACCAACAATTTAAATATAGGTATATTTGACTAAATGCTCATTTAAAACCTCTATTAGACAAAACTCTAAAAACTTATGGGGTTAATCTTGAAAAATATTAATATTCACCAAAATGATGAAGTACTTTAGGATATTTTACTTTCTTTATCAGTTTCTGTATTCTAAGTTTTAAAAGGATATTGCAATATTTTAAAATATTGTAAGGTCAACAAAAATAAACTGGAAAAAGACAAATTAACAATTTTCCAAATGATTATATATTAATATATGGGATTCTAATAATCATGGAAAGAATATATAGTTCAATATTAGATGAGCAAAAGGCAAGAACATGTACTTTTCAAAAGAAACAATCCTATGACTAATAAATTTATGAAAATGTACAAAACCACTGGACTTTAAAGACATACAAACTAAATAAAATACCAACTTTTATTTTCCAAAAGAACGTGAATGAAAATTTGTAAATTGATGGTTGAATTATAAAATAACATATGCCATACAGTTGTGTAAAACAGAATGGTGTCATTATAAGTAGCTTTAAAAATATTTCATTGATTCAGCAAGAATTTATTCAGCATGTAATAGTCATTAAGCAGTGTGCTAGGAACCTTGGATACACAGAGGAAATGAAAAAAATAGATATTAGCAGATATTAATCTACATGTGACAGATATTAGTCCACATGTACTGGCGTGGCATCTTATTTTTATTTTGTATGATCAAAGAATATTTATTTGAAAGTCCTCATTCCCTCCAGGCTGGTGAAAAATTGCAAATCAGTTACCTTGGGAAACTATTTCCAAAAGTCTTCCACACCAGAGCTATCTAGCTTCCAGGAGTATATACAGTGGCAAGGTGATAAGGTGGTTACAAGAAGGACTGCACTGGTTATCAGCCGTCTACTCAAAGAGATTACCAGGTTACTACTGGGCCAAGGGACCCTCAGGTGCAACAGCTTTACCATTCACACCATAATGAGATGTTGGAATCTGGGACTTCTCATCTGACAGCTTAGCTCCTTATACAGCTATAGACGTAGGGGTCTTCTGTTTCCATGCAGTGTTGCCAGGGCTCAGGACTGGGTTCTTGCTCCCCCAAGATCTACAAGCATTCCTTCATCCTAGGACTTCCCAGACACTCAACTTCTTTCTCTTATTAGCTCTTCTACATACACCCTCTAGCTTTTGAAACACACTCTATCAAATCAATCAGTCTTACAATCTTCTTTTATCTTTCTCCTGCCAATAACTTCCAAGAGACTGAGAAACATAGAAATGACAACCTGCAAGAAGCGAGAGAGAAAGGAATGCCAGGGAACTATCAATGATGAGTGTCATTGGTTTATCCATTCTTCTTCCTAATGAAATGTTTGATATCCCATCATGAGAAAGACCAGACAGCATCTATTGTGCATCACCCCAAAGACTGACTGCCAGTCCCATAAAATACGATGTTTTGTGGCAGAGAAAGCCCCACAGGTCCTCAATGTTTTGTTTTTTTTTTTTCAATATTTACTTATTTCTTTGGCTGCATCAGGTCTTAGTTGCAGCATATGGTATCTTTGTTGCTGCGCACAGACTCTAGTTCTGGCATGGGGTTTCCTGAGAGTGTGGGCTCAGCAGTGCACAGACTTTGTTGTTCTGCAGCATGTGGGAATCTTAGTTTGCTGACCAGGGACTGAATCTGTGCCCTCTGCATTGCAAGGTGGATTCTTAACCACTGGACCACCAGGGAAGTCCCCTTCATGGTCTCTGATGCTCCCATCCGCAGTTGTGGCCCAGCAGATTCTCCGTAATACAAACAGTAGAGTGATGTGTATTATGGTGGAGAAGTACAGTAAGCACAAGTACAGAAAATTGGAGTGAGAGGGTTGGGCAAGTATCCTTTCAGTTTAACACAAAGTTGCAGGCTGATTCTTCAAAAACCTCATCAGTATTTCCAAATTGTCACTGTCTTGCAACAGGATTATCAGTGAACATGTTTCATTTACTCTGTATCTTGTAGTATTTCTCAAAAGGAGTTTTATAAAAGGAAAAACACAATTCTGAGAACTAACGACATTTAAAATCAAGTGAGGAAATGCTGTATGGCAAATTCTCTCTCCTATTGTAGGAAATGGCAACCCACCCCAGTATTCTTGCCTGGAGAACCCCGTGGACAGAGGAGCCTGGTGGGCTGCTGTCCATGGAGTCGCACAGAGTCAGACACGACTGAAGCGACTTAGCATTAGCATTGTAATATTAGATCTTCTTCCTGGATATAGATACCAACTACCCCTTAATGGAGACCCTTCAACCATACCCTTCTAAGCTATGAGGCTGTATATAATTTTTGACAATTTTTATGTAAAACATGAGTCTATTAATTATTCAGAAATAGCATCATGAAGTCTAGTCAAACGTTCCTAAACAAGCATGGTACATAAAGCCAGTGCACCTATGATAGGACAGCAGATGATTCAAGTAAAGACATGGCATGGAAATCTCTGCTGAAAGAGATCTCCACTGGTATCCTTGCTAACAAGTTATTGACTCTTTATTTTCTCAAAGTTACTGAATGGAATATAGTCTTGTGATGGACCTGAGAAAAGGAAATGTGTGAAAACTAGAGAGCTGGTCTGTGTCACCACTCATGCAGTTTAGTAAAGCTGGGGTTGGTTGGTTGGTTGATTTTTCACCATCGCATGGACACATAATCTTTCTTTCTGGAAAACTCAGAGACATTAGTTGAGCCTTGTTCCCTAGAATCTATTTTGTTCAGAGTTCATGAGCTGCTGTTGATCACAAGACAGAGGTTAAGAGGCTTAGTCACCATTAGCCACTGTCTGTACAGCACGCTCTATAGGAGCTAAAAACTCTTATACAAGGATATCTCAACTACAGAGCTGCCATTTGTCATTTATCAATATGTTTTACTTCCTAGATATAGTGTTTATTGTTTCATTTTGGATAACCTATAGTAATAATACAAGAAGCATATCATCCCTCTGGGCAAGATAGATGGGCCACAACAAGAGTATGACTTAATGCATACATCTATTCTTTGGGTCCTTGGTTAAGGGGATGTATATCCTTCAGTGTTACACCTATTGGTAACATCCTTTACAATAACCAGAGTACTACACATATGTAATATATCTAGTGTCACAGCACATTCAGCAGTATCAATCACTACTACTTGATGGCCCAAAAGTTCCAACCCACAAAGTTATATTAGCAACATCTTAGCAAGATGGCAGAAAAAGAAGCCCTAGACCTTCCTTCCCCACAGATTTAACAACAAAGTTACAAAAGACTTCAGTGAGGAATCCAGGATCCAATTAAATATTCACGCACCCCAGATGAGCATGAAGCCAACATCATCAGCCAGTAGGGGATTCCTGACACGCTCCACCCTCTCTGATCAGAGCCCCTCTGTACACCTCACACTGAGTGGCATTTGACTAGAAATTACCAACTTCTACCTTCTTTCTGGAGAAGAAATTAAAAGATTGTAAATTCA
Organism: Okapia johnstoni; assembly: GCA_024291935.2. Classification (NCBI taxonomy): domain Eukaryota; kingdom Metazoa; phylum Chordata; class Mammalia; order Artiodactyla; family Giraffidae; genus Okapia; species Okapia johnstoni. The sequence goes on along the minus strand of JAGTYA010000026.1, from coordinate 8,806,145 downwards.
ACTGATTTACACCAGGTTTCTGGAGAGATTATCATCTATACAAACAGGAATTGATGCCAGGTTGAAGAGGGTGTCTCTAAAAATAAAGACATAAACCTTGCACCAGGATATGCAATACCACAAACAGACAATAGAAGGTGACCCAGGATAGTGATTTACCACAGCACCTGCTAGCCTCAATACTACAATGGGGAGAAGTCCTGAGTAAAAATCAGCCAGCTTCTTCAAACTGGAGATTACATACAAAAGTCAGAGAGGATTTATATCTAGAAAATGCTTGAGAGGTCCCCAGCATCTCTAGCCAGGCTTTGTTAAAGTCCTCCCTGTATGAGACCAGATTACAGAGTTTGGAAGAGCTAGCTGATTCTTCAGATGTTAAAAATCTCAATAAGAAAAATAACAAAATATGGAATGAAACAGGCAATCATGACACATTTAAATGAACAACTTAATCTCCAGATACTGAACCTAAAAGAAATAGAAATACATGAATTGCCAAAGAATGTAAAATTACCATGGTAAGAGTGCTCAGTGACTTAAAGAGAGCACAGACACTGAAACAAAATTGGGATGGGGGGGAGTTGGAGGAAATGTGTGAACAAAATGACACTATCAACAGAGGTGTAAACTATGAATGAAAACCAGACAAATTCTGGAACCAAGAACAGAAAAACTAAATTGAAAATTTTATGGGAATGACTAAACAACAAACTTGACCAGGCAGAAGATAGAATCAACCAACTTTAAGACCGAACTTTTGAAATTACCAAAGCAGAGGATCAAAAAGAAGAACAAATAAAGAACAATGAAGAGAGCTAAAAGGACTTATGGAACACATTCAAGTGGAACAACATGAACATTATGGGAGTCACAAAATAGGAGAGAAAGGAGCAGAGAAACAATGTGAAGAAATATAGCCCCAAATTCCCAAGTCCAAGGAGACAAATAGAAAATCAAGTTGGAACTCCAATTGAGATAGGTCTAAAGAAACCTATCCTGAGGTACATTATAATCCTATCATCAAAAGCCACAAACAAAGAGAGACTCTTGAAAGCAACAAGAGAGAAACAACTTGTTGTGCACAAGAGAGTGCCTATTAGACTATCAGCAGATTTTTAACAGAGATCTTGCAGTTTAGAAAGAAGTGGAATGATAAATTCAATGGAAAAAAAAATCACTGTGAATCAAGAATACTATATCCAGCAAAACTATCCTTTAAAAAAAGAAGAAAGACTTTCCCAAACAAAAGATGAAGTTTATCATCACTGGATCAGACCTTATGAAATGCTTAAAGAAGTCCTACAAGTTGAAGCAAAGGGACAATAAGCACCAACACAAAACCATGTACAAGTTTAAAATCCCTGACAAAGGTAAATATAGAGACAAATATAGAATCTTGTGACTTGTATTGTAGATGAGAGTCTTTTCATTTGTTTGTATCTTCTTCAATTTCTTTCACTGATGTCTTTATTGTTGTCTAGTTGTTCAGTCATGTCCAACTCTTTGCGAAACCCATGGACTATGGTCCACCAGGCTTATCTGTCCATGAGATTTCCCAGGCAAGAATACTGGAATGGGTTTCCATTTCTTTTTCCAGGGGATCTTCCCAACCCAGGGATCGAATCCATGTCTCCTGTTTGACAGGCAGATTCTTTACCACTGAGCCACCTGGAAAGCCAGAGATTAGCATGATGTGATGTCTTATGTTTCCAAATACAACCCTTTCACCTCCCTAGCTAAATTTTCTTTTGATGCAATGTTTAAGGTGATTGTTTTCTTAATTTCTCTTTCTAACAGATTTTTAATTTATAGAAATGCAACCGATTTCTGTATATTAATTTTGCATCCTACAACTTTACAAAATTAGTTTATCAGTTGTTATGTTTTATAAATCATCACTTCAGGATTTTATATATAGTTTTATGTCATCTGCAAATAGCGACAGTTTTACTCTATCCTTTTCAATAAGGATCCTTTGAATTTTTTTCTGTCTATTTTCTAAGGTCAGGACTTCCAATACTAAGTTTAATAAAAGTGGCAAAAGTGTGTATCCTTGTCTTGATCCCAGTCTTAAAGAAAATTTTTTCAGTATTTCACTAAGTATGATGATGGCTTAAGTATGTTTATCATGTATAACCTTTAATTATGTTCCTTTTCTACCCACTTAGTCAACTGTCTTTATCATAAATGGATGTTTAATTTTGCCAAAAACGTTTTTTTTTTTATGCATCTATGGACTTGATCATATGATTTGATTTTTTTCATTCTTCAATTTGTTAATGTGGCATATCACATGGATTCATTTGTGACTATTGAACCATCCTTGCATCCTTGAACTAAATCCCACTTGACATGGTGTATTTTATATATTTTGAAGTACTTTTAAATTTACTTTTCTAATATTTTGTTGATGATTTTTGCATTGATGTTCACCAGTGATATCAATTTGTATTTGTGTGTGTGTATCTTTGACAAATCTAGACAGCATATTAAAAAACAGAGACATTACTTTGCCACCAAAGGTCCATATAGTCAAAGTTATGGTTTTTCCAGTAGTCTATATGGATGTGAGAGTTGGACCATAAAGAAAGCTGAGTGCCAAAGAATTGATGCTTTTGAACTGTGCTGTTGGAGAAAAACTCTTAGTCCCTTGGACTGCAAGGAGATCAAACCCATCAATCCTAAAGGAAATCAGTCCTGAATATTCATTGGAAGGACTGATGCTGAAGCTGAAGCTCCAATACTTTGGCCACCTGATGCGAAAAACTGACTCCTTGGAAAAGACCCTGATGCTGGGAAATATTGAAGGCAGTAGGAGAAAGGGATGACAGGGGATGAGATGATTGGATGGCATCACTGACTCCATGGGCATGAGTTTGAGCAAACTCCAAGAGATGATGAAGGACAGGGAAGCCTGGTGTGTTGCTTTTGAATTGTGGTGCTGTAGAAGACTCTTGAGAGTCCCTTGGATTACAAGGAGATCAAACCAGCCAATCCTAAAGGAAATAAACCCTGAATATTCATTGGAAGGACTGACGTTAAAGCTCCAATATTTTGGCCACCTGATGTGATGAGCTGACTCATTGGAAAAGATTGTGACACTGGGAAAGATTGAAGGCAAAAGGAGAAGAGGACAACAGGATAAGATGGTTGGATAGCATCACTGACTCAATGGACATGAATCTGAGCGAATTCTGGGAGATGGTGAAGGAAAGGGATACCTAGTGTGCTGCAATTCATGGGGTCTCAGTGTTGGACATGACTTAGCAACTGAACAACCACAATAATTTTCATTGTGTTGATTTTATTGATCTGATTTGGGCTGAAGCAGTTACTTGAAGAGAAGGATTTCATCATATTTCACTTGTTTTAATTTAACTCAGGATTGTTTTCATTAACTCTTTTAATAAAGATTTAGTATTAACTGAGCAAAAATCTACTTTCACTTCTTTTCACACACAAAAAGTCATAAAGCACTTAACTTTTGAGTCTCACGTATTACACTTTGAAAAAGGACTGTGCATACAATATAGAAGGTTATTTTATTTTATTTTTTAATAAATTTATTTATTTTAGTTGGGGGCTAATTACTTTACAATATTGTAGTGGTTTTTGCCATACATTGACATGAATCAGCCATGGATTTACATGTGTTCCCCATGCTGAAACCCCCTCCCACCTCCCTCCCCATCCCATCCCTCTGGGTCATCCCATTGCCCCAGCCCTGAGCATTTGTCTCATGCATCGAACCTGAAATGGTGTTCTGTTTCACATATGATAATGTACATGTTTCAGTGTTATTGCCCAGAACGTCCCACCCTCACCTTCTCCCTCAGAGTCCATAAGACTGTTCTATGCATTTGTGTCTCTTATTATGTCTCACATATAGGGTTATTGTTACCATCTTTCAAATTCCATATATATGCATTAGTATACTGTATTGGTGTTTTTCTTTCTGGCTTACTTCACTCTGTGTAATGGAATCCAGTTTCATCCATCTCAATAGAACTGATTCAAATGTATTCTTTTTAATGGCTGAGTAATATTCCATTGTGTATATGTACCACCGCTTCCTTATCCATTCGTCTGCTGATGGACATCTAGGTTGCTTCCATGTCCTGGCTATTGTAAACAGTGCTGCGATGAACATTGGGGTACACGTGTCTCTTTCAATTCTGGTTTCCTCGGTGTGTATGCCCGGCAGTGGGATTGCTAGGTCATATGGCAGTTCTATTTCCAGTTTTTTAAGGAATCTCCACACTGTTCTCCAGAGTGGCTGTACTACTTTGCATTTCCACCAACAGTGTAAGAGGGTTCCCTTTTCTCCACACCTTCTCCAGCATTTATTGCTTGTAGACTTTTGGATAGCAGCCATTCTGACTGGTGTGAAATGGTACCTCATTGTGGTTTTGATTTGCATTTCTCTAATAATGAGTGATGTTGAGCATCTTTTCATGTGTTTGTTAGCCATCTGTATGTCTTTGGAGAAATGTCTGTTTAGTTCTTTGGCCCATTTTTTGATTGGGTCGTTAATTTTTCTGGAATTCAGCTGCAGGTGTTGCTTGTATATTTTTGAGATTAATCGTTTGTCCGTTGCTTCGTTTGCTATTAGTTTCTCCCATTCTGAAGCCTGTCTTTTCACAGAAGGTTATTTTAGTTTATTTACTAGAGAATCTACAAATCAAAGTTCGTTGCTGGGTAGATGGATTTCTACAAAGTAAACATGTAACAAATGTGATCATCAACTGCTAGAGTTACTCAGCAAATTATTGATCTCTAGTAAATCGCTAATTACTTACCTGACCTTAAAACAACAGGGAGAAACAGCTTGCACTATCCTGATGGAAAGCCAGTTGAGGAGAAAGTGTGGCCAGGATCAACACACACTTAGTGTGATGTTGCAGCTGGAAATATTTTTTCCCTTGAACTTTTCTAGATGTCATTTTGCCTTCTTTTGAGGCACTAGCTCATGCTTGATGGCCTTTCAGGACCTTCTGGACCAAGTTGGAGGCCTGGGGAGATTCCAGATCCTTCAGATGGTTTTCTTTTGTATCTCTAGCCTCATAGTGTACCCTCACATCCTACTGGAGAACTTCACTGCAGCCATCCCTGATCATCGCTGCTGGGTCCACATCTTGGACAATGACACTGACTCTGCTAATGACACTGGGACCCTCAGTCAAGATGCCCTCCTGAGAATCTCCATCCCACTGGACTCAAACCTGAGGCCAGAGAATTGTCGTCGCTTCAGCCACCCCCAGTGGCAGTTCCTTTACCTGAATGAGACCTTCCCCAACATGACTGACCTGGACACAGAGCCCTGTGTGGACGGCTGGGTGTATGACAGAAGTTCCTTCTCCTCCACCATCGTGACTGAGGTAAGAAGCCCCATTTACTTCTTGTGAGTACATAATCTGGTTGTTTAGTGGTAACAGAATAATGAACATGCTTCTAACATTTAGTCACTAGGTAGGTGTTCGTTCTTCATCCTTTCAGGAAATATTGATTGCCTCTCAATTAAATGCCAGGCACCTGCATATTTAATGAGTCTAATGAACTCCAAAACAGAAATGAACCCTTCTACTATAGTACTTTTATTCTCGGGATGACCAAAGTCTAAACAAGTAATTTATGTAATGTGTTAAAAATGTTATACCAGGTCAGTAATGCTCATCATTTGGTTGTATATTACAAATATTTACTAGACTGATGAAAAACTCCATTCCCAGACTATATTCCGGAGCAGTCAATATTACATCTACCATAAAGTTCTAATCAGTAAAATTTTACATCTCCTCAAATGAGTTCACTCTGTAGCCAAGACTGAGAACTACTTAGTCTGATGTCAACTGGAGATTATTAAAACCAACAGATTTAGAGTACACTTCCCTAAGAAAGTTATGTTTAAATGAGACCTGAATAATAAAAAGTCAACTGATGCAGAAAAAAAGAAGCTGAAGAGGGTGATAAAGGCCCAAAATATTGAACTTTGCAAGTTATGTTAAGAAGTTTTGACCAGATTTCCACTGAGAGATTTTTTAAGTTTACTTTTTATCGGAGGATAATTGCTTTCCAAGGTTGTGTTGGTTTCTGCCATACAACAATATGAATAAATCTTAAGTATACATATGACCCTCCTTCTTGAATCTCCCTCCCACCCCCACAACCTACCCCTCTAGGTTGTCACAGAGCACTGGGTTGAACTCCCTGTGTTATATAACTGCTTCCCACTAGCTATTTTACATATGGTAATGAGATTTTAAGCTACTGTGAAACTCTGCTGTGATGGTGTCCTTCTCTTTCAGTGGGACCTGGTATGTAAATCTCAGTCACTGATCTCAGTGGCTAAATTCCTAGTCATGAGTGGAATTCTGGTGGGAGGCATCATGTATGGCTATTTATCAGACAGGTGAGTATCTCTCAATCATAGCTTTCTTTATTCTCAAGTACTTTCAGCTTATGAATTATTCTTTCATTAAGAAATATCTATTTCAACTTAGTTTAATTAAGCATCAATCATAACTATTTAGAAGTGTTTTATTTAACTTTGAATAATCATTGTCTCCATATAGTTAAATACTCAAAAATTACAACCAAAAAAGAATACTTACTGCAATTACTTCAGTATTAAAAATACTTCAGTATTCCTGCCTTGAGAACCCCATGAACAGAATGAAAAGGCAAAAAGATAGGACATTGAAAGATGAACTCCCCAGGTCGGTAGGTGCTCAATATGCTACTGGAGATCAGTGGTGAAATAACTCCAGAAAGAATGAAGAGATGGAGCCAAAGCAAAAACAACACCCAGTTGTGGATGGGACTGGTGATAGAAGCAAGGTCCGATGCTGTAAACAGCAATATTGCATAGGAACCTGGAATGTTAGGTCCATGAATCAAGGCAATTAGGAAGTGGTCAAACAGGAGATGGCAAGAGTGAATGTCGACATTCTAGGAATCAGCGAACTAAAATGGACTGGAATGGGTGAATTTAAGTCAGATGACCGTTGTATCTGTTACTGTGGGAAAGAACCCCTTAGAAGAAATGGAGTTGCCATGATGATCAACAAAAGAGTTTGAAATGCAGTACTTGGATGCAATCTCAAAAACGACAGAATGATCTCTGTTCATTTCCAAGGCAAATCATTCAATATCACAGTAATCCAAGTCTATGCCCCGACCAGTAATGCTAAAGATGCTGAAGTTGAATGGTTCTATGAAGACCTACAAGACCTTTTAGAACTAACACCCAAAAAAGATGTCCTTTTCATTATAGGGGACTGGAATGCAAAAGTAGGAAGTCAAGAAACACCTGGAGTAATGGGCAAATTTGGCCTTGGAGTACAAAATGAAGCAAGGCGAAGGCTAATAGAGTTTTGCCAAGAGAACACACTGGTCATAGCAAACATCCTCTTCCAACAACAGAAGAGAAGACCCTACACATGGACATCATCACCGAAATCAGATTGATTATACTCTTTGCAGCCAAAGATGGAGAAGCTCTATACAGTCAGCAAAAACAAGACTGGGAGCTGACTGTGGCTCAGATCATGAAATCCTTATTGCCAAATTCAGACTTAGATTGAAGAAAGTAGGGAAAACCACGAGACATTCAGGTATGACCTAAGTCAAATCCCTTATGATTATAATCGGAAGTGAGAAATAGATTTAAGGGACTAGACCTGATAGACAGAGTGCCTGATGAACTATGGATGGAGGTTTATGACACTGTACAAGAGACAGGGATCAAGACCATCCCCAAGAAGAAGAAAAGCAAAAAAGCAAAATGGCTGTCTGAGGAGGCCTTACAAATAGCTGTGAAAAAAGAGAAGTGAAAAGCAAAGGAGAAAAGGAAAGATATAACCATTTGAATGCAGAGTTCCAAAGAATAGCAAGGAGAGATAAGAAAACCTTCCTCAGTGACCAGTGCAAAGAAATAGAGGGAAACAACAGAATGGGAAAGACTAGAGATCTCTTCAAGAATGCACAGAAGAACTGTACAAAAAGATCTTCATGACTCAGATAATCACGATGGTGTGATCACTCATCTAGAGCCAGACATCCTGGAATGTGAAGTCAAGTGGGCCTTAGGAAGCATCACTACAAACAAAGCTAGTGGAGGTGATGGAATTCCATTTGAGCTATTTCAAACCCTAAAAGATGATGCTATGAAAGTGCTGCACTCAATGTGCCAACAAATTTGGAAAACTCAGCAGTGGCCACAGGACTGGAAAAGGCTCAGTTTTCGTTCCAATCCCAAAGAAAGGCAATGCCAAAAAATGCTCAAACTACCGCACAATTGCACTCACCTCACACACTAGCAAAGTAATGTTTAAAATCCTCCAAGCCAGGCTTTAGCAATACGTGAACCATGAAATTCCAGATGTTCAAGCTGGATTTAGAAAAGGCAGAGGAACCAGATATCAGATTGCTAACATCCACTGGATCATCGAAAAAGCAAGAGAGTTCCAGAAAAACATCTATTTCTGCTTTATTGACTATGCCAAAGCCATTGACTATGTGGATCACAATAAACTGTGGAAAATTCTGAAAGAGATGGGAATACCAGACCACCTGACCTGCCTCTTGAGAAACCTGTATGCAGGTCAGGAAGCAACAGTTAGAACTGGACATGGAACAACAGATTTGTTCCAAACAGGAAAAGGAGTACGTCAAGGCTATATATTGTCACCCTGCTTATTTAACTTATATGCAGAGTACATCACGAGAAATGCTGGGCTGGATGAAGCACAAGCTGGAATCAAGATTGCCGGGAGAAATATCAATAACCCCAGATATGCAGATGACACCACCTTTATGGCAGAATATGAAGAAGAACTAAAGAGCCTCTTGATGAAAGTGAAAGAGGAGAGTGAAAAAGTTGGCTTAATGCTCAACATTGAGAAAACTAAGATCATGGCATCTGGTCCCATCACTTCATGGCAAATAGATGGGGAAACAGTGGAAATAGTGGCTGACTTTATTTTGGGGGACTCAAAAATCACTGCAGATGGAGACTGCAGCCATGAATTTAAAATATGCTTACTCCTTGGAAGGAAAGTTATGACCAACCTAGACAGCATATTAAAAAACAGAGACGTTACTTTGCCGACAAAGGTCCATCTCATCAAGGCTATGGTGTTTCCAGTGGTCATGTATGGATGTGAGATTTGGACTATAAAGAAAGCTGAGCGCCAAAGAATTGATGCTTTGAACTGTGGTGTTGGAGAAGACTCGTAAGAGTCCCCTGGACTGCAAGAAGATCCAACCAGTCCATCCTAAAGGATATCAGTCCTGGGTGTTCACTGGAAGGACTGATGAAGCTGCAACTCCAATACTATGGCCACCTCATGCGAAGAGTTGACTCATTGGGAAAGACCCTAGTGCTGGGAAGGATTGGGGGCGGGATGAGAAGGGGATGATAGAGGATGAGATGGTTGGATGGCATCACTGACTCGATGGACATGGGTTTGGGTAAACTCCGGGAGTTGGTGATGGACAGGGAGGCCTGGCATACTGCGATTCATGGGGTTGCAAAGAGTTGGACACGACTGAGCAACTGAACTGAACTGATACATCTTTTATTAGTGCTCTGTATTTTGTTTCACTTATTGTATTCTTCAGCTTTAGAATTTGGTTCATTTTTATCATTCCTAGCTCTCTGTTCAACTTCTCATTTTGTTCATGTGTTATTTTCTTAATGTCATTAGATTGCCAACCTACATTCTCTTGTAGCTCATTGAGTTTCCTTAATACAGTTTGCTTGAATTCTTCATGAACCAGTTCAAAGACATCCATTTATTAGAGGTCAGTTGCTGGAAAACTCGGAGAAGGCAATGGCAACCCACTCCAGTACTCTTGCCTGGAAAATCCCATGGATGGAGGAGCCTGGTAGGCTACAGTTCATGGGGTCGCGAAGAGTCGGACACGACTGTGCGACTTCTCTTTCACTTTTCACTTTCATGCATTGGAGAAGGAAATGGCAACCCACTCCAGTGTTCTTGCGTGGAGAATCCCAGGGACGGGGAAGTCTGGTGGGCTGCCGTCTGTGGGGTCACACAGAGCCGGACACGAACGAAGCGACGTAGCAGCAGCAGCTGGAAAACTATTCTGTTTCCTTTGTTGGTGTCGTGTTTCTTTGATCTCTTATGTTTCTTGTAGTGTTGCATTGTTATATGCACATTTCATGGAACAATTTATAAAACTTTATAAACTAGATTTGTTGGAGAAAGACCTTCACTTGTCGGGGAATGAGCAGGTACCAGCTGGGTGGGGTATGCCAATTCCAGCTGTGAGGAAGGTCCAGTAGTGCAGTCTCCATGCAGCTCCACCAAGTGAGGGCTGCATTGGTAGCAGCCCTCTAATATTATTGGTGCAAGGGCTGTTTTGGGTATGGATCCCTGTCACACCTTTCCTCAGAGTGTGCTTGTCATCTTGCCCTTGATAGGAGGTGTAATTGATGTTGCAAGGTTCGCAGCCTGCACTAAATGTTGGGTAGAACCTCCTCTTAGCTCCGTGACTGTCATAGCCCTGTCAAGGGTGGAATCTGATCTCCAGTTGTTGGAATAGAAGACCTAAGGGTCAGGTTCCATAAGGCTCCATTGGCCTAAAGTGCAAGCTTTGTGCCAAAGGAAGTGAGTGCTATAGCAAGTGGGGCCCATGTGATCACAGTGAACTTATGTACCTCCCATGTAGGCATTCACAGTTCTGCCCAGTAGCAGCCCTAATTTTCATCCCTTCTCTGTTGTGTTCATCCTAACGTAGTACTATAGTGGCTCTGGGAGCTGGGGTGCTGCAGCTGCAGGAATCAAGGTGGCTGCCCTGCTGCCTGGAACTTGAGGGGCTGCCTCTTTAAATCCCGCTTTTAAAATATTTGCTTCTGTGTTTCATCCTTCTCCATCTTATCAAATTCCTCTCAGAATTTTCTAAGTCCCTCTGCTTCTCTCAGGACTGTCTTCTATATTGTTTTAGAAGGAAACCTGTTGCCCAAAGCCAACAAACCCAAAGTCAGCAAGGAGGATCTCGTATGCAACCCATCAGCCACTGTGATGGATTTATTCCACAGGAGTTGCTTTCAAATAAGTACTGTTGTAAACTGTGTGGGCCTAGATTAGCAAGTACAACTTTAGATTCCCTGAGTGTAGGTTTTATATAGAATCCCTATGCTAAAGGCGTGTGTTAGTAGAAGGGACAGTTATGAATTTTATACTACCCAAAGCAATCTATAGATTCAATGCAATCCCTATCAAGCTACCAATGGTATTTTTCACAGAACTGGAACAAATAATTTCACAATTTGTATGGAAATACAAAAAATCTCGAATAGCCAAAGCGATCTTGAGAAAGAAGAATGGAACTGGAGGAATCAACCTTCCTGACTTCAGGCTCTACTACAAAGCCACAAGACAGTATGATACTAACACAAAGACAGAAATATAGATCAATGGAACAAAATAGAAAGCCCAGAGACAAATCCACCTACCTATGGACACCTTATCTTTGACAACGGAGGCAAGAATATATAATGGAGAAAAGACAGTCTCTTTAACAAGTGGTGCTGGGAAAATTGGTCAACCACTTGTAAAAGAATGAAACTAGAACACTTTATAATACCATACACAAAAATAAACTCAAAATGGATTAAAGATCTAAATGTAAGACCAGAAACAATAAAACTCCTAGAGGAAAACATAGGCAAAACACTCTCCGACATAAACCACAGCAGGATCCTCTATGACACACCTCCCAGAATATTGGAAATAAAAGCAAAGATAAACAAATGGGACCCAATTAAACTTAAAAGCTTTTGCACAACAACAGAAACTATAAGCAAGGTGAAAAGACAGCCTTCAGAATGGGAGAAAATAATAGCAAACGAAACAACTGACAAAGAATTAATCTCAAAAATATACAAGCAACACCTGCAGCTCAGTTCCAGAAAAATAAACGACCCGATCAAAAAATGGGCCAAAGAACTAAACAGACATTTCTCTAAAGAAGACATACAGATGGCTAACAAACACATGAAAAGATGCTCAACATCACTCATTACCAGAGAAATGCAAATCCAAACCACAATGAGGTACCATTTCACGCCAGTCAGAATGGCTGCTATCCAAAAGTCTACAAGCAATAAACGCTGGGGAGGGTGTGGAGAAAAGGGAACCTTCTTACACTGTTGGTGGGAATGCAAACTAGTACAGCCACTATGAAGAACAGTGTGGAGATTCCTTAAAAAACTGGAAATAGAACTGCCATATGACCCAGCAGTCCCACTACTGGGCATACACACCGAGGAAACCAGAATTGAAAGAGACACCTGTACCCCAATGTTCATCGCAGCACTGTTTATAATAGCCAGGACATGGGAACAACCTAGATGTCCATCAGCAGACAAATGGATAAGGAAGCGGTGGTATATATACACAATGGAATATTACTCAGCCATTAAAAAGAATACATTTGGGTGAAATTGGAGCCTATTATACAGAGTGAAGTAAGCCAGAAATAAAAACACAATACAGTATACTAATGCATATATATGGAATTTAGAAGGATGATAACGATAACCCTATATGCGAGACAGAAAAAGAGACACAGATGTATAGAACAGTCTTCTGGACTCTGTAGGAGAAGGCCAGGGTGGGATGATCTGAGAGAATAGCATTGAAACATGTATATCATCATATGTGAAACAGATCGCCAGTCCAGGTTCGATGCATGAGACAAGTGCTCAGGGCTGGTGTACTGGGATGACCCAGAGGGATGGGATGGTGAGGGAGGCGGGGAGGGGGAGTTCAGGATGGGGAACACATGTAAACCCATGGCTGAATCATGTCGATGTGTGGCAAAAGCCACTACAATATTGTAAAGTAATTAATTAGACTCCAACTAAAATAAAGAAATTAAAATTAAAATTAAAAAAATAAAATTCCAAAATATTGCAACCTGTCTATATGGTTTGAATTGGTGTCAGCCCAATACTATTAACAGAATGGAGAAGAGGCTTTGATACATTCAGTTTCTGTTTACACATGGGAAGTTTGCTTCTCAGATCTGCCATTTATTATTGATTCTTTAAGGATTCAAAGTGCTTTCATTTTGCTAATTTTTGCAAGAGGTTGTTATTGTTCCTATAGCCTAATTTGGTGCTTTCTTTCTCAGGTTCGGGAGGAAGTTTGCAATCAGGTTGTGTTTCCTCCAGCTTGCCATTGTTGACACCTTTACAGTCATTGCCCCCAATTTCCTCATTTACTGCTCACTACGTTTCTTGGCTGGAATGTCTACTACAAGTCTCCTGATAAATAATGTTTTGCTCGGTAAGTCAATGCTTTGTATCTTCAGTGTTTTCCAAGTCTTTTAACTCTGACCTTGAAATTCCACGTTTATTTGAATTAAAAATTCCGCTTGTGTTTTCTTTCAGCACTGGAATGGACAGAGCCCCGATTCCAAGCCATGGCAACAACACTGCTGATGGCTGCCACTAGTCTGGGACAGACAATGTTTGGAGGCCTGGCTTTTGCCATTCGAGACTGGCTCACTCTCCAGCTCGTGATGTCTGCACCAGTGTTTGTTTTATTTCTGGCCTCAAGGTATAAGCCTTCTTTCCTCCTTTGTCTTGTGAGAGTCTGGGGTGAGAATGTACATGGAATCAGATACAAGAATTCTGTTTGGTCCTGGTCTATACCTGAGTATTGAAGAAGGAAATGGCAACCCACTCCAGTATTCTTGCATGGAAAAGAGCCTAGTAGGCTACAGTCCATGGAGTCGGAAAGAGTCACCCATGACTGGGTGACTTTCACTTCACTTCATACCTGAGTATGTACTCTCCTTTTATGTGCCCTATGTACAATTCAAGAAGCACAACAGGTAGAGTTGCCAGATAAAATTAAGGACATTCAATGAAATTTGAATTTAAGATAACCAGCTAATATTTTTGTGAAATTATATACCAAATATTGTAAGACACATAATTATACTGAAAATTGTTCATGATTTATATGAAATTTCTAGCTGGGTTCCGTATTTTTGTTTGCTACTGGATAAAAGACAAGAAATCTCATTATATTCAAATTTCAAACAAGCAGCAAATAATTTTTTATCTAAAATATTGCATGGGGCATAGTTCTAATAAAAAATTTACCTTTTTTTACTTGAAGTTCAAATTTAATTAGGTACGCTATTTTTACATGCTAAAACCAGCAACCTTAAAGACAGAGGATAGCAAAGAATCTTCTTTTGGGAATTCCTGAGTCTTTTGAGGTCTTTCCATCCTTACTAATAAGACTTAACAAGTATGATGCAAACAGAATTGCTACAAAAATATTATCTCTACAGAGAAAAACATCTGAAGGTGAGCTAGCCTCCATTACAATCTGTGATTATAGGTATGGCTTTGCAAAAAAAATTATGTGATACAGAAGATATGGACATTTTTCATTTTTTTAACTGATATCGGAGAGAGGAATGGGAAGCAAATTCACCTCCACAACTACATAAAGAAAAAGCAGCATGGTTCCTCTAGTTTAAATTAAGTCAGATTGGATCAGTTCAGTTCAGTTCAGTCACTCAGTCATGTCCGACTTTTCACGACTCCGTGGACCACAGCACGCCAGGCCTCCCTGTCCATCACCAACTCCCAGAGATTACCCAAACTCATGTCCATTGAGTCAGTGATGCCATCCAGCCATCTCATCCTCTGTTGTCCCCTTCTCCTCCCGCCCCCAATCCTTCCCAGCATCAGGGTCTTTTCCAATGAGTCAACTCTTTGCATGATGTGGCCAAAATATTGGACTTTCAGCTTCAACATCAGTCCTTCCAATGAACACTCAAGACTGATCTCCTTTAGGATGGACTGGTTGGATCTACTTGCAGTCCCAGAGACTCTCAAAAGTCTTCTCCAACACCACAGTTCAAAAGCATCAATTCTTCAGCGCTCAGCTTTCTTCACAGTCCAACTCTCACATCCATGCATGACTACTGGAAAAACCATAGCCTTGAATAGACGGACCTTTGTTGGCAGAGTAATTTCTCTGCTTTTTAATATGCTATCTAGGTTGGTCATAACCTTCCTTCCAAGGAGTAAACGTCTTTTAATTTCATGGCTGCAGTCATATCGGCAGTGATTTTGGAGCTCCCAAAAATAAAGTCTGACACTGTTTCCATTGTTTCCCCATCTATTCCCCATGAAGTGATGGGACCAGATGCCATGATCTTAGTTTGCTGAATGTTGAGCATTAAGCCAACTTTTTCATTCTCCTCTTTCACTTTCATCAAGAGGCTCTTTAGTTCTTCTTCACTTTCTGCCATAAGGGTAGTGTCATCTGCATATCTAAGGTTATTGATATTTCTCCTGGCAATCTTGGTTCCAGCTTGTGCTTCATCCAGCCCAGCATTTTTCATGATGTACTCTGCATATAAGTTAAATAAGCAGGGTGACAATATACAGCCTTGACACACTCCTTTTCCTATTTGGAACCAGTCTGTTGTTCCATGTCCAGTTCTAACTGTTGCTTCCTGACCTGCATACAGGTTTCTCAAGAGGCATGTCAGGTGGTCTGGTACTCCCATCTCTTTCAGAATTTTCCACAGTTTATTGTGATACACACAATCAAAGGCTTTGGCATAGTCAATAAAGCAGAAATAGATGTTTTTCTGGAACTCTCCTGCTTTTTCGATGATCCAGCAGATGTTGGCAATTTGATCTCTGGTTTCTGCCTTTTCTAAAACCAGCTTGAACATCTGGAATTTCATGGTTCACGTATTGCTGAAGCCTGGTTTGAAGGATTTTGAGCATTACTTTGCTAGCATGTGAGGTGAGAGCAATTGTGCAGTAGTTTGAGCATTTTTTGGCATTGCCTTTCTTTGGGATTGGAATGAAAACTGACCTTTTCTGGTCTATGGTCACTGCTGAGTTTTCCAAATTTGCTGGTATATTGAGAGCAGCACTTTTACAGCATCATCTTTTAGGATTTGAAATAGCTCAGATTGGATGGTTTTTATCATTTGTTCTATGCACAGTCTGAGAGTCCCTTGAACAGCAAGGAGATCAAACCAGTGAATCCTAAAGGAAATCAACCCTGAATACTCACTGGAAGGACTGATGCTGAAGCTGAAACTCCAATACTTTGGCCACCTGATGCAAACAGCTGACTCACTGGAAAAGCCTCTAATGCTGGGGAAATTTGAAGACAGAAGGAGAAGAGAATTACAGAGGATGAGATGATTAGATGGCATCACCGATGCAATGAACATGAACTTGGGCAAAGTCCAGGAGATGGTGGGGTCAGGGAGGCCTGGCGTCCTGCAGTCCATGGGGTCACGAAGAGGTGAACACAGCTTGGCAACTGAACAGCATATACAACTTTGCCCTTCTCTTTAAAAAGACTTAGGAATGGCAATTACACCCCTCCCCCTAAGAAGGCTGTTCAAAAGATTATTGTCTGAAAATGTCTCTCCCTCAGAGAAATGATTACAGATATATTAATAATACAGTGAGGTGAGTTCATTTAGACTGGAGGATGTAGTCTCTGTCAGGCTCATCCATTATGTCACTACATCTTCATGACAGTACTATAGAGTATGTGGGACTGCCTTCTTGTTACACAGATGATAAAATCAAGGCAGCTATAAGTAACTCGCTTATGTAGGCAGATTCCATCATAACTGGTAGGAGCAGAAGTGATTCCAATCTGTGTGAGCCTTTGGCATACATAAATCACTTAAGGGCCCTTATTTTAGAAAAATGACACATAATGAAGAGATATTTCTTGTGCCCTTACAAGAACCTTTGCAAAGGCCTGTACAAGTAAGAATCCCTCATGTTTCAGCTTCATGAGCTCCCTGGTAAATTTGCCTCTGGTTGAGAAGGAAGTCAATATGATTCCAGCCTGCAATTTCGATAGTGAAGGTAAACCGCAGAGAGGTCATCTCATTTTTCCCTAGTTATGGTGCAAGAGAATGTAAGTTTATAAATTTTGGTATAATCCAACAAGTGGTAGGCATCAGACTGGAAGGGAAAGGCATCTCTGGACAAAGGCTATGTGCAAAACAGACAATTGAAAGTTGACTACACTTTTGTCCTACTATTTTTTTTTTAGGTGGCTGGTAGAATCTGCTCGGTGGTTGATTATTATAGACAAACCCAAAAAGGGCTTAAAGGAACTTCAAAAAGCGGCACACAGAAATGGAAGGAAGAATGCTGGAGATACCCTAACCATGGAGGTGAGGAGGCTGGGAGTTGGTTACAGAATGCAAGAAAAACAGATATGGTATTCTTTATATTATCTAAATGTCATACACATCATTAATATCCATAAGAGGAAGGGAAAGAAAGATCACAGTGGTGGTTATGAGGCTTCTTACCTCACACTCCTGTTTCTCAATGAGTATCAACATTGTTTGTGTTTGCATAGGCAGAGAACATGTTGTTGCTAAAAGAAGACACAGATACTTTACTTAACAGAGGAAAAGAGCACTAATTATTAACAACTGGAAAGCCTGAGCATTGGTCACACATTAACTTGGTAAGGGAAACTAACCAAAACTAATTTATTCTTTCCAGTTCAATGTTCTGATAGCCTTTTTTTCAGGGCAAGAAGATCAGAAGAAAGGTTTCATGACTGTGCAGAATAGAGCATACGGAGCTTCATACTTCTGTTCATTCACTCACAAACACTTTGATCCATGCTATCTACTGAATGCCTACCTATGGCAAGTTTGGTTCTATCCCTAGAAATATGACAGTGAACACAACAATACAAATCTCTGTTTTGTGAAAGTGACAGTCAACTTACCACAAGTCCCAAGGGTAAAACTGAATAGGTATGCCTCAAAGAAGTGATTTTCTTTTTTATTTTCCTTCCTAGGTAAGTAAAACATTGTGGACCATTAAGTGACTCATTCATCATATCATGCACATACATAAAATACTTATCAAAAAATTACAGTGTGTGAGACATGTTACTTGGTCATGAATAACAGAATAAGCCAGAATCCCAGCCTTCAAGAATCTTTCATATAGATATGAGGGGGAAAGTAACAGATATTTTTAAATCTAAATGTTTGCAATGATAGGGGATAGAAAGATTTCTATTGAATACCCTGAAAAAAAGAGTCCACCTTCATTTTATTGGAAAAAAGTAATAATTAGCTGGTTCAAGAAGAGAAATGCAACATTTCTGGAAGCATATTCAATGACATATCTAACGAAAATTTTTATACTCCCAAAAGAAAACAGAGGCTCTTTTTAAAAGAGATTTGAATAAGGAGAAGCAAAATGCTTCTGAGAGTTAAGATTCCACTGAAGATGGGGGAAAGGAATCAAAGCATGCTTAGTTGTGTCTGACTCTTTGCAACTCCATGGACTGTAGCCTGTCAGGCTCCTCTGTCCATGAGATATTCCTGGCAAGAATACCAGAGTGGGCTGCCACTTCCTTCTCCGGGGGATCTTCCTGAACCAGGGATTGAAGCTGTGTCTCTTACATCTCCTGCATTGGCAAGTGGGTTCTTTACCACTGAGCCACCTGGGAAGAAATCAAAGTTTCTCCCAAAATGAAGCCATTACACGGAGATAATACCCCTGAGGGTCCTTGACATGATGGAGAATATGTTGGTACATGCTTCCAAAATAAAAAAGAAAACCTCTAAATTGGTGTTGACCTATGGTTCTTTTAAAACTGCATTGATATAACCCTACCTCATACAAAATTAGATTGTACCAACTTACTTCTGAGGAACTATCTTTATAGTCAAGCCCAAATCTAACATTTTGCCTACCAGTTTGGCCCAGTACAGAGAATGAAAGATTTGCTCTTACAAGGGCCAGGCACATAACAAAAACAAGTGATACAAGCAGGAAGTAAGACAAGAATAAAGCATTATCAAAGTGAAAGGCAGCTGACAATCACCTCAGTGGCAGGGGCAGAAAGGGAGTTTTGCACAAGAGGAACAATTGAAACTTGTTTTACAAAATGGATTCACTGCATGAATGGCTACTCAATATTGTTTATTTTTTTTATTTTGTAAAAATAATTTAGAAATTTGTGATCTTAATCTTGTTTTAACTTCATCTGATGAATTGCCTGACACATCCACTTCAATCATAACTTTAATTTGTTCCACTTATATCCACTCAAATATCAATTTATCTTTTAACAGGAGTATAATTGTTTTACAATGTTATGTTAGTTTCTGCTGTACAATGAAGTGAACCAGCTATATGTATACATATATACCCTCCCTCTTGGACCTCCCTCCCACCTTCCATCCTTCCCACCCATCTAGATCATCATAGGCACCCTGTGCTATGCAGCTATCTATTTTATACATGGTAGTGTATATATGTCAACCCTAATCTCCCAATTCATCCACCCTCCCCTTCCTCTACTGTGTACATGTGTCTGTCTTCTACATCTGCGTCTGTATTCCTACCCTGAAAATAAATTTATCTGTACCATTTTTCTATATTTCACATAAATGCATTATTGATTACTCCAGTCTTGAATGTCTGAGAGCCCAGTATATAACACATCTCTTTTTCCCCAAACACATACAACTTATGTACAATTTTAAGTCCGCAGAAAGACAGAAGGCAAAACCTTTGTCACTCCAGTGAAAATTGGAATAATAGATGTGACTTTAAATATCTAGCAGCAGAATATCATCAGCAGGATGAAGGGCTAGGAGGGGCCAGCACTTGTCTCCCCCTTAAAAACAATAAAAACAATAAATAAACAGCTTTTTGTTGTTTAGCCACTAAGTTGTGTACAACTGTTTTGCAACCCCAGGGACTATAGCCCACCAGGCCCCTCTGTCTGTCTGTAGGATTTCCCAGGCAAGAATACTGGAGTGGGCTGCCATTTCCTTCTCCAGGGGATCTTCCTGACCCACATCTCTTGCATTGACAAGCAGATTCTTTACACTGAGCCACCAGGGAAGCCCAAAATAAACAACTATCAACCGACAAAAATAGCTCTGGAAAAAGGCTGGACAGGTGGGGAGCCGGGGGCGGCGGCTGACAGGGGCTAAGCCGGGCCTGGGGCTGGGGGCTGGCGGCGGCGGCGAGAGGAATTACCCAAGGCCCAAGGTAAGAGAAACCCAAGTAAGACGGTAAGTGGTGCGAGAGGGCATCAGAGGGCAGACACACTGAAACTACAATTACAGAAAACTAGCTAATCTGATCACACGGACCACAGCCTTGTCTATCTCAATGAAACTAAGCCATGCCGTGTGGGGCCACCC
Source organism: Okapia johnstoni (assembly GCA_024291935.2). Classification (NCBI taxonomy): domain Eukaryota; kingdom Metazoa; phylum Chordata; class Mammalia; order Artiodactyla; family Giraffidae; genus Okapia; species Okapia johnstoni. The sequence continues at coordinate 8,785,907 of JAGTYA010000026.1, read as the reverse complement.
AAGACGGATGGGTCATGGTGGAGAGGACTGACAGAATGTGGTCCACTGGAGAAGGGCATGTCAAACCACTTCAGTATTCTTGCCTTGAGAACCCTATGAACAGTATGAAAAGGCAAAAAGATAGGACACTGAAAGATGAACTCCCCAGGTCAGTAGGTGCCTAATATGCTAATGGAGATCAGTGGAGAAATAACTCCAGAAAAAATGATGGGATGGAGCCAAAGCAAAAACGATACCCAACTGTGAATGTGACTGGTGATAGACGCAAAGTCCGATGCTGTAAAGAGCAGTATTGCATAGGAACCTGGAATGTTAGGTCCATGAATCAAGGCAAATTGGAAGTGGTCAAACAGGAGATGGCAAGAGTGAACGTCAGCGAACTAAGATGGACTGGAATGGGTGAATTTAACTCAGATGACCATTATATCTACTACTGTGGGCAAGAATCCCTTAGAAGAAATGGAGTAGCCATCATGGTCAACAAAAGAGTCCAAAATGCAGTACTTGGATGCAATCTCAAAAACGATAGAATGATCTCTGTTCGTTTCCAAGGCAAACCATTCAATATCACGGTAATCTAAGTCTATGCCCCGACCAGTAACGCTGAAGAAGCTGAACTTGAACGGTTCTATGAAGACCTGCAAGACCTTCTAGAACTAACACCCAAAAAAGATGTCCTTTTCATTATAGGGGACTGGAATGCAAAAGTAGGAAGTCAAGAAACACTTGGCGTAACAGGCAAGTTTGGCCTTGGAGTACAGAATGAAGCAGGGCAAAGGCTAATAGAGTTTTGCCACGAGAATGCACTGGTAATAGCAAACACCCTATTCCAACAACACAAGAGAAGACTCTACACGTGGACATCACCAGATGGTCAACACCGAAATCAGATTGATTATATTCTTTGCAGCCAAAGATGGAGAAGCTCTATACAGTCAGCAAAAACAAGACAGGGAGCAGACTGTGGCTCAGATCATGAACTGCTTATTGCCAAATTCAGACTTAAATTGAAGAAAGTAGGGGAAACCACTAGTCCATTCAGGTATGACCTAGATCAAATCCCTTATGAGTATACAGTGGAAGTGACAAATAGATTTAAGGGACTAGACCTGATAGACAGAGTGCCGGATGAACTATGGACAGAGGTTCGTGACATTGTACAGGAGACAGGGATCAAGACCATCCCCATGGAAAAGAAATGCAAAAAAGCAAAATGGCTGTCTGAGGAGGTCTTACAGATAGCTGGGAAGAGAAGAGAAGCAAAAAGCAAAGGAGAAAAGGAAAGATATTCCCATCTGAATGCAGAGTTCCAAAGAATAGCAAGGAGAGATAAGAAAACATTCCTCAGCGATCAGTGCAAAGAAATAGAGGAAAACAACAGATTGGGAAACACTAGAGATCTCTTCAAGAAAATTAGAGATACTAAAGGAACGTTTCATGCAAAGATAGGCTCGATAAAGGACAGAAATGGTATGAATCTAACAGAAGCAGAAGATATTAAGAAGAGGTGGCAAGAATACACAGAAGAACTGTACAAAAAAGATCTTCATGACCCAGATAATCATGATGGTGTGATCACTCACCTAGAGCCAGACATCCTGGAATGTGAAGTCAAGTGGGCCTTAGAAAGCATCACTATGAACAAAGCTAGTGGAGGTGATGGAATTCCAGTTGAGCTATTTCAAGTCCTGAAAGATGATGCTGTGAAAGTGCTGCACTCGATATGCCAGCAAATTTGGAAAACTCAGCCGTAGCCACAGGACTGGAAAAGGTCAGTTTACGTTCCAATCCCAAAGAAAGGCAATGTCAAGCATGCTCAAACTACTGCACAATTGCACTCATCTCACATGCTAGTAAAGTAATGCTCAAAATTCTCCAAGCCAGGCTTCAGCAATACGTGAACCGTGAAATTCCAGATGTTCAAGCTGGTTTTAGAAAAGGTAGAGGAACTAGAGATCAAATTGCCAATATCTGCTGGATCATTGAAAAAGCAAGAGAGTTCCAGAAAAACATCTATTTCTGCTTTATTGACTATGCCAAAGCCTTTGACTGTGTGGATCACAATAAACTGTGGAAAGTTCTGAAAAAGATGGGAATACCAGACCATCTGACCTGTCTCTTGAGAAACCTGTATGCAGGTCAGGAAGCAACAGTTAGAACTGGACATGGAACAACAGACTGGTTCCAAATAGGAAAAGGAGTGTGTCAAGGCTGTATATTGTCACCCTGCTTATTTAACTTATATGCGGAGTACATCATGAGAAATGCTGGGCTGGAAGAAACACAAGCTGGAATCAAGATTTCCGGGAGAAATATCAATAACCTCAGATATGCGGATGACACCACCCTTATGGCAGAAAGTGAAGAAGAACTAAAGAGCCTCTTGATGAAGGTGAAAGAGGAGAGTGAAAAAGTTGGCTTAAAGCTCAACGTTCAGAAAACTAAGATCATGGCATCTGGTCCCATCACTTCATGGGAAATAGATGGGGAAATAGTGGAAACAGTGTCAGACTTTATTTTGGGGTCTCCAGAATCACTCCTGATGGTGACTGCAGCCATGAAATTAAAAGATGCTTACTCCTTGGAAGGAACGTTATGGCCAACCTAGATAGCATATTTAAAAGCAGAGACATTACTTTGCCAACAAAAGTCCGTCTAGTCAAGGCTATGGTTTTTCCAGTGGTCATGTATGGATGTGAGAGTTGGACGGTGAAGAAGGCTGAGCGCCGAAGAATTGATGCTTTTGAACTCTGGTGTTGGAGAAGACTCTTGAGAGTCCCTTGGACTGCAAGGAGATCCAATCAATTCATCCTAAAAGAGATCAATCGTGGGTGTTCATTGGAAGGTCTGATGTTAAAGCTGAAACTCCAATACTTTGGCCACCTCATGTGAAGGGTTGACTCATTGGAAAAGACCCTAATGTTGGGTAGGATTGGGGGCTGGAGGAGAAGGGGACGACAGAGGATGAGATGGTTGGATGGCATCACCGACTCAATGGACATGGGTTTGGGTAGACTCCGGGAGTTGGTGATGGACAGAGAGGCCTGGCGTGCTGCAATTCATGGGGTCGCAAAGAGTCGGACACGACTGAGCGACTGAACTGAACAAGGACAAAACAGCAGAAACACAAAAGTCAAAAGGATATCTGCATAGAAGTGCAGGCAACATTTTACCTGCATCACTCCATGCTGCAATCCAGAGTAGCTTGGTGACAGGAGGAGTCCCCACGCAGGGATCTTACCCTATGAGGAAATGGAGAGCAGGATACTTCTGCAAGACTCAACCTTCATGGACTTTTACAGACTTTGCTTCTGAGAACTCACATAGGCTTCATCTATGCTGATCAGATGTCAGAGATACCTGGAATCCTAGATACTGTGTTTCTTCTCCAGGGCTGGCACTGTCACTGTGGTGAGATGTTTCCCCAGGAACCCTAGTCACTGCTGTGTCCAGCTCTCTGGGATCAAGATTCCACAGAATTAAATATCTTTTCATAACAAAAATTCTCGAAAAAATTAGGTATAGAGGAAATGTACCTAAATATGATAAAGGCCATATATGATAAGCCCATAGCTAACATCATACTCAATGGTGAAAAGTTAAAAGCCTTTCTTTAAGATCAAGAACAAGACAAAGATGCCCACACTCATCATGTCTATTCAACATAGTTTGAAATCCTCACCATAATAGTTAGGCAAGAAAAATAAATAAAGCCATCCAGGTCAGAAAGGAAGAAGTAAAATCAATTCTGCTTGCAAATGATATGATCTTATGTATAGTGTTCACATGAAACAAACAGACTGCTAGGTATTTCTCCAGTAAAGATGGGTTTATTCAGGATCAATAGAGAATTGCATTTCAGGGCCTGCAACCATGGTGAGCCATGTGCGAGTTCCTGCATGGCCAGGGAAAGAAAACACCTTTATAGGGAGGAAGAATCAGTTAGGAGATCTTTTATAGTTAACAGAGAGTCCATGGCTTCATTGGTTTGGTCCTTGCCAGGAAAGAAAAGGAGTCTTTCTTCTTCCTGTTGGGCTCTACTACTATCACAAGACATAGAAGCTCCCCCTTCTAATCTCTTGATTCTATTTAATTGAAGTTTCTGTTTATTAAGTTTATGCAATAGAAAATCCTGATGACTCCATATAAAAAGCCTGTTAGAACTGATAGGCAAATTCAGTAAAGTTGAAGGGAAAAAAAATCAATATTAAAAATTAATTACATTTCTATACACTAAACAAGACCATAGAGCTAGTAAGGGAGGACATGGGATCTGGACCACCAAGTCTGACTCTGGGGTGGGGCGAGGGTCATAACAGTGCTGCCCTGACAGAAGCTGTGTAAGTGAAAGAAAGTGAAGTTTCTCAGCCGTGTCCGACTCTTTGGGACCCCATGGACTATATAGCCCACCAGGCTCCTCAGTCCATGTCCATAGGATTTTCCAGGCAAGAGTACTGGAGTGGGCTGCCATTTCCTTCTCCAGGGGATCTTCCTGACCCAGGGATCGAACCCAGGTCTCCTGCACTGCAGACATACACTTTACCGTCTGAGCCACATGGGAAGCCCTCAAACAACCAACTATATGGAAGAAAAATTAGGAAAGCAAACCCATTTACAATAGTAAAAAAACAAAATTAAAAATTTTTACTTAATAAGTTAATAAGGATCCCAGCTGTACTAGATGTAAACTGATATGCACATTTGTGACTACAAATCTCTGTGAGAAAGGCATTATTTTTTGTTCTCCTAATCTCCTAATCCTGATTCTCTGATTTATTCATCTGCTTATTCTTCTTTTTAATGACAAGGACACTGAGGCTAAAAGATATTCAATTAACTTCTCAAGGTACATACCTGGCAAATGGCAGAGCCATTGTATAACACCAGGTGATAAAGTCTGGGCATAAAATATACTACTCCAAGATCTCCTCTGATTTTGTCCTTAGATTTAATTCTAGGCATTTCATTCATGGAGGCACAACATGCAAGGATTTCCCTTAAAGAGGCTGACTCATGGACCAAAGTTAAGGCTGTCACGAGAATTAGTTTCCTTCCTAAAAAAAAACCTTTTTTTCTACCAAGAGCAGCCAACTGAGAACCAAGCTCAGTTGCCAGACTTTCAGGTCCCTCTCATAAAAATGAAGCTTTGGACCTAAATTCAAATAACTCTTCCTTTAGTGCCTTCCTGACCTAAATCTACAATCTTCACACCCCTTTTTATTCCCAACAGGCAAATTGAGTCTCATGCCAAAATGTCATTGTCACTGCACAATTTCCCTTTAACTCTATGATTCTCCATTCATAACACTGTACACCTGTCATGACATATTCAGTGTCTATATTTTCCAGTAGAAACAAAGGGAAGTCATCTACCTGGGAACCTCACAAAGCCTACAATTGTGTGACCACTGAACAGTTTGTTTTGTTGAAGGTCCTGAGATCTGCCATGCAGGAGGAGCTGGAGGCAGCAGAGACCAAACCTTCTGTGTTTGACTTGTTCCGCACACCCAATCTGCGTAAAAGGATCTGTCTCCTGTCCTTTGTGAGGTGGGCTTCACACAGTACCTGAAGGCTGTTAAAATAGTGGAGATGTGATTGCATTTGTTATTTCAACATCTATAACATGCTAGAGGGACAGATTTGAGACAAAGCATGAGGAAGTTAAGAATATGGTTGCTATGTTTGGTGAAAGTGAAAAGGTTATGAAAAGGCAAGCACAGAAGTAATTATACAGTGAGTTCTGTTTGTCACACCACCCTACCAGGCTCATCACTACAGATGCTGAGAATGTCAATCATGGCACATGATTGGCTGTAAGTTTCTTCACTTGTTCTAATTTTAATTGAAGTAAAACTACAAATAATAAAGTGCACAAATACATACTGTTCAATGAATAATTCCATATATAAATAGATAGCCATCACCCAGATCAAGATGTAGAAAAAAAGCTAAAATTCTAGAAGGCTCCATCATATCTCCTCTACAGCAAAACTCTCTCCCCAAAAGTGTAATAATAATTATGACCTCCATCATCATACAATCATTTCATGATAATTTTAAAGTGATAATTTTGCAAGGAAATATTTCACAAAATAGACCATTCCTTAATAGTTTATCACCAACGACTGCCTGTCTGGGCCAACATTATTGCAATTTGTAGGACCTATAGTCTAAACTTATATGTCTTTCACCTTTGTTCACCACAGATTTACAAACACGCTGACCCATTTTGGCCTGAATCTCCACCTCCAGCACTTGGGGAGCAATATTTTCATGCTCCAGATTCTCTTTGGCATAGTCACCATCCCAGCCAATTATGTTGCTCTTTTGGCACTGAATCACCTGGGCCGTCGAATAACCCAGATGCTTTTCATATTTCTGCTGGCAGTCTCCACTCTAACCATCACATGTGTGTCTGAAGGTAAGAAAAGACCAAATATTCAAAAAAGAAAATGTCTTCGCCACCCTCATTTCTCATGAATTGTACTGGTCACACCTATTTCAAGCCAGAAGAAAATGGAGATTGGCTTCTAACGATTCCCCAAAACCAATCTGGAGTTTTAGTACATGTGCATGCTAAGTCACTTCAGTCTTGTCTGACTCTTTGTGACCCTATGGACTGTAGCCCACCAGGATCCTCTGTCCATGGGATTCTCTAGGCAAGAATACTGGAGTGGATTGCAATGCCCTCCTCTAGGGGATCTTTCTGATTCAGGGTTTGAACCTGCGTTTCTTGCCTCTCCTGCATTGACAGGCAGGTTCTTTACCACCAACGCCACCTAGGAAGCCCCAGGTGTTTTTAGTACATATTCTGCTATTAAGTTGCTGGAAAAAGAGCCAAAGACCGGTTAAGATTGGCTCTGATATCATGTCCAAGTATCTGGAAACTGATACCACGTATTACTGGCAGTTTCTCTAAGATAGCATTTGATCACTTGGCTTGGCCCAGTCACGCTTCATTTGGGCATTTGCTTGCTTGCTTGTTTTTGGCCATGCAGTGCAGCAAGCAGGGGTCTTAGCTTCTTGACCAGGGAACGACCCCAGGCCCCCAGCAGTGAAAGTGCAGAGTCTTAACCACTGGATGACCAGGAAGTCCTGCCTGTTTTTAGTAAGTATGGAGCGTCTAGGAGCTTCCCTGGTGGCTCAGCAGTAAAGAATCTGCTTGCAATGCAGGAGATGCGGGTTCAATCCCTAGGTTGGGAAGATCTCCAGGAGAAGGAAACAGCAACCTACTCCAGTATTCTTGCCCAGAGACCCCCATGGAGCCTGGCGAGCTACTGTCCATGAGATCTCAAAGAGTTGGACACAACTTAGCAACTAAACAACAACAACCTGGAGGATCTAGACCTTGTAACTGCATCTCACGCAAGGACACAATACTGTCACTTCCTCTCTTCAGGCTCTCTTTTTTCTTTTTTGAATTAACTTATTTTTCTTAATTGGAGGCTAATTACTTTACAATATTGTGATGGTTTTTGCCATACATTGATATGAATCAGCTTCGGGTGTACATGTGTTCCCATTCCTCAACCCCCTCCCACCTGCCTCTCTACCCCATCCCTCTGGGTTCTCCCAGAACACCGGCTTTGAGTGTCCTGGTTCATGCAGTGAACCATGACACTTTATTCCATGATTCTGTCTCCAGAATATATATATATTCTCCAACTCTGGTTTAGGGGTGTGGTCTTGACCTCAAGAAAACAAAAATTTCTTATCTTCAGGCAGAAAAGAAATATCCATTAGGAACAAGTCACTGTAGTTAAGGGCCTCTCTTAGAATCAATTTCATTGAATTAAGCAATCATGTGTAACAAACAGGGAAACCCAGATGTTCACCATGCTTCACCTGACTTCCAGTGTGCAATTATATATTTTACATGATACTTGATTAGCAGGTTTCACTCATCTTTTTTTATTATTATGGGAACATAATTGTTTTGCAATGTTGTGTTAGTTTCTGCTGTACGAAAAAAGTGAATCAGCTATATGTATACAGAGATCCCCTCCCTTTTGCAGCTCCCTCCTACCCACCCTGATCCCACCCATCTACCTCATCACGGAGCACTGAGCTGAGTTTCCTCTGCTATACAGCAACTTCTCACTAGATAGCTATTTTACACATGGTAGTATATATATGTTAATCCTAGATTCCATATATATGCATTCATATACAGCATTTGTTTTTCTCTTTCTTTTTTTAATATAAATTTCTTTATTTTAATTGGAGGCTAATTACTTTACAATATTGTAGTGGCTTTGCCATACATTGACACGAACCTGCCACGGGTGTACATGTGCTCCCCATCCTGAACCCCCCTCCCACCTACCTCCCCATCTCATCCCTCTGGGTCATCCCAGTGCACCAGCCCTGAGCACCCTGTCTTATGCATAGAACCAGGACTGGTGGTTGGTTTCACATATGATAATATACATGTTTCAATGCCATTCTCCCAAATCATCCCACCCTTGCCCTCTCCCACAAAGTCCAAAAGACTGTTCTATACATCTGTGTCTCTTTTTCTGTCTCGCATATAGGGTTATCATTACCATCTTTCTAAATTCCATATATATGTGTTAGTATACTGTATTGGCGGAGAAGGCAATGGCACCCCACTCCAGGACTCTTGCCTGGAAAATCCCATGGATGGAGGAGCCTGGTAGGCTACAGTCCATGGAGTCGCTAAGAGTCGGACACGACTGAGTGACTTCATTTTCCCTTTTCCCTTTCATGCACTGGAGAAGGAAACGGCAACCCACTCCAGTATTCTTGCCTGGAGAATCCCGGGGACGGCAGAGCCTGGTGGGCTGACATCTATGGGGTTGCACATAGTCGGACACGACTGAAGCGACTTAGCAGCAGCATACTGTATTGGTGATTTTCTTTCTGGCTTACTTCACTCTGTGTAATAGGCTCCAGTTTCATCCACCTCATTAGAACTGATTCAAATGTATTCTTTTTAATGGCTGAGTAATATTCCATTGTGTGTATGTACCACAGCTTTCTTATCCATTTGTCTGCTGGTGGACATCTAGGTTGCTTCCATGTCCTGGCTATTATAAACAGTGCTGCGATGAACATTGGGGTACACGTGTCTCTTTCAATTCTGGTTTCCTCGGTGTGTATGCCCAGTAGTGGGACTGCTGGGTCATATGGCAGTTCTATTTCCAGTTTTTTAAGGAATCTCCACACTGTTCTTCATAGTGGCTGTACTAGCTTGCATTCTCACCAACAGTGTAAGAGGGTTCCCTTTTCTCCACACCCTCTCCAGCATTTATTGCTTGTAGACTTTTGGATAGCAGCCATTTTGACTGGCGTGAAATGGTACCTCATTGTGGTTTGGATTTGCATTTCTCTGGTAATGAGTGATGTTGAGCATCTTTTCATGTGTTTGTTAGCCATCTGTATGTCTTCTTTGGAGAAATGTCTGTTTAGTTCTTTGGCCCATTTTTTGATTGGGTTGTTTATTTTTCTGGAATTCAGCTGCAGGTGTTGCTTGTATATTTTTGAGATTAATTCTTTGTCATTTGCTTCATTTGCTATTATTTTCTCCCATTCTGAAGGCTGTCTTTTCACCTTGCTTATAGTTTCCATTGTTGTGCAAAAGCTTTTAAGTTTAATTAGGTCCCATTTGTTTATTTTATTTTTGTTTTTATTTCCAGTATTCTGGGAGGTGTGTCATAGAGGATCCTGCTGTGGTTTATGTCGGAGAGTGTTTTGCCTATGTTTTCCTCTAGGAGTTTTATAGTTTCTGGTCTTACATTTAGATCTTTAATCCATTTTGAGTTTATTTTTGTGTATGGTATTAGAAAGTGTTCTAGTTTCATTCTTTTACAAATGGTTGACCAGTTTTCCCAGCACCACTTGTTAAAGAGATTGTCTTTTCTCCATTGTATATTCTTGCCTCTTTTGTCGAAGATAAGGTGTCCATAGGTACGTGGATTTATCTCTGGGCTTTCTATTTTGTTCCATTGATCTATATTTCTGTTTTTGTGCCAGTACCATACTGTCTTGATGACTGTGGCTTTGTAGTCTGAAGTCAGGCAGGTTGATTCCTCCAGTTCCATTCTTCTTTCTCAAGATTGCTTTGGCTCTTCGAGGTCTTTGTATTTCCATACAAATTGTGAAATTATTTGTTCTAGTTCTGTGAAAAATACCGTTGGTAGCTTGATAGGGATTGCATTGAATCTATAGATTGCTTTGGGTAGTATACTCATTTTCACTATATTGATTCTTCCAATCCATGAACATGGAATATTTCTCCATCTATTTGTGTCATCTTCGATTTCTTTCACCTGTGTTTTATAGTTTTCTATATATAGGTCTTTTGTTTCTTTAGGTAGATATATTCCTAAGTATTTTATTCTTTTCATAGAAATGGTGAATGAAATTGTTTCCTTAATTTCTTTCTGTTTTCTCATTGTTAGTGTATAGGAATGCAAGGGATTTCTGTGTGTTAATTTTATATCCTGTAACTTTACTATATTCATTGATTAGCTCTAGTAATTTTCTGCTGGAGTCGTTAGGGTTTTCTATGTAGGGGATCATGTCATCTGCAAACAGTAAGAGTTTTACTTCTTCTTTTCCAGTCTGGATTTCTTCTATTTCTTTTTCTGCTCTGATTTCTGTGGCCAAAACTTCCAAAACCATGTTGAATAGTAGTGGTGAGAGTGAGCACCCTTGCCTTGTTCCTGACTTTAGGGGAAATGCTTTCAATTTTTCACCATTGAGGATAATGTTTGCTGTAGGTTTGTCATATATAGCTTTTATTATGTTGAGGTATGTTCCTTCTATTCCTGCTTTCTGGAGGGTTTTTATCATAAATGGATGTTGAATTTTGTCAAAGGCTTTCTCTGCATCTATTGAGATAATCATACGGTTTTTATCTTTCAATTTGTTAATGTGGCGTATTATGTTGATTGATTTGCAGATATTGAAGAATCCTTGCGACCCTGGGATAAAGCCCTCTTGGTCATGATGTACAATCTTTTTAATATGTTGTTGGATTCTGTTTGCTAGAATTTTGTTAAGAATTTTTGCATCTATGTTTATCAGTAATATTGGCCTGTAGTTTTTGTGTGTGTGTGTGTGGCATCTTTGTCTGGTTTTGGTATTAGGGTCATGGTGGCCTCATAGAATGAGTTTGAAAGTTTACTTTCCTCTGCAATTTTCTGGAAGAGTTTGAGTAGGATAGGTGTCAGCTCTTCTCTAAATTTTTGGTAGAATTCAGCTGTGAAGCCGTCTGGTCCTGAGCTTTTGTTTGCTGGAAGATTTCTGATTACAGTTTCAATTTCCTTGCTTGTAATGGCTCTGTTAAGATTTTTTTATTTCTTCCTGGTTCAGTTTTGGAAAGTTGTACTTTTCTAAGAATTTGTCCATTTCTTCCAAGTTGTCCATTTTATTAGTCTATAGTTGCTGATAGTAGTCTCTGATGATCCTTTGTATTTCTGTGTTGTCTGTTGTGATGTCTCCATTTTCATTTCTAATTTTGTTGATTTGATTCTTCTCCCTTTGTTTCTTGATGAGTCTGGCTAATGGTTTGTCAATTTTCTTTATGTTCTCAAAGAACCAAATTTTGGCTTTGTTGATTTTTGCTATGGCCTCTTTTGTTTCTTTTGTTTTTATTTCTGCCCTAATTTTTAAGATTTCTTTCCTTTTACTAACCCTGGGGTTTTCCATTTCTTCCCTTTCTAGTTGCTTTAGGTGTAGAGTTAGGTTGTTTATTTGACTTTTTTCTTGTTTCTTGAAGTAAGCCTGTATTGCTATGAACCTTCCCCTTAGCACTGCTTTTACAGTGTCCCATAGGTTTTGGGTTGTTTTGTTTTCATTTAAATTTGTTTCTATGCATATTTTGATTTCTTCTGTGATTTGTTGGTTATTCAGAAGCGTGTTGTTTAGCCTCCATATGTTGGACTTTTTAATAGTTTTTTTCCTATAATTGACATCTAATCTTACCACGTTGTGATCAGAAAATATGCTTGGAATGATTTCAGTTTTTTTGAATTTGCCAAGGATAGATTTATGGCCCAGGATGTGATCTATCCTGGAGGATGTTCCGTGTGCACTTGAGAAAAAGGTGAAATTCATTGTTTGGGTGTGAAATATCCTATAGATATCAATTAGGTATAACTGGTCCATTGTATCATTTAAAGTTTGTGTTTCCTTGCTAATTTTCTGTTTAGTTGATCTATCCATAGGTGTGAGTGGGGTATTAAAGTCTCCCACTATTATTGTGTTATTGTTAATTTCCCCTTTCATACTTGTTAACATTTGCCTTACCTATTGCAGTGCTCCTATGTTGGGCGCATATATATTTATAATTGTTTTATCTTCTTCTTGGATTGATCCTTTGATCATTATGTAGTGTCTTTCTTTGTCTCTTTTCACAGCCTTTATTTTAAAGTTTATTTTATCTGATACGAGTATTGCCACTCCTGCTTTCTTTTGGTCTCTATTTGTGTGGAATATCTTTTTCCAGCCCTTCACTTTCAGTCTGTAATTGTCCCTTGTTTCGAGGTGGGTCTCTTGAAGACAACATATATAGGGGTCTTGTTTTTGTATCCATTCAGCCAGTCTTTGTCTTTCGGTTGGGGCATTCAACCCATTCACATTTAAGGTAATTATTGATAAGTATGGTCCCGTTGCCATTTACGTTGTTGTTTGGGGTTCGAGTTTATACACCCTTGCTGTGTTTCCTGTCTAGAGAAGATCCTTTAGCATTTGTTGGAGAGCTGGTTTTGTGGTGCTGAATTATCTCAGCTTTTGCTTGTCAGTAAAGCTTTTGATTTCTCCTTCGTATTTGAATGAGATCCTTTCTGGGTACAGTAATCTGGGCTGTAGGTTTTTTCTTTCAATACTTTAAGTATGTCCTGCCATTCCCTTCTGACCTGAAGAGTTTCTATTGAAAGATCAGCTGTTATCCTTATGGGAATCCCCTTGTGTGTTATTTGTTGTTTTTCCCTTGCTGCTTTTAATATTTGCTCTTTGTGTTTGATCTTTGTTAATTTGATTAATATGTGTCTTGGGGTGTTTAGCCTTGGGTTTATCCTGTTTGGGACTCTCTGGGTTTCTTGAACTTGGGTGACTATTTCCTTCCCCATTTTAGGTAAGTTTTCAACTATTATCTCCTCAAGTATTTTCTCATGATCTTTCTTTTTGTCTTCTTCTTCTGGGACTCCTATGATTCGAATGTTGGGGCATTTAACATTGTCCCAGAGGTTTCTGAGGTTGTCCTCATTTCTTTTAATTATTTTTTCTTTTTTCCTCTCTCTTCCATTTATTTCTACCATTCTATTTTCTACCTCACTTATCCTATCTTCTGCCTCCGTTATTCTACTGTTGGTTCCCTCCAGTGTGTTTTTGATCTCATTTTTTCCATTATTCATTATATATTGACTCTTTTTAATTTCTTCTAGGTCCTTGTTAAACATTTCTTACATCTTCTCAATCCTTGTCTTCAGGCTATTTATCTGTAACTCCATTTTGTTTTCAAGATTTTGGATCATCTTCACTATCATTATTCGGAATTCTTTATCAGGTAGATTCCCTATCTCTTTCTCTTTTGTTTGGTTTGGTGGGCATTTATCCTGTTCCTTTACCTGCTGAGTATTTATCTGTCTTTTCATCTTGTTTATATTGTTGTGTTTGGGGTAGTCTTTCTGTATTCTGGCAGTCTGTGGTTCCTCTTTATTGTGGAGGTTCCCCACTGTGGGTTGGGTTGGACTGGTGGCTTGTCAATGTTTCCTAGTTAGGGAAGCTTGTGTTGGTGTTCTGGTGGGTGGAGCTGGATTTATTCTCTCTGGAGTGCAATGAAGTGTCCAGTGGTGAGTTTTGAGATGTCAGTGGGTTTGGTGTGACTTTGGGCAGCCTGTATATTGAAGTTCAGGGCTATGTTCCTGTGTTGCTGGAGAATTTGCTTGGAATGTCTTGCTCTGTAACTTGCTGGCCCTTGGGTGGCCCTTGATTTCAGTGTAGGTGTGGAGGCTTTTGATGAGCTCCTATCGATTAATGTTCCCTGGAGTCAGGAATTCTCTGGTGTTCTCAGGATTTGGACTTAAGCTTCCCGCCTCTGGTTTTCAGTCTTATTCTTACAGTAGCCTCAAGACTTCTCTATCTATACAGCACAGATGATAAAACATCTAGGCTAATGATGAAAAGTTTCTCCACAGTGAGGGACACCTGGAGAGGTACACAGAGTTATATGGAGAAGAGAAGAGGGAGATAGAGATGGCCAGGAGGAGAAGAGGAGGAATCAAAAAGGGAGAGAACAAGCTAGCCAGTAATCACTTCCCTGTGGGCTCTCCACAGTCTGGACCCCTCAAAGATGTTCACGGGGTTACACAGAGAAGAGAAGAGGGAGGAAGGAGACAGAGATGGCCAGGAGGATAAAAGGGGGAATCAAAAGGAGAGAGACAGATCCAACCAGTAATCAGTTCCCTAAGTGTTCTCCACAGCCCAGAACATACAAAGAGATTCACAGAGTTGGGTAGAGAAGAGAAGGGGAAGTGAGGCTCTGGCTGCAACCCTTCCGGTGGATGTCAACCATCCAGAATCCCAAGAAGTCTTGGTTAGCAACGAAGCCTGCTTGCAGTTTGGTAGAGGAGGCCTTTCTGGGGCTGTGATTGCCCCTTTCTGGCTCTGGCTGCCCTCGCCTGCCTGTCTCCGGTGGGGGACGGGCCAGTCCACAGCCAGAGATAAGCTCCCCAGAAGAGACACATGGAACACCTGAGAAGGTGCGCCCACAGTCTGGGTTGCTATCTCACGTTAGTTCCCTTAGATTGCCCTCAGGGCATTCAGGCCTGGTCCTTACCCCAAGCAATACAGCCTTCTCCTCCCTGTCCAGTCCCCGCTTGCTAGTGGCAGATTTGAGGGACTGGGCTGCTTCTCCACTGGGAGTTGCTGTTAGGCACGTAATCTGTGGGGTTTAATTAATTAATTAATTATTTTTCCTCCCAGTTATGTTGCCCTCTGAGATTCCAAGGCTCACCACAGACCTGCCAGTGAGAGTGTTTCCTGGTGTTTGGAAACTTCTCTCTTATTTAAGACTCCCTTCCTGGGACAGATCTCCGTCCCTACCTCTTTTGTCTCTCTTTTTATCTTTTATATTTTGTCCTACCTCCTTTTGAAGACAACGGGCTGCCTTTCTGGGTGCCTGATGTCCTCTGCCAGCACTCAGAAGTTATTTTGTGGAATTTGCTCAGCATTCAAATGTTCTTTCGATGAATTTGTGGGGGGAGAAAGTGGTCTCCTCCTCCTATCCCTCCACCATCTTAGGACTGCCACCCTTGTTTTTCTCTTTCTGACTAACTTCACTCGGTATGACAGACTCTAGGATCAGCTATATCACTACAAAGGGTCAAACTTCATTCCTTTTTATGGCTGAGGAGCGACTGAACTGAACTGAACTGAATATTCCCTTGTATATATGTACCACCTCTTCTTTATCCATTCATTCATCTGCTGATAGACATTAGGTTGCTTTTATGTCCTAGCTATTGTAAACAGTGCCACAATCAAATTGGAGTAGATGTGCCTTTAGAATTATGGTTTTCTCAGGATATATGCCCAGTAGTGGGATTGCTGGGTCATATGGGAGCTCTGTTTTTAGTCTTGCTCCTCTCTTCACCTTGAACAGCATCAGCAGAGCGTTTGCTGCCTTACAATCAATGTCACTCCAATGTTGCAATGTTCTTGTTAGATTTTCTGTAACTGGGTGGAAACTGACCGAACCTTGCCTTCAGTGTTTCCTGAAGGTTGGTATTCTTTCCCTTGTGAAGGTTCTTACTCCTGATTTTCTAACATTATTCTAAATCTAGTTACTCTTCAAATTGTTCATTAACATAGCAGTCCTGCCCTTTTATTATTTTCTTCTGCAATATAAATCCCTTGTAAATATTGCATATGCACAAATGTTTCAAACTCATGAGGATTTATGTGATGATCATACCCCTGAGGAACTGCCAACAAGATTCTACATTCTACCTCAAGGGCAGAAGAGACACAGAACAGAATCAGTGCAAGAGAACACCTGCTGGTCTCACCTTCCTTTTCCTCTTCTGCAAATCTCAGACATTCAAGGATAATTGAAAAAATAACCCAGACCCTTTTATTCATCATGAGCCATAAAAAGTAGATAAGTCATATTTCTCAGCCTATTAGACACTGCATATTTTCGACCCCTGTGCAGCTTCTCTACAATGTATACTTGCAAACACCTCCATTCAGATCTTCTTTATTTGTAATTACAAGAATGCAATTGCTTCAGCTCAGATTTCATGAGCCTCACTGGTCTTTCTCTCTCCAGAAATGCAGGCCGTGCGTATGGCTTTGGCAGCTTTGGCAACAGGAGTTTCTTTTGCCACATATGCCAGTAATTTTTGCCATGGAAGTGAACTAATTCCTACTGTGCTCAGGTATACTGAAATCTTGTGGATACTCTCTCAGGATCAAAACAGACCTTTCTGAGTTAACTGACATTTATTGAAGGAAAAAAAGAAGATTGGTTAGTTATCAAAGCAATCAATTATAATTACAACACACAAGCAATTTATAAGCAAATTTATTTAAAGCAGACTTTGTTGGGCACTGGGTGATGTCTTTAAATGCATCATCTTATATAGTCTTCTGAACAACACAAAGGATAGATGGCATCTTTTTTAATGATCAAACTGTGTTTTAATGCACTTAATGTAATTGAATTTGAAAAAAAATCGCTTATGACTAACAGAAAATTTCAAAAGCAAGCATATGTCATCAGCCTTCTCCACTGTTATGCTATCTCCCATAATCAAAGCAAAATAATAAATCACAAATTATATTGTAGATTTGTACTTGACTTTCTTGTATTATTGTTTATACCCTAAGGGTAACATCTGTGGGGATCATGGGAATTGCTGCTAATACTGGGGCAGTCCTGGCTCCCCTCTTGATGATCCTAACGGTGTATTCCCCTCACCTGCCCTGGATCATCTACGGAGTCTTACCCATCCTCGCTGGTCTTGTTGTCCCACTCCTTCCTGAAACCAGGAATAAGCCTCTGCCCGACTCCATCCAGGATGTGGAAAATGAGTGAGTAAACCCTCTAAGTGTCCCCTGGGGGAGCTGTGTACTCAGGGTCTGTGACGAGGAGGGCAAAACATGAGTTGAGACACTGTCCCCCAAACAAGCTAAGATCTAAGCTATTTCCAGGTGATCTGTGCCTCTGGTTTAGCTACAGTCTCATCCCTCCCCACAGTGACCTCAGACTCCCCCAAGCTTCCCTGGATCACCCAGACCAACATCAGTATGCACCAGTATGTTTAGTGGTGAAGAAGCCAAAATTAGATGCCCTGGTGTGACATACACACCTCTGAAGGTGTTTCACAAACATGCACTGATCCAAACACCAGATTCTCATCCCTCAGACCCTAGCAGACCTCAGCCCAGTGAGGGCAGTAAGCTCTCTGAGATTTTTGGTGTCTGTAGGTCTGTGACCTGCCCAGGTCACTGAAGACCTAAGGGAGACCAAGGAGAAGACAAGAGCCCCTCCCCTCCCCACCCTCCCCCACCTCCATCCCCCCACATACACACAGTATATCTCGGGGGAAAGAGTCCTGTTGTGCTGCCTGTGAGATTCAGGCTGTCTGACTTTCCCTGGAAATGAAATGTTACAAAAAGAGAGAAGAGTAGTAAATATTGAGATTTTAAGTGATGAAAATTGGGAAATGATTCTATGACTTTCTGTGTACCATTTGCCTTTACCAAAAACTCTTTTGACCAATGCAAAGATGCCCAAAAGTAAATGTAGAAGCTATCAAAGCTTCCTTACCAAATTTTGCTCTGGGAGTTTGGCCTTTTATTCACAAGGTTTACTCCAACCTTTGGGGCAGGGCTCATGGTTTATAACCAAAGCTGTATGGCAAAGGATAAGCTTGCTCTAGAGAATACAAGACATATATGCTTAGTTGATATTTTTTCTTTGTTGGTTTCATTGTATTTTTTCCAGGGGAAAATGTTCAAGGAAAGCAAAGCAGGAAGAAACCTTCATGCAAGTGACACAGTTTTAAGGAATTCCATTAACTAACTGCTGATTCTAGAGCATAATAAAAGGGGAAAAGAAGTAATGTTTAAATGCTGGAAATTTTTGTAAAATAAATAAATATACAATAGAAAAAAATTGATTTTTTACAATTGTGGTACTAAATTATGAAATATAAAATACCTCTGATTAACCATAATAAAAAATGTGAAGAAAACCATAATATTTTAAAAGGATTTTCAATATTTGTATAATTGTAGATAATTAGCATGTTTCTGAATAGGAAGGTAGAATGGAACTGAAAATAACTAGTCTTCCTCCAATTAATCAGTAGAATAATTGATGTAGTAATTACAATGAAAACCAGATACTTTTGGAAGAATTTGACAAATAGTTACAAAATTATCTACAATTTAATAATAAGCAAGATGATTCCCCCCAAAAAAGAAGATCATGGAGTGAGAAGGTGCTGGCTAGTCTATGGAGTAGCATTTGCTACTCCATAGTAGCATTTACTATACATGCAATAGTCAAAATAGCAGATGCATTTACAAATCAAAGAAAGTCCAGAAACAGACCACAGATATAACACTTAACATATAATTTTGGCTTCACAAATTTTGGGTAAAATAAGGAACTATGCAACAAATAGCATAACTATTTAGAGATAAATGACTAATAATGTAACTCCATATCCTAAACCAAAAAATAGTCTAATAAAGTTAAATGGAATCAGTAAACCATAATTTTCAATAGAAAATGCTACAAAACCTTGGAATTAAAAATATTTTGAATAGTAAAGCAAATGCCAGAAATTTAAAGACAGATAACTTGAAGTTGAATAATTCTCAAGACTCTTGAGAGTCCATTGGACAGCAAGGAGATAAAACCAGTCAATCCTAAAGGAAATCAGTCCTAAATATTCATTGGAAGGACTGATGCTGAAGCTGAAGCTCCAATACTTTGGCCACCTGATGGGGAGAGACAACTCATTGGAAAAGACCCTGATGCTGGAAAAGACCGAGGGGAGGAGAAGGGGGTGACAGAAGATGAAATGATCAGATGGCATCACCGATCCAATGGACATGAGTTTGGGCAAACTCCAGGAGAGAGTGAAGGACAGGAAAGCCTGGCATACTGTGGTCCATGAAGTCACAAAAAGTCAGACATGACTTAGCAACTGAACAACAACAATGAACAACAAGTTGAATGATAACTCATTTAAAGCCTATATTTGGCAAAATTCTAACAATTTATCAGAGCAAACTAGAAAAATATTCACCAAAATGATAAAAACGATTAACTTTTAATGGTGGGCTTTTAAGTGATTTTCACTTTGTTCTTTGTAAATTTCTATATTCAAAGTTTTAGTCAAGGAATATGTAAAATTTCATAATATTATAAGGTGCCAAAAATGAAAGCACAAGTGACAAAATGAACAATTTTCAAAGTGTACTTTTAATACCTAGAATTCTGTCATAAATACCTACCGAAAAGATAGTAAAATAAGTTAATAGAAACATGTGTAAAATCCAGACTATATATCATTTTTAAGAGAAAAAAACCATGTGAGTAATAAATGTATGAAAAACTGTAAAAACCCACTGGAAATTATAAGACATACAAGTTAAAATGAAATATCAGCTTATATTTTCAAATGGCCAAAAATTAAAGTGTTCTTATTGTCAAGCTAGTGAGAATGCAGTTCAATAGAAACGTATTATTTGATGGTGGAATTATAAAATAATTCATGCTAGATGGGTGCTAAAAACACAGAATTGACGTCATTATCAAGAGCTTTAAAATAAACTTGCTAATCCAGCAGCTGTTTATTGAGCACATAATAACTACCAAGGTAAGCAATCGACATACTTGCATGCATGCGTGCGTGCTTGCATGATCAGTCATTTCTGACTCCTTGCAACCCCATAGACTGTAGCCCGCCAGCCTCCTCTGTCCATGGGATTCTCCAGGCAAGAATACTAGAGTGGGTTGCCATGCCCTCCTCCAGGGAATCTTCCCGACCCAGGGATGGAACCCGCAGCTCCTGCATTGGCAGGAGCAACCTGGGAAGCCCAAGCATTCTACATACACAGATGATATTCAAAAGGTGGGCACAAAACAGATGCAGGTGTGGTCTCACATCTTTATTTTCTACAGATGAACATAATTTTAAGTTCCCTTTTCCTCTAGGTTGGCAGTCAATCACAAGTCAGTTAGTTTGGGGGATTATTACTATAATCCTTCCCTACCTGAACTGTCCAGATCTCATGGGTGTATGCAGTGCCACAGTGATAGGATAAGAACAAGACAGCTGATTGTCCTTATCTGTTAGTATTGGTCCTGTACGAATTTGGTTGCTACCACTTTGCCAATCACCAGCACATCAGGCGCTAGAATCTGGAGCTCCCAGTCTGACTGATCTGCTCTTTATGCAGCCACTCTGTTATGGGTCTGTTGTTTCCCCAGGGCCTACTGGATCCTTCTCCTCCATAAGCCACAAAGCATCCCCCATTTTCTACCCTTCCCAAACACTCAAAGTCTTTCTTCTTCTCTCATTACTTCTTCCAGAGACCTTTTAGTTATCCCTATAGAATTCAGATTTGTAAAACAAAGTCAATCAGTCTTACAAGCTTTTTCTACTTTTCACCTGCAAAATGCCCTTCAGGAGACAAAGAAGCACAGACAAACTATAGTAGGGATGTGCAAAAAGCACAAGGGTAAAAAGGCAGTGGGTTAATATATTTATAGTAGTCACTTTAGAACCAAAGACATAAATAGGTTAAAAGCAAAAAGATGGGAGAAGATATCTGATGCAAATGGGGTCCAGGTTGCCTATACCAGTAATAGACATAATAGACTTGAAATCAAAAACTTTACGAGACAAAACATTTTATATTAATAAAAGTTTCAAGATAGCAAGAATATCTAACAGTTACAAACATTTACACATCTAATGAGAGACTTTCAAAATATATGAAGTAAGAAGGAGAAAGATGGCAAACTAGGAAACACAGAGCACTCATTCCCCAATGGTAACATTAATTTAAAAAAAACTACAGAGACTGGATAAAATAATTTCACAGGAGATCTGGAAAACAATCAAAGGACTGCAGCAACCAAGAGAACACCAATCAAGAAAAAAGCACTTTCAAAAGGGTAAGAAATTTTACTTACCTTTACTCCATCCTTTCCCCAGGGTAGCACAGTGACAATCTGAGGGAAGCCACAGCCCAGCCTTCAATCCCTTCTGCAGAACTGGGAAGAGCCAAGAAGACCTTATTAGCAATGGTCTAACTGGTCTGGGGGCTGCCTGAAGTACTGTTTTCTGATTCATGAAAGATCTTGAGGCAGGAAAAGGAGTATAACTCAGATCTCAGACTGAGAAAAAAGAAACTAAAAGTGATGGACAATGGTTATAGAAGCTCAGGGGGCCCACAGATCTATAGATGCATGAGGCAGAGATCACTGTGGGAAAATACAATAGGCCACCCAAAGTTCTGAGGGGAAGCTGTGGTGAGACTCTTGGCAAAATTAAAAAATTTTAAAGCAGCAGTGTATACAGGGGATTGATAAAGTCATGTAAAGACCCACACAGGATACATTCTCAGGAATGACCTGAACTTAAGCTTAAGCTTCCCCTTGAGCTGGTTTTAAGGCTCAAAACACACACTCTTCTAACTAGTGAAGGACATCCCCAGCAGAAAGCCAGTGTATAAAGATTTAGAGAGGTGGCTGCTTCTTCAAATGTCCAATTTTCAACAAAACAAGTTCTACAAAGAAACAGAAAAATATGGCACAATCAAAGGAAGAAAATAGTAGCAGAAATCATCCCCTGTAAACACAGGCATCAGACATACTAGACAAGAACTTTAAGACAACTGCCTTAAAAATGCTGAAAGAGCTAAAGGAAAACATGGAGAAAGAGCTAAAAGCTATCAGGAAAACTGCATATGAACAAGTTAAGGACAAGAGATAGAAATTATAAAAGGGAACCAAGCAGAAAATCTTGAGCTGAAAAATACAGCAACCATATTGAAAATGTGAGGATTTTGTGCAACCAATAATATTAAAAACAAAAAATCCAAATTAAAAATGTGCAAAGAGGGCTTGCCTAGTGGTCCAGTGGTTAAGAATCTGCCTGCCAATGCAGGGGTCACAGGTTCACTCCATGGTCCAGGAGGATTCCACATGCCATGGGGCAACTTAGCCTGTGCACCACAACTACTAAAGCCCACTTGCTGTAGAGCCCATGCACCACAACCACTATCATGCTCTAAGCCTGAGTACACAACCGCCAAGCCTGTGTGCCCTAGAACCCATGCCCTGCAACAAGAGAAGCCACCATGATAAAAAGTCCTTGCACAGCTAGAGAGTAACCCCTGCTCACCAAAACTAGAGAAAGCCCATGTGCAGCAGTGAAGATCCAGTGCTGCCAAAAATAAAATAATTTTAAATGTGCAAAGGATCTGAATAGACATTCTTCCAAAGAAGGCACACAAATGACCAGTAGGTATATGAAAACATGCTCAACATCACTAATCACTGGGGAGTTGCAAATGGAAATCACACCTGTTAGGGTGACTGTTACCAAAAAGAAAAAGGATGTATTGGTAGAGATGTAAAGTTATCTATTGCTGCAAAACTATCACTCCAGTATTTAGCAGCTTTAAAACAAGAACCATCTGTTGTCTTACACAGTTTCTGAGGATCAAGAATTCTGAAGAAAGGGACAAGCACAGACAGAGACAGAGGACACATATAAGTTATGTTAAGAGTGTGGTTCAAAGCCCTAGTCATCTACCAGTTATTACGCTTCATTTCCCTTCACACCAAGCACCCCGACCCCCAGGTATCTGTCATGACTGGAAGACCGTGGAGGAAGATTATTGAGCTAGGTTCACATGTGGAATGGCTCAAATATGTGTACAAACCACAGACTGACTGTTACTGAACTGTTGCCCCACACTGGGTGACCTCAAGGAAATTCTCTAAATGGGCAGAGATTCAGGCATGACCCCTGATCATCCACTTTGTGTGGAAAGAAAAGTAGCCTGCATAAGATACACTGTAGATGAATTACAGAGGTTTTCAAATGGCTTAGCTTGTTGATGATTTAGTCACTAAGTCGTGTCTGACTCTTGCGACCCCATGGACAGTAGCCTGCCAGGCTCCTCTGTCCATGGGATTCTCCAGACAAGAATACTGGAGTGGGTTGCCATTTGCTTCTCCAGGGGATCTTCCCAACCCAGGAATTGAACCCAGTCTCCTGCATTGCAGGCAGATTCCTTACCAACTGAGCTGTTAGTCTGGGCCTAAACACAGAAAGAATGGATAATAGATAAATAGGAGAACTGGGCAGGAGGCCCTTATGGGAGTGGCATGAGTTGTGAAGGTCTTTGAATCATTTTTATCACCCACTAGACACCATACAGGATAGATGAGGCACGAAACAATGAAGTAAGCAAATGACTTAGAGTTGATGCCCACCATTCTCTGTCACCAGCCTCTCCAGGGTAAGCAAAATTGGCTTCCAACTAGAGGCAGGGATGAGACTAGGTACAGGTCCAATGGCATGGGATCCCATCCACTACCTCTGGCTCCCAAATGTCTAAACTGCAAGCAATAGAGATAAGCACTGTCACCAACATGGCACTTTTCCTCAAGGAGACCAACCAGTACTTTGATGAAAAATTGATTACGTTAGGTCCCTTTAATTTCTAGAGGAGTAGGGGACACCTTGAATAAAGTTAGCTTGTATTCTGGGTTAAGGATTTCTCTTTTTTGCCTTCATGCCCTCAACCAACCCTCAACTATCTGAAGGCATTGAGAATGGATGGTCAACCAAATACTGGATTCTTGATAACATTTCACTGAACCAAGAGACACACATGGAAAGAAAAGAAGCCTGGCAGTGAATTCATGACCATAAAACCTCATAGTTCTATCACCCACTCTGCTACCCAGAAGGTGCCAGTCCCAAGGGCAGTGGAACAGCTTTGTGAGACTGCAGTTGCGACTCCAATTAAGAGATGATACTCTGCCAAAATGGGAAACTTTTTTCAGGATGCACTATATATTCCAAATCAATGACCAGTATATGGTGCTTTGTTCACCCACAGGTAGAATTATTTACCCTGAGAACAAAATGGCAGAAGTTGAAGTGGCTCGATTTATCAAACTCTCAGTGCCCCATTTGGGAACTTTGTTCTTCCTCTCACTTCAAATCAAGGATCTGTGAGTATATAGGTCCTGGTATACAGAATGGAAACATTTCTACCAGGAGACACCAGGAGAAACTCAAACATAAAGTTATGTCTACCCCTAATTCACATCAGATTTCTGGACTAAGAGGCTAGTAAGCAGGGAAGGTAGTCACCAGTCTAGATTAATAGACCCTGATAAGCAGCAGGAGGTAGAGCTGATCTTCCCAGTGTGCTTACATCATTCTTCTCTGATATCTGTGTTCCATTGGGACATCTCTTAGTATTGCCCTGCATGATTTTGACTATAGAGGGACATGAGAAATTGCCAGGACCTGAAAAGAGCATGGTGAGTAGGACTTCTGATGCCTCAGGGATTGGGTCTGTGTCATTCCTCCTCATATGCAGCCCAGACCAGAAGGTTGAGAGATGCCTAGAATGAATTGTGCAAGAGAGGGATGGTGAGTAACATCTGCAACCCTGAGACCAGCCACAATGGTGGGATCTGTGTGTAGATCATCACTCTGACTCTCTCTTATAAGTTCTCCCTAAAGGAGCTGTTCCCTGGTAAGAAGAATTCTTACAAATCAAGTGGATCTGTGTGGCACAAGTGGTGGACTGTAATGGAAGCTCTGATAGCTGTGATGTACCACCTAGATATCCCTTTCAGGGCCAAAATAGCAATTCCCAAATGCTGTGAGTTTTGGCAAGTGATAGCTTATAGCCTCCATTAGAATTGACCTAGGTCAAAGGGAACTATTGATAGCTCAGTTGGTAAAGAATCCACCTGCAATGCAGGAGACCCTAGTCCAATTCCTAGGTCAGGAGGATTCACTGGAGAAGGGATAGTCTACCCACTCCAGTATTCTTGGGCTTCCCTTGTGGCTCAGCTGGTAAAGAATATGCTTGCAGTGCGGGAGACTGGGTTCGATCCCTGGGTTGGGAAGATCCCCTGGAGAGGGGAAAGGCTGCCCACTCCAGTATTCTGCCCTGGAGAATTCCATGGACTGTATAGTCCATGGTGTTGCAAAGAGTTGGACACAACTGAGCGAATTTCACTTCACTTCACAAGGGGAAATATATCCCCAAGGTTACATCCATCTAGTGAGGGGAAACCTGTATCTATTGACTAATCAATGTGTAGTTATGAAGATTCCCATTATGGTTTAATTCCAGACATTTCTGAAGAGCCATTCCATCTGGCCATGGAATGACTTAAGAACTGTCTATCATGATTCAACATGAACCTCTCAACAATCAGGCTTCTGTCACACACTTATGGAATGTAGTTCTAAAAGAATGCTATAATAAATCCATGTGTACACTTGTACCTTGAAAATTCTTTCTCAAGAAACCAGCCTGTGGAGTCCTGGCCCAAGGCCACAGGTGTGAGGCCTTTCACCAAGGCCACTGAGGCAGAGCCAAGAACCAAGTATCACCTCCAGCACTGACTGAGCCCCTTGTAAGCATTGCCAAAGGCTCCCCTGATCATCACCAGCAGATTTCCTGGACCCAAAGTAGGCAAAAATGCCCACCCCAATAGACACCCTATAGCACCCCAACCAATCACCTAATGCCAACCTTGAGGCAGGAA
This sequence comes from Okapia johnstoni, assembly GCA_024291935.2. Classification (NCBI taxonomy): domain Eukaryota; kingdom Metazoa; phylum Chordata; class Mammalia; order Artiodactyla; family Giraffidae; genus Okapia; species Okapia johnstoni. The sequence continues at coordinate 8,760,097 of JAGTYA010000026.1, read as the reverse complement.
TTTTCTTTGCCTTGTGGCTATAAAAATTGGCTACTAACCCACAAAAGGACTTCCCTTGTAGCTCAGTTGGTAAAGAATCTGCCTGCAATGCAGGAGAACTGGGTTCGATTCTTGGGTCGGGAAGATCCCTTGGAGAAGGAAATGGCAACCCTCTCCAGAATACTTGCCTGGAGAATCCCATGGACAGAAGAGGCTGGCAGACTACAGTCCATGGCGTTGCAAGAGTCAGGCATGACTAAGCAACTAAACCACCACCAACAACAACCCACAAAAACTGTCAACTCTCCCTGGTCTGTCAGAAGGTTGGTCCACTGCATTTGCAGTGTCTTCATTATCTCTGCTCATTGCTCTTAATAAATTCACCCCTTCCTAATATTCCGTACTGGAAATTCTTTTTCAGAAAATCTGAGTCTTTCCGACTCAGACCGCCACAACACAACCCAAGGCAAATGTTAATAATAAGGTACTCGTGGGTCTGCAGGGAAGCAGCCCAAGTTAGCATGAATATGATTACTTCGGTTTGGGCTGGAACCATATTAAGTCAAGTAACACTAAAATTTTCTCTCTGATCTTATTGTGATGATAGGAAGATGTTTGGTAAGTAGAATTCATTGTATTTAGAACTGACTGAGCCTTGAGTGAGCATAAAGGATAGTCGGAGGATATTGTAAAGGCTTTTGACTTGGATAACTGGGTGGAAGGGAGTACTATTTACAGAAATAAACAAGAGGAGCAAGTGATAGCAAGAGGTGGAACATCAGAAGGAGACAGTATTGAGGAATGAAATATTTCCTGCCTTATCAGTAAGCAAGGCTGTCACAGTTATCAGCAATTGAGCCGGTGAGCTCTGAGAGAATTCAGGAAGAAAAGAATACCTGCCATCTAGCAGTCATCAGGTTGTAGCCACTCCCTACTGTGAGCCCTGAGAAAAGGAAACTCAGGATGTGAAAACAGGATCAGTTCAGTTGAGTTCAGTTGCTCAATCAAGTCCAACTCTTTGCAACCCCATGGACTGCAGCATGCCAGGCTTCCCTGTCCATCACCAACTCCCAGAGCTCACTCAAACTCATGTCCATTGAGTCGGTGATGCCATCCAACCATCTCATCCTCTGTCATCCCCTTTTTCTCCCACCTTCAATCTTTCCCAGCATCAGGGTCTTTTCCAGTGAGTCAGTTCTTCACATCAGGTGGCCAAAGTATTGGAGTTTCAGCTTCAACATCAGTCCTTCCAGTGAATATTCAGGACTGATTTCCTTTAGGATTGACTGGTTGAATCTCCTTGCAGTCCAAGGGACTCTCAAGAGTCTTCTCCAACACCACAGTTCAAAAGCATCAATTCTTTGGCGCTCAGCTTTCTTTATGGTTCAGCTCTCACATCCATACATGACTACTGAAAAACCATAACTTTGACTAGAGGGACCTTTGTTAGCAAAGTAATGTCTCTGCTTTTTAATATGATGTCTAGATTGGTCATAGCTTTTGTTCCAAGGAGCAAGCATCTTTTAATTTCATGGCTGCAGTCATCATCTGCAGTGATTTTGGAGCCCAAGAAAATAAAGTCTGTCACTGTTTCCATTGCTTCCCCATCTATTTTCTATGATGTGATGGGACCAGATGCCATGATCTTAGTTTTCTGAATGTTAAGTTTTAAGCCAGCCTTTTCACTCTCCTCTTTTATTTTCATCAAGAGGCTCTTTAGTCCTATTTCGCTTTCTGCCATAAGGGTGGTGTCATCTGCATATCTGAGGTTATTTATCTTTCCCCCAGCAATCTTCATTCCAGTTTGTGCTTCATCCAGCCCGGCATTTCTCATGATGTACTCTGCATATAAGTTAAATAAGCAAGGTGACAATATACAGCCTTGATGTACTCCTGTCCCATTTTGGAACCAGTCTGTTGCTTCATTTCCAGTTCTGACTGTTGCTTCTTGACCTGCATACAGATTTCTCAAGAGGCATGTCAGGTGGCCTGGTATTCCCATCTTTTTCAGAATTTTCCACAATTTGTTGTGATCCACAAAGTCAAAGGCTTTGGAGTAGTCAGTCAATAAAGCAAAAGTAGATGTTTTTCTGAAACTCTCTCACTTTTTCAATGAGCCAAAGGATGTTGGCAATTTGATCTCTGGTTCCTCTGCCTTTTCTAAATCCAGCTTAAACATATGGAAGTTCATGGTTCACATACTATTGAAGCCTGGCTTGGAGAATTTTGAGAATTACTTTACTAGTGTGTTGAGATGAATGCAATTGTGCGGTAGTTTGAACATTCTTTGGCATTGCCTTTCTTTGAGATTGGAATGAAAACTGACCTTTTCCAGTCAAACCACCTTTTTCAGTTAAACCACTGCTAAGTTTTCAAAATTTGTTGACATATTGAGTGCAGCACTTTCACAGCATCATCTTTTAGGATTTGAAATAGCTCAACTGGAATTCCATCACCTCAACTAGCTTTGTTCACAGTGATGTTTCCTAAGGCCCACTTGATTTCACATTCCAAGATGTCTGGCTCTAGGTGAGTGATCACATCATCATGGTTATCTGGGTCATGAAGATCTTTTTTTGTATAGTTCTTCTGTGTATTCTTGACACCTTTTCTAATATCTTCTGCTTCTGTTAGGTCCATACCATTTCTGTCCTTTATTGTGCCCATCTTTTCATGAAATGTTCCCTTGGTATCTCTAATTCTCTTGAGGAGATCTCTAGTGTTTCCCAATCTGTTGTTTTCCTCTATTTCTTTGCACTGATCACTGAGGAAGACTTTTTTAATCTCTCCTTGTTATTCTTTGGAACTCTGCATTCAAATGGGTATATCTTTCCTTTTCTCCTTTGCCTTTCGCTTCTCTTTTCTCAGCTATTTGTAAGGCCTCCTCAGACAACTTTTTTGCATTTTTTTCTTAAGGATGGTCTGGATCACTGCCTCCTGTACAGTGTCATGAACCTCTGTATATAGCTTTTCAGGCACTCTATCAGATCTAATCCTTTGAATCTATTTGTCACTTCTACTGTATAATTGTAAGGGATTTAAGTCATACCTGAATGGTCTAATAGTTTTCCCTACTTTCTTCAATTTAAGTCTGAATTTGGCAATAAGGAGTTCATAACCTGAGACACAGTCAGCTCCCGGTCTTTTTTTTGCTGACTGTATAGAGCTTCTCCATCTTTGGCTGCAAAGAATATAATCAATCTAATTACGGTATTGACCATCTGGTGATGTCCATGTGTAGAGTCATCTCTTGTGTTGTTGGAAAAGGAGTTGCAGGATACTGGCCTCAGACAGCTGAGGTGCATATCAAAGGAAGGATTTCAGTGAACTCAGATACTTGTATATCTGGTTTTCTTTAATTTACAAAAACTTTTGACATCTGAACTACCTGCCCTTTGCTGCAAAACTTCTACATAACCTGGCTGCTCCCCTCACCTCCTCAGAGCAGTTCTCTCAGAGTTACTTGAAGCGCTGTCACTCAGGCTTGCAGTCCTAAAAACTCCCACCAAATAAAACATAACTCTCAACTTGCAGGTTGTGAATTTTTTTTAATAATTTTGCTTATTGTGCTGGGTCTTCAATGCTGTGTGGGCTTTTCTTTAGTTACTGCAAGCGGGGTCTACTCTCTAGCTGCTGTGCACAGGCTTTTCATTGCAATGGCTTTTCCTGTTTTGGAGCATGGGCTCTAGGGCACATGGGCTTCAGTAGTTGCAGCTCTCAGGCTCTAGAGCACAGGCTCAATAGTTGTGGCACACAGGCTTAACTGCTCTGTGGCACATGGGATCCTCCTTGATCAGGAATCAAACCTGTGTCTCCTGCATTGACAGGTGGATTCTTTACCCCTAGTCACCAGGGAAGTTTCATGAGTATTTTTTTAAGTCTACAGTAGGAAGATACATTACTATTTCTCCTACAGTTTGTCTAGCCGTTCCTGATATCTTCTTTGCTGGCTCTATCTTCTCAATGCTCTATTTAAAATCAGAGTTCCAAAAGCTCATCCTCAGCCTTCTTCTCTTTTCATTTTATATAATCTTCTACGGTGCTCCTGACACTGATAGGTACTTATTGTGCACCTATACCTGCTATATAAATGGAAACAGTGACAGACTTTTATTATCTTGGTCTCCAAAATCACTGCAGGATGATGACTGCAGCCATGCTATTAAAAGACACCTGCTCCTTGCAAGAAAAGCTGTGATGAACCTAGACGGTGTATTAAAAAGCAGAGACATCACTTTGCCAACAAAGGTCCATATAGTCAAAGCTATTGTTTTTCCACTAGTCTTGTACCTATGTGAGAATTAGACCATAAAGAACCCTGGTGTGCTGCAGTCCATGAGGTCACAAAAAGTCGGACATGACTGAGTGACTGAGCAACAATTATACTTGCTATGTCTATGGCTTAGACCCACTATTTTGTCTAAAGAAGTATTTCAAATTCCAAGTAGAAAATCCTACATAGATATCCCAAAAAAATTACAGAAGGAAAGCAAAATTTTGCCCTTCCTGTATTCTGAATTTAGACAATGTCATTCCAATGCACAAAAAGGAAACTGAGGAGTTGGTTTGATTTCTTCCCTTTTCCTATTCCTAAATCCAATATTCAATGATTTGGCAGGTGACCAAGATGGTGGAGGAGGAAGACCCAAAACTCACCTCCTGCATGGACACACCAAAATTACTACTACTAGAACAAATATCTATGAGAACACTCTGAAGACTAGCAGAAAAGACTGTCTACAACTAAAGACATGAAGAAATTACAGCAAGACAGGAGGAGGGACAGAGACATAATATTGTCAGGATGCAGACCCCCCAGATCAGTGAGGGCCTAGCGAGGACTGTCACAAATCAAAGGACTGTCACAATTGTAGAGGTCTTCCTCAAGGATTGAGGGGTCCAGGCCCCACATCAGGCTCCCTAGCCCAAGGGTCCTGCACCAGGAAAACAAGACCCCAAAAAAATCTTATTTGAAAACCAGCAGGATTATATTCAGGAGAACCAGAGAGCTGTAGGAGACAGATGCTGCTTTTAAATGGCACATGCAACATCTCACAAGCCCCAAGTCCTATCACAGAAGCACAGAGGCAATACTTTGAAAGGAGCCTGGCTGATCTTGGAGAGCCTCCGGAGAAGCAAAGGGAACTGGGACTCCCCCCTGGAGACACTGGCAGCAGTCAGCTTGGGGAGCTTGTTCTATCTCAGTAACACTGGAACTGGTACAATCAAAGAATTTTGGAATCCTTCCTCTAGCCCATTGGCACTGGGGACCTGGCCCCACTCTCCAGCAAGAAGAGGACCAGCAATGGACAAAGAGGAGCCATATTTCTCCCACCCTATCTCCCTGAGCCCTGGGGCACTTAGAAAATCAAAAGATTTAAAGAAGTAAGTCTCAGAAAGGCAGGGGTGGGGGTCCCTCTGGAGCCCCAATAGCAGGAATTTGGAATTTTTAGGCTGAACTCACTAAAATGACTCAGACCAACAATTTACCTTCTGCGCATCTCTTCAGCCAAGTTTCAAATTCCCAGGAGAGAAATGTTTGCTCAGAATGATTCTCTGGCAACCTCATACTTATTTCCCATCTGGTTGACCCTAGCTGTGAATGATAAATCCAAGGGCAGAGATACCCCATTTAAGATAGGTCAGTTTAGTTCAAATTTATTCATCCATGGCCAGGAATACACAGCTCTTTTATAAGTAGCCAGGGGATAAGTATTTTTTCTCTGAATAAATTTCCTTCCCTCAATTCCTCCTTTAGTTGTTGTTGAGTCACTATATCGTATCCGAATCTTTGCGACTCCGTGGACTGCAGCACATCAGGCTCTTTTGTCCTCCACTATCTCCCAGAATTTGATCAAATTCCTGTCCATTGAGTCGGTGATGCTATCTAACAAACATCCTCTGCCACCTCCTCCTTTTTTTGCCTTCAATATTTCCCAGCATCAGGGTTTTTTCCAGTGAGTCGGCACTTTGCATCAAGTGGCCAAAATAATGAAACTGGTGCTTCAACTTCAGCATCAGTCTTTCCAATGAATATTCAGGGTTTATTTCCTTTAGGATTGGCTGGTTTGATCTTGCAGTTCAAGGAACTCTCAAGAGTCTTCTCCAGCACCACAAGTTGAAAGCATCAACTCTTTGGCACTTCCTCCTATTGGAAAGACTAATGTATTTCTGGCTAGTTATTATGATGCTGTATTAACAGGGCAGGAACAGCTTCATGTTCCATGCATTTGAGTTTCATACAATCTTAATGTATTAGGACATTAAAATTCAACTTTGATAGGCTGCTCTTCATACACCAGTGGTTACACATTTGGCGCTACTGAGCAACTATTATGAGATGAGATGGTTGGATAGCATCACCTACCCAATGGACATGAACTTGGGCAAATTCTGGGAGACAGTGAGGGAAAGGAAGGCCTGCCATGCTGTAGTCTATGGGGTGGACTTATAAGTGCACAAACTCTGCTGTATAGTCAAAGATGGTGGTGCTGCTGTCAAAATGGAATTGCTAGTCTGGTGGGCAATATAAGAGTTGCTGTTGTTGTTCAGTTTCTGAGTTGTGTCTGGATCTTTGCCACCCCACTGGCAAACTCCAGCAGACAGTGAGGGACAGGAAGGCAGGGCATGCTGTAGTCCATAGGGTGGCAAAGATTGACTGGTCTGATCTTCTTGGTGTCCAAGGGACTCTCAAGAGTCTTCTCTAGCATCAATTCTTTGGCACTCAGCTTTCTTTATGGTCCAACTTTCACATCCATATATGACTACTTGAAAAACCACAGCCTTGACTAGACGGACCTTTGTCAGCAAAGTGATGTCTCTGCTTTTTAATATGATGTCTAGGTTGGACATAGCTTTTCTTCCAAGGGGCAAGCATCTTTTAATTTCATGGCTGCAGTCATCATTTGCAGTGATTTTGGAGCCCAAGAAAATAAAGTCTGTCACTGCTTCCATTGTTTCCCCATCTATTTGCCATGAAGTGATGGAACCAGATGCCATGATCTTAGTTTTTTGAATGTTGAGTTTTAAGCCAGGTTTTTCACTCTTCTCTTTCACTTTCATCAAGAGGCTCTTTAGTTCCTCTGTCCTTTCTGCCATTAGGGTGGTATCATCTTCATATCTGAGGTTATTGATATGTCTCCCGGCAATCTTCATTCCAGTTTGCGCTTCATCCAGCCCGGCATTTCTCATGATGTACTCTGCATATAAGTTAAATAAGCAGGGTGACAATATACAGCCTTGACATACTCCTATACCAATTTGGAACAAGTCTGTTGTTCCATTTCCAGTTCTAACTGTTGCTTCTTGACCTGCATACAGATTTCTCAGAAAGCAGGTCAGGTGGTCTGGTATTCCCATCTCTTTAAGAATTTTCCACAGTTTGTTGTGATCCACACAGTCAAAGGCTTTAGTGTAGTCAATGAAGCAGATATTTTTCTGGAATTCTCTTGCTTTTCTATGATCCAACAGATCCTGGCAATTTGATCTCTGGTTCCTCTGTCTTTTCTAAATCCAGTTTGTACATCTGGAAGTTCTCAGTTAGGGGCTGTTGAAACCTAGCTTGAAGGATTTTGAACATTACCTTGCTAGCACATGAAATGAGTACAATTGTGTGGTAGTCTGAACATTCTTTGGTATTGCCCATCTTTGGGATTGGAATGAAAACTGACCTTTTCCAGTCCTGTGGCCACGGCTGAGTTTTCCAAATTTGCTGGCATATTGAGTGCAGCACTTTCACAGCATCATCATTTAGGATTTGAAATAGCTCAGCTGGAATTCCATCACCTCCGCTAGCTTTGTTTGCAGTAATGCTTCCTAAGGCCCACTTGACTTCACACTCCAGGATTACTTACCTGTGTTTGGAAGATGACAGCTCAACCACACCAAATATCCTTTCCACACTTTTCTTAATATTAATACCTGGTCGGGTCTTCCTGTTTGGCGTCTGGGTAATGCTCTTAGACAAGGCTTGATTAGCTCCACCCCCACCCCACCCTTCCAGAGACCAGCCTTGCAGATTAGAAATCCTGAGTGTGAGCCTCTAAAAGGTAATTTCGTCACTATTAGAGCACTGTTTTCCTATTGCCCTGGGCTGCCCTGGACAGCCACCCACCAGGCACAGACATATGGAAGAACAGAACCCTCAGTGTCTGCATGTGAGCAAGACATACTGAAACCTCTTGCTTTATCCCTGAGCCTCGATGGTAGTGAAGCCTGCTCCTGATACAGTGCGCCAGAATGGGCTCCCTGAGACGCCAGAGCATCCAGGCAAGCTCTGCCACAGCCACAGGGGGTCAGGCGAGGGGCAAGGGGCCGGGGACGGGGGGAGGTAGGGGAGGGGTGGCATGTGACTCTGTGCAGCATCAATCCTGGATTTGCATCAAAGAGGTACAAAAAGAAAAGATTAACTTTTCTCCCACCACTTCCCAGTAGAGAGGACACACTTTGTTGCTTCAGCCCTGAGAGAGATACTGTCAGTGTCTGTATCCTGCAGGGACTTCCTGTCCAAAGGTATCATGCCTGCGTGCTTAGTCACTCAGTCATGTCCAACTCTTTGCGACTCTATGGAGCCTTCCAGGCTCCTCTGTCCATGGGATTCTCCATGCAAGAATACTGGAGTGGATAACCATTCCCTTCTCCAGGGCATCTTCCCAACCCAGGAATCTAACCTGTATCTCCTACATTGCAGGCGGATTCTTTATGGGCTGAGCCACCAGGGAAGCCCAAAGTTACCACAGATCAGCTCAAAAGTTTATCATACTCATGAATATCTGTTAATATTCATCCAACAGCCAACATCTGATATAAAGATTATGTGCAATTGATTTTGCCTTCGCTGTGGATGAGGAACCCTTTGTCCCTGCCCCACATAGGCCCTTTCATTATGCATCTTCTGGCCTTAATTACCCTCTTCCTGCATTTCATTATAATGCAGCTCTTGATCTCAAAGTCCTTACTTTGCCAAGTGGAGATGTTACTGCTATAAACATTTACCCACTTAAAGGACTGAGCAAAGCTGAGTGAGTGGGTGCCACCTGTTCACAGTGGGCACAGAGTCTGTGATGGAGATAATGAACACATAGAGCCACAGGTCACTGATGGTCATCAGGAGGCTGGGATTAACAGATACACAGAACTATATATAGAATCACAAGTACCTGCTATACAGCACAGGGAACTCTACTCAATATTCTGTAATAACCTACATGGGAAAAGAGGCTGAAAAAGAATGTGTGTGTGTGTGTACATCAGTCGTGTCTCTTTCCAACCCTATGGATGGTAACCTGCCAGACTCCTCGTCCATTGGATTCTCCAGGCAAGAATACTGGAGTGAATTGCCATGCCCTCCTCCAGGGGATCTTCCCAACCCAGGGATCGAACCTGAGTCTCATGTCGCCTGCATTAGCAGGCGGGTTCTTTACCACTAGTGCCACCTGGGAAGCCTTGAAAAAGAATAGATACATGTATCTTATATAAGGGAATCACTTTGCTGTACACCTGAAACGCAACATTGGAAATCAACTATACCCCAAAATTAAATAAAAATGAAAAATTAAATAACATTCACTCCAATTAAAAAAAAAAAAAACGGGCCTGGAACAGGGTGAGCACTCTGCTGTCACTGCTGTCCTTGGCATTATTACTTTATTCCCACGAACTGTTGGGAGCCTGTCCCTGGAGGCTTCGTGTCTAGCACACGCCCTCCCCCAAGGCTAGCCGGTCATGAAGTTCTGGATTCTGCTTCACCCACAGCTGCTCCATTTTTCCTGTTTCCGGCATCGGGCAGCTCTGTGATATTCTGCCTGCAGGGAGGGCTCCGCTGCTCAGGCAAAGCTTGGAAAGCACTGCTCTGGAAAATCCCGTGAAGACAGACCTCCCTTGTTTTTCCAACTCAGACTGTCTCCCCGCCACCTTGGTCACAGCTCGCAGGCTCATGCAAAGGTCGGGTGAGCCCTCCTGCATCAAGATGGCAAGGCCAGGAACCTGCGGCCTCGGTCGAATTGCTTTTTTTCTCAGTCGATTGTCTTTTTCAAACACCCTTCTTTTGAAACACAACTGGAAGAATCCAAAATTACTCATTTACAAGGCATCCCCCCACACTGCTACAAACTCACATATGCTTTACCTTTTAAGTTGAACTTGAAGCAATTTTTCTGAAAACATAAAAATTATCTTCTTTATATTTAACCTAGAAAACTGAATGTTTTTTAATATCCACCACCATAATTTAACAAATTTTAAAAAATGAACCACTTTCCCTGCACCAAGAAACATCACCGACCCGGTCGACAAATAGCTGCCTTCTCATTTAAGCATCTGCTCAGCTGGCTGACAATGGGCTGGCTGGCTTCAAAAGCACAGGGAACAAACTCTTCCAGAGAATAGAACTTTGAGTTTGAACTCAGCCTCCTTAGAGTTTGTTTAACCATGTATTGTTCTGCTACAGCGTTAACAGAAGTTTCAGCAGGAACAGCCTGGGGTCAGACTGTATCCAGCACCCCCTCTCCTTACGTTGTGCTTGACTCTGTGTGATATAAAAATCCTAGTCCTGCAGAATTGAGTCAACTTTCCCTTTAAAATCTTTACTTTTTTGAATGAGCTCCCCTCCCACCGGCCTGCAGGAAATCCGGTTCTGTCCCACAGTATTCCAGAGGACCCCCCCCCCCCCCAGCCTCTGGTCAGCTTGCTTCCAATGCACTCCCTCTGGGGGTCCCTGAGACTCTTATTCCCTTGGCTGCAGCCCTCTCGGGTGCTACAAACCATGCACACCGGCCCCTTCCTTTATGTGCCAAACGCAGCAAATACAAGGCTTACGGATAACAGTAAGTGATAATAGGCATAAGACAAAAACTTAAAACCAGGAACTTGGGAGCAGCTTCTCTCTACTCCCAGTGTCACTCGGGGGGTCCCCTCTATTTCTCCCCTCAGGCTCTGGCCTGCTGCCCCAGTGGTGGGGGTTCATTCCCATTGTGTCAGTTTGCACGCCTGACTGTCATATTTCCCCTCCTATCTCCCAACGCCTGGCCAGCAAAACCATATTCCTTTGTCGTCACAGTAATCTCTGCAGAGGTTATCCAGGGTTTCCCAAAGTCTGTCTCTCCTCCATCATTAAGCAAAACATCTGGGTCATGCCTAGGAGCTGCCAGCCCGTGAGTCGCTTAGAATGGACCTCCCCACCATTAACCACACAGCACATTCGCATTCGCTGTTCCATGTGATAGGCCAAGCGAACCAATGCCTCCGTCCCCACTGCCCACGCCTGCCAAAGCAAAAAAGAACAGACACTAAAAAAAGAAGAACAGAAATATTTGCATTCAGATGCCTTTCCCTTGGGATCTCCTCTCCAACTGGGGGTACATGTTTTATATCTACAACACTAAACAGGCTCACCCAAGTGCTTTCCAGGTGGTACTAGTGGTAAATAATCCACCTGCCAAGGCAGGAGACGCCAGAGATGCAGGTTCGATCCCTGGGTTGGGAAGATGCCTGGAGAAGGAAATGGCAACCCACTCCAGTATTCTTGCCTGGAGAATCCCATGGACAGAAGAGCCTAGCAGGCTACAATCAAACAGGCTGCAAAGAGTTGGACACAACTGAGCGCGCACACACACACACACACACACACACACACACACACACAGGGTTCCCACTCAAAAGCAGAGTTCTTTTTACCCTAGAATGTAGCAACTGCTACAAGTTTTTAATGACACTTTAAGAAACCCTCCCCTCCTCATCTGCAAAGTGTGAAGAGCGCCTCCTAGAGCTCACGACTTTATGGACAGCTTGGAAGCAGGGGGAGGCCACTGTCCAGTAGGTGGTCTCCAACCCATGCTCCACTGTGTCTTGCATCCTTCCAACCATGTCAGAACTACTCACTGCCACCCCAGACCACCACTCATGGGTTCAGAAAAAGGTGGGAGGAGCCAGGGCTTGACACATGGCAGACATTCCAACATGTTTGTTGGATGAACTGAGTGAATATAAGCCCTGAAGATACTTCTGAGAGTCTCTGCCCCACCTAGTACAAACCAGAAAGGACCCAGGGAACTGTCTTTCTGTTCCAAGCTTAAGCAAGAAATAGGTAAGTGCCTTATTTCAAAGTTACTAAATACATCCTGGCAGGAGAGAGTTGTTTGTTAATCAAACAACACTCTGTTCCCTCAATTAATGATTAATATGGTCTGTGAGTTCAAGGTGACCTTAAGATCAAAAGGTTTACTAATCTATCACTGAGTTCATTCAAAGCTAAAATCTATAAAGTATAACCCTGGCACTTGGGTTCTCCTCTAAAGGAAGTCTCCAACCTAGACCATATCGTGAATAAAGAGACTGAAGGGAGGGGTGCTGGGAACTCCGGTGATGTTGGGGGGCAGGGAGGAGGTGATGGCAGGAACCAGGGGCAACGACTTTATCCTAGTCGTGATTCACAGAGATGGGGGTGGGCTCCACTCGCCAGCACCTGAATCTGTTGTGCAAAGCAGAGAGAGAGGCCCTTCAGGCAGGGCAGAGGGGAATCAATCAAAGACACACATCCAGACTCCAAAATCTAGGAGACAGGAGGAGTCAGTCAAGTTTGGATGGCTAAGAACAGAACAGAGTAGGGGAAACTGAATGGTTTCACCGCAGGTCTGTTTCTTCCAAATGGGAGAAAGACTCACGGAAGATCCTAAAGGACCTGATGTGAGATGCTCTGGGGGTTCCATCCCCCCACTTCCAAATTCTCATGCTTCCTAGGCATTTTGAGAGTCCTTCTCTGGCTTTTTAGGGTGGCTTCAACTCTCTGCTAGCACTGACAATCTCCAGCCATCATTTTAGCTTTACTGTCATGTCCACATTCTTCAAAGTACAAAAATCACTCCTTTCTCTCCCTCATTCACGCCAAAGTCCATTGATTAAATTATTTTAAATAGTCCTCTGAAATTGGTGAAGATGGAAATTTCTAAATTTTCTGGTGCTTACGAGGCAGAAAAAGCAAGATAAGTGGTCTCGTGAATTAAACTTTACATTGGGACACTTTTTAGACAATAAAGAATAAAGCTGATGTATAATTTTTAAAAGAAAATATTTCTTGGGAAACCTGCTTCTGGATGAAGGCACAGTTGGCCTTGAGCAGTGAGTTACAGGTTTCCTTAAAGGCTTCCTCCCCTGAACTGCACTGAGGGGTCTGAAAAGGGCAGTAAAGAGAACTTCTGAAAAGAGTTCGTTGCTCCTGGGAACATTCAGCAGATCTTCCAGGATGTTAAAAGCATCACAGACTAGGTTCAGCCTAAGAAGTAAGTAAGGCCCCTTTCCTACAAAAAAAAAAAAAAAAGTTAAGTTAAGATGAAGTATGTGAAATGCCCAGCACAGTGCCTGGTGCCTAACAGATGCATAACAAATATTAGGTTCTTCCTACCCTGAGAGTCCAGGGGCCTATGAGCACATATATTGGATATATTTCGGAAGGGGCAATTGGGTACATTCTAGATTCTTCCAGAAGTTTACAATTTTCTTACAAGGGGCCATGGAGAGAAGAAGGCAGGGGAGGGAAGGAGGCCCGGGTTCTCTTTGCCAGCTCGGCCACTCTTCCTCTGCCTGGAGTTTTCAGCACCTTCAGGCCGTCACTGGTTTTGGTCTTATGCTGTCCACCACAGCTGAGAGCACTGCCCCTGCCGCCTTCGCCCCCTCCATTAGAACGTGCTCCACCTGCAAAGGAGACCAGCTCACAGGACCCTCGGTGAGGCTCCTAGGATCCTGCCCTGCCCCACCCCTACCTCACCACTCCCTTCAGGAACTGGCCTGCCTCGGAGGAAGCCACCCTATATTCCCAAAGATGCCAGAGCCACGAGAGACCTGGACAAGCCAGGATTGCCCGAGGTGGACATCGGAGGCAGGGGGGAGCCCTTTCCTCCAGGAGGCAACCTGGGCTCCTAGTTCTCTTCCTCCCCCAGAGCCATTCAGCCCAGGGTCTGCTTGTAGTGTGAGACTCAGAAGGGCACAGCCACTGAGTCCCTTATTCTACAAACAGGGAGTCTGAGAGGTGCGGAGGGGAGCGCCCTTGGACAAGGTCACACAGGGATCAGTTTCACACAGACCTGGGCTTAGGTCTCCTGAACGCCTGGCCCAGGCTCCTTGGGAGGACCTCCTATCACCCCCTTGCTCCCTGGAGTCTTCTTTCCACACACAAATGCTCATGAGAAGGGAGACCCCTCATACCAGGGCCCACCAAGCCTGGAGCACTACAGCAAGGTCTCCCAAGAGTGGAATGCCACACCTGCTGGCTCCTGGGCACGCCGTATCTCAGGTCATTGACAAAGTGCTCACAGTTCCCCTCAATCAGGCTGTACTGCACTATCTTGTTGATCATCTTTTTTGTCCGCTGGATGATCTTGTCCACAGGCAGGGGCAGGTACGTCCCATCCAGCTTGTTGTTGACCTTCCAGGAGCAGCCGTGCAGCACATCCTCCAGATGACTGTATTTCACCACCGCCCGGTTGCTGAAGACGGAAGTGATGCTGCCAGCCTCAAATTGCTCACCTGGTGGCCAAAGACAAGCCAAAGTTGGGAGCTGCAAGGGGCCACGGTACAGAGCCACCGGCTCACTCCAGGGGCTGGGTGAATGGCTTCTCTTAGGGCCCCAGTTTCACTGTCTCTAAAAGGCACAACAGAGAATGGGGAGTTGGGCTAAATGAAATGCAAGGGGCCAGCCTCCCCAAGAAACTTTCTGCCCTGTTTTCTGCACTCCTCACTTTCAACCCTCACAGCAATCTCTTTCTCACCAAGCTCTGGAAGCATCTTACAGTGTGGTCCCAGATTCCATTCTGTGTACTGACTCGACCAAGTTCTAGGACTGGAATCTTGCTTTCCTAACCAGAACCCAGGGTGACAAGCACCCTTACATGTAAGAGTCATTGGCTCCTGGGGGAAGGATTATGGCTTCATGACAGGCCTCCCCCTGCCGCCCCTGCAGGGGTGGAGGTGATGCCAAGAGGCCACGCAGACAGGGCTCTAGATGGGACCCATTCCAACTAGCTTCCACCCAAAGCCATTCTCCCTTTCTCTCCACTCAAGTATCAGGATTCTCCTTGAGGGTTTATTTGAAAACAGGACTCCACATCTTTGAAAAAAGAAACATTTGAAAGCTGCTGTATTATCATACCCAGTCCTTAGAGGAGAGCCTCAGAGAGGGTCAGGAACCCGCTCAAGGCCAGGTAAGTGGCAATTTAATACAGGACTGTTTTCCTGCTACAACCATATGGATATGCAAACACGGGAACCCTCCCCCACTGTAAGTTGTGTGAATGCAAGAAATGTTCCCTGTTTCCTTTGCGAAGCATTTGAAGTCTATCTGCTGATTTCACAAAAGCTGGCAGTAGGCAATTCAGTTTTTGGGAACAAAGATGGCAGAATTCATTTTTAGAGGAAGATCTGACAGGGAGGGTAGGGACATAACTGTTAACTTATCCCTATAACAACTCTGGTTATACCAGAAGAAGTTCCCTGGATTCAGCCTGGAAAGGAGAGGGGAGATGAAAGCGATGTGAAGTGCTTTTTCATTTTTCATGCTGGCATCCAGACAGGAAGTGGGACAGGCAGTGGGATGAGTGGGGAAACAAAGCAGGAGAGAGGTACTCTGCTCTGCGGGAAGGTCCCAGCCAGGTGAGGGGCTGGGCCAGCCGAAGGGGACGGGACACAGGCAGGAGAGCCATGACCAAGGTGTTCAGTTCAGTTCAGTCGCTCAGTCGTGTCCGACTCTTTGCGAACCCATGGACTGCAGCACGCCAGGCCTCCCTGTCCATCACCAACTCCCGGAGTCCACTCAAACTCATGTCCATCGACTCAGTGTGATCAAGGTGTGGCCATAGGCATTTGGTATCAGTGCCCTTTTGTAATCTCAACTTGAACAAGCAGTACTGGCACAGGAGGCAGAATTCCAGATTCGTCAAAGATTACACAGTGGAGCCCCATGCCTCTCCGTCTTCCAGCTCCCCCAGATCCCATCTCCTGAGGACACCATGTGACCAATGGTTCTAGATGTCCAGTTTTAAGCTGTTTCACAGTCCGTGCTGTAATGTTCCACTATCACCACTTCCACCCCCATCAAACCTCAACTAAAATTTAATTAGTCACCTGTTTAATCTCAGCCCTGTCTTCATGCTGAAATGAAAGGACAATGGTGTCCACACTGAGGGCGGAGCCACCTGGGATGGGTTGGAAAAGCAGGGAGACCCGGTGAGGGTGGAGCTGCCAAAGGTGACCAGGAAGCCAGAAGCAGCATTTGGGGACAACAGGAAGCAAGTGGGCAATCAGAATGCGTAAGCATCTGCATCCCTCCCAGGGAATCCTCAGAAATAGAGGAAGATCTTGAACCAAGGTGTGTCTTACTCTTTGCAACCCCATGGACTGTAAGCCCCCAGGCTCCTCTATCCATGAGATTTTTCAGGCCAGAATACTGGAGTGGGGTGCTATTTCCTTCTCTGAGGAATCTTCCTGACCCAGGGATCAAACCTGCATCTCCTGCTTGGCATACGGGTTCTTTATTACTGAGCCACCTGACATTTCTATTTTAAAAGAAAGGGTGATCTAGGCAGTCAGGGAACTTAGGGATGTTCTTCACACTTGCATCTGTCTTAGGGCTGGACACTCAGTGGTTTTTGATGGACAGAGACCAAGCTCAATCACACAGTAAATTAAGGTCCAGAAATGCTTCTGGTGTTTTATTGTTGAAGTAAGGTAGCAGCTCAGAATTCTCCAAGCTAGGCTTCAGCAATACGTGAACCATGAAATTCCAAGTGTTCAAGCTGGTTTTAGAAAAGGCAGAGGGACCAGAGATAAAATTGCCAAAATCCGCTGGATCAATGAAAAAGCAAGAGAGTTCCAGAAAAACATCTATTTCTGCTTTATTGACTATGCCAAAGCCTTTGACTTTGTGGATCACAATAAACTGTGGAAAATTCTGAAAGAGATGGGAATACCAGACCACTTGACCTGCCTCTTGAGAAACCTGTAAGCAGGTCAGGAAGCAACAGTTAGAACTGGACATGGAACAACAGACTGGTTCCAAATAGGAAAAGGAGTAAGTCAAGGCCGTATATTGTCACCCTGCTTATTTAACTTATATGCAGAGTACATCATGAGAAACTCTGGGCTGGAAGAAGCACAAGTTGGAATCAAGATTGCCAGGAGAACTATCAATAACCTCAGATATGCAGATGACACCACCCTTATGGCAGAAAGTGAAGAAGAATTAAAGAGCCTCTTGATGAAAGTGAAAGAGGAGAGGGAAAAAGTTGTCTTAAAGCTCAACATTCAGAAAAGTAAGATCATTGCATCTGGTCCCATCACTATATGGGAAATAGATGGTGAAACAATGAAAACAGTGGCTGACTTTATTTTTAGGGGCTCCAAAATCACTGCAGATGGTGATTGCAGCCATGAAATTAAGACGCTTACTCCTTGGAAGGAAACCTAGACAGCATATTAAAAAGCAGAGACATTACTTTGTCAACAAAGGTCCATATAGTCAAGGCTATGGTTTTTCCAGTAGTCATGTATGGATGTGAGAGTTGGACTATAAAGAAAGCTGAGCGCCGAAGAATTGATGCTTTTGAACTGTGGTGTTGGAGAAGACTCTTGAGAGTCCCTTGGACTGCAAGAAGACCCAACCAGTCCATCCTAAAGGAGATCAGTCCTGGGTGTTCATTGGAAGGACTGATGTTGAAGCTGAAACTCCAATACTTTGGCCACCTGATGGGAAGAGCTGACTCATTTGAAAAGACCCTGATGCTGGGAAAGGTTGAGGGAAAGAGGAGAAGGGTACGACAGAGGATGAGATGGTTGGATGGCATCACCGACTCAATGGACATGGGTTTGGGTGAACTCCGGGAGTTGGTGATGGACAGGGAGTCCTGGCGTGCTGCAGTTCATGGGGTCGCAAAGAGTCGGACATGACTGAGCAACTGAACTGAACTGAACTGAAGGTAGCAGCTGAGGGACACAATAATTAACTGTCTCTTTTACGTTGCTAACTTCAATATCAATATTTCAATAGAGCAGTGGTCCCCAACCTTTTTGGCACCGGGGACCATTTTCATGGAAGACAATTTTTCCATGGGTCAGGACAGGATGGTTTCGGGATGATTCAAGCACATTAAATTTATTGTGCACTATATTTCTGTTATTATCACATTGTGACAATTTGGAAATGTGAGCGACGGGGAGCCACTATCAATACAGATGAAGCATCACTCACTGGCCTGCCACTCACCTCCTACCATACTGCCCAGTTCCTAACAGGCCATGGACCTGAATTGGTCCATGACCCAGGGGTTGGGGACCCCTGCAATAGAGTATCCACTCTTACTTGGGGGAGCCAGGTGAACCACACAATCATCTTCCACATAGATGGCCCAGTGCTCATAGCCGATCCGAAAAATCTCAATCAGGTCTCCAGGTCTGGGTTTTGGTTTATCCTATGATGGGAAAACAAAATAAAATGAGACTTCACGTGCCCAGAGAACTCTAAAGATCCTGTTTGGGGATCAGAGACAACTCAGTGTGAAGACACCGCCTTTCATCACATTACAGAAACCCAAGAAGGAAATGGCAACCCACTCCAGTACTCTTGCCTGGAAAATCCCATGGCCGGAGGGGCCTGGTAGGCTGCAGTCCATGGGGTCCCGAAGAGTCGGACACGACTGAGTGACTTCACTTTCTCTTTTCACTTTCATGCATTGGAGAAGGAAATGGCAACCCACTCCAGTGTTCCTGCCTGGAGAATCCCAGGGATGGAGGAGCCTGGGGTCTGAAGCGACTTAGCAGCAGCAGCAGCAGGATGCAAAAAGATCTCTCCACACAAATGACTGAGGGACCCAACCACTCTTGCTACCACCCTCATTATTAAAGCCACAGAGGCTGACAGTGCCAGCTCCAAATGCACAGTTCCACATGTATAAACGCCCCTTCAGTAAGTGATGGAACTTCTGTACTCCTTCTCCTTGACGCTGAGCACCATGCAAACTTTTTCAATAGAGGGCGCTAGAGAGACACTGCAAGAGGAAGGGGATCTGCAGGTTCTGGCTTTGTTACACCAAACTCTAATTTCTGGGATAAATCTCACTTAGTAATAATGTATAATCCTTTTTATAAGTTGTTAAATTCAGTTTGCTAATATTTTGTGGAGGACTTTTACATCTATATTCATAAAGTCTGTAATTCTTTTCTTTGCCTGATTTTAGTATCAGGGTACTTTAGTATTAGGGTAACACTGATCTCAGAATTAGTTGGGAAGCATTCCCTCCTCTATTTTTTAGAGTTTATGAGGGATTGGTAACTTTTCTTTTTTAGAGGTACAGTAGAATTCTCAAGTCAAGCCATCTGGGCCTGAGTTTTTCCTTGTGAAAAGATCTTTTATTTACAAAGTAAATTTACTTGTAGGTCTGTTCAGATTTGCAAGTTATTCCTGAGCCAGTTCTGTAATCTGTGTCTTTCTAGGAGTTTGTTCATGTCATGTGTGTTTTCTAATTTGTTAGTATACAGTTGTCCATAGTATTCCTTTACTCTCCTTTTAATTTCTGCAAGATTGGTAACGAGCTCCCTCTTTCAGTGTCGATTTTGGTAACTTGAGTTTTCTCTCTTTTTTTCTTGGTCAATGAATGTAGCAAAAGTTTTGCCCATTTTGTTTATCATCTCAGAGAACCAACATATGGCTTCCTTCTACTTGCTTTGAGTTTAGCTTGCTTTCCTTTTTCCAGTTCATCAAGGTAAGAACTTGGATTCTTGATTTGAAATCTCTATTCTTTTGTAATATAGGCATATATGGCAACCCACTCCAGTACTCTTGCCTGGAAAATCCCATGGACGGAGGAGCCTGGTAGGCTGCAGTCCATGGGGTTGCTAGGAGTCGGACACGACTGAGCAACTTCACTTTCACTTTTCACTTTCATGCATTGGAGAAAGAAATGGCAACCCACTCCAGTGTACTTGCCTGGAGAATCCCAGGGATGGGGGAGCCTGGTGGGCTGCCGTCTATGGGGTCGCACAGAGTCGGACACGACTGAAGTGACTTAGCAGCAGCAGCAGCAGATTGCTTATATTAAGCACTGCTTTAACTGCATCTCATAAAATTTGATATGCTGCTTTCATTTTTATTCAACTGAAAATATATTCTAATTCGTATATTTTTATTTCACCCATGGATTATTTAGAAGTATGTTTTTTAGTTTCCAAATACATATTTCCCAAATTTCATTCTGTTATTGATTTCTAGTTTAATTGCATGTGAACAAAGAAATATTTTGTATGATTTCAATCCCTTTAAATTTGCTGAGACTTGCTTTATGGCCTAGAATATGATCTATCTTGGGGAATATTCAAGTCTGCTTAAGAAGAATATGTGTTCTATTTTTGAGTAGACTATTCTGTAAAAGTCAGTTAGGTAAAGTTGATTAATATCATTGTTCAAATCTTCTATATGCTCACTGATTTTCTGTCCAGTTGTTCTATCCAGTATTGAGAATAGAGTATCTAAGTCCCCACCTATTATTTCTGAATTGCCTATTTCTCTCTTCAACTCTGTCAGCTTTTCTTCACGAATTCGGGGCTTATATTGTTAAATGTATATGTGTTTACAATTGTTATATCTTCCTGATGAATTAACCTTTTATCATCAAAACTGTTCCTCTCCTTAATAAAATTTCTTCTCTTACAAGTCTATTTTTTTATATTAGTATAACCCTCCAGCTATGGTTCTGCTTGCATCTTTCTACATCCAACCTATTTATGACCTTGAGTCTAAAGAGTGCCTCCTGGAAATTCCCTGGTGGTCCACTGGTTAGGACTCAGCACTCTCACTGTCATGGCCCCAGGTTTAATTCCTGATCAGGGAACTAAGGTCCTATAAGCCATGCAGCCAAAATAATAAATAAATAGTTTGTCTCTTGTAGGTGGCATGTAACTGGATCTTGTATTGGCAAATCAGACGATCCTTTTTTGGACTGTTTGAGTCACAAACTGCTGTGAAGCTGTGGATTCAAATTTCCATCTGGAGTCCTTGATCCAATATAAGCTCCATGACTTTAAAATTAGTTAGAATAAAAGCTAAAATATATATTTATATTCCTTTACAATAATAACCTACGTAATTACCTTTACTGGTGCTTTGTATTTCTTCATGTAGATTCGTTACTTTCAGCCTGAAGAACTTTCTTTGCTACTCCCTTTCAGGCAAGTCCTCTAGCAACACTTTCTACCAGTCTTCGCTTATCTGAGACATCACTTTATTTCACCTTCACTTTTGAAAGATAGTTTATCAGACATAGGATTTCTGGTTGGCAGATTTTTTTTTCCTTTGGTCTACTTTTCGTACACCATCCCACTGCTTTCTGGCCTCCATCATTTCTGACAAAAAAACCAGCTATCAGTTTTATTGTGGTTCCTTTGTACACGATGAGTCTTTTTTTTCTCAATCTCTCTCTCTCATGGCTTTCAAGATGTTTCAACTGTTTTGATTCTGATTCCCCCAGAGCTGGTGGTTGCTGCTGTTTGTTCGTTTAGAGGCCTGCCTGGGTTAATTCTCCAATGTCTGTTTCCCTCACAGTATTCAACCCCTGGTGTATCTGCTCCAGTTCTGTTTTGTTTTCTTGCTTTTATTTTTAAGCCTGACATGGCTTAATGCTGAGCCAGTGACTGATCAGAGGCTGACACACATCTTGGGCCAATAAGGCATCACTTTTTTCCTATGGAGCTTGGTGTGGTTTGGAGAATTCATTCAAGGTTCTAAAGTTGAAAATCTGTGAGCTGTTATTTAACACTTTCTGCATTCACAAGGCCTCACGCTCCTCCAGGAATGGAAGGACAGGCCCCTCCAGTGTCTCCTGAATGTGTGTGCAGCCTATGCACCCCTACCAGACCAGCAGCTTTTCTAGGCCATCTTTAACTGTCTCAGTACCTGCATTTCTGTATTAAATTTCTGGCTGGTCTGTTAATCTATCGCTTGTCCCAACACTGCAACCTCAAGCTAGCTGCAATTTTGGCCTTCCGTGATGTTTGTCACTGAGCTAACTATTGTTTTCAACAACATCCCTGGGCATGGAATTTCCCACCTTCTGTTTCAAATTAAGTTTCCCTCTGTGGCCACTGCCAGTCCTCCTGGCATGTCCCACCCACTTTCCCACCACAGAGCTGGGGAAAGTAGGGGATGGAGGGCATACTAAGACAATCTAGTTCTCTATTGTTCTGAGATTCCAGGATTCAGTAGACTTTCTTGATTTAATGTGTATCACCTTACTGTATGATTTTGGTCAAACTCCAGAGTTTTCTTTTATTTATTTATTGGTTGTGCTGGGTCTTTGCTGCTGCACAGGTTTTTCTCTAGTTGCAGCAAGCAGGGGGCCACTCCTCCTTGTGGGGTCCAGGCTTCTCACTGTGGTGGCTTCTCTTGTTGCTGAGCATGGGCTCTAGGGAGTGTGGCTTCAGCAGTTGCTGTTCCCAGGCTCTGGAGCACAGGCTCAGTAGCTGTGGCACACAGGCTTAGTTGCTCCGTAGCATGTGGGATCCTCCTGGACCAGGGATCGAGCATGCATCTCCTGCGTTGGCAGGCGGGTTCTTTACCACTGGGCCACCAGGGAAGCCCCAGAGTCTTTAAATCATTGTATTTGACAGTTTCATCCAGCTTTATTTTTGCTATTTGGGGAGATTTTCTGAGATCTCAGCCATTTCAGAAGTCCTGCCCACTGGAGGGAATGAATTTTTATGGGCACAAAGCAGACCACTGGCTCAGTGATACTACATGGAAGAAACTGTGGCCAAGAAAGATGAAGTGCTTTGCCAAAGTCCTATGCAAGTCAGCTGGCAGAGCTAGGACCAAAACCAGGTTTCTACCCCCTGACCAAACTAACTCCTGCTTGAAAGAGAAAATATAATAGCAACTGAGTTCCCACTAGAGGGCGCCCCAAACCAGCCTTCCTTTCTGTACAGTGAAATCAGAATTTCACTGAATCCCTGCTGAATTTTCCTGGAATAACTGCCATTAGGAAGACAGAGTAATTTATTCTGATGCTAGTCTAAGCCAAAAACAAAAACAAAAATCAAAATAAATCCACATGCTGGCCGTCAAGGATGTTTAACAAGCTTGGTACAAGAAACAGAGAGTTGCAGCTCTGAGGGGAGGGGATTTTAGAATTTTGATCCACCTGCAACATTGCCACTGGATAAGGGTTGTTGTTCAGTTGCTAATTCACGTCCGACTCTTTGCCACCCCATGGACTGCAGCACGCGAGGCTTCCCTGTCCTTTATTATCTCCCTGAGTTTGCTCAAACTCATGTCCATTGAATTAGCGACGCCATTCAACTAACTCATCCTCTGTCACCCCCTTCACCTCCTGCCCTCAATCTTCCCCAGGATCAGTGAGGTCTTGTTCCCAGCATCAGCTGGCCAAAGGATTGTACCAGACAGCCAAAGGATGGTAGTTTCAGCTTCAGCACCAGTCCTTCCAATGAATATTCAGGGCTGAATATTCTGAATGAATTGACTGGTTTGATCTCCTTGCAGTCCAAGGGACTCTCAAGAGTCTTCTCCAGCACCACAGTTTGAAAGCGTCAATTCTTTGGCACTCAGCCTTCTTTATGGTCCAACTCTCATATCCGTCCATGACTACCGGAAAAACTATAGCTTTGACTATACAGTCCTTTGTTGGCAAAATGATGTCTCTGCTTCTTGATATGCTGTCTAGGTTTGTCATAGTTTTTCTTCCAAGGAGCAAGTGTCTTTTAAATTTCATGGATGCAGTCACTGTCCACAGTGATTTTGGAGCCCAAGAAAATTAAATCTATCACTGTTTCCACATTTTCCCCATCTATTTGCCATGAAATGATGGGACCGTATGCCATAATCTTTGTTTTTTTTGAATTTTGAGTTTTAACAGGGGTAGGAAGGTGAAAACTTGAGTGAAATTTACAACAGACTTAATAGTCACCTAGAGTCACCTACTTAATAGTCACCTGCTCTCTTTGTGAAGTTTCTCCCACTATAAACTGATTGTATTGAGCTTTGGGTCTCAACTTTGGCTGCATATGGAAATCCCCTGCAGAGCTCTTAAAAATTAAGACTGATCTGGAGTATGGCCTGAGAACCAGAGCTTTAAGAGCTCCTTGGGTGACTCTAATGGCAGCCAAGGTTGTAGCCATACTGGAAGCTTTCCAAGGTCTCATCCTTCCTTTCTCCTTGACTTTACCCAGTCCCCAGCACTTCATGAACCGCAGGGAGCCAGTCTATATCCTCCAGGTTGACCTCCAGTTCCAGCTGGTGCTCCAGTCTTCAAATTCAGATTAAGCTTTCTCTGCCCTTTTACTCTCTTTGATATAAGAGGTCACTTCAAAATCTTCCATCCATCTTGTTATTTATTTCCTTTGCACAGGCTGGCAGCCCAGCCCTGGCCCTTCTCCCAGAGATAGGCACCTGTTTAGAAAAACCAGTCTTTTGTAAGGCCTCTAGATGATAAAAGTTTCTGAAAGTCTTATAACTCTGAGGGGTGAGGCAAGGAAGTGGGTGGAGGGCTTATTCCTGCCTACAGCAGAAGGGAGGGTTCCCTGAGGCAGGCCATTATGTATGGACAGTATCCTTTTAGTGACCAAAAGCGATGGGAAACACAAGTTAAAGTCAAAGAAATAGATCCAATATGGAATCAAAATTGGCTCTTCCCTGTAACAATCTGTACACACATGTTCATAAGCAGTTTTATTTGCAACAGCCAAACACTAGAAACAACCCAAATGCCCATCAAGGGTGAGTGAATGAACAAATAGTGGTCTATCCATACAATGAAATACTGCTGCTGCTGCTGCTGCTGTTGCTGCTGCTAAGTAGCTTCAGTCGTGTCTGACTCTGTGCAACCCCAGAGACAGCAGCCACCAGGCTCCCCCGTCCCTGGGATTCTCCAGGCAAGAACACTGGAGTGGGTTGCCGTTTCCTTCTCCAGTGCATGAAAGTGAAAAGTGAAAGTGAAGTCGTTCAGTCGTGTCTGACTCTTAGCGACCCCATGGACTGCAGCCCACCAGGCTCCTCCATCCATGGGATTTTCCAGGCAAGAGTACTGGAGTGGGGTGCCATTGCCTTCTCCTAATGAAATACTACTCGGCAATAAAAAGAAATAAACTATTGATAACACGCAGCAGCACAGATATAACTTGGAATAATTACATGTCATTATGTGAAAGGAGAGAGACCCAAAAAAGCACATACAACATGATTCCATTTATGTAAGCCTCTAGAAAATTCAAACTAATGCATAGCAACAGAAAGCACATCAGTTGATGCGTGGGGATGGGAATGGAAGAGGGAGGGGTTTACAGAGGGGGACAAAGAAAGCTGTGGGAGTGATGCAGATGTCTGTGCCCCCACCAGGGATTGAACCCACACCCTTAGCAGTGAAAGCACAGGGTCCTATCCATTGGACAGCCAGGGAATTCCCTGGTTATTCGTTATCTTGATTGTGATGACAGTTTCATGGGCAAATACATGCGTCAAATCATATCCAATTGTATACTCTGAATATATGCAGTTTATGGTATGTTGGTTATACCTCAATAACGCTCAATAAATAGATCCATAAAGCTGTTTTTAAACAATTTAAAAGGCATAAGCAACATCTAATCACATGGACCACAGCCTTGTCTAACTCAATGAAACTAAGCCATGCCGTGTAAGGCCACCCAAGATGGACAGGTCATGGTGGAGAGGTCTGACATAACATGGTCCACTGGAAAAGGGAATGGCAAACCACTTCAGTATTCTTGCCTTGAGAACCCCATGAACAGTATGAAAAGGCAAAAAGATAGGACACTGAAAGATGAACTCCTCAGGTCAGTAGGTGCCCAATATACTACTGGAGATCAGTGGAGAAATAATTACAGGAAGAATGAAGAGACAGAGCCAAAGCAAACACAACACCCAGTTGTGAATGGGACTGGTAATAGAAGCAAGGTTTGATGCTGTAAAGAGCAATATTGCATAGGAACCTGGAATGTTAGGTCCATGAATCAAGGCAAATTGGAAGTGGTCAAACAGGAGATGGCAAGAGTGAACGTCGACATTTTAGGAATCAGTGAACTAAAATGGACTGGAATGGGTGAATTTAACTCAGATGACCATTATATCTACTACTGTGGGCAAGAATCCCTTAGAAGAACTGGAGTAGCCATCATAGTCAACTAAAGAGTCCAAAATGCAGTACCTGGATGCAATCTCAAAAATGACAGAATGATCTCTGTTCATTTCCAAGGCAAACCATTCAATATCACGGTAATCCAAGTCTATGCCCTGACCAGTAACGCTGAAGAAGCTGAAGTTGAATGGTTCTATGAAGACCTACAAGACCTTTTAGAACTAAAACCCAAAAAAAATATCCTTTTCATTATAGGGGACTAGAATGCAAAGGCAGGAAGTCAAGAAACACCTGGAGTAACAGGCAAATTTGGCCTTGCAGTACAGAATGAAGCAGGGCAAAGGCTAATCGAGTTTTGCCAAGAGAACGCACTGGTCATAGCAAACACCCTCTTCCAACAACACAAGAGAAGACTCTACACATGGACATCACCAGATGGTCAACACCCAAATCAGACTGATTATATTCTTTGCAGCCAAAGATGGAGAAGCTCTATACAGTCAGCAAAAACAAGACTGGGAGCTGACTGTGGCTCAGATCATGAACTCCTTATTGCCAAATTCATACTGAAATTGAAGAAAGTAGGGAAAACCACTAGACCATTCAGGTATGACCTAAATAAAATCCCTTACGATTATACACTGGAAGTGAGAAATACATTTAAGGGACTAGATCTGATGGACAGAGTGCCTGATGAACTATGGATGGAGGTTTATGACACTGTACAGGAGACAGGGATCAAGACCATTCCCAAGAAAAAGAAAAGAAAAAAAGCAAAATGGCTGTCTGAGGAGGCCTTACAAATAGCTGTGAAAAGAAGGGAAGCAAAAAGCAAAGGAGAAAGGAAAGATATACCCATTTGAATGCAGAGTTCCAAAGAATAGCAAGGAGAGATAAGAAAGCCTTCCTCAGGGATCAGTGCAAAGAAATAGAGGAAAACAATAGAATGGGAAAGACTAGAGATCTCTTCAAGAATATTAGAGATACCAAGGGAACATTTCATGCAAAGATGGGCTCAATAAAGGACAGAAATGGTAGGGACCTAACAGAAGCAGAAGATATTAAGATGAAGTGGCAAGAATACACAGAAGAACTGCACAAAAAAGACCTTCACGACCCAGATAATCATGATGGTGTGATCACTCATGTAGAGCCAGACATTTGGAATGTGAAGTCAAGTGGGCCTTAGGAAGCATCACTATGAACAAAGCTAGTGGAGGTGATGGAGTTCCTGTTATTTCAAATCCTAAAAGATGATGCTGTGAAAGTGCTGCACTCAATATGCCAACAAATTTGGAAAACTCAGTAGTGGCCACAGGACTGGAAAAGGTCAGTATTCATTCCAATCCCAAAGAATGCTCAAACTACCTCACAGCTGCACTCATCTCACATGCTAGTAAAGTAATGCTCAAAATTCTCCAAGCCAGGCTTCAGCAATACGTGAACCATGAAATTCCAGATGTTCAAGCTGGATTTAGAAAAGGCAGAGGAACTAGAGATCAAATTGCCAACATCTGCTGGATCATTGAAAAAGCAAGAGAGTTTCAGAAAAACATCTATTTCTGCTTTATTGACTATGCCAAAGCCTTTGACTGTGTGGATTACAATAAACTGTGGAAAATTCTGAAAGAGATGGGAATACCAGACCATCTGACCTGTCTCTTGAGAAACCCGTATGCAGGTCAGGAAGCAACAGTTAGAACTGGACATGGAACAACAGACTGGTTCCAAATAGGAAAAGGAGTACGTCAAGGCTGTATATTGTCACCCTGCTTATTTAACTTATATGCAGAGTACATCATGAGAAACATGGGCTGGATGAAGCACAAGCTGGAATCAAGATTGCTGGGAGAAATATCAATAACCTCAGATATGCAGATGACACCACCCTTATGGCAGAAAGTGAAAAACTAAAGAGCCTCTTGATGAAAGTGAAAGAGGAGAGTGAAAAAGTTGGCTTAAAGCTCAACATTCAGAAAACTAAGATCACGGTATCTGGTCCCATCATTTCATGGCAAATAGATGGGAAAACAGTGGAAATAGTAGCAGACTTTATTTTGGAGGGCTCCAAAATCACTGCAGATGGTGACTGCAGCCATGAAATTAAAAGATGCTTGCTCCTTGGAAGAAAAGTCATGACCAACCTAGACAGCATATTAAAAAGCAGAGACATTACTTTGCCAACAGGTTCATCTAGTCAAGGCTATGGTTTTTTTTAGACATGTATGGATGTGAGAGTTGGACTATAAAGAAAGCTGATTGCTGAAGAATTGATGCTTTTGAACTGTGGTGTTGGGAGAAGACTCTTGAGAGTCCCTTGGACTGCAAGGAGATCCAACCAGTCTATCCTAAAGGAAATCAGTTCTGAGTGTTCATTGGAAGGACTGATGTTGAAGCTGAAACTCCAACCCTTTGGCCACCTGATGCGAAGAGCTGACTCATTTGAAAAGACCCTGATGTTGGGAAAGATTGAGGGCAGGAGGAGAAGGGGACGACAGAGGATGAGATGGTTGGATGGCATCATCGACTCAATGGACATGAGTTTGGGTAAACTCCAGGAGTTGGTGATGGACAGGAAGTCCTGGCGTGCTGCAGTTCATGGGGTCGCAAAGAGTCGGACACGACTGAGTGACTGAACTGAACTGAAAGCAACATCCCTAATCAGTGTGCAATTCAACCTGCCACAGTATAAATAAAGTAAAATACAGTATAATGTAAAGAAGTCTCCAGGAATTAAAGATATGCCTAGCCTGAGAATTCCCACAGTACCCACCTCCGCCACTTGCTTCGTTAACCTGCCCGCAGTCCCAGGCTTCGGGGATGAATTCCGCTCTGCTCTCTTCTGGTTGGATGTGGACTCCAGGCTGACTACAGGCTTCTCCCTAAATGAATTTTGTGATCATATAGTTAATAGAAAAACCACTATTTCACAACTATTGGAATTTCTGTATTACTTCAGAGTTACGATTTTTAAGATACCTTTCAGTTTTGAGATTCTAGGAAATATTTTGCCTACGAAATTTGTCTCGGTGATGCCATTCTGTCCTGCAAAATAATGGCTGTTTTCTGCTCTTCAGATAATTGTTTAAAATGCTAATGACCGCAATGAGTAGCTTTCAGGGGTCTTTTCCTCCCTCTAATAATCTTTTTTTGATGTTTTTAAATATTTAGACATAGCTTTTTAAAATAACAATGACTTTTAAGGAAATTCATCAGGCCTCTCCTCCTTCCCTTCCCCTCCCAGTCCTCCAGGCCAGAAGAAGGGCCCCTCAACTCTTGGACTGTTTCCTCCAATAATCAGCTCCATATTTCTGAGAAACTCTGTTGACAACACTGTAATTGCCAGTAATGTGATAGAAATCAGTATATTTTGTCCCTCGAAGCAAAATGTTACAGGAGAGGACTGAAACTAAAGGTAGGAACATGATTCTGGGGCAGAACAGTAGAGTGAAATATATGGGGCCACAAAGACCTGAGTTTGAATCCTGGCTCTCATATTTGCTGTGCAACCTTGAGCTAGTGAACTAGTCTGTCTGAACCTCGGTTTGACTGTCTATAAACTAGAGATGCTAATATTGGTCTCACAGAGTTATCAAGAGGGTTAAATGGAAAAGCGTACATATACATCTGGCTTCCCTGGTGGCTCAGATGGTAAAGAATCTCCCTGCAATGTAGGAGACCCAGGTTTGATCACCGGGTTCGGAATGACCACCCCCAAAATGGCTTTTTCCTTACCATCCCCAAATTTAAACTCTTCTCCAAAGGTACAGTGTATGGGAGTGATGGGGAGGAGGTGGGGCATACTCCCCATTTTCAGTATTGTTCATCTCCAAACTTTCAGCTCTCAGAGACAAACATCATGTTTCTCAAGAAAGTCAACTGCAGAAACTGGAAGATGGCTGCATCATTCATTAGTTACTGAGACCAGCTGGCAATATTGTAAGCAGTTCAGTTCTCAGGGGTCTGCAGAATGGCCTTGTGGCTAGGAACTATTACAAGGCAGCCTCCGGCCTGGCCTGCAGGTCCCAGGACTGCCCTCCGGCTGTTATCACCAGGAGCACACCAGGCTTCCTTGTTGGCAGCCTGGTTCATGCAGACACCAGCTAAGGATTTGTATTACAGAACTGTCATCAAAGTCAGTTCTTCAAAACCACCCAAAGACCCAGTCCTTCCACACAAACAAAGAATCTTACCCCTGCTGGACAGTGCTTCTGCCCTGTTCTATCGTGCCCTGCTGTGGCTGCTTGGGCAAAAGCCGGTCCAACGCCTGAGATCCCACCGATTCTTCTAATTCAAAGGGGAAAAAAAAATAAATCATGTTACTGAATATTTAAACCACAACTGCCTTCTATGGGGAGTGTAACCCATGAAAGGAGGGTTTGAACCAGGCCTCGACAGTGATGCAAAGGTGGGAGCTCCAGTCTAACCTTGAGCCTGGCTCCCAGTTAGCCCTCAATAAATTTTGGGATAAAGGGGTCTGTGGGACCATCCTGAAGAGGACTCCTCCTCCGGGAAAGAGAGATTTTGGAATTCCTGGGTCCCGAATCGGGGAGCAGTTGCCTAAAGGCAGAAGCCTTGGGGTTAAACCCAATGGCAGAAGCTTCTGTGGGGCTGGAGCCGTTCTGAACTCTACCTGCCGGACAGCAGCCGCGTCTGTTTACTCGGTAAATACCCGGTAAATACTCGCGAGGGTCGTTGGATGCCTGGCCCGCTTTGATTAAATTAATAGCCAACGACCATTCCTAACTATTCACTTATTTTGGTTAACAAGCATCTCTAACAATGAACAAATATCTACGAGGAGAGTTGAAGGAAACCACGGTGACCTTTCTGGGGGTCCGAGGGCCTGCTGGGACCTGGAGAACGACCCCGGAAGGCTCCAGGCCCGGGCGTGGCGGCTCGGTGAGGAGAAGCCCCAAGCCCGCGGCGGCCTGACCGGGGCCCGGCTGGAAGTCCAGGAGCGGGCTGGGTGCCATTCGGCCCAGTACTCGCGGTTCTCCAAGCGGACCTGAGGCGGGACCGTGGGAACCTAGGCAGGCGGCGCCCGCCCTCTCGCCCCGGGCGGCGGGGCTCAGGCCCATCCCGCTGCTGCTGCCCCGTCGGTCCCCGGGCCTCGCTGGGGGCGACGCGCCGGGCCAGTTCCCAGACGGCGCGGGCGCGGTGGGCGGCGCGCGAGGAGGGCGGAGGGGCGCGGAGCCGGCACGCGAGCGCGCAGCAAACGGCGGGGGCGCGCGGGCCGGAGCGCGCGGGCGCGGTGAGCACGTGCTCGAACGGGGCGGGCACCGATCGCGCGCTCGAAGGCCCAGGAACCTGGGGGCGGAGGGATGTTGAGACGAAAGGCCGGGAAAGGCGGTGTAGGCTACTGGGGGAATGGAAAGGAACAACCGTTAGCATAGGACTCAGAGGTGGAATCTGATGTGGTTGGAGAAGCTGAAGGTCAACGGTGCAGACAGAGGAGCTACAAATGGAGACAGGAGTTGAGGCCTGGTTAGGAGGACTTGGAGAAGCATCTTGTTTAGGAGTTAAAATCTTGGAAGATTCAGACTAGGTAGATGGACAGAGAATCTTTTACATGCTTTTAATTAAGTTATATACATGTTATATATATATATATATGTACGTATATGTATACACACACAAAAAAATAATAATGGGATACGTGTGGTTTTGAAACGATGATAAAGTTACTACCCATGAATGCACCATCCAGGGTTTCCCAGCTGGCGCTAGTGGTTAAAGAATCTGCCCGCCAATGCAGGAGACGCAAGAGACGCGGGTTCAGTCTCTGGGTTGGGAAGATCCCCTGGAGTAGGAAATGGCAACCGCTCCAGTATTCTTGCCTGGAAAATTCCATGGACAGAGGAGCCTGGTAAGCTACAGTCCACGGGGCTGCAGAGTTAGACACTGCTGAGCGACTAAGCAGCAGCAGCAATACACCATCGTTGGTAAGAACGCTGCAACACATCAATACCTAGCACAGATGCGCCTCCTGCCTTTACGTTCTTCCCTTATCCTGTCTCCCAGCTCCTTCTCACCCCCACTCCTGAGAGGTTACCTCTCTCCTGTCTATCATGCTCTTGCTTTATAAAACATTTTTTAAATCTCTTCTTTGTATTCCTAACACGCTGTTTCATTTTGCTTATTTGAAGCTCATAACGCAATTTAATCATGCTGTATCTTCTGCAATCGGCTTCTTTTAAAGTTGTCTCTATAATGCATTCACATTGCTATACAAATCTGTAATTTGCTTCCCTTGCTGAAATATATTCCATTATGTGAATAGACCACAATTTATTGATCTGCTGATGAAACTACTTGGGGTTTTTTATTTCTATTTTGGATTTAGAAAAATATTGAAAAATATTGAAAATATTGAAAAGAACCCAAACTGTGTCCTGCAAGAGAGTCTATAGGATTTAATAGCTAGCAAGATATGAAAATATTCAACTTTACAGTAGAACACTAAAACATTCTCCCAATTGGTGGTACCAGTTTCACTTCCACCAGCAGTGGGTAAGAATTCTTGTTGATTTACATCTTTGCCAACACGTAGTACTATCTTGCTTAATTTTTCCAGGTGAACGGATATAAAATAGGATTTCACTGAAGTTTTCACTGCACATAACTGATCACTAATAGGGCTTTCTTGGTGGCTCAGACGGTAAAGCATCCGCCTGCAATGCAGGAGACCTGGGTTTGATCCCTGGGTTCGGAAGATCTCCTGGAGAAGGGAATGGCAACCCACTCCTGTATTCTTGCCTGGGGAATCCCATGGACATCTTTAGCCAGTCATATTTGTTTGCACACATTTTCTTCCAGTTTCTGGCTTGTCTTTTCACTCTCTTTATGAAATCTTTTGAAGAGAAATTATGGACATTAAGGAAGTAGAATTTACCAATTCTGTCTTTTGAGGTCAGCCCCCTGTGTCTTTTCATGAAGTCTTACTTTGCTCTGAATTCAGAAAAATATTTTTCTACATTTTCTTGTAAAAGTTTTAAAACGTTCTTTTTCATTCTGTCAATCTGGAATTGATTTTTGTGTGCATGTGAGACAAAGAGATCCAATGTGTGTTTCCCTCATATGAATAATCATTTATCTCAGCATCACTTACTGGTAGTTTCTCCCTTCCCTCCCAACCCCACCCCCAACCCCCACCCTCATGATGAGCAAAGCCACCTCTGTCACATGTCAGGTTTTCGTGAATGAGCAGGAGTATTGTTGGCTCTTATTCTGCTCCACAGGCAAATGTGTTTGTCTTTGTGCTACTGCTATTAAGGGAAACACATTGACTGAAACCTCCCACCCTGGCCAGGCACCATAGGAACCATTTGTGTGAGTTATTCTATGACAGGAGGTCCTGGCAAGGAACACAGAACTAACAAGCCACCACCAATGGGAGGAATCTGGGAAAGGTCAAAAGAAGACACCATGTGTCCTACCACCTCCCAGAATCCCTCTCACTGGCATCCATCTTGGCTAAGCAATGC
The DNA here is from genome assembly GCA_024291935.2 of Okapia johnstoni. Classification (NCBI taxonomy): domain Eukaryota; kingdom Metazoa; phylum Chordata; class Mammalia; order Artiodactyla; family Giraffidae; genus Okapia; species Okapia johnstoni. Next base: position 8,726,490 of record JAGTYA010000026.1, on the reverse strand, counting down.
ATGTGCCACCAGGAAGGACCCTGAGTCAGAGTGACTGGCCAGAGAAAACCCAGAAACTAATCTCATCACCAGAAAATTGGAAAGTGCAAGCCACATGGCAGAGCCGTTCTCCTGGGTTCCCTTACCCTACCTCTCTGCCTGGGAGCCCCTTCCCAATAAAGTCTCTTGCTTTGTCAATATGTGTGTCTCCTTGGACAATTCATTTCTGAGTGTTAAACAAGAGCCCACTCACTCTTGGACCCTGGGATCCAACGATCTTATCATATGATCTTAATTACTACACCTTCATGATAAATCTTAACATATGGATATCTTCAGATTCCCCTTATTCTTCCTCAGAAGTTTCTTGACTATTCTGGAGCTTTTGCCCTTCCATAAATATTTCAGAATCAGCTTGTCAGGTTGCTCAAAAGAGTGTGTCATCACCTTGATCGACATTACATTGAATCCATAAATCAATTTGGCAATTTTGCGATATTAACAAAATTGAGTCTTACAATCTATTACACATTATATCTCTCTTTTTGTTAGGACTTCTTTAATTTCCTTCAATGAAGTTTTATAATATTCTTCATACAGATCTGATCTTAGGTGTGTATTACATTTTTTTCTCTATTCATTTGAAAGTTTACACTCTATTCTTTTATTTCTTGCCCTCAAAATTTTAACATTCATGCTCAAAGGTTTAAAGTAATATCCTAAACACCCCTCTGAAGCAATGTGAGAACTTTGGAACACTTTCACTCCAATCTGCCCCTTCCATGCTATTTTAGTTCTGCCCTTTTTTAAAACCCCAAATTCACATTATTATTGTTACCATTATTATATTATATATATATGCTTAGATTTGCCTATACATTCGCCACTCCATTTGTTTATCATTCCTTCTCGCATGGCAAACCTTCCCTCTAAAGTCATCTTTCTTCTTCCTAAAATATAGCCCTTTGAAGTTCCTATAGTAAACATCTGTGGGTGATTAACCCCCGGCTTGCTCCAGATGCTTGCTCCTTGGAACAAAAGCTGTGACCAACCTAGACAGCATATTAAAAAGCAGAGACATTACTTTACCGACAAAGGTCCATCTAGTCAAAGCTGTGGTTTTTCCAGTAGTCATATATGGATGTGAGAGTTGGACCATAAAGAAAGCTGAGCACCGAGAATTGATGCTTTTGAACTGTGGTGTTGGACAAGACTCTTGAGAGTCCCTTGGACTGCAAGGAGATCAAACCAGTCAATCCTAAAGGAAATCAGCCCTGAATATTCACTGGAAGGACTGATGTTGAAGCTGAAACTCCAATTCTTTGGCCATCTGATGGGAAGAACTGACTCATTTGAAAATACCCTGATGCTGGAAAAGATTGAAGGCAGGAGGAGAAGGGGATGGCAGAGGATGAGATGGTTGGATAGCATCATCAACTCGATGGACATGAGTTTGAGCAAGCAGAAGTTGGTGATAGACAGGGAGGCCTGGCTTGCTGCCGTCCATGGGGTCGCAGAGAGTTGGACACGACTAAGCGACTGAACTGAACTGAACTCCTGGCTCTCATGATACCCAGATGAGGACCTCAGCGGTTCCTGGGGCATCATATGGAAAAGCAAGAGCCACAGGGCTGTTCAGGCAGCCAGGCGGGTTGGGAGGGCTGCAGGAGGACAGGCTCCTGCTTCTGAAAGAGCCCAAAGGGAGACCCAGGTGCCTCTCTGAGGGGCTCCTCCATGACAGAGAGTGCTGGAGTATAAGAACTTTACCTGTTCTATTTCTACACTATTTCTACTGAGGCCCCCAGTACTAGAACTGCCCAGAGCTAGAAGGAGTGCCTGGTGGGCCCCCATGGCTCTCCTCTCCCACCCCCACATTCCCCAGCTGGAGGAGTTTCCACCTCCCCTCCCATTCAGGGCACTGCAGTGGGAAGGTGCCCACAGGAGCAGACTGTGCTTCTGCTCTTCCAGGCCTTGCATCTCTCCCCCAGCAAATAGGACAGGAGAGCAAAAGCTGTGCACTGATTGAGTTGTGGTTTGGGATTTTTGGATTCTTTGGTTGGTTGGTTCAGTAAGATACACATCAAAATATTAACAACAAGAAATGTCATGTTAGCCTACTGAGCCTATGAGTGTTGCTTGTCCTTTTCCCAATTTTATATTTTTATCCATCTCTTTGTGGTGGGGGGGGACAGAAATAAAAACTGCTGGCTTTGTCCTATTGGTTCTCCCCTCCAAGTATATGTCTTCTCTCTCCAATTAGACTGGGGGCACCCTGAGAGCAAGATTGATTGCTGATCCTTTTAACGAATGCAGTATCCAGTTATTAAAAAATTGCTGCAGTCACTAAAACTCACTTACAGGGCAGCATAGCCACCAAAAGAAATTGAAACTGTTTACTCAAGAGTATACGAACCTGTTTTCAGACAATAGCACCTTCATTCCTTCAAACACACTGGTTGAACATCTCCTGTGTCCAGGCTCCACCTAAACTGATTCTTATACCCCCGCCTCCTCCAAAATGATCTTGGCTGGAATTAACCAGCTTGCCACCCGCTCCAGATTATACCTCAATCTTCCCTTTTTTTCCAGAATTTTCCCAGTCATTTGATTCAAGATGTTGGAGTTCCTTTTGGAAGTCCTTTTTCCTTGTCTTCCTTATCCAGCCAGCTGTCAGGTTTTGCCAATTCTTCTTGCCTTCTCAATTCTTCTATCCTGCCACTATGTTTTAGGATGATGCAAAACTGGTTCCAAGAGAAAAAGGATCCATGAGCATTTTCAGTGACCTAGAAGGGAATCAGAGAGAAGAAAGGGATGGAGACATAGACCGAAGTAGGTTAATCTATACAGTAGTCCCTCCCTAGGCCCAGAGAGTTATACCTATTCAGGAGCAGTGAAAAAGGCTGCTAGATCAAAGAATGGGGGAAAGTGGGGCACCTTGAGATCCCTGAGCATGGATTATGTTTCCCAAACTATTAATTGGTAATTGACAAATATTGATTTTTTTAAAAAATACCTCAGTTACAATCTGTAGCTAGTTAGAAGAGTATGTGGGCTATTTTGCAGTTGGGCCATGATTCCACACCTGCTAAGGGAGAGACAGAGAAGAAGGCAGAGACAGGACAGGAGTTATAAACCATCACCTCTCACAGTCATGCAGTCTATATTTTGAGCACTTTCTCTGTATCAGGCATTTGCTTGGTACTCAGGTGGTAAGAATAAATCTGCCCTCTTGGAACTTACATGTGAGGAGTGGGGGGAATAAGAGACAGACATTAAACAATTCTTCAATACGTAATGACAAGTTATAATAAATGCTCTGAGGAAAAGGTACAGGATGGAGGGTATTGGGGGTTGGGTGGGAGAGTGCCAGTTTATGGCAGGGGAACCCCACCTGCCAGTGTCAGGTCACCCTCAGCCCTTTCCTGAACCTCTCCCACAAGTGCCCCCTCACTCTGGCTCAGGAAGAGAAATTTACTCCACTGCCCCATGCCACCCCTGGACAGACTAACGAAGACCTTCTCTTACTCTGGAGCCTCTCAGATCAGATCCAGCAAGTCTAGACGTGTGCTTTAAACCAACCAGGTCCCCCTCCGCCACCAGCTGTCAAAACTTGGGGTCACGGGAAAAGAGAAATGACATGCACCATCCCCCTTTCTTCGGCCTCCCCACCCCCCCACCCCCCCACCGCAGGCCCTCAGCAGCCCCTACTCCTGACTGTTGCAAAGAGAAACAGTTATAACCACCTGGGGTTTCAGAACCACTCTCCTGTTATGGGCTGAATTGTTTCCCCCATCCCCAAATCATCTGTTGAGTCCTGACCCCAAGTATGGCTTCCCTGGTGGCTCAATGGTAAAGAATCCGTCTGCCAATGCAGGAGATGCAGCTTCAGTCCTGGGTTGGGAAGATCCCCTGGAGAAGGAAATAGCACCTCACTTCAGTATTCTTGCCTGGGAAATCCCATGAACAGAGGAGCCCAGTGGTCTACAGTCCATGGGGTCACCAAGAGCCGGGCCCAACTTAGCGACTAAACAACAAAACCACAGTATGTAGAATGTGAGGTGTGTTCTATTTGGAGATAAGGCCTTTAAAAGGAAAAGGAAGGCAAATTGAGGTCAAGCGGGTGGGCCCTAATCCAATGTGAATGGTCTCCCTACAAGAAAAGATGATGATGCAAACCAAGGAGAAAAACAACCCCAGGGAAAAAACAACCCTGCTGACAGCTTAATCTGGGCTTCTCGCCTCCAGAACCGTGAGAAAATAAACACTTGTTGTTTCAGCCACCCAGCCCACGGTGTTTTGTTATGCTGGCCCTAGCTCCTCAGTTCAGGGAGGAGGCGCTGAGGCTGGAAAGGGTATGCGGGAGGGGCATCATTTGGGTGCCGACAAACTGAGCCCCGCCCTCCAGGTGCAGGGCTCCCCGTCCCTGCCCAGCTGGTTTCTCTACCTTTGGTTTTTTCCCCCCTGCTGTGTATGTAGATTATTCTTCCTGACCGCACCTCTGATCCAATTTCCCCACACAGAACACCTTCAGCCGCCCAGCTCCCTCTACCCAGCAGGGTCTGAGCAAACAGCCTGGTTCTGTACCCAGAGTCCTGGGGGTTAGGATCTAAGTCAGTGTTTCGCAAACATTAAAATGCTGATTCCTGAGCTCTTCCACCCCAGTATTTCTGGGTAGGGCTCAAAAGTTTACATTTCTGGATCTTCCAGACCCAGTGATTGAACCCGAGTCTCCTGCATTACAAGCAGATTCTTTGCCATCTGAGCCACGAGGGAAGCCCAATAAACTTCCAGGAGGTACTGATGCAGCCTCTTTCCCCAGGACCACCCCCACCCCCAACCACCCACCCACCCCACACCCCCCCGCCAGGGACTTACCCCTCAGAGCAGCTGCTTCCTTTCCCCTCCCCACCCCAGGCCCTTGAGCCTTTGCCCAGCTTCGTCCTGCCAGGAATTCTCTGTTGCCAAGTCGACACGGTGGTCAGATCCTGGGGCTTCCCAACTCAGGATAAAGTTGAGAGGTTGTGCTGCTTTTTAAAGGAAAAGGCTTATTGGAATTTGAACCAGAACTGGAATGGTTCCCGTCCCAAGGATCATTTGTTGTTGTTGTTGTTCAGTTGCTAAGTCGCGTTTGACTTTGTGACCCCACAGACTGTAGCCCACCAGGCTCCTCTGTCCATGAGATTCTCCAGGCAAAAATACTGGAGTGGGTTGCTATTTCCTTCTCCACCAAAGGAGACTAGGGTAGCTTAAAAAAAAACCACTGAAATCTAGACCCACTCCCAGATACAGACCTCCCTTCAAGACCGAAGACACGCTACTGTGATCACCTTTTCTATATGTAAATGATGAAAAGGAGCCCCAGCGGGGGTAAGTGACTTGTCCTGGGGAACAGCACGTTACAGCAGAGGCTGAGCAGGAAGCCAGGTCTCCTTTGGTGTAGTTGTGTGCTCCCCCCTGCTCACCTGCCTTTTCTGAGCCAAAGAGGGTCCCCTCTCACCCTGCCTGTTCTTACCTCTCCCCATCCCACTTCCTTGTGACCCTATCTGGGCCCTGGCGGTTCCAGCCATTGCTGAAATGGAGCCCCAAAGGACGCTAAAACTTGCCAAAAGGAGAGGAGTGGGGAAAGCGGCAGAAAAGGAGGGAGAGAGGTGGAAACCTTTTGTGGGGAGGGAAGGGGAAGCCCCCCATTGGTGTCCAGGAAGTTGGGGGCGGGGCTTCTCCTGGGACCTGCCCACATGTACCACCAAGTCTGCCTCTGACCCCTGGAGGGCTCCGGCTGCCGCCCCGGAAACCACAACCCCCTGCTGGCCTCAAAGGAACTAGCTTCTGGATTCCCTCTGCAACAGGCTGCGTGCTTCAGACCCTGAGGATTAGTTACTGCAAGCTTCCCACCCCTCGACCTGGACTTCTGCTGACACCCAATCCAGCCGGTGGGGCTGGAGCTGGGGTGAGGCACTGGGGGTAGACAGCTCCCAGCGCCACTAGGACCCTGCCGGGTGCAGGTGAGACTGACAGCTGGGAGAGCTGCCCCAGGCACCCCACCCCACCCCCATGTCACCTGGAGAGAAACTGGACCCGCTTCCTGACACTTTCATCCTGCAGCCGCCAGTCTTCCACCCGGTGAGCAGCAGCTCGGGTCTGGGTCTCAGGGCTCCCCCTTCCAGCTGGGCCGGGTCTCCCAGGTTGGCAGGGGGCTGGAGAGGCCCTGAGTCATGGACCCTGTTTCCCCAGCCCCTGCCCATGGCTCTTGGAAGGCCCTCCTGAGCTTAGAGTGACTGACAGCTCATTCCCACTTGCTCGTTGATGAGCTCGTGGGGTGATTGCATTTTAAAAGCAGTAAAGCCTGAAGACAGTGCTGCCTCCTATTCCACGGTGGGTGGCTAGGAGGGTCTGGGGTGGAGAGTATGTAGTGTCGCTGAGGGGACCCTGATCACTTAGGAAGGGCAGTCTCGTATCCAGCCTGGGAGCCGGGTCAGAACCTCCCAGTCAAACACAGGGTTGGGGTTTCCTAGACTCCTCCTCTGGCCCAGTACCCTGCAGATTTCCTGAAGCCTGACAGTGTGTTACAGAAGACCAAACTCCCAGGAGACCCACCCTGCCACTAATGAGCACTAATTATCACTTTCTCTTTACTTGGTCCTCTCCTCTCAGGAGAACAGCTTCAGCTCAGTTAATTACAGAGCAGGCTGGGAGCCTGGGAAGTGGGAGGGACTGACATGCTGAGCCCGGCTAAGCTGTGGGCGCTCTGACAGCCGGGTCCTCCCGATCCTCCCCAGGTTAGAGGGGCCCCTTGCTTTGCAAGCTGCAAGCTCCCACCTGGAGGGCAGAGCTGTTGGGTCTCAGCTCCTCTCAGCAGTTTGGGCTTCTGAAGGCTGCCAGGAGTTGGAGAACACTGGGTAAGGGCCCATCTTGTGACACTGCCCAGGGTGTACCTGGGGCAGTTCACACTTATTCTGCAGACACCTCTTTAGAGTCCACTCTGTGCCAGGCCAGGCACTGAGCCTGTAGAAGCTAAAGACAGGACTTTGGCTTTGAGGGGCTTGTGCCTCCCAGCATGAACAACCAGCCATAGGGCACCGTCTAAGCCAGTCAGCCAAGGGCCAAACTAGCCACAGCAGCAGAGAGCACAGTGGAGGAAAGGATAATTCAAGCACCAAAATGGATGATGCTTGGAGAAGCAATCAGAGCCTGGGAAGTCAGGTCAGATTTCACAAGGTGGAGGGAGGGCTGAGGAAACCGTCCCAGAAAGGGCCAGAAGCGGTAAAAGTGTCTGTCGTCTTTTAGGAATACCAGGGGGAACGGTGAGCTGGGAAGGTAGACTGAGTCATTATCAGGCATCCATGCCAGGATCTGTGCTCAGATCCCAACTTGTCCATCCCTCTGCCTCCCAGTTCCCAGGCTCTGGCCTATAAACAGTCCTCGGGGAGCCTGGACACCAGGCTGCTGGAGGCCAGGGTGGCAGCCAGGGGGCTGTAAACCTCAGTGGGGTCACTACTGTGCCCTAGGAGCTGAGAGGGGGGCTGGGCTAGTGCTCCAAGGGGGCAGTGGAGCTGAATCTGGCTTCCCCCGTGCAGTGTGGCCTGGGTGTTGTGAAGGTCCAGGAAAGGAGAGTAGACAAAAGAGAACATTTCGGAGAAAATTTATTTTTCCCCATCAGGACATGTTCTGTTTGGGGTGGGAGAGTTATCTTGTTCCTCTCCCCTCCCCATCCCACCCCTAACACAGGGGTCCCTAGGCCCTTTCTCCAACTTAGTATGGATGAGTTTCTTCTTTGTTCAGGTGATTCCTTATGTCACAACCATTTTTGGTGGCCTGAGAGCAGGCAAGATGGTCATGCTCCAGGGAGCAGTCCCTCTAAATGCACGCAGGTAAGGGGAGTGCTCGCGGGGCTTCCTCTCTGCCTTCAGGGTCTCTGGGAGTCTCTGACCAGAGGTGCCCTTTGAGAGCCTCACCTCCCCCCAGGTTCCAGGTGGACTTCCAGTGCGGCTGCAGCCTGCACCCCCGGCCAGATATCGCCATCCACTTCAACCCTCGCTTCCATACCACCAAACCCCATGTCATCTGCAACACCCTGTACCATGGGCGCTGGCAAGCCGAAGCCCGATGGCCCCACGTGGCCCTGCAGAGAGGGGCCAGCTTCCTCATCCTCTTTCTCTTTGGAAATGAGGAGATGCAGGTGAGCAGGAGGGAACACCAGGGCTTCCCAGGTGGTGCTCATGGCAAAGAACCTGCCTGCCAATGCAGGAGATGCAAGAGATGATCCCTGGGTTGGGAAGATCCCCTGGAGGACATGACAACCCACTCCAGTACTCTTGCCTGGAGAGTTCCATAGACAGAGGAGCCTGGAGGGCTACAGTCCATAGGGTCGCAAAGAGTCGGACACGACTGAAGCGACTTAGCCTGCAGGCACAGGAGGGGACATCACGGGGTCTAGAACTCGTGTCCTTCTGCTTCTCTTTCCTTCAGCCGTTCCCCTTGTCACTGTGTTAAGGGGTATTTGGAGGGATGGAGCACAGAGTCCAGTACTCAGAGGACCAAGGAGTTGCCAAGCCCGGTTCCAAGCTGCCCTGGGCTCACCTGGCCTGGTACACATGGTGGTATTCAGCAGATGCCATGGTGCTGCCACTGTCACAGGAAGCGTCTAGAGAGTGCTGCAGATGCCAGGCGCTGTTCTCAGCCTGTAGATATCAGCTCATTGACTCCCCGCAACAACCCATGAGGAGGAAACTTTCATTCTCCCCATCACACAGAAGAGTGGAGAGGGAAAGAAGGGAGAAACTTGGCCTCAAGGCTTTCACTGCTGATGTGAACTCCTGCCAGAAGGATCTTCAGACTTCTCCAGGGCAGAGGGAGCTGGTGTAAGCCAGCACTGCAGGGAGGGACAGGGGTCCCACAGCCTCTGAGGCTCCTCACCTGTGGATGGGACAGGCGGAGGGCTGATGCGGCTGCTGGCAGGTGAGCTAAGAGGCTAAAGGGGGCCAGCGTGGTGTGTCAGGGACCAGGCAGGACATTGAAGGTGCTCTGCCTGCCAGTTCCACAACCTTGGGGAGGCTACTTAAGTTCCCCAAGCCTTGGGCACCTGTCTGTAAAACATACCTGCCTCCCAGAGTTGGTGTAAAGTTAAAAGAGGAAAATTCCAGTAAGAGACTCAATAGATGTCTGGCACATCAGTATGGTCTCAGCCTCATCTGTCTCTCCAGGTGAGTGTAAATGGACAGCATTTCCTCCACTACCGCTACCGGCTCCCGCTGTCTCGAGTAGACACCCTGGGCATATATGGCAACATCTTGGTGACGGCCGTTGGATTCCTGAACATCAACGTAAGTTCCTCTGGGGCCAAGGCCTGGGTGGCAGCAGCCTCTGACTTCCCCTGATGCCTGGACAAGCCCGGGACCCCCTTCCATCCCAGACAAGTCCTGACACCAATTGCAGCCAAGGTGGAGGGCATCCATCCAGGTGTTGGACATGGCGGGGGTGAGGGAAGAGGTGACCACAGAAGAGGGGCCTAGAGCCTGGGGCAGAAGTCTATGCTTGACGTGAAAGTGAAAGTCGCCCAGTCATGTCTGACTCTTCAGGACCCCATGGACTGTAACCTGCCAGGCTCTTCAGTCCATGGAATTCTCCGGGCAAGAATACTGGAGTAGGAAACTGTTCCTTTCTCCAGGGGATCTTCCCAACCCAGGGATCAAACCCAGGTGTCCCACATTGCAGATAGATTCTTTACCATCTGAGCCACCAGGGAAGCCATGAATACTGGAATGGGTAACCTATCCCTTCTCCAGGGGATCTTCCCAACCCAGGAATCGAACCAGGGTCTCCTGCATCCCAGGCAGATTCTTTACCAGCTGAGCTGCCAACTGAGCTATCCTGGACATGGGGTCAATGTGGTCAGTGTGGAGCAGTGGCCAGAAGGCAAATGACTTGGAGTCTTGGAGCCGTGGGACCCAAACATAGCACTGGCTGTGTCATTCCCAGCTGAGGAGCTGATTTAAAAATGCAGATTTCTGGGACCCACCACCAGAGATTCTGATTCAGTAAGTTGGAGGTAGGGCCCATGAATCAGCAAGATCAAAATGCCAGGTTTGAGAAGCCCTGACAAGGCCTCTGGGAAGAGGAGGAGCTACCAAAGCCACAGCCGGCCTCTGCCCTCCCTCCCGGGCACAGCAGGGCAGACGGGAGCCAAAACAGTCAAGCGTTAGGCTTGCAGTGGTCCTGAATCCTGCCTGTTGCTTTTTCTCTCTCCCAACAGCCATTCGCTGAGGGCGGCAGCGAGTATCCGGTTGGACATGTGAGTCTTAGGAGCTGGGTTGGCCCTTGTGGCCCCAGCCACCCCAGCTGAGCCGGTGCCCCTCCCTCTGACCTGCCACTTGCTGGGCTGCTGCTCACATTGCACAAGGCCCAGCTGCCCCCTCCCTCACTGTGCAGTCACCATGGTTACAGCTGGCTCTGCTTCAGTCCATGGGAGCCTGGATTTGCCTCTCCCTGGTGCCAGGGCCAGCTAGGGAGGACGGATGGGGTGGGCTGACTTCCTGGAGTGGGCACAGCCCAGCCTTTCTACCAGATCCATCTCAGATGGAGCTTCAGCAACCCTGCAAGGTAGCAGGTTGGCCTGCAGGGCAGAAGGGAGATGAGACCCAGGGACTCGACCAGGGTCACACAGTGCGTGAACGACAGACCCTCCGTCCAGTTCTTCCCCATTATTCCAGAGCCGGTGTCCATCTGAATTCAAGAGGGCCCCAGTGGAGCTCCAATCATTTTCCTGAATTATCTCTGAGAGAAGCAAACCCCCAGCACCCCCAGCTTTTAAGGATCCCTTTCACTGAGCGAGCACCACATGGCCTCCATGTCCCCTCTTTCTTTCCTTGACAGCCCTTCCTGCTGAAGAGCCCGGGGCTGGTGAGTGACCTCTGCTCCTGGAGGGACAGTCCCTCACCTGCTCTATCAGGGCTGGGAGGGTGCCCCCACCTGGCAGGAAATGGCCCCCAGCATCAGGGTTTCCCCTTGAATTGCAAGTTGTGGGTGAACGGGCTACTTCAAGCTGAAGCTCCAGCTTCATTTTACCTATTATCCATTTATTCCGCACACAGTTTTCTGGTAGTCATCCCTGCTGGGCCCAGCACCAGGCTCTAGAGTGGAGGTATATATCAGCTCCACCCCTCCAGCTGCTTACAGGCTGCTGGGGAGGCAGACCGAGGAATGAGCCATTACAGTTTAGAGCACAGCATTAGGGGCTCACGGCACGGGGGCAGGGGGACAGGCGAAAAGAAGGGGAGGCCAGGGAGAGCAGAGTACAGGAGGCCGGCCTGCAGTAGGTGCATAATAACTGAGCAGAACTGTTTCCTCCTGGCTGCAGGCCTAGAGGCAGAGATTTACATGCCTCGGAGCTCCCTGGCCCATAAGGACAGGCAAGGAAGCAGCTCCTCGGGGCAGTAGCCCTCCCCAACCCCCTCTGTGACACACACACCACACACACACACACACACACACACACACACCACCTCTCAGTCATCTCTTGTGTTCCTTCAGGAGGTGCCCTGCTCGCATGCCCTTCCCCAGGGTCTCTGGCCCGGACAGGTCATCATAGTGCGGGGGCTGGTCTTACCGGAGCCAAAGGAGTAAGTATGCAGAACTGGGGGGAGGGTGGCGGGGGAACGGTGCGCATCTCTGTGCCAGGCACAAGCTTTAGAAGCATCACCTCTTCAATCTCCAGCACCTCTCCTTAGTCCCCACCTTCCAGGTGAGGAGACAGAGGAGCAGAGAGCAGAAGCAAGTTGCCCAAGGTCGCAGAGCCTGTGAAAGTCTGATCTGGGATTGGTTCCAGGGCTCTGGTGGCTTTGTGGCACCAGGAGCTCCAATTCTGGGAGTGTCTTCCCTGCCTAGACGTGTGGTCAGGCCGGCCAGCCTCTCCCTGCAGGTCCCAGCTGCAGCCTCAGGAAAGGCCATTTAAAGACACAGGCTGGGACTTCCACGGCAGCCCAGTGGTTAGGACTCTGCGCTTCCAGTGAGGGGGCACAGGTTTGCTCTCTGGTCAGGAAACTAAGATTCCCTCATGCCTCTCAGCCAAAAAAAATAAAAACTAGAAAATAAAAGTGTGCAACTTGAAAAGTCTCGAACAGATGAGAGGACGTGATGTCCCACCGTGCCCTGGTTTAGGAAACACCGCCAGGGGACTCCAGAGAGGAGGCCCAGGGCTGGGAGGTAGGGACTTGGAGGAACTCTAGTCAAGTGGATGCTGCCTGACTTCTCCCACAGGGGGCACTACTACTTCATTCCTCAATCCTGCAGGCTCCAGTAAGACAAGTATCTTTTCTTTCTTTCTTTTTCCTTCTTTTCTTTCCTTCTTCCCCATCATCTTTCCTTCTTTCTTCCTTTCCTTCTTTCTGGAATTGCACTGGATCTCATGACGTTTCTGGACCCGATTTCCTGGGTTTGACTTCTGTTGCATGCATGCGTGCTAAGTCTCTTCAGTTGTGCCCGATTCTGTGTGACCCTATGGACTGTAGCCCGCCAGGCTTCTCCGTCCATGGAATTCTCCAGGCAAGAATACTGGAGTGGGTCATCATTTCTTTCTCCAGGGGATCTTCCCGACCCAGGGATCAAACCCGTGTCTCTTATGTCTCCTGCATTGGCAGGTGGGTTCTTTACCACTCGCGCCACCTGGGAAGCCCTTGACTTCTGTTGAGGACACTTCAAATCTGAGCAGCTTCACAGCAGTGACCTTTCCTTTCTGTGCCTTAGTTTCCTTGTCTGTAAAAGGGAGTAAAAATAGTGCCAGCTTTAGGGATTATGCCAGGCACATAGCAAGTGGTCCACAAATGCGGTGGAGGAGCTGGGGAGTAAGGAGAATGCCATGTATTTTCCGTGCCCTATCCCCCTCTGTTTTGTTCTTGTTTTTTAAGTCACTGACCTGACTAAACCCTTGCCCTTCACGCTCTTGATCAGGTGGTGAATTCTGGGCGGGCTTGCAGCACAGCCCTCGGCAGCATGGGCCTCAAAAACCAGGCATGAATGGCTTGGATTCCTGGTTTTGCCTTTTACGAACTGCGGTCTTGGGCAAGTCACTCCACCCCTCTGAGCCCTGAGTTCCCCCACTGGAGCCCTGAGTTCCCCCATAGGAAAAAAAAGGAGAAAGATAATCCCACCCGAATAGGGAAGATGAAAAAGTTTCCAGTGAACAAAAGAACCTCCGCTCCTTCCCAAACTTGGAGACAGGAAACCAGATCTTAGCTCAAAGTCACATGGTTATTAGTAGTTGACACACAGATCATTATACTGCTCTCTCGCAAGGGCCGTGAATTCACGTGTCCTCAGAGGCCAGGCAGGTCACATAAACAGTGAGGCACCAGGTTGGGAATGTGGTGAAGTGGAAAGAATATTTCTGTAGATCTTCTGATGCCAGATCTTCTGAATTTTTTTAAAAAAAGAAGCCAAAAGTTCTCTTTTAGATAAACATTCTCAGTTTTCGAAAATGGTAATACTTTAAAGTTGAACAATACTGGGGACCAGCCAGAACATTTCTACAGGTTAGCTCAGCCCTGGGCCACCGACCTCAAGGCTTAGCACAGCACCTAGTGTTTATTTAGCAAGCCCGCAAGCCCTTTCTCCGGCCCCTTCCCACAGTTTCACGCTCAGTCTGCGAGACGAGGCCACCCACGTTCCCGTAACGCTCAGGGCGTCCTTTGCAGACAGAACTCTGGCCTGGGTCTCCCGCTGGGGCCGGAAGAAGCTGATCTTGGCCCCCTTCCTCTTCTACCCCCAGCGATTCTTTGAGGTGGGTCAGAGCCCAGATCCCTGGTCCCTCTGGGGTGGAGCGCAGAGCTGCACTCCCATCCGAGAGAGTTGGGGTACGTCCGGGGAGGGGGGGGGCGTGGTTTGTGGAGCCAGAGCCACTAGGAGAGAGGAAATCAGTGGGGCTCATCTCATACCCTGAAACACCAATTTAATTAATCAAAGTGGGCCCTGGCCTCAGCATTAATAAAAAGCCCTGCTAATGACTCCAATGTGCAACTGAGGTTGAGACCACTCCTCCAGGGGAAGCAACCCCTGTTACAGATGGTGAAATGGAGGCCAAGTCCTGGGAAGATCCTTGTGGAAGGGCTGATGACAACCTGGGCCCCTCCATCATCCCATCTTTTTCAACACTGGGTGCCCCATGGGTCCATTCCTTGTGTCCTTTGATGGAAGGAGCAGCTCACTGGGCGGGGCATCAGGCAGGCAAGGGAGGGTCCAGAAACCTGCAGCACCCCATGCCCTTCTATACCAGGTGCTGCTCCTGTGCCAGGAGGGAGGCCTGAAGCTGGCACTCAACGGGCAGGGCGTGGGGGCCACCAGCCTGGGCCAGCAGGTCCTGGAGCAGCTACGGGAGCTGCGCATCAGTGGTAGCGTCCAGCTCTACTGTGTCCACTACTGAGGAGGGAGCCAGAGGGCCCAGCCAGAGAAGAGGACCTGCCTGTACTGAGGGCCCCACCAGCTGACCTACTCTGCTCCCCTCAATAAAAGTATCACCACGATGTCAGGCCTGGCTCACCTCCAGAACCAGGAGCCTGAGTCTGCAGATGCTTTGTGCCCCACAGCAGAAGGTGGGCACAAGAATGTGAAGGCTCCAGAAACTCCGTAGCTCCCTCTTCTGAGAGCCTGGAATTTGGCTCTGTCGCCCTTCAGGGACCTCTAAAAGGAGGTAGATACTCCAAATGAAGCCTAACAAAGGTACTAATGAAGGTACCCCAAAATACAGCAGCTTTAGAAATTGAGATGTTTATTTCCTTCTCACATAAACAGAAAATGGTTCGGGTCAGTGGGTAACTGCTTCCTGTGGACCTTCTGGGTCATCCCACCAACCCCAGAGCATCAGCATCACCTCCATGGCTGAAGCATGGTCACCACTGTATCCAGGTTTCAACCACTGAGAAGGCAAATGAGAATATGGACAAGGCCCACCTGATGTCGTAAGCCCAGGCCTGGGACTGGCACACGCTATTTGTACTCACATCTCATCGGCAAATACTCAGTTACATGGCCACATTGACTACAAGGGAGGCTGGAAGTGTTCTCTGTGAGATGACCGTGTGCCCAGTCACAGGTCCACAACTGTGATTCCTGGTATATTTGGTATTATTTGAATGATCTTATTTTGTGTTTTCTACTTACTATTGCTACTTTGTCCTTATATTTTCGGCTTTCATACTTACTATTGGATTGATGAAGTCTCCTTTATCACCCTCCCATTTTTTTCTTAAGCTAATTTGGAAGTTATGAATTCCATTTTATATACTTCTAGTGGTTATCCATACTTTTTATTTTATTTTTTAATTAACATGTAAAATTGACTTTCCAGGATAGGCAATATTCTAGATTTGTGTGATGACCACCAATACAATCAGGATATATAGCTCCATCATTCCAAAAAATTCCTTGGTGTTGCTTCTGTGTAACTGAGAGAGTCATTTCCTAGGCAGGTTGATAAGAAGTCTAGGGGTCCCCAAGGAGAGAGGGGTCTGGAATTCTCAAGGAGGAAGAAAGGACAAACTTTTTTTTCTCTCTACATTCCTTAGGATTATATAACAATAATATATCCTGTTGAGGACAGTCTCTGGAAAAAACCTTCTGGCTAATCCTGTTATCTTAAAATGTAAATTATGGGAGTAGGTCTAGTGAGGTCTTTACAACCTCCAGACATTCTTTTGATTCAGTATAATAACTAATTAGAGAGTATATAATTCCATTGCTAACACTAGCAAGTGGGTACTCTTTCTGCCCCCTTCTGATGCCTATGTCAGAAGCTTTCTCTATCTCCTTTATACTTTAATAAAACTTTAATACACAAAAGCTCTAAGTGATCAAGCCTCATCTCTGGCCCCAGATTGAATTCTTCTCCTCCGGAGGCCAAGAATCCCGGCGTCTTTTTGTGGGTTCAGCAACAACCTTTCATAATCACACCTTCTCCACCCCTTCCCTTAACCCCCAGCAACTCACTGATCTGCTCTCCATTACTGTATTTTGTATTTTGAGAATGTCCTATAAATGGAATCAGATAGGATGTGACCCTTTGAAACTGGTTTCTTTCAATCAGCAGTACCTTTGGGTACTGATCAAAGTTGCTGTGTGTATCACTGAGCCATTTCTATTTATTATTAATACTCAGTATGATTCTATTGTACCGCAATACATCTGTTGACCCATTGAAGAACATTTGGGTGGTTTTCAGTTTTTAACAATTATGAATAGAGCTGCTAAAAACATTTGTATACAAGTCTTTGTATGAATGTAACTTTTCATTTCTCTTGGTTTAATACCTACCAGTAGGCTTGATGGATTATGTGGTAAATGCGTGTTTACTTTTACAAGAAACTGTCAAACTATTCTCCAGATTTATTTCAGAGTAGCTTTGGGAATTTCACATTCCCACCAGCAATCTGTGAGATTTCCAGTTGTTCTGCTTGCTCATCAATACTTGTTATTGTCAGGATTTTTTATGTTAGCCATTCTTGATGTGTAGAGGTATCTCATTGTGGCTTTAATTTGTATTTCCCTAGCAGCCAAAGATGTCGAGCATCTTTTCATGTGCTAATTTTCCATCTGTGTGTTCTCTCAGAAGTGCTGTCCCCTTCTGTATTTTCTGGAATTTTGTAAAAATTGGGACTATTTCTTTAAACTGTTCATAAAATTTGCTGGGGAAGCTATCTAGACCTAGATATTTCCATTTGGAAGATTTTTTTTATTAAAAATTCATTTCCTTTAATAGGACATAGAAATAGACTCTGTATCTATTTTATCTTGGGTTGGTTTTGTTAGTTTTTGTTTTTCAAGAAATTGGCCCATTTAATCTAGATTCCATATATATGCGTTAGTATGCAATATTTGTTTTGCTCTTTCTGACTATTTTACTCTGTATAACAGGTTCTAGGTTCATCCACCTCACTACAACTGACTCAAATTCGTTCCTTTTTATGGCTGAGTAATATCCCATTGTACATATGTACCATATCTTCTTTATCCATTCATCTATCAATGAATATCTAGGCTGCTTCCATGTCCTGGCTATTGTAAAGATTGCTGCAATGAACACTGGGGTACATGTGTCTTTTTGAATTGTGGTTTTCTCAGAGCATATGCCCAGTAGTGGGATTGCTGGGTCATATGGTAATTTTATTCCTAATTTGTTAAGGAATCTTCATACTCTTCTGCATAGTGGCTGTACCAATCTACGTTTAATCTTAGTCATCAAATGTAATACATACATAGAGTACATAATATGATTTTCTTATCTTTTCAATGTCTGTGGAGTTTTTAGTGAAAACCCCTCTTTCATTTCTGATATTGGTTGTAAGGAAGCGTTTAACAGGAAGCTTCCTGTATGCTGTTTTCGGTCTTGCATAAATCCTTTGTTCCTTAACAGCCCCTGAATGCAGGTGCAAGAGGGCTGGCAAGCCAGCTCTTGGGAATAATAGGAATTTATGTATCCTGTTCATATGGGAAGTAGCCTTTCCGTACAGTGAAAAGTAGCCATTTACAACTCTCTTCCCTTCTGATATGGAAAGTAACTTTTACAATCCCCTCTCTTGAAAATGATTCTAGCCTCAGGCTTCCTGAATAACTTGTAAATTTTTTTATCCCTATCTCTGCTGAAAAGGCTATCTTGTAAGACAGTATATATATGCCCACAATATGTTGAATAAACGCCTTTGCTCCATCAGAACACTGATCCCCATGTCTTTCTTCATTTCTCTCTCTCTCTCTCTCTCTCCCCCTCTCAGGCTGCTTCCACGGAGCACAGGTGTCCTCTATGCCTACTTACTCGCCCGGGCTTTCAAGACCTCTTCGAGAGGGCGCCCTGTGCCTACGTAGGTGGAGCTAACTCTTTGTCTAGAGTTCTATTGACATACTGTGTAAACCAGGGAATATCAGCCTCTTTTCTTTCTTCTTTCACTTTCTTATCATCGACTCTGTACCCTCAAGTTCCAGTCCATTAAAGGACCATAACAAATGGCGTGCCAAAACAGGGACTTGGAATACGTGGCAGTTCGGACAGAGTGACCCAGAGCTTATGAAAGCTGGTAAGTCCTAAAGACATGGGTATAACGGCGAGCCTATTGAGGCTGGTAAATACTAAGGATGTAAATATAACAGCGGGAAAGCCCAGTCACTTTTTTACTTTACTTTATCACTTATTTTTACTTTATCACTTATTTAAAGCTCAGGGATTTTCAGTTTCGTGCCAGGAAATAGAGGCTGGCCTTCAAACAGTGGTTGAATGTAACCCTTGGTTCCCTGAGGAAGGCAATATTGATTTAGAAATTTGGCACCAGCTCAAAAAGAACGCTAAACGAGCCGCCAGGCAGGGAAAAAACATTCCTACAGATTTCTGGCCTTTACGGGCCCCTATTGAAACTGTGATTCTGCCACTTCAAGGTAATCCTGGCCCTCCTGATATTCAACAACAGGCAGAACACTTATTACATAAATATAAACTAAATGATAAAACCTTACAAAAGGCCCAATTAAAACAACATAATATATTTACAAGCCCTCCCAGGGTTGTTCCAAGCACTCCCCATCTGCCAGCAGACACAAATCTAAAAGCCTCTCCTTTGCTAAAACTTAAAGATTCTGGCAACGACTCCTCTAGGACACCTTTTAACATTAAAACTAACACCTTTCTAAATAACAATGATGAGTTTTTATCCCAAAATCTTAATTGTAAAAATTTGCTACCTGCCCACTCTCCTTCTCGACAGAGGCTTTCCAAACTGATGGCTTTACAATCACAGGTCTCTGAAGCCGATGGTTTTTCCATTTTTCCAGTTTTAAGAAATCCTGACGCTCAAGGGCACGTAATACCTCAATATAAGGCTATTGACTTTTATCCTATGCAACAAATAAAAAAGGCTATAACTATGTATGGCCCACATTCACCTTTTACTGAAGTACTTCTAAATTCTATAACATCCACTCTTGGAAATTTTATTCCCCATGATTGGTGAACTTTAATAAAAGCTCTCCTTAAACCAAGAGAATATCTTCAACAGATAATGTGGTTTCTTGATATAGCCAGAGATCATGCTAACAAAAATGCTCAAGCTGGCGCTCCCCAAAATCAAATTACTTTTGAGATCCTAACTAGTACAGGACAATTTGATACTTTGGAAGCTCAAATGCCTACCAGACTGTTTGGAGCCCTGCCCCCACAAACTTTCGGTCTTTTACTTGGCCTCTCTAATTTGACTTCTAAAGGAAAACTTGATGTAATAGACACACCCCTTACTTTAATAAAGAGAGACTTCCTTATGCAATGACAGACTCAGATTCACATTCCACATTTTTCCTAGGGGCCACTGCTCACTTAACAAACAATGCAATTATTAAAATAACCTGGAAAAATGACGAGCCTATATGGACAGAGCAGTGGCCCCTCACAAAAAAGAAATTACAGCCGGCTAAAAAACTTATAGATACACAACAAGAATTAAAACATATTAAAAAACCTTGTTCCATGTGTCAATACTATGTAGCTAAAGCCCTTAGGTGATATAAATTAGATTAGACCTTCTTTAGGCATTGCTAATTACCAACTGAATAATCTATTTAATACTTTAAAAGGAGATCCTAATTTAAATAGTCCTCGTTCACTTTCTCAAAAGGCACGAGAGGAACTCTATTCAGTACAAAATAAATTACAACCACAGTTTCTTAACTCACGTCAGACTAGATTTACCTCTAGATTTATTTATACCCCCCTCTCTCCATTCTCCCACAGGACTTCTTGCTCAACAAGAGCACCCAATAGAATGGATCTATACCCGTTTTAGGGGAATAAAGTCACTTACATCCTATCTTGATTTAATTGCTCTAATCATTATCAACGGTAGAAATAGGACTAAAACTCTAATTGGCTCTGATCCTCATAAAATTGTAATACCAGTCAATAAATCTCAATTTGAGTACGCATTACAAACTTCTACCGATTTCCAAGTAGCTTTTCTGGAATATTTTGGAGAAATTTCATTTCATCATCCTTCGGGTAAGCTGTGGAATTTCTTCAAAAATACTGAATTTATTATTTCCTGCATTATCAGCTCACAGCCAATACCACAAGCTGAGGTCTTTTATATAGATGGGACTAAACACACCAAAACCTCATTCTGGTCTCTTAAGGAATATAAAGTCTTTTATACTAAATTTCATTCTGCTCAACAAAATGAATTGTATATTCTTATTCAAGTCATTTTCCTGCATCCTTACCCCATTAATATAGTCTCTGATTCCTTATATTCAGTTTTTGTATTAAAAAATATAGAAACCTCCACCATAAACTCCAATCAACCTATTATTCAACAACTTGTTTTCAAACTGCAATCCTTAATCAGAAACCACACTTACCCATTTATATTACCCATATTTGAGCACACTCCTGTCTTCCCAGCCCTATGACTTATGGTAATGTACAAGCTGACAAACTCGTTTCTTTTGCTACTCCGGAGAAACAGCATGCTCTGTTACATAACAGTGCTGGCTCCCTACACCAGCTATGGAAAATCCCATACCGCCAGGCTAAAGAAATTATTAATAAATGCTCCACTTGTAGACCCTTACAAGATGTATTCGACCCATCGCACAAGGAATTAATCCTCGTGGTTTGCAACCTAATGAATTATGGCACATGGATGTCACCCATTGCCCTGAACTTTCTCCTTCTTCTTTCTTACATGTCTGTATCGATACCAATTCTTCTTTTATTTGGGCCACACCTCTTCGCGGTGAAGCTGCACACACGTTATTACTCACTTACTAGCTTGTTTTGCTGTAATGGGAACTCCTAGTTCTACAGACAATGGCCCTGCCTATATCTCTAGACACTTTAGACAATTTTTACAATCATTCTCTATTAAACATATTACAGGTATTCCTTATAATCCACAGGCGCAAGGTATAGTCAAACAAGCACATTGCGTACTAAACTTGCAAACAAAAAAAAAATTTAAAAAGGGGGAATACACAGGAACACTACTATCGTTCTTATCTAAAGCAGACTTTACTGGATGCCAACATAAGATATTTTCTAAACCTATAACTATCGTTAATACAGCTTTATTTGTTTTAAATTTTTTAAACTTACCACAGGGAGATATTTTAACAAGAGCAGAAAAAACATTTTGAGGAATTGAAGGACACTTCTCTTCCTCTGCCCATTTGGTATCAAGACGGGTTAAAAATACAATGGAAATCTGGGAAACTAACCTTACAGGGAAAGGGGTATTCTTGTATCTCCCCAGATGGATCCAACGAACTCACATGGCTCCCTCTTCGGAAAATTCGACCCAAGGGGGCCCTCATCCTTCAAAACAGAGACAAAACAACAAAAACCTTGGGAAGAAGAAATTCCAATGGCATGGCGGCTCTAGAGATCTCCAGGAAGTGCCGCTCTCGGCAACATCAACCTTATAATCTCCCTACCTGGGGACAAATAAAAGCCCTTACTAATCAAGCTGAAAATTTGGCCTCTCAACAGGGAATGCCGCAGAATCCAGAAAACATTTTCCTAGCCATGCTTAGCTTGGTCACCTGCCCCTCGTCCGAGGCAAATTAATTATTCATACACAACCCCCTTTTTTCTACAGGTAGTAAAATGGACGGAGAGAGGATCAATTGTTTCTACTGATGACTCTATACATATGCCTTCTCCCTAGAGCATCAAAGGGCCCTCACACTCTGAAGTAGAAGAGAAAACTAATTAATATTTCTCTAGGTTATGAAGTTCTTCCTTTGTGCATGGAACCAACAGAATTATGCATAAACGTTAGCCGACAAACCTGGGCCTTCGCCCTGCCTCCCAAAAAAGTCTTTTGGACTTTGCTTGGATTGTGAACCATGGTTACACTACAAAAACCTTAGGGAGAGAATTAGGGAAAGAATTCATGACCATGACAAAGGACTTCTTGAGTGACTTGACAGAAAAATCTCCCCACTTTGCCTTCAAATCAATAAACAGATTGGGCCTAAACTACGAGACACCTGGACACCTGTCGTGAGCACCAAAATACTTGAAACTTAGAACGGACATTTTACAAGGACCAGCCGTGGTTTTAATAACTATTCGTTTTGCTATAATCAATCCTATTTTTTATAGGCCTGTGCTCTACTTCCTTTTGTTATAGGAAACTTATATGCTAATAAGACTTTACATTCTGTAACTTGTATTAATTGCTAACTATATACTTGTTAAGAAATGATTCCCTTTTGATTGTGATTGGGATTCTACTCAATATTGTGTTACTCCTGTTCAATCTAATCATAACCTACAACTGGGTACAAATCAAAATTCATTTATGAAACATACATAATAATGCCTCGCTATATTTACAAAAAGAACTCCTTGTTACCTTTTTTAAAATCGTCTGCCTTCTTCCACTAATCTAGAGACTTTAGCTAAGCAACTAGCAGTTTAATTATCTGGGCTAGACCCACGAAGTAGATTTCAAAATATTATTCACAGCATCGGGTCTGAAACTGTAACTTTGGTGTTTGTCTTGGTGGCTTTATTTGTTGTTTACCGTTGCCTTTCTATAAGATTGGTTAATACTAAACAAACTCAAATGGTCAGGACGTTTCTTACAAACATAATAAAATAGGGGGAATTGTAAGGAAGCATTTAACAGGAAGCTTCCTGTATGCTGTTTTCAGTCTTGCATAAATCCTTTGTTCCTTAACAGCCCCTGAATGCAGGTGCAAGAGGGCTGGCAAGCCAGCTCTTGGGAATAATAGGAATTTATGCATCCTGTTCGTATGGGAAGTAGCCTTTCTGTAAGGTGAAAAGTAGCCATTTACAACTCTCTTCCCTTCTGATATGGAAAGTAACTTTTACTTCCAGCCCCAGGCTTCCTGAATAACTTGTAAATTTTTTTATCCCTATCTCTGCTGAAAAGGCTATCTTGTAAGACAGTATATATAGGCCCACAATATGTTAAATAAACGCCTTTGCTCCATCAGAACACTAATCCCCATGTCTTTCTTCATTTCTCTCTCTCTCTCTCTCTCTCTCCCCCTTTCAGGCTGCTTCCATGGAGTGCAGGTGTCCTCCATGTCTACTTGCTCGCCCGGGCTTTCAAGACCTCTTTGAGAGGGGGCCCTGTGCCTATGTAGATGGAGCTAACTCTTTGTCTAGAGTTCTATTGACATACTGTGTAAACCAGGGAATATCAGCCTCTTTTCTTCCTTCTTTCACTTTCTTATCTTCAACTCTGTACCCCCAAGTTCCAGTCCATTAAAGGACCACAACAGTTGGTAATTTGAATCTTTTTCCCTTTTTTCCTTTGTCAGTCTCACTAGAGTTTTGCCAATTTGATTGATATTTTTCAGAAAAACAGCTTTGACCCTACTGATTTTCTCTACCGTTTCCTGTTTCCAACTTTATAGATTTCAGAACTTCAGAATAGGGAAGTTGCAGTATACAACTAGTTCTAGTTCTGCTTTTTCCAGATTTTCACATAAATGCAATCACAGACTATAAAACCTTTTGGATTTTGCTTCTTTCACTTAGTGGAATGCATTTGACATGTATCCAATTTGTTGAATGAGTCACACAGGTTGCCGTTTTATGGCTGAAAAGCAGTGTTGAATGGGTGTTCTGCAGTCTGTTTATCTATTCAGTTTGAAGGACATCTGGCTTGTTTCCAACTTTTCAGTTCAGTTCAGTCGCTGAGTCGTGTCCGACTCTTTGCGACCCCATGAATTGCAGCACACCAGGCCTTATCTCTTTTATTTCCTTCTTTTTACTCGCTTTGGTTTATTTTGCTCTTTTTTTCTAATTTCTTCAGTTGAAAGTTCAGAGTACTAATTTTAAACTTTTCTTCTTTTCTAGTATAAGCAATTAAGATAACACATTTTTTCTCAGCACTTTACTTAAACCACACAAATTTTGATATTTTGTGTTTTCATTTTTATTCATTTTAAAATATTTGCTAATGTCCATTGAGACTTCCTCTTTGGCAGGTGGATTATTTAAAAGTGTGTTATTTAATTCCAGGTATTGTAGATCATTCTGATATCTTTCTGTTATTGAGTTATAGTTTAACTCCATTATGGTCAGGAACACACTTTGTATAATTTCGATTATTTTAAAAATTTTAAGATTTTATCATGATCCAGAATATAAACTTCAAGTGCCTGTGGGCACTTGAATGTGTACTCTGATGTTAATTGTTCAGCAAATGTCAGTTAGATTCAATTTGTTGATGGTACTTTCCAGCTTTTCTGTATTCTTGCTGGTTTTCCATCTACAGGTCCTGTCAGGTTTTCAGAGAAGAATGTTAAAGTCTTCAGCTATAATTACATGTTTGTCTATTTTTCCTTTCAGTTCTGTCTGATTTTGCTTCCTTTATTTTGAAGTTCTGTTTTTTTGGTGCATATTAAAGTGCTTTAGATCTGATACTGTTTCTCATGGTTAGATAGCATTACCAATTCAATGGACATGAATTTGAGCAAACTCAGGGAGATAGTGGAGGACAGAGGAGCCTGGCATGCTTCAGTCCATGGGGTCACAAAGAGTTGGACACGACACAGTTATACTGCCAAATGTCCCGGGTGGTGGGGGGTGAGGGTTTAAATTTCCCCAGCTGAAAACCACTGGTCTATTATATTTAATTTCTGTTGTTCTTCCTTCCTTCCTGATGTTCCAGATTTCCTTTTAGTATCATTTCTTTTTTTCTGAAGAATTTCCTTTAGCAATTGTTATAGAGCAGATGCTGGCAATGAATTTTCTTGGTTTTCCTTCATCTGAAGACATTGTTTGTTCTCTTAGGTGAATAGCTGAACACCTACAGGTGAAATTGCTGGATTGCAAGGTTGGTGTATGTTATGGTCAGTGTATGAGGGGGCCTGGGGTGGGATGGGAGGAGTGGGTGGGCAGAGTGTGCATGTGTAATGGTGAGATGAGGAGGAAGAAGGAACAGCAATGGAAGCAGGAGCTAGAGGGCAAGTTGTGAGGACCTTAAGAACAAGTCTACAAAATACAGATTTATTTCAAAGACTGGTTGGTGGTTTGGCAGTTTCGTATTAGCTTAAATATACACTTACAATATGACCAGCAATCCCACTCCTAATTTACCCAAGTGAAATGAAAATATATGTCAGTGCAAAAACCCACATTTGAATGATCATAGTGACTTTATTGAAAACTAATACATCAAAAGTATACTTCAGTTTAAAAAAAAAAAGATGTATCAAGCTGTACACACAGCATTGTGCACTTTTCTGTATCTATGTTATTATACTTCCATAAATTCTTTTAATTAAAAAACCTGGAAATAATCCAAATGTCTATCACTTTAGTGAATAAACTAATTGTAGTATATCCCAGCCACTATGGAGAACAGTATGGTGGTGGTTTAGTGGCTAAGTCATGTACAACTCTTTCGACCCCATGGACTGTAGCCTGCCAGGTTCCTCTGTCCATGGGATTCTCCAGGCAAGAATACTGGGTTGGCATTTCATTCTCTAGGGAATCTTGCCAACCCAGGAACTGAACCCAGGCAGATTCTTTACCAACTCAGCTATGAGGGAAATTGTAGAACAGTATGGAGATTCCTTAAAAAATTAAAAATAGAGCTACCATATGATCCAGAAATCTGACTCCTGGGCATATACCTGCAGAAAACCATAATTTGAAAGAGTACATACACCCCAATGTTGATTGCAGCACTATTTACAATATCCAGGACATGGAGTCAACGTAAACGTCCATCGAGGGAGGAATGAATAAAGAAGATGTGGTACATATATACAATGGAATATTACTCAGCCATAAAAAACAACAAAATAATGCCATTTGCAGTGACATGGATGGACCTAGAGATTGTCATACTAAGTGAAGTAAGTCAGACACGGTCAAATATGATATTGCTTATATGTGGAATCTAAAAACAGGGTACAAATGAAAAACGAAAGTGAAAGTCACTCAGCCGTGTCCAGCTCTTTGAGACCCCGTGAACTACACAGTCCATGGAGTTCTCCAGGCCAGAATACTAGAGTGGGTAGCCTTTCCCTTCTCCAGAGGATCTTCCCAACCCAGGGATCGAACCCAGGTCTCCTTCATTGCAGGCGGATTCTTTACCAGCTGAGCCACAAGGAAAGCCCAAGAATACTGTAGTGGGTAGCCTATCCCTTCTCCAGAGGCTCTTCCCAACTCAGGGGTCAAACCAGGGTCTCCTGCACTGCAGGCAGATTCTTTACCAACTGAGCTACAAATGAATTTATTTATAAAACAGAAATAGACTCAGATATAGAAAACAAACTTGTGGTTACCAGAAGAGAAGAGGAAGAAGGCATAATTTGGGAGATTGAGATAGACTAGATAACTATTAAGAACCTACTGCATAGCAGATGTTGTTCAGTCGCTAAGTCGTGTCCAACTCTTTTGCAACCCATGGACTGTAGCCCACCAGGCTCCTATGTCCATGGGATTTCCCAGGCAAGTAATATTAGAGTGGGCTGCCATTTCCTTCTGCAGGGCATCTTCCCAACCCAGGGATCAAACCCACGTCTCCTGCATTGCCAGGAGGATTCTTTACCATTGAGCCACCTGGAAAGCCCTACCGAATAGCACAAGGAGCACTATTCAGTACTCTGTAATGAGTTATATGGAAATAGAACCTTAAAAAGAGTAGGTGTATGTGTATGTATATGTATAACTGATTCACTTTGCTATACACCAGAAACTAACACAGCATTGTAAATCAACTATACTCCATAAAAATTAATTTAAAAATAAAAGCTAAAATTAAAAAATTATAGTACAGCCGCATAATGGAATACTACCCAGCGAAAATAAATAACAAACTACTGTTTCACGAAACAACATTGATGAATAATAATAATTTTTTAAAGCGTTAGGTTAAATGAAAGAATCAGGTCCCAGAAAGCTCCATATGGTCAATTCCATTCACATGATATTCTGGAAAAGGCAAACTGCAAAGGACAGAAACCAGAGTAGTGGCTGCCCGAGACTAGGTGGGGGGAGGAGCTGACTACAAGTGACTTTTGAGGGGTGATGAAATATTCTATATCCTGGTTGTGGCAGTAGTTACATAATATTTTCAAAAACTCACAGACCTGAACTTAAAAATGAAAAATTTTACTGTATGTAAATGATACCTCAATAAACCGACAGAGGGTGAGATGGTTGGATGGCATCACTGACTCAATGAACTTGAGTTTGAGCAAACTCCAGGGTATAATGAAGGACAGGGAAGCCTGGCATGCTGCAGTCCATGGGGTCACAAAGTGTCAGATACAACTTAGCGACTGAATAACAACAAACCCAGCTTAAAAAATAAAAAGACTACTTAGTGGAAAATAGGGCTTCCCAGGTAGATCAGCTGGTAAAGAATCTGCCTGCAGAGTAGGAGACCCCAGGTTGATTCCTGAGTCAGGAAGATCTCCTGGAGAAGGGATAGGCAACTCCCTCCAGTATTCTTGGTCTTGCATGGTGGCTCAGACGGTAAAGAACCCATTTGCAATGTGGGAGACCTGAGTTTGATCCCTGGCTTGGGAAGATCCCCTGAAGGAGGGCATGGCAAACCCACTCCTGTATTTTTGCCTGGAGAATCCCTATGGACAGAGGAGCCTGGCAGGCTATAGGCCGTGGGACCGTAAAGAGTCGGACATGACTGAGGGTTAGGACAGGACTGACATTTAGACAGAAAATCCTTCCTTGCTTGCAGAGACCAAATGGACCACATTCTTGTCTAATAGCCTCTTTGAAAAAATCTCAGCCAGATTTCCAGGTATAGTGTTTGGCCTGCCTGCCCTAGAACAACCAGATGTACATGAGCCTAAGCCAAACCTCTCGCAGAGAGTGGCTTCTTTGGGGAGAAGGGGTGATGCTTAATCTTTATTACATGATGGGCAACCAAGACGGTGCAAGCACTTGTCTTGTGCAACAGCCCCCACCCCTGCTGAGACATGGGAAAGGAGGGAGGGTCCTGGGACTGTGTTGGCTGAGTCTATATTCACTCAAATGTACCTTCATACGTCTGGGGCTGTGTAGATGTGTTTCTGCACATGTGTACTCAGGACACAGCATGCACAGCATCTTCCCAACATGTCCTAGCACAGGCCCAGCCAGGGAAATGCTGGGCAGTCAGTCTTGTGGACAGACCCTCAAGCCCACCACCCCGCGCTTGTGGTGTCCATGGCCTCATTGAGCCCCTTCTTTAGGTCCCCTCCTGCCTTCAGGATGCCCTTCTCTCATAGATGATGTCTTGACAGATACAAGTTGGAGAGATCTTAATGTGACCCAACAGGCAGTTCGGCCAGGGACCAGAACCTTGTGGGATCACACAGCTGTCAGCAAAGGGGTAGACACCTACCACGTGGCCCTTCCACCCACACAACAACCTGACAGCATAGCATCATCCCATTGTAGAGGTACAGGAACCAGAATTCCCAGAGGGTGATGACCTGCTCAAGGTCACTTGTGCCAAGAGGCCAAGCCGGGCCTTTGCCCACATCTCTCACTAGGCACCCCACAGTCCTGCCTGACTCCCTTTCCTCACCCCATTCCTCGTGGCCTGTGTTCCACCCCAGGGCACCCCAGCTGCAAAAACGAGTCGTTTTTCTGTTCCCTCTATATTCCTGATCTGGGGAATGACGTCCCCTGTTCCAACCCCTCTTGCAGCTTTCCTAGTCCCCAAAGAGGGCCATCCTAAGTCCTCCATCTCCCTAGCACATCCTTTCCTTCTGCCCCACGCTCACCCCCACCCCTGCCACCTGCATCCAACCACAAAATCCAGTCAGTGCCCACCCTGGAAGTTTATCCTGAATTCACTGCCTTGTCCATCTCCCATCCACTGACTTGGCCCAGGCCAGCCCTGTCCCTGCTATGTGACCCCCTCTACCCTCTGACCACCCCCGACCACCTCCTATCTCCATCACTCCACATTCAGTCTCCCCAAGACTCCCTGTGGCCTCCCAAAGGTGTATTGCCCATGACTTTCTTTTACCTTAGAGCGCAGGGCACACGGTTTGGGCAGCTCACAGGCCCTTCCTGACCCACTCTCCTCACCCCTCCTCCACCTTCTTGCCTCCCCCTTCCCAGGCTTCCTGGATGACTTGCCCTTTCCCTGACCAGTTGCTCACTCTTGCCTCTGCTCCTCTGCACATCTGGTTCTCTCTGACCCCAACCCCTCCCCACACCCCCTTCCTCTTCTCCGCCATCAGACACCCCACTCTGAGAAGCTGGTCTGCAGGCCCCAGCCTGGTGAGCTGATACCCTCTGGGTCACCAGGCCCCTGGGACCTCCCCCTCTTCCCCATGGTCGTGTCTTGCTGGAATTCCCTGTGCCTGTCTGCACCCCCTCTGGACTTGGAGCTCCATCCAGGTAGGATCCTGTGTGCTTGTCCCTCCCTCCCTGTGGCTCCAGCACCAGTGACGGGCCTGGGTTGGAACAGGAGAAAAGCAATTGTGTAAGAAGGTGGGCTGGGGCCCTGTGGGGCCAGGACTCCAGCCCAGCTCCTCTGCTGTCTCAGGCCAAGTGCCCCTTCAGCCAGGGCAGGGCCAGAGACAGTCTACATCTAGAGAGCATGTGGAGACTATTCACTCCACCCCCAAATGTCCCCAATTGTCTAAGACCACGGCTGGGATGCTGACAACAGCAGACGTTGGAAAGGCAGTCAGCTGTGTCTCTACTTGGAAAGGAAATGGGGCAAAATGTAGGCACAGGGCAACACAGAGCAAAGCCACACAAGCCCAGGCTTCCTGGGAAATATGATACATGTTCCAGGAATTGACTGAGTTTCAGTAATTCAGAGGCTCTCTACATATCCACAAGCCTGCTCTGCATCCTCCTCCCATCTCCAGTGAGTCAATCACCCCTGATTTTCCTGCCAGATGCTGTCTGATTGTTGGAGAACTGGTTCCTGTCTGTTTGTAGCCTTGAAATAAGTTGTTTCCCACCCAGATGAGAAGCAGGTGAGTGCATCCCATATGTTGATTGTATAGTCAGTAGCCATCTCTCCCCATGATGCACGCACACACCACGGTCCCTCACCTTCTCCCAGGCTCACAATCCTGCTGTTCATCAGGCAGCAGGCGACCCTCCAGCTCCAGTCGACCCACCATGAGGGGTCTGAAGCTGCTGTGGAAGCCCCTTTCTCTTTGCCCACGATTGGTTTGGGAGGGGAAGCGTGACTCAGTTCTGGCCAGTGAGAGGGAGAGCAGGCCAGCCCCGGGGTTTATAGGAAAGACTATATTCCCTGGAGAAAACAACAAAAAAAAGACAAGTGACGAGTAACACCTTCCTTTAGTGCATTTGGACATCGCCAGGTAAAAATGTGCCCCTTGAGGCTGCTGCAGCCATGGTGACCAGGCAAGGTGTCACTGGGGACACAGCACCAGCATGATGGAAAAGCCTAGGTCCTTACAGGCCTCGATGGGCTACTGAAATGGCTCTGAGTCACTGGCTTCTGTCTTCCTGTTACAGAGTCAGTGACTGTCCAGGCTGTCAAAACCTGTTTTAGTTAAGTTCTGCTTCTTGCAGCCAAACACATCCTACAGGGGCATCGAGGTCCTGGGTCCCACATGCCATGAGGCACCCACCTCCTGAAGGCTTGCCCTGTGGAGCGCAACACCCCATCTGGCCCACCCCATGGCTTCTGAACCAGTATTTCCTAGAGTCATTACAATGGCCTGGAAGGTGTACTAGGGGGTGGGCACCTCTGAGCCTCTAAATGCCCCCCTTCCTGGAGTAGGAATAGTCGTCCAGGATTTTGTTGGAAGAGACCTGGGGTTTCTCAAATAAGGCCAGATGATAGCACCGGCCTCCTACTCTACTTCCAGGGGGCTTTAAAGATCCAGCAATTTTATGTTTTGAGGTAGGTAATCATTGACCTTTCCAGTTAAAGCAAATCATAGTCTCCCTTTAAAAGAAAAAAAAGTTTACAGCTTCTTGGTTTTTAAGAAGGAAAGAAAAGCGAAAGCGAAAGCGAAATTCTTAACATAAAAGCTGGTGTGAGAGCGGTAAGATTGCAGTACCGCTCTGGCTTGCGATGGCTTCGGTAAGTCCCCTGAAACTCCCCACCACTGACTCGAAATAAGAGGGCGGCTCCCCTCCTGTAAAGGCCGGGTCTTGCTCTTCCCAGAGCCTGTCTGGAGAAGGCTTTCATAGGAAAATATATTGGTCGTTTAAAACTCCCTTTTCCTGATGGCCAGGTATTTGGGCAGAGTGAGCTTCCTGTCTGCACCCAGCGCAGTGAGGGTTAGGGACTTCCATGGGGTGGGTGTTCTGGGGGGCCATGGGGAGGAAGCTGGGGTGGCGGCGGAGGGGGCAACCCTGGGACAAGGGAGATGAGTGCATCCCACCTCCTCTGCCTCCTCCATCACCCAAGGCGTCGGTCCTGCTGCAGAGAATGCACTTGCATTTCAGCGTTCTGATCCTGAAACACTCTCTCCCAAGCAGTCAGTGTTTCTGAGGGAGAGAAGTTTCAGTAGTGGGGGCAGGCTCCTTTCCTAGCGCCAGCTGGAAAGGAACAAGCCAGATTCCTGCCATTACTGAAAATCAACCAATTCTGGGAAGAGGTGTCATATTTCTCAAGAAGGGCGGCATCAAGCCTCGCTCTGAGCTACTCCGTGCCTGATTCTTGCTGCATTCCCTTTCCAAGTAGAGACAGAGCTGAAGTTCCGCCTTTTCTCAGTCTGCTGTTGCCAGTATCCCGGCCGTATTATTAGATATCTGGGATTACTTAGGGATGGAGTGAATAGTCCCTATATGTTCTCCAGATGGAGACAGGAAGTGGGGTGGGGGTGGGGGATTCAGGGGACAGAGGGAGTCACAGAGGCAGGGATGGGGCTGCCCTGGACCAAGTCAGTGGACAGGAGATGAAGAGGCAGTGAATTCAGGGACAACTTTTAGGGTCAGCATTTTTGGTTGGACATGAACTTGAGAAAGAAAGGGGAGGCGAGATGAGTCCAAGTTTCTCTGTAGATAATTTTGCTGCTGGGTGTGTATATATATATATATATATATATATATATATATATATATTTTGCAAGCATGTTTCTCTGTATAGTTCTCCTTTCATTGGTATTTGCCTGGGACACAGTGAGCTCCTTGAGTCTGTGTACCTACTGGCTGCTTATTACTTGATATCATATTACTCATGTCCAAAATGTCTCTTTTTCTAATGCATAAGCTACTTGAGGGCTGGGTCTCTGCCTTGCCTTTATGTGCTGGATTATTCATGGAAAAGTCCAGTTAAATTCCCCTTTGGGGATCCCTGTGCTCAGTCGCTCAGTCGTGTCTGACTCTTTGCAACCCCATGAGCAGTAGCCTGCCAGACTCCTCTGTCCATAGGCTTCTCCAGGCAAAAATACTGGAGTGAGTTGCCATTTCCTTCTCCACTGGGGATCCCTGGAGACCTCCTAACTCTCACCCAACAATTAATGTACATTTTTTTCCTTCTATTCTGGAAAACAAATGAGATTCATAAATTGCGACATTGTCCAGTGTTCTGAAATCGGTTCTCAGTAAGAGCTGGGTGACTTCTTCTAAGGAAGATAAATTATAGTTACTGCAATAAGGCAGCATGATTTGTCTGTAAAATTCCAGCAAAATCGATATTTTTCCTGCCACATGGGTTGCTTCTTGGCAATTTTAGTGCTTCTGTAAATAGAAATGAAGTGCCCTTGACCCTGCTTCACAGCCTCTGCAGAGTGGTGATGGGCTATTCCCCCTGCCCATCATTGCTATCCTAGGGGAGGCCATACATGGGGGAGTCCACACTCCCTACTCATCTTTGATGGAATCTCTCAGTCAGGCCAGAGTTTGGAGGTGGGGTGTGGACAGACACCTATGAGTCAGTCCCCTAAGAGCAAGGGGTGAGCGGGAAAGGACAGAGGGCTGGAGCAACCTCTGAGAGGCTCTGTCTCCAGGTGTCCCAAAGAGATTTACGGTTGGTTTGGATGAGAGAAGCTCGTTACCCCAATTCTGGCCCAGGTCGGAGTGCCCCCACCTGCAGCGCTTAGCACAGTGTCTGGTGTTGGGACCTCAGTGCATTGAATGACAGTGATCTTGAAGCTCTCCTGAGTGTTCTCAGGCTCTGGGCCACTGCTCCCATCACAAGGCGGGGCTCTGAGGAGCGTTTCAGCATCCTTCCCACCCTCCCCTGCGCACGAATGCAAACCCTCACTCCCACACACGCCCACTGTGATCTAATGAGAAATGTGTATTTAGTCTTGGTCCCGGGTTCCTGCCACAGAGCTTCTAAAACCCGAGTAATTTCCTGAGCAGTGGGGGAGAGAGGAATGGGTTTCATCATTCAGAAGAAGCCCCTTTCAACCAATTGGGTGATCAAAGAGCTGGAAGTAGCATTAATCACCAGTGGCCAATGATCTCATCAACTGAGCCTACATAATAAAGCCTCCATAAAACTGCTAAGCTGTGGTGTTGGTGAGAGCGTGGAGGTGCTGGAGAGCAGAGTTCCTTGGAGTGGGCAAGGATGCTCTGAATCCCACCCTGCCCCACAGCTTGCCCTCTGCATTCCTGAGTTGCATATTTTCTAATAAACTGGTTATCTAGCAAGTAAACTGTTTTCCTGAGTTCTATGAGCTGTTCCAGCAAACCGCTGAACCCAAGGAAGGGGGCTGTGGGAACCCCCAATTTACAGCCAGTTGTTCAGAGAGCAGGTAACAACCTGCAGCTTGCACCTGGCATCTGAAGCTCAGTCTCCTGGGACTAAGCCCTGGGGTCTGCGCTGACCCTGGGCTGTCAGCATCAGAACTGAGTTAAACTGTGGGACACCCAGTCAGTGTGCACCGAGGATTGAATTGCTTAGTGTGGAAAACCCACACATCCGGTGTCAGAAGTAGAGGACTGAGCACAGTGCAGAGGAGAGTTTTCCTTTGCTTGTCACACACACACACACACACACACACACACACACACACACACACACACTCTCTCTCTCTCTCTCTCTCTCTCTCTCTGTCTTTCTCTCTCTCTCTCTCTCACCTGCAGGATGAGCAGCCAGGGGGACATTACTGCCAGAGGCTGAACCACCTCTCTGCCAGGCTCTGGGTCAGGTAGGGGAGTGTCTGTGGAATACCCCCTCCAGATATGACGGCCTCTGCAGGGTCCCCAGGTGGGCAGCTCTAGTCAGATAACCCGTGTGCTTGCCTGACAGTCACTGTGGTGGTCAAGACGATGGCCTGGGAATCAGGTGGCCTGACGTTGAGTCCTGGTCACATCACTCAGGGGCTGCGTGGTTTTGCAAAATCTCCTTTCCATCTCTGAGCCTTAGCAGAGTGCTTGGCTCAGAGTAACAGTTCAGTAAATAATATTACTAGAAAGAGTAACAATAAGGTAGAAGTCCCAGCGAGGTGTGTTCTTTGCAAGTAGTAATGACAGGTGGGCAGGCCCGTAGTCCTTGCAGGTCTAGGACACAGGCGTGTGAAGTGGGCCAGGTACCGGCGTGGCTGGGCGGGCTCAGGAGGACGTCCTGGAGAGCTGTGAGATGAAGGCCACTGAGCTGCTCCCTCTGGGCTGAGCCCCGCCCTGGTTCCCAGCTCTCCCATCACCTCTAACAGCCCTCTTCTTGGTTTTGCAGCCCAAACCCCAGCCTGGAGACCTGATTGAGATTTTCCGCCCTTGGTACAGCCACTGGGCTGTCTACATTGGCAACGGATATGTGGTCCACCTGGCACCCTCAAGTAAGGGCACCCAGGGCCTCCACTGTTCTACAGCTGGAAGCAGAGGGGATGGGGGAGCTGTGGGTAACCAGGGACCCCAACATTCTGCTTGCTCCCCAACTGGCAGTTCGTTCCTGAGTGCTACAAGAAGACATCTTGGTGTGGGGCCATGGTTTTCAAACTCTGCTCCTCGGAACCTGAGGGGTATGCAGAGAGATTGAGGTGGGATTCCAAGGGGGCAGTTCTACTGTAATGCATTTTATATATTATGACCTTGTATAAAACACATTCAACTTTTAAGCTGAATCTTAATTAAGTCAATCACCTGGAAAGAGCACAGGTGTTTGGGCAGCAGAGGTGACTGTGGATCCAGTTTCACTCTCCACCCTCAGTTTCCTCATCTGTAAACTGAGACTGAGAATTCTTAACTTGGGGTATTGTTGTGAGGATTCCCCACTCCCTTTTCCTAAATTATTTACTTAAACTGAGGACAAACCTAAATGCAGTAAAGTGCACAATATAGTCAAGTGTATAGTCAATGAATTTTTTTAAATGTATCCATCCATGTGACAATGAACAGATCAAGGCCTAGAACATTTCCACTGCCCTTAAAAGCCCCTCATGCCTCTTCAGGATCCTGTCTCCCTCCTGAGAGGCAGCCACTCCTCTAGGTCCTCCTGCTTTTGTTTGCCTGTCCTAGAACTTCAGGGCAACTCTTGTGTCCAACTCTTCCATTGGCCCCATGAAGTCACCCATGTTGTTCTTCCTTCTCTATTGCTGGCATCCTCGGGCAATGGGAATCCCTCAATTTGTTATCCACTCTTCTGCTGATTGGCATTGGATGCTTCCAGTTGTAGGCTGCTCTGCGTGCAGCTGCTGTGGACATTCTTGGGTGTGTCTTCTGCTGACCTAGGATGGTAGCAAAATCAGTGACCTCATGCTGTATTTACAGAGAAATCAAAGTAACCAGGGTAGATGTCACCACCCCTGATCAACCAAATCACCAATCTCGACATCCACATAATCTGCCTTTGCCCTTATTTATAAAGCCAGCCCCTGGGTTGGACTAGGGCCCTGGACTCCTCCTCTTACTTTCATAAGCACTTTGCCCTCAAATTCCCCCCCTGCCTTCTGTGTTATTCCTCTTGGGTTGAAACCACTGGAATATCTCCCACTGTTAAACAAAGACCCCCTTGACAACACATTCTCTCTAGCTAACTTCCCATGGGGTAGATCTCTTGTCTGCCATGGCCATTGCTGGCTCCTCACTTCCCATCCTCTCCTCTGTTCCCTCCACCAGGGGGTATTTATGCCCCTCCTGGAGCAGCTTCATCAATATCCTGGTTCCAGCCTCCTTGCTTCTCTGCAGCATTTAGTACGAGTGACCTCTCTCTATGCTTCCCCTGGCATTGCCTTTCTTCCTTCACCACTAGGCTCTTCCTTGTGGCCTCCTGTGGGAGGAGGGTGGGGTGGGTTCCTCCTCCTCTCCCATATCTCTCATTTTTACTCCTCCCTCATCTGTCCCCTGGATTCTAATACCTTCTATTTGTCGATGTCTCCCTAAGACCACGACCTTAACTTAGGCTTGATCCTGCTCAGCTTCAGACTTGTACAACCTCTTGACTGCTTGGCATCTTCACTTAGGTGTCTAATTGGCATGTTGAACTTGACACACCTCAGATGGAGGGCTCCAGACGACAATACCATTCACTTGCTTAGACCAAAAGTCTACACATCATCCTTGATCCTTTTCACCCTGTATCTAATCCATCAGGAAATCCTATTGGCTTTATATTCAAAGTAGACCCGTGATCTGATCACTTCTCAGCATCTCCACTGATGTGCCTGGGGTAAGACACCATGCTCTCTCACCTGATGCTACTGCAGTTCTGCTTGGTCTCTCTAGCTCTTGTCCACAGATTGTCAGTCCTTCCTTCACTGGGCAGCCAGCATGATCATTCTAAAATATAAATCTGATTATGTCACTGCTCTCCTTAAAATTTCAACTGGCATTTCCGTCATATATAGAAAAAGTTTCAAATCTGTGCTGTGGCCTCTGAGCCTGGCATGGTCTGGCCCAGGCTGCCTGTTTGATCTTCCTCTTCTTCTCTCCTCTTGGGTCTCTAGACTTCACTGGTCTCCTTGCAGACTTCCTTCCTGAGGTCCTTGCTTTGCTCTCCCTTCTGCTTGTGATGCTCCTTCCTGGCTCTTAGCACAGCTGCCTCCTTTTCATCATTCAAGTCTCAACTCAAATGGCCATTCCTGGGCATGGCCCTCCCCAGTCTGAGCAAGGGCAGCCTCCCCTGGTCATCCTCTCCTCTGTGACTTCACTTAATTTTCCCCATAGCCTTTTCAAAACCTAAAAGTATTTATTTTTTCTATTTGTTCATTGTCAGTGCCCTTTCACCAGAGCATAAACTAGTTGAGGGCAGGTACGCTGTCAAGTTCATGGAGGGCTTCAGCACCTTGGACAAGGCCTGGCACAGATAGGGCCTCAGTATTGACTGTGCTGAGTGGGTGTAACTGCTGGACAGGAGACAGGGAAGGCATGACAGGGATCTGGGTGGACAGTGTGACACCCATCACAGGGTGAGCGATGCTCCTTAAAGGGAAAAGATGCTTCTATCTGCATCTTCTCATTGGAGCTTCACAGGAATCTTGTGAAATAGGTGAGGCAAGGGGGACTGACCTCATACTACTGAGAAAATGGTGAAAGTTAGAGCTGGAAGGAAACTTAGAGAACAACCCAGTACTAATGAGAGTGAACACTTGCTGGGCACTAACCCTGTTCCAGGCACTGGGGGAGGCACCTTACCTAATCAGTTTCTTAAATCCTTGCAGCTCCCCATCCACAGCTATAGGCACAGGTGGAACTTATTGGACCTGCTCTACAAGGAACTGGGGACTCAGAGAAGCTAAGCAACTTGTCCATAGTCATATAGCAGAAAGTCACAAGAGTGGGACTCAAACCCTGTCTCTGACTCTATTTCCTGCCTTTAAACCTGATGCTCTGCTGTCAAGTCTGAGGTTCCCTAAATTTCAGTCATTGATTATTTGCCATATTCATGTGCCCTTTCTCCAACTGTTTAATTAGTATTTTCTTTAATGTTGTTCAGTTGCTCAGTCGTGTCCGACTCATTGTGACCCCATGGACTGCAGCATACCAGGCTTCCCTGTCTTTCACCATCTCCCAGAGTTTGCTCAAACTCATGTCCATTGAGTCAGTGATACCACCCATCCATCTCATCCTCTGTCATCCCCTTCTTCCTTCAGTCTTCCCCAGCATCAGGGTCTTTTCCAATGAGTCAGATCTTTGAGCCAGGTGGCCAAAATGTTGGAGCTTCAGCTTCAACATCAGTCCTTCCAGTGAATATTCAGGATTGATTTCCTTTAGGATTGACTGGTTTCATTTCCTTGCAGTCCAAGGAACTCTCAAGAGTCTTCTCCAACACCACAGTGCAAAAGCATCAATTGTTTGGCACTCAGCCTTTTTTATTGTCCAGCTCTCACATCCCATACATAACTACATGGAAGTTTGTCAGTAAAGTAATGTCTCTGCTTTTTAATATGCTGTCTAGGTTTGTCATAGCTTTTCTTCCAAAGAGCAACCGTCTTTTAATTTCATGGCTGCAGTCACCATCTGAAGTGATTTTGGAGCCAAAAAAAATAGTCTGTCATGACTAACTTTAAAAAGAAAAATAATTCTTTTAAAAGGAGCCTTAAATTCCTAAATTGATGTGTGTTCATGAATCCATCTTATCTTGTATCTGTGGATTCCCAGCATTGGCTCAGCTAAGTTAAGTGACATGTCAAGACCATGCAGTGATGGAGCCAGAATCAGCACCCATTGCTTCTGACTGTCAGCCTGTGCCCACTCTCACCAGGGCGGCACCCAGCGTGTGGAGTGTAAGGAAGCCCTTGCTGTTGGGTGTTGACTCTGAACTTGCACCCCTGGAGCTGGAACCTCCTGAAATTCTGTGCCCCAGGCACCTAGATGGCCTCTCCCTAGCCCCAGCCCCCTACCTGCCCACCAAGGGACTGAAGGTGGGTGGGTCTCCAGAGCTCCCCTGATCCAGTCCCCACGCTGACCCTTTCCACAGTCTCGGGGCTCAAACACAGCATCATCTTCTATTTATCTCACTGAATCCTCTAAGCACCTCCTGCCCTACTAGGAGGAAGTCTGAATTCCTCTGATTTTCCAATTCTTATAGTTGTTCTCAGGGTAGAGGGGTTCCGTCCTCTTTGGAAAGCCTGTTCTGGACTCTGATCAGACCCTCTGGCCATGGCTTGTTGCTGTCACGTGGCATCACAGTGCAAGATGGGTTCTGCCTGGTGTAGTGGGGTAATTCTCTTCCTGGGAGAGACCTGGCGGTTCCCCATCATGGCAGGGCCACAGAGGCTCTCTGAGGGACATGAGCCTCCTCTGTGATGTTCCCTGAGGTCCACCTCTTTAATGCAAGCCCAGTTTTCGGTCATCATACCTTCCCTACATGATATAAGCTGGTGATCTCAAGAGGGATCTCTGTGTGGGCACCAGCTTTCGCTCCATACCATCCTGGTCCCTGTATTGGCCCCAAATCCCTTTCTTCAAGGCAGTGTCATTTCTGGAAATCTGTTGCACCTTCCAGCCCCTCAGCATTGATCAGGACTTTGCGAATGTACCCCTCCTTGACCTCCCTGGTGTCACTCCTCTGGGAGCAGCTGTGGGGTTTTGGTCCCTTTGTTCCCAGAAGGATGGAATCCCCTTCTGCAAATCCATCCACCTTTTCCGCAGTAATCAGCTTTGTGTGTGTCAGGGAAGTGGAGCCTTGGCAGGATCACAAAAAATTCACACTCTATCCCCCCAGGGAGGTGGGTGTGCTCAGGGCCCATACTGCACAATCAAGAGGGCCACTGAAGTGTCACAGGGTGTACCAGGCCAGCTTCTCTATGTTAAAAAAAAATCACAACAAATTATAGGATTTTACTCCTCCTTATTTCAGATAAGGAAACCAGGGACCAGAGACCACAAGGGTCTTATCCAAAGCCACACAGCTCTGACCCTGACTCATCTGCTCATCCCCTTGTGGATGTGGTGGATGCTAGGCTGGAGGCCGGCCCAGGACCAATTGTGTTCCTCATTCTGAATCCACAGGCGAAATCGCGGGAGCTGGTGGGGCCAGTATCATGTCTGCACTGACCGACAAGGCCTTAGTGAAGAAGGAGCGGCTGTGTGACGTGGTTGGCAGAGACCGGTACCACGTCAACAACAAGCACGATGACAAGTACAACCCATTTCCTCACAGCAAAATCGTCCAGCAGGCGGAGGAGCTGGTGGGCCTGGAGTTCCCCTACAGTCTGAACAGCGAGAACTGTGAGCACTTCGCCAATGCGCTGCGCTACGGGGTCCCCCGCAGCGACCAGGTGGGTCCTCACTGTGTCCCTAGCTCCATGGTCTCTCAGTTTCTTATTTCTCTGCTGTTTCTCTTACTCAGGTAGGCCACATCCCCCAGAAGTTGCCTTAAGATATATAGGATAATGGTGACAACAGTTAACTCTACATGCCAGGCTCTAACTTGAATTGGTTGCTGTATGAGTTCCTGTGGCTGCTGTAACAAATGGCCAGAAATTCAGTGGCTTAACACAACACAAATGTATTATCTTATAGTTCTGGAGGTTGGAATTCTGAAACAGGTCTCACTGGGCTAAAATCAAGGTGTCAGCAAGGCTGTGTTATTTTCTAGAGGCTCTCACAGAGAACCTGCTTTCTAGTCTTTTCCAGCTTCAAGAGGCTGCCTGCATTCCTTAGCTTGTGGCCCCCTTTCGTCTTCAAAGTTAGAATTGGCTGGTTGAGTCTCTCTCCCATTGCATCACTATGATACTGACTCAACTCCTTCCCCCTTCCATCAGAAACTTTGTAATTATGTTGGGCTTACCTGGAAATTCAGAATTATCTTCCTATTCTAAGGTAAATTGATTAGCAACCTTAATTCTATCTGCAACCTAAATTCTCTCTCTCCATGTAGCATAATGTATTTACAAGTATTAGGAACGAGGACATATTATGGAATTAAGACCTAGACATCTTTGGGGGCTATTTTTCTGCCTGCCAGTTACTCTTTACACTCGGTACAGTTATTGTCCTGGAATATCTTCTTGCTGTTTTTCTAGAAAGATTTCCCTCTATTCTCTCCTGCACCAGGGCACCATCTTCCATATCTCACGTCCTCTTTCTTGGTTTGTTGTTATTGTTGAATAGCTAAATTGTGTCTGACTCTTTTACGACACCATGGACTGTACCCCTCCAGGCTCCTCTGCCCATGGGATTTCCCAGGCAAGAATACTGGAGGGGGTTCCTTTTCCTTCTCCAGAGGATCTTCCCAATCCAGGGACCAAACCCATGTCTCCTGCTTTGGCAGGTGGATTCTTTACCAATGAGCCACCTGGGAACCTCTGTCTTGGTTTACACATTTCTTGTCATGGAAACTCCTTCAGCAGCTTCCTAAAAAAGGATGCATGGAAGGAGAATTTTTTTTGAGATCCTGTATGTCTGAATTATTTTTCAATTTACCCTCCCACTTGATTTAATAATCTGTATAGGTATAGAATTCTAGGGCTTCCCTGGTAGCTCATTTGGTAAAGAATCCTCCTGAAATGCAAGAGACCCTGGTTTGATTCCTGGGTCAGGAAGACCCCCTGGAAAAGGGATAGACTACCTACTGCAGTATTTTCGGGCTTCCCTGGTGGCTCAGACAGTAAAGAATCTGCCTGCAATGTGGGAAACCTGAGTTCAATCCCTGGGTTGGGAAGATCCCCTGGAGGAGGAAGGCATGGCAACCCACTCGAGTATTCTTGCTTGGAGATTCTCCACGGACAGAGGAGCCTGGTGGGCTCGCAAAGAGTCAGACATGACTGAGCAACTAAGCACATAGGTAAATAATTCTAGGTTAGAAATTGTTTTACTTTAAGATTTTGAAGGCATTCTTCCATTGTCTTCTTGCTTCCAGCATTGCTATGATGAAATCTAAAGTAATCCTGATTCCTGATCTTTTCTCGGTTTCCTGTTTTTCTCTCCTGCTCTAGAAGATGTAATGTCTTGTGTTTACCCAGTGTTTTAAAATCTCACACTAACGTGCCTTGGCATAGGTCTGCTTTTATCCTGAAAGCACCATTTCAATCTGAAAACATATATCCTTTGGTCCTAGTAAATTTTCATGAGTTATTTCGCTCTTGCTCCCTCTCCTCTGAGTCTCTTCTATTCCCTCTTTTTGGAAAGTTTATTATTCAAATGTTATAGTGACTGGATTATTCTTTCATTTTTACCTTTGGAATCTGTTTCCTATAGCTTCGTCTTTTCTGCTGTTCCTTCTGAGAGATTTCTCCAACTTTATCTCTAAAATGTCTATGGGGTTTGTCATTTCCATCATATTTTTATTTTCTGAGAATTGCTTTTATCCTCTCAACATTCCATTATTTTTAATAGCACTGTGTTCTTCTTTACTGTTGTTGTTGTTAGTCACTAAGTCATAGTTGATTCTTTTGCAGCCCCATGAGCCATAGCCCACCAGGTGCCTCTGTCCGTGGGATTTCCCAGGCAAGAATACTGGAGTGCCTTCTCCAGGGGATCTTCCCAACCTAGGGATCCTGAATTGCCAGGTGGATTCTTTACCACCGAGCCACCAGGAAGTCCCTCTCCTTTACTGTATACATTCTATTCTCTAAAGACAGTTTT
The DNA here is from genome assembly GCA_024291935.2 of Okapia johnstoni. Lineage (NCBI taxonomy): Eukaryota > Metazoa > Chordata > Mammalia > Artiodactyla > Giraffidae > Okapia > Okapia johnstoni. Next base: position 8,684,126 of record JAGTYA010000026.1, on the reverse strand, counting down.
TAAAAAGATGTTATCTTTTCTTTCTCCAGATTGCTTTTTCCTTTTTGTTTTTCTCTCTGTCTTCTGTGTCAGAGGTCCTGCTAGATGTCTGGTATATCTGAATTGTGCATTCATGATTAAGAGTAGGGGGGTTGCAGGGTGAGCTCAGAGGGGGCAATGGCTTGTTGACTTTGAGTTTCAATTCAGGATGATCTGAGTAGACTGGGAACCCTCAGTACTGGTACCTTTAATTGTTTCCACTTAGGCAGTCAGAATCCCCAGAAAAGCTTTCCTGACTCTTACGTAGAGGGTAAAGTACTGGGAGCAGAGAGGATGGGAAGGCCAAGAGTCTCCGTTTAGCATATTTATGCCCTCTCGAACCCTTTTTGGAGGTATGATACCCACACCCTCACATGTGCTTCTGTTTTCAGACCCTCAAATCTTCTGATTTTCATTGCGGTTAGGGAGGGGCCTCAGCTCTCTCTCTTTCACCCACTTCCAGAAGTACCTAGTGATGTCAATATGTGATCTTTTTCAGGGATTCTGTTGTACACAGTTAGCCCCCTATATATAACGTTCAAGTTTTGAATTTTCAAAGATGCAAACTTGTGTTCCAGCAAAGTCAGGAATGAGTGACATTTAAGCTTGCCCTCCATCTCCTGTTGCTGACGATCCTTCAGTTCTACCATCTCCCACCTCCTCTCTCTCCTCCAGTCAGTAATACTTCTTGCTTGTTCACTTGACACCAGCCCCTGTGTGCCAGCTGTTGTTCTTCACTACTGTACTTTTCAAAGTACTATACTGTAAGATTAAAAATATATCAGAGGGACATCTCTGGTGGTCCCAGCGGTAAAGAATTCTCCTGCCAATGCAGGGGACACAGGTTTGATCCCTGGTGCAGGAGGATCCCACATGAGCTGAGGTAACTAAGCCCGTGTTCCACAACCACTGAGCCCGAAATTACTGAGCTGAAGCTCTAGAGCCCATACTCCACAGCAAAGAGGAGCCCCCACTTCCTGCAACTCGAGGAAGTCTGAACACAGCAATGAAGACCCAGTGCAGCCAAAAATAAACGAATGAATCCTTTTTTAAAAAATGTACGAGAACCCTATTAAAAGAATGGCTCAGATGGTAAAGAATCTGCGTTCAATGCAGGAGACTGGGGTTCGATCCCTGGGTTAGGAAGTTTCCCTTGAGAAGGGAATGGCAACCTACTCCAGTATTCTTGACTGGAGAATTCCATGGACAGAGGAGCCTGGCGGGCTGCAGTCCATGAGGTCGCAAAGAGTCAGACACGACTGAGCACCTAAAGCTTTCACTTCAGTAAGCATCTTTGAGTGTGATAATAAAGAATTTAAGTTGAAGTAAAAAAAAAAAGTGTTCTTTATTCTTCGTTTTTGTTTTTTATGTATTTTTTGTGTGAAAAGTATTATAAACCTTGTACAGTACAGTACTATATAGTTGATTATGTTACTTGGGTACCTAGGCTAACTTTGTTGAACTTACGAATAAATTGCACTTATGAACGTGCTCTCGGAACTGACCAGGTTCGTACGTAGGGGAGTTACTGTATTCAGGATTAATATTCAGCTTTTCCCACAGCTGCCTTAGCCTTTAGTGTTCTCTGAGTCCTAGTGGAATTATGCCTAAAACTAATGTCTTACTTTATTTTTATTTGGAGTTCAGGAAGGAGTGAAATTTGACACATGTTCTGTTTTACCCTGAAACTTACTCTTACTTTTGCAGGTTGTTGTTTTTTTTCCTAGTACAAGCAATATAAGTCAGACATCTTAATCATTTAAAGTATAATATCACCACTCTTTTTCATAGTTGAGTCATTTATTGAAGAACGTGCAAAGAGCACTTGGCGCCTGGCAGGTCTGGGCGCTGGGGTTACAGCAAAGATGAAGACAAGTGAGGGCTCTGCTAGAATGCAGGTCAGAGTTCATTGAGGATTCAATAACAATTCCTCTTCAACTTTATACTTACCTCAAGAGGTCCCTGTTGATCAGCCAGGATTTCAACCATCTGGCTTCATCTCCCTGTCCTTTCCACAGTCACCCTCTGGGGATCTGTCTGCTTTAAAAACTCGCAGGCTGAAGGGAATTTCCCTCTTCAGGCCTGTGTATGTCATTGGCCAGCTGCCCCATTCACAAATTCTTTCCTCATGCTGCCCTCCTCTCTGCATTTCCCTGCCAATATTTATTGACTCCTGAGTTTGTCAAGGAGGCTATGGGGCACATGAAGCTCCCTGAACTGGATGTCCCTGTTGAATGTACAGTCTGTACTCAGCTTACTGACACAGAGTCTGACTCACTCTCCTCTCTCTTGCAGGTCAGAGATGTTGTCACAGCAGGTGCTGTCATAGCAGCTACCATCGCAGGAGTGAGCCTGGTAGCCCTATTTGCTGGAGTCATGTCCTCAAGAAACAAGAAGCAAAATCAATGACCTGAAGGGAGTGTCTTGTCAGCAGTGACATTATACATTGAGGGGAGTCTTCTTTTGCTAGACAGTTTTGAGAGAGTTAACTTAGGTAGGTTGATAGGGAGTCCAAGGCCCCTTTAAGGAGGAAGTAAAGATTCTTTCTTTTTCATATTCTTTTCCCTTAGTCTCCTGGCCCTGTAAGCCATGATGTATCTTGCTCAAGGAAGTGCTTATTTTAAAAGCTCTGTTAATTTTGCAACAATCTATTTCATTTGAAAACTGGCCTTTTAAGTATAATATATCTTACTCATGGGTATGCTTTTCTCAAACTCTATGTCTTTATGTTAGTCATTATAATTATAACAAATGTTGCCTGGGAACCTGTTTCCCCACTGCTTACATAGCAATAATACATCTCTCCCAGGGACAAGGTGCTTGAAACCCATTCTTCCAGACTAATCTTGGGCCAATGTTATCTCAAGACGTCTGCTGTGGGAGAAGGTCTGGATAAAACTTTCTCAGTCTTGAGGCATTCTTTTTATCTATTCTCAGCAGCCAGTTGAAAAATATATAATGCCTTGCTTAAACTAGGGAGGTGGGTACTCTTTCTACCCCCTTCTGATATCTATGTCAGAAGCTTTCTCTGTCCTTTTACTTTAAATAAAAATCTTTGCTGCACAAAGCTCTGAGTGACTGAGACTGCATCTTTGGTCCCAGAGTTATATCTTCTCCCTCAGAGACCACAGATTTAACACCAAACCCTATAAGCTATCAGTTTCTGGATTGGTTTGTGGAGTTCATTTTTTCTTACAATAATAAAAACAAAACCCAGTAAGGGAGGATTTTATTGGGGGACATGCTTCAAGAACTGCCTGGCATGAAGTCTGTTCAGGGTGCAGCAAGGCTCTGTTCCTGCTGATGCCAGGCTGTGCTCTGGCTCTTTGGTGATTTTCTCTCACTTTCTATTTGTGGGCTGTGTTCTTCACCTGCAGGAAACAGAGTCCAGCTCTGGTTATCTCAAGTAATGGATATTTCCAGTTGTGTAGATAAAGGTGGGCAGCAAGAAGACAGACAAACCTGACCGATATGCAAGAACAGGAACCAAGGGAAACCAGGACCCTTGACCTGGAACTAGACCCAGGCTGGCTTCCAGGAGTCAGCAGCTGGAGTCTGTGGATGTCCAGTGGGGCTCAAACCAAACCAAACCACACCTATAATGAAAATTATATGCTCTGGCCAATCTTGTTTAAAACCTCCTCTGCTCTCCACAGCTTTTCTCTGCCTTATCACTTCAACCCTGTAGTGATCCTGCGTCCTCTCCATTTGGGGCTTGTCACGACCCCCAAGCCTCTGATCCTACACCCTCTCCTGTGGCTTCTCTTCCCATATCCACTCATCTTCATCCCTCACCGTGGCCTGTGAGGCCCTCCTAGCACAAGCTCCTGAGAGAGAATCTGATTGGCTCACTCACCACACTGAGCTGTCTACTGATTGGTTGACTGCCATTGGGTCAGGTGGCCCCACTAAGCCAATCAGCTCTGCCCAGTGGAGCCGGGTCACGTGGTACAAGGCTGCCTCAGACCTTATGGAGTGTGGGTGTGGATGGTCCTATACCTGACCTGCCTGCTGCTGAGGCCTCTGGGGAGGGGTTAGGGAAGGAGCTACGACCATTTCTGGTTGGTCCCTTGAGATTTGCTGCTATCCCTCACTGGGCTTTGCAGATGTTCAAAGTGACCATTTTCCTGAAAAGAGCTTTCCTGGGTTCCTCAGAAGCACCCTGATGGGGCCAATTTGTCCTTCAGTCCACAGGACAAGTCTTCTCCTCCATCTAGTTGCCAGTGTTTCCTTGATGAGCTCCAGCTGTAATGGGGACCATCTGTCTGTGGAATCCTGGACAGAACTTATAAATGGCTCCTTACCAGCTCCCTCCTGCTTGTACCATATCTGGTCTAGGATAAGCTTGTGCCCTTTTACGCCTCAGTGTTGATAGAAGAATAATTTTCTCCCGTGTAGCTTTTCTTTCTTTTTTGGTTCAGCTCTATTAATGTAACATGTCATGCCAGCTCTCGAGCTCCCCAACCCAAGAGACACTGGCCAAAAACAGGGGTATCTTAGAGCCCCCTCTCTTACATGGGGCAGAATATGATGTGGACACATAGAATATAAACCTCCAAACTAACTATGTAGGAAAAAAAGAATGAGGAAAAGTAAACACAAGAAAGCGAATCAAAACACCCAGTTCAATTTAAAAATAAAGAAATATAAATACAAAAAGTGCGGTGTGTAGAAATAAGCAGGTAAGATGGCAGAACTAATTCCGAATGTGTTAGTAGTGACCGTAAATATAAATGGATTAAGCTTGCCAAGTAAAAGCAAACATTACACTGGATTAGAAAACTAATCTAGGGAATACTGTTTACAGCAGATACAATGAAATATAAGAACACAAACACAAGTTAAAATGATGGACATTTTACGTGACAACTCATCTGATGTCTTTAAAATGTTAATGCTATCAAGAAGAAAAATTGAGGGTGTGTATGAATTGTCTTAGACTGAAAATCATTTTGGAGGCAAAATAATTAAATGTGAAAAATGATTATAAAAGCAATCTAGAAAAACTGGGGAAGTTTAAATATGGACTGAGTATTTTATAATATTAAGAAATTATGAATTTTATTAAATGTGATAGGCATGAAATTTTATGTAAAGCACATGATCTAATTTAAAAATAGATGCAGATAAAGCAAATATGACAAAAAATAAAATTTGAATCTATGCACTGGGTATACGAATGGTCATTGTACTAGTTTCTAGTACTTTTTGTATATTAAAATTTTCACATAAAACATCTTAAAAATTTCTGAAATTTGAACTTGAAAATTTAAATAAAACTTTCAAAATTATTTCAATAAATTATATAATATTTTTAATTAAAAGAAGATATACAAGGCAAGTACTAACTAAAAATTGTTAGTAATCACAATTAGTAATAATTAGTAATACCAATTAACTAAAAGCTTGTATAGCATTTTCATATCCTATAATATAGGCTTTAAAGCAAAAATGATTGTTAGAAAGGATGAAAAGTGTGGCATAATAAGAAATATACTAGATCTTTGTCCTTGGTTCTGGGCCAGAGTGCCTAAAACCCTCAGAATTTCCTGAGTGATAGGCTTGTCTTTTGCTATTTCTAAGGAGACCACTTTGATCAACCTGAGTTTGTACTAATAGGGGTGACTTAGACCCTAAGATAGCCTTAGGATGGGGCTGGTCATCAGAAAGACCCAGTGATTAGAGGGTTGGAAATTTCAGGCTACTGATCTCTAAGAAGGGGAAGTGGGAGGGGGTGCTGAAGATTAAGCTCTATAAAAACTGTTCGAGGAGACTTGAACTTCCTGGGTGGTGAACACACCAAGGTATCCAGGGAGTGGCTGCCTTAAGAGTGCATGGAAGCTCCTTGCCTCCTCTGCCCCCACACCTTGCTCTATGCATCTCTTCCATTTAGTGGTTCCTGAGTTGTATCCATTATAATAAATCAGTTAACATAATTAAAGTGCTTTCCTGAGTTCTGTGAGCTTCTCTAGCAAATTATTGAACCATCAGAGGGGTTGTGGGAACCTGTGATTTTTAGTCCATTAACAGAAATACATGTGGCCTGGGACTTGCAAGTGGTGAACAGCGTCTAAAGGTGAAGGAGGGCAGTCTTAGGGTACTGTGCATTGATGCTGTGAGGTCTGTGGTTAGTGTCAAAATCTAACTGACTTGTTGAGCAACCAGTTGGTGTCTGGAACTTGGAGAATTAGTTGCTGGTGTTAAAAAATACTCCACAACAGTCCTGATAAAAGTTGCAACTCATTAGGAAAGTATGATAATTCCAAAATTGTTTGCATCTAATAAAAGTCCTAAAAGAGGTATTGAAAATGTTAGCCTGTTGCAAGCAGAAAATAACAAATTCACCATGACAGTGGGACATCTACATACACTTTTCTCAGGAACTGATAAATTAAGGGCACACAAAAACCAGTAAAGATACAGAAGCTTTGAAAAACTGACCTACAAGCTGATTTAATGAACACATACAGTACAATTGTGGAATACAGATTCTTTTTGACCACACACAAAGGAATGCTTATGAAACTGACCATGTCCTTGACCTTGAAGCAAGTCTGAACAAATTTCAAGGGACTGGTAAGACAGAGATCATTTTTTCTAACCATAATGCAATTAAGTTAGAAATCAATAACCAAGAGATAGCTAGAAAAATCCTATATTTTAAGACATTTAGAACACACTGTTAGATAAATTATGAGTCAGAGAAGGAAACATGATAGAAACTAGACAATATTTAGAACTAGATGATAACAAAAATATTAAGATATCAGTATTTGGGTCATTCCACTGAAGAGATACCTAGAAAGCAATTTATACCATGAATTCTTACATTAAGAAAGAAAAAGGTGCAAATTAATGAGTTAATGCAAAGAAATAGAGGAAAACAATAGATTGGGAAAGACTAGAGATTTCTTCAAGAAAATTAGAGATACCAAGAGAACATTTCATGCAAAGATGGGCTCAATAAAGGACAGAAATGGTATGGACCTAAAAGAAGCAGAAGATATTAAGAAGAGGTGGCAAGAAGACACAGAAGAACTGTACAAAAAAGATCTTCACGACCCAGATAATCACGATGGTGTGATCACTCACCTAGAGCCAGACATCCTGGAGTGTGAAGTCAAGTGGGCCTTAGGAAGCATCACTATGAACAAAGCTAGTGGAGGTGACGGGATTCCAGTTGAGCTAATTCAAATCCTGGAAGATGATGCTGTGAAAGTGCTGCACTCGATATGCCAGCAAATTTGGAAAACTCAGCAGTGGCCACAGGACTGGAAAAGGTCAGTTTTCATTCCAATCCCAAAGAAAGGCAATGCCAAAGAATTTTCAAATTACCGCACAATTGCACTCATCTCACATGCTAGTAAAGTAATGCTCAAAATTCTCCAAGCCAGGCTTCAGCAATACATGAACTGTGAACTTCCAGATGTTCAAGCCGGATTTAGAAAAGGCAGAGGAACCAGAGATCAAATTGCCAACATCTGTTGGATCATTGAAAAAGCAAGAGAGTTCCAGAAAAACACCTATTTCTGCTTTATTGACTATGCCAAAGCCTCTGACTGTGTGGATCACAATAAACTGTGGCAAATTCTTAAAGAGATGGGAATACCAGACCACCTGACCTGCCTCTTGAGAAACCTGTATGCAGGTCAGGAAGCAACAGTTAGAACTGGACATGGAACAACAGATTGGTTCCAAATAGGAAAAGGAGTACGTCAAGGCTGTATATTGTCACCCTGCTTATTTAACTTGTATGCAGAGTACATCATGAGAAATGCTAGACTGGAGGAAGCACAAGCTGGAATCAAGATTGCCAGGAAAAATATCAATAACCTCAGATATGCAGATGACACTACCCTTATGGCAGAAAGTGAAGAAGAACTAAAGAGCCTCTTGATGAAAAGTGAAAGTGGGGAGTGAAAAAGTTGGCTTAAAGCTCAACGTTCAGAAAACTAGGATCATGGCATCCGGTCCCATCACTTCATGGGAAATAGATGGGGAAACAGTGGAAACAGTGGCTGACTTTATTTTTCTGGGCTCCAAAATCACTGCAGATGGTGATTGCAGCCATGAAATTAAAAGACGCTTATTCCTTGGAAGGAAGGTTATGACCAACCTAGACAGCATATTAAAAAGCAGAGACATTACTTTACCAACAAAGGTCCGTCTAGTCAAGGCTATGGTTTTTCCAGTGGTCATGTATGGATGTGAGAGTTGGACGATGAAGAAAGCTGAGTGCCGAAGAACTGATGCTTTTGAACTGTGGTGTTGGAGAAGACTCTTGAGAGTCCCTTGGACTGCAAGGAGATCCAACCAGTCCATCCTAAAGGAGATCAGTCCTGGGTGTTCATTGGTAGGACTGTTTTTTTTTTTTTAATTAAATTAGTTTATTTTCTATTTTTTAACTTTACAATATTGTATTTGTTTTGCCATACATTGACATGAATCCACCATGGGTGTACATGTTTTCCCCTTCCAGAACCGCCCTTCCACCTCCCTCCCCATCCCATCCCTCCGGGTCATCCCGGTGCACCTGCCCCGAGCACCCCATATCATGCATTGAACCTGGACTGGCGATTCCTTTCACATATGATAATTTACATACTTCAATGCCATTCTCCCATATCATCCTGCCCTCACCCTCTCCCATAGAGTCCATAATACTATTCTATTTATCTGTGTCTCTTTTGATGTCTCGCATACAGGGTTATCTTTACTGATTAACTAAATACCATATATATGTGTTAGTATACTGTATTGGTGTTTTTCTTTCTGGCTTACTTCACTCTGTATAATAGGCTCCAGTTTCATCCACCTCATTAGAACTGATTCGAATGTATTCTTTTTAATGGCTGAGTAATATTCCATGGTGTAAGACTGTTTTTGAAGCTGAAACTCCAATACTTTGGCCACCTCATGAGAACAGCTGACTTATTTGAAAAGACCCTGATGCTGGGATAGATTGAGGGCAGGAGGAGAAGGGGACGACAGAGGAAGAGATGGTTGGATGGCATCGTGGACTCAGTGGACATGGGTTTGGGTGGACTCTGGGAGTTGGTGATAGACAGGGAGGCCTGGTGTGCTGCGGTTCATGGGGTCACAAAGAGTCGGACACAACTGAGCAACTGAACTGAACTGAACTGAAGGGAGTAAGAATCACGGGTTTTTAAAGACAAAGAAGGGAGGCTTGCATGGCAAAGAATTTTAATTGGAGCTGGATGCAGAAGCTAGACCTGGCTGAACAGGATTACTAAAGCTGTGACTAGAGCAAGGTGAAAACCTGTTGCTATGACAAGTTTTAGGGGTTTCCCAGGTGGTGCAGTGGTAAAGTATGTACTTGCCAGTGCAGGAGACTCAAGAGACATGGGTTCAGTCCCTGGGTAAGGAAGATCTCCTGGAGAAGGAAATGGCAACCCATCCCAGTATTCTTGCCTGGAGAATAGAGCACACACACACCAAGTTTTAGGTGTTTTTGCAGAGTCCTTGAAATTTGTAGTTTCACCCAGTTCAAAAGTTCAGGTTCCATCCAAGTAGGATGTGGGAAAGGTCCACCTACTTAACAGCCTTCTGGTTCCATTAAAAAACGCTTGACCTTTGTGATTGCATTTTGTTTCACATTTCTCACTGCCCACAGGTGAGAGCAGATCTTTACTTAGTCTACTAATTCACATGGTTAATCTCACCTGGAAACACCCTTACAGATACATCCAGAAATAATGTTTCATCAGCTCTCTGAGCATGCCTTGGCCCAGTCATGTTGACTCAAAATTAACCATCACAGGCAAAAGTATAAAATTTTTAGAAGAACATCTTTATGACCTTTCTGTAATTCTGTAGCAAAAATAATAAAGCACAAAAAGGTAAATTTGATTCCATCAAATAAGAATGATAAAGTAAATGAAAAGGCAAGCAACATCTGAGAGAAGATATTTGTAACACAAAAACTGACAAAGGATTGGTATTCGGTTTGTATAAAGAAATCAATAGGGAAAAGACAACCCAGCAGAAGAGTGGACAAATACATTAATGGGCTTTTCACAGAGGAGTGAATACAAATGTCTCACAAACACATAACTAAATGAGGCACTTCATAAGTACTTACAGAAATGTCAATTGAAAGATCCTGTATGCTGCAGCTACCATGCTGGCAAATATTTAAATACTGAGCAGTTACACCTCTGGTATTCTGCCAGTGAAAAGCTTCATCTTCCATTCTTTTTCTAACCAAGCCAAAGATCATACCCTACAAACCAGCAACTCTGCTTTGCGACTCTTTAGCGAGTGATAACTTCTATTTAGTGAGTCACAGTCAGTATTTTAAAAATCATTCAATAAAACAGAATGTAGAGAATAGTTTTTATCAGAATGAATCTCATCTTGTTTTTTGGTAAATTTTTGGTAAGACTTTTACTTACATATGTCAAGTCTATATATATCCTGATGCATTATAAAGTGTATTTCTCACTGTGAGTCTTGGTCAAAAACGTTTGGAAGCCCCCGCTCAGAGAAGAACTTCCAGGTGCTCGAGGAGGCTCATGTAAAGATGCTCAGGGTAGTTTGGTCAGTAATGGTGATGCCCTGGGAAGACCCCCAATGTCCACTGACATGAGACAGGATAATTAACTGTGCTACATTCTACAAAGGGAATACTGTGACCATGTATGAACAATGGCTGCAATCCATCAACATGGAACCTAATCACGAGCAAAAACAATTAAGTTGTAGAATGTATGATGTTTGACTCTGTTTTTACCAATTTTTTAAAAATATCATTAAGGGGTACCTTTATATGTGTAAAAATTTTTAAAAAGCAAGCCCTTAAACTCAGGAGCATGTCCACAACAGTATAAGGAGGGAGAGGAAATAGGATTAACATTTTTATAACAGCTTTATTAAAACAGAATCCACATAGGGATTCCCAGGTGGCTCAGTGGTAAAGAATCTGCCTGCCAAAGCAGGAGATGCAGGAGACTAGGGTTTGATCCCTGGGTCTGGAAGATCCCCTGGAGGAGGAAATGGCAACCCACTCCAGCATCCTCGTTAAGAAAAATAAAGAAACAAAATAAAATAGAATCCACATACCACACAGTTCACCCATTTAAAGTCTATAACTCGGTGGGTTTTGGTATATCCACAGATTTGTGAAACCATCACCATAATCTATTTTAGAACAATTTCACCACTTCAAAAAGAAGATCCATACCCTTTAGCTATCATCTCCAAGCACCACCTGTGCCCCTAATCTTAAACCATCTTGAACCCTACCTTTTGTCCCTATATATTTGTTCATTTGGGGCATTACATATAAATAGAATCTTATAATAGGTAGCATTTATGACCTGTTTCTTTCACCAATATGCTTTCAAGTTTCCTCCCCTTTGTAGCATGAATCATTACTTCCTTCTTTTTATGGCCAAGTAATATTCCATTGTATGGATATACTAATGTTTTTTGTCCATTCATCAGTTTGGGTTGTGTCTACCTTTTGGCAATTATGAATAATGCTGTTGTGAATATTTATATACAGACTTTTTTGTGTCATGGCCTTATTTAAGATATTGGTTATTTTCTCTTTCGTCAACTAGAAGTTGGTGCATGGGTATTTTATTGTTACTTCTTATGTCTTACACTTAATGACTGTTCTCTATAGATATAATATTAAGAAAACTCATTAAAAAGTATATGTAGTGTAATATATTCCTGGAAGACTATCAGAAATTAATAAAGTTTCCTCTAGAGAGGGGATCTGGGTGGTTAAGGCCTGGAGGTGGGAGCATAGAGGCTTATCTTTTGTTTTATACATTTTAAAAATCATATATATTTAAAATTATACATATATATTTTTTTAATTACATTAGATGGTGCAGTGGTAAAGAATCCACCTGCCAATGCAGGAGATGCAAGAGACTCAGCTTCAATCCCTGGGTAAGGAAGATCCCCTGGAGGAAGAAATGGCAACCCACTCCAGTATTCTTGCCTGGAAAATTCCATGGACAGAGGAACCTGACAGGCTACAGTCCATGGGGTCGCAAAGAGTTGGACATGATTGAGCGACTGAGTGTAGACACACACACACACACACACACACAAACACACATAAGATCAAAAATGTATGTCTTCTAGGCTGTAGTCTTGCTTGTGAACAGTCTGGTACCCCTATCTCCCCTCTGCACAGCTGGGGGCACTTTGGCCTCTTTTCTGCCCAGCACCTTTATGGACAGTACAGGAACACGCAGAATACCCAGCCCACCAGCTCTTGCTTTGCTGACTGCCACATGGCTCTTGGGTCTGATTCTCTGACACCCTGAACAAATTGGATTAGGTGAATGCCACAAGCCCCAGCATGGGGACAGTGACATTTCTTCCTGTCTCAACCACCAAAGACTGGGTTACTCACTCTGCCAGGCATATCTGAGTTTTCTTTAGCTGAAAAGTGCACAGCGAATCTTCTTGCTCAGGGAAACAGGGTTGTGATGTCATGGCAAGGGGATGGCACTGATTGGATGAACCATGATCATGTGACTCCAGGCTGGCAACTCAAAGGTGTCCAGCATCCTCAAATGGGGACAGTCCAAAGGACTCAGGAGATAATCAGCTGAGCTAACGGCACTAACTCCCTCCAGAACGGAAGATGAGGGTTACTTCTAAGACTGTCCTCTGAAATCAGAGAATGGAGTGGAGATGCTGAGAGAGGCTGAGTTTCCAGGGGAGCAAGACCACGTGAGCTGTGAGAGCAGACAGTCTGCAGAGAGCAGCGGATGCTGAATCGACGTCCAGTCCCAGTTCCTGTCCATTTGCATCCTGAAAATAAAGCCTCCTTTTTCATGGGGTCACTAAGAGTCAGACACGACTGAGCGACTTCACTTTCACTTTCCCCTTTCATGCACTGGAGAAGGAAATGGCATCCCACTCCAGTATTCTTGCCTGGAGAATCCCAGGGACGGGGGAGCCTTGTGGGCTGCTGTCTGTGGGGTCGGACAGAGTCGGACACGACTGAAGTGACAGCATATTTCACTAAAAGGCTGAAGAAGGTAGGTTACTGGTCCTTGCTTCCCTGGCCACATGCCCCACAATGAGGATCCTAAAGGCCTTCCCTACTCCCACCCCCCACCCCCGCCCAGTTTGCCCAGGGTGTTATAGGTTGGAACAGATTGTATGAGATATTTATTTGAGGCTTTGGGGAGGATAACATCCCAGTACCTAAAAGAGAAGCCCCTCCACACCCAGGCTGTCATGGATTTGGGTTTTCCATTGGTCTAGAATGTGCCTCTGAACTGCAGGCCAGAGGGAGAAAGGGGAAACTGTCTCCTGCCATCCTTGTAGCTGAGCAGGCTCACACTCTTTTCAGGGTGTGGCAGGGCCATGTGCCTCTGATGACTTGTTTGGTCTTATTCCATCAACTTTGAGGTTGGTGCAAAACAGTCCCAGTTTTGGGGTCTCCCTGGGGCTCCTCCTCCTTGGTGAAACTCTCTCACCTGTGCTCTGCCTCTCCATCCTGCCTTGCCCCACGCCACCTGGCTTGACTTGCTGCCCTCTTCCCCTCTCCTCTCTGCCCTGAAACTTGGCGAATGTTGACTATGACCTTGACCTCACCAGCTGCTTCTGAACCTACATCTCAAACTCTGATGGCTCTTCTTCAGGGCCTGCTTGTCTATCTGGCATGTAGCCTAGCCCTGCTTAAAGACAGAGCAGTTCTCACGTGAACTCTGACTCACATTTCTAAAGATTTGTATGCCTGGGCAGCGTCAGAGGAAAAACCAAACTCTTAAAACGATAAAGGCTGGACGTCCAGGCAACAAAACAGACAAACATCATCTTGACACAAAAGATGGCCTCAGTCAGTCTAAACTGCAGATAAGCTTTTATTAAAAAAAAAAACAAAAAAAAACCTCTGTTGGTGGTGATTTCCTTGTTGGTCTGCAGCTCTGGCTCAGAGGGGCGCAGGTACAAGCTGAGGCCTGAGGGTCCAGGTTGGGTGAGGAGCACTCCTGCGGTAGTCCTGAGGAGGCAGGAATGGTGGGCTCGGGAAGCCCAGCCCCACACCGTATCAGTGGGACCAGGAGAGTGGTTCATAGCGGTGGGCCCGAGTGGGCTGTCAGAAGGCATCCTTATCCCCCCTCATCTTCCATCGCAGCAGCCCCTCTGCTTTCCCTCCATCACTTTATTCTCCTCCACGTGTTCCTTCTCCCTTCTGGCTCAAAAATATCCACACTCCCTGAGTGCTCACTGTAGCCTGCAGTATGAGAAAGGCTTTTATTTAGCTTTTGAAACAACCCTGTGAAGTAGGAATGTGTGCGTGCGTGCTCAGTTGCTCAGTCGTGACAACTCTTTGCACCTTTAGGGACTAGTCCACCAGACTCCTCTGGACATGGGATTCTCCAGGCAAGAATGCTGGAATGGGTATCCATTTCCTCCTCCCGAGGATCTTCCCAACCCAGGGACTGAACCCACGTCTCTTGTATCTCCTGCATTGCAGGCAGATGCTTTACCGCTGAGCCACCAGGGAAGCTGTGAAGTAGGAATAATTACTCCCAAGTTCACACTCGAGGGCCCGAATGCTGTGGTAAAGGAACTTCTCCAAGAGGCAGAGCGGGAATCTGGCCCTAGGAGAGTCTGACTCCAAAGCCCGAACTTAAAAAACAATTAATTTCTTTAATTTCACAAGTAACATGTACATACATTTTCCCTGTTAACAATAACAACAGCACCACAACAAAACCAAACCAAACCCCAGTCGAAACTGTCAGCATTAAGGCTAAAATCCCTTTCCACCATCGTCTCCCATATAGACAGTTCTTCCTTTAGACAGCTGGGTGTGTGCCCTCCCAGACAACTTTTCTACTCACTTGCCTACATAAGTATGGCTGCCTTTTCCGTGTTGTGTTGTTACTTTAGATTTTGCTGCAGGTTTTCGTCCGGTTCCCTGAGTATAGCTCATTGAAGAAATGATCGATTGGATCTTTTCCTTTGTTGATCAGTTTTTCGAATGATATGGTGTCTTTCATACCTTCCAAAGGTGACAAATAAATTTAAAAATATCATTATGAGCACATCGATTTCAATATATTGGATATGGTTCAATCTATGTGTAATTATTCTTTTTAATGTGCAAACTGTCGCATCTTAGGCCAAGTTGAGTCTTGACTCCTATAATCAAAGGCTTTGCTCTCAGCCATGTCTCCACATAGTCAGCTGGCATCCTCTGCCCATAGCAGTTGCTCATCCCCCTGGTCAGGGTGTGACTGACTCAGCCAGGTCACAGGGAGCTGTGGTGCTGGCTGACCTCAGAGCGTTCCTTAAATAAAACTCCTGCGGGAAGGGCGTATTTTGCGTTCTGAGTGTGACCAAGGCAACATACCTCCTGCTCCTGCAAACTCCAGAAAGGCACTGCCCACTGCCAACCCCAACCACACTCTGTGATCCCCAGCCGGCTCAAGGCCTGGAGCCCAGACTTGAGCTGTCCCAGGATGGCCTGGGATGTCCCGGGATCATGAGGGGCATAACACTGGAAACATTCAGAACTAGGTTTCGGTCTTGCTCTTCTACTTATAGGTGAGACAGTCCGTCTAACCTCCATGAGCCTCAGTCTTCCCATCTGTCAAGTGGGGCAGTGACAGGTCTTACTCTCAGGAATGATGATAATGTGGCTCCATGTTGAGCACCATGACTGGCATGTTGGGCTTTGCAGGTTGGAGCTCCATCACTCATATCACTTGCCCAGGGAACAAGGCAGGTGGCCCCTTAGAAGGCATTGTAGACCTCCTGAGAGTCAGGACTCACTCTCTGACACACATATACTCTGCACATACAGTGCACTCACACCCAGCTTGTGTACATCACTCTGACTCACTCCCCTGCTGCCTGTCCACCCACACTGCCTTCTGGACCCCCTCTCCGGCTCTCCTTTGTCCTCTAAAGAGCGCCTTTCCAGCCCAGTCATCCCGGTAAAGAGAGGGACTTCTCACCAGTGCAAGAAGGGCTCCCAACTGTTTACTGCAGGTGGTGAACAGAGGGAGCCTGCAGGGTGGACTGGGGCTCTTTGAGGGTCAGGTTCCAGAATGTTCCCTGCCGGGCCTCCCCTCTGCCTGTCTCTGGTTTTCCTGTCTCAGGCCAAACCAAGGCCGAGACTTGGAGACCTGACTGAGATTTCTGCCTTTGGCTGTGAACACTGGGCCTTCTCTGTGAGCAATGGCTGTGTGAGCCATCTGGCTCCCTCAAGTAAGGGCGGGTTCTCTGTTTAAGCACCAGGGTTGAGGTGGAGAGTGGGAACAGTTGCCCCATCATGTACTTGTTCTCACTTCAGTGCCTGGCACAACAGGCACTCAGGGACCATTTGCTGAATTCATCATGCTTCCCATCCCCATGGTATACTGAGGGCTCGTCTTCATTAGAAGTGAGTTCATGGAGAGATTGTTGACTATATTGCATTAGAAAGTGGGGTCAGTTCCAACCAACCCCTGGTTCTTGGGAAGCATCCCTTCCTGGGTCCAGTCTCCTATATATTAGTTGTTCTGGAGGGACGAACAGGAGTAAGAAACAGCTATTTCCTCCCAGTAGTTAACAACTGGCTGCACAGTGTAAGGAAAGGAGTGTGAGCCTCCCAGCTAGACAGAAGCAGTTTGGGATCCTCGGTCTCCTGCTCCCTGACTGTGCAACTTGCACACGTGACTTCCCCCAGCCCCTGCTAAGTTCAGCTGCACCCTCCGGAGAGCAGATAATAATCCCTACCTCTGGGCTGTGTAGGGATGGAGTGAAGGCATGCGTGGGGAGGCACTGGGGCAGGCTTGGCCAGGTCCTGGACCAACTCCTTGCTTCCTTCCACAGCATCACAGCATTAAAGAGAATGCCCAAACCCTGGAAATAGCAGGGAATTGGCCAAATAAAACACATACCTGCATGTAATGGCATGTTAAGTGAAAGTGAAAGTTGTTCAGTCATGTACAACTCTTGTGACCCCATAGATATACAGTTCATGGAATTCTCCAGGCAAGAATACTGGAGTGGGTAGTCGTTCCCTTCTCCAAGGTATCTTCCCAACCCAGGATTGAGCCCAGGTCTCCCACATTGCAGGTGGATTCTTCACCAACTGAGCCAACAGGGAAGCCTGAGAATACTGGAGTGGGTAGCCTATCCCTTCTCCAGCAGATCTATCCTACCCAAGAATAGAACCGGGGTCTCCCGCATTGCAGGTGGATTCTTTACCAGCTGAGCTATTATAAGGGAAGCCCTTGCATGAATGGCATGTTATGCAACCATTAAAACATCTGGACAGCACATATGCATATACATATGTATGCATGTGTTTGTGTGTATATATATATGTTTATATTCAAAATAAATATAAAAAGTTGACTTATTGAAGAACATTTACAAATAGTAAATTTACCCTTTTTAGTATATAGTTCTTTGACTGCTGACAAACTCACATATCTATGTAACCATCAGCAGAACACAGATCATAGGAGAGTCACTCACCCCTAAAGTTCCCCCATGCCCTTTTGTTGTCAGCCAGCCCCTCACCCCTAGCTCCACACCTCAGCTCCTGTGATCTCTTTTCTCTCCCTATAGCTTTGCCTTTTCTAGAATGTCATATAAATTGAATCATACAGAAGCTTGCTTTTGTGTCTGGTTTCTTTAACTTAGCAGAATGCGTCTGACATTCATTTATGTTGTAGCACGTGATGTGCTTTGTTCCTTGTTACTGCTGAGTGGTATCCTGTTTTATGCATGTCCCAGCGTTTGTTTATTCACCAGCTGAAGGACATTTTTGTGACTTTGGGTATTTGATTGCCAGGAGAAATATCAATAACCTCAGATATGCAGATGACACCACCCTTATGACAGAAAGCAAAGAAGAACTAAAGAGCCTCTTGATGAAAGTGAAAGAGGAGAGTGAAAAAGTTGGCTTAAAACTCAACCTTCAGAAAACTAAGATCATGGCATCTGGTCCCATCACTTCATAGCAAATAGATGGGGAAAGAGTGCAAACAGTAACAGACTTTATTTTGGGGGGCTTCAAAATCACTGCAGATGGTGACTGCAGCCATGAAATTAAAAGACGCTTGGTCCTTGGAAGAAAAGCTTTGACCAACCTAGACAGTGCCGGAGTCCCACTCCAGCTGGTCCAGGTGTCCCCAAGGGATGAACGGCGTTGGTGAAAGGAAAAAAAAAGGAGACAGAGAGTTTTTGATGGCCCAAGGACCATAATCTTTATTGCCTTAGTCTCTATTTGTATATAGCACATGATCTTCTACATAATGATTCTTACAATGTTTTTTCCATTCAGATCAACATCCCCTGATTCTAAGATGTATTAAAGTGTTTTTTTCCTAGTCTATTGTCACATTTTGGTTACATGTTTAACCCGAAACCTATTTTTATTTTACTAGAACATAGTCTATGAATCATATCATTCCATCTACTTTTTCTGTACAGCCTGCTACTACAGCGGATACAGCTTCTTGCTTCAGTGAATAAGTACTATAGCAGTAGCTAAGGGTAAAAGTTTCTCATAGTACAGCCATTGTCACTGGTGGATTGTTTACCATCTACCCACATTATACAAGACCATTTCTGGCAGGGGCAAGTCTTTTGCCGTTTGCAGAAACTATTTACAATGCAATTCATATATTTCTTTTCTGTTTATGCTTAGATTCTGAGGGGAAAAGGCAATTGGCTTAGTTTCTGTAATTTTCCCTGATACATGACCCAAATTTTCCAGTCATCAATAACAATCTCCTCATGAGGCCAGGTTACAATAGGCTTAGGGCTTGTTTTCCAAATGATCATGGCCTTATTCCCTGGCTGAATATTAGGGACCCACCAGTCAGGGGCCTCAGGAGGTTTAATCATTTTTGGAATGTTTCTCTGGGTCAAGGGATCATTTTTCTTTTTCCTGGACTCTCATGACCTCATCATGGAAGCCCCTACAACTCCAGCCATCAAAGAATGAAACAGAGTTAGCCACAACAAAAGCATAGAAACAGGAAGGAGTGAAGGTTCCAATCCAGGAGAGAAACTGCTTTGCAGTTTCTTCTTGAGTGGTGCCATGACTTTGTCATCCAGCAGTAGTTCCAGAACGGCTCCCAACAAGACAGCATATTAAAAAGCAGAGACATTAGTTTACCAACAAAGGTCCATCTAGTCAAAGCTGTGGTTTTTCCAGTAGTCATGTATGGATGTGAGAGTTGGACTATAAAGAAAGCTGAGCACCGAAGAATTGATGCTTTTGAACTGTGGTGTTGGAGAAGACTCTTGTGAGTCCCTTGGACTGCAAGGAGATCAAATCAGTCCATCCTAAAGGAAATCAGTCCTGAATATTCATTAGAAGGACTGATGCTGAAGCTGAAACTCCAATATTTTGGAGTTCTTCGCCACCTGATGCGAAGAACTAACTCCTTGGAAAAGACTCTGATGCTGGGAAAGATTGAAGGCGGGAGGAGAAGGGGAGGACAGAGGATGAGATGGTTGGATGGCATCACCGACGAGATGGACATGAGTTTGAGCAGTCTGCAGGGAAGCCTGGCCTGCTGCAGTCCATGGGATCGCAAACAGTCGGACACGACTGAGCGACTGAACTGAACTGAACTGAACTGGTGGATGTTACCATACAAGTTTGTTTGTATGCATGAACATATATTTTAATTTCTTTTGGGTAAACACAAGTAAGGTTGTGGAGTTACACGGTAAGTAAATGGTTAATCTTAAGAAACTGCCTACCCACTCCCTCAAAAAAAGGAAACAAAATGCCCAGCTGGTGTCCAAGTTCCCCTCAGCAACATAGGAGAGGGCGCGCTCTACTGGGAGAAGGAAGAAGCCCATCGCGGAGATGCGGAAGCTGGGAGGCAGAAAAAGGAAAAGGAACCCAGGAGAGACGGGAGGTTGGGGGATTCTCGGGGGCGGAGACAGAGGAGACAATGTGCTTGTCTCATGAAAAAGAATCAGTTCTTGGCGACATATATCCATGCCTGTATTAACCTTGTTTCCTCCACCTTTCCCTTCTCGTTGGGATCGGCAACCCTGGCAAAACTTAAGTGCCGCCTCTCCTGGTACTGACTCAGCACAGAGTCTCTCTACCTCCATCCATGCTCCTATAGCTGGAGAGAACTGGGGCAGGGACTTTTTTTAAAATGGCCTTTTGAAAGAAAACAAAACCGGTGAGCTAAAGGGTAAACACAAACGAGTGAATTTAGAAGCTGGTCCGGCTGTGGAGAGACGCACATTCCTCCGCAGGCTTCGTAAGAGCCGCGCTGCGTCCTGCAGGTCCAGCGGCCCCTCCCTGACGGTTCCAGGCGCATCACTGGGTGATCATTCCAGCTTTCCAACAGGCATATGCATATCCTGCCACCGCAGCTGAGCCTTTAATGCCAACAGGATATTCTCAAGAGGACTTTAGAAGTATATGTATATGTCTGATTTTCATACTTGCTCTTCCCATTGTGTGCTATCAGACAAGATAGTTACTTAAGAAACACGGGGAATGCAAAAATGCAGTGCAGCAGTAAGTATGGTGCACTTTTTTTCAATTTAAATTGGATATTTCTTTACATGCCTGAAACGATTTTTAAAGCTTTTTTGTACTAGAAAATGCAGGCATGTTTCACCAAAGTAGACATACCGTGATTTGAAATCCAATAAATGAAGGCAACGCATGGCCTTCCAATAAAATTTTGAAGACTGAAAAAAAGTGGATGAGGCAGGCAGCCACCCTTTAGAGGTGAATCAGAGAATTTAGAGCTGGGAGAATGTGGACAACACCAAGCCCAGTGCTTTCTATTTACACATGATAAAAGCAGGTGAGGGCTTCCCTAGTGACTCAGTGGTAAAGAATTCACCTACAATGCAGGAGACATGGGTTCAATCCCTGGTCTGGGTAGATCCCACATGCTGCAGAGCAAATAAGCCCGGGCACCACAGCTACTGAGTCTGTACTCTAGAGCCCAGGAGCCGCAGCTACTGAGCCCAGGTGCCCTAGAGCTCATGTTCCGCAACCAAAAAGAGCCACCACAATGAGAACCATGTGCACCACAACTAGAGAGTAATCCCCACTTTCCTCAACTAGAGAAAAGCCTGTGCAGCAAAGAAGATCCAGTACAGCCAAAACTAAATAAATACATTGTTTAGAAAAAATAAAAGCAGTAAGAAGAGGAGGGACTTATCTGGAACCACACAAGTGAGCTAGGAACCTCAACTGACAGTGGCTGGCATGGAGAGAGAGGCATAAACAAGGCAAACAGCAGTCCCTAACAGAGTTCAATTGTCTTTCTTTTTTTTTTTTGCTGCATCGAGTCTTAGTTGCAGCATACAAAATCTTTGTTGCGGCGCATGGACTCTCTTGTTGGGCTTCCCTTGTGGCTCGGCTGGTAAAGAATCTGCCTGCAATGTTGGAGACCTGTGTTTGACCCCTGGGTTGGGAAGATCCCCTGGAGAAGGGAAAGGCTAACCACTCCAGTATTCTGGCCTGGAGAATTCCATGGACTGTACAGTCCATGGGATCACAAAAGTTGGACACAACTGAGCGACTTTCACTTTCACTATGGACTCTCCAGTTGCAGCATGAGGGCTCCAGAGGGCATGGGCTCAGTAGTTGCCCCGCTCAGATTTAGTTGCCCCGAGGCATGTGGGATCTTAGTTCCCCAACTAGGGGCTGAACCTGTGCCCCCTGCTTTGGAAGGCAAATTCTTAACCACTGGACCACCAGGGAAGTCTTCAACTGTGTCTTTAATAGAATCATGCTAGTCTGCATTTCCCCAAATAAAATCTTCCTGTGCTCTTATTTAGTTCCATTAAAATAAGCCTAAATGATCACAAAACAGGGAAATCAATATACTAAACTCCATGCCTGCTAGCTAAGCAAGATTTCCCTATACTAACTGGCTGCCTTCATGACAATTCCTTGAACTTACTGCTTTTCCCACTTGCTTCTGCAGGATCACAATGAGGTAGGGGCCAGGCCCACTTCCACAATGACACCTGCTGTCACACCTACAGTCATGAGCCCATCAGTGACCTGCAGCAAGAAGGAAGTGGGGTAACACTCAATACCAGGGGTCTGACCACGGAGACATAGAACACCAAGAACCTTCAGCTCAGGGAAGACCCATCTGGACTGGTCCTCTTCAAAGAAACCCCGGCGGGAATAAATACAGGCATGAAAGGGGGCATCCGGAGAAAGCAGGCCACCTAGGAAAGAGGGGAGAAAGTGGCCGGCCAGAGGGGAAAGAGTAAGTGGGAGGAGGAGCCGCAGGTATGAAATGCAGGGAAGGGAGGGATCAAAGGAGGGAAACTCGACAGCCCTGTGGGTGTAATACCCCTGGAGAGCGTGGGTGCCCAGATGATGTAGGTCAGGGCTGACCAACTGGGAGCCTGGAAGCCGGTGCAAAGCGGAGGAAACCACCCCTGTGACCTCTCACTACCCAGAGTTTGTAGGCAGGAAGCTCGCCTGGATCGTCCTGTGTCCCAGGTGCTCAGCCACCTCCAGGTGCATAGTAGGCTTGTGATTTACCTGCTGAACAAATGTCTGGACTCTGGATAGCACTGAGGTTCTGCTTTTATGAAATAATATTGTCCCACTTGTGTGCTGTTGGGGAGAGGAAATTTCCCCCTCTGTGCCTCTTGCGTTATTAATAATGATTTAATGATAAAATGAAAAAACAATGAAACAGTGACAGACTTTATTTGTTTGGGCTCCAAAATCACTTCAGATGGTGACTGCAGCCATGAAATTAAAAGACGCTTGCTCCTTGGAAGAAAAGCTTTGACCAACCTAGACAGCATATTAAAAAGCAGAGACATTACTTTACCAAGAAAGGTCCATCTAGTCAAAGCTATGGTTTTACCAGTGGTCATGTATGGACTACAAAGAAAGCTGAGCACTGAAGAATTAATGCTTTTGAACTGTGGTGTTGGAGAAGACTCTTGAGAGTCTCTTGGACTGCAAGGAGATCCAACCAGTCCATCCTAAAGGAAATCAGTCCTTAATATTCATTGGAAGGACTGATGCTGAAGCTGAAACTCCAATACTTTGGCCACCTGATCCGAACTGACTCATTGGGAAAGACCCTGATGATGAGAAAGATTGAAGGCGGGAGGAGAAGGGGACGGCAGAGGATGAGATGGTTGGATGGCATCATCGACTCAATGGACATGAGTTTGGGTAAACTCCAGGAATTAGAGATAGACAGGGAAGCCTGGCATGCTGCAGTCCATGGGGTCGTGAAGAGTCGGACACAACCAAGCGACTGAACTGAATTGAATGATAAAATCAACTCAAGACAGACTCATAGAGAAAGAGAAAAACATTTTAATGCGTACACACAGAAGCCTCATGGAAACAGTCCCTAAGAAGTAGCCAAAGCAGGCAGTTTTAGACGTTTTTAGACAAAGAAGCAATACATTCGTGAGAAATTGACAGGACAAAGAAACTAGTGTGTTCTGAGTTTTGGGTGGTTTGTTGTTATTGTTGCTGTTTGTTTGTTTGGCTTCCCTGGGTCTTTGTTGCAGCACAAGGGCTCCTGGTTGCAGTGCACAGGTTTTCTCTAGCTGAAGGCTGGCTCTGGTTGCACGCTTTCTTTCGTTGCACTGCGCAGGTTTAGTTGCCCTGAGGCATGTGGGATCTTAGTATCCTGACCAGGGATCAAACCCGAGTCCCCTGCATTGGAAGACGGATTCTTAACCACTGGACCACCAGAGAAGTCCCCAAACTTAGGTATTGAGTGTTCAATTAGTGAGGGATCTAAGCAGACTTTGCACTTGGGATGGTAAACTAAAGACGTAACGAGGTGTTTATCCAAGCTTCTTCCCCCGGATTCCCTGTCCCTGGCAATAAGGATGGCCTTCTACCTCCAGGTACAGCAAGGGCACCTTTCACCTGAGGGGTGTATTTCCTGCTTTCAGGGGATCAGAAAGGAGAGTCAGAGCATCCCTCTTGCCTTGGCCATTTCTTAACTAACTTTAATTCAAAATAAGCAATGGGGACTCCCCTGGTGGTCCAGTGGTTAAGACTTTGCCTTCCAATGTAGGGAGTGCCTGGTTCGATCCCTGGTCGGGGAGCTAAGATCCCACATGCCTTGTGGCCAAAAAACCAAAAACATAAAACAGAAACAATATTGTAACAAATTCAATAAAGATTTAAAAAAAAATAAGCAATGTTCTATTGTAATATATTTGAGGGTAGTCCACCCCAAGTCCCAACAGCACTGGTCAGAAAACGGTTCTAGATAAAGACATGGATACTCTGAAAACACAAAAGGATGCAGTAGATATGTGAGGATGACCCCTGAAGACCAGTGTACTCAGCCCAGCTCCACTGTGTTCACCGACACAGTGACATGGGCAGGGGTGGGCCAGCTGGTAAGATTGGAAGCTGGGCTTCTATACCCAACAGAGACTTGGAGACAGTGGCCCCATCCTTCCTGGGGACCACATTCAAAGGGATGGCTTCAGGTCCTGGAAGCATTGAGCTTTTTCAGGCAGGCATCTGAGGGGTCATCCTGCAGACATGGCCTCATGTTGCCAGAAGCCCTGGTGGAGTTTGACTGTCCCTTGGTGCAAAAGTCTGGATGCGTTGGTTCTGCGGCTCGAGTTCCACTGTTCTCACAGGTCCACGTTCTTACCTAGAGAGAAGGAGACAGAGGAGAGTCTTTCTAGAGAAACAATGTGATGAGAAGGAAGAGGTGAGGGGGGAGAAAGAAAGGCAAGTTAGTGAGTTACCTTCAGTGGAAAGAGTTCAGAAATAGAGGTGCCAGGGCCAGGGAAAACTAACAGATGAAGGGACCAACATACCGAGTGCCTCCTGCAATCTCAAGGGCTTCTTCCTTTCCCCAGTAGAGGGCGTGCACTCCTGCAGTGCTGTGAGGTACTTGGACAACTGGGCAATTTCTCACAATAAACATTCACTTACCATTGTTGTTGTTGTTCAGTAACTAAGTCCTGTCCAACTCTTTGTGACCCCATGGACGGCAGCATGCCAGGCTTCCTTGTCCTTCACCATCTCCTGGAGTTTGTCCAAATTCATGTCCATTGAGTTGGAGATGCTATCTAAACAGCTCATTCTCTCCCACCCTCTTCTCCTTTTGCCCTCAATCTTCCCCAGCATCAGAGTCTTTTCCAATGAGTTGGCTCTTCACATCAGGTGGCCAAAGTATTGGAGCTTCTGCTTCAGCATCAGTCCTTCCAATGAATATTCATTGGCATGTTCCTTGATTTCCTTTGGGATTGACTGGTTTGATCTCCTTTGCAGTCCAAGGGACTCTCAAGTGTCTTCTCCAGCACCACAGTTAGAAAGCATCAATTCTTCTGCACTCAGCATTTTTTATGGTCTGACTCTCACATCTGGACATGACTACTGGAAACACCATAGCCTTGATTATATGGACTTGGGTCGGCAAAGTGATGTCTTTGCCTTTTAATATATACATTGTCTAGGTTTGTCACAGCTTTCCTTCCAAGGAGCAAGCGACTTGTAATTTCACGGATGCAATCACAGTCCTCAGGGATTTTGGAGCTCAAGATAATAAAATCTGTCGCTGCTTCCACTTTTTCACCTTTTATTTGCCATGAAGTGATGGGACTGGATGCCATAATCTTAGTTTTTGATTCTGCAATCCTACACCTAGTGTTTACCCAAAAGAAATTAAAATCCATGTTCATGCACACAAACAAACCTGTATGGGAATATCTATAATGGCTGTAATAATTATTGTCAAATATCAAATCAGCTGGTGAATTAAGAAAGGCTGGCACGTGCATGCAACAGAACACCACTCAGCAGTAACAAGGAACAAAGCACGTCACGTGCTACAACATAAATGAACATCAGATGCATTCAGCTAAGTTAAAGAAACCAGACACAAAAGGCAAGCTTCTGCATGATTCCATTTATATGACATTCTAGAAAAGGCAAAGCTATAGGGAGAGAAAAGAGATCAGAGGAGCTGAGGTGTGAAGCTGGGGGTGAGGGGCTGGCTGACAACAAAGGGGCATGGGGGAACTTTAGGGGTGAGTGACTCTCCTATGATCTGTGTTCTGCTGATGGTTACATAGATATGTGTTTGTCAACAAAGAACTATATACTGAAAAGGGTAAATTTACTATTTGTAAATGTTCTTCAGTAAGTCTAACTTTTATACTTATTTTGAATATAAACATATATATATATAAACACATATGCATACATGTGTATACACACATGTGCTGTCCAGCTGTTCTAATGGTTGAATAACATGCCATTAAATGCAGACATCTATTTTATTTGGCCAGTTCCTTGCTCTTGAGTGGTTTCCAGGATTTGGGCTTTCTCTTTAATGCTGTGATGCTGTGGAAGGAAGCAAGGAGTTGGTCCAGGACCTGGCCAAGCCTGCCCCAGTGCCTCCCCACGCATGCCTTCACTCCATCCCTACACAGCCCAGAGGTAGGGATTATTATCTGCTCTCCAGAGGGTGCAGCTGAACTTAGCAGGGGCTGGGGGAAGTCATGTGTGCAAGTTGCAGTCAGGGAGCAGGAGACCGAGGATCCCAAACTGCTTCTGTCTAGTTGGGAGGCTCACACTCCTTTCCTTACACTGTGCAGCCAGTTGTTAACTATTGGGAGGAAATAGCTGTTTCTTACTCCTGTTCGTCCCTCCAGAACAACTAATATATAGGAGACTGGACCCAGGAAGGGATGCTTCCCAAGAACCAGGGGTTGGTTGGAACTGACCCCACTCTCTAATGCAATATAGTCAACAGTCTCTCCATGAACTCACTTCTAATGAAGACGAGCCCTCAGTATACCGTGGGGGTGGGAAGCATGATGAATTCAGCAAATGGTCCCTGAGTGCCTGTTGTGCCAGGCACTGAAGTGAGAACAAGTACATGATGGTGCAACTGTTCCCACTCTCCACCTCAACCCTGGTGCTTAAACAGAGAACCCGCCCTTACTTGAGGGAGCCAGATGGCTCACACAGCCATTGCTCACAGAGAAGGCCCAGTGTTCACAGCCAAAGGCAGAAATCTCAGTCAGGTCTCCAAGTCTCGGCCTTGGTTTGGCCTGAGACAGGAAAACCAGAGACAGGAAGAGGGGAGGCCCGGCAGGGAACATTCTAGAACCTGACTCTCAAAGAGCCCCAGTCCAGCCTGCAGGCTCCCTCTGTTCATGACCTGCAGTAAACAGTTGGGAGCCCTTCTTGCACTGGTGAGAAGTCCCTCTCTTTACTGGGATGACTGGGCTGGAAAGGCGCTCTTTAGAGGACAAAGGAGAGCCGGAGAGGGGGTCCAGAAGGCAGTGTGGGTGGACAGGCAGCAGGGGAGTGAGTCAGAGTGATGTACACAATCTGGGTGTGAGTGCACTGTATGTGCAAATATATGTGTGTCAGAGAGTGAGTCCTGACTCCCAGGAGGTCTGATATGCCTCCTAAAGGGCCACCTGCCTCCTACTCAGGCATGGTCAGTTTTCGTAAGCATTCCTTTGTGTGTGGTCAGAAAGAATCTGTATTTCACTGAGTCAGCTTGTCTGTATGTTTTGCGAAGTTTCTGTATCTTAACTGACTTTTGTGTCCCCTGGATTTATCAGATCCTGAGAGCAGCGTATGTAGATCTCCCACTATGGTGAACTGGCCATTTTCTCCTTACAACACACCAACATTTTTAATATCTGTTTTAGGATTTTTATTAGATACAAACAATTTTAGAATTATTAATATCACACCTTCCTAGGAAGTTAAAACTTTTATCAGAATCTTTGTGGAGCATTGCTCAACACCAGCAGTTAATTCTCTGAGTTTTCAGACACCAACTGGGTGCTCAGTGCATCAGTTCGATTTTGACACTAAACAAAGACTTCACAGCGTTAAGTGCTCAGTCCCCTAAGACTGTCTTTCTTCACATCAGATGTCTTTCACCACTCACCTGTACTTTTGTCAAAACCCCTCCTACATTTCCGAAGTTTTCCAGAATGGCTCACAGAACTCAGGAAGGCACTTTAAATGTTTACCAATTTATTATAACAGATACAATTCAGAAGCAACCAAATGGAAGAGAAGTGGAGGGCAAGGCATGGGGCAAAGGAGGCAAGGAGCTTCCATGTCCTCTTCAGGCAGCCACTCTCCGGATACCTTGGTATGTTCACCACCCATGAAGTTCATCAAGTCTCCTCACTGAACAGTTTTTATAGACCTTAATCTTCAGCACCCTCTCCCATGTTCCCTTCTTAGAGATCAGTAGCCTGAAATTTCCAACCCTCTAATCACTGGGTCTTTCTGATGACCAGCCCCATCCTAAGGCTATCTTAGGGTCTAAGTCACCCCTATTAGTACAAACTCAGGTTGATCAAACAGGTCTCCTTAGAAATAGCAAATGATAAAGCCTATCACCAAGGCAATTCTGAGGGTTTTAGGAGCTCTGGCCAAGAACCAAGGACAAAGACCAAGTGTATTTCTTATTATGCCACACTTTTCATCCTTTGTCTAGTAATCATTTGTGGTTTAAAGCTCATATTTTCTGATATCACTATAGTTATGCCAGCTTTCAGTTAATTAGTATCAACTAATTAACCAGTTTTCAGTTAGTAGGTGCCTAGTATATCTTCTTTTAATTAAAAATATTACTATAAAATTTACTGAAATAATTTTGAAAGTTTTATTTTGTTTAAATTTTCAAGTGTCAGCTATTTATAAGGTATTTACTATGTAAATGTTTTAATAATCAAAAGTACTAGTAAAATGGCTACCCATATACCTAATGCATGGGTTAAAATCTTATTTTTTGTCATGTTTGCTTTATCTGTATCTATTTTTTATGTCATGTGTTTTACATAAACCTCATACCTTTATCACACTTAATAAGATTCGTGATTCCTTAATATTCTTCATTATCCAGTTCACATTCAAATTTCCCCAGTAAACCCAAATTGCTTTTACAGTCCTTTCTCACATTTAGTTACTTTGTCTCCAACATGTCTTTCAGTCTAGGACAGTTTATACACACCCTCAATTTTTTTTCCTTGGTAACATTAATGTTTTCAAGATGTCAAATGACTTGTCACATAAACTGTCCATCTTATTAACTTCAGTCTTTATGTCCTTCTATTTCAATTGTATCTGCTGTAAACAGTACTCCCTGGATTGGTTTTCTAATTCAGTGTAATGTTTGCCTTTTACTTGGCAACTTCAGTTCATTTATATTTATGGTCACTATCACCATATTTGGAATTAGTTCTTCCATCTTATCTGATTATTTCCACAAATCCCACTTTCTATATGTAATGTTTCATTACTTTTTAATTGAACGGGGTGCTTTTGTTTTGCTTTCTTGTATTTAGTCTACCTCATTCCTTTTTATTCCATAATTAATTTGGAGATCTATGTACTCCATGGGTCCACATCAATTCTGCCCAGTGTGTGAGAAGGGCCTTCAAGAGACTCCCCTTTAATTTTGGCCTGTGTCCCTTGGGCTTGGCAAACTTGAAAATGGGCATGAGATGTTATATCAATAGAGCTAAGATAAAACTAACAGAAACTACCTGGGAGAAAACTATTCTTCTGTCAACACTGGGGAAAGAATGAGCACAAGCTTTTCCTGTATCAGGTATGGTCCAAGCAGGAGGGAACTAGAAAGGAGCCATTTATAAGCTCTGTCCAGGATTCCACAGACAGATGGTCCCCAGACAACCAAGGCTGCCAAGGGAAACATTGGCAACAAGATGGAGGAGATGACTTGACCTGTGGAAGGAATGACAATTGGCCCCAGCAGGGTGCTTCCGAGGAGCCCACAAAAGCCCCTTTCAGGAAACTGGTCACTTTGAACACCTTCCAAGCCCAGCGAGTAACAGAGGCAGACCCCAAGTGACCAATCACGAATGGTCATAGCTCCTTCCCTAATCCCTCCCCAGAGGCCTCAGCAGCAGGCAGGTCAGGTATAGGACCATCCACACCCACACGCCAAAAGGTCTGAGGCAGCCTTGTACCACGTGACCTGGCTCCACTGGGCAGAGCTGATTGGCCTAGTGGGGCCACCTGACCCAACGGCAGTCAACCAATCAGTAGATAGCTCAGTGTGGTGAGTGAGCCAATCAGATTCTCTCTCAGGAGTTTGTGCTAGGAGGGCCTCACAGGCCACGGTGAGGGATGAAGATGAGTGGATATGGGAAGAGAAGCCACAGGAGAGGGTGTAGGATCAGAGGCTTGGGGGTCGTGACAAGCCCCAAATGGAGAGGACGCAGGATCACTACAGGGTTGAAGTGATAAGGCAGAGAAAAGCTGTAGAGAGCAGAGGAAGTTTTAAACAAGACTGGCCAGAGCATATAATTTTCATTATAGGTGTGGTTTGGTTTAGTTTGAGCCTCACTGGACATCCACAGACTCCAGCTGCTGACTCCTGGAAGCCAGCCTGGGTCTAGTTCCAGGTCAAGGGTCCTGGTTTCCCTTGGTTCCTGTTCTTGCATATCAGTCAGGTTTGTCTGTCTTCCTTGCTGCCCACCTTTATCTACATAACTGGAAACACCCATTACTTGAGATAACCAGAGCTGGACTTTGTTTCCTGCAGGTGAAGAACACAGCCCACAAATAGAAAGTGAGAGAAAATCACCAAAGAGCCAGAGCACAGCCTGGCATCAGCAGGAACAAAGCCTTGCTGCACCCTGAACAGACTTCATGCCAGGCAGTTCTTGATGCATTATCCCCAATAAAATCTTTCCTTACTGGGCTTTATTTTATTCTGTGAAAATAAAGCTTATTGTAAAATAGAATGAAAACTACAAACCAAAGCAGAAACCCTCTAGGAAAACAAGACCCCCTCAATGTATAAAGTCACTGCAGACAGGACTGTATAAAGTCACTGCTTTTGTTTCTTGTTTCTTGAGAACATGACTCCAATGAGGCCCATGGCTGCAAGGCCCACTCCCGCGATGCCAACTGCCATGAGGGCATCTCTGACCTGCAAGAGAGAGAGGACAGTGAGTCAGACTCTGTGTCAGGAAGCTGAGAACAGACTGTACGTTCAACAAGGACATCCAGCTCAGGGAGCTGGACATGCCCCTTAGCTTCCTTGACAAACTCAGGAGTCAACAAATATTGGCAGGGAAATGGGGAGAGAAGGGCAGGATGGGAAAGGAATTGATGGATGGGGCCAGCTGCCAACAAAGTACACAGGCATGAAGAGGGAAACTCCTTTGACCCTGTGAGTTTTTAAAGAACACAGAGCCCCAGAGGGTGGCTTTAGAAAGGACAGGGAGATCAAGCCAGATGGTTGAAATCCTGGCTGGCCAACAGGGAGCTCTTGAAGTAACTGTAAAGTTGAAAAGGAATTGCTACTGAATCCTCAGGAAGCTCTGACCTCTGTCCTACAAATTCCTCACTTATCTTCATCCTTGCTGAATCCCCAGAGCACAGTCCAGCCAACCATTGACCTTTGCGTGTTCTTAAATACATGACTCAACTATGAAACGGAGTAGTGATGTTATACTTTGAATTATTAAGATATCTGACTTGTATTGTTTATAATAGAAAAAAAAAAACACTGGGGCAAAAGTAAGTTTCATGGTAAAAACTGAACATATGTCAAATTTCACTCTTTCCTGAACTCCAACTAAAAATAAAGTAAGCCATTAGTTTTCGGCATAATTTCACTAGGACTTAGAGAACACTAACTGCAATAAAGGCACAATGCCGCAATCAGCAAAACTGTACTTCTCCTAACTAAGAGAGTATCATGAACATGGATCAAGAAATCTTCCCTGAAACCAAACCGGGCATTTAAGCAGAATCAAGATTCAAAAAGGAAAAGATTTTCTTAATGGTTTGATGCCAAGAAATCCAGTGAGACAATATATCAGAAATCTCAATAATATAAAGGGTGAAAATGTGGACTTGGAACCCAAAATCCACATCCTTACATGACCCGTCAACTCTGCCCTTGGTACCCTAAGCACAGAGCTTGTCAAGGTTGTATATTTTGTGGCTGCAAAACTCACACATTCCCAACATAGAGAACAATTTGGAAAGCTTCAGTGGTTAAAAAATATGTATCTTGGCACTTCCCAGGCTTATCTGAGCCATAAATGTGTCCAGCAAAGCTATGTGAAATTCCAGGAAATATACCAGTGTAACTAACATCACAAGGTACCCAACACTGGTATCCTTGGCAGCAGAACACATGAGGACAAAAGTTTGAATGAAGAAACTGACCTAAGTTCCACTGTCGGTCAGTCTTTAGAGCGTCCTGTTAACGGTAATTAGGCTGGCTTTATGGCAGCCGTGGCTGTTTCGTTCTTGCTCGGGAACCTGCATATAACCACTTATATCCAGTGTTTTCCTTGCTAAGCTACGTGTCAGGGTGGGAGCAATGATCTGCAGATAATGGAGTAGGAACAATAAGCCCCCAGTTCTTTACAGAACCTCATAGTGTGAGAAGAAATGCTGATGGAGCCAGTTCATACAAAAGGTACTTTATCAAGGAAAACAACAATAGCCTCATTGTTTATGCTCATGCTTTGTACAAAGTATGCAATTAAATACAAAAAGTTCAGTTCGGTTCAGTCGCTCAGTCGTGTCCGACTCTTTGAGACCCCATGAATCGCAGCACACCAGGCCTCCCTGTCCATCACCAACTCCCGGAGTCTACCCAAACCCACGTCCATCGAGTCGGTGATGCCATCCAGCCATCTCATCCTCTGTCGTCCCCCTCCTGCCCCCAATCTTTCCCAGCATCAGGGTCTTTTCCAATGAGTCAACTCTTCGCATGAGGTGGCCAAAGTATTGGAGTTTCAGCTTCAACATCAGTCCTTCCAATGAACACCCAGGATTGATCTCCTTTAGGATGGATTGATAGGATCTCCTTGCAGTCCAAGGGACTCTCAAGAGTCTTCTCCAACACCACAGTTCAAAAGCAACAATTCTGCGGCGTTCAGCTTTCTTCACCGTCCAAATCTCACATCCATACAAGACCACTGGAAAAACCATAGCCTTGACTAGACGGACGTTTGTTGGCAAAGTAATATCTCTGCTTTTAAATATGCTAGCTAGGTTGGCCACAACCTTCATTCCAAGGAGTAAGCGTCTTTTAATTTCATGGCTACAATCACCATAAGCAGTGATTTTGGAGCCCCAAAAATAAAGTCTGACACTGTTTCCATTGTTTCCCCATCTATTTCCCATGAAGTGATGGGACCAGATGCCATGAGCTTAGTTTTCTGAACGTTGAGCTTTAAGCCAACTTTTTCACTCTCCTCTTTCACCTTCATCAAGAGGCTCTTTAGTTCTTCTTCACTTTCTGCCATAAGGGTGGTGTCATCTGCATATCTGAGGTTATTGATATTTCTCCCGGCAATCTTGATTCCAGCTTGTGTTTCTTCCAGCGCAGCGTTTCTCATGATGTACTCTGCATATAAGTTAAATAAGCAGGGTGACTATATACAGCCTTGACTTACTCCTTTTCCTATTTGGAACCAGTATGTTGTTTCATGTCCAGTTCTAACTGTTGCTTCCTGACCTGCATACAGGTTTCTCAAGAGACAGGTCAGATGGTCTGGTACTCCCATCTCTTTCAGAATTTTCCACAGTTTACTGTAATCCACACAGTCAAAGGCTTTGGCATAGTCCATAAAGCAGAAATAGATGTTTTTCTGGAACTCTCTTGCTTTTTCGATGATCCAGCGGATATTGGCAATTTGATCTCTGGTTCTTCTGCCTTTTCTAAAACCAGCTTGAACATCTGGAAGTTCACGGGTCACGTACTGCTGAAGCCTGGCTTGGAGAATTTTGAGCATTACTTTATTAGCATGTGAGATGAGTGCAATTGTGCAGTAGTTTGAGCATTCTTTGGCATTGCCTTTCTTTGGGATTGGAATGAAAACTGACCTTTTCCAGTCCTGTGGCCACTGCTGAGTTTTCCAAATTTGCTGGCATATCGAGTGCAGCACTTTCACAGCATCACCTTTGAGGATGTGAAATAGCTCAACTGGAATTCCATCACCTCCACTAGCTTTGTTTGTAGTGATGCTTTCTAAGGCCCACTTGACTTCACATTCCAGGATGTCTGGTTCTAGGTGAGTGATCACACCATCGTGATTACCTGGGTCGTGAAGATCTTTTTTGTACAGTTCTTCTGTGTATTCTTGCCACCTCTTCTTAATATCTTCTGCTTCTGTTAGGTACATACCATTTCTGTCCTTTATTGAGCCCATCTTTGCATGAAATGTTCCTTTGGTATCTCTAATCTTCTTGAAGAGATCTCTAGTGTTTCCCAATCTGTTGTTTTCCTCTATTTCTTTGCACTGATCCCTGAGGAAGGCTTTCATATCTCTCCTTGCTATTCTTTGGAACTCTGCATTCAGATGGGAATATATTTCCTTTTCTCCTTTGCTTTTCGCTTCTCTTCTCTTCCCAGCTATCTGTAAGGCCTCCTCAGACAGCCATTTTGCTTTTTTGCATTTCTTTTCCATGGGGATTGTCTTGATCCCTGTCCTCTGTACAATGTCACGAACCTCTGTCCATAGTTCATCAGGCACTCTGTCTATCAGATCTAGTCCCTTAAATCTATTTGTCACTTCTACTGTATACTCATAAGGGATTTGATCTAGGTCATACCTGAATGGACTAGTGGTTTTCCCTACTTTCTTCAACTTCAGTCTGAATTTGGCAATAAGCAGTTCATGATCTGAGCCACAGTCTGCTCCCGGTCTTGTTTTTGCTGACTGTATAGAGCTTCTCCATCTTTGGCTGCAAAGAATATAATCAGTCTGATTTCGGTGTTGACCATCTGGTGAGGTCCACGTGTAGAGTCTTCTCTTGTGTTGTTGGAAGAGGGTGTTTGCTATGACCAGTGCGTTCTCTTGGCGAAACTCTATTAGCCTTTGCCCTGTTTCATTTTGTATTCCAAGGCCAAATTTGCCTGTTATGCCAGGTGTTTCTTGACTTCCTACTTTTGCATTCCAGTCCCCTATAATGAAAAGGATATCTTTTTTGGGTGTTAATTCTAGAAGGTCTTGTAGGTCTTCATAGCACTATTCAACTTCAGCTTCTTTGGCGTTACTGGTCAGTGCATAGACTTGGATTACCACGTAGTATATAGTTAATCCTGAGGGTGCAAATTTTTCAGAAAGAATGATCTTCCTGGGAGAGACAGTGCTATTGATGACAGTGCTTCAGATGCCATTGATGATTTTCTTGTTGCAAGGCTGCTGGGTCCAGCCCAGCCACTGTGCTGAAATTGCAGGAGTTCTGATCATGAAAATAGGCTACATGGTGTGCAGCAGAGGTCTTCAATCAGAATATTATGAAAGAGAAAAATTGTCCTTCATTATCTTTTTTTTTAAGTGGGCAAACTGTAATTCTATCAGATTGCAGACAACTAGCTGCTTATGCTAAAACGTCCACTCTGAGTTAAGCCCTGGAATTGTTTCTAGGAAAAAGACAATTTGAATGTGCTTTCTTTACTTTCAGCAATGTTATAAGTGGATATAAGAAGAGTAATATTACTCAGAGAGCAACTGAATTTAGACTATGAGCGGTTACAAACTAAGAATGTTTATAAAATATTTGACAGCAAGTTGGCTTTAATATTTACAGTAATTTTTAAATAACGCCCTGCAATTTATCCAGGTTTATGAAATATACGCATTACCATTGGCCAAATCTTCAATTTCTACTTATCTTAAAATTTTACCTGACACAGAATAGGCTTCAGCCTGAGTGTGTAGCTGCTTTTGTTAAAAATTACTATTCAGTGTGAAAGCTTATTTATAAAAGCTTACTAAGTATACATTTCTTGAAACCTGAGTATTTTTAGGTAGGTAGATGGAAAATAGGAGAATCTGTTTTAGAATACTCAGGCATGGAAAGCACAAACTACATTTTAGTTTTAATTCATTGCTTCCCTTTCTAACTGGAAAGTTAGACGAGTCACATGGAGTCTGTTGAAGGAAAATCTAGTGTGCTTTAAAGGGCGGAACACAAATAAACATAATGACTAATCAGATTCTTTTAACACAAACACAAATGTCCTCATGAGTTAAATGAAAAAAGAGAGTTGCTGCTTTGACAGCAATTACAAAAAAAACTACTGCCAGACATTGTCCAGCACCCGCTACTTCCACCCTCTCTGGTGAGATGGGACAAGTGCAGAAGCTGCATTTTAATTTGGCCACACCGTGTATTATGACCGTTGCTTGCCTTGGCCAGTGATTCTCAAGGAGGGGACAGGCTTGGCGTCTGGGAGATATTTGTCAATATCTATAGACATTCTGGCTCTTACACCTGGGGGTGGGAAGGCTACTGGCATCTGGAGGGTAGAAGCCACAGATGCTGCTAAACATCCTGCAATGCACAGAGCAAGTCAAGACAATGAGGGCTTAACTTCATTGTCAATGGCCCAAAATGTTGACAGTGTTGAGGCTGAGAAACCCTCATCTAGGCCAAAAAGTAAAAGAGGAAATCTTTGGAAACAGTTTAAATGGCACCTCTTCTTGCTTTGTAGTCTATCCTGCTTTCATGTTCTCTGAAGGGGGTGCAGTAGAATTGTTGATGCTGTTTTGCCTTTTTCGGGTGTATGAGTGGTGCATCAGGCTAAAGTCTCAGGAAGAGAAATGGCATGTGTCTAGTTAGTGCTGCTTCATTTTGCAGGAAGATGTTTGTAGAAAGAATGAACCATAAACATATTTCTTGGTTCTTTTACTATCTCAAGATTTGAGATTGTATTTAAACACTCTAAATATTATTTTTGTGCACTGACAAATGTATTTTACTAGATTATGTAACAATATTGTGTTGATATAAAATGTTCTACTTATATGAACTTATGAATTTGCTCTTCAGCCTATTAATAATCACTAAAGGACAAATAAAAATAACCTGATTAAGAGATATTTTATAAATCTACCAAATCTTCCTAATACAACACCCTAAATTTATTACTTTCCAAATGTGTACAGTAATCTCTTTTTTTATTTTATTGCTGCATAGGAGGGTGGACATTTACCTGAAGTTAAGCCAGGTCTAACTGGGACCTCAATTGTTATGTAGTAGCACGAATGATGAAATCAGATTTATTTAGCGTAAGTTTCTCTTTATTCCCGTGGACGGAGGAGCCTGGTAGGCTACAGTCCATGGGGTCGCAAAGAGTCGGACACGACTGAGCGACTTTACTTTACTTTACTTTACTTTACTTTACTTTCTCTTTATTCTGACATCATCACTGCTACTTTTAAAAAACTTCTATTATACCAAATATACCAGTAAATGTTAGTTTTCTCATTTAAAAAGATAAACAATTGGAAAACAGGAGAGAGAAGATAAGGAAATCAGAGGAGGGCTTCCCTGGTGGCTCAGTAACAAAGAATCAGCCTGCCAATACAGGAGATCCGGATCCCATTCCTGACCTGGGAAGATCCCACCTGCCACAGAGCAACCAAGTCTGTACACCACAACTATTGAGCCTGTGTTGCCGAGCCCGGGAGCTGCAACTGCTGAGCCCAGGTGCTGCAGCTACTCAAGTCCACGTGCCCTAGAGCCATGCTCCACAGCAAGAGAAGCCATCGCGATGAGAAGCCTGCACAGCAACGAAGACCCAGCACAGTCAGAAATAAATAAATAAAAATTTTAAAAAGAGAAAATCAGAGGAGCAGTCTAGGGGTACAACCTCCGGAATAAAAAAAAGAGAAAACGGAAAACTTCCCAGAACTGAAGAATTGGGGTTTCCAGACTGAAAAGAATCATCAAGTTCCCAATACAATTCATGAAAACAGATCCACGCAAGATTTATCATAGATAAATTTCAGAACACTGTAGATAAAGAGAAGAGTCTATAAGCTTCCAGAAAGATAAAAATGGCATACAAAGGCTTGAAAATGGGATGACCCAGAGGGATGGGATGGGGAGGGAGATGGGAGGGGGATTCAGGATGGGGAACACATGTAAACCCATGGCTGATTCATGTTAATGTATGGCAAAAACTATTACAATATTGTAAAGTAATTAGCCCCCAACTAAAATAAATAAATTTATTAAAAAAAAAAAAAAGAAAATCAGAACGAATTCAGACTTCTCAGCAATAGCTTAAATGACATGACAATGGAGTAATACCTTCAAATTTTGGGCAAAATTTTTTTCAGCCTAAAATTCCATGCCCAGTCAAACTATCAATTAAATATGAGGATAAAATTAAGATATTTTCAGGTATGCACAGTCTTTTTAAAACGCACCCTTTCTCAGAACCTATTCAAGGTGGTATTCCACCAAAACTAGAGAGTAATCCAAGAATGAGAAAGATGTGAGCTTTCTCAGAGGGTAAAAGCATTAATACAGGAGAAAACTGAAGGGTGTCCCTAAAGGCTGCTAGTAAAGACAGATACCAGGATGACAGTATGCATCAAATGTGACTCAGGACAAAGGTTTCAAAGGTCATTTTCCCCAACAGACACATGTGCTGATGCCATCACTCCCAGATTCCTTCTGTTTGCATCACCTTTGTAACCTAATGAGGTTCCTCTCATGGACCTGCCCAATGACTTTCCCAGAAGGAGGCTCTTATAAACTGTCAGAAAAGTTGAAACCAGACTGTGACCCAGAGATTCTGGAACTCTTCACCAAACATTGGCAGTATTACCCTGTCCATACCTAGGTAGGGGTGTACTTGATATTCCTCAATTTTTATATTAATCGCCTTTCACATCCACATATACATACTTATATATTTATTATATTTATATACATATATATGGATGAACTAATCCACATGCAGGTCGGTGTAGTAAACACTGCTGGTTACCAACAGTATGAGGAAGAAGGCTGAGCATGATCCTTGCTGGTAAATGCCTTCCCAGGATGTCACTGTGGCCCAGACGGGCCAGTGGACAAGACACTGGGTGAACCAAGAGAAAGAATGAAAATGAGGACCATTACGACACAAGCTGGAATCAGGATTGCCGGAGAAGAATCAATAACCTCAGATATGCGGATGACACCACCCTTATGGCAGAAAGTGAGAAGAACTAAAGAGCCTCTTCATGAAAGTGAAAGAGGAGAGTGAAAAAGTTGGCTTAAAGCTCAACGTTCAGAAAACTAAGATCATGGCATCCGGTCCCATCACTTCATGGGAAATAGATGGGGAAACAGTGGAAACAGTGTCAGACTTTATTTTGGGGGGTTCCAAAATCACTGCTGATGGTGACTGCAGCCATGAAATTAAAAGACGCTTACTCCTTGGAGGGAAGGTTATAACCAACCAAGATAGCATATTTAAAAGCAGAGATATTACTTTGCCAACAAAGGTCCGTCTAGTCAAGGCCATGGTTTTTCCAGTGGTCATGTATGGATGTGAGAGTTGGACTATAAAGAAAGCTGAGCGCCGCAGAATTGATGCTTTTGAACTGTGGTGTTGGAGAAGACTCTTGAGAGTCCCTTGGACTGCGAGGAGATCCAGCCAGTCCATCCTAGGGGAGATCAGTCCTGGGTGTTCATTGGAAGGACTGATGTTGAAGCTGAAACCCCTAATACTTTGGCCACCTGATGTGAAGAGCTGACTCACTGGAAAAGACCCTGATGCTGGGAAAGATTGAGGGCAGGAGGAGAAGGGGACGACAAAGAATGAGATGGCTGGACGGCATCATCAACTCGATGGACATGGGTTTGGATGGACTCCGGGAGTTGGTGATGGACAGGGAGGCCTGGAGTGCTGTGGTTCATGGGGTCGCAAAGAGTCGGACACGACTGAGCAACTGAACTGAACTGATTGAAAGCAGAACAATAAAACCTGCCTCTGGGGCTGTGGGAAGGGTCCATGTCAGGGCCAGGCAGCCAGGGAGGGCTGGGCAACCGGGCTGACAGTGAGGCCTGTGCTCACGCCCTCAGCCAGCATCCCCTAACCCCAATTGTCTGCGGTGACCATCACCTCACCCCTGTCCCCACCCTGACTATGATGTTCTTGAGAGCAGAGTTCTGTCTCTGCAATACTGTCTTGTTTGTGTGCCTGTCTCCACCCCAGCCAAGTCCACACTGATGCCCGCGTCAGCTGAGAAAATGGAGATGGGGACACATTGAGGACCCACCTGGTCGCTGCGGGGGATCCCGTAGCGCAGCTCATTGACGAAGTGCTCGCAGTTCTCGCTGGTCAGCTTGTAGAGAACCTCCTGGCCCACCAGCTCCTCTGCCCGCTGGACGATTTTGCTGGGAGGCAGGGGCGAGTATCTGCCATCGTGCTTGTTGTTGACGTGGTACCGGTCTCTGCCAACCACATCACACAGCCGCTCCTTCTTCACTAAGGCCTTGTCGGTCAGTGCAGACATGACACTGGCCACACCAGCCCCTGGGATTTCGCCTGTGGATTCAGGACGAGGAACACGATTGGTCCTGGGCCGGCCCCCAACCTAGCATCCACCACATCCACAAGGGGATGAGCAGATGAGTCAGGGTCAGAGCTGTGTGGCTTTGGATAAGACCCTTATCATCTCTGGTCCCTGGTTTCCTTATCTGAAATGAGGAGTGAAGTTCCATGATTTGTTGTGATTTTTTTAACCTAGAGAAGCTGGCCTTGTACACCCTGTGACACTCCAGTGGCCCTCCTGATTGTGCAAATATAGGCTCTGAGCACACCCACCTCCCTGGGAGAAGAGAGTGTGAATGTTTTGTGATCCTGCCAACACTCCCCTTCCCTGACACACACAAAGCTGATTACTGCAGAAAAGGTAGATGGATTTGGGAGCAGATCCCATTCCCCTTGGAGCAAAGGGACCAAAACCCCACGGCTGCTCCTAGAGGTATGACACCAGGGAGATTCAAGTGGTACTCTGGCACAGCCCTGGCCAATGCTGAGGGGCTGGAAGGTGCAACAGATTTCCAGACATGAAACTGCCTTGAAGAAAGGGATTTGGGGCCAATACAGGGACCAGGATGGTGTGGAGTGAAAGTTGGTGCCCACACAGAGATCCCTCTTGAGGTCACTAGCTTATATCATGCAGGGAGAGTATGATGACCGAAAACTGGGCTTGCATTAAAGAGGTGGACCCCAGGGAACATCACAGAGGAGGCTCATGTCCCTCAGAGAGCCTCTGTGGCCCTGCCATGATGGGGAACCCCCAGGTCTCTCCCAGGAGGGGAAGCACCCCATTACACAGGGCAGGACCCATCTTGCACTGTGACGCCACATGACAGTAACAAGCAATGGCCAGACGGTCTGATCAGAGTCCAGGTCCTGTTCTGCTTGGCTTTCCAAAGGGGACTAAACCCCTATGCCATGAGAACAACTATGAGATTTGGAAAATCAGAGGAATTCAGACTTCCTCCTAGTAGGGCAGGAGGTGCTTAGAGGATTCAGTGAGAAAAATAGAAGATGATGCTGTGTTTGAGCCCCAAGACTGTGGAAAGGGTCAGCATGGGGACTGGATCAGGGGAGCTCCGGAGACCCATCCACCTTCAGCCCCTCGGCGGGCAGGTAGGGGGCTGGGGCTGGAGAGAGGCAAGCTAGGTGCCTGGGGCACAGAATTTCAGGAGGTTTCAGCTCCAGGGGTGCAAGTTTAGAGTCAACACCCAACAGCGAGGGCTTCCTTACACTCCACACGCTGGGTGCTGCCCTGGTGAGAGCGTGCACAGGCTGACAGTCAGAAGCAATGGGTGCTGATTCTGGCTCCATCACTGCATGGTCTTGACATGTCACTTAACTTAGCTGAGCCAATGCTGCGAATCCACAAATACAAGCTAAGATGGATTCATGAACACACATCAATATAGGAATTTAAAAGTTCCTTTTAAAAGAATTATTTTACTTTTTAAAGTTGGTCTATTAAAGAAAATACTAATTAAACAATTGGAGAAAGGGCATCTGGATTTGGC
The DNA here is from genome assembly GCA_024291935.2 of Okapia johnstoni. Classification (NCBI taxonomy): domain Eukaryota; kingdom Metazoa; phylum Chordata; class Mammalia; order Artiodactyla; family Giraffidae; genus Okapia; species Okapia johnstoni. The sequence goes on along the minus strand of JAGTYA010000026.1, from coordinate 8,642,314 downwards.
AAACACTCGATGACTGAATTTGGGCAAACCTCAGAACTGACAGTAGAGCATCAGGTTTAAAGGCAGGGAATAGAGTCAGAGCCAGGGTTTGAGTCCCACATCCAGGACTTTCCTGCTATGTGACTGTGGACAAATTGCTTAGCTTCTCTGCATCCCCATTCCCTGTAGAAAAGGCCAAATAAATTCCACCTGTGCCTACAGCGGTGGACAGGGAGCTGCAAGGATTTAAGAAACTGATTAGGTAAGGTGCCTCTCCCAGTGCCTGGAACAGGGTTAGTGCCCAGCAAGTGTTCGCCCTCATTAGTACTGGGTTGTTCTCTAAGTTTCCTTCCAATTATGACTTCCACCATTTTCTCAGTAGTATGAGGTCAGTCCCCCTTGCCTCACCTATTTCACAAGATTCCTGTGAAGCTCCAATGAGAAGATGCAGATAGAAGCATCTTTTCCCTTTAAGGAGCATCGCTCACTCAGTGATGGGTGTCACACTGTCCACCAAGACCCCTGTCATGCCTTCCCTGCCCCTGTTCATCAGTTACACACACTCAGCACAGTCACTCAATACTGAGGTCCTACTATGTGCCAGGCCTTGTCCAACGTGCTGAAGAGGAACATGCACAAGACAGCCCACCTGCCCTCAACCAGTTTATGCTCTGGTGAAAGGACACTGACAATAAACAAATAGAAAAAATAAGATACTTTTAGGTTTTGAAAAGGCTATGGGGAAGATTAAGTGAAGTCACACAGGAGAGGATGACCAGGGGAGGCTGCCCTCGCTCAGGCTGGGGAGGACCACTCCCAGGAATGACCATTTGAGTTGAGACTTGAATGATGAAGGGGAGGCAGCTGTGCTGAGAGCCAGGGAAGAGCATCACAAGCAGAAGGGAGAGCAAAAGCAAGGACCTCGGGAAGGAAAGCTGCAAGGAGGACAGTGTGGCTGAAGTCTTGTTGGAGAACAAGAATTACCCAGTTACCAACAGTTGGGGTAATTGTCCCCAGTTACCCACAGCTCCCCTGTTTCCTCTGCCCCAGCCTCAACACAGTGGAGGCCCTGGGTGTCCTTACTTGGTGGGGCCAGGTGGACCACATATCCGTTGCCAATGTAGACAGCCCAGTGTCTGTAGAAAGGGCGGAAAATCTCAATCAGGTCTCCAGGCTGGGGTTCAGGCTGCAAAACCAAGAAGAAGGCTGTTAGAGGTGACGGAAGAGCTGGGAACCAGGGCGGGGCTCAGCCCAGAGGGAGCAGCTCAGCGAGCTTCATCTCACAGCTCTCCAGGACATCCTCTTGAGCCTGACCGGCCACGCCGGTGCCCGGCCCACTTCACACACCTGCCAAGGACTATGGGCCTGCCCACCTGTCATTACGATTTGCAAAGTGCACAACTAAAGGGTTTCTTCATTCGCTGGGACTTCTACCTCATTGTTACTCTTAATATTATTTATTGAACTCTAACTCTGAGTCAGTTCAGTTCAGTCGCTCAGTCGTGTCCGACTCTTTGCGACCCCATGAACTGCAGCACGCCAGGCCTCCCTATCCATCACCAACTGCCGGAGTCCACCCAAACCCATGTCCATCGAGTCAGTGATCCCATCCAACCATCTCATTCTCTGTCATCCCCTTCTCCTCCTGCCCTCAATCTTTCCCAGCATCAGGGTCTTTTCAAATGAGTCAGCTCTTCGCATCAAGTGGCCAAAGTATTGGAGTTTCAGCTTCAACATCAGTCCTTCCAATGAACACTGAGTCAAGCACTCTGCTAAATGTTTTACAGGTGCAGCTCAATAAATTCACACAACCTTCCTATGAGGTGGGCACTGTTGTGAACCCCATGTGATGAATGAGGAAATCAAGGCTCAGAGATGGAAAGGAGATTTTGCAAAACCACGCAGCCCCTGAGTGATGTGACTAGGACTCAACGCTAGGCCATCTGATTCCCAGGCCATCGTCTTGACCACCACAGTGACCGTCAGGCACTGTGACTAGAGCTGCCCGCCTGCGGACCCTGCAGAGGCCGTCATATCTGGAGGGGGTATTCCACAGACACTCCCCTACCTGACCCAGAGCCTGGCAGAGAGGTGGTGTCAGCCTCTGGCAGTAATGTCCCCCTGGCTGCTCATCCTGAGGGTGAGTGTGTGTGTGTGTGTGTGTGTGTGTGTGTGTGTGTGTGACAAGCAAAGGAAAACTCTCCTCTGCACTGTGCTCAGTCCTCTACTTCTGACACCGGATGTGTGGGTTTTCCACACTAAGCAATTCAATCCTCGGTGCACACTGACTGGGTGTCCCACAGTTTAATTCAGTTCTGACGCTGACAGCCCAGGGTCAGCGCAGACCCCACAGGATTAGTCCCAGGAGACTGAGCTTCAGATGCCAGGTGCAAGTTGTAGGTTGTTACTGCGCTCTGAACAACTGGCTGTAAATTGGGGGTTCCCACAGCCCCCCTCCTTGGGTTCAGTAGTTTGCCGGAACAGCTCACAGAACTCAGGAGAACAGTTTACTTGCTAGATAACCAGTTTATTAGAAAATATGCAACTCAGGAATGGCCAGGAATGCAGAGGTCAAGCTGTTGAGGAAGGGATTCGGAGCACCCTTGACCCCTCTGGGGTCCACTGCTCTCCAGCACCTCCACGCTCTCACCAACACGCCATGTTAGGGGTTTTATGGAGGCTTCATTATGTAGGCTCGGTTGATTAGATCATTGCCCACTGGTGATTAATGCTACCTCCAGCTCTTTGATCACCCAATTGGTTGAAAGGGGCTTCTTCTGAATGATGAAATGCATTCCTCTCACCCTCACCGCTCAGGAAGTTACTCGGGTTTTAGAAACTCCATGGCAGGAATCCGGGACCAAGACTAAATACACATTTCTCATTACATCACAGTGGGTGTGTGTGGGAGTGAAGGTGTGCATTCGTGCACAGGGGAGGGTGGGAAGGATGCTGAAACGCTCCTCAGAGCCCAGCCCTGTGATGGGAGTAGTGGCCCAGAGCCTGAGAACACTCAGGAGAGCTTCAAGATCACTGTCATTCAATGCACTGAGGTCCCAACACCAGACACTGTGCTAAGCGCTGCAGGTGGGGGCACTCCGACCTGGGCCAGAATTGGGGTAACGAGCTTCTCTCATCCAAACCAGCCGTAAATCTCTTTGGGACACCTGGAGGCAGAGCCTCTCAGAGGTTGCTCCAGCCCTCTGTCCTTTCCCGCTCACCCCTTGCTCTTAGCGGACTGACCCATAGGGGTCTGTCCACATCCCACCTCCAAACTCTGGCCTGACTGAGAGATTCCATCAAAGATGAGTAGGGAGTGTGGACTCCCCCATGTATGGCCTCCCCTAGGATAGCAATGATGGGCAGTGGGAATAGCCCATCACCACTCTACAGTGGCTGTGAAGCAGGGTCAAGGGCACTTCATTTCTATTTATAGAAGCACTAAAACTGCCAAGAAGCATCCCATGTGGCAGGAAGTATGCAGACAAATCATGTTGTCTTATTGCAGCAATTATAATTTATCTTCCCAGAAAAAGGCACCCAGACCTTTCTGAGAATCTATTTCAGAACACTGGACAATGGTTACAACTTACAAATCCCATTTGCTTTCCAAAACAAAGGGAAAAAATGTATATTGATTGTTGGGTAAGAGTTAGGAGGTCTTCAAGGATCCCCAGGAGGGAATTTAACTGGGCATTTCCATGAATAAGCCAGGACATAAAGGCAAGGCAGAGACCCAGGCCTCAGGGAGCCTAAAGATTAGAAAAGGAGACATTTTGGACTTGAGTAATATGATGGCTTCCCTGGTGGCTCATACGTTAAGGAATCTGCCTGCAATGTAGGAGACACAGGTTCTATCCCTTGGTCAGGAAGATCCCCTGGAGAAGGGAATGGCAGCCAACTGAAGTATTCTTGCCTGAGATTTCCATGGACAAGAGGAGCCTGGTGGGCTACAGTCCATGGTGTCGCAAAAAGTCAGACACAACTGAGTGACTAGCATTTTCACTTAATATGCTGTCACGTAATAAGCAGCCAGTAGGTATGCAGACCCAAGGAGCTCACTGTGTCCCTAGCAAATCACAATGAAAGAAGACCTATGCAGAGAAACATGTTTACTATATATATATATATATATGTATATATATATATATACACACACACACACACACACAGCAACAAAAATATCTACGAAGAAACTCAGACTCTATAACACTGAATACTGATGCTAAGTGAAAAAAGCTGTACCAAAAATCTACATACAGTAAAAATCTACATACTGTGTGATTCCATTTATATGTCATCCCAGAATAGCCATCACTATAGGACAGAAAAGTAATCCACAATTGCCAGGGGCTACAAGGGGTGAACAAGAAAGGGGTATGAGGGAATTTTGGAGCAACGAAAGTTTCTGTACTGTTCTGTATTTGATCATGGTGAATGGTTACTCAACTGTATGTACATTTATCAAAACCCATTGAACTAAACACCACAGGGAGTAAATTCAACCTTAGTTTTTTAATTAATAAAATTTTTTAACTTTGAAAAATGGATATCTACAGTTTGAAAGCAAAAAAGCTGTGATTTTTTTTAATACTCAATCATATTGCCTTTCTCTTATAAAAGGCAAAAGGCACATATGTCCAAATATGCACTAGCTTAAAACATGCCACCACTCAAGGGAACTTCTTTTTAAAAATGATCTGAAAGGTGATGGATTCACCCACGGGGCCCTGTGCACTAGTTAGAAGCAAGGACTCGATGTTCACATGACCACACGGACAATCTCAGCTACAGTGCTGAATGGAAAAATGAAGACTGAGCTCTGCAAAATACCACTTATATAAATTAAAGACACCCACACACAAACCAATAATACACGTCTTATCAGAACCATACACCAAAAAATTATTTTTAAAGAGCAACAACAAAGGAATCTCAAAAACACACACATAATTTTAGAAACTAAAGAACACATATTAAACATGTTAGGATGCTAGCTAGCCATTGGGAAGATGGAGAGAAAAATGATGACATGGTGGAACTTAAAAGTAAAGAGAAGACAAGGGGTCTTGCAAGGACCAGTGAGGACAGGTTGCCATGAACAGAAGACATGAATAATTCACACTCTTTCACTACACTCTAACTGGAGAAACAACTGCTTAATGATACACACAGCCAACTGTGCTGAATCAAAACTAAAAACTCAAGAAATCGTGTCATAAATTGAGAAGTATGAGAGCTACAGTCCTTGGGCCCACTGTGCGCCTCTGCTTATTTCTGTCTGCCTTGGGCCCACTGTGCGCCTCTGCTTATTTCTGTCTGCCTTGGGCCCACTGTGCGCCTCTGCTTATTTCTGTCCGCCTTGGGCCCACTGTGCGCCTCTGCTTATTTCTGTCCGCCTTGGGCCCACTGTGCGCCTCTGCTTATTTCTGTCCGCCTTGGGCCCACTGTGCGCCTCTGCTTATTTCTGTCCGCCTTGGGCCCACTGTGCGCCTCTGCTTATTTCTGTCCGCCTTGGGCCCACTGTGCGCCTCTGCTTATTTCTGTCCGCCTTGGGCCCACTGTGCGCCTCTGCTTATTTCTGTCCGCCTTGGGCCCACTGTGCGCCTCTGCTTATTTCTGTCCGCCTTGGGCCCACTGTGCGCCTCTGCTTATTTCTGTCCGCCTTGGGCCCACTGTGCGCCTCTGCTTATTTCTGTCCGCCTTGGGCCCACTGTGCGCCTCTGCTTATTTCTGTCCGCCTTGGGCCCACTGTGCGCCTCTGCTTATTTCTGTCCGCCTTGGGCCCACTGTGCGCCTCTGCTTATTTCTGTCCGCCTTGGGCCCACTGTGCGCCTCTGCTTATTTCTGTCTGCTGGCAAAGAATAATGTTTAGATTTTTTAATGGTTGGGGGAAAGGTTAAAAGAAGAATACACTGTGACACAAGAAATCATATGAAATTCAAACTCCAGCGTCTATAAAATTTTATCGGCACACAGCCATCCCCATCATTTACATTGTGGCCAATGCTGTTCTCTCTCTATGGCAACAGAGACCAGACATAGTAAAACGTTCACTCTCTGGCCCTTAAGTTTGGATCAGCAGTGATCCATCTCTCACTTAGCTTGATACACAGCCCTAAAATTTAGTTGTATGCTATGCCAGGTGGTTCTTCCCCCAGGAACAGGTGAGGCAGCAGGAAGCCAGCAGTTCTTCCGAGCGCAGTAACCAGGGCTCTCCCACACGACACAGGCAATGACAATGGCAAAGTTGAGACTCTGCGCCCACGGGATTTCAGAACAAAAAGTCTTTATCCTCTCCACAAAAGCACAGTTTATAATGAGCTGTGTAACATTCATTTTCCTTAGCAAGCAAATGGGGAACAATGTCTGGCCTCCGCAATTCGTATTGGAAAAACAAGCTAGGCAACCATTAATAAAGACCAGCGAGATAAATTATCTTATATGTGTATGTATATACAGCCAATAGAGAGAACAGGTTGGTTTTACATGAGCGGACACAGAAGCAATCGAAAAAATAAGTTGGAAAACATTATCCCATTTTTGTTTAAAAAACATCATTGTGACAAATATATGATATTGCTTTTATGTGAAATCTAAAACTAGGGTACAAATAAACTTATCTACAAAACAGAAACAGAGTTACAGATGTAGAAAATAAACTTATGGCTCCGGGGCGGGGGGGGCGGGGGGGGGGGGGGGGGCGTGGAGTAGGAAGGGATAAATTGGAAAGTCGCGATTGACACATACGTACCACTATATATAAAATAGATAACCAATAAGAACCTATTGTATAGCACAGGGAATTCTACTCAGTACTCTGTAATGGCTTATATGGGAACAGAATCTAAAAGAGTGAGTATATGTATACATATAACACATTCGCTTTGCTGTACACCTGAAACTAACACATTGTAAATCAACTATACCCCAATGGAGAAGGTGAGGGTGGGACGATACGAGAGAATAGCATTGAAACATGTATATTATCATAGGTGAAACAGAACGCCATTCCAGGTTTGATGCATGAGACAAATGCTCAGGGCTGGGGCAATGGGATGACCCAGAGGGATGGGATGGGGAGGGAGGTGGGAGGGGGGTTCAGGATGGGGAACACGTATAAACCCATGGCTGATTCATGTCAGTGTATGGCAAAAACCACTACAATATTGTAAAGTAATTAGCCCCCAACTAAAATAAATAAATTTAAAAAAAAAGAAAGTAAAGTCTCTATAAATGGGTTTAACGAACAACTAGATACAACTTAAGAGAGGACTGGTAAACTGGAAGTTAGGTCAACATTTCTGAGATGCCCGGAGTCATTTTTTAAATAGAAAAATAAAAACTTCGGTTTTTGCAAAAAAAAAAAAAAAAAAACATTGTACACTTATAAGCAAAAACATATTATACACTATGTACGACCTACAGAAAATATACCAAACTGTTATATACTATATACAGTGGGGGGTTGGGATTCAGAGATTTTACATTTTATATTATATTATTTTATTGTTTTTAATCAATGTGAATTACTTTTGTGATAAAAATTTTTTTTAATAATTTTAAATGAGAAAAAAATCCTTCATACTGATGACCTTGCAGTTTTTTAATTGGAAAAGGTGAATATTCTCTGTCACCAAAACCTCTTAAAACCATCTTTCATTTGAAGCCTGTAAATATTACCATGTTAATAATGCTTAAAAATTATTAACATTTAAATGTATTAATAACACATAAAACCACAAAATAAAACCTAAAATAATATAGGTAGATACATGTCAGATCTTAGAATAGAGAAAGACATTCTAAAGATAAAGTTCAAAGAAAAAGGCATAAAGTAAAAGATTGAAAGTTTTTATAGGTTTCCGTGGTGGCTCAGTGGGGAAGAATCCACCTACCAATGCAGGAGACACAAGTTTGATCCCTGATCCAGGAAGATCCCACATGCCTTGGAACAGTTAAACCCGTGCGCCAAAACTATTGAGCTTGTACTCTAGGGCCCAGGCACCGCAACTAATGAAGCCCACGCGCGGTACAGCCCTGGTACAGCTCACAAACAAGAGAAGCCTCTGCAACTAGAGAGTAGACCTCGCTCATCGCAACTACAGGAAAACCCTCTTAGCAATGAAGACCCAGCACAGCCAAAAATAAATAAATAAACAATAAACTTTGGGGGGGGTTTTATGATTGAAAAAATGTTAAAGTTCTTCTTATTTAAACTTTCTATCATTGCCTATTATGTTCATACTCCCTTTTAAGAGAAAATGACCACCCACAATCCCAACTGCCCCAGCAGCCATATTTTATACCATGTGACCACTGCATCCCAGCCTCCACCAGCTGGACTAGAAAAAGGCACAGATCCCAAGCAGGTCAGCGTCCTGTGATCCTCCATGGTCCTCTCTCTCACTCTCAAAAATTTGAATCAAGTAATTTTTAAAAAAATAGCTTTTGACACAAGAGCTAAAATTGAAACATCATGACATGGAGGAGGCAAGAGAGATCCCAGTGAACCACAGGCCAAACCAAGGGTTGGAGTTCTCACACCCACTCTGACCAAGCAGGAGGCCTCTGTGGGCAGTGGGAGAGAAGGAAGCAGCCACATCAAGAACAGCTAGCTGAGTCACACCATGGGTGGAGCACTAGAGATGCACAAATTTCAGCGTGGAGTCCCTGGAATCGCCATCATCCTGAACTGCCTCCCAGGCCCTGGGAGGCCCAGCCTTATTATAGCTCCTGTACTTAGGTTTTCCCCTTACCCCTCCACATGTGTCCTTAGAATAAACCTTCTTTACTTGAGCTAGCTTAAATGGGCTGCTTGTAATCAAAAGAGCCAGACCAGAAAATTCTGTGCACTGAAAAAACACCACAGACAAACTACCATGACTAACTGGAAGAAAATGACAGCCTTAATATATAAAGAATTCTCATGAATCAAGAAAAAATTTAAACACTGAAACAGAAAAAAAAAAAACGGAGACAGGGTATAATAAGTAATTTTAAAAAGAGAAATATATATTACCACTAACACAAGAAAACTTATTCTATCTCAATAGTAATCAAATAGAAGTAAATTAAAAATGGTTCAGGGGAAATACTAATACTAAACATAAGAAAAGATGCAGGTAAACAGGTGCCCTCAGTCACTGTTGATAGGAGCATAAATCAATACAACTTTTCTGAAGGTCAATTTGGCAATTTGTATCACTAACCTTAAAAATGGGCTTCCATGCAGCACTAGTGGTAAAGAACCTGCCTGCCAATGCAAGAGACATAACGGACGTGGGTTGGATCCCTAGGTCAGGAAGATCCCCTGGAGGAGGGCGTGGCAACCTACTCCAGCATTTTTGCCTAGAGAATCCCTTGGACAGGAGTCTGGCAGGCTACGGTCCATAGGGTCGTAAAGAGTCGGACACAAGTGAAGCGACTTAGTATGCACGCCTGCACACAATCTTAAATATATTCATATTCTCTGACTCACATCTTTAAAGACCAGATCTTAATAATAATCTGAAACACCTACAAAAGATGTCACAAACTCACATTTAATGACAAAACATTAGATACCAAAATATTCTACATAAAGATATTAAATTCTGCATATTTATATAGTATACTGTACAGTTATGTTTTAAAAGTTATATTTTAAAAGAATACTTAAGCACAAGGAATATCCATAATATAATGGTTAATAAAAAAGCTTTACAATCAAGGATAACTCAATTTTTTAAGTTAAAAAAAAAAACCTTTACACAAAATGGCATTTTTTTTTAAGTTTGTTTCAAAAGGAAAACCAATATAAAAAAAAAAAAATTATGGAAATACACCAAAATGTAAACAGTATTTATTACTAGGTGGTGGGATTTGGGATATGAAGTTTCTTTATAATTCTTTTCTAGTTTTCCAAAAGTGTAAATACATGTATATTTGCTTTAGAATCAGAAAACAATGGAAGGTTTGATAAACATCAGTGTGCCCATCTGGGGTAATCCCTACAATCACTATTATGTAACAAAATAAACGCACAAAGGACTAGAAAGATACACACCAACACCCTAACAGACTCCCTCCAGGTGCTCCGGCTAAGGGTGGTGGTTGTGATTATTTTGTTTCCTTCTACTTTTCTGCATTTTCCAGCTTTTCTGCAATGAGCATTTTTAAGTTTATAGCATACTTTCCAACTTTACTATTTCTCCACTTTATTATGAAAATTTTTCAAATGCTCAAAGTTGAAAGCATTTTTTAGTGAACATATACCCACCGCCTAGATTCTACCATTGTGTTACTGTATTTATCACAAATATGTCCACCTATTCATTCCAACTGTATGTATCTTTAAGCTCCTCTTACGTCTGTGAAAGGCAGACGTAAAGCACCGAGGGCGTCCAGGACAATGACAACAGTGACAACAGCAGTAAAACAAGCATGTGATGTACTCTAACGCTGATGGGCTCCAGAACTCACTGGGTTCCTGACTTCAAGCCTCCAGCCTTTATCCCAAGCTGTGGTCTCAGACCCGAGCCTTGCCCAAATTACAGGAGAGGAGGTTGCCAGCATGCATGCAGAATCACCCTGCCCTTAACAAACACCCTCTCCCACCTCAGGGAAGTGGTGTAACTGATCAACGATACCCCTTGAGAATTCTTTCACCTTGGGGATGCTCACCTCTGCCTGGGAGGATCAAAGGAATCATTCATTTGCTCATTCACTCAACAGAGGCTCACAGAGCCGGGTACCTGGGCTATGCCCACAAACAAAGCCAAGATACCTGTCTTCATAGAGCTCTTGTTCAGTATCAGAGAGAGAGAGAGAAATTCTTCAAATGCATGTAAAGCCTCAGTGTGTGTGTGCTTAGTTGCTCGGTCGTGTGCGACTCTTTATGACCCTATGGACTGTAGCCCACCACCCTCCTCTGTCCATGGAATTTTCCAGGCAGGAATACTGGAGTGGGGGGCCATTCCCTTCTCCAGGGGATCTTCCTGATCCAGGGATCAAACTCGAATCTCCTGCACTGCAGCAGGATTCTTTATCGTTTGAGCCACCAGGGAAGCCCCAGTAAATGATGATATCAAATAGAAGAGATATCAAATAAAAACAAAAAGAAAGAAAAGGTAGGACAGGGTTAAGAGGTCTGGAGTGCGATGTGGTGGGGGTGGTGGGGGATGCGGGCTGCAACAGTCTAAGGGTGTCAGGGAAGGCAGAGAGTGGGCCCCGCAGACGCCGGGAACATCCAGGCCAAGGGCACAGCCTGAGCAAAGGCCCCAGGGAGGAGTGTGTTTGAGGAACAGCCAGGAGGCCAGCGTGGCTGGAGTGCAGGGGGGACGGGGGAGAGGGGAGAATGGAGGATGGAGAGAGAAGTTGATGGCTCAGACAAGATGGGGGCAGCAGGGGATGAGAAATAATGGATTCTGGACTTCTTTGAAGGTAGACTCAACAGGATTTGCTGTTGCGATGAGGGAGGGTTTGAAGGAAAGAGGAGTGAAATGTGACTTCAAGGTTTCCAGGAGGCCGAATGGACTGGCTGCTGGCGGGGAGGGTACACCGGGTTGAAATGTCCACCTGGAGCGGGGCAGCTGCACGTGTGAGTCTGGAGGTCAGAGGAGGGGGTCTGGGGTGAAGGTCACGGCTGATCTTTAGAACAGCTCCTATTGGGAGTTGGAGGCAAAAACCTGGCTGAAATGGGTATAAGAGAGACCAGGAGGAGAGGACCTCCTCCTGGGAAAGGGAGCATCTGAGATTTTTGTTGGAAGTCTTGAAAAATGAGGGGGAGCATGTATTCAAACCCAAATCCTGCACTTTTTTTTTTTTTTTTTTTTGGCCATACCATGTGGCAGATGGTATTTCCTGACCAGGGATCAAACCTGTGCCCTCTGCAGTGGAAGCGCTGAGTCTTAACCACTGGACTGCCAGAGAAGTCCCCCAAATCCTTCACTCTTAACCCTCCCAGTCTGCTGCAATCACAGGAGGCAGAAAAGCAGATAGATGGAAAGCAGACATATGGAGACAGGTGAACAGGGGTGGGGGCAGACAGGAGCAAAAGCACAGCAGTGCGGGCATCTCAGGGCGATCTTAGGGTTGGGTCCGAAGCAGGATCCCTGAGGTGGACCCCAGGCCTGGCATTTTTTTTTAAGCCTCTGGGTGATTCTACTGTGCAGCCCAGAGGGAGAACCACAGGAGAGGGTGCCCGTAGGGCAGAGAAGACTAGACAGAGAGGGGCAGTCGTACCTCATTTTGCAGTTGGGGAAACTGAGACTGAGAGATGAGGTCACTTACCCAGAGTCAGCCCGCAAGTAGCCAATAGGAACCTGAACCCCCCACCTCGTCCCCCACAAGGAGGAGGGATACTGCCCAGCCCTCTAGCAGATTTCCCCATCTGCCCCTGCATGATAACCCACATTCACTCCTGCAACTCAGAGCCAGTGTGAGACCCTCAGGTGCAGGCACTGCACAGGACCAGAGGGGAAAGGAAAGGCACTTTCAGAAGAATTTTCAACCCAAGGGTTGAAACAAAGCAAAAGGAATGTTTTTCTTTCATTCAGGACCACTAAGGAAGCATTCCAGTCCACCCACGCTCAGCCCCATTTAGCCTCCTTGTCAGAAGTTTGCAATGTTGTTTTTTATTATTTTTTATTGAAGGAATATTTTTAACAGAATTTTGCTCTTTTCTGTCAAACCTCAACATGAATCAGCCATAGGTATACATATATCCCCTCCCTTTCAAACCTCGCTCCCGTCTCCCTCCCCATCCCACTCCTCCGGGTTGACACAGAGCCCCTGTTTGAGCTTCCTGAGCCATACAGCAAATTCCTGTTGACTATCTATTTTACATATGGTAATGTAAGTTTCCATGTTACTCCTTCCATACATCTTACCCTTTCCTCCCCTGTCCCCATGTCCATAAGTCTATTCTCTGGGTCTGTTTCTCCATTGTTGCCCTGTAAATAAATTCTTGAGTACTATTTTTCTAGATTCCATATATATGTGTTAGAATACGATATTTATCTTTCTCTTTCTGACTTACTTCACTCTGTATAATAGGTTCCAGGTTCATCCACTTCACCAGAACTGACTCAAATGCATTCTTTTTTATGGCTGAGTAATATTACATTTTGGGGGGCTCCAAAATCACTGCAGATGGTGATTGCAGCCATGAAATTAAAAGACGCTTACTCCTTGGAAGGAAGGTTATGACCAACCTAGATAGCATATTAAAAAGCAGAGACATTACTTTGCCAACAAAGGTCCCTGTAGTCAAGGCTATGGTTTTTCCAGTGGTCATGTATGGATGTGAGAGTTGGACGGTGAAGAAAGCTGAGTGCCGCAGAATTGATGCTTTTGAACTGTGGTGTTGGAGAAGACTCTTGAGAGTCCCTTGGACTGCAAGGAGATCCAACCAGTCCATCCTAGGGGAGATCAGTCCTGGGTGTTCACTGGAAGGGCTGATGTTGAAGCTGAAACTCCAATACTTTGGCCACCTCATGCGAAGAGTTGACTCATTGGAAAAGACCCTAATGCTGGGAAGGATTGGGGGCAGGAGGAGAAGGGGATGACAGAGGATGAGATGGCTGGATAGCATCACCGACTCGATGGACATGGGTTTGGGTAAACCCTGGGAGATGGTGATGGACAGGGAGGCCTGGCGTGCTGCGGTTCATGGGGTCGCAAAGAGTCGGACACGACTAAGCAACTGAACTGAACTGAATATTCCATTGTGTATATGTACCACAACTTCTTTATCCATTCATCTGTCGATGGACATCTAGGTTGCTTCCATGTTCTGTGCTGCAATGAACAATGGGATACATGTGTCTCTTTCAATTTTGGTTTCTTCAGGGTATATGCCTAGGAGTGGGATTGCTGGGTCATATGGTGGTTTTATTCCTAGTTTTTTAAGGAATCTCCATACCGTCTTCCATAGCGGCTGCATCAATTTACATTCCCACCAACAGTGCATGAGCGTTCCCTTCTCTCCACATCCTCTCCAGCATTTATTGTTTGTAGACTTTTTGATGAGGGCCATTCTGACCAGTGTGAGGTGATATCTCACTATAGTTTTGATTTGCATTTCTCTAATAATGAGTGATGTTGAGCATTTTTCATGTGTTTTTCATGTGTTAGCCATCTGTATGTCTTCTTTGGAGAAATGTCTGTGTAAGTCTTTTTCCCAATTTTTGATTGGGTTGTTTGTTTTTCTGGTATTGAGTTGTATGAGCTGTTTGTATATTTTGGAAGTTAATCCTTTGTCAGTTGTTTCATTTGCTATTATTTTCTCCCATTCTGAGGGTTGTCTTTTCTTCTTGCTTATAGTTTCCTTTGCTGTGCAAAAGCTTTTAAGTTTAATCAGGTCCCACTTGTTTACTTTTGTTTTTATTTCCATTACTCTAGGAGGTGGGTCACAGAGGATCTTGCTTTGATTTATGTCATCGAGTGTTCTGCCTATGTTTTCCTCTAAGAGTTTTATAGTTTCTGGTCTTACATTTAGGTGTTTAATCCATTTTGAGTCTATCTTTGAGTATGGTGTTAGGAAGTGTTCTAATTTCATTCTTTTACATGTAGCTGTCCAGTTTTCCCAGCACCATTTATTGAAGAGGCTGTCAATGTTGGTTTTTTTTTAATGAAATATTTCAGGTGTACAAAAAAATACAGAAACTAGGCTAGTGAGCATGACTACTGTGTTTAAATCAGGATGCATTTGGTTTTTAGAAACTTCATACTGATTACAGCCTTGGGGCTCTGAAGCCATACAGCCAGGGTTCAAATTCCAGCTGTACTACTTATTAGCCGAGTAGCCTTGGGCACGTTACCTAACTCCCAGCCTCAGTTCCCTCAGCTCTCTAAGATAAGGGTAATTACAGCACATGATTCAGGAGACTGTCCTGAGGATCACATAAGTTTGTATCTGTAAAGAAAACACTACCTGGTACATAGGTGCATGCTCAGTCGCTGCAGTAGTGTCTGACTCTTTGCAACCCCATGGACTGTACCTCACCAGCCTCCTCTGTCCATGGGATTCTCCAGGCAAAAATACTGGAGTGGGAATTGAAAGAGACATGTGTACCCCAATGTTCATCGCAGCACTGTTTACAATAGCTAGGACACAGAAGCAACCTAGATATCCACTGGCAGACAAATGGATAAGAAAGTTGTGGTACATATACACAATGGAATATTACTCAGCTATTAAAAAGAATGCATTTGAATCAGTTCTAATGAGATGGATGAAACTGGAGCCTATTATACAGAGTGAAGTAAGCCAGAAAGGAAAACACCAATACTGTATATTAACGCATATATATGGAATTTCGAAAGATGGTAACAACGACCCTACATGCAAGACAGCAAAAGAGACACAGATATAAAGAACAACCTTTTCAACTCTGTGGAAGAAGGCAAGAGTGGGATGATTTGAGAGAATAGCATTGAAACATGTTATTATCATATGTGAAATAGATGACCAGTCCAAGTTCGATGCTTGAAACAGGGCACTCAAAACCAGTACAGTGGGACAACCCTGAAGGATGGGATGGGGAGAGAGGTGGGAGGGGGGTTCCGGATGTATACCCATGACTGATTCATGTCAATGTATGGCAAAACCCACCACAATATTGTAAAGGAACTAGTCTCCAATTAAAATAAACAAATTATTTTTTTAAGAAAAGAAGAGTGTGTTGTGATGCCCTCCTCCAGGGGATCTCCTGACTCAGGGATAGAACATGTGTTTCCTGCATTGGCAGGTGGGCTCTTTACCACTAGCGGCCACCTAGGAAGCCCTGGCAAATAGGTAGTGTTCTGTAAATGGCAGTTTTTGCTGCCGCTGTTCTTGGGGGTGTTTTTATTATTCTTGATTTGGAAGGTTCACAGACAGCTCCAGGACCAACTGGAGACACTCCGGAGGTTGTGAAACCCAGCCTGAAAGCAAGTTCTCTTTGTTCCCAAGTCACATGCTGTGGTGAGTGTGGAAATCCCTCATCTCACCCACTCCATTTCTGATACTCTGGGGAAACCCTAGAGAGGCACATAATTCAAAACAAAAGCGAAACCCTGAAGTCTGCAGAGGGTGCTGAGAACGGATTTTGCTGGCAGAGTTGGGAGTTTTAATGCAAAGACTTTAGGAAGAAAAGAAACCCCAGAGGAGCCCACCCTCAATACTGTCTGGTCTGAGACTGCGTTTTCAGAAGCGGAGCCCAGTCCACCTGAGACTGAGGCCCCTTTGCTCTATTGCTGTGTGACCTTCAGGAATCACTTAACCTCTCTGAGCTTTTCCAGCAGAGTTTGTGTCAGGAATGAGATAATGGGGGTAAGAACTCTAAAAACCACTTAACACCTGTTAGAGAGTCCCAACCTCATGCCCCAGGCTGGGTGGGTGCAGGGAACTGGGTGAAGGGGGAGGCCAGACTCCCCAGCTTCAGGTCCAGCAAGAAGGTAGAGGAGGGGCTGGGTTGACTCATCACCTCTTCCCTCCCAGCTTCTCGGAGAGGGACAGTGGCAGTTCCAATTGGGCACCAGTCCAGCCCCAGCAGCCCAAAGGTCATGGGTATCCTGGAAAAAGGAGGCAAAACTCATCCACCTTCCCAGGCTCTTGACCCTCCCACAAGCCCCAGACCTGTTCCACGTGTTGAACCTCAGCCCATGGGAACCAGAACTTTCCCTGAACTCATCTGGGAACCACCACTGCTGCCACCAGGCACCCCTCGGGGTTTCCACAAGTTACTTGGAATCCTTACAGCAGCCCTGTTTCAACCACCAGAAAACAGCTCAGAGGTGGGAAGTAGCCTGCCCAAGAGAACTCCTGAGAAGTGGTGTCAGGGGACTTCCCTGGTGGCTCAGTGGTAAAGAATCCACCTGCCAATGCAGGAGACATGGGTTCAATCCCTGATCTGGGAACATCCTACATGCCATAGAGCAACTAAGCCCGGGTCCCACAGCTACTGAGTCTGTGCTCTAGAGCCCGGGAGCCTCAACTACTGAAGCCCGCCTGCCCTAGAGCCTGTGCTCTGCAACCAGAGAAGCCACAGCAATAAGAAGCCCGCGAACAGCAACTGGAGACCAGGCCCCACTCGCTGTAACTAGAGAAAAGCCCACGCAGCAACAAAGACCCAGCACAGCCAAAAATAACTTCATTAACTAAATTATTTTTAAAAAGAAGTGGTGCCAGGATTACACTACAGGTCTTCCTGAACCCAAAGGCCAAGTTCTCTTTGCTGCACCCAGTAATTCACAGGAAGCTTCTGACATCTGCTCATCACCCCCTCGGTGAGCTTTGTCTCTGCATCACTGTGTTCTAGGCCTACAAGGCCCTTAACTGTTTGCTATCAAATTCCTACTCATTCCTCCTGTCTCCGACTCCTCAGCACCTCCCCCTGACTTCCCAGCGGAAAGTGTTTATCAGCCACAGCCCGGTTTGTCTATAATGATGACTATAATTGTCGGGCTGAGCCCCCGGGAAAGGAGAGATCAATTTCCCTGCCCAGCCCAACAGCTGGACTGGGCAGCCAGCCAGGCACATACAACGTTCTCAGCAGAGGTTTGTGGGCTAGAGGAACACTGTTTCCTGCTCAAGCCCCTCCACGGTGCAGATGAACCTCTGCCCTGCCTGAAGCATCTGCTTCTTCCTCCTCCCCTTTGCACCTTAACTAGCTCCACAGAGATCTGTCAGGATGTCAGGCAAACCTAGAGGGTGGTGAAGAGGTCCATAAGAGAGTCTCAAGTCAGAGCCCAGAGCAGGCCCATCAATTTCCTCATATCTGCAGGCAGGAATAGAGATGCAGATGTAGAGAACAGACTTGTGGACACAGGAGGGGAAGGAGAGAGTGGGATGAATTGAGAGAGTACCACTGACACACATATACTACCATGTGTAAAACAGAAAGCTAGCGGGAAGCAGTTTTGTAGCGCAGACTCAGGGCTCTGTGATGACCTAGAAGGTGGGATGGGAGTAGGGGTGGGAGAGAGGCTCCAGAAGGAGGGGATGTGTGTATACTTATAGCTGATTCGTGTTGTTGTAAAGCAGAAACCAACACAACACTGTAAAGCAATTATCCTCCAGCTTAAAATAAACTTTTTAAAAAATTTCTGCATATCTAGAGCCTCAGATGCGCTTTGGATCTTCACTTACCCAGCAGCAGCCGCTCAACAAGCCACGGGTTTAAGGACAGGGTGCATGGAGAAGGGAAGGCAAAGCTCTTGGACCACACCTCCTAAGCAAATGTATTAATAGAACACAGTGGCACTGACCTGGAGGCCTCAGGGCTGGACTAAAGGGCTTGGAGAAATGTGGGCCCATATGGTAGACACGCAGCCTCTCCAACCCAGGGAGATCCAGGGAGCTTCTATCAGAATAACTAACAATTGTCAAGTCCTAAGAGCCAGGCTTCCCAGGTGGCTCAGTGGCAAAGAATCCGCCTGCCATCCAGGAGATGTTGGTTTGATCCCTGGGTTGGGAAGATCCCCTGCAGAAAGGAACAGCAACCCACTCCAGTATTCTTGCCTGGGAAATTCCATGGACAGAGGAGCCTGGCAGGCTACAGTCCATGGAGTCACAAAGAGTTGGATATGACAAAGGACACACTAACACACAGACACACATACACACACACACACACACACACACACACACACACACAAGAGCCAGGCAGTGGCATACACAGAGTGGGAAAGTGCACCCATCCTCTGGGTGCAGACAAACAGGCGAGAGTCGTCCGTAGAGAATTTTAAAACAATAAGACATACCAAGAGTCAGTCTGCTGTTTATTATCACCATATGCCAACACTTTTAAACAGTATCAGTGATAATGGTCTAAGTTCTAACTCATGCAATTCCTGCTGAGATTTAATAACATGTATGTGAGCTTTAAATCAGCTCACATTCCTGTTCTTTGAAAAGCTTAGTTTTCTATGTGGAAGTCTAATCAGAGAACACCTAGCTATACAGTGAAGCTCCAACACACACAGACTCAGCTCCACGTGTCCGCTCCAACAGTAAGTTCTGAATGGCTCAGAACGGTTCGAGTTCACTGACAGTTTGGGCTACCACTCCCTCCCTACATTTTCCTGTGTTTAAACAGAAGACAAGCATCTGCGCTCCCAGCACCAGAAGAAAAGAGATTAAAAGAGAAGTGTCTGAAAGTCTGAATCAATTTCACTAGGAACCAAACTCTCATTCTAAAGCAGTGGTTTAAATAAATGTCAAAGTTCACCATCATTCAGCCATTTTCTCTGGTTTTTGCCAAAGAAGAAAAACTTGGGAGAATTTCACCAAATAAAATAAAAACTTATGATTGATTTTCTGGTGAAGATGTTTTAGTCAAAATGTTTTAAAAGCTGAACAGCACAGACAAAAAACAAAACGAACAAAAAACCTAGAGATCAACAAACATAAATAAAATTCAAAATTAAAGCCACTAGAATTAATTTTTGAAGACATAGGCAGCATTGCAGTTTCTGGAATTTATTACAAAATGGGATTGTTACGAATCTCTGACAAACCGATTCTAATGTTTAAGGCTTTTCCTGTTTGTATATCTGTTGTTTCATATGAGAGAAACTTTTGAAATTAATAAAAAGTGCTCTTCAATCAACTGTGAGCAAAGATAGATTGATAAGTCTGCCTCTACTGAGAGTTGCATATGCAAAGAAGATCAGTTTTGTCACAGTCAAGGACAACTTTTCAGAAAAAGTTACAAAATAGAAACTACAATGTTGTCATTATTCATGACTATAACCAAGCTAACTATAAGAACAAGTTTTCTTCTAAATTACATTAATGCAACTAAAACTATTAACCCATTACTTCTCTTTTTCTCTATAACATCTACCCTACTTTTCAATTTTTATTTTTTCACCGGCATGGTTTCATATTCAAAGCTCAACAGAAGCAACTTTACTGTGTTTCTTTCCTGGCCATTACTAATATTTATTTCACGATTATTACTGAAAATAATGTTGTTAGATAAGGAAGAGGGATGTTTTTAAATGACTGCTCCCAGTATCAAATATGCCAGGTACACCCTAATACCAGGCGCTGCCTTAAGCTCTTTACAAGGATTAAACCTTAATCATAATCATAGTAACAACATAATCATAATCAGAACAATGAATTACAGGTGAGCACTTAACATGGGTGCGAAGCACTGTTCTGAGCACTTCAGAAGTATTAAGTCACATAATCGTCACTCTGGGATTGGAAATGTGATCAAAGTGCCACAGTTAGGGAACATGATGGTAAACACGATCCCAGGGATGTCTTCCTCAAAAGCCAGGCTCAAAACCTGTCTGCAGCCGGTCCTGCTAAGCTGAAAGGAAGCACGTGCTAAGCCCCTTTATGATTTCTGAACCACATCCCAGATTAGAAATAGGGAAAGCCAAAGTTGGGAAACTGCTGGCAGGGAGCCATGAAGTGTCTCAGCTGAGGCCAGAAAAACGCCCCTGTGGTCAAACCCAGGCGGGGGGCGGGCAGCAGGTGCAGTCCCAGACACTGCGCTCCAGGAGCCCTTCTAGGTGCTCCGGTCTGACTCAGGAAGGCAGACGGGGCCTTGGCCCTTGGCAGAGCAAGTCTCTCCTTACTGCCTCCCAGCTCAGGTTGGCCCTGCCTTCCCCCGCTCCTGTTTCAGGCAAACAGGACCTACCCACACAAGTACTCACACTAAGACAACTCTAACCACTGACCGTCTCAACGCCTGATGCCCACCGCCCAATGGAGGTGTGGCCCGCACATCCTCAAGGACCCGTTCTCTGATGACTCAGACCCACCCAAACACGGCCCAACCACGGCCCCCACCCCCAGCCCACGCACGCCTGCCTTACTTACAAAGGGTGCACGCATCTTCTTGGGTGATGGGGGCCCTCGATTTCAGGCTGGAGTTGACTTTGTCAGCTGTGTAAATGCCTGAGGCAGGAGGGAGCGGGGAGTCGCCGTCAGCAACAAGAAACCGCGCCCCCAAGACCCCAGGGGCCAGTAGCTTCTTGCGGAGGAGGCCGTGCCCAGTTGATCTCCAAATTCTCCGGCCACGACCGGCTCACTCCGTTCCAGGTCCTTGCCGGTCCCCTCCCAGCCCCGGCACCCGGCCATGAACCCTCGCAGGGCGGGCAGGAAGGTTCACCTGATACCGGAGAGGCTGACGGTGCAGCGGCGGGGAGCTCGACCGGTGTCACCTGCCCGGGCGGCTGCGCCCCAGAAAGACCGCGGCGCCGCCGCGCACGCGCGCACGGCCTTTCCTGCCCGGCCGCTACGCTCAGCTAAACCGAACTAACTTGTTTACTCCCGTCTCACCCAAGTTCTCCATCCCCCACACACCCTGCGACACCGGGAGAGCCACCCCAAGCGTCTCACCCTCCTTAAGAGCTGGGAAGTACCGCTCCACCCACCTCGCGAACTTGGAAGGCAGCAGCGGCCTCCACCAGGATGGGAACCAGTTAAATGGCCGCAGAGTCCGGGCCAGCGTGAGGTCACTCGGCCCCTCCCCGTGTGGCTAGAGCCTCGCAGAGCTCCACGCCCCAGGGCGACAGGGACAGCCTGCTCTGGCCTCTGAGGCAGACAGGCCAGGATGCTTTCCGCTCACCCGGAACCCTCTCCGCACACCCTCCCCTGAACAGAGGAGCCCCCTGAACCCAGCTCGGGGCCACCCCTACTCAGTATTTTAAGCTCTCCTATACCTATCTATACATATCGCACTGCGGTGCAATCAATTTGCTCATCCCCTCAAGTGGGTTTATCCTGCAGTTTAAAACTACCGTAGACCTCCGTTATCCACGAGTTCTCTATCTGCCCTCCGCTGGATAAAAAATCAAGGAGAGACAGAACTGTGGATAAGCTGAGATTATTTTAGGGTTCCGGACTTCCAGTTTGGGGCATCCGCTGGGGATCTTGGAACACATCCTCCTAGGATAAGGGGGAACTGTATATTAAATTTTAAAGCCACTTAAAAGCAAGGGCCTAGCAGGAAGTATTTGTAACTATTGGGCCCCAAGCCATCAGATATCCCCCAAATCTGGCACCAACCTGTCACATGGTAGGCATTTCATGAATGAAGGAATGAATGACTAAACACAGGCCCTTCTTGTGCCCTGGGCTGTGACTCTACATGGGTAAAAGCAGTTCTGGTACATTGCTCTTTCTTGCCCCTTCCCTGCTGGCACTGAGCTTGGAATCAGGACCTATTGGCCAAATCCTGAACCTAGCTACCTACAAGGTCAAGAGCACCCTTCCCTCTCTGAGCCTCAGTTTGTTCATTTGCAAACTAGAGTGGTGATGATATTGTACAATATGTAAGATAATGTATAAAAATATACACAGCTTTGCTGTCAGGCTTCTCAGGTGGCTCAAACGGTAAAGAATCCACTTGCCAATGCACGAGATAAGGGTTTGATACCTGGGTCCCCTGGAATAGGGAATGGCTACCCACTCCAATATTCTTACTTGGAAAATTCCATGAACAGAGGAGCCTGGTGGGCTAGTCCATGGGGTTGCAGAGAGTCGGACAGGACTGAAGACACACACACAGTGTAATAATAAAAATACATTCCCCAAAGGGAGAGCAAAAGATGAAGCCAGGCAAATAAAGTGGGAGCCTGATGTCTGGCCTGGGGCAAGTCCTCACTGGGGACCTGTTGGTTGTTGTTAACAGGAGGAAAGGTACATGCTTATCCACAAACCAGTTTCCCAGCAAGGAGGTCACAGGCACTGAAGTAAACACCAAAGTTTTATCTGCATACTACTCACCCAACAAATCGTATTATGTGTATTGACCAAGGCCGTCCAAACCCGGAATGGAAAGTTTTGGTTTTGAGGAAACCACACCTATTCCTGCCTAGCCTCACTCTTTGCTTTCTATCAGCCCAGATGTCACTTTTTTTTACTTTCTTTTTTTTCCCCCCTTTGACTGTGCCAGGAAAAACAACATCCCTGCTGAGGGGCAGAGATGTCAGGAAGTGTGGTTTCACCTTTCACACAGCTCTCAAAGTGGAGCTCTGTAGGAAAGCCCCAAGAGAAGCTACCATGTGCTGCCACTGCCATCATCAGCAAGGCAGTCTGTCCTTAAGCCCCATTCCAAGTCCATCACCATGATGTGCATGAACGGCGAAGTTCCAAACAGCCAGGATCAAACTGCTATCTGTCTATGAAGCCTCTTCCAGTCTTTTCTGCAGCCACAGCTAAGGAGGCCCACTCTTCTTGTGACAGGTGGAAAATCTTAATTTTTCATTGCTTGTCATCTCTCCATTCTCTGCCTGCTGAGGGTTCTCCTCCAGGAGAATCCATTGTTGTGCTGTCTCTGAGGAAGGAGTAACTGAGAAAGTGGGAGGAAACGGCATAAGGTTACATGCCAAGAAGGCTTCCCTGGTGACTCAGTGATCAAAAATCCACCTGCAATGCAGGAGATGCGCGTTCAGTCCCTGGATGGGGAAGATCCCCTGGAGGAGGAAATGGCAACCCACTCTATTATTCTTGCCTGGGAAATCCCATGGACAGAGGAGCCTGGTGGGGTCTAGTCCATAGGGTCACAGAGTCAGACACAACTTGGCAACTACAGAACAACAAGCCGAGCAGACCTAAAAGACCCTGCAGGGATTCTGAGCAGGTGGGGCAGGTATGAGAAGCAAGGGCCAGGGCAAGAGGAGAGCAGGAGAGGGGAGGAAGTGTGGGCAGACAAACCCCGTTTAAGGGAGCAGAATCCAGAGCATTATGTGACTTGAAAGCTCTGATGTGGAACAGCAACTCCAAACAAGATCGCTCCTCAGGGGAAATGTACCCCACCAGCCAAGTGAATAGGCTTTTGATCTGTATCCAGGTCATTTGGGGAAATCGATGTAAGTACACTGACAGTTCGTTTTGACCAGAAAAATAAGGCTTTTAGGAAAGGAAGGTGAAGTGTAACTTCCTCATGAATTGCCTAGGTCTGCAACCCCTCAAGCCCTACTGAAGAGGTGAGAATAAACCCCTATTGAGAGGCCCTGAAGAGCTTCCACTAGTAAATGTGCAGCATAACCATCTTTATTTCCCCTTAAAAGCACATTCCCAAGATGTTCCAGGCTCTCATTCCACTAAATGGCCAGTCTGGGGAACTGACAACTGCACAGGATGTTTGCTTGTGTCCAGCATTCTCTCATTTGGTGACTCTGCTTGGTTCTGGTGGAGCCTCGAGTCACAGGAACCCCCCATCATCCTAAGTAGGGACACACATGACCTACGTCTGGCTCATTATCACGCCCCAGCCCTCAAGGCAGCCAGGGACCCTGAAAGGAGCATATGACCCAAGGCAGACCAGTCAGAATCTTCCTCTAGGATGGAGGTTTGTATATATATAAAATACAAACACACCTTGTAACAGGCAATGGGTCAAATAGCCTCTTTCCTCTGAGGACAGTAAAATGGAATGAGGTAAGTCTGGAACCGTTTGTTCCTGTCCCCCTCAGCAGCGTGGAAGAAATCTACCTGCAAGGGCAAATGATGCAGCTACTGCAAACAGATCATAGTCCTGTCGACATTTCAATTCATGCCAGCTTATCCAATTAAAAGAAAATGCTTCCTCATTTAAAAAATTCTTTTAATTATTAAGCTAATCAGCATTGGACTTATCTTTGGCAAACTGTTTATAGTAATCAAAGGCAAGTGTCTACCAGTGTTCCAAAGAGAAGTCATCGTTTGCTTGACTTCTCCCCACCCACACAGGACCACTTTCCCCACCCTGCTCCTTTCTTCCCCCCAGCTTACACTGAAGGAGGGATCAACACTCCCCATACTCTCCGTATTACATTAACTTGTGAGTTTGCCCCTTTCCCACTAAACTGTGAACTCAGAGCAACACCCACCTGGTAGGACCAGGGATGGCCAGCTGGCTGCTGACCCCACCAGTGTATGTTTCAAACTAGGGAAGAAACCTTTTTATTGTAGGGCTGAACGGGGTTTGTAAAGTGATCAGTCAGTATTTGAGTTCAAACTTCTTCACTGCCTCCAAGGTCACCAGTGAAAGGGAAAGCCTTCAGTAGAGCTGTATTTACCTCACCCCACTCCCAGAGACGAACCATTTAACCAGTTGGCTCCAGATCGGGCAACTAAATGAAAGTGCTCCAAATTCAAAGGTCCTCACAAGTCCATGTAACTATAAAATTTGTGCTCCATTTTATGCAATACTGTCAACAGCACGGCTTTCTCTGGTATTATGCTAGAGATTAAGATACTAGTGCAGTATTATTTTGCAGGACAGAGAAAGCTGACTCACTCAAACCACATTACCACTGCCAACTTTGACACCAAGTCTTCATTCCCTTAGAGATCCTATTCACTTTACCAAGCCCAAATCTACTTAACACATCTTCCCATATTAAAGAGAAAGGAGAAACACAAGTAACACGGTGCTGTGATCTTTATTCCATTAAATGACCTTAAAACTAAGAAATAGAAACATGCTTTTAATATACTAATAGCATAATCTAATCCATTGCACTTTTTAAAAAGTATATTAAATTTTAAAGCCATTCAAAAAGTCTAGGAGGAAGAAAGTGCTTTTCACAAATCATTTTTTTAAAGAAAGAGAATCAGAGAAGAAAATTTGTATATGCTCAAAATTAGTATTAACTCCTTTAAGGCTTAAGTCCATGACAGCATTTATGTATCTAAATTGGAACACTTTGGGGGATCAGATGCATCTTCCCCTGCTCATAAGAACACTACATTTATAATTTTAGTTCTGGCATGTGAGATTCCTTTCCCAAGAAGAAAAATTTCTTCTAAAATCTTTCTGCCCTTAGATTAATCTTGAAAGCCCCTGGTAAGGGGTACTCTGTCACTAATTTTCAAAATTATGATCCTCTCTGTCCTTTTTGCTCATTTTTACTTATGGCTTACGGCTTTCTATGCATGAAAAGATTCAGAGGTTCAAGTCACAGTGCTAAATTTTTGCTTTTTCAAAGAAAAACAACTTTCAAACTAGTTTTTTTAATCCTAAGTACACCTGTTGGTAAATAGGATACTTGTACATTCACTTTTCAGAGAAGGCACTAGGACTTTCTCATTTAGAGAAACATTTTCTTAGAGCTTGGGTAATCCTCTGGACTAAATGCATCCTTGTTACTCCTAACACTAAACTCTCAGTGATTGTATCTGGCAGGAGACCATCTATTCTGAACCTCAGGCAAAAGGTGTCCACTTGCCTCCAGGCAACACTGAATTGCACTTTCCCATCCCTCAGAGCAGTCTCTCCCACTGTGGTCTCTGAATCACCTATGAAGCTGTTTTTAAAAGTGGTGATTCCAGGGCCACAACCCAGACCCAGATCCAGAGGCAATCCCTGGGTACAAAGCTAGCAATTTGAATTTTTTTAAACATGCCTCCCAGGGCTGTTTTATGCAGATCAAGATAGAAGAGAGCCACCATTCAAAACACAGCTACAACATGACTTCTCAAAAGGAAAACTATTCAACTGCAAATGGTCTCTTACAAATGGGCTTTGGAATGTCATTTTAAAACACCACCTGCACAAACAGTATGTTAGTAACTGAAGCTTTTCTTCACTATGCCCCTATTTCTTGACTAAAATTTTGATGGATCTAAACATCAAGCCAAATGATGCAACCTGTGTTGGCTACCTTAGACGGCAGCCATCCTAAATAATCCTAAATTACATTTCAATAGTTCTATGGGGGAAAAAATAGCTCTATTAAGATATCCATATAAGTTACATTATTTTGTTTAAAACACCAGGGAAAAATAAAACTATTTGTTTTTTAATCACTTTTGCCTGGACTTAAATCAACTACGTAATTTTTCTGTAACACATACTTATCCAAGACACCATTTTCATAAGCCAGGTGGAACGCTAGGTATAACCTGTTAAATGCACTGCCATTACGAGGCAGTTTGTCTCTTTGTTCACCTAAAGCATTTTACTTCACGAAAGAGAAAAAACCGAAACACCAGGTAAAACAAAAACAATACTCGTAAGCAACTTTACCAAGTGTGAAACTACATAGACCTCCACGTGACAGCTTTCTTGGTTAATAAGGTATGACTCTGAGGCTGTTTCATCATCTTACGTGATAGTTTTCCCTCATTTTGTCTACACATCAATTGAGAAAGAGTCCTCAGTGAAAGAATTGAAATTTTGATTCTATTATTTTTACTTAGAAGCTAACTGGAAGTATTAAAAAAAAAAAATTTAACCTCTCCTAAAATGAATTCTTTTCATAGAAAATTCTGAAAACCTTTTATATGTTAGTAGGAATGTGCCCCATATCCTCTTAGGAATGTGCAACTAAAAATGCTTGTGTGGAAAGGCAGGAGTGGCAGAGAAACAAACACCAGGCAAAATCTTACGGTCCTAAGTAACGTCCCTGACCCACAAACTAACAGCTGAGAGGAGGCAAGAAGAAAAAGGCATTCTTTTCAACCTGGTCATAAACCTCCCCAGGACTACTTACAGAGAGCAATGAGAATGCACCTTTTATTGGAAAAGTTGATAAAAAATCATCAATTCTCTTAAAAAAAAAAATAGAGGCCAAAGGAAACTCATAAAAATACTCACTGAGAAAACTATAAACAATTTCCAGAGGCAGAAAAAGTAAGACCCAAAAAAAAGGCTTCCCCAGGGTAATTAAACAAAGTTATTCCCTTATGATCAAAACAGAAATTTGGTGAATTTAAACAGTAACTAAATTCTAAGGTTTCATTAAATCATACATGATCGCATGTTTTTTATTTTTGAAAAATCTAGTATGTTAGTACTGAAATAAGCTTTAAACATAGCATCCTTTTCTCACCATTAAAAGTAGGATAATTCTAGACAACTCTTTCTGAAATCTATAAATGTGCTTATACAGTGCATTAAAAGCTAAGTATGTCAACATCTGTAAGGCCTTTAGCAAATAAATATCAACCTTCAGGAAGATAACAGGCCACCTGAAAATGCACCAAAATTTCAAAACTAAGGTTTTAATTTAATAAAGCTAAGTATTACTGATATGCAAGTAAACAGTTTTTAGAACAAGTTGGAATTTTTCTAAAATTTAACCATGATTGAATAAAATATCAAGAACTTCAGAGCAAGATGGTATGTAAATATGAAAAATACATTAAACACTTAGAATTAATTCAAAACTTACAAAAATACTTGAGTGGTCAAGTGTTAAAATAGTCAAGAGAAATACTCTTTGATAAAGAGATGACAGACTATAAGACTTTTTTCCACCATCCATTCATACTTCACATATATAGAATTTTACACTCAGAATTTGCCTAAAACTCCCTACCTCCTTCCCACAACAAAAAAATTATTGTAAGAATTAAGGCTCATATACCTGAATGCTGATATAAATACTTGCAGGCAAGTTGTATGAAGTTTTAAAATCCACAACAATTCACCATGATAAACAAAGGAAAAGGCAACTGATAGACAAAAACTTTTACCACACAATCAAGGTAGATAAGGAATTTAGATACTTTCTAGATATTATATAGCCATACTTGGGTGGGACTTGGTCCTGACTAAGCCAAAGATATTTTAAAGCTACCAGACTAGTCATGTATAAATAAAGGATGATTCACTAAGTAAAACTGACAGTTTTAGCTTCATTATTAAAAATACCAGACCTTGAATAGGAGACCGCAAATAAACATTGTGGATAAAGACCTGATGTACTGCTAAGCCACATGAAACAGGACATCAATTAAAGGCAGCATGTTTGGTAAAAATCCTTCCTCTAGTCCTTGATAAAGTTCTGTTCTCATGAATGACAACTGTGTGTGAGTTATGTACAATACACATATGTATATAAACAATCAGCGAGTCTGACCAAGGCACAAGTTCAGATGACTTATCAGAGGTCACATGGTTCATTTAAACTCAAGTTTTTTTCCTTAAAGAATTAAACTCATTCATTATGAGCAGCTCTGATTTTTCAAGGCATGTTTGCCTCTTTTCTAGAAAGAAGCTATAGGAATGAATGAAGGCAAAAAAAACAAACAAACCAGAATATGTTCTAAAAAAACTGCCAGCCTGTCAGGAAACAGACCTTAAATTTCAGTGTATGGTAGATTTAAATACAATTTTTCCATATTATGTGGCAAACATAATTCTCTAATATCATAAGATTTAAAAACTGTAATAGCATCATTTTTAGTCAATCTTTAGTTCTGAGGCTTTTGCCAAGTTTTGTAAACTTTTAAAAAAGGAATCCTCCTCCAAAGAGTACGGTACAAACAAACTGACAATTCACCTCAAAACAGCATCTTTCATTTGAGTGTCCTCAATTTCCTCCCGATCAAGTCCTCGAAAGCATGGGTTCAATCTTAAAAGGCACAAAGCGGCACATAAAGGACTTAAAATGGCATTTCCATTGTTCTTTTAGCTTTTTCCCCCATAAAGTGCACAAAGCAAAGAGTAATGAGAAAACAGACACAAGCTTGGATCTACACCAGCAAGGAAAAGAAATGCTTCCAAGAGAAATGGAACTGTGTTTAAGAATCTGAAACCACAGGAGAGGTCTGTTCATTTATTAGTGCCGTGTTTCAGCTCTTCCCAGATGGTCCCGGGTCTGCGTTCCTGGAGACCTGGACCTGTGGCCGTCGCAGAAGCCCAGAAATCAGAGGCAGCTGGAAGGGTTCCTGTCTGATCCTCTCATTAGGATGCTACTGAGCTTTTTTATCCGAGGGTGGTCTCCCAGCAACTGCATCCCTTACAGCAGCCTGAGTGGAATTACCCATGTGAGAAGTGGCCTGCAAAAGTCCATTTATTCAACATGTCAGTTAATAAAATTAAAGCACAGTGTCAAAAGAACAAGCCATTACAGACAAACTTTCAAAAATCTCTATCTACACTGAGACAGAAAATTAGGGAATGAAAATGCAGGGGTCAGGGAGCCTGTGGCAGCTGCTAATGCCCCAGAAAATAGGTCAGCTGAACCTTTAGCAGGTGGGCAGCTCGCCAGCCTTCACCACAAGCTTCTAACTTAACTGATCTGTTCCTGCTACTCAGAAAAACAAAGCAGAGTCTCAAATCTGTAAACCTGGAGATCATGTCAATGTCAAAAGCCACTGGTTTGATGAACTGATTTAAGTGAAAGAGATGCCATCCACTGGCAGATCTCAAAACAGAACATTTTGCTAAATTCATATTTTTCAAAGCTCATGACTTTCAGTGAAGCAAACTAACCTTGGATGTGGGAGATAATCACACAGGAATTATGTCTGATGAACATGTATTTAAAAGCTTCCCGTGAAGAACACAATGTATGTTAAGTTAGAAAGTTTTCTGCATTAATGAGCAGGTTTTAGGCATGGAAACAAAATATTAGGAATAAACATTAACATCCTAAAGAACGATAATAAAACACAAGGCCAATCAAAAACAAAAAAGGCATGTTTCTCATGCCTTCTATCACTATTGAACTCTTCCAAACGGAGACATTTTACAACAGAAGCACGGATATCTATCTGTTATCAATCGTCAGCCTCATGGGCTGGCACCACTTACCTGCTCTAATACATAGGCTGCACCAGAATCAATAGCACCGCCCAGCTCACGATACTGACCAGAGTACCTGATGTACCCCCAGGTAAGAAGGGCTATTAATAGCAGTCCAACCATGCAGTTGAACAGCTGGGCGACCACCTCAAGACCAATAAAGCCAGTGAGGCCAGAGGCAATGTACAGAGCCACGATGCCCGTGAAGAGCACTGCGGGGGTTCGGAAGGTGCTAAAGACGTTCTTGCCACTGTTGTGCTTGCAGAAGTTCTCATAGAGTTCCTTGATCTCCTCCTCCAGCTCCTGCTGGTAACGAAGGCTAAAATCCTTCCCGCCCATCTTTTTCGTCTTCTTAAAATGGTCCAGAGCAAGCTGTTTGAATTCGCAGTGCTTCTCCTCTAGAATGTCTGGAGACAAATAAGGTTTGTCTCCCCCACAAACCTGACAAGAATCAAGAATGAACGCGGTAAAGAATCCTTCAGAAACAAGTGCCAAATAAAACAAGTGAAAACGCTGAAAAGCTTAGAAATTTTATGATACTAGAAATGAACTTTAAAATGATGACTAAGATCAATAAAGGTCTGGGTTCAATTCTTCTGAAAAGCACACTTAGTAACCAGGGTGATATTGATCAGTGAGAGCAGTGACACTGTAAGAGAATGTTGCCTCATCATCATAAGATACACTAAGCAGGATCAAGCTTGGACTTCTGAAGTTACAAATATTGCCCAGGTTAGATATTTCAGAATAAGACTTATGTCAACATACCTCTTCCATGTTGTTGTAATAAACGTCCTTGGCAGAGGCTGCAGCTGCTAAGTTGTTTGCTTCAGCAGTGGCCTTTTAAAAAAGAAAACCACAAACTATAAATTATTTCTCTTTTAATATTCTTCTACAAATAACCAAACAGAAGTTTTGTTTCCCTCTTCTCCCCTTTCTTCCTTCTTTATGATTCTTCTGTTATCTTTCAGGTTTCCTCACATCCAACCGATTAAATAAAATACACCTTTTCTGCCAGATTTTCTGCCAAAAAATGTTCTCATACATAAGAATCTTTGTCATAAAACTAAACCTCTGAAAATATTTCCTTTGCTTCAATTTTGTATGTTAAGAAATAGATGTAACTCGGAAGAGAAAAAATTTATCTTTACAATACCAATCCCACATGCTAACTCCCTTTGTGAAAATGTTTGTCTACTAAAGAAATAAACATTTGGCAACAAACAACTTTATCTTCAGCATGTGTAAGTCAGAAATCATATGTATTCACAAAATGACATCTTGAACACATCAAAATGTTGATAATAAAACTTGCTGAAAATGAAAAACTTGATTAGTAAATAGATAAGTCAGGACATGTTTTATGAAAATAGACAACAAGCAATAGGAAAACGATTTGTCTAACGGGATGGGGTATGCTTAACCTGGGTACAGTACGTTTGGGGAGAAGTTGTTTTGTTCTAACACCACCACCATGAATATAGACAAGAAAATCAGAAGGCAGTCACACTGCTGAAAACATGCTAAACCTGAACAGACCTCAGCATAATGAAAAGGGGGGACCTTCCCTGGTGGCTCAGTGGTAAAGAATCTGTCTGCCAATGCAGGGGACACAGGTTTGATCCCTGGTCCAGGAAGATTCTACACACGAGGCAACTAAGCCTGTGTGCGACAACTACTGAGCCCATGCGCCACAACTACTGAAGCCCGCACGCCCCAGAGCCCAGGCTCCGCAACAAGAGAAGCCACCGCAGTAAGAAGCCCAGTGGCCTGCAGCGAAGAGTAGCCCCCACTCCAGAAAGCCCTCGTGCAGCAACAAAGACCCAGCACAGCCAAAAATAAATAAAAGTTTTTTAAAAAAAGAAAAGGGGAACTACCAGGACTGTCAAAGAACTGCTTACCTGAAGCATGGATTTGGGGTGAGGCAGATCTTCTCCTTGGTAAATTTTAATATATGCCTTAGAATATAAACATAAAAAAACAATTATGAAAAACACCATTCATCATATTTAACTGCAGCTTACTTTTCAGAAACAGTGACCATACAGCTGCATTTTCCTAAAGACCTAGATCCACACCCAGGAATTAGCAAAAACACAGCACACCTTTGAGTGCATGTTAGCATTTTTTTAGTTAACTAAAAATGTTGTCAAAGCAGCACACGCCTACCAAGGCTATGGCTCCCACAAGACTCCCCGTGCACGCTGGCCTCACCACTGCCTGCGGGCAGAGTGACCATCCGCTGGGAGGTAATCGTGTCACATCTAGGCGCCGTCTCCTACTCACAGCAACTTCCTAACCACCTCCTCTCCACACCATCTTCCTTGAGGAACAGTCTTCCTTTAGCCACAGTAATCACTCCTCTAAGACAGTGCAGAGAACATCCATTTGGTGCCTAGACCAATACTGCCACCCAGTGGCCCACTCCTGGAAGGACAATGGAGTCTGAAAAGGCTTTTCCTTCCAACTTCCTCCAAGCTTTAAAATACCTGAACCGAGTTAGTTCATAACCTCTATCAGTTTCACCAAAAGTCAAATATTTTAATAGTTAAAACCTCATATTTACCTTAAAATACTCCAGCAGTCCCCGACAGGTGACTTTCGAGCCATTGATCTCCTTTTCCATTAAGTTGGCTGGGTTTAACACATATGGTATCAGTGTCTGTAACTGCTCTTTGAATTCACTGGCAATGTCTGTTCGCAGGAACAAGAAAAAGGAAACAATAAGCCAAACAGATTTATTCAACCAAGGGGAGCATAAAGCACAATCTTCAGTCTATCTGGTTGTTCTAACATCTGCTAGCTGAAAGAGAGGGGCAGGGGCCCCAGACTGTGAGCCTGACCCTTCCTGGCAATGACCAGGTTCTCATGTACCTGTACGGTCTCCTTCCCCTCTGCAGTGTTAAGTCCTCTCTAGTCCACAACAGAATATGCAGAATATCGCTACCTTGGTTTTCACTCTGCAAGATTCAGTCTACTCCCTACACCGTTCCAGAAATTTCACTTTTTACTTTACGGGACTTCCCTGGCAGCTCAGTGGTAAGGACTTCACCTTCCAATCAGAAGGTGGGGGTTCAATCCCTGGTCAGGGAACTGAGATCCCACATGCCTTGTGGCCAAAAAGCCAAAACATAAAACAGAAGCAGTGTTGTAACAAATTCAATGAAGACTTTAAAAATGGTCCACATCCAAAAAAAAATCTTAAAAAAAAAAAAAGAATTTCATTAACAGATCTTCAGGAAAATCCTTATCAACCCTGCAGGTTCTCCCAGGCCAGGCCTCTGCCACACCCTCACTCTCCCCCTTAAAAGCATTATAAATTGCTATTTATCCATTTGCTTTACTTTTGTTCATTTTTTTAACGTTAAAGGAAGTAGAAGCACCTGAACCTCATGATATTTATTTTCTATTATCTCCTCAGAGAGGTTCTCTGGGCCACCCCAAAAGGAAAAGACTACTATTTCAGGAAACACGACAGCTTCTTTCCAGCTTCTATAGAGTTCCCACAGAAGGTTCAGGAAGCTATTAAACAGAGCTCTTTCCTCAAAGTGAGAACTAGCTGGCCCAAGTATGAAAATGCAAGGAATCTGATCTATATGATCCAGCATCTTCGTAATTCAAGTTATTGAATTCAACTAATTCAAACTATCAGCTAAAAATAAAGTAGACAGGAACCCACATCAAGGTAGGAACTCCTTAACACTGCATAACCCAGATTTACAAAATGGAGACAGTCTTATGTATTCATTTAACAGATTTTGACCACCTTTTTGTGGCAGGCATTCTTGTAAGAGTTGGGGATAGAGCAGTGAATAAAACAAAAGTGGTTTACTAAATTTTTTCCAGCTACAAGGATCACCATAAAAATCTCCACAGAAAAAACTTCAGGTTATTTTATTTTTAAAGATTATAGGGTCTTCTAAGAGTATTACTAGGTATGTGAGAAAAATATAAACTTCTGGAAAATATTCTAAACTATTAAAAAAATAATAACCATCCATAAAACCCACCATCAGACAATCATAATTAACATTTAAAATACCCTCCCCTTCCTTTTTAAGGCTCTCATATATTGCTAAACTGCTTTTGTAGAAGATTGTACCAATTTATACCCCTATCACCAACATATGAGAAGGCATGTTCATTACTCTGAATGTACAAGATTTTTATTGTTTTTAAAACCTTTACTGACTTTGATTGGCGAAAAATCATATCTTGCAGCTTCTGCTTCTGACAGTACTAAACATCAGAGAATCGGAAGGGATCTTGTTCCCATCAAGATCCTGCAAAAGATATATTCTATTCCATTGTAGACTTGGAAGTCTACAAAGAGAGCTGCAAGGGGCTGAGTAGGTGGGGAGTGAGCTGAAACCAGAGCACTGAGCTAAGTACATGTGAAGCTGCAGCTCGTTTGAGGCCATTCACTATAACAAACTTTGTGCAAAAACAATTTCTGAATTAAGTTGGATCCTGAAACGGGACTGCAATGGTCCTGGGTTGGTAAGCCCCTAGCTCCCCGAAGAAGCAAACACAGATCAAATCTCCTCTGGAGGAAAAAAAAAGATCTGAATAATATACCAAAGAACAGCACAGAGAGATTGGATGATGCAAAATAAGGAAGAAAACTAAGATATGGAAGACAGAATACAAGGTTCACAACTTAAAACAGACATACAGAATCTTGACATTGCAGAGAAAGAACACCCAATCGAAAACTAGACAAGAAGAATTTCAGAGGAGAGGAAACATGAATGGAAATAAATACATGAAAAGATATTCAACCCCATTAGTAATCAGAGAAATGCAGTTTAAGATCACAAGGAGATACTATTTTATAATCACTAATTTAACAAAACTAAGATGGCTGTTAATACCAAGTGTTGCCAAGGATATGGATCAATGGGAATTTTTATAACACTGATGAAGGGAGTGTAAATTGGAATAAGAACTTTGAAAAACAATTTGGCATTACCTAAGGTGAAGATATATATATTTCAATTATCCATCAATCCCGCTTTAAGCACATAACCTGGGAAACTCCCACATATCCACATCCACAAGAATGTTCATAGCAGTGGTATTCATAATAGCAAAAAAAATGGAGAAGCCTAAACTTTCACTGATAATAAATTGTTATATTCACAGAAGGCACTGTTTATCCTACAATGAAACTGAATGAATTACAATTACATGCAATAATACAGATAGCCTTAAAAATAAAGCACACAAAGACGGTAACAACAACCCTATATGCAAGACAGCAAAAGAGACACAGATGTGAAGAACAGACTTTTGGACTCTGTGGGAGAAGATAAGGGTGGGATGATTTGAAAGAATAGCATTGAAACATGTACATTACCATATGTAAAATAGATGACCAGTGCCAAGGTGGACGCATGAAACAGAGCACCCAAAGTTGGTGCTCTGGGACAACCAGAGGGATGGGGTGGGGAGGGAGATGGGAAGAGGGTTCAGGATGGGGGACACATGTACACCCATGGTTGGTTCATGTCAATGTATGGCAAAAACCACCACAACATTGTAATTAGCCTCCAATTAAAATAGATTAATTAATTTAAAAGAAAACAAAATTAAAAAATAAAGCTCAGTGAAAATGCAAATTGGCCGCATACTATATTTTTATAAAGTTTGAAAAAAAGTTGAAGAAACTTAGCAGAAGACTGTTAAGTGACTCAAACACAAGGGCTTCCCTGGTGTCTCAGATGGTAAAGAATCTACCTGCAAGGAGGGAGACCTGGGTTTGATCCCTGGGTTGGGAAGATCCCCTGGAGAAGGGAACAGCTACCCACTCCAATATTCTGGCCTGGAGAATTCCATGGATAGAAGGCTAGGCAGACTACAGTCCATGGGGTCCCAAAGAGTAGGACACAAATATGGGCCAAATATGACAGCTAACTATATTTATAAATAAAGTTTTACTAAAATATAACCATGTACATTCATTAATACAGTTGTCTATGGCTGCTTTCTTGCTCCAAAGCAGAGCTAAGTAATTGTATGGCCCACAAAGTCTAAAATATTTACTGTTTAGTCCATTACAGAAAGTGTGCCAATTCCAGTTTCAGATATTGATAGTAAGTTGGGTAATGGGTTGATGATATTCACTACATTTCATACCTTACATATATACATTATGTGTATTCTTTCTTATATGCAACACTGATGCATTCTTTTGGATATCAAATAGCATATTTAAAAATTTAATGGTAGATCATCCTTTCAATTTGCCTTTATTTATTCTATTACTCGTTAGGCCAAACTCTCTCCCGTATTTGTTCATCAGCTGATTACCTTTTCAGTGAACTTTTAGGGCCTTTATCTTAATCACTCTTCAGCAAGTAAATAAATATATTGTTCTTTATGTGTACTATAATAACTGAAATTTTTCTCCATTTTGTTTGCCTTTTTATAAACATGCATAAGATTATTATGTATTCAAAACTATAGCACTTTTTCTTGATAATTTATTTTATTCCTTCTAATTTTAAAGAGTCCTTCCCCAATTCCAGAGGTCAAATAAAATTAATTTTTCCCCATGCTTTCAATTTTATAATTAGAGTTTACTTATGGCTCATAAATTGAAATCTGCATGAGATCTTTTTTTCTAAATAGTAACAGATACTTCTAATCACTGATTTCTACACCATCTTAATCAATCATAAGATCTCTTGACATCAAAAAATATGTTTTTTAATGAGCTACCTAAATAAACAGATACCGATCTCCATCTAAATACCCTTAATTCCATAGTCTTCTCAGGATGGCACCAAAATATGGCCCTATACCAACTTTAAAAAGGGGTTGATCCCTACATTTAACATTTGATAAAGGTGACATTTCAACCAGTGAGGACAAGCTGGGCTCTTCCACAGTGTTGAGATGGATAGGTAGTCATTCGGAAAATAAGCTGGATCCAAACTGGATCATTGGAAAAGACCCTGACCCTGGGAAAGATTGACGGCAGGAGGAAAAGGGGACGACAGAGGATGAGATGGTTGGATGGCATCACCAACTCGATGGACATGAGTTTGAGCAAGCTCCAGGGGTTGGTGATGGACAAGGAAGCCTGGTGTGCTGCAGCCCATGGGGTCAACATGCCTGAGTGACTGAACTGAATTGAACTGAAACTGGATTATAAATTATAATGTGAAAAAATGGGACCTCAAAATTTTAAGAAAGAAAAAGTGGGACAAATTCTTTAAAACCCTGAAGTGAAAAACACATAGTGTACATATTAATAATATGCTATCCTATATATGTTTATATTTGCTTTGCATATACTAAAGAAACTCTGCTGCTGCTGCTGCTGCTAAGTCG
This sequence comes from Okapia johnstoni, assembly GCA_024291935.2. Taxonomy (NCBI): domain Eukaryota; kingdom Metazoa; phylum Chordata; class Mammalia; order Artiodactyla; family Giraffidae; genus Okapia; species Okapia johnstoni. The sequence continues at coordinate 8,604,545 of JAGTYA010000026.1, read as the reverse complement.
CTTCAGTCGTGTCTGACTCTGTGCGACCCCATAGACAGCAGCCCACCAGGCTCCGCCGTCCCTGGGATTGTCCAGGCAAGAACACTGGAGTGGGTTGCCATTTCCTTCTCCAGTGCATGAAAGGGCAAAGTGGAAGTGAAGTCGCTCAGTCGTGTCCGACTCTTAGCGACCTCATGGACTGCAGCCTACCAGGCTCCTCTGTCCGTGGGATTTTCCAGGCAAGAGTACTGGAGTGGGGTGCCACTGCCTTCTCCGAAAGAAACTCTAGAAGCCTACAAAAATGGAAGAGACTTTTCACTGAATACATTTTAACCCTTTTTGGGATTTAAAACATGTGACTGCATTATCCACTCAGAAAAACTTTTTTTAAAGGTTTCAACAGTCATCACACTGAAAGACTGAGATCTTCAGAAATATTTCACACAAGAAATAGCAGGACCTAGACACCACAAATGGTACTGTCCAAGGTTTTACCCAGACTTAATAGACCCTCAGCTATTAATGTTTCTATGAAGGCTGTACCAAAATATGAGTTTTAGACTTAAGAACAGACAAGAACTACTGTCACATGACTTAGACAATCTCAACATCTCATGGCATCCAAGAAGATTGCTCCCTACAATGTCTTCTGTTTAATTTCTAGCTAAATATCTCAGTAGTTACTGTATTAGGTCTCTCTGCTCTAGCAAAAAAGGAAGACAGTTTTCTTTACAGTGATGACAGTCATCCTGTGTCTGTTGAAAGGAGTCTCAAAAATGAGCTAATCTCCTAGCTAACTACTGTAGGAAGCAGCAGCTTAGCACTGATTATACCATAACTAAGATTGTGTCTGGCAGGTGTTCACTTCTGAATAAATGGTTATTCTTTTAAAAAATAAAGTAAGACCAGTAAAACAATCCCTGAAGTAATTAGGGGAACATTTGCAGAAACAGCTTCAGAATGCAGTTCTTAATAAATTTAAATGTTCTACAAAAACTACATGAAGGTCTTTTTCTAGATTACCCCTAAACATTCTCAGGCTAATGTCTTATCCAGGTTATGTAGAGCAGAGCTGTAGGATCTCAACCAAGTCACTGTACAAGTATATGCTTGAGAAAACACAACGTCCAGGTATTTTTTTTTAAACTCTCAGAAATGTTATCAACTCTACTTAAAGGTCCCCCACAATGAAGTTTATGTGGGGCTCAACCAAGCACTTGCTAAATATTCACAAGTCACACACTGTTTGCAATGCAACAACCTCAATTTGCTCTTCACTCAAAACCCTTCAATATCTTGTTTTAAAGGTTCCCTAAAATTAAAAAATACCCATCTACATATACCTTTGCAGAGCTAACAAGAATTCTTCATCAACAACCCTCCAAATGACTACAGTTCCCTTAAAAGACACACAAGGGCAAACTATTAACCTATTTTTAAAGCGAAATAAAAAAGGAAATTTTTATTTCTCAAATCCTTCCTTTTTAAAAAACAACCTCATAAATATTCACTTTTAAATAATTAGGATCATACAATATATGCTACTCTGTACTTTCCACATTTAACAACATATCATGAACATCTTTCTATGTAAATACAGATAGATCCATCTATTTACTTTTTCCTTTTAAATTATTTATTTTCATCCCTTTGTGAGATGTACCGTAATTACATCAATTCCTCAGAAATATATATTTGGGTTGCTTCCAATAATTCACTATTATAATAGTGCAGCAGTGGTACTATTCTTGTCCACATATTTTTATCTACTTATATATGGATAGTTCCTTAGGAAAATTTCCTAAAAGTGAAATACTGAATCAAAAGATGTGAACATTTACAATGCTGCTACTGTGGTACAGACTATACAAATTTGTACCAACACATTTGCACTTTCTTGATTATTGTTAGGAAACACATATTTTCATGAATTATGTCTTGACCGTCTGTATTTCTTCCTTTGGGACTTGCCTTTCCATGTAGCAAAAGAGGATTTTAACCCTAAAAATGTGTTTTATAGTTTTATCATGCATAGTGAATAACTATAAGACTAAAGGTTGCTTATATAGAATTTGTTCCCTATTTTATAATATGAAGCTTAGCACCCTTAATGTTTAGTGACAAACCCTTCATACCTGTAAATCTGTGTACTCTGGAGTGTCCTCCACTAAAATGCATGTCTATCTGGAATCTCAGAATGTGATCTTATTTAAAACTAGAGGCTTTACAGATGTAATAAGTTGAGATCATATTGGATGAGAGTGGGCCCTAAATTCAAAGAGCAGTGTCCTTGTGAGAAGAGAGAACACAGAGAAGGTGGCCATGTGACCACAGAGGCAGGAAGCAGAGTGATGAAGCTAAAAGCCAAGGAATGTCGAGGGCTGCCGGAAACCACCAAGAGAAGCACAGGACAGATTCCCCTCAAGAGCCTCCAGGAGGAACCTAGCCTGACAACACCCTGATTTTGGAATTCTGGTCTCCTGAACTGTTAGCGGATGAATTTCTTAAGAAATCTAGTTTATGGTGCTTTTTTATGGCAGTTCCTAGGAAACTAACATAAAATGCATATCCACAAGTTATAGAAAATTTCAAAAGTCAGGGTTACAGAACTTTAAAAAGCTCTTCCTGTTTAATAACATGATAAAATTAATTTTAAAACAGAATATTATGAAATATTTAGATTTTAATAATATGGAGGAATATCATGTTTGTGTATTATGTATGTTTATGCCCAATAACCTGAAACCACCCTAAAGTAAGACAAAGGTATGAGGAGTCACTCCCACCCATCCTCACCTAAACATCTTCAGTTAAGATCCCACTGGATTGCTTCCCTACCAGTGATGAACACACCAGAGCTCAGGTTTGGTAAATCCAAGTCTAATAATGGAGCGTTAAAATCCTAAACACCTCACCTACAAACTCAACTTTCTCACCTACTCAACTCGTTCACTCGCAACTGCTTTTGTTTCAGCACCAGTGTTGCCTAAGCAGATTTCTCTCCAAAGGCAGGCCCCAACCTTGGGTTTCTGAACTGCCAACCTATAGGCTGTGGAAGTTTCCCACTCAGGAAAGCTGCCAACCACATAAAATGTCATACAGGTGACAAATAGAAGAAGGTAAAGATAAGCTGTTCAGACTCAATTTTTTTTGCAATAATAAGACCAGCTGGAATGTAAATCTTAAGCTGAATGAGCATATTAACTTTCTTGAATCCACTGAGTTACATAAATTGAAAATTATGGATTTTATGTTTAATACGGAGTAATAAAAAACTTCCACTTCACAAGGCAAGTTCTAGTAACCAAACAGCGTAAATCCTCTAAGTGACCTGCCTTGTACAGCAGGACTTCTGTTCTAGCACACTACAGCTTTGAGCAAGAAGGATCTGGATGTGGATCTCTGCCCCACCACCTACTAGCTGAGCACTCTGAGCAAGTTATGTAACTTTTCTAAGCCAGTTTCTTCATTTGTAAGATAAAGGAGATAATATCAGTTCCATGGAATTACTGGGAGCATTAAGTATAAAAGTAACTAGCATAGTGTTGGTGCTCAGTCGCTTTAGTTGCGTCTGACTCTTTGCGACCCCATGGACTGTAGCCTGCTAGGCTCCTCTGTCCTTGGGATTCTCCAGGCAAGAATACTGGAGTGGGCTGCCATTTCCTACTCCACGTAGTGTTGCTGCTATGATCTGAATGTCTCTGTCCTTCCAAAACTCACATGTTGAAATTCTAACCGCTAAAGGCAACAGTATTAGTAGGCGGGGCCTCTGGGAAGTGATTAGGTCATGCGAGTGAAGCCAAGTGGGATCAGTGCTCCTATGAAAGAGATCCTACCACGCTCGCCAGCCCATTCCCCCCAAGAGGATACAACCAGAAGTTCTGAGGCCAGAAAGACCTCACCGGACCATGCTGGCACTCAGATCTTGGAAATCCAGCCTCCAGAACTATGAGAAATGAATTTCTGTTTTTTATAAACTACCCAGTCTATGGTATTTTGTCACAGCAGCCTGGATAGACTGACAGCTGGGAACACAAATGGCCTCTAAAAATGGCAGCTCTTATTATTTCAATTTTACTAGGAACCTAAGAAGCTCAAATGGGCTTCCCCGGTGGCTCAGCGATAAAGAATCCACCTGCCGATGCAGGAGACATGGGTTCAATCTCAGGGGATGGGGAATATCCCCTGGAGAAGGAAATGACAACCCTCTCCAGTATTCCTGCTGGGAAATCCCCTGGACAGAGGAGTCTGCTGGGCTACACTCCATGGGGTCGCAAAAATAGTCAAACTGGACTTAGTGACTGAACAACAACAAAAGAAGCTCAGATTAAGTTTATAAACAAAAATGCCTAGTTAAACCTATGTGTAAACTGAGGACTAGCCATTAAATGACTCAAGGTTTCAGTGAGTAAGGAACAAAAATAAGACAATGGAATCCAAGAGTCCCACCTCTGATTTCTCTAAGCTACCGTCTGGTTAGCACTTCCTGATAGTAACTCATGACTCAAGTTTGCTATAATAACAAAGAAGATGAAAACAATAGCCATGCCATGCATCATACCACCTTTGCTTTGGACTTTAGTTTTACTTCATAAAAATGAGCTGACTAATGTTAAGTCTTCCTTTACCTAGCATTTTTATCTCTTGTAAACCAGGAATCACAACATCATTCTTAGAAAGATCATTAATGGGTATTATCACAACCATTTCAGATGGAGAAACTAAGATAATATAATTCTGATGGTCACACTAAGGTAGGAGAAAAAAACTGAACTAGACTCTAAACACTATTCTTTCTAAAAGAACATAGTATTTCTGTTAAGCATTTACTATTCACAATTGATATTTTCTGGTCACTCTTTAATTCCAAAGATAAAAATCACATGCATAAATAACATCACTTGCAACACACCTTTCAATTTGCCATCAAAGTCAGGGCTTGTGGCCACCTGTAGTCCTGGATGTGGTAGCAGAAAGCAGGTGACGCTGGAGAAACAGGAATGGATGTGATTCCGGACGTTCTGAATCTCTTCATGTTGATGTTCTTTCACCTGCCAATAAGGCCAACAATTTACAAATGACCATGTGTTTTTCCTAACCAGCACTCACTAGTACAGGACAAAGGGAAGAAGGCTTTCCAACTCTAAAAGATCATAGTGGCCCAGGTGTTGTCCAGTGAGAAAACTCAGAACCCTGAGAAGCAATAAATGCATAAATTTGATTAACTAGGGCTTGGCTCCTAGAGCTATCTAAGAACAGGTACTAAAGAGTTTCTTAAGAGTATTATACAAGACTTAGGAAGAATAAGGAAAGATCTGTGGGCACGAAGGACAAGGAAAGCCTTGTGGGCATGAACCAGTGAGCAGTGACTGACAAAGGATCCCTGTGTTTTAATTTTGGAAAACAGGCTAAGCCTGTTTGTATCCACACCGGAAATTCATAAGGGAAACTCATGGATTGTCTAAGAGAGAAGAGATGGATGAAAATAGACCGATGAGAAAATGCTAAATTCAAGTGTCTGCTCAAAAGGCAAGTATGAAGAATATGGTGAAGGACAAGAAAAAAAACAGCACTAGCTAATCATAAAATGATTATGTATTAACGTCAGACAGGAATAAAAACTAAAATAAAAAATAATGCTTAGAGATCCTTTAACCTTACTGAGGTTACTGTGTATTCTCACCCTCATGAAGCAATTAGCTAAAGCTGGGACCAGCAAACGTTTTCTGTAAAGGGCCAGAGAGTAAATATTTCAGACTTTTGTAGCAAGCAGCAGCCATGGACAATACAAATGAGTGTAGCTGTGTTCCAATAAATCCTTCACTACGGCCAACTGACATTTAAATTTCAGATCATTTCCACATGCCATGAAATATTATTCCTCTTTTGATTTTTTCCAACCATTTAAAAATGTAAAAAAAATCATTCCTAACTCACAGGTCATATAAAAACAGGCAGCTGGCCATACTTGGCCTGTGGATTATAGTTTGCTCATCTACGAACTAAAACAAAGATGTGACTTATATTTACAGTTAACAGTCTACCTGGAAGGGTTTTTGGAAAATTTCATCCATCGCCAGACGACCATATTCTGTGAAGAGCTTTAAAAAAGAAGAGTTATGATTTGTAAGGCAATATTGCATACAGTATTTTAATGGCTATTCTGTAGCAAATAATTCTTTTAACAGACTGAATACTATTTATATGAGACCAAAATTCTACACTCCCACAGGAGTCACAAACCTTAAAATAAGCTAGACTATTCCTCTCTCACAAATTCCTCATCCCAATTCTTTGGCAAACCCAAAATCCAACCATGTGCAACTTCCACGTGGCTTAGAATATTGCGATAGCTTCTCACTGTGTCAGCCCCACAGACTCTCCTCAATACAGCAGCCACAGTGGCTCTGTTATACGTAAGGTTAGTCAGACCACATGATGCCTCTGCTCGAAACCCTTTAACCTCATTGCAAATAAAAGCCAGACCCTACAGTGTGATCTCACCACACTGGCCCTCCTTGATATTCCTCAAACTTGCTGCATGCACTGCCATCCTAGGGCCTTTGTGATGCCTCCTTCCGCCTGCAATGTCCTTCCCCCCACACACCTGAACAGCTACATCACTCCTTCAGGTATTTACTCCAATGACTCCTTCCTAATGAAGCCTCCCATGGCCATCTACCTAAAAACATTACATCTCTCCACCCAGTATTTCCTACCCCATGTCCTTTCAAATTTTTCTCCTCACTTGTCTATCTAACACACTATATCTTTACTTATCTTGATTAGTATCTGTCTTCACTACTAGCATTTAAAGTCCATGAGGGCAAAGATGTTCTGTGCACTATGGGACCTCCAGCACCGAGGACAGCATGTACCAGCCCTGTAGAATGCATGCCATTGGAATGACCCAATGAATGAATTCTTTGAAGTTAGGGTTTACACATTTACCTCTATTTCTTCATGAAGCTGCACCAGAAAGTATAGTAAAATGAAGTGCAAAAAGTTATAAACTCACAGGACAAAGAGGAAGAGAAAGGGTATGAAAAAGAAGAGTCGTCACAAACACTCTGGAAGGAGAGCAAATGAGAACTGTCTTGGGTTTTGGCTTTGTTACCCCACTAAGAATAAGAAATCTATGAGGCAGGGGCCAAAAACTGACAAGCAGAGTCTCTCAGCAGAATCCCTGAAGGGCTCAGAAATTAAAGCACCAGTTACCCTGAAAGAGGAGGTGAGGGAGTGGGGCTGATGACTAAGGAAATGGTTGGAAGTCTTTATATATATATTATATACACATATCACTTCCAGCTTCCACAGCTGTGAGATTATACATTTCTACTGTTTTAAGCCACCCAGGTTATGGCACTCTGTGACATGCGTGCAGTAGTCCTGATACCCCATTCACGCCTAGTCATTTCTGCACCCTCTGACTGACAGGACTACAAAATCCATAAAGAGTCAAGTCTGCCTCACTCACTAGTGTATCGACAGCACTTGGTCCACTGCCTCACACTAACTGCTGTTGCTGCTGTTCAGTTGCTCAGTCAGATTCGACTCTTTGCGACCCCATAGACTGTAGCCTGCCAGGCTCCTGTCCACGGGATTTCCCAGGCAAGAGTACTGGAGTGGGTTGCCATTCTCTCTCCAGGGGATCTTCCTGACCCAGGGATCGAACGCACGTCTCCTGCACTGGCAGGTGCAGGGAAGCCCTCACACAAATTAGGTATTCCAAAAAATGTATGAAAGAAAGGAGCTTAGAAAGGAGTCAGTTTCAGGTGAAAAGATATCAAACTCAAGTTTTGATGGATACATATCACAGAGTAACAGCTCTCAACCACTGAATGATGGCACTGGTGTAGAAACACCAATTATGAAGTACAAGTAACTGCTAATAGCAACATTAAAAGCCAAAATTTCAGAATTATTTTGTTTTTTTTTAAAGGAATATAAATTAAAATTAACTCAAGGTAATCTCTATAATAAATGACATCCCCACTCTAGTATTCTGATATATTTCTTGAATGTGAGTGGGAGGAGTAGAATTCGAGAAGCATGCCAGACCGCATCCAACTCTGGGATACCCAAAGAAGAGGATTTTATAGGAAAAACATGTAAGAACTGCTGCTATGGAGAAGAGAGGACAATGACTAATAACAGTAACAGGTTTAATAAGTAACAGCTAGCACATATTAAGCACATATTATTTTCTAGACAATGACCCTATGCCTTTTATAAATATTAATTTATTTAGCCTCACTTGAATTATTCCAGTCGGTTCATAAGCAGTCTCACTGAATGCATCATCACACCTCTAAAATAGACTCTAAACACAACAGTCACCATGATCCTTTTATCACACATCAAGCAATATCACTCCTCTAATCAAAACATGGCTCCCATCTCACCCAGAGGAAAAGCCCAAGTCCTTACAAAGCAGGGCATCACAGGAAGCTGAGTCCCTGCCTCTCTGACTTCATCACTTGCCCTTCTCCTGTCTCACCCTCCAACCTCACCCACTGGCCTCCTTGCTGTTCCTGTATCCCACCAAGGACACTCCACCTCAGGGTCTTTCTTCCTGCTGTTTCCTCCCCTGCACCACTTTCCCCCCAAAATATCTGCAGGATTTACCTACTCACTTTTTTCAGTCCCCTGCTTAACTCAGTAAGAGCATCCCTGACACTCCAATCATAGAAACACAGAGTGAAGGATTAGCATGAACCCACACCTTCCTCCACATTTCAATCTTTTGCTGAAACTACTCAGTGGTAAAACACACCTTGGCCTTAAAACTTATAAATGACATTATTAACATTTTCGTGAGGAATACATACCTGCAGCTGTTGAAGATCATCTTCTTGAATGTTCTGGGACAAATTATAAATCTAGAAAACAAAAATTCAGATTGATACTACTCTAGTCTACTTCAGATGAATCCCAAGTAAGTCTAAAGCAGTGAACAGAAGCTTGTACAGTTAAAGGTCTGCATATAAGAATACGAGGTCTGTTTAAACAGTAATATTATCTGTCTTTTTGGAGAACTACGCATATAAGGTTAAAATCGCATAATTTTTTCTTTATAGTTTAAAATACACTTTTCTTACTTTTTTCACCAAATCTACATTTCCATATAATACAACTGATTTAACTTCAATTTCCACTTTTCAGACTTTTCCTGGAATATACTATATATATTTATGACCAAAGTGGAAAAATAATAATTTAGGCTGCTTCTTGAGCTTGTAAGAGCTTCACTTATACCTGTAGTATAAAAAGAACATTTACATATCACCATAGGAATTCTGATAGCAGAACAATAGCTGAAACTAAATGTGTCCTCTTTATCTTATTTCTTCTATAAAATTTTTCCCTAGTCAAGTGGTTTTACCTGAACAGAGCTAGTCATGGTGCTCAAAGCAAAGATGGTAGCACAGTCTTTCACAGTGGACTGGCTGTCAAATGCCCCTTGGGTATCCATCAGAACAACTGCAACCTATAAAACACACACACACATACACACACACACAAAATATGTTAAAGTGAAAAGGGGGAAGCACATGCTTGTAGGTTCTATCAGAAAAGCACAAGTACAGTTAACCCTTGAACAACACAGGTTTGAACCACACAGGTCCACTTATTTGCAGATTTTTTTCAATAAAGATAAGTATTTAGATGCCTTGTTTTTTTGACCAGAGAACTTTGCTGAAAAAGATTATCTGCTCTGACAGACAATATACAACAGAGGTGTACAGAGCAATATGAAAAGAGAGGAAAATCACCCTAACAATCAAGACAGCCAAATGTTGAAGCCAATTAGCTCACTTTTCAAGCCGGCCCTGTGGATGTTTTTGTTGCTGAAAAACAAATTTAAAATATTGACTTAGTTTAAACTCAGGCATTATCCAATAAAAATAAAACACATGGCCTTTTTGGCATTTCCCTGCAAAGCTGAATACTTCTCTTTAATTTATAGGATTTTCTGGTCATTTGGTCAAAGAAAAACAAACATTTATTTCAATGTTTACGAAAAAGAGACCACAACCACAGATGCCGAATGAAAGCAACTGAACCAAAGCTATCGCTCACTCTATGCAACGACGTTTCATGAAGCCTCATACTTTCCAAAAAGAGCTTAATGACCCACTCCCACCGTACGAGTGAGATTTATGTAAAATTAAAACAAAAAAAAAGATGTAGTACCTACCATCCTTATACAACTTGCAATAATTGAAAAGATATCTGCACTCCCACATTCACTGCAGCATTATTCTCAATAACCAAGGTACAGAAACAGGCTAAATGTTGTCTGACTGATAAATGGATAAACAAAATGGAGCACATATCCATACACTGGATTATTTCACCATGGAAATGAGTCAAGTCTCAATACATGTTACATCATGGTAGGGCCTTGAGGGCACTGGGCTGGCTGGGAGAGATCATACAAAAGACCCATATTTTATACGATTCCGTTTGTATGAAACAGCAAACATGGAGGAGGAAAGGAGATCAGTTGTGGCCAGGGGCTGGGAGAAGAGGGAAATGGGACGTGACTGAGTTTCTTTTTGGGGGTGATGAAAATGTTCTGGCATTAGATGGTAATACTTGCACAGTCTTGTAAGTGTACTAAAAATAGCTGAATTACACACTTTGAAAGGATGAATTTTATTGTAGGCAAATTATATCTCAATGAAAAAGAAAATCATAACATCTGCTAATAAGAAAAATGAGGCTAACTAGAGGGAAAAAGAAGAAATACTAAGGAGAAGCTCTTTGAGGAGTGGGAGTCATATGTATACTTAAAGTGCTAGATATCTGGAGGGAAATGGTATTCATACATCATGTAGTGGAACAGTAAAATGCCCTAACAACCTTCAAGAACAGTTTGGCAATAGTGAGAAATAGAGGAAATGGGTATTTTCAGACCCAGTAGTTCCATTTTTAAGAGACTTTCCAATAATTTTGACTAGAACCCACAGTAAGAAATACATTTTACATTACAATCAAATATGTACAAGTATAAAGCTGAAACTTAATTTTTATCTGTTCTATATATACTCTAATACATTCTAGTTCTTATTTTTAGAAAACTGGTCATAACAGTCCAAGTTCGATGCATCAGACAGGGTACTCAAAGCTGGTGCACTGGGACAACCCAGAGGGATGGGGTGGGGAGGGAGGTGGGAGGGGGACTCGGGATGGGGGACACAGGTACACCAGTGTTCAAAATCCTCCAAGCCAGGCTTCACCAGTATGTGAACCACAAACTTCCAGATGTTCAAACTGGTTTTAGAAAAGGCAGAGGAACCAGAGATCAAATTGCCAACATCCACTGGATCATTGAAAAAGCAAGAGAGTTCCAGAAAAACATGTACTTCTGCTTTATTGACTATGCCAAAGCCTGTGACTGTGTGGGTCACAACAAACTGTGGAAAATTCTTAAAGAGATGGGACTACCAGACCACCTGACCTGCCTCTTGAGAAACCTGTATGCAGGTCAGGAAGCAACAGTTAGAACTGGACATGGAACAACAGAATGGTTCCAAACCGGGAAGGAGTATGTTAAGGCTGTATATTATCACCCTGCTTATTTAACTTATAGGCAGAGTACATCGTGAGAAACACTGGACTGGATGAAGCACAAGCTGGAATCAAGATTACCGGGAGAAATATCAATAGCCTCAGATATGCAGATGACACCACCCTTATGGCAGACGGTGAAGAAGAACTAAAGATGCAAGTGAAAGAGGAAGAGTGAAAAAGTTGGCTTAAAGCTCAACATTCAGAAAACTAAGACCATGGCATCTGGTCCCATCACTTCATGGCAAATAGATGGGGAAACAGTGGAAATAGTGAGAGACTTTATTTTTTGGGGCTCCAAAATCACTGCAGATGGTGACTGCAGCCATGAAATTCTGCTTGCTCCTCGGAAGAAAAGTTATGACCAACCAAGAGAGCATATTAAAAAGCAGAGACATTACTTTGCCAACAAAGGTCCGTCTAGTCAAGGCTATGGTTTTTCCAGTAGTCATGTATCGATGTGAGCGCTGGACTATGAAGAAAGCTGAGCGCTGAAGAATTGATGCTTTTGAACTGTGGTGTTGGAGAAGACTCTTGAGAGTCCCTTGGACTGCAAGGAGATCAAACCAGTCCATCCTAAAGGAGATCAGTCCTGGGTGTTCACTGGAAGGACTGATGTTGAAGCTGAAACTCCAATACTTTGGCCACCTGATGCGAAGAACTGACTCATTAGACCCTAATGCTGGAAAAGACTGAAGGCGGGGGAAGGGGACGACAGAGGATGAGATGGTTGGATGGCATCACCAACTCAATGGACATGAGTTTGAGTCAACTCCAGGAGTTGGTGATGGACAGGGAGGCCTGGCGTGCTGCAGTCCATAGGGTTGCAAAGAGTTGGACACAACTGAGTGACTGAACTGAACTGTACACCCGTGGCTGATTTATGTCAATGTATGGCAAAATCTACCACAATATTGTAAAGTAATTAGCCTCCAATTAAAATAAAATAATTAATTTAAAACAATAAAGTGAAAAACTAATCTGAAAAAAATAACTGGTCATAAGCAATAAATTGATTTCTCTACACTTTTTTGGGTCATGGACACAGTTCAAAAAACTGTGGCCTGGAGACATGCTTGCACACTACTCACAAAAACATTTTTCAGGTTGTTCACTATAGCAGGGATTACAAAATGAAAAAAAGAAACAATCTAAATGCCCACCAATAGGGAGATGGGTAAATAAAATACGACATATTCATTTGATGATTACTATTCCTGGTGGCTCAGACAAGAAAGAATCTGCCTGAATTCAGGAGACTCAGGGTTCAATCTCTGGGTGGGAAGATCCCCTGGAGAAGGAAATGGCAACCTACTCTGGTATTGTGGTCTGGAGAATTCCATGGACAGAAGAGCCTGGTGAGCTACAGTCCATGGGGTCACAATGAGTCAGACATGATTGAGCAACTAACACTTCATGAAACAACAGTTGCGAGACACTGGGCATCAGGTAACAAAGCATAATGACCCTTGAGAGAAAGGAAACAGAAGAGGTGAGCCCTACAGGTGACACAGCTAATTGGCTAAGGCCCAGGGAGGGGGAACCCAGGCAGGGCCCACAGAGTCCCTGAGTTGAGAAAATACAGCTGAGAGTCAGGGAGACCAAGGCAGCGGGACTCTTAGGCAGAGCACCTGAGAGCAGGGGGTACAGAGACAAAGAACACCATGGATCGCAGAGAGTCTCCATCAAGTGTTCAGCTGAGCTTTGACAGGCTCATGTGAATAAGGAAATCACCTGGCGCTGGAGAAAGAGCCATTGAAAAGGCTTAGAGGGACGAGTACTCACTGCTCACAGAGGGCCAAGAATGGCACCTCTTCCCTCCAGTCAGACTATAAAAGCCCTGTAATTCTAAAGTCTTGCCTCAGTAGTCAGGAACAAACAGCTCTAGATTAAGTACAGCTGTCTCATTTAACAAACTCTAAAATTTAAAAGCAAGACCAAAAAGGATCCATCAGCTTCCAAATTTCTTAAATGTATCCCATATAACAAGCTAAGTATTTTATGGGAATTCAAAAATATCCAGCATCCAACTAGTTAAAAGTCACACATCTGGCATCCAACCAAAAGTTTGCAGGCATGCAAAGATATGACCCAAATGAATATGCAAAGATATCACCCAGATGAGAAAAATCAATTAAAACTAACCCAGGACTGTCACAGACATAAAACTAACAGAAAATGACTCTAAAACAGTATTCTGTATACCTGTACTTCATACATTCAAAAAGTTAAGTGCCATAAAAAACATTAAAAAAAAAAAAGACCTAAAATAAACTTCTGAAGATGAAAACCTCAATGTCTAAAATGAAAAATACACTAGATGAGGGACATCCCTGATGGTCCAGTGGGTAAGACTCCACACTCCCAATGCAGGGGGCCTGGGTTCAATCCCCGGTCAGGGAACTAGACACCACATGTACGCCGCAACCAAGAAGCCCCCATGCCATGACAAAGGTCCTATGAGCCACAACTAAGACTCAGTACAGTGAAAATAAATAACGAAGAAAAAATACTTAAAGACAAAAATACACTAGATGGGATTAACAACAGATTTAAAAGACTGGTGAACTAGAAGACTTAGCAACAGAAACTATCCAAAAGGAAGCAGAGAAGTAAAATCTTTTAAAGTGAACAGAGCATCAGTGAGCTATGGGACAACTCCAAGCAGCCTGACATACATGTAATAGGAATCCCCAAAGAGGATAAAGGACAAAAAAATATTTGAAGAAGCAATGGCCCCCCCAATGTTTGAATTTTATAAAAATTATAAACCTGCAGATTCAAAAAGCTCAACAAAATTCAAACACAAGAAACATAAAGAGAAATACACAAAGACATATCATAATCAAATTGCTTAAAAAAAAAGTAATAATGATAAAGAAAAAATTTTTTAAAGCAACCAGACAAAAAAGACACATTAAACACAGAGACAAACAAATATAAGGATAACAGCAGATTTCTCAGCAGAAACAATGTCAGCAGAAAGGCAGGGGACTGACATCTCTGAAGCACTGAAAGACAAAACTCCCATCCTAGAATTCTATTTTCTAACGTTATATTTCAAAAAATCCTCATTCTCCTCCATTCTCTTCCTACCCACCACCTCGCCCCCACGGCTTATGGGATCTTAGTACTCTGACCAGGAATCAAACATGTACATGAGTGATGAGCTGCCTCTACATTCTCTTCCTTTAACAAAAAAAGTGTACAGCTGGAGGGGTGGGTGGAGTGAATGCTGACAGGAGTATAGAGGGTTTTCCCTAATATGCCTTTCTTTCTCCTGAAACTGGTCCCCTACAACAGAGAGAGAGTGTAATTTCTGAACAGTTGAGAGCATTAGCCTCCAGGAAGTGAAAATGAGCAGCGGGAGGACTAGGTCATCTTAGAAGCCTTATGTCACCACTGACCTTTTAAACCACATTCATGCATTGTTTTTAAATCTTGAACTTACATCATTTTGGTAAAAATCATTTTAACTGGGTTATCAGACTACACATTAAAGTTTTCATCTCACTGTGTTAGTCTGTAAGTCTTTTTCTTCCTTACCTTCTTCCCACCTGGCTTCTCCACAGTGAAAACCTCACTCCAGATCTGAATTCCGGTGGTTTCTGGGTCAGAGCCCCCTCGCCATGAAAACCCTGTCAACGGTTCTTCTGGGTCACCCAACCAGTTTGAATGGCCACCTTCCTTCTATAGGAGAAAGAAGAAATTTCCATTAAAACTTATTCAAGTAACTTTACACATCAAGGATAACTCATGAGGTGAGTTTGCTCTTTTGGATACAAAAGTCTCCACTTTCTAATTTGAAATGAAATAACTCTACTTTACCTGGAAATATAAGTATCGTAGCATGAAGTCCAGAAAGAAGGACTTGCCCTTTCGGAAGGCACCAGCCACTGACACCACCACCACATCAAGCTCTCGGATGTGGTCCTGTAAGAGGATACTGGCCAAGGCTTTCTCTTCTAGCTCAAAGGAATGTTGGTCTTTCTGAACCAAAACAACCTGCACTGGACCAGGCTTTCCACTCTCCATAGCATCACCTATGTTGTTATAGAGATTAAAAAAAAAAAAGTTTCAAATATATGTATTTTTAGCATGGAAGAGTATAAAAACTTTT
The DNA here is from genome assembly GCA_024291935.2 of Okapia johnstoni. Taxonomy (NCBI): domain Eukaryota; kingdom Metazoa; phylum Chordata; class Mammalia; order Artiodactyla; family Giraffidae; genus Okapia; species Okapia johnstoni. Next base: position 8,588,869 of record JAGTYA010000026.1, on the reverse strand, counting down.
TAAACAGAACACAAAAGCACCAACCATAAAAGAAAAAAAAAAGACTAATTAGACTTCATTAAAATTAAGAATTTCGTTCATTAAGACATTATTAAGAGAGTAAAAATGCAAGTTACAGGCTAAAAGAAAATATTTTAACACCTAAATCCAAAGGACTCATATCCAGAATTATTATAGAAATCCCAAAGAAAAAGACAACTATTCCACCTTTAAGAAGAGTAATAAGCAAAAGATTATGAACAGGCATTTCATTTTAAAAGGATATCCAAATGGTCAATAATCATATGAAAATGTTCTATACCATTATTTAACAAAGAAATGTAAATCAAAATCATAAGGAGATACCACTGCTTGCCCATCAGAATGGTACAACTGTAATTCTCATACACTTTGATGGGAATGGAATCACTCTGAAAAACTGCGAGGCAGTATCGACTAAAACTAAACATAACTATGACCCAGCCAATTCCACTCCTAGGTATATACCTAAGAGAAATAAATGTGTATATCCATCAAAAGACATGTACACAAGAATGTTCACATCAGCTTCATTCAAAATGGTCCAAAACTGAAAATAAACCAAAAGTCCACCAAGAGTAGAAAGGGCACCTGCCACTGCCAAGCCTTTCACATACCTCATTTTACTTAATCCTTAGAACTCTAAGAGGTAAATAAGACCTCTCCATTTTAAAAATAAAGAAACTAAGGCCTACAAAAGTTAAGTAACAGGTCACAACAGGTCCTGGAGAAAACTTGAAAAGATCTGTAGGTGACTATGCTTTGCAGATGACTCTTAAAAACGTAGTCAAGGTTTTAGAGGCAAGCAATTTTTTAGCTCAAAATTAACACTAACTCGGTTTCTCTTCTAGGGTTAAAAACACAAAGATATTCTTTGAAGTTCAGAGCCACTTAGCTGTGTGGATTTACGGAAAGTTTACAAAAACAAACAAACAAAGCAGCAGTGGCGCCTACTAAACGAGGCAAAGCACTACTTCCCGTACTAAAGGAGATGTTCTTAGGTAGTTAAAAGGACACCTGTTGTTTGCTCTTTAGTTGCTAAGTCACATCCGACTCTTTGTGACCCCATGGACTAAACTGCCAGGCTCCTCTATCCACGGAATTCTCCAGGTAAGAATACTGGAGTGGACTGCCTTTTCCTTCTCTAGGAGATCTTCCCAACCAAGGGATCAAACCCATGTTTCCTGCATTAGCAAGCAGATTCTAATAATTGGGTATTTAATGAATATCAGAAAATTACTAATGAGTATTAGGAAACAAAACCATGTTTTAGTGGAGTATTGCTTAGAAGGAGCCTAAGTTAAAAAAAAAAAAAAAAAACCTAATGAATTTAAAGTAAATTGAAGGACTAATATTAAGTTGAGCATAGTACAGGTAGGTAGATATGGCCGAAATCATACATATGGTCCCAGAAACCCTTTCATCTGGGAAGCACTGAAGGCTGAATGATCACAGCAAGCAAAGTAGACAAAACAGCCTGACTGCCAGACTCTACCCTTTAGGTATTCACCGCTGCTCATTTTTTAAACTTACAGTATCAGAGAGCAACAAAAGGCTTGCCACTTTTTACTTTTTTTGCGAACTACTGGAAAACAACCTGTAACTATAGATTAAGTGTCATGCTGGCATTATAATACACAGATACTAACACTTTTCTTTCCCATTATTTCCCATTACAAAAAGGAAACATTTTTGTGAATAATCCCTTGGAGTTCTTATTGACATAACAGCAGGTGAATCTGGGGCCTGAAGACCTTCAGTCTTGCATATAAAAGAACAGATGAGAACAATTTATTCACACTTTATGGATAAGGCGCGGGGTTAAGTGCTGTGCAGCACTCAAAGCAGTACCCAAGCCCCTGAGATGGCTGGTTGCTCCCCCAACATCCATTTGTCTCCTGCTGCTACGGTAGTATTTTCAGCTGGACATAGAAATGCTCAGAAGGCACACATTTCCAAACCAACCCTGTAAGCAGGGTATCGCTATGTGCCTCAGTTCTGACTGGAAATGACACAGCAACTTTCAGATCATGCATCTTCCTCCTTCTTGCTGGTTAGATGCAAAAAGTAGGAGCAAGTCACCCTGGACCAGGCATGTGAGGGTTAACACCTCAGGAATATTAGAGCAAGGAGAGAGGTAGGGCTGAGGCCTTAGTGTCGCACAACTGCCACTGCTGGCTCACTTTCACATGAAAGGAAAATGTCTACCTTGTTTTAAGCACTTATTTGGAAGGTCTATGAGATACAGCCAAATCGAGTAACCAATACAATAGTCCCCCAGGACTTCACAATTAACTTCACGATACTGGTTCTTTCCATTTCATCTATTTCACCATTAAAGTTTACTGAGCAATGTGAATTTCCAACAGAAAGCAGGCAAACAATAAACAACTGTTAAACAAGAATGAATATGTATGTAATATAGTCGAAAGCTACCACCCTGAGGATGCAGGTGGTACTGTCAGGGCAACAGGCATGGAAGATAACGTTACCTAGGCTACAAACAAGATAGAAAAATTCCGTAACAAAAATGTATGCAGTTGTACACAATGAATTGCACTTCAAGAAAAGATGAAAACCACTAAGGACAGTTTTTTTTAAAAAAAAAAAGAGAGATAAAATCTTTCCTCATCTCTTCCTCTTTCTACCTATAGTAAAATGAAAAGGAAGAGAACCAGGCTATATTTAGTTGAGGGAGCTGGGGAGATTCTGCATTTCTCTCTTGACAGTATACTAGGCACACAGGGCTTTAAAAGATCTCGGTTTGGATCCACTTAAGGGAAAAATCATTTTGAACCATATACATCAATAATTCAAACAGAGGTGCTCACTTTTCACCGTACCATCTTTATCTCTCACTTCCTAAGACAATAAAACTATATTATTGATCATCCAAGTAAAAAATCTTATTTTTAGGTATCATGTAAATGTCCCTTTGCTCATTTATCCTTGCATCTCAGATTCCCCCAATCCCGTAAAGCCCTTAATCAAAACCTCAGGGCCCTCTCCTTTAGCCATGCCAGCTTCCAACATTTCCTGTCTATCAGGTTGATCATTCAAGTCAACATCCCCAGAGTGTTGCTTTGAATTGTCACATCATCCCCTAGGGCTGAACACCTTCATTACAGTACATACCATGTCAGCAACTACATAACAAAACTATCAACATTTTATGGATTGATGGCTCAAAGCTAAAATCTTAATTCTGTAAGTCAAAGCCTTTCACCATTCACCCTACTGCCTTATTCTCCTCATCCTCCTAGGTAAATTTATACTCCTAGGAGAAAGTTAGGATCCAGGTGCTGTTCTAATTTCAAAATTTCAAATATACAGCCTACTCAACTATTTCTTTCCACAGCTTGAAATGTGCTTCCGCTTGACTCCAGCAAACACTTGCTCATCCTTCATCACTCACCTTTACCCTCCCAGGCCTGACCTCCCACCCACTCCTCTCGTAGCCCATCACTTTACACTGAAAAGCAAGAGGGTCCACAGGGCTTGCATCCTTACTCTCTCATCTCCAGAATGTAAGCTCCATGAGGACAGAAATTTTTGTCTCTTTTGTTCAATGTTACGTCCCCCAAGAACCAGAACAGTGCCCACACAGAGGAGACATCCAGTAAACATCTGCATAATAAACAAGCAAACTCCACCTCTTAGTCACAATGTGATTGTGGATAAACATCTACCATTTGTAGTTCCATTTATTTATAAAACTAATACCATCTCAAAGCAACAGTGTCTGACAATACTGCGAGCATGCTCAGTCACATCCGACTCTGCAACCTGAGTGGTAGCCCGTCAGGCTCCTCTGTCCAGGGGATTTTTCAGGCAAGAATACTGGAGTGGGTTGCCATTTCCTTCTCCAGGGGATCTTCCCAACCCGGGGATCAAACCCAGGTCTCCTGTGGCTCCTGCATTAGCAGGTGAATTCTTGACCACTGAGCCACCTGGGAAGCTCATATGACACATATTATGGACTCAATCAAATGAACCTGTTTTCCTATTTCCACTACTAGCAAATACTATTGGGAGGTGGGAGGGAGTTTGAAGAGGGAGGGAACATGTGTATACCTATGGCTGATTCATGCTGACGTGTGGCAGAAACCAACACAATATTGCCAAGCTATTATCCTTCAATTTAAAACAAATAAATGAAAAAAAAAATACTAGTACACACTATTATTCCACTCATTGCAACTTTATATTGTAATGAGCTCCTGGGGAGTAAGGAAACACATTCAGGCCCAGTGTCCACCACAGAATAATAGCTCCCTAGTACTGTGAACACTAAACCCAACAGTGCATGTAAAGAATTGTGCTGAAAGTCAGTTTCTTCCCTTCCTCCTCCAGTCCCCTTTCCTTCATTGTCAGCCTCCTTGAATGTCTGTCTTCACGCACTCATCCACCCGTTCCCTTCTCATCACCTTGCCATCTGACTTTCCTCTCAGTCTCTCTGGTGAAACCATTCTCTAGTTCATCAGTGACCTCGCCTGCCAAATGCAATAGGCCTTTCTTGATTCTCATTCAACCCTACACCTGTGATAAAACACAATGGCCAACGACTTCTAACACTTCTTAAAACCTCTGGACTCTACAACAGTGCTCACTCCTAGTTCCCTTCCAGCCTCTTTATCAACCCCTTTTCAGCCTGTGATACCCACCAATGCCCTGCTTCAGTCTTGTGCAGCTCTCATCCTTTCCCTGATTGAGCTCTCTACACATTAATTTCACTGAAACTGAGAGTTGCTCAGTCGTGTCTGACTCTTTGAGACCCCATGGACTATACAATCCATGGAATTCCAGGCCAGAATACTGGAATGGTTAGTCTTTCCCTTCTTCAGGGGATCTTCCCAACCCAGGGATTGAACCCAGGTCTCCTGCATTGCAGGCGGATTCTTTACCAGCTGAGCCACAAGGGAAGCCCATTAATTAATTAATTTCACTACACCTTCTATTTTGGTGATGTAACTTCATTAATTTCTAACCTGCACTTGGGTCCAAATGTGCAACTGCCAAGGCACACATTTACCTGGATATTCCAGACATCAGCCCGCTCTCGGAGGAGTATTACATAGAAATAAATGGGTATAAGAGTCAGAGGACAAGTTCCTGTTCCAGTTCTCCCACTAACAACCTGTGTGATTCTGGGCATGTCCAGCCTTCAGTCTCAACAGTAAAATGAGTCAAGATTAAAACTCTACCATTTTATAACTCTGCATATAGTATCATTAGTCATTCAGTATCATCAAAGTGAATCCTGTCAGCTACTCCACTCTGAAATCTCTACCTTTCAGCCTCCACATCTTTCCTGACTCATATGCAATGTACCACCAAACCCTATCATTTCTTTCTTCTATAACTTCAGCTCTTGGTTTGGCAAAGATTGTTATGCAAGTTAAGGAGTATGTACAGGAGAGAGGCGTTCCCTAACAATCAGGAAAGGCCAGACTTCAGGGCCCAGTTTCATACTAACTGTAACAGCATGAGTAAATCATTTTACTTACCTGTGTCTCCATTTCTTCTACAAAATTAGGCAGTTAGGTAAAGCCATTTTCCAGCTCTAAAATTCAATGCCTCTTGAACAACTGAAAATTTCCTGAATTACCTAAATCGGCCAAACTTGTTACAGAATCTATTCGTGCTTTAGGTTAAGTTAAATTGTATAGGCCTGGCTAAAGAACAGATCAAAATTCATGATAAAAAAAAGCAACGTGCACAGGAATGGCTCCACAAAAGACTTGAGGTTTTTTAAGGGGGAGGGACACCCCATTTGCAGTGAAATTACTTCCATTTCTCAGGAATCATACTGGAGATCTAACCTCCAGGGATGGAGCTAGAAAAACCTTTAAGTGGCAACCTTATATGCCTTCTCCCTTAGCAAAGCAATCATTTTCCAAGTTGACAACATTTTCTGAGTAACACTCACTTATATGAACAATTAATATTTGTTTAGTATATGAAGAGTTCATGCTTTATTATATTCACTTACATGAACAACAGATGTGACATTTTATACACATATAAAAGATATGCCTGACCAGTCATATCTATCCTCCGTATACACTTTTTTTGGGAGGAGGCACCACAGAGCTTGTAGGATCCCAGTTCCCAGACCATCTGTTTACATTTAAGTAAACTTATAAACCTAAGTTTAGGAAAAACTGAAGTTTAGTGAACTTAAAACCTAATTAAAAAAAAAAAGGTGAGTGGTTAAACTATTATACTGCCGATTATTAGTGCTGTAGATAGCTCAGAGTAACACTGTGTCAGTCACCATTTCAAAGTATGTAGAAACGTTGAAACTATTTGGATAATTATAAAGGATTCCAATAACTGACATGGAAGTTTTTTCTAAGCCGTGACTTAGCCTCTCCTTTTTAATACACACCTTAATCCAGATCAATCACTAGGTTTAAATATGCTTATTTAATCGATGTATAATTGGACTCAATGGATGTGAGTTTGAGCAAATTCCAGGAAATGGTGAAGGACAGGGAAGCCTGGCATGCTGCAGTCCATGGGGTCACAACGAGTCGAACACAACTTAGCAACTGAACAACTTCACCAAAAGGACAGACAAATAGAACAGCTGAAAGACTAACATGTGAAATTAATTATTACTGGGAAAAATTTGTAGAGACTATGCAAATTACAATGCTAATTCTTCCTAGATTTCTGAATCTTTAAAGGACAGAAGAAAACAATGTAGCAGCACAGACTAAATAAAAGTAGATAAGACTACTGAATTATAAGTGGCCTTTCTGACCCTATGGGAAACATACATTTTAAGAAACAAGTTCTATCAGAAAAAGCATTATGGAGGAAAGAAGTTTAAATGCTCCTCAAATATTTGAAAACAGTGAAAAACTCAACAAAAGCAGTTATTTGGAAGCAATCACAATTGCTATTTCAGGTAATTCAGACAGAAGTTAGTAGATCAATTGAACAGATTAGACCAGGGTTTCTCAACCTCAGCACCACTGATTTTGGGTGGATAACTCTTTGTTGTGGGGAACTATCCCATTCACTGTAGGATATTTAGCAGCATCTCTCACCTCTTCTCACTAGATATCAATTGCGCTCCCTCTTGATTGGGAAATGTCTCCAGGCATTGCTAAGTGCCCCAACCAGGCAAAATCACTCTGGGTTAAAAACCACTGGGGCAGAGCGAGCCTCAGTTCTCATCCTTACTGTCCAGAGAGTTCTGAAAAGCAAATCCTAACTATACTTAAAGAAACATTTCACTGAGCAGCGTGCATGACTCAGGGTAAAATTATGACCTGAGTTTTCCATTCTCCTTTTGAAATACCACATTTTCTAAAGAGCAAAAGCAACACACCCAAAAACAGAAGCATACCATTTTCATGCCTTGCTCTTGCTGGCAGTCTTTTAAAGTTCCCAATTCACAGAGAACGCCAAAGAAAACACATTATCATATACAAGGGTACAGGGAAGCTCTCAGCCAACTCTAGAACTACTGGGTGTGGTTCCTTTTTGCTGATGGTGGGAGTGCCTTTTGTCTCAAGGCAGTATATTGGTAGATACACATATATTTCTAAGGTTGTTTTCATGACAATACTATTTAAACACAACTCAGTAGAATACTAGGGGAAATTTACATTCTAATTAATTAAAAGGTTTACGAGGAAGATTATTTTCAAGTCATGTGTTGTAGAAAATGTTTGTATTTTAGCACAGGTGGTGGTTTGATCACTAAGTCATGTCCAACTCTTGCCAAGTCCACGGACTGTAGCCTGCCGGGCTTCTCTGTCCATGGAATTCTCTTGGTAAGAATACTGGAGTGGGTTGCCATTTCCTTCTCCAGGGGATCTTCCCAACCCAGGAATGGAACGCAGGTCTCCTGCACTGCAGGCAGATTCTTTACCTACTGAGCTATGAGGGAAGCCTCCATAGAATGCTTAGCGCACAGAATGCTGAACAAAAGCACTTTTTCTTAGTCAGTTAACAATTTTGCAGCGCTTCATGGATTTATTAAAATCAATTATGTCAGAAATGCAAAGACTGAATCTAAAAATGATGCCAGCCTATACTACAGGAGAAAAAATCTTTTTAATAGAAAGAATTCAATATTCACCTTATTTGACTTTACCCTAAAAATAAGACCACCACCAAAATCAACCTGGTTACCTGAAGGTTTTAATTATCTGTATTCCAGTTGAATAAGACTTTCTTAACCGGCAATATTTGATTTGGATTCCTTATCATTTCAAGACATAATTAATCTACTTCTCTGCTTCTTCACCTACTATTCTGTAAAACCTACTTTCTAATTTGTAATATACTTTAGCCTCCCTATGGACTGTAGCCCGCCAGGCTCTTCTGTTCATGGGATTTTTCAGGCAAGAATACTGGAGTAGGTTGACATTTTCTCCTCCAGAAGATCTTCCCAACTCAAGGATGGAACCCCCGTCTCCTGTCTCCTGCATTGCAGGCGGATTCTTTAACCGCCAAGCCATTGGGGAAGCCCAGAAGAGTAACAACTCAGTACAAAAATACTGACATTACAAATTATACTTCCTATAATGCAATAAATCAATTCAAATTAAGCAACCACCTATAGGGAAATTTGATTATCTATTAATATAAAAATTAAATTACTTGGGTTTTAGGAGTTTTTTCACTAGTGCCTGGCCCCTCAATGAGTTAAATCAGAATTTGTGAGTGAGCTCAAAACATTAGCAAGTTTTAAAAACTCTGAGTTATTCTAATGTGCAGCAGAGCTGGGAATCACAGTTCTACAGCAACTAAAAGATTTTTTTTTTCCTTTTAACTAAAAGCTTTCCCATCATGTTTCCCCCTTGATATTTTTTAGAGAATATGCTCTTAGAATCTCAAAGTCAGGAAAATGTTTTCAAATTCAGACTAACTTTAAACTATAGTTGTGTTGTTTAAACAATTTCTCAATATGAAACATAAGGCCACAGAAACTTTAAAGGCATGCCTAGTCATCAGAGGTAAATTTTAAACCAATTCTCAAACAAGTTCACACGTCCTAGGGTTCCCTAATATTTATTAGACTATATGACCAAATTGTGAGTAACGGCTACCACTGAGGAACTGGGGAGGTAGAGAAGACATTTCTTCTTACAAGTCTCCATTATTTCATTTTAAATAATTAGTGTGAGTATATCTTTTATGACTTAGAAATCATAAAAATGAAAAAATACATGTGCTACACCTTAGAAAACCAATTCTACAAAAGCCTATTCTAAACAGGGAAGCCTGGCCTGCTGCCATCTATGGGGTCACAAAGGATGGGACACGACTGAGCGACTGAACCACAAGCCCAGTTTAGTGAAAACTGAAACAATTATGCTAGCACACATCATCACATTTCTCTACTACTTTTTCTTAACTTTATGACTCCAACAAGACAGTAAACATTAGCTAGTGAAACGACCTGCTCTGAGAACCTAATGCCTCATTAGGGAGAGATCTTCAGTCAAGCGTTTCCTGGACAGGTGTTAAAGCAGCAACAGAGATTTCTACACTGTGAGCTCGTTTCCGTGGGGACTGAACAAAAGCACTCATTTGAAACTCAACACTGCAATGCTGAATACGTGTCTCGGCTTAAAACTATGTAGGTTTTGATTCTCCAAAAGCCAGCCAGAACGTGAAACCACGTTTTTGGTCCGTTAGTTCTTTTCTCTCCTTCCCAAAACATTCTACCAACTTCGTGTTCAAATTTCAGGGCTGGGATTTATTGAAGAGTCTTCAATGTTCTGTTGTTGCCTTTAGATTTCACAAATGAAATGTCTGGCCATTTCAACAGCACACACAGCAAACAAAATAGTCAGGTAAAATGACAGAGGAAATCAAAACCCACGAATTTATGGTGACCATTTGTTTTTATTTAACACTTCCACTATTCTTTATGTCTTCAAGAAAGCAAAAGAACGTATTGTACCACACGTACTAAAAGAACTTCTTAAAAATCAATTTAGGCCACATTCTATTATCTCCTTTAGAGAGATAAGTGTGGGTTGAAAATCAACCTTCCTAATACTTCTTGTAACTCAAGGTCGTTTGGATAAAAATAAAGTTTCCAACTCAAAAGACACTTCGCAGCCCTCCACAGCTTTTTGAAAGGTTGAACAATACGGCATCTATATTTTCTCAGCTCCCTGCGCCCGTTAACAAGGCCAGAGCCACTCGGCCCGCGAGCGTGCGAAGCGCCCAGGCAGGGAGGGGACCGCAGCCAAGAGCGCCCAGCTCAGCCAGGGCGGGGCCGGCGGGGCGAAGCCTGGGAACGACGCCCCGGGACCACCGACCCTCGGAGCCGCCCCGGGCGGGGAGGGGAGTCGCCAGGCGGGCTGCAGCAGCCCCGAGGGGCACCAACAGTCTCCCCCGAGCGCAGGGCCCGACCTCCGAAGGTGGCCGCTCAAGGCCGGTGGCCGAGGAGGCGCCGCGCCCCTGCCCTACCGTCCGGACCCCGCGAGCAGCCCCTGGGCCCGAATAAGCCGGCCAAGGGACACCAACGAGGGACGCGCGGCCCCAGTCCCGGGACGAGGAAGGGCGGCGGCGCGGGCCTGCCATCTCCTCGGAGCTACAGCAGCGAGGGCGGTGGAGGTGGCCACGGAGCGGGCTCGGGGGAAATCGGGCGCCTCACCTGCTCCTCCCGATGCAGCCGATACCGCTCGCTGAGGGGACAACATGGAGCCTCCGCCTCCAGCAGAAGCAGCAGGGGCGCAAAAAGGGCAGGGCTGAGGCGGGAACGAGCCAGGCCCAGGAGGCGGGAAACGGGCGTGGCCTGGGCTCTAACAGAAACTAGGGAGAAGGAGGGGCGCGCGAAGCCGCGAGAGAGCGAGAACACAGACGGTTGGCAAGGGTCGACCAAGGCGCAGCGAGCGCCTAGCGAACTGGGGCGAGAAAGCGCACGCGGCAAAATCCCGCCACCGCCCGACGCGTGTGCGCGTGCGCTGGAGTCCGACACTCGGTCTGGAATACCTGGGGCTGCGCACTGGGAGCAACGGTCTATTGGGACTTGTAGCTCTTCGTTCTCTGGTTACCCGCCAGCGGTTCCCGTTTGGCGAACTCATCCGGGGCGGGGAGGAAGCGGAAGAGAGGGACTGTGATTGCCGCGGCTCTTCGACGACTGAACTACAACTCCCAGCAGGCCATGCGGGAGAACCGAGCCGGCCGGTGGTCCCCGCCCAGCTCTTGGTCTTAAGGCCAGGCCCAGGTCAGAAGCCTTGGTGGAACCGGCCTCGGACCCCTACCGGCAGCGTTTGAGAGGGTTTCGATGTTTACGCTGGCCGGAGCCATAGGTAGGCGGCACTCTACCCTAAGGACCGAAGGGAGGCCTCAACCACGGATGACGTGAGCATCACTGGTTTTTTAAATGATTTTGACTTCACAAGGCGAGGAGGCCGTGACTTCATTATCACCATTACAGCTACTCCCGATATTCCTGTCTCTGCCCAAGCCTGATGGCGCACCATCGCTACTCTTAACAGCTAACATAAGAACTTCCAGGGAAAGTCCTTCCACTGGCTTTGTCCTTTCTAAGCTATGGCCGTATTTTGTAAACCTCTGGCTTCCTGGAGCTTGTCTTGAAGTTGCTTTGGCAATGACACTCTTACTTAAACTGTATGGTAGATTAATACAAAACACGGTTCTCCAAAAATGCTTTTAGTCTCACTCATATGTGATTGCAAAACTGGCAGTTGTCACAATTGAAGAATATTGTTATTCTGGATTTGTTGGGGTAGGGAGTTGTCTTGGGGGTAAGTAGCTGATGAGAGGCTAAAGTGTCTGTCCCCACCACCACCACCACCTCTTGCATCACCCTTGCTTCATTCACTTGACACATTATTACACTTTCTTTCTTCTGTCTTACCTACTATAACCTACCCAGAACCTCCTTCCAGCCATCTCTAGGCTGTGTGATGCCCTTGATCTGTGTTTCACTCCCAGAGTGATTAGGCCAACAGTAAAGAAGTAAAGATAATTCTACCTAAACTTACCTGAAGAGGTCCTGTTTTGTTTTCTGTTCCCCTGCCCCTTCTGATTCTCTGCAGACTCTCAAGGTTATTTGAATACCTCCTCCAGGAATTATATGTGAGTCTAGATTCAAACTAAACTAACTGGCCAGCAAGAAACTAGATGTGAATATCAGGACAAGTGGTTACTGGAGTTTCACATTGTATGCACAGAAAGCAGGACCTACAAAATGTTACACAAATCCAAGGCATAACGTGGCATGCTCAGAGAAAGGGGCCAGAGACTAATGACTTGTCACAATTGCAATAAACAATTTAAGAAGTTAAATTGAACATGGTGGTAATGAGCATATAGTGTTAGTCGTTCAGTCATGTCCAACTCTTTGCAACCACATGGACTCCTCCATCCAGGAGGCTCCTCCATCCATGGGATTTTCCAGGCAAGAATACCTGAGTGAGTTGCCATTTCTTTCTCCAGGGGATCTTCCCAACCCAGGCATCGAACCTGGGTCTCCTGCATTGCAGGCAGACTCTGCACCATCTGAGCTATCTGGGAAACCCCTATACTCCCCTTCCCCCTCCTTCTCCATAAGACTGCTCAACATCTAACTTCTTTTTTACTTTTCTTTTTGTCTCTTCCCATTAGCACACAAGTTACAAACAGACAGGAATTTTTGTTTGTGTTCACTGCTTGTATCTCCAGTGCCCCCAGACAGTGCCAGGCAGGAAGTAGAAACTCAAATACTTACTGAAAGGATGAATAAAGAAAGTACATGTTACAAGTAACACTGCCGACTCACTTTTTTGTTCCTTTAATACTAAATACCTAATTTTTGCTTTTGAACAACATACCCTGTTCTAATGTGTGTTAGTCACTCATTCGTGTCCGACTCTTTGTGACCCCATGGGCTGTAGCCTTCCAGGCTCCTCTGTCCATGGGGTTCGCCAGGCAAGAATACTGGAGTGCTTTGCCATTTCCTTCTCCACTGTTCTATTTTAAGGGTTCCCAATAGAGATACATTGAAATGCACCCTGTCAGGAAGTGACAGCAAATACTGACATTACATCTTGCTCAGTATAACATCATCAAGGTCAATGTCAGCACCTCAGCCTTCTGCATATATTGTAGAAGTTTTTGGCACTCGGAACAACACAATACAAATTATAGGTAGGCTTTAGGATTAGTCGCAACTCAGAAAACAACCCCTGTAAACAAGAAGCCTGTTTTGTTATTATTGTTTCCTTCTCAAGTACTCATGGTTATCAAAACCCTGAAGATACAAAATGCTAAATATTGATAAGACTGATTTGAGCCTGCCTTCAGCCTTCTCACTCATATAGTATGACCAGAGGCTGAGCTTTCCTTGTGGTTTTCAAGAAGTAGGTGACATATAGATATGTTTGAATGGTCAAGGCCACTGGTTTTGTGGTCAGACTGACCTGGTTCTGAATTCTAGCTCACTAGCTGTATAGTTGGGTGAGTTAGTTAACCTCTTTGAACTCTTCATCATCATCTGCCAAATGATTTGAATACTCAAGCCACAGAGTCGTCATAGTTAGTTAAATGAGATGTGTTTGGTAATTATGACTGATGCATGATTAGTGCTCAAAAATTGGTAATTGTTATATTCATTCTGGAAAAGCAAAACAAAGTCATAAATATTCAACATACTAAAGTATGTTACAAAGGACAAAAATAGCAAAATTGTTTTCTGCAATAATATCCACTGTGAATCAGGTTCCAAAGCTTTCCAAAACAGGGTGTTTGTTATGTACCAGGCACAGTGCTAGGCAGTAGTGCTGCCACAATACATAAGGCACATCCTTGTCCTCCAGAGACTCACAGCCTTGTGGGTTAAACGGCCAAGTAAATAACCTTCACTCACCGTGCTAGGACACACTTCAGCCTCCTCTGCTACCACCTACTCGCAGGATCCACATTTAAGCAACAGTCTAGGCACTCATAAGGGACAGACTGGACAACTGGCATTCCTAGGTGTCATTTAAATACCTTACTTTGCTTGTGTATAAAATGAGGGAATAACTTGGTGTCCTGGTTTGTCAAAGGAAAAGTCAATCCTAACTCTTAGGCTGTTATAAGTTGAATATCAGGCCCTCAATATGGTAACAGAATAAAACCTCTAAATCTACCAGCTGCTTCGTTATTGTTAACTGCAGTCAACAGCACAACTGTCTTAATGTCTTAAAAAGACACTAGAAAAGATCACTAGAATTTGCTGTTAAGGAAAGGAAGCACTATCATTTGTGTTAAAAAGGGTATGTGTGTGTGTGTGCTCAGTCGTGTACTGACTCTGTGATTCCATGGACTGTACCCCCAAAGGCTCCTCTGTCCATGGGATTTTCCACGCAAGAATACTGGAGTGGGTTGCCATTTCCTTCTCTAGGGGATCTTCCCAACTCAGGCATCGAACCTGCATCTCTTGCAGCTCCTGCATTGGCAGGCAGATTCTTTACCAATACACCACCTGGGAAGCATTAAAAAGGTAGATAAGACTATAGATTTGCTATATTCACCTTTGCATTTGCCACAAAAAAGCTCCTAACAGCAGTTACCTCTGTGAGTGTAGAGGGGGAGACCAGTGGGTACAGAGAGGTTAGTGATAAAACTTCATAGTATGTATACTTTTGAGTATAAACATATATGGCATATGAATATATTAAATTTTTAATTATTTTTTTCCTTAAAAGTCAAGGGAAAAAAAACTGATAATAAAATGACCTAGAAGACGAGGTGGGAAATTAGCTTTGTAAATGCCATCCTATAAAGACAGGACCGAGAAAGATTTCCCAGCTCAGTGCCTCGGCAGTAAAAATTGCTCAGCAGAACTCCTGAGAAATGGCCATATTCCAGTGAGCACTCTTAACAATTCCATCTGAGCCCTTCCCTGCCTGAAAACTTATACTGAATCCTCATAAGCCTTCATTCTTTAGGGCTCTGCTTCTACTTCTCCATACTCTGGCCCTGAAACATCTCCATTTTCTCTCCCTTTTTTCCCAATTCAAGCCCTAGAGGGGATCAAATCTAGGCCAAGTTCTGCCAGACAAGCCAGCATTGAAGTGCATCATGGACTGGGCTGGGAGAAAAGCATGCTTTTTTTGTGATTGGTCTGCCCGGAAGGAGGTCTTACTGTATATTTGCAAAAAAGCACCCCATGCATTTGCTTTGCACCATTCTCTCTTGCTTTTTTTTTTTTTTTCTCTTTTTTTTTTCTCTCTTGCTTTTAAGGACCTCCTTACCACTCCAAGCTCCTATGTGACTTAATTTCTTCATAAAACCTCCCAAGTCACTAAAGCTCCATAGTGATTCCATCTGCTCTCAAATTCATACAATTCACTTGTCATATAATCATAGTGTTATAGTTTTGTGTTGTTTGGGAGTTGTTTTGGCTGCTATTTAATTTGTATTTTGTTTTAACTTTATGTGAGTATGTTCTAAGCCCCACTTAGGTTGTAAACTCAGGACAAACATATTTTTTGGATCCCTCCAGATTTCCCAGAATAGTGTCAAACACACAGCTAATGACCAGTAAACATCTGTGCAACAAATCAGATACACAAATAACATCCCAACCAAGAGTCAGTCTCAGGAAAACGTACTGGTACAGCAGATGGAGCAGGAAGGAAAGGCAGCTTCAGGAACTGGACCGAGCACAAAGGCCTTTTTTAAAAACATATTTATTTATTTGGCTTCACTGGGTCTTAGTTGAGGCACATGAGATCTTTAGTTGCAGCATGGGGGATCTAGTTTCCTGACCAAGGATCAAACCCAGGCCACCTGCACTCAGAACACAGACTCTTAGCCACTGGACCACCAGGGAAGTCCCCACACAAAGGCCTCTTGTGTAAATAATCTGAAGGGTCTAAAGAGACCACCAAGACCACATCAGTGTCTCGATTTTTATCTTCTTTTCTCTCTTTCTAGATATGGAAATAGGGTTCCTTTCCAGGCAGGGTCTGCAGATCCTAGCAACTGCTGTCAGAGTTAGGGACCAGCATCATTCATTTCCTTATCCAGCACCTAATAATATAAATGCTTAAAATTTACGTATTTATCAGAATGGTAGCTAACTGGTTTGATTATCACATAGGCTTGCATTTCTCTCTGTCATCCAAAGGACAAGCTGCTGCAGTATCAACTGATGCTTTAAATGCTAGAGTAAGATATTTGCCACAAAGTTATTTTGGGAAATATTCTTCTGTGCCTTTTTTTAAGTGTTTCAATGGCCAGAAGTTTTTTCTTTTTTTTTTTTTTTCTGTCTCGGCTTTACCTGACCTTAAAATCTGTCAAGGGCAGATGTAGTTCACTGCTTGTTCTAGAAGATTTCCACTGGTCAGATTGCTTTCCCTCTCTGTGGCTGCTTGGCTGACTACCTCCCTCTTCATGAGGTTGCATCTTTACAGGATTTGCTGATCCTGCAATTGCCCTTGGGGTCATTGATTGCTGCTTTAGCAATAACAAGGCCTATAGCCTTGATTTTTATTACTCCTGGTCTACATTTCCCTTTTTAAAAGAATCATGCACATTGCAAATCATTTGGCCAGTTGTAGGTAGAAGGCTTTGAATTTTGCAAGCCAACCAGAGAAGCCAAAAAGAGTAAAATCCAGTATAAACTAAATAGTATCTGGTTTCAAATAGTTTCCACTAAGGACCCCTTTTAGGCGACGAATAAATTCAGTTATATGTCTTTTGTGCCATATTCTCAATTTTTAACCCCTAATTTTACCATCCCATAACCACAGCCAGGCTGTTATCTTCTGGCTCATCTTTCTCATTAGTTTAGCTTTTTTTTTTTTTCGTTCAGAATGTGTCTTCTCTGTTAGTTTTTCGACAGGGAACCGGCAACCTTGGGACCCAAGGTAGACCCCTGTTCGGGGAAGAGTAACGAGATAACGTGAAGCATGTTCTGTGGCTGCACTGCAATGTTACTGGAATGAGTAATAGTTTTTCATTCTGTACAGCATCTTTCTCCACCTACCAAATGGGAGATCGTACCATCTGTCCCTCATGGTGATGAGGTATTAGGATATATCCAGAAAAATCCATAAATCACCTTGCAGAGTGGGCCTACGCTGTGGTTGTCACCATCGGAGTCACGAGTAGGAACTCATCAGACAAAAAACATCGGCTCTGGAATTTGTGGGACAGATATGCTCCACTTATGAAAACAAAAAGAAATTTCTATCATTAAAACACATAATCAGCCTGAGCTAAAACAATCACTGAAAAATCCGTGGAGAAACACTAAGCCGCAGGGCCCCCCTCAACTTCGGCCGCAGTGGTGGGCGCCGAGGGACAGTTCTTGCGCTTGCGCCCTGCGTCACTGGGCTCAGGGTGACAGTCTTCGCCCCTAACGCCGAGACTGGGCAGGTGGGCGAAAGACACCAGTTGGGGGGCGGTGGCGAATCGGTCCTCTGAACCGGGGTGATTCAGTGGAGGATTAGAGAGACTGCGAGGATCGGGGCAGGTTGGTGGTAGGAGAAATGCCCTGTTAGGATTTTGAGGGGATGGCGGTGAAAGGGTTGGGTTGCATTGCAGGTTTGCAGACAGGTGTTGACATAACCAGCCGTTCATGGTTGTCTTCCAGAAAATATGAGGTGGTTTTTTTTTTCGGTTGCCCGTGGGGAGGATGAGGAAGTTTAATGGCAACACTGAAGCCGTTTTCTGTACTGTTTTCATCCGCCTTTAATAATTTTTTTGTGGCCAGACTCGAAATGCCCGATTTTTCAGAGGCTCGGAGGTAGAAGGAGGCGTGATGAGAATAGCTCAGGGAAGATTTGGGAGGGAGCTGCTGACGGTCCAAGATGGATCCGTGGCTGCATCTGCAACACAGCCTGCTCTTCACTGGCGCGGCGTGGGGGTGGGGACACGAGGTTAGCAGCTTATATTCTAGAAGAGAATAGATAGAGTCTTGGCAAGCAATCGATATATTTTAATTCCATGCTTTTTGTCGGCTATTATTGATCGAAGTATAACAAAAGGGGGTGTTTCCCGCAGAAAGGGGGGAGGGGGAGAAAATTCAGACAAAGCAGGGGCTGGTGGAACCCCCTTCTCCTCGCATCTCTATGAAAGACTAGGAGGGAAGCTGCAGGCCGCTTTTAGTTTCCATTGTATACGCGTCTGCTTGCTGGTGGGAGCTGGCTGGCAAGCTCCCCTCGAGCGGAGATCTGCAGTGCAGATGCCTTCTTGATCGGAAAAAAAAAAAAGCACCATAAGCAGGTGGTGGTGGTTCTTAAAGGAACTCAGTCTTTGAAAAAGAAGAAGAAAAGCTTTTTGTCGAAGGACCATAAGCTCGGGGGAGTACAGATAATTTTGCTCTTTATTTAGCTACCTTAAAGAATTTTGAGATGTTTTAAAATGCTTCATTGTCTCCTGTGCGAGAATCTTGGGTTGATTTTCTAAAGAACAAAATTTATCTTAGCTTTAAATATATTCTCTAGGTGTTTTTCAAACAGTGGATTTCCACGTAAATGCTTTGGTACCCGTTTGGATTTTCCAGTGTGGTTATGGACATTTCAGTAGAAACAGTTATCAGAGGAAGCTTCTGCAAGGCCAAGATGAGCTGTCCAGATGAAGGAATGAGGCAGCAAATTTAGAACCCTTGTCCCCTTTAAACCACTACCATCTCTCCTCCAAATTTTTGTGTTCTGGGCAAAGGTCCAGATGAACAGCAGCTTCCTTATATACTTAGCAACTTGGTGTTTTGGCTTTAATCACTTGTCATTGGTTACTCTTCTGTTGCTGGCCCTTTTGTGCATACCTTTTGATTTTCTTGATTTTAAATTTTTGATACACTTGAAAAATAGATACTCTCGCCACCTTGAACTCTTATCCACTGCAAATACGTATTAATATTGTATAAAAATCATTAATACAGTTTTAGTGAGTTCAATGCAAGATCCGCATTTGTCAGCTCACTACTTGAAAAGTTTAGCTTAAGACACTGTAGTGTATAGTCAGAATTTCATTGCCAAAGCTCTTCCTCCTTGCTACATGTTTTCTCCATCTCTCAGAGGAAATGTCTCAGGCTTTTGCACCATGAAAATAAGATGAAGTTTGTTATTACAAAATTTAACTCATAAAATGGATTCTTAAAAAATTTACCTTGATTGTTTTAAAAATCTGTAAGTGTTAATGTCAACCTTTAGCTTCATTTTCCTTCACCAAGCTTCTCTTGGTTTTAGAAACTTTCAAAAAATAAGAGTTTAAAAAAAAAAAAGAAGAAGAGTAAGTGGTCGCTTGGTGTCTGCCGGAAACAATTGTGTCTTTACTGACCTGTTTAGTAACAAACTTTAGAAATTTAGTTTCTAATTAAAAATGATTAGTGATAGGGCTCTCTCATCCAGGGCATTCAGTGTTAGTGCAGATAGCAGTGATGTATGCTTGGAGAAGGTCAGGAGCCAAGATCGGCTTCCCAGATTTCTGCCTTTGAAGAAGAACAAAGATTTCAAAGGCAGAAATTTGAAGTTGAGGTGAAAGATACGTAAATAATTAGTGTTCTTTTTAGGATGAGGGTTGCCTTATTAGATATCAAGTATAGATACCTGTCTATTGCCTGAACTTTAAAAGTGGTTTAATAGTTTACTGTCTATAGCCTTTGAAATTCTTTAACTTGCTAGAGACTGTTTTTTATTATTGCTCTGAAAATCATGGTGCCAAAATAAAGCTACATTTCTTGTATCTGCTCATGGAAGTTAGCTCAAAGCAAAAAACAGCTTGGACAACTGAAAAAAAACATACACACACACAAGTTTTTGCTTTAATTACTTCTTTCCTCACTCGTGAAACTGAGTTGTTCCATGTACTTTTTATGGCTTCATTTTTACACTTTGTTCTAACGCATCAGTCAATCACATGATTATGTAATTTGTATTTTCAGTCTTAACTCTTAAGTAAAAAAAGAACTCTGACTACCTGTTCAGCACTGAAGTCTGTATTGTACACATGTCAGATTAGCAGTGAGTGTGTAATATGGTGATAAACACACAGACTTGAGTCCCGGAGATCCCTCTATTTCAGTCCTGTCTGTGCTTATTGACCATATGACCTTGTGCACATCCTAAGCCTCAGGAATGTGACCTAGACAAATTTGCTGCCCTTAAATCCTAACTTTTATTGAATAACAATACCTAGTATTTGATACATCTATTTATAGGTTTAAAATACACAGATAGAACAATTGAATAAGAAGTGAGAAATCATAAATCTTTCTCACAGTACAGGATGCTCTTATACTTTGTTCTTTATAAAAGTGAATTGGTTGTTTCAGCTTTTGACCCCTCATATTTATAAGGGCCGCCACTCCTTTCACTCAACTGACCTGTTAAAGAAGTTGGGGGTGAAGCCAAGATGTTTCATAGCTCGCTTGGCATCAGTATGCTAAGATATTTTCTGCAGCATGCTGACCATGAGTATAGT
The DNA here is from genome assembly GCA_024291935.2 of Okapia johnstoni. Lineage (NCBI taxonomy): Eukaryota > Metazoa > Chordata > Mammalia > Artiodactyla > Giraffidae > Okapia > Okapia johnstoni. The sequence goes on along the minus strand of JAGTYA010000026.1, from coordinate 8,568,448 downwards.
TATGATACATTATAAAACTCCTGTCAGTGGAAGCAAGAGGACAGGAAGGGGCAAGAATGGTCATGTAGTATGGTTCACAAATGCTTGTTGATTTGAATGGTTTTTATTCCCCGGGAATAGAAGATATCTTTTAATGCTGTTTTCTTTCAGAGTCAGATTCACAAATAATTTAACCACTCTGATCGAACAAACCAGTCCACATATGTTTAACACTTACGCCTTCCTTAAATTGAAATCTCTAAGGACTTGTTTATGTAGTAGCTGGTAAGAGCATCAGCGTTTTTATTTTTATTATTTTAGGGATGGTCTGTAAACAAAATGAAACTAATGTTATCGCTTTTGTTGTATTCTGTGGTGGTGGTGTTGTCCAGTCCCTCATTCGTGTCCAGCTGTTTTCTGTGGTGAGGAAATCATATATCCTTACTGATACAGTAGTCACCTGTTTAATCCTGTGCAGTTTATAAGCACTTGTAAACGAAGCTTGGTAGTGAAGGAATTGGTGATGTGTCATTGAAGGGCAGAGGGAACATTAAGGTTTCCAGTTTTGTGTAAGCCAAGACATTGTTCTGTAGAAGGGCACTTCTCTTTAGACTAGCCATAAACCTAGAACTACCATTTTTGTAATTCTGAGTAGAATTACAAAAGCTCCAAGTAAATGATTAACTATGTGTATTTATTGTATGTATATACCTTATAGTCTGTGTCCAACTTTATTGTTAATGATGAATTGATAACTGCCTCCTTAATTGTACAGATTTATGAAATAAATATAAATTTTGTAGTATAACTTTTTTGATGAAAATTACCAAGTTGATATTATGTTCATATATAATCTAAGTCTTTCAGGAGTTGCACAGGAGACTGACTGAAGTTTTATCCTGTTTATTTATAACAGCTCTTCTAGAATTGTTTTGGATCATTGGGTATGTTATAGGTGTTTTTGAAAAAGTATGTATACTAAATGGGCTTCCCAGGTGGCACTGTGCTAGTGACGGTTCAGTTCGGACTCTTTGCAACCGCATGGACCGTGGCCTGCCGGCTCCTCCATCCATGGGATTCTCAGCAAAAATACTGGAGTGGGTTGCCATGCCCTCCTCCAGGGGATCTTCCCAACCCAGAGATTGAACCTAGGTCTCCCACCTTGCAGGCAATGGATTCTTTACCATCTAAGCCACAGGGAAGTCCCAGGTGGCACTAGTGATAAAGAACCCGCCTGCCAATGCAGGGCACTTAAGAGGTGCTGGTTCTATCCCCGAGTTGGGAAGATCCGCTGAAGAAGAGAACGGCAACCTACTCCAGTATTCTTGCCTGGAGAATCCCATGGATGGAGGAGCCTGGCAGGCTACAGTCCGTGGGGTTGCAAAGAGTCGAATACAACTGAAGCGACTTAACACGCTCACATGTATACTAAGTAAATTTAGCTGTAATCAGTGTTGCTTATGATTGCATCATTACAGTGTTGTACTACATATCTGTGACTAGTAATATCTGTTACTAGAGTAGGACATGTTACTCTGTAATACTGCAATTTCAGAGAAAATCCCCTTATTTCTTACTTTTCTGTGTTTTGATTGCGCTCCACCACTTGCAGGAATCTTAGTTCCTCAACCTAGGGACTGAACCCATGCCATGGCAGGGAAAGCACTGAATCTTAACCAGTGGACCACTGGGGAACTCCTGCAGAAAATCCCTTTAAATAGTTTATAGGATTTGTGTTTCTGTTTTACATGTTGTGATGGGGTAGGTAATTGTTAGCAGTTAGCTTCCTCTTGTGATGGTCTCTTTAAATTTCAAAGAAATATTCTTATCTGTCTTTTCCAGTCTTTTGGTTCAGTTTTCCTCATAAGCACATCATCATAACCTGGGGGTGGGGGCGTGGTGGTGGAGGCAGGACCTCTCTGACTTCTTCCACATTGGCGGTTTGCCCTTGAGGATATATTGAAAGGTATTCTGAAAAACATTTTTAGCAAAACTAATACGGAGCCACCTGAAAGCATTTCAACAGTGGGCATTGTCTTAATTTTACATAAAAGGCAGAAATACTTGATTTATGTCTTACACTTGTATATTGCTTTATGGTTTAATTTGTGCCAATACATTAACTTAATTCAACAAATATTTAAGCATACATCAAGCATTGTGGCTATGAAGTTAAAGGTAGAATAAAACAGGGATTAAGGATCCAACTTAGTTCTTTCAAATACATACACTGCCTCTCTTTCAAATTTGAAACAACATGTGATAAAAATAGTTCTGTCACCCTCTTAAATTCAGTTATTGGTTAACCAAGTTCAGTTAACTTAGAAACCTTCATTTCTGGTCCCATGGTTTCTAAGCCAGGTGGCTTTTTGCTCCACTTTTCTACAGAAACTTCTCTCATCAGATATACCAGTTATTTTCCACTTTATTAAATCCAGTGGTCACTTCTCTTTCTCATTTTATGTATTTATTTTTTAACCTCACTGTGAGGAGTACGGGATCTTGGCTCCCTGACCAGGGATTGAACCCATGCTCCCTGCGCTGGAAGCATGAAGTCTTAACCACTGGACTGCCAGATAAGCCTCTCTTCCTCATTTTAAATGCCCTTGATTCCTCTCTTTCCTTTACGCAGCAATCAGCAAATCTTATTGATTCTACAGTGACTACCAGTTTTCCCAAGCTTCATCGCAACTACCCCAGCCAGGGTACTGTCATGGCTCTCCTGAATTACTGCAGTGGCCTCCTAACTGATCTGCAGACTTTCTCTCTTGGCTCTCTTCCGTCTTTTCTCCACACAGCAGCTGGTGTGAGTCTGTGAAAAATGTTAAGTCAGATCATTTCACTCATTGGCATGTGCTCTAGTCACTTCTGATCACACTCAAATTAAATGCTGAAGTCCTTAGAAAGCTTATGAAGCCCTGTAATATCTGGCCCCATCCTGCCCCTTGCTCACCTAGCTTTAGCCACACTGATCTTGTTATTTTTCATACCAGGAATACCTCTCTCAGTGTCTTATTTGCTGTTCACTGTGCCTAGAATGCTCTTCCCTCATACATTCTCACAGCTCTTCACTTTCTCACCTCCCTTAGATCTTTGCCTGGCTACCTTATCAAAATTACATAAGAGAAAAACACCATCTAGGCCTTTCCTGCTTTATTTTTCTTATCACTTGTCATAATTTGTCTTACAGTATTTGACTTATTTATTTTGTATATTGTCTGTCTGCCACAAAATAGAAGTTTCATCAGAGTGGAGATTTTTGCTGTTTTATTCACTGCTCTATCTCTGATGCCTGTCAGAACCTGGCACAAAGCAGGCCTTTATATTTTTTAATGAGAGCAAAGACTTTATCATTTTTGTTCAGCAACTAAAACTAATCCTTGACTCATAATAGATGTTCAGTAAATATTTATGGGATGGATGAATAGATGGAGAATCTCTACTCCCAGGAAAATATGCATATAAATGAAGTATTGCATGAACTTTCACAGATTCATGAACTACTATAAAATCTACTCATAAACCTCAGGTTAAGAAATTTTTGTTTTTGAAAATCAGACTGTAAACTTTGAAAACCTTCTGCATATGGAAACTGATATATTCATTTCAGTGCTGAGGAGAGATTTTTCATATAAGTGCATAATACTATATCCAAATATACTGTATGTTTAAGATTGTCTGTTACTACTTACTTCTGGACTATAGTATTTTCCACTAATGGCTTTTAATCCAGAAAATTATAACCACTTTAATGCCACATTTTGATGTATTAGAGACTCACTTCTATTAAGAACTCAATAGTAAGCTAGTCTGATGTGGCAGAATTTTAAAATGTGTTAAAATAAGTCTGATTTCCATCTTCTAACAGAATCTGAGATTTTGATTTAATATGTTTCAAACATTATTTGCAGAAGAGTAAAATACTCCTAGCAACAGTAAATGTAGCACTACTTAGAAGTCGGATTATTAAAAACATTTGTAACCGATTTACTATTTTTATACTTCATTTGGTTCTTTGTCAGACTTTCTAATTTTGTTTCTTTTGCAAGAAGAGTTCCGCTTATTTTTCCTCTTAGATTGCATATGCATTTACTCTACATATGTACAAAGAAAGCTTTCTAACTCTTTAGTGTTGTAACAGAGTGAGCATCTTGACTTCTCCTAGAGTGAAATGCATAACTACTACATTAGTAGGGCTAACATCCAGACTCAAAGTCTGTTCTGAAATAACAATCTAAACTCTTGCTAAGGCTCCATAATGTTCATGCCTCCATACCCTGTGTCTTCTACTGTATGCTGACCATCATATTCTGTGCCTTATGAAAGATACAGGGACATGGAAGATGATCCTTAGCCATAAGATGCTTCCCATCCGGTTGGAATTTGTCTCCAATAGCAAATAAGTTGAATGGATATTAGATCTTATTTGGTTTATTGGTTCCAGAGGGCCAAAACATTGTTAATTGGTCTATTTTTACAGTAGTTATGTTAGCTCTAGTAAATTAAAATTATTAAAAATTAGCCTGCCAGTTTACGTAGATTCTCCCCCATGCCTTAAGTGGGGGAAATGCTTAGTAACTTGCTTCCAAAGGGTACATTATAGAAGGGTGGGAAAAAGTACTATCATGGAGAAACTTGGCAAACTCTACCTCAGCCAGGGGATCAAAGTTAACATCATCACTAATAAGTCATATTAATAGTATATACCTTGATATGGTATGACAAGGCAGCCCTTCAGCTCAGTGAAGGGTTACCCCTCAGTGGTAATCCTCCCTAAAACTCATAACTCTAGTCTAACAATGAGAAGAACAAGCCCAAATTGAGTGACATTCTGTGAAATACTTGAGCAGTCCTTCTCAAAATTGTCAAGATCATCGAAGTAAAGAAAGCCTGAGAAATTGTCATAGTCCAAAGGAGGCTAAAGAGACATGATGACAAAATGTGATGTGGTTTCCTGGATGGGATCTTGGAAGAAGGAGGGGGCATTAGGGAAAAATTATTGAAATCTCAGGGTAGTATGGGCTTTAGTTATTAGTAATGTATCAATTTTAGTTCATTAATTGTGACAAAGTTATCAATACCACCATACTAATATAACATGTTAACAACAGCAGGAACAGTGCTGAATAAAAGCAACAATCCTTTCTGTAAATATAAAATTTTCTAAAATAATTTTTTTAATAAGAGAAAGCTTTAATCATGAAATAGAAATTGTTTTGGGAGAGGCAGGTTGGTACAAGTAATGCAGTGGAGGTCTCGTGAGGACAAAAAGGTTTTGAAAGGAAAAAATGACATGAAGTTTGGGGAGAAAATCAGTCTGCCCGTTCCTGGAGCCTCTGATGGGGGAGAGGACAGTAACTGGCTCAGTTTAGCAGTTGTTACTGAGATCCTGAGTTGCCATCAAGAACTGTGGTCATGAAAAACCAGACAAAGACAACACAAAAAAATAAAACCATGAGCCAATATCACTGATGAAGATAGATGCAAAAGTCCTCAACAAAATCCTAGCAAACAGAATTCAACAACACATTAAAAAGCTCATACACCATGATCAAGTTGGGTTTATTCAGGGATGCAGGGATTCTTCAATATATGCAAATCAGTCAGTATGATATACCATATTAACAAATTGAAAGATTAAAAAATCATATGATACTCTCAATAGATGCAGAAAAAGCCTTTGACAAAATTTAGCACACATTTATGATTAAAACTCTTCAAAAAAATGGGCATAGGAGGAACCTTACTCAACATAGTAAAGGCCACATGGTAAGCCACAGCAAACGTTATTCTCAGTGGTGAAAAGCTGAAAGAATTCCCCCTAAGATCAGGAACAAGACAAGAGTGTCCACTCACCGCTGTTACTCAACATAGTTTTGGAAGTCCTAGCTACAGCAATCAGAGAAGAAAAAGAAATAAAAGGAATCCAGATTGGAAAAGAAGAAATAAAGCTCTCACTGTTTGCAGATGACATGATACTGTACATAGAAAACCCTAAAGATACTATCAGAAAATTACTAGAGCTAATCAGTGAGTTTAGCAAAGTTGCAGGATGCAAAATCAATACAGAGAAATCACTTGCATTCCTATATACTGACAATGAAAAATCAGAAAGAGAAATTAAGGAATCAATCCCATTCACCATTGCAACAAGAAGGATAAAATATCTAGGAATAAACCTACCTAAGGAGACAAAGGAACTGTATACAGAAAATTATAAGACACTGATGAAAGAAATCAAAGACGACATAAACAGATGGAGAGATATTTCATGTTCCTGGGTAGGAAGAATCAATATTGTGAAAATGACTGTACTGCCAAATGCAATCTACAGATTCAATGCTATCCCTATCAAATCACCAATGGCATTTTTCCCAGAACTAGAACAAAAAATTTCACAATTCATTTGAAAACACAAAAGACCCCAAATAGCCAAAACAGTCTTGAGAAAGAAGAATGGAGCTGGAGGAATCAACCTTCCTGACTTCAGATTGTGCTACAAAGCTACAGTCATCAAGACAGTATGGTAGTGGCACAAAAACAGAAGTATAGAGCAATGGAACAAGATAGAAAGCCCAGAAATAAACCCGCACACCTGTGGGTACCTTATTTTTGACAAAGGAGGCAAGAATATACAATGGGGCAAAGATAGCCTCTTCAATTAGTGGTACCGGGAAAACTGAACAGCTACATCAACACCTTCTAACACCATACACAAAGATAAGCTCAAAATGGATTAAAGACCTAAATGTAAGACCAGAAACTATAAAACTCTTAGAGGAAAACATGGGAAGAACACTCAATGACATAAATCAAACCAAGATCCTCTGTGACCCACCTGCTAGAGTAATGGAAATAAAAACAAAAATAAACAAGTGGGACCTGATTAAACTTAAAAGCTTTTACACAGCAAAGGAAACTATAAACAAGGTGAAAAGACAACCCTTAGAATGGGAGAAAATAATAGCAAATGAAACAACTGAAGAAGGATTAATTCCCCAAATATACAAGCAGTTCGTACAATTCAATACCAGAAAAACAAACAACCCAGTCAAAAAGTGGAGAAAAGACCTAAACAGACATTTCTCCAAAGAAGACATACAGATGGCTAACAACACATGAAAAGATGCTCAACATTGCTTATTGTTAGAGAAATGCAAACCAAAACTACAATGTATGGAGAGAGTAACATGGAAACTTACATTAGCATATGTAAAATAGATAGTCAATAGGAATTGTCTGTATGTCTCAGGGAACTCAAACAGAGTCTCTGTATCAACCTGGAGGGGTGGGATGGGGAGGGAAATGGAGGTTCAAGATGGAGGGGACATATGTACAACTATGGCTAATTGATATTGATGTTTGACAGAAAACAACAAAATTCTGTAAAGCGATTATCCTTCAATGAAAAAGTAAAAAAAAGAACTGTGGTCATGAGAAAGAGTGGAAACAGTGCCTTTTGTGTGTGTGTGTGTGTGTGTGTGTATGTGGCCCAGCTATAGAGCAAAAAGGGTAGTTAAATGATAAAACTTATTTATTTATTTTTGGCTGGGCTGGGTCTTCATTTCTGCACGAGGGCTTTCTCCAGTTGAGGCAGGCGGGGGCTGCTCTTCGTTGTGGTGTATCGGCTTCTCACTGCGGTGGCTTCTCTTGTTGGGGAGCACAGGCGCCATCTCGGTAGTTGTGGCACAGGGACAGTTGTTCCGCAGCATGTGGAATCTTCCCGAACCAGGTATCGAACCCGTGTCCCCTGCGTTGTCAGGTGGATTCTTACCACTTCACGACCAGAGAAGTCCAAAAACAATTTGTTTTAAAATTAGAATATCAATATAAGAAAAGATGTTTGAAAGAACTGATTAGTTTCTCATTTTCATTATACTAATTTTAGATAAAATTTCAAAGACTTCATTTTTCTTTATGTACTAGAAGAAGCTTTAATAATCTGTAGAAACTAGCACAAAGGAAAAAGCTTTGGCGTTAAATTATAGAAGTCATTCTACAAAGTTGTTCCCAGAATAACTTATTTTTTTCTCTAAGAGTATAGTGTGTATTCTGCTGGTGTTGAAGGACAGATACCACCAAAATAAGTAATTCATTGAAACTGTTTTTACTACAGTTAGAAAATTCAAAAAATCAGGTTTATTAGTGTATTTTCCCGCGATCTAAATCAAAAATTGACTCTCACATCCAATCCAAAGCTTTTTCTGTCTTTCTCTCTCCCCCAGCAACCCATCTAACACAGGCTTGATAAGAATTTGGAAACCTCCACTAGTGTGCCTTTTTCCTATTTTTCCTCCCTATTTTTCCACTGCTTACCTACTCAGCGTGCTGCTAGAGGGAAAGGTTAAGAGGTATGGGGACAGGATCTTATCTTCTTCATTCGATAGAGTTTTAAAACAAACTTGAGAGGGGAGGAGAGTATAAATGCAGGGTTGTTAAGATTTGTTTGAAATTACGAGATCAGCAACCTAAAATAATCCCATATATAGAAACCTCATGGTAACTGCAAACCAAAAATCTGTAATAGATGCACACCCAAAAGAGAAAGGAGGGAATTCCCTGGCAGGCCAACAGTTAGGACTCTGGGCTTTCACTGCTGAGGGCCTGGGTTCAAACTCTAGTTGGAGAACTAAGATCCTGCAAGCCGTGAGGTGCAGCCCAAAACGAGGAAAGAGAGAGGAAAAGGAATCCAAACATAACACTAAAGAGAGTCATCAAATCACAAGGGAAGAGAGCAAAAGAAGAAATAAATCAGACAAAGATAAATACTGTATGTTATCACTTGTATGTGGAATCTAACAAAAATGAATATAACAAAACAGACTTCAGAGAACAAGCTAGTGGTTACCAGTCAGGAAAGGGAAAGGGGTGGGGCAACATACAGGAGTAGATGAAGAGGTACAAACTACTGTGAATAAAATAAATAAGCTACAAGGATATATCATACAGCACAAGGAATGTAATCTATTTTAAAAATAGCCTTATCATTATTGTTCTTTTATTTTGGCCACACCTTGTGGTATGTGGGATCCTAGTTCCCTAACCAGTGATCTTAACCCCCTTCAGTGGAAGCACAGAGTCTTAACCACTGGACTGCCAGGCAAGTCCTTAAAATAACTTTAAATGAAGTATAATCTATAAAAATTTTGAACCAGTGACACTAAATCCTTAGCTTATGTAACTAACCCATGAGAAATAAGATTCAATAAATAATAAAATAATCATGGGGCTTGAAAATATACATATAGATGAAAGAGAGGATCAGGGCTCTGGAAAAGTCTATTGCTCAACTTCTCTCATTACTTAAAATTATTTACTCAAAATCATTTACTCAAAAAGTACCCTATCGAACCCTCTTACACTGTTGGTGGGAATGCAAACTAGTACAGCCACTATGGAGAAAAGTGTGGAGATTCCTTAAAAAACTGGGAATAGAACTGCCATATGACCCAGCAATCCCACTGCTAGGCATACACACCGAGGAAACCAGAATTGAAAGAGATGCGTGTACCCCAATGTTCATCGCAGCACTGTTTACAATAGCCAGGACATGGAAGCAACCTAGATGTCCATCGGCAGACAAATGGATAAGGAAGCTGTGGTACATATACACAATGGAATATTACTCAGCCATTAAAAAAAATACATTTGAATCGGTTCTATTGAGATGGATGAAACTGGAGCCCATTATACAGAGTGAAGTGAGCCAGAAAGAAAAGCACCAATACAGTATACTAATGCATGTATATGGAATTTGAAAGATGGTAATGGTAACCCTATATGTGAGACAGAATAAGAGACACAGATGCATAGAACAGTCCTGTGGACTCTGAGGGAGAAGGTGAGGGTGGGACGTTCTGGGACAATAACATTGAAATATGTATATTGTCATATGTGAAGCGGAACACCATTCCATGTTCTATGCATGGGACGGATGCTCAGGGATGGAGCGTTGGGATGACACAGAGGGATGGGAAGGGGAGGGAGGTGGGAGGAGGGTTCGGGAGGGGGAGCACATGTGAACCCATGGCTGATTCATGTCAATGTATGGCAAAAACTACTACAATATTGTAAAGTAATTAGCCCCCAACTAAAATAAATTAAAAAAAAAAAAAGAAAAAGACAAAAAAAAAAAAAAAAAAAAAATAATGATAGAAAAAAAAAAAAGTACCCTATCATGATAAAGATGCACATGTATGCAGAAGATACATGTGAAAAGTTAAATAAAATTAATTCATGAAATGTTAATGGAAACAAAGCAGTGGTTCTAAATGTTAAGTGTATTTACTTCATATAATTGAACTGTATTACTTCTTATTTTTAAATGTTAAGTGTATTACTTTGTATAATTTGATTCTGAGTTCATATGTAATTAAATTAATAAACTGAATATCATAAGTGTAACCACCACAAAAATATGTATACATAAACTTGATTAGTAAATTTTCAGGTAAGTAGCACATACATTATAGAACAGCAAAAGAGACAAGTGATCTGGCTGGTAGATAGATAGAGAAGAAGCATTGGCTTTCAAAAGACCAGGTTTATATCTTGATTCTAACATTTATAAGCTTCAGTTTTTGTAAGGATTTGATTTAATATGTATATAAATACTTAATTCAGTGTCTATCATAGACACTTGGAACTCTGTAAGTGAAATGAAGCTCTGTTTTCAAAGAGAAGGGTTTTTTTGTTTGTTGGTTGGTTGTAGTTTTGACAGTTTGTTGCAGCTTAAAGTATCATGAAGGTTGAAAATCCAGTGGTGTAAAGACTAGTAAGATTATTCACTAAACAGTTTCATTGAGAGACCTGCTAGAGATCCTATTTTAGGTGTCCTTTTTCTCCCTCTAAGGTAACTAATCCGTTTCATGTAGGTGGGAAGCACAAGTATGTGTTAGGTATTATAAGAAAAATGTATGTTCATAATAGAAAATTTAGTAAACAAAAGCATAAGGAAAATTAAAAATCAGTGGGTAGCATATCCTTTCATTTTGTAACAATAACCTCTTGAAATAATACATGTTCCTCATATTCAAAAACTCAAAGAAGCCAGAAAAAAAACTCATAATCCCTCTACTCAGAGAGTAAATATCATTATCCATTTTTCTTCTTAAATGAATTTGTATTTTTTACCGAAATGGGGTCACATTATTTAAATTACTTTTGTAATGCTCTTTTTTATTCGTTGTATTATCAGCATCATTTAGTATGAATAAATTCTCATCTACAGTACAATTTTTAATGAATAATATCCCACTGTATGGATATACTAAAACCTATTTAAGCAATCCCTAGTAAGTTTTATTAAATTTCCTTAATGTTTTTGATGAACAGTCTTATAACTACATATAGGCACAGATTTATTCTTCTACTTATAAATCTGATTACATATTGGAATTAGGTTTCATCAGGTCCACTTGTGGTCTTTTATCCCTTATCTTCTAGCAACTTCCTGGACTTTTTTCCTGCAAATATTGCTTCTTTTTCATATTCAGTCTTTTTCCTTCTCCTTGAGCCTTTCTCTATATAAATACACTTGTCATTTCTATTCCTAAAAAAATCTCTGTCAACTCTACCTCTCCCTCTAGCTGCTGCCCAGTTTTTAGTCCTTCTGTTTATCATCCATACTTTGCACATTTGCTTTCAGTGCTTTTTAAACTTCTGTTCACTCAGTCTTCAGTGGCTGGCCCCCCCATCCCTCTAACCATAGAGTTATCAGTGCTGAATTACTTGATTACTAAAGTTCAGTGACCCGTTTCAAAGTCTTCACCACTCCTTGGCTTTTAACTCTGTTAATCATTCTCTAAAGCTTTCTTCAGGTGACAAAACATTTTCTCCCACATTGACTCCCTTCTGTCTCCTTCACTAGTGATTCTTTTTTGAGTCTCTGTAAATATTGGTTGTGTATCTCAAGATTCCATTGTTAACACTTCTTTGATTCTTCCTGGACAAATGCATTCACTCTGGTGGTGTCAGTTCTCACCCAGGTGTTAGCTCTTAGATAATTATCTATAACCCTTACCTGTCTCCTGAGCCTGTTCATATTGGTAAACAGTGTCCACTTAGATATTCCTTATTGTTGTTCAGTTGCTAAGTCGTGTCTGACTCTTTGCAACCCCATGGACTGTGGAGCATGCCAGGCTTCTGTCCTCCACCACCTCCCAAAGCTTGCTCAAAGTCATGTCCATTGAATTGTGATACTATATAACCATCTCATCCTCCGCTGCCCCCTTTTCCTTTTGTCTTCAATCTTTCCCCCATCAGGGTATTTTCCAGTGAGTCAGCTCTGTGCATCTAGTGGCCAGAGTATTAGAGTTTCAGCATCAGTCCTTCCAATGCATATTCAGGTTGGATTTCCTTTAGGATTGACTGGTTTGATCTCCTTGCAGTCCAAGGGACTCTCAAGAGTCTTCTCCAGCACCACAATTCAGAAGTATCAGTTCTTCAGCACTTAGCCTTCTTTATGGACCAACTCTCACATCCGTACATGACTACTATAAAAACCATAGCTTTGACTCTATAAGATATGCCTTTGTTGTTGTTGTTCAGTTGATCAGTTGTGTCTGACTCGTCGCAACCCCATGGACTGCAGCACGCCAGGCTTCCCATCCTTCACCATCTCCCAGAGCTTGCTCGAACTCTCGTCCACTGAATTGATGATACCATCCAACCTTCTCATCTGTTGTCATCCCCTTTGCCTCCTGCCTTCAGTCTTTCCCAGCATCAGGGTCTTTTCTAAGGAGTCAGCTCTTCGCATCATATGGCCAAAGTATTGGAGCTTCAGCTTCAGCATCAGTCCTTCATGAATATTCAGGATTGATTTCCTTTAGGATTGACTGGTTTGATCTCCTTGCAGTCCAAGGGACTCTCAAGAGTCTTCTCCAGCACCACAGTTCAAAAGCATCAATTCTTCAGTGCTCAACCTTCTTTATGGTCCAACTGTCACATCCCTACATGACCACTGGAAAAACCATAATTTTGACTATACAGATCTTTGTTGGCAAGTAATATCTCTGCTTTTTAATATGCTGTCTAGGTTTGTCATAGCTTTTCAAGGATAAAACTTTGTCGTAGATATGCCTTAGACAGCTTATTTATTAGTGGAAATTAATACAAAGAATTCCTCCTCATACCCTAGCCAGCCACATTTCATGTAGTTCTTCAGTCCTTTGACTGAACATCAAACATCCAGTCCTCCAACATCCAGTGATTCAAAATCCTGTCCATTCTTTCCTGTCGTATCCATCCCCTCATTCCCATCCTCACTGCCTTAGTTTAAGCCCTCATGTCTTGCCAAGATTATGCAGTAGCTTTTCAATTAAGTCCGTACTTTATCCCTGATAGCTCAGTTGGTAAAGAATCCGCCTGCAATGCTGGAGACCCCGGTTCAATTCCTGGGTGGGGAAGATCCCCTGGAGAAGGGAAAGGCTACCCACTCCAGTATTCTGGCCTGGAGAATTCCATGGACTGTGTGGTCCATGGGATTGCAAAGAGTCTGACACGACTGAGCAATTTTCATTTTCACTTTACCCTGCTTCCAGAGTTCTTTAAAACACATGGGATATTATCAATCCCTTACCTTCAGTGATTCCTCATTACACATCATATAATATAATTCAAATTTCATTATATGATATTTAAAGCTATTTGAAATCTGGCCAGATGTTCCTTCTCTCCAGACTGCCTTCCCTTGTCTTGTTCACCTGATGAATATCATCTCTTCTGCCTCTGCTGTATGCATGCTTCCCATAATGCAAACAGTTTTACTGGTTTGTCTTTTTCAGTTGCTTGTGGGCACAACCATCATCTCTGCACTGTTACAGTGCCTAGACCTAATTACATGTAGATAACATTTGATTTAATTATTAGTATTTGTGAATTAAGGTCACCTTCTTTGGTTGCAGTTGTCCACATCAATATGGCATATGCATACAATATGGTTTTGTAAGTTAGAAGCGCTCTTGGAATATTGTTGCAAACTACTTCTGGTTATCTGTGTCCTGTGTCAGAATAGATGCTGTTGCATGAAAATTTGTGTGTTGAAATTTTCCGTTAGTAGGGTGTCAGGTGGAAATGAAAAGGTAGGTGCATGGGATCTTTTTTAGCATCAGGCTTACTTAGCATTTGGATTTTCAGGTTTATTCAATTGGCAGAGATTTAACGTTGAAGATAATTGCATACAGACATTAACCCATTTGGAAACATTAAAAAAATAGAAATGCTTGTTTTAAGAAAGAAAAGAGTGCTGTTTTTCAATGGTAGGAGTAAATGTGATGCTTCACTTTAAGATAATTAAAAAACAGTGAATTTTAAAATTCTGGTCTTGAGTTACCAAATTACTGCCTCTTGTCCACTAAGTTCTGCCTTGGTGTTAACGTGCTCTGTATCTGTCAACTAAACAGTTTTCTTTTTTTAATTGAAGTATAGTTCACGTACAATATTATGTAAATTACAGATGTTCAATACAATGATTCACAATTTTTAAAGGTTAAAATCCATTTGTAGTTCCTATAAACCATAGGCTATATTCCCTGTGTTGTGTTTAGATTAGGACTTACAGATACAGCAATGGCCCAGTCCTTTAAAGCAATCTCCTCATTTTAAGTATATTTCTGATATTTGTGAAAACATTTTTATAGTTACAAGAAAAAAAGGAGTTAAGTAAAGATCAGTACACTTAGGGGTACTTTTTCAGGGTTTTGTTTTTCACATGTTGTTTTATTAATTTTTTTCCACTTTTACTGAAGGCAATTTATATTCTTTGTTTAAATTTTTTTTAAGGCCAAAGGTGGTAACGAAAATCAAGTCTCCCTCCTGCCCTAGACCTCCAAGTTCCTTTTGTTGCCAGTTAACAAATGGAAGCATACTGTATGCACTTCAGTACTTTGCTCTTCAATTTAATATATCAACGTACAGAGCTGTACCTCATTGTTTTTCGTAGCAGCAAGTATTCCATTATCTGGAGGTAACTATTTAACTAGACTTTCATCGATGGTTATTTAGATTATTTCTGGTGTTTATAGCCAGCGCTCTTATGAATATCCTCACTGATGTACATGTCTTCGTATGTGTATGCAGATACATTTACCAAGTTAAAGAATATGCTCAGGGGTTGGTAGGGGAAGTCTATACATTTAAAATTTTGATATATGTTGCCAAATTTAGAGAAATATAAGTCCCAGTTTTAGCGATAGGAGATTTCTTATGTTCGTCCTGTTTTTCCCAGTGGATTAATTGTGATTTAAAAATTTTTTTTTCATTATTCAGGGTCAGTTTTACATATTTGCCAACTATATATGTTTAAATGCTTATATTCATGGCTGACTTCTCAAAATGAAGTTAAAAATGGTTTTCAGGAAAATCAGTTAGTACTCAGATACCTATTTTTTCTTTCCCGCATGAAGTTGCAGGGGAGCATTATCTTTCTTGAGATTATTTAAAAATTCTAGGGGTTCCTCTTTTCTTCCTTTGTGGGTGAGAATATCTGACAGAAAAAATTGAATTGATTAACTTTTAGAAATGCATTTTGAAAATGAAATAATGTTTTGCTGCCAGGTGAGTGAAAACAATAATTGGAAATATAGATTTGGGTTTTCCCCTCTTCCTTAAACCCAGTGAAATTACGATGCTTTGCCAAGTTAAAAAAAAAAAAGTTAAAGTTCAAATTCCTATGTGAGGTTGTCAAATTCTCACGCTGTATATTTTCTTTCAGATTCCTTTGTTTCTTCCTCTTCCTCTCAGCGTGTATCTCTATTTTCGACCTCACAAGGCAAGTCTGTCATTTTTTGTGTGCATTAATAAAAGAAAAATGTTGAGAAAGAGGCTGTAACTGGGGAAATGAGGCACAAGTTTTCTGTTGCCCCCAAATTCCCTAAAATAAAAAACTAAATACAAGTTAGCAACTCCTAATGACTTTCTTGTAAAGCTCATTAAAATAGAATGAGGCTGGGTGGACCCTTTAACATAGCATAAGCTTTAGGTGTAACTTTGAATATTTTAAAAATTAAAAACTTGCCCACAGAACTTGGAGTAGAGAGAACTGCAGCTCAGAAAACACTTCCTCCAGAATGCATTCAGCCTGGTGATTTGCAGTTATCTAACTTGTTTGGAGAGGTAGTGGATTTGGGAAAGCTGTATAAAAGTGCTTCCACTGAACTAACATACCATTCTAGCTAGAATACTTTAGTGTGGACTTATCTGAGATTCGTCCCAAGAGCTAGGCCAGTTCCAAATTGCCTAGGAACACTGAACAAGTTGGTTGAATTTTTGGCAAGCAAGGCTTGTTTTCCTGGAGATTAAATTATGGTGTTTTGGGGGGTTTGTTTTTACTCTATCAGCCAGTGAGGAAGGGAATCAGAGTTGACAGCTATATGGAAGAGAGTGTGGCTTGTGCTGCTTCGATTTGCACTAAAAAAAAAAGTGCTGTTTCATTTGTGCTGTTGTACTCCACCTCAGGGATTAGTCAACGGAAAATCATTATTTTGAAAAAGATAATTAAACTCACTAGATAGGTCTAAGAAGCCTTGTTCAAAGAGTTTATTGTCAAGACTTTCACCTTGTAAGAATAAAAAACCTAATGGGATAAATGTAGTAAAAGTGTTTTTCAGAGTCTGATCTGCTTCTTGGGAAACATGATAGACAGTTTATTGCATTCAGTTCAGACTGATAGCATTAGAGTCCCCAGCTCTTTTATAATGTGCCTCACTGTGTGACTTTGGATATCTTCTGGGTCAAATCATGACCTTTGAAATTAACTTGTTTATATTAAAAGATAGGTATTTTGTGAATGTTAGGAAAATAAACATACGAATTGATCCTCAACATCTAGAACCCAACCAGATTTACATTTTTAAGGGTATTTTTTTCCTTATGAGAAATTTAATAATTTAGGCAAATAGATATTACATTTATTCTATTCTGGAGGATGTCAGTTAAAAATATAGTGTAAATAGAACAAATAATTATATTTTCTCGAAGTATTTCAGATCTTTTAAGATACTTTCTTCATAGTCAGTTTTTTCATATAGAAAGGAAATAATTGATAGCCTAAATAGTGTGACAATACAACCTAATCACAACATGCCTAATATATAGAATGTTGAGAAGATATGTCATAGTTTTAAAAATTAGTTTAATCCATATTAGGAGAAATTACATACACACTCAAAACAGAGGTAAATAAAAGGGATTTTTCTAGTTAAAACAAACATTTAAGTAGGTTTCAGTTTCACAGTGACTATGAGAGTTTGTTAAAAAAAAAAAATAGATTTGTCATTCTTCCTTTTATAGTTATTTTGACCAGTGAAGATTCAGGGTATGTTATTGTTAAAAGAGTATTGTATTGTAAAAAAGCAGTTAAAAATGTCATATCCCTGAAGGTGTTCCAATCTAGCCTCTATTACTAGCATTTTCTCCTGCAAAAAAGACATAATGGAAAAGCAACCCAGTTGGGCTCTACTTCATTGGCAGGTCTAGAGATCAGCTGATTCAGTTTTTTGAGGGTACTCTTTGGCAAGTGATTAGGTGTCTTCTAGGGTGGCCAAGACTGGTAGCTTCTAGTCTGCCTTAATAAAAGCAAGGGAAAGGAAGTTGTTGATGTACTTAGTTAACTGGATTAAACCCCCTGGAGAGAATAGCTAGGACCAGTTCCACCCAGCTGCAGGCCTTTCAGAGTGACTGTCACCAGCAGGTACCTTTGAGTCCATCACTGGCACTAACCCAGCTAATCGGTCTCTGGCTTCCATATCCCTCAGCCATTTAGCCTTGGAGAATTGTGCCTTGCTTATATATGTCCAAGCCATATTAGGGTTTCCCTGGTGGCTCAGCTGGTAAAGAATCCTCTTGCAATGAGGGAGACCTGGGTTCGATCCCTGGGATGGGAAGATCCCCTGGAGAAGGGAATGACCACCCACTCCAGTATTCTTGCCTGGAGAATTCCATGGACAGAGGAGCCTGGCAGGCTATAGTCCATGGTGTCACAAAAAGTTGGACACAACTGAGCAGCTTTCACTTTCACTCTTTGTTTTCAAGCCATATTAAGCAATATGTAGCAGTAATTAAAAATGACATTTTCATACTTAAGAATGACATTTTTAATCTTGAAATATATCAAGCAGAGGCATGTACTAAAACTTGTCTTTTTCTGTGTTTTGATCATGCTTCTAAGCTCGTGGGATCTTGACTCCCCAACCAGGGGTTGAACCTGGGCCCGTAGCAGTGGAAGTGCTGAGTTCTAACCATTGGACCATCAGGGAATTCCCGAAGTTGTTATTAATTTGGACTGAGAAGAAGGGGCAATTAAATCTTTCAAAAGGAAATTATGTGGTCTTTATTAAGTTGTACTACTTTGAAGTATACAGCTACTTAAGCTAACAAGTTAAGCTTTTTGAAAACTAATAGATTTGTGTTGAGAATGTCAGCGGAATAATCAGTTCTTCTTAAGTAAGTTGTATTCCTGAGTAGGTCCTTTCCAATCTTTTGCTTATTGATTCCTTTTTTAATTCATCAAGCAGAAGTTAAATTTCAGCTTAATCCTGGAGCATTTCAAAATATGGGAGTAAATTTTAATGTTTTCCTGTACTGTTAAATAAGGATATTAACAGAGGTATAGATGTAGTTTATGTGGTCATTTGGGGTGGGTTGTTTTCTGTTTGTTTGTTTTGAGCTTTTACTGTGGTTAGTACTTTTTCATCTCATTTCATCATTATAACCAATTTTATGGAGGAAAGGTACTGCTTCTTTTACTAATTGAGGAAATTGGGGTTTTAAATGGTGAAATAACTTGCTCAAGGTCACCCAGTGAGTAAATGACACACCTCGGACTCTGAAGTCCATGTATATAACCTTTCCCTCCAGTAAATATGATGTGTTAGTGATATTTTAAGGTTTACAGGTTTTTTAGGATGTCATGTTAACATCATAAGAACACAAGAGGCAGAAATGACCATTTTAACCATATTATTGCTGTTAGTGATGTAATTTAGTATCATCTGGGGGATGTACTCCCTCCATCAGACACAAAATCAAATTTGGTTTCTCCTTTTGAAATCTTTGATAAAAAGTGGAGGCTGGAAAATACTACAATTTTCTGTAGAAAACATTGGAAGAAAAGTGGGTGAAAATAAGATTATAAGGAGGATCTATCCACCGGCCAGAATTGGAAGCACATTTGCAGTAGTGAACATTTGCATATAATTTGAGTAATACAGTAGGCATCTGGAATAGGAAGTTAAACACTGAACTTTGGGGCAAGCATTGAGGGAAAAAAATTGCCAGTTACAGCCTTTTTTTTTTTTTAACAAAAGCAAAACATTTTTCTTTGTACAAAATAGACTTTTTGTTTAGGATCTAGGTTGGCTGCAAAGTGTCTGCTGGCTAACTTCCTATTTTGATGCTTTGGCTGAAAGTTGCTGATACTGTTTTGCACGATAATTTGTCTTTCCCTCTTGTTTTGTGAACGTGAGAAAATTCAAGTGTAGGAAAACCTATACCTGAATATTTCAAGCCACCCTGGTATGAATATGCATAGTATGTATGTGAAAACGTAACTTAGTGGCTTACTGCAGGCTGGCACCCTTTCTTCACTGGTGTGTATGCTTTTTCTATGTTACCAACTAAAAGTAATGAATTTCCTGAGGTGGGGTAGTAACCAAATGGTAACTGTAGCATAATCCCAAGTTATTCACTCTTTTAAGGAAGAAGTGTAATATACAACATTCATTATTGCTTACCTGTTTCTAGATCACCTTGTGTTTTCATTATTAAGTTACAAAACACTTGAATAAAAAAGTGCTAAACCCTTTTCTAAAACACAGTTTGGAGAATAAGAGAAGATATTTTGAAGGATACAGTAAACAGTATATGAAGAGGCTTTTTCAATTCAAAGCATTCACTTGACACATACACAGTATTCAGTTAAAAGTTGTTTCTTCATCCTGTGATTGGGCTTCCCTGATGGCTCAGCAGTAAAGAATACACCTGCAGTGCAGGAGACTCTGATTTGATCCCTGGGTCTGGAATATCCCCTGGAGGAGAAATGGCAACCCATTCCAGCATTCTTGCCTGGAGAATCCCATGGACAGAAGAGCCTGGCAGGCTACAGTCCATGGGGTCATAAAAAGTTGGACACAACTGAGCGGCTTTCACTTTCACTCTTTTCAAGCCATATTAAGAATATGTAGCAGTAATTAAAAATGACACATCTTGTTCTGTGAGATAAAATACTCTGGATATAGAAGAGGGGAACTTTTTCAATTTCCACGCAAGATTCTCTAGTCAAATGGAGCTTTTGCCTTATTCCAATCAAAATTTTGAGTTAATATATTAACTCAATTTAATCCTCATAGCAATTCTTAAGTTAGGTGCTTTCAGTTCAGTTCAGTTCAGTTGCTCAGTCGTGTCTGACTCTTTGCGACCCCATGAATCGCAACACGCCAGGCCTCCCTGTCCATCACCAATTCCTGGAGTTTACCCATACCCATGTCCATCGAGTCAGTGATGCCATCCAACCATCTCATCCTCTGTCGTCCCCTTCTCCTCCTGCCCCCAATCTTTCCCAGCATCAGGGTCTTTTCCAATGAGTGAACTCTTCTCATGAGGTGGCCAAAGTATTGGAGTTTCAGCTTCAACATCAGTCTTTCCAATGAACACCCAGGACTGATCTTCTTTAGGATGGACTGGTTGGATCTCCTTACAGTCCAAGGGACTCTCAAGAGTCTTCTCCAACACCACAGTTCAAAAGCATCAGTTCTTCGGCACTCAGCTTTCTTCATCGTCCAACTCTCACATCCATACATGACCACTGGAAAAACCATAGCCTTGACTAGACGGACCTTTGTTGGCAAAGTAATGTCTCTGCTTTTAAATATGTTATCTAGGTTGGTCATAACCTTCCTTCCAAGGAGTAAGCGTCTTTTAATTTCATGGCTGCAATCACCATCAGCGGTGATTATGGAGCCCAAAAAAATAAAGTCTGACACTGTTTCCACTGTTTCCCCATCAATTTCCCATGAAGTGATGGGACCAGATGCCATGATCTTAGTTTTCTGAACATTGAGCTTTAAGCCAACTTTTTCACTCTCCTCTTTCACTTTCATCAAGAGGCACTTTAGTTCTTCACTTTCTGCCATAAGGGTGGTGTCATCTGCATATCTGAGGTTATTGATATTTCTCCCGGCAATCTTGATTCCAGCTTGTGTTTCTTCCAGCCCAGTGTTTCTCATGATGTACTCTGCATATAAGTTAAATAAGCAGGGTGACAATATACAGCCTTGACGTACTCCTTTTCCTATTTGGAACCAGTCTGTTGTTCCATGTCCAGTTCTAACTGTTGCTTCCTGACCTGCATACAAGTTTCTCAAGAGACAGGTCAGATGGTCTGGTATTCCCATCTCTTTCAGAATTTTCCACAGTTTATTGTGATCCACACAGTCAAAGGCTTTGGCATAGTCAATAAAGCAGAAATAGATGTTTCTCTGGAACTCTCTTGCTTTTTCAATGATCCAGCGGATATTGGCAATTTGATCTCTGGTTCCTCTGCCTTTTCTAAAACCAGCTAGAACATCTGGAAGTTCATGGTTCACGTATTCCTGAAGCCTGGCTTGGAGAATTTTGAGCATTACTTTACCAGCGTGTGAGATGAGTGCAATTGTGCGGTAGTTTGAGCCTTCTTTGGCATTGCCTTTCTTTGGGATTGGAATGAAAACTGACCTTTTCCAGTCCTGTGGCCACTGCTGAGTTTTCCAGATTTGCTGGCATATCGAGTGCAGCACTTTCACAGCATCATCTTGGAGGATTTGGAATAGCTTAACTGGAATTCCATCACCTCCACTAGCTTTGTTCATAGTGATGCTTTCTAAGGTACTTTAGTATCCCAATTTTCAGATGGTATTAAGCAACCTGACAAGGTCACACACCATTTAGTAAGTGTGATGAAAGGATTTTGCAACTTTTAATAGCAATTGGGGGTTTGGGACTGGTCTGGAAATTTAGAGTATGATCACCAACTTAATTTCCTAGTTTTGTTTAAGATAATATACGTAAATGGAGACTTCTGAGTAATGACTATTAAGTGTCATGGTGACTAATTGGAAGAGTCTGCCAATGGATCTTAGTTTCTAAAGACCTATTAGATTCTGGTCTTTGTTTTATTTAATGTTTTCTTACCCTTGTAAGCACTTTACTTCCAGACCAGTTTTTTCCAAGTCTTGATACAAGTCAGCTCTGTTCAAGTTTGTTAGAATTTCAACTAGCCAAATGAACTTTCCATTTGCTGAAATTCTAAGCAAGATAATTATTAAAATTTAAGCAAAAATGCTAACTTACTTTGCTGCATGTGGGGAAGCTTGATTGACTGTCATGAGAGCTAGTAGCTGCATCTCCTAATTACTGAGGAAAGAATGCAGCATCATAATCTGTTTAGCCCCTAAACCTGTCCCCACAGAAAACACTGTCTGCTCCAAGTATTGTCACAAAATTATTATTAGGGAACATGATCAAAGTTATTTTTGTGTATATAGTAGTTATGTCATATTAAAGAATCTTCAGTAAAGTGAAGTCTGTCAAGAAGTTATGGCATTCAGTACAGAACTTGGTATTCTGAGAATAAGATTTCTAACCTAACTAGTTTTTACCTCAGATTATTATATACCTGATTCTAAACTTCTGGAGTATTAAGAGTTCAAGGAAGTTAGAAAAGAAACAAGGCTTAGAAAACTGAGAATTTTGTGTCCTGACAAAGCATAGAGTGTTTCTACCTTCCTGTTTGTGTGTGTGTGGCCGCACCGTATGGCTGGTGGGATCTTAGTTTGTCAACCAGGTCTTACTGGCAGAGACCGCATCGAGTCTGAACCACTGGACCACCAGGAAGCTCCCTGCCGAGCTTTTTTTTCGCTTCTCATACTGTGTGCATTCTTTAATTAGCATCCAGTATCAGTTGCTTGCTTTTTGATTTCATCAAATCCATCATCATCATCATCATTTTATCTGTTGATTTTGCTTCTTTTCTGTCTCCCACTCTGTACTGTAAGCTCCACAAAAGCAAGGATTTTTTCTGTGTTCACTGGTTTTTAATCTAGATTCTAAAACAGTGCCAGGCACATGATAGTGGCACTCAGTAATTAATGAATTATTACTAATTCATTCTGTCCACTTGTGTCTGTAAAATGACAAGTCTACATCATCTGAAATCTCAATCTCTATAAAACATATAAGCTGAGCATTCCCTATGAGAGGTGGAGTCAATTTTGTTCAAGATTCCATTCCTGTTTGAAGGGAGGAGGTCCCAGTTTTACCTTATTCCAGATTTAGTTCATTAAATGTCTCCTGGTAGAAGCACTCACCAGTAAATTTGATAATAATATATAGCTCAGATTGTGGAGTATTCTGATGTTAATGTAGCCTATAGTTCTTTAAACTTCAGGTCTTTAATTTTAACCTGCAATGGTGAGCTTCATTTATCCTTAATCAATCTTGCTGTGTATCCATACTGTGCAATGATAGATGCAAAGCTGTGTTTACTGCATTAGAACTAAATATGAATTATAGCTTACTTCTGTCTCATGGGTACAATTTGTACCACCAAACTTCAACTATTTTTTTCTCAATTTACAAAGACTTTTCCCCCAGATTATGGTTACACTGTGCTAAAGGTCAGAGATCCTGTTACATCAGATTTCAGTAATGTTTTAAAATATAGGAACTTTATCTGGCATTTGGAAACACTTTTTTGTAATAGAATTTTGTTTCTTGCAGTAAGATATTTAAACATTTCTTTTCATCTTTATCAAATGATTTTGATAGAATAAAGTCATAATTTTGCTTTTGTCTAATTATTATTCAGCTTCTCAAATGAAAAAACATAAGTTGAATAAAAGTAATCCCAAAAGTTTTTCTCTCTCACATCTTCCCAATTGCTCATTCACACTCCAGGAAGGCATTTCTGTCCTGAGGCCTACTTACGGCTCACCTGAGCAAGCTGAATCTTTGATTCATTCATTTGGAACTCTTTGTTTAAGACCTACTTTGTTCCAGCTCCAGAGATACAACAGTGTATGAAAACAATGGTGCTTGCCCTTGGGACAGTTGTTCTGATCTTTTCTCCAGTAAAAAACTTCCTAGGTTGGAGAGTTGGAAAACAGGGTGGTAAATCAGTGGCTACTGCGATATTAAAAACTAATAAGACCTAATTAATGTATTGCTTTTAGGGGGGTATTTTCTGTTTTAAAAGATTTTCTGGAGTTCACTCTTCTTAATAAAGGAAACCAGTGTACACAGTTCAGTTTTCAGTTGACAAGTTGGTACAAGAGATTTTGGAACAGAGCAACATTTTCAGTACCTTTTAAAACATTAAGGCCCTCTCTACCTGGGGCCCACTTTCCCTGTGGATGGAATGGAGTACTTCTAGCCTGATTTTTAGGGTGAGGGGTCCGCTGTATCTCTTGGGGAAAAAGAAACTCTCGTCACTTGTTTTCCTTTTCAGATAGTCAGGCTCTTACCAGTGGTTTTATAAAAGGGGTGTGTTCTGAATTGTTCCACCTACAGATGAGAGTGTATCATTACTTCATAATATGTTTGTTTTATATGGATTACATTGTTTCTGCTGAATAGCTCTACTAAATACCAAAGGAAAAGGAATAAACACTTCCCCAGATTATCCAATCTTTATTATAACTTTCTTCATGCTTTACCATTAAAGGGAAAATGTAGATTGACAGGAAATAGCAACCCACTCCAGTATTCTTGCCTAGAGAATACTGTGGACAGAGGAGCCTGGTGGGCTGCTGTCCATGGGGTCGCACAGAGTCGGACATGACTGAAGCAACTGAGCATGCATGCGTGCGTTGGAGAAGGAAATGGCAACCCACTCCAGTATTCTTGCCTAGAGAATCTCAGGGACAGAGGAGCCTGGTGGGCTGCCATCTATGGGATCACACAGAGTCGGACACGACTGAAGTGACTTAGCAGCAAGTATTTTGTCATGAAAATTTTTTGTCATTTGCAGTTTGTAGCATGGTAAGCCTTTTCTGTTTCACTGCTGGCAGTTTTATGCATGTTTTATAGGATAGCTGTTGATCATTGTTTTGTTACATATTCATGTGTGTGTATATATACATCCTGTGTGTGTATATATATGTGAATTTAAAAATAAAAGGCATGCTGCTTGGCCTGACTAGCTAATGTATAATTGTACCTGGTAAACAATTGTTTTTCTTTCCAAATTCTGGCCGTAGAGGGATTGAGCTCTCTTTGCTCTGATGAGCCACCTTCAGAAATTATGACTTCCTCCTTTTGTTCATCTTCTGAAATATGTAGCACTGACCTTACAATACTACATGGAGTAAAAAGCAAAATGTTAGGCAGCCAGATTCTTTTAGCCCAAGAAGAAAAAGACTGCTTGGCTCTTCTAGATGGGAAAAAGATGGAAAAGCCTCTGGGGACCAGTAAAGACATAGAAGACTCCCCAGTTTCTGCTGCAGAAGGAGTTCACTGTGACCGTCCTTCCATTCCACTCAGCTTCCTGGGTCATCCTGCTTTTCTCTCAAAGGAAGCTGGTCAAATGGAACAACAGATTAATAAAGATCAAGAGTCCAAGAACCCAAATGAGGAACCAAATAGGGATGATATAACTGCCTTGGATGCAGATGACAAGTTCACTTTGCTGACAGCCCAGAAGCTACCCACCCAGCAGCCTAAAGCAGAATGCATTTGTCCATATTCCTTGTCTCCTTTTGAAGCTTCAGGAGGTGGTGTTACGGAAAAGGATTCCCCTGAATCACCATTTGAAGTAATTATTGACAAAGCAGCATTTGACAAAGAATTTAAAGACGCATATAAGGAAAGCATAAATGATTTTGGTAGCTGGGCAGTGCATGCTGGTAGAGAATCACCTGCAGACATTTCAGAGTCTAATGACAAAGTATTTCCACTGAGAAAGAAAGAAGCAGGGCGTTACCCAGCCTCTGCATTGTTCACCAGGCAGTTTTCACACACAACTGCAGCATTGGAGGAGGTATCTAGATGTGTGAATGATATGCATAACTTTACTAATGAAGTACTGACTTGGGATTTGGTTCCCCAAGTAAAACAGCACAGTGATAAATCTGAGTACAACACAAAAACTACAGGACTTGGCACGAGTGAATATAATTCAGAAATTCCTGTTGTAAATCTTAAAACGAACACTCAGAAAATTCCTGTATGTTCTGTTAGTGGAAGCACTGCTAACACTAAATCACCAGGTGACGAGGCGGAAACATCTCTCCCACAGGAAAATGCTGTGCCAGACCATTTTGATTCCACACAGGAAGTCACTATCAAAGGTGTGCAAGACAATGTGCAGAAAAGAGATGACATACTTTCAGAGTTACCTAGATCTCCACTGGAGAAGTGTGTCTCTCTTGGTTCTGGAGTGGCCACAGATAAAGTGGTTTTACCCAACGGCCACCTGAAAGGTGAAATGAGCTGGCAGACCTCTGTATTGGGAGAAGTGACAGAGGCTGATAGTTCTGGTGAATCTGATGACACAGTAATAGAGGACCTCACAGCAGATAATTCATTTGAGAGCAACAAAATTCAGGCTGAAAAACCTGTTTCCATCCCAAGTCCGGTTGTAAAAACGGATGAAGAAGTCAAAGAGATCCTCAGTTGTAATAAGAAAGACAGAACATCTGAAAATTTTGAAGGGTCGGTCAGTGACTCTGAGCCACGACAAGTTCGGCCTGATCCTCTTGAAAGGAGCCCAAGTGAGGCAGTATGTTCATTAGTATCTAATAAGAATGGCACGTCAGAAGTGAAGCAGTCAGGTAGTAAGCATGAAGCTGTTCCTGAAAAGCCTGTTGCAGCTGAGAAGTCAAAACTCCCTTCAGAAGCATCTCCTACAGAACTCTCACAAAGTGTGACAACCTCTGCCTATTTGGAATCATTGCATGAAAAAAATGTGAAACATATAGATGATTCTTCCCCAGAGGACCTGATGGCGGACTTCACAGAAACCAGAGAGAAAGGAACAGTAGGTAAAGGTGAAGGAAATACCTTCGAAGCAACATCAGAGGAAACTAAGGACTTTAAAACAACTCTTCCTCTAGCTGTTTTGCATGAGAGTAAGTCAGGTGGTTCTGAAATTAAAAACATAAAAAGCAAATACAGGGAACAAAGCAAAGAAACAAATGGGAATGAGTTTCTAGAAGTTTTCCCTACCCAAGGTACTCCAGTAGCATCGCTCGACTTAGAACAAGAACAGCTCACAATCAAAGCACTTAAAGAACTGAGTGAAAGGAAGGTTGAGAAGTCAGCTTCTGTACAGGATAAAGGAGAATCTCCTGAAGAAATATTCAAACAGACTTTAACATTTGCTCCAGAATCTTCTTGGCCACAGAGATCATATGAAGTCCTGGAACACAAAGATGTCAAGACTGGATCTGATCTTGAGATTTCCAAGAAGCCCACTATTATCAAAGAAACTGCTAAGGTAAAGGTTATTTCCAGCCTTAGCAAGACGGAACCGGTAAACAAGCCTGTCCTAACAAGACTTCTGACAGACTTATCAGGTAACCGTTTACATTAGAAATACTGCATGTGGGAAAAAAAGAAATACTGCATGTGTTTTATTCTGCTATGATTGATTATTTAGAGGGCCATTTTTCTTAGTCTCTGATTTATATCACTAAATTATAGCTAGAATAAAATATAATGTATAATGGGGAAAGGTAGATTTTTTTTTTTTAATGGTTGTTCGATTTGGTTTTCTTATACAAATGTTTCCCAAAGCAGGAGACTACTTGTTAAAATTAATATTCTCCTAAAGAAAAAAAACGTCATAGTCCAGTTTTTTCAAGGTCTTCCTTTCATTATACGTTGACTGTAGGGGAGATGCTGCTTTTAAGACTATCACTAGGCTCTTATTTACCCAGATTATTATAAAATCTCCATAATAGTAGCACTGCTTAGCCCTTGGGTTTTTTGCTTAGCCCTTGTAAAATCTATTTAGCAATCAAAGAGAAAGGAATTCCTGCTGGGAAGATAATAAATGAAACTTTTAATTAATTTGATCTTATACCACAGAGATTTTATGCTCTGAAAGTAGGTAACCAGTACTGTAGTACAGTCGTGCCAGTGATACTTTAGGAGAACTCATGCGTTGTTCTACTGTGGACCTTGTTGACATTCTTCAAGTCAAAACTCATTGTATGGTACTAGAAGCCCTTCTGCTTGTCTTCTGTTTATTTGAGTGATTACTTTCCTAGCTGTTGACCTTCATTTAAATTATTTCAGATGCTCTCTGTTCTGGTGTCTTAGTGTAATGAAAAAAAGATCTATAAACCCTCCAAAATCAACCCCCAACCTCTGATCTGATATGAGGTTCTGCACTTGCTGTATGATCAGTGTGGTCAGAGTTAGGTGCTATGCAGGGCTCTGTGGTTTTCCAAGCTTTTTAAACAATAGATTCCTCTTTCAAATGAAATCAGAAATGAGATTTTTGTTAAGAGAAACTTTTTAAGTGAGGTTGTACCATTTACTTTTTTTTTTTCCCTATAAAGGTTTTATTATGCACAGAGTAAGGAGGGGGCTCAGTCCTTAGCAGCCACTTCCCTCTGGTCACTTCTTCCGGCAAGCGTGCCACTAACTTTCTTTGCTTGGTTAGGTTCCCTGCTGGCATCTGTGGGTCACCTTGAAGCCCACAGCCATGGGCTGCTGCAGAGCCATGACTGCTGCCCGTCACAGCCTGCAGCAGAAAGGCACCGCTTTCTTATTTTATAAAGGTATTTCCTTACTGAAGACCATGAGCAGGTTATTTAACCTTACTAAATCTTAATCCTTAAAACAGAGATAATAATGGTACTTACTTTATAATAATGTGAAGATTACAAGTGTAAATGCAGGTTATAGAGGGCCTCAGTTCATTCAGTTCAGTCACTCAGTTGTGTCCGACTCTTTGCAACCCCATGGGCTGCAGCACACCAGGCTTCCCTGTTCATCACCAGCTTCTTGATTCATCAAACTCATGTCTATCAAGTCGGTGAAGCCATCCAACCATCTCATCCTCTGTCATCCCCTTCTCCTCCTGCCTTCATTCTTTCCCAGCATCAGGGTCTTTTCTAATGAGTCAGTTCTTCGCATCAAGTGGCCAAAGTATTAGAGCTTCAGCTTCAGCATCAGTCCTTCCATTGAATATTCAGGACTGATTTCCTTTAGGATGGACTGGTTTGATCTCCTTGCAGCCCAAGGTACTTTCTAGAGTCTTCTCCAACGCCACAGTTGAAAAGCATCAAATTCTTCAGTGCTCAGCTTTCTTTAGAGGGCCGAGTATATAGTAAATATTCATTTAGCAGCAAGTACAGGACCTGGCATATAGTAGGTCCTAGATCATTATTTGTTACTGAATGCATGTTAATAATTATCTGTGAAAACATTGAGGCTTTTTTATAAACTCAAAAATGTGAAATGGCAGTTAAGGATAGCTGTTATACTAGAAGTTGAAGATAGTTGAACTTGGATTAAAGAGACCTGAATCCATATTGTTGCTTTAACTGTCTAGAAATGTGACTTTAAACAATTAAGTTACATCACCTTTTGAGGCTTCAGTTTCCTTATCTGTAAAGTGAGGATGTTGATGTAGGTGATCATCAATACCATTTCTCTGACCCTGGTAAATACTGGCTTTCTTCATGAGTTGTTGTCAAAATTCTTAAACATAGGTTTTTGAAGTGATGAGGTATATAGAAATTAGGTAACAATCCAGTGTCTAATTCTGGCAAATTCCTGCTTTAGAGTGACCTTTGACAATTAGCCAAATTGGTTTGGCATCTTCCTTTGTTAATATTGTGGTATTTTGCCCTGCTTCATAGTGTTATAGTAAATAAAGTACTGTGTAACTACTAACTATTAGTAAATCTCAACTGAGTTATTTAATCTAATGTGAGAGGTGAAAAGGACTATGGAAGTTTAGGTTGTTTGTCACTGACCAAATTCTACGATTAATAGAAATTTTTAAATGATAATTAAAGAAAACTAGTATAATTAGACCAAGAAGCTAAAAGATCTTCCTTTGAAGGAAGGTTTCAGAATTGAAAACCATTCAAAATTGTCTTACATCATGAATAAATCTTTTAAGATGTAAATTATACTAATATATACCAGCATCTAGCTCTAAGCAGAGGAGAAGGCAGTGGCACCCCCACTCCAATACTCTTGCCTGGAAAATCCCATGGACGCAGGAGCCTGATAGGCATCCATGGGGTCGCTAAGAGTCAGACACGACTGAGCGACTTCACTCACTTTTCCCTTTCATGCACTGGAGAAGGAAATGGCAACCCACTCCAGTATTCTTGCCTGGAGAATCCCAGGGACAGGGGAGCCTGGTGGGCTGCCATCTATGGGGTCACACACAGTCAGACACGACTGAAGTGACTTAGCAGCAGCAGCAGCTCTAAGCAGTGTATCTGAGCAAACTTCATTTCGAAAGTAAAACAATTCTGTAGTTATATTCTGCCTAAAGTTGTTGGGGAAAATAGGCAAAGGAAGCTATGAAAAACTTAATGGTATTTTATTTTCTTTTGCTATTCTGTGATATATGTGGCAGTATATAACAGACCTGGAAATGACCTAGCAATTTTGTTTCTAGGTATGTATTCTAAGGGGGAAAAGAAATTTATGTGCAAAAACAACTATGAAGATATTCTTTGTAGGGCTGTTTATAATAGTGGCCGGTATCTTAGTGCCTTAACAGTTAAAGACTGTTGGAGTGTATAACATATCTGTGCAGTTGAATGTTATGCAGCCATTGGAGTTGTTATAGGTTGATGTGAAGTACAAAAAGACATACGCTTGTATTTCTGTGTATTAGAATTAACTTCTATCGTTAATTAATATTTGCTTTCGAACTAAAGGACCCCTTGATTACCATCTGACCCAATTCCCCCATTTCCCCAGGGGGAAATTATCTTATAGTGTTGTGTTAGTTTCTGCTCCGCTACATTTTAAATGTATGCATATATGGTATTATTTTGTGCTTTTAAAACTTTATTAATTTTATGTTTGTTGGGACTTCCTTTGTGGTCCAGTGGTTAAAAATCTGTGCTTCCATTGCTAGGAGCATGGGTTTATTTCCCTGGTGGGGGAACTAAGATCCCACATACCATGCAGAGCTCACCCAAAAAATAAATTAATATAAATTAATATTATCTTTGTTATGCAACTTGTTTCACTCAACATTAGGTTTTTTAACTCTTTTCATATGGAGGTATATATAATTTTATTTATTTTAGTAGCTGTGTAGTAACCCATTTTATTACTATATTATTTTTCTTTTAACTAATATTTGGGTTATTTTCCATGTTTTACTATTGTAGACATTGCTGAAGTTACCATCCTGTACTCATCTGTTTTTACACATACGCACATATTTCTCTTGGGTCCTTATGCCACTGCTTATCAGTTTCACTCCTGTGTACGTGCATTATTTTTCTAGTTACTGTCAATTTGCTGTCAAAGTTGGAGTTTCTTCTGTTAGGCGAAAATGTTCATAGTTCATTAATAAAAACTATATTATTTAACACAGTAGAGTTTTTATTATATGATGAATACTTAAAGTAGAAAAAACAAGTTAGAAAACAAGGTTTTCAGAATAATACTCATTTTCATGTCATTGAAAGTGAATCTGTATACCTACACACAGTGTGATTCTGAAGTAAATTTTTAAAAACAAGATCACAGTGATTTTTCTTGCAATGTGGCCAAGTAGGCTTTTACTGGACCTTTGTTGGGACTTCTCTGGTGGTCCAGTAGTTAAAAGTCTGCCTTGCTGCGCAGGGAACAGTGGTTTGATCTCTGGTCCAGGGAGATCCCACATGCAGCGGAGCAACTAAGCCCATGTGTCACCAATACTTGAGCCCACGCTCCAGAGCCTGTAAGCCACAACTCTCGTGCCCATGTGCCGCAACTACTGAAGCCCACACGCTCCAGAGAAACCACCACAGTGAGAAGCCTCTGCACCCACAACGAGGAGTAGTCCCGCTCACCGCAAATGGAGAAAGACTGCACACAGCAACAAAGACCAAAGGATATAAATAACTGAAATTATGTTTTTTAAAAAAAGGATCTGCACTTCCATCGCAGGAGACACAGGTTCATTTCCCTGGTCAGAGCACTAAGATCCCACATGCCACGGGGCGCAGGTAACTTTCTTCATGTAACTGTGTACTCTGGACAGAATTGCGGGGGCAGGAAGGGAGGCCTGACAGCACTGGGAAAGTGAGCAAAAGCGGGCAAATTCTAAAAAAGGACTGACACTTTCAAGAAGAGACAACATGAAATTAATTTTCTATTCTTACTGTTTCTTGCCAGAGGAAGACTGAAGTTGGCGTCTGACAGGGGGGTTAAAATTTTAATAGAAGACTTATTATTAGGGCTTTCCCGGTGGTCCAGTGGTTAAGAATCGCCTTACAAGGCAGGGGACACCAGTTTCTTCCATCTCTGGTCCAGAAAGATCCCACATGCTGCTGGGCAACTAAACCCGTGCACCACAGCTGCTGAAACCTGTGCTCTCGAGAGCCTGTGCTCCACCATAGGAGACGCTGCCACCGTGAGAAGCCCACACACCACAGTGGAGAGTAGGCCCCGCTCGCTGCAACTAGAGAAAAGTTGACCCACACAGCAACAGAGACCCAGCACAGCCAAAAGTATAAATAAGTAAAATTATTTTTTTAAAAAGAGCGAAGTGGAATTCTGTAATATAGTAGCTAAACTTAAAATTCACCAAGTGGCCTTAATAGTAAAAAAGAGATGATAGAAGAATCCGTGAACCTGATGATAGATGAACAGAAAACTATCCAACCTGAAGAACAGAAAGAAAAAATGTGTTACCAAGCTTCAGGGAACTTTGGGACAGTATTATAAGACCTAACTTGTATAGTTGGAGTCCCAGAAGAGAGGAAGGTGAGAAGTTGGGGAAGAACATATTTGAAGATAATATGGCAAAAAAAAATCAAATTCTTTGAAAAACACATTTACTGATTAAAGAAGCTTGGCAAACACCTGTTAGGATAAGGATGAAGAAAACCATACCTTGGTACGTGTGTCAGAGGTTCCCAAGACTACTGTCAGGTTCAGTGATTTGCTAGAAGGACTTAATAGGATTCAGAAGCTGTTACACTCACCGTACACAGCAAAAGGACACGGATTAGAATTGGCACGGGGGAAAGGCACATGGGATAAAGTCCAAGGGGAACCAGGTACAAGCTTCCTGGTGTCCAGTAGAGTCACAAAGAGCTGTCCTTAATCCTCCCATCAATGATCCATGACAGCATGTGCAAAGTGTTGCCAACTAGGGAAGCTCACCGAGTCCTGGGTATTCAGGACGGCATGCTGACCCCCATGACTGACCTCAGCTTCTCAGACCCCAGCCATCCAGAGCAGGAACAAGTGTTTGCCATAAATCATATTGTTCGGATAGACTTAAGTTGTCACACTGGTACAGCATGGCACAAGGCCCCAGGCACACAGAAACACTTATCAGCCAGCATATGCCACTGGCTCAGATTTCATCTCCCAGTCCTGAAGACAGACCTTTCTTTGGCCTGTGCAGGGTTTGAGCATTCCAGAACTGCTGAGTTAACCCTTTCCTGCCCAGTATATGTTAGTCATATTGCTTGAAATGAAAGATAAGGAGAAAAATGACACAAAGAAATGACAGTTGTAGTTAGAGGTTACTTAACCCAAAACCATAGGCTTCCCAGGTGGTGCTAGTAGTAAAAAACCCGCCTGCCAATGCAGGAGACATAAGAGACGTGGGTTTAGTCCCTAGGTCATGAAGATCCTCAGGAGGAGGGCATGGAAACCCATTCCAGTATTCTTGCCTGGAGAATCCCATGGACAGAAGATCCTGATAAGCTATGTCCACAGGGTCACAAGGAGTCAGACATGACTGAAGCAACTTAGCATGCACGCACATCAAAAACCACAGATGCCAAAAGAGAGTGAAATAACACCTTTTAAAGTGCCAGACAAGGGGGAAAAAGTCAATCTAGATTTCTCTTTTCAACAAAAATACCCTGCAAAAATGAAAGCAAAGACATTTTCAGATAAAAGAAAACTAAGAAAATTTGTCATTAGAAGAATTGCACTACAAGAAACACTAAAAGAAGTTCTTCAGATCGAAGGGAATTGATACCAGATAGAAACTGAGACCTTTCGGAAGGAATGAAGAGCATTGGAAATGGTAAATATCTGAGTAAATATAAAAGACTGACTCTTTTCCCTCTTCTATAAAATATTTAAGACTGTTTAAAGGAGAAATTATACTGTGTGTAGGGATTATAATGTTTATTTGATAGAACAATTTATAACAAGAATATGTGAACTTAAACTATAAGACGAGATCCTACATTTTTTATAAAGTGTATGATATTTTAAGTAGATTGAAAAGTCAAGGGTATATGTTGTGCTTCCTAAAATAATAATGCAGAGACATATAGTTTAAATTAAAACTTTCAAATAATCAAAAAGAAGACAAAAAGGAAGAATGAGGGAACAGAAGAGGAAAACTTGGTAATGAAGTGGGAGACCTGATGCAGTCATGATCAGTATATTAGTGGACTAAAGACTACAATTAGTAGAGTGACAGTCTGCATAAAAATGCAAGAACTACTTATATACTGACTGTAAAAAGATCTGCATTGAATGTAAAGACACATTAGTTGAAAGTAAATGGATGGTTCGATGCATGATACAGGGCGCTCGGGGCTGGTGCACCAGGATGACCCAGACGGATGGGATGGAGAGGGAGGTGGGAGGGGGGTTCTGGAAGGGGAAAATATGTACACCCATGGTGGATTCATGTCAATGTATGGCAAAACAAATACAATATTGCCAAGTTAAAAAATAGATAAATAAACTAATTTTAAAAAAAATAGAATAAAGAAAGTAAATGGGTGGGCAAAGGTATACCAAAAAGTGTATAAATGTATACCGTGCAGAAGTAAGCATAGGAAGACAAACGGTTTTACCAGAAATGAAAAACGACACGTTATCATAATAAAAGATATCAAGATGTCTTGACAGTTGCAAGTGTGTATGTACCTCATAACAGCTTCAAAATAAATGAAGCAAAAATTGGCGGAATTAAAGGGAGAAATAGCCCATTCTTTAATCATAATTAGTGGCTTTAATACTTCTTGCTCAGCAGTTGACAAACCAACTATGCATACACACAAAGATCTGAACAGCACAACCAACCACTTTGACCTGCATCATACTTACAGAACGCTGTGCCCCACAGTGGCATACAGTACATTCTTTTCCAGATGTACAAGGTATACATTCACCAGTTTAGACAATATGCTAGGCCATCAAACAAAGCAGTAAATTTAAAAGATTAAGATCATACACAATATGGTCTCAGACCATAATGAAACAAAAATTTTAAACAATGAAAATAAGATACCTAGGAAAATTCCCAAATATTTGAAAATTAAGCTAGTCACTTTTATATAAGGTTTCAACTTAAGCTAGAAAAAGAGCAAAGTAAATCCAAAGGAGGTAGAAGGAAGGAAATAATAAAAATAAGAACAAAAATTAATACAATAAAATTAACAAAGCCAAAATTTGGTTCCTGAAAAATATTAACAAAATTGATTTCTTAACTGATTCAGGAAAAAAGAACACAGGTTACCAATATTAAACATGAGAAGGTAGTTATCATTTCAGATCCAATGGCTATTAAAAGGTCAGTAGAATATTATGAACTTTATGCCAGCTTAAATTAAACAAGCTGTTTGAAAAATACGGTTTACCAAAGCTAACACAATTACATATTAAAGTCCAGGCCCAGCAGTTCCAATGGGTGTGGGTGAGGGGGAGGGTGGGATGTGTTTTAAGCATTTACGGAAAAAGGAGGCCAACTTTCCAACTCAGATATTTATAGTGATACAAAAACTAGAGAAAGATACTACAAAGAAAATGATAAACTAATATCACTCAGGAACATAATAAAATGAGAAGTCCTTCACAAAATATTAACAAATCAAGTCTGGCACTATATCAAAATGTTAATGTATCATGGCTAAGTGGGGTTTGTTCTTGGAATAGGAGCTTGTTTTAAGATCAGAAGCCAATCAACATAATTTGCCACATTAACATATAGAAAATCTGGGTGAGTATGTGAGTCGATACAGAAAAGATATTTGAAAAAACTCAACATCCTTTTCTGATAAAAGCTTTCAGCAAACCAGGAATAGAAGGTAATCTCAGTCTAATAAACAGTATCTGTTGAAAACTACAACTGACATTATAGTTAATGCAAAATATTGAACACTTACCCTGACAATGGGTACAAGGTAAAGATGTCACCCTCACCATTTGTATTTACCATCATACTGGAGATCCTCCCCTTTGAATTAAGACAAGAAATAGAAATAAAAGAAATGACTATTGGAAAAAAAGTAGTTAAGCTGTCTTAATTTGGAGATTACATAATTGTGTACATAGAAAAACCCTAAGGGATCTTCAAAGCAACTGCTAAGACTAACAAATGAATTATTCAGCAGAGTTACAGGATATTAGGTTAATACACAAAATTTAGTTTTATTTGTTATATGCAAGCAACAAATAATGAGAAAACAAAAAAATTTTTTTAAATTCCATTTACAATAACATGAAAGCATAAAATAGGAATAAACGTAACTAAAAGAAACAAATATGCAGGACCTCTATAGTGAAAATCACAAAACTGCAGAAAGAAGCCAAAGAACTGTCTGAGAAGCGCGCTGTATTCATGGATCGGAGACCTTCACATTGTAAAGAAGTCAGTCCTACCCACATTCACCTATGGATTCAGTACAATTCAAAGTCCTAGAAGAATTTTTCAGTAGAAATTGACAAGCTTATTCTAAAATTTCTTTGGAAATACACAGACCTAACACCCAAAGCAATCTAGGAAAAGGGCAAAATTGAGGACTTGGAATACTTACTTCAAGACATTATAAAACTCCACTAATAAAGACTGTGGAACTTGCAGAAGGGTCAACAAATAAATCAAAGAAACAAAGAATCCAGAAATAACACATTACCAAAAACCTGGTGACTTAACACAAGTTTATCATCTCAAGGGCTTCCCTGGTCACTTAGTAAAGAATCTCCCACAATGCAGGAAGCCTGGGTTTGATCCATGGGTCGGGAAGATCCCCCAGAAAAGGGATAGGCGACCCACTCCAGTATTCTTGCCTGAAGAATTCCATGGACAGAGGGGCCTGGTGGGCTACAGTCCATGGGGTTGCAAGGAATCAGACACAACTGAGTGACTAACACTGTACTTTCACAGTTTTCAAGGGTCAGGAGTTCAGGCACAGGGTAGGCCGGATGCCCTGTTCAGG
This sequence comes from Okapia johnstoni, assembly GCA_024291935.2. Classification (NCBI taxonomy): domain Eukaryota; kingdom Metazoa; phylum Chordata; class Mammalia; order Artiodactyla; family Giraffidae; genus Okapia; species Okapia johnstoni. Next base: position 8,531,105 of record JAGTYA010000026.1, on the reverse strand, counting down.
ATTTCCTTTTCTAGTTTACTGGCTGTGGGGCAGCAGTCTCAGCTCACTGCCCAAAGGCTGCACTCAGATCCCTGGTCTTTCGACTCTCTCACAACATGCTAGCTTACTTCTTCAAAGCTGTCCAGGAGGATTTCTCTCCAGGCTGCTACAGGGTCTTACATAACTGACTTAGACACGAGAGTGACTATCCCATCATATTCACAGATTTTGCACACATTTGGGGGCAGGAGGAAATATATACAACATGTACACCAAGGAGTAAGAGTTTTGGGGGCCATCTTAGCAATCTGCCTGCCACAATTCCTACTTCTTATGATGTGCAAAAATGAAGTGAAAATTGATCAGAGGCATGAACATAAAAACTAAAATCATGAAACTTTTAGAAGAAAGCATAGAATATCTTCATGACTTGAAGATAGCCAAAGGTTTGTTAAGTCAATGCAGTCGTCATAAAATAAAGGATCAATGAGTTAGACTTCATCAAAAGTAAAGCTTGCTCACTAAAAGACACCACTAATAAGCCAGCTATTGACTAGGACAAAGTGTTTAAAAATATGTATCTGATGAAGGAATAGTATCCAGAAAATACTTAGAACTACATTTCAACAATAAAAGGGCAAATAACACAAGAAAATAAATTGGGCAGAAAAGATCCTGATGGTTCACAAAAGGTACACATATAACCCAATAATCCAATGAAAATGTTCACCCTCACAAGTCTTCATATAATTAAAACAAGATCATTACACATCCACCTGAATGATTAAAATTAAAGACTGACAACTAACTCTCCAACTATTGGTAAGAATGCAAAATAGTACAGATATTTTGGAGAAATGTTGCCCAGTTTCTTAACATGCACCTGCCCTGTGACCTAGCAACTCCACTGGAAAGAAATGAAAACATTCGCATGAACACTTGTGTATGTTCATAGCAGTTTTCTTCATCACAGCTGTTCATCAATAAAGGAATAGATAACCTGTGGTGTAGCTACTTAGCTTTTGATACTTGCAACACTTACGGATGAATCTCAGAAACTATGAAAAGTAGAAGAGGCAGTACAGCAAGGATTCATACTGCACAATTCCATTTATATGAAATTGTAGAACAAGCAGACTGTTGTATGTACGGAAAAGAATCAGATCAGTGCTGTGACTACCTCTCGGAGTGTTGGCTGGGAAGGTACATGAGTAAACTTCTTGGGGCGATGATAATGTTCTGTAGTTTGATAGAGTTACGTGGGTGAGTGCCTAAGTCCAAGCTCAGGGAATGTATTGTCTGTTTCATTGTATGTAAATCTTATATCAAAAGAAAAACAATAAATATTGAACTTTGTTAATGATATGCACACCGAAGATGATTTCCTGATATTTGCCATTTACTTTGGAATACGTTAAAAAATTAAACTGGACTAGTGGACACATAAGAGGAACAAATATATAAGTAAGCGTAGCAAAGCATTAATGATCGTGGGGATGGTTACACAACAATGGCTGTACTTAAACGTCACTGAACCGCATGCTTAAAGATGGTTAAGATAGTAAATTTTCTTACATATATTTACCATGTTAAAAAAAGTTAAAATAAGACATTACTAGTAAAAATCTAGTTAGTGATTATATGGGTGTTCACTCTAAACTGTTTTCAGCTTTGCTATATGTTGGGAGAAAATTAAATGCTGGGCAGGGGGGTGGAATAAAGCAGAGTGGAGGGAAGCTGTCCCCGTTACCAATCAGATTCCCATTTTCCCATGAGGGAAACATTCAGTAGAACTAAGGAAAATGGAGAGAGTATCTCAAAGGTCAAGGGTATGTGTATTATTAATATAATACCTAATGCTTTTATGTTTAAAATCTCTTTTGCTTATTACTGATAAAGATTTTAGGGACTGTCAGCTTTTTTTAAAGAAAAAAATAGTTTTATTACTTATTATGATAGTCTGAAACCATGTCACTTATCTGCATTACTTAACAGATTGTCAAAGAAGCATACAAATCCAAGTAACCATAGGAGAAATGTCACATTACCATAACATGACTAGCATGGAAGATTGAATTAGAAATAAATACACACAAACAACCCAATCAAAAGGTGGGCCAAAGAACTAAACAGACACTTCTCCAAAGAAGACATACAGATGGCTAACAAACACATGAAAAGATGCTCAACATCACTCATTATCAGAGAAATGCATATCAAAACCACAATGAGGTACCATTTCACGCCCATCAGAATGGCTGCTATCCAAAAGTCTACAAGCAATAAATGCTGGAGAGGGTGTGGAGAAAAGGGAACCCTCTTACACTGTTGGTGGGAATGCAAACAGTACAGCCACCATGGAGAACAGTGTGGAGATTCCTCAAAAAACTGGGAATAGAACTGCCATACGACCCAGCGATCCCACTGCTGGGCATACACACTGAGGAAACCAGAATTGAAAGAGACACGTGTACCCCAATGTTCACTGCAGCACTGTTTATAATAGCCAGGACATGGGAGCAGCCTAGATGCCCATCAGCAGACAAATGGATAAGGAAGCTGTGGTACATATACACAATGGAATATTACTCAGCCATTAAAAAGAATACATTTGAATCAGTTCTAATGAGGTGGATGAAACTGGAGCCTATTATACAGAGTGAGGTAAGCCAGAAAGAAAAACACCAATACAGTATACTAATACATATATATGGCATTTAGTTAATCGGAAAAGATAACCCTGTATTCGAGACATCAAAAGAGACACAGATAAATAGAACAGTATTATGGACTCTATGGGAGAGGGCAAGGGTAGGATGATATGGGAGAATGGCATTGAAACATATAAATTATCATATGTGAAAACAAATCGCCAGTCCAGGGTCGACGCCATGATACAGGGTGCTCGGGGCTGGTGCACCGGACTGACCCGGAGGGATGGGATGGGGAGGGAGGTGGAAGGGGGGTCCTGGAAGGGGAAAACATGTACACCCATGGTGGATTCATGTCAATGTATGGCAAAACAAATACAATATTGTAAAGTTAAAAAATAGAAAATAAACTAAAAAAAATAAATAAAATAAAAATTAAAAAATAAATACATACAAAGGGCATGAAATCACTTTTCAAGTTTGATTGGGCTTTCACATTAACTAGTGTTTTGTTTAATTTTTAGATTTGATCTGATAACTTCTGCAGACTTAAGTCTAAACTTTCTTAGTTGGAGAATTAAGTGGTTGTCAAGCATGTGGAAATAACCAACCGGACCTAGAAGGAAAGAAAAAAGCTAAGAAACTAAAGCCAGGATTTTGTGTCTTTATCCTTGCCATTATGATTTAGCACTAATTTATTGTCTTTAATTGTATTCTTTAGATAACTTAGTTCAAAAGTTCACATTTTCAGATCCACCAATTCTGTTGGGGAAGGGTAGTCAGTACCATTTTGTCTTCTGTGCTTTTCAGTTCAGTTCAGATGCTCAGTCGTGTCCAACTCTTTGCAACCCCATGAGCTGCAGCACACCAGGCCCCCCTGTCCAACACCAATTCCTGGAGCCCACCCAAACTCATATCCGTTGAGTCGGTGATGCCATCCAACCATCTCATCCTCTGTCGTCCCCTTCTCCTGCTGCCCCCAATCCTTCCCAGCATCAGGGTCTTTTCCAATGAGTCAACTCTTCGCATGAGGTGGCCAAAGTATTGGAGCTTCAGCTCCAACATCAGACCTTCCAATGAACACCCAGGACTGATCTCCTTTAGGATGGACTGGTTGGATTTCCTTGCAGTCCAAGGGACTCTCAAAAGTCTTCTCCAACACCACAGTTCAAAAGCATCAATTCTTCGGCGCTCAGCTTTTTTTTATAGTCCAACTTTCACATCCATACATGACTACTGGAAAAACCATAGCCTGGACTAGACGGACCTTTGTGGGCAAAGTAATGTCTCTGCTTTTGAATATTCTGTCTAAGTTGGTCATAACCTTCCTTCCAAGGAGTAAGCGTCTTTTAATTTCATGGCTGCTTTTAAAATCTAAAATTGAAGGCATGGGGGAAGGGGATGTTAGATTATTTAAATGAATGAAAAACTCTTTCCAGACAGTCTTTGAGAGGAATGCTGGCTTGAAGGGGGTTCCTACAAATTTCCTTGGCTTGCTGCCGAGTGTATGCATGACCGAGAGTATGTATGTTTGTCATTGACAGAATTTTGTGTTCTGTCGGTAACCCTTCTGTGCCATCTTGAGGGAGTGTCTTTGTTAAGGATCAGTCTGTAGTAGAGCAGACTGTTAACCCATTTCAACAGCCACAGAATTTGGCTCTAAGTTTGTAAATGTCTATAACTCAAAAAATGGCTTCACTTATTATGAATTATTTATACAAAAGTAACCAAAGAAAATAATTAGTGTGGAAATGTCTGTATACTTTTCTTTACAGAAATAATTATTCATATAAAAATCATAACTGCCCAATTGTTGGAATTGGCAAGAATCAATTTCTTTCCCTCAGTCTTGAGATTACCATCGGATATGTTAGTGCCCTCTTTTGGTGTAAGAAGGTTACTGCATCCTTAAATAATATGGGCAAAAGGTGAGTTATAGTTGCCCAGTCATGCCTGCCTGTTTGCAAGCAACCCCATGGACTGTAGCCTGCCAGGCTCCTCTGTCCATGGAATTCTCCAGGCAAGATTACTGGAGTGGGTTGCCATTCCCTTCTCCAGGGCAAAAGGTAGACATCCTTTAAAGTTTTTAAAGTAAAAAATATGCTGAAGATTTAGAAAATTAAAGAAAGCAATGAATCACTCATAATTCTACCAGCAACATAAACACTCTTGGTTAATATAGACATTCATGGTCATATGCTTAATCTGCCATTAGCAAAATAAGATAACAGAGAAATTTTTGACTTCGTTTACATAAACTTATACAAAGAAGCTGGAAGTGGATTCTAAGAAATAGTATAACACAAGACTTTAAACAGATTGAAACATAACTAGAAAAAAGTAAGGGTCTTTCAAGTAAAAATAAATTTTAAGTTATGTGATAATAAAGATAACGTTATAACTGAAAAGTTAGGAAAACACTAACTTTGTAGTTTTGGAACTTTTTTTCGTTTTTTCCCAGCACCCACTGTACTAGCTTGGGTCAGTACTCAGGACTTTGGAAGAGGCTCAGTTCAGTTCACTTCAGTCGCTCAGTCGTGTCCAACTCTGCAGCCCCATGGACTGCAGCATGCCAGGCTTCCCTGTCCATCATTAACTCCCAGAACTTACTCAAACTCATGTCCATCAAGTTGGTGATGCCATCCAACCATCTCACCCTCTGTCATCCCCTTCTCCTCCCACCTTCAATCTTCCCCAGCATCAGGGTCTTTTCAAATGAGTCAGTTCTTTGCATCAGGTGGCCAAAGTATTGGAGCTTCAGCTTCAGCATCCCTCCTTCCAATGAATATTTAGGACTGATTTCCTTTAGGATGGACTGGTTGGATCTCCTTGCAGTCCAAGGGACTCTCAAAAGTCTTCTCCAACACCACAGTTCAAAAGCATCAATTCTTCAGTGCTCAGCTTTCTTTAAAGTCCAACTTTCACATCCATACATGACTACTGGAAAAACCATAGCTTTGACTAGATGGACCTTTGTTGGCAAAGTAATGTCTCTGCTTTTTAATATGCTGTCTAGGTTGGTCATAGCTTTTCTTTCAAGGAGCCAAGTGTCTTTTAGTTTCATGGCTGTAGTCACCATCTGCAGTGATTTTGGAGCCCAAAAAAATAAAGTCTGTCACTGTTTCCACTGTTTCCCCTTCAATTTGCCATGAAGTGATGGGACCAGATGCCATGATCTTAGTTTTCTGAATGTAGAGCTTTAAGCCAACTTTTTCACTCTCCTCTTTCACTTTCATCAAGAGGCTCTTTAGTTCTTCGCTTTCTGCCATAAGGGTGGTGTCATCTGCATATCTGAGGCTATTGATATTTCTCCCAGCAATCTTGATTCCAGCTTGTGCTTCTTCCAGCCCAGCATTTCTCATGATGTACTCTGCATATAAGTTAAATAAGCAGGGTGACAATATACAGTGTTGACATACTCCTTTCCCGATTTGGAACCAGTCTGTTGTTCCATGTCCAGTTCTAACTGTTGCTTCCTGACCTGCATACAGGTTCCTCAGGAGGCAGGTAGGGGGTCTGATATTCCCCATCTCTTTAAGAATTTTCCAGTTTGTGGTGATCCACACAAAGGCTTTGGTGTAGTCAATAAAGCAGAAGTAGATGTTTTTCTGGAACTCTCCTGCTTTTTCGATGATCCAACAGATGTTGGCAATTTGATCTCTGGTTCCTCTGCCTTTTCTAAAACCAGCTTGAACGTTTGGAAGTTCACGGTTCACATACTGTTGAAGCCTGGCTTGGAGAATTTTGAGCATCACTTTGCTGGCATGTGAGACGAGTGCAATTGTGCTGTAGTTTGAGCATTCTTTGGCATTGCCTTTCTTTGGGATTGGAATGAAAATTGACCTTTTCCAGTCCTGTGACCACTGCTGAGTTTTCCAAATTTGCTGGCATATTGAGTACAGCACTTTCACAGCATCATCTTTTAGTATTTGAAATAGCTCAACTGAAATCCCATCACCTCCACCAGCTTTGTTTGTAGTGATGCTTTGAACATTGGAAGAGGCTAAGTAAGTGTAAATGTTATCTGCCCAGTTGTGTCCAACTCTTCGCAACCCCACGGACTGTAGCCCGCCAGGCTCCTCTGTCCATGAAATTCTCCAGGCAAGAATACTGGAGTGGGTTGCCATTTCCTTCTCCAGGGCTCCTGTTGGAGCAATTAGAATTGGATGCCTCAAGTCTAAGGCAGCCCTCCAGCTATGTTCATTATCATTGGAAGAGACTAGCCAAGACTTAATTCTGTCTCAGTAAGATAGTGTACGAGAGTGGCAGTTTGTTAGCCATTGACTCTCAATTAGGATCCTATTTTCCTGTGAATAGATTCCAGGAGGTAGGCTTTGTCAGGCCATGGTGTTTGAGTGTAGGGGATGAGGGAGAAGGAGAAATGAGCCCTATTTCTGTAACTGTTGTGGGTTACTGCTTGGAGGGTAGAATAAGTGGGTTTTGAGGTGTTCTAAGATGCCTCTGGGTGACGTCTTCTTTTCTCATGGCTTTAGGTTTCCACCTCTATGTCGGTACCTCTCATCTATGCCAGTTCAGTCTACCCTGTAGGCCCACTTGTCACATTGCGTTTACCTCCTGCCCTCTGCTTCCCTCTAACTTTTTACACACGATTCTCTTTATTTAATCAGTGCTGACAGTGCAACTCCTTTTTCATAGGAAATTTAGCAACAAAGAGAAGAAAAGTCTTTATTTCTTTGTAGCAGATTTTAACTTTAGTACTTAATTTCCATTTCAATGATAGTAGGGATTGGCAGTCAAATGAATAATAATAATAGCAAACATTGTATTACTACCTAATCAGTAGTGTTCTTTCTACTCATTAACCCATTTAATGCAGGCAGCATCACTATAAACCAGATACTGTACTGTTCCATTTTGCAGATGAGAAACCCAAGGCACAGAGAGATTGTGTCTGGCTCAGAATCACACAGCCAGTAAATATAAGAGGATGAAAACCCAGGCACTCTGGAGCAGGGTTTGTTCTTGGCTGTACTGACTCTAAAGCTGGGGATAAAGTGTGTCACCAGGTAGGGATCTGGAGCCAAGTGGAAGCCAGGAGGCATGAAGGGGCTCCAAAGAGAAAGCTAGAATAATCCCTAAAATAAGCATTGCTTAATTCACTATCGTACCTAAAGCTGGATCTAACTAATGCCTTTCATAATCACCCCTGATGTTGCCTTTAGCATCCAGGACCATAGGTTGCTCCTCTCTGAATGACACAGTAACCAGATTGCTAGAGTAAAGTTTCCTTTGTTGGTAATTTTTAAATAAAATTTAATCTTTGTAAGTATGTATACATTTGTTGTTTATAAATCGTACTTCTGAGTAGTTTAAGGGATTGGGAAATTGTTCTGTTATTTATCAGACATTTTTACTTATAGACAATACAGAGGTAAGCTTGGGCTGGTTGGAGTATTATGAAGTCTGAATTCATAGTAGAAGACTTCAAATTAAAAAGGCATTACTGTTCACTATTCCTCCTTTTCCTCTGATTCTGTCTCATAAATCATTGCTAAGTTTTTAATTTGTTAGAATAACCACTTGAAGACCAAAAATAATATATATTACCTCATGGTCATTTAACTTAAAAAAACAAAACGTGTTATTGTGGCTTAATTGCTGTGCAATAAGTTGCACATATTTAAAATACATAACTTGTAGGTTTTGACATAGGTCTACACCCATGAAGTGTATTACTGCAGTCAAGACAGTGAACATCTCCAGCACACAAAAATCTCATTGCTCCCTTTTTTTAATCTCTCCCTTCTGCCAGGCATCCATTGATCTGCCTGCCGTCACTAGAATGGTTTGCGTTTTCTAGAATTTTATATACATATGGAATCATAAAGTATGTACTGCTTTTTTTTTTTTGGTTTGGCTTCTTTCACTCAACCTAATTTTTTTTGAGATTCATCCATGTTGATGAGTGTATTACTGAGTAATTTTCTATTGTATGGATATACCATTTGTTGACAGACACTTGGGTTGTTTTCAGTTTTTGCTGAAGTTTTGAATTTTCAGTTTTGCTAATTTATTTTACAAATAAAGCTGCTATGAACATCTATGTTTCATCTTTATGTGGACACAACGTATTCTTTCCCCCTTGGGTAAATACTTACAAGTGAAATGGCTGGATCATAGGATAATTGATTTAACTTTGTAAGAAACTGCCAAAATTTCTTTCCAAAGTGGTTTGCATTATTTTATATTCCAGCCAGCTGTGTATGAGAGTTGTGGTTCCTCCACATCCTCGCCAACATTTGTTGTAGTCAGTCTTTTAAGAGTAGACATCGTGACAGGTACATAGTAGGCTCTTATTGTGGTTTTAATTTGCATTTCCCTAATGACTAATGGTGTTATGGTGTTAACCATCTTTTGATGTGTTTACTTGCTATGCATATATCTTCTTTGATGAAGTCTGTTCAAATTTTGACTAGTTTTTATTGTGTTTGTTTTTGAGAAAGAATGTGTGTGTGTGTGTGTGTGTGTGTGTGTGTTACACACACATTCTGGATACAAGTTTTTTATCGGATATATTCTTTGAAGAATACTTTCTCCAGTCTGTGGCTTATCTTTTTATTCTTTTAACAATGTCCTTCAAAAAGAGCAGAAGTGTTTAATTTTGATGAAGTATAGTTTTTAAAGTTTTTCCTATTATGTATCAAATTGATGTATACAAGAAATTTTTCACAGTTCGAGGTCACAGAGATTTTTGTTTGATTTCTTCTAGTAGTTATATAGTACTAAGTTTTACATTTAAGTCTGTGATCCTTCTGTGTTAATTTTTAGATATCATGCAAGGTATTGATAAAAGTTTGGAGATTTTTGCATACGTATATTCTATTGTTCTGACACCATTTGTTAAAGACTCAGTTCTACCATGAACGGTCTTCTGCTTAGTCACTCAGTCGTGTCTGACTCTACGACCCCATAGACTGTAGCCCACCAGGCTCCTCTGTCCTGGGGATTCTCTAAGGCAAGAATACTGGAGTAGATTGCCATGCCCTCCTCCAGGAGGGTCTTCCCAACCCAGGGATTGAAGCCAGGTCTCCTGCATTGCAGGCGGATTCTTTACAGTCTGAGCCACCAAGGAAGCCTGTCTTAGCTAAGACAGGGAGCTGTCTTAGCAGCTTTGTCAAAAAATAGTTTGTCCATTTGACCTATTTCTGAAATTTGTAGTTGGTCTCATTGCTCTGTTGTGTCTTTAAGCCAGTACTGTACTGTCTTGATAGCGGTAACTTTATACAACCCATGAAACCAGACAGTGTTAGTCCTCTAACTTTATTCTTCGAAGTTGTTTCGGCTCTTTTAGATCCTTCACATTTCCATAGAAATTTTAAAATCAGTTTGTCTATTTCTATTCTTTAAAAAACCTACTGAAATTCGGACTAGAATTACTTAGAATTATAGATAAATTAACAATTTAGCAATTTTGAGTCTCCTAACCCATGAAAACAATGTTGTTGTCGTTGTTGTTGTTCAGTTGCTATGTCCGACTCTTTGTGACCCCATGAACTGCAGCACGCCAGGCTTCTCTGTCCATCACTATCTCCCTGAGCTTGCTCAAACTCATGTCCATTGAGTCAGTGATGCCATCCAACCATCTCATCCTCTGTTGCGTCCTCCTCTTGCCCTCAATTTTTCCCAGCATCAGGGTCTTTTCCAGTGAATCGGCTCTGCATCAAGTGGCCAGAGTATTGGAGCTTCAGCATCAGTCCTTTCAATGAATATTCAGGGTTGATTTCCTTTAGGATTGACTGGTTTGATCTCCTTGCTGACGAAGGGACTCTCAAGAGTCTTCTCCAGCTCCGCAGTTTAAAAGTGTCAATTCTTCAGCGATCAGCCTTCTTTATGGACCAACTCTCTTATCCTTACATGACTACTGGAAAAACCATAGCTTTGACTATATGGACCTTTGTCTTAAAGTGATGGCCCTGCTTTTTAATACACTGCCTAGGTTTGTCATAGCTTTTCTTCCAACCAGCAAGCATCTTTTAATTTCTTGGCTGTAGTCACCGTACACGTTGATTTTGGAGCCCAGGGAAATGAAATATGACATTTCCCCATCGATTTGAAAACATTGTAGCTTTCCATTAATTTAGATCGTCATTAGTTTCTCTCAGCAGCATTTTATAGATTTCAGTGTACAGGTCTTATACATCTCTTGTCAGATTTATGCCTAAGTGTTTCATATTTTCGTGCTATTTTAAATGGTGTTTTTAGCTCAGTTTCTTATTGGTTAATACTAATAAATGGAAATATAATTAATTTTGTATCTTGCAACATTGCTAAAATTTATTAGCTTTTTTGTAGATTCCATCAGATTTTCTACGTAGCCAACATGCCATCTGTGAATAATGACAGTTTTACTTCATCCTTTCTAGTTTGATGCCTTTTAATTTCTTTTTCTTGATTTCTTCTGTGCTGGCTAAAGCCAGTAGAAGTAGTAAGAGAGAATATCCTTGCCTTCTTTCATTAAATATGTTGTTAGCTCTAGGTTTCTTGCAGATTACTTTTATTAACTAAAGAAAATTCCCTTCTATAACCTCATTTGCTGAGAAGTTTTGTCAGAAGACATATTGGATTTTATTTTTCCATATCTCTTAAGATGATCGTATGGTTCTTTTGTTTGTTGATGTGGTAAATTATATTGACTGATTTATGAATACTAAGTCTCACATTTTTGCAAAAAAAAAAAAAACTTGGTCATGATATACTCTTTTTTAAATGTTATTTATATTTGGCTGTGCTGGGTCTTTGTTGCTGCATGGGCTTTTCTTTAGTTGCGGTCAGCAGGGGCTACCCTCTAGTTGCAGTGTGAGGGCTTCTCCATGCGGTGGTTCCTCTTGTTGGGTAGTATGGGCTCTAGGGCATGCGGGCTTTAGTAGCTGCAGCATGTGGACTCAGTAGTTGCAGCTCACAGGCTCTAGAGCACAGGCTCAGTAGCTGTGGCACACGGGCTTAGTTGCTCCCTGGCATGTGGGATCTTCCCAAATCAGGAATCGAACCCATGTCTCCTGCATTGGCAGGGGGATTCTTTACCACTGAGCCACCAGGGAAGCCCTATCTATTTCTTGAGTGAGCTTTGATGGTCTTGGTCATTGGAGAATTTGTCCACTTCATCTAAATTGTCTAGTTTATTGGCATAACATTGATCCTAATATCCCCTTATCTTTTTAATGTCTTTAGAATCTGTAGCAATGTCACCTCTCTGATTCCTGATGCTGGCAACTTGTGTATTCTTTCACTTTTTCTTGACCAGTCTAGCTCGAGTTTTATCTATTTTATGGAGATTCTCAAAGAACCAACTTTGGTTTCATTGATGCTTCTGTTGTGTTTTCTGTTATCTGTTCATTGACATTTGCTCTGGTTTTTATTCTTTCCTTTCTTCTGTTTAGTTGGTATTCAATTAGTTCTTCCTCTAACTTTCTAAGGTTGAAAATGAAATCACTGATTTCTCATCTTTCCTTGCTTATAATATAGGCACTTAGCTGGACACCACAGATTTTGCTTTTCATTCAGTTCAAAATACTTTGTAATTTCCCTGTTGGTTTTTTCCTTTGGTCTATGAGCTGTTTAGAACCATATTGTTTAGTTTATACCAAGTTTATCACTGGTTTTCTCAGAATCTTTCTGTTGTTGTTTCTGATGTAATTACCTTATAGTCAGAAAACATGAAAGTGTCTTGAATCCTTTTCAAGACCCAGAGTTAAGTTTATCTTGGTAAATGTTCTACATGTACTTGGAAAGAATGTATGTTCTGCTGTTAAAAGTGTGGAATGTTCTTTCGAATGTCAAGTTGGTTGATAGTGTTTAAGTCTTATATCCCTATTGATTTTTTGTTTACTTATTCTGCCAGTTATTGACAGAGGAATGTTGAAATCCCGGACTATAATTGCAAGTTTGTCTCATTTCTTTTTTTTAATACCTTTATTGAGATATAACTCATATACTATACAATTCATCCATTAAGGTTTACAACTAAATGATTTTTTCCATCACCACTATCCAATTTTAGAATATTTTAGTCCCCCCACAGAAAAGAAACCCCATTAGCAGTCATTTCCCATTTCTAATCAGTGCCAGTGCAGTTCAATTCGGTCGCTCAGTCGTGTCCAACTCTTTGCGACCCAATGGACTGCAGCACGCCAGGCCTTCCTGTCCATCACCAACTCCCAGAGTTTACTCAAACTCATGTCCATTGAGTCAGTGATGCCATCTAACCATCTCATCCTCTGTTGTCCCCTTCTCCTCCTGCCTTCAATCTTTCCCAGCATCAGGGTCTTTTCCAAGGAGTCAGTTCTTCCCTTCAGGTGGCCAAAGTACTGAAGTTTCAGCTTCAGCATCCATCGTTCCAATGAATATTCAGGACTGATTTCCTTTAGGATGGACTGGTTGGATCTCCTTGCAGTCCAAGGGACTCTCAAAAGTCTTCTGCAACACCACAGTTCAAAATCATCAATTCTTTGGCGCTCAGCTTTCTTTATAATCCAACTCTCACATCTATACATGACTACTGGAAAAACCATAGCTTTGACTAGACAGAACTTTGTTGGGAAAGTAATGTCTCTACTTTTTAATATGCTGTCTAGGTTGGTTATAACTTCATCACCACAGCCCTAAACTACCACTTTCTCTCTCTACAGAGTTGCAGATGTTTTATATAAACATAATCATACAATATGTGGGATTTTGTAATTGGTGTGTTACAGTTGGCATAATGTTTTCACATTTTATCTATGTTATAATATATAGTATTGGAATGTCATTCCTTTTTATGGCCAAATAATAATTGCATTGTATGGATATGCTCATTTTATTTGTCCATTCATCAGTTGATGGATGTTTAGATTGTTTCTACGTTTTCCATGTTATGAATAATGCTTCTGTGAACACTGGTGTACATAAAGTTTTGTATGTTTTTATTTCTCTTGCACATTTGCTTAAGAGTGGAATTCCTGGGTCATATAATAACTCTATGTTTAACTTTCTGAGAAACTGCCAAATTGTTTTCCAAAGCAGTTGCACCGTTTTTCATTCCCACTGGGAATGCATGAGGTTTCTCCACATCCTTGCCAGCATTTGTTATTATATTTTTTATTATAGCCAATTTAGTGGGCTCATTGTGGTTTTGATTTACATTTCACTAATGACTAATGATGTTAAGCCTCTTTTTATATACTTATTGGCCATTTGTATATCTTTGGAGAAATGTGTTTGGATCCTTTCTCATTTTTTTTTCTTTTTTTCATTTAAGCTGTTCTTGAGTTATAATTTCTTCCTATATATATTTTGGACACAATTAACCCTATTAGATAAATAATTTGAAAATATGTCCTCTTATTCTATGAGTTTTCTTGTCATTTTCTTGGTACTGTTTATAACACAAAGGTTTTTTCATTTTGACATAGTCCAATTTATCTTTCTGTTCTTTTTTTTCTTTTGGTGTACTGGAGTGGGTTGCCATTCCCTTCTCCAGGGGATTTTCCCGACCCAGGTATCAAACTCGTGTCTCCCGCATTACAGAAAGATTCATTACCATCTGAGCCACCAGGAAACCCCAGTTTATCTTTTGTGTGTATGTGTGCGTGTCATCTGTGCTTTTGGTATTGTATCTGAGAAACCATTGCCTAATCCAGGATCACAAAAATTTACTCCTGTTTTTTCTTTTAACAGTTTTAAGACACTTTTGATTTTCTTTTCTTTTTTCTGCCATGCTGCATGGCATGTGGGATCTTAGTTCCCCAGCCAGGGGTCAAACCTGTGCCCCCTATGGAAGCAGTTGGAGTGCGGAGTCTTAAACACTGGGCCTCCAGGGAATTTCCACTTTCAGTTTTCTGAAACAACCATTTCATATCTTTTCCTCACTCGATAAGCCATTGTCACCCCCCTGCCCGCAATTCCAGCTGATGACCTCATCTCCCTTTTGTTGAGAAAACAGAAACATTCAGAAGGGAATCCCTCCTCTTCCATTCTTCAGATCTGAGAGTGGGCCTGTGTCTCTCTTCATCCTCTTCAAGGTTACCCCCCTCCGCCTGGGCTCTGCTCCATCTCTTCTTTCTCCAGGACTTCACTGCTTCTGCTCCCTGTCTTCAGTCTCTCCTCGTTTGTGACTAAAGCAAGCTTTATAAGCATGCTTTAGTGTTTCCCGTCTTTGAAAACCCTTGGCTCCAGATGTCTCTACTCCCCTTCATACTCATACTGCTTAAGCGTTTTCTCTCACACTGCCTCCATGTCTCACCAGTAATTCCTCTTCAACCCCCTCCAGCTATTCACTGAACCACTCTGATCAGACATCAACGATCTCCATATTGCTAAGTCCAAGGTGACTTTTTCCCTTCTTCAGCCTCAGCACAATTAGCCAGTTTCCACACCCTTCTCCACAAAGCACTCCTTTCTCAGCTTCTGTGACTCCATACTCTCCTAGTTATCCCCACTTCCTTGGTTATTTCCTCTGTATCCTTTCCCCAGCTCCTCTGCTTTTACTCAGCTACTAAATATTGGAGCACCTCAGAACTAAGACTGGGCCTTCTTCCCTATAAACTAGGTAACCTTATCCATTTTCATGACTTTTAATATTATTTGTGTGCTCGTGGTTTCCATATGTGCATCTCCAGCTCAGGCTTGTCCTGTGTGCTCCATACTGGTAGATCCGACCACCTTCTCTGTGTATATCTCTAGACATCCATCCAGAACTAACATGCTCTCTACTCTGCTTTTTCTCATCTCAGTAAATGACACCACATCCATCCATTTGCTCAGGCCCCAAAACTAGGTCTCATCCATGTTTATTTCCCTCTGTCACCTCCCACATCAGTTCATCATCAAGTTCTGACTGTCCTGCCTCCCAAATAAAGTCTGTGTGTCCACTCCGCTCCATCCTGACCTAATCTAAATGCCCATCATCTGTGACTTGAACCCCTGTTTTAGCCTCCTGGTGAGTCTCTCTGCCTGTACTCTTGCCCCATCCCAGTCCATTTTCATCAGAGAACCCCACTGTAGGTTTGACAGTGGTTATCATTGTAGGTTTGACTATTTCTTGTCACAGTTTTCATGAGAAAGGGAGGCTTTTTCTAATTTGCACCAAAGTAGATTTGCATGTAGGCTAGCATTTTTATGCCTTTTCCCTTCTCTGATACATCAAGGTCTTTTTCTTTCTAGGCCCCAGCCTTATCCTCTAAGCTTTTCTTTCTTTCTTCCAAATATTTCAGATTTAAAGAATTCAAGCAAAAAAACTGCCATATAACCTTTGCACCTAGGGAGTCTCTCTGCCTGTACTCTTGCCCCATCCTGGTCCATTTTCTTCTCGCTTCAGCTTCAGTCTTTCCAATGAATATTAAGGATTGATTTCCCTTAGGACTGACTGGTTTGAACTCCTTGCAGTCCAAGGGACTCAAGAGTCTTCTCCAACACCACAGTTCCAAAGCATCAATTCTTCGGCGTTCAGCCTTCTTTATGGTCCAGCTCTCACATCCATACATGACTACTGGAAAAACCATAACTTTGACTAGACGGACCTTTGTCAGCAAAATAATGTCTCTGCTTTTTAATACACTGTCTAGGTTTGTCATAGCTTTTCTTCCAAGGAGCAAGCGTCTTTTAATTTCATGGCTGCAGTCACCATCTGCAGTGATTTTGAAGCCCAAGGAAATAAAGTCTGTCACTGTTTCCATTGTTTCCCCATCTATTTGCCATGAAGTGATGGGACCGGATGCCATGATCTTAGTTTTTTTAACACTGAGTTTTAAGCCCACTTTTTCACTCTCCTCTTTCACCTTCATCAAGAGACTCTTGAGTTCCTCTTCGCTTTCTGCCATAACAGTGGTGTTATCTGCATATTGAGGTTACTGACATTTCTCACAGCAATCTTGATACCAGCTTGTGCTTCATCCAGCCCAGCATTTCTCATGATGTACTCTGCATATAAGTTAAATAAGCAGGGTGACAATATACAGCCTTGATGTACTCCTTTCTCAATTTGGAACCAGTCCGTTGTTCCCTGTCTGGTTCTAACTGTTGCTTCTTGACCGGCAGGTTTCTCAGGAGGCAGGTAGGGGATCTGGTATTCCCTTCTCTTTAAGAATTTTCCACAGTTTGTGGTGATCCACGCAGTTAAAGGCTTTAGCACAGTCAGTGAAGCAGAAGTAGATGTTTTTCTGGAATTCTTTTGATTTTTCTATTATCCAACGAATGTTGGCAATTTGATCTCTGGTTCCTCTGCCTTTTCTAAATCCAGCTTGAACATCTGGCAGTTCTCAGTTCATGTACTGTTGAAGCCTAGCTTGGGGAATTTTGAGCATTACTTCACTAGTATGTGAGATGAGTGCACTTGTGCAGTAGTTTGAACATTCTTTGGGATTGGAATGAAAACTGACCTTTTCCATCCCTGTGTCCATTGCTGAGTTTTCCAGATTTGCTGGCATACTAAGTGCAGCATTTCAACAGCATCCATCTTTGAAAGGATTTGAAATAGCTCAACTGGAATTCCGTCACCTCCACTAGCTTTGTTCATCGTGAGGCTTCCTAAGGCCCACATGTCAAGTTACCTGTGGTTTTATAGTCTGTTGACCCAACTGTTGATAATTTATAAGTCTGGTTTGCTTAATTTAGTCAACAGTTTTCAAGCTTTTCCCACAGTTGCTCTACTGAAACATTTAAAGTAAATGACACTTTATTCCATTGTACTTGAGTAGCCATGACTAAAAACTAAGTTTCTAAGTTTCTAGAAGCCTATCCAGAAACCAGAAAAACCTTTGGCAGTGTGAATCATCATCCCTGATGTAATTTGATTTCTCCTTGATTTTTGTTTAGTCTTAAGGAGGGGTGCACCTGTAACTGCATGCTAGTGTAAGCTTTGTCAGGTGTGCAGAACACAGAGCGGAACAGTCCCGGCCTTGTGACTCGTGAGAGGTCATCTAACTTAAACTCCCTTTTCTGTTGGCAGTGCACGACTTGATTTTCTGGCGAGATGTGAAGAAGACTGGCTTTGTCTTTGGCACCACACTGGTCATGCTGCTGTCCCTGGCAGCTTTCAGTGTCATCAGTGTGGTTTCTTACCTCATCCTGGCTCTTCTGTCTGTCACCATCAGCTTCAGGGTCTACAAGTCTGTCATCCAAGCTGTACAGAAATCAGAAGAAGGCCATCCATTCAAGTGAGTTGAAGTATCATAAGTAATGCTCCACAACTTAGGAAGGGTTTGCAGAGGCTGGTCAGATCCAAATCAGACCTGATTAGAAATCAAGAATTACAGGGCCTAATGCAGCTGATCAGTGGCATGAAATATCAACTTGAGACTACTTTATGAAGTGACCAAGTTAGGAGCCAGGAACTTTTTGACAAACTAGAGGTTCACCTAATGGGACTGTCTGAATCCCTGGGCAGGGTCATCCTGTAGAGAAAGCAGAGCATCTGGACAGCACTCAGTTAGATGGGGTCCCAGGTACATGTTTAAGCCCCACATAGTTAATACTTACAACAGCCTTGGAACGTTGTTGTTGAGGATGCATTCTTGGCAATGTCAGAACTCGGTGTGTATATTCTTGGTTTTATTATTAATTTCCGTCCTATCTCTCCTTTAGTTACCTTAATACCAGGGGCAAGTCGTGATGAAGTCAGTAGGTCATGCATTTGTAGAATCCAGTTGCTAGCTTTTCCAGCTGTGCTATGACTTTAACAAATGTTTTCCTCACTCCTTTCCTCTTGAAAGTCTTGGCCCGTAAAAAATTTTAACATCAACAAATGGTAGTATTTTATTATTTTCAAATAGCAGGTTTTTAAAACCCCTTCTCATGGAAAAAGAAGTATTTCTGTGATCTCTCAGAACTATGACAGAATAGGTATCTGGCTCCAGCTTTGGTCCTTGTGTTTTCTCCTGGTGAAAATAGAAGGAATAATTTAAGCTATATGTGGCATTTAAAAAGTTACTTGCAAATTTGTTTTAACAAATCAGTAGTTGTTGATTGATTGGATAAATTTTACTGTTTTGCCACAAGCTGCAATGTAGAAGTTTTTTTTTTTTTCTCCTTTCGCATGATGCTGTTATAGATTTTTAAAATGTGTTTTGCTGGGTTGTATTAATTACAGCATCTAATTTTTATAACTTTTGTGTTTGATAGTAAATATTTCCTTAATAAACAGGAAAGAAAAACATGCCTATTACTCTTCTGATTTTTCCCGCAAGACTGTAGGCTGTTTGAGGCAGAAGCAGTTTTATTTTTCTGATATCCCTACACCTAGCGGAGGGTCTGGTAGTCATGGGCACTCAGTAAGAGCTGAGTGAATGAACAGATTATGGGCAGGTAGTTACATCTCAGTTCTATAATGCATCCTGGGAACAGAACCCAGGTCTTTGTGTTTTTTTAACAGAGATTTTATAATGCCTCCTTTATCATTTTTAAATGAAATTCATAGATAATATTACCAGTAAACAGTTCTTAAAACTGATCATAATTATAAGGAGTGATAAAATAGAAAGTCATTGACAATAAAACAATAAGCATTTCAGTCAGTATTTTAATTTCTTAGAAATAACTACACCAAAAAAAACCTAAAGATACTTTAGATCAGATACTTGCATGTACATTTATAATCTCCCTTCAGATGTGATTTTCCAAAATGGCAAACAAAAATCTTAATAAGGTTTCAGCATAAACAAAATACAGTTTTAGACAATTCGGGATATGTTAAAATTGTGGGGAAAATACTTTGTTTTTCTATGTTCTGGGCTCTTGATAATTATAAGTAGGTTCACCTTCATGAATATCCTATGAGATAGTAAAAGTTACGCAGGACATTGGGCAGTTCTTTATGTACATGACCGCCCCGCACTGCAGACATGGGGCAGCTTCGCCTCTACCCACCAAATGACAGTCATGTCCCCCCCACCCCATGTTAGCAAAAACTGCCTCTGCAGATTTCACATACCCTTCGGGGGATTTCACCCTCTGAAGAACTTCTGTGCTAACAGAAAGGGATCGTCTCCTGCCATGTCAAATGTGTGACTGTTGTTTCTTCTTCTGGAAGAGCCTACCTGGATGTCGACATCACTGTGTCCTCAGAAGCTTTCCATAATTACGTGAATGCTGCCATGGTGCACATCAACAGGGCCCTGAAACTCATCATTCGTCTCTTTCTGGTGGAAGATCTAGTTGACTCCTTGAAGGTTAGTGCCTCTATAGCTTTTGGTGGTGAGGCTGAGGAAAACCAGGGACTGAGTTATAATTCAGAGGAAAGGCAGTAAATAATATTTTATCAAACAAAAGCAAAATGTATGCTTGTCTCAATCAGTCTATAAAAATGGAAGCAGGGGTTGGTAAAGAAGGTACTTTCTGCGCCAGGAGAGCTAACATCAGAATAAGGATAATGTAGGTAATTGATAGAAATGCAGTTACAGTCTGGGGGCCTGAAAGAACCACTGAATTCTCTTATGCACCCTCAAATGTATAATAGAAATGAGGCAACCTTCATCTTGAAATTATTACTGGCATACATCACTAAATTTATGAGGACTTAGCTAGAAAAGAATAACATCAAATAACCTGGATTTTGTAAGATCCCCTGGAGGAGGGCATGGCAACCCACTCCAGTATTGTTGCCTGGAGAGAGGAGCCTGATGGGCTACAGTCCATGGGGTCGCAAAGAGTCAGACACAACTGAATGACTAAGCACAGCCCAACCTGAATTTTGCATTATGACTATTCCTGCTTAACCCTCTGATGTTGGCCTTCACAGCTTGCTGTCTTCATGTGGCTGATGACCTATGTTGGTGCCGTTTTCAATGGGATCACCCTTCTGATTCTTGGTAAGGTGGCAAGGAAAATGTCTTCAGGCTCTATGAAGTAATTGCTAAGAGTAAGAGCAAAGAGAGCTCAGCATGGCTCCAGTCCTTTCACACTGGCCCAGCCTTTAACATCCATAAAGACCTTGACTAGATATTGGAGCAACCTGTGTCTCTGGGCACAGGTTTATTAAATGGTCCCACCTATAAAGAAACATCCAGACAACTAGAAATAAAGGAGAGTTGTCTCGATTTGGTTTAAATATGAGGACCTTCATAATTTGGAAATCATTTGTGGTACAAGAGGGAAGCCGGTATACCTGTATCTGACAGTCCTTAATTGAGAGCTCTGGCCAGGATTCCTCATATTGATGAAGTTCTGTGTTTCCCTGTATTTCCTGAGGAAAAATACCCCTGTTACTCGAGACTTGGTGACTGTCTCACATTTACACTTGCCGTGTCTCATGATTCTGTCTTACAGCTGAACTGCTTGTTTTCAGTATTCCAATTGTCTATGAGAAGTACAAGGTAAGTAAGCATTTGTCTGTTTTGAATCAGATATGCCAGTTAATGTATGACTAATATTAGTTCTTTTTTTATTTCTTTATTGATTTGGCTACATCAGATCTTTAGTTGCGGCATGTGGGATCTAGTTCCTTGAACCAGAATTGAACCCGGGCCCCCTGCATTGGGAGCACGGAGTCTTAGCCACTTGACCACCAGGGAAGTCCCTAGTTCATTTTTCAGGCATTGAAAGTTCACAGCAATCTTTTTGTAGCCATTTTTGCAGTCTAATTTTGTAAGTCAAGTGCCTACAAGAAACTGGTAACTGGTTTCCTCTAAGAAGCGAAACTGAATGTCTAGAAAAGATAAGGGTAGAAAGGGAATTTGCTGTGTTACCATGCTGTGTGCCTTTTGAGTTTTATCAAATGGATCTGATCCCCCAAAAAAGCTGGAAAAAAATGCTTAAATAAAAGCTGGTGTCTGAGAAGAAACAAACTGTTAAAAGAGTTGTGGGAATCCATCAGTGTGAACAGACGTCTGCATTGTAGAGTGGCTTATACCGAGTGTACTGGATGCTATGAAGTTATTCTTGATAGATTGTCGTCCATCATCTGACTTGATTGATGGCTTTTTGATATTAAATGAATTAGTCTCACCAGAACATATTTGTGTTTACTGAATATAGATTAGACACACGGTTTCTGGTATTGAGAAAATGATGGTTAAACTAGACCAAAGAATCTTACCTTCAGGAAAATTGTTAATCTGTGTGTTGCCACAACTGAATGACTTTTCTTCCTTAAAGACCCAGATTGATCACTATGTTGGCATCGCCCGCGATCAGACCAAGTCGATTGTTGAAAAGTGAGTATGCCTAGGTTCCACATTTCATCATGACATGAGCTTTTTTTCCCCCAATTATTTTTAGTCTCCTATGTAACATGCTAATGCCAAAGAAAGTAATTTTTATCCTGGGGAAAAGGAAAAGCTTGGTTAATGGTTTGATTTTACTAGAAATTATTTCATCTGCTCCTTTGTAAAGCATTCTTTGTATCTTAAACTGAAAAGGATAAACAGAGTTAGGACCACTCTGCCTTTTTGAACCAGTTTTTAAATGTTTGTGGTTGTCTACTCACCTTCATTTATTTTCACAAATATCAATATTAAGCCAAACTCTTCCTTCCCTTTTCAGAAATAGAAGTTGTAGTAAATAAATATATTAAAGCTCAAAACTACCTCTTTTCTAAGACTACAAATCCTTCTGTTTTAATCAGTTTCATATTTAAATCAAATAATAAAATATTGGTAGAATTATTATGACTCCCTATATCAAGGAACTGTAAGTTAATATTTTTCCATATTTTCTTCAGATACTCTTTTAAGAAACAAAGCATCACAAGCAGTTCAATTCTCTTTGTGCCCGCCCCCCGACCTTTCACACCCCAGATTTAAGTGCTTTTTCTAGCTTTGATATGAGGAAACCTTGTCTACATCCAGACAGCCCAGACTTAATGCCAGGATCTTTACCTACTTTTTTGCTTTCTTAGGTAGACATTGGAGCTAAAGCCCAGCAAGGGCAGTTCACACAGATTTGTATATGGTTGTTGCTTATTCCTATAGAGCACAGCCAGCAGGCAGTGTGCTTACATATACCTCATTCTCCAGCATCCCCAGTGAAGGGAGCCAGGAGGTTTGGGCAGTGAAAGAGGACAGGCAGCAGGCTCAGTGGCAGAGAGGGGGTGGATCTTGGGGGTACTCTTCAGCTCATCCCAGGCCAGACTCAGCCCCTGCCTCTTTTCATCTAGAGGAAGCCCAGTGAAAATGGGGGTGTTGTTCACATGGCACTAGTAAGTCCAAGGGTCGTCTTCTAGGATCAGTATTAAAACAAAAATCTAGAGCTAAGGTCTATATTCTCACTGTTTTTTTCTTCCCTTTTCCCAATAGGATCCAAGCAAAACTCCCTGGAATTGCTAAAAAAAAGGCAGAATAAGTACATGGAAACCAGAAACGCAACAGTTACTAAAACACCATTTAATAGTTATAACGTTGTTACTTGTACTATGAAGGAACATGCTCAGTGTCAGCTTGAGCCTGCATTCCAAGCTTTTTTTTTTTTTTAACTTGGTGTTTTCTCCCCTCCTTTCCCTCTGCCCTCAGTATCAAGCACAAGAATTGTTGGACTTAAAAAAAGAAAATCTTAGAAATATCTGGATTAATATTCTGGACTTAAAAAAGAACTGATATCTTAGAAAACCCAAAAGAATAAAGAAAGAGTCAAATTAATAGGATAAATCAGTACCTTAATGATGGTGGAGCTTTTACCTGTAACTTGAAAGGAGGGGGAAAATTGGAGGTAAAGGAGAAAATGAAAAATAAAAACACATCTCTTGGGTTCTTTTATCCAAATTTAAAGGACTAGTCAGTCTTCTATAGCTTCCCATCATAGTTTTGCCCTTATTTTTAAGTTAAGAAATAATGATTAACTTATGAAGAAATTATCTGGGGACAAGAATGGGATCCCGTCCCTTGTTTTTTTTTTTTTCGTTGCTGTTTTGTTTTGTTTTGCAGTCCTCTGATCCCATCTTCCTGCCCCACAACGTGAGCAGCTACTCCTAATCTTCTTCGTTTAATGATATAACTTTCAACTCTGTGAATAACTTATAGTTGATAGTGATGATTCCTGATTCCCAGAATACCATCTGATAACCAAGAATGGAGATGGAAGGTCGGTCGGAGGCGGCGTGCACAGGAGCACTGCTGTGACTCCCGCGCGTCCTTAGGCAGGAGAGGCTCCACCATGTGGGATGGCGGTGTCTGTGCATCTCTTCTGGACACCAGTTCTGAGCTGTAGTTTGAGAGCTTATCCCTGAATGTGCTTTCCTCCCTCTTTCCTACCCTCAAGGTTAATAAATCTGGTTGTACTTTTATTATAAAATAAATGTCTGTAACTGCTGTAACTGCTGTAAACTTGTTAGAGAAAAAAAATTAATCTGCATGTGGGCTCCTCCGTTACCAAGTTCTTGTAATCCTGTCTCAGTCCATGGCAGGGAAACATTCTCAAGAGGTGAACTACAGAAACACAAAGGCCTTTTTCTCTTTTCCCTACACGCTCCATCTTTAACCTGTGCTCATCATTTAACCCTGAGGACCAAAGCCGAGCTGGCTTGAGAGGAGACTCTATCTGTGGTTAAGACACCACAGATGAGTGTAGGGAGGTGCATTTTGTGGTTCAGGTGGAGTTTTAACTTAGAGGCTAGCTTATTGGGCGTGTGTTGTTTGAGGGTTCCTTCCATTTTCAGGCACTTAAAATGTGTTAACACCTGTACCGTGGCACAGGGTCCTCCTTTCGAGAGTGTTTTCCAAGAAGCTTTCGGTGAGGGTGACCAGGCAGGGCCAGATTGTGTTGGCGGGTTCCATGCACAATTAAAAGACAACAAAACAGTTCACGTAGATACCAGATGGAGGGCATTTGGGAATCTTGGATTCCCACTTGAGACTTACGTCTTCCTCCCCTTCCAACATGAAAACTCAGTAAACTTGAAAGAAAATCATCTGTGAATTCCTTCAGGTTGTAACTGACAGTAGTGATAATCCAGACGGTATATGCACTGGTGACTTTAAAGTAAGCGCTATAATCTTTGACGATCCCAAAGCAGTGCAGCTCTGTAGAAGGTAGTGGAAGGACATTTTCTTTCTACTTTGTTGAGCAAATTACTTAGGAATTTAGATGGGTAAAAGGTACCTTGCCTTACTCCACTCTTATTTTCTTAGCCCCCTTTCCTTTTGAAATGTTTTAACTGATTTCATGTCATGGTAGGAAGTGCACTCTCCATCTCCAATCCTTTGCCCTCTGAAGAAGTCAGTGCACTGATTGTCTTTTTGGGCTTCCCCTCCAAAGGACCTTTCCCTGCACTGGAAGCCTCCACACCTAGCTTTTGTTTCATTACTGCTGTGTTCAGATTGATCAGACAGATCTTTGTGCCACACAGGAATTTTTTTTTTTTAGAAAAATCTATAGGTGAAAAATTACTAATGAAACTGTGTGTGCGTGTATGTGCGTGCAACATAAAAGTACAGTAGCACCTAAGGAGCTTGAATCTTGGTTCCTGTAAAACTGCAAATTGATGTGGTATTAATAAAAAAGAAGAAAAAAAAAAAGAACAGTGACTGTGGTGTCATTCTGCTAACTTTATTCTTTATACACAGTTTGGGTAAAGTAAGAACCAAACGAGGCTTCCACTGGCCCCCATCTCCACTCCACTTTCGAGGCTTTAAAAAGTGACTAATAGTTGATACTAGTAATGATTTCCAAGATTGCAGAATTTCCATAAAAGGGCAAAGCTGTGCATTTGGTTTCTGAAAGAAAATAAGAGACCCTCTAAGAGGTGACCATAGGATGATGAGTGGAAGGGGCCAAGGGGGTCTGTTGTCCCAGTTCACACCAACCTAGGAGGGTTCCCCCACCTGCAACATGAAGCAGCCGGTAACTCCCACACAGTCACAATGTACTTAAAGTGAGACTCCGTCACCATGGAGAATGGAAACTTTTCCATCAGGTCTTTGCTGAAAGAACTTATCTTGGATTTGCTCTTTCCCAAAACTAAGGCTGCCATGACCCTTAAGATGATTTTTTTTAATTTATTCAACATACCTCTTAGAAAACTTAGGCTGAAATTTTTAAAAAGTAACTGATGCAAACAACTTCACAAATACGCATACAAATGTTCAAATAATGTCACTAACATGGTATATAAATATGTATTCAGAGTAACATTTACATATTGGCCATAATAGCAAGCATACCATTAACAAAAAAAATTCATGAAGAAACTTCACCTGTTCATATCAGGCTCCCAAGGCAAGGAGGAGGCACCTAGAGATGAGAACCACCTAATCTCCTGACTGTTAATTCAAGAGGCTATAATAGCTGCAAAGTAGTAATAACTACAATGCCACTGTGTAGTTCACTGGTGCTCAGAACTTCAGCGTGCCTTGTGATCATTGGAGGGCTTATCAAAACAGATTGCTAGGCTCCACGCCAGTTTCTCATCCATAAGGTGCTGCCCAAGAATTTGCATTTCTACTAACTTCCTAATTTCTGTTGGTCACACTTTTGAGAACCAGTGGAGTGCTCTGGGCTGCTTCTCAATGAAGACATCCACTCCTGCCCTCCTAAGGCCTCTCCCTGCCTATCGAGAGCAAAAACCATTCTCACCCTGCTCTCTGCCCTGGCTTACCTGAACTTCGGCAGAGGGTGTGGATGACTATGATAGTTGCCCCAGTCTGCCTACTGTTTTTGAATAGGCAGAGTAGCAAAAGGGGCAGAGCACTTCTGGATCTGAAAACAATATGCATGAAGGAAAAGAAAAGAATGGCAGTACCCAGCCTGGGGCCATCCGTAATCCCTGCTCTAATACTGTCTCAAAAACCTGGAGGTTCACTCTAGGAATTCACTTTTCAGATGAGTTGACAGGCCATGCAGTATCTCCCGAACCCCTGGTGGCCTCAACAACACAATGCCAGAGCCTTTGCCCAGCAGGGAGGCCTTGGGCCAGGCGGCAGTCAGCCCTACTTCTGGAGTTCTGGTCTGGAAAGCTGCTGCTGGCACCCTCCAGCTGAAGCCAATGGTGGCAGGACTGCCCTGTTGAATCCTTGTTCCAGGAGAGTGTGCTGGTCTTTGCCACCCCCAGGAGCCCACAACTGCACCGGGAGGGCCTGCAGAGCCCAGCACACGTCATCCTTTGGCAGGCCTAACAGTAAAAAAAATTTTAACTTACCCGAGATGAGGAGGGCATGTGGCGTAGTGCAAAGAACACTGAACTGGGAGTTGAGGTTTTTATTCTAGTCCTAGTACTGCTCCTACCTGGTGTGCGATAATTTCAGTTCCTGGACTCCCTCTGTCTTACCTATCTGTGAAAGGGGTGGGGGCAGGTACTGGTTGATCTCCAAGGTCTTTCCAGCTCAGACAATCTTGAGTTATATAAAAAATGCTATAAAATCCATGGTATAAAATTCAATTCCCAATCAGAAGTCGAGGGGACTGAGCCTGAGGCACTTAAACCCTGGGCTCTGGCCTGGGAGCACTGAGATGAGGAAGGCTTTCCTCTCTGCTCTCTGCTTTCCCGCCATAGAGGCAGCTGCCAAGGCCGCTACCCCTCCAGACCCAGCCCTGAAGTCCCCACCCGCTGATCTCCCCACTCAGCCTTTAAGACCAAAGGAACCGGCCCGGCTGTGTGAAGAGCGCACAGTGGCTACTAGAGACTCCTCGGAGGAGCCTGGTGAGGCACACATTAGTCTATGATGTTCGGGGTCCTCCCGTCCGCGCCTCCTCGCTCCTCCTACCTTTAGGTCCTTCCTCCACCACCTCACAGCTTATCTCTGATACACGCATAATAAATAAGACATTTGCACATAAGGGTGACGGACAGCTCTCTTCCCGCCCCTCCCCCTCTCATATAAAAGCATTAAATACAGTTTCAAAATAAAATACAAAGAGCAAAAAGGGCCTGATCCCGGGGCCACCTGTTCTCCACAGGAGAATGAATGTACACATCCCTCTCGGACCTGCCTGGGAGATCGCAGGGCCCATTCCCGGCCCCTCGCGGTCTGGCTCTGCCGCGGAGAGGAGAGAGAGCAAGGCCGAGGCCCGGCCCCAGGCCCAGAGGGCTGCGAATGGGTGGCACGTCCACTGCGTACAAAAGGCGGGGGCAGGGAGGGGACGGGAACAGAACGCCAACTGCCGGGACCTCCAGTGTCCCGGACTCGGACTGAGGGCGCTGAAGCAGGCGCGCCTGACTGAGCTTAGGGGTACAAGGAGACCTTCGGAGCAGGCGAGCAAAGGAAGAAAGTGCTAATCCCTTTACAAGATCGCGGCGCCGGGGGGTTGTGGTAGGAGCCGGGCAGGAGGGCGGGTCGGTCCCCGCAGAGCCCGCCCTGCGGGCGGGGCTCGGGCCTGGCCCCGCCCCCGCCCGGCCCCCGCCCCCCCGCCCGGCCCTCCCGCCCGCGGTCGCACGCGCCTGCCCCGCCCGCGGGCCGGCGGGCTCCCAGGCCCCACTGCCCCTCCTCCCAAGGCCCTTGTCCGCAGTCCAGGCCACGGAGCGGCCACGATGGCCAGTAACGAACGACTGGGCGGCAGCCGGCCCCGACCCCGAGAGCCGTGCCTGCCGGCGTGCCTTTATGAAACCTGGGCGCACCCCCAGCCAAGGAAAAGGGACAGGCGCGTCCTTTCTGCACCTCCTCCGCTCCACCTACTTGGGACGCTAATACTGACGGCGCCCCGCCCGCCCAAGGCTGGCCTCGCGGGGTGCGACCGGGAGCCGAAAGCTCTCCGTGCACAGACTGAGGCTTCTTAGGAACTTGGGGACTGGAGCGGCGAGGGCCCGGGCTCGGGGTCCGAGAGGGAGAGCGCGCTTCCCGCGGCGCCCGCACTAGCTTGAGCCCGCCAGCCCCCCCCCAGTCCCGAGAGTCTCCGCCCTGCCCGGCCAGCGGGGGTGGGCAGCGGCCAGGGCCGCGGGGAGCCGGGGGAGCCGGCCCGGCACCGCCGCCCTCCCCTTCGAGTGATCTACGCCCGACACACGGCGCCCGCCTTGAGGTCCGCGCCGCCGTCGCGCGGCGCCGCCGGGGCGGGCGGGCGCCCGAAGCCCTCGTGACCGTAGCAGCGCAGCGCCGCCTCCTCGTAGGCCTCCAGGATGGTCTGGCGCTCCTCGGGCGTGAAGTCCATGGAGAAAGGGTGCACCTGCAGAATGTGCCGCTTGATGGTGCTGACCTTGAGCGTGGCCAGCGCGCCCCCGCAGACCATGCACACCAGGCCGCGCCGGCTGCCGTCGTAGTCCATCAGGTACTCGCCCCGCCAGCGCGGCTGGTAGTTCCGCCGCTGCTCTCGGCTGCGGGGCGGGGGAGGTGGGGGCGGCGGCGGCGGCGGCGGGGGGGAAAGGCGAGCGCCCCGGGCTCCGGGCCGTCCTCGTCGTCCTCCTCTTCCTCCGCCTGCCGCTCCGACGGTTCCCCGGGGGAGAGCGGGACGTCACCTAGGACGGAACAAAGGACCGCGCTGGAGCGTCCTGGCCTCGCGGCCCCCCGCCCCGTGCCCTCCGGTAGCCCCAGCCTCCCGTCTCCCCTTCGACCTTCCACTGACCCCACCCGCCTTCTACCCCTAGCCCCTCTCCCTCTCCACCTGCTCTGACCCAGCTCACCCCACCACTCCTCCTCCTCTGGCTGCTCCTCCTCTGCCCCTCCCCCCTCCTCGGAGGCTGCGGCTGTGCTGGGGGCGGCAGGGTCCCCAGGCGATTCGGGGCAGGGCAGCCCCAGGGCCAGCAGGTGGGCGGCCTTCTCGCTCCATTCCTGGGCGATGAGGGCCCCGACTGGCCCGCCGAGGCGCGCGGAGCCCGGGTGGCGCCGGCGGATGTGCCGCTTGATGGTGCTCATCTTGAGCGAGGCCAGCGCGCCCCCGCACGCCAGGCACACCAGGCCGCGCCGGCCGCCGTCCAACTCCAGGAGGTACTCCAGCCGCCAGCGCTCCGGGAAGTGGCGGCGGGGGTCGCGGCCCCGCGCAGACTGGCCGGGGACCCCCACCCTCTCGCCCTCCTCCGGCTCCTCCTCCCCTGCCGGCCCGGGCGCCCTCTCAGGGACCCAGCCAGCCTTTTCCTTTACGTCTGGGGGGCTGAGATCCTGAGAGGACGGGGCTCCAGCAGCGGGGGCCGGGTCCCGGATCTTGCTGGTCAGGTCCTGGGGGACGAGGTCATCGTCTGTTGGGGAAGCGGTAAGGGAGAGGGGCTCAGCTTGCTGGCTGGGTTGCCCTTACCCACGAAGAGGGGGTCCCTTGCTTCTCATCCCAGCCCTAAGCTAGAGGCCCCACCAGAATCTGTGTGTGCATGTCTATGGGGGTGGGGGTGAGGGAGGTATGTGTGTGTCTATGTGGGGGGGGATTTGAGTACCCCCCCAACCAGAACCTCTGTGTGTGTGTGTGTGTGTGTGTGTGTGTGTGTGTGTGTGTGTGTGTGTGTGTGTGTGTGTGTGTGTGTGTGTGTGTGTGTGTGTGTCTGTGTGTGTCTGTGTCTGTGTCTGTGTCTGTGTCTGTGTCTGTGTCTGTGTCTGTGGGGGGAGGTATGGGCGTCCATGTGGGGGAGAGGTGTATGTGTGTGGGGATGTGTCTATTGCGGGGAGGGGTGTGTGTGTGTATGTGGAGAGGGGGAGAGATGAGTCCCTCCCAGTTTGGGCCACAGACCTCACTTTGCAGCCCTTATATGAAGGGGTCCTGGCCCTGGGATGGGCCTCGCACCTGGTGGGGACTGGCTGAGCTCAGACAGCGCCTCCGGCTGGCCACCCCAGGCCTGCAGCAGGGCGCTACACTGGGGGGCCCTGCGCTGGGGGCCGCGGAGCCCCAGGCAGCTGGGGTGCACCTCCAGCACGTGGGCACGGATGTCGTCCAGCTGCAAGCTGGGCAGTGCCCGGCCACAGGCCATGCACACCAGCCGGTTCCCCCGCGGGTCATAGTCCATGAGACACTCTGCCCGGAACCAGTTCTGCAGGGACTCCTTCAGCCTCCGCTCCAGCCGCCGGGCACCCAGCCCCCTGCTGCCCCCAGCCCTCCGGGAGGCAGAGAGGCACCGACGCCGAGCCTGGGGTGCCCCTAGGCCCCCTCGCCTCTGGCGCCGGCCACCCCCACCAGCTGGGGCTTTGCCTGAAAGGGTTGGAGGGAGGGAAGGAACTGAGATGCTGGCCCTCTGGGAGAGCCCCCTAACCACAGCCAGGACCTCCAGCCACAAACCTCTCCCTCACTCTGACTCTGAGCCCTCTGCCTAACCTTTGCCCTTCCCTTCCTCTCCCCTCAAGTCTTAACTGCTTCATATCCTAATCCGCCTGCACACAAACCCTCAGCCCGACCCGACTCCCCCCCAGGTCCAGATTCTAGCCCCTTCCCTAGACTTCACTGTCATACCTTTCCAGTCCCCTCTGCTCCCAGGCCGCTCTCCAGCCTCCACTCCCTGGATCCTTCTAAAACTATAGAATGTCAAAACCATCTGGGATGCTGGAGATCTCCTTGTCCCACGGTCCCTCACCCACTATTGTCCAATAAGCAGAGCTCACCCCAAAAAGGAGCAGTAGCTGACTCCAGGAAACCAGCTAGTTGGCTGAGAAGCCCCGGCTGGCCCGACCTGGCCCCATCCACCACCCAGGCCCCAGCTCCCCCAAGTCGGACATTACCTGGGCCCTTGGGCAGGCTAGCCTGGAGGCCAGCCCCTTCCTCCTCCTCTTCCTCGTCGTCCTCCTCCTCCTCCTCAGGCCCCTGGGCCCCCAGCCCCTCAGCCTCTCCGCAGGCCCCCAGCCCCAAGTGGGCATCCCAGCTGTTGCTGATGACTTCCTTCTCCCGGGGACTCCAGTGCAGGGAGTAAGGGTGCTTTTGGCGGATGTGTCGCTTGATGGTGCTGAGCTTGAGAGTAGCCAGGGAGCTGCCGCACACCATGCACACCATGCCGTGCCGGGCAGGGTTGAAGTCCATCAGGTACTCCAGCCGCCAGTGGTCATGGTAGTAGCGACGATGGTCACGGCCAGGAATGCGGCTTTTTCCAGGCCTCGAAGCCCGGGCCTCACAGTGGTCTGAGTATTTCCTGCCTGAAGATGCTGGTCCCCTGGCCCTGGAGGAGGGCAGGGGGGCACTCCCCCAGGACCCTAAGGCACCCCCTTCCAGCTGAAGATCGTGCCCTGAAGAGGGGGGGAGGAAAGGGAGACAGTTTCTCAATCTCTAAGATTTCCAGGGAAAGAACCTAGGGCTTCCATTTTGCAAGAGAATGGAGGTGGGAGAGAGGTCCGTTCAGGGGCAGGCAAGGGACAGCAAGAGCAATCCAAGGGAGGTGGCAGAGCAGGGAGTCACAACACTGGTCCTTTACAAAGAGTGAGACCCCTTTAAGAGAGGATCAGGAACAAAAGAATGCAGGGCACAGCTCTAATTTTTTTCAAAAACGAAGGTGAAGGCCAAGGAGGCAGCAGCCTCTGCAAGGCACCCCTTCTGGATGAGCGCTGTTGGGGTAAAGCCAGGGGAGCAGCCTGCTGCAGTGGTTACAGCCGGACCAGAGCGGGCAGCAGGGCCAGAGAACAAAGGGGGCATCTGTCTGCACACAAGACCCACCACCGGAGGCCCCAGCCCGGAGGGCCCCACCCAAAAATGATCTTTTTCCCTTTCTGCAATAATGCCTCAAATACACCCTCCTAAGAAGCCCATTTTAAGGGGCACTAAGCATTGTGAGGTCCCCAAATTAAGGGACCCCATGACAAAGCTGTCAGCACCTCCAGAGAAAGGAGTTTTTAGGACTTGAGTCTGGGAGAGCTGATGACTGGAAGGGGCCGGCAGGAGGGCCACCAGAGTGGCTACTGAAGATACTGCAGCAGGGAGTGGCCACCACCCTCCGGAGTCCATTATGTCTTTCTGGGGATTTATTTTTTGCTCTGGCCAGGAGCCGGCCACTGCCCAGCAATCAGCGGGCAGGCAGTGGAGAGGCCACCAACCCAGTGGTGTCCCCTTTTGCCAAACGGAGACCCTGAGCATTCCCCCCACACTCTCCCTACAGTTTGGACCGTATTTCATTTAGAAAAGGGTCTCCTGGCCAAACAGGCTGAACACACAGGTGTGGTCATCCTCCCAGTAGAGAATCTCACCGTATGGAAAACAAAAGGCAGGATCAGAGCAGGCTCCTGTCACCGTGTTTTTGTTTGGTTTTGGTTTAAGTACATCGAAGAAAAAGAAAGCGCTAGTTTCAGAGTCAGAAAACTGGGTTTGACTCCGGGCTTCACTGGTAACTTGCTCTGTGACCTCTGGTAGGTGATGTCCGCTCTCTGGGCCTGAGTGTCTTTGTCTGCAAAGGCACTGGATAGCTAGCTGGTCTCTCAGCATCCTTCCAGCGCCAGATCTGTTAGTCTGAGGTGGGCTGGCCCTTTAAGAGCCGAAAAAAGGGGAGGAGCCTGGGATTCTTTAAAAACAAAAGGGGATGGGGAATTTCTGGGAGGGGAGCTCCGGGATTAGGGGCGAAGCTCCAGAGCAAGCGTCAGGGCTCTTAAGGCGTTGACCGCGCTTAGAGAAACAGCCTCCTTTGAGAGCAAACGGGGAGGGCTGGCTGGTCCCGCTATAGCTGACAAATTGTGGCAAAATTTCTGAAAAGAAGGGAGGGGTAACGCGCGGACAGGAGGGGAGTGTATGCCCTTGTGGGCGAGCCCATCTCTTTAAAAACTGCCCGCCCGTGGGGAAGGTACTGGAAGGTCCCCAAGAGGCGCAAGCCATGCTCTCTAACAGGGAGAACATAGGGGAAAAAGAAAAAGGGTGCCCTTCTCTAGGCAAGGCCCCAGAGAAGACAGCCCAACTTAAAGCAGCGGAGTCCCCAGCTCAGTTCCTCTGGAGGGAAGCCCCGGAAAGGGACCCACGGTCTGGGCAGACTTTTAAGAGAAAGCTGGTTAAGGGAGACCACCTGGGAGTCTGAAAGAGAAAGGGACGGGGGACGCAAGTCCCAACAGCCTAGAGCGCGCGCCCCGCGGCGCCAGGCCAGGTTCCTTCGGGGCCCCTCCAGCTCGGCCTCCGAGGCGGGGGCCGCGGGGCCCTTTAAAGGGGAGGGGATCCGCCCGAGCCCCGCGGGCCAACCCCGGGAGCTGGGCGGGGGGCTCCCCCTCTGGCCCTGCAGCCACGATCCGCGCCCGCCAGGTGGCGCCCCCGCCCGCCCTGCCCGCGTCCCCCGCTTTGTTCGGCGGCGAAGAGGGGCCCGGAGCCCGGAGCCGCAGCCCTCCCCTCCCCCATGCCGGGGCCCCCGCCCGAGCCGCCGGCCCCAGCCAGCTCTTACCGCCGTCGTCCTCCTCGGGTTCCGCGCTGCCGCTCGATCCGGCGGGCGGCAGCCGTCGGCCCCGTGCCGAGGCCGCTGCTGGCCCGGGGCCGCCCCTGCTGCCGCCGCCGCCGCCGCTCCGGCTCCGGTGGTCCCCGCCAGGCTCCATGCGCTGCGCTGCGGCGCGGGGCCCCGGGGCAGCAGGGCGCGGGGCCGCGGGGCCGGCGGCGGCCGGCGCGCGGCGCTCGGTGCGCGGGGCCCCGGGGCGCGGGGCGCATGCACAGGGCGGCCGGCAGCACGGACGGCTGGCTGCTCGCTCGGCGGCGCGGGCTGGACCGGGGTGGGGATTCCTGTCTGGGGCCCCTGGGGCTCCTTTAAGGGCTCCTGGGTAAATTTAAAGGGGCCGCGCGCTATTTCCTTCTGCCAGCTCGCGGGGGGCTGGGGGGAGCGTCGGGAGGCTAAGAGCCCGACCGAGGCTCCGCAGCCGGCGCCCGCCGCGGACGTTAGAAGCACGGACCTCACCGTCCTCGCGGGCCCGCGCTGCCGCCTGCGGGGCTTGGGTCCCGGCTCCTGGAGGGTCACCGAGGTGGCCAGGGGCGCAGCGTCTGTTGCGACGCGCTTCCACCCAGGCTCGGCTCGGAGCCACTGCCCCCTCGGGGCATCTCAGCGCCCGGCTTCCCGCACCCGTGCTGGCAAAGGGGGTCGCCCGGTGGGGAGGCCCGGGCCCCTGCCACGGGCTGCCTCCTCCCGCGCGAGCTCGGCACGGGCCCCAGAACGGACACGACTGGCAGGGGCCCCAGATGGCCGCGGCCCCGCGGAGAGGGTGGAGCCGCGGGGGCGGCCGCGCCCCCTCCCGCGGGAGCCTCCGAGGACTGCTGAGAGCTCAGGCTTCAGCCCTGGAGGGCGGACGGGCCAAGCGCCCTCGGAGCTGGCCAGGGCGGGGACCGCGGCCTCGGAGATCCGGGCCGAAGAGAGGGGGCGCGCAGAAGACCGCGGAGAGCCGGCCGCGCCGAGGCCCGACGCCGCTGGGCGTTGGGGGCCCCAGGATGGAAGCCGGGAAGAGAGGGGGTGCACCGCGGTGTCTCTGGCTCCTGCCCTCGCAGGCCTGGGGGTGGCAGTCGCGCCCCGGACCCTCTGGCTGGCACGAGGAGGCAAAGAACGCTGACCCCGAGCGAGGTGTCAGGCACCTGAGGACGCGCCCCACCACGGCTGGGAAGCGCTGGGGCTGACCCTGGCTGCGAGCCCCGAGATGCCTCGGAGCCCCCAGGTCCCGGGAAGCGGAGGAAAGGGGCCCGGAGAAGCAGCCAGGGCCTCGGCAGCCCGGGGTCCTTCCTCGAGGACCGGCTGGAGGAGCAGGTGCTTTCTTTGCCTGTGGTTGGTCGCCCACAACAAAGGCGATTCCTAGAGATCCAAATTACAGGGTGCGGGAGGCCGTGCAGGGTCTTATTATCTAGAGGTGGGTTTTATTCTCTTCTTTGGGGACATGCCCAGCAATCCGTTAAAGTCACGCTTGACACACATTCCTTTGCTCACTCCACACCTACTGTGTGCCAGCAGGCCCCTAGGCTCTGGGCAGACAGCAGCGGGCAAGACCCACAAGTCTGATACTGACTTAGCACCCACGGCTTATGAAAAGGAAACAGTTCCGCCCCTTGGGGAGCCATGGGGAACTCTAAATTACTTGCAGCACTGGAAGCCCTTCTCCTGAATGTTTGTGAAGAGGGGCTGGGAACTAAAATTTCTGTAGTGTCTAAAAGGTGGCTGTCACCACCGGAGATGTCCCATCTCTTCCTCAGTCCCCATGATGACCTGAGAGAGACAGCTCCTTGGGTGAACACGGTCTCCCTGCTGCAGGGCTGTTCTGTCCACTGCTGGCTTTCCTAGCTCCCTGACTTACTTTTAGGCAGGGGCCCTGATGCTGATGCAGTGCCAGATGGGGCCATCTGATGGGGGATTCCCTCATTCATGTGTTCTTCACCTCTGCCAGGCCAGGGACACAAAGGTGAAATAAGACACAGACCTGGCCTTCACATGTGCCTAAGTATGGTTTTTATTTTATATTTTTTTTAATGTTTATTTATTTGACTGTGCCAGGTCTTAGTTGCAGCACGTGGGATCTAGTTCCCTGACCAGGGATCGAACCCAGGTTCTTTGCATCGGGAGCACAGAGTCTTAGCCACTGGACCAGGAGGGAAGTCCCCCACGTATTTTTTTTTTTTTTTTAATTTATGAAGATAACCCATGCTCAGGGCTGACCACTGTGAGACGCTTTTGGTAAATGTCCTTCTGCTTCTTTTTCTCCGAGTATAAATAGGGTAATCTTATTTGTTATCAACAAAAAGACATCACCTAGAGGCATTTTTAACAACCTCTGGCTCTTCTCCTTGGTCCCATTTGTGAGCATAGCTTCAGGAGCAAGTCCATGGTTCCAAGCCATCTTCCACCGACATTTAATCCTCACAGCCATCCACGAAGAAGCTTTGCTTTGCAGAGGAAGAAACAGAGCCTCAGAGTCTAGAGTCTCACTCAAGGCCATTCGTTCATTTGCTTATCCACTTATTCAGAAAGCATTGACTGAGCCTGTCCTGCGTACCAAGCACTGGACTAGGGATACAGAGGTTTTAAAATTACATAACACAGCCCTGGAATGTTCTGTTCCCCACTTCCTAGGAGCTCTCAGTCTACTGGGTCTACTCTGGGAAGACAATGCAATCCGGATCACATTATGACTCTTGTTGGGTCCTAGGAAATTTTGTCTCCGAGTGTGTGTGTGTGTGCGTGCAGTCGTGTCTGATTCTTTGCAACCCCATGGACTACAACCCACCAGGCTCCTCTGTCCATGGAATTTTCCAGGCAAAAATACTGGAGTTGGTTGCCATTTCCATCTCCAGGGGTTCTTCCTGACCCAGAGATTGAACCTGCATCTCTTGTGTCTTCTGCATTGGCAGGCAGATTTCTTTACCACTTGCACCACCTGGGAAGCCTTTGCCTCCATGGGAATCTTCTAAAGAAAATTTTAAAAATGATTTAATGGATTTTTATGGACCCAACAATTTTTTTTCTGATGTGAGAAAAAAATAACATTTTCTTTGACCCTTAAAGTTCTTTTTTTCTTCTGATTTTTAAATAAGTTAAAAGATGCTCATGACCCTCTAAGATTATTGAGGACTCTAGCACTGTGTTCCCAGTGCCCAAAGGCTAGCCAGCCTTGATACAATACAGGGTGACAAGTGCCAAGGAAGAGGCCCCAACCAACTAGGGAAGACTTTTAGGGAAGATATGGCTTGAGCCAAGTCTTGAAAGACCAGGAGGTGTTGCCAGGATGAGGAACAGAGGCAAGGAAGATCTTGGGTGAAGGAAAGTTTCACAAAGCAGAAGAAGAAATGGAAAGAGCAGGGACAAGAGCCTGGGGTGCCTTGCTGTGAGTCCTTGAGTTTGTCCCCGAGGTTTTGAGAGTGCCCGGAGCCAGTGCACTGGGCAGTCAGGAGGCAGCCCTGAGAATACAAGGGAGGAAGGAGTGAAGAGAGAAAGGTTGGGCACAGCTGGAGCCATCCACACCAGCCACAGAAAGGCAGCAGCTGCAAGGGTGATGGAGGAGAAGCCAAAGATTTGGGCAGGGTCCCAGCACATCATGGTGCTGTCTTCCCTCCACACAGGGGTGCTGGAGGGGGATGTGAAATGCTACCTGTTTCATTAATTCTGTCTCAGGATAAGTCAGCACACCTTGGGGGGGTAAATGATGGAAAACACAAATTGGATCAGTATTTTTTTTTAGGAGGGGAAGCGTGTATTTGTTCGTGGGACTGACAACTAAAGAAGAGTTATCTTCAGATCTGACTTGACCCAAGGCTCAGCAGTGTCACTATGATCTTAGTGTTTGTCTGTGTCTCTTTGCTTTTACCCTGCTTCCCCCTTTATTGGTTCCCTTTCAGACAGGTCTTTCAAACGATGGCCCCTAGCAGCTCCAGATGTATGACTTCACTACACCAAGCCCCCCAGAAAAGAAAAAGATCTCCCTTTCTCCAGCAGTGTGAACAAAATCCCAGGTCTCTCATTGGCCTGAACTGGATCACATGCTTAATCACATGCTTATCCCTCAACCAATCACTGTGGCACATGGGATGTGTCCTTCCCCTATGCCTGAGAGCAGACACCCATCCCCAGAGGAATCAGCATGTGGACTGAGATGGGCAGATGTTGTAAAGATAAACCATATGAAGTTAACAAAAGAAGGGATGCTGAACGACAGAAATGACATGTCCAGTCACTCGTGTTGAGAATACATTGTCATTCCAGCGACTAGCAAGACAAGGATGAGGTACATTTGGGGGGCAAGGCACATGCAGGGGTCATGTCTCCCGTTCTATCCATCACAGTCCTGCTGGAGCTGGCTCTCCTTTGGCTATCTGCACAGCTCACCCCTTCCCACCCAGCGCTGGAGCTCCCAGCAACCATCTTTCCTCCACACTTTCCAGCTTAAGAGCCTAGAAGTCCCGCAGGAGTGTCACCCTGACCCATGCAAGGCCAATCAGATTCTCTCTCCTAACACTTTTCAGGATTTCCAGGCAGCTGGATGATGTCAGAGGGTGCATCAATCAGGACCAGCCCTCTCACACTCTGAGGAACAGAGTGAGGAGACCTAGACTGTGAAAAGGGGAGAAGAGGCCATGTACCCTTCCCATTCCCAAACCCTGAAGAAGCCTCGTTACTCTCCTACTTGGGTTTCCTGGGACACATCCCCTTTTTCATTTCCTCAAACTAGTTTCTGGTTCTTACAACAAAAAGCACCTATTATGTGCCAGCAGTGACTGTGAGACATAGCCCCTCCCCTCACAAAAGTACAATTTTCTCACAATTCAGTAAGAAAAGCTCATCATACAGTTTAAAGGGGAAAAAAAGGTCAAAGGTTAAGAATAGGCAATTCACAGTCTAGGAATGACAGGTGGCCAGCTAAGAGTAGCTTGACTTTACTTACGTTCAGGGAACTTCTGATTAAATAGCAAGAGGACTTCCCTGGTGGTCCAATGATTGAGACTCTGCACTTCCACCTGCAGGGGGCACAGGTTCTATCCTTGGTTGGGGAAGTTCCACATACTGCACGGTGTAGCAAAAAAATAAATAAATAAACAGCAAGATACTATTAGCCACCTATCTGATTGGCAAATATTTTAAAGCTTGATACTATCAGAAATGGGAAGGGTATGAAGAAAGGGGGACACCCAGCTGAGAATGTGTCAACTAGTAGGACCACTATGGAAAGCAATTTGGCCAAATTGATTTATTAATAAATCTAAAAATGTGCATACTCCCAAAGGCAATGTGGTATCCTGGATTGGATGCTAGAACAGATAAAGGACATTAGTGGAAAAGCCAGGGCTATAGACTGAATTGTGTCCCCTCCTAAATTCATATGTTGAAGACCTAACCTCCAATGTGACTGTGTGTGGAGACAACCTTGAGAGAGGTAATTAAAGTTAAATGAGGTCATAAGGATGGAATCATAATCCCATAGCACTAGTGTCCTCTAAGAGGAAGAGACACCAAAGCACTCTCTCACTCTCCCCATTGCAGGTGTGCACAGAAGAAAAGCCATGTGAGGACACAGTGAGAAGGTGGCCATCTGCAAGCCAAGGAGAGAGACCTCACCAGACACCAAAGGTGTCTGGAGGCACCTTGATCTCGGACTTCCAGCCTTCAGAACTGTGAGAAAATAAATTTATGTTGCTTAAGTCACCCAAGTCTATGATATTCTTTTATGGCAGCCTGAGAAGAAAATACAACTAATGAAATCCAAATAGGGACCTTCCTGGTGGTCCAGTGGCTAAGACTCCGCACTCCCAATGCAGGGGACCCCAGTTCTATCCCTGGTCAGGGGACTAGATCCCACATGCTGCAACTGAGAGTTTGCATGCCCCAGCTAAAGAGCCTGCATGCCACAACTAAAAAG
The DNA here is from genome assembly GCA_024291935.2 of Okapia johnstoni. NCBI lineage: Eukaryota > Metazoa > Chordata > Mammalia > Artiodactyla > Giraffidae > Okapia > Okapia johnstoni. The sequence continues at coordinate 8,491,450 of JAGTYA010000026.1, read as the reverse complement.
ATCCCCATTGCTACAACAAAGACCTGGTGCAGCCACATAAATAAACATTAAAGAAAAAAAAGAAAGATCCAACCAAAGCCTGGAGTTTAGTTCACAGTAATGTGCAAATGTTGGATTTCTTAGTCTTGACCAATGTACTATGATAATGTAAGATGATAACATTAGAGGAAACTGGGTGAGGAATATATGGGGACTGTCAATACTCTTACAACTTTTCTGTAAATCTAAAATTGTTCCAAAATTTTAAAAAATTTATTTGAAAAATGTCCATACCCTCTCATCCAGCATTTCTATACTAGAGAAACGTACATGTACAGGAGTCATGAATAAAGGGTGTTCCTTGCAGCATGGCAGGTAATGACAACTCAGGAATTACCTAACTGTGAAGGAGTAGGGAAGGAGCTAAATAAACCAGAGAATGTTCATGCTATAAATATTATGTGGCAGTAAAAAAGAATGAGGTAGAGCTATGTGTATAAAAGTGATAAAAGTAAGATGCAGAAGGATTAAGTTATTCAATAAAATATTATTATGAGACAAATGGGAAGAGTAGGGGGAGCTGGAGCTGCCTGGAGGCTGCTGGGGCTGACTTTGGGCAGGTGGGCAACTCTACCCCCTTGGGCACTCAGCACTCTGCCCATTGGGCATGCTTCCTCCTTTCTATTTATCTGTTTTCTTTCTTCTCCTTAACTGTTCACTAAAAAAGTCTTTGTATTTCATTAGGTCATATTCGCCCAACTCTTAGGGAAAGAGACACTTTTCTGACGATCTCTCCACTTACTCCTGTAATATATACCCAATTGCTGTTACTTGTATGTGGCCTTCAGGAAGTTCTATGAAACAGCAGCCCTCCAATGTCATTTTCTCTATAATTGAGGACTCACCCCGTGTGCAAAGCTCGCAGCAGTGCAGGGATACCTACAAGCTGCCACTTGAACTATTGGGACATTCACATCATTTAACAGGGGGTCTTCTACCAGTTTTATAATGTTGGGGAATGTCAGTTGTCCCCAACATTCCATGTCCAATCACACAAATGCTTTTAGATTCTAACTCCCAAGCTTCTCTTCCCTACTGACCAAACCCATTGCACAGCCCATTGTTAAAAGATACTGAGGCATATTAAAATTTTAGAAATTTATCTGAGCAAAAATCCATTTGAATTGGTCATCATCAAGTGGAAGTGGTTAGAAGCACTCCATAGATGGGAGCTGGGGAAAAGCTTTTATAAAAAAAGTATGGAAGCAAAGTAAAGAAATTATTGATTGACTCTAGTTGAAACACTAGTTGGCTATTAATGATTGATTGTTAGGTATTGTTTATATAACCTTGAGGTATTTACAGGTTTACATTTTGGTTTGCTTACATAGGTGCTGAGACACTGGAGCCACCTCAGTCCAATGGCCTCCTTGTTTAATTCAACAATTCCCCCTTTTGGTCATTCAGAGGATGAACAAGAGTTTGCTGTTAGCCCCAATCTCAGTCACTATGAGAGTTAAATTGCTCTTATCAGTTAATGACGTCAGATCCATAGGTGAATGGCTTTTGCTGTTTATCCCATTGTACATCTTGTTTCTGTTTCTCCAAGCTCAGTGAGACCATCTGATTTGCTGCTGTTGGTTGCAAATATGCATTTGAGATCTTTGACACAACATAGCCCACCTGGGAGACTATAATGATAACTCTGTGTGTGTGTGTGTGTGTGTGTGTGTGTGTGTGTGTGTGTGTGTGTTCATCACCCAGTCGTGTCTGACTCTCTGTGACCCCATGGACTGTAGCCTGCAAGGTTCCTCTGTCCATGGAATTCTCCAGGCAAGAATACTGGAGTGGATTGCCATTCCCTTCTACAAATAATGATGACTACTAGGGGATAATACCAAAAGACTGAAGTATACTTCCTAGCTAGGGCCCCAGGAACCCAGTATCAGATAAATCAAAGAATGTACTTGATGTGGTACCAATCCATTTTAACCAAGTAGCTTGTTTGTTAATTTCTTGTATTTGAGTTTTTACAATACCAGAGGTGTTAATTCAGGTACAGCTGGAGGTATTAGCTATGGCGCAGACCCTTTGTTCAGTCAACAGATAATCTAAAGTAGTTCTTACTATCTGAAATCACCTTAGCTAGAGAGCCCAGGTACTTTTGTTGTGCAGCCAAGGCCTTAGCGGTGGTAGGCTCAGCTATCACGGCCAGAGTTAAAGATAAGTTTCTAATCATATGTTTGTTTGTACTAACTCTGAGCCATGGAAGAAGGGACTGTCCAAATGATCTCCATCTGGAGACATTAACATCCGTTGACAAACTTCTTTTTTCGTCTGTAGTATAAATTCAAGGGAGTGGGCCAATGTTGAGTTTCTGAGGGATTATAAAGGGATAATGAAACAGTAAATGCAGCAAGAGCGCAGTGCCATTTCATTCTCCAGCTGTCAAGACAATGAGCTGCTCAAGCATGAGGGCTAATACCAAAACGTCTGCATACAAAGCCAGGAAGAATACCTAGGACTGCTTCATAAGTATTATCATTTGTGGACTCATTAGTTGGTTAGCATCATTTTACCAAGACCCAACACAGTAAAAGACCACCTAAATGTATAGGCCTGCCAGCAGACTTACAAATGATCTGATTTACATTGGCTGTTTTGCAGTGTCTTTTATGTATATATTCAGTGAATCTCATTTTCCATCCCAGGATTGGGTTAAACTGAGGCAAAAAACAGGGATATGTGGAATTCGTATTTTAACTTTATAAAAAGGACCTGTGGAACAAGTTAGGTACACAGTGGCATTTGGGATTCCAGTGAAATTACTTATAGGGTAAACTGAGCGGTCTCTCCCTTCATGGGCTGATCTTGGTTTAACATGAAAAATCCAGCAGTTAGTTCAGTTTCCTGCAGTAGCTATTGTTGGTGAAATCCTAATTGTAGTGTTATCTTCTCACGAATAAATAGAGAGAAAGCAGACAGCAAATAGGCCAAAGAGATAAAGACTTCATATTGGAGATATAGATTTTGATCTGTAATCTAGAGAGAGCTATTTACATCAAGATATCATTTGCTTCTGGGGAGGGATCTCCCTGGTCAATTTTAGCTTTAGGTCTCTGGCTAGGATGTAGTTCCAAGACTCTGGAGGACCACTTTACAACTGGGAGATGTGGACCTAGGGTTTGAGTCTCTGAAGTTTGACTACTATCTGGGTAGTGAGGTGAACATAGGTGGTCTCTTCTAATGAGGTTCAAGGGCAGTCTTTCTTAGATGTTTCCAGAATACCCACCCTCCAGGTTCTAAAATGTAGAAGCCTCAACCATCTGTAGAAAAGTCATGAAAAGCTTCTTTTACTTGGTGGAAATTTGGTATGATGCGTTAAAGCTTTACAATACTGAATCATATCAGAATTTGAGTCCAGGAGACAGATGTGATTCTATCATCAAGGGTATCAGTCTTCCCATTACTATTTCATAATGCATTCCTTTATCCTTTCTCATAGGTGTTGATCTAATTGCCATGCCCAGAAGATTCCTCCCCAGAGGCAAATGACATCTTGAGGTGGTAGACAGCTCTCCCAAGATCACAGATCAAGGTCTTTATCTCCAACACTGAAACTCTAGGCAAGGGCAGTCCAACTGATTCTGTTAATTTAGCTTTAGTATTTTTTAATACTTATTTTATTTATTTAGCTATGTCGGGGCTTGGTTGCAGCACATGGGATCTTTTTGTTACAGCACCCAGACTCTCTAGTTGTGGCTGAGGGGTTTAATTGCTCCCCAGCATGTGGGATCTTAGTTCCGTGACTAGGGATTGAACCCTTGTCTCCTGCATTGCACATCAAATTCTCAACCACTAGACCACCAGCAAAGCCCTAGCTAGCTTTAGTTTTACGATACCATTTATTTGTTCAACTTCACCAGGTCACTAAGGACAGTGATAATGCCTTTGAGTCAGCAGTGCTTTATTTAATTATTTGTCTGATGAAATGAGTTCCCCTCTCATTGGAGATTTCTCTGGGGAAGCCCCATGAAGGAAATATATTTTCTAAAATTTTCTCAGCTACAGCTGTGGCATCAGCCTTTCTGCATAAGAAAGCTTCAATCCATCCTGAGAACATACAAGCAATTAAAAGAACGTATTGATAACCGTCCATATAGTCAAAGCTATGGTCTTTCCAGTAGTCATGCATGAATATGAGAGCAGGACCATAAAGAAGGCTGAGTGCCAAAGAAGTGATGCTTTTGAATTGTGCTGGAGAAGACGCTTGAGAGTCCCTTGGATAGCAGGAAGATCAAACCAGTCAATCCTAAAGGAAATCAGTCCTAAATATTCATTGGAAGGACTGATGCTAAAGCTGAACCTCCAGTACTTTGGCCACCTGATGTGAAGAGACAACTCAATGGAAAAGATTATGATACTGGGAAATATTGAAAACAAAAGGAGAAGGAGATGGCAGAGGAGGAGATGGTTAGACAGCATCACCAACTCAATGGACACAAATGTGAACAAACTCCAGGGAATAGTGAAGGACAGAGGAGCCTGGCATGCTCAATCCATGGGGGTCACAAAACAGCTAGACGTGACTTAGCGACTGAATAATTGATAACCCATTGAGAGAGGCAATTGAGTGAAATCCATTTGTAAGTGTTCAAATGGCCTGCTCAGTAGATGATGAGAATGCCCCATCTAATACCTTAATAATTAAGTCTTGCCAGGGTTATGGATTTGACAAATCAGACATTGGTGGTAAACCAGATCTGTGACCTTGGAGTAGTTATTCCACCAATTCTTTTTCATAATTCGGGTCATTTTATCTGTGCCACGATGAGATGCAGAATGTAGGGCTTTTAATAATGGCAATTTCAAGGATTCAGGAAGAATGAAGCAACTGTCCAGGCCCTCAGTAAATTCTTGTTTAATGTCAAATTTGCACCCTTGTTGGTCCCAAGATTGTTGCTCCGGCTCAGATGCCTGATTTTGTATTTTGTATAAATTATCATAAATAATTTGGTTAGAATTGATCTTACGGAGTTAATTCAGGTTGTGTCTTGGTACAGTTTTAGTGCTGGCTGATTTAGCATGGAAGTCTGCCACAGCATTTGCCTGATAATCATGTTCTGTCTTTCTAGTATGAGCTTCAGTTTTAGTCATTGCAATTCACTTACACAATATAATGACAGAGAGCAGTTTCATTTATTCGGGGCCCATTTTTCATCAGCCTTCCATCAGTAGTGAGGAACCTGTTTCCATAATAAACCAAAGTCATGCACGATCCCAAAGGCATATTTGCTGTCAGTATAAAGGTTTACTGATTTTCCTTTGGATAGCTGACTGAATAGCTATCTGTCTCACTTGGATAGCTCCAAGTGAGAGCATATAGTTCTGCTGGTTGAGCAGAGTTAAATTGGGAAAGGCTTCCCCTTTGCAGTAAATCCTATTGAGCTGTCATGGCATATCCTGCTTGATTTTTCCCCTCTGCATTCCTAGCATAGGACCCAGTGACAAGTATCGAATCTTGGTTTTTTAATGATGTATCCTGTATGTCAATGCAAGGGGTCAATGACCACACCACCATGTCTATAAGTTACGATGATATGTACCATCATCTGCAAGGGCGACAGAGTTGAGAAAGTTGTGGTGCTCAAGATGCTTAGGAAGTTAAAGGAGAAGGGTCTCATGTGAGTCTGCTTGCTGAAAAATATTGAGTCTGATGGGAGTTTAATAGACTCTCAACAGCATGAGGTACTTGAAAGTATAAGTCATATCCTAATACCAGTTCAGCTAAGTCTTCCACTAATTTAGCTGCTATGGCTGCTGCTTTCAAACAGTTTGAATATTCTCTGGCTACTGGGTCTAACTGTAAGTTGCAGGAAGCAATAGCTCTGTTTTCCTCCATGCTCTTTCTGGATCCTGGTTATCACTCATGGACAAATAAGATGAAAGGTTTGGGGGCCCTAGGGCTGGAGTTCATTGCAGGGTAATTTTAGTTGGCGATGAATTTGCTCATGATTATCTTCCCAGGGTTAAGCTCTGGAATTGAGATCCTCGCAAGCTCATACAGGGGACTTGGCGATCAGAGAAAAATTTGGAACCCAAGATCTACAATATCCTGCAAATTCTAGGAAACTCTTATTTGTTGTTTAGTCATCAGTCTGGGCAAGTTGTGGATAGGCTCTCTTTTTTCAGATGAAAAGGAAATGCCTTCTACACTCCAATTGTGCTCTAGGTAGTAGACCACTTCCTTTGAGAATCAGAGATTTTCCTTGAGAGCTTAGGGCCTTTATAAGCTAATTACTGTAATAGATAAATCTATTTCTGAGTTCTCCTTTGTAGTGGAACATAGCAATAAGTTATCTACATAGTGAATGAGAGTGTAGAGTTCTTAAGGAACTGAAAGGTGGCCAAGTCTTGATGTAAAACGTGAAAAATAAGATGGGGCTCCAGTGAATCTTTGTGGCATTACAGTCCAGGTATGGTGTTGGTTTTTTCCAAGTGAAGACAAATAAATATTGATTACCCTTGTCAACTGGAATACTAAAGAAAGCAGAGCTAAGATCCACTTCTGTGAACCATTTTGAGCTTGTAGTTACATTAGATAGCAAGGTCTTGGGATTTGGAATAACATGGAAACTTGGCATCATAATTTTATTAATTGCATGCAGACCCTGGACAAATCTCCAGCCTCATCCATTTGGTTTTCTGATGAGTAAGATCAGCAGGTTCGGGGGGGTCATGATCGTTTTACAGTTAAATTTTCTACCGAAGGCAAACCTAACAGTTTCCCACCGAAAAATGTCATCTGGTTCAGTTTAGGTTAGACACAAATACATTTTGCACTTGGCTAGAAAATCCCAATATGGAAATATTCTCTTTACTCCAAGGGAGTTGCTGTTTTATGAAAGGAAGTTTTAATAGCGATAAAGTGGCAATGGTAAACCCCAATACTGTGCAGTATTCTCCACTGTTTATCTTAGGTTCCGTTTGCTCATTTAGAGGAATCCTGGGGAGCAACTTACAGGAGGACCCCTCAGAGCCCCATCGGTGTTTATTATGACGTCAGTAATCAGTTTTTGAATTCCCTCAATGGAAAAGCAGTCTGGATTAATAAATGGAGGTCTATGAAACAATGGGTTCTGCTGGGGGCATTGCTTTTTTCAGTGCCCCAGTTGTGTACAGTGAAAGCAGACACTTCAGAGCAGAGTATTCCTGAACGGGGGCTCTCTGGGTTCTGGCTTGAAATGTGTTTCTGGAGGTCCCCTGGGCCCTTGGAGCTGTTATAACTTCAGGGCCATAAATTGGTTGGCTTTTTGAATTTTATCTTTCTCCAAGGTTTTTTCAAAATGCTTAGCTAGGTCTATTGATTCAGCAAGAAAGGTAGCTTCCCAGCCCAGCTCATGTCTCTTAACTAGGCTACTTGGTTCAGCCAGAGCTTCCTAATGAATAAGGAAGTAAGGGTGTTTTCTGAACCTGCGTTTAATAAAGAATGTTTCACACACAGGGTTTCCAATTTTTGTCTTATAATTTGAGACTGCTTCATTCTTTTCTTGTTTGTTTGCAAGATTGGTAGACTAGTCAGTCTCTCTGGGAAATGCCTTATCCATACTTTCAAGTAGGTGTTCAGCTATTTTTCTAGTGCCTTTTGGGCCATCTCTGGCAAACCACAGTTTGTATGTAGGTCTTTATCATCAGTCTCAGGATCTTACCATTTGGCTTCAGTCATCCATTTGGGGGCATTGCCACATCCTGATTCATTTGAATAAACTAGCAGAGGTCCAGGAGCCCCATATGATAGGCTCTAGTTAGACTTCTAAATTCCTCATAAAAATTTTTGAGGATTCTCTTGAGGGTCTGAAGAACTTTGATGATGGCCCGGATTCAGCCTTTGACCAGGAGAAAATATGGTTACATTTGGTATTCCAGGCTTAGCAAAAGGCCTCACTTTGAAAGGTAATTGAGGGGACGTCCCTGGTGGCTCAGCAGTAAAGAATCCACCTGCCAATGCAGGAGACACAGGTTTGATCCTTGATCTGGAAAGATCCCACATGCCCTGGAACAACTAAGCCCACGCACCATAACTACTGAGTCTGTGCTCTAGAGCCCGAGAGCTGCAACTACTGAAGTCCACGCACCCTAGAGCCTGTGCTCCACAGCAAGAGAAACTACCTCAGTGAGAAGCCCATACACCACAACTAGAAAGTAGCCCCTGCCACTAGGGAAAAGCCCATGCAGCAGCAAAGACCCAACACAGCCAAAAATAAATCAGGTTATTAAAAAAAGAAGACCACTGAGGGAATTTCCTGGTGATCCAGTGGTTAAGACTCCATGCTCCCAATGCAGGGGGCCTGAGTTCAAGCCTTGGTCAAGGAACTAGATCCTGCGTGCCACAACTAAAGATCCCATGTGCCGCAACTAAGACCTGGTGCAGCCAAATAAGTAAATGCATGCATCCTCAGTTATGTCTAACTCTTTGCGACCCCAGGAACTGCAACCTGCCATGCTCCTCTGTCCATGGAATTCTCCAGCCAAGAATACTGGAGTGGGTTGCCATGCCCTCTTCCAGGGGATCTTCCCAACCCAGGAATCAAGCCCACATCTCCTGTTTGGCAGGCAGATTCTTTACCACTGGGCCACCTGGGAAGCCCAAAAGATAGACACAGCCCTTGCTCCCAAGGAAGCTGTAGACTACTGGGCATAAATATGTCGTAATCCTGGACCGGTTCCCTGCAAGGTATTGATGCTGATGTTGTTTAGTCTCTAAATTGTGTCTGAGTCTTTTTGCGACCCCATGGACTGTAGACCACAAGACTCTGCTGTCCGTGGGATTTCCCAGGCAAGAATACTGAAGTGGGTTGCCATTTCATTCTCCAGGAATCTTCCGGACCATCTCCTGTGTTGCCAGGTGGCTTCTTTACCACTGAGCCACCAGGGAAGCAGCCAAATAAATAAATATATTTAGAAAATAAAAGGCAATTGAGTAAAGGGATTAGTAGGTTCAGGAAATTTAGGGAGGGGAGGGATACTGGAAGGAACAGTTGGAGTCAAGTCAGGCCGTATGCACTTCTGTTTAGATTCACCATCAACTTGTTGCTTAAAGTTTGCAATTTTGTTTTGTAAAGAACCTTTTAAAGAGGTAATTTTGATTCCTTTCATTTCTAAGAAGCTTCTGAATACCCTTAAAAAAAAAAAAGTGCACCACACTGTTTTGGGGGAGATTTGGTACTCTTTCTTTCTCTGGAGCACCTTGTAAAGATATGCTTATCTAGGTTAAAAATTTCCTGCTATAGCCACTGTAATTCAAGGTTGTCTTTGATAAGATAATACAGGGCCCATAATTTTATACATACAGTTAGCCAGGACCGCAGGTGGAGGAGTCCCAGATGTTTTGGACTCAAGGAAAATTTTCTTTCTTTCTCTCTCTCTTTTTCTCTTTTATGTTTTGTCCATGACATGTGGCATGCAGAATCTTAGTTCTCCAACCAGGGATCACACTTGTGCCCCCTGCAGTGGAAGCGAGGAGTCTTAACCACTAGACTACCAGGGAAGACTCCCCCAATCCAGTTCCTTTTAAGTCAGTTGATCCCCAGGCCTAGTCCAGAGAAAGAAATCCTCAAATAAATTCAAGAGAGTTCTTTCAAACACAAAAACTGCAAAGCTCAAATAGGAAAGTAACTTACCTACAACTTCCAGAGGTAGCAAGAAAGCGGTGAGCCCAATGGGCTCAGTGGGTAACTCTGCCTGGTTGCTTGCTCCTGGGGCAATTTGGCATCTCCTTTGGATCCCACTTCTGACACCAGAACAGTTAAAAGATAAACTGAGGCATACTAAATTTTTAGGGAATTTATTTGAGCAAAAATATATTCAAATAAGGCCGTACCAAACTGGAAGCAGTTAGAAGTGCCCTGTTGATAGGAGCTGAAGAAAAGCTTTTATAGAGAAAAACTGGAAGCAAAGTAAGGAAAGTATTGATTGGCTATAATTTTAAATGTACTTGGCTCTTTGTCCTTAGGTTCTGCTTTCATAACCTTGAGGTATTCACAGGTTTAGATTTGGCTTTGCTTCCGTAGATGATGTGGGCTTCCCTTGTGGCTCAGGTGGCAATCCACCTGCAATGTGGGAGACCTAGGTTCGATCCCTAGGTTGGGAAGATTCCCTGGAGAAGGGAAAGGCTACCCACTCCAATATTCTGGCCTGGAGAATTCCATGGACTGTATAGTCCATGGGATCACAAAGAGTCGGATACGACTGAGTGACCTTCTCTTTCACTTCACTTTCACTTTCCATAGATGATGTAGCATTAGAGCCCCCTCAGTCTAATGGGCTCCTTGTTGAACTGATTTAACACCATCATCTGTCCTCCACCTCCCTACCCCAGTGTTGTCTCCTGCAACCCACTCTCCATGCAACATTAGAATGATCTTTCTAAAGCAAATCTGGTGCAGTATCTCCCCTGCTTAAAGCCCCCCACTGGCTTCCCATTGCCCTCAGAATCAGAATCCATTCCTCCACAGCCCACCTTACCCCTTATTCTTATCTCACCACCAGCACTCCAGGACCCCTCAAGGAGGAGGCTGTGCATATACAGAGCCCTCTGCCTGGAGTGCATTTCTCTCTCTGTTCCTGGTTCCAACTTCCTCATCCTTTAGGTTACCTGAAGGGCTTCCCAGTCAGTGGTAAAGAATCTGCCTGCCAATTCAGGAGAGAGATATAGGTTCGATCCTTGGGTCTGGAAGATCCCCTGGAGAAAGAAATGGCAACCCACTCCAGTATTCTTGCGTGGGAGGATTTCCCATGGACAGGGGAGCCAGGCAGGCTACAGTCCATGGGGTCACAAAAGAGTTGGACGCGACTCAGTAACTAAGCGAGGCATTTCAAGGACCTCCCGTGTCTGGGAAGGTCTGCCTGTGCATGTGCATGCTCAGTCGTGAGTCCTGTGCTCTTTGTGAGTGAGACTGACTCCTTCACTTCTTTCAATTGCCTTCTTATTTGTATGTCAAAATAATGTACTGAAATGTTGATTTGTCTTTTGTTCTCACTGCTATGGGAGAATTAGCAGGTCAATGACTTGAAAACTTGGGTTCACAGAAGCAAAGTGGCAGGATTGTTCCAGAGGGGAGGGCTCTCAACTGTTGAAGGGAATCCTGGTGGGATTCCAGGGGAAGCAGGGAAGAAATCAGTTCATCATCAGTTCAGTTGCTTCGTAGTGTCCGATTCTTTGCAAACCCATGGACTGCAGCATGCCAGGCTTCCCCATCCATCACCAACTCCCAGAGCTTGCTCAAACTCATGCCCATAGAGTCTGTGATGCCATCCAACCATCTCATGCTCTGTTGTCCCCTTCTCCTCCTGCCTTCAATCTTTCCCATCATCAGAGTCTTTTCCAATGAGTCGGCTCTTCACATCAGGTGACCAAGGTATTAGAGCTTCACCTTCAGCATCAGTCTTTCCAATGAATTGAAAAGGACTGATTTCCTTTAGAATTGACTGGTTGGATCTCCTTGCAGTCCAAGGGACTCTCAAGAGTCTTCTCCAGCACCACAGTTCAAAAGCATCAATTCTTTGGTGCTCAGCTTTCTTTATGGTCCAACTCTCACATCCATAGATGACTACTTGTGGACATCTCCTAGGTGTCGAGAGCAGTGGGGAGGGTCTCTGAGGACAGGAAAAGACTCACCTGCAAAGCAAGGGTAATACGGAGATCTGAAGGCAGGGCAGGAGTGGGTAAGGGGAATGGAGGTGGAGAAGATCATTCTAGGCATCCCAGCATGTACAAAGGTTCTGCAGTAGAAGGGGACAGACTCATAAGAGGGAAGTAGCATGGGTGAGGTATGGCTTGAGGCATGGTCAAGCACGCAGGGTTTTAAAGGCTTTGTTAAGGATTTTGGTCTTTTTTCTAAGAGCAAGAATGTTAGGGGAAATACACTGACTGAAACTGCCCACCCAGACTAGGCACCATAGTAACCATCTGCAAGAGTTACTTTGCGACAGGAGGTCCTGGTAAGGAACTCCGAACTACTAGGAGCTAATAAGCCACCACCAACTGGAAGAATCTGGGAAAAGTCAAAAGGAAACTCCACATGTCCTACCTCCTCCCAGAATCCCTCTCACTGGCATCCATCTTGGCTGAGCAATGTGCGTGCCACCAAGAAGGGCCCTGAGTCAGAATGTTTGGCCAGAGCCAACCTGGAAACTAATCGCATCAATATAAAACCTGAGACTGTGAGCCATGCGGCAGAGCAGTTCTTCTGGGTTCCCTTACTCTCCTACTGTCTGCCCAGGGACCCCTTCCCAATAAAGTCTCTTGCTTGGTCAGCACGTGCATCTCCTTGGACAATCCATTTCCCAGTGGAAATGAGCCCCCTTTCAGACTCTGGGAGAGATCCCCCTTGCTGCAACAAGAGGAGGTTTTAAACATTCGTGGGGGATCAGGATGGGGCAGGGGTTGACCTTATCAGATTTATATTTAGAAAAGACAACTGTGAAAACATATTGCAGGGGAACAAAGAGTAGAGGCACGCGGTAGATAGAAAGCCTTTGAATTGGACCAGGAGAGAACTGAGGAGCTGCCAGCAATACAACAACATACGTGGAAATGTTAAAAGGAGGCAGAGTCCACAGTTCTGAAGATATTCAACAAAAATGGAGGAGGGAAGGGGGAGAGGAGAGGGAGGCTCCAGTGATGACACTGAAATTTTGGTTTGCAGGAAAGGAAAGGTGCTGGTATTATTCACTGAGCCCTGGGACATCAGGAGAAAAGCAGGCTGGGGCTGGGGAGGGGGCCGGGGAGGAGCAGATCCACTGGGGAGCATGTGTCTGCAAGAACCAGAAGGCGGAGGCTGAACTGTAAGACTGTCTATTGTTTACAGAAGAATCCCAGAGATTAGAGTTTCCTGAGGTTTCTCAGACTCTTCCCACTATTCAGCTCCGTCCCTTCTTGGGGGCTGGTTTTTTAGTCCTATGTTTGTTGTCTCATGACTGACATAGCTCCAAATATCATGTGCTCACACCAGCGTTACACGTAAGAAGTGAGGTGCAGGGGCTCTGTCCTTTTATCTGGAAGGCAAGATCTTCAAAAGCTCCCCAGCAAATTTCCCATTGCCTCTCATGGGCCAGAACTGGCTGCCTTACCATAGCTGAACACAAAGGGAGCTAGGAAGATTTGTATCGGTGACAAAAAGTCTTCCTTGACAAACTCCAATCAAGCTCCTTTGAAGCCTCTTCTCAGCTGTGCCCTGACTTTTGGACTTGTGTGTTCATCTCTGCATCATTCATTTTTAGCAAGAATCTGTTGGGTCAGTCTAGCCAGAATCTCGCCCTTACCCCCTGAGTTTTCCACTTAGTAATTTTCCATCCACGGACCCCCACCCTGATCCTTGGCTATAAAACCCTACTTTTCTTTATTGTGTTTGAAGTTGACTCCTAATACAAACCCTCATTGTAGTAGCTCCTTGGAAAAGGCCACCTGATGATCATCAACAAATGTAATGATTGATTTTTCCTTTAACATCAATCATTTGGCAAAAAAAAAAAAATATATATATATATATATCATTGGTAGTTTAGAGTAATCATAATTTATCCCCCAGGGCTGAGGGCAGAGCCTGTATTCCTAAAATCAAGGGAGCCCATAAAGGAGATGGGGGTGGCTAATGGGTTGCAGTGAACTGGATGTACACAGACAGTGTCAAGGTCAACTATCATCTGTGCAGCTCACATCTGAGCTTCTTTCTGGAAACAGCACTTCCACTTTTTCTTTTGGGATTGTGCTTCTCACTCCCAAACTAAATGGTTTGGGTGTGGCTGATCTCATCCCCCACATTGTGGGGTTGGTGTATGACCCAGGTGAGGTCGCCAGTACAGAATCCAAACTTGGGACATATGGATCTTCACATTTTATTCATTATTTATCTAAAATTCAAATGTAGCTGAATGTCTCATTAAAAAAATTTTTTTAATGGACATGTACACACTACTTTATTATTTTTTGTCCGTGCTGAGTCTGCATAGCTGCATGTGGGCTTTCTCTCGTGGTGAACAGCAGGGGCTATTCTCTAGATGCGGTGCCCGGCCTCTCATTGCGGTGGCTTCTCTTGTTGCAGAGCATGGGCTCTGGGTGCATGGGCTTCAGTAGTTGTGGCATAGACGCTCATTAGTTGTGGCTCCCAGGCCCTAGAGTGCAGGCTTCAGTAGTTGTGGCACATGGGCTTGGTTGCTTGGCTGCACGAGGAACCCTCCTGGACAAGGGATCAAATCCATGTCCCCAGCATTGACAGGCTGATTCTTACCCACTGCACCATCAGGGAAGTCCTGAATGTCTCATTTTTTTAAACTTTTTATTTTATACTGGAGTATACCCAATTAACAATATTGTGATAGTTTCAGGTGCACAGCAGAGCAACTCAGCCATACATATACATGTATCCATTCTCCTCCAAACTCTCCTCCCATCCAGGCTGCCACCTAACATGGAGCAGAATTCCCTGTGCTATATAGTAGGTCCTTGTTGATTATCCATTTTAAATATACATGTGTGTACATGTCTGTCCCAAACTCCCTAACTATCCATTCTGCCCATCCTTACCCCTAGCAAGCATAAGTGCCTTCTCAAAGACTGTGAGGCTAGTTCTGTCTTGTAAATATGTTCATTTGTATCATTTCTTTTTAGATTCCTCATGGAAGGAATATCATATGATATTTCTCTTTCTCTGTCTGACTTACTTCACTCAGTATGACAATCTCTAGGTCCATCCATGTTGCTGCAAATGTTATTTCATTCTTTTTGTGGCTGAGCAATATTCCACTGTATATATGTACCATGTCTTCCTTATACTCGTATTTTTATTCATTAAAGCTGGCAACTCCAGATCCAGGCCTACCAACAGGACACTGATATCGATTTGGAAAAGACCATGAGTCCTAAGCCAGGCTGATGAAAGTCCCCCTTCAAACATTTGATGGAGCACTCAGGAAAGAGACTTTTTTAATTCCACTGGGTTGCAAAGCTAGCAGAACGTAACTTCAGCTGCAGGAGTGAACCTCAGACCTAGATCTGGCCTGTCCAAAGATTCCTTCTCCAAATTACAATGATTGGGTCATAACTAGGCACAAAACCCAAGCAGAGTCAACACGACACAAGCCTGGAGCTGATGATGGAATTACTGGGATAGAGAAGTCTCGGTTTGTCTGCTGGATATGCTGAGCTGGAAGCATGGAAGCCTGTGATGCCAGTGATTATCTCACCCCCATGTGAGGGAGGGTAAGCGTAGACGTTGAGTCAGCAGAGGGGATTCCCTGGCAGTCCAGCGGTTAGGACTCTGCGTTTCGCTGCCGAGAGACTGTGTTCAACCTCTGGTCCAGGATGGAAGAGCCCACAAGTGATGTCAGCAGGGAAAAAAGCAGAAGCAAGAGATGGAAAAACAGATATAGTCCTGTCAATATCATCGAACCTTTAATATCAATCAGCCAGGCCTCAAACCATCCTTCCTCTGGACTTTTCAGTTAACTGAGCCATTAACTTTGGTTTATGGCTTAAACTAGTGTGACTTGGAGTTCTGTGACTTGCCACCAAGGGAATACTGATTAGGGGAAGGTCCCTGATTCAATTTTGGACATGTTGAGTTGCCTCTGATGTCAAGTAGCCTGTTGCACATGTGAATCTGAGGTAGAGGTTTAAATTAATAAGGCTACTTTGCATAGATGGTGATGGAATTCCCCATGCGTAGAACCCAGCTAGGCATAAGGTAGGCATTCAATGCATATTTGTTGAATATGTAAATGAATGAATATAGCAATCTGATTAATTCTTAGTAGCCCTTCAAAGCCAGAAGTGCTGATCAGTCCAGGTAAATAGGATAAATAGAATGAATACCACTGAAGAAAATGTTAGTGAACAGGAAGACCAAATTGAATAACTTTCCCAGATGGGAGAGTTTTTAAAAATTAGAAAATATAAAAGAAATTTATCCTCTGTATCTGTAAGATACAGAGGATAAAAGGAGAAGTAAAAATATCCAGATAATAGGATTTCAGAAAGAGAAATATAAAGTTGGAGAAAAAAATATTTGAAGAGATAATGAAAGTAAATTTATAGAATATAAGAAAAGATCAAAAGACTTCTGTTTGCAACCAGGATATAGAAATTTTCAGCAGGCCAATGCTCCCACTGCAGAAATTAGAAGAAAAACGAAACAAAAAAAACAAGAAAATTGCAAGAATCATCTTTTTGAAATCAGCCGAGTTATGAATGCAAAGCTATGAATGAATGAGATGAAGATTCCAGGCATGAACCTACATTCCTGAATAGGCTGAGAGTCACAGGTCAAATATTTTTCTCTGGAGGCATTTGCCAATTCTGGGAAAAAGCTTAGCTCAGGCAAAGGAACACTACGGGGAGGAAGAGAAGCCAGCAGAGCTTTGGGTGGTCATGAGGAACTGGAGATTCCTGGAAGTCCCTAAACTTGGGAGTGAAGTCTTTTGCAGTCTCATGGTGTTTAGGAGACCATGGTGTTTAGGAGACCATGAGACTCCTAAATTAGAGAAAGAGGGCCTACCTGAAACAAAGGGCACTTGCTATGTTGTAAAGATGTGTGGGGTGGGAGATGGGAGTTGTTGTTGTTGGAGGTGGGAGAGTTAAAGCTCAAAACTTCCAAAGGCAGAATAAAACCTCCCACAGCCCAAAGGTGAGACAGAGACCTTCTAGGCTCTCATTCAAAAGCCCCAGAATGGAAAATTCCCTGGTGGTCCAATGGTTAACAATCTACCTTCAAAAGCAGAGGGTGCTGGTCAGGGAATTAGATCCCACATGTTGTGGGGCAACTAACTCAGTGTGGGCAACTAGAGAACCCACACACTGAAACTAAGACCCAACACAGTCAAATAGTTGTTTGTTTTTTTTTAATTAAGTCTTTAAAAATAAAAATAATAAACAGAAACGAAAGTCCAGAATGCTCATGCCTAAGAAACAAGAATGAAACAAAAGTAGATAGAATATTCATAAAATTGAAATGTATCCCCAATTCAGTTAATCCTTAACTAACTAAATGTGATCAGTCTTAGTGCAGGAGCCCCACAGAGTAAATGCAGAACATCCTCCAGTGGAGGAGAAGATCATCTGTATAAAAGATCATGGTCCTTTGGGAAGTTGCTAGTCTGTCCTAACAGCAAATAGAAAGCTGAGCAAACTGAGACATCAGCAACTCTTCTTAGACGTGTAAAAGAAGTGAGGTCACCGCAAGTGATGGAAGGTCACACAGTGAGGTCTCAGAAGTGAGGGCAGCAAACTGCCATACCCCAAGTTGGAGAGACAGACAGGTGAATACAGAGAATCAGATCACCTGAGTAGAAACCCACAAGCTGAAACCTCCATGTGAGCCCACGCCAGGTAGGGAAACCTGAAGTGTAGTTGATGAATTGCTAGCAGTTCAGTGTGGATGGCCATGGCATCACTGACTCAATGGACATGAGTTTGAGCAAGCTCCGGGAGTTGGTGATGGACAGGGAAGCCTGGCGTGCTGCAGTCCATGGGGTCGCAAAGAGTCGGACACGACTGAGCGACTGAACTGAATGGGAATATTAGAAAAAGGAGAAAGGGTGAAAGGAGCAGAAGAAATAGTGGAAACGACAATGACTTTCCTCAACTGAATGTCAGATACCAAACCAGTAGACTTGTCATTTCTAAGAAATGTTAAAAGAAATTCTTCAGAGAAAAGGAAAATAATATAGGTCAGAAAGTTGGATCTACATAAAGAAAGGAAGAATATGGAAGAAAGAATAATGAAGGTAAAATTAAAACTTTCATTTTTCTTATTCTTAATTGATCTAACAGATAACAGTTTGTTCAAATATATATACATACACACACACACACACACATATAATGTATGTTTATATATAAGTGACATGAACGACAGTGAAGGAACAGGAGAGAAGTTATGATTATTTTTATATTATAGGAAACTCGTTACTGAGACTTCCGGGTGGTCCAACAGTTAAGATTACAGGCTCCTAAGGCAGGGGGCCTGGGTTCCGATCCTTAGTCAGGGAACTAGATACCACATGCCTCAACGAAGATTGAAGATCCCAAATGCTGCAGCTGAGACCTGGCACAGCCAAATGAAAAAATGCTAAAAAAAAGAAGAACTCATTACCCATGAGGTTGTATAGTGTTATTAGAAAGTGGACCTGGACTTCCCTGGTGGTACAGTGGATAAGAATCTGACTACTAACGCAGGGGACATGGGTTCGATCCTTGGTCCGGGAAGAGTCCACATGCCACGGAGCAACTAAGTCCGTTTGCCACAACTACTGAGACTGAATGCTGCAACTGCTGAAGCCCTTGCAACTAGCGCCTGTGCTCCCCAACAAGAGAAGCCACTGCAATGAGAAGCCTGTGCACTGCAAGGAAGACTAGGCCCCTCCCACCACAGCTAGAGAAAGCCCGCACCCAGCAACGAAGACCCAGAGCAACTCAAAATAAAACTAACTAAGTGAATTTTTTAAAAAAGAAAATGGACCTGGATGAGTTGTAAATGGATATTGCAAACTCTACGGCAACCACTAAAGACTAAAAAAAAGATTTTTCTTTATGCTGGGAAAGGAGAGGAACCGGAGTCATATAAAATGCTCAGTTAAAATCATGAAAGGTAGGAGAAGAATGGAATATAAAAATAGGAATAAGGAAGAAGGGCAATAAGGAGGAAAGAGTAACAAATACGGTACATATGAATGCAACTATACCAGTAACCACTTTTGAATGCCAGTGGTCTAAAGGAACTAATCAAAGGACAGATGTTGTGAGAGTGGCTCACACCACTGATGAGAAGGGAAATGCAAATAAAAACTACAATGAGACACCACCTCACATCCATTAGGATGGCTACTAATAAACAGACAGGAAGTAAGTGTTGATGAGGATGTGGAGAAATGGAACCTCTGTGTGCCATTGGTAAAAATGTAAATGGCACGTCTGTGGAAAACAGTATAGCACTTCCTCAAAAAATTAAATATAGAATTACCATATGACCCAGCAACGCCATTTCTGGGTATATACCCAAAAGAATTGAAAGCAGGGTCTTGAAGAGATATTTGTACACGCATGTTCATAGTAGCATTATTTACAATATGTGGAAGCAACGCAAGTGTCTATCGACAGAAGAATAAGTGAGCGGGGTGTACACATACAACGGAATATTACTCAGTCTTTTAAAAAAATTTTTGATTGATGTGTGATTGACATATAACATTATGTTAGTTTCTGGTGTACAACGTAATGATTCAATGTTTGTGTACACTGAGAAATCATCACCACAATAAGTCTAGTTAGCATCTTTTCAGTCTTTAAAAGGAAGGTAATACTGATATATACTACATTGTTGAGCCTTGAAGATCTTATGCTAAGTAAAATAAGTCAGTCACAAAGGGCAAATAGTATTAATATATGATTCCCTTCTGTTTATATGAGAGTAGAAGGGGTAGTCGGAGAAGGCAATGGCACCCCACTCCAGTACTCTTGCCTGGAAAATCCCATGGACGGAGGAGCCTGGTGGGCTGCAGGCCATGGGATCGCTAAGGGTTGGACACGACTGAGCGACTTCACTTTCACTTTTCCCTTTCATGCACTGGAGAAGGAAATGGCAACCCACTCCAGTACTCTTGCCTGGAGAATCCCAGGGACGGGGGAGCCTGGTGGGCTGCCGTCTGTGGGGTCGCACAGAGTCGGACACGACTGAAGCGACTTAGCAGCAGCAGCAGCAGAAGGGGTAGTAGTTTGGGGTAGTCAAGTTCATAGAGACAGAAAGTAAGATGGTGATTGCTAGGGGCTTGGCAGAAGAGAAAATAAGGGGATTTTGTTTAATAAGTACAGGGATTCCATTTTATAAGATGAAAAGATTTATGGAGATGAATGGTGCTGATGGTTGTATAACATTATGAATGTATTTAATACCACTGAACCATAGACATAAAATGGTTAACATGATAAGCTTTATGTGTATTTTACCACAATAAAATAATTGGAAAAAAAAGATCTATGAGAGGAAAACTACACAATCTGATGAAAGAAATCAAAGAGCTAAATAAATGGAGAGATATTCCATGTTCATAAATAGGAAGACTCAGTATTGTACAACTGCAGTAATCAAGACAGTGTATTATTGATGAAGGAATAGACAAATAGATCAGCAGAGCAGAACAGAGAGCATGTAAACAGACCCACATAAATGTAGTCAATTCATCTTTGATAAAGGGGCAAAGGCAATGCAATGGATGGAAGATAGTCTCTTCAATAAATAGAACAACTGGACATCCACAAACAAAAAAAGAAAGACACAAACCTTACGCCCTCCACAAAAATTAACTCAAAATGGATCACTGACCTCAATGTAAAATGCAAAGCTATAAAACTCCAAGAAGATAACATAAGAGAAGATCTAGATGGCCTTAGGTTTCTAAATGACTTTAAATATGACCCAAGGGCACAATCCATGAGGAAAAAATTGAAATCCTGGGCATAATTAAAATTAAAAATTTCTTCTAAGTAAAAGACATGCTTGGGACTTCCCTAGCAGTCCAGTGGCTTAGATTCTGCGCTTCCAGTGTGGAAGGTGGGCAGAGGCTTCTCTGACGAGGCTCCAACCTGCGCCCCCTGCAGAAGTGCAGAGTGTTAACCACTGGACTGCCAGGGAGGCACCATCACTCATTTTCTCAGGGAGGAACATATTTCCCAAGGGTCCTCCAGCAGCCTACCCTTTATGTTCTCACTGGCTAAATCCAAGTCACAACACACAAACCAATCACTGCAGTAGGAATGGGATTCCAGGGCTTTGTTGTTGTTGATGTTCAGTTGCTAAGTTGAATCTGACTTTGTGACCCCATGGATTGCAGCACACCGGGCTCCCCTGTCCTTCACTCTCTCCCGGAGCTTGCTCAATTTCGTGTCCACTGACTCAGTGATTCCAGGGCTTGGGTTAAACCAATTATGATTCATGCTCTGCAGCTGAGTGAGGGGCTCTCCTTCCCTTAGCTTCTTGCAACAAAATTTGGATTCTGTTAGCAAAGAAGAAGAGGAACACAGCTATTTGTTAGGTGATGGCACATGACATATCCTCCTCTTAAAATAATGTCATCCCAAATGTTCTCTGTAAATATTCATACATCACTCTCAAAAAGGTCGTTCAACTGGGGTGACCCCACCCCCAAGCATCAGGAGTGGACAGTAAGCCACAAGGGTGGTCCAAGGATGAGCATATGACCTATTCTCACTGATAACAGGCATCCTCTGAACTCCCCTGGAACTTTCTGGACAAGTTGCATTCACTCCCCATCAAGCTTGCTGAACTACCAGGTTATAAACCTGAAGTCACTATGGTGTTTCATCTCTGCCACATAGTAGAGTCTCCCTGAAAAGGAAGCCAATACAGAGGACAGAGCCTGGAGATAGAGAGAAATGACATTCCCAAAAACATGTGTACTCTTGAATCCAGCTGTGCCTGAAGTCAGCGTTGTTCAGGACTTTTCAAATACTTTTTCACCTGACCCAGTGACAAAGAGAAAATCGGTTTCTGTCACGTGCAATTGAAGAGTCCTAACAAAACAGAAGACGAGCAGGGGCCAGATCATAAAAGGCCTGAGTGTGAGGCTAATATTCATCAGAAGGACTGATGCTGAAGCTGAAGCTCCAATACTTTGACCACCTGAGGCAAACAAGCCGACTCATGAAAAAGACCCTGCTTCTGGGAAAGTTTGAGAGCAGCAGAAGAAGGGGGCGACAGAGGATGAGATGGTGGGATGGCATCTTCGACTCAATGGACATGAGTTTGAGCAAACTCTGGGAGATAGTGAAGGACAGGGATGCTTGGCGTGCTGCAGTCAATGGGGTCACAAAGAGTCAGACACAACTTAGCAACTGAACAACAACTGGGAAACATGGATGAATTTTAAGTAAGGGAAAGACATGACCAGATATGTGAGACATGGTCCCTATTGTAGGACTGGGGAGCCTCTCCCTCTGCCCTTGAATAGGCCAAAGTCAGATCTGCCACACGTTATACTGTTTAAATCAGGAAAGTGAAAATGTCAGTCGCTCAGTCGTGCCTGACACTTTGTGACCCCATGAACTATCCAGACTCCTCTGTCCATGGGATTCTCCAGGCAAGAATGCTGGAGGGGGTTGCCATTTCCTTCTCCAGGGGATCTTCCCAATCCAGGGATCGAACCTAGGTCTTCGATTTGCAGGCAGATTTTTTACCATCTGAGCCAAATCAGGAAGAGGTACCAAATTCCCCAACCCCACCACTATCAACTTTATCAGAAGACTCTAAATCAAAAGAATTGAATGAAAACCACTCCCTGAGTCATAAGCAAAGTAGCCATTGAAAGTGGGTATGGATTGGGACTTCTCTGGTGGTTCAGTGGTTGGGACTCTGAGCTTCCAGTGCAGGGGGCACAGGTTCAATCCCTGGTCAGGGAACTCAGATCCTGCATGCTGTGCAGTGTGGCCATAAACAAACAAAGGAAAGTGGATGTGGATTAAACATGTTCCCAAGACCCAGGCAGTGCAGGAAGGAATACTTTCTGAGAAGAGAGCTAGCCATGCAAATGGGGAAAACATCTTTCTAGACATTTATCTTTACTGCCTCTAGAAACTTTTTTTGGGGGGGAGAGGTCTTTGAAAGATGTTCTTACTTAGGAAGAAATCTATAAGGGAGCCAGCAGGCCCTGTAGCTTTCACTCTTCCAACTGAGTTAAAATTGGTGGGTCCACCGAGGCATCCTTGCTCTGGGTCCTGGAAGCCATTCATCACCTGGGTTGGGCTGGCAGGAAGCAAACATCAGTGCCCTTCCGGCTGAAGTCCAGGACCCTGCTCTCTTTAAACCACAGGATACAGGAAGGAACCCAGAAGCAAAACCTTCTCCCGTGGAAAAGGAATGGGGCCTTCCTTCGGAAGAGAGCGGTCATCTTACTGAGACACTAGGAAGGAAGTTCATGTACGCAGGCTGGGCGTACCTAGGGTGGGGATGCCACGTCAGAAGAGATGAATGACATAGAGATGGAGACAGACAGTCATATAATGCTGTTTTGTGACACAAAGGAATGTTCAAGCGTGCCAGAATTGTAATCTCTGCTCCCCTTATAATGTAAATTCCTTCAGAAAATGCCCTCATTCTGTGTTTTGCAAACTTTTTTTAGAGTGCATAGGAGTCCCCTACAGGGCTTATTACACATCTAGATTTCTGGGATCCTTCTAAAGATTATTTTTGAGTAAAAAACGTGGGTAGTTGTTTTTATACCTGTTCAGCATCCTTCACCCCTTCCTTGGGTATCCTTGGGCAAACAAAGTGAAGGACAAATGCATAAGCACTTATTCACTAGCTTCCATCCCTGTTGGTCAATCATGGTTCCAGGGGCATCCATTCCACCCACTTCTAGGATGTGCAAGTGTTAGGGCTGAATAGGGCTCCAGGTACCCCCCGCTGAGGGAGAGAAGCCCCAGAGCAAGAAGCGAGAGGTGCAAAGTGTGGGCAGGGTGCAGTCAGGCTGCTTCTGTATGAAGGGAAGTTGGCAACAGTGACTGGAAAAGAGGTGTAACTGATAAGATGTGAAGTCATGTGCAAGAGTTTCCTGTATGGTCCACATCCTGAACTCTCAGATCTGTTCAGGCCCTCCATTAAGTCCAATCCATTATGAGGATACACAGAAGAAGCTATATTAATTGTCCTCCTGGTCTATCTTCATTCTTTTTTAAAAATTTATGTATTTATTTCTTTTGGGCTGAGCTGGGTCTTTGTTGCCGTGTGTGGGCTTTTTACTCACTGTGGTGAGCAGGCTTCTCATTGCGGTGGCTTCTCTTGTTTCAGAGCACGTGCTCTAGAGCACAGGCTCAGTAGTTGCGGCACACAGGCTTAGTTGCTCCATGGCATGTGGAATCTTCCCGGACCAGGGATCGAACCCATGACCCCTGAATTGGCAGGTGGATTCTAAACCTCTAGACCACGGAGAACTCCCATCTATCCCTGTTTGTGATTTCTCTCACCTACACCCAGCATTGGTATAGAATTGATGCTTTTGAACTGGGGTGTTGAAGAAGATTTGAGAGTCCCTTGGACTGCAAGGAGATCAAACCAGTCCATCCTAAAGGAAATCAGTCCTGAATATTCACTGAAAGGGCTGATGTTGAAGCTGAAGCCCCAATACTTTGGCCACCTGATGTGAAGAACTGACTCATTGGAAAAGACCCTGATGCTGGGAAAGACTGAAGGCAGGAGGAGAAGGGGATGACAGAGGATGAGATGGTTGGATGGCATCACCAACTTGATGGACGTGAGTTTGAGCAAGTTCCAGGAGTTGGTGATGGACAGGGAAGCCTGGCGTGCTGCAGTCCATGGGGTGGCAAAGAGTCGGACACGACTGAGCGACTGAACTGAACACTCAGCATTGTGCTCACCTGGAAGTGACCCTGCTGCTGCTGCTGCTGCTAAGTCGCCTCAGTCGTGTCCAACTCTGTGCGACCCCACAGACGGCAGCCCACCAGGCTCCGCTGTCCCTGGGATTCTCTAGGCAGGAATACTGGAGTGGGTTGCCATTTCCTTCTCCAGTGCATGAAAGGAAAAAGGGAAAGTGAAATTGCTCAGTCATGTCCGACTCTTAGCGACCCCATGGACTGTAGTCTACCAGGCTCCTCTGTCCATGGGATTTTCCAGGCAAGAGTACTGGAGTGGGGTGCCATTGCCTTCTCCAGCAGTGACCCTAGGGTAGAGAAAACACCATCATTAAGTGGTAGCTCTAGTGGGAATTTGAACCCGCGCAGTTTGTCTCCAGAGCAGGGGCTTTTAACCACCACAGAGCCTATAGCACAATGTCGAGGAAAGCTTCAAGGTAGGTGGCATCCAGTTTCAGTGATTAAAAAAACCCACCATAACTGCTTAGGGATGTTGACTATGAACAAGGAAGCTGGTAGACACACCACCAAAAGCAAAAGTGACCACAGGAAAATAGATTCAATGGACCACATCAAAATTTAAAACTTTCTTGCTGCAAATTAAGAGAGTAAAAAACACCCTCACAGATGAGAAAATATTTACAAATTGTATAGCAGAGAAAGGTCTACTTTCCAGAATATATAATGAACCCTTACAACTCAAACGTACAAAGACTAATAACCTAATTTCAAAATGAGCAAAGGATTTGCATAGACATTTTTCCAAAGAAAGTATACAAATGGGGAATGGGCACACGAAAAGATGTTCAACATCATTAGTCATTTAGGGAAATGAAAATCAAAGCTATGTTACACCAATGTGTGCCCACTAGGATAGCTGTAATAGAAAAGATGGACAATAACAAGTGTTGGCAAGGATGTGGAGAAATTGGATCCCTCTTACACTGCTGGTAGGAATCTACCTCAGAGCAGCTGTAGGAAACAGTTTGGCAGCTCCTCAATCAGTTAAACATAGAATTACCATATCACTCAGCAATTCCACTCCTAGGCATACACCCAAAACAACTGAAAACAGATGTGCAAACAAAGACTCCTACGTAAATGTTCATAGCAGCGCTATTCACAGCAGCCCAAGGTGGAAACACCCAAATGTCCACCACTGATAAATAGATGAGTAAAATGTGGTCTATTACATACAACTGAATTTTTCCCAGCAATAAAAAGAAATGAATACTGATACATGTTACAACAAGGATGAACCTAGGAAACATTATGTTAATTAAGAGAAAAACAGTCACAAAAGGCTGTACTGTCGGATTCCGTTTATATGAAATATCCAAAATATACAAATTGACAGAGACAGGAAGTAGATTAGTGGTTGCTGTGGGATTGGAGGGGAATAATAGGGAGTGACTGCTGATGAGTCTGGAACTTCTTTTAGGAGGAGGGACAAAAATGTTTTAAAATCAGATTTTTGTGATGGTTGTACAACTCTGTGACTATACTAAAAAAAACATTGAATTGTACACTGTAAATGTGTGAATTGTATGGGATATAAATTCTATCTCAATAAAGCTATTTTTGAAAATCTGAAAGTCCTATGTCCTAGGAAACCCCTCAATCATTCAGGAAAACCAAGATGCTTGTTCCCCCTACTGCCACTCTCAGCCATATAAAATTTTATTCAAAAAAGAACAAGGGGCTTGGGGAGAAAAGGCAAAGTCTGGGGTATTAGTCAGCTTCTTGCTGTGGCAAGGCTGTGTAACAAACAACCCCAAAATGCAGTTGTTTAGAAAAGCAAACATTCATTTCTCGCTCACAGGTCTTTGGGTCACCTGTGCCTCTACTGGGCCAGCTGTGCTCAACTGGACTTGGGTGTCTCCCATTCTAGGACCCAGGCTGAAGAAGCAGCATTTCCCTGGGGCATGCTCTTCTCAAGGTGGGTGGCACAGGCAGAAAAGGCCAAGGCATGCCACACACAAATGCAGGAATCCTCAGCTAGAATATAGATTATCTCATGCCTGCTCACATTTCATTGGCCAAGGCAAGTCCCTCTGCCAAGCTCAAAGTCAGTGGGATGGGTAACTATTCACTGCCTAATGAGAGGCACTAAAAAGTCTCCAGGCATAGGGGCTAGGCCTGTAATCTTATTATAGGGGGAGTGGAATAGTTGGAAATAAGCCAATCTACCACAGTTACTGGGCCAAATTCTTGTCATTCCTGCATTATGAGACATTTGTCTAATATCTACTGCATTGGAAGTCTTTTTTCTTTAATAGAAGTGACTATATTTTAAATTCTGATTACAAAAGTAAATCAGACAATACAGAAAACTTTAAAATATAAAAACTATAATCCCATCATTCAGGCTTAACCAATGTTAACAGTGTTTATTTTTATACAATTTCTTACATATACATAATCACACTGATGTTTTAACATAATTATGATGTACACTGTGTTGCAACTCTCAGTTAAAATTTCATGACTACCTTTTCATATAAAAATGTATATCACTGCTATTTTTTTATCACTGCTGTTTTTAATGTTCATGTGAATTTCATGATACTTACATATTTTGATGGTTTACATATTTTTTCACCAATAATTCTGCCATCATAACAGATTTATTTCCATTTCTCAGGTTTACCTCCAATCTGTATTAATGTTATTCAATGTTTTGCTTCAACATAATCATAGTATACAGACTTCCCAGGTAGCGTTAGTGGTAAAGAACCTGCCTGCCAATGCAGATGTAAGAGATGCTGGTTCAATCCCTGGGCCAGGAAGATCCCCTGGAGGAGGGCATGGCAACCCACTCCAGTATTCTTGCCTGGAGAATCCCATGTACAGAGGAGCCTGGCAGGCTATTGTCCATAGGGTCGCAAAAAGTCAGACACGACTGAAGCAAGACTTAGCATGCATGCATGTAATCATAGTGTATAGGTGATCCCCAGTTCACGATGGTTTGAGTGAAGATGTTCAACTTTATGATGGTTGGAAAACAATATGCATTCAGTAGAAACCATACTTTGAGTTTTGACTTTTGATCTTTTCCAGACTAGCAATATGCAGCCTCTGTCATGATGCTGGGGAGTAGCAGCCACCACTCCCTGTCAGTCATGTGATCACAAAGGTAAAAAACTGATACACTTCCAACCATTCTGCACCCAGACAACCATTCTGTTTTTCACTTTCAGAACAGTATTCAATAAATTACATGACATATTCAACACTTTATTAGAAAATAGTTGTTATTGTTGTTCAGTCACTAAGTTGTGTCCAACTCTTGCGACCCCATGGACTGTAGCCCACCAGGCTCCTCTGTCCATGGGATTTCCCAGGCAAGAATACTGGAGTGGGTTGCCATTTCCTTATCTAGGGGATCTTCTCTACCCAGGAATAGAACCTGCATTCCCTGCAAGTCTCCTGCATTGCAGGTGGACTCTTTACCTCTGAGCCACTGGGGATGCTCTTGACATAGCCATAGCACATGACAAAAACTGGTTAGAACCAGCTAGGTCCAAGATGGCAGACAAGTTGACTTCCAGTAGACCTTGAGCCTCAAATGACACACCCATCGGGACCAGGACAGTTCAGAAGCTAACCATAAAAGGCCAAAAAGTGGGTGATGGCCCAGTCTCTGGCAATCTCCATCCCCTTCCTAAAATAGCCAGAATAATCCTCCCATTTGTTGGCCTGTGAAATTATGCAGCCCATAAAAACTAAGCACATTGTATTTTGGGGCCTCTCGCCTTTTGAGATAGCCCACGCGCTGTCTATGGAGTGTGTTTCTCCCAAGGTCGTTCTTGCCTTTTGAGACAGACTGCATTCTATCTATGGAATGTGTATCTCTCTAAATAAGTCCACTTCTTAATAAATTGCTTTATCTCTCACTGAATTCTTTCTGTGATGAGACATGAGCAACCTGAGCTTCATTAAGTCCTAAGACCAGGTGTGTTATCTCAATGAAAATTCAGATTAAAAGACAATCTGAGTTGTACCATTTCAAACTTATGATAAGTTTATGGGAATAAACCTGTAAGTCAAGGAATATCTGTGTATGTTTGTGGGTTTGCACACTTAACATTATTCCATAAATGCTTTTCTATGTTGTTACAGTCTGGAAATTTGTTCTTCGTGGTGCTATCACACCATCATTTAATTAGCCAATTCCTGTTACTGGCTGTTGTGATTTTTAGTATTTTACTATTAATTTATTCCAAAAATTCCTGTTGCATTCGAATGGCTATTTGTTTTTTAATATTTATGTATTTATTTGGCTGCATCAGGTCTTAGTTGTGCCTCGTGGAACTTTTGTTGAATCACGTGGGATCTGTGCCAGACTCTCTAGTTGTCCTTTGGCATGTGGGATCTTAGTTCCCTGACCAGGGATCAAACCTGTGTCCCCTGCATTGCAAGGCAGATTCTTAACTCCTGGACCACCAGGGAAGTCTCTGGCTGAGTTTTTCTGCCGCCTTTTCCACCATTCTTCCCCTCACGTCAAGTGGAGGAGGGATGGCAATTGGCAGTTTCAACTGTTGAGTTCAGCAGCTGTGTAGTAGATCAGTGGGAGGAGTTGTATAAATACACTGCTATAGATGTGTACGTTCATAGCCACTTCCCTGTCTAGTTACTAAGAACGGTCCTGAGTGGGCACGGCTTCCAGAAATTCTCCGAATGCCCACTAAGCAGACTCGGCTCACTTTGTGACACCAAAGTGCAGGATCAGAAGTCTTCTGCTGATAAGAGTGTGTTCTACAGCGCCTGGCACCCAAGGCACACGTGGGCAGTGGAGGAGAAACAAGGTTTGAAATGTACCCAGTCCCTGGTGTCTCAGACAGTAAAGAGTCCTCCTGCAATGTGGGAGACCTGGGTTCGACCCTGGGTTGGGAAGATCCCCTGGAGGAGGGCATAGCAACCCACTCCAGTATTCTTGCCTGGAGAATCCCCATGGACAGAGGTGCCTGGTGGGCAACATTGCATGGGGTCGCAAAGAGTCGGACACGACTGAGTGACTAAGCACAGAAGCTAGTAGATAGGAAATGGTGGGAAATCTCCTGCTATGTTGGGAAAAAACGATCTACAAGGAGAGAATAAGGCTGATGCACAGAAAAAGGCAGAGACCAGGAATGGAAAGATTGGACTGGTGGTGTTCACATCCTGCCTGTC
Source organism: Okapia johnstoni (assembly GCA_024291935.2). NCBI lineage: Eukaryota > Metazoa > Chordata > Mammalia > Artiodactyla > Giraffidae > Okapia > Okapia johnstoni. Next base: position 8,461,863 of record JAGTYA010000026.1, on the reverse strand, counting down.
TCCCTGCCCTTTGCATGATCGAGTGTTCAACCCGTCCCTGAATTCCATGAGCCAATAGATCCCCCATTTTGGTTTTTGTTTATTTCCTTATTTGACTGTGCTAGGTCTTCGTTGCTGCCTGGGCTTTTCTCTAGTTGTGATGAGCGGGGGCTACTCTCCAGTTGCAGTGCTCTGGGTTCTCACTGCAGTAGCATCTCTTGTTGCTGAACACAGGCTCTAGGGCGTGCAGGCCTCAGTAGCTGCAGCTCGAGGGCTCAGCCGTTGCACTCCTGAGCTCTACAGCACAGGCTCAGTAGTTGCAGTGCATGGGCTTAGTTCCCGGGCCAGGGATCAAACTTGTGTCTCCTGCATTGGCAGGCAGATTCTTTTCCACTGAGCCAGCAGGGAAGCTGCTCCCCGACGCCCCCATCCTGCCTCCTGCCCATTTTGTTTGAACAAGACCCTTGCAGTATAGGCACCAAGCTGGTGCTAACACCACAGCTCCTGGGCCAGGGCTGGAACTAGAAAGGTGGATGAGAAATGGACCTGCCCTCTGGCAACCCACAGACCAAGAGACTGGGAGATGCTGACAAGTGATTAGAGCAGGAGCTTCACAATAGAAGTGTTGCTATGAGTACAGAATGCCAAGTCCGTTAAAGTGCAGCCCCACACACCCACTTTTAGCCTTCAAACAGCCCTCTCTTTACTTAGAGCTCTGGCTGGCTTTATTTCCCACAGCAGCCCACTCCTTGTCCCCTCTCATCACCAAGGCCCCAAATGCCAACAGTAAGAACTGGATCAAAAGGAAATGCTTCTATTCAATGTCTAATAGTAACCTACCATGGAAAAGAATCTGAAAAAGTATATATGCAAATGGAATAATATAATTTGAAAAAAAAAAAAAAAAAAATATATATATATATATATATATATATATACACAACTGAATCGGGGCTTCCCAGGAGGCTCAATGGTAAAAAAACCCACCTGCAATGCAGGAGACTTCCAGGAGACATGGGTTTGATCCCTGGGTCAGGAAGATCCCCTGAAGGGCATGGCAACCCACTCCAGTATTCTTGCCTGGAGAATTCCAGAGACAGAGGAGCCTAACGGGCTACAGTCCGTGGGGTCACAAAAGTCAGACAGGACTTCGTGAGTAAACAACAACATAGGTGAATCACTTTGCTGTACACCCGAAGCTAACACACCATTGTAACTTAACTATACTTAAATCTTTTTAAAAAGTTAAAAAAAAAAGGCAATGCTTCCTCCCAGCTTGGGCCTCCAGCCTCGGGGGTGACGTGGGGAACGGCCTGGAACAGCTAACTACTGGGACAGAGGCCACTGTTTTCACGTCTCTAATCTCCAGTCCGTCCTTCCCCTGCTCTAGGAATCTCATAATCCAAGGCCAAATTCACGAGTTGCAGACACACTTGCCTAGCAAATCTCTACCCTCTCTCCTCCACACAGGCCAGCTCAGCAATTCAAGTCTCAATTCCTTCAAAAAGGACTCAGCACAGACTATGTGTCCGATAGATGGGAACTGGTAACAGCTTCATTTAAGCTGGTCCTGGAGTTTCCCCTCAGAAGCTCTGTGCAGGGAGGGCTCCCTCACCAGTAGGTATGATGGAAAAGAGCCCTGGCTTGGCAGTCAGAATTGCTCTGTGACTTGCAAGCTATTTGATCTCAAGTGACTTATTTCTCTTGGATTCAGTTTCTTTGTATGCATGTATCAGAGCTAATAATATCTACCCTTTCATTCATTTAACAACTATTTAAAGTTCCCAGTGAGGCAGCGTGGTGCTGTAGTGGATAGAGAAAGGCCAGTGGATGGGTAGAATGGGCAGAACAGGAGTTGAGTCCTGCTTTTGCAACTGGATTTCACTCAATAGAGCCCAAGATGTAAGATGAACCATTATTTTAGGCAACCCTAAAAAAAAAAATGCTGCCAAGTTCTGACACAGTGATTTCTTATCTCTTGGAATTGTATAGTTATTTAAACAGCTCTTTGAGACTGACATCATGATATAGATTTTTATTATGCATCACTCGTTATATGTATAAAAATGGAAAATGTAAGCAAAATAAATTGGTTAAGGTTGTCAAAACCCTTGACCAAAGACCACCAGAAACACACCTGTAGTCAAAAAAAGTCAGGTTTATTTAACTTGCAGGCAGTTAGGAGAGCTTATCCTGAGAACACTGTCTGTGTGTGTCCTTAAATGTGGGCTTTTCCCCCTGGCTCTGTGGAGGGATTAGGGAAGTGGGGACCACGTCTGGATTGAAGGCTATCAAGAAGCAGGGGCAATTCAGAGACTGGGTATCTTTACAATGCTTACCTAGGAGGCAGGAAGATTCAAACAGGGCTAGATTTGCATCTTCGGTAAAGAAGCACCAATTGGGAATTCCCTGGTTGCCTAGTGGTTAGGATTCTGGGGGCCCCAGTTCAATCCCTAGTTGGGGAACATCCCACAAGTCACGTGGTGTGGCAAAAACAAAACAGAACAAAACAAACCAAAACCAAACCAAAAAAAAAAAAAGAAAACCACCACCACTCACTCAGAGAAAGGCCAAGTCATTTTTGTGGTCACAAAGTGGCCCCATGTGAGCATCTAAGCATGTCTCATTGTAAGCACTGATAAATAACAAAATTCAACTGAGTAAATTTTAATATTTAATTGGCTTTCTCTAATGAGTCAGCATCCCATCTAGGGAACAGAAAAGTGCTCCAAGGAACTGTACAAAAAGGAAGGGTTTTACAAAAGAAAGGAGGGGTGAGTGGGGAAGTTATTAGCAAAGAAAGAACTTTTTCAGCCCAGGTTATCTTCTTTTCAGGGGAAAGGGGACAGAAGGGGTCTTTTATGCAGATTACCTGACTAATACTGATCGGGAAATTTCAGATTTTCTATTTATAGATCACATTCTTAGGAAAGGATGAAACTGCAATTAAGCCTTGATTTGCTGTCCTGAGGGCAAATGGCTCCATTTTGGGTCTGTTTCTTACTCTTCTTCTTCTTAAAATAGCAATGGTTTATGTTCTGCTGGAATCATCACTATCTGAATATCAGAAGGGCCATCTTATACTTTCTTGATAGTCCTAAAACTTCACACTGGTGTCCATTAGAGAAAAAGTACCCCCACTGCAAAGATGTTAAAATGCAGGGGGAAATGCTCATGCTAGATTTGATGAAATAGGATTCATGCTGATTAACTTGGGCAAGTAATAAAACCCTGTAAGGCTCACCTTCCTGGTAGGTAAAATGGGAACAATAAAATCTACCACATAAGACTTGTAAGGTCTAAGAAATAATGTCTACAAAGTGCCTGGTATGATACTGGGTGTATCACTCAAGGTCCAACCAGGCAAACAGGAACCACTCTAAGTATGTAAACCAGAAAATCCAGTGCCCCGTATTGGTGACACAACGACAGGGGTGATGGAAGGGCTGAGAAACCCAACAGGGGACAATGAGGCGACCCAAAGATTAGCAAAAACAAGAAGCTGCCCACACTCCTAAACTGGAGGGACAAATGGAGGAGGTGGAATTAATGGAGAGTGGGAGAGAGGGTCATCCTTGAGAAGCTGGCACCACGGGCAAGAGAAATAACCTGGCTTTTTCCTGCCTTCTACCTTCCAGTCTCCTGCCTCTGTCTCCGTTTCGCCAAACCCAAGGCTGAATGAAGGCAGCTGTCCTGGAAGCCTGAGAAACTGCACCCTGCAGGGCAATACAGAGCAAAGCAGAAAGGCAAGGAAGGGGTCTGCAGTCAAGGGAGCGAACAACCTTAAGATAGAATTAGGATAAACAGACTTAGTAATACCTTTATTCTGATCTGGTACAGTGGCATTTTAAGAAGGATTTTCAGTGTCAGGCATGTCCTCCACTGAATTCTCCTGAGGGCTTCTACAGCAGATGGAGATGCCCATTCTCTGTCGCAGAGGTCAGAGCTCAGCCAGACCGGAATCATGATACAGCAGCGTCATGGCAACTGGACTCTGGTCCGGGGCTCTCAAGGGCTCCCGAGTGACCTTAGCGGGGAGGAGCACGATGTCTGGACTCAAGTTTAAAAGATGGAAATCACAACCCTCGGCCGGTTGACGCGCGCTCACAACACTCCACTTGGCATCTTCATTCTTGCCCAGAAGGCTACACAATGGTTTTTGTTTTTTTTTTCAATGAAGGATGAAATAGTCTAAGAAAACAGATGATGTACCCAAGGTCCCAGAGCTGGCAAATCTTAAGGAATTCAATCTCTACTCTTCCCACGCCACAGCCCTTTCCGCTCCCCTACCGGTTCTTCCCTCGTCCGGGGGCATCTTCTAGCTGAGGAAGGCTTGTTCACGGAAACGCTCGAGTCGGGGTCGATCAAAACCGTGGGGCGCCTGGTAGCGCTCTACGTGCAGACAACGTGCCGGATCGGCGTCTCAAATGGCGGGAGACCTGTCAGGCTCAGCTGGCCGGCTCCGGACGCTCCCGGCCGCAGGAGCTCACGGTCGTCTCCCGCGGGCCAGCGACCCCCACCTTTGCGCCCTGGGGCAGCCGGAAGCCCGCGGGTCCCGGGGATTCTAACGGAGCCGCGTGCCCGGGGCGGGGCCACACGCGATTGGCCGCGCGGAGTCGGGGGCGGGCCCGCGGCGGGCCGGCCGGGCGGGCGCCGACAATGAGCCTCCATAAAAGGGAGCGGCGGGGGGCTGGGGCCCCGGGATTGAGCCCTCCCCCCCCCACCCCCCTGGGGTCCCAACGGTCTAGGTCTCTGGGAGGCCCAGACGCGCCCGTCCGCAGGCTGGGCCGGCGAGCGGCGGGGGCGGCGGGGAGGGGGCCACACGGGGCGCGAGGTGGCAGCCGCCCTCGGCGCCCAGGCCTGCCCGTCCGTTTTCGGCGTCCGGTCACCAAGATCCCACCCCCCCACCCCACCCCCGCGGCCGCGCCATGGCCCTGAAGGCCGAGGGCGCCGCGCTCGACTGCTTTGAGGTGACGCTCAAATGCGAGGAAGGGGAGGATGACGAGGAGGCCATGGTGGTGGCCGTAATCCCGCGGCCCGAGCCGATGCTCAGAGGTGAGGAGGGGAGGGACCCCACTTCCGCGTCACGGCCCGGGCTCGGCGTCCCCTCCTCAGTCGGGGGTCCGGGTGCCCCTCCCCCACCTCCAGTCTGGTGTCCAACCGCCCCGACCCGACTCCAGCCTGAGGCCTGTGCGCCCCCTTCCTCTTAAAGTCTGAGGCCCTGGCGCGCTTTCGCTCCACCCCCACACCAGGGTTTGGAATCTCAGGCCTCCCCGAACTCCCCCTCCCCCGCCCCTGCCCGGGGTCTGGAGCCTTCGATCCACGCCCGGCGCGCTCCGGATCTTCCGGTGCCCGGTCGCCCCCTCGCCCGGGCCCAGCACGACGGCTTCGAGGTTACGCTGGCGGGTCCCCCGCCCAGGGAGGCAGAGGCAGGCCCAGGGGCCAGGCTGTGTTCTAGGCCGAGGGGCGTGAAGGCCTCCAGGCTGGAGGCAGGGGCCCTTCACCTTGGGGTTCGGAGCGACTCGGTGGGTGGAGGCAGGCGCCGGTGTAGCCCGGGGATAGGTGGGTTTTAAGGGCGCTCCAAGCCTAAAGCTTTCCTGTGCGTCCCCGCCACCATCCCCAGGCCTTGCACACTCATAAGCCACAGGTGTCAGACTCTGGCGCTAGAGGGGTGAAAAGGATTGCTTATGGCACCCAGTTTTGGAAAAGAAGTGTTTGCTACAGGCGCCCTTGGCCACTCTAGAGGGAGATGGGCCTCGAGAGGGGATTTGAAGAGCAATGTGTAAGCACTCACTTTCCCTTCCTCCACCGATTTTTCCAGCCCTCAGAATGTTGAGGGCCCTAAGAAAACAAAGGGCCACCTTCTTGGAAGACATACTATTCATGAAAATGCAGATCTTTGCATTCCTGGATACCTACTCTCTTAGTGGGGACAATAGCCAAAAGCTTGAGAGCAAGGCCATTCATTTAGGTTCAGCAGAACATAATGAAGTCTCCCTGCACCGCTTCTCCTGGTTTTTGGAGGGCTTTAAAATGAGGGAAATAAAGCATTTTCGAGCTGAAAGAGGTTCTCTCCCTACCTTTACTAGTATTTATTGAGTGCTCAGTGCCAGATTGTCTCAGTTAACCCTCTCAACAACTGCAAGAGCATCCTTCTTCCCCAGAGAAGTGGATTCATGCAACAAGTATTTGGGGACACCTCTTATATGTCAGGGCTTCTCAGATGCCGCAGTGGTGAAGAACCTGCTTGCCAGTGCAGGAGACACAAGAGATGTGGGTTTGATCCTTGGGTTGAGAAGATCCCCTGGAGCAGGAAATGGCAACCCACTCCAGTATTTTTGCCTGGGAAATCCCATGGACGGAGGAGCCTGGCGGGCTGCAGTTCTTGGGGTCACAAAGGGTCAGACACGACTGAGCAGGCACACTTATATGACAAGCACTGTTTTAGGCTGGGCATGCTAATTAGCATAAACAAAGTTGAAACCCTGCTCTTCTGGGACATATGTGTATATACTAGTGACCAGAGATTGATGACTATAAATAAGTGTAGAGCCTGTCAGATGGTGATGGGTGGTTCAGAGAACACTGAATCAAAATAAGAGAGTGGTTTATTTGGAGTATCAAGTGGTCAGGAAAGTCTTAATAAGGTGAATTTTTGAACACAGACCAAAGGAAGTGAGGAAGGGAACCCTGTAGATAATTGGAGGTAAGGCATTTTAGGCAGCGAGAACAGCAATTGCAAAGATCCTGAAACAGAAGCTTTTTGAAAGGTTTGGTGCAGGGGATAAGAAAAACACATTCAAGGTTTTTGGCTTGAGTGACTAGAAGGATGGACTTCCCATTTGCTGAGACAGGAAAACTGAGGGGGAGGCCTGTAGGAGGTTACAGTTTGAACAAGGCAAGTTTGAGATGCACATGAAGCACAGAGGTCCAATGAGAAATAAGGCACGTGAATCTAAATTTCCTGGGAGTGTCTGGCTAGAGGTGTAGACATGGGAGTTGTCAGCAGGCAGGCTTTGGGGCAAGACTACCAGAGGAAGGAGGTGGACAGAGGAGTCCTAGGACTGAGGCGTGGAATGCTCCAGGGGTTCCAGCTTAGAGACTGAGTCGATCCTTACCAGACATTGCTGAATGCCACAGCATGCCAGGCACTGTGCCAGTTTCTGGAGATACAGGTGTGAAGGATCAAAAAATCCATGCTGTCACGGACCTGCAGCGAAGTGAGGAGACACAGGGAACAAGGAAAGCACGTGTTTCGTCAGGCAGCGTTGTGTGCTCTGGAGGAGATGAAGTGAAGGGAAGAGGACGCTCAGGTGCGGCTGATGGCTGCTTTCTCAGGGATGGCAGACAGACCTTGGTGAGAAGATGGTTCTCTCGTAGAGAAGGAACTGGCACGGGTGCCTGAAAAAGAGCCCCTGTAAAGTAAGAGAAGAAACAACAGAAGGTGGTGCCCTGGAAACCAGGTGACAAAAATCAAGATGGAAGAAGTGATCTGTCAGGGGATGAAGTTGAAGTGCTGACCACTGGGTGTATCATTGGTGACCTTGACAAAGCTATTTTGGAGGAGTGGTGGGAAAGAACTGCAGCCACTATCACCTGGAGGAGAGGTACCACCCAGCCTTGGAGCTAAACCTGAGACCAAGCCAGTTCTCAGACCTGTTTCAAATGCCACCTCTTCCAGGAAGTCCCCAGGTATTAGGACTTCCCATGTTTGTATTTTGCCCCATCCTCTCAGGTGGTAGAGAGGTGCACCCACAAGGGATTAAAAGCTCTGAGCTGCCAGGCTCACGTGGATCTGAGCGTGCATCCTTTGCTAAGCTGAGAATGGTTGCCACCCTGTCAAATCTTATGGTCCCATGTGCACAGGGAACAGGTGCTGGGTCCACCCTTGGGGATGGACAAGGTCACCGCTCCAAAGGCTTTGGCGGGGAGGCCTCTTGACGGGGCCCCAACGAGTGGAGGACCAGGCCTAGATGCCCTTCGCTGACCCAAGGCTCATCGAGCATCTCCTCCCTTGCATGCCAGGCCCTGCAGGAGAATAAGATAACAAAGTTGGCTGTTCTTGTTCTCGAGGAAGTGAGCACTGTCAGAAGTCAGATGTGGATACAATCAACTGCCGGGGGTGGGTGGTCGGAAAGGCTTCACAGGGCTGAGGATTTGAGTAGGGCCATGAAAGAAGTAGAGGAGTTTGTCAGACTGATGAGGTGGTCTGAACAGGTGTGCCCAGACCGGAGCCATGCTGGAATGCGGTCTGTTGGAAAAACCTGTTGGACCTGTGGTCAGAGACTAGATTGGGCTAGGGGGATGTGGTGGCATGTTGGCTGTGTTTATCGTGGCTAGTGCCTTGTGGGCTCCAGAAGGGGGAGAAAAGAGACTCTATGTGGGAAAGGTCCTTCCCTGCACACACCACCAAGCTTGGGGAACCCTGTTCTCTCTTGCTGGTGTGGCCACCTCTTCTGATAACACCTCCCCCCTCCTCTCTTCCTTAGTGGCCCAGCAGGAAAAGACCCCACCGCCCAGGCCCAGCCTGCTGGAGGCGGGCAGCGATGGCTCTGAGGAGCCCAAGCAGCAGGTGTCTTGGGAGCAAGAGTTTCTGGTGGGGAACAGCCCGGGAGGCAGCGGGCGGGCGCTATGCATGGTATGTGGGGCTGAGATCCAGGCTCCCTCGGCCGACACGGCCCGCGCCCACATCCTGGAGCAGCATCCTCACACCCTGGACCTGAGCCCTTCCGAGAAGAGCAACATCCTGGAGGCCTGGAGCGAGGGGGCAGCCTTTGTGCAAGCCTTAGGAGCGGAGCATCCGTCCCCACCCCACTCAGGTAGTGGGGGCAGGGGTGGGGGCGGAGGGGAGAGTCAGAGGTCATGGTTGATGACTGGCGTCTGCCCGCTTCAGACTCAGGCCAGGACTCCGACCAGGACCCTGCCAAGATGCCAGCAGAGATCGTCGTTCTCCTCGACTCCGAGGACAACCCATCCCTTCCCAGGAGGACCCGGCCCAGGGGACTTCGCCCTCTGGAACTTCCCGGTCAGTCATCCCAAAGCCGGCGAGGCTGAGTTGGGGTGAGGGTATCATGAGCCCCGGGAGCTGGGTGGAGACAGGCTGCTCAGCAGGTACCCTGAGGCCTCAAGGTTGCAGGAGTCAGGCCTCTTAAAAAGGTCTTAATCTTTTGCAGCGGCCCCTGTCCCAGAGCCAGTAAGCAAGAAGCCCCGTGGTCAGAGATGCAAGGAGCCCTCTGGTGAAGTGCCGGTCAGGAAGAAAAGAGGCAGACCTATGACCAAAACCTTGGACCTAGACCCAGACCCTGACCCAGGTAAAGGGGAGGAAGGTGTGGGCTCCAAGGGGAAAGCTGGGGCTGGAGGGGTCGGGGTGAGGGTGGCAGGGGTCACGTGCACCTCAGCCAAGTCCCAGCCGGGCCTTGGGGGTGTGGCCTCACAGTCTCATCCCGTTCTTCCTCCAGAGCCCCTCTCACCAGACTCACCCACGGAGACCTTCGCCGCTCCGGCCGAGGTCCGGCACTTCACGGACGGCAGCTTCCCGGCCGGCTTCGCCCTCCAGCTCTTCTCCCACACCCAGCTCAGGGCCTCAGGCCGCAGAGACTTGCCCAAAGAGGGGAGAGGGGCCGAAGGAGGTCTTCTCCAGCCGGAAAGCCCCTCCCCAGGTGAGCGCCTGAGCGGGGGTGGCAGGTGTGCAGGGTTGGGAAGGCCGCGTCCCTGGGCTGGAGCCCAGGGCAGAGGTGACCGGCGCTCTGGTCCCTGGGTGGCTGGGCTGAGGGCAGGTGGATTTGAATACAGCAGCCGGCTTGAGAGCTGAGGTTTGGGCATGCTCCTTGGGAGCATCCTGGTCGTTAGGTTGAATTAAGCCAGAGTTCCCCAAAGCCCGACACCCATCACCACACTCAAACTGGAGCCTGAGGTGCCCACCAGGGGCCTAAATGGAACTGAGAACAGGAGACGGGGGTCAGCACTCCACAGACCCTCAGCTCAGGGTATGTCTGGTAATAGCAGTGAGCACGTGTGTTTATATCATGTTCTCTGATTTTAAAAAGCTTTTATATGCAGCTCATTTGGCGCTTATAAAAGTGTCTTTTTCTGAACGGACAGGCTGAGTCTCAGAGGTAGTTCCTTTTCCACATCCATGTGTTCCTTCCTGTGGCTGCTGTAACAGATTACCACAAACCCAGTGACTGACAATGACACAGATACACTGCCTTTTAGTTCAGGAAGCCAGAGGCCTGGTACGGGAGGTGTCAGCGGGCTATAGGCAAGGTGTTGGCAGGGACAATTCTTTCTGACTCCTAAAGAGGCAGTCTTGCCTCTTCCAGCCTCTCGCGGCTGCTTGTGTTCCTCAGCTTGTGCTTGCCTTCCGTCTTCAGAGCCAGCCGTGGCCGGGCTTTCTTAGGATACCATCTTTGGTTCTGGCTCTTCGACCTTCTCTTTCCTCTTTAAGAACCTCTGTGGTTACACTGAGCCCGCCTAGATCATCCAAGGCTCCATTTAACTTTAAAGTTGGTTGATTAGCAACATCAGTTCCTTCTGTAGCCTTAATTCTCTCCACTGTGAATGTACCATATTCACAGCCTTGGGGGTTAGGACGTGAACGTCTCTGGGGGACTGGTACTCTTGCTAGCACAGTCACCTGATGCGGCAGTAGCAGAATTGAGATGAGACTGGTCTGTGTTCCAGCGGGGCACCGGCTGAGCCTGGGTCCTCTCTCTCTCCATCTCGCCAGGCCAGGCCCTGCTCGCAGCACCTCAGGTGCAGAAAGTGGTTCTTGAAGGAGTGAATGTGACACACAGAGTACCTCACCCTGGCCTGCCTGAAACGGGCACTTGGAGCTGAAGCCCCGAGAAAGATGGCACACGGGGTGCTGGAAGCTCCCCAGAGCAGGGCTCCCAAAAAGGAGGTGTGCTTTTTGCCTAAAGAAAAAGCTTCACTTCCCTTCAGCCCACATCACTCAGTGGTGACCACTGTCAAAAATTTGGCTTATGTCCGTCCAACCTCTCACAAAGTTCTGCGTGCAAATAGGTGCCCGTATACGCCTGTCTATTTATTTTTTACCCAAAGGGGCTCAGCTTTTTCCAATCTGAAGGCGGGCCTCACCCCTGTGAGGTTTTAACTGTCTCAGGTTTCAGCTTAAGTCACCTTGCAGTCCTGCCTCCCCAGGACCACGCTGTGCCTAGACTTATGTGTTTCCTGGTCCCCCTCATATTGTCAGCGGACCCCTGCTGTACATAGCTGACCTCTCCCACTGGCTGGTCGGTCTTCTGGTTTCCAGGGGCTTCATTTCAAGCCTTGGGGTACCCTGTGCCCAAACTCCACTTGTCTGGAGTGACCAATATCTGAGAAGAGCATCCTTGAGGTCTCAGTTTGTTTGGGGTCAGTGGGCAGAGCCTGAGACTTCGGGGTTCAGCCATCTGAATGATTTGAAAGGGAGGGAGGCACTGAGCCATGTTCTGTCAGCGGCAGGGACCTATAGAGGTTGGGGATAGTCCAGAAACCGCAGGAGATGGTGAGTGACACAGCGGTACGTGTGCCTGCAGCCCGACCCAGGAAGCACCCTGAGAAATGACACAAGTGGCCCAGCTTTGTCCCCAAGAGACTCTCAGTCTTCTGAGGGGCCCAAGCCAGCAAATACAGACTAGTAGGGTGCCCACGATGGTTCTCTGCACAGCATGGGCTCCAGACTAGTGACTGCAGACTGGTTTTAGATTTTAAGAACCCAAAGCTCAGATTTCTCAAAAACCTTTGAGGCTTCAACCAAAATGTTCTACTTTGAATTGTTTAATTTTTTGAAGTTCTCCAAAGGTCTTATTGGACTAGAAATCCAACTACTTTAAAAAAGAAAATTAAAAATCAAGGATTTAGAAGTTGGGAGTGGGCAGGAAGTCACTGTGGTCAGCTGAGCTGATGGACATGTGTGTGAAGCCATCAGGGAAGACTTGCTGGACATTCTGGGGCATTACAGGATGAGGGTGTCCAGGCCAGGAGAGGCGGTGAGCCCCAAGGGCCCACTTGCAAGTAGTGGAGAAAAGCCTTGCTGGTGTTTAATTAGAATAAGACTTCGAGACCTGCCTTAGGATACCTCAGCTAGACCAGTGTGTTCCTGACTGGACCAAGGAGAAGAAGGGGTGTGTGTGTGTGAGAGAGAGAGAGAGAGAGATTGGACTAAGGAGAAGACAGGGTGTGTGTGTGTGTATGTGTGAGTGGACCAAGGAGAAGAAAGTGTGTGTGTGTGAATGGACCAAGGAGAAGAATGTGTGTGTGTGTGAGTGTGAGTGAGAGACTAGACCAAGGAAAAGAGTGTGTGTGTGTGTGACTGGACCAAGGAGAAAAAAGTGTGTGTGTGTGAGAGAGAGAGACTGAACCAGATAGAAGACAGGATGTGTGTGTGTGTGTGTGAGTGACTGGACCAAGGAGAAGAATGTGTGTGTGTGTGTGTGTGTGTGTGACTGGACCAAGAAGAAGAAAGTGTGAGTGTGTGTACCAAGGAGAAGAAAGTGTGTGTGTGTGTGTGTAACTGGACCAAGGAGAAGAAAGAGTGTGTGTGTGTAACTGGACCAAGGAGAAGAAAGTATGTGTGTGTGTGTGACTGGACCAAGAAGAGTGTGTGTGTGAGTGTGTGTGTGTGTGACTGGACCAAGGAGAAGGAAGTGTGTGTGTGTGTGTGTGACTGGACCAAGGAGAAGAAGGTGTGTGTGTGACTGGACCAAGAAGTGTGTGTGTGTGTGTGTGTACCAAGGAGAAGAAAGTGTGTGTGTGTGTGTGTGTGTGTGTGACTGGACCAAGAAGAAGAGTGTGTGAGTGTGTGTACCAAGGAGAAGAAAGTGTGTGTGTGTGTGTGTGTGTGTGTGTGTGTGTGAGTGACTGGACCAAGGAGAAGAAAGTGTGTGTGTGTGTGTGACTGGACCAAGGAGAAGAAGGTGTGTGTGTGTGTGAGCTTCATGAGTGGCAGGCTTTGTTCACTCCTGTATCCTCCGCACCGGGAACAGGGCATGCACAAAGAAAGCCCTTGGAAAAGATTTACTGACAGATGAGTGGATGGCAACTGCCTTCACTTGTCACTCTGGTGGTGACATTTCCAGAGTCTCTGCTCAGAGATGAGGCTTAGTGAGAAACGAGAGATGGGTCCCAGCCACCCACTGGAGGAGGTGCTCACATTTGCACACACATGCACAAGTGTGGAGGAAGAGAAGGGGGCTGAAGCTGGGGGCGCAGAGGGATTTGGGCCGGGCCAGGAGGCAAGTGGGGGCGGTTCTGGGCTCGGGGTGCTGAGCCCCCATTTTACAGAAGAGGAAACCAAGCCTCGGGCAGCCCGTGTGTGTTTTGCCCCTGCAGCACCCAGCCTGCCGCAAGTGCCAGGGATTAAGTCTCTTTTGGACCACGAGCTCTTCTTTCCTTTAAGTCTTCCCCATCAGCTTACGTAGAGATGTTATTTCTCCCTTCTTAGCCCTCATCCATCATAGCCTCTGTCACATTTGTCCTCAAACCTTTTCGGCAGAGCTGAAGAGCTTTTCTCTACCATCTGCAGTCTGTCTTTGGAAGCCACTTGATTCAAACTCATGCTTTCCACCCACATGTCTTTTTTGGCAAGATTGCCACTGACGTCCATGAAGTTAGACCCGGCGGTCAGTTCTCAGACCCTGTCTTTCCTGATGGGCAGAAACAAGGAGCCTGTCCCACCTTCCTTCCTGGAGGCTCATTCTGCCCTTGGCCTCTCAGGCAGCACCATAAGAGGGTTGTCCCTGCCTCTCTTGCCTGTTCACTTCCATCTCTCAAAGTTGGATCCTATGGCGGTTTTACTTCCTGTTTCTAGAGTATTATGCTTCCTTGGGTCTGGAAGTTTGCCTGTTTCATTCACTGTAATATCCCCAGTGCCCAGCCCGGAATGGGTGCTGTCTGTGTATTTGGCAAATGAATGAATGACCCAACCGTGAGTCAGGATCTGTACCCACGCCCTGGGTGATCCTAGGCTCGAAGCTCGTCATGGTCCCACCTTCCACTCCACCCCGGGCCTTTCCCTTCGGTTCCAGCCTCTCTTGCTCAGTCGATGTGTCTGGTTGGTTGTATAAAAGATCCCCCAAACTCGGTGTTTCTGACAGCGTTTCTGAATGGAACCCCCAGTCTCCTCTCCTTACCCCTAGCCTCTTTACTCCCCCCTCCCCTGGCTTCCCTTCCCCAGGAAGCTGGCTGCCATGTTCTTCAGTTTGCTTCGACCAAAGCCTCAGAGTTGTGTCATCTGTCCCTCTCAGACCCCACTTCAGTGTGTCAGCAAATCCTGTTAGCCCCACCTCCAAGATGCTCAGGTTTGACACACACACAGACACACACCCCGTCACTACTTCTACTGCTGCTACCTTCATCCAAGGTTCCTTAACAGCCTGTCTCCTGGCTTCTGATCATTGCCTGCTGTGGTCAGTCTCCTACAGCAGCCAGAGCCCCTGTTGAAAACACAAGTGGGATCCTAGCACTGTGCTGCTCAGAGCCCTCCAGCGCTGTCGCTGTCCCATTCCAGATAAAAGAGTCCTCGTGGGGACTGGTGGTCCTCACCTTTCCCGCTCACCGGGACATCTGCATGTCCTCTTCCTCCCACCAGGAATGCTGTTCCCCAGCTAGACACTGTGGACTCCTCGTTTCCTGTACACTTCTGCTCATGGGTCACCTCCAGGTCACCTCTGTGAAACCCTCCTGTCCCCTACTCTGGTGTGCTTTTTTACTTTGCTTCCATCCATATATATCACATTGAGGTTTTAATTTGTTTATCCTGTTTATTGGCTCTCATCACTGGAACATAAATTCCAGGAAGGCCATTTGCTCTGCCCTGTGTCCTGGGGAACCCCCAGCAGCTAGACTAGCGTTGGGCATAGTGTGGTTGCCCAGTAAGATACTGTTGAATTAAGGAGCCCAGTGAGTGGGCCCCACCTGTCCTCAAGGAGCGTGGAGTGTGTCAGGAAGGCAAACCAGCTCATGTGAAAACAAAGCAGAGTTTGTTCAGTTGCACAACCCAGGGGCAGCCATTGAGTCATTTTACATCCCACCAAACGGTACAGCAAAATTGTACCCGTTTTCCTTGCCACATTTGCCCTGCCAAATCACTAAGGCTCTGGAAACAGTAAAGGCAAAAACCACAAGTAACGCAGACACCTCAACAGTTGCAGTCACCATTTTCTGTTTTCTGGTTTTGCTTTTTGATGGAACTTTTGGACCTGCTTATGCAATGCACAGGGTGGGGTTGGTACCTGACAGGGCTGTCAGCAGTTCGCTTTCCCATCTTGAGATCTGATTTTACCCATTGTGAGTAACTTCTCCATGCTGATAATGTGGACATGTGACCCCTGCATGGTCAGTATTGACTCGGGAGATAAAGAGCCTGGTCGGGGTTGCAAAGCAGAGCTGGATGTTAACCCCAGGACTCTTCATGCAGTGTTCCCTCCTCCACCCTGCATATTCACCTAGGAGCTCTTTTGTGGGCTCTGTCTCTTTGTCCTTTTGGGTGTTCTCCATCCCACCACCTCTGCCCATGCAGGGCAGAGCCCATCAGGCTAGGATGCTCAGTAAGTTTTAGGTGAAACAGAGTCAGCTGAAGATAAAGAGTTGAGGGGAGTGGAGGACAGCACCAAGCATCCGTGTGTGAAATACACACAGGGAGGCCACAGAGGGCTGGTGGCTGATGCCCCAGGAGGCGTGACGCCCCTGTGGCCAGCGCTGGTCCTCCGGTGAACCAGAAGTGAGGCCTCCCACTGCCCCTGGGCTTCCGCTCTGACTGCAGGTCCAAGGCTGTGGAATGGAAGGCCTGGAAAGGCGGGTATGGTTTAGAGACCTTCCAGGAACATCCCTGAGGCGGATGGCCTAGAGGGCCCTGACTCTGCTCTCTGCCCTCACCCCTGCCCAGCTCCCCCTCCAGGGCTTCGCGGGACGCTGGATCTCCAGGTCATCCGCGTGCGGCTGGAGGAGCCCCCAGCAGTCAGCCTCCTGCAGGACTGGTCCAAGCACCCCCAGGGCGCCAAGGGAGTGGGAGCGCTCTCGGAATCCAGCAGCACTGTGGGGGCGCAGCCAGAGGCGGGGAGTGGCCTGTAGGTTCTTGCTTTTCTGGGGTGGGAGGGAGGGAGGGAGGAGGCAGTGTCCCCCTTGGGCTCATCACTCAGAGCCCCCCAGCTCGGCCACCTGACAGACAGTAGAACCAGGTGCCAAAGCAGGATGGAGGAGAGGAAGGTGGGTAGCATTTGCCATGACTCGGGGCGCTGGGAAAACATCTGTTCAGCGCAAGGCGTGAGGCCGGGCCCTGAGGGAGCCGGGGGGCCAATGGCTGTCGTGCGGTAGGGCATTGGGCCTGTGGAGAACACCCACCCGATCCTTTTGCTGACCCTGACCTCTACTGTCCCCCCGATCTCCTCCCGCCCTCTCAGCAGCCCCCCATTCTCCCTTGGCACAGTGCCTTACACAGGAGGTGGTCGTGAACTGAGCCCCACTACCTCGGGGGACACCTCTCCTCCCCCCGCTGTGCAGGCCCCCAGAGCAGGAGGCCTCCATTACCTCTTCCCGCTCCATCCCCACAGGTGGCTGACCAGTCACTCACTCTCCTGTTCACCTCTTTTCCTGTTGTATATATCTCCTTTGTTGACAATAAATTATTTTTTTTTATTAAGAGAGTTCCGTCTGGGCCATCATTGGGGGGAGGGGTTTGCTAGCAGGCTATCCGGCCCCCTAGAGCGACCCTGAGAAGCAGGAGAGCTGATAGGGGGTCCTGGGTGTGGGCCGGAAAGCTGCAGCCCCAGAGGCTGGAGCCAGGTGGGGGCAGGCCTTGTCAGAGGGGTGCCTCAGCCCCTCCCCTCACCCCTGCCCTCCAGATGGGGTCAGGAGTGCCTTTTACACATACCTTCTGACTCACTTGGTGAACCTCTGTCCAAGACAGGCCGCCCTGGGGTGCCCGGGGAGGAGCTGAAACCTAAAATCATCTTTCCAGAGTGCCCTGGCTGTGGCCAGCGTGCAGGGGCACTGATGCCTCCTCCCCATACCCCGCCCCAGGACAGGAAGGAAGGAAGGCAGGCCTCCAACCTTTTAGCCTGGCGGTCAGCCCCCATCTCCTTCGCTTAATTACAGCGAGCCTTTGCCTGGTTTTCTGGTTCCCTGAACCAGGAGATAACCCACTTTGGATCTCTTCCCCATATTCCTTACCCCTTCCCTCCTAAACTAGACATCACCAGCCAAACCTGCGTAGAGTTGTCTTTTTCCTCTGTGGTGATGGGGGCTCTCAAGAGAGGCACAGAGGGAGCTCCCAGATCCGTAACCTGACTGTCCCATGTAGAGTCCAGGGGTGGGTGGGGGAAATAGGGCTGTCCACCCTCTGCCCCTGGCCTGCTCCACTGCTTCTAATGGGTCTCGTGCATCCGGAGGGCGGAGAATGGACTCGCAGGGTGGTTGTTCCTGTATAACACTGAGCCTAGCAGGTTCTGAGACTGACCAGAAAGCTGGTCCCTAAATCAGGAAGAGTCTGGGCTGAGCAGGCTGTGCTGTATGCCTGTCTGAGCTTATGTCACCCATGGGCCCAACCAGGTGTGGTTGGCTCATGGGATGTGGCCCTTTCTCCCCATCTGATGAGCTCAAGAGAAAGAGTCCAAGGATTCCAGGGGAGACCAGATGTGTGATGTGGTGGAGAAAAACTGAGCAAGGATTCAGGACCCCTTGTGTCCCGGGCGACTCCACCAGTGCATGAGGGCCACAGAACTCCCCTGTGTCTCTTCCACCATTTCTGCAAATTGGCAGAACTTGTATCCTACCGAATAGGAAGGAATAAATAATGCTGAAAGTCTGGCTCTGAAACACAGACTGAATTACTGCAGGTGGTGGCTGGCTGTCTTTTCAGTCGTGTGAGTGTTTACATTTATGCCAATGTGCTTTTAAAACAACGTGGCTGTGTTGTTGGGTGTTGACAATTGGGAGAACTTACAGAAAAGCTCGTTGTACAATTGTGAAGCTAAATGCATCTTGGCAGCTGTTAATTATGATTGAAGGTGTGGCCCACTAGACTGTGAGCTCCTTCTGGGCGAGGGCTGGTTTGCATTGACTTCATTTTCCTGGTGTCCTGCATAGGGCCTGGCGCGGAGTAGGTGCTCAATAAACGTTTGTGAAGTGCCCTGTTGGTGTGTGTTCTTTTGTGACATTTTTCCGGTGTGGGCTGGTCCTCAGTGTGGTCCTCTGCTGTCACGAGGTCGCTGTCAGAGTAACTGCTGGTCCATGGCTCAAGTCCCACATCTCAGGTGCAGGGATCCGCCCAGCCTCGGCTGAGACCACAGGGACTCTACAAGCTTGTGTGGCTGGAAGCTACCTATGGGCATCTCTGGACTTCAGGGAGAGGCAGAGAGTGGAGCCCGGGGGTATGGCTTCACCCAGAGTGCAGAAAGAGGTTTCTGAACACCGGTGAAGGATTACTTGGGGTCCACCACCTGGGCCAGAGTCACCATCCTAGAGCCTGCAACACCAAGGAAGCCTCCCTCACAAATGTCAGTGACCCGGGGGCTGATGGTTGCAGCTTTCTCCAGGTGCGATGCTAAAGTCCAGCCACAACCAAGAGAAGAATCGGGACAAGGGTGCCACCACCCAACCCCCTGACCCATGCCCCTAGTGCCCAGTACTCCTTTGCGCTCTGAAGCCGGCCACCTACCACCCTTTACAACTGCCCTCCTTGGTGTCCAGGTCAGGGAGCTCTTTTTGGAGACCTGTGGGCAGAGCCAGTCTGAGAGAGGGTAGAAGCACCCACTTCTCTCCTTGAAGAGAAGCTGAGCTGCGGTTGGACGATGAGGGTCACTGGCTGGGCACCTGTGTAGCACCCAATTCCATCATGGCTCTGGTCCAGATTGTGGCTCCTGCAACCTGACCCACCTTTTCCAGTGTCCCCCACCCCAGCTTTTTCATGCACGTGCACACGCACACACACAGCCAGACTGCAATCTGGCTCAAATGAGACTGCCTTCCGGCCCTCGGTGAACTGGGATGTCCTGCGCACCCCGGGTGTGGGGAGGTCTGGGGTGGGAGAGCCTCTCTGAGGGGATCACAGCCTCTCTCTGTCTGTCCCCCCGGCCAGTCTGTTGGGGGCACCCAGCTGACCCCAAGGCAGCACAGGCAGGATGGGAGCTGCCATTGCAGGTGTGCTGACAGGTAAGGTGACCCCAGCGCAGCCCGTGTGTCTGTTCCCAACCTCCCTGGAACCGGTTGCCTTCACATCACTGGATCCAGCCAGTCCCTTTCTGACCTCATTCCGTGGACAGAGCTCACCCACCTCCAGACAGGAAGCAAAGCCGCCATTTTGGGCCTCCTTTCTCCTCAGATCCCACCTCCAGGAGGCCCAGGGCAGTGGGAGCAGCACGGGAGCCGGGACCCGGATGAGCACCCTGCAGGGTCAGACCGCACAGCCGCGAATGAAGGCCCCGGGCAGTCCCGGTGCCGGGAACTGTGTGTGTGGACAGGACACCGCCCTGATCCCCACGGTGGGTCACCCCACGCTGTGCCTGTGATACAGATGAGGAAATTTGAGGTGCCTCCAGCTACAGTGGCAACCCACTCCAGTATTCTTGCCTGGAGAATCCCAGGGACGGCGGAGCCTGGTGGGCTGCTGTCTGTGGGTTCACACAGAGTCGGACACGACTGAGTGACTTCACTTTCACTTTTCACTTTCATGCATTAGAGAAGGAAATAGCAACCCACTCCAGTATTCTTGCCTGGAGAATCCCAGGGACGGCGGATCTTGGTGGGCTGCCGTCTATGGGGTCGCACAGAGTCGGACACGACTGTAGCGACTTAGCAGCAGCAGCAGCAGCCAGCTACACATGGTACCTCGCCTGCCACCCCAGAACCACTACAGCAGCAGAAGCTGGCCAAGCCCAGTTCTGTCTGACTGCAGAGCTGCTGTCTCCGGCGCCCTGCGGCCTGTCTGTGCCCTAGGGAGGCCCGACACATCTTCCCTCCAGAGCCTGGGGACCCTTGGTAGGTTTGGGGCAGGAACGGACTCAGGAATCGGGAACTGCATTCAAAACAACAAGCACTCACACGTTTTTTTGTTTTTATAGTTTCATATATTTACTTATTTATTTTTGACTGTGCCGCGTCTTCATTTCCCTGAGGGCTTTCCTCTAGTTGTGGTGCACAGGCTTCTCATCGCAGTGCTTATCTTGTGGAGCACGGGTTCTAGGGCACAAGGTCTCAGCAGTTGTGGCTCCCGGGCTCTAGAGCACAGGCCCCGTAGTTGCAGCACACACGGGCTTAGTTGCTGCAAGGCACATGGACCTTTTGGACCAGGGATCGAACCTGCATCCCCTGCATTGGCAGGCAGCTTCTTTACCACTGAGCCACTGGGGAAGCCCACTCATACCTCCTTTGCTCCAGGACCGTGATAGTGGTGCCCAGGGCCCTGGTCGTTCCAGAGGCCCCCAGGCTCTGGCCCCTGCTTGGATCATGCCCTGTGCCTGGCAGTGCCCACTGGAGGGGCTCACCACAATGTGGAGGGGTACTCATCACACCTGTATCAGGCGATGATGTCTGGGAACCAAGCTGAAGGCTTTGAGGGTATGGAGAGTCTTGTTCCTCACCAACCTCTTTCTCCTGAAAGCTACCTGGGCTCCTGGGTGGGTCCTGTCTGCTGCCCTGGCCTCACTCTGACCTCTGACCCTGGCTCAGGCTGGGCTTGGTATTTGGAGGCTATAAAAGCAGTGACAGGATGTGATGTCCACATGAACTGGGGCTCCCCTAGGGGACAGGGCATAGGGAGGGGCTTCTCCTTTCCAGACTCTGCCCTGACCCTGCCCCACAGCTATCAGCTGGATGTGAGGCATTTACTGTTCAGGTGTTTTGAATGTAGTCATGAACAAGAGACCGTGCTGCAGCTCTCCCACACCCTGGATGGCAAACTAGGAACTTCTCCGGGTGTCTAGCAGGGATGAGCACCAGGTGAAAGGGCACTGGTTTTTTTCTCTTTTCTTTCATGATCATGGACTGCTTTCTTTTTCCTCACCTCTCAGTTTGTGGGATCTTAGTTCCCCAACCAGGGATCAAGTCCAGTGAAAGCATAGAATCCTAACCACTGGACCACCAGGGAATTGCCAATCACAGACATTTTCACACCCACCCAAAAGAAGAGAGAGAGGGAAAAATGAACCGTGATGTATCCGTGATCCAGTTTCAACAAATATGGTCAATTTTGGTTTATCTTTATCATCCCCTCCCTTCCGGATTATTTAAAAGCAAATCTCAGGAGTTCCCTGGTGGCGCAGTGGTTAAGAATCCTCCTGCCAGTGCAGGGGACACAGGCTCCATCCCTGGTCTGGGAAGATTCCATGTGCCCTGGAGAAATGAAGCCCACACGCAGCAACAACCGAGCCTGCGCTCTAGAGCCCACAAGCTGCAGCTACCGAAGCCTGTGTGCCTAGAGCAACAAGAGAGCAAGAGAAGCCACCACCACGAGAAGACTGCGAACTGCAACTAGAGAGGAGCCCCTTCTCTCTGCACCAGAGAAAGCCCACGCAGCAACGAAGACCCAGCACAGCCCAAATAAATAAATGAATAATTTTTAAAGTGAAGAAGAGCTAAAGAGCCTCTTGATGAAGACAAAAGAGGAGAGTGAAAAAGCTGGCTTAAAACTCAGCATTCAAAAATGAAGATCATGGCATCCGGTCCCATCATTTCATGGCAAATAGATGGGGAAAAAGTGGAAACAGTGACAGATTTCATTTTCTTGTGCTCCAAATTCCTGCAGATGGTGCCTGCAGCCACGAAATTAAGACACTTGCTTCTTGGAAGGAAAGCTATGACAAACCTGGACAGCATATTAAAAAGCAGAGACATCGCTTTACCGACAAACTCTGTATAGTCAAAGCTATGGTTTTTCCAGTGGTCATGTATGGATGTGAGAGTTGGACCATAAAGAAGGTTGAGCACTGAAGAGTTGATGCTTTGGAACTGTGGTGTTGGAGAAGACTCTTGAGACTCCCTTGGACTTCAAGGAGGTCAAACCAGTCAATCCTAAAGGAAATCAGTCCTGAATATTCATTGGAAGGACTAATGCTGAAAGCTGAAGCTCCACCACTTTGGCCACCTGATTGAAGAGCCAACTCATGGAAAAGACCCTGATTCTGGGAAAGAATGAGGGCAAGGGGAGAAGGATGAGATGGTTGGATGGCCTCACTGACTTAATGGACATGTGGATGTGAGTTTTAGCAAACTCTGGGAGATAGTGAAGAACAGGGAAGCCTGGCATGCTGCAGTACCTGGGGTCACAAAAAGTTGGACACAACTTAGGGACTGAGCAACAACAACAACAATTTTTAAAAAAACAAGTCACAGATATTGTATCATTTCATCTGTAAATAAGTGTATCTCTCAGAAATTCAGACTGTTTTCAGTAAAACATATCATATCGCACTTCCAAAATTAATAATTCCGTAATGTCACCTACCTTGGACGTGGGGTATCTCCTCCCGGCCGCCGCTACTGACCTTGGACATGGGGTATCTCCTCTTGGCTGCCCACCATTCCATTGCTGTGCTATGCTGGAGCAGCCATGAAGAGATACCCCACATCCAAGGTAACAGAAACCCCAGTAAGATGGTAGGCGCTGAGAGAGGGCATCAGAGGGCCGACAGACTGAAACCACAATCACAGAAAACTAACCAATCTAATCACATGGGCCACAGCCTTGTCTAACTCAATGAAACTAAGCCATGCCATGTAGGGCCACCCAAGACAGACGGGTCATGGTGGAGAGTCCTGACAAAATGTGGTCCGCTGGAGAAGGGAATGGCAAACCACTTCAGTATTCCTGCCTTGAGAACCCCATGAACAGTATGAAAAGGCAAAAAGATAGGACACTGAAAGATGAACTCCCCAGGTCGGTAGGTGCCCAATATGCTACTGGAGATCAGTGGAGAAATAACTCCAAAAAGAATGAAGGGACAGAGCCAAAGCAAATACAACACCCAGTTGTGGATGTGACTGGTGATTAGAAGCAAGGTCCGATAATGTAAAGAGCAATATTGCATAGGAACCTGGAATGTTAGGTCCATTGAATCAAGGCAAATTGGAAGTGCTCAAACAGGAGATGGCAAGAGTGAACGTCGACATTTTAGGAATCAGCTAATTAAAATACACTGGAATGGGTGAATTTAACTCAGATAACCATTATATCTACTACTGTGGGCAAGAATCCCTTAGAAGAGATGGAAACCAAAGAGTCCGAAATGCAGCACTTGGATGCAATCTCAAAAACGACAGAATGATCTCTGTTCGTTTCCAAGGCAAACCATTCAATATCACGGTAATCCAAGTCTATGCCCCGACCAGTAATGCTGAAGAAGCTGAAGTTGAACGGTTCTATGAAGACCTACAAGACCTTTTAGAACTAACACCCAAAAAAGATGTCCTTTTCATTATAGAGGACTAGAATGCAAAAGTAGGAAGTCAAGAAACACGTGGAGTAACAGGCAAATTTGGCCTTGGAGTACAGAATGAAGCAGGGCAAAGGCTAATAGAGTTTTGCCAAGAGAACGCACTGGTCATAGCAAACATCCTCTTCCAACAACACAAGAGAAGACCCTACAGATGGACATCACCAGATGGTCAATACCGAAATCAGACTGATTATATTCTTTGCAGCCAAAGATGGAGAAGCTCTATACAGTCAGCAAAAACAAGACCGGGAGCTGACTGTGGCTCAGATCATGAACTCCTTATTGCCAAATTCAGACTTAAATTGAAGAAAGTAGGGAAAATCACTAGACCATTCAGGTATGGCCTAAATCAAATCCCTTATGATTAAAGAGTGGAAGTGAGAAATAGATTTAAAGGACTAGATCTGATAGAGTGTCTGATGAACTATGGACGGAGGTTTGTGACATTGTACAGGAGACAGGGATCAAGACCATCCTCAAGAAAAAGAAATACAGAAAAGCAAAATGGCTGTCTGAGGAGACCTTACAGGTAGCTGTGAACAGAAGAGAAGCAAAAGGCAAAGGAGAAAAGGAAAGATATACCCATTTAAATGCAGAGTTCCAAAGAATAGCAAGGAGAGATAAGAAAGCCTTCCTCAGTGATCAATGCAAAGAAATAGAGGAAAACAATAGAATGGGAAAGACTAGAGATCTCTTCAAGAAAATTAGACATACCAAGGGAACATTTCATGCAAAGATGGGCTCAATAAAGGACAGAAAAGGTATGGACCTAACAGAAGCAGAAGATATTAAGAAGAGGTGGCAAGAATACACAGAAGAACTATACAAAAAAGATCTTCACGACCCATATAATCACGATGGTGTGATCACTCCTGTAGAGCCAGACATCTGGAATGTGAAGTCAAGTGGGCCTTAGGAAGCATCACTATGAACAAAGCTGGTGGAGGTGATGGAGTTCCTGTTGAGTTATTTCAAATCCTAAAAGATGATGCTGTTAAAGTGCTGCGCTCAATATGCCAACAAATTTGGAAAACTCAGTAGTGGCCATGGGACTGGAAAAGGTCAGTTTTCATTCCAATCCCAAAGAAAGGCAATGCCAAAGAATGCTCAAACTACTGCACAATTGCACTCATCTCACATGCTAATAAAGTAATGCTCAAAATTCTCCAAGCCAGGCTTCAGCAGTACGTGAACCGTGAACTTCCAGATGTTCAAGCTGGTTTTAGAAAAGGCAGAAGAACCAGAGATCAAATTGCCAATATCCGCTGGATCATCGAAAAAGCAAGAGAGTTCCAGAAAAACATCTATTTCTGCTTTATGGACTATGCCAAAGCCTTTGACTGTGTGGATTACAGTAAACTGTGGAAAATTCTGAAAGAGATGGGAATACCAGACCATCTGACCTGTCTCTTGAGAAACCTGTATGCAGGTCAGGAAGCAACAGTTAGAACTGGACATGAAACAACATACTGGTTCAAAATAGGAAAAGGAGTAAGTCAAGGCTGTATATAGTCACCCTGCTTATTTAACTTATATGCAGAGTACATCATGAGAAACGCCGGGCTGGAAGAAGCACAAGCTGGAATCAAGATTGCCGGGAGAAATATCAATAACCTCAGATATGCAGATGACACCACCCTTATGGCAGAAAGTGAAGAAGAACTAGAGAGCCTCTTGATGAAAGTGAAAGAGGAGAAGTGATGAAAGTGAAAAAGTTGGTTTAAAGCTCAACATTCAGCAAACTAAGATCATGGCATCTGGTCCCATCACTTCATGGGAAATAGATGGGGAAACAGTACAAACAGTGGCAGACTTTATTTTTTCTTGGTTCCAAAATCACTGCAGATGGTGACTGCAGCCATGAAATTAAAAGATGCTTACCCCTTGGAAGGAAAGTTATGACTAACCTAGATAGCATATTAAAAAGCAGAGACGTTACTTTGCCAACAAAGGTCCAGATAGTCAAGGCTATGGTTTTTCCAGTAGTCACGTATGGATGTGAGAGTTGGACTATAAAGAAAGCTGAGTGCCAAAGAATAGATGCTTTTGAACTGTGGTGTTGGAGAAGACTCTTGAGAGTCCCTTGGACTGCAAGGAGATCCAACCAGTCCATCCTAAAGGAGATCAGTCCTGGGTGTTCATTGGAAGGACTGATGTTGAAGCTGAACCTCCAATACTTTGGCCACCTGATGTGAAGAGCTGACTCATTTGAAAAGACCCTGATGCTGGGAAAGATTGAAGGCAGGAGAAGAAGGGGGTAACAGAGGATGAGATGGTTGGATGGCATCACCGTCTCAAGTGAGTTTTAGTAAATTCCGGGAGTTGGTGATGGACAGGGAGGCCTAGCGTGCTGCGATCCATGGGATCGCAAAGAGTCGGACCCAACTGAACGACTAAATTGAACTGAATGTCACTTAATATCAATTCAGTGTTCACATTCCCCAGTTGGTCCATGAACATCTTTTTTTTGTTTTAATATATTGATTGTGGGAAATACACATAGTGAGTACATTCATATTGTTGTTCAACCCGACTCCAGAACTCTGCCAGGAATCTTTTTAAAGCTGATTTCTTTGAATCATGGTCTAAGTATGGTCCACGCACTGCATTCGGTTGACAGGCTTCAACCTGTAACAGCCTTTCTTTTCTCTTTTTCCCTATGCTTCTTAAGAACACATTGGCTTGCTCTATGGACTGAAGTGCCTCCATTCTGAATCCGGCTGATCACATTCCCATGATATCCTTGCAAGTTCATCCATAAAGGGATGCAGTTTTGAAATGGAGGCTTGAGAGGACCTCCTCTGGAGACATTTAAGCAGAGAGAGAACACGTAGTTACTTAGGGAGGGGAGTTCTGGGAAGGGGGACAAGGAGGGCCAAAGCCCTGTGGATTTTGTTTCCCGGGGGTTCACAGACACTGTTGGAAGCGCTAAGGACACTGCTCAGGCCAGAAAATGCCCCTGCTGTCCTTGGGGCTGGGGGCCTCAGGCACAGCCCTCCCCAGGGAGGATGATGGTAAGCAAAGTAGAAATGTTTCCCTGGACACTCCTGCTGCCAGCCAGGAGCAACGCTGCAGCTTTGGGCACAGTGATGAGTCATTGGTCACCCTCCCGTGCCCCCCTCCCCCTGCCCACTCTTGCTTTCCCCTCTGCTTCCCACCAGCGTTTCTTCTGCCAACACGGCAGCCTGACACTCAAGGCATTGAGGATGCTCAACCTTCTTAGCCATGGAGGTGGCAGAACCCTGCCTGTGGACAGTGCCCCCCTCCTCCAGGGAACCAGTTAGAGCCCTGGACACCAACTGGTACTGACTCCCCTCTGCCAGTTCCAAGTCTAAAGCTGCTCTTGGCCCATCTGACATCCGCACGAGATGAGATGGGAACTCCTTGAGGGCTGGCTGCCTGTGGGCCCCCCATGGGCTGCTCCAATTGCTCCAGTCCTTCCTTGCAGTCCTTTGCTTATCCTGGGGACCTGATTCAGCATCACCTTCTCTAAGAAACCTTCCTTGCCGCTTCCTCCAGTCCCCGTGCTCCCACAGGCCCCAGATCATCCACTTAGGATATCCCCCTCTGAGACCCTGGAAAACCTGCCCACTCTTGCTTTCCCCTCTGCTTCCCACCAGCGTTGCTTCTGCCAACATGGCAGCCTGATGCTCAAGGCATTGAGGATGCTCAACCTTCTTAGCCATGGAGGTGGCAGAACCCTGCCTGTGGACAGTGACCCAGTATGGGAGTATGGGTGGTCCAAAGGGCACCTCTTACCAGGAGAACAGACTCTGAAGGTGGCCTCCATGCCTGCTGCA
Organism: Okapia johnstoni; assembly: GCA_024291935.2. Lineage (NCBI taxonomy): Eukaryota > Metazoa > Chordata > Mammalia > Artiodactyla > Giraffidae > Okapia > Okapia johnstoni. Next base: position 8,434,652 of record JAGTYA010000026.1, on the reverse strand, counting down.
CCTGCCCCTCCCCACTTGCCACCCCAAGTTGGTATACAGTGGCCTCCATGAGCAGCTGAAATTTTCTGCTGCACTGGGTACATATGAGTGAGGCTGGTAGGGACACGGTCTCCTCCACCCCAGGCACAGTCCTGGGCGAACAAGGCTGAGAATGACATGGTCACGGCATTAGGGTTTGAGACATTGTCTCAGACTGTCCCAGCTGCTGTCACAAAATACCATAGACTCATGGCTTATGGGCTTCCCCGGTGGCCTAGCAGGTAAAGAATTCGCCTGCCAATGCAGGAGACGCAAGAGACACAGGTTTGATCCCTGGGTCGGAAAGATCCCCTGGAGAAGGAAATGGCAACCCACTCTAGTATTCTTGCCTAGGAAATTCCATGGACAGAGGAGCCTGGTGGGCTATAGTCCATGGGGTCATAAAGAGTCCATGCACACATGGCATACAATAACAGAAATTTATTCCTCATACCTCTAGAGGCTGAGAAGTCCAAGATCAAGTTGCCAGATTCAGTGTCTGGTGGGAGCCTGCTTCCTGGTTCATAGACAGCTGTCTTCTTACCGTGTCCTCACACGGTGGAAGGGACTAGGGAGCTCTGTGGAGTCTCTTTTATAAGGGCCCTCGTCCTGGGACTTCCCTGGTGGTCCAGTGGTTAAGAATCCACCTGCCAATGCAGGGGATGTGGGTTGAATCCCTGGTCCGGAACTAAGATTCCATAGGCCACAGGGCAACTAAGCCTGTATGCCACAACTACTGAAGCCAGAGCGTTCTGCAACCTGTGCTCTGAAACAAAAGAAGTCGCCTGATTGAGGAGCCCACGCACTGCAACTAGAGAAAGCCCATGCGGCAACAGACAGCCCCTTGCACCGCAGTGAAGACCCGGCACAGCGCATCCAAAAATAAATAAATATTTTTTAAAAAACCCTCATCCCATCCCTTCCTGACCTAATTGCCTCCCAGAGGCACACCTCAAATACCATCACCTCAGGGGTACTGTTCAGTCACTCAGTCGTGTCTGACTCTTTGCGACCCCAGGGGCTGTAGCACACCAGGCTGAGAGAGAAGTTACCCAATGACTCACCTGATTCATTAGCGACAGAACTGGGACCGGGATGGGCTCTCTCGCATCTGATCCAGGGTTGCTGTTCTGAGAGGTGGGGAGAATACAGTAGAGAGATTTAATAGAAGACTCTGGAGGCTAGGTAGAGTCTGCCTAGTAATGACAGCAGCCCACACAGCACTGGCTGTCCACCCGGCTCTGTCCCGGCACGTTTCATGTGTTATCTCATTATTGCCTCACAAATCAACCCTGTGAGGGAGGTTCTTTTATTATCCCCATTTAACAGATGGGAAAATTAAGGTAGAGCAAGGTTAAGAGGCTTACCTAAGATTACACAGCCGCTAAAGAGCAGCCTGGCAGCAGGGGCTATGTTTTTGCTCACTACCCCGTACAACGTGCCTCTCGTGGGCTCAGAAACCTGAAGTTCATTCCCGTGTTCCTATTCCCACTGGCAAGGGACCAAGCTTCTCTATGGTTCGACTTCCTTCTGAGTAAACCTGAGGAAATAATAGTGCCTCTCGCTTGTAAATATGATTAAATCCACATAGGACCCAGTGTGGGCTAGCCCTGAGAAAAGGGAAGGCGCCTGGGAGTTCCTGTCCTTGTGTAGCTGACATCCTGGTGGAATAATAAACGTATTCTATTCCATCAATTCTGAGACATACATTTTCCTACTGTCCTAAATTCAATATGAAAAGTGAAAGTCACTCAGTCGTGTCTGACTCTTTGCGACCCCATGGACTGTAGCCCACCAGGCAGATTCTTTACCAGCCGAGCCACCAGGGAAGCCCCAAATTCAATATGGCGTATGGTAATAATGCTTCCCTGGTAGCTCAGCTGGTAAAGAATCCACCTGGAATGCAGGAGATCCCAGTTCAAATCCTGGGTCAGGAAGATCCCCTGGAGAAGGGATAGGCTACCCACTCCAGTATTCTTGGGCTTCCCTGATGTCTCAGACGGTAAAGAATCTGCCTGCAATATGGGAGACCTGGGTTCAATCCTTGGGTTGGGAAGATCCCCTGGAGAAGGGAACGGCTACCCACTTCAGTATTCTGGCCTGGAGAATTCCATGGACAGAGGAGCCTGGTGGGCTACACTCCATGGGATCGCAGAGTTGGACACGACTGAGCAACTTTCATTTCACTTTCAATCATGATAAAGTGCATGATGAAAGTTTAGAGACATCGAGAGAGAGTAAAGCTCAGTGAGATGGGAGGGTCTCTGCTGAGTCAGAGGGCATGCATGGGTCTTGCCACACCCTGTCATGTGACTCTTGACCAGAAGGCAATTCTGGGCTGCTCTCCTCACCCAAAAGGTGGCCTGCCTGGAATGAACAAATTCTCTGGCTCCCCTGATTGGGAAGAGAAGATGGAGAACAGTTGCAACAGTTCGCAGGGGTGAGAATGAAAGTGTCTTCCATCCAGCACTTTGGGCTCCCCTTGGCTTTTCCTCTCCTGGCCATGGGAGGGACTGCTCCTCCAAGCCCCTGTGACTCCGCAGCTGGGAATCTGTAATCCTTGCCTTCTCCAGTGGGCAGCACAGCTGCCCTGGAGCATTGCTCCTACTGGCTGACTTCTGCCTGGCCTGGGGCCCGTGAGAAATGCCTTTATTCCTGCGTTCGTTTTACTTGTTCAGGTTGGAAAGTCTGGAATTATCCTTAACTCTTCTCTCTCATATCTCCTAAACCAATCCATCAAAAAACCCTTTTGGGGACTTCCCTGGTGGTCCAGTGATTAAAGCCCCAGCTCCCAAGGCAGGGGGCCTGGGTTCAATCCCTGGTCAGGGAACTAGACCGCACATGCTGCAACTAAAGATCCCACATGCATGCCGCAACAGAAGATTGAAGACCTTAAATAAATAAATAAGATTTTTAAAAAAAATTTTAAAAGAAAGAAATCCTGTCGGCTCTATCAATCCTATTAATAAACCACTACTTCACTGCTGCTGCCTTGCTCTGAGCCATGGTCATTCCTCACTTGAACTATCCTAAAAGCCTCCTTCAGGGTTTCCAGATTTCTTCTCCTGCTTTGCCCCTTCACTCTATTCATTTTTTTTTTACTTAAATTAGTTTATTTTCTATTTTTTAACTTTACAATATTGTATTTGTTTTGCCATACATTGACATGAATCCACCATGGGTATACATATTTTCCCCTTCCAGAACCCCCCTTCCACCTCCCTCCCCATCCCATCCCTCTGGGTCATCCCAGTCATTTTTTTAAATAATTAAAAAATAATTCCTGTATTTATTTATTTGCTGTGCCGGGTCTTAGTTGCCACTCTTAAGATCTTTAGTTGCAGGACTTGAACTCTTAGCTGTGGCATGTGGGGTCTAGTTCCCCAACCAGGGATCAAAGCCCAGTCTCCTGCATTGGGAGCTCGGAGTCTCAGCCACTGGACCCCCAGAGAAGTCCCCCTCACTCCACCAGCAATCTGGCAACCAGTCAGATTGAGTCACTACAGTGGCTCCCCACCTCGCTCCAAGGAAAAGTCAAAGCCACGGCCCACCAGGTCTGGCTCCACATCACCTTTGACAAACCTAGACATCGTATTAAAGAGCAGAGACATCACTTGGCCGACAAAGGTCCATATAGTCAAAGCTATGGTTTTTCCAGTAGTCATATATGGATGTGAGAATTGGACCGCAAAGAAGGCTGATCGCTGAAGAACTTATACTTTTGAACTGTGGTGTTGGAGAAGACTCTTTAGAGTCCCTTGGACAGCAAGATCAAGCAGTCAATCCTGAAGGAAATCAACCCTGAATATTCATTGGAAGGACTGATGTTGAAGCCGAAACTCCAATACTTTGGCCACCTGATGTGAAGAGATGACTCATTGGAAAAAGACTCTCATGCTGGGAAAGACTGAAGGCAAAAGGAAAAGGTGGCTGCACAGGATGAGATGTTTAGATAGAATCACCGACTCAATGGACATGAATTTGAGCAAAGTCTAGTGGAGGACGGAGAAGCCTGTCGTGCTGCAGTCCATGGGATCGCAAAGAGTCAGACAGGACTTAGCGACTGAACAACAACAACCTCCTATTCACCCCCATGCTCACTCTGCATCAATCTCACTGCCCTCCTTGTTCTTCAAACAGCCAGGCCTGCTCCTGCCTCAGGGCCTTTGCACCCTCTGCTCAGAATGCTCTTCCCCCAGATAGCTGCAGAACTCCCTCCCTCCCCTTCTTCCAGTCTTAGCTCAAATGTCACCTTCTCAGTGAGCCCTGCCTAAGCATCTAATACTGCAACTTGTTTTCCATCCCCTCACCTCACCTTTGGAACCCTGATCCCCCTTAGCTGACTCTAGTGCTTTTTTTTTGGCATGTAATATTAACTATTATGTATGTTGTTTATTAATAGTTAATAATATTAACTATTATTATACGTTAACTATTATGTTTGTTTCCCCAGTTGAGATGTCAGTTCCCCAAAGGTGGAGATCTTCGACTATTTTGTTCACCGATACACCTGAAGAGCTTAGAGCTGTGCCTTGCACATATTAAGTGCTCAGTAGAGATTTGTGAATGAGTGAATTTGCAGATTAGAGAGAGGTAAATGTGTGGCAATAATTAAATCTTTGAGGAGGTTAGGTGGGTTCAGGGATATGAGAAGATGATATTTGAACTGGATCTTGAAGTATCACTACATCCTGAATTCCAGATGACATAGGTGATGGGCAATTGATCAGCCTGAACTGACCGGCAGTTGATCAGAATGAAGGCGAGAGAGCTCGGTGGCAGGGCACGAATTATAGGGAGGTGTCAACCAGTGATACGTAATTAGAGAGGATATTCACAAGGTAAGTTGAGGTCAGATTGTATAAAGTTTTCTTTTACTTTCTTTTTTTTTGGTTGTGCCATCTGGCATGTGGAAACTTAGTTCCCCACCCAGGGATCAAACCCCTATCTACTGCGGTGGAAGCAGAGTCTTAACCACTGGACCACCAGGGAAGTCCTGGGCAAAGTTTTCAATGCAGGCTAAAGTCTTTTCCTACTGCCAGGACCAGCTACAAAATCTGTGTGGCCCAGGGCAATTTGAAAATGCAGGGGCCCCTTGGTAAAAATTTCAAGAGGGGTGACAGTAGAGCATTATATCAAATTTTCAAGAGGCGTCACAGTAGAGCATTATATCAAGCTTCAAGCTTAAGGCCCTTCTAAGAGTGACTTTATGAGACTGCACAGGTCATAGGCCCACAAAGTCAGCCTGCCTAGCCCACAAGGGAGCTGGTGAGAGCCTTCTAGCAGCAGAGACGTAATTGGAGCTGGACTTCAGGAAGATTATTCTGGCTTGTCTGGTGGGGCAGGTTGGAGGGAGTCTAGGCAGGGAGACCGATTAGGCAGCCTTGTGAGGAAGAGGAGAGAATGTAGGATGGGGGCAGGGGCCAAGGGGCAGAATACAGGGATGAGAACTCGAGGGGAGTGGAAGCATGCAAGAGGCAGAGTGAGCTTAGTCAAGTCTCCTTGGACAGGGGCCAGGGAAGCCCGCTGAGTGCAGCTTCATTTGCTTCTCCAACCCTTTCTCCTTTTTCCTTATTGCAGGGACCCCAGCCTTTGAGGTTATCTCCCGCACAGGAATCAGCAGTGAGTCTCTCTTTGGCCACCAGAGGGCAGATCATTCTCACGGATTTTCCAGATGAATTTGGGGTGGGGGGTGTGTCCTCTGGCTTCACCTCTTCCTCTTTTTCCCTCTCACCTCCTTCTGTGTTCCTTCATCAGCTTCGTCCTCAAGGGCTGGATCCCTGAATGGAGTTGAGGTGGAGCATGGGGAGGTGTCCTGGAGTCCCACGCATTTATTAGGACTGTTAAGTCATACTTGTTGCCTTAGGAAGTACCTTCATACCATCCTCTCATTGCTCTGTCTGGCTGCCTATTTCTCTGGTTGACTTAGCCAAGGGTTCTGCTCAAAATGCTGGACCTGGAGTTGTAAGTCAAGTGTCAGAGGTCCAATCAGCACTCTTTCCCCGCAAGCTGTTGGGCCTCTCTTTTCCTGTACCTTTTGCGGACTCGCTGCTTGAGCTTGGTCTTTGGCTCTTGTGGAGATTCTGGCTTCTGGCTTCTTTCTACCTTAAACTGCTGTTGAACCTAGGGTAGGTTTGGGGGGATGGTTTCCCAACATGTCTGGGGTACAATGTGTGGGGGCAGCCAGAGGAGTCAGACCTGCCAGTCTACTCACTGTCTTTGGCGAGATAGTCTAGGGGGAAGTAAAGAGTGAACTTAAGTTGCCACATGGACTTACTGTTAAAGTAAGGGGCTCTCCAGAGATGAGAGGGACCTCAAGCTTATGAATAGTGACCTCTACTCATTAATAGGAAAACAAGCCCAGGAATGAAAGGAACGTCTCCAGTTGTTCATTCTTTGTGCCATCCTGAAGAATCCTCATTTTCAACCAGTTTCTCTCTTTTATTTTCCCCATGAGTTTCCTTGTCTCAGAAGGGACAAGTGAAATATGATTTAAGATGAGAATGTCTCTCTTGCCCAACCTCAGAGGGATATTTTAAAAGGGAACTGGCATGACTCAATATTGCCATAGTGCAATGCCGTTTCATGCTATTTTGAACAATTAGAAGACTTTTTTTTGAAAGCAAAAAGTAAAAAAGGTAACAAATCCAAAGATATTATTTAGAATGTCATCACTGGAACAAAAGCATGGATTCTTTCAAGATAGGGACGTTGAGGAGCTAAACAGAGATATTATGTGATCTTTTCCCAAGATCCCATTGCATTTCCACTGCAAAGAGCTGGAGGTAGAATGCAGGGTTGAGGGAATCTCTGAAGCCTTTGGCAGCTGGGAGCCAAGGACGTTTACTTGGTGTTTGCCAGGGACCTTGAGGAGCCCTGTGGATTAGATGTGGGGTACACGGATAGACAAATAGAAGCCAAGATGGACGACAACAGGTGATGAACGGTAGGTAGACAGGTAATAGACTAACGCTGCATCTGACAGGTGACTCACATGTTGATAGATAGGCTGGATGATAAACGAGATGTATTTAATGAGCTGACTAACAGAGGAACGGACACACAGATAGGAAGTTGCTTTAGAACCAAAGGATGTCAATAGCAGGGCTTAACAGTTTTATTTTCTACTTAGTCAAATAGTAACACGCACACGTGATCTACGCTCCCTGTTCAAGATTTGCAAATACCCGAAAACTGACGGAAAGAAACGAAGAGTCAGACATTGGGTACCAACCAAGGGAATGACCCGAGGCTCGCCCGATCTCGGGTGTTGCCGGAAATGGCCGACGACCGCCCCCCGCGGCGGGGAGGGATGGGGGCGTGGTCCACTCCCTGCGCGCGGAGCGGCTTCGGGTGTTTCCGGAAACTGCCGAAAACCAGCTTGAAGTGGGCGGGGAAAGGCCTGTAGGCGTGGCTGGAGCACCCGGAGTCTCTTCGTAGATTTCCGTAAACAGAGCCGAAGCTTGCTCTCCGGAATCGCGGAGCCGCGCGCGTCCCCAGGATTACCTTCTTCGGGTGTTTCCGGAATTCACCAGCAGTCGGTGGCTGGGAGGAGAAGGCGCGCCTCCCTCCCGTTTCTAGCCGCTTCGGATGTTTCCGGCTGCTGCCGGCGGAAAGAGCCGAGGACCGGCGGTGGTGGCGGCCATGTTGGGAGCAGCAGGTCCGGCGGCGGCTGCCTGTGTGCCGGGCGCGGAGCAGTGCCGCTGAGGGCAGGGGAGGAGCGAGGCAGGCGGCCGGCTGCGGCGGCAGAGAGTAGGCGGAGCGGCGCGGCCCGGCCGAAAGGCGGCACGGCCCAGCCGGGGGTCGGGGGGGTGCGGTCCGGAGCTGCTCGGAGCCGGCGCGGCCTAGCCCGAGCGGCGCATCCCCGGGCTGGCGTGAACGGCAGCCCGGCCTCCCCGCACCCCCGGCCGGGGCCCATGCGGCGGGTGCTCCTGCTGTGAGAAGCCCCGCCCGGGCTCCGCGCCTTCCCTTCCCTCCCTTCCTCCAAGCTTCTCGGTTTCCCTCCCTTGAGATACCGGCGCCATGTCCAGCGCTCGGACCCCCCTACCCACGCTGAACGAGAGGGACACCGAGCAGGTAAGGAGCCCTGAGGGCTCCCCACATTCTTTGGCTGGGCCCCTGCACCTTGCAGAGCCTCCTCCCTCCTCAGCTCTCCTCGTGCCCCGGCTGCCACCCCGTAAGCCTTGGCTGCCCTGTCATCTGGCTCCTGGCCCCGTACACCTCCCTTCGGAGTCCTGTCCGGGGACCCACCTCGTCCGGACTCCAAGCTGCACACTTGTCTTTCTACCGACCACCCTCCCTCCCCCGGCCCTTCTCCCTTCACCGCCCTCCTGCGCTCTTCCGTGTTACCTCCCCAGCTTCCTCTTCTCTCCCCCTTTTCTCTCAGGGGCCTTTTTGGTCTTTCTCCACCCACGCTGAAAGCAGCCACCTTCCTGCTCCTCGACCAGCACCCTGCGATTTACCCCAGATCGTTGTCCACCTCGTCCTCCATCCCTCCAGCCTCGCTTCCCCTCCGCCCGCACCGGTTCTCCCAGTCCCAGTTATCACCCTCAGGGTCCTTGCCCCGGACTGTGACCTCGATCCTTGTCCCCTGTCAGTTCCCCGGCTTTTTACCCTGCCTCCTCCTGTTCCACATTGTGCTCGCCCTCTTGCCTGCAACCCACCAGCTCCACCCTCATCACCTTTCCAAATCGCTCGCCTACTCTTGGCTCATCACTTTCCCTTCTCTTCTCCAGGAGCTCCCTGGTGCCTCGCGCTGGCATTTGTTGCTTCCGTGTTTCCCCGTACAGCTGTCATGCGCATAGTTTTCCCACAGGTTGTCTTTGGGGTTCCAGTCTTCACTCCCTTCAGAGTCCTTAGATCCCTCACGTTCTCTTCCTCTGGGGCTTGTTTTTTTTTTTTTAATTTTGGTTTGGTCTCCTGTTTCTCACTGCAAGTGCTGTACAAGCCTTCTCCCTGGGCTTTTCCTGTGGAGGGAAAGACTCACTATTTCAGTCCTACTCCATTAACACCACCTGTTGCGCGGTCCTTTCCCAGGCCTCGCTTCATCCTGGTCCTTCCCTTTCTGTCTTCTTACACCACAACACAAGCCAAGCCGTGATGCTTTCCTGTTTCTTCACTCAGGAATCTGTCACTTAGTATCTTCCCCTTTGCTTGTTGCCTTCCCGTTTCTCTTCCCTCACCCCATCTTAGTACCATTCCTCTTAATCAGGATTGCCTTTCATCTCCATATTATTCTCCAGCCTTCTGCACATCATATTTATTTCCCCCAGGTATGCCCCTGTCCATCCCCTTGTGATTGGCTAGCCCTTGTGACTCCCCAGGCCAGGAGTTCTGCATGCTAATTTCTTGAGCTGCTCCCTCTCCCCTCATCCTGGCAATCACTGCTATCATTTGTCACCCAAGCCTTAGCCTTTTCTGTGTCATCTCACCTCTCAGCTGAGAGGCGTCCACTTTCCACCCCTCCCCTTTCTTTCACCATCTCTAGTGTCCCTTGCTGCCTGCTCTGGAGAGTCCGCTGCCTGTCACACCTTTCTTGGTGGAGAACTTTACTAGGCAAAAAAAAACTCGAAAAAAGAGCTCTTCACCCGTGGGGCTTGCAGTGCTTTTTCACATCCTTTTTTCTTGTTACATTCATTATGTTTTCCTCTTGTTCCCTTCTTTTCGGCTAGCGCAATAGAACCATTGTTATATTCTCTTGCATATTAACATCTTAAAAAAACTTCCCTCTTTTCATTTTTCCAATGCTTTTCTCTTTTGTTAGCCCCTCGGTCTCTGTCATCTGAACAGTCAGGAACTCAAGAGGAGTTCTGGATAAGTTTTTTCTGCAGTGGTTGACCCTTTCATAACCTATGGATTGACTGACTGCTTCTAGGGGGTGAAACAGGTTGAGAGGGAGGGATGGTTGAGTTCTATTTTATCACTGGGTTTGGTATGGGACTGAGGTCTTTAGAAACAGGAGCATGGTCTCCATCTCAGTCTTGCCCTCAAATGCTAGCTGTTTCTCTTCTTCCTGGGAACTACTTTCTCAAGGCCCTCTCGAGGTTACCTGTTCCATTCCTTTTCTTATCACAACCTTTATTTAGCAGGTAAACCCTGCTTAACCAGAGGACTTTCCCAGAGTGTTGATTCTGAGCTGGTAGGAGGAGGCCAAGTGACTGACTGGCACCCTCAGGCATCTGGGGCGTGGCGGTGGAGTGCCTACTCTCTCTGCAAGGCTGTGGGGGGCATTGTGTTCATCAGCGCAGAGTAACTGAGTGCCTCAGTGTGGTTTCTTTGTGTTTACTCAATGTACGTGTATTCTTGCCACGGTCTTTTTCTTGTGATGTGTGCGTTGATATCCTCTCTTCCCTTCAAGCCTCACACACACCTGAGCATGTTGTAGGAACCTGGTGCTCGCCTCCCACCGATTTTATGATAGCTGAACTTGGTGAACCATTTGGGAACATAAGCTGCTTCTTGATAACTTTGTCTAGAGAACTGGCTGCATACATTGTCATCTTGTTCCAAATTATGAATTACTCATCCTGTTTCCACTCTGTGGATTTAGGTCCCCCTGAGCCACTTCATTGCTTCTGCTGTCATTCTCAGGGTAGCCCCACTACGAACTTGATGTTAAGCCTTATCCTAGAAAAAGCATAGATTTTGAAAAACCTTACAAGCGGATGTGGTATTTTTTAAAATAAGAAAAAATATGTAACAGCTCTTTGGGTCATAGGGCCAGAGAGACCTGAAGCACTGGCCTCTTTGGACTCGATCATGTTACCAGGTGAGGCCAGAAAGCTCTTCTCGGTCGTGTTGTGAGTTTAACTAAAGTGGTTGTGGTAGAAGCCTTAATGTTGCAAGATAAAAAGCAAGGGATGTGGTTGGGTTGGTTTCTTTCCCCCAAAAGTCCTCTGTTACCTTACTTAGATTTAAATTATTTAAATTGGTTTCACTGAAAAACAAGTAAACAAATTCTACTGGTTGTCTTCAAACTCCAGTCTCTTCTTGCTCTTTCTCTCCCCCTTTCCTTAAAACATGTGGCTGATGAGAACCTGTTTCTAGGAGCTCTTTGATCACATCTGAATTAAACACACAGACACAGAGAGAGAAAATGTTGAAGCATAAAAATAAACCTGGTGTTGCAGAGACATTGCCTGTTTGCTGTCGACTCTGCTTCTAACAGTGAAAGGAGGAGATAAAACAAAGTTAACCCCTGCTGTTATTGTGATTTTTGTGGCACCTGATTGCAGATATGCTTTTTCATAGTCGTAGACTCTTCTTGTTGCAGAAGGAAGGTTATAACCTGGGACTGGTAGTTTGGGGCATTCTTAATCTGTGAGCTGAGCTTTCTGTTCACTTTTCCAAATGGCTCTGTTGGCCCGGAGGCTTGGCAGCGGTGGAAGCAATCAGCAGGATGACTGTTTGTCTTCCAGCCAGCAGCAGCAGAAACAGGCAAGTGCAGAGGGGTCCAGCGTGCAGTGTCCACCTGCCGCTGGCAAGAGCTTTCTGTAATACCTGGTGGAGGCCTGCATGGCTCCAGGCCTGCCCCACCTCTGGGCCTCAGGAGCCACAAGGGAGGGCTCCTGTGAGAAAGAAGGAGGCTTTCACTGCCAGCCCTGCCTCTGCCCCTCTGCAGTTGGCAAGGGTGGGGGCTGCTGTCTTCCTTCCAGGGAGTGAGTGGCATTGTTTATTCTCTCAGATGCTTCTGGGAAGAGGAGTTTGGAAGTCTGGGTGAGAGAGCAAATCTAACTTTCAGGATCCTATAAAGAACCACCGAGCCACTCCAAACACACATAGCTCTTGGCTCCCAGGGTTGATTCTGGCTGAATGTTTCACTGAATAATCTGGTTTTAGTGTTGTCTCTGCAAGAGCGCTATTCCCTCTCATTTCACTCCCTGTCATGCAAGCTGGGCGGCAGGACCCATGCTCTGGGTTCTGGCTCTGACCTCTGCCCTTTGACTCTGGCAGGGGCCCTTGGTGGTGCTGCCTTCTGGTTAGAGGTGTGGGTGAATTTCAGACCATACAGTCTTTACTTTCTGCTTTACCCCTGAAATGAGGAAGGAGGTTAGAGCAAGGACACTAGTAGACCCTGGAGTTCATAGAGTTGCCATACGACAGTTTTTGAACCTGGTAAAGGTAACTACCTAGTAAATTGTAATCATTTCTCTGTAGTCTGTGGACTTTGGGAAATAGCTAAGACAATGGATACAAGGCAGTCATTGAGATTTGGCCTGCTTCAGATTACATAGTGACCAAAGATTGGGCCTGATATTTTTTTTTTAGCATAAATGTCTTAAACAAAGTTGGTGCCTGTGAGGTAGGGAGAGACTGAGAATTTGTTTTCTGAGAGGTTTGCATGGTTAGAGCTCTTGGGAGTCAAAAATTTCTCAGACTATACTGCTTCCCCTTTGGACAGAACAACCTAATTCTCAGTGGCCACTTGACCAGGACTAAGCCATGCCTTCATGAACTCTTTCCCATGAGCACTTAGCCACCTAGCTGGCATTTCTCTTCTCCCAGGAGCTTCCATGACTCTCCTACATATGTATTATGTCGACTTAAATGAATATTTTATGCCTAAAGTGCAGCTAAGCCTCAGACTTTGTGGCCCATTATCGATAAGCGAGGTGGGGGCTGGGCGCCACCCTTGGCCCCATGATAGCGTCTCTGCTAAGTGGACTCCCCCCAGCAGCACTTTGAAGCCCGTTAATGGATTGGGATGAGGTAACCTCAGCAGATGGAAAGGGCGAGGAGGGTGGTCATCATTCTCTGAGGCTGCCTGATGAGGCTTTCCTGCAGCCAACCAGGTCCGGCCCCAGCTTCCTCCACTTGGTTAAGCTGTAGACTGACCACTAGGCCTCTTTTTTGAGAGGAGTTATGGAAAGACTTTGGTTCTCTCTTCATCATGGTGATGCTGCTGTTATTTGCCACTTTCCTGTCAAAGCCAAAATTGAGAGGGATGTGGAAAGGGTGGGTGGAGTTTAAACCTAGCCCTTCCTCCTTCAGCGGAAGTTCAGCAAAATGACAAACCAGATAGGTGGCTGGGTTTCCTTTTCTCCATGGTAGATTCCAGCATTTGTACATTTTGCACTTGAAGAAGCTTGGATTCTCTGGGCTTTCTCCCAGCCTTCATCAAACAGGCGTGAGTCACTGAAGTGTTATCTATGCAGGTTCCCCTTCAGTCTCAGCAATGGGAAGAGTAAGCCTTTACAAACCCCGTGGGGGAGGAAGCCACCCATTTCCCACTTGTGGCCTGGGAGAAGGCCATCTATCCCCGTGTTAACTCTGAAAGTTCTCATCACTCCCCCACCGCAGCCCTCTCAGTGCAGGCTATGGAATTTCCTTGCTGTTTTTTTAGACTTTAAGATGGTACCTCTGGTTCTGAAAAAACACCAGGAGGAAATCTGGCCCCTCGATTTCCAGTTATCAGTCGGAGGAGGAGGGATCCCAGGTCCTTCTTCTTGCCCACTAGACCTGCCTTTCTGTTGGGCCGTGTAAATAGGCTAGATCCCTTCATCTGAATGTCTAGAGGATTTGAAGTTTCCTTGGTCCCTGTGGGGAGTTCTTCATTCACTCCCCCTTACTTCCACTGATTCTTTCTCATTAGAAAAGGGTGAAAGTTGAAAGTGAAAGTGAAGTCACTCAGTCGTGTCCGACTCTTTGCGACCCCATGGACTGTAGCCCACCAGGCTTCTCTGTCCATGGGATTTTCCAGGCAAGAATATTGGAGTGGGTTGCCGTTTCCTTCTCCAGGAGATCTTCCCGACCCAGGGATTGAACCCCGGTCTCCCACATTGTAAGCAGACGCTTTACCGTCTGAGCCATCAGGGAAGTTACACAAAATACGTGCCTACCAGGCGAATTCTATGTAGATGTCATTTTAGAAAAGGGTGAGTGCTCCCGAAGTCGCTTTAGTCATGTCTTCTCTTTGCGACCCTGTGGACTGTAGCCCGCCGGGCGTCTCTGTCCATGGGACTTCCCAGTTAAGAATACTGGAGTGGATTGTCATGTCCTCTAGGGGATCTTCCCAATCCAGGGATCGAACCTGAATATCCTGCATTGCCAGGCGAGTTGTTTATCTCTAGCGCAACTTGGGAAGCCCAGAAAAGGGCAAAAACATGTTTCAGTATATTTCATCTTGTGCAGCAAACTACTGATTTTAGGCTTACAGAATCATAAGAGTCACAAGTAGGTAGGAGAGAGGATGAGGTGGACCCTTGGCTCGGTGGATCCTGTGGGACAGTGGGGGGTAGGGGAGGGGTGGGGTGGCTTCAATGACTGGCTCCAAGCCACGTTTTTCTTTTTAACATAAGGAAGGCGGAGCAGACCAGCGACTTCTCTGTAGAACCAGTCAGGCTGGTTTTGAGCCACCTCGGCCTATTTTCCTCTGTGCTATTTGGGAAGTTGGCGATTCAAAGATCTGCCTGCTCTGGGCTCTGCTTATTGAGGCATGAGTTTGGATGATGTCTGTAAACAACCCGCTTCCCTCCCCTGGTCTCTGAGCTGGGCCTCTCCAGTGAGTGGGCTTTCTCCATACCTCATGCTGCTTTGTCTTACACACCTTTCACCAGCATCTCGAAGGTACAGCTTCTTTTCTTTGCAGTTCACAGCTTGGCAGAAGGCCCTCCACCTGGCCAGGAGGCCTGTGCTTGGCTCCCCATTTGTGATTCTGGAAGGGAATCTGGACTCCTGCCTCCTGGCTATTGTGCCCTGGCTGCTAAATCCAACCAGACCCCACACCTTTTGGATTGATGCATAGGAACTGTCTGTCCAAGCCCACTGGAGAAGAAAAAAGGGAGAGAATAGTTTTTGGTCTTTGGCAGCTCAACAGGTACTTCAGCCATGGGGAACAGTTTGGTTGTCCTTGATGGAGGTCCCTGTAGGAAGCGTGGGAGACTTCAGTCACTGTGTGCTGGCATTTCCTGAACACAGTAGGGAATCTCTCTCAGGGAGGAGACATAGCAGGATTCTGAGGCCCCTGTGACTGGACTGCTAGTGCTGCTGATGTAGCAGGGTTGTTTTCTCGGTCTCCTGCTAAGCAGAAAGCTCCCAGGCCCACAGCCTGGTGATTAATGAGTGAAGCTACCTGCAAGCAGTGCTCTAGCTTTTGTCCTTGTTGCTGCTGCAGTGGTCTCCTCGTTTTCTCTCCTGAGCACCATATGACTGAAGGGTTTTGTGGTGGGTGCTGATGATCCAATATTCAGGGTACCCCCTTTTTCCTCCCCTTCTGTAGACCTGAGGGTCTGCTGGTTTTCCCTCATCCCCTCACATCCCCACCTTCTCTCCACAGATGGGCACGTTTTGACTGACTTTGCACGTAGCATTGGCAGCGTCTGTGGCTTGTTGCTTTGCTTTGCCCACAAAAGTTTGAGGTACTGGTTCTCCAGTCACAGGAAGTGGGGCCCCTTGGGCCCTTTAGGTCTAGCGTAGCATTCTGATTGAGTTGAGTTTATGGCAGAGTTGAAAGGGGATCCCAGCGCCTTTGGATTTCCAATAAATGGTGTCGCTGTGGTCAGAGTGGGTGCTACCACTAGAGTTCCTGAGCTGGAATCTTGGGATAGGCCGTGCTGTGACCTTGGGCTTCCTCTGTCCCTGTGGGGCTGTTTGTTCTTCTGTAAAGAAAAAGGAGTTAAAATAGTAGTCTTAGAGGTTATAAGATTTTTTTTTTTTTTAACTTTACCAGTCAGCTATCTGAAAGAAAATAGGATGCACTTGGAGAGATTTAGGAGGAGAAGGGGACGACAGAGGTTGAGATGGTTGGATGGCACCACTGACTCGATGGACCTGAGTTGGAGCAAGCTCCAGGAGCTGGTGATGGACAGGGAAGCCTGACATGCTGCAGTCCATGGGGTCGCAAAGAGTTGAAGCAATTGAACTGACTGACTGGAGAGGTTTATATACTTTTGAAAGCACTTTTTGTAAAGTTCATGTATTGACAAGATATCAATATTAGGCAGCTTTATTGATTAAGGGGAAAAGAAACACACAACCCTCTGCTAGCCCATACTTGTGTGTTGTGAGTGGTGGTGGTGGGTGTGCAGTCTCTTCATTGGCTGGAAGGCCAGATCTAGTCCCTGGAACCCCGGCTTTTCTGAGTTGCTGGAATCTGGGTATTAGAGGGAGGCCCCACCTAGTGCCAGGATTGGATTTCTTTCCTCGGTTTCCTTTCTTCACGAGCAGTGTCTACCCTTTGGCAGCACGAGAAAGCTCCCTGTTTCTCTTAAAGACCACATGGGAACCTAGCAGCTGGTTCCTTTTCCGCTAGCCGAGGAGCCTGCAAGGGCAGGTTCTTGTTACCTTTGTTGGCTTTTCTGAAGTGAGAAGAAAGCCTCCCCTTTGGGAGCCCTGGGAGGGTGACAGCCATTTCTCAGCCCTTCCTGGGGATTTGTGGACTTTGAATCTTGAGCCAAAGTTTTGGTCTCAGTTGACTCCTGTTGATGTTCCTCGCTTACGCTTCTAGAGCCTAAATGCTTTATCAGAGCAGCAAGTTGCTTAGTTTTTTCATGTTGCCACTGTGGTGGGAAAGAAAGGTAACAGGGGAAGAAAGGTAACAGTGTCACTGCTGCAGGGATCATCTCAGAATATTTCTTTCACTGCATTTTCCTCTTCCTTTTGACCCCTCTGCTGACTTGTCTCACTTCCTTTTTTTTTTTCTGTCTTGTTTCTTTGAACTCTGTTCCTTCCTTATCACTGTCCTTGGGTTTTCATCTCCATGTCCCACTGCCTTACCTGTTTGTATGCCTCTTTTGTGGCCTGGCTCAGAAGGGGCATTTTGATAGTCTGAGATCTCTTTCATATATAGAATCCCAGAACCACCCAGTCCTTTCTTTCTCCTATTTCTCTGATTTGTGTAAAGTTAAGAGCTCCCTGCTTTGGAAAACATTTTCTTTTTTTGTCTCTGGAGCCGCTTTCCTCAGTGAAGCCCGACTTGGCATCCCAGTTCCCCTGGTGACAGGGTCTAAGCTAGTTCTGGGCAATCAGGAATGCCAAAACTCTAGACCATGTCTTGGGAGAGATCTGAGGAGGCACTTACTACTTTTGGTAGCACTGTGTTGGTTCTCAAAGTTTAGTCTGGGGACCCTCGGGGTCCCTGAGACCTGTTTGGTGCTATACAAAATCCGAATAATTTTCCTTGTAACATTAATGCTATATTTGCTTGTTTCACTCTCATTCTCTCACCAGTATACAGTGTTTTCCAGAGGCTGTGATGTGTATTGATGTTATCACTCTTGGCTAATAGAGTATGTGCAGCTTTTTTTTCTTTTTTTCAATGTGTGGTTCATTATTTTTGTTTTTCCTAGAATTTTTAAGGTAGTACTTAAAGGTGTAAATATGAAAGTTTTTGGTGATGAACTTGATTTGTTCTCATCACTTCTTCTGTGCTCTTACTAGCTTTCTTCAGTATACCTGTTGTAATTTCTGTAAACCTCATTATTGTCCAATAAATAGTTATTTTAAAATCTCAACATTTTCCTGGCACCTTTGAAGAAACATGAGAAGTACAACTTCCAGCACTTTTAAAAATTTTGGGGAAAACGGATAATTCTTAAAATTATACTTATAACTTACTTTAGCACTTAATTCTGTTCTATTCTAAAATAGAGGAGAATTCATAGTGTTTTTCTTATATTTAAGGATGAATTTTTGGCTTAAAAAAGGGAGGTTGGAAGTTTTGCTTTCTCAAACACAGCTGCTAGCTCTCTTTACTGCAGTTAGAAACGAACGCATCAACAAGTGAAAGGGAGGGATCTCCTCTGAAGAAACTTGGCAAAACTATAAACAAGAAATGAAAAAAAATTTAAAAGAAGTGAAATCGTAATGAAAGATATCTTCTCATCTTTATAGATGCTCATAATGCAGCTTATTGTGTATACTTTATTTTTAGTGTTTTCATGTAGTGTTAGGGTGCTGGTTGGCCTTCCTTGGTGGCTCAGACAGTATAGAATCTGCCTGCAATGCAGGAGACCAGGGTTTGATCCCTGGGTTAGGTACATCCCCTGGAGAAGGAAATGGCAACCCACTCCAGTATTCTTGCCTGGAGAATTCCATGGACAGGGAAACCTGGCAAGCTACAGTCCATGGGGTTGCAAAGAGTCAGACATGACTGAGCAACTTAACACTACAGCTACTACTACAAGGGTGCCAGTTAAGTTGCAGCATCATTCAAGAGCAGTCGTCAGAGATTCAAGAGAAAGGAATTACGTGTTTCAAGCGTACATACCACAGTCTCTTTAAAAACCAAAACTTGTTCCAGCGTTTCCAGCTAGAAATGCCGAAGTCACTGAAGCCTCTTAGAGGATGAGTTATTGCTGCTTCCGAAGAAGCCCACCCAATAGCTGAGAGACTAATAAAAAGTTTTGAACAGCTGACGTTCCTGAATGCACAGTGGATGAAAAGTCAGTAAAGTTTGGGGCAGTGCCACTTCATGTTACTGTGTTGTTGAATTAAAGATTCGGCTGCAAACGTAAAGACTGAGTTAATATCTTGTTTATAGAATTTTACTTTCACCTTAGAAATGAGCAGATATATAGGCATGGCTCAACTTGTATCACCACCAACTACGCTTCAAAAAATATTTTCTCTTATGGGAATGCTCAGCAACAAAACACAAGTTGTGGTAAATATGCAAAGGATTGAATGACTTTCGGCTCTCATGGTTTTTCCTGGAGCAACTTTGTTTCCAGTTGCATTGTCGGTACAGAAGCAGCGAGCGGCAGAGAAAACTGCTGGCGCCATAACATGAATCAGGGTAGGGGCACCAAACTCTTCTGGTGGTCAGTCATGGACTTTCCTCTACGTACTTGTGGTTTAAAAAAAAAAACAACTCATTGTCACTTACAAATGTCCTGGATGAAGCACTGAAAATTGTGTGTTTGGTTTGTTGTTGTTGTTTTTTTAAATCTCAGTCCTCCAGTAAAGGTCTCTGATATTCCCAAGTGATGAAGTGCAGGGTACCCATGGAGCATTGCTGCTGTTACCATAGTCCAACTGTCTGGGGACAATGCTCTTGTGTGTTGGAGCCGACCCACCTGAGAGGATCATTTTTACTTGAAATAACAATGGATGGACAAACTATAGTTATTCATACTTCAGTGTTTAGTGGACGTCTTCTTGAAATTGAGCAGAGTGAGCCTGTTGTCATCGCCAGTGATAAAATTGAAGTTTTCAAGCAAAAATTAGAATTTTGGAAAACTTGCATTTGTCACACTTTTTTTGATGAGGTTGGTGGTAAGATTAATGGAGTATGATTTTTTGATATTGTATGAAATTCCCAGTATTTGGAAATTCTGCGTAGTCAGTGAAGGAATATTTCCTTGGTTTGGTTCAGTTCATTTCAGTCGTTCCATGTCTGGCTCTTTGCGACCCCATGGACTGCAGCACTCCAGGCCTCCCTGTCCATTACCAGCTCCCTGCGTTTACTCAAACTCATGTCCATTGAGTCGGTGATGCCATCCAACCATCTCATCCTCTGTCGTCCCCTTCTCCTGCCCTCAATCTTTCCCAGCATCAGGGTCTTTTCCGATGAGTCAGCTCTTTGAATCAGGTGGCCAAACTATTGGAGTTTCAACTTCAGCATCAGTCCTTCCAATGAATATTCAGGACTGATTTCCGTTAGGATGAACTGGTTGGATCTCCGTGTCATTTCCTCCGTTACTGGTAGGTAAAAGAGCAACTCAGAGTGCAAGGTGACTGATGAATTTTTAATGTAAAAGTACAGGAAAGATTCGTTGATAAAATCTCAGATTACACGTTGCAGCTAGCCTTTAAAAAGAACCACTTGTGGAGTTTTGGTTTAGTATCAAAAAAGAAAATCCTCAATATTTGGAAGGCTATTAAACTTCATTTTCCAACTACACATCTGTGTGAAATGAGTTTTTTGTACCTTTCAACCAACCTATGGAAACACACTGAATGCAGAAGTAGATACAAGAAATCTCTCTTTCATTAAGCTTGACGTTAAAGAGATGTCTTAGAGTATAAAACAGTGCAACTCTTGTTATGAATTTCATTTTGTTTTAGAAATAGTTTCTGCATTTAAAAAATGGGTTAAAAAAATAAAAAATAAATGGGTTATTTGTGTAAACAGGTAATGGATTTGTTATTTTAAGTGAATAAAAATACTTTAAAAAATCAGTTTCAGTTTTTAATAAGGTAACTGTTGATAGCTATGACCCCACATAAACAAAAGATCTTTGCAGTCCTCCATAAATTTTTTAAGAATGTGAAGAGTTCTTGAGACCAAAAAGTGAGAAAAACCTTTGTTGTAGACAAAACCTGAGTTGACTGTCCTCCGTCTTGGGCTGGTTATCTGCGATGACTTCATAGGGAGCCCTTGTTTGCAGTTCCCAACCCCTGTAATCATGCCTGCCTGAACCTCAGAGACTTTGACCCGCGTGAGCTTATTTCCTTCTAATACATACAGCATTGGCCCTATGAGGTTTTTTGATTGTTGTTTTTACCTGTGGTTTGTTTATTTCCCCCATTTTTTTCTCTCTATTCCCTGATTTTTTCTTTTTCTCATTTTCCCTTTCTTTTATTCGTAATTTTTCTCATTGTTTCTTTTTCTATTCTTTAGTTTGTTAGGTTTTTTTGGTGGGGGGTCTGGCATTGTGTTTTGATTGCATTATAAAAATCAGTTCAAGTGGACTTCCTAAAGGTCTGTGTGAAGTTGTGATTTGGAAAATACTTTTTTTTTTTCATTAAAATTAAGTAAGTAATGTTTACATGTAATGGGTTTATTAATGTTCTTTTAAATGAATGGAGACGTTGATAGGTATGATTC
Organism: Okapia johnstoni; assembly: GCA_024291935.2. Lineage (NCBI taxonomy): Eukaryota > Metazoa > Chordata > Mammalia > Artiodactyla > Giraffidae > Okapia > Okapia johnstoni. Next base: position 8,413,867 of record JAGTYA010000026.1, on the reverse strand, counting down.
ATATAAACAGAATCTTTTGGGAGATTCAGGTTATTTTTAATACTGCAAAGACTTTCTGAATCCAAGAAGTGTAGGAACCACAGTTGTAGACAAAACTTAAGTTAATTCTTCCTGGCTTTGTTTGGTTGATTTCTTGGTAATTTCATAAAAATTAAAAAAAAAAAAAATTTTTTTTTTTTTTTTTTTTTTGCAATTCCCAGAACCTTTTTAGTCCTGACTGGGCTCGCGAAGGCACTTGCTGCCTTGGTTTGCTGTCATTGTATCTGAGAAAGCTGGTTCTCTGTGACCAGGGGGACTTTGACCAAAGTTGGGTCGTCTCCTCCTACGAATAGATAACTTTGACCTTATGAGGGTTTTTAAACAGTTAAATTTGATTTCTTTTAAATTTTGAACTTCGAAGAGTTAACAAAAATAATCCAAAGAGTTTTTGTATGTTCTTCACCCAGTTTCCCCTTATGTTGACATCGTATATAACCACAGAACACATATCAAAACTGATAGTTAGTCTTGGTATCATACTGTTAACCAGACAACTTCAGATTTCATCAGTTTTCCTACTGGTGTACTTTTTCTGTTTAGGATCCAGCCCAGGAACCCATATTGCATTTAGTTGTCATGTCTCCATAGTCTCCTCAGTCTTGTCATGTCTTTCATGACATTGACAGTTTTGAAGAATGCTGGTTAGTTATTTTACACAGTGTTCCTCATTTATGGTAGTCTGAAATTTCCTCATGGCCTTGTGCTTTGTTTTTTCATTGTGGTCAAATATGGGTAACACAAAATTTACATTTTATTAATTTTTAAGTGTATAGTCCAGTGGCATTAAACCCATTAACAATGTAGCCAGCACCACTATTTGTAGAACTTTTTGGTCATCCCAAACAGAAAATCTATATCGATAAACAGTAACTCCCCATCTTTCTCTCCACCAGCCTTTGATAACCTTTTTCTACTTTCTCTATGAATTTGTTTGTTCTGAACACTTCTTATAAGTAGAGTCATACGGTATTTGTCTTTTTGTTTCTGCCGCATTTCACTTGGCATAATGTTTTCAGGGTTTCGTCCTTGTTGTAGGTTTAATAGTTAAGTTTTAAAAGTTAACCTAGATTTTACTATGATGATATGTATTAACTTGATATGTTGGAAGATAGTTATTAATACATAGTTGGGATGAGTTCAGTAATATATTTTAAATGAATTAATAGATTAACATTTTCTCAGTTTAAGTTATAATACAGTAGCTCTAATCCGCATCAACAAAAGCTATTTGAGGCCCTTAGTAATAAGAGCATAAAGGGTTTTCCAGGAGTGTGAGAATTGCTGTTGTAGACAAGTGGGGAGTTGACCATCCCTGTCCTTGATTGGCTGGTTACTGACTATGACCTCATAATGAGCCTTTGTTTTGCAATTCCCAGAGTCCTGGCTGAACTGCAGGAAGGCACTTGCTGCCTTGGTTTGCAGTGTATCTAGCTAAGGAAGCTAGACTTGAACCAAGTTTGGCTCATTTCCTCCTTCTAATAGGGGCATTGGCCTTTTTCTTTTTTCCATTAAAAAAATAATTTGGCTTACTCGGGTTTCATTATGACAGTAGTTTGTGTATTTTTAAGCTTATATATTGGCTATTGGTCAATTCCAAATTTGAAAACTGCAAAGCTTGCATAGCCTCTATCCTTGAAAAACCTTGGTACCGGTAATAGCTGAAGGCTGGTCGGCTCCAGGCACTCACTAAGGCCAGAACACCCAGCAGTCTCAAAGGGGCTGCAGAGCCTACACACTTGGTTCCTATTTCTTCTGTAACTTAACTCTTTGTTAGCCCTGTTTCTTAGTGAAACTTGTCTGTCAAATCACACTTTTATGTAAGTGTTCCTTGTTTTCTCTTGGAAGAGGTTAAGCGGATTTGTGTGTATGTAACAGTGTGTGGACTTTTATCTTTGCTTGATGTATTTTTAAGAGATACAGTTGCAGTAAATATATTTCTAAACTATTGTTTTCCACCTTGTTCCTTTGTTTTTATTCATTCTCTCACTTAACGAAGCACCTCTCACTTTTAAAAGCTTCTCTTAGTACCGCTAATAGTAGACCTTTGAGCCTCTAATAGTCACTTGGATCAGCTTTAAGCAAATCTGCTTACACTCATCTCATTTGCTCAGGATCACTTCTCATCAGAATCATTAAAAAAGTTTAATCAAGTGATTACCTTATATCAGTTTGTGTCTACATATAGACTTGTGGGATTAATAGCTCTATTTCCCATCACTCAGCAAGTCCCATAATCCTCTGCTTTTTTACACAAAGCATATTTCTTTTCAGATACACATGTGGCTTTCACTTCAATTCCAAAAGTGAACTTGATGTGCTTTTTTCTCTCTTCGGCCCCTAGTCTGTATGGAAGACAGACTTTTGCTTTCAGAGATTTGTTCATTCTATTAGCTAAGGCAGTGACTCAGTAACGGTGCCTCCTGGATGGCCCTCTAAGTACATTACTCTGTTCCAAGTGGTTGGGAAACTCTTAAACGCAATAGACTGAGTACTTGAAGAGCAGACAGTGCCCCCACCCATTCCCACGGGGTGCCATTTGCTCTGAGGCTAGTGTCTTTAGTTGTCGAATCATAATAGCCAGCATTTATTGAGCACTTTGTCCCAGACGCTTGTTTAATTAGCTGTTTTACATTCATTAACTCATTTAATCTTTGTAAGATAGTAGATCTTATTATTTTCCCCACTTTGCAGATGAGGAAACAGAGGCCCAGAAATGTTGAGTAAGTCTGTTTAAGGTAACAGACTCATGTAGTCCAGAGTGTTTGTTGGTGTTAGAACAAGACTTTCTTGACCATGAAGAGCACTTGGGCTCTGGCTTCAGTTGTGTCCAAACAGTAGAAGGATAGATACCTTAGGTCTAGCTCCCAGTCGATGTGGGGCAGAACATGCCTCCCAGGCCGGCTTCAGAGTCCTCTGTGGTCTCTCTGCCCCACATTTTCTTTCTGCCCTCTGTGGCCTGTTGTAGAGGTGGCATGGTGTGGAGATGCAGCTCTCTGGGTTTATCTCCCTTGTCTTAACAGCTTATGGGAAACTTTTTTTTAACCTTACTATTTAATCCTGGCTTCCGATTTTCCTGTTCATCTCTTCTCATCTGGAATTCCAAGAACCTCTTTAGAAAAACCAGAGTCTTAAGACTTTAAATTGGTAACCAGCAAGTAAGTAGTCTAGGATAGTTTGGATTCTTAGATTTACCTGTCCTGCTTGGTAGCACCTCGCTCCCCCCGCCCACCCCACCCCCCCAAGAAAACTTTTGTTTGTGGACCTTAACTATGTTTTATCCTTATGAAACTAGTATTTTCTTTTTATATGCCACTATGTACCAGTTTCACACGCAGAGGCCCAGAGCTGCTTGCATTTGGCCTTGACTGCCAAGGACACTGAGCACTGTAGCTGGTAGTGCCAGGGCCCTGTGTGTGTTTGGGACTTGCCAGTTCAATCCTGGGAGCTGAACTCTGGCCATCCTGCTGTGTCTCTCTATCCCATTGCTTGTGTAATATGCCACTACTTCCTGTTTGCCTTTGTCGGTCTTTTGATCACTTCTCTCTCCTGAAACTCTGCCTGTGGTCCTAGATTTTAGGAGTTGTTTCTCAGTGAGAGTGAATCTCGGGAATTTCAGTTAACTTGAGTTTGTAAGTTTGTGGTATGATTTACTTGCGTGTCACTCCTGGTATGATAGTGCTTTTTCTTTTATACTGTTAAAGGTTTTGATTTTATTAACTAAATTCTGAAATTTTGAGCTGATTTTTTAAGATCCCAGCGTGGGGCAAGGGTAAAGGGGTGGACTGCTGCCCTTGATTCAAGCATCACACTTCCCCACTTGCGCCCCTCTCGCTGCCCCTAGTAGAAAAAGAGTTCAGCTGTATGATTGTATTTGTGTTCAAACCTGTTTCACTTTTCTAAGATCATGGTTATGTGCCATTTCTATGTTATTTGAGAATCCATCTTTTTGTTACAGTGGAAAAAACACGGTCCATGTGAATTATGGTAAGAAGCGCAGCCTGTTAGATTTTTTGAGTGGTTCCCCCCTCTCCTTCCTGCTGCCAGCACATTTTTATCTGTCCTCAGAGGTGGCTGCTGTTCACACACAGGTGTTCTGTAGTGATACAGGCCACTGCTTCCTTGGAGAGCTCATGGCAGTGTTCTCTCTCTAATGAAAAGGCTGTCATAATGGGTTAGGTCCTTAGGGGCTCTGCCCTTCTGTACTTGTATTCCCAGGGAGAAGAATCTCTCCCTTAATTACCGCATCAAGCTGAGCAGAGAGGTGTGGCTGCTAATTGATTAGATGACCGTCCTTCGAGCTGCTGTGGAACTGTTGGGTGGTTTTGTCTTTAAATAAAATAGATTTGAGTCAGTTAAGTGTATTTTGAAGAGATGAAGATTTCCTTTTATCAACCTCATGTCTTTAGTGCCATCCGTATTTTTTAACTTGGTCATAAGAAGTGCTAAATTGACTTTTAGCATTTTGCTGCTGGTGGCAAACAATGTCTTTTCCTCTCCTTCACCTCTGGTGTGCTCCCTTTATGTTTGGTAGCATCAGAATCCTTTATTTGGTTCAGTTTTCATTCCCTCCTTCTGTCTTGGAGTAGTTGAACCCTGTTCTGAAATATATTTTTTAAGATAGTGTTTAAAAGCAAACAACCTGCCTTTCTTGAAACCTCAGAAGCTGCTTGTGAAACAGCCGATAGGGCAAGCTGCCAAATCTACAGTTAAAACTGATCCCTTAATGACGAAATGTCAGACATTGGTGTTAAACCTTCATTATGATTGTGGTGTGAGGATTTTTCTCATTAATAAATGTTTAGGTGCTGAACTCCCAGTTTCACATTTGAAATGCTTTCTCTTATAAAATTCTGCATAGTAAACCATCCCAAAAGAATCTCGCATGGCTAATCTGCTATCTGCTATAGGGAAGATTTTCAGCAAGCCAATCCCCATTCTCCTTCACCTACTTATCTATTTTTTTTATTTCGGGAAATGACTTTCTTTTGAGTGATGTGGACCAAGTCTCACTAGCTTTATCATTTTTAAGATAGAACTATATATAAAATATATAAACAACAAGGACCTACTGTATAGCAAAGGGAACAATATAACTATATTCAGTATCTTGCAATAACCTATAATAGAAAATAATATGAAAAAGAATATGCATATGTTTGTGTACACACACACAATTTAACTGAATCACTTTGCTGTACGCCTGAAATATTGTAAGTCAACTAAACTTCAGTTTTTGTTTTGTTTTTTTTCAATTTATTTTAATTGGAGGATAATTAGCTTAACAATATTGTGGTTTTTGCCGAACATCGACATGAATCAGCCACAGGTGCACATGTGTCCCCGCATCCTGACCCTCCTTCCCACCTCCCTCCCCGCAGCTTCAGTTTAACCAAAAAAAAAAAAAAGAACTAGCTTCAGAATTATTTTTCTCCCAACAGAGGAGGACTGGGGCCTTAGTCTTTATTCCCAGGCCCTGAATTAATTTTGTTTTTTGTTTGTTTCATTTTTAAGATGATATACAATCTTCTGTTTGTCCAGGGAATTTCTCAGTACTTTCAGGAGTGAGTATTCATTCCTTCTTACAACCTTCCAGAAGAATTCTGATGCTACTGGTAGCCTGCTGATTAAGAATACAATTTAAAAACTGATAGTAGTGTACAGCAAGCTATAACACTGATTAAATGAATTGATGAGAGATACCAGGCTTGACAACCGATAATTGGGAGAGAAAAGGATAAATATGTTAACGTGCCTCCTCAGTCACAGCTGGCACTGAGATTCGGGGCTCTGGATACAGAGCTTTAGGAAGTCCTTCCACACTTGCACCAAGAGCACCCTATTCTGTTCTAATGCCAGGGGCATTGTTTGACTTGATTTGCATGACCTTAGCCCCGAACAACTTTTTTAACTTTGTGCTTAAGCCTTTCCTGTATCATCTTTGCTTGTATATTGAGCCTGTCTCTGGTTTCTAGATGGGGATGAGACAAGGAAGACTGAATGACTGATTGTTCAGTGCATCTCCCCGAATTGATTTCCTCTTAATCAGCGTCTCACAGCTTTCATCACAGCCCACTCAGTGGGCAGGCATCCCCATTCATTGACGTCTCAGGGTTTAGATAGATCCTGGCAGAACTCATGGTCCTAGCTAGAAGCGGGACCTGGGGATCTCTAAATCTCTGAAAAATAACAAAGTCCTGACTTAAATTGTTCTATGTTCTTGCTACCAGAGGGGCTTCCCTGGTGGCTCAGTGATAAAGAATTTGCCTGTAGTGCGGGAGAGGCAGATTCGATCCCTGGGTCAGGGAGGATCCCTTGGAGAAGGAAATGGCCACCCACGCCAGTATTTTTGCCTGGAAAATCCCATGGACAGAGGAGCCTGGTGGACTACAGTCCACGTGGTTGCAAGGAGTTGGATACAACTTGGTGATTAAACAACAAGAAACTTCTAGTGAACTGGAGGCCATAGGCAGACTGTAACTCTAATTCCTGGATTTGGTCCTGTGTTAGGCAGTGTGATTTGTGCTTCCCTCTCCTATTAGATAGGCAGCTTTTTTGAAGGCTGGGCTGTATTTTATCCTTCTCTGCATCCCTTTCTTCCCTAGAGTCTGTTAGAGTGCTTTGCACGTGATTGTCTCTCAATGAATTGTGAAATAAAAAAAAAAGAAAAATTACAGCATGGGTATTATTCTTCACTTACCACCACCCTTGGGAAAGTGTGTCCATGTTGATTTGTGAATCAGACATCTGTCTATTCAGTTTTTGACCATGTAAGTCACAGGTCTTAATAGGTTCAATAATGACAAAAAAGAACAACTTTTTCAGGATGAGAGGATAAGGAGGATATTTTACCCTTTCACTGGATTGTCTTAAGAACCCAGAGAGGAAACCACAAGGAGGGCGTGCACTGCTGAGGAAACCCTGTATGGCTTCCTGAAGTAGGGAGCAGAGCTGAAAAGAAGCCCTCCCAGCTTTGTTGAGTTCTGTTCTTGCCCCGGACACACAGCATCTCTGGCTATGTTGTTGTCTCTGGTTATAAATTGGCCTCATCTTACCCGCTTTTGCGATGGGTGAACAGAGGTACACTGTTGGGAATTCAGTCCAGGGTTGGAGAGGTCATGGGGTCTGTATCAGAAGACTGTGGAGTTATTTTTAGTGGGAGAGCCGCTCAGGAGCATGGCACCGGAAGAACTGACTTCACACCACCTCAGCACCTGGTGGTGGTGTGGACCCAGATTTTTCTGTGAGCGTCTTAGGGGAGATCAGTTACTTTTCTGAATTGACCAAGACCTGTGAGGTCAGGGACTGTGTTTCCCAGGACTATTGCAAGTAGGGCAAGGATGAGATGGCCATTTTCTGTTTTCTTTTTGATTCCTTGGTCTTTGTGACTCAAGGTGTGAGAGCTCAAACTGATGTTTGTGGCTCCTGGTTTTGAAGCAGTGCAGAAGAGACCAGCTGTGTAGGGTAGTGGGAAAAGGACCTGTTGGACTAGTCTGCTTGGACCCACCTACCCCTCCCCCTACTCTGGGCAGGGAGGGTGAAACTGCTGCTTGCTGGCTTTGCCAAATGGGTTTCTCCTCATGGATGGGCTACCATGGCGGGCAGGTGGGCAGGCAGGCAGCTCCCCACCCAGGAGCCCCCCAAGGACCCGGGCTTCTAGGGAGTCATGCTGAGAGGGGTGGGGGGCAGGTGCTGAGCACTGAGTGTGTCACCTGCCCTGCCAGGGGCTCACCTACTCGGAGCTGCTGAGGCTGAGGCTGCAGAGCCCTCGGGCCTGCTGGGAAGACTGTCGGTCACTGTACCTCTCCTTGCACCTTGTGGCCACATTCGTGGTGTGCAGAGGCTGGGAGTGGTGAGGAGCTGGTAAATTGTGGGTAAATGAAGTCTCGAGAGGAAGAGGATTCTGGCCTAGGGCACACTGAGTTCAGGGTTGTAGTGTTTCTAAGTCCAGAGTTGTCACCTTGCTTAACTTTAATTTTCTCAGCCCTAGGACGAAGAGGTTTTCCAGTGTGTGAACTTGGTGTCCAAGACATGTTAGGTGAGGGTTAGTTACGGAGCCAGACTTTCAGGCGGGTTGACGCAATGTAAGACAGGGTCAGGATGTGGTCTTCAGAACGTGCAGACCATGCCCACTTCCTGCTGGAAGGCTTATGAGCACAGAGACACTGAGAGCCCTCACATCCACCTAGGACAGACCCTCGCTGTGCAAGTGGGGAAACAGGTCCCAGGACGGGGAACGACTGGCTCAAGCAATACAGCCTGTTTGGGTGGTGCTGGATCTAGACTTGCTCTCTCTTGGCGACTTGGAGCTGTACCCCCATTGCTTCACTTCAGAAGCAGTCCTCTTGCTCAGCAGGCCTGTGCAGGGGCTCCCTGCAGTCCTCAGAGCAGAGGGGAGGCTGGGAAAGGACAGGTGGAAGGGCAGTCCGGCCCCAGCTCCACACACTGGCCACGAGCTCTGAAATCCTGCCAGAGACTGCGTCTGTAGAGGCACCAGAAGGCCCTGGAGAATGGATTGAAAGCCACGGGCGCCAGCTCTCTAGCCCTGGCCTAGGTTGAAGCAGTCACGTGGAGCAGAGATGTGCTAAGAGCTGTTGGGTAAAGAGTCACTCTGAAAAAGGCAGAAAGACCCTGACCCTGGCTTTCTCTCATGAATTAGAAAAGCATGTCTTGAAAGCATGTGAGGTGCTGGGCACTGAGGACACGGAGTTGACTGAAGCCCTGGAACTTCCCTTAGGTCATGCCCAGCCTTGCACAGTGGTGAACAAGACAGCCACCTAGAGTTGTGAAGGAGGCCGGCCATTCCTCAAGAGCCAAGTGCTAGTGCAAGAAGGCTGTTGTCCTTAGGACGCCAGGAGTGACGGGTCAGGACCCTGTGAGGGCAGGGAAAGCTTCCCGGAGGATGCAATGTCTGAGCTGAGGCTGACCAGGAAGGAGAATGGGAGCAGAGGGTAGAGGCAGTGTTCCAGGCAGTAGGAGGTGGCTACAAAGGCTGGAGGTCTGGGAGGACATGAGAAGACAGGTGGCAGGAGCCCAGAGTGAGACTCCAGGAAGGGACAAGGGCAGCGAAAGGGAGCCAGCCAGGTGAAGGGGAAATCCAGCAACTGTGGATCTGAAAACCAGTTTTATGTATATAGGTGCACTTATTACATGTGTGTATACATATATGTATACTTCACTGGTATACGTTTAAGGGGAGCTGTGACTAGGAAGCCACATAGTGAAGTTCCCAGTGCTGGGTGTCCCGCAGTGATGACTGTTGCTGTCCCCCCACTTGTTGTAGAGTTAAAGAGGGACTGGTTTTTCTACATGCGGGTGTGGGTGGAGGGTAGGCCGTCCAAGGTTTCAGCCCTGGCAGGTGGGACTGGTTTCAGCTTTGGGGCCTGGCTGGCTCAGGATACTGTGGGGCTTCTTCAGGCTCAGGGGTCAGGCCCCATTTCCCTCTTCTCGTGGGGGAGTGACTCACGGGTCATCGCTGCCACCAGGCGGCGGGGGGTGGGGGGGGGGTTCTGCAGGCTTTTCAGAGGCAACCTGTGGCGGATGAAGGTAGTGGCTGGTGAGAAAGAGAAAGTACCTGGTGGCCATTTCTCCTGCCACTCCTGACAGGTGTTTCTGTCGCCCCTGTGTGGCAGCCTTGGGCTCTGCTCCCGCCAAGGAGGAGCACTTCCTGTCCGGGAGAGGGGCCCTCCTCTGTGGCTGAGGCTCTGCCCCTACAGCCCAGCCCACAAGAGGCCCCCTCCCTCCTGTCATTGGCAGTCGGGCACAGGCATTTGGGTGGTGGGCCTGAACTTTCAGGGTCGTGGAGATGACCGTGCTACAAACTGTAGAGTTCAGGGCACGGCTGGCAAAGTGTGTGAAAGCCGAGCTAAGGTTAGAGTGGACACCGTCTGCCTCCAAAAGGGGTAACGGGACAGCGCTTCACTTGCTGACATGGTGGCCGTGGCCGTGGCCTTGCAGGCATCTGGGCTGTCTGCTCGCCTGCCAGGGAGCAAGTTTCGTTCCCATGCTAGTCTGGCTTTTACTGTTTCCCCTCCTGCCTTTCCCCAGAGACCATAAACCTGCCTACCTCCTGTTATGTTCTAGTTCTGATAGGAGTACCATTCAGAGTTCTGGCAGGAGACCAGCCCACTTCTCTCCGGGTTGGTCTCCCCTCCTCTTCCCAGCGTGTTGGATGTGTTTGCTCCCCAGAGTTCTCTTATGCAGCTGGCTGGCCCTGTAGTGCCCAGAGATTGGAGCGCTCCTGCAGCGGGAGCCCAGCTGCTTCCCTCCCCGGTTTTAGGGGCTGGGCTTGAAAACAGAGACTCATAATCTCCCTTCCTCCTCCTTCCCCTCCTCCTCCCCCACCACACACCAAGCAAACTGGAGTGACCGGCCCGGCTCGGGGGCGCAGAGCGGGACTCAGCCCGCCTCAGCACTCTGCATGGCATGACAGCAGCAATCTGGAGGAAAATTAATGGACGCGTGAGTATGTGAACTCTGGGGCACGTTACTGTCTCAGACTGGCCCTTGGTGGCAGGTGTGGACTCATTCTGGTGTTAGGGAGACCAGGGCTCCTTCGGGGAGATGATGACCCAACCAGGTGTGTGTCTGCCAAGGCCACCACCCTTTCTCGTGCGTGGGGAAATGGAAAGTGCTTCTAAATACCCCTGCTCTCCAGAAGAGCTAGGTGGGTGGTTTGGAGAGTTTATTCTTGGAATCCCTTGCAGCACAATATCCCTTTCTTCCCTTAGCCATGTTCTTTGGCTCCTCAGCTGGACTTAATACCTTCACTTCTTATAGGATGGGCCCATGTCCCTGGCCTCGGTGAGACCGTGGGTGGAAGGTTAGTGAAGGAGTCACTGCTCTTTTGCTAGAAAGAGGAGGTGGGGGAGGAAGCCCAGGTTGCCAGCAGGTGTTTCATGTCCCCCTCTGGCTGGCTAGAGAAGGGTGCCATCCTGGCTCCCGTCTGCCAACCTCTTTGGACAGCCAGGGGAGCACCCAAATGGAGACCATCCTCTTGCTGCTGAGGCCTGAGTGCCCAAGGCAGAGAGCAGATGGTAGCCACCCAGGCCTGTTAAGAGGGGAAGATCAGTTATTTTGGGGCTGTGAGAAGCAGTTTTGTAGAAGAGCACCAGCCAGGGGCCGGTTTCTGCAGTAACCCTGTGGAGAGCCCAGACGGCCGGGAGCTGCAGGGCCATAGGCGCAGGTGCTGACCGCCGTCCCCTTCCTGTGTCTGGTGGCTAGTGATGTCGTTGTGAAGGTAACCCCCTGGTCAGAGAGGACAGCCCTGACACCCTGCTGCCTGAGCCCCTCTGCCCTGGAGTTACACCTAATTGGTCTCCCAATTCTAACTTTGATTCAGGCAAGAAGTGGTCATAGGAAGTTCTCTTTTGGTAGTTTGACTTCTGATTGGGCATTTAGGCATCTGAGAACTGAGTGCTTTCTTGATGCAAAAGTACCCTGGAAACCTCTTTCTTAAGCCCCACGCTACATATATCTTGGTGAGACAAAAAGCCTTTGCTTGGACATTAATTTGGGACTCTTAACAGGGTCCTCTGTTGCTCATCCCTCTAATCTCTCTGACTCCCCCCACTGCCCCCCCTAAAAAAAAAGCCAAACCTTTTATACAAAGAACTTTGGGAAAATGGAGCAGTGCCTCAAGGTCACTGGATCATAAGTGGTGTTTGGCATAGTGAGCAGGTTTGGTGTTTCGTGAGAGATTTATGCTTTTTATTTGAGCAAAAGATTTCTTGGCGGGAGGCCTCTATGCTGTGTTCCCAGTGCTTGCGCTGTGTACAGGGTTTGCCCCTTTTCCTCCCCAACAGGTCGTTTTAATCCTCTTGCCCATAAACAAGTGCAGCAGAACGTGTCGGGCCAGCTCACATGACCTCGGTTATCTCTTCATGGGGTAGCCAGCATCAGCTTTGGATACCACAGTCACTTGACGTGGTAGAGCTGTCAGTGTCAAGAGGTGGGGATGCCAGGAGGAAACCTGGCTCCTCCAGGAACGGGGAACAGGAGTGCCTGTGATTCCTTAGAACCAGGTCGGAGAAGTCAGCTCTTGTGGGACAGGAGTGAAAAAAGGACAGCCAGACCGTTTCATTCTGTCTTGCTTTTCTCATCCCCGGATTCCTACTTCTGGTATCTCATTTCTCTTTCTCCTGTATCTCAGATCCTGTCTGCAGGGGCCCAGGACATGCAGCTGTGTCAGGAAACTGCCCCTGAGGCAGACACGTGCCAGCTTGTAAGATACAAAACCCGACACTGAAAATCCCATCTTCCCAAATAGCGATCTCGTTCTGTTGTGTGAAGGACAGCAGGTGGTGGGGGCCTGGCAGCCACAAGGTGCTGCGTCCCCAGACCAGCACAGCCCAGGAGCTGGCTGTGCGGCTGGGCTTTCAGCCCCACGTGCACCCCCACTGCCACTGCTCTGAGCTTCTGTGTCTCACCATGGAAGAGACGGGGCTCCAGCCACACTGTGTGTGTGTGTGTGTGTGTGTGTGCGCGCGCGCGCGTGCGCATGAGTGCTTCTTAAATACTAGTCACATTTCCCATTGTGACTGTTAGTTTGTAACATTTCCAGTTCCATATACCTAGAAACTCTTGGCAAGATTGTTGACATCGTGTATTTCAAAGCTGTGGTGTACACTCTGGGTTTTCCTAGGGTTGGATGTGTGTGTGCTTCAAGTGCTTTTGATCAGGGCAAGTAGAGTGGCCTTTTATGGAAGGGATAAAACAGTTGAGCTGCTGGAGCCCTTTCTGGCTCTGCCAGAAAGCCACGTCCAAGTCCGAGCTGTGCAAATAGATGACCAGAACTTGGTCTTCGACTCCAGCGCTCTCCTAGGCCAGTTCAAAAGATCCATCTCTCTTGTTTTTTTTGGAAAATAGAGAATTTGTGGTAAGCGTTGGGTAAAAAGTTAAAGCCAAAAGCCGTGCCTTTTTCTGGCAACCTGCAGACTAAGGAAAGCATGTGGAATTATAGTAATAATAGCTAGCATGTCATGAGCATTTAGTATATGCCAGGAATTGTTCTAAGTGTTTTGAATGGGGTTGGATGATTCTGACTATAGCCCTTCGTCTTCTCTTGATAGAACCCCCTTTATGCCTCTGGGTTCTTTGTCCTTGTCCTCCTGGTGGCGTGGACTAGACAGAACAACAAGTTGGGAAGCAGTGGCCTCCTGCAGCCAGGCATGTTCTTCTAACAGGAGTCCCGGCAAGGGGGTGAGGGGGGTGGGTTTCACTCAGTCTTCAGGTTTTTATTTAAGCCAGCATGCCGATTGGCAGTTAGAGCTGCCCTTCAGGATTTGTTGGGGGAGGATCTGTATCCCTTTTGCAGCCATCCTTTCTTCCCTGCCCTCTCTGAGTGAATTTGGAGGTGGAAAGCTAGAAACTTGGCTGCTTGCCTCCTTCAGAACAGCCAGCATTCTATTGTCTGCAGTCTGTGTAATAAATAGTGCATCTCACAATGCCCCAAAGTGGCCCCCTTCCTCCCCAACACCACCTGTCAGTTGATGGTTCTAGTTCCTGAGGGCTTCCACCAGCACAGGAGTTCATCTGTACCAAAGAGCCCTGCTCCTAGGTTCACATCACAGACATTAGAAAGTTGAGCACCTCCAGCAGTGTCATCTGAACCCACATCTCCCTGTCACCTTGGCCAGGGCTAAACTGGCCTTTTCTGGACTACTCCTTTCTCTTAGAACCAGTACAGAGTCTCTTTCTTGGATTCTGTCTCTGAAAAGATGAATTAACTATTAAAGTGCTTTTTAAGAAGGCACTTACAATGGAAAATGACTGTCACCTCATTTACCATACTCTCTGCTCCTAGGGCATACACACACAGAGCTAGAGCACCCTGGAGTAGAACCGTTGTTGCCGCCAGAAAACAAACAGGGTTTGGCTTCACAGGCAAACCTAGGCCCAGTGTCAGCAGCTGTCACATACTCAGTCCCAGTGAGAAGCTTGTGCTTTCCAGTCTTCTCCACCCAGCTTCAGACAGATGAGCCCTCCTCTGTTTATCCAACATACTAACCAAGGCACCAGCCCAGGCCATGGCCACGCCATGTAACAGGATTCAGCAGCCTCTGCCCTTGGCCTTGGTTGAGACTGCAGTGGCAGCGTTGGGCCCAGTGCGGTAGAGAGGAGGTGTGTCTGTGACTTCAGTTACCAAGCAGGGAAGACGGTTCTGAAAAGTGTTTGCCCCTGCTATGTCAGGGACTGTCCCAGGCTCCCCTCTGCACCTCCTCTGCAGAAGCTCTCCTTGGTCTTCCTTCGTTAGCCCTTCTCTCCTGTGAAGCAGTGCCTGTTCAGAATCCCTTTCCTCCAGCCTTGTTCTTCATCTCCACCTGGGTTCTGTTTCCTTAGACCCTCCCTCCTGCCCAACCACCCTCAATGTTCAAGTCCTCTTATGTCAAGCCCTCACCTAGAGTTTGAAGGTTAAGAAACCCCAGTCTCTACTGCCCATGCTCCTCGGAGAGCAAAGATATGTTCCTGGGTCCCATGTTGGAACACTGAATCCACTTTGCTATTCTGGACTCTGGTTTAAGTGTTGTGTTAGTTGCTCACTCATGTCCGGCTCTTTGCGACTCCATGGACTCTGTCCATGAAATTCTCCAGGCATGAATATTGGAGTGGGTATGAATTCTCTTCTCCAGAAGATCTTCCCAACTCAGGGATTGAACCCAGGTCTGCACTGCAGGTGGATTCTTTACCATCTGAGGCACCAGGTTTAGGTGTTAAGTATGGTTAATATAGTACTTCAGAGACAGTGGTTGGCCCTGATAAGATGGGCTGGCCTGAGAATACAACCATCATTTGTAACATGTTCCTATGGGAAAATGGTTCCTCCTCAGAATGGAACTTTGGGTGAGTTGGGGGTTTCTTGACTAATATGCTACAGCAGATTTGCATGTGCCTTGTAGGAGCATTCTCATTACTTGTAGTCGTAGCGCTGTCTATCACAAAAGTAAGTTGTTTTTCTAGATGCCAAATGCCAAAGATAAACATGCACATACCACTTCCTACCCAGAAAGGTTTCTGGAAAGCTGTGCTCAGCTCCTGCAATTGTTCTGGGCACAGGTGAGCCCGAACTCTCCATTCTGACTGATTTGAGCCATTGTCAGTTAGCACCGGTTCAGGGGCGGCCCTCATTCCTCAGTTTGTTTGTCCTTTCCTGCTTGGGTTTTTAGTGATCTGCTGAAGGAGGAAGATAACACCTCTACCTGCAGGAACAGCCCAGTGGGCAGTTAATCATGGGAAGAGCAGCCAGTTGGATTTTTCGTGGTCACTTAAGAGGAACCACCACCTTGCAGCCTGGCCAGGTGGAGATGGGTGCTGAGAGTGGTGGTGCCAGCCTTGGTGGTTTCTGTTCTTGTCCTGCTTGAGCTCCGAACTGCTGGCCACGGTGACTTCTGAGCAGCAGACTTCAGTCTCAGTCTTTCTGACGTTTCCTCCTCCTCCTTCAACTCCCTCTTTGAAACTGGAGGAGTCGGGAGGTAGTAGTTTTTCCACTTTCAGAGGAAGATGCAGTGGGAAGAGGCACATGTCTTATTCAGCACCTTCCAGTGTAGGGCTGGAACCAGATAGAATCCAGAAGGCCTGTTTCCGAGCCTCATGAAGACATTTGAAGGAAACTGCATTGGAAGGGCAGAGACACAGGGTTAAATCTGCACCCAGGTAGAAAGGCTGTTGCATAAACGCTGAGAGAGGGTTTTGTGTTTTTTTTTTTTAAGATCTCGTGCTTCTTTTTTACTTTGTGTTGGCAAAAACCCCAGGAGAAGATGGGAGATTCTGGGAGGAGATGATTATGCTGGGTGGTGAGTCAACTGAGCTCCCCAGCTGCCGTTTTTAGTTTCTCTGCTTTTCTGTAACAGGAGGCAGTTTAAGGAGGGATGGGAGGCAGGGTGGGGATGTTGATTTTTACAAAGAAACGAGGCAGGTGTGTATGGGTGATCTCTAGGGTCGACTCAATTCATTGGCTCAAGGAGGAAATACTGAAGCAGAGCTCTCAATGTGGCAAACACTAAGGAAATGTCTCCCAAAGTCTCTATCACTTCCACAAATCAGTAGCTCTTCGAGTGGCTTCAGCTGCCTTACATTGTCACAGCAAGACATTGTGGTTTTGATAGCAGAGCAGTGGAGGAATTGAATGTGGAGAGGCAGGGAGAGCTGTGTGAAGTGAGAGGGCCTGGGGGTTGTGGGGCAGCAGGAAGTTCAAGGAGAGGGAGCCCCCTCTGGGATGAAAGGAGCCAGGGATGGGAGTGAGGGGCAGCTAGTGCCCGGCTCTGCCTATATTCTGCGTCTGTCTCCAGTTCTCCTTGATGACCACCCTGGCCTTGAGCTTTGTGAGAGATGGCGTACCAAGGGCCCTGTCCCCACCAGAGAGAAAGCTTGTTAGTGGGACTAACACTCCACAGATGTCAGCCATGTTTGGGGCACCCAGTCCGTGGCCCGTTGCCCGCTTGGATGTTGTCTGCAGGGTACACTGGTACGGGTTACTGGTGTAGATCCCAGAAGCTGTCATGAAGATGCCCCAGCATGTTTTCTTATTCATTCATACGCAGTTTTTCATTTGTTACCTTACTGAATGCTTCTGCTCTGTGCTATAGGCATTGTTGTGGGCCGTGAATCAGACAGACCAAGGGCCTTCCCTGTATGGTGTAGTCTAGTGAGAAGGACGGACATTAATCAGTCAACTTCAAAGGGCAGTAAACGCCCTGAAAGAGGGGAGAGGGATCTTGCAGCCAGAAGCTTTGATCTTCCTTCCTCTGCCCTTGCTTATCTCCTTGAGGGAGGAGGGGAGCAACTTTAAGGATCACAAAGCTGTACCACTTTTATTCTGTATAATTTCTGTAAGTATTATAAAGCAGGGGAGCTAGGTGCGTGCCCTGTTAGGCACTCAGGGCACACAAGGGTGACCTCTGACTTCTCAGAGCACAAAGAATGGGGTTAAGGCATGGAGGCCCAAAGTCAGAAGAGCTGAGTGGGTACAGACAGGGTGCTGTGAGAGTCAGAGAGGGAGAGGTCACTCTCAGCTAAAAAGGTGTCTGGATAACTATTTGAATAAAGGGATTTGGGATAAACAAGGGATAAGAGGGTTACTTACATGGACCACTTAAAAGAAGGTGTTACATGAGAGCCGGAGCCTTTCAGTATGTGTATCTGTAGCTCTCCACACCACTGTTGCGATCTGTTCCAATCCGTTCCCTACACAGCAACCAGGGTGGTAGAGCTAGGGTCCCACCACAGGTCTGTCTGACTCTGGAGGGACACTCTGCACCACTTTGACGGCCAGTGTGCTCAAGACAAACTACTGGGCAAAGAAAAGGAACTTAGAGAGTGGCCCAGGCACCTTGGCTGCCCTGGCTAGTATCCATCAGCTCTCCATGATCCTATATCAAGAGAGCCAGACCTTTGTGCTGCAGACTGCCTTCTGCCTCCCCCAGAGCCCTGGGCTGCTGGCAGGCTGGCTCTCCTGTGATATGGAGGAACTTGCTGGTCTCCATGGTTACAGTAACCCACTGGTGCGGGAGGAGCTGAATGGAGTGCGAGGCTGGCAGTGTGCGCTTCCCCCAGCCCTTGGCACCATGTGGTACTGGTATGTCGGCATCTCTTGGACCTCTTCGGAGAGGAAGGAGTTAAGAAACTGACAAGGCCGAGAAGAGCGGGCACACCTTCCTCCTCTTCTGGGCTGCTCCGAGGGCAGAGGCGTGGCTGCCTTCTCATTCACCCACTTCTGGCAGGAGTGGTTTTATGTTAGGAAGGAGGGTCCTTTCTGTCTGACAGCCTGGCCATGGTAGGAATTCAACTTTTCCTCATTCTAGAAGGAAGACCAGCTTTGCCGCACTTGTAATCAAGTTCTTAGAGATTATAGCTCTTCTCAGAGCTCAGAGAACCCCTGTAGATGGGAAACAAAAGTTCCTACCTGAAAGTGAAGAGAGATCACAGAAAACATGGCCGAGACCTTGCTGCGCACCAGGCTCTGTGGTCAACACTGGCGTGGATTTTCTTGTTTCCTCTTTACACTAATCCTGTAAAGTGGGAGCAGCTAGAGTCCTCATGTCTAGAGATCTGGCAGCTCCAAGTGTTCTTGCTGGTGATGTTCTGAGCTGGTAAAGAGCAAAGCAGGGCTCCTAGCAGGCTCTGCCGTGCCGTCCACAGAGACATCGTGAGTCTCGTGTACAGTCCCCCTCCTCTCAGTCTCTAGGAGGCAGAAGCCAAATCTCTCTGGACTTTATAAACGGGCTCCAGTGGTGGGCGCTCAGTGAAGGTGTGCTAAACAGGCAACAGTAATTGGAGACAGAGACAAAGACCAGGCCCCAGGTGAGCGGATTCCCAGGGATGAAGTGGTGTGGAAACTTCTAAAGCTCTGGTTGCTCCACAGAATCCACCATGTTTGAAGAGGAGCCCAGCATTTCATGTGACTCAGAAGACAGGAGATTTGAGGGTGGGCCTTGCACGGTGGCTTCTGTGCATGAAGGAGTGTGAGCTGGAGGGTGGCTCAGTCCGGCTCTCACTGTGGTCAGTTCTTGCCCGCCAGACTTCCAGGCAGGCACTGGCTTTGCCATGGCTACTGGGAGGCGTGTGGCCTCCCTGCACGGCCTGGGCTGCAGTGCCGGTCTCCCACCCTCAGGGTGAGACTTGCAGCTCGGACAGCCGGACGACAGCCAGCCACCTTGCTTTCAGCTTGGCCTCGGTCGCAGGCTCTGCTGGCCTCCTTTGTCGGGGAGGCATCTACCGTGGCTCGGAGAAGGGAGCAGTTTCATACAAGCCCACCTCCCCTCTGCAGTGGAGTGTTAAGGGATTGCAGGGGTTTCTCAGGCGGAGGGTCACAGTTCATGGTTGGGGGGGGGCGGGGTGCGTCCAGGCCCTCCACCCGTCAGTGCTTGCCAGCTTTCCCAGAGCTCTCCTACCCAGCACTCTCCGCTGGCTTATTGACTCTTGGCAGTTGAGAGGGACAGTTGCTCAGGATGAAAGGGTGCAGAGAAGGCTCCTGGGTGCCGTGAAGGAGGAAGGGTTAAAGAACTAGTGATTTGCCCCGTGACATGTCAGCTCAGTCCTACCCTGTCTCTCCCCAGCCTCTCTGTTTGAGGTCAGTGCGCGGTACTTCCTCAGTTTACAAAACTTTCACTGCCTCCCACAAATACGGTTGAGGAAACTAGCCCTGTGTCACATCGCAGAATCCTGGAGCCTAGAAATGAAGCCATTTGATCCCACTCTGGCGTCTGAGTGGAGGGGCAGGCCTGACTGAGCCCAGGGTCCAGAATGAAGCCTGATCTCTTCCACTGAGTTGGGTGCCCACTTTGAAGGAGTGAGAGGAGGGAGTGCTGTGAAACAGCCCCCGGCCCCCAAACTGGCCTTAACCAGACATTGGTGCTCCTGCTGTTCCAGGCACCTTTCCTAAATCATCACATCTTTCCCTCCTAGCCTGTGAATGAAGAGCCAGAGACTTCTGCTTCTTTGGGGAGAAATAAGAGCAGATTAGTCTTCAAGAAGGGTTGAAGGGAAGCTGGTAAATGCAGCCATGAGGAACAGCAGAGTGCTGGAGTGAGCACGAAAACACTGGGCCCCAGGCCCAGCTCTGCACTGGCAGGCTGGCCTCGGGCAAGTCTCTTAACTTCTGTGCTTAAATTTCTCATATGTAAAATGAAGGTGCTACCTACCCTGTAGGTTTATGGTGTGGAGAACATAGGATGTACGTGCCAGCAGACAGTGGTCCCAGGGATGTCGCATCTGTTGACCAGGGCTATACAGAAGGTGAACACAGAGCAGCACAGTCTCCCGTGTGTCTGTGCCAGGTGCTGTGAGGGCACCGGGAGCTCTGCCCCTCCCTCGAGGAGTTTATGGCCTCCTGGCGTGAGAGCTTTAAAAAGAGTTGCCTAATGGGACAGATGCTAGCCTAGAGTAGTGGAATGAATGTGAAGTGGATCTGGCAACCAGAGGAAAAGCCAGTACCAAAACCCAGAACACAGCAAGGAGGGCTCAGCAGGTGCCTGGACCACAGGGGCTTGGCCAGAGAAAGGTGTGAGGCGTGGCTGCCCCTGCTGCGCCCAGGCCCTTGGGGGAGGGGGCCACTGGGGGAACCTGGAGATCGTCTCCCAGAATCGGGGCTGGAAGGAATTAGAGAAACGTTTGGTTTGTTCCAACCTTTGGACAAAATTTAGGATTAAACATCTCATTCTCTATCAGTGACGAAGGTTCTTAATCTAGAATCCATAGACCTAAGGGGCTTCCCAGGGTTCCTGAATCTTCTGATACTATGTCCAGAACACTCCATACAAGTGGAGTGTGCATTTTTCTAAGGTTGAACACTGCTTTCTGGGAAGTAGGAGGTCCATCTGCCACTGTTGGATGGCTGGTTCCTGCTCCCCCCGCTCCCACCCTTGATCCTGATGGCAGGTTTGCCACCGCACTCTGGTGCAGCCTGTCTGATTCACACGGAGGCCTCCCCTCCACTCGCAGATGTGAGCCCCTACCCAGTCCCATCTGCTGCAGGTGCAATAATGGCTTTATGACAGCCTGGGCCGGAGTAGGTCTCCTCCTCACCCTCTCCCAGCTGTTACCCAGCAGAGCACCTTGGGGAGGGTGGGGCAGCCCACTTCCGGGGAGGGGGAGGGAGAAGGAAGTTGATCTAAACCCGCCTCTTTCTCTCTCTGTCTCCCTTCCTTCCCGTTCCCCTCCGGCCCCTTCCCTCCCACCTTGCTCCTGGGTAGTGTCCGAGGACTGCGTGGGTTTCCTGGCCACCAGGCCCTGGCCTGCAGGAAGCCGCGGGGCTCTGTCCCCGTCCCTCTCCTTGCCAAGCCCGGGCTCTCTCTGCTAGTGGTGGTTTCGGTTGCGACACAGTCCAGGTTCCCAGAGCCGCTCGGCCTGGCTGCTGCGCTCTTTTTCATTGAGGAGGTGGTGGAAGGTGTCGCCTGCTTCAGCTGAGTAAGGGTGGCTGACGGCGCCAGCAGCCCCCGCCCTGGGCCTGGCTCTTCCCGGCCTCTGTACTTTGCCCTCGCTGCCTGACAGGTTCTGCACTGGGCTCTGCTGAATGGAAGTCGCTGGTAGTCCTTGTCCCTTTCTCCAGCCGGGTATGTTTCCCCCTGTTTTGTTTTGTTTTGTTTTTTGCTGTGGAATTGCCCCCTCCTCTTTCATCCCTCCCACCCCAAACACAGGATCTTTGAGGAGTTGCTAAATGGAGCCAGGCACTAACTAGCACAAGGCAGTGCACTTCCTGGGAAGAGGCACGGGCTAAGAAACGAAGAGGGACGAATCCCCAGAGAAGAGTCGACCCTTAGGTGGAGTCAGCAGGCCTGGCCAGGGTGAAAGGAACGGAACGAGGCCCAGGAGGGTGCACGAGTGCCACGGTGAGGGGAGACGGTGGGGATGGCCACCCGGGGCCAATGCCCAAGGGACACCTTTCCTCCATTCCATAGTGCCCAGGCGCACTCTGCCTCTGGCCAGGGAGTGCTTGTCACCCTTCCCAGCTTGGCCCCTTCCTGGCCCCGGGGAAGTCTCGGGACACTCGAGGCCAGCCCTGAGTGCAAGGCCCCAAAGCGTGAGGTTTTCTCGGGAGGAACTGTTGGTCAGAGCCTCCAGCGTTAGGGAAGGGGCCCTGCCTACCTGAGTCAGCTCTGGGCCGCTCGGGGTGGAGACTGTCTTCCGGGCGAACCTGGCAACATGCCTAGGCCGGGTTCTGAGATCCCAGGTTGAAGGGCCCACTGGATAGAAGATTTTTTTTCCTTCATCTTCATGCCCTGAGTTCTATCCTCTTCTCGAATGAGGACCCCATAGCTGCTTAGGCCCGACTTCTCAGTCAGGCCTGCTAGGTAACTTGCGTGTTTTGCTGTTTGGTTCCAAATCCTGCCTCCCAGGGTGACCCCTTGTTCCTTCTGAAAGCTGCCTGAGGGCCATGGTGTCTACTTTCAACAGACTTCCTGAGACCGTTGGGGCCTGCCCATTCTGTGATGTTGACCAGAGCTTGGAGGATGTCGTGTTCCGTGTCTCTGTGCGCAAGGAGGGTGGAGGTGGGGGGCAGAGCGTGGTTCTGGCCAGATCCTGTTTAGTTGGCCCAGAAGGACAGCCAGTCATCAGCCTCCCACCTTGTTGGTGAGATCTGTGTCCAGGTTACATGGGCCTAGTCAGAGCCGTGGAAGGGGCCCTGTCTCCATGGTCGTACCTGCACCCCTACCTCTGCTTCAGCCTTCAAAGAAGCCATCTGACGCAGGGCCCTGGTCCAAGGAACATTTCTTACTGAAGACTTTCTCCTTTCTCTTCTTCCTCCCCGTACCCTCTCCTCACTCTGTCCCTCATGCCTGCTGTGGGAACTGTGTCTCAACATGAAAGAGGCAGAAGGGGTGAGAGAAGGGCTGTGTCCTTGGCATCCTGAGAGTTGGGTGGTTTGGTCAGAAAGGGGAGTGTGTGACTTGTAGAGCCGGGGAATCAAAGAACACACCCCAGCGTTTTCTGCTTCTTTGGGACCCAGGTAGGCGGAACCTTCTCTGACTATCCTGGAGACCTCACTTGGGACTAACCCTTTGCAGCTGCCCTGGTGAGTCCGATGCCCAGCAGGGACATCTCCCCAGCGGGGGGACCCTACATCTCTTGGCCTCCATCTGAGCTGCAGCTGGATTAGAAGGACTTGACTTAGATGTGAAAGTCTTATTGACCATGAGACTTCTGGCTCTGCAGACAGGCTGTGTAGCATTTGAAGTGAAGTGAAAATCACTCAAATCGTGTCTGACTCTCTGCGACCCCATGGACCGTAGCCTTCCAGGCTCCTCTGTCCATGGAATTCTCCAGGCCAGAATACTGGAGTGGGTCACCCAGCTGTTCCCTTCTCCAGGGAATCTTCCCAACCCAGGAATTGAACCCAAGTCTCTCTCATTGCAGGCAGATTCTTTACCGTCTAAGCCACCAGGGGAACCAAAAATAATGGTAATTGTGGTTGTTCTTTATTTTGGCTAAGGCATTTTATATGTTTTCTGTCACCTAATGAATGTGAAATAGGACTGTTTTATCACCATTTTACAGATAAGAAACTAACAGTAGTAAATGCAGGAGCCTGGACTAGAACCTTGGTCTGTTGAGCAGAGCCCCTTGGCACCCACTAGACCATCTACTGGCACCCACACATGGGATCATCCCATGTCAGTCATCTTTTAGGATTTCTTCCTGCTTTGTAGTCATCTCATCTCCCTCTTAAGGGTGTTGATGATAGTAAAGTTAACATGCGTTGAGTAAGAGGCAGATTTGGGACCTGAACCTTGTTAGTTTGTCTCTCCACCTGTACTCTCAGTCACACCTCTGTGTTCCAGTATGGAGGACAGTTGTTGCTGCTGCTTGAAGATAGTGTGCAGCTGAGCCTGGGAGTGAGGAGTGAGGAGAGGGTGCTGGCCTGCTGTGCCGCACAAAGCAGCCCCCGGGCTGAGAAACATGGAGACAGAGGGGCAGAGCTCAGGATGGGCAGTCGGACACCCAGATTTAGCTTCAGGGAGCGAAGGACCCAGACCCTCAGGTCGACACTGAATTCTCATTCCAAACTCTGAGGACTTGGTGACTGCCAGGCTCCCGCTGCCTTTGGCTCATAGCCTCAGAAAATAGGGGAGTGGCCGGAAACTTAGGAGGTGAATTAGAGGTTGCCAAGGAAACTTTGCCACCCATCTTCCTCTCTTGGAAGTTGGGGCAGAGGGAAGTTTTTCCTTGTTTGTGGCCCCTTAGGGCTGAAAAGCAGCTGGTTGGGGAAGCATGCTCCTTGCCGAGGAACCCTGGACAGTTCCTTGAGTGGCAGCAAGTCATTTCTTTGTGGTTTTTGAGGGTTTCACCGAGAGCCAGAAAGGACCGTGAAAGAAAGAACTTTGAGGCACACTTCTCTGGTCCCACTGCTCCCTTCCAGATTGTATCCTTGAAGTTTCCAGGGCACCTCTGGATGGTTCTGGGACAAGGCTCTGGCTGCCCTTGATCCGCATGATGCTGGAGCAGTGGCATCAGGTGCTCTGGAAGAGGCAGATCAGGGCTCTTGACCAGCGTTAGACCAGACTCTTAACAGTTTGATTGAGATGTAATTCACATCCCATACAGTTCACCCTTTAAAGTGTACGCTTAAGGGGCTTTTAGTAAATTCATGGAGCTGTGTATCCATCACCACAGTCAGCATTTCATTACTGCAGAAAGAAACCTCAGCCCTTAGCTGTCATCCCTAAGGCCCCTCACCTTTCTCAGCCCTACACTCATCTCTTGGATCTGCATGCTCCAGAGTAGGCATGTCATATAAAGGGAATTGTACAGACTGCAGTCCTTCGTGGCCAGTCTTGTTCACTTAGCATAACATTTTCAGGGTTCATCCGTGTTGTAGCATATGTTGGTACTTCTTTTTCTTTCTTTAGTTGCCAATGAATATTCCGCTGTGTGGATATTGCACAGTTTGTATATTCGTTTGTCAGTTGATGGACATTTGTGTTGTTTCCACTGTTTGGCGGTTGTGAATGTGGGATATTATGAACGTCCATGGGTGTAAAAGTTGTTCTTGGGTGTGTAGTTGGGAGTGGATCACTTGGAACTCTACATTTAGCCCTCTGAGGGCCATACAGGTCTTCATACAGTTGGATGTTTTCATCTGGACCATGCCTTTTTTGTGTTATGTTTATGTGCCTGTTGGTGCCAGTTGTTTTCATTTCTGCTTCCTCACAGCCTTATTTGAGCTAGGGGATATCTAAGGAGGGCCTTGCTCAGACCATCATTCCATGTTTTCATTCCACAAGTGTTCATTGAGCATCTACCGTAATCCAGTCTATCTAGGTGCTGGGTTGTATCAGTGAATAAGTGATACGTGCCTGCTCTCATGAGCTTCCATTCTTACCAGATAGACAACAAATCAATAAAAAGTCATATGCAGTAAAGATAAATGTAAAGTACTGGGTGACGAGTGCTTTGCAGTAATTCTGATCACGTTGCCCCTGTGGCTCTTGAGTTTTGGCATGATCAAAGTGTGAACAGGCAACAGGGAGGGCAGTAGACGGCGCTCCCCTGCACGAGGAGGAGGAACTGTTGGGTTGTTCACGGGGGATGTGTTGCCAGAGAGTGGAGCCAGTGATGGGACAGCTCGTGGTAGGATGCTGACACTGGACCCCAGGCTGTGCTCCTTTGGAGTGGAGCAGGGCTCTCTTTCCCTCTCCTCTTATTCCCCTGCCTTATGACTTTCTCTCGGCACGCCTCCCAGCCTCCTGGCGTCTGCCCCCATGCCCCAGCCTCTTAGTTTTTTGCCGAGAGCTGAGGGCCAGGGTGTGGGGAGCTGAGGGGAGGCACACTTCAAGGTGTGTGTGTTTCTGCCTGCAGCCCCCCTTGGGACACCTCGACCCCAAGCCCAGCAGTAAGTCCAACATGCTGCGGGGCCGCAACTCAGCCACCTCTGCTGACGAGCAGCCCCATATCGGCAACTACCGACTCCTCAAGACCATCGGCAAGGGTAACTTCGCCAAGGTGAAGCTGGCTCGGCATATCCTGACTGGGAAAGAGGTGAGCGCTGGGCCTGGGGACACGGCAGCATCTCCGACTGTTGATACCCCAGCAGTAGTGGTAGGGCTACTCCCCAAGGCAGCCCTCTGTTTATCAGGCAGAAATGAGGTCTGAACAGAGAGGGGTGCTCAGAGGGATAGGGCGAGAAGAAGGTGGAAATACAAAGGAAGAAGCAGATTTGAATCCTTATCTTAGCCTGGTCAAAGAGATAATCTTGGGCTTTTTTGTCTCTTGTGCAGGTAGCTGTAAAGATCATTGACAAGACTCAGCTGAATTCCTCCAGCCTCCAGAAAGTAAGCTCACAGTACATCCTGTTCCTTTCTAAACCTTTGTCAGGAGTCACTCATCTGCTGATGACCTCCTCTTAAACCCCTGGGCTTCCCAGGTGGCACAGTGTAGGAAATGTGGGTTCAATCCCTGGGTTGGGAAGATCCCCTGGAGGAGGAAATGGCAACCCACTCCAATATTCTTGCCTGGGAAATTCCATGACAGAGGAGCCTGGCAGGCTACAGTCTGTGGGATCCCAAAGAGTCAGACATTATTGAGCACACACACAGACACTTGAACCCCTAGTTCAGATTCTCCGGTTATTTTGTTGTCCCCACTATCCTTCACCATGGCTCTGCTATCTTCAGGGTTTTGTTGGATCCTCTGTGTTGACTTCTCCTGCTTGGGCTTCCTGGCCTCAGGCACTGGCTCATTAGTCTTTCTGCCCTTTCCAGCCCCTCGGCCTACCTCTCTGACCTACTTCTTGGATCTTGTTATTTTCTGGCTTGTGACCAGACCGTATGCAAACACACATGTATACAGCCATTACTCGAAACACAAGCAGTTGCTTTAACATCTGGAATGACCAGGGGAGTGACTCTAGAAGTACAGGGATAAGAGGAGGCAGAGAACCTGCCCCTGGATTCTGGGCCAGCTCCATTTCAGAGAATGGGAATGGAGAGCTGGGGTTTTTAGAAACTGAAATCCAGTTTCAAGCCTCTTGATAGTATGAGCAGATTAAGGACAGGTACTCCCAGTTTTCCTTCTCACTTTTAGGCTCCTCCTGACTAACAGTTGCAAAGTTGTTTGCATGTAGTCTTTGCAAGGTGAAGCTTTTGCTTCCCTTGACTTACAGTGGAAACTGAGGTCTTACTAAGCTGGTCAGGGAACCCTCCAGGTGGCACCACATATGTAGGAGTGAGGAAAGAAGGCTTTCATTTGCAGAGGAGGGACACCTTACCAGTGACTGGTGGATGTAGAGCTGGAAACAGCTCTTTCCCCCCACGCCCTGGGCTCAGGCAGTTAGGGGAAGGAAGAAATCTCCCATCGGACTCCCAGAAAGCGGCCCCTTTTCAGGTCCATCAGATTTCCTCATTCTCCAGATGACCCTGGCTCAGATTTTCTGACCTTGATTAACCCAGATCTCATGGCAGATTGAGCTTTTCTTTTCATGAGCACATTGTGTTACTTGGGTTAGGAGAGGGTATAACCTCATGCTAACAGAGCCGACTACAGCGAGATTGGGAAGCTTGGGGCTCGGGGCTGGGAGCTGTTACTGAGAGAGACACTCACAGAATTAGTGTGGGTTGAGGTGCCATGACACACTGACGGCCAATACCAAGGTGTTTCCTATTTTTTTTGTTACCCCTGGGGTCCCCTCAAGGTTCTTTGAGTCAAAGGAAACATGGCTGTCATCACCAGGGCTTCCCTACTGGGAGCTTTCCGGAAGGAAGGGAAAGAGGGCTACTCTTGACACGTTGACTCAGGCCCCAGAGAGCAGAAGCCAACTTGGTGTGGACCATTTGGTCTTTGGAGCATCTCAGCCTGCCAGCGTCAGCTCGGCCATCCTATTTCCCACCTATTTCCCTGCCTCTTCCTGACTGGCTGGAAGACACCAGGACCAGACAAATGTCGCCTTTTAACACACTCCATGGCCAAGGCCAGACTGATCCTGGCCAAATCACTCTGTTTAAATTCAATCCCAGCAGCAATCCCTAAACGACACACCTTGAAGAAGCTAGCCTCTTCAGGGCTCTAACCAAGCTTAGAAAACTCCACGCTCTGCCAGGAGGGCATTCTGCAGGCCCAGCGAGTGCCCTTGCGGAGGAACCCTGGCAGCTGCATTCAGGCCCTATCTCAGTGCTGTTCCCCGCTGCTGCCCCTGAGGTGGTGTTCAGGACTTTTTGCCTCTTCATCCAAGATATCTCCTGGGCCAGAGAAGAAAGCAAGGAAAAACCTGGACTCTAACAGGAAAAGGGAGTGAAGGTCAGAATCAGGTTCTCAAGGGTTGGAAAACCTATCTCCCATTTGCTTTCCAGCTCATGAAAGCTCTGGGACTTCATTAAAGGGAAAAAAAGACAGGTTGACTTTCTCCCCATAAAATATAGCCTAAATTAGGTCTCCATACCCCCCCCAAACAAAAAAAAAAATACAACACAACACACAACACAACTGGATCCGCTCCTGTGCAAGTGGGAAGGCCTAGAAGTTACCAAAACCCCACCCCCAATTTTCTGGCCCCCGCAGAGGGGATGGGGTTCCTTTCTGTCCTTTTTCTCTATAGAAATGTATGGTTTGGAGTCCCTGATTTTGTTTCACAAAGAGAGCGTGAGTGTGTGTAGGTGGATTTGATTAAAATTGGCATCAGCTATATATAGGAGTGGCTTCTTCTGTCACCACCCCGAGGCCCAGGAGAGAAAGGCGCACCCACGAGTGCCGAGCCCTCTGACTTCTGTACGTCAGAGGACGGTGGGGTCCCCCTTCAGAGCTCCCTGCCCCTTCACACAGACCACACTGGAGTCTGCTTCGTCTGAACCGTAGGAGCAGCTCAGGTTCTAAATATTCATGTCCATGGGCTCACGCCCCCTTCTTCGGAGGCACCCAGCCAAAACTGTCTGCTGTTGGGGGGCTGGATCTGGGTAGACAGCGCCTAAGAGAGCAGCTGGCTCGTCCAGATGCTGCCCCTGAGGGTACAGGTCAGGAGAGCCCCGCTGACCTCACGCTGACCCTTCTTGCTCTCCCCCTCGGGTCCTTCTCAGCCCTTGGGTACGGTCATGGAAGATCTGGACTGCCACACTGTTTCTTCACCCTGCCTGTTTGCTCTTTCGGAAAAAGCATCCTAGCAATGGATCTATTTGGAGGGGACCTGAGGGGAGCAAGCTGAGCGGGCATGACCCCTGCTGCTGTTTTATTTTCCAGCTATTCCGTGAAGTAAGAATAATGAAGGTTCTGAACCATCCCAACATAGGTGAGAACCATTGTCGTTCCTCCCCCTCCCCCACCGCGTGACTCCAGTTCCCACACGTAGTCCTCCTCCCCGAGGCGCAGTGCCGTCCGGAGTCTTCAAGGATGCCTCTGGGGAAGCCCAGCTCAGTCCGGCTCTGCCCCTGGCGTTCAGGGCTGTCCTTAGCGGTGTGGCTGCCACGAGGGGAGCTTGTCCTCGGGAGAGCAGGAATGGGAGGGGAGGAAACGTTTGTTCTGAGGATGCCCCTGTGCATGTCGGGGCTTGACATGTGGCCCCCTGCTGCTGCTCTGACTCAGAGCTTGGCCTTTTCTCTTGCAGTTAAGTTATTTGAAGTGATCGAGACTGAGAAAACTCTCTACCTGGTCATGGAGTACGCCAGTGGAGGTAGGTATGGAATTGCCTCTTGCTCCTGTGTCCCTGCCTTCCCCAGCCCCAGCCAGCTCTGATGTAGACCCCACTCCTGTCACTTGCAGGAGAGGTGTTTGATTACCTAGTGGCTCATGGCAGGATGAAAGAAAAAGAGGCTCGAGCCAAATTCCGCCAGGTGGGTGTGACTCCCTCCCTGGACTGTGGGCCCAGCCTCTGCTCTGGGGGGTTGGCAAACAAGGAGTAGCTGCCCATCTTTCAGCAGCCTCGGAGGGTCCTTTGGGCTTTGCTTATCAATGTGGCAGATTGGAAGTCGGTCACAGGATCGCAGCTCCACCAGCCCACCTTCAGGTGCCTCCGGGCTGACCCCTCTTCCTTCCTTTCAGATAGTGTCTGCTGTGCAGTACTGTCACCAGAAGTTTATTGTTCATAGAGACCTAAAGGTAAGGCATGCTCTCATCGCCCGTGTCTTTGAGTCAGGGCTGGGTCGTTCACCTCTGTCAACAGTGACAGAACCGTGACACCCTGATGTTCGGGGAAGCTCTAGCCTGTAATTTTTTGGAGATGATGAGGAAGCCCCTAGGGCTGCTTCTGACACAGGCCTATGTGGCTGGACTTAGGCTCCCATTCCCACCATCGAGCAGAGAGTCTCTGCCATTTCACCTCTTCCAGTGCTGCCAGGCCTGGCAGCCAGCCGAGGAAACAGAGTTGACTGTCCCACAGCTGCATCACAGCTGCTTTGCAGATGTG
This sequence comes from Okapia johnstoni, assembly GCA_024291935.2. NCBI lineage: Eukaryota > Metazoa > Chordata > Mammalia > Artiodactyla > Giraffidae > Okapia > Okapia johnstoni. The sequence goes on along the minus strand of JAGTYA010000026.1, from coordinate 8,384,013 downwards.
AGCGCTCCCATCTCTGTCCCCCAGACGTTAGTGTGTGAGACTGCCTCTGGGTCTTCCCGGCCCCCGAGTCCTCGCAGGTGACCACGAGTAACCCAGGCGTGACAGGGAAGCTTTCCACAGCTCACAGCCCTCAACCTTCAGATCCTAGCCCTCACACAGCTCCCTGGGTGAGGAGTGGCGTTTGCCACCCTCCTCCAGCCCAGCACAACCTCTTCACACAGATTGGAGGCTGCCCTGGAGTTGGTGGGAACAGTACTGAGAATGAAGATGGCTTCTTGTTTATTCTCAGCTCCGTCCTGTCCGGCGCCTTGGTGTGGTCCGCTTGGTTCCTTGACATTTTCCTTCTTACCTCCTAGGCAGAAAACCTGCTCTTGGACGCTGACATGAACATCAAGATTGCAGACTTTGGCTTCAGCAATGAGTTTACCTTTGGGAACAAGCTGGATACCTTCTGTGGAAGTCCTCCTTATGCTGCCCCAGAGCTCTTCCAGGGCAAAAAGTACGATGGACCCGAGGTGGATGTGTGGAGCCTGGGAGTTATCCTATACACACTGGTCAGCGGATCCCTGCCTTTTGATGGACAGAACCTCAAGGTGGAGTAAAGTGCAGGCTTAGATCATTTGAATTCTCATTTCTTCTCTTGGCCTCTGGTCTTGTCCCCGACCTCTCACCTTCACTGCTTTTCTACATTTTTCCTGAGCCAGAGCTTCAAAGGGCTTACAAAAGGTAGCAGCTATTAAAAGGCATTATGTACCCAGCGTAATAATCTCAGGTCTTCTCTTGAGAGCTGGGATAAATTGTATGTTTGTTCACCTCTCCAAGGCACTCAGGATTGCAAGCCTCGGGCTCCTGAAGCCCGAGGGCATGGGGTATCTGACAGCACCGTCTCTCTAGTGAGGGGCCTTGTCCCAGGCCCTCTGCCTCCTACCATATTTCATTTCTATCTGCCTGGACAATCAAACTATCAGGAGCCTGGATGTTAGGTTTCTTAAACCCTAGACCTTGGGTGATTTAAATTTCCCTCCTACAGGAGCTGCGGGAGCGGGTACTGAGGGGGAAGTACCGTATTCCATTCTACATGTCCACAGACTGTGAAAACCTGCTCAAGAAATTTCTCATTCTCAATCCCAGCAAGAGAGGCACTTTAGAGGTGAGCAGCCTGAGACTGTCTGGCCAGGTCCTGGGTCCCAGCGAAACCTCCAGGCTGAGTTCTCCCTCTCTGCCCTTCTCCTTCCCTTTGCTCCCCAGCAAATCATGAAAGATCGGTGGATGAATGTGGGTCACGAAGATGATGAATTGAAGCCTTATGTGGAGCCACTCCCAGACTACAAGGACCCCCGGCGGACAGGTGAGGCTGTGCTGGGCAGTGAGGTTGAGCCTGCCTGGGACTCTGGACCTGCCTTAATTGTGTGCCCTCCTGTGCAGAGTTGATGGTGTCCATGGGTTACACGCGGGAAGAGATCCAGGACTCACTGGTGAGCCAGAGGTACAACGAGGTGATGGCCACCTATCTGCTCCTGGGCTACAAGAGCTCCGAGGTGTGTGCCCCTGCTCCGTTCCCGTGTGTACCATCCTTGTCAGCAGCACCCCTTGCTTCTAGCAGCTGTTGAAGGCAGACGCTCATCTCCGAGTAGCTATATAGCTCTGCTCTCTACTGACTGATTTTAAGCCCCACCTCTGGGGGCACTAAGGCCCCTCTGGCCTTTGCTTTCCCTTGTGGTGTCAGACTCCTTTGCTTGATTCTTAGCCTGCTCAGGAGGTATTGGAGGATGTCTCTGAGTCAGAGTGCTCATTCTTACACACGTGTGTGTGTGTGTATACGTCCCTCTCTGTGGTCAGGGGTATTTGTGGGGAGGTCAGTGTCACTTGTCCCTTTCATGCACTGGAGAAGGAAATGGCAACCCACTCCAGTGTTCTTGCCTGGAGAATCCCAGGGACGGCGGAGCCTGGTGGGCTGCCGTCTATGGGGTCGCACAGAGTCGGACACGACTGAAGCGACTTAGCAGCAGTAGCAGCAGCAGCAGCAGTGTATCTTTGGCTGTTTGTCAGGGTCTGCGTTGCTACTTGTTTTTCTCTGTGTTTATCTAAATGCACTTTGGTCTTGCAGTGGGTATGTCTCACGGAAGCCCAGGTGGATTTGTTTCAGGCAGGAATGTGGTGTGGAGGTGGGATCATCCACAAAGAGCTCTTCATCCCTCCCTCTTGTGTTCTGGCAGCTGGAGGGCGACACCATCACCTTGAAGCCCCGGCCTTCAGCTGATCTGACCAATAGCAGTGCCCCTTCCCCCTCCCACAAGGTACAGCGCAGCGTCTCCGCCAACCCCAAGCAGCGGCGCTTCAGTGACCAGGGTGAGTACTTCCGAGAGTGGCAGGTGTGGGGCTCACCCCTCTCCTGATGGGTTCTGGGGGCTTCGGATGGCACAGCCGAGTTTCAGTCCCTGTTCAGCCCTTATTAGCATGTCCTTGGGTAATCACTGTACTTCCCTCCAACTCTGTGAAGTGGGGTTACTGGCAGCACGGTAGGAAGCATGAAGCACGTGGTGAGTGTTCGGTGTGCCTCCCTCGCCCTTACCCATTCCCACCGTCCCTCTGGCCCAGCAGCTGGCCCTGCCATCCCCACTTCCAATTCCTACTCTAAGAAGACTCAGAGCAACAACGCAGAAAACAAGCGGCCTGAGGAGGACCGGGAGTCAGGACGGAAGGCCAGCAGCACAGCCAAAGTGCCTGCCAGCCCCCTGCCCGGCCTGGAGAGGAAGAAGACCACCCCCACGCCCTCCACGGTGAGCCATGCCCCCTCCCTCCTCCTGGCCAGCCCCGCCCTCTTTCCCAGGCCCCCACCCCCCCTTCTTGCTATGGGGCCTGCCCTCTGCAGGCAGCTCCTTCTTTTTTCCAGACCCAGCTTCCTTTGGCTGCCTACCTGACCTTCCCTCCTGGCCCACTTGTGCTTACTGTAGAAAACCCTGCCCCCCAGAGTCAAAGCAACATCCTTTCTTTCCCCCCCCCACACCCCCCCACTGCTCATGGTAGAAAGGGGAGGAGGGAGCCAGTTTTGTGACTACTTGGTTTTCTGTGATGCAGCTCTTGCTTTTCTTCCCCACAGAACAGCGTCCTCTCCACCAGCACAAACCGAAGCAGGAATTCCCCCCTCCTGGAGCGGGCCAGCCTCGGCCAGGCCTCCATCCAGAATGGCAAAGACAGGTAAGCGGCCTGGCCTGCCTGCCGCACCCCCAGATCCACGACGCCAGCGGCAACGTCGTCAGCAGCCCCCTCCCCTCCCGCTCCTGGAGTCCCGTCCTGGCTCTGTCCAGTCCAGCCGTCCACACACCAGCACTTCCCTGATCTCCCCCCCATCTCCTCCTCCCTGTGCTCCTGTGACCGCTTCTTGCGGGGTACCCAGTGTGGCTCCATGACCATCTCAGCCGCCTTCCTGCTTCTTGACCGCAGCCAGGGCATGGCAACTGTGCTGTCTGGGCATCAGTGCTCAGGGACCCCGGCTCAGGGCAGAACCCAGAGACGCCCACCTGAAGGGTGTACACACTGAGGGTGACTCCAGCTGTGCCTGTGAGAACAGAAGCCCCTAACCTTGACCGTTGGTGTTGAGTTCCTGGCTCCTTGTCCTCTGAGCTTAATGAAAACTCCCCTTAGCAGCACCCTGCTCTTTCTGGTGACAGCACATCCTTGTTCTTAGAATTCCTAGGAGACCCGTGCAGCCCGGGGGCAGTGGCCTCCTGTCGGCTTTCCTGCATTCTGGGTTTCCTTTCCCAGGCTCTGGCCCACTCGCCTTCCTTGCCCTGCCCCCCGCTCCCCAGCCTTGCCTCCCTGGGCTCTGACTTGTGCCCCATTGCTGCTTCTGGGCCTGACCTGCATCCTACCAAGGCTCCCCTCTGGCCCTTCCCGCCCCCCCCACCTTGCTTCCTAACCAAGCCTCCTGCCCCCACCCGCCCCTAACCCAGGCCTCTCCGCTGCTTTTGTCTCCTAGCCTAACCATGCCAGGGTCCCGGGCCTCCACGGCTTCTGCTTCTGCCGCGGTCTCTGCGGCCCGGCCCCGCCAGCACCAGAAATCCATGTCGGCCTCCGTGCACCCCAACAAGGCCACTGGGCTGCCCCCCACGGACAGTAACTGTGAGGTCCCGCGGCCCAGGCAAGTGCACTGGGGCAGTCGATGTGCCTGCCGCCCCCAGCCTGCCCCCTCCGCCCCCCTACAATTCCTTCCCACCTGGGGGTCCTGCTCTGTTCTTGTCATCTTAGCCACAAGAGACGGCTGTCTCCTGCAGCCAGGAAGTAGAGGGAAGCAAAAGTAGCTTACCGCCCCTCTTCTCCTCCAGTTCTCCCTCTCAGAACAGACATGCACGAAGCCGCCCCGAGGCTCCAGAAGGAAGCCTTTTTGTTCTGAGCCTTCCTGGACTTCCTTAGGACCCAGGGACAGTCAGCATCACAGGGACTCAGTCCTTGAGGGTTGGTCAACATTGTCCCCTGGAGGTTCCAGTCTGCCTAGCTCCCAGGGAGCCGCTCCTCTCCAGCCTGTACTGCTCTCCACACATGTATCCTTCCCTGCCTCCCTCCCTCCCCAAAACCATCTCCTTCCCCCTCCACCTTACTGGTGTCCTCAGTGGTCACATCCCTTCCTTCTGTGTCCTCTGTGATGGCTGCCTCCCTCTGCCCTAGCTTCCCCCTTCCCTTTTCCCACCTCAGAGCACTCCAGCCGCTGGCGGGGGCCGCCTTCTTGTGCCCTGATGCATTTCCCCCACCCCCACCTCTTTTCCCACAGCACAGCCCCCCAGCGTGTCCCTGTCGCCTCCCCCTCCGCCCACAACATCAGCAGCAGTGGTGGAGCCCCAGACCGAACTAATTTCCCCCGGGGTGTGTCCAGTCGAAGCACCTTCCATGCTGGACAGCTCCGGCAGGTGCGGGACCAGCAGAATTTGCCCTACGGTGTTACCCCAGCCTCTCCCTCTGGCAACAGCCAGGGCCGGCGGGGGGCCTCGGGGAGCATCTTCAGCAAATTCACCTCCAAGTTTGTACGCAGGTGAGTAGGGGGCCTAGGGCAGCAGAGAGGCTGAGGCCAGGCCCTCCACCTGCCTGGGGGAGGGGATGAGAACACCTGGGGTTAGAGCTGGGATTAGGTCCCTAGGGGGTTAGCAGCAGCCTCAGGAAGCCTAAGAAAGTGAGCCTTGTTGGCACCTGAGGCTCTCAGACCTGTCCATCCCTCTCAGGCCTCCCCAGCTCCTCATACACACCCCTTGTTCTCTGGCCCAAGCAGATGGCCGATGCCGCCTCCTCTCTAGGAGAGTGTGAACTCAGATGCTAAAATAAAAGCCCCCCTCTTCTCTCCTGGGTTCCCATGGAAACTTATATTTGGTGACGCAGCTGCAAAGTCATGAGGCCTGAGCCAGGCTGGGCCGGCAAGGAGAGTTTCTCCTGGTCTCTTGTCTCGCCCCGTTTGACCTCCTTGCTTCCCACCCAGTTGGTTTTGTCTGTCGCAGCCATATTCATCTGCTGGGCTGGAGGCGGGGTGGGGGCGGTGTGCCATGATGAAGGCCATGAATTAAGTAACTGCTGGGGGCCCAGGGTGGCTCCCATGCAGCCTGCTGCACTCTGACGCTTTCCGGTGTCGGAACCAGGGTGGAGATCCTCTTCGTGAGGTTTCTCACTCCTGGCCCCTAATGACCCCCAGGAACAGTGTTCATCCTTGAGGTGCATCCAGCAGTCTGGCCTTGTGGGGTGCTCCCTGTCTCCATCCCCCTGCTTCCTCAGCCACCTTAGAGTAGCTCAGGATACAGCAAGCAGGAGGCTTGGAGAGGGGGTTTGCCTGCCCTTCCTCCTGTACTTTGCTCCACTCAGTGTAGCCAGGCTGGGCCCCTTTCCACCTCGGATAAAGTTGTGGGGCTGCAGGGTGGGGCGTGAGCAGATGGGGGTGTCTGGGACTCTAGTCTCGCTGAGCGGCTCTTCCGAAAGTGGGGGTGACCCTTGAACCTGTAAAGCCCACTCCCACCTGCTTATCCACATACCGTCTTGTTGGTTTTTTTTTTTATTTCTTTTTTTATTTTGTCTTTTTTTGTTTGTTTTTTTAGAAATCTGTCTTTCAGGTTTGCCAGAAGGTAGGCGTTGAGCCCACTGTGTGTGTGTGTGTGTTTGTGTCCTGTGTCCTGCCTCCATCACTAACGCACCTCTTCTGGCTCTTGTGCCCTCCTCCATCTGCTAACCATGTCCATGTGGCATTCTCTCTGCCATCTTAAAGGGAATACGACGGCCTCTGACACGGTGGCCCACGAGGCCACGTTTGCCCACTGAGGGCAAATGGCTCTGAAAACGATGGGCCCGTCCCCCAACAAGGGGGACCTTCTCAGGGAATTCTCCCTTTAAGATTGTCTCCTCCCCCCGGCCCCCTACCCCGGGTTTTGGTCACAAACGTGATGGGCTCCTCTTCCGGCCGTTTCCCGTGTCTGTGCATGCGCTCTGAAGAAGCTCTACCCGGGTCAGAAGTGTGTCTGGGATGGTGTCTCCCTCTGGGTCTCCTGGGCCTCCTCTTCCCTGGTGCCCTGAACCGCAGGGCTGTGTGGCCTCTTGCCCCGGTCCTCTGGGATGGCAGGACTTCAGAGGCCCTGCAGGGACACTGGGGTGTCCAGGCTTCTGCCTGACGCCTCAGGCCCAAGGAGCCTTTGCCTCTCGAGTGGGGCACAGCACCCCCTTCTGGCAGCTCCGTGGAACAAGCCCACCCCTCCCCCACCCCAGCAGACCTAGGGCCTCCAGCCTTTTCTGGGCGACTCGAGCCGCATCCTCTCTGGTCTGTGTTCTCCAGTTACGGCCTGTGGCTTCCCAAGAGCCAGGAACTGGGACGTCCTACCCCTGAGCCCTGGCAGCAGAGGGAGATCCCCCCGCACTCAGGCGCCTGCCTTCCTGGGCCAACTCCTGGTTCTGGTGCCCCCAGCCCTGCCTTCGTCCTGTCTGGAGGCCTGGGTGGGCCGCATACCAAGCTGAGGAGCAGGTGGGAGCTGTGGTTCCCCAAGGCCATCAGCCCAGGCCCTGCCCTGGGGTGGGGACACCTGACAGGCACCCGGTGCCCGGCTGACAGACGGCCGAGACAGGGTCTCCAGGCTTTCCCCCTTCCGCCCGCCGCTCCCCACCCAGTTCTTCACTGCATGGCTGGCTGTTGACTCATGGGGCCCCAGTGGGGGCCTGCCCTGCAGGGTGCCTCCACCCACAGGTTAGGAGCCAGGTGGGGCCGGAGAGAGCAGCCCAGCTCCTTCCCCTGCTCAGCGCAGGCGCCTGCTTGCAGCGCGCTGGTTTGCGTTCGTGTGTCTGTCGTCTCTTTGTGTTCCTTTTACATGTGCCGCTGCTGCTCTCTCCTCCATCCTTGCTCTCCTCTGCACTCCCAGTTCCCCGGCTCCAGGCACCCATCTTCCAGCCAGGAGCTGGAGAAGCCGCTCAGCGGGGCCAGACCTCTTCCCCACCCACCCTCCCAAGGTGTCTGCCCTGCCCTGCCCTGCCCTGCCCTCGTCTCCCTTCTGTATCAGCAGATGGCCTGGCAGACAGGGGAGTTATAAAAGAAAGAGGGAGGCAGGCTTGTCTCCAGCAGGCCTAGGGGCCCTTCTCCCCACCATCCAGCCCCAGGCACTGAGCCCTAGGCACATTCCCAGCAGGTCTTAGCTCTTCGAGCCTCCCAAAAGAGGCCTCTATTTATCCCCTCACCCCTTCCCTCTAAAAGGAGCAAAGTTCTGAGACCCAGCCCCGGGGCCCTAGAGCAGGAACCCCCTCCCCAGAGCCCTGGCTGTGGGCTGTGTGCTCCATGAGCGCTGGCACGTCCACACCCTCCTCCCTGGCTCCTCCTCACTGGCATGGATCTCCATGTGGGGAGGGGCAGCTCCACCCCCCCACTGTGCTGGGCTCCCTGTTGGAGAGGGACAGTCAAGCTGCCAGCGTGAGGGGCTGCGGGCCACCGAGCCTCAGGGCCTGCCAGTGATGGCAAGTGGCCTTTTGGGCTTGGGTCCCGCCCACCCACCGGTGGCACCTCCCCGGACCCGCCCTCTCAGAGGTCCCAGCACTAAACTCTCCCTCGCTCTGTTTTTTGAGGAACCTGAATGAACCTGAAAGCAAAGACCGAGTGGAGACGCTCAGGTGAGAGAGGGCTGGAGCCAGCGCCGGCCCTGTCGGGCCACCGGGCTCACCACGAGCCTCCTGCTCCTCTCTTCCTTCTGCCGCACGGCTCTTCCTCCCGTGCTTCTGCCCTGTCCCCACCCTCGTGGGGCCTCCCTCTCCTCAGAGCACCCCTCACCCCCACTGCAGCAGGTGTGGGCCCTTCTCCTGAGATCAGTAGATTCTGGAAGCAGGAGCCCCAGGCCGGGTGGTTGGGGCTACAGACTCCCACCCACGGACAAGCTCAGCTCTCGTGAAGCAGCCACTTCTCTGTCTGGTCTGTGAACTGCTCGGGGCTACTGTGCGCTGCTTCCCCTTCTTCCCTGACCCTCCCCTCTTCAAAGGAAAGCATGGAGCTGTCATCTCATCACCCCTGGCCAGGGGCTGGCTTCGCCTCCCTGCTCTGCCCTGAGAGACGGGGGTGCAGGACTGCCCGCCCTCCTCGCCCCGCTCTGCTCCCTGAGCCAGGTCTAACCTCCCTCTTGCAGCACCGCTGCCTCCGGGGCACCCTCCCGCTGTCCTCTCTGGTCTCAGGGTCCATCTGCCAGGGGGGCGCTTCCGTGGGTGGGACACCGTGGCCCCTGCCTGACGCCTGCCTCTGCCCTGTCCGCAGACCTCACGTGGTGGGCAGCGGCGGCAACGACAAAGAGAAGGAAGAGTTTCGGGAGGCCAAGCCCCGCTCACTGCGCTTCACATGGAGCATGAAGACCACGAGCTCCATGGAGCCCAACGAGATGATGCGGGAGATCCGCAAGGTGCTGGACGCCAACAGCTGCCAGAGCGAGCTGCACGAGAAGTACATGCTGCTGTGCATGCACGGCACGCCCGGCCACGAGAACTTCGTGCAATGGGAGATGGAGGTGTGCAAACTGCCGCGGCTGTCTCTCAACGGTGTTCGGTTTAAGCGGATATCGGGCACCTCCATGGCCTTCAAAAACATTGCCTCCAAAATAGCCAACGAGCTTAAGCTTTAATAGGCTGCCAGGAGTGGGGGGCGCGGAGGCGGCCAGCTGGACTTAGCTGCTGGGGCCGGCGCTCCGCCCGCCTGGGCCAGACTGCAGAGATGGATCGGTGTGTCTCCCCTGCTGGCACTTCTCCCCTCCCCACCCTTCTCAGTTTTTTCTTCCATGTTTGTGGGGGATGGGAGATGGTTCTCTCCCCCTCCCCACGGTTACCCCTGCCCAGATATCCCCCCTTCCCCCCTCTCTCCCACAGGAGGCAAAGGAAGGGGAGGGAGGAGTGGGGGGGCAGGGCTCCCCCTCGGTACTGCGGTTGCACAGAGTATTTCGCCTAAACCAAGAAATTTTTTATTACCAAAAAGAAAAAAGAAAAAAAAAAATTCCCAGCGGCCACCTTTCCTCCCTGCCCCATTGGGACAGTCGAGACTGGATCTGTGGGGTTTCCCGGGAGGGTGGCTCAGGGCTGGAACACTCTCAGGCAAGAGTGGTGGAGTTCCCTGTCAGGCCCTCCGCCAGGCCCACTTTGGGCTTCTCCCCTCTCCTCTCCTTCCCCTCCAAGCAAACCACCAGAGGTGGCCTTCCCCTGACCTCAGGCCCCTGGGCTGGAGGCCTGGGTGGCTGGGGGTTGGGGCGGGGGTGCCGCGCAGCCCAGAAGCGGGGGGCTGGCGGCAGCCTGGGGCTGGCAGGCTAGGCGCGGGGCTCGGCCTCCCTCCACACTGTATCCTCTGCCCCTCCTTCCCCAGAGGCTGGGCATTTCCTTCCACAAGCTGCTGTGGGGACATTTGTTCCCCTCCTCAATAAGTCTGTGCCATCTTCTCCCACCCCCCTCCTGGTAGACGGCGGGGCTGACCCCAGGGCTGGGAGAGGGGAGGGGACCGCAGGGCAGATGGGCTCCTCGGCCCCCCGGGGGCCACCTGGGCTGCTAGTCTCCGGAATAGGGACGATGGCATTCTCCTTTCCGGGAGAGCCTTTGTCTGAAAGCACAGCCCCCTTGCCGGTCCTCTCCCCACTGCTCCTCTTCATTGGCATTAATCTGGGCACCAGCTCGTTCCATAGCAGTGACTTCCCTCACCACTCATCTCTCGGCCTTGCCTTCTCTTCCTCACACTGTCGCCCCTCCTCTCAGGAGACACTGCCCAGGGCCGCCTGGCCGAGGCTGCGGAGGGCAGCGGGGCCGGGAGCCTCTGCCCTCCACGGGGTTGGGGGACAGATAGGCCAAGGGCCTCCCAGCTTGCTGACCTCCGCAGCCAGTGTGGGAGTGGCTGGTTATGGGCGCTTGGCTGGTGGCAGCCGCTGCATCCCTTAATTTATTTCTCTGCTGTTTCTGTTCTTGAGAAGTTGGGGGGAGGGGGTCCTAAACAGAGGCTGCCTCTACCCTCACCTGAGTTGTACATTTTTTGTGATGGGTTTTATTTTTTATTTTATTATTTTATTTTTTTTTTTTTTTTGATTTATGATGACTCCACCCCTACTCATCACCCCACTCCCAGGCCTGGCTCCATGGCAAGTCAAGCCCTTGGGTCCCAGGAAGGGGCCTCACCAACCTCAGCCCTCCCGCCCCAAGCCCTGACTGTGGGCTCCGGCTCCTACCAAGGGCTCCCGCTCCTCCTTCCCTCCCCCTTCCTGCCCTATGGAACAGCCCGGGTGCTCCCAGGGGCCCGGAGGGCAAGGCTTGGCTCCCAAAGGGGGTGGTGGCCGGAGGGGCTCCCAGGCAAGGTGGCCCCTCCCCACCCAGCCCCCCTTCCTGCACTTAGTTTCTCCTCTGGATCAAACACGTAATAAAGAGAATGTTTGGAATCTGAGCTGCCTCCTCCTGTTTCTTATCCCAACTGGGCAGGGACCCAGTGCCCATGGGCAAGATATGGCCCAGCCCACCTGCCTTGCAGGGGAGAACTGATTTCTGTCTGGGACCTGGGCAAGGGACAGTGTTGAGTGGACCAGTGACCCTGACAAAGACACTAAGCCTGGGACCCTTAAACCAAAAGAAGATTCAGTGAGCTTGAAGGTTTTATTTTTAAAAAACATTGAAAAATAAACCCATGTCTGCATATGTTCCCAACCCTCCTTTCTCTAGGCTCGTGGGCAGGGGGAGCCCTCAGAGCTCCTCAGCACTCCCCACCCGGCCCCTGAAGACAGGAGAGCTACCTCTCTGGCCCCAAGGGACCTCTCTGCCCACCTCCCCCCTCCAGTGCCCTCCCCACCTCACCCAGACTTATTGCTACAAGAAGGGAAAGAGGAAGAACAGTCAACACATTAAACTGTCCTCGCCCCCAACCCCCACGCTATGGTCACTACCCCTACACACGAAGGGCAGGACCAAAGGCCAAGCCCGGCAGCCTAGGAGGCAGCCATTCCAGTCCCAGCCAGGAAAAGAAAGTACCCTCAGGCCAGCTCACAAGGCCCCAGACCCTGGCTGGGGTGGGGGTGGAGACGAGCTTGGCCACCAGAAACAATGTGCGGAACCCACAGGGCCAGTTGTGCCCGTCGCGGCAGCTCTGGGTCCTCGAAAGACCTGGTGCGAGGTCTAGTCCCTTCTGTCCTTGGTGAAGCCGGAGGTCCCCAAGGATGCCCAGCCAAGGGGTTCTGGAGCCTCTGGTTGGTGGAGAGCCTCGGGGCTCAGAGCGAGGGTGCTGGAGGCTCCAGAGGGGCTCCAATCAGGGTGGGTGGGGGCTGAGGGCCAGGGCGGGCACTGTGGCGGGAGGCAGCCAGGGCAGGGCGGATGAGAGGTGGTGGCGGCTGGTTGGGGGCCAGACGGGGCTGAAGGAAACGGCCCTGCTGGAGTGGGGGTGGCTGGCGAAGCAGGGTGGGGGCTGTGGGCAAGGGTGGCCTCAGCAGTGGGGGTGGCTGGGACAGCGAGGTGGGAGGTGGAGGAGGGGGTGGCGCAGGGGGCCCCGATCGGGGTCCCGACGTGGAGACGGATGTAATCTGGACCTGAGAGGCGACAGAAGGGTGAGAAACCAGGTTCGAGCGCGCCCTCAGCCCAGTCTTTAAGGACGGAGATGGCTCCTCTCCTCTCTCCTCTGAAGCATTTCTCTCTCCCCTTCTCACCTCATCATCTTCCTCTAGGGCTGGGGCTGACAAGGGAGCCCCTCTCCTAGCCTCCTCCATGGGGACCGGGGCTCCAGGGGCCCCATCCTGCTCGGCCTCCCACTCCTGCAGCACCTCCTCCAGATTGAAGCGGCGCCGGTAGCTCACAAAGAAGGTCTTCACCTGGGTCAGAGTCTTGTTCCCAATCACCTCTGCAATAGCCCCAAAGTCTTTGCCATACCTACGGATGGCTGCAAGGGTCAAAAGGGCAGCAGAGTGTGAATACCGCCTTAGATCTAGTTACTTCCCTGATCCTTCCCCTCTGCCCCAGCTCCCTGGGGGTACGGAGACACTCCTGGGGCCCTCTGTTCTCCCCCAAGCCTCACCCACCTTGTACGGCCAAGAGCTGCTCATCCGTGGTCCAGCGGGAGTTGAACTTGGTATTGGCCTGGAGAGCAAGGCATGGGTCCTTGAGACTCAAAAATAGGGGAACAGAGGGCCTGCTCTCCAAACAGAACTCCCCTTTTTCTTGCTCTGCCGCCAGCCAGAGCCCCTCCTGCCCCCAAATGTGAAGAGCAGCCTCACCTCAGGGGGGCGGAGTGGATCAATGCCGCCCTCCAGGGCTTGGCGGAGGCTGCTGTTGGTCTGCTTCATGCTTTGCACCTGGGAGGGTAAGTCAAGGGAGGGTCATCAAAGTGAAGGACAGGAGCCCATCAGTAGCAACCCTCACCCAGCCACCTACCTTATCCCTCCCTCACAACCATTCAGTAGGGGAGACGCTGGGGTTGGCCCTTTTTCAAAGACCAGTGTTGTTATTTTTTTTTTAATGCCCAGAAAAGAACATCAGGTTACCCAGAAGCCCAGAGGATGGGGAAGATGCAGGCTTGGCCACCACACAACCTCCCTTACACCTCAGCTGCCCCCAGTCAAGAGTTCCCAGCTGCCAACTGTCCCCTCTCACGGCTCCTCCTTTCCCTGGGCCCCCTACCTGGCGCTTGAGGGAGATGAGCTGGGAGTCAAGGCCTCGAAGCGTGAGGTTGGCAAGGTCCGGGCTCCCTGACACGGCAGTGAGGCCCTCGGGGCTAAGGTACATGCCTTTGGGCGGGCGCCTCCGAGTTCTCAGTGGATGGTGGCGGTACTGGGAGCCCTGGGCCTCCTTCTTTCCTGGGCCCGGGCGGGCATTCAGGGGCCGAGAGGGCAGAGGCTGCTAGGGGAAGGAGAGGCGGTGGGTGGTGCAGACCCCAAAGAGAGGGCAGGCCAGCGGGCGGGCCAACAGAGTTCTGCCCCCTCACCTCTCTCTTGGGGTCTCCAGGGTCCGGCTCCCCCTCACTCACGGCTCCTCGTCCCTCTTCAAGCTCATCACTGCTTACACGGGGGCCAAGGAGCGGGTGAGGCAGGGACTAGGGCCTGCAGGAGCACCGTTTACCCCCACCCAGTTTCCCCAGGCCCCCACCTGTCTTCCTTGTCCTTTCGGCCCCCTAGCCGCCGAGCCTGTCTGTCCATCACACTGGTCCGGCTGCGGGTCTTCTTCCAAGAGTAGTAATACTTCACCAGGCTGGGAATCAGCTTGTCAGGCAGCTGGGGGCGGGGGGGCAACGCCAGAAGCTGGAGCCCACCTAAGACTCCAGGCCTCGGGAAGGCTTATCAGAAAGAAGGGGCCAAGGAGCGCCGAGAGGAGTGGAGGACTTTACCATCTGCTGGATCCGCTGGAAGCACTTGCCATGGAAGCCAAAGGCCTGTTCAAACAGCACCTTGTCCTCTACCGTCCACTCATCCGGGAATGGGGTGAAGTTGGCCAGGTCAGCCAGCGACTTCTCTACGTCATGTTTATGCCACAGGAGCATGCCCAGCGCCTGGCCCAGGAGAGAAGACGACTCAGGCTCAGCTGCCCCTAGCACCGTACTGTCTCCTCCCTGGATCCCTGCGGGGCCGAGGCTCACCTGCTCGATGTTGTAACCGTGCTTCTCCTTGGCCATCGCAATGTACTTGTCAACTGCAGGGGTGGGAGGAGCCAGGTCTTGGAGGAGGGGTTACAACTCCTAATCCAGGCCTGTCCAGACAGGGGTATGCCCCCAGAGGCTAGGCCCCTGACCCTGAGCCCCAGGGCAGGGGTTGAACCCACGTCTCAGCCTCTAGCCCACTTCTGAGAAGAGCCGGCCAGCAACTGATAAGAGAACCAGGCCCCCAGCTCCCAAGAGCATGCATGAACCCAGGGTCCCACCCCACTCACGCTTGGCATCTGACACACAGTGGTTGGGGGACCACACCAACATCCCCTTCAGCTCCTTATTACTGTAGCGTGCGGGACTCTCTGAAAGGCAGAGGACAGAGGACACTATCACCCGGGTGGCGCTGGCCTGGACCCACGGCCAGAGGGCGGTGGAGTGAGGCCTGTGAGGTGAGGCCCAGAGGAGAAGGAGGGGCAGAGAACCAGACAGGAAGGCAGAGCAGGAAAATGAACCATGCCACAGGGCTAGCCACCCACCCCTGCCTGTCCCACCAGTGGGCGCCAGTCAAGGGCTCCCCCAGGTGGGGCCCAGGGCCAAGCCATGGGCCCTCAAGTCCCCTCCCTTCACAGCCTGTCCTGCCACTCACCAGGCTTGCACTCCGGAATTACGGCCTGGTAATTGGTTCCAACGCGGATCATGCTGTCTGTGGAGCCAGGGGGAGGCAGTCAGGACTCCAGGGAGGGAGGGCGGGAGGATGGGAGGATGTGGCGGGGGAGGTGGCTGGCCTGGAGTTCTCCTTCCTGACCACCCAGGGCCCCCACCTTCCAGGAGGCTCACTTTTCCCTGATCATCTCCTCAGTTACCCTCAGTCACAGAAGGAACTGGAAAAGGGAGAGACCTTGCTTAACTATAGCCCTGGGGGGGTGGAGGGGGGAGGATAGGGGCCAGTTTTAAAGCCCAGGCCCAGCAGAGCCCTTTGTTCTGACTTGGTGGGGGGAGAGGGGTGTTGGGGGGGTTGGAGGGCTGCCCCTAGATCTGGACCACAGCCCTGCAGGGAATCCAAGGCTCCTCCCCACCACATGAGCCTCACGGCTTGGTGTGGAGGTGTCTTTCCAGCTCCTGCCCCGGCCAGACCTCAGTCCCCTGCAAGGTGGTAAGGTATGAGGAGCCTAAGCTGCGAAAGGGAAGGACGCCTCAGTACCTCGGGGACTGAGGGCAGGGAGGGGGCAGGCAGGACCGCCTCCCCGGCAGCTAGGGGCCCAGCCTCCAGATTCCCTGTGCCGGCTTGGAGGAAGCAAAGCAGAGGCTTCGATTCAGGGAGGGCAGAAACCATGCCTAATAGTACCCCTGGGGTCGGCAACTCTCCCCTGCGCCCCACGCCCCCCGCCCCGGGCCGGTGCGCCTTTAACCCCAGGCTGCCGGGCTCACCGTGCGAGTGCTCCTCCTCGCTGCTGTCATCCTCCGAGTGCGGCTGTCCGCCGTTGGGCGCCGTCTTGGCCCGGCTGCGGGACAGGATCCCGGAGCCCGCGCTCGCTCGGTTTCTCCATAACCGAGGGCATTACCCCCGCCCAGCCGCCCCGGTGGGGGGCGCGGGAGCCTTCGCAGAGCCGCGGTGGTTGCCGCGCTCGCCCGGAGTGCCGTGCCCAGCCCGGCCTGGAGGGGTCGCCACTGAGGCTACGAGAGGCAGGAGGTCAAGCGTGGCTAGGGTCCGGAGGGGCAGAAGCCCAGCGGGCAGCCCGGCGCTCTCGGCGACCCCCAGAGGTGAGGGCGTCAGAAAAGTTTGTGTAGAAGTGGGGTACGCGGGGGAAGAGCCGCAAGGTCCGGTGCGGCTGCGGCGCGCTCGCTCTGTACGCCCCCACGGAATTGGGGTCTCCCCAGAGAAGTCGGGGCAACCTGCCCTCGGGGCGCCCTGGAGCCCCAATTGCCCGCCTGCCCACGCAGTTCAGCGAGCGGGCGCTGCGGCGCAACTGCCGCCCGCCCCCGCCCCTCCGCGCGAGCTCCGCGTCTCTCGGCTGCACCAGGACGCCCCAGTCCCCGTGCGGGGACCCCCGTGCGGACCAGACCCCCGCCTGCGACGGCAGCCGGCGGCGGGCGGCGGCGGCGGCGGGACGGCGCGCACGGCGCGCGGCGCTGGGGCAGAGTTGCCGGGAGGCGGGGGAGCGCAGCCGCGGGCGCCGCCTCGCACCCTCGCCGGCGCGCTCGCTCGCTCGCTCGCTCTCCCCGGCGCGCACGGGCTGCTCGCTCGCC
Organism: Okapia johnstoni; assembly: GCA_024291935.2. Classification (NCBI taxonomy): domain Eukaryota; kingdom Metazoa; phylum Chordata; class Mammalia; order Artiodactyla; family Giraffidae; genus Okapia; species Okapia johnstoni. The sequence goes on along the minus strand of JAGTYA010000026.1, from coordinate 8,367,698 downwards.
CGCCCGCCCGCCCGCTCTCCGCCGCCGCTCGCTCCTCGCGCACACAATGAAGCTGCTGGCAGGGAAGTAGTGCCGGCTGCGGCCTCAGCACCCCTCCCCCAGCCGATGCCTCCGCCAGCTGAACATCTGGCCCTGGGGTGGGAGGCAGGGCCCGGGGGGCGGGGCCTGGGGGCCGGGGCTAGACCTCCCGGGGGTGGGGTCAGGACCCGGGTGGCGCGCGCTTCCCTCTGCCGGCCCCCGGGGCTCGCAGACTTGCCCCCCTGGGGGAGACCCTCTGCCCCCCCACCCCACCCCCCAGGAGTAGCCGGGGTCAGCCCCACCCACGCGCACACCAGCCCCACACAGCAGCAGGCTCAGGTTACCGCCGCCTGCCCCGGGGGCCCTGAGGCCGCCTGCCCGCCCGGGTGGAGCCCAGCTTTTCCTTCCATTTCCCTTCCTGCCAAGGAACTCCCCGCCCCCCCCTTCCGCAGGGGGGACCCCCCCACACACACACACTTCATGCGCCCTTGGGGGCCAGAGCGGATGGGAGGCCGGACAGGCGAAGATTTAATTCCTCCAAGAGCTACCGGTCCAAGGAGCGTGGCTTCTGGTGTGCATCTGTGGGTCCCTAGGGGTCACCTCAATTCCCTTTAACGGCTGCAGTGCGCACCCCTAAACAGTGGCCCATGGGGTTGCGGGATGGGGCGTGGGAAGTACAGGGGAAGACCTGGACTGCAGAGTGGGGGGGAAGCTGGGGGTCTGTCCTCCCCGCCCCCCCTCACGCCCGCCCCGAGTTCACTGTCACCCCAGCTGGGAGGAGAGCCCCCTCCCCCAGGATGAGCACGGGCAGAGTGACAGACCGGGAAGCGGGTAGCGCGGCACAGACGGAGAGGGGGGAGGGGGTGGGCAGAGACTTTCAAAGCCAGACCCAGCCACCCTGCCAGGCACACAAAGAGCCAGCACACACACCGGCGGCGGCGGCTCGGAGCCTGCGAGCCGCGCCGGTGCCCGTCCCCGCCGCCCCAGGCACGTGCTGCGGCGCACACAGGCCGAGGCCCCCTCCCGCCCGCGGCCCCTCCCACCCGAACCCCAGACTCCCAGACGCACCTCCGCCCGGGCACACCCCGCTGTGCCCAGGCTGAGCCGAGCCGGCGCTCGCACCGTCCTCTCCCTTCCCTTCCCTTCCTCGGCCACTCTGTAATCAGATTCCTAAATTTAGAAGCAACCCCGGGCCCAGCCAGGGGTCCCCGCCCCCACACGCTGCCTGCGGCCAGCCGGCCCGGGTCCTGCGGTCGGGCCACGACCCGGCCAGGGCCTCCAGGTCCCTGGGGCTCCTGAGGGCGGCCGGGCAGAGTCAGGCCCGACCCCACCCGGCTGCGGTGCTGTCGGGCCACAACTGGGGCCACCCAGCCGGCGGCCACGTTGCCCGCCACACCTCCGGCCAGAGTGCTGGGACCTTTTTCCTCCTCTTAAATCATGGGTTGGGCACCAAGCCCCAGGGTGGGGAGGTCTGGATAGAGGAGAACGAATAGGCCAAGGGCAGGTCTGAGCTGTGAAGTCGGCTACAAATGAAAAGAGCCTCCTCAGCCTAAGCCCTCCTGGGTGGCAGGGTGCCACTCCACCCCCAGCACCTCCAATCTTTAGGGAGCCTCTGTCTCTGTCCCCTCCCGCCTGGCAGGCAGCCAGGGCTGCTCACAGCTCTCTCCTATGATGGAGTCTTCCATTTTGCCCACAGCAGCCCCCGATTAGGCAGGGCCTCGGCTGGGTCCCCCAATTCCCCCTTGCCTCTTTTCCATGCTCGTACTCAGGGTCCAGGGCCCAGCATCTCACCTCACCCCCAGACCATCGTGCTTATTCTGGCCTCCCTCCTCCCAGGCTGCCCCAGGTACCCCCAGCCACCAGCATCCCTCCAGCCTTTGCACTCTGCCCCCCATAAAGAGGTAGCTGTGTTCTCACTTCTCCCTGGAGCCTGGAGCTCAGGGCCAGAGAAGATTCTACTCTGGAGGTGGGGGCAGGGAGAGAAGGTTTATGCCTTGGAGTTGCAGAGGAGGGGGGGAGTCCGCAGACCCTGGTGTGATGAGGCTTCTGCCTAGGAGGTGGGACGCCACATGGGAAGGGTATCCTAGGAATTTGGGGATGACTGTGGGGGCCACGATGTCCAGAGAGGAGGTACATTCCTAGTGAGCAAACCTCCCCAAGGGGCATCCTTGCAGGGTTAGGAGGGGGAGGGGCAAGGCCCCACCCTCCCACCTGCTGCAGCCGCCCCCCCCTTCCCAGCTGGCCCCCTCTTTTGTGCAAAGCCACACAAAGGACAAGGGGCCCCGGCGGCCTGGCCATCTGCTCCCAGCAGCCAGAAGGCTCTTAAAGAGACAGCACCCCCTCCCTGCCCTGGGGCTGTAGGGTGCGATAGAGTGGGCACTCCAACCAAACCTGGTCTCAGCGGTGCCCCACATGCCGCCCACTTTTCCCTGGCTCCCCCAGCCCCAGGTGAGGAATCCTCCTCTCCCAGAGCACCGAGGTGCCACGTGGCCTAGAACACAAGGGTGTGGGAGGGGGAGCAAGGAGGCAGCCAGGGACCAGCCCCTCCTCTCCTGCCTTAGGCGGAGGGGCCAGGGGAGCTCAGCACGGGGGTCTCTCGGCTCCCTGAGGCCACCTCAGAGCTTTGTGAGGGCTGGGCCGCCGGTCTCCTGGAGTGCCCTCCCCTCGCCCTTCCTCAGGGAGGATGCTGGTGCTTGCTTTTTGAGGCCTGCAGGCCGCTGGGCAGAAGCCCAGTGATCTGATCCGGGCACATTTATTTCCTGCATTTTCCAGTTGAGGAAACTGAGGCTTGGCACAGCCCCCACAGGGGCCTCCACAAAACTAAAGCCACAGGCTGTGTCCGAAGGCAGGCTTCCACCGCCCACCCAGGCCAGATAAGGCTCCTTACCCCTGAGATCTCCAGGGAAGCCGGAGCCTTTGCCACACTGCTAGGGATACAAGTTTACAATATTTGTGTGATTGTTTATTTCTCCACTGTCTCCCTGCTGAGCCACAGGCAGGGGATTAGGTCCCCTGTGTTCACTGCTGTGTTCTCAGCGCCTGGTATATAGTAGGCACTCAATATTTGCTGAATAAATAAATTCCAGAAGCCCCCAAATCATTCCTCTTCACTGTTCCTCTGTCCTCTGCGTGTTAGGCATCTCACCCCCTCCCTCCTCCTCGAGGTGAGGCAGAGGGGACAAAGGTCGAAGAGGGATGCTGGGAGAGAAAAGGAGGGTGACCTTGAACAAGCCATCCACCTCCCCTCTCCCTCCTCCCAAAGGCGGGGGCGGCTCCAGCCAATCCCGAACCCGTAGCCCTGCCAGACAGACTGGGACTGTCCTGAGCTCTGGCCAGGCCAGCCTGGCCGCTGCGGCGTGGTGCCTGGGACCCTGGCCAGGCCCTCGGTGGCCACAGCCAAGGGGCTCAGCTTGGGGAGGGTGGCAGGCAGGCGGGCCCTTGGGTGGGGGAGGGAGGGTGGCAAGATCTCAGGAAAAACCTGGCTGAGCAGCTGGGGGAGTTGGACAGGAGGCCAGGGGAGATGAAGCTGGGGAAATGGAGAAGGTGGGCTATAGCGCTGAAGGAGCATGGGGAGAGCGGGGGAATCCCTCCATGGCCCACATCCCCTCAACCTGCCAAGACAGGACCTTGGTTCCTCCCTCCCTCCCAGGCCTCCCCCCTCACCGGGCCCACACTCCCACCGGAGGTGAAGAGACTGCGAGGTGACAGAGGTGACAATCCGGTGCTTGGCACCGCCTCGGCACTGTGGCCGCGTGAGGAGGGCAGGGAAAGGATGCCAGGCCTGCACATCTGTGAGCGGCGCTCACCGAAGCAGGAGCAGGCCCGGAGGTCAGCAAGGAGAGACCCCAGGCTTCCTGACACCCACACCGAGGAACTCTGACTCCCCCGAGCAGAGTAGGAACGAGGGTGGAAGTTCAGAGAGACCTTAGCAGAGAGACAAGAGAAGGTGACGGGGTCTCCCTGGACCCACAAGGGGGCAGCTTCCAGACCTGGGAGCCAACTCTGCTCCTCTGGAAGCCAGGAAAGGAACCTCCTCCCCTCGCCCTCACCTGGGCCACAGCTGGCGCCCTCTGGCGGTGACAACGTGGACCAAGGTGGCCCACCTCAGCCAGGCCACAAATGTCTTCCCAGGGAGTCTGAACACGGGCACCCTGAGAAGCCCACTCTCCAGGAGACAAGTGTGTGGGGTTAAGATCCTCCAGGGCCGACTGAGCTTTCTATCCAACCCCCAGTACCTCCCCTTGGCCCGTAGCCCCCCAGAACCTCCCAGAACAAGGTGGCGTCAAGCCGAAACCCCTGGAGAAATGGCAGAGGAGAGGGGAATCGCAGGGAAAGTGCAGGAGCTCCCTGCCAGCCAGGGAGCTCAGACCCGGGGTGAGTCCTGCCTCTGCTTCTTGCTTGCTGTGTGGCCTGGGGTGAGTTACTTGCCCTCTCTGAGCCTCAGGTCCTCCATCTCTCAGAGGGGACAGTAACTGTGACCTCATCTGATTGTTGGGAAGGTCCAACAAGCATCATCTCAGATGGCATGTCATTCAAGTCTCCATCAAAGCTGGTTTCCTTCTGAAGCAAGGGTCCCCTCCTGAACAGCCCCCAGCAGAGCTAGAGAACCCCCTCACGGCTCTGTGAGGCAGCCTGTGCTCTCTGGACCAGCTGAAGGCCATTGCTATGTGGCGTTCCTAGGCCTCTGAACTAAAAGCTCTTCCTTTGTGACCTTTGACCCTTGACAGCCTCCCTCTGACTGCTCTTCTGTTCCAGATTCCTGCCTTCAGTGTGATCTCTCCATGGAAGTATAGCTGGAGAAAGATCCTCAGATACTGCTTTGATCAGGCCCCACTCTTGCTCAATAACTTTCCATGGTTCCCTATTGCCTTCTGGACAAAGTGGAAACTTCTCTCCCAACCGAGTACTCAAGGCCTTTCCAGCCTGTATCTGATCCAGCTGAACAGGTCGAGCCCTACCCCAGAATACCCCATCCCCCCTGCAGACCCTGGCCCACTCACTTGCACGCCCCCTGCCCGGCTGGTCCCTCGGTACTGCTGGCTCCTGGTGGCTGGCTCCGCTCTGACATGGCCCATCCAGGGCTCCTGGCTTAGCTGTGAGCACCCCTCCTGCCCTCCCCCCAAGCTCCCTTGTTCATGCTCCCCTTCCACCACCCCAGCCACTGCATGGCTGTTAGCCCATGACCTGGCCTCTAGCTTCCAGAGGGAATCGAGGCCTCTGGGAGAAACCCACTCCAAGGCCTGCCCTTGTACCCCAAGATTTCACTCCTTCCCTCTGACCTCCAGTTCCCCGTGTGCCTCCGCCCTTCAAAGCCAGCCTCCCTCCCAGGCTCTGCATCTCCCAGACACACACACACAAACACACACTCTCTCTCTCTCCTATGAGTACTCAGGACCTAGTGCCTTGGTTTGGTCTTCATTTACCTCTCCTCCCTCACGGTTGTTTCCCCTTCAGCACATCAATCTGGCTAAGGCCCTCCATCCCAAGACACTCCCATCCCCCATGTACACCAACACACTAACACACAATCACCCCTTCATCCCAAGTTCACCTTTAGCTACTCCTTTCAGCTGGGCTTCCCTTGTGGCTCAGCTGATAAAGAATCCACCTGCAATGCGGGAGACCTGGGTTCAATCCCTGGGTTGGGAAGATCCCTGGAGAAGGGCAAGGCTACCACTCCAGTATTCTGGCCTGGAGAATTACATGGACTGTCTAGTCCATAGGGTCACAAAGAGTCGGGCGCCACTGAGCGACTTTCACTTTCACTTTCAGCTAAAGCTACTGCTGCCTTTTCTTTCTTTTAAAAGCTGGGCTTCCTGATGCCATCCAACCATCTCATCCTCTGTCGCCCCCTTCTCCTCCTGTCTTCAATCTGTCCCAGCATCATGGTCTTTTCCAATGAATTGGCTCTTCTCATCAGCCAAAGTATTGAGATTTGCTTCAGCATCAGTCCTTCCAGTGCATATTCAGGATTGATTTCCTTTAGGATTGATTGGTTTGTTGTTCTTGCTGTCCAACGGACTCTCAAGAGTCTTCTCCAGCAGTAAGATAGATAGATATAGATATAGATACTTAGTTTTCTTTATGTACTTATTTGGCTGTGCCAGGTCTTTAATTGCAGGCGCAAGATCTTCCATCTTCACTGCAGCCTGGGGGATCTAGTCCCCCGACCTGGGATCGAAGCTGGGCCCCTTGCATTCAGAGGAAGGAATGTTAGCCACTGGACCACCAGGGAAGTCTCAGATGTTCGCCTCCTGACTACCTGTTTGCACTGCCTGCCCCCTCTCCCCACCAGTCCCCAAAGTAGAAACTTGGAAGATGCCCTGGACTCCTTCTTCTGTTTCACTTCCAAGTCCAACAGTCACCTATTTTCATCAGTCTCTTCCCCCATGGCCACTGCCTCTCACTCCATGAATGAAACAGCCTCCCAGCAGGCCTCCCTGCCTCCTCTTTTGGCCCCCTCTAAACTATTCTTTCTTCAGCAGCCAGGGGAATCTTTCTCAAGTCCAGTCTAATCAAGTCAGCCCTCTGCTTTTCAATATCTTTTGATAATCTCCTTCAAAACCGGGCCTCCTGACATCCCTTCCCCCTTTCCCTTTCTCCTTTGGGGATCCATGTGGTGCTGTGGAGTTGATCCCACCCCAGTGTCACCCCTGGGTATCATGATTGGTTCAGAAGTGGACTAGAGACCTAAACTGGCCCAAACAGCATGTTACAAATATGGACGAAGGCCAGGAAGCTGAGTCAAGAGGGCACCAGGAAGAGATGGGGAAAAACTGGTTTCTCAGTGACTTCAACTTTACCTGAAGCCACGGAACCGCTGAACTTTTTAGTCACGTGAGCCAGTACCTTCCCTTGACTGTCTGAGTCTGGTTGATTTCAGTTTTCCATCACTTGCAACCACAGCTTCTGAAATAACACATCTCTCAAGATCACCCCGCTTGAACCTACACGCCAGCCATGCCCAGCCACCTGCAGTTCTCTTGGAGTCTATAGATTCGAGTCCTGACACCAGGCTTGCTGCTTCTTTCCTTGTTGACTCATTCTCATTTGCCTTGTAAAACGAAGCTCAATTTCACCCAATCTAGGACATCTGCCCCTCCCCAACTCAGCACTGATCACACTCTACTGTAATCACATACCTGTTTACCTGTCTGTCCCCTCCTCGAGGTTGCGAGTCCTGAGAGGGCAGAGCATCTGTCTTACTCACCTGTGCCCCTCTCACTCCACAGGTGCCTACACTGCCAGGTCCCAGGAAACCACTTCTGCCAAATCTCCCCTGATTTTACCAACCTATTAGGAGCCCCATGTAGGCAAAGATTTAAAATAACAACAGAAAGCGCCAACTTTTGTTAAGTGCCTATTATTTCTATTTTCACAGCTATAGTCCCCAGACCCTAGAATACAAGTACATAGTAGATTCTTGATAACTATTGTTGAATAAATTAGTGGTTGAATAACAAACAAATGGAACGCTCATAGGTCAACCACAGTGTGCAAAATGCTTGTCTAAATTGTCTCACTTCCCTTTACAGTAACCCTATGAGGAAGGTATTCTAATTATCTTCATTTTACAGATAAAGAGCTGAGGCTTCAGAAGATCACACATCTTGAAAGTGGCAGAACTGGGGCTGGTTTCAAACCAACCGATGCCGGAGTCCTGTTTTTCATATCCCTGAGTCCACATCCTTCCAGTTAAGATGCATTTGGCTGTGCCGGGGGACCCGCCACTTGATAGTGCTTTGAGCAAAGCAGTGCGTGCGTGAGTGCTGAGTTGCTTCAGTCGTATCAGACTCTCTGCGACCCTGTGGACTGTAGCCCACCAGGATCCTCTGTCCATGGGATTCTCCAGAGGAGAATACTGAAGTGGGTTGCCATGCTCTCCTCCAGGGGCTCTTCCAGACCCAGGGATTGAACCCATGTCTCTTATGTCTCCTGCCTTGGCAAGAGGGTTTGAGCAAAAGTGACCTTTTATTATTATTTCTCCTAAGAAGCGTGGAGGTCAGTGTCACCACTGACAGTGCTCAGTGGTCGCCAAGGCCTCAGGTGTTTCTCATCCCTCAGCTTTGCCTCTTACACACATCAGAGGATTTCCCCTTATGGTCACCAGATGGCTGCAGCTGCTCCAGGCATCTCACCCTCAGAGGATGCTTTCCAGAGAAGGAGGGGAGGGACATAGTTCAGGGACTTTCTCCTTGGCATGTCTCTTTTATCAGGGAGAAAAAGCCTTTTTCAGGAATTGCTGAGCAGCCCTGTGCCCCTTAAACCAATCCCGGACAAAGGGGCATAGGATTCCCATCTGTGGACTGGACCCATCATGTTTGTGTATGATGTTTGTGCCCATCATGGTACAGCTTCCATGAGATCCAGAGAGCTCCACCCATCACCTGAGCAGTCGGGTTCTGTTAGCAAGAAAGAAGGAAGCATGGCTGTTGGGTGGACAGGCAACCTCGCCCCCTGCCCCTCTCCCTACACCCCAGACACAGCTCTCTCTGTGCCTTAGAGCATTCGGAACTGCAAAAGAAGAAGGAGGGTGGAGGGTGGTTCTCTTCCCCAGCAGCAGACATGGATTATGGCCCTGAAATCACAGCCTCCAGGTGCCCACATTTCTGAGGATGAAAACCAGCAAAGAGGGCTGTAGTTTCTGGTGGAGAGCAGGCTCAGTGGACCCAGTGGTGAGTCAGCAGAGATGGATAACCTGAAACAGACAGACAAGTTGATGGATTTTGAACTGTTTGCAGGTTAGATGTACGTGATCACGCATTCAACAAGTGTTCATTGTCCATCGTCTCTTCTGACTCTTCCTTCTCCGCGAAGTCTTAACTGGCCCAGGTTGTCTGGAGACTGCTGATGAGGACTCTGAGTCTGCACCCGGCTTCGCAGACAGGATGCCAGAAGGGATTAGTAATGTCTGCCATGGGCATGGGATGAGTGGCTGGGACGCAGAGAGAAGGAGAGAGTCCAGGAAACAATGAATTTGGAAAGACTGTGACCCCAGAAAGGGGGTCCTAGGGCTTTATAGGTTAAGTTGTTGTTCAGTCGCTAAGTTGTATCTGACTCTTTGTGACCCCATGGACTGCAGCACATCAGGCTTCCCTGTCTTTCACCATTTCCCAGAGTTTTCTCAAACTCATGTCCACAGGGTTGGTGATGCTGTCCAACCATCTCATCCTCTGTTGGCCCCTTCTCCTGTTCTCAGTCTTTCCCAGCATCAGGGTCTTTTCCAGTGAGTCAGTTCTTTGCACCAGGTGGCCACAGTATCTTTATAGAAATAATCAAAGTGAGGTCCATTGCACCTGAAAATATGTGAGTTATTTTCAAATATCTTTTGATATTGATCTCTAACGTAACTCTACAGTGATAAGAAGCAGTCTCTGTATGATTTCAACACCTTTAGACATTCAAATTTTTGCACCTCGTCTTATGTCCCTGAATATGCTCTAGTGTTTCCTAGTTTATAGTCTATGGGAACTTGAATAGAATGTGTATCCTACTGTTGTGTGAAAATTGTATAAATCTTAATTATGTTAAATTGGTTCATAGTGATTTTCAGGTCTACTATATCCTTCTCTTGTTGTTCAGTTGCCCAGTTGCGACTGACTCTTTGTGACCCCATGAACTGCAGCACGCCAGGCCTCCCTGTCCCTCACCATCTTCCAGAGTTTGCCCAAGTTCATGTTCATTGCATCGGTGATGCCATCCAGCCATCTCATCCTCTGATGCCCTCTTCTCCTTCTGCCCTCAATTTTTCCCAGCATCAGGAACTTTTCCAATGAGCTGTCTGTTCATATCACATGACCAAAATACTGGAGCTTCAGCTTCAGCATCAGTTCTTCCAGTGAATATTGAAGACTGATCTCCCTTAAGATTGACTGGTTTGATCTCCTTGCTCTCCAAGGGACTTTCAGGAGTCCTCTCCAGCACCGCAGTTTGAAGGCATCAGTTCTTTGGAATTCTGCCTTCTTTACAGGTCCAGCTCTCACGACCGTATGGGACCACTGGGAAGACCATAGCCTTGACTATATCCTTCTACTACACTGTATATTCATTCTGTTGATTTTTGAGAGTTTGATATTGAAACTCCAACTAAAAATCTTAATTTATCTACTTAAAAAATAACTGTAATGTACAGTGGAACTATATGTAACCTTGTTCTGTATTTTCCAAGTCTCCTATAAATGTGTTATCATATTTTCATAATTTAAAAAACCATTTGGAGAAGATTTATTAAAGTGAATAAAATAATAAAATTATGGATAAAAACTAAAATGAGGTCAACAGGGTGGGCCCTAATTCAAGATGACTGATGTCCTTGTAAGAATGGGGAGTTTGGGACAGATAGCCACATATAGGAACATCATGTGATCACGAGGATGGCCATCTACAAACTAGGGAGAGAGGCCTGGACATCTCCTTCTCACACCACTGTCCTCAGAAGGAGCCAGCTAACCCAGGGACTTCCCTGGTGGTCCACTGTTTAAGGCTCCAAGCTCTCAGTGCGTGGGACTGGGGTATAATCCTTGATCAGGGAACTAGATCCTACATGCAGCAACTGAGTCCACATGCCTTAACAAAGACCGGGGACAACCAAATAAATAAATAAATAAATCTTTTTTTTTTTTTTTTTTTTTTAAAAAAAAAGAAGGAACGAACTCTGCCAACACCTTGATTTTGGACTTCTGGCCTCCAGAACTATGAGACAATAAACTTCTGTTATTTAAACCACCCAGTCTGGGGTGCCTTGTTACAGCAGCCCTTGGGAACTACTACATAGGACAATGGTCTCTGGGCTCAGAGGTGTAGACAAAGACCTGAAGAGGCTGTGGGCCTCCAAGTTAGGACATCTCACCCCTTTCCACCCGTGCACCCCTCTCTGGCCTTGGCATCTTGGACTATCAAGGTGGGATAGACTTGATGACTTCCTGGCCCTCTCCCAGCCTTAAATCTAGCTACCAGTTGTTGCCTCCTGTTGACTTCTAATGCCAAGGGTGGGGCCTGTGGACCTCAAAGTTGAGAGTGACAAGCATGACATTTAACTGCCTTGTATTAGTTAGGCCACAATAGTGCTGCGTAACAAGTGACCCAAAGCTTCTGGGAGTTAGAATCTCAGGAATGACTGATTGCACTGGGTGGTTTTGACTCTGGGTCTGCCATGGGGTTGCTACCAAGAGGTTGGCTGGACTTCAGTCTTCTGAAGTCTTGACTAGTATGGGACAAGCATCTTTAAGAGGGCTCATTCACTTGCCCAGCAGGTGAGAGTTGGCTGTTGGTGAGAAGCCTCAGTTCCTCACCTCCGTGTAACTGCTTGAGCATCCTGACAGCATGGCGGCTGGCTTCCCCAGAGGGAGCCATGCAAGAGACCGAGGCAGAAGCTTGGTCTTGAGTTTCATAACCTGGTCTTGGGAATCACACAGTGTCACTTCAGAAGTTCTGTGTTGTAAAGGCCTATGTAAGGGTGTGAATACCAAAAAGTAATGATCACCAGGGGCTTCCCTGGTGGCTCTCAAATTAAGAATCTTCCTGGAATGCAGGAGACCTGGGTTCGATCCCTGGGTTGGGAAGATCCCCTGGAGGAAAGAATAGCTACCCACTCCAGCATTCTTGCCTGGAGAATCCCATGGACGCAGAAGCCTAGTGGGCTACTGGTTAGTAGTCGATGGGATTGCAAAGAGTTGGACACAACAGAGGTATTAACACTACTGCTACTAGTGATCACCAGGGCCGTCTGAGTGGCTGGCAGGATAACAGATCTGAAACTAGAAGGGATTCTAGGGGCAAAAGGTTGTAAAGGAAGAGTCTTACAGATTGAATCTGGGAAAGATGGAGCCTTGAGAGTACACTTGTGTCCCACATACCACAAACTGGATGGCTTAAAACAGCAACAATCAATTTTGGCCAGGGACTTCCCTGGTGGTGCAGTGGTTAGGAGTCCGCCTGCCAATGCAGGAGACACAAGTTTGATCCCTGGTCCAGGAAGATTCCACCTGCCGCAGAGTGATTAAGCTCATGGGCCACAACTACTGAAGCCTATGCACCCTAGAGCCTGTGCTCAGCAACAAGAGAAGCCCCTGCACCTCAGCTGGAGAGTGGGCCCTGCTCATCGAAACCAGGGAAAGCCAGGGCACCGCAGCAAAGACGCAACACAGCCATAAGTAAATAAATAAGAAAAAAATTTAAAACTTGAAAAACGTTTTTGGCCAAAGTCAAAAATCAGGGTGTTGGCTGGGTTGGCTCTTTTTAGAGGCTCTGAGATGGAATCCGTTCCATGCCTCTCTTCCAGCTTCTGATGACTCCTGGAAACCCGTGGTGTCCTTGGCTTGCAGCTGCTTCCCACCACTCTCCGTTTCTGTCTTCATCTGGGCATCTTCCCTCTGTACATGCACCTCAAATCTTTCTCTCTTTTCTGTTATGAGGACACCAGTCCTTGGATTTAGAGCCAACCTTAAATCCAGGATGATCTCATCCTGAGATCCTTAACTACATTACATCTGAAAAGATCCTATTTCCAAATAAGGTCACATTCACAGGTACTGGGGGTGGACTTGGATACATCTTTTTGGGGACATTATTCAACGCACTTCGCTTCCCAGGTGGTGCAGTGGTAAGGAACCCGCCTGACAATGCGGGAGATGCAAGAGATGCGGATTCCATCCCTGGGTCGGGGAAGATCCCTTGGAGTAGGAAATGCAGCTTACTCCAGTATTCTTGCCTGGAGAATCCCAGGGACAGAGGAGCCTGGCGGGCTGCAGTCCATGGGGTCGCAAAGAGTCAGACACAACTGAGCGACTGAGAACACACATACATTCAACCCACTACAGGAGGCCTCCGCATGGAGGGGCTGATTGATGCCATGAGTTAGTAGCTCCATCTGCTTTGGCTCATGTGTCACCTCCTCTAGGGAGCCTGCTATCTCTCCTTTGTGCCCCACAGCGCCTGTGCCTGCCACCAGCACCGCACCATTATTCCCTCAATGAACATTTACTGAGCACCTGCTCTATATCAGGCACTGAGCTGGGTCCCAGAGGTTCAGAAGTTCAGGTTGCCAAATTTAGCATACGAAAACCTGGAACACACAAATCTGAATTTCAGATGCAGAGTGAGTTTAAGTCTGCTCCTGTATTGCATCTGGCAACACTAACAGCACCAGAGGAGAGAAGCCCAGCCTTCAAACGGCAGGAAGCCTACTGTCTTATGGAGGAGATGGCAGGGTGCAATGGGGGAGAACAAGGCATCAGGAGACCCAGGGAGTGCGCCCGGGCCGGTGGGAGTGAGGGCAGTGAGAGAAGCCTTCCTACCTCTAAGCTGGCACCCAGGGGTGAGGAGCAAAGAGGGATTCCAAAGGTGGGGAATGGGACCCTGGCCGAACATGGAGACGGCCATCTCCGAGGGCTTTAACTGGCTCACCAGCTGTTCATTTTTGTTTTTAAAGGGCGATGTGTGGTGTCGCAGATGCCAAAGAAGAGTGTTTCAAGGAGAGGGGGTGAAGGATGGGCCAGATGTTGCATGGACGTCCAGAAAGATAAGGACTGAGACATGTCGCTTGGAGATAGCAGGGCTGCTGGAAAACGTCCCCTGGGAGAGGCTTCGGGGAAGGGGGGGGGGCGGGAACAGAAACCAGGCTGTAACGGGGAGAGTGAGCAGTGTAAGGAGAGGAGAAGTAGAGACAGGGTAGGCCACTTTCCGTGAAGGTTTTTGGGTGGAGGGAGGCAGAGAGCAGGAGAGCAGGGTTGAGGAGGGCTGGGGGAGGGACAGGTGACTGAAGGGAAGGACCTGAGGGGAGAGGGTCAGCTCTCCAGGTGGCAGGGAGGGGAGGGTGGGACACCTTCAGATTCTTTTCTGGTCTTTTTTTTTTTCCTTTTTGGGAAATGAGGGATTCTCCTTGACACGGTAAATAAAGTTGGACCATAAAGAAGCTGAGTGCCGAAGAATTGATGCTTTCGAACTGTGGTGCTGGAGAAGACTCTAGAGAGTCCCTTGGACAGCAAGGAGATCAAACTGGTCAATCCTAAAGGAAATCCACCCTGAATATTCATTGTTAGGACTGATGCTGAAGCTGAAGCTCCAATACTTTGGCCACCTGATGTGAAGAGCTGACTCACTGGGAAAGACCTTGATGCTGGGAAAGACTGAGGGCAAGGGGAGAAGGGGGTGATAGAGGATGACATGGTTGGATGAAATCACCGTCTCAATGAACATGAGTTTGAGTAAACTCTGGGAGTTAGTGAAGGACAGGGAAGCCTGGCATGCTGCAGTCTGTGGAGTCAAAAAGAGTTGGATGTGACTTAGCAACTGAACAACAACAACTCCTCGACCAGCTGATCAGCAGGTGCAAAGTCTGCCCATCCATCTCCTCCTGGGCTGTGGGGGCTGTGACGGCCACCCCCTGGGCAGGGCTGTCTTCCAAGGCTGTTTCCCCAGCACAGAAGACTATAGTCTAGGGCAGCCCCCAAGCCTCCACTAAGCACCTGAGTGAATGAATAGTTGGGAGCAGTTGAAGGCTGTGAAGTGAGGAGGGCAAGTGGCTGTCTTGGGAGGAAGGGGAATCCAGGAAGGAGGTGGGAGGGGTGCAGGGCCTAGGAGACAGTGTGTCCATCCTGAGAGGTCAGAGGAGCGTGGAGGAGGTAGCCCAGGCTCCCCGGTGAGAGCTGGAGGGTGTGACTAATGAGGCAGCTTAGACAACAGACTGGTCCCTAGGGGCAGAGGTTTGGCAGTGAAGGGCAGGAGGGTGGGAGAGATGGACTTTTGTGCCCAGGGAGGAGATTCCTCCCTTGCCCTAGGCCATGCTAGGTGCCTTGCAACCTCTCATCTTGTTTAATCTCATTAATTATCACCAACAGCCCTGGAAGATGATGTTGATGATGAAGATGACTGCTGTTGGTTGTCTCACTTTATAAATAAGGAAACTGGAGTCACCGTGCCTGTCAACTGCAAATTGGCACTTACCAAGAGCATTGCCAATGACCGAAGGACAAAGGCATTTGCCATCCACCTCTACAGAGATTCCCTGTAGCTCAAATGGTAAGGAATCTGCTGTGATGCAGGAGACCAGGGTTCGATCCCTGGGTTGGGAAGTTCCCCTGGAGAAGGGAATGACAATCCACTCCAGTATTCTTACTTGGAGAATCCCATGGAGAGAAGCCTGAAGGGCTACAGTCCAGGCAAAAGTTGCAAGAAGTTGGGCATGACTGAGCGACTAACAGACACATTGAACCCTGTGCTGCTATAGCTGTTGACCTTCAACAACCCCTGAGGGAGTTCAGGGTGGAGTGAGGCACTCTGTGCTCCAGGGAATCTGGTGGGGCAGGTCGTTAGATAGTTGGATGTTTTTAGGAACAGATTTTATGATCTCAAACCTTGCAGTCTCCTCGTATCTAGAGAAGCACCAAATCCTTTCATGGTGACATCAGATCCTCACAAATAACAAAAAACCTTTTGTAAATGAGTGCTTCTTTTATAAAATGACTCCTCCTTCACCAAAACCTTATATATTAACCTTTCCTCACTGCCACTTTGGAGCAGTCTCTCAGAGCTATCTGAGATGCTGCCTCCAGGGCTGCAGTCCTCATTTTGACCCAAATAAAACTTAGCTCACAACTCTCAAGTTGTACATCTTTTTTAGTGACATGCCTAAAGTCACAAAGGATGGAAGTAGCAGAGAGGATGTTTAAACCCAGGCCAGTCTGATTTCCAAAGCTGGCTCTGTCCACCACCCAGGGAGACCAAGGAAGCTCTGAGCAGGAGAGAGCCTATAATTGGGAGCAGCCCCCAGGGAGAAGGACACTGCTGTGGGGCAGGAATCGGGCACAGGGCCTTCTCAGGCCTCCTGAGGGCCTAGGTGATGTCACCTCCCCAAGGGACTGCTGGGCTCACCTCCCAGGCCTGGTCTGGTGTCCAGTAATCTCCGGCAGCCTGGGGGCAGATGGACCCAAGAGTGAGGAGTGGCCAAAGAGACAGGGCACGGGGTATCATGGTGGCGGGCTTCCCTGAAAGAGCTGACCACGAAGTTCAATGTGGGTGAGGAAACAGGAGAAGCCAATATAGGCTGAAGGGTTGCACTCTGCCCTTCCTCCCTCTGTGAATCCCCTTGCCCCACCCCTTCATGCGTCCTTGGCTGGCAAGCACTGTTTCCTCCCCCGGAAACCTCTTTCCCTCCTCCTCCTTCAAGGGCAAGTTCAGAAGCCCCCTCTATCTACCTATTCACCTTGACCAGCCCTCCTCCCACCCTTAGTTCCCTCTCTGGTCCCTAGAGTGCTAGAAACTTGATTTTCTGACCCAGGAATGGGATGCAGGCCTAAGATTTATTCATTCTAGTTTACTGACATTCCCTCTATGGTCTCACCCAGTCTCATCCAGCTTTAAATACCATTCATACCTGACTGAAATTGATATCTCCAGGCTGGACCTCTCTCTTAAGTTCCAGCCTCTGATTATTCCACATCTCCATGTGAGTGTCTAAAAAGACCTCTCAAACCTGATATGGCCAAAACTGAAGCCTTGGTCTTCCCCTTCCCCACCCACCTTCCTCCTTTCAAAGTCATCTGCATCTCAGTCGAAGGCACTCCATTTTTCCAGTAACACGAGCTAAAAACCTTGAAGATGTCTTGGTTCTTCTCTTTCCCCCACACCCCATATCCAGTCCATCGGGAATTCCTTGGATCTTCCTTTAACATGCATCCATGTCCTGACCCCTTCTCCCACCTCCACTGCCACCCAGCTGGGGCAAGCACCATCACTCCTGTGTGGATTATAGCAGCAGCCTCTGTACTGCCCTGCTGTTGACCTTGCCCCTACACTCTTCTCAGCCCAGCAGCCAGGCGGTCCTATGAGCACATAACCCAGGCCTTCTACTCCTTCCAGACTCTCTAATAGCTCACTCTAATTTCAGCCTAAGTGTTTTAAAATCTACAAGCCTGGGCTTCCCTAGTAGCTCAATAGTCAAGAATCTATCTGCCTGCCAATTCAAGAGACACAGGTTTGATCCCTCATCTGGGAAGCTCCCACATGCTTCAGAGAACAAAACCCATGCGCCACAACTATCAAGCCTATGCCCTAGAGACAGGGAACCGCAACTACTGAAGCCTGCTTGCCTAGAGCCCATGCCCTGCAACAAGAGAAGCCACTGCAGTGAGAAGCCCGTGCACCGCAACTGGAGAGTAGCCCCCACTTGCTGCAACTAGAGGAAAGCCTGAAAATAAAAAAGACTCAGCGTAGCCCAAGATAAAGAAATAAATAAAATTATATATATAAAAAAACCCTACAATCCCTAAAGGATCCTCCTCTAACTTGTCTGATTTTCACTTTCCACTCTTCTCTCTCTGCCCCACTTTGCCCATTGTGCTGCTTATAGTTAGTTCCTCAAACATTCCAGTTGTGCTCCTGCTGGGGAGTTTTGGACTACCTGCACCCCCCAGCCTGGAATGCCCTTCCCCTAGACAGCCTCCAGACTTTCTGCCTCCCCTTCTTCAGATCTTGCCTCAAATGTCACTTCTTGTTTGCCTTCTCCGAGCGTTTTAGTTAAAACTATAAACCTGGGGACTTCCCTGCTGGTCCACTGGCTAAGACTCTGTGCTCCTAATGCAGGGGGCCCAGGTTCCATTCCTGGTCATTGAACTTGATCCCACATGCCTCCACTAAAGAGTTCACATGCTGCAACTAAAGATCTTGCAAGTCAGAAATAAGGATCCCGTGTGCCACAACTAAGACCTGGTGCAGCCAAATAAATAAATATTAAACAAAATAAAAACAAATTATAAACCTGACTTTCCACATCCGTCTTCCCTGTTTCATTTTCCTGCATATAACATATATCATCCCACCTGATACGTATTTTACTGGTTCATTCATTTAGTTTATTATATGCCTCTTCCTTCTAGAATACAAGTTCTACAAGGGCAGTGCCTTTTCTGTTTGTTGTTTTCTTTGCTGCTTGCAACAGTGCCTAGCACATGATGGGCACTCAACAAATGCTGCTTGAGTGGCTGTTTGGGGGCCACCCCTGTGCTGTGCTGAGGGAAGGACAAGGAGTAAAACCTGACAAAGCCTATGAGGCTTGTCTCGGTTGGCGGTTTTCTGATTTTCATGAGTACGACCCTATCTGGGGAGCTCTTAGAAGCGAATATTCTGGCTCCACCCCTGGAAATTCTGGGGTAGGCCCCAGGGCGTGCACAGTGCACAGGTTCCCCAGGTGATGCTGATGCAGGTCAAGTGGGGGTCACACTGGTCTGCTGGGATAGACTGAAAATGAATGATGTCCAGGACGCCGGATGTCTCAATTTCACATCAGCTTCCACTCCCCATTAAATATGCCTGCCTCCCCTCTGAAGTGTAAGTTCTGGACTGGGACAGCCTGTTGTTCTTTTCTGTGCTCCCTGGTCTCTGCGTAGTGTTGGTATGGTCCTGTGCTGTGCTTAGTCGCTCAGTCGTGTCCAACCCTTTGCGACCCCATGGACTGTAGCTGGCCAGGGTTCTCTGTCCATGGGGATTCTCCAGGCAGCAACACTGGAGAGAGTAGCCATGCCCCAACTCAGTTACGGTCCTAGTCAGTGTTTATTGAGAGAACAAGTGAATGGAGGATGAATGAATGGTTAGAAGATAGATATACAGATGAATTAAAAAGAGAAAAACAGTTAGATGGATGAATGACTCTGGTTAGAAAAGGGATTTCAAGAGTTCACGATCTAGAAGGTGGGAAATGTTCCAAACACCTCTCCTATGCCCGAGGGTTGTAGGAGGAGCAGGTATTTCAGAGGCCGTGACGCGTTTGGTCCGCTGGAAAGGTGGCTGCTCCGCGCATGACCAGGTCAAGGCGGAGGAGACGCACAGGCGACCGCAGGGGCGGTGCTGCCACCCACCCGGCTGCCGAGCCGCGCGCTACCCCGCGGGCTGCGAGGCCGTTGCCATAGCTACAGACACAGCCTGGGGAGAAAGGGGGGGCGGGTCCTGGATTACGTCATTCCTAGCGCGACGCTTGCTCCGCGCCTCACGCCTCTTTCGGGTGTGCGAGACCCTCGGCCCGCCTCCCAGGCTCTCCACCTGCTCGCCTTCCCCCGCCCGTCCCTTCGCGGGGCTCTGCGCCGGCGCGGTTCCCGCCGGGGCGCGCTGGGGAGCCCGCGAGACGCATGCGCAGTGCGGGGCCCGCCGCCGCTCCAGTGTCGCCGCTACCGCCGCCTCCCAGCCGGCAAGTGTGGGAAGGAGGAGCTGAGCGCCACCGCCGCCGTTGTCGCCATGGGGGTGAGTGAGGCAAGGAGAGCAGACGCCAGGGCTGGGAGGGCTCCCCGCTCCCCTTGCCCCCCCCTGCGCCCCCATTGTTCCTTGAACCCCCTCTCACGTGACCCTGACCCCCTCCGGCCTCACGTGACCCCCCTCTCCCCCCCGCCATGACTCGACTACCTCAGTCGACGTGTCCCCACTCCCGGCCCAGCCCTGGGAATCTCCTGGGGAGCCCCCTCTCCGGGCACCACCCCCTCCGGTGCCCCCCGCCTCTCGCGTCGCGCCCGCCCCTACCTTCCTCTAGGATATGTTATCTTCTTGGCGCCCACCCCCCCCCATCCCCGAGCAGTCCCTGGGTATCCCCCCCGCCCCCGGGGGTCACCCATCACCCGGCTGTCACTAGCTTCGTGGCTTCCCGTATCCTAGGCCTGCACTGGCTCGGAGGGAACCGAGGCCCAGAGGAAAGGAGGCACCCAGCCAAGGTCACAGACAGTGACTGGGGGCCAGACCCTGACTCAGGGCTGTCGAATCCCCTGCCGCTGCGCTTCCCGCTACTCGACGAAGCTGGTTCCCCCAGTCTCTTTCGAATCTCTCCACCAGGTTCCTCTTGCTCCAAAAACATTCTCTTTCTTATCGACAGAGGCTTGCCTTCAGGGGCCTCCCAGATGCACCCAAGTGGGTCTTATTAGTTGGGTTGCTCGTGGTATTCACACCGCAGGTGCTTTGCATGGGGAAGCTGTGCAGAAGGTGAGCAGGGGGCGGTGGAAGGGCACTGGTGATGGCCCCAGCGCCGGATGGATAGTGACCACCTGTTCGGCAGAAGGCAGTCTAGAGGTGCATTTTATGCCTTTCCTGGGCGTGTGCTGATAGAAGGTTGGGCAGAAGTTACTCGCATGTTTCTGTGAGTTCACCTTCCTAGGTCCTAGTTAGAGCAGCACTGGTCACTCTCCTGAACAAGTACCTGGCCCTCCCTGGCACCGTGTATCTTAGTTTTTACACGAAATTTCCACCACCTTTAGGGAGTCCTCACTTTGGAGCCAGAGAAACTCCAGTTCCAGCCTGATGTTCCCTGACTGGCGGCATGATGTTGTGCCAGTGACCTGGCCTTTGTGGATTTGAATTTCCTCATGGCTGTGATGAGGATGATACCTTCCCTTTGAGACAGATGTGAGGATTAGATGAGATAGTAGATGTAAACAGTCACATGGGTGCCTCTTAAATAGGGGCTATTATTTTCCCCTGTATTCTCAGCCTTCAGTTTTCTTAAATAGATTTGTGCTATTTTTAACCCATTGGGTTTGTCCCTACTGTTATTAACCTAGATTTTTATCCTCTCCACTCAAATAGTTATTGACTGAATAAATCAACTTGTTAGACAGAAATGATGTCAGAGTACTTTATGTAATCTATGTCAAAACCTATTCATCGTGTTTCAGCAAGGACTTTTGGACACTGTGCTTCATGTGTAGAAAATCAAGTCTAGAGGCCTTAGGCATATTTAACCTAGATTTAGTGAAAGGTCCCAGGCCCCGTCTTCAGTTGAAACGGAATAAAATCTTGTGTCCCTGTTATTACTTAGTGAATCTGCCCAGCATCAGCCATTCCAGACTGAGCAGAAAACAAGCCGCATAACATGCCATTCTGGTTCAACACTTCCTCATTGGTTGAGTTGAAACAGCAGGCCTCAGAGATCCTGAGATCCTTGCTGCTTCCTCTAGGGCCCCAATCTTATTACTCATACGTTACAAATGTGTTTCTCAGAACAGCCCCTACCTGGTTGGTCTCTTCCGGCCTAAAGCTCACTACAAAAGAGATTTGAATTTTCCTCCCTGAAGCAGAGCCAGAACCCTCTCATTATCCTCATTCTTTATGGATGGGGGGCTGTGGACTCCCCACCTCATGTCAGAAGGGTCATGGTTCCTAGTCATCACCTTCCAGCAGAGCGCCTTGCTCCGTATGACGGTCTGACCACTGGCTGAGGGAGAGGGTGGCCTCAGGTGGAGCACCGTTCTCTTCCGAGTTCTCTCACTGTTGCTGCCACAACAGGTGGTGTCTCAGGAATTAGAATTTAGAGCTCTGTCTCGGGCTTCCCTGGTAGTTCAGCTGGTAAAGAATCCACCTGCAATGCGGGAGACCCTGGTTCGATTCCTGGATTGGGAAGATCCCCTGGCGAAGGGAACGGCTACCTACTCCAGTATTCTGGCCTGGAGAATTCCATGGACTGTATAGTCCGTGGGGTCACAAAGAGTCAGACACGACTGAGCGACTTTCACTCACTCTCTTTGTCAGAAACAGAAGTTTTTTTCTGGATTCCTTGTGGGATGGAAGCATTGATACTGAAAACCTAAGGGATCCCAAATCTTCTGAAAGGTGCCTCCTGCCCCTATGTGGGTGTTTTTTAATTTCACTCTGTGACCCCTCATGGTCATAGAACTACTATTATGACTAGTAGTCACAGAGGTACCACTTTGAGGGACTTACTGGTGGGCCAGTGGTTAGGACTCTGTGTTCTCACTGCCAAGGGTGCAGGTTCAATCCCTGATCAGGGAATTAAGATCCCACAAGCTGCAAGGTGTGGCCAAAAAAAGGAGAGAGAGAGATACTACTTTGATAGAAATAGCAAGGGGAGGAGTTTGACAGCTGCATATGAAAACAACACTTCCATCATACTTTGTTACAGCAAGCATCATATACGTTTAATTGATGTAGTGGAGAGAGCATGGACTTTGGGGTTCAGACCTGGATTTGAATCTTGGAGGATTCATTCAGCAGGTGTCTGTGGCTACTGGGTACTTGTAAACAGAAATCCTTACAATAAAGGATTTTTGTATCTGGTATATTGTATCATCTTTCCCCCTTGGCGACAGCCCTGTGAGGTAGAGGCATTGTGAGCCCCATTTATGGATAAACTCTGGGAATTGGCGATGGACAGGGAGGCCTGGCGTGCTGTAGTCCATGGGATTGCAGAGTCAGATACAACTGAGCAACTGAACTGAACTGATTGATAAGGAAACTGAGGTTCAGAGAAACTGAGTGACTTGTTGGAAAGAGAGAAAATAACTTGCCCAAAGTCACACAGCTATTAAGTGGGAGAGCCGAGAATCAAATCTGGGTCTCTTGACTCAAAATCCCACACTCTTTATTATGTAAAGCTCCCTTGGGAAAGACACTTAACCACAAGGAGCTTTACTGTTCACTGCTTATTTCCCATTTTAATTAGGAGACTTTTCCTGTGTCCCTGTAGGATAGTCTTACCTCCACAAGGCAGGACAAAGCTAATTGGAACAGTAGGAGACCACTTTTCCTTGCAAGTGCTCGGTTTGGGGGAGGGCCTCTGCCTGTCTGGCCCAGCCGGCTGTAGCCTGTCTCATACCTTGTGTGCAGGCAGCGAAGCGCTTAAGGGGCATTTTCTTTAACCACAGTCTTGGGCCACAGCGGCCCGAAGCTTCAAGAGCTGCCTGGCTCACCTGTTCCTCTGCGTGAATGAGCCCATAAATCTGGAGGCCCGGACCTGGCCCTCTTGCTGCTCGTGCTTAGGAATTGCTTGCTTCTAGTGCTTAAGAATGAGACGCTATGGAGGGAACCTAGATTTCATTGCCTTCTGGATTCTGGACGTCACCTGTGCAGCACCTCCGATCCTTCAGCTCTGTATCATGCTGAGAGAGAGCTAGTGTGCAGGGTGGAGGCAGGGAGGGAGCTGGCCTCAACAGTGAAGGTGTGTTGGCTTCTGACCTAGCCTTGCAGCTGTTCTGTTAGGCCTGCAGTCGAGTCCCCATTTTCCTGGAGGTGGAGTTCCTTTCCTGGAGGCAGAGTTCCTTTTGCAGTCGCCTGGCCCATTTAATGCCAAAGCACATGTTCTTTCTGCCCCATCGCACAGCCCTGGTGATCTTCCGTCTCAGGCTTCCCTGTTCTTTATCCCTACCTCAATGTAGAGGTAGGTTCTGGGGTGGTATTGTGTAGGCATGTCACGTCAGCTGCTACCACGCCAGAAGGGTAAGAGTGGGTATGAGTCACCCAGCGGCTGCCTTGGGGGCTCCCGAGGTCTCATCTTGACCTTATCTGAACAGAGCCGAGAAGGTCTTGGCTGCAGGTTTAGGCTCTCCCAGTGGGAGACAGAGTGGCTGGGAGACAGATGCTGAATCTGCAGCCCAGCCCCTGGGATGTAGTCTCCCCTTTGCCATTTGCTCTCTGGGGAACTCTGAACAAGTCACGACATCCCTTTGAGCCTCAGTTTCTTCTTGTGAAAGTGTTCTGCAAGATGAGTGTATCTCTCAGTGTTGTCTTGAAACTCAGATTCCCAGAGGGAAAAAAAATGGATGCTCTAAAACCTCTTTGTGGTTGAGAGGGGCTAGTTCTGCCCCCAGATCCCAGCATCATGAAGACAGTCTGTTCTCTTGTTTGTAAGAAAGGGGCTCCAGCCCGGCTTCCTGCAGTGCTCAGCATGCAGTGCTCAGCCTGCAGCTGGTACACAGCCAGTGCTGGGCGAGTCTGTACCTAGAAGAGCCACCCCTGTGAGCTCCTGGTATCGGAACTCTTGCTTGCTGCTTGCTTGTGCAGGAGTTAAGCACAGTCATTTCTGGGGGAACCGAGGGTAGCGTTTATCCAGCAGCTGGGTTTTTCAGCTCACCCTTTCCCAGGCTGTGTCCCGGCTACGGTGGAATTGGAAGTAGCAAAACATCTCACTGGTGAGGTCAGGAAGTGAGGGGTGGGGTCAGACGAGGCCATGTGGCTGGTGAAAAGCAAAGCCGTCTTCCCAGTGCCTTTGGGTGATTCAGGACTCAGACTGGGTGGGCAGGTACCCCCGGGTGTCTGTGCTGCTCTGCCCCTCCTTGGGAGGGAGAATGGGAAGTGTTGTTTATTGAACACAGGCCACAGTAACCCTCACGGGCTTAATACTTTAAAGGAGGTATTAAGGGCCATGCTCATCACTTGAGGGAAGGAGGCTCCAAGAATGGTTGTGTCTTGTCCTAAGACCCGAAGGGAGTACAGGGCAGAAAAAGGCTTTGGACAAGGTCTGTTGAGCTTTGGGCTCTTTTCACCTTGTTTCCAGTTTGTTTGTTTGATCATTCTTTGGCTGTGGTGGGTCATCGTTGCTGCGCGCAGGCTCTTTCTAGTTGCGGGGAGCAGGGCCTACCCTTCCTCATGGTGCCTGGGCATCTCATGGCGGTGGCTTCTCTTGTGGACTCCGCAGCACATGGGATCCTCCTAGAGCAGGGCTGGAACCTGCCTTCCCTGCACTGGCAGGCAGACTCCCAACCACTGGATCCCCAGGGAAGCCTACCAGTTTTCACACAGGGTAAGAGGGGAGGGTCCATGTAGACTTGAGGAAACCTCATGTGAACCTCCGGACCAGACGTGCTCCATTGGAGTCATGGGGGGTTTGCGGTTTGCTTCTCTGTGTAAGGACAGCCTCCCTTTGCTCCTCCCCGGCAGCCTGGCTCTGCTGACCACGTGTCGGTGTGGCTCCTGTCCCCAGGTGAACTCCTTGGGGCCCTTCACTCTGCCCTTGTCACTGGGTGCTAAGTGCGCCTGCCACTCACTGGCCTTGGCTGAGCAGCCATTTCTGGAAGCAGCTCCGTCTCCTTAAGCTGGAGTGCCCCAGGCCTAGCTTAGAAAGGGGACTCCTCAGGAGGCTGTCCCCAGAGCAGATCTTTGTTTCTTGAAGCCTGAAGACACTGAAAAGGCTTTGAATAAATTTATACTTAAGAGCAGCTATCAGCAGCTGCCTCAGATGCCATCGCCTTCCTGCAACCTGCCCTGAATGTGTCTAAAATTACTTGCTCCTGCCTTAGGAAGGAATGAACAAGTGAATATTTATTAGGCAGCTGCTGAGGTGCGGGGCTCAGCTTCAGGTATTGCCCTGTGCTCTCACTGAGTCCTCATAGTGACCCAGTGGTCCCGTGGTCAGTCCTCTTCCCGGTAGGGAAGCAGAGAAGTCTAGGGACGCTCCCACGGTCTCATGACTGGGAAACGCTTGGGTCTTTCCTGCGTGACCAGGTGACCTTGCGTGCGGCAGCCAGACCTGAAGTTCCTGCTGCTGAGACCGGACACGCGAATCAGGGACCGGCCCTTAGGGTCCCCAGAGGGAAAGTCAAATCCCGTCTTTCGTTGGTCACCGCCTTCCAGCCCACTCTGCCTTTCCCTCTTGCAGAGGAAGTCGAGCAAGGCAAAGGAGAAGAAACAGAAGCGGCTGGAGGAGCGAGCAGCCATGGATGCTGTCTGTGCCAAAGTGGACGCCGCCAACAGGGTAACCCTCCCCTCTTTCCCAGTCCCTTCCTCCTGGAACTTCAGCTTGGTTTTTAATTTGACTTCTTTTGGCGCCACCCTGTGGCAGAACCGAGTTACTACGCATCCGCACCTCTACTGCCTCCTTGCTGCGGAGGGGTTGGGGTGGGGCTTTGGACCAGCCTGGCTGGGAGCCTGGGAGAGTTGTGAGGAGGACCAGGGATGGGCCCAGGCGTGCACGAAAGTGTGGAGTCAAGAGAAAGTGGCTACTTCTCTTTGTGGGTCTGTTTCCTTACCACTGGAAAAGCGTCTGGAGAAGTTTTTATTAGGGTTTTGCATCTTGAGGGGGAGGCCTCCCTAGTAAACTGTGGTATAGTTTTCTCATTCTTGCCTTCAGACATTTGTTGCCTGCCTGTGAGGTTGCCTGCCTGTGAGGTTGTGCTGTGCCCCGGGTGGGGGGGGTGGTGTGCAGCAGCCTGGTTTCAAGGAGCCACAGTCAGTGGAGGAGTAGCCGTGATTCTGAGCACCTGGTGGGCCTGACTGGGAGTGACTCAGCTTTGCCATGAACCAGGAGAGATTTGAGTCACCCTTCCTGCCGCAGTTCGCGTTCCAGGTTTTGTTATTCTTTTAGTCTACTCAGTAAACAGTGATACTTTCGAGGATGTGGCCCAGGGACATGATTTTCCATTTTGGATTTTGACCTCTCTTTTCTCTCTTGGGTCAGGTGGGCACTGAGCAGGTTTTATGCCCAGAGGCCAATGTCTTAGTATTAGGCAGTCAACTTTCTTCTTCCCGTGTCAAATGAAGCTACAGCTTTTTGGGGCCTTCTTCCTACATGTGACTTCAGAGCTAAGACAGATGGCAGGTCTGTGTGAGGGCTGCTCCTGGGCCGGGGAGCTGTGCCTCCACGTGGGTCCACACAGGGTGGAGCCGATGACTGCCAGGCCTACGCTTGTGCTACATACTCCTCTTTTCTTTCCCTCCACAGCTTGGAGACCCGCTGGAGGCTTTCCCCGTGTTCAAGAAATATGATCGGAATGGGTGAGTGTTCAGCATTCCTACCTGTCTTCTCCTTGCTCTTGAGGAATTCACTTTTCCAGAGTAGGCTTCCTCAGACTTCCTTTTTCTTTGTTAATGAAAAAGCAGAAATGATGGCTAGTATCCTGCTGATACAAACCCCTCTGTTGGGGTAACAGAGGGGTCTGCGGATGAGCAAAGATGGCCTGAGCTCAGACTGACATCTGTGTGGGACTTGCTGTGCTCTCCGACCGAGAACCACAGAGCAGAAACAACCTGAGAAATCATCTGGGCCGACTCCCTCGTTTATGCAGAGAAGCAAGACTCTGAGAGGCTGAATGAGAGACTGAGCTTCTGGAGTTTCTTCCTGGCAGCTGAGGGGACTTTTCATTCCCAGTCCAGCGCTCTTTCCCTGAGTATATAGTATAATGGTTAAAAGCTACTTATGGCTTTGTGACCCTGGACAAATTACTTACTTTCTCTGTGTCTAAATTCTCGAAATGGGTACTTTCCCCACAGTCATCAGAAGGATTGGATGTAGTGTTAGTGCCTGGAACATACTAAAGGCTAGATCCGTGTGAGTTGTATTACTACTGTTCTCTTTCCTAATCCAGTTCACTGCTGATTCTGGATTAAAGCTCCCCTCCCCTTTCTCTTGCTTTCTGGTACCTATAAAATAGGTACCAGAGATGCTGTTGGCTCAGGGAAAAATAGGGGCTATGACTTTACAGAATCATCACCATGGGTTTGAATCATAATGATGCTTCTTATTAACTATATTTGGTTAAGTCGACATAACTCTTCAAGCCTTATTTTTTATCGGTTAAATGGAGTGATGATGCCAAACTTGCAAGGTTGTTTTAAGGATCATGGAGACTATATCCAGCACTGTAAGTAGGAGCTGGTGTCAGTATTTTAATGAATGAGATAAGACAAATGTAAATGGATGAATTAGAAAGGAGAGACTCTAGTAGGTAATACTACATTGGCCTTGCATGGCTGTGTCTGAGTTTCATAGTATCACGTTAATGTATTCTTCCTGTCTGTAATCAGATGCGTTACAACTCTTCTCGAAGCTGCATCATCATTCAGATGCCAGGAAGTCCTTTGACATAGTTTGGCTATGACAAACCTAGACAGTGCATTAAAAAGCTGTGGCCAAAGTGATATAGTCAAAGGTCCATATAGTTAAAGCTATGGTTTTTTCCAGTAGTCATGTACAAATGTGAGAGTTGGACCATAAAGAAGGCTGAGCACCGAAGAATTGATGCTTTCGAATTGTGGTGCTGGAGAAGACTCAAGAGTCCCTTGGACAGCAAAGAGATCAAACCACTCAATCCTAAAGGAGATCTACCCTGAATATTGGAAGGACTGATGCTGAAGGTGAAACTCCAGTACTTTGGCCACCTGATGCTAAGAGCCGACTCATTGGAAAAGACCCTGATGCTGGGAAATATTGAAGGCAGGAGGAAAGGGGGGCAATGAAGATGAGATGGTTAGATAGCTTCACCGACTCAGTGGATATAAATTTGAGCAAACTCTGGGAGATGGTAAAGGACAGAGGAACCTGGAGTGCTGCAGTCTGTGAGGTTGCAAAGAATCAGACACAACTTAGCGACTGAACAACAACAACAGAGATTCCTTACTGTGATCTCAGTGTTCTCGCCCCACATTCTCACGACTTCCAGAAACACGGGCCAGCTCTGAAGCAGGCACTGCCAGTTGACTCTGGGCTCATTTGGTGCCTGGAATTGTGTGTGACTTGTGTGGCTAAGACTCTACTTTCAAGTACTTAAAGAAGTCAGATTAGTGGAGAATCTAGACTCACCAGCCAGCCTTCAGAAAATTTGTAGCTAAGACAGATGCAGTGCTGTGTTGGGTCATTTCTGACCACTACATGGTCAGTAGTACAAAGAAAGAAGACTCTTCAGAGCCAGGAGTCCTGTATTCACATGGCCGAGCACATATGTAGCTCATACAATGCGCTAGTCAGCAGGGGTGACGGTGGCTTCCAGGGGTGATGTCCTCCGAGGAGTCAAGTCAGTCCTTTCAGAATGTGGCGCTTCCTGGAGAATGTGATTTCACAGTTTGCCAAAGAGTTTACCTGTAATTTACTTAAGTCATCTGGAAGTAAATAGCAGATGGAGGGACTTCCCTGGTGGTCTGGTGGTTGGGACTCGGCGCTTTCACTGCTGTGGCCGGTGTTCAGGCCCTGGTCAGGGAACTAAGATCCTGCAAGCTGCATGGCATGGCCAAAAAAAATAGATTGATACCTTAACGCCTCATTCATTAATTTAAGAAAACAGAACTTGGGGTGAACCTGAACCCTGATTCATTCTGTTTGATCAACTGAGAGCACCCCTGTGTCCTCAGAGGAGGCAGCAGACAGGACTCCTCAGGGGGATGGGGGCTGCGGTCTTCTTGAAGGGCCTGAGGTCATCAGCTACTTTCGCAGGTAAGATTGGAAGATAAGAACGAAGGGCTCCCGTGGGTGCCCAGTGAGGACTTGATTCAGAGATGAAAGCAACAGGAAAAATGCCTCAGGGCAGGAACTAAGGGAATAGAGAAGACTCGGATGTTTATAACAGAGTACAGAAGAACGGGCAGAGAGAGCAGAGATGTAGCCGAGAGGGGCAGGAGTTGACAAAGTGCTGAGTCTGATAAGGACGGTGCAGGGGGGCGGCAGGAAGTGGGGCTTGTGGTCAGGGTGGTGGTAGGCTGGTGACGACAGTCGTTAATCTCAGCCTGCACGGCTTCGTTCCTTCACAGGCACCTTCTGTGGTCACGTCCGGGCTCAGCTTTTCCCTGTAGATTAACTGAGACCGGGCACGCCTTGTCATCAGGCTGTCCGGGCAGCAGGTGGTGCTGGGCCTGGCGCCAGCTCCAGACGCCTCCTTTTCCTCCTCCCAGGTTGAACGTCTCCATTGAATGTAAGCGAGTGTCCGGCCTGGAGCCGGCCACCGTGGACTGGGCCTTCGGGCTGACCAAGACCAACATGCAGACCATGTAAGCATGCCTGGGTGGGAGGGGGGCTGGCTGTCCTCTGCCGAGTCCCTGTCCTGACTGCTGCTGTCTCCCAGGTACGAGCAGAGCGAGTGGGGCTGGAAGGACCGAGAGAAGCGCGAGGAGATGACAGACGACCGAGCCTGGTACCTCATCGCTTGGGAAAACCGTTCGGTGCCCGTCGCCTTCTCTCACTTCCGGTTTGACGTGGAGTGTGGGGATGAAGTCCTGTACTGGTAGGGGCCGCGGTGTGGGGGTGGGCACCGGGGAGGAGGCAGAGGCCACGCACGTGTCTGGGCCTGGGCCAGGCCTCACGGCCCCTGCAGGCTCACCCTGCTTTCCTCCCCAGCTACGAGGTGCAGTTAGAGAGCAAAGTGCGGCGGAAAGGCCTGGGGAAGTTCCTCATACAGATTCTGCAGCTCATGGCCAATAGGTAGGGAGTGTGTGAGCTCCTCATACAGATTCTGCAGCTCATGGCCAACAGATAGGGGGGTGTGTGTGTGTGTGTGTGTGTCACTCTTGGGAGGACCTGCCTCTGCAGTACGCCCGGGATGGGGGTGGGCACAGGGCTCACCGGAATGTTCTGGAAGAAGGGTATCTAGAACCTCCCTGCGCTGCCGTGACTCCACATTTGGTGCAGTGGGCCCAGGGCAGCAAGCACCCCCCCAAGTGCCTGTTCTGTGCGTCTCCACTGGGACGCAGAGAAGACGTGGAGGAGAAGCCAGTCAGGTGGGGAGCAGCCTCATGTCAGGGCTGCGGTTCCCGAGACAGCCAAGCGGGGCTCGGGAGCACTCCCAGGAGCAAACGGAGGCACGAGAGACCACGTGTGATTTAGCACCTGTTTCTCCTTCTGGAAGGTTCTCTCTGCTTCCTTCTCAGCACACAGATGAAGAAAGTTATGTTAACGGTATTTAAGCACAATCATGGCGCCTACCAGTTCTTCAGAGAAGCGCTGCAGTAAGGAGCTGGGCCCCAGTGGGTGACCCCCTGGGTGGCGGCAGCTGCGGGCCCGTGTCTTTTTCCCTGTCCTGGCCGCCCCCGTCCTGACACTGAGCTCCTGGGGCTGGGGGAGATGGTGTGGGCACGCCTTGGGCTTGGTCCCCTGCCCTGCTCCTGAGCCCTGACTCCTGGGGTGGAAGGCAGTCTGCCGCCCCCCACTCACCCTTTCCTCCTGCCTGCCTGCAGATTTGAAATCGATGACTCTTCCCCAAGCATGTCCGGTTGCTGTGGGGAGGACTGCTCCTATGAGATCCTGAGCCGGAGGACCAAGTTTGGGGACAGCCAGCACTCCCATTCGGGCGGGCACTGTGGTGGCTGCTGCCACTGAGTCCAAAGCTGGAACGCGCTCTCCAAGGCCTGTCCTCTCCCCGGTCTCACGCCGCTTGCCAGGTGGCCTCCTCAGCCCTGACCCTGGGGAGAGGTGGTCTGCCTACCCCTCCTGCTTTCCCCTGGAAGGGCAGGCTGCCGGAAGGGGCAGCGAGGAGCCGGGCACCAGGCGTGTCCTCTCACAGAGGCTGCCGTCTCACGCGGCCCTGAGCATGGGGCTCTGCGACCTCCCTGCCGCTGGATTCCTGACAAGCCCCCTTCCTGCCACACAGCTGGACGAATGGAGTGTTTGTTCCCAGCTTCGTGAAAATCCTGGAGCCCTGGGTCAGGGTCTGGCTGGTTCCCAAAGAGGAATGGACTCGGTGTAGGATCTTGTGCCGACAGAGGCTTCAGAGTGACTCCTCCTGTTCGGTGGTGGGGACACTCGACGGAGACCCCTGGAAAGTCTTTTGTGTCACAATCCCGGGAAGCAAGGGCGCTCTTCCTGGCTGTGCCTTTGTGGATCCGCAGTTAAAGTGGAGTTGTCCCAGGGACCAGCCGGCTCCAGGAGCCCGTGGTTGTCAGCGAGGTGCTGAGGGGACAGGAAGCGGCGTCAGTGGGGCCTGTGTGGGGACCATGGCTTCTCTGGCTTCTGACTGGGCTGCATCCCGAGCTTGGCCCCATGATCTCAAGGCAGTGACCTGAGGTTTTTATTCATAGGAAAGAGCTGGAGCCCGGCCTGCTCTTCTCTGTCCCCTCTCGCTGCCTCCCTCTGCCTCTCGCCTGCCCCCTGCCCTGTTCTGACTCTTAAGGGGGAAATAACATCAGGGAGCCCCTCGTCTTCCCCCTTAAGACCCCTCGTTCCTGCCATGTTTAATGCTGTTTCCTCTCATATCTTGGTGCTGTTAGCTCTCTGAGGGTGGGTCTCCTTCCTCACTGCCACCCCTGCCACCCCCCTGGCCTTCGGAGAGCCCCCAGCCAGCAGCAGGCCTCCTGCCTGCACTCCCCAGCCTGGCCCCTGCTCCCTCAGGGAGGCCTGCCCTGGCTGGCAGCATGGGACGTGGCCCCATAGCTGCCCTTCTCCCTGGTGTCCGGTGGTGGCAGGCGGGCGTGGGGGCAGCTTCCTCTCCTCTCGTGGGGTGGACAGGGCACGGGGTCAGAGCTCAGGCTACCCCTCATCCCCAGACCTTACTCCCCTTCCAGGGAAGAGAAGGACCAAATCCTTATCCAAGAAAAAGCACCTGCCTCCTCCCCTGGGGCAGCCTGGAGCTCTGCCTTCCAGAGCATCCCAAAGGTCCTGCCTGTGGAGTGTTGCTCCCAGGAGGTTGGTCAGTGCTTCTGACCTCAGTCCACTCACACCCCAGCCCCTGCCCTGGCTCAGGCCGCCTGTGCTGGCCTGTCTCCCCGAAGCTGCTCTGGCTTTTCCCCCAGGCTCCCACGTGTGTGGGGCCGGGGCACACAGCCTCCCCGTTGAGTGCTCTGCGTTGCTCTTGACTGGCCAGCGGTGGACATGGCACTGCCTTGGAGAGGGCCTCACACCTTCACACTGGAATAAACCCACCTTTGCCCCACTTGGCTGGCTCCCAGGAGATTTTACCCAAAGGGGAGGGTTTTCATTGCTAGGAGGACATTAGGGTTCCTTCCAAGAATCATGGGACAATGGAAGCATATTTAAGAAGAGCTTTTCCTTTGATCCCTGCTGTGTCAAAGGACACAGAATGATAAATAGTCATCATTTTAGATCATGGATTTCTGATAACCTCCCACTCGGGGGCCCCAGAGGGACCCCAATGTAAATCCCACATAAAGGGAGTGAAGCGTCCATGTCTCTTGCCCTTCAATGGACACCTGGCACTGAGTCCCGTTGGTCAGTGGGCACTTGGTGTGGGCCCTACTTGTCCAGCCGCCTCTGCCACCGCCCACAGGCTGCTGGGGAGGGTTGTCGGCCTGGGCAGGGAGGCGCAGCCTGAGGCTTGCAGGTCACCCTGCTATTGCCATTGAGCCTGTTCAGTTCTCAACCATCAATCTCCATTTCCCCAAGGTCTTGGTTTTAAGAAACAGCAAGTCTGGTACCAGGCTTTTTGGTTTGTTGTTGTTTGGGGCATGTTAAAAAATATTAATTTGAGATTTGTTTTTTGGTTGTTTTCCACTCTATTTCAGGTTATTTCCGTTGATGTCAGATGTGTACATATGTGTGTGGTTCTTTTTAACCCTTCCTGGTTTTTTTTGTTTGTTTTGTGTTAGAGGAAACTTTGGAGATAAAATGCCTTCTTGATACATATATATATTTTTTCTTTAGCAACTTGTTATCACTGGAATCAAAGGGAAAAGTGATCTCTTTTTGCATTGGTTGTGTTTGTCACAAATAAAAGACACTTTGTTCAGCTGCTGGGATGGCTTCCTGGTGCTGGGGTGCCATAGCAGCAAAGGGCTCAGACCGCCCAGCACTGGATCTAAACCCTCGGGGTGCACAGCTGTGATGGCCCCACACCTCTTCTTATGAAGGAAGCCTCCGGCAGGGAAAACCTCAGGGCGTTTGAGGTGAGGAGCCAGACGTGGAAACTGAGACCACCGAATGCAAGTGTTTGTGCCGCTTCTCAGAAGCCCAGGGCAGAGGTCAAAGGTCTCCTGAAGGGTGCCTGCTCTGCACGCTGGAGAGAGTCCCAGGCAAAGTGTTGTGACATTTAACGTAGGCGGGCAAACATAAATTCCAGAACATTTGTGTGGGAGTTGAATAGTGCTTCGGTGTTTCTTTGACTTAACTGGGGTACTCAGAATATTCTTCATCTCTTGAAAAGATTCTGGCCCCCTCTTCACTCAGGAAAGACAGAGGCCCAAAGGAAGGGTAACTCACGTCAGGCCTGACAGGGCAGGAAAGTTATGAGCTGGGGGAGGCTCAGGCCTCTTGAACTCCCAGGTGGACTCCCGCTGGAGCCTGGCCCAGGGAGCAGGGGCAGGAAGTGGGCTGGGAGCCAGGGCTCAAGAGTGCTTCCCATGAACCCTGGAGGGCCAGCCACCTCGTGTTGCTCCCCGGTGGTCACCTCTGCCGGAAGGTGGAGAGGGTGGCCAGGGTGGAGCCCCGAGCCCCCGGAGCCTTTGTGCTCTGGTGGGACAGTGATCTCAGGAAAGGAGCAGAGTCAACAACTGTCTCGTAGGTGCCACATGTGGCCTCAGCCCCTTGGGTGGGGGCACAGCTGGGGATGGTGGGTGCAGCTCCCTTACCCTGGAGGCATGAAGTAAGGCATCCCAGCCCTTGGGGAAGGAGAGCATTTTAAATGCTGGAGCATCATTCAACAGCCTTCCAATGAGATGGAATTCTGTCTCCACCACCCCACCCCCCACCCCCGAGTTCTTTGTTCCTTGAAAGTGAAAGTCGCTCAGTCGTGTCCAACTGTTTGCAACCCCATGGATTATACAGTCCATGGAATTCTCCAGGCCAGAATACTGGAGTAGGTAGCCTTTCCCTTCTCCAGGGGATCTTCCCAACCCAGGGATCAAACCCAGGTCTCCTGCATTGCAGGTGGATTTTTTTACCAGCTGAGCCACGAGGGAAGCCCTTGTTCCTTGGAGGCTATTGTAATTCCAGGCAGGAATTTCTCAAGAGTCACCGTCCCCTTGCTGCAGAGTAAATGACCTGAAGCGACTTAGCAGCAGCAGCAGCAGAAGGATTGGAGGGGCCTCCCTTTGCTGCCACTGGCCCTGTCTGCCCTCCACACCACTTTCCTAAGTAACCAGGCTCCCTCTTTGGTCCTCCGAGGCGGCTGCCCTCACCCTTCCGGAGTCTGCAGCTCAGACTTCATCATTCAAGTGGTACCCGCTGGAGCGCCCACCACCCCTCACCCCCACCACTTCAGTGAGCAGATAGAGCAAGAGGCACAGTTGCAGGATGAGAGGTCCTCAGTTTCGGGCAGAGCCTGAGCTGGTCTGAAAGTTTCCCCAGTGTGCGAAACCTGGTTACCGGATGGTTTCTACCACCAGGCTTTGAAAGTGGCTGATTCAAACAGGCAGGTTTATTCTAGTTTTTTCTGCTTTTTCCTCTCCAAAAGTATTAACAGAGGTCGTTTCTCATGAGATCAAGGGTCTAGGGCGATCGGGAAGATGCTGCAGAACCACCTCGGAGACTAGACAGCCCGATGCCCTCGCACCGTTGCTTGGGTACGGTGGGGAAGGAAATGGCATTTGGTGATCCCCTGGTATGCCATTGGCCACTCACCCTTGGTCTTCAGAGTGCTGAGGGCCCAGCAAGGTCTGCATCCGTCTGCAGTGCCCTGGGCCGTGGTCATGCCCCAAGACAGGATGCTGTGGGCAAGCAGATCCTTGTGGATGTCCATGTCACGTTTCACGGTGGAGTGGTGAATTGTTTTGGTGGACTCCCTGCCTGGCAAAGCCGACACCTGTTGGTCTGGTATCTTCCCGCTCAGGTCCTGGCCAGTAGGGGCGCTATCTCCTGAGAGAGGCCTGCCTTTTGTCCCACGCAGGGAGCTGTCTAGAAAGACGGGGACTGGAGCTGAGAAGGTCAGTGTCAAGGCATGTCTGCCCTGCGGGGGCAGGCTCACCCACAGTGGAGGGCTGGAGGAGGGCCTTAGGACAGGGCCAGGGCCAACGGTGATGACCTGCCCTCCAGAGGAGGGGAAGCAGCTGTAGTCATCTCGTGCTCAGAGTCCAGGGTCATGGACCCCAAGTTTCCCTCAGTGTCCCTGCGGGATCTCCTGCCAGAGCCCGGGCTCCAAAGCCCACGGCCCAGGTTAGCCCCTCCAACCCGGACCCTCTGCCCAGGGTGGGGGAACAGCACCCAGGGGGCCCTCTTGCAGGGCATGCACATTTCTGCATCGCCTGGGTCCTGCCTGTGCCATAGACAAGGCGAAACCTGAACACCCACACTTGCGGCTGTGGGGCTCCCTGCTCTGAGAAGCCGAATGTCTGCTACAGGCTGGCAGGGGAAGGGCCGCCCTGTGCGCAGGGTCGGACACCCCAAGTTTGGAGAGAAGAGATCCTACAAAGGGACTGGGTGAGAGGGCTTGGAGCCGCTAGCAGAACGAGGTGGGAGCTGCAGCTGTGAGCCGAGGCCTGACAGCTGACTTCGGGGTGGCTGCAGCCGCCATGGGTGCGGCCCGCCCTCCTCTGCACCAGGGTTCTATGTCGCAGGGTGGTACTGGCCTGACTCAGGAGGGTGCTGTTGTGGGCGGGGCGGGAAGGGGGCTTATCCACCCTACCCCTCACCAGTGGTGATGAAAAAGTAGCTGCACTCAGCAAGGATCTTAACGGGGGAATCAGTGGGGTCCCAGCCCTCCTGGCCCAGGCGCTGGGTGGCGAGGGGCAATACATAGCCCTCAGGTGGGCACGTGGGTGCTGCCATCCCTGGAGCCCAGCATGAGCCTGGGGTGGGTTACACAGTGGCTTCAGACAGAGCTGGGGGTGGGGTGGCACCAGATAGTGGCTTGTACTCCCGGGGCAGCCCGTGTTCTGAATGTTGGATCCAAGGAGCAGGAGGGGTGGGGAACATGGCAGGAAGTGGGGTGGGTGTCAGGGATGGGGGCTCTCGTGCAGGGCTTCAGGGCCTGCTGGGGGTCTGGCTGTGAGATGGGGTGTGGAGAACAATGAAAAGACACGGGGACTGCCCAGGGCTGGAGGTCAGAGGTCAGCAGTCCGGAGATGGAGAGAAGGCCCAGGGTTTGGAGTAGTAAGTCCAGGCAGAGAGGTCTGGATACAGGGTCTCCGCACAGCAGGGGTGAGCCTGGGGGTCCCCATGGGTGTGGCCAGAGGCATAGTCTCAGCACGGGCTCAGATGCCCCCTACATGACAGAAGGTTCAGTGTCTTGTATATGACCTGGGCGGTCCTCAGCTTGCTGTTGACCTTCGACTTGAGTGGGGCCTCCAGTATTCTTGCCACCACAGTATTCTTGCCTGGAAAATCCCATGGACAGGGGAGCCAGGTGGGCTATAGTCTGTGGGGTCGCAAAGAGTCGGACACAACTGAGCACCCACAGCAGCACGGCCCATGTGTATGTGCTTAGAATGTAATATACACACTGTGTGTGCACACATACATACACACACTGGTGAGCAGTGCCCGGTGCTCCGCCCAGGCCACACACGGCTTGTCGTGGAGGCTGTGGCACACACAGATCTCCCTGTTGTCCGAGGTGGGGGTGCCGCACTCCGTGGGGTGCTTGAACAAAAGGATGCTGCGTTTGCTCCAGGCTTCTTGCCCACATACGAGTCCTTCTGGCCAAGTCTATCATGATGTCCTAGGGAGCTGGGGAAGGAGACCTTGGGTGTGTTTGGGGGCGGGGTCCTCTAGCCCAGCAGCCCTACCCCCGTGGGTCTCAGTTTACCCGTTTGTACCACAGGGCAGGGGCAGTGGCAGGCAGACTTGGTGACCTGACTGCCATGCCTGCACAGGTGTGGGGGACCTTCGCCGAGCCAGAGCCATTGCCACACACCAGCTGGTTCATCACTCTTGGCCGCTGACTGTGGGCAGCACCCCCCCCCCCCCACCCACGCCAGCCCACAGCCTCCTTTTGTCTTGGCAGCTGTACCTGTGCAGCCGGCTGCAAAGGGCCTGGGCCAGGACAGCTGCGTCTCCCTGGGGAGGGCAGTGCCCCTGCCCCGCCCCCGTGTTGCTCCGCCCCTGACAGCTGCGTCCTGGCCTGCCCCTGGACGTCTGGCGCCTGGTGACAGCTGTGTCCCAGGAACAGCAGATGCCCCTTCGGGACCCTGCTCAGTCCCTTTCCCACCCCCACCCTGGGGGCTCCTTGCTCCTTGTTGAGGACAACCCAGACCAGAGCTGCCTCCTCCTACCCCTTCCCCTCCACCTTTTTTTTTTAATTAGAAATTTTTTTTTAAAAATTGAAGTACAGTTGATTTACAATGTTGTGCCAACCTCTGCTGTACAGCAGAGTGACTCAGTTATACACATACGTACATTCGTTTTCATACTCTTTTCCATTGTGGTTTATCACAGGATATTGAATATAGTTCCCTGTGTTGTTTATTAGGACCTTGCTGTTTATCCATTCTAAATGCAGTAATTTGCATCTACCAACCTCGAACTCCAAGTCCATCCCCTCCCTCTTGGCAGCCACAAGCCTGTTCTCCGTGTCTACGAGTCTGCTTCTGTTTTGTGGATAGGTTCACTTGTGTCATATTTTAGATGCCACGTAGAAGTGATATCATATGATATTTGTCTTTCTCATTCTAACTTACTTCACTATTATGATGATCTCTAGCTGCATCCATGTTGCTGCGAATTGTATTAATTCGTTTGTTTTTATGGCTGAGTCCTTTCTACCCTTTTTTGCATGAAAACCCCCATTTTTAATTTCTCTGACTCCTGGCAGTCATAGAACTACTATTATGACTGGCAGTCACAGAGATACCACTTTGATAGGAATAGTGAGGGGAGGAGTTTGACCACTACCTGTGAAAACAACACTTACATCACTCTTTGTAACAACAGGCGTCCTATACATTGAATTGATGTAGTGGAGGGAGCATGGACTTTGAGGTTGAGACCTGGATTTGAATCTTGGAGGATTCATTCAGCAGGTATGAACTGAGTACCTGCTGAGTTCTGGGTGTCCGTCAGCAGATAAAGCGGGTGTGACCGCTCCTCTGACTCAGGGCACGTACCGTTTGGTGGGAATGGAGAGACAGGGCGGCTAGAAGACCTCTGAGAATCCTGCCTATGGGCTCTGTAACCCTGAAAGTTATTTCACCTCTCTGTGCCTGCTTCCTCAGCAAAGAAGTAGGCACGCATTCCTTGCTGAATTATTGTAAAGATTAAATCCCCTTCCTCTCCTCGGACCCTCCTCCTTTAGACAGTGGGCCCTTCTTGAGCTCTACAAGGGCCTCCTGCTGCTACCCCCACCCTAGGGAGACAGTCCCCACAGGCTTGTAGAGAGGCCGCAGCTGACCTCAGTTAGAGCCCTGGGGTGGGTCCCTTCACCCTATACCCCCGGTGCTCAGAGCCCAGCCCTCACTTAATGTGCCAGGAGGGGAGTTCAGGTCAGTGGGGTGGCAGGAGCTGTGTGTATTTGGGGGGCAGGCGGCTGAGGGATTTATGCCTGCTGCCCCACACGGCTGAGGCCTGACTTCCTCCCCAGGACTCGCAGCTCTACTAGAGAGAGCAGTTGTTGGGCCAGAGCCTTTAATGGACAGGGGCCAGGCCTGGGGTGAGGTCACCCATTGTGTCTCTAACCCAAGTATGGCCAGTAGGGTCTGGAGTCAGCCCTGAGATGGGGCACCTGGGATCTTCCCAGTCCATACCTGACCATCAGGACTGGGAGCCCGGATTGTGACATGTCTCAGGAGAAGGGACCAGCTCTTCCACCCACCCCCAAGGCTTGGGATCTATTCTTACTGCTCCATTCAAGGGAGGGGGTGGGGTAGAGGGACAGCTTGGGCCCTTGGATCAGAGCCAGGACTGAGGCTGGGATCTCTCGGTCTCGCCACAATGCAGGAGAGATTCCTAGCAATCCGAGTGGAGTGGGCAGTCCTGGGGTGGAGAATGAGCTCCCCATCCATGCAGGCAGCACGGTAGTTACCAGGGTGTCAGAGGAGATCCTTGCTTCCCAGAGAGTCTGTCACTCACAGGCAAACTTCCCTCACTGGGCCAGGGAGCCCCTTCTGCATGCTTGCTTATTCTAATGGCAAAAGAAATACCCACAGGACTTCCAAGAGCTTCCACTGCAGGGGCTGGAGGTTCAATCCCTGACCTGGGAACTAAGATACTACATGCTGCATGGCATGGCCGAAAAAAAAAGTGCCCAACATGCAATCTTGGAAAAAGATTGCAGCAGAAAAGGACCATTTCCCACCACTATCTAGAGTGTTGAACCACTGTTCAACCCTTGTGTGAACCAGTGTGAACCACTGTTCACAATTGTGTGCTGAACAGACTTTCACCTATGCATATTCCTAACCCTAGGGATTATTTTCTTTGTTTTAGAAAAGCAAGACCCTATCACACTTC
This sequence comes from Okapia johnstoni, assembly GCA_024291935.2. Lineage (NCBI taxonomy): Eukaryota > Metazoa > Chordata > Mammalia > Artiodactyla > Giraffidae > Okapia > Okapia johnstoni. The sequence continues at coordinate 8,327,947 of JAGTYA010000026.1, read as the reverse complement.
ATGTTTTCTTTGCTTCTCATTTGTTTTAAAACTTTTTAAAACTGAAGTGTAACAGGAATTGTAACCTAATATCAATATCAGCTTGTGCTATACTGTGCTTAGTCGCTCAGTTGTGTCTGAGTCTGCAGTCCCCATGAACTGTAACCCACCAAGCATCTCTGTCCTTGGGGATTCTTCAGGCAAGAATACTGGAGTGGGTTGCTGAAATGTAACAGCTGAGCTATTTCAAATCCTAAAAGATGATTCTGTGAAAGTGTTGCACTTATACCAGCAAATTTGGAAAACTCAGCAGTGGCTACAGGACTGGGAAAGGTCAGTTTTCATTCCAATCCCAAAGAAAAGCAATGCCAAAGAATGTTCAAATTACTGTACAATTGCACTCATTTCAAATGCTAGCAAAGTGATTTTCAAAATTCTCCAAGCCAGGCTTCAACAGTACAAGAACCGTGAACTTCCAGATGTTCAAGCTGGATTTAGAAAAGGCAAAGGAACCAGAGATCAAATCACCAACATCCGTTGGATCATAGAAAAAGCAAGAGAATTCCAGAAAAACATCTGCTTCATTGACTACACTAAAGCCTTTGACTATGTGGATTACAACAAACTGTGGAAAATTCTTAAAGAGATGAGAATACCAGACCACCTTACTTGTCTCCTGAGAAATCCGTATGCAGGTCAAGAAGTAACAGAACTGGACATGGAACAACAGATTGGTTCCAAATTGGGAAAGGAGTACCTCAGGGCTGTATATTGTCACCCTACTTATTTAATTTACATGCAGAGTACATCATGCGAAATTCTGGGCTGGATGAAGCACACTCTGGAATCAAGATTGCCAGGAGAAATATCAATAACCTCAGATATGCGGATGACACCACCCTTATGGCAGAAAGTGAAGAGGAACTAAAGAGCCTCTTGATGAAAGTGAAAGAGGAGAGTAAAAAAGCTGGCTTAAAACTCAACATTCAGAAAACTAAGATCCTGGCATCTGGTCCCATTACTTCATAGCAAATAGATGGGGAAACAATGGAAATAATGACAGACTTTATTTTCTTGGGCTCTAAAATCACTGCGGATGGTGACTCAGGTGCCTTACTTACCTTTCCCAGACTCTTTCCTTTTCTCTGACGGAGGTTCTAAAAGAAGTCACATCACAGGGTCCACGAGGAAAGCCCTGGAACAGACCACAGAGGTGCCTGCTTGACAAATATTCACTCTTTCCCTCTAGCTGCCAGTGGAGGAGAGGAACGTGAGATTCCTCAAAGGAGTAACCTAGGGGACCACAGGAAATTCCATCCCTTCCCAAAGCCTCTCCAGGCCTCTTGCCTGGCCGTGCTCTAATCTGGACGTTATTACTTTGTTCACCGGACAAAGGGCTGACAAAGCCCCGTAGGGCTGCAGGGAGGTCCCTGTCCCTTCATCCTTCCAGGGGCAGGCAGCTGGGGCCTGGGCCTCTCAGCTCTGTGTTCTTGGGCTGTGTCCCTTGGGATGTGGTGGGGGAGGTGCTTAGAATGTGTCCTGGGCTGTTAGCCAGGTCCCAGGCCAATACAAGGGCATGGGGCCTGTTAGCTGGGGGAAGGCTGGACTGAGACTGCTGGACATTAACAATACCCACGAGTAGGGTGGGGAAGAGGAGGTGGGGTGGAGAAGGGCCCTGGAGAGCTCAGGGCCCGGGAGCCCATGTCTCCAGAAAAGGCTCAGGCACAGCCTACCCTCTGGGGCACTCTGGGTCCATCCCACCTTTCTGTGAGCATCCCTCCCTGCTCGTATGGGGCTGAGGCTTCTCCTCCAAAGCCCATGTCTTCCTGGCCTCTTGCCACCTCACTTCATCCCCATCCTCTGTTGCGGTGTTTGAAGCCATTGACCACAATATCAAAACTGGAACTTCTGGAAATTCTCCCTTTTTGCAGCAGCTTTCGTGGGTTAAAGCATGGGTTTTGGAATGGAGAGACCCGCCCTGGAATCCTGGCTGGGCAGCCTTGGAGCTCTATGAACTTGAGCAGGTCACCCAGTTCTTCAGGCTTATTTTCTCACTTGTAAAACATTTGAAATAATAATAGCACCTCCCTCGTGACATTGTTGTGAAGGTGGAATGAGATTATACAGATAAGGCCCAACTCAGTGACTGGCCCCTTTCCCCCTTTCCTGTTCTCCTCTGGTCAGTCTACTGCAATTCATAAATATTCTCTAAGTGTGTGCCAGGCCCTTTGGAGACAGCAGTGAACCAGATACAGCCTCTGCCCTCAGATGGCCCCCAGCCTATAGACAAAGACCACTCCTGTGGGCAGTACTGTCACAGGGGCTGCTGGGCACAGAAGTGGCATCAGCCTGGGGTGGCCAGGGAAGGCTTCCTGAGGCAGTGTCACCTGTCACTTCCTATCACATCATGGCACTCTCAATAACTTCTCATCAAGTGTTTGTCTCTTGTCTGCCTCTGGAATGTCGGTTCTGTGATAAGGGAGTCCTTGTTCACTTTGTTCACCGAGCGTCTAGAACAGTTCCTGAAACACAGTAGGGGCTGGCAAACATTTGTTGAATAAAGTAAGCTGTATCCGTAAGTGGAGGTCTGGAAGTGAAACCGTGTGAACTGGGACTCCCAACAGATCGAGACTTGAACCCACATGTTGGGACTCCAACTTAGCCAAAACGTAAACTGGGACTTGAGTCCATGGTCTTGTAACTAAGATCACACACCAGGTTTCGGGGCTTAATGAAGCTCAAGTTCTTGATGTCTCATCACAGAAAGAATTAAGTGAGAAACAAAGTGATAGGTAAGAAGCAGATTTATTTAGAGAGAAAAACACTCCATAAACAAAGTGTGGGCCATCTCAGAAGGAGAGAGTGACCCCAGGGTATGCGGTTGTCATATTATAGGAGTGGGTAATTTCATAGGCTAATAAGTGGAAGGAGTATTCCAGCTATTTTGGGGATGTATGTATGTGTATGTGTGTTCAGTCGTGTCTGACTCTTTGCAACCCCATGGACTGTAACCTGCCAGGCTCCTTTTGTCCATGGAATTTTCCTGGCAAGAATACTGGAGTGGATTGCCATTTTCTCCTCCAGGGGATCTTCCTGACCTAGGGATCAAACCTGTGTCTCCTGGGAAAGGGGTGGGGATTTCCAGAAACTGGACTAACACCTACTTTTTGAATTTTATAGTCAGCCTTGAAACAGTCATTGCACCTGTGGTCATGCCATTTAGCTTGCTGATGTGTTATAATGAGCATATACACAAAGTCTAGTGGAAGTCGACTTGTCCACCATATTGAACCCATTTGGTTCTAATGATTGTGTCATGTCCTCTGGCTATGTCATTCTTTTAAATGTCATGCTCTGCCATCTTCGCTCCTGTTTCAGAAGTAGAAGTTGGAGTGGTGAAAAAGGAAGGCTAGGTAGGTTAAGTGTTGAAAAAGTGTTCTGTAGAACCTAAAATACAAAGAAGCAAAAGGCTTTGGGGTGGGAGGACCAGAGAGCAAGGAGAAGGGTGGGGAATACTTGGAGATGAGGGTGGAAAGTGACATCCAGAAATTGAGTCTTTATTTAGTATACAATGAGAAGTCGAAAAGATTTTAAAGTAGGTGTATGACTTGGTTAGGAGGGCTTCCCAGGTGGCTCAATGGTAAAGAATCTGCCTGGCAATGTAGGAGACACAGAGATGTGGGTTTGATCCCTGAGTTGGGAAGATCCCCTGCAGAAGGAAATGGCAACCCACTCTAGTAACCTTGCTTGGAGAATCTCATGGACAGAGGAGCCTTGCAGGCTACAGTCCACAGGATCACAGAGACCAAAACAACTAAGCAACTGAGCACACACACGTATGACTTGGTTAAGGACTTCCCTGGTGGGTGGCTCAGTGGTAAAGAATCAGCCTGCAATGCAATGCAATGCAATGCAGGAGATGCAGGTTCGATCCCTGGGTTGGGAAGATCCCCTGGAGAAGAAAATGGCAACTTACTCCAGTATTCTTGCCTGGAAAATTCCATGGACAGAGGAGCATAGCAGGTAACAGTCCATGGGTTCGCAAAAGAGTCGGACACAACTTAGCGACTAAGTAACAAATGGCTTGCTTAGATTTATATTTAAAGAGAAGGGAGGAAGGTCGGCTGCTACTGCATGGAGACTGGAATTGGAGAGGGTAACTGTAAGAGTTCAGTTAGGAGGTTAGTGGCTCTTTGGACACAGTAGTGAACCAGATACAGGCTCTGTTCCGGTTAGTGCCAGGCGGTCAGACCGAAATTAGAGTCCTGGCGGGGACAGGGGATTTCTAAACAAAGAGTTGAAGATGAATGGAGGGGGAGTCAAGAATGCCGCCTGGGTTTCTGGCTTATGTGATTGGGTAGCTACGATGTCACTCACGAAGATAGGCTGCTTTGGAGGCGGGGCATATCCGAAAGCAACGCCCCTCTATTTCCCGCCCACCGGCGGTAGGATGGCGTCGATTGGCTGTTTCGAGGAAGGCGCCAAAAACTGACAAGGGCGGTGGGCGGTGATTCCTTACGTCACTTCCCAGGGACTTCCGGGTCGCTCTTTTCCCAGGCCCCTACCACTCCGGAACTTCCGGCCGGGGCCGCCATTTTGACTTCGCGACCTTGGACTCCCGCTGCGCGCGTTATCTGCTCTCTACTCCGTGCCGTCATGTCTGTGCTGACTCCACTGTTGTTGAGAGGCCTGACAGGCCCTGCCCGGCGGCTCCCAGTGCCGCGTGCCCAGATACATTCCAAGCCGCCGCGGGAGCAGCTCGGGACCATGGTGAGGAGCGGGCCGGGGAGGGCATGGGAGATGCTGCAGGCGGGACTGAGGCAGGTTGGGGGCCTGCCGAGTCTAGTGCGCTGCACCTCGCGGCTCACAGCGTAAAGGGGAAGCAGCTGGGTTGATTTGGGCGTCTGGAGGGCGACAGTCTGCCCCAGGGCCTCAGGTCAGACCACGTCAGTGCTGCCCTGTCGCTTCCTTGCTGTGCAAGCTTCCTTAGCCCCCCGCTCTGAGCCTGTTTACACATCAGCTTATTGGGAGATGCCTGCGGGCTGTCAGCACTGTCGTTGTTAGTAATTGTTTGGGGTGGGGAAGAGGACCCCAGCAGGCTTTAGTAATTCCCAGAAACGTGGGAGAGTTTAACCCTCGATGACTTGCACCTGTTTGGCTCTTTTCTGCGTTTGCCTCAGTGGCAGATCTCGGCCTTGAATGCGAGTCTTCAGAATCCAGGTTAGTGGGCTTCAATTTGGGGGAAGAGCCCAGAGAGCGCTGCGGCGGAGGAAATAATTGTGACTGTAACTGCAGCCGAGTGCCTGCTGTGTGCCAGGCAGTGTGCTAAGACTGCTGCACTGGTCTCCTTCAGCCCTCCCAGTCACCCCGAGAGAGGCCCGTTATCTCCATTTCCTGGCTTAGAGAGCTGAAATTTAGGAGCAGTGTACACCGATTCAGTGGACATGAACTTGGGCGAAGTCCAGTAGATGGTGAGGGAAGCCTGACGGGCTGCTGTCCATGGGGTCGCGAAGAGTTGGACACCACTTGGCTCCTGAACAACAACAATTGACTTGTCAAAAGTCACACCTCCAGTGGCACAGAAGGAATTTGAACTGAAGTCTAACTCCCAGGTCGTGCTGTGGCCTTAACTGCTTTGGGGCAAGTGGCTGTAAAAAGTGTTAGCTCTAGCCCCAAAAGTTGGGTAGGGAGAGGTTTTTAAGACACGGAAGGAGAGGTGTATTTTGGAGTTATTGGTCTGTGCAAAGTTCCTGGGTGCCAAACAGGCCAGCTTCAAAGCAAGATTAGATCCTTGTTCCTCTCCTTTCACTTGGTAACCTGGGCTGACCCCTGCCGCCATATCTGATCCTTTACCTTGAGACCTAGAGTGGCCCTCCCCTGGAGCCTGAATCTTGATTCCTGGAGAGGGTTCTCTGCTCTCTGGGAAGATTGCTTGGGCTCTGAGGAGCCTGAGGGAAACCTTACCCTGGGAGTTCCTTTTCTCTTGTGCTCTGTGTAGGATATTGCCATTGGGCTCACCTCCTGCTTCCTGTGTTTTCTCCTGCCTTCCGGCTGGGTCCTGTCACACCTGGAGAACTACAAGAAGCGGGAGTGACGGGAGCTGTCCTCTCCCTCACCCCGTGACCTGACCACCCCGGCCTTTCCTGATCGTGTCTGCTGCATTCCTGGCCAGCCTCCCCTGGATCGTGTCCTTCTGTTACAGTGACCTCTTCTGCAATCATGACGTCTTGATTTCTCCATGGTGACATCCTGGGACCACATGTATCTGTTTATAAGGCCCTGCTCAGTAGGGCCTCCCTTGTAACAATAAAGGCTATTTAAAGCATGCTTCAGGGGGAATCCGCTGGTGGTCCAGTGGTTAGGATGCTGCACTTTCATAGCGGGTGGGGATGAGGGTAGGGGTTTGATCCCTCATTGAGGAACTAAGATCCGCAAGCTGCACGGTGTGGCCAAAAAATAGTAAAATTATTAATAAAATAAACCCTGCTTCAAAAACTCACCATACCTTCAGCCTGGGCTCTGGCCTCCGTCTTTGAGTTGAGGATGGTGTCAGGTGGGGTGTGGAGAAGAGGGCCTGGCCGGCCGCTCGGCTCTGCTGGCTTGCTGCCCTGGGGTAGGTCATGTGTGCTCAGCCTTGCTCCTTGATGCCTGTGAGTGGTGCTTCCGTTGCATGCTTTCCTCTCTCTCAAGGTTTTCTGGCTTCTGTGGAAAACACATCCCGTTGTGGTCGGGCAGCCTTTCTTGCTCCCCCTCTAGCTCCCCTGGTTGTGCCAAGCCCGAGACTGTGTCTCAGTGTCTGTCTCCAGCGGGGCCAGCTCTGCAGCTGGAAGCCCCTTCTCGGTGGGGCTAGCCTTCCTTGTCCTCAGTCTCTGGGCTCCAGCCATTTCCCAGGTGCTCGTTGCCATTCCTAGGTGCTGGGGGGCCAGGTTACAGTATCTTGCATTGTTAGTCAACCTGGGGTTCCTTTCCTGTTAGCACCATATCTGTAAATGCTTCCTTGTTCTTCCTGCCTGCCTCCGTATACCCTCCCCTCCTTGACTTGGAGAATTTGCTGCTCCTCCATCCATTCCCAGGGTCCTTCCTTAGTGATTCTTCCTGGGGGCATCTCCTGAGCTGGGACGGGCACGTGAAGCATGTCCCACTGAGCTGGAACTCTGCTTGCCAGTCTCTGAAAGGAAGGCTGTGACCCGCTGGATCCACCCACCCCTTTAGTTCTCTTTGCTGGGGTGACATGAATGATTTCTGAGCACACAGAAGCTTAGTGTCCCCTGTGGAACTGCTGGATGGTGGGTAGAGATGCCAGGTGAAAGCTGAGGGGCACTGGGTGCTTTAGGCCCTGGTTGTCAGAACATGCATCTCGCCAGCCCCTTCTCAGGGCTCATTTCCTGATTTATGTTGACAGGAGCTGCAGGGGGACCCTGCTCACCCGCCCTTATCTAGTCTTCCCTGGCCTTTTTGTGTGCTGTCCAGTGATGCCTGGTTGCTGCGGGCACAGATTAGGCTGTGAGTCTGTGGCACTCAGAGCTGTCTTGGTTTCTGTGGTGCTCCACTGCCCTGCCAAGGGTTTGATTTAAGTGTCCCTTATTTTTGTGCCGCTGGATCCCCAAGGGACACAGTGGTCCTCATGGCCCAGGAGGGCTAAGGCCCAAAGCTGTGCGTCTTCAACCGCTCCTCGGACTGAAGGGAAGCCGGTGGTTACAGGCCGGATCTTCAGGACCCTGGTCTGAGAAAGCCCTTAGGAAGCCCAACAGCCCTTCCCGCCCTTGTGCTCCTACACCTGCTGGGCGCAGCAGTGAGCTGAGGGTGGGGGCAGGGTCATGGACTTGGGGGTGGATGGGAGAGTTGAGGATGTGAGCTGTCATGCTTGGACCCTATCTTCCCCTTTTCCTCAGTGGAGCCCCTGGGCCTTACATCTGATCACCATTCTGTGACCCTCTCATCGTTAACCAAGTCAGAGGCCCAGGGGCCATAGTATGTAGCGAAAGCAAGGCTCCCTGTGCCCCTAAACAGCATTTTCTGTGTCTGTATGTAGATCTCTATCGGATCCTGAGTCTGGAGGGTGGTGGTCTGTGTCCTGGTGTGCACACAGCAGGTGGGGGGATGTGGAGGGATGGTTGCAGTCATGGCAGAGAATATAATGTCAAGCATAGTGGACCGGGAGTCAGGAGGCCTGGGTTTGAGGCCTGGCTTAGCCATTTACTGTATGACCTTGACCAAGTCATTTAGCCTCTCTGGGTCTCAGTTTTCATGACTCTAAAGTGAAAGTGGTGATGTGGCAGGAAGGGAAATGTCCTCCCTAAAATGTCCGTGCCCTAAGCCCTGCACCCTTGTGACTATGTCACCGTCATGGCAAAAGTGTGATGAAAATTAGGCATGCTGAAAGTGTAGCCTACCTGTAGGCTGAGTGTAGTCACACGGGTCCTTCAGGTGGACAGGGAAGGCAGAGATGCCCCTGCGGACTCGGCCTGCCTTGGAGCTTTGGAGATGGAGAAAGTGGGTTGTGTTCCAAGGAACGCAGTGGCCTCTAGATGCTGGGAAGAGTTCTCAGTTTACAGCCAGCAGGGACACAGGACCTCAGGCCCAGAGCTGCAAGGCACTGAATCCTGCTAACAGCCTGCGTGGGTGGGAAGCAGATTCTCCCTGAGAACTCCTGGAAGGGAACACAGCCTACAGATAACCTTGATTTCAATCTGATGAAACCCATACCAGACCTCTGACCTCTCACACTGCAAAGCTAAACGTTTGTGTTGTTCTAAACCACTCACTGGTGACTAGTTAACAACCGCAATAAGGAGCCATGGATCCTTCTCCTGGTCCTGTGTGCCTGGATCCTCTGCAGACTTGAGGTGAATCTCAATGTGAAGCATTTGCAGGAGGAAGGTGTCCGAACAAGCATGGGTGGTGTGAGTCAGATGGGTGGTGCGAGTCAGAGGGTGGGGGCGGGGGTTCTCTGCGGCCTCTGCCTCTCTGCTCGCTTTCTGCCTTAGGTGGTGTGAACCCTGCAGACAAGTAACAACTTACCTGGCAGCCCCCCCTCAGCCTCATCAACCTGGCTGCGCCATCAAAGCCTCGCTAGACCATAATTTTGGAGCCGGCTGCCTGTGGACGGTTGTACATTCCCGCAGTGGCATCTCCAGAGGTCCATTTCCGGGCTGGGCATGCCCCTACTCTTCCCACCCGGGCAGCTGCCTGCCTCCTAAGCCTGTCTTGGACAGGGTCGCCAGGGCCTCATCTTCCACCCACCTTGAGGCTTTCTCCTGCTCATGATCCCACTGTGAGGACTGTGGCTTTCCCAAGGCCTGTGCCATGTCCTGTTGCCTGGCCCCCTTCCCTGAGAAGCTGGGTGGTCCTGGAAGCCATGTGGCTCTCTAGGGCCTTTGTTCTGTCCTAAAACCCTTCGTCTGTGGCTGAGGTCAGAGTCCTGGGTTCTGTATGGGTCTCTTCTCCCTCCAGCTGAGAGAATGTTGTGGTCAGGGATGTGTTGTCTGCACACATCCCGAGCCTGTGAAGAGGCATCCATGCCAGGTCGGGCCTGTGGAACATAAAGTCCTAGGCTGCTGCCCATCACCTTTGTGACTGTTTCCAACAGCAGCCTAAACCCAAGCAGCCGTGCTGCCTGTTCTATGATAGGCCTCAGCAGAAAGGACCAGCAGTGTGGGACCATGCATTTCTGGGTTTGTAAATTGAAAGGCAGAGGTGAACATCTGGACCTGGTGATTCCTGGCCAATATGCTATTGGGTTTTAGATGCTTCAGGATAGAGAATCAAAACCAGAAAATGGTAAAAAGTAGCAGGAGAGATGGAATGAGGGTAAGAGAACAGTTATTTATCACCTAATTGACATGGAAAAGAGCAGGGCAAGAGTTGACCATCCTGGGACTGGATTAAGAGCCAAAGCTTCCCCCTGCTTGACAAGAGGGGGAGGGTAGGCAGCAGGCAAAAGCACCCCTCAACTACACACCCTGCATACATTGAGGGCGCAGGTCTGTTCTTTGAGCCCCAGACCCTTGTGTTGAGGGAGGCATTTACTTGGCGTCGGCCGCATAGCTGCAGTCCAGCACTGGACCACAAACAGTATTCCTTCTCACCATCCAGAGCAACTGTCTTCTCTGACCCCACATTAATCCCAGTCCAGCTCCCCTTTGTGTGCTCCCCACCCCTCAGCCTCCCTAGTCAAAGTAAGGGGTGGGGGTAAAGGTGGAGTTGTCTTACAGCTAGTTTCAAAATTTTGTAAAGCCAAAACAGAAATCATGCTTTTGTCATCAACTGCTCCTCATTTGGTAATACCAATGCTACTGACTGAGGGCTTCCCAGGTTGCTCAGCAGTAAAGAATCCACCTGCCAATGGAGAAGATGCAGGAGACGCGCATTTGATCCCTGAGTCGGAAAGATCTCCTGGAGGAGAAAAGGGCAACCCACTCCGGTATCCTAGCCTGAAGAATCCCATGGACAGAGGAGCCTAGCAGGATACAATCCACAGGGTCGCAAAGTCGGACACGACTGAACATGGTATGCACAAGCTACTAACTGAAGATCTAATTGGCAGTTCCAGATTGCATTGGTAAAATTGGGAAAAGGAATCAACATTTTGGTGTACTGGGTGTGTGTGTTGTGCCAAGTGGCTTTATCATGTCTGACTCTGACTCTGTGGGCGATAGCCTGCCAGCTCCTCTGTCCATGGGATTCTCCAGGCAAGGATGCTGGAGTGGGTTGCTATTTCCTCCTCCAGGAGATCTTCCTGACCCAGGGATCGAACCTGCATCTCCTGCATTTCAGGCGGGTTCTTTCCCACTAGTGTCACCTGAAAAGCCGTTTGGTAGGCATGGGATCCAAATGGGTAGCCCCTTTGCTTCCTTGAATTTGGAAGCAAACACAAGGATCGGTGACCTAGGGAATAGTAATTTGCAATGTTGCTGGAGCACAAACTTGGCATGCGTAGCGTTGCTGTGAGAGAGCCACTGTGGGCAGTGTGGTGAAACCAGGCACCAACTGCCCCTGCTCCAGGACTGGATGTAGCTCATGAAGATATTCATCCTATTCTGCACCTGTATTATCATGAACGGAGGGATCTGACTGGGGCTCAGACACAGCGTCCTCAAGTACTAAGAGACCACTGTCATATCATGGAAAAGGCCCTCCATAGTGAAAGGCAAAAAACCAGTACCCCTGAAGGTGACTTCTCTAAATAACTGCATCTTCAGCATCCAAGGCCTTGACACTTTATAAGTTTTATTTTTAGATAATTCACAGGTGATTTTAACAGATTACATAGAAAGATCCTGTCTATCCTTTACCCACTTTCACCCACTGGTAACATCTTGCGTTTGAAACTACAGTACAGCATATTCCAGGATATCCATATATATTCAAGATAAAGAACACTTCTATCTCCACAGGGATTCTCCTGTTTCATTTTTATAACCACATCCACTTCCCTCCTGCCCCCTACTCAACCCTTGGGAACCACTAATCTGTTTTTCATTGTTGTCAACTTCTACCTTAAAAAAAAAAAAAAAAACTAAAAAAAATCTTGATTTTCTCATAACCACAAGGGCAGGGAGTCCAAAGTTAGGTCGACCCCGAGGGACATGGTCTCGGTCAGAAGCAGGACACCAAAGCCCGCTCGGAACCGAGGCTTGGTGGAGAGGGGCGGTGAATTCCCAGAGCTCGGATATTAGCAGAATTCCCGGTCTCCTCGGCTAGGTGATCCTCATTGCATTCGCCTGTCTTGAGTTCTGGAGCCCGCAGCGGGAATTGCCTTCCGTGATTTGAATTTCATTTTCCTGCTTATCTCAATAATACAATCCGCGTTTCAAACTCCAGTGAAAAGAAAACTCAAGTCGCCCCAGGAAGCTCTTATCACCACCTGGCACATTGGGAGCCTGGGAAGATGGAGCCGAGCAAGTGTGCGGGAGGAGGGCGGGCGAGGATTGCCTTCACTTCCCCCGGCTTCCGCCGCTGCAGAACACGACTGCGAGCCCCTCAGGTGACTACGCCCGAGGGGATCCCGTTGCTAGGGGCGTTACCAAGGAGGGGCCTCGAGGAGGGGCTGTCTTCCGGGGGGAGGCCAACTAGTAACCCGGAAGCGGTCGGCAGTGCGGCGCTGTTTAAAGATGGCGGCGGAGGAACCTCAGCAGCAGAAGCAGGAGCCGCTTGGCAGCGACTCCGAAGGTACCGAGCAGGGGAGAGCCGCCCGGCCTGGGCTAGCGGGGGCGATGCCGGATGGCCGGTTCCCGAGGAAACCAGGGCTGGGGCGCTGGCAGTAAAGCGAGCGGAGGGCCCCTTCCGCCGCCTCCCCTCCCCCTCACAATGGAAGGAGCCGCCGCCGCGACCCCCGGCCGGGCTGGCGGCGGGAGAGAAAGCTGGGCGGGCCCCGGCCCGCGACTCTTCCCCGTCGCGCGCTCCTGGGGCGGGGCCTAGGCCGCTCCGCCCTCCCACCCCCCAACCCAGCCCCCTCCCCGGGTCCCCGGCTCTTCCGCCCCGGACCTGGCTGTCAGGCCCAGGCCTAGTCCGGCCCCGTCTAGTCCGTCTCCTCCAGAGCGGCCCGAGCCCGGGAGGGCGTCGAATTACGCCGGGCTGCGGAGCACAAAGGACTGGGCGGGCCGCTGGGGATGCTGCGGGCGGCCGGGGGTTTTGAGCGGCCGCAGGTGTGTGCCCCTGAGGGCAGCGCCCTTCGTTTCCGGTAGAGCCCCCTCTCCTGGCTTCGCAGCCCCTTGCCTCCTGTCTCGGCATAGTTTCCTTAGACCCCTGAAGAGTTGGATCTCTCAAAACGGTCCCACTCTCTTCTTTTCACTCCTGAGTTAGACACTGGAGACTGAGGAGGTCACTAGGGTTGGGAGGGACGGCCCAGTTCCAGTGCAGTATAGGGGGTGGGTGGAGGCCCAGCTGAGGCCCCGGGCTGCTCAAGCTCAGAAGGATTGGCCTTAGAAGTCATTCAGCACACAGCTCCCCTTCTAACTGCACACTGAAAAACAGCTTTTGGGGACCTAGGCCCTCCCCCTCTCCCCCGCCCCCCAAAGGACTTGTTTAGGATCATGTAAGTTAAGAAAGAACCAGAGCCAGGATTCAGGTCTCCTGGCTCCTCACCAGCGGCTGCTTGGCATGGGGCCCACAGGGTGGACCCGCCCAACTCAGTGATGAGTATTGAACTGTTCCTCTTAGTACCACCTCCTTAGGGCATCGCAGTGAAGGGGGGGAAGGTGGTGGTATCTGTCTCAGTTCACAGCTGACGATGAGCCTCTGCAGTGAGGTGCCAGAGGAGTTATTGTGGCGAAGAGCCCAGGCTTTGCGATTAGAAATTGGGTTTGACCACAGGTCTTCCTCGTCGTGACTTCGGGCAGATGATTTCACCTGTCTGCATTTTTGTTCTTTGTAAAATGGGCACCATTAAGAATACCCAGGATGGCAGGCGGAGAAATGGTGTGATTGAGTAAAGTGCAAGCTCACAGGAAGCTCTCATCTAGCCCAAGATACTCTCCTTCCTCATTTGTCTTTCCTCAAGAGACCCTGCCTGGCTCAGGGGCCTTCCCAGCCTGCTGGGAAGTGATTTAGAAAGCAGAGGGAGAGGGCTTGGTAGAGCTGGAAGAGTGTACCTTGTGTGTGTGGGGGGGGGTGATCACCTTGGCCTGCTCACTTTATTTTTTACCATTTATTTATACTTACTTGGCTCTGCCGGGGGTCTCAGTTGTGGCATGTGGGATCTAGTTCCCAGACCAGGGATCAAACCCAGGCCCCTTGCATTGGGAGCTCAGAGCCTTAGCCACTGGACCTCCGGGGAAGTCCCTGGCCTTCTCACTTTAAAGATGAGAAAACTTGTGCCCAGGAAAGGGAAGGACTTTGCCAAGATCCCACCGTTGGGGTGGAGCAGGGCATGACGAATGCTTCCAGATTGCATGTCTGCTCTCCTGGCCTGCTCTTGTCCTCCGCCCAGCTTCCTGGAGTGGGGAGAGCGAGGGCCCACTGTAATCCTTGGCCTTCTTCCTTCTTCCAGGTGTTAACTGTCTTGCCTATGATGAAGCCATCATGGCTCAGCAGGACCGAATTCAGCAAGAGGTGAGTGGCTGTGGCCAGTGGCCTTACTTTGGGGATACATTGGTTGGACTGAGGCCTACCGTTTGTCTCTACTGTGGAAGCCCCCTCCCCCCCCAGACTGAGCTGGTACTAGATGCCTTTATGGGGGGATGTGTGGTCCCTGTGCTACTGGGTGACTGGTCCAGCAACTCTCAGCTAGGTGTTCGGGCTGACAGGTGTGGGTCACTCCGTTCGCCTGTCGGAACGTGATAGATTCCCCCCCCGCAGATTGCTGTGCAGAACCCGCTGGTCTCGGAGCGGCTGGAGCTCTCTGTCCTATACAAAGAGTATGCTGAGGATGACAACATCTATCAACAGAAGATCAAGGTGGGAGCCTGGCCGAGGGGGCAGGAAGAGCCCTCGGGTAGGGGCAGGAGCCTGTCCGCTTTAGACCTGCGCTTGGCTGGGCCTGGCCTCAGAGGGTTGGATGGTGGGGGAGCCCTCTGGTCACTGGTTCACAGGTTGGCAGAGTCTGGAACCAAAAAGACCTTGATTCAGATCCTGACACTGCCACGTGGCAGCTGTATCCTCAGCAGCTCCTTTGATATCTCAGAGCTGTGGAGTCCTCAGCTGTGAAATCAGGGTGATGAAAGCAAGGGTGGTTGTGAGGTTGCGGGAGACGATGCCTGTGGGGCCTGGTGCTGGCTGTGGGGAGCTGATGGTCTCAGTGCTCACGTGGGGCTGGTGGGTGGGGGCTGGCTAGCAGGGGAGCCTGCCGGCGGGGACACAATCCTGCCCCCTGCTTCCGTGGAGAGGCAGGCAACACTGGGGAGAGGGGCCCCTGGACCTTCGTGCAAGGCCCTGCTGCCTCCCTTAGAAACTGAGGTAAGTCCCTTAACCACTTCACTTCCTTCTCTGGGAGCTGCGGGTTTGAAATGTGACAGTGAGTGTGTGTATACAGCGTCTCCTGGGCACAGCCTGAGGGTTTAGTAAATGCTACTCCTCTCCCCTCTCCCCTCTCCCCCAAAGATCAGAGCTGCTTAGAATCTTCCACTTGCAAGGTTGGCCTTTGGGGTTAGCCATTTGAGGGGCCAGGCAGGTAACCCAGGTGACTGGAGGTGGCCAGGTCAGGCAGTGAACAGTGGCACCGCAGCCTGGCTACGCCAGTAGCAGGCGGTGGAGGCTCATGGGGCGAATGGGAGCGGTGAGTCCCTCCTCTTCTCCATGTGGTGGGCTGGCGGGCCTCAAGGCCTGCCTGTCACACTGGGCCACCCTGGTAAAGTGGACAGGCCACGCCTCTCAGGATCTTCCCCTTGAGTCAGTCGGCAGACGTTCAAGTGTCAGCTGTGTGCTGTCTCGACAGGAGGCCTGCCTCGGCACCCAGCACCCCACCCAGGCTGGGCCTGAGCCCACCTTAGCTCCCTGGGAGGAGCCAAAGCACAGACAGCAGGGCCCAGGCTCCTGTGTGCCTTGGCTTCTCTGTGAAGTGGGCCCTGGGGGGACGCGTGGGAGGATAATGGGCCTGGCACGGAGTAAGTGCTCAAAACAGTTCTGGTCGCGGCAGGGATTTGGGCTCTTTGTACACATTTTGTCCCATTTTAACACTTCGGAGCAGATACTGTGGGCCAGGCCGTTTTAGGCTCTGGAGATAGTGATGACTACAGCTGCCAAGCTCCCGCCCTCACCATGGCGGTTCAGAGTGGAAAGACAGCCCTTAAGGCAACTCACGGCAGAGGTGGTGAGTGCTGTGGACAAAAGTCAAGCGGGCCGAGGAGATAGGGGTCGGGGATTTGCAGGTTTAACTAGGGTGGTGTCTAATGAACTGAAAGAGGCCAGCGAGCAAGGCAGGGCGGCCATCCGGGCCGAGCTGGGGGGCGGCCGGCATGGCAGGGGCAGAGTGGATGGGAGACACGGGGCTTGGAGCCGAGAAGGGATTCAGAGGGAGCCGTGTGTTTAATGGGTTTCTGTGGTCACTGGTGCCGTGGTGGGGAGAGACTGAGCAGTGTGAGTGAGGTGCAGGCAGGGAGACCCGTGTGGAAGCTTTTGCAATGAAACTGGCCCTAGATGGAGTTGGATGGGGCAGTGGAGCAGCCCATGTGAGGAGAGACTGGATGCGGGCAGAGTGGACGGGTCTGCTGCTGGGTGGACGGGGCAGCAGTGAGGGTGGAGTCCGCACGGCTGTGGGGGTTTGACTCCATGGCTGAAAGGTGGAGAGTTGAGGAGAGGCAGGGAAGGGCATGAGGTCAGAAGCTGCCTGTTGGCTGGGCAGTTTAGAGGTGGTGCAGCCCAGACAATTGAGTTGGGAGAAGTGGGTGGATGAAGAATTACGTTTAAATCCCAGAAGGTCAGGAGACAGCTGACACCAGGGCTGCTCCAGGCCTGAACAGGTTGTGCTGTTCACGCAGCAGGGGCTGTGGATGGCCGGTGGTGTGACTGTCTTCTGGCAGGTGACACACGGGTCTTGAGGAAGGTTGTGTGGTTGGGTGGCGGCCGTGACCACCACTGGTTAGATAAGGAGGGGCGACTGTGAGGCCTGAGGGCATGGAGAGGGTGGGGTCTGGCAGCACATGAAGGGAGGAGGGAAGAAGGGGGTTCGTGTCACCACACCTGCGGATGCAGGTGGACGCTGCTCAGCAACGGTCTGGGGGGAGTGGGTTTGACCCTCGGACCTAGGAGGGCATCTGTGACCTTCACTAGAGTGGCAGCCGGCTGGGCTTGCATTCCCAGCAGAAGAGAAACAGAGACCATGGCAAGGGCAGCTTCAGGAGCAGTGCTGCCCCGTGGGAGTGCAGAGAAGTGGGGAGGTACCTGCAAAGGAATTCACGGGGAGCAGAGCGTTTGTTTATAGGCGGGTGGGTCCAGTGGGTCGGGAGAGAGAAGCTGATGATGGGGAGGAGAGGGGAGACTTCAGGAACAGTGTCCTGAGTCCAAGGGAAGGTGGCTCTGGGAGCAGCCTCAGACCCTCCAGGGGTAGAGAGTGATGCCACGGGGGCGGGTGCCGTGGGGGTGACGGCTTCTTAGCGGAAGTCCTCAGAAAGGAAGCAAGGCCATCGGGAAGATGACTGGCTGGGGGCTTGCGATATGGGGAGAAGGCATGAAATGTAGGCGTCAGGAGGAAGGGGAGGGTGCTCAGGCCTGGGGAGTGAGGCCTGGTTGCCGGACAGCGCCGAGGGCCAGACCCTCAACTCCTGAGGGGAGATTGAACAGACAGAAGAAACTCCATTGAGCTGGGGAGGAAACTGGGAAAGATTGAAGCAGTACCTGTGAGTGGGCAGGGTAGGGATTAAATAGAGGTGAGAGGGGCTGTTTCCCACCCCAGGGCTGTGCAGTGGGGGCCCCCAATGTGGCACTGCGCCGTGTACACTAACTTGTTTGCCCTGGAGCTCTCAGCATATGAAAAGCTATTCACTGGAAAAGCTGCATCCGTCAAGGACCCATTCACTTGCCTGGTTTTATGAAACAGTAGCCCTTTAGGCCCAGCAGCATGGCACGCCTAGCGGCTGATGACCACTTTGGTGACCGATGCAACCAATGTATCTATAATTCATGTTCCTGAGGCTCTGGGGGCTGCCAGCAGCGGGTTGCTAAGTGACCCTCATTATCGGAGTCAGCAGCCAAGGACAGCAGGAGGCTGTTGTGATGTGACCTCTGTTGGGGCATTTCCTTGGCCTGCCCTGGTTTCTGCCAGATGTTGATGGGCACGGGGTGGGGTGGGGGCTGCCTCTCCGCAGGACCTCCACAAAAAGTACTCATACATCCGCAAGACCAGGCCTGATGGAAACTGCTTCTATCGCGCTTTCGGATTCTCCCACTTGGAGGCGTTGCTGGATGACAGCAAGGAATTGCAGCGGTGAGGAGGCGCGTGGGGGAGGTTCCATGAAGGGCGTGTGGGCTCCCTTCTCCGTGTTGGTGGCTGGGAGGTGGGGTTCTCCCTGAGGCCCAGTGATGGCCCTGGGAGGGCCCAGACCCCCTGCTGGGCCTGGTCTGCTGGCCTAGGAGCCCAGGGAGCCACCCATCCACAGGTTCAAGGCTGTGTCTGCCAAGAGCAAAGAGGACCTGGTGTCCCAGGGCTTCACTGAATTCACAATTGAGGATTTCCACAACACGGTGAGCCCAGCTGCCCCACCGCGGGGTCGGCCAGGGTGGCGGGTGGGTGGCCTGGCGGTGCCAGGGGTGACCCGCCTCCCGCCTTGTCTTGCCCTCTGTCCCCCTCGGGCGGCAGTTCATGGACCTGATCGAGCAGGTGGAGAAGCAGACCTCAGTGGCCGACCTGCTGGCCTCCTTCAACGACCAGAGCACCTCGGACTACCTGGTGGTCTACCTGCGGTTGCTCACCTCAGGCTACCTGCAGCGTGAGAGCAAGTTCTTCGAGCACTTCATCGAGGGGGGGCGGACCGTCAAGGAGTTCTGCCAGCAGGTGCTGCCCCCTCCCTACTCCTCAGCCGTGGGCCCCTTCTCTCTCGAGCCCTGGGGGGGAGGGGCCCTGAGCCCCGGGGCCCCGAGCGCCCCCTGAGCCGCCCTGTGCCGCAGGAGGTGGAGCCCATGTGCAAGGAGAGCGACCACATCCACATCATCGCACTGGCCCAGGCGCTCAGCGTCTCCATCCAGGTGGAGTACATGGACCGCGGCGAGGGCGGCACCACCAACCCCCACATCTTCCCCGAGGGCTCCGAGCCCAAAGTCTACCTTCTCTACCGGCCTGGACACTACGACATCCTCTACAAATAGGGCTGCCCGGCCTGCCCGCCCCTCTGCCAGGCGCTAGACATGTACAGAGGTTTTTTTGTGGTTGTAAATGGTCATACTTCACTCCCCCACCCCTTCCCTGTCACACGACCTCCCGTGTTTTATTAAAGGGGACGCTGGTGGTGAGCCGCGTGTGTGCGTGTCCCTGCTCGGCTGCTGCCCCCCTGGCTGTTCTGTGTCTGGCTGCCCCCCTTCCCCTCAGGTGGCTGCCTCTTGGCCTTTCACTGTCCACCCCCAAACCTCCCCACCAGGAGCAGTTTTGAGGGGTCTGGGCCTCTCGGGGACCCTTCCTGGTTATTGGGGTTCTGCTTCCTTCCCTTCAGGCCTCCATCCCTTCCCTGTTTAGCTGGCCAGGGGTTTCCCTGGGGACGTGGAAGGTCCTCGGAGCCTCGCCCGGGAACCCAGGCGCACCAAAGCTTCTAGCCGCTCTCTCCTGGGCCCTGCCCCCACCCTGCTGTCCTGGCCGGAGCCCCGGCCACCTGCCCTCAATCAGGGCTCTGCGTGCTGGAGTCCTGGGTGGAGAGAGACAGCATGATGCTGCAGCCTGGCTCAGGGCAGGGGGAGGCGCCGGGGCACCCAAGGGCACCCCAGATGGTGCCAGCCAGGTGGGGGAGGGGCAGTCCTCCAGCCTGTGCGTGGGCCCCCGTCCCCAGGTCTAGCCTCAGGTCGAGCGGGGCTCTCCGGGCCACCGTTCCCCCACTCTGCTCCCCTTGGCCCCCTGCCTGTGCCTGCTTTGCACCCCCACTGCTTGGGCCACGGTGTCTGCATTGCCTTCCTTTCCGCTTTCACCTCGTCTCATTCCCGCCCTCTCCCCGGCACATGTGGGGTCTCAGCCCCCAGGCTGTGAGCTTCTTGGGGGCAGGCCCTCAATAAATGTGACGTGCTGCTGCCCACCTCTGCTGTCAACCTCGTGCCTCCCCCTGCCTGGCTCACCAAGAGCTCTCGCCAGCCCCTTGATGCCAAAGCAGCTGTCCACATCTAGGCTACCTCCCTCACCCCCAGCAGAGCTGGGACAGTCGGACCTGCAGCAGTAGTGGTCTTTATTAGGAGGCTCCTGACAGGGCAGGGGGTGTAGGGAAAGAATAGGGTGGTCCCCCCCAGGCCCCACTGCAGGCTTCGGAGACTTCTTAGAGCTGGGAGCGTGGTCTGGCAGGCCCAGGGGAGTCTGCAGGCAAAGACGAGAGGTCAGAGCAGTGGCCCGTGGGCCGCCCTTGGCCTCCCAGGCTGCCTCCCTGGCTTCCTTCCCTGCGTGGGGGTGAGCGGGTGTTAGTGGGCACGAGGTTAGTGGGCAGCCACATGGAGGGCCAGGCCCTGCTTACCAGTCCTGGTCAGGGTGGGCGGCGTCACGCTGGAAGGCAGAGGACAGTGAGAGCCTGTCCTGGGTGGACGGGGCGGGACGGGGGCTGGCCGGGGCGCGGTAGGGGGTAGGGGGCACCTACCAACCGGGAAGTAGTGGGGGAGGCGGTCTCGGTAGATGTTCTCGTCCTTCTCCAGGAACACGCAGATGATCAGCCGGTCCACCTGCATCAGGGCCTGTTCAGCCTGGGCGGAAGCGGCCGGCGCCCCGGCGCCTGGGTCTTGCCACCACCCTTGCCCCTGTGGGGTTTCCCCGTGCCCTGTCCTTGGGGCATTCTTCGACCCGGGTTCAGAGCTCGGGCTACAGAAGGGGTTCGTGGCGCGGTGTGCGCCCTGATATCCCTTTCTCGAACCGCCCTGTACCCTAGCCGCAGGGGAGGAAAACAGGCCCTGAGTAAAAGAGAAGGCACAGAGAGCAAGCGCGAGGCCAGAGCCCCGAGTGCCCAGCACTCTGCACACTCCTTGGCGATGATGGGTGGGGCTGGTCACATGCGCCCTGCCGCCCACCCCTGCCCGCTCCCTTTGGCTGCACCCAGGCCTCACCTTGTCCTTGTGCTGCTCCAGCCACTCACGCAAAGCGGTCAGCACTACCTCGGCCGCTGCCTCGTTGGGGTAGCCTGCGGACCGGACCGTCGGCCCCAGTGAGTCTGGAGCGCCGCCCCGCCCCACTCCAGCCCTCCCGGCGTCCCGGCCCACGCGCCGCCCATCTGCGGCCTTCCTCTACTAGACCCCACTCACCGAACACTCCAGTGGAGATGCAGGGGAACGCCTAGGGGTGAGGGGTAGTGAGAAGGGATTGGAGACAGCGTCTCTCTCTGCTCCGCCTCCCGCCCCCTCCGCCCCACCCCGCCACCCCTCACCGCTGAGCGGAGCCGGTGCTCCAGCAGCAAGTCGAGGCTGCTCAGGTAGCAGCTGCGGAGCTCGGCAGCCTGGCTGGCGCTCGGCTCTCCGTGGGCAATGGGTCCCACCGTGTGGATGACATCTGTGGGAAGGAGTGAGGTCAGACCGGCCAGGGGCTTTCCCTCCTGCTGGCCTGGGCCCTGGTGGTGGTGGTGGTTTAGTCGCGAAGTTGTGTCCGACCTTTGCAACCCCATGGACTGTAGCCCGCCAGGCTCCTCTGTGCGTGATTCTCCAGACAACAATACTGGAGTGGGTTGCCATTTCCTTCTCCAGGGGATCTTCCCAATGCAGGGATTGTGCGACCCCATGGATAGTCCCTGGACTTCTCCAGGCCAGAATACTGGAGTGGGTATCGGTTCCCTTCTCCAGGGGATTTTCCCAATCCAGGGATCGAACCCAGGTCACCCTCATCGCAGGCGCATTCTTTACCAGCTGATCCACCAGGGAAGCCCCTGGGCCCTGGAGGGGACAGGAAACAAGCCCCTTCCTCCCCAAGTTCTGATCCTCCGCGGGGAGGGACCCCACCCATGTGGGCACACAAGTGTGGCCTCGAGCCTAAATTCACGCCTGCATAGACAGGCGGGCCCACGCAGTCCCCCTCCCCACTTCTGTCTGGATCCGGCTGAAACAATGGGCTTGTTGCCTCCTTAGCTCTTCCCCTCCCTTCGTCCTTGCCGCTCCAGCCTCTGCGAATCCTCTCCACACACCTTCTTCCTGGGGTCTGCGAGGAGGGGCCAGGTCCTGGCCCTTAAGTGCCTCCGGAGGAGGCCACCAGCAATTCTGTCTGGGGTGCACCCCTAATCCCCAGTTACACCAATTACACAAGGCGCCCTGTCTGCCTCCCACGGGGTAGGGGTGTCGGGGACTCACACTTGGCCGGCAGCCGATAGCCGCAGGTGATCTTGGCCTTGCCGGTCTCGCAGCTCTGCAGGGTCCGGCACTCGTCGGTGAGCAGGGGTCCGGCGGCCCGGTGGATGCAGCCGTCCACTGCAGGGGACCGGGCAATGAGTCGTGGGGCTCCCCGCCACCCGCTGAGCACGTTTTACAGAGAAGGCCGATGCCCACGGACAGACTCACCTGGGAATCACCCGGCCCCGAGCCTTTCTCCCGCGGCCTCCAGACGCTCCCCCACCCCTCCACTCTCTTCCCGCACTCCCGGTCCCACAGTGGTTTCACAGCTGGGGAAACCGAGGCGCAGACGAGGGCCAGAGCGGGCCGCGGCGGGAGCCAGAGCAGACCCGCCGGCAGGGGGCGCGCCCCGACCGCCCTGCTCTTTCCTGGGCTCGCGGCAGGGGCGCAGGTGGGGCTGCGGTCTCCCCGGGCAGAGGCGGCGCTGGGATGCGGGAGGCGGATCTGAGCGACAGGATCCGCAGCCCGAGCCCGACTAGGGGGAAAATCCGCCCTCCCGGCAGCGGAGCCCGCTGCCAGTCGCCACCTTCGCGGGAGGAGCCCGGGATCCGAACGCCGACCTCCCAAGGCGAGGCTCTCTCGGACCCGCTTTACAAACTCTTGGTAGTGGGTTTAGTCGCTAAGTCATGTCCGACTCTTGCGACCCCATGGACTGTAGCCCTCCAGGCTCTTCTGTCCATGGGATTCTCCAGGCAAGACTACTGGAAAGTGAAAGTCGCCCTGTCGTGTTCGACTCTGCGACCCCATGGACTATAGTCCATGGAATTCTCCAGGCCAGAATACTGGAGTGGGTAGGCTTTCCCTTTTCCAACCCAGGGATCGAACCCAGGCCTCCCACATTGCGGGCCGATTCTTTACCAGCTGAGCCACAAGGGAAGCCCACGAATACTGGAGTGGGTAGCCTGTCCCTTCTCCAGATCTTCCTGACCCAGGAATCCAACTGGGGTCTCCTGCATTGCAGGTGGATTCTTTACCAACTGAGCTATCAGGGAAGACTACTGGAATGGGTTGCCATTAAAAAACTCTTAAGACCCACTTTACATACGCGGGCACTGAGGCCACCTAGACACAAGAGGCCGATCCGATGGGGGCCTTGAGCTAGGTCTTCCAGCTCCTTCCTGTGCCACGCGGGAGGGTGGTCCAGGCCGCGCAGGTGTCTCTGGGCGCGCACCCAAACTCGTTAACGAGCCGCCTCATTAGTGCATCTGGCTTAATTGGGGCCGGGCCTGGGCTTGTTTATCCGAGGGCGGCTCTAGGGCCTCACCAGCGACCCTGGGGACCCGGACCCAGATAAACAAGTCGTCGTGGGCGTGGCAGGAGACATGAAAGAGACGCTTCTTCTCCCCGACCTCGCTAGGCTGCTGCGGATCCGAGGGAGAGGCGGGCTCGGCCCCGCGAAGAGTCAAATCCAGACTCGCCCTTCATTGGCTACGGCAGCTTGGCAAGCCCTTTCCCCTTTCCCAGAGCGTCCTCTGCCTCATCAGAAAGATTGGGGCAGTGACCACTCCCCCCATCCCCCAGGAGAATATCACCCACCTCGGGCAGGTCCCCAGCTCCAACTGCACCTAGGCCTGTGCCAGGGGCTTCTTGGACATTGAGCTCAATGCTCTGCAGCAGCAAATACTGCCGTTTCCCCATTTTACAGACGCGCAAACTGAGGGCCTAGTTCCTTCATCACAGCCCCACCCTCAAAATCTGAGCTCAGGACCGGGGCCACAGCTGGACCAGCTCCTTTGCTTCTGTCTTTTGTGCCAGTGAGCCCAACTAAACCTAATTCTAAGACTTCACCCCGAGATGGCACCAGGTGATTTCCCAGAGCATCCTAGGAGTGGGGGTGGGGGTGAGGGGTAGAGGAACTGGGGGATCCCCAGGAGGGAATCTGGGACTGGGTCTGTTCTGAATGGGGGGTACCACAGAACCACCCAGTGCCATGTGCAACAGCGGGGGCTGTGGAGCTGGGCAACCTAGGTTCAAATACCAGCTCTGCCAGTCCCAGATGTGTGATCCAGGGCACTTAACCTCTCTGGACCTCAACTGCCCCATCTGTAAAATGAGATAATACGAGTACCCACCTCATAGGAATATTGGAAGGATTAAATTAATTCCTGTAATGTGCTTAAGCCAGTGCCTGGCATGAGTGAAGGAGACTCAAGTGTTGACTATTACTAGGACACTGAGACTGTATGGGCCTGTACCCGACCTGTATACACCTGGGAGTGGATGGGAGGTGGCATCCAGGGCATATGGGGTGAGCACAGGGACCTGCCTGAGCCGGCCCTTCTGGCGACCTCCTGGCCCTGCCCCAGTGGCCTCATCCACTTGGCACCAGGTTGCCTGCCATCTCCCAGTGCTGTCCACCCTGCTGGCGACCTTGGCCCGCAGTAGGGGGCCGTGTGGAAGTGGAGCTCAGTGAGATCTGTTTCAGGGACTTAATGTTTCCTGTAGAAGTGGACAGGCCTGCAGCCAGGCCTTTGGGGCTGACCTGGGGGCATGAGGTGGGAGGAGGCAGGAGGAACTGGCACCAGCAGAGCCCTTGGACTGGAGTCTCCCCAGCATCCAGAACAGGGCCAGGGCCATGTGACTCCCGTGACAGTGCCCAGGGAGCCGTTCACCCAAAGCAGAGATGAGGGACAGGCTCGAAGTGACCCCCTTGCCCACCCTCCCCTCAATAAGCCAGAGCCAGCCTGGCCCCCTCCTGGCCCCCTTCCCCAACCGAGGGAGGGCCTGTGGCTCTCCTGTCCCTGAGGAGGCCCCCAGCCCCACTGGCCTTAGCTACAGGCCAAAGGACTGCCCCTTCCCACGCCTCCCACCATGACACGCACCTCCCCTCGCTCCGACCCCCAGGCCATGCCCCGGCTCTTAGGTTGGGCTAAGCTGAGCCCTGGAGACCGGAAGCAGGAGGCTTCCGGGGGTCCCATCCCTTCCTCCCCACCTGACTATCGTTGGCTGTTACTAGGACCGTGGGGCAGCCGGGCCTCAAGCCTGCCTTCTAGGGGGTGTCCCCAGTTCATACCAACTGACCCTCAGAACCCTTCCTGGTGCCCGCGGCCACATTCCCCCAAACCTCCTACTTGACCCCGCCCCACTTAAGACAGCAGAAAACCTGGGGTCTCTGCTGGGGAGACTGAGCCCATGTGGGCGATAGGGCCTTCCTCAGATGCCTCTCTGCTAGTCACGGCTGAACCTTCCCCTGCGGGAAGATGGCCCTGAGGCCCACGGCGCCTCCCTCCTCAGCCTCCTCCTCGCTCCTCCAGTTTAAGCTCTCAGATTTTTATTGCTGTTGTTCCTTGGTCACTAAGTCGTGTCTGACTCTTTCATGACCCCATGGACTATGGCCCACCAGGCTCCTCCGTCCACGGGAATTTTCAGGCAAGAAGAGTGGAGTGGGTTGCCATTTCCTTCTCCAGGGGATCTTCCCAACCCAGGGATCGGACCTGCATCTCCTGCATCGACAGGCGGACTCCCTACCACGGAGCCACCAGGGAAGCCCAAGCTCCCAGATACGGCTCCTCAATTTCAGCCTCTTAGTGAGCAAGGCGCTGAGCCGTATACATTCACCGTCATATTTGGTCCTCACAGCCTGGCTGTGCTATCGCTTTTCTTGCTTTAGCAAAGAAGAAACCGAGGCGCAGAGAGGGTGAGAGACTTGCCCAAGGTCACACAGCTGGACAGCTCTACTTCCTCAAAGACCACGACAGGCCCTGTCCTCTCTGTTCCCACCCCGAGCCGCCCTTCCATGCTGGCTGGCTGCTGTTCGCCCTCCTCACTCAAACATTTCAGGAATGTGTCCTGTCTACCGCTGGCTGCTGTCTCCTCTGCCAGCCCCCTGCAGCCTGGCTTCTGGCCCCTCCCCACCCCTACCCATGCCCCTCCCAACAGAGGGGCTGCTCGGGGGACCTCTGGTTGCTGAGCGGTCTGGGAGCTCTCCCCTCGCAGACCGTTCAGCTGCACCTACAGGCTGACCGCTGACTGTCTGCATCCAGTCCAGCAGGGTGGCCTTGGAGACCTGCTCTCCCCATCCTCCTGCTTCCCCGATCTCTTCTGCCTCCTTCCCCACCTCCTCAGATGCGGCTCTCTGGGGGCCCCGTCTGTTCCTTCTCTGTTCCAGCCCTGACTCTCCACCCCAGTCCAGGTACGTCCCCCAGAGAAGCCCTGCCGCCCCTGCCTGGAAGCCTACCCCAGCCTCCTGCCATCGGTGCGGCCTCCACAGCCCTGTTCTCAGCCTTTGGGAGCGTCAGCTCCGACTCAGCGCCTTCCTAGCAAGGCCAGGGCCGGCAGGGCATCCAGAGAGAGCAGGGGCTGGAGCCGGGCCTCTGCGGAGCCAGCGGCGGTGAAGCAGGCAGGCTCCTATGGGGGCCATTTGCCAAGGCACTTAGGATATGTTGGCCGCTATTTAGGGTGCTGTAATATTCATGAAGGGAAGATTAGATATTTAAATTTATTCAGCAATAAATGCATCTCAGTGGGGGAGCATTCCTCATGCTAAACAAACAAGCAAGCAGGGGCTAATTAATTATTTACAGGAACACAAGGAGGGCTGTGGCCTGGGGGAGAGGAGGGCAGCTGTGCCCTGACAGAGGGCAGGGGACCCTGGCTAGCCCTGGGCCTGCCCCTGTCTCCCCCTCTCCTCCATCCCCCTCTGCGTCCTGTGGGTCTGGCCCCCTGCTCGCCTCTTTCTGGCATTTCTCTTCTCAGAAATCTTGTCCACAAGCTTGCTGGTAGCTTTGGGCCAGTCACTGAACCTCTCTGAGCCTCAGAAAGTTTGGGGGGAGGTCTGAGGTTTGTGGAGAGGTGGCCAGAGGAGGGGAGACTAAGGGCCAGGATGACTTAGTAACGCAGCCGAGGTCTCAGTTACAGGATAGCAGATGCTCCGAGTGCTGCCCTGGCCCCCACCTCTCCCCAAAAGGGACGAAGGCTCACGGGGCAGAGCCGCTCTCAGCAGATGTGAGTGGTGAGGTCTTGTCCGGGCAGCCCTCCGCCCTGCCCTGCCCGGGGCTCCTGTGGGTCCCCAGGGCAGGGGAGGGGGAGGACGGGGCCCGGGCAGTGCCCTCCCAGGTGCCCAGTGTCAGAGCCTCTGAGATGAGCTCACTGGGGCTGTGTGGCTCAGGAGCAGACCTGGCCCCGTGAGACCCAAGGCCGCTTCCCCCAGCTGTCCCACCCCTCCGCCAGTCACTTCACCTCTGCGCCTCAGCTTCACCTGTACAAGGTCAGTAATGGCACCTCCCACTGCATTTGGCCTGAGGGTTCAATGCGAGACGGTACCAAAGTGTCCTGCGTGTGATCACGTGTCATCCCATTTTACAGACAAGGAGACCGAGGCACAGCCGTGGACTCCATAGGCAAAAGATGCCTCTGTCCCAAATGCTCTCGGGGCCCCTTTGCCCAAGGGACAGGACACACTGCCAGTGGAGATGTCCCCCAGAAAGCCCTGGCAGGGAGAGGGCTGGGGAGGCAGAGGAGTGAGCTTGAGGCCCGAGGGGCCAGGGGAGGGGTGTACCTCTCAAGCCCTGGAAGGCACCTGGGGTTGGGCCCTCTCCACCACTTCCCACTTGGACGTCTCACTTTGTAGAGCCTGCCCACTCTGACCAGGCAGGTGTAGCCCATCCCAGCCCCCTGCACGGACGCCCACCACCTAGGCTGAAAGGAGCCAGAAGCCTGAGTCTCTGCACCCTCAGGCCCCTGACCTGCAGAGCGCAGGCCCAGTCATAAGGTCTGGCCAAGTGACTCAGCCTGGGGCCTCGGGCCCCCTTCTCTTCAGCCCTCCCTACTTTCTTCTGTGGCCTCAGTTTCCTCGCAGGCTGAGACGTGGGAGCCTTGACCCCACGTGATTCCCCCATTTCCAAAACTGCCTCGGCTTCTGCCCACACCCTCCCGGTCGGTCACTCATTCAGTCAACAGACGCGTCCCAGCCCCGGCTTGGTGCTGGACTTGGGCTCAGCCCACTGTGGGGGGAAGCAGAGCCCACCCTCACCAGGCCCCACCCTCGAGATGCCAAGGTGGGCGGGTACCCCCGGGGGAAGACGGATGGACGACAGCTCGGCGATGTGATCTGAAATTCATTACGGGGTGAGATCAGCTCCTTAAATGGGGATTTGAAAACATTAGGGCTTCATTATGTACACAACGGCAGCGCCTCATTCATCATGCAAAAATCACTCCTGTTATTAAAAATCTCTGTGGCAGCTGCAGGCAGGGGCTTGGCAGCATCTTGCCCACGGTGGGAGCAGGGCATGGGCCCCACCATTCTCTCTGCCCCCAGGGAGGACGGGCCGAGGGATGGGGGTGGGGAATGCGGTTCAGCTCAAGGGACTTGGTGCCTCAGTTTCCTCATCGGCAAAATGGAGATGCTAAGGGTACGCATGTCCAGGGTGCTGTGACGGGTACGCGAGAGCCCGCGGGGAGAGCTCGGCCAGGCCCAGCATCCACGCAGGGAGCGCTGATAGCACCTCTGTCCTGCTCCTCAACTGGGGCCTGTACTAGGGAGACCGTGTCCCCTTCCTGCTCACGAAACCTCCCGTGTGGCTCCCACAAGTCCATGAAATAAAATCATCAACGCTGAGCAGAGCTGGGGCTCCCTCCAGCCTCCACCTCAGATGACACCCAGCCTCTGCATGCTCCCCCCCACCTCTGGTGCATTGGACAGGGCGAGGTGGGCTCACCATGCCCGGTGCAAAGGAGGCGAAGCTCTTATATCACCACCCCCATGAAACAGCCAAAGGAAAGACTCCAGAGCCGGAGGGGCAAGGGAGCCAGGCAGGGGTGGGTTTCAGGTTCGGAAGGTCCCTCCAAGGAGGTGGCATCTGAGCAGAGCCCTGGGTGATAGACTTTGAGGGGAGGCCGGGGGAGGAGGGGTCCAGGCAGAGGGCTCAGCAGGGTGACAGAGGGGAGGGGTGAGCTGTACCCCTGGGAGCCACTGCAGTGGGAAGTTTCTAGCAAGGGAGGTGCATGGTCGAGATGGTCTCTGCTGTGCCGGTGGCCAAGAATGCCCTTCCCCTCTCCACCCAGCACAGCCACCTGCCCTAGATAATTTCCGATCGCACCTGAGGAGTCCACCCACTGGCCCCGGCCTGGCACAGACACACGCTCAAGTGTGGCTGGGACTCGTGTGGTGGTCCAATGGCTAAGACTCGGAGCTCCCAATGTAGAAGGCCCAGGTTCAATCCCTGGTCAGGGAACTATATGCCACGTGCTACAACAAAAAATGGAAGATCCCACGTGCCGCGACTAAGACCCGGTGCAGCTAAGTAAGTAAATAATTATGAAAAAAGAAAAGATGGGCTGGGCGGGCCCCACCCAGCCTGGCTGGGAGAGGGTCTGCCCGCTGTGCCAGGCCCCAGCCAGTCGGAGCAGAGCAGGGAGCAATCACGGATTAGCAGCGCGGGGTGATGGGAGATAGGGCTGGGCTCGGCGTGCGCGGGGTGGCAAGAGAAGCCAGGCAGCAGCCGAGGCCTGAATCCCGAGAGGCCTCGTTAATCCTCCCAGGCCTGCCCGTCCACGGACAAAGGAGGGCAAGCAAGTGAGCAGGCGAGAGCGAGAGATGGCACGTGCCAGGGGAGAGAGATGGAGAGGAAACTAGAGCAAGACGGCAAGAGATAGACTGAGGGGACTGGGAGGGACTCAGACACACAGAGAGGGTGGCGGGTGCCCCCCTCCCGGACTCGTGGGTGCCCACGTGGAGAGAGGAGAGGGTGGGCCCCAGTGGTGGGTTCCGCCCTGTGCCACAACAGCTGGGCTGAGGGCACACACCCCTGGGCACGCCGGTCCACCAGCAGGTCTGCACTGGGCACCTGCTTTTTGCCGGGAGGCGGAGAGACAGACATTTGCGCTAACCCCTTAGTGGGGGAGGGGCAGCTAATACTTAATCACACAAACGCGAGTCTGATTTCCAAGAGGGACAGGGTCTGCCGTGTCCCAGTGCTGGCAGGCCCCTCGGTGAAGAGAGAAACAGAGCAGTGAGTGAGTGAGTGTGAGTGTGTGTGAGTGTGTGTGTGTGTGTGTGTGTGTGTGTGTTGGGGAACTGCTGGTTGGAGGGGCTGCCCTGACATGGAAATAACTAGGTGGGAAGGTGTGGTGGGAGGGCAGAGGAGCCCTCGGGCCTGGGAACAGCATGTGCAAAGGCCCCGTGCCTGGAGAGGGCTATGCCAGGAGCCGAGCCACCCTATGGCTTCTCCCTAGTGTGAGATGTCTGGGACCCTGCATTGCAAGGGACACACACACGGACTTGTAGTGTGGGCCCGGGGAGCAGGGCTGGGCAGAGTCGACGGGTGGGAGGGCAGGGGGGCTGTACCCTCACAGGCCTGCCGGTGTAGGGGGGCCAGCTGACCTCTGGAAGGGAGGGCCCTTGGCAGGGGCTGTGTGTGTGGACGAAGCTCCAACCCACTCTGCGCTCATCCTTGGGCCGGCCCTTGGGGCTCTGGCCAGGCGGACACAGAGATGGCGCTGCAAGAGGAGGAAGGTGGCCCTGAATTAATCTGTCACTAAAGCTTGGCCGTGGCAGGCGCAGTCATGATTTAGATGAATAATTGAAACGCTCCGATACATTTATTATCCCTTTAGTGCGAAAGTGGCAGAGAAAGACGAGGGGTAATTGAAAAAGAGCGCACAAATCTCCACGAGAAAGCCGGCTCCTTATCGCCGAGTAAACATTTCAGTCCTAATAAACAGGAGAGACACGCGTCAGGGCCCTGTCGATTCCCATCCTGATTTAGGGCCCGCCTCCCTTCTTACCATACAATAGCAGAGTGTTTTTTCAAAAAAATATTTTTTATCGAGCCAGTAAAAGGCTGTCCAGGAAGGAGGAGGGAGTAGGAATGGGCCAGGCAGTCCCCACTGCAGACGCTGGGCCCTCCCTGGTGGGCCTTTCCATCCCTCTGTACCTGACAAACTCCTATGCAGCCTTTGGGGCCCAAGTCAAATGTCCTATTTCTTGGAAGACTTCTACCAAAGTGGGTCTCTTTGAGGGCAGAGTCAAATCCTGAGTCGGAGGGTCTGTGACACATGTGTCCTCCCCTGCCCCGCCCCCTCCCCCCAGAAAGAGCGCTGGGAGGCTGTGGGGAGTAGGGGCCCTTCGCTGTGTTGTCAGAACCACTGACCTTGGCCTCGGGGCCTGGTGAGGGCCCAACCACAGAGGGAGGCAGGCCCAGGGGCCCTGGACCCTTGGGGTTAAGTCCTTTGGGCTCGAGCCGCCCCTGGGGGTTCCCACTGAGGTTTGGGGTGCCAGCTGATTCCCTCCCCAACATGCTTGCTGTAAACACTTGGGTTCGCTGCACCAAAGCCCTGCAGGCCGGCCCTGCCCCCCTTGAGGAGCCCCTTTCTGAGCTGATGGCTGCCCTGCCCCAGCAGGACCGGATGTGAACCCTGGGGCGGGGCTACTGGTCCCCAGTTCCGAGGCGGCACCTGCACACAGGGGCCCAACTAACCACCCCAGAAAGGCTGATCTAGGGGCCTGGAACCCCCTGAACTCTATTCCTGGGGAGAGTACGTTTTCCTGGGGGGAAAGGAACAACAAACACCTGCATGTTGAAAGGAGAGCCAGGCTCCGGGAACAGGCACAAGGGGAGGTCAGCAAGGTGGGCTGGGGGTGGGGAGCGGGGCAGTCTGAACGGGATGGGGTGGGGGGACCAGTGCTTGTTAAATGCATGGGTGGTGGGTGGTAGGTAAAGGGGTGGTGACGGGAGGGTGCTGAGCAGCCTGAGCCCCTGCAGGGTGCACCTGGGGAGACCAGGTCTGGGCACTCAGATGGGGGCCCAGGCCCAGGCGGCCCCTGCCTGTGCCCTCCCTCCTGGCAGGATGGGGGTTAAGGCTGGATGGACGGACCAGGGGCAAGGGAGGGCACAGGTGGCAGACGTGAGCTCAGAGGACGTCCTGGGGGTCCAGGGCCCATTTCCATTTCCGCCCCAGGCAGGCGCCAGGCCCCCACCAGCCCCCACCTCGCCTCCCCTCAACCCCAGTCCCCTCCCTGCCACCTCCGCCTTGTTCCAATCACATTAGCGGAGTGACAGCCCAGCGAGCACTGGCGGTGGCTCCATAAATCTCGGCCGGCGTTAAAAGGCTGGACTCCGGGCCCACTTCCTCCTGGGTCCTGGCCCACCCCATCCATCTCTGCGTCAGTCAGGCTGTGCTGGGGCCGGCTCCAGCTCCCCCTCGCCCTCAGTGCTGCAGGAAAGCGAGCGCGGGGGACCCCACCAGGCCTGGCAGCTCAGTCTGGCCAGAGCAGCTGTCCTTTGACCTCCCAGAGTGAGGTCCCCAGGCCACCTATGAGCCACTCTCCCTGCTCTGCAGGAAACCTCATCAGCAAGTCCTTTGCATGACCCGTAAGGCCATCCCTGACTTTATCTACAGTTCATTCATCAACCATTCATTGAGCACTGACTGTATGCGCCAGACCACTTCTAAGTGCGAGAGAGCCTCCTGCAGCTACTGTTCTCAATGGGGAGACAGACAACAAATAATGAACAGAACAGACAAGTAAGTGATACGTCACTCTAGGAGAGAGGTGCTCAGAAGAAAATAAAGACTAGAGAGGCGTGAGGGGCCCAGGGCATGTCGGGTGGGGAGGGGTAAGGGCAACAGCTGCAATTCCAAGGTCGGAGTGGGCCTCACTAGAAGAGGGCCTGCGAGTAAACACTCGTAAGAGGTGAAGGGAACGGCTGTGACTGTCTGCAGAAAAGCATTTGGGGCCAGAGGCAAGAGCCAGTGCAAAGGCCCTGCAGCACACGTGGGCTGGCTGTGTTCCAGGAACTGCAGGGAGGTGGTGTGGCTGGCACGGAGTGGGGAGGGCCAGGCAGTGTGTTGGGGAATCTGATCGGTGGCTGGAGACCTTGTGGGCCGTGGAAGGAAGGGAGGCGAGAGCCCCGGAAGAGTTTTGAGCAGAAGAGGGCTGATGACCTGACTTAGGTTACGAGTCCCACAGCTTTTGTAATCTTTTGTCTTCCTATGTGTGTGTGTGCTAAGTCGCTGCAGTTGTGTCTGACTCTTTGTGACCCCGTGGACTGGAGCCTGCTAGGCTCCTCTGTCCATGCGATTCTCCAGGCAAGAATACTGGAGTGGATTGGCATGCTCTCCTCCAGGGGATCTTCCCAACCCAGGGATCGAACCTGTGTCTCTGGCGGGTTCTTTATCACTAGCGCCACCTGGGAAGCTTGTCCTCCTAACTGAATGGCTAAAAGCGCCAGCTCCTCACATGGTCTCTGAGGCCCCTGCGTCCTCTCCCATTTCCCCTCCCCCTGTCTGGGCTCTAACCATTCCCAACTTCAGTCTCCTTCACTCCAGGCTTCGCCTGTGCTGTTCCCTCTGCCTAGCACACCCTTCCCACTGCTCTTCACTGCTCGCTATTTCCTACCCATTCCCCGGTGCCCACCCCATCCTCTGGAACCTCCCTGGTCCCCACGCCTGGACAGGTGCGCCTCGTTGAGCCCCCTGGTTGTGCCCACATGGCACAGACCACCCTGCCGGGTGAAGCCCCCTCATCCTGTGAGGCCTCCAGGGTAGCGGTGACCTCCTGAGGGACAGCTGGAGGAGAAGTGGGAAAGGGAGGGAAAACATCTCCAACCACAAACAGACGCTCCCTGCATCCCCATCCTGCATCCTGGCCGGTCACCGACAGCTCTTAACGCCGCTCTTATTTATTCCTGACCTTCTATGCCCCTTTTATTTTTTCCCCCTTTTAAAACCTGGCCTGGACCCCGCCACTGCCGCCGTAAACACAGCCCCTGGGATTTATCCGACGGCGCATTAACCCCTGGCCCCGGGCTTACCAATCATCGGGCCACCGGCACAGACAGCGGGCAGGCCAGCCCGCAAGGGGCCGGGGGCTGGGGGCGCAGGGACTGTCCCCCCGGCCCTCCCCGCCAGCGCCAGTTGACCTGGCCCCGCGTCCCTGGAGGCCGGGCCTGCTCTGACCTCAACGCCCTGCCCACCTGGCCCTGCTGCAACCCCTGTGAAATTGTGGGTCTCAGAACAGTGAACACACCTGCCTTCTCGTGGGCTTTATGGATGCTGGAGCTCTCCCTGACTTGATGAGACCGTCTCCTGACGCAGAGCCACCCTGCGAGGCTGCAGGGCAGAGCGAAGACGCTCATTTCGCCCTCACAGGTGAGGAAACTTGCCCAGGGCCCGTGGACATCAGGGGGCCGGGCTGGGGTTTTCCCACCACACCTGCGGTACTACGCCCCTATGACCCAGGCCCAGTCCCTCTGAAACCTCAGGGGGCCTTCCAGCCCCCGGTTACAGACCAGGCGGCCTCTGTTCAGGGGGCAGGGACCTACCCCAGTCACCCAGCCATGCAGGAGCCAGGCCTGTCATTCAGGTGTCTGGCTTCGTATACAGATACGGGAGGCCAGGCGAGGCCGACAGGGTGGGGGGCAGTAAAGAAGGGTGGAGTGGAGAGATGAGAGGGGTGCCCAGTGGGGACGAGGGGGAAGCCTCGGGAAGGCACGGCAGCCAGCTGGGCCTGGAAGGTGGGCGAGGGGGCCAGGAGGAGAGAGGCAGACCCCCTTCACCCAGCCCCGCGCCCTGGCCCGCAGGAAGGGTCTACTCACCGCCGCCACCTCCGAGCAGGGAGCTGTTAGCTGCAAGAGAGAGAGAGACAAAGGCGGTCAGTGGGGAGAGGCTGGGGGGGCAGGCGGCTGTGTGGAGGGGTGATCGGAGGCTGCCAGCTGGGCCCGAGTACCAGCCCAGGTCCCAGGCACAGGCTTTCTGAAGCAGAGGTGGATAACCAGGGGGTGCAGGGGGCTGGGGCTTCCTCTTCCTCTGAGGCTCCTAATGGGCCTGGAGTTTGTAGGGTGGGGGGGTTCAGGGGGCACCAGGGTCCGGAAGCAGCTGCGTGTGGGGCCTAGCTGGCATGTGACCCTCGATAACATGCATCCTTCCTTCCCCAGGGGTGCCCAGGGCCCAGCTGCCAGCGCGGTGCAGAGGGGTGGGGCTCACAGGCTGCGGGGGACACAGACCTGTGGTCACAGGGACCCCACCGGGGGAAGGACTGCCCGGGGGATGAGCACGCGGGGTGAGAGCCATGAACCAGGGCAGGGAGCCTCGTGGACCACAGCGCCCACCCGTGAGGTCCGGGCCCCACCCCGGCTCAGTGCATGGAGGGCCAGGGCCCTGGCACTGGAACCAGACGGAACAGATGGGTGACTTGAGCCACCGTGCTCTGTGCCTCAGTTTCCCTGTATGTAAAAAGGGGAGAACAGGCCACCTTACAGGCTCGGCGTGAAGGTCAAGGAAGAAACAGGGCTCTCCCCGGCTCCGCCAGCCTCCGGGCCCCCTCCCTTGACCGGAGCTGGACCGCCGTGGCCGCCCTGTCCGTCTCGCTCTGCCTGGCCAGCTGCCCGCTCTGGCCTCCCCACAGGGGCAGAGTGAACCTGGCAGCCTCTCGGCTGGAATGTCAGGGCCGCACAGGTCCGCATCCCTCCCAGCCCGGGCTCTGGCGTCTGACCACACAGCTGCCTGGGTGTGAAGCACCGTGATCAGGGCTCATCAGGGTGAACACGGGCGAGTCGGGGCAGGTGCGTCCTGCAGGCCCAGGTGCTGCCAGCAGGGGCCGTGGACCCGCTGTGTCTCAGCACCCCGGCCCCCAGAGTCCTCAGCTCTGACACCGCTCCGGCCTCCTGGCCTCCCTTCCCAGGTCCTGTTGCAGCCCTCTGGAGGGGGACACACGGAACAGGGCTCGGGCCAGGAGTGGGGCCATTTCCAGGCCGGCCAGGCCACAGGCCCCTGTGTGGAGGCTGCTAAGTGGTGCTGGGTGGCTCCAAGTGGCTGGTCTCACAGAACTGACAGCTCTTCGCTTGGGGAATAATTAATTCCACAGCCAGAAAACCCAGGGCTGCAAGTTGCCACGTTACTTGCAAGATTAATACAAGCAGCTAATTAA
Organism: Okapia johnstoni; assembly: GCA_024291935.2. Taxonomy (NCBI): domain Eukaryota; kingdom Metazoa; phylum Chordata; class Mammalia; order Artiodactyla; family Giraffidae; genus Okapia; species Okapia johnstoni. The sequence continues at coordinate 8,292,177 of JAGTYA010000026.1, read as the reverse complement.
GATGGAGAGGCGAGGAGCGGCTGGGCGCTCCCAGAGCAGGGGTGGGGGCCGCCAGGAACGGAGGGCGGTGCAGGCAGGCAGAGCAGGCGGGCGAGGCAGCACGAGCCAGAGATGGACCACGGCGGACACCCCGGCGGACGTGCAGGCCGCGGGGCAGGGCTCACCACGGCTGTGGCTGTGGGCTCTGCCCCAGGAGTGCACGTGGCCAGTGACCGAGCGAGGGCTCCTTGCCAGGTAGACTTGTCCCACGTATTATCATAGCAAAGCCACAGGGGCTGTGCCATCACTCCCATTTTACAGATAAGAAAAGCAAAGCCCAGAGGTTGAGCTGCACAATAGCAGGATCGGAACTGGGTCTGTCTGATGTCAAAGCCACAAAGTAGGTGGACCTCAAAGTCCAGAGGGAGGGCCCCCCTACCCGCCCCACCAGGACCGGGGCCTGCCTCCTCCACTTACAGGCAGAGCACACAGTAGGCCCCCTGATGCAGTCTCGGCCCGCCCCCACCCCAGCAGGCTGGCTGCAGAGACGAGGGGTTGGATGTCTGGTCAGGTCTGCCCCAGAGACCGCGGGGGAGGCTGGGGCATCTCAGGTGGGCGCGGGTCCAGCTCCCCGGGCAGTCCTGGCGGCTGTCGGAAGCTGCCCTCCATGGCCCTTCCCCGCCTCCCCCCTTCACCTCTCTCTCTTAATTAACACCGGCCACAAATGAGCTGGCTCGTGCTTGTGGAGGGCTGGATGCCAAATGGATTGGCAGCGAGCCTCAAAGGGGTGGGCGGGGAGGGGGCTCTGATCTGTGTTTCCGAAGGCCCCGTCGGAAGGAGATGCCAATGCTCACCTGCCCTGAGCCCCCGAAATCCCACTGCATGTGGCCCTGCCTGAGCCAGGGGGCTGGGGTGAACTGGCCTGATGACCACCAGGCCAGGGGCACCCAGGGGCTGAGGAGGGAGGTGCGCCCGGGGCAGAGGTGGAGCTGGGGGAAGGGGGCACAGGTAGCCAGGTGGCATCACCTGCCACAGGTGGGAGAGCGCAGGTGCAGCCCAGCACTGGGGTCTCAGACTCAAGCTGCATGGAGGATGTGGGCCTCAGTTCAGCGGGCACCGCAGGAGGCTGGCCTGCAGAGTCACCATCCCCCAGCCCACTGTGCCCTGCAGTCCTGTCAGGGGGGGACTCAGGAGGAGCAGTAACGCAGGGGTCTAAACCCTGCCCCTGCCCTCTCTCCCCGGGGCCCCTCTCCCCAGGGGCCTGGATATCTGGTCATGGGGTGCCCAAGGCACTCAGAGCTGGGGAGACGACCTGGAGGCTTGGGGGGAACATGGGAAATGGGGAGCAGTGCCAAAGATACCACAGGCGGTCCCCTGGGTGTTCTGCCCAGCCCCCCATCCAGAGCAGGGCGGTTCCAGGCCTTCCTGCTGCCTGGCCAAGGCTGGCCCTGACCATTTCACCTGGACGCTGGCCTGGAGTCTCCAGCGCCTCCCCTTTCTGCTGCACCACCGCCCCCATGCTCCCCTCAGTTTGGTTTGAGGCTCTAAATCAAAACTGGTCATTAGCCCATTTTTCAGATGAGGAAACTGAGGCTCTTGGCCTGCCGGGTTGAATGGGGGAAAGGGGCTTGAACCAGGATGGCTGGTTGTCAGCGCCCATTTTCTTAACCCCTACACGCTCCCTCTGTCTGAAAGGGCCTTCTTGCTGAGCCGGGTGGTGGGCGAGGGAGATGTGGACAAGCACTGGGTTTCAGGCCCAAGCCAGAGTCTATGACCCAGCCCTACCCAGAGGACCGAAACCTGCCCAGCTAAGCAGGGTCACTGAGCTTGTGAGTGGCTAAGTGAGTGAGTGAGTGGGGCCCAGGCCTGGCCCTGAGGTCTGTGGGGGCTTGAGGCTTCTTCTGGCTTTGGGGGGTTGGGGGCGTAGGCTCCTAGGCCAGAGTGTGTGAAGTGCCTGGACCAGTGCCTGCCATCTGAGTCTGCTTGTTGGTACCCCACTGCGAGGTGAGGTGGTCCAGCCCTGCCGCGGGCCCCGCCCAGAGACGTGCTGATGCCATGCTCCGCTGGACACAGTTAACTGGCTCCGAGCCTCAGTGCTGCGTCTGTGACCTTGGGGTGGAAATGAGGTCCACCTCGGACACTGCCAAATCCTCTGTCCCCTGACAGCCGCCATCAGGCCGGCGCGCTGGGGCGCCTCGCTCCCGCCCTTCCCTGCCCCCACGCTGCTGCTGAAAAGTGCAGTCCCCTAACCCCATCCCCTGCTGCTCACCCCACACCTTTTCAGGCCCGGGGCATCTGGGGGGCGGACCCTCCCTCAACCCTCAGGGCCTGCTGTCCAGTGTGGGGGCAGAGCCGCTCCCCAGTTTGTGCCCAGTTCAGGGGCTGGCATGTGGCCACCTGCCTGGTGAAAGGAAGCGGAGGGCCGGACCCTAAGGGCTTGGTCACGTTACTGCGGGGGACTCCGCAGTCCCCCCCCACCCCCACCCCCGTCACTCTCTGCACAGAACATTTTAATTGGGTGCCAGCTGTGTGCCAGGGGCCACCGAGGGTGCCCAAGTGGGGTGGGGAGGAGTGTGTAAACACCCCAGTGAGGGAGGAAGACGGGGATGGGGGAGGGGGGGCTTCACAGGGGAGGCGGCTCCACACCTTGGAGGGAAGGATGGCATGCAGGGAGGTGAGTCTGGGCATCTCCCTGGTCGGATGGGCAGCTGCAGAGTGCCTGTGCTGGGGAAGGGGACGGTAGGCTTTGCCTGGCTCTCCACAGGCCCAGGGAGGATCAAAGGGGCTGGAATGTGGTGGAACCAGGGCAGCAGCAGGACAGGGATAGGGGAGGGGGAATGGGGAAGAGGGAAGGGGGAGGGTGGGGGATGGGGAGGAGGGGTAGGTGGGGGGGGAGAGGATGGGGAAGGGGGAGGGGAGGCAGGGGGGGAGGGAGGGTGGGGAAGGTGGGGAGGAGGATGGGGGAGCGGGGAGATGGGGAGGGGGAAGGGGAAGGATGGTGAGGGGGAGGGGGAAGGTGGGGGGAGGATGGGGAAGGGGGAGGGGAGGCAGGGGGGAGGGAGGGTGGGGAAGGTGGGGAGGGAGGATGGGGAGCGGGGAGATGGGGGGGGGGGAAGGGGAAGGATGGTGAGGGGGAGGGGGAGGGTGGGGGGAGGATGGGGGAAGGGGGAGGGGAGGGCAGGGGGGAGGGAGGGTGGGGAAGGTGGGGAGGTGGGGATGGGGGGAGCGGGAGGAGATGGGTGAGGAGGGGGGGAGGGGGAAGGGGAAGGATGGTGAGGGGGAGGGGGAAGGTGGGGGTTGGGGAGGAAGGTGGGGGGTCGGGGGAAGTGAGATCTCACATGCTTGAATTAAGCCCATGATCCTCAACTACTGAGCCCACAGGCTCTAGAGCAACGTGCCAGAACGAAGATCCAGTGCAGCCAAAAGAGAAGAATCAGAAGAAAAAAGTGAACTTTTAGGTTGAAGAAAATGTTATACATAGCATTACATATATAGGAAATATATACTATCGAATGTTAATACACTTGTCTTTATGCCAACAAAGTCATACAATCAACTTTTAATATTTTTATAGCGGAAGAGCCCCCAGTGGCTGAGGGCCTGGGCCTGGGGCCAGGTAAAGTCTGTACTCACATGGGCTCATTTGATCCTGACCCTCTGTGGAGGATACGATTACTAACCCATTTTACAGATGAGTGATCTGAGCCCCGGAGAAGGAGCTGCATACTATGCAAACCTGAAGACTCCTGAGTAAAGGTCCCCCAGCTTCCTGGGTAAAGGTCCAAAAGATCCCTTTTGCTCTCAGGATAAAGAACTGGCCGCTCCCACACTCCACCCTAGGCCCATGACACCTTACCTGTCTCCTCTCCACCCCTCCCCCTCACCATCTGTCTCTCACCCATCCTCCAGGTCCTCAAATATTCCCCATTTCCTCCAGCCCCAGGACCTTTGCAGAGGCTGTTCCCTTTGTCTGGAGGAGACCCTCCCTGAGAGCCAGGAGAGCCCCCAGCTCCCTGGGTCTGGAGCTGGTCTCCGGCTGCCCCCTCCCCAATCACTGCCTCCAGCATCCTCACCTCCCGGGTAAGTGTCTACCTCGCCACCCCCGTGTGTCTGGTTCATAGTGTGTCCCAGTGCTGAGCACAGAGACTGGTACACAGCAGGCGCCCATTAACAATTTGCTGAACCAACCTGACAGGTTACGATTGTGCCAAGAGTCACTTGGCCAGGCTGCATGGGGTCCCCCGCTCTCATCCACGGGCCCTGCAGAAGAGCCCACCCAGGGGGGCCCTAGGAGGAAGGACCGGTGGTGGGGGCCGTGCAGGCGGCAGGGCTGATTCAAGGGCAGAGGCAGGAGGCCATGTAGGAGCTGCCCGGCTGGCTTTTTCCTGACGGGGACTAAATCCTCCAGCCCGCAGGAGGGCCGGGGGAGGAGGGGGGCACTGTGGGGGGCTGGGCCTCCACAGAGGAGACTCCGTGACCCAAGGAAAGCGCTGAGCAGGTTACTGGGCCAGGGAGAAGCCGGGTGAGTGGGCACAGCGGTGACTTTGCAGCCAGTGCAGCCCCTCTGGGTGTTTCCAGAGGCCGTGGCTGCCATGTGCCCTTGTCCTGGCCTCCAGGGCCAGGCTCAGGGAGGGGCCTGCTCCCCCAAATCACCCAGCCCCTCTGCCTGGCCTGCTTGCCTCCACCCTCCCCGTAAGGCCAGGTCTCAGCTTTCTCTCACTTGACAAAGTCGCATGCAGCCCCGATGTGTGCCAGGCTCTGGGACCCAGACCGTTGACACAAGGCTCATCATCTAACAGTTGAAAACAACAAAATAAATTCAAACGAGAATTAGCATCAGTGCCAGAGGTTGTGAAGGCGGTAGAGAAGGGAGTAGAGAGTAGTAAGCAGGTGGGGAGGGGCTCATCTAGAAGGAATCAAGGACCTGCTGAAAAGGGAGCCGTTTGTGAAGAGCAAGGGCCATGCAGAGGCTGGTCTGTGCAAAGGCCCTGAGGCAGGAGCCCTCCTGGAAGGTTGGAGGCACAGCCAGGAGGCTTCTGTGGCCGAAGCAGAGAGAGTTAGGGGAGAGAAGTAGGGGAGAAGGTCAGAGGGCAATGGGGCAGGAGGGGGCCCCCTACCACGCTTTCCAGGTGACCCCCTCCCAGACCTCCTCCTTGCTTCTCCCCCAGAACTGCCCCGTCCATTCCACGGTACCTGCCCTGCCTCCCCCTGCCCGAGCCCCACCGCTCAGCCTCGCCCCAGACTCGAGCACAGTACCTGGTACCGGTGAGGTGATGAATGACTGACTGACTGCCCCCCTGACAGTGGAACGGTGCCCCCAGCCTCATGGGGAGGAGGGGGTGGGTGGTCTGGGGACTCTGTTCCCAGGAAATCAACACCATTGCCCCTCCACAGGGCTGCGGTGGGTGTCCCTGTTACTCGAGGGCAAGCCGTTTAAAACACATTTTAGATTAGAAATGCCCCGCAGATGGAATAAAATGTGAAATGTGCTGAATTTTTGAAGATAGAACAAGAGACTTCAAAGGCATCTCAAGCTGCACGGGCAGTTGCCGTGTTTGACAAGCTCCGTCCCCCAGGCCAAGGTCACTGTCCCGTGACGTGGGGCTGCCTGGTGGAAAATGCGAGGCTTACTGGACATTCCCCAGGCTTGGGGGGGCCCTCCTGGGGGACACGGGGCTCACACTTCTCAGCACCAGGCTTTTACATGGACCTCTGCTGATCATCTTAACATGCGTGTACATGTGTACACACACCCCTTCCTGCCCTGTTTACAGATGGGGAAACTGAGGCCCAGAGAAGCAAAGTCCCAAACCACAATCCACATCGGGGGAGGCAACGTCCTTGTGCTTTGCAAGGCCTGGTCCTGTAAACCCCAGCCGTGTTGTTCCACTCCCTGAGGAGTTTCCTCCTGTGTGGGGCGGGTAGAGAGGTCAGTTAAGTGAAGGTCTCTGGGGCATGGATAATAAAGTTTAAAATGCCTGTAAAACCATCACAGCATCACAGAGCTTCGTGGTGACACTGAGTGCAGGACTGGGGTCCCTGCTCTCCCCAGTCAGCCAGGGGGAAAGATAAGACCAGGCTGTTGCTTTAATAATAACAACAGATGTCCCTGGTGGTCCAGTGGTTAAGAATCCGCCTGCCAATGCAGAGAACACTGGTTCCATCCCTGGTCCAGGTAGATCGCACGTGCCTTGGGGCAACTAAGCCCCCCGTGGGCCACAACTACTAAGCCCTCGTGCCTAGAGCCCTTGCTCTGCAACAAGAGAAGCCACCGCAGTGAGAAGCCCACACACCACAGCTAGAGAGTAGCCCCCGATCGCCGCAACTAGAGAAGCCTGAGCGCAGCGATGAAGACCCAGCGCGGCCAAAAATGAAGACATAAATAAACCTTAAAACAACAACAATAATGATGACAGCAGCTTCTGCTCATCAAGGCTTGTTCACCGGCCTCCTAGGGAGAGGCACAGGGACTAGCTGGATGCACAGCTCCATTTTACAGATGGGGAGACTGAGGCTCACGTGAGGGTCTGGCCCGAGGCCACTCACTGAGGGTGGTGGAGATAGAATTCCAATCCCATTGCTCTGACTCTAGAGCCTGGCCCACTCAGCCCGCTGTTCAGCCAGATTTGGCTTGCTTGCCCCCAGGATTGAGCCTCTCACTCCCTGTTCTCTGAACAGAGCCCTGAGTTTCCCTAAACCTGTTGGGAATTTTCAGCTGTGCTGGGTCTTCATTGCTTTGTGGCTTTTCTCTTATTGCAGAGAACAGCTCGGCCCCCTTCTAAAGTACCCCCCTTAGCTTCCTCCTTCCCACTGGTCCTAGGCAGGGCTCTCATTCCTCTGCTATCTTGAACCTCAGATGGGCCTCCCTGTTCACCCATGTCCAGCCTGACTCTGCAGTCCGCTCCCTGGTCTACCCTGGGCATCCCACTCCCATGCCTTTCCCTACAAAAGCCACCAAGTCAGCTATTTAAGCTCAGAGCAGATGACCTGGCTGTGGTTCCTGCTGGTCTAGGCCCCTCCTTCAACCCCTCCTGCCTGGACTCTGCCCCTGAAAACCTAGCGTCCCAGCCAGAGGCCCCCAAGCCATATCCCAAGCCCTTGAACCCCACCCACCCTCAACACCCACTCTCCAATCTCCCCAGATATCTTCCACTTATTGGCATTTTGTGTTGCAAGAAATTCACGTTCATTGCCCCCAATTGGATAATATACAAAAAAAGCAAAAGAAAAGTGAGTCACCCATTAGCTCATTCCACAGATTCGGCTAGCCCCTGTTCACATTTTTCTGGAGGAACTTTAAGACGTTAAACAAAAATAAAAAATACTTAATAACACATTTATCGAGCAAATTCTTTGTGCTAGGCGCTGGGCCAAGCGTTTCCAATGGATTCTTTCATTTTACCCTTCCCTCCCTGGAGAGCCTAATGAGCGGACACTATTATTTTTCTCACTTTACAGATGAGGAAATAGATGTTCAGAGAGGTTAACGTGATTTGCGCAAGGAAGCCAGGCTTTGAATTGGGCAGACTGATTTCCAAGGCAGTGCTGAGTCGGCAGTGCCGTGGGACCCTGGTTATGGCCTGGGCCTCCCCGCCCCCAGGAGCCAGGGGTCCCAGCGTCCCACCATTAGCATAACCACAAGCAGCCCTGAAACCCAATTACAAGAGATGACTTGGGCCCCAGCCAGCCGGGCGGCGCAGTCTCCAGCTGTGCAGGAACCAGAGGCTGGGGCCCAGGGAAGCCCCGCGGGGTAGGGGGGGGACTGGACAATGAGGGAATATGTTCTGGGGGAGGGGCCTGGAGAGGCGCTGTGGGTGGGTCCTGAAGGCAGCCTTGACTTCCTGCTTAGTCCCTCTTGGCCAGAGAGGCCCACTGCCCCTAAGGAAGGGTCACAGGTTCCTCTGCCCCCAGCTTGCTGGGTGATCTCAGGCACCCTCTTGCCCTCTCTAAGCTTCAGTTTTCTTCCTGGAAAAGGAGAAAAAAAGTTGAGGCTTCCTTGGTGGCTCAGACAGTAAAGAATCTGCCTGCAATGCAGGAGACCCAGGTTTGATCCCTGGCTCAACAAGATGCCCTGGAGACAGGAACGGCTACCCACTCCAGTATTCTTGCCTGGAGAATCCCATGGACAGAGGAGTCTGAGAACCAGGGGCTAATTGAGCAGAAAACCAACCACGGGTTGGGAGGAGGAAAGACTGCTGGTTTTGAACAACTGGGCGTGTCAGGGGTTGTGTTTCCAACTTCCCCTTGAGGTCCAGCCACCGTCTCCTCCCACCTGAATGGCTCCTCTGCTGGCCCTGTCTAGCAGACAGTTCCCCTCCATCGTGTCCGGCAATGGGTGCTCCTTTTCTATTGATGAAAGCAGCACACGCACGTGTGCGCGCGTGCGCGCGCACACACACACATACATGGTCCCTCGACCTGACCAACAGCCCAACAAATACAACATCATAGAAATGAAGCCCTACCCTCCGTCCCCGACAGAAGAACCCACCACTCTGAATTTGGCATATGTTTTCTTTGTAACATCTTCCCTGTAGCTCAGATGGCAAAGAATCTGCCTGCAATGCAGGAGACCCGGGTTCAATCCCTGGGTCGGGAAAGATCCTCTGGAGAAGGGAGTGGCAACCCACTCCAGTATTCTTGCCTGGAGAATCCCATGGACAGAGGAGCCTGCTGGGCTACAGTTCGTGGGGTCGCAAAGAGTCAGAGACGACTGGGAGACTAACACTACCACTACACCACTTACTTTCTAACAACTTAACAAAGTTATTATTTATATTTGGCTGTGCTGGGTCTTCCTTGCTGCGCCAACTTTCTCTAGCTGTGGAGTGTGGGGGCTCCCCTTCAGTTGCGATGCGCCGGCTCCTCATTGCAGGGGCTTCTCTTGTTTCGGAACACGAGCTCTAGGTGCGCGGGCTCAGTACTTGCAGCTCTTGGGCCGGGCTCCAGAGCACAGGTTCCGTAGCTGTGGTCACGGGCTTAGCTGCTCCATGTGGGGTCTTCCCAGACCAGGGATGGAACCAGCATTTCCTACATTGGCAGGCGGACTCTTTACCACTGAGCCACCAGAGAAGCCCCACATGTCTTTTCTTTAGAGTTTTACTCTGTACATCCCTTAACAGGCTATTACCCAGGTTCTCGTGTCTTAGAAAGTGGAGCTCCTGGGATCGGCTGCTACCCTTCACAGCGAGGCTTGGGCGGCTCATCCGGCAGGCCCGGGCTGCTCTGGCTGGTCTGCTTTCACTGCTGTGTAATATTCCAGGCTGGGACAGTCCCACACTCATCCACCTGTCCTCCCATCGACATCAAACATGCTCACTTTGTCTCTTGCAAACCCAGCCAAAGTAGCATCTTGCACACGGCCCAGGTCCAGAATTTATTTCCTGTGTGCCTGGGAACGGGACTGCTGGGTTGTGGTATATGAACATCTTTTAACTCGACTAGTTACTGCCAAATTGTTCTCCAAAGTGGTTGTTCAGATGATCATTTTAAAATATAAATTAGATCATGTCACTTCCCTGCTTGAAACTCTCAAATAGCTTGCTATTAAACTTAGAATAAAATCGGTATTCCCCTCCACAAATGCATGGCTGCATTCCATTCTCCATTCTCCCTGGTCTCCTGGACTTCTTTCTCTTCCTCGAATAGGTCTGGCTCTCTCATGCCCCAGGACCTTTGTACATGCTGCCCCGCTTCTGCCTGGCACACTCTTCATCCAGCTTTTTCCAAACTGGCTCCTGCTCATCTTTCAGGTCTCCAATGAAAACGTTGCCTCTTCTGAAAGGCCTTCCCCTGAAGTGCCTCCCACCTGTTCCTCTTATCACCCTGTTTATTTCCTTAGGAGGACACGTCATGGTTCTGGAGTGATCCCACCCTCTCGTTTACTTGCTGGTTCATTATCAGCATGGCAGCCTGTAAGAGGGCCTGGTCTGCTTTGGTCATTCCTGTGTCCTGGAGGCCAGCATGGCTGGCACTGAAGATCTGCTCTCCGTGTCATTCATTCATTCAACAGATGTTGATGCAGCCCCATCTGACTGAAATGTCCAGAGGAGAGTGAGGCTGAGTTGAAGGCAGAAGGGCAGCCAGGACCATGGGGCCCTGAGCCTTCTCCCATGGCCATGGGGAGCCATGGAGGGTGCTAGAGTGAGGGAGCATCAGGGTCAGGCTAGCACTTTAGAAAGCAGCTCCGGGGCCTCCCTGGTGGCTCAGTGATAGAGAATTCACTTGCAAATGCAGGAGACACGGGTTCGATCCCTGGTCTGGAAAGATCCCACATGCCGTGGAGCTACTAAGCCCGTGCGCCACAACCATGGAGCCTGTGCTCTAGAGCCTGGGAACCGCCACTGCGGAGTCCACGAGCTGCAACTCCTGACGCCCACATGCCCTTGTTGGAGCCTGTGCTCCAACAAGATGAGCCACTGCAGTGAGAAGCCTGTGCACTGCAACTGGAGGCTAGGCCCTGCTCGCCACAACTAGAGAAAGGCCTGAGCAGCAAGGAAGACCCAGCATAGCCATAAATAAATAATTTAGGGGGGGACTGGGGGGATGGTGGTGGCCGAGGATGGGTTGATGGAGGGCCGGGAGGAGAGGTGATGCTAAACCCACGGGGACCAATTAGGGCATGAGACTGGCTTCCAAATGTGGCTCAACCCAGTCGATGGAAGGAGCACCCTGGTGAGAGGGAACAGCGGGGTTCTGGCCTCTGTGATGCCCCGGCCCCTACCTTCCACCACCGCAGGAAGCTGGGAGGGAGCTCTCCCTGTGATGCTGAGAGCGGGGCAGAAGTCCAGAGGCGCATCCTGGGAGCTCGGGGAGGCCCCCCTTGAGCTAGTCCAGCCCCTCTGTGTATAGACGGGGAAGCTGAGTCCCTAAAAGGAAAGGAACCAGGAGACCACATGGTTGAACCTCACCCTCGTTATTGCTTTTGGAATATGAGGTGTGGTACTGAGACCAAACAGACGTCCTTCTTCCCAATAAAGACTGAGGAAAGGCGGCAAGCCTGTGTGAGGTGCAGGGAACATAAGTCAGACGCCAGGAAGGACTTGCGTAGAAACTCCACCCACCAGACCCAGCCTTCTCCCGCCGCCTCCTCTGGGCAGTCCTGTCTGGGGCTCTCAGCACACAAGCCTGGGGAGGTGGCTCATTCAAGGTCACTCAGCCAGGAAGAGGTCACTCTTGTGCCTGCGTGCTCAGTCGCTTCAGTCGAGTCCGATGCTTTGCGAGCCCATGGACTGTAGCCCCACCAGGCTCCTCTGTCCAAGGGATTCTCCAGGCAAGACTACTGGAGTGGGTTGCCAGGCCCTCCTCCAGGGGATCTTCCCGACCCAGGGATCGAACCTGTGTCTCCTGCGGCTTCTGCATTGCAGGCAGATTCTTTACCGCTGAGACACTGCACAAGAGGTCACTCATCTGGCTCTAAGACCAGTGCTCCTTTGTCAGGAGGGCCAGGGGTGGGACTGAGACACTCCAGTTCCCTCCTGTCCCAGGCCCTTGGGTCCAGGAGCTCAGGGTGCCCCCTGCCTTGAGGGTCTCACGGCGGCCTTCTGGCCCCTCCCCTTTTGTGTCCTGTGGGGACCAGATAGGACCCCAGCCTGGTTCCGGCCCAGCAGCTTCAGGTGGCCCTGGGCTGGGCAGCCCTGCTCCCAGGCCTCCCAGCTGGAGCCGCACTCCTGGCAGGAGGAGGGTGGCAGCCATTGGTATGCGAGGCGGTGCTTCAGCCCCTCTGAGGCCCAGCCTTTCCGCTCAGCTCTTTAAGGATCCCTCCTCAGTAGCGGCAGCGTGGTGGTTGCTGGGCAACCCCATCCCCCACCATCACCAGGGCCCTCCCCCTCCTCCTGCACCCCTCCTCTCTGTCCTCCTGGTGCCCCATCGCAGAGGTGTACTTAGCTTACTCAGAACCTGCCAGACCTGGCTGCCCCTGTGCCAGGCAGATTGGGGGCCCTTGAGTGACCCCACCCAACCCCAGCCCTGGACCACAGCTCTGCTCCACCAGGACTTGGGAGGGGGGCCCCGGCTCAGGACACCCCACCTGCAGATTCCCACAGCTCCACCCCCAGCCTCAGTGGCTTCAGCTGCCCTGGGGTATTGGAGCTCGTTGCGGGGACAGAGAGGACCCAAGCGGAAGGGCCCAGGAACTAAGTCCCCAGGGAGGTGGCCTATTCGGGGCACTGGGTCTCAAGAGCCCCTGGGTGGTGGGGGAGACCAAGGCAGTAAACTGGGGCAGGGGTGGGAGAGGGAGGAGGTGGGAGGATTTTGAGCCACGAAGAGGGTCTGTGGGGGGTTGAGAAGAGGCAGCGGGGTGGAGGGGTTGTCCGTGGAGGTGGGGCTCCAGCTGGTCTCTGGGCCTCCAGTCTCAAAATCCTGAATTTTCCAGCCCCCCACCATCTTCCACCCTGCCCTCCACTTCTTCCTCTTCGGGCAGTCGGGGGAACCCTGCTCCCTGGCTCCCCAGCATTGTGGGTATGTGCCCTCTTTTCCTCCCTCCAACCTCCTTCCCGATCAGGCCTGTACTTCTAGCCTCTCCCGGTCCCACAACTCTCTGCCCACCAGCTGCTCCCCACCCAACCCTCCAGGCCTCTGCACGGGCCGACCCCTCCACTCAGGCTGTCCTTTTAAGACACAGCTCACGTCTCCCTTCCTGAACCTGACTTGGGATATGTGTAACAGGTACACGATAGCCAGAGTCAAGAAATGCTTGAGTCGTCATCAGGAGCACTGCTTCTGCTGGGAACAAGGGCCCAGGAGTGAGGGGGGAAGTGAGAGGCAGCCCCGGGTGCCTGGAGGAGGTGGAGGGATGGGGTGGTGGTGATGTCATTTGGGGGGGGACGAGGAGGCTCCCAAAGGACAGGGGGGCCCATCAGAGACAAGTAGCCTCAGTCCTGCCAGGCTGGGGAGGGTGGGCTGGTGGGGAACGCCGGGCCCTGGGGTGGTATGCTCCTGCCTCTGCTGCAGGCCGGTTCTGACTCTCTTTGGAGTCTGTCTCCCCACCCACCCAGGGGCTTGAGTGGTAGCTGTCAGTCTGGATCTCCCTCCTTCACCTCCCATCACCCCCAACCATACAAACACTCCCGGAAGTGTGTGGCTCCCCTCTGAGCACCTGGAACCATCATCTCGGGACATTTTGAGGAATCACAGTTGGCCTCGGGCAGCTCTGTCACCGGTGCCTACAGGGCTGTCTCAGCAGTGCCTGGCTCTTCTCCCCAGGTGCCCGGTGCCGCCGCAGGTGCTGGGGACACGCAGGGACCACGAGAGGCCCAGGATGTGCCCTCAAGGGCTCACAGTCTACTGGGAGGGACAGACGCTAACAAAACACACAAGGAACACGGGCTCCATCAATCCTGAGTCTCACCAAAGCTTTATGTACAACTGGGGAAGAAAACACACTGCCGGCCACGCCCCGATTTCAGAGATGTGAAAGTTTGGTCCCACAGATGAGAAACAGGGTCACATAAATCACACAAGATGGGGCTTCCTGGGCGGCTCAGTGGTAAAGAATCTGCCTGCCAGTGCAGGGGACACGGGTTCAATCTCTGGTCCAGGAAGATCCCACATGCCCTGGAGCAACTAAGCCCGAGTACCACAACTACTGAGCCTGTGCTCTAGAGCCCGGGAGCGGCAACTGCTGAAGCCCGCGTGCCCTAGAGCCTTCCTCTGCAACAGGAGAAGCTGCCGCAATGAGAAGCCCACACACGACAAGGAAGAGTAGTTGCCACTCAACTAGAGAAAACCCGCCTGCAGCAATGGAGACCCAGGACAGCCATAAATAAATAACTAAAATTATAAAAATACATATATATAGACTGAGCTAAGCACTTCCAAGGGGAAGACAAGGGGGGAAGAGAGAGCAAGTGATCCCATTGGGAAAAATGGGTTCCGGAAGGCCTCTCGAAGGACAGGATGGTCAAGCCCTGGGCTGAGGGGTCAATAGGAGCTGACTTGGTCCAGAGAGGTGGGAGAGGGTAGGGTGGCAGGACCTCTGACTCAGTGCTGTGGGCAAGAGTGCACCGAGGGGCAGAGGGCAGCCGGAGCAGGTGGGCTCCCGGCCTGGCCACAGGCTGCCCTGCCCACCCTTCCCCACGGCCCCCAGCACCTGTCCTCGGGAGTTGCTGGCTTTGTCAGACCTAACCTTGCCCCTGCTGTGCCCGCTCCCTGGAGCATCCTCTCTGGGACTTCCTCCTGGGTTGGAGCCTTGTTGCCCCTGAAATTCTGCCCTGGGGCCCAACCCCTGCCTGTCCCGTGCCCCAACCCTCTGTGCTGTGCAGGATGCAAAGGTTTAGTGCACAGAGGCGGGAGGGAGAGAGTGGTGGCGCTAGGACTTGGATTGGAGAAGTTGCTGCATGCACCACCAGCCTACCCACAGGCTACATGCCCGTGATTCACGGAAACATAACAGGATGCGCCCGGGTGTCACCAGGAGACCACGATCTGGGATGGCCAGGTGTTCGGTGATGGCACTTCTCGCCCCCACGCCCCATCACTTGCCCCCAGAGGCAGGGGACCCTGGGGTCTCGGAGGACAATGATCTTCAAGACCAAGAACCCACAGATGGGGCCACCGGGAGGCTCTCTGGCTCCAGGTGAGGAGCTGGAGGTCTACCCTCCCTGGAGATGATGTCCGAGCTGGGGCCTGGGGGTCAGGCTAAGCCTCTAACTTTAGGGCAGCTGGCCCAAGTCCATGCCCTCTGAACAGTAGCTCTTAGTCTTTTTAGGGGTGCTGACCCCTGACCACTTGGTTCCTGGACACCCAACACTGAGCCTGAGGACAAGGGGTCCCTGGTGATGCCAGCGGGGCAGACCCTACCCTGCTCATGGGTCAGGTAGTCTCTCCTGCTGCCCCCTGCCCAGCCCAGAGCAAGCCTCGGCAGGGCCAAGAGTGGCGCAACATCGACGGTCAACCGTTCAAGCAGGATGAGCTGTGCTGTTGCTGCACTTCACAGTATACAAAGCACCTTCCTCTCGGGGCTGCACCAGACTGTGACGGCAGCCTCGGGAGGTGCGTGGTGACTCCATTAAGATAAGGGACAGGGAGGCTGGCGTAGGGCCAGGGTCAGCAGTGGGTAAGTGGTGGGGGGTGAGCAGAGTCCACATCTCAGAATTCCCGAGAGGGCAGGCAGGTGGGGGGAGGCAGGGCCAGCGTGACCCTGGCTGCCCGGCAGTAGGGCCCACTGCACCTGGATGCCAGACACCGCCTGGGTTATTGTCGCCCTGGGGCCTGCGGAGCCAGGGCTTTGGTGAGCCCGAGGCTGAAACTGTCCCTGTGTGAACCGTACTGCCTTGTGCAGACAGCATCTCTGTGAGTGTCTGGCTCGAAGACTAGCTCAGTCCTCCTGGGCCGGGGTCCCACCAGCCCATGCCCTTGGGGAGCCCTGTAGCACCCAGGGGCTCAACTCACCAAGTGTGTGCTGAATGAACGAGTGATCTTTCTGAACCTCACGGCCAATAGTGCCTCTGCTGTACCCACCCTCCCTGGCACCCTGCCCCTTCCAAGACAAAGGCCAGACTCTCCAGACTTGTCCAAGGCCCTGTATGGACACCTGTCCTGGATGACGTCAGTCACCTCATCTTCCACCATGGCCCCCTTGACCGCGACCCCCCAACTCCAATCAAGAATGCCAGATCTCCAAACCCCAGGCTCTTTCATGTCCCTGACAACAAGTTGAAATGAGCTTCCAGGCTCTGCCCAGAACATTCCTCCTGACCCTCCAAGACCAGCTCAAGGGCCACCTCCCCTGGAAAGCTGTCCTTGATGTTGCAGTTGACTTGGCCCCTGTGTCTTGGGGTCACGTGGTGACAATGTCTGTTTCAGGAAGAACCTGCTAAGCTTTAACTATTGAGGTGTCCACCCCGCTGCTGGATTTCCAGCTTTGCCAGGGCGGGGTCTAGCAGGGCCTGATTCCCTTTGGTTCTGGGTACCCAAAAAGCACCCAGCACAGTGGACCTTCATGTTCCCTGAACTGTGTCTCGCCACCGGGAACATCAGCTTGATGGACTATCATGCAGCCATTAAAACCACTCTTAGGGGGACTTCCCTGGTGGTCCAGTGGCTAAGACTCCCAATGCAGGGGGTCTGGGGTTTGATCCCTGGTCAGGGAACTAGATCCCACATGCCATAACTAAAAGATACTGCATGCCACAAGTAAAAGCTCTCCCATGCTGCAGTGAAGATGAAAGATCCCGTGTGCTGCAACTGAGACCCGGCGCAGCCAAATAAATAAATATTAAAAAAAAAGAAAAATAGAGCTATATCCATACCATCCACTCCACTCTGAGACCCTGAGTGCCTGCTCTGTGTCAGCCCTGTGCTTGGCATGGGAGTGGGAAGGACAGAAAGGAGTCCCTCCTTCAAGGGAGTCAGTTTAGAGGAGGAGGGAGACAAACGCATAATTCCTGAGCAACCTGCTAAGTGCCACGACAGAGGGAAGACAGAGCCCCAGGGCCCCCACGTCCATCTGGGGGTCTGGGGAGGCGGAACGGAAACCATAGCTCTGTAAAAATTACAGCCGACAGTGCATGGACCAGCCTGGAAGGGAATGGAGGAACGGAAACCATAGCTCTCTAAAAATTACAGCCAGCAATGCGTGGACAAGCCTGGAAGGGAACCGCAGCTGACTGAGGCTGCTGGAGGAACGGAGGCTGTTGATGCCACAGGGTGGTGGCGTTGTGGGTTCTTTTTCTTTCCTTATTGTTGGGATAATGCTGTTTGGACAATAAATAAAAATTGGGAGGAAAAAAATAGCTGTTTGGTGAATTGAGTATAAAGCAGGGGAAGGAAGAAAGGGAGATAGGGGAGGAAATGGGGAGGGAGAGGAAAGTGGGGCCCAGGCAGGGGTGCTTGCTCCGGGCTGGGGGGTGGCGAGAGGGATGGGCGAGCACAGGATGTGGGGGAGACAGGGGCCAGTATCCCTGATGGCAACCTTCTCCGAGGGAGAAGCCAGGGGGGGCGTCCCAGGGAGGGGCCTGGCCAGGCACTGAAGGACAGCAAAGCACAGGGTAGGCTGGGCTCCTTGAAGGGTCTTACACCCACCTGCAGCTGGGACAGTGGGTGGAAAGGGCTGGGATGGATCTGGCGGAGGGGGTCCCAGCCAGACTGGGGATTCTGGGAGTGGACCAGCAAGCTGTAGGGCCCAGGTGGAGGTGATGGGGCTCCAGGAAGAGGTTAAGGACTTGCTCAGAACAGCCCTCCAGGGGGAAGGGTTGCAGGAATGGATGACTGAGCTTGGTGACAAGGTCTGGCCAGGGGAGGCACGGACAGACAGGGGGGTCTCCTTAGTATTCCAGAGAAGACCAAGAGCACAGGGACTTTTCAGGCTCAGAGGAGGGGCATCTGGTCCACCCCCCTCACACTAGACCCCACACAACAGGTGCAGACACTTCCTAAGTCCCTCATGTGTGCCAGGCACGGCCCTGGGCACCTCCCTACTCCTCCAACCCTCCTGTTAATCCTTGGAGGTAGGCTGTTCCTGCTCCCATTTTTACAACAGGGGACACTGAGATTTGGAGAGGTTAAGTAACTGACTCAAGGTCACAGTCAGCTGGTGAGGGGAAAGGCCGGGCTGGGGTCCCTGCCCGCTCAGGTAGCTTGGCAGAGCAAAGCGAGGGAAGCAAGCGAGGGGGAAGAGGCGCCAGGCAGGGAGGAAGGGGTTACCTTGGCATGCACAGTAGATGATGGGTAGCTATTTGTGAATGAATGAATGGATGGTTGGTTGGAAGGATGAATGAATGAGTGCAGAGAGGAGGGGTGTAAGGGGAGGCGCACGTGAGCGAGAACCCGTTTCTCTCTCCCCGCACCCCCCTACCCCGCGCTGGAGGCTGGCTCTGGGAGCCTCCCTCCTCAGCCTCCCACCCTCCACTGGGGATCGACACCCCAACCTCCCCATCCATTTTAGCCGAAGGCAGGAGGAGGGGGACGCGGAGGCCGAGTCTCCCGGGTTGGGCCCGAGTCCCCGCGCGGCGGCGCAGCCTCCCGCGCCAGGTCCCGCCGGCCAGTGCGCAGCGCGGCGCCCCCGCCCCCGTCGCCTCTTCCCCGCCCTCCCCTCCCGCCCCGCTCCGCGCCTGCACGCACGGCCCCCGCCGCCGCCGCCGCCGCGAGGGGAGAGGCGGCCGCACAGCCTGGTTCCCCGCGCCCTGCTCGCCGCCGCCGCCGCTCGCGCAAGCACCGCTGCTAGCCCTCGCCCGGCCGAGCGCACCCACCCCAGCCACCGGGCGCACCCCCACCCTGCCCCGCGCACGCCCCCCGCGGCTCCGCCGGGCGCCGGAGCCGGGCAGATGCGCCGCCGCGCGCCCCCCCGCCCTGGGCCCGCCACCGCGCCCCGCCGCGCGCCGGGGGCTCCTTTCCCGGGCGCCCCTGGGCGCCCTCCGGCTCCAGTTTCCGCCCGCTCCTTGGAATAACCCCTGAGGCTCCAGACGTCGCCGCAAAGTTTCCCGAGGAGACCCGCCTCCCCGGCCGCTGCGCAGGTAAGGATGGATGTCCGGGGCGGGGGCCGGGGTCCGCGCGTGCGGGACAGGGCGCCGGGGCCAGCGGGGCGGGGAGGGCTAGTGCAGGGAGGCGCCGCAGGATCCCGCCGCCCGGCTTTGCCCGGCTGCCGCGGGGACAGTGCAGCCTTTGGGATTTGGGGAGGGGGTCCCCCCAACCCCGAGTCGACAGCTGAGGACCCATGGCGCTGGCTCTGCCGCGGGGAGGCGCGGGGTGCGCGGCCGGAGGCTCCACTCTCCAGCAGAGGCTGGAAAGGGCGGGGGCTCGGCGGGAGCCCCGACCCGAGCCCTCGTTGCGCCCCCAGGGAGACAGCCCTGCCCGCGGGGGTCGCCTAGCTGAGCCGGACGGTGCCCGCTCTCCGAGCCGAAGGGCTTGGGGCACGCGAAGAGAGGCAGCCTGCCGGCCCGGGCGCCGCGCTCCCATCCTCACCAGCCTCGTGAGTCACGGCTGGAGCGAGGTTTTATTTTTAAAACGACTTCAAGGGGGGCTTAAGCAGCCTCCAACTTCCCTCCCCGAGCGCGCGGTGGACTGTCAGCCTTGCTCGGGGCAGGGGACCAGGGCGGTGCACCTCGCGGCTGGAACGAAGGGACCTCCGGGCTGGCGCCGGGGGTGGCCAGTGCCCCCCACCCCCAAGCCAGAGGCCGGGGGCCCGCCCCTCCTCCCCGGGCCTGGAGGCTCAGGGCCGGAAGGTTGGGGAGTGTTGTTGCCCAGCTACAGGGAGCCCTGGCTGATCAGAGCTCTCCAAGGAGGAGAAAGTTGTGGAGCGTTGACATCAGGGAGCTGCCCCAGGCTTCCCGGCGCCCCGGAGGGCTCTGAGACTCTCTGGGGTGTGTGGCTTAAAACACAGCGAAGCTGGGCTGTGCGAGGCCCCTGTGGCCCAAGCCAGAGCACTGATGCGAATAAATGGGCAGAGGTAGGGGGCAGCTGGGTCCTACCCTATCCCACCCTGGCCCCTGTGTCCTCAGGGACAACAGGGACCAGTCTCTCTGATTTCCCTCCCCAGGTGAGCTTAGGAGCTGGGGAGCAGGCTGCCCATGTGGACACACGGAGCCCGTAGAATGCAGGATGCCACTGGCAGAGGAAGGTGGGCTGGGGCATGTCCCTCTCTGCTCAGCAGCCATGGGCAAGGTGGCCACGCTCAGGGGCTCCGGGCTCGGATTTCTGGAGTGAAAGCCAACGGCATGTCTTCCTGCCAGCCCCAGGAGGAGAGGCGCAAACATCACCTGTCAGCTGGAGCCGACTCCGTGGGCGACTGTGCAGGGCTTCCTCGGAGATTTAAATGGAAATGGTCTGAGCTGCCAGCTAGGGCCCCTGCCCGGAAGGGGGTACTAAGCAGGCAGAGAGGAGGCCCTGGTAGGGGTGAGGGGCAGAAGGAGGCTGTCACATCCTGGCTGAGGGGTCAGCCGTGGGCTGAGAGCAGGAGAGAGGAGGGCAGACAGAGTGTCTGTGTAGGGCGGGGGGTAGGGGTGGCGGTGGGTGTTGTGTGCCCCTGGCCCCGTGATCTCACAGACAGCCGGGGCTGGACACTTCTGTAAAAAGTCTCCCCGGCCATGAGTTTAAGGCAGGCATGCCCCAGGGCAGCTGGAGCCTGCAGGAGTTCCCCTAAACCCCGGCCTTTGGGCCTTTGCTCTTCCACTTACTGGCTGAAAGTCTCTGCTTCTCTGAACCTCACTTTGCTTGCTGAGTGTACTCACCCCTGAAGCTAAGCTTGGCGGAGCGGGGATAGAATGCATACACCGTAGGGTGAGGTGGACAGATGTCTTGCTCCGGGGTTGAAGGGGTCCCCAAGGGCTCCGGGCACCTGCAGAGGCCTTGGAGGGCTGCGGGGGTCAGACTCCCCAAAGGCCGGGGGCTGTTGGTAGACATCAGCCTGCCGCTGACCCTCAGTGTCAGCGCCCTTCCTGGTGTCCCCCCCCCTCTGCCTGGCACCTCCTCCTCTTCAGCCCCTGGGAGGTCCACTAAGGAGGCGGTGGGAGCTGCCACCCCATCGCATCACCTGCTGCCAGGGCTCTGCACGCAGGGCACTGGCCTGCGAGACTCCGCTCTGTGCAGACTGAGGGCTGGTGGTTGAGCCCGTGTCACCCACGGGGTGGCCCTGGGCCTGCCCCTCTGGCGACCCGTTTCCTCGCCTGCACAGGGGGATACAGCGGCTCCCCCACCCTGGGAGAATGGGGGGGCACCCTGAGTGTGGGATGGCAGGGCGTGTGTGTACCCGCTTTCACGTCAGCTGAGAGATGGATGGGCGCTCCAGGGGGACCTCACACAGCGGGTGTCAGGGGACAGAGAGGCAAGCCCAGAACCGGCTGACTGCCCGCCGAGGCCCAGCACAGCGGCAGGTGTCAAGAAGCGGCTGCCCTGGTGTCGGGGGGATGAGGCCCTTGAGGCCGGCTGGACAGAGGCAGCAGGCAGGGAGGCAGTGCTGGGAGGGGGCGGACGGCTCAGGAGTAGAGGGGCATGGGTGAAGGCCCTGCACCGAGAGGCGGATGGCCCCACTATGCATCCTCTGGCAACTGGGGGCCTGCTGGCCGCCAGCTCCCCAGCCAGCCAGGCTGCCCCGGAGTCAGGGCTGAGAAACGGCCTCATCTCAGGGGCCTGTCTGGGGCTGTTGCGGGAGTTCGGCGGGGCCCACTCTTCTGCCCTCAGCATCCTCGGGGAGGGTTGTGGTTCCTGGGGAGGGTTCTCCGCCTGGCCTGCTGACCTCAGGCAAGTGACTGCATCTCGTCGGGCCTCGATATCCTCATGTGTAAAGTGGCGCAAGAGCAGCACCCCCCATCTGGGAACCCCCTGGGAGATGATGCATCTGAAGCTTCTAGCAGAGTTTACGCCTAGTGGGCAGTGCGCCCTGGGGTCCCCACCCCTGGCTCACACTGGGCTGAGGGCTTTCAGCTTCTCCATGCCTTGGAGGAGCAGGAAGGACTGCCCTGGGTCCCCCCACCCCAGCCAGCGAAGTCCATTCTGGGTGGGATCTCATCTCAGTGGGTTGGGGGGTGGCAGCACCAGTGTCAGTGGGAGTGTCCAGGAGCAACGGAGTGAAGCTGAGGGGTTTTTGTCTCCGAGCCCTCGTGGGATAGGGGTGTATGGGCTGTGAGGGTTCGGATCAGGAGGGGTGTGGAGGTGTGTGGGCGTGGCTGAGGTCTCAGATGCCTGCCGTGGGGGGTTGCCCCAGGGTGCTCACCACCCAGAGGGGCCTCAAGGGCTCTGGAAGGGTGGGGCTGGTGTGGGCCTCAGGCCTGCTTGCTGCCTTTGATGTGTGGGTCTGGGGGGGGCCTCCTCCCCAGAACCTGGGTTGTTCTCCCTGAGACAAAGTTCAGGCCTGCTCCGGCTTGTACCAGGCACGAGGCAGCTGTATTCTGTCCTCTGCCCTAAGGCAGTCACCCCACGAAGGCCAGGAGACGGGGAACAGATGGCCAGAGGAAAAGACAGGTGAACGGACCATGTGACCCCAGGGTGCTCCTGCTGTGCATGCTCCCCCGCCCCACCCCAGCCGGCCTGGCACCCCCAACATCAGTCAGAGCAGAGAGGGCTCCGCAGAGAGGGCCGCGTTTGTGCAGGCCTGTTAGCCTGAGCGGCTGGTGGATGTCTGTTTACCGCTGCCCGCCTGCGGCCCCCAGAGCCCAGGCGCTCCCTGGGGTCAGCGGCTCTGCAGATGATGTCAGCATTTGGGGGCCTCGCCTCGCCTCGTGGAAGTTGTTTGCTGGATCCAGTGCAGCCCTGGGGTTTGAGTCTCCCACGGTGGCCTTGCACGTGCGGCCTCCCACCTGGCAAAGGTGGGTATGTGAGGGTGTGGGGGACCTGGCAGGGTGGGCATAGACACCGCTGTGGCGGTAGGAGGGGGCTGGCTCACATGGCATCCCTGACTCTCCTGTCTCTCTCTCTCTCCATCCTTCCCTCCATTCCTGCCCATTCATCTATTCATTCATTCAGTGCTGAGCACCAGTTGTGGCCAGGCGCAGGGCTGGGCTCGGGGGTGGGGGGCAGGGGGCTTGGGGAGAGGGGAACCAGAGCAGCTTTAAGTCTTGCCTTCAGGGAGCTACAGCTGGGAACAGGGGTCAGACCACATCCGATGCTTCCTCTCCCACCTAGGAGCCTTGGGCGCTGAAGGCGGGAAGGCAGCCCTGTGAGGTGGGGGTGACCAGGGAGCTGCTGGGGCCCGGGATGAGGGGAGCGGGTGCTTCAGCCAAGGAGGTGAGGGTAGAACAGGAATCGGTGCGGAGAAGGGGCAGCAGGAAGGGGCCCGGAGGACAGAGCCCGCAGAAGGGGCCGTGTGTGCAGGTGTGGGGAGCCTGCGGGTGGGGGCGGCCTCTGCAGGCGGGTCTGATTGGAGCCTGTGTCCTGTCTCCCTGGTCCTGCTGGCCGGTCCATCTCTGTCTCTAAGGACTCCCGGGCCGGCCTCGATGACGACTGGCTGCCTAGTCCTCCTGGGTGGGGGGCCCCTGGAAGGGTGGGCTTCCTGGGTGCAGGGTGGCCCCCTGTTCCTGAGAGAGCTGTGTGTCCACCTGTGGGGGCAGTCTCTGATGGGCCAGGAGGGAGAATCTCTGGGCTTGTTTCTGCTGGGGGCAGCGGACCCCGGTGTAGACTGAGGACTGCTCGTGATGAAGGGCATCCCCTCCCCTGGCTCAGAACCTCCCTCAGACGGTGGGGGTGGGGGGTTGCTGGGGAAGAAGGGAGCGTAGGCGGGGTTTCCTGGAGGCTCCAGGACCCAGCTGTATGGGGCTCAGCTAACCACTAGGGGACACTGCCTCCCAGGCAGAGCGCCGGACCCAGGTTTCCGGAGGACGGATGTGCCCAGGTGTGCAGGCTCTGCATACAGCGTTGGGGGGGTGGGGCGGGCGTTCGCTAGCAGGGAGGCAGCGGCTGAGCCTTTGGGGGACGGCTTTGTACTTAATTAAAACTGGGATTAAAAGTAGGGTGACGGAGACGCTGGTCCTGGCTGCTCCTATCTGCGTGGCTCTCGAGAAGCAGCTCTGTGGCAGCTTCATTTTGCTCCCGTTCCCTCCCTCTGCCTGAATTAATCGTTGGCACCGGATTACAACAGATTTGGCAAACTGTAAAAAAAAAAAAAGGGGGGGGGAGCGCGCGAGCGAGAAAAGGGGGACTGAGTTCGGAGGAGAGGACGGCGGCAGATGCATTTATCTACAGTAGCAAATTGCTCTCGTCGGCCCATCACCCCTCCAGCCTCCACCTCCAGCGACGCCTGCCTGGGAAGGGCTGCGGGAACAAGTCCCAACAAACGCTGCTGGGCGCTGGCGCCAGGGTGGGCTTCTCCTGGGGGTGTGCTACCAAGGGCTGCCTGGTGGAGCAGAGAGGAGAGCTGAGTTTTCAGGGGACCCTGGAGGGGGGTGCACAGGCCGCTCTGGGCGGGGGATGCCCAGCTGGGCTGGTCCTGGGTGGTGGTGGGGCTTGGGACCAGGGATCGGAGACCCTGTGTGGCAGGGATGGCTAAGGGTGGGAGTTGTGTCTGTCTGTCTCACTCACTGGTGTGTCCCCAGTCCTGGCAGGGGGGCCCGGCACACAGTGGTGGATGCATGGGTGAGTGAAAAATGGAGCTGTGGCTGAAATGCCTAGGGAGCTGGTGTGCTGGCAGTGGAAGGTCCAACCTGCCAGCTGGGACTCCTGGGGATGAAACAGGCCTGACCGAGCTGCCCCTCAAGGGGCTCACCCCCCACCCCTGGGTCCTGGGTCAAGGATGTTCCTGCAGGTCCTCAAGGGAGCTGCCTCCTGGCTTTCCTGGGAGGACCTGGATTTAAAACACTCTCTGCTGTGGTCAGACTGGAGGGGCCTGGTTCTGGCTCAGGGAATCTGGCTCTTGGCAGGCCCACTGGGCTCCTAGGCTGGGCTGGGCTGCCCCTGCCCTGAGTAGGGGGCTTAGGTTCAGTGGGGGTGGGGAGGCTCAGAGAGGCTGCCCAGGGCAGGCCAGGCCTGGAGCCCACCACTGATGAGTTATGCACAGTCCCAGTTGTGACAGAGTCAGGCCAGGACGGGAGGCAGGTGTGCACGGTGCGTCATACTTCCCACACATCCACACACACTCACACTCCTGCACACAAGGCTCACATCCATCCTTCTTAACCTGCGGCCTGAGCCGGGCTGAGCCGAGATCTGCTGAATGAACCCCACAGCTGCCCCCACCCCACCCAAGACCCCACTGCTAAGAAAAGCCTTGAGTGGCTGCCACCCACCCCGCCCAGGGCCTCTTCCTGTGCAGCCCCTGTTCCTCTTGACCATGTAGACAGGACGGCCTGTGCTTTCCCTGGGCCCCAGTAGTCATGTATGGATGTGAGAGTTGGACCATAAAGAAGGCTGAGTGCCGAAGAATTGATGCTTTCGAACTGTCGCACTGGAGAAGACTCTTGAGAGTCCCTTGGACAGCAAGGAGATCAAACCAATCAATCCTAAAGGAAATCAATCCTGAATACTCATTGGAAGGACTGATGTTGAAGCTGAAGTTTGAATACTTTGGCCACGTGATGCGAAGAGCTGACTCTGGGAAAGACTCTGATGCTGGGAAAGATTGAGAGCAGGAAGAGAAGGGGACGACAGAGGATGAGATGGTTGGATGGCATCATTGACTCAGTGGACATGAATCTGAGCAAACTCTGGGAGACAGTGAAAGACAGGGAAGCCTGGGGTGCTGCAGTCCATGGGGTCGCAAAGAGTGGGACATGACTTAATGACTGAACAACAACAACAGCTCTCTGGGGAGGGGGTGGATGCAAAGGAGTAAGAAGCTGGGGTGACAGCCCCTCCTCAAGCCCTGGCCCAGCTGAGGCGGCCTAGAGACTGTCAGCCTTGCAGCCTGACCTCTGATCCCAGGAGGGAGCCCAGCAGACAGGCCGGCATGGCACTCCGCGGGGCCACCTGCTTGGGACCAGCATCAGGGGAAGGGCTGGCCCTGGCCCGCTGAGTGGGGCTGGCCAATAAACAGAGACAGTTCCTAGCAGAGAGAGGGTGGCAGAGGTCTCGGGAGCCCTTCCCCTCCTTATGGAGACTGTACCTGCTAGAGACTGCCCACCTGTCTCAGGGAGGCAGACCACATATGTTCCCCTACCCCCCACCCCCAGTCAGAGCCTGGGCCTCTCTGTATGCCTCAGTTTCCCCACTATTGTTGACCGAGGGGTTGGACCACTAGGTCCCAAAGGACCCAAGAGCATCATGGCTCTGGGACTCTCAACCCTGAGATACCTCTAGACTTAGCTATTGAGGGGGCTTGGCAGTGCCACGCCCCCACTCTGCCTGGCTCATTTTCTTCCCACTGTGAGTAGGGAGGCTGAGGCACGGAGTGGAGAAATGCCTTGTCCAAAGTCAGGTGGAAGTCGGGATCCACCAGGAGGCAGCCGGACCATGGAGTGAAAGTGCCCTAGCTCTAGAGGCTGGTGGACCTGGGTTCCAATCCTACCTGTTACTTATCGGCTGGGTGCCCCTGGACACCTCACTTGCCTTCTCTGTGCCTCAGTCTCCACACCTGTGAAATGGGCCAACAGAGCGCACTTCCTCGGGTCAATGTGAAGATACAGGGTGACCAAGGATGGGCTCTGTAGGAACCAGCAGTTACTGCACTTCAGCAATAGGTCAGGTCCTGCCAGATTCAGGGCCGGGATGCTGGCCATGCTGGGGGCTCTGGAAGTGGGGGGCTACATGTGCTAGCCTCTTGCCCATCCTGGCTGGCAGGCTCATGGGGCAGAGGTTGGTCTCTGAGGTCTGCAGTCCAGGTGAGTAGCAGGTGGATAGATGGGGGAAAGGAGGGCACCCAGACCACTCAGTTGTGATGAGGGGCAGGTTGGAATGTGGGTAACTCTGGGGGGATTGGGGAAAACTGAGCCCCCAAGTTCTCCAGGAAGCAGTAGGGCTGGGGGGTGGTACGAGTGAGAGCGATCAAGGGCCCAGTTGTGAAAAGGGAGAGCGTGGGTCTGTAATGTCACCTTCTGCCCAGGTGAGTCCCCTGGTATGGGGTCAGGTGGGTTCCCTTTGGTTATTTACTCCCTGGGCATCTCCTGTGTGCCAGGCCTCGGGTGGAGGCCAGGCACAGGGACCGGTGACTAGATCCCTCCTGGGAGGGCAGCAGCGAGGCTGTCATGACTGCCTTTATTGAGTACTTACTGTCTACGCTGCATGCCACAAAGCACCATGCCAGGACTCCTTGAGGCTTCACAACAACCCATTTTATCGAAGAGGAAACCGAGGCGCAGACAAAGTGACTGGACCAAGATCGCACAGCCAGGACAGGGCCTCTTACCCCTTACCCCCCACACATAAGGAAAGAGATGGTGATCATGGTTCTAGAGGTAGCAGCCCACAGATTGCACTTGCTACCCAGCCGGCGGTATTAACTGGATCTGTCCCCCCAACACGCCTCTGAGGTGGGCTATTATTATCCTGATCTTACCCCGGAGACTGAGACGCAGCTGAAGTGAGTCAAACAAGGTCACACCAAGGAAGGGCAACCATCGAGGCACTCTTGGTCCTTACAGATGCCCTTGAACAGGAAGCTGAGACAGAGAGGTTCATCTTCCCTGCTCCCCTCTCTACCTGGCCCCTCCTAGGCTGTGTCCGCTGGGCTCAGAGCCTCCTCCAGGCCGCCCCCTCCCCTGCACTCAGCTGCCCTCCCTGAGGCCCCAGTGTGTGCAGGCACAGCCATGCCCTTTAACCCTAGTGGGTGTGAGGACCAGGGGAGGCTGGCGGAGGTACCAGGAGCCCTGCCGAGGGGGGCCAGGTGGGGCCCTCCTGGCCGGGTCAGCCTCTTGGGGCGCTGAGTTGGCTTGATCGCTGGCAGTGGGCCTGCGGGGTGGTGGCACGTGCCACCCCCTCCTCCGGCTTCTCTGGAGCCAGACGCTGCCCGTGACGTCAGCGGGCAGCCCGCGGGGCCTCGCTGCCCGCCGGGCCGGGAGGAGCTGGCGGCGCGAGGGGCGCGGGCACAAGCGGCCTGCGGTCATGGAGCAATCTCCATTAGAGCCCTGAGCGTGTGGCTGCAGCTCCTGGAATCCTATTAAAAGCTTTTTCATTGTTCCCAGCGATATGCTCCGCTCCACCGGGACCTGGGCATGTTGATAATTTATTTGTGGAAGGGAAAGGGGCGAAGAGTGCAGGAGAGAGGAGGAAATGTCATTATTTACTCAGCTGGCTTTCTGCAGTGAGGCCCTTTTCGTGGGGCAGCTGGAGGAGGGGCGCCCCACCCTCCCCCGACTCAGGAGGTCGGGGGAGCCTGGCCCTGTGGGGACAGGACCTGCTGGACCAGATGCGGCCAGACCTGGCTGACCTGGTGGCCTGGACCAGGGGAGGTGCAGGCCGTGTCCTCCGGGGCCCTGACAGGCAGAAGGGGGACTCTGGACAGCGTCGCTCAGCCCCAGACTCAGTGTGGACTGGGGTGCATCTGAGCACCTGCTGCCCTGATTCTGGCATAGGTGGGCGCCCTGGCCACCTAGCTGGGTTCTGAGGACGCAGAGTCCAGAGATGGCTCCGGGGGTCTCCCGGGTGGGGAGGGGGAGCCAGTTGCTGGGAGGGGTGACTGGGGGGTCCCACACCCCTGCAGCCATCAACTATGTGATTCCCCAAGTCCCTGCACCCCTGGGCACCCCAAAACAGGAAGTGGCCTCAGCCTCTCTGGGGGGACGGGGGGGGATTCAGAGCCAACTACGTGGAAACAGCAGCAGTGACTGGGTCCTCACTCTGGGTCCAGCTTCCCGGGCACATCTCACGTGGTCCTCAGAGCATCTCTGTGCCGTGGAGTGTCCACTGTCTTATTACACATGAGGAAACTGAGGCACGGAGGGTCACGAGTACAGAGCTCCCGGGAGGCAGGGGTGGGATCTGAACACTAGCAGTTACTGCCTCTGGTTGGGGCCCCACAGAGACCCGGGTCCCCCTTGGTACCCAGCCTCCCCTCTTCTAAGCTGAGGGTGCCCAGAGGAGGGAACAGGGGTCCCCTCCCACAGACGCCTTTGAGTGTTGAACTTAATGGTCCCCAGGGCCACCATGGGGCTCAGGCACCCTTTCCCGCCTCCCAGACATGGAGACAGAGGCTCAGAGAGGCAGTGTCGTTCGTACCAAGTCAGGGCATAGCGGGATTTGAACCCAGGCTCTGCATCCCCGCCGCTGGGTGCAGGGCTGCCCACAGGGGCACATCAGAGTAGCCCTGGGCAGTGCTGGCTTTGGGACTAGGACCCACGAAGGGTCGGGCTCCGGACGGCTCTGCTTAGCCCCAAGCCCCCTTCTTACACACTGCTGACCAGCCCTCTCTAAACTGCAGTGGTGGCAAAGAGGGTGCCGTGTGGAGACGGCCCCCATCCCTGCCCTCTAGCAGACACTCCCAGACAGTTAAGAATTCATATTCAATCCAGTCACTCACTGACTTTGAGATCATCCGTGGCTCCCTGCGTCCTGAAACGCTGACCAAAGCCTGGCATTTCAGACCGTCCCAGCCCACCAGCCTCTCCTCCAGACCCTCCCCTACTAGGCCTGTGGACAACGTAACTCACACTTCTGCTGTTCCTTGGGTCCAGAAGGCCACCCTCAATCCCCACTTTGGGTGACTGGCCATCTCCTGCGGGAAGCCGCCCCTGACTGCCTGCGGGAACGAGCCCTTCCTGCCTCCCATCCCCCAGCGCTGGACAGGCCTCCCTGTAATGTAACTCCGGAGTGGAATCTGGGATTCGTTAATTCATCCAAGCAAGGCTTCCTGAGCCTGAGGCGGGTTGATAAATGGCTTTCCCATCACAGCAGCCCTGAGAGTGAGTGGCATTGGCCCATCTTATAAAAGAGAAACCAGAGCTTCAGGGAGGTTCAGTCTCCAGGCCAAGGTCCCCAGGCTGAGCTGGGGCTGAAGGCGGGTCCCAGGTAGGAGCTATGATGGTCATGATTAGGTGGGCTGTCCCTGTGTTTCGCACCTGCTGGGTGGAGCCTTAAATGCGGGTCTCATTTGACTCTCACGGATGCTCTGGGGGTGGAGGTGGGGACTGCACTTGGAGGTTCCCTTCTATAGGTGGGAAAACTGAGGCTAAGAGGAAGGGAAGCCTGGAGGCTGAGCCCCGGCCCCGCAGTGCCTTCCTGAGAGCCTGGGGTGGGAGGTACGGGGCTTTCCCCGTGTTCAGTGTGCCCAGCCTGGAAGTGTCACTCGAGAGCAGGGAGGTGGGCAAGCCCTCCCCTCCATCCCCTGAGGCCCAAGCTGGCTCTCAGGCTGCAGCCGGCCTTGGCCAGGCATCCTCTGGGGGAGAGGAGGCCGGGGAGGCGGTGTGCCCAGCAGCAGGGTGGGCATGGGCCCTCCTCCCCCACGGCAGCTGCCTGCTGGCCCAGTGGCCTCATAGACAGACAAGACTTGTGAGAGCCGGGGGCCTTCAAGGAGAGCTCAGCTCTTGCCGGTAGCTGCTCAAAGGCCTCATTGTGGCGGAAGGGCCCTCTGTGGGCAGCTGCCCCCACCGCAGGCACAAACAGAGCCCGGCCTTTGTGCCAACGCACTGCCCCTGCCCTGACCTGGGGTCAGCAGGACAGAGGCTCTTGTCTGCAGGAGGCTGGGGTCTCCACATGAAGGGGCTGCCATGGACCCTCAGATGGCCAGGCATGGGTGTGGTCAGTCTTGCCCAGACCCAGGAACTCTTCCCAGACCTGGCCTTGGAGGGTGCTGGCCCCTGGCCTGACTCAGGCTTGGGGAGGAGGCATGGAAGCTGACGGGTTAATTAAAAAAAAATAACAGTAATCACCGTAATAATGACAACAGCTACTGCTGTTCATAGAGTTCTAACTGTGTGTCTGTGGTCGGTATGTATGTGTACTGTCTCCTTGATTCCTCAGAGCAGCCCTACAGGTTGTGGATAGTTATTTGTCCCATTTTAGAGATGAGGAAACTGAGGCTCTGTGAAGGTAGATATTCACTGCCTGTCACGTAGCTCTCGGGGTGGCACTGGGACCTGAGCCAGAGCCCATTCTTCAGTGCATTTCTGCTGAGCACCTGAACGGCCACGACGGTGCACAGAGGTAGAGCCACTGCCCCGCCCCGCAGAGTTCCAAACCATCGACCTCAAGCTGCACTGCCGTCCCTTGTGAGGGAGACCCTGTCACCCCCTTTTAGGCCCCAGGAAACCCGCTCTGGGAGACGTGTGGGTATCTGGCTGGTGAGGGGCAGGTTGCATCTATATGGGCTTCCCCTGCGGCCGAACCTGCCGCCTTCTCATCCTGAGCTGACTTAGTTTCCCCATCTGTGAAATGGGCGCTGAGCCTGCATGGCGCCTTCCTAGGGGACCCCCAGGCTGAATCCTGTCTATAGGCCCCCTTGTCACTAGGGCTGGGCTGGGCCTCTCCTCACCGCCCCCTAGCGCTTCCCCTGGAAGTGTGCCCCAGACTCAGATCCCACAGCCTTGGGGAGGGGGCTAAGCCTCCCCTGGAGCCTGGGGGCCTGGCGATCACTCACAGCCAGCCTGGGTCTGGACGCTGGATTAGAAATAATTAATGCTATTAATATTCATAACGAGCGGCCTGGTGAAATGGTGAGGGTGATCGTCTGCTCTTCCCTTGGGCTTGCTCCCAAGAATGGGCAATCAGGCTCCGGGCCCTGACGCCCCAGTACTGCCTGGGCAGGCACAGGCTGGGGTTGCCTGCACCTGTCCCCATGTCCCCTGCTCAATCCTGCTGGCTCCCTCCAGGACTCTCACACCAGCCTGTGGGTGGGGGCGATGGCTCCATTTCCCAAGTGAGGGAACCCAGTCCCAGAGAGACAGGTGGTGCCGGAGGACACTCAGCTCCCAGGAGGCCGGGCTAGGGCGCAGTCCCATGATGTGACTCTGAGTCCAGTGCTCTCCTTGCCTGCCCATGGAGGGGTAGCCGGCCTGCCTCCCTGGGGGTGGCTGCTGTCCCATGGGCAGAGTCACAGGCAGCCCTCAGGAGGACACACTGGTCCCAGCCCCGCTCCTTCCTGACCATGTAGCTGTGGATGCATCTGGGCCCGCTCTCCCTCTGTGCTTTAGTTCCCAGGGGTCCCCAGGGGAGGACAGTCCCCCCTCCCAGGGCTGGGCGCAGTGAGGGCCACACAACGTTGATGGGCTCATCCAGCCAGCAGACTGAGCAGGTGGCTTTTGGCTGAACCGTGCTGGGTTCTAAGTGGTCCAGCCCCTCTCCCGCCCTGCACCTGAGGATTCCCATGGGGGAAGGACAGATTTGCACCATCCGGGACAAACCCCAGCCACCTGCTGGGGCGGGAGTGAGGGCAGGGCTGTGGCTCAGTGTGCAGGAGGGTCCCTGGCTTCAGGCAGGGTTCTGACTCATAAGGGGAGCCAGGGGAGCCCTGAGAGCTGAGGCTGACTCTCCTTTGTCCCGATTTTTGAACCAGGCCTCCAGCACCCCTAGGCTGGCTCCTGTCCAGCCTACAGGCCTTCCTGCTGTGGGTGGCCTCAAATGTCCCCTCCTTGCTCAGCCTCGCCCGGAACAGCCCGATGTCCCCCACCAGGCATTCCAGGGGTCTGGGCTCGGGTACTGTGCCTGCCTGGAGAGGGAGGAGACCCCATGGAGGCCTGCCTGTGGGTGCAGCTCCAGAGTCCCAGGTTGGAGTCCACCTAGCCACTCACCTGGCCTCTTCTCTAGGCCTCAACTTCCTCATCTGTAACATGGGGCCAGGGATGCTGGGACGGGAATATGTGGACAGAAGCTTGCCTCTCGTGGGTGCCTGGTTAGAGGGAGAAGGGGCTGGGCCCCCCTGGGGTGGGGCGAAGCACCTTTGGGAAGACGCCAGCATTGACAGCCCTGTAGACACCCATGTGGGTGATGGGGGGTGGGTCTTCAAGCTGGGGAGTGGGTGGGGACTCTGGCAGCTTGGCCTGACACCGTTGGTAGTGACAGTCGAACGGCAGCCCCGCTCTCCCGGGGCCTGGCTCTGATTGAGCCTCATCTCTGCTGGGCAGGAGCACTCTCGCTGGAACCTCGCTTCTGGCTCCTGGGCCGGCGGCAGAGCTGTCGGCTGAGCAGGCTAATGGCTGTTTGTACGGAGACTCAATCTGTCCGGGGGCCTTGAGCCCCGACCCTGCAGTTTCAGTGTGGGTGAGGGCTGTGAGCTGATGCCCGTGTGCACCCGGACCTGGGTCTAAATGAGTCTGCTCTCTGAGCTCAGGGTCCTTGAGTGCCAAGGTTTGTCCAGGGGGCCAAGGTTGGTGATTTCCTCCCTGCACAGTGGGCTGGCCAGACTGCCTTTAGGCCCTGTCCATCACATGGGCAGGGCTGGGGCATGGACCCTCAGGGGCTCCCTCCCACCCCCACGAACACTTCCATATCCTAAACTGATGGACAGAGAACCCATGGCCTCTGATCTCACTCCCTTCCCATCCCCTAGGGAATCTGGGGCCTAATTGGGCTCCTTTGGATCTTGGGGGCCACCCCCACCCCATCCCTAGGTCATGTGTGTCCTCTCTTAGGGGCTTTGAGAAGGGCAGTGAGTGAATATTCCAAGGCCACTTGGTCCCCATGCACTGTGTTATGGTGTTTATGCCATTTCTGCTTGAGAAAGAGGTGGGGGCCACCCATGAACTTGGCTGGCATCTTGGGCAGCATTTCGGGGAGGAAGGCAGGGTCTCCACACCAGTGCAAATTCCTTCCTTGGCAATGCCTGCCCCCTCCTTCCAGTGAGAAAGAGTACACTCCAGGCCAGGGAATGTGGCTCCAGACAGGCCACCGGAGCCTCAGTTCTGAATCAGGGATGCTCGATTCCAAATCTCAACAGCGGCGGGAAGCTCAGATGAATTTGGCATTGTTTAGTTGCTAAGTTGTGTCCGACTCTTTCACACAAATGAAGACTGTCTGGTAAAGACCATTTCCGGCATTGGTGCCTTATATTCGAGGAGTTATGAGAATTGTTTTCTGACTGTGGGAAAGGTTTGAAATGTTGACACAGAGATTAACCTCTTCAGAGGCTGGCAGGATGGTTGGGATCAGAGTGGCACACAAGCCTCCACTCCTTACCCACTGCCCTGGGCAGACATGGCTAATCAATCTCAGCACTCTCTGCTGAGCTGGGGAGGGCCTTCCTTCCTGCGAGGGCAAGTTGCCAGGCATCCCTGGCAGGTGTTCTGTGGATGAAGAATGAGGGCTCAGGGACTTGCCTGGGAATGCAGGGGGCCCGAGTTCAATCCCTGGTCAGGAAACTAGATCCCACATGCCACAACTAAGAGTTTGCATGCTGTAACTGAGAAAAGATCCCGGGGACTTAGTGGTTGAGAATCTACCTTGCTATGAAGGGGACACGGGTTTGATCCCTGGTTGGGGAACCACGATCCCACGTGCAGAGCAACTAAACCTGAGCGCCACAACTACTGCGCCCAACATGTCACAACTAGAGTGTCAGTGCACGGTGAAAGATCCCGCATGGTGCAACAAAGATCCAGTGTGCCATAACTAAGACCCGATGTGGCCAATTAATGAATTAAAATTTTAAAAAAAGATCCTACATGCTGCAACTAAGACCCAGCACGGAAATAAATAAATAAGAATGCCACAGCACCCAGTCTCTAGAGGTGGGACCTAAACCCAGTTGTCTTGACCCCAGAAGCTTCGTGATCGTGGGAGCTGGTGGTCCACAGGCTCCTTGCCCAGGTGGCGTTCTGCCATGGTGTCAACAGTCCTCAGTCGAGCCCGCCCGACTCCCCGTGGGACAGGCATGGTGTGGCCAGGCTCGGCCTCTCTACCGCGGACATCCCTCCCTCCTGGCCTGCTGACCTTTATCGGCTGCAGCCTGCCTGTGCAGTCTAATTATGGCCCACTTACATTCTGGGCTCTTAACTGCAGCCAAGTGGTGCATATGAATGTGGGACTTTTGACTCCCGCCTGGCATGCTGGGTCTGACTGTGGGGTGTGTGGGGTCCAGGATGGGGGGTGTCGCTGAACAGCAGTCACCAGGCCGAGATAGGCTGGGGATAGTCTCCGGGCTATTCTCTGGGGCTGGGCCCTAGGACGGGCATGCTGGGGGGCTGGGCAGGGGGCTCCCCTCCTCAGCGCCTGGGCTGCCTCTGTGTAGCTTCGTGCCTTGTTAGGAGGTAGTTCTGCCGGCTTCCAGGTTACCCTTTTAATTAAGCCAATTAATTAGTGTCTTTAATGAAGCAGATTAACCAGGCTGGGCTCTGCAGACGGAGCTGTCACAGCCCACGGCTTCCTGCAGGTTGGGATTTGGAGGTGGCTGCTAGGCCAGGCCTGCGGTCCTGGGGGCCTGAGATGCGGGGTCAGGGATGTCCATGTGCCCTGTGGGAGTGTGGCCAGGAACCCAGGCCTGGATGGGGGAGCAGGCAGGGCTGGTCTGAGGCCACACGGATGCTCCTGGATCCAGATGCCTTGGCACACATGGCCCCAGAGCTGGATCAGGGTGGGGGAATGCAGGGATCCTGCCTGGGGGATCCACGGGGATGTTTGCTCAGTGGGTCCCCAGCAGGTGTGATTGCCTAGGGGGCGGGGGTTCGGGGGAACTGGAGTCCCTCTCTGGCTGCTCCCGGCCTGACCCTACAGCCATTGACTCCAGAGCCCCTCACTCGCTTGCAGGTGGGGAAGGAGATGGAGAGGGGAAGGGTCTGCTCAGGGTCACCCGGGAGCGAGCAACAGGGCTGAAATGTGAGGCCAGGTCCTGAGGTCCTTCCGCACCGTCCTGCCCACCTCGCCAATGACCTGGGGTAGGCGTCCTCACCAGGTGCTTCCTACGCACTGGGCACCGTGTTGAGTGCTCCACCCAGGTGGTGCCCCTGACTCTTATCTCCAGCCTGATTTAGGAAGGGAGACCTGGCCCGGGGTGGCAGGAGGTGCCCCAGCGTGTGAATGGCCCAGCCTTCCCCCTACAGACAGGAGAGAGGAGCTAGGTGATA
The DNA here is from genome assembly GCA_024291935.2 of Okapia johnstoni. Lineage (NCBI taxonomy): Eukaryota > Metazoa > Chordata > Mammalia > Artiodactyla > Giraffidae > Okapia > Okapia johnstoni. The sequence goes on along the minus strand of JAGTYA010000026.1, from coordinate 8,256,913 downwards.
GCTGGGGTCAGAGGGCAGGTCTCAGCTCAGAGAGGAGCTTTGGGAAGAGACCAGGGAGGCAGGCATCCGGGGAGATGGTCACCCACCGGTGTGGAGAGGGTGCGGCCTCGATGCATTGCTGCCCTTAGTGCCCACAGCCAAGGGCACGGGGCAGTGTGGGCCTCCAGAGGGGGGCGATGGTAGCCACTCCAGGACGGCCGAGCTGTGTAGAGACCGCTGGCTCAGCCACGACAGGAGAGATTTAGGTTAGACAGAGGAAGGACCGCCTGACAGCAGGGATTATTAACAAGTTTGCAAAGAAGGCAGCTGCCGCTTCCCCAGGAGACTGCGCTCAGCAGCGAGCTTGATGATCTCAGTGCTTTGGGAAACACGCTGCCCTACAAACGCCAGCGGTGTTTCCAGCAGATATCAACAAAGTGGGCGCTGGGCTCCCCGGAGGATGCCCTTGGGCCCTCACCCCTTTCATACCCCCCTCAGGCCAGAGATGCCTGACAGGGTACAGGCTGGTAGCCAGCCAGTGAGTCCCAGAGAGTCTTCAGGCCAAGGGCAAGCCGTGGAACCTTCCTGAACCTCAGTTTCCTCATCTTTTAAATGGGCAAGTCCTTCCTGGGGAGAAAGATGACCTCGTCTGTTACTTCTCAGAGAAGATAGAAATTCCCCTCTTCTTGCTCCCTACCCAGTCTCTAAACTTTCTTGCTCCTGGCCTCCACCCCTGCCTGGCCAGCCCCTTCCTTCCTACCTTGAGGGGTCTTCCCTTTGAAATTTCTCTTTTCTTGAGTGGCCACCCCTCCTCAGATAGCATTTTCTGGGTAGCTTTTAAGGACTTTGAGTGTCTCCTGATAAAAATATTCTCCCTGGGATTTCCCTGGTGGTCCGGTGGTTAAGAATCCACCTTGCAATACAGGAGACGTGAGTTCAGTCCCTGGTCGGGGAACGAAGATCCCACATGCCACTGAGCTGCTGAGGCCAGGCGCCACAGCTAGAGCCCATGAACCACCCTGCATGATGCAACGAAGATTTCACGTGCCGCAACTAAGACCCAACACAGCCAAATAAATAAATAAACATTAAAACACACACACACACACACACACACACACACACACACCCTCCCTGAACCTCCTTTTTCCCTCTAGCTGCTGCCCTCTTTCTCTCTTCCCCTTCACAGCTGAATTTCTTGAAACAGTTGATGAATCTCCCACCTGCCATTTCCCAATGCACTGAAGTCTGGCCCCCACCTGCCTTTTCTTTTCTGTGCTGATGTTGCCTCCTCCAGGAAGCCTTCCGTGCTTCCCTAATCCTGATCCAGAAATTGACCTTCATTCACAGCCAACTGGTGTGACCTGAGAGCAGCCTTAGGCCTTAGCTATCCCCGAATCTGCTGTGCCCCATGCAGGGAGCCTGGCCTGGATGAGGTGCTCCCCTGGGACCAGAGCAGGGGTGCAGGGCAGCCAGTAGCTCTGTGGTCTCGTTTACCTTGAGAGGGACACTGCGGGGTGGGCGGAAGACAGGACCCGGAGCAAGCGCCATCATCACACTCAGAGACACCTCTTTAAATACCAGCTGGAAGCAGCCTGGTTTCTGGGTGGGTGGAGTTGCCCTTCATTAGCAGGAACCACAGGGGACAGGAGATTTGCACAGCCTGGGGGTGGGGAGGGGAGTTGGAGCCCAAGCTGGGGTGGGAGCAGGCAGCTCAGGGTCTGCCTGTCCCCATCCCACATGCCCCCCCACCCCCGCATAGGGTCCAGGAGGAGCTGGGGAGCACCTCGCCTGTGTCCTTGCCCAGCACTGGGCACAAAGTGACATTTTCTATCTATAGCGCGGCTCCTACCCATTGTCTGTCCCCGCCAGGCAGTGAGCTCTGAAGAGGCAGGAGCCCCAGCTCTCTCCTGGTCCCCAGGGCCTGGCACGTTAGACAAGCAGTAAATGTCCACGGATGGCTGGAGGGTGGGCGTGGGTGGAGCCCACGCCGAGTCTGGGTCTGTTCCCCGCTCCCTTGCACTGCCTCAGCTCCCCCTCCGTACACAGAGCGCTGGTCTGGGTCAGTTCTTAGCACCAGGCCTGGCTTGTGACTGCTGCGGTGTGCTCGTGTACCCCCCGGAGCAGCCTGGGCACAGCAGAGTGGGGACACGCCGGCTCCCGCCGACAGGGAGACCGGGCACTTGGGGAGCTCTGTGAGCAACTGGGTCCTCAGGAGACATGGTCCATCCTCAGGGTCTTGGGCCTCCCATCCACAAAATGGGACCACAGCTTGTCCTCCCTGTGGGGAAGGGTTGCCGGACGGATGCATTTAGAGGACCAAGAGGCAATGGGGTTCAGGAGTGTACTCTGAGCCTCCAGTATGCAGCCAAGGCAGTTGGTACCACAGCCCGCTTTGCTCTCAGCCTGGGGGCCATCCAGCCCTGGGTGCCCCCACCTGTTTGGCTTCACAGAAGGGGCAGAGGGAGCTGGACCTCAGCGCTGGTCTGCAGGGCCGCCCCGGGAAACCCACTGCCCTTCCCCAGCCCTCCCCCTGCACCGCTTCCTGCTCCCTCCCCAGGCTTCAGCAACAGAAGGAACGGCCCCTCCCTCCTAGTGGAAATTCACACCCACAGCCCAACCAAGCTGTCTGCAGGGAGGAGGGTGGTGGGGAACGGGGAGCAGCTGCAGGAACAGGAGGCTCCACAAGAGAGTGGACAGACGGATGGGGAGACGGAGCCCAGGTCTCCATCTGTGAGTGACAGCCGGGGGCCAGGTGGGCTGCCAGCCCCACCCAGCCCTCATGGGGTTTGGGGGGAGGCGGTGGTCCTGACGGGGCTGGTTGTGGTGAAGATGCAGGGCCAACAGGTTGAGGGACAGAGGGGGCCCCAGGGCCCCAGTTGACCACTGGGGACAACTGAGAACACAGTGGGGGTGCTAGGCCCATCCTGGGGTCTCCATGATTTGGTGCGAGGTCATATGAACCAGGAGAGCCACTGAGTGAGGGGCCTGTCCCACCCCCTGTGAAGGTTCTCAGTCTGTCTTATAAATCATGTCTATGCTTCCAGACTCAGGGCTCCAGGCTCATGGCTGGTCCACACTCCAGATTCACTGCCACAAGGACAGGCCTGGCCTTTCCACCGCAGCACCCCTGCCCAGCCCAAGGCCTGCCTGGCCTTCCTTCTAGTCTCTGCTCCTGTGCCACCTCCCCCAAGAAGCCACCCTTGGTCATCCTGCCCTCAGGCCTCTCCCTGCAGGCCAGTCTGCACCACACCGGTTGTCACTAAGCCTGCTCTCAGCATGCCCATCAGGTGGCCCTGGGTCACCCCTGCGCCACTCTTGGCCTCAGTGAGCTGCTAGTTTATAAGTCTGGCAGATCTCTGGGGCGAGCTGGCTGGAGGCTGAATTTAAGGGAGTGGACAGCGTACTGCGGTTCCTCCTAGTTCACCCCGATCTGTGGACTGAGAAAGTGAGGTTCCCGTGCTCAAGCCAGAGGACTGGCAGGACCCTCGTCTGCCCTGTTTGTGTCCTGCTCCAGCTTGATAAGCAGTTTCACTGAGGGGGAATCAGAGCTCGTGGGAAGTGACCACTCGGTGCCAGCTCTAGGACAGAGAGAGGAGCCAGACAGACCCCCCCCATCCCAGTCCAGGGGAAGCTCCCGGGGAGTCAGGGCTCTTTTCAGGAGAAGAGAGCAGGGCGGAGGAGCGAGATCCTGAGGCCATCTGGCCCCTCTCTGTCTGGAGAAGGGGAGGGGACTCTCACATGAAGGACGGAGACTCTTACACGAAGGAAGGAGACTCTTACGTGACTCCAGGAGCCCCAGAGGACACTTAAGTGTGTGTCCTTAAGGCGACCCCGCCCCAGCACCCAGCACCCCAAGGGCCACGGTGGAGGGGGGCAATGGGAAGGTGTCCCTCATGCAGGGTCCCCCTTTCCGTCTGCAGGTCTGACAGAGACCTTCCCAGAAAGGAGGGCCTGACATGCAGGGATGCTGGAGCGCTTGCAGGAGGAGGGGGGCGGGGACGGTCATTTGTTGGGCATTGAGTCCGAGCTCAAAGCTGTCTGAGCCTTGGGTCCAGGAGCCTGCTGAGTTCTCACGACCACGTGGACAGATGCACAAGTGGAGGCCCAAACCGGTGAAGGCACAGGATTTGAACTCTAGTCGGGTCCAATTCCAGAGCCAGTTGCTCGTTCCCGCATGCCACCCCCAGGCCTCTGTGGCGCTCACGGCACGGCCAGGCGCCCCTCCACCCATCGCTGGCCTGGAAGGGCGGCCCGGCCCTCCTGGTCCAGCTGCCCCCTCCCCGGCCTGTGAGCCACAGCATGATCTGCTAATATCGGCCTGCGTCGTGTGCACTTGCAAGCCCGTTGCTGTCCTGTTTTCCTAATACATGACAGACTATCACAGCCCCCAGTGGCGCTGCGTTTCTGAGCGCTGTCCACCCACGGAGTTATGAATCCTCTCATTCGGTGGCTGGCAGAGGGGGCGAGGCATCTGAGCGGGGTGACCTGCTCGTTCTCCCATGAGGGAACCCTGAGATGGGGCGGCCAGGGACCCAACTGTGTGCCCCTCACTTCTCATCTCGCCTCCTGGCCTGAGTACTCCTGACACTCAGGAGAAGAGACAGCCCTGGGCAGGGCTCGGCCTGGACAGTCAGCTGGAGGTGAGGAGTGCCGGACCTGGCGGCTGCTGCCCTGTATGCCAGGCCTGGCTCGGGAGGCACCTGTGCTGCGTCCCTGGATGGTGGCTATCAGGGCAGGCCTCTCTCTGGGCAGCTGCCTGGTCCTCTCTGGCAGGGGCAGCATATGCCCCCCAGGCCCCGAGATGCTGTGAGGACACCGGGGAGGGGGGCAGCGGGGAGCCGGCAGCTGTTGGGTGTAGCGGGCAGGGCCCTGTAATTGGGCAGCCTGTTCCCAGATAAGGCCGATGACACTGAACAGCTTCCCGCTCCACGCGGGCTGTGGCCGCTCATTTCCTGCTCCCGCAGCCTGCGATGCCAATTACCTCGCCTCCTGCTCGCCAGTGGCGGCTTCTGGGGCTGCCAGACAATTCCTCTGTCATCGGCCAGGCCTGGATCCTCTCTGGAGAGCAGGCAGGCGGGTTTGGAGAGGGCCGCAGTGGGGTGAGTGGGGCCAGCACTGGGGTGGGGATGGGGGTGGTAGCGGGCATGGTGGAGGTTGCGGTGTGACCCAGACCCAGGCCAACCTGGGAAGGCCCGTTTCTTCCCCATCCCCACCCCCAGAGCGGGTTCACTGTTTGCTGAATGGGCTGAGCTGGCGCGCTGGCATGTGAACAGAACAGACAGAGCTATGCCCACCTCTGGTTTTCCAGTAGCATTCCCCGGTCTTGCCACTCCCCCACCCGCCAGCCTGCTTTCTCTCTCTCCTGGGTCCCCCCCCCAATGACCCTGGACATGTCACTGAGCCCCTCGGCATCCACTGTCTTATCTGTAAAGTGGGGTGATGGAGGCAGTGCCCTGGCAGCAAGTGAGATGAGAGCTCAGAGTGGAGAGGGCAATTTCCTGCCTCAGCGTCCCACAGTCGAGCCATGCCTGTTGGATGAGTTCGGGCACCCATTTTGCACTGGGATAAACTGAGACTCCAGGCTTCCCAGGTGGCACTAGTGGTAAAGAACCAATGCAGGAGACATAAGAGACGCAAGTTCGATCCCTGTGTCGGGAAGATCCCCTGGAGGAAGGGCATGGCTACCCACTCCAGTATTCTTGCCTGGAGAATCCCATGGACAGAGGAGCCTGGTGGGTTACAGTCCAGGGGGTTGCAAAGAGTCGGACACAACTGAGGTGACTTAGCTTGTAAACTGAGGCTCACCCAGGGGTTTGACTAGTGCTAAAGGTGTGGAGTAGCCCCTGGTCCTCCTCTGATGTGAGCCCTCCAGAAGACAGACCTGGGAGAAGAGAGAGAGAAGGGGCAGCTGGTCTGAGAGGGGCAAAGCTTGGCTCCAGACCACCATCACCCTGAGGGGCAGGTGGGAGAAGCACCTATGAGGTGTGGGTTGTGAAGAGGGAACACGTGGTTCCAGCTCCACTTAGGGTGAGTGTGTCCAGCCACTGACTCCGGGGGTGGCAAGCCCCCAAGAGGGGTGGCACCAAGAGGGGTACTTGTATAGGCAGTGGGAGACTAGCCCTGTTCTGCGAGGGCATTCCCAGGGCCTTCCGCAGCTGGGCTGGGTGAGCTCTGGGTCCCCCGGCCATACCTAACTGCAAAGCACCCCACTCTGACTGGGGGAACAGAGGCTGTGGGCAGGGAGGTGCCTGTGCCTGGACAGAGGGCCTATGGGGGCAGCCCTGCGGTGGAGCACATAGGGAAGCCGAAGCGTAGGCCTGGAGATGCGTAGGTCACTCAGCCACTCCAGGCCCATCAGACTGAGGCCTTCCCCTCCAAGTCTGGGTCCCGTCCCTCTCCAAGGTGTTCGGGATGCGCATTCAGAGGTGGAGCCCCGGCGAGCTTGACCGCCAGAGGCCCGCCCCTAGGCGCTGATTGGTTGCCTCCCCACTTTGCTGGCCTTGGGGCGGGGCTCGAGACCCCCGAGCGCCCCGCCTGCCGCTGGGGTACTGGGGGCGGGGCGCCCCAGTGGCCCCATAGGCCGCGAAGGGCTAAGAGGAGCAACGATGGCTAGGGGCCCCCTCCCACACGGCGTGGGGAGGGGGAAGCGGGTGACCAACTCCCTAAGGGGCAACTAACAGACCAATTAAGCTGCCAATAAAAATTTTAATCAAGTAATAATGCACCTTACTTTGTTTAATTAGTGTTCTGTCAAGTGAATGAATATTTAAGGCGCGGGTGGCAGTGCCAGCATCTGCCCAGCGGGCAGAAAGGCCGAGCCCACGTTTCAATCGTCCTGACAGCTCTCCACGCAGGGCACCGCTTGCTGATACCGCCACCCGGGAGGCCCAGGGGCTGCACTCCTGTGCACGCAGACTGCGGCCGGCCCCGCCTCAATGTTCTCATTTGTCAAATGGGAGCAGGAGTCCAGGCGAGGTCTATCAGTCCTTAAAAAAAAAAATCCTTGATTTTTTTTTTTTTTTTTTTTTGCTGGAATCCCAGAGTTCCAAGTGGGTGCGGAAGGCCTGAGACCCCAGTGTGCTATCCCCAAGTTTACAGCGCCCAGGACGCCCAGTGTCTGTCAGCGGTGTGGGTACAAGGTCAGAACTGTGTGCGCCTGGTGGGAGTACCCGGAGGAGATCCTGGCCCCTCCACAACCGCCAGCCGTCCTCAGGCCTGTGAGATCCAGGCAAGGACTGTCTAGGCTTGATCTCTGTGCCCCGCCCAGTGTGTCTTTCCTGGGACAATTCAGGACGTGCGCTGCATTTCCAAGGCCCGGTCTTGGAACGCTGCCCTCCCCGGTCGCTCCCCTTCCCCACGCCTCTTGGCCACGGCGGGTGTGGGCGGCGGACCCGAGCCCTAGGCGCCCAGCAGCGTGTCAGCCCACCCACCCTGCGGGGCTTATTTGCATATTCATACCCTGGGCGGGCATGCGCATCGCATCATCTCCGGGCGGGCGGCGGGGTATCCTTTACCCGAGGACTGTTCCTCCCTTTTCTTCATGGAAAGTGCCCGGCGCCCCTCCACCGCTCTCCCCAACCACCTGAGAGCCTCGTGCTGGAAGGACTTTGGTAATTATTTGTTTCAGTTGAGCTGTTTTCAGTCTAGCTAGGCTGAGTCTTGTAATGAGTATGGATTTGCCAGTAAATAAGTCCCCCGCTTCTAACCCCTGTAATAAATGCATTTGGAGTAATCTGGCGATCACGCGGTGTAATTGCTGGCTGTCAGGGCAGATGGATGCGCCGCGCGCTGACTTTGCTGCCGTCCGCCCTTCCTTCACGCTAGGCCTCCGTCCCGCCCCCAGCTGGAGGTGAGGGCCCTTCTGCTAGCGGAGAGGAGCAGGCCTGGCCTGCTCCGACGCCAGGCCAGCCTCCGGAGCCTCGGGTCACTCCTTGCGCCGGCTCGGGCTTTCTAAGGCATCTAACACCGTAGCTAGGGCTTTGTTCGAAATGCATGGTCCTGGGTGTCGCCACCCCCACCCTCCCAATTTGCAGGATTGGATTATCTGTGGGTGGGGTAATCTGCATTTTAAAACATCTCTCTAGGCCCCAGTTTAGGCAGCCAGGGCACTTTTGCGAGCATCCCTTAGTGGAATATCAAGTTCCAGTTTACTTTTCGAAGGAGTAATGGACACACTCATGTACCTGCCCCCCCCCCGCCCCCCCTTTCCATTCCTTCTGTTGGCTAATTTTCCAAACAAATACCGCCTTGCTCATGCCTCTGAGACTCTGTCCAAGCCTCTGCCTGGCATGCCTTGGCCCCTTCTCTATCTGGATGACCACCTGGCCTTGCTCAAAGGCCCCCCTCTTAAGTAAAGCCTTCTCCAACTTCCCTAGACAGGGGTCCCTCCTCTTCACTCCTCCAGCTGGGCATACAGTTGTCTTCCTACACAAGCTCCTGGTCCCACCACCCTGTGAGGGCTGCGCCTTCCCCTTGCTTCTCTGAGCAGCCCCCTGCACCTTGCACAGTGCCTGGAATGCAGTAGGTGCTCAATCAATGTGAAGTGTGGGCATCACTGAACAAGTGATGAGCCTTGGGTGCCTCCCAGAGGGAGCCCCGAGTTTGTGGGCCGACTTGGACTGGGCTTATCCCGAATCCCAGGTCTCGTATCTGCCAAGTCCTCCACCCACACCCTGGGACCACCTGGATGTGGACAGGGCACATCCCACCGCATACGAGGTTGAAGGAAATGTCACAGGTTCCAGCCAATTCAGCCCAGCCTTCTCCTGCACGCTGGCACCCACACTGGGGTGAGATTGAGGTTCTCGTAACAACTCGGTCAGCACTTCCTGAACACCCACCCTGTGCAGGCTCGGTTCCAGGCCCGGGGGTGGAGCCACACTGACAAGCTGACATTCCACGAGACTGACACGTGGGACACCCCAGCTGCAAGGGGACATAGGCCCCACCTGCCCTCCCTCCTAGTGGTGAGGAGGTTAAGACGGTGGGAGGGCTCAGGAGCTCAGTCGCTGTAGTGCAGTCTCCTTCCGAATGGAGCCTTTCAGTGCAATGTGGGCAATGGAAAGGCCACGGCTGAGTGGCCAAGGGCACAGACACAGGAGCAGCGTGGACTCAGGCCCTGTGTGCCTTCGGGCTGGTCGCTGAACCTCTCTGTGTTTCAGTTTTCTCATCCGAGCAGTGTGGAGAGTGTGTTCCTCCTAGGGTTAATATTGCCCGCAGGAGTTAACAGCTATAAAACACCTGGAAGACTGCCTGTTCATTGGAAGTGCCACTCGTGCATCAACTAAAAACACCCCGCATCTATACCAGATGTCAGGGCAGCCCAAGGAATGAAGGAAGGAGAGGAAGAAGACTTGCAAAGGAGGGGACGTTGTGCTTCTTCCTGAAGGAGGAACAGGAGTTCATCAAGGGGTGAGAGGAGGGCAGTCAGTTTCCAGGCCCCCAAGAAGCCCCCATTACTGGCCAGTGACCCTCCTAGCAGCTCCTTCCCCCTCTGCTTGCTGAAACCCTTGTGGGAATAAAACCTACTGGAGACGAGTGAGGAGTGGGTGACGTGGGTGTGTGTGCCAGAGGGGGCGGGAAGTGGGGGGTAGCAGGGACAGGCCTTGCTGTGTGCTGAATCCTGCTCCCCCTACACGGGCAGCGAGGCTGGTTCTCTTGCCTGCCTGTCAGCCAGCAATCATGGTTAATAAAGGCCCCAAATTAGACAGCCGAGCATAAGCACCTTCGGTCTAACAATGCAATTAGCACAGACAAAGCCTCCCGCTTCCTCCCTGGCCCCAGAGAGGGTGGCAGAGGGCAGGGGACGAGCTGGGCCCTCCCCAGCGAGCTGTGGAGAGGTTTGAAAAGGAACCGGTGATAGATGAAGAGGTGACAATGAATCGCATCCCAGTGACGGCTCCCTTGTTGTCAGGAGGCCGCGGGGAGAGAGCGCATCTCGCTGGATCTTTGTAGGTTATCTGGCTTTGAACAGGGACGCCCACACATACCTGAGGTCCCCTCTACGAGCCCCTCAGTCTCTCTGAGCCCCTCTGTGTCTCTCCCTCTGTCCTGCGTCTTCTCTCTTGTCTTCTGAGGACAGATGCAGGCTGGGTTTACATGAATAAACCATAAGCAAAGGGGGGGGGGGGAATTCCCAAACTGCACAGCCTGGGCTTGGGGGGACAGAAAGCAAGCAAGCAAGCAAGCGATGCCAGCTCTGTGTGCAGCCCTGCGGGTGCTGGGGGGGTGCCTCACCCAGGGAGGGTCTCCTTGTTCTGGGTAGATGTGTCCAGTGCCTCTGGTTCCACAGGGAGGGGGCATGGGGCCTGGGAGGCTAATCCGTGTCCACAGTGGGGCCGGGGCCCCGGGGTCCTGACTCCTCAACTTTGGCCTTCTGCAACTGGAACAAGCGGTCTCTTGTTTTCTCTTGGCCAAGTGGCCAGAGGCCTCAGGCCATGCCCTGGCTGGGCCTGTGGGGCCGGGTGTGTGTGTGTGCATGACACACACACCTGAGACCTGCCTGCTGGTTGTGGCATCTCCTCTCCAGCCCTATGAAAACCCAGAGTGCATCCTGACAGCGTCAAGAGCAGGGGCAGAGGGTGGGGCCTCTGGCCAGACATCAAACAGTACAGAGTGGAGAGCACAGTCGGCTCCCCCCAACTCTCCCCTGCCTCACCAGAAGGCAGCAAGGCCTGATACCCATTCCCAGTGGAGGCTGGCGGAGAGGGGGTAACCAGACAATACCCGGGGCACTCAGTGGCCAGAAGCCCAGGGTTTCACCGAGACCTTCATCAATCATATGTTTGTTCCTTCCTTCATTCATTCCATTCATTCACCGAGTTCCTCCAGAGCCCACCTAGGACACGCCAGCCAGGCAGGAGGGACACCATGGTCCCTGAGACAGGTTCAGGTCCTGTTCTCTCCCCTTCCCAGTGCAGTCTAGTGGGGGGACAGGCCAGACATGGGGCAGTGATGGTGCTGGGGACATGGACTGTCATGAAGGAAACCATAACAGGCACCCGACTTGGGGGGCCTCGGAAAGAATTTCCAGAGGAGAAATGGGCTGGACGTGGATCTGGAGGTGCAGCGGTGGTGGTGGCCCAGGAAAGGGCTGCAGGACAGCATTTCAGAAGGGCCAGGGTCGGAGAGGCTCAGGGGTGAAGGTGCAGAGGTCAAGAGTGGGGGGAACGCTGAACGTGAGAGGTGAGGCGGAGGGCAGCAGGCTGGGGCAGGGTGGTGGCAGGCCACGTGCAGGAGGCTGAGCTTTGTTCAGAGGTGGCCAGGGGCTTGGAGGGCTGTAAGCCAGGGACTGACGTGGTCAGATCTGCCTTTTAACGTTTCCCACCTCTCCTTCCTCCCCTCCCAAACCCAACAATCATGAAGGCCGTGGTGAATGTGACAGTGTGTGCTTGTCCAGAGTTAGAGAGAAGGTTTAAAAGATGAAACCACCATCCCTCAGCGCACAGCCAGCTGGTGGGAGAGGATGTGGTAAGGTTCACTCCAGCACCATGAGAGCACTACTCATCCTGCCTCAGGAAGGCTTCCCAGAGGAGGTGACCTCTGAGTGGGCGTTGATGGATGAATAGGAGTGTGCCAAGTGGCTCTAAAGGTGTATTTAAAGAGTTACTCTCCTGGGAAGATATCTTCCCCCAGGAAGCGTGAGAGCACGGGGAGGCAGACTGCTTCCAGGTGCTTCTACACACTCGGAGCCACTTCATCCTCACAAGGCTCCTCTGAGGCTGCATCTTATAGAAGGGCTGCTTGCCTGGAAAGCGGACGGCCTGAGATCACTCAGCTGGAGAGCAGCAGAGCCGGAATTCGGACCCAGGCATCCGACGGCAGTGCCCACACTGATAACCAGGGGGCCCTGCTGTCCATGTGCACAGGACCCTGCTGTGTCGGTCCCTGCCAGGCACTGCTAAGGAGGGGCCGGAGCGTCACCAAAATCCCAGCCCCTCCCCCGTGCTGGGCGGACCCTGGGAGACCAGTGGGGAGTCCAGTGACTCCCAGGGACCAGTGTCCTGGTCCATTTGCCAGGGGCTGGCAGCTTCCCATGGTATGTGAGGTGTAAAGGGCAGAATCCAAGAGTCTCGTTTCCTCTTGAGCCGGGACTGACTTGGCTGAATGCAGCTGGGGGTGAGGCAGGCTGGATGGTGGGGGGTGGGAGGCCAGGGTGCCCACCTGTAGGGGCAGGCAGCGCTACTACGTGGGTGGGGAGAGCCTTGCTGGGCACCCGCCAGCCCGATGGGCACCCGCCAGACCGATGGGGACAGCAGCTTCGTCAACAGGACACTGGGCCTCCTCCCTGCTGCTTAGTCTCCCCTGGAGAGCAGTGAGGGGGAGTCCATTATCAGGCAAATAGCAGCTACTGATGTGAAAATGAAATATAGATTCAATACCTGTGCCTTTCGGTTCACAAATCACGCCCCCGGCCCAGGTGACAGCCAGCACAGATGCCAGCTCAGACAACAGAACGAAGGAGGGCAGACCTCAGCTACCCCCCAAGTCGCCAACAGTTCTCCCTGGGGCTGGGGACCCAAAGCAGAGACGAGGCTCTGGCTCCCTGCTGCCCTCAGGGGGTGATGGCCGGTGGCTCTTGCACACACATCAGCTGGTGTCCCCAGCACAAGCCCAGGAAAGGAGCTGTCCCAGCCTGCAGCATCGGACTCAGTCGGCCCTTGGGGGCCTGGCAGTCAGGCATGGCCCCACCTGGGAACTGGGGGTGGCTCCAGAGCTGTTGGGCTTCCCAGGTGGCACTAGTGGTAAAGAACCCACCTACCAAAGCAAGAGATGGAAGAGACACCAGTTTGATCCCTGGGTCGAGAAGATCCTCTGGAGGAGGGCATGGCAACCCACTCCAGTATTCTTGCCTGGAGAATCCCATGGACAGAGGAGCCTGGCGGGCTACCATCCATAGGGTTGCAGAGTCGGATACACACTCACACACACCAGAGCTGTTTGCTTTGCAGACTGCGGGCAGCTTACCACCCCCTGCACCCCCAAATGGGCACTGAGGGGGTCTCGGAGGAGCTGAGCGGCCCACTTCCTGCTCCCGTCCATTTAGCCCGCATTCGCTCGACTTTTACGAGTGGGCTGGCAGTGAACTCATCCCCGTTACAATGCACTCAGGGACCCTGACAACTAATTTAATTTAAAATAGCCTGGCAATAAAAGCTCAGAACGGAAAACCACCGAGTCTTGGGGGTTATTTAACAAATTGCCTCACAGATAAATACATTAAAATGATTCTCAAACCAGAGTCGTGCGAAGTTAGAGTAAAATTAAGAAAGTCGAATCAAAATGTAAATTAATGGTGTTGAGATACAGCGTTTGAATTGGCAGGAGTTATGCAACGGGAGCGTTGGCAGGGGCTCTGCCTTCTGTTCAGGTGACGTGGCGCCTCCGGGCAGTGCCAGAAACCCCTTCTGTGCCAGGTGTTGGGGAGCTGGGGGAAAGGTGGCCCTGACCACACCCAGCATCCTGCCAGGCCCACCGTTCCACCTTGGGGGACACGTACACCTACCAGCCCTGGCAGACACCCTGGTTGGTTCACTCCCTGCCGCTGGCCCAGCTTTCATCATGCCCCAACCTTTTAGAATGGAGTTGTCTATCACACCTGTGTTGCCAGCTGGCGTCAGGAACTAAGGGATACGGGGCATGCAAGGCCTGGTGCAGCGTGGAGCCTGGGATGACGATAGAGGCTGTTATCACTGTCACATGTATTTACTGCTGAGTGAGTCTCAGATCACCCTGCAAAGCCGGCAAGGCCAGCGTTCCCATCCAACTGACAAGTAAACTGAGGCCAGGGAGGCACAGGCAAAAACAGGAAGGGCTCTGCATGTTGCGGGGCTTTTGCCTCCATCTCTTCCAGCCAGCATGGAGGGTCCTGGTTTCACTTCTCTGTGTCTCTGTTTCTCTCCCTGCTGAGGGTGGAGGAGCTGGTGCTCAGGTCTGGGCTGCACCCCCTGATGGGCACGCCCTCTCCCACTGTAGGCCTACGCCCCCAAGCAGCCCTCCCAGCTTGCCCAGGGTCAGCCTCTGGGCTTAGCTGGAGGTGCTCAGAACTGTAAGGGACTTGGCGGGAGATGGTAACCCCCTCTTTCTCCAGGCTGGAGCGGCCCCAGGTGCCGACAGGCAGCCTTAGGAACCTTATCTGGAGCTGCCTTTCCTGATAGTGCCACCAGCTAATCTGGGAGGGAAGAGAAGGGGGAATCCCCAGGGAACAGCGGCAGGGCAGGGTGAGGAAGGGTGGGGCAGGAGACAGAGCCTAGGAGATGGGAGGTGGTGGGAGCGTGAGAATGCGGGCGACCCCTTCCCCCAGCCCAGCCGGAGGGAGGGGTAAAAGAGGGAGGCAGGGAGAGCAGGAAGGCACTGGGTGTGTGTGTGTGTGTGTGTGTGTGTGTGTATGCACGCGCGCACGCACGCACGCGAGCTGGGGAGCGCGGTGGATCTCTTCACCTGGAATCACAGCCCATCTGACACCCGAGACAGCTCTGAACCGGGAGGGGAAGGCGCTGCCAGGCCTGGCCGAGGTGCAGCCTGTCTGCTGTCTGTGCCTGGTGGGGCGGGGGGCCTCCCTGGTCCGCTCCAGGAGGGGATGGGTCTCGGGTGAGCACAGCCGCTGGAAGCCTGGGTGCAGAGGTAGGTGTCGTCACCCCGCCCAAGCAGTCCTCCCAGATGTGGGGCCAGTGTGCCGGGTAGGGCTACAGTGGCTGGACCCCCGACCTGGGCAGTGGGAGGCAGTCCCCTCCCTGTAGAGACACGGCAGAGCTGGGCGCCCATGTGGGAGGGGGCGCAGTGGCACCCCCGAGCCTGGTCTGGGCAGCTGTGTCCCCTCAATGCTTCACCGTGAACCTCTGCGAGCTCACGGTGCTGCCGATGCAACAAGCTACTTATTGACAGTCACTAAGTCTTTAGCAAATGGTTTCGGGAGAAAAAATAGCCACAGTGAGGATTTAGCTTGGGCGCCCATCCCAGACCTCACTATGAAGGCACGTGCTCCCCCGACCCCCACCCTCCTCTGACACAGGATCCAGGTCCTTTTGCAGGGGAGCAGAGTGGTGGGGGGGAGACCTGTTGGAAGCTGGGGAGGCTGGGGGAGAGGCGTCGGCAGGTACCAAGCTCTCTGCTAAAGGCTCGTGGCATCTCGGTCCTCACGGTGGCCTTAGGGAGGAGATGCTATTATTATATCCCTTCTACACACGTGGCAACTAAGACGCCCGCCAGTTCGTGTGGTCAGGGTCACACAGCTGGTGGGTGACAGAGATGGGAACTGAATTCCTGCTGCAAAGTGAGGTGACTGAGACCCACAGGCCCACAGAGCTGCAACGGAGGGCTAGGATTCTTCTGGCCTTGGGCAAGCCCCAGAGCCTTTCTGAGCTGGGGTTTCCCCTCCTGTGAAATGGCCGGGCTAGGCTTGGGGAGGAAATGCGTGGGAAGTGTCTGGAAAACTATACAATGCCAGACACACAAGAGGCTTCCGGAAGCTTCCCCACCCTGCTTGCAGGCGAGTGGAGGGTCACCTGAGGGCCAGTGGCAGGTCCGGCAGGATCCACCCTGCCGGCCGCTGAGGGGAAGGTCTGCGCTGCAGCGGTGAAGAAGGAAACACCATAACTAACTTGGCGTGCTGGGGCCGTGGGGCCGCCCACCTGATTGGGGCCGATTTAACAGGACTTTGAAAAATAAAAAAATGTGAAACAGCAAACCGCTGCCTGCTCCTACCGCTGCAATAAAAATGGATTTATTTGTTCGTGGAATGAAATTTAATAACTTTGGCGAGAGATGAGGCGTGAACAATAATAGTTTTTTTTTTTTTTTTTTCTGCTCTTTGTCATTTTGGAGGGGGGGAGACGGGGATGAGGAGTGGGGCGGTGGGGGCGGCCCGTCTGGGACACTGTTGGGGAAGGGGGTGCTGGGGTCAGCGTCCTCAAGGGGCTGTACACCTCGGTACACCGAGGAGGGGCCGTCTGTAGTCACTGCTCCCAAGAGCAGTGCATACACTTCGTCAAACTTTCCCATTTCCTGTGCTGGCTACAGTTGGCCCTCGGTTCTCCCTGAGCTCCCGTTTGGAACACCAGGCCTTTGCCCTGCGGGGCCCCTCCACCTGGGGTGCCTTTCCGCCTTGGTCAAAGTTCTACTCGTCCCTCAGAGACCCCTCAAAAAACTCCTTCCAGGCTCCCAGGGCACCCCTAGCTGAAAGCAGCCTTCCAGTCCCCCTGGCGCCCCCACTCCCATGAAAGTGGGAATGAAAGTGAAGTAGCTCAGTTGTGTCCCACGCTTTAGGGCCTCAGTCCATGGGATTTTCCAGGCAAGAGCACTGGAGTGGGTTGCCATTCCCTTCTCCAGGGGATCTTCCCCACCCAGGGATTGAACGCCAGTCTCCCGCACTGCAGGCAGACTCTTTACCGTCTGAGCTACCAAGGAACCCCACTCTCCTACACGCCCCCATTAGCACCAGCCCTCAATATCTACCTAGTGCAGTGCTGTGCAGGGGGACAGGGGGGCTGGGGCCCCTGGGGCTCGGCACAGAGCAGCCATCTGGCAATAAGTGTTGAATGAATGCATAACTGAAGATCATGGCTGGAGACCCAGTGTCTACCTTTCCCTATAACCCGGTACGGCCAGGGCCAGGCTGAGGCCAAGGAGAGAGTCCCTTTGCCAACTGGGCTGGGTCCAACCCTGGGCCTTCCCCAGACCCAGGGCACCTGTTCCTGGCAGCTCCTGCTTCTCCCATGACACCTCTCTGGGCCTCAGCTTCCCCGTCTGTGAAGTGGTTGGGGAGAGGGGCGGTCTCCACGGGACCGGTGCCCTTTGTCCAACAGGAGACCCAAGGGTCAGGCGAGGCAGGAGATGGGGCCTGTGGGGGCCCCTGAGTCGGGACTCACCAGGCCAGGCTGTACACGGGGGTTTGGGAGTGGTGGGAGGCCTGGGAGGGGGCCCCGAGGAGCCCCTCAACCCAACCAGTGGCGCTTCCAGCTCCAGGCTCCGAGAGGCCTGAGCAGCCGAGGGGGACAAGCCGGCTCCTGCGCTGTGCCGGCAGGTCGATAACAAAACAAACGCACTATTGACCGACCGCGCACTAAATCCTCCCGGCAGACAAGATGATGTGCGCCCGAATCGACTGCTGAACTCATAACCCGCGCGGCCCTTCCCCGCCGGCAGCCAGAGGAGTGGGCGGGGCGGCGGCCTTGGGGGCCGGGGGGCGGGGCTGGGGCGCCGGCGAGGAGGGGCGGTCCTGCCCCCGGCTGGGCTGGGCACCCGGAGCCAGGCCTCGGACAGCGGACTTTTAGGGGCGGCACCTCGGGAGGAGGCTTCCAAGTCAAAAGTACAGGAATCCCAGAAGCTAAAATTAGGGAGTCAGCTGACCCAGCTCTTTTGTTTTTAATTAAAATAATTACATAACATCAGATAAACACAAAAAATAACACGTGGCATCTCTGTAAGTCAGGAAGCATAATGATACACCACACACTCGGAACCCACCACGCAAATTAAGCCCAGCAGGTAAATGCCCAGACTGCTGGGTTAAAATGCCAGCTCTGCGGCTTCCCGCTGTGTGGCCCTAGACACCTTGCTTCACCTTTCTGTGCCTTAGTCTGCACAACCTTAAGGTGGGGTAATAAAGAGCACCTCCCAGCAAGGCGATCGGGTTGTTCTGAGGATGAAATGAGTTAAGGTTTCAAAAGCACTTGGAGCGCAGGAAAGGGCAACTGCTCCCAGTCGAATCTGGGATTTCTTTCTCCTTTGCTTTCTGTTGCAGTTTCACTCCACGTGTGGCCCAGGGGCCCCTCACCTGGTCTTTTGAAGGTCTGTGAACCCTAAGACTCCCTGGTAAACCTGAATATCTCAGGGAGAGGGTTCATATTCCAGGAACAGGATCAGATTCTCAAGGTGAGCCCCCTGAGAGTGAAGACCCCTGATCTGGTCCAACTGCCCCATTTTATGAGGGGTCCTGTGGCCCAGGGGGGGCTTCCCTGGTGGCTCAGATGGTAAAGAATCCGCCTGAACTGGGGGAGACCTGGGTTCGATCCCTGGGTTGCGAAGATTCCCTGGAGGAGGGCATGGCAACCCACTCCAGTATTCTTTCCTGGAGAATCTCATGGACAGAGGAGCCTGGTGGGCTGCAGTCCATGGGGTCGCAAAGAGTCAGACACGACTGAGTGACTAAACACAGCACAGGGAAGCGTAGCGCCCCACCTGTGATCAGCCAAGGTGGAGCTGGCAGGCCAAGAGGGTGCTGATGTTTCAAAAGATGCAGGGAGCCTGGGGAGGGGGCCAGAGACCCCTCCTCGAGACCCCCCCCAGGACCGCCCCCCCACTGCAAGGTTCTGAGGGCCATGGGGCCCCAGGCTCAGACTCCTAGGGCTGCCTGATGCTGGATACATGGTGTCTGGTTGTAACCAACGTGCTGTCCCCAAGCCATTGTCCTGCGGTCTCTGTAGACCCCTGCTGCCCCACGCCTACCGTCGCTCCTTCCTGAGGCAGCCAACACCGACCCCAGGTCCCATGGGTCTGCCTCTGAACCCCACTTGCCACTTTCCGGCTTTGGCTCTGACCAGGTTACCTAGCCGCCCAGAGCCGCAGTTTGGGCATCTGTAAGATGGACAGAGTGAAGCTGGGAGGCTTGGGGAAGGACTGACTGAGGTCACGTGTGGCCCTTGTTAACTTATTAATTCAGAATTAGTGCCAGTTCCTGCCGAGCCCCAGCCGCCTGGGGTTCAGTGGGCACAGCCTGTAGACGGCGCTGGGGCCACACAGCTGTGGCTGGGCTGGGAGCCTGTGTGGTCTGGCGCGTCAGATGGGGGGTGTGTGTGTGTGTGCGCGCGCGCGTGGGTTCTCGCCTCCTAAACACACTCCTCAGGGAGTAAAAAGCTGGGCCTCTGCAGGGTAAACACTGCAGCTTCCCACGGAGAAACCGGCCTCCAGTGTCCCTGGAACTTTGCAGGGGCCAGAGCCGGGCTGTGGGGTTGGAACCCGGATGGACTGAGGGTGCGGGGGTGGGGGGCTGGGGTCCTGGCCGCTGGAGGTGCCTTGGGAGGTCCAGGCATGGGAAGAGGGGGGAGATATCTTGCCAACCCACCCCCAGGATATCTGCACCACGGGCCACCTGTCAGCCTACATCAAGAGGGAGGTTGTGGGGTTGCCCCGTTCTCACCCTAGTCCTGCCTTCCCCCAAGGAATGTAACCTGGAATGTCACAACTAGACCTGAGGCTGGCGCATGGCAATGGTCTCCCTTTATGATGGGGAAACTGAGGCACAGAGAAAGGAAGGGTTTCCCCAAGGCCCCTGAAGCCTATTTGTGGGGTTCTTTCTTCTCTCTACTGGGGCAGGGCTTATATGGGAAGTTCCCTCACCTTTTCTACTCCCCGAACTCCTATGCATCCTTCAAAGCCCCAGCTCTGGGAGAGCTTTCCTGACCCTTGCCCTCTCACCTCTGAGGTCTGTAATCACAGGTTTCTGTACCGAACCCTAGTGGCATGTCACAGGCCCTCCTTATCTTCTGGATGAATGAATGAATGTCCTCTGTGCGGGCACTTAGGATCTAGAGATGGCTGACTTTGACGTCACCGCTCTAAGCTCTCAGTTCAGTGTTGGCTCATTTAATCCTCACACCATCCTTATGTGGTGGACACTATTATCCCCATTTTCCAGAGGAGGAAACAGGCACGGGGGGTTGGTGAAATCATCCAAGGTCACGTGGCCGGGAAAACACGGGCCCTCACTGTCTTCAGGAGCTGGAGGTCTGCTCCCAACAAACCCTGGGATCACTTGGGTAGTTTGGGGCACCAGAGCAGAGGGTGTGACAGCTGCCGCCTTGGTGAGAGGGGCAGGAGCAGGGGCAGTGCAGCCAGGACGGAGCAAATACCTACTGGCCACTGCCCTTTAGCAGCCAGACTGGCTCAGGCAGAGGGGTGGAGAGAGAGAGACTTGATAAAAGGACAGAGAGTTTAGATTTAGCAAATAAAAATACCAGATGACCAATTAAATTTCAATTTCAGAGAAATAACCAATAATTTTTGTAGTACTAAGTACACCCTAGGTGATCTTTGGGGCTTACTTACACCAAAAAAAAAAAGTATTGGTTGTTTGTCTGAAAAAACACATTGAACTCTACAGCCATGCCACTCTGAAAGCGCCCAGTCTCATCTGAAGTATTAACACACATTTAAGTGGGTTCCTATGGAGAAGGAAATGGCAACCCACTACAGTATTCTTGCCTGGAGAATCCCGTGGACAGGGGAGCCTGGTGGGCTGCTGTCCATGGAGTCACACAGAGTCGGACACGACTGAAGCGACTTAGCATGCATGCATGCATGCAAGTGGGTTCCTATATTTTATCTGCTAGCCCTACAAAGAAGAGACAGAAGGGACCCCAGGGGCTCTCACCCCAGGGAGTAGGAGCCAAGCTATAATATGAGATTACAGCCCACTTTACAGATGGGGAAACTGAGGTCCAGAGCAGGCAGGGCCTTGTTATTGAGAAAGCTAAGAGAGGATCCAGGCTCTGGACTCCAAGGCCTCACGCTCTGTGGGTTGCCCCAGGAGGCCAGGCCAGAGATCACAATCCCAGCATCCCCCAGTCGCATCCCTGTAGCTCGACAAAACGGCCCCCATGCGCTCTGCTGGGTGCTTGCTGCAAGCCACGAACCACAAACCAGCCAGAGGGTCTCCTCCCTAATCTCCCCTCCAACACCCCTCTCCTCCTACTCCCGCCCACACTCATCTCCCCGGCTTGCGGCTAAGACTCCTTCACGTGGAAGGGATCTGCATGGAGTGAATTTTCACAGCTGGGTTATCACCTCCTAAAAATAGGGCCGAGTGATGGATGAGAGCTGTCGCCAGGCCCTCCAGCCTTGAGGAGCGGGGGTGGGAGCGAGGGAGGGGGATGGGGCCTGGGAGGGGTCCACAAACCCCAGCCAGCGCCCTCAACCCTGGGGTGACTCCCCAACCCCAAGTGGGTTTCGGCTCCCTCTCACTGCTGAGGGGGAAGCTGCTCTGAGCCTGAGGTCTTCAGAGCTGAGCTTGAGCCTCCAGGAGGAACCAGCTGGACAGGCACTGGCCACGCCAGGCCAAGTGACTCACCCGCCCAACAGGTGCCCCACCGGGAAGTCGGAAGGGTCTGCCTCAGGTGGAACTGGGGCTGTGCCTGGGGGAGGGGTGTCTGGGAATCAAGGACCCTGTGACAAGGCCACTCTGCCCCTCCCCGCTCCAGCCATGCCCCTTTCTCAATTTTGTCTTTAAGCTTTTCTTGGCTGATGGACATTTGTGGGGACATGGCTGGGCTTCAGGCTGCAGATGGGAAGGTGGGGGCCGTGGGGGCTCCTTGCCCTCAACATGCATGCACGCAGGCTCAGCCCAGACACACTGAGGGCACACAGAGTGTGCAAACACCTTGTGGTCTCTGGAGGCCCTAACATGTAAGTTCAAGTTGGGGGGGCACCCGGCTGGTGTCACCGCCCATCACCATCACCCATCATGTGGTCACCTGGCATTGGGCTGGCACATTTTTGACAGAGGAACCCACTGCCAGCCTGGGTCTCTGGCCACCTAGGAGCCTGGAAAGGCTGCTGCCCAGACACTTGGGCCAAGGGCCTCCCATGGTGATGGATGGGCTTCAGGAGACCATTCTGGCCTCAGTCAGGGTCCCAGGGGCCCTCCCCACATCCCGGGCCTAGGCTCTGTGAACAGCCTGCCCCTTTAAGAGCCCTGTCCTTGGTCCACAGGTATGAACCGAGCACACACCCCGCACCACCCCCCCCCCCCCCCCCCCCCCCCCCCCCGCCGTTGCATGTGCGGGACACAGCCCTGCTCTTCCTGCCTGGGGTCCAGCCCCAAGCCCAGCCCAGAAAAGCTGGAAGAACAGGCCTGTGCCTTGTTCAGAAGGACCCTGCCCCCACCCCCAGGGAGATGAGTATGCTCGCCCTCTGCACAGGTGGGAGATGGGAGACCCCTGCCTGGCAACTTCTCTGTGCAGAAGCCCCCACCTAGTCCTGTTCCCTGTCCCTCCACTGCCGATGCTCTCGGGGTCGGGAGGCGGCCTCAGAGTTAAGATATTAAATGCAGCTGCGCGGAAACATGGCCTCAATCCAATTACACCAAGAAACAAGAGGAGCCGTTTAGGCTAATCTGGTTATTCTGCCCTGGCCTCCCTCGGCAGCCCCAGAGGGATGCCCAGGAGGGGTGGCTGTCTGGGTGGGCAGCGACAGGAACGTGGCCCTGTGCCCCTCGGGGTCCCGCCCGTCTCCAGAGTGATGTGCCAGGCGCACTTGCCTCCTGCAGCTCCTGCTGGCGGGAAGCCACGGGGCTGTGGAAGCTCCTAGCTGGCGGCCCACAGCACCGCAGGAGAGCCTGTCCCCAGCATCCTACAAGTATTTACTGAGTGCGAGGAGCTGGTCTGGGCAGGGGGGCCCAGGAGAGAAGGGAGAGCGGGGCTCTGCCCTCAGGGAGGTACCCGAGCCAGGGAGACAGGCCACAGGATGAGTGGCAGCGCGGAGCAAGCCCCTCCGAGGAGAGGAGACGCTGCAGCAGAGGCCGACGTGGGAGGCAGTCCCGCGGAGGGAACAGCAGGAGCCCGGAGCAGGGAGGGTTTGGACCGGTTCCAGGACCTAGAGGAAGCCAGTGTGCTGGAGGGTGGGGAGCGGGGAGGCGGAGACCTTGTGGACCCTGGTAAAGAACTTGGATTTGTTCTAAAAGGAGAGCTGTGATGGGATTTAGTTTCCCGGGGGTGGGGTGGGGGGCCTGCCGCTGTGCAGGGGCAGGGAGAGGCCACCGTGGGCCCCCGCAGAGGCAATGCTTAGGGAAGGGTGGGAGCACAGGGTGGACAGGTGGACCCGAGAGAAGTGGTTGGATTCAGTCACTTCTGAAAGGGCTTGTAGCGGGTGAGGGGGTCTAGGGGAGGCCCCGTGGCCTCTCCTTTCTCTGTTAGTTGCTCAGTCATGCCCTGCTCTTTGTGACCCCATGGACTGCAGCCCACCAGGCTCCTCGGTCCATGGGATTTTCCAGGCAAGGATACCGGAGTGGCCTCTCCCTGCTCCCACCCAAATAGTTGCCCATGTGGTGCTTTAGGGTCCTAGGGGCTCTCCCACCTTAGCTGTGTGTTCCCCAGCACTGGGGCTGTGGGTGCCTCTGGGTCTGCCCTCGGAGAGGTTGTGGTTAAAGGGAGAGACATATTTGGAGGCAGCGCTTACAGGGCGGAAGGGGCAGCTACGAGGGCATGTATAGCAGGCAGTGGGTGTCAGCCAAGACCCAGGGGATGAGCACGACTCAGCCAGGGCAGCCGGGGGGGAGTCAGGCAGGAGAAGCGCCCCAAGCGGAGGGATCAGCCAGTGCCATGACTAGGCACTGGGAGAAATTTCGGCTGCCATGGAACAGAGCAGTCCAGTGACGCTGGGACAGACAGATGGAGGGGCCTGGGGTGGGAGATGGGCTGGACAGGCAGAGTTGGGGCCCAGAGGCCCCTTCAAGCCTGAATGAAGCCTAGAGGGGCCGAGACCCCTGGAGGAAACGGATAGGTGGAGTGGGTGGGCTGGGCACAGGCAGAACTGGGCAGCGGATGGGGAGCAGGGAGTTGGGTAGGGTGAGGAGGGGGAAGAAGGCACTTCTATCTGGAGGTACAGCCAGGCCTCCCAGGTGGCTCAGTGGTAAAGAATCTGCCTGCCAATACAGGAGATGCAGATTTTACCCCTGGATTGGAAAGATCCCCTGGAGAAGGAAATGGCAACCCACTGAGTATTCTTGCCTGTAAAATCCCATGGACAGAGGAGCTCGGCAGGTTATAGTCCACAGGGTCGCAAAGAGTCAGACATGACTAAGCATGCATGCAGGAGGAGCAGCCAGGCCTGGAGGAACTCTTGGGGGTAAGGAAGGAGCAGTAGGGAGCCAATCAAAGTTCTTGAGTGAGGGAGTAGTAAGATTAAAGCTTGTCTTTGACCATAAATGAGGCAAGCAGGGATGCATCGTGGGAAGTGCTTAAATGACCTGGGTTCCAACCTCAGCTGTGTTATTTGTTCCTTTGAGACCTTGAGCAAGTTCTTTCCCCTCTCTGGGCCTGAGTTTGTTTTTTTTTTGCTTTTTTATAAAGTTCAAACTCTAAAATATATGTATAATTCACATAAGATAAAACTCGCCTTTTAAAGTGTAGGATTTGGTGGTTTTTCATGTATTCACAAAGTTGTGCAACCATGGCTTCTATCTAATTCCAGAAGACTTTCATCACCCCAAAAAGAAGCTTCAGGTTTGTCATCTGTAAAATGGGGACACAAATAAGCACCCGAGTCACAGGGAGGCGGTGAGGGCTGAATAGGAGACAGTGTGTGTTTGACAAGGGAGGGTTACATTTATGATGCAGAAAAGGGCCCTTTCCTGTGTCCCATTTCACCCTTCCCTGTAGATCCTCTTCCTCCATGCGCCCACTGCACAGACCCAGACTACCGAGGACAGCCAGAACCAAGAGTGGTAAAATAGGAAGCAGGAGAGGGTGTGTGTGGGGGGGTCTCTGTGGATCTTAGGTTGCTTTAAGGCTAGGCAAGCTCCCAGAGCCCTGGTGTGGTCTGGGATGACAGGGACAGGAGGACTTTCGGGATGGGGAAGTGAAGAGCATTGTGTGGTCATCGCCGGCGGTCACAGCATGCAGCCTGCAGGGGAGAACTTAGGGGGGATCTGGACTCTCCTGAAGTCCCCACGCTGACATTACTGGAGTCTGTTTAATGAGGGGACCCTCTGCCATCTTCCTCTGAAAGGCCTACCAACACTGTGATTCTTTTAAAATCAGTTGCCATAAGCCCATTTATCCCAGCTTGTCAGGCACGCTCAGGAGCATCACAGGACCATGGTCGTGGAGCCTGGACCATTCAGGATGTGGACTGAGTCTGGTGTTTGTTCCAGCCCCAAAAAGGCTTCTCCACTTGAACCCAGGAGGTGAGGGGGTGGCTGAAGCCTGCTCCTACAGGCGGGGGGCTGCCCAGCACCCTCACCCTTGAAGTCCTAAGCTAAGCTGGGCAGGTACATGCCCCTCCCCATCTGCCTCCTTCCAGAGCAGCTAAGAAGCAAGAGAGAGGACGGGTCCACTCTCCCAACTCACAGATGGGAAGACTAAGGCCACGGGTCCAGGGGCTTCTGGGTGGCGGAGCTGGGGGCTCGGCAGTGGGGGGTCTGCACTGGTCGCCCCAGGCTCTCTCCTGAGTGCCGCTTTCCACCTGCTGCTTCTAGTAGGCATTCCATTCAGTCCCCACGGCTGTGTCCACAAGTTGGCCATTTGCAGCATAGGCAGCTGCCTCCCTTGACAGGATTATAACATAGGAGAGCTCTAGGATCCAGGCTGGGAAGGGGGATGGGAGGGATCTCTGCCTGCTCTGTGTGCCCCTAGAATAGCCTGGCTGGCGTGTGGATCAGGAGGCCTGTGCCCAGCTCCCCAAACCCCTCCTTGTTGCTAGGCCTGGAGTCCCTGGGAGTAAGATTTAGGGGAAGCCATGGAAGACAGGATGGGGGACCTAGAGCAGCCGATGGCTTGGGAGAAGACAGGCCATGCTCATGCCAGGCTGGGAAGTCCCCCTGGAGGAGGTGATAGTGATAACCAGGGGGGTGGGGCAACTGGGGCCAGGCCAAGGGACTGAAGGTCAAGCTGGGGCTGAGAGCTTATCTTGGGGGCTGAACCAAGGCCGTGGGAGTCAGAGCTCAAGGCTGAAGTGGGGTTCAGGGGCCAGGAGCTTAAGACCCTACCCTCTGCATGCAGGCACTAGTTGTTGGGGTGGGGCTGCCAGCTTGGAACCCCAGACCTCTCCCCACTGCAGACTCTAGGCCCCCCAAGAGGGGCAGGTGGAGCGGTGGTGGGGTTCCTCTCTGAGAGAAGTCTGAGGGGAACTCCCGGACCTCAGCATTCGAGAGGGTTGAGACCCCCTCCCAGGTCGCTTTCCTGCAGCTTGGGACCCAGGAGGCCCCAGAATTCAGAGACTGGCCATGCCCTGCTCGCTCCGGCTCTTCACCCGTCCGTCCTATCCTCACTTCTGTCTCCTTCACCTTCTCTCCTGACCACGAACGAATGTGCCCAAGAGCTATCTGCACCTCCAGTGTGCCAAGCACCTGCTTGCTCAGCCTCCCCTGGCTTTTTCTCCTTCCATCCCCTTAACAATCCCCCCTAGGGTGGGCATTACTATCGGCATTTCACAGGGGAGGAAACAGGCCCCAGGAGGTGAAGTGACTCCAGAGCAAACTAAATAAAGAGGAAGATTTGAACCCGAGCCTGTCTGCTGCAGAGGCGGGGTCTCCCAGCCCACTCCCTCCTCTTGATTCTCTCATATTAGGTTGTATTTCTGTAAGCTGCTGCAAATCATTGGGGACGAGATGGGAATAAATAAATACATAGGGAAATAATGAAGGGCCGCAGGGAGATGGTGACACCAGGTCAGAGCTGGGAGTGGGAGATGGCACGGACAGGGCTATTTCCGGGCCCTTGTGTGTGTATGTGTGTGTGTGTCTCCTGCACCAGCCTCAAGGCTGGGTCTCCCAAGATCAAGGGTAAGTTGGGGCTGACATGCAGCACCCACTGGGGGTGGGGAATGCACATGCAAGGTTTGGGAGCTTATGGAGCAGCAGTCTGGCTCCTCACCACGCTGCTCACTTCTCAGAGCCAAGCCCCTGATGCTCCTCTTATAATGCAAATATGTTGACATATTTAATCCCTCCACCCCTGGGAGCGCACTGGGAGGATTAGCCCAGCACTTGCAAGGGACAGAGCTGAGTCCCCAAGCAAGAGGCCGCAGGGCCCTCCAGCCAGACGGGTGTAGAGGGTGGGACTGGCCGCTGCTGCTGGGGGAAGCTGAGTCCAGGCTCTCAGATCCCCAGGCTTCTGAAAGAAGGACCTCGGCTCCCTGGGCCGGGGTGGGGGGTGGTATTGGAGGATAAAAGAGACCCCCCCAAGGGGACCCTGTGCCCCTCCTGCCCTCAACACCTTGGCCCCAGCTCTGTGTGCGAGGGTGTGGGCAGCCCCAGAGAAGGTCCAGCGTTGGCCAGGAGATGGAGTGTGCGCACTCTTCAGGGCAGACTTCCATCCCCCAGGCACTGCTGTGAGGCAATGTGAAGGGTCTCATTCCAAAGCTGGAGAAGAAAGGTTCAAGCCTAGTCTTCCTTGGTCCCTTAGGAGGCCAGGACGATGGCATCTGAAGCTTGTCCCTCCCACCCTGTGTGCATGTGTGAGTTTGTGCATATGTGAGGAGGTGTGGGTGGGAGGGTGTGTGCACACTCAGCTCACTCGCCTTGTGCAATCCTGGGTTACTGCAGCTTCTCCTGCCCATCAGCCTCCTCCCCAGTCCCAGGCAGAGCAACAACTCAGCCTCAGAAGGTGGCATGGCTATTTCCGGGCCTGGCTTCCTGCCAGTGGCAGTGTGTGTGTGTGTGTGTGTGTGTGTGTGTGTGTGTGTGTGTGTGTGTGTGTGTGTGTGTGTGTGTGTGTGTGTGTGTGTGTGTTCCAGGGAAGGGGATGCTCTTGGCCCCCCCTTCTCTGAGCCAGCCCAGCTTCCCTTTGTCCCCTACCTTGGACAGGAGCTGGGAGGCAGCAGAGAAATTGCACGGGGCGGTTTCTTCACCTCTCTGAGCCTCACTTTCCTTATCTGTAAAATGGGTGGAGAGTGCCCACTCAGGAAAGCACCTAGGAGGGAGCTAGCGCATGGCAATGGGGTGAGAATGGTGACGGGGATCAGCCTGGAGGGAGCTATACATGGGGGCCCATGTGCTCCTGCTGCCACAGCCCAGCCTTGGCCTCCACACCCCATGCCACGAGGACCCCAGCATTGTTCCTTACACTGTCAGCACCTCCAGGTCCAATAGGGTGATGCCCTGGCCCCCGTGGGGAGCAAGACCACAAGACTCCTGGAAAGTCAAAGACCTTCCTCGACTCAGCAAATCCCCCACTCGCAGCCTGGGCGCTGCCCCGTGACAATGAGGGGGTGCTCCATGGAGGGCTGTGGTTACGGTGTTACATCAGCTAATGACAACAGGTCCCGTTTTGCAGACAAGGAGACAGACCCTGGGAGGCTCAGCTGCTTGTACGAGATCTCCTAGCCTGGGGTTCCAGGCCAGGCAGGCAGGGCCCAGGGAGGAGTGGGGTGCTGGGCAGAAGACAGGGCTTGGGGACAGAGGGCAGCTGGGTGGAACATGGAGTGACAGGTGAGGTGCCCAGGGCCACGTCCCCCGATGAGGCTGCTGTTGGGCTTGGCAGGGCCCTGGCCCCAAAGGAGGCCCTGGCGGAGGCAGTTACCATCCAAAGCCCTGTCTGTCCTGTTCAATTTCGAGCTGAAGTGCAAACAAGGCTCAGCACCCAGTGCTCCTGCCCCAAATCGAATTCGGTGCTGTGATTTCTCTGTGGGCGGCGGCCAGCCTTCCGGGGAAGGAGCCCGGGGAAGGCTGGCACAGGGGCCAGGCCCAACAGCGGGGCGGGCAGGCGGGAGCTGGCGGGGACGAGGCCATTTGTCTGGGGCAGCCGGCTTGGCTGGCCGGGATCTTCCACCCAAATTAAATTTTAACCCAGCTCATAAATCTTCCAAGTCCATCCCCTGCCTCCAGCCAGGTCCACCACAGGCCTCAGCCTGGGCCAGCACGGGGATAGCTTTATCCAGTGCTCCATGTGGCTGCAGGGCAGTGGGGTCTGCCAGCCCTGGGAAGAGGGGACAGTCGTGCACAGACAGGCCTGGAGGTCCTGCCAGGCACTGGCTGCTGGGGTTGGCCAAGGGCCCCACCTGGCTGTCCCAGGCAGAAGCTTGGTGGTCACCAGCTGGGGTCCCTGAAGGCCTGGGCCAGGGTCCCAGTGGAGCTGTGGGTGACCCTGCTATCAGAAGGGTCCTGTTCAGATCACAGCTCCTTCCTGGACAGGAGGTGGGTTTCCTAGCTTCTCTGAGTCTCAGTTTGCTCAGCTGTGCAGTGTTGGGGGGAGGTCATAGCATCCCCTGGAGGAGGTAGCGGGAATAAGGAAGGATGTAGATGATGTCCTGGGGGCAACAGAGATGGGCTCCTCTGGGGGCAACCGCCAACCTGTGCTGTCAAGAGGAGTGGGCTGGGTGCCCCTTCCTGTCCCCATGGCACCTTTGTTCAGCAGACAGCAGGTAGCCTTGCGCCCAAAGAGGGAGGAGCAGGGGTGGCCGCTGTAGGAGCAACCTGGGAAGACCCCTGGGGGCCTGCTTGCTCTGCCCCCTCCCCCTGGAGCACCGGGGGCTGCCCCTGGGGGTGCGACGGGAGCCCTAGGACTGGGGCAGGGAGCTCAGTCACCTTGCCTGAGGCCCTCTGCGCAGGGCCAAGGGAAGCTTTGCTTAGTTGTGTATTTGTTGTTTATGGAGGTATAAGGCATGCCTGCTGAAGTGCAGGCTCGGGGGAATTTCACCTGTGTGCACTGCCCCCAGCTCGCAGGAGAGATCATTCCTGTGGCACCCCGACCTCCCCTCCTCCAGCTTCCTACTCTCAGTGTCAACCTCTCCCTCCCCGCTCTGCCCTTCCCGGGCACCCAGCTGCCCCCAGGATGATGTGCAGACACAGACAGACCACCCCCTCCCCAGGAGGCTTCCCTCAGGACCTCCCCCAGCCAGCCTTCTCCCAGCTGCTGACTTGGGCTGCGCTCCAGCCGTCATCTTGTACATGGCGGCTCACGTTCAGGGAAGAAAGCGGGGAGAGAACGAAGGAGAGGGGGTCACCATGTCCACAGCACAGCACAGGTGAGAGCACCGAGGGGTCTGGGACTCACCGGATGGACCCCCAGGCGGTGGCTGGCACAGCCGAGGTCAAGGTCGGCGGGACTTTGACTTTGTGCTCCTTCCCTCCCCACCCTGTGGCACCTGCAGCCACCCTGGAAACCGTGGGAGGAGGGAGCCTGCCAGCCCTTCCTGACCCAGCAGGGCTGATGCTGTCCCCTCACCTCCAGGGCAGCAGTACGAGAGGCAAACCAGAGAAGTCTTTTCCACATACAGACCCCTTCCCTGGCCCCCAGCATCTCCTGGCTGACAACCCCAGAACACACTGGGTCCTGATACACACAGGATGCCTGGCTCCCTGCCCTTCACGACCCCTGGGCCCTCGGGCCACCTCGCTCTGCTGGCCTTTCCCACACGGCGGCCACCTCCCGGGCGGCTGCCCCCCAGACACTCCTTCATCTTGCATCAGAGGCACACAGTTAACAACCCCACCAGTAAACACAGCGGGGCCGTATTTCACCCGCACCCAAATGTGGATCACAAATGCACTAACATAGATGAAGGTTCCCCGTCGAGCGAGCCCAGGGATTTGTTGAGTCTGGCAGAAGCGTACCTGCGTGGCCCGGAAGGAAGCCCAGGCGAGTGGTCCTCCTGCTCTCCAGGGGCCTCTGCCCCATGTTGGTACCTGGAACTGGGGCCTTCTGGAAGGACCCCAGAACCTTAGGAGGGAGACAAGCTGGTTGCTGTCCCCTGTGAGAGCAGGCCACACGGGGCATCCTGCTTCCGCTGCTCCCTGGGGAGGGCGTGTGGGGGCGGACAGGGCAGGGGAGCCCCTTCACGGGCTCACCACCCAGACCTCCCTCCTCTTCCACCCGTGCTCCACCCCACCCCTAGGCTGTAGGTCGGGCCAGCTCCCCGCAACCCAAACCCCTTGCCCTGGGTAACAAGAGCACCTAGGCCGAGGGAGGGGGCTGGGGGGTGTGGCTCTGCCCACGCAGGCTGTGTTCTCTGGGCCCTAGAAGGGGCTGGGTCAAGCTGGGTGCACCCCTCACCCTCACCACCCCTATTGGAGCTCTGGGCTAGGAGACTGGCCCCCAGGTCCCAGGCTGCTTGCTAGGTGCTGTCGTGGACACCCCGAGGTGACTGTGGTCTAAGGAATGGGCACGGCCAGAGCCAGCATCCTGCTGGCCTCACACCCCACAGCCTGGATGTGGACGGCTGGAGGCGGATGCCTGGCCCAGGGTCTCTGCTCCATGGGGTCCATCCACCACTACCCTGGCAGGCAAGGGCAGGTGATGGCTTAGCCACTGCACCCGCCAGCTTCTGGGGTGAGGGAGAGGCTGGAGAGGCCTGGATTGTGTCAGGAGGGGAGTCCAGGGCTCCTCAGCTGTTTGGAGACCCAGGGAGGTCCCTGCCTGAGGTCACCCAGTCCAGCGTGGCTAGACACACGGATTCCCACATTAGCACTGCTCCCCAGTCACCATCTGCCCCTCCCAGCCTCCTCCTCTGGCTCTTCCCATAGACACTTGGACCCCCGTGGTCTCCTGCCCCCACCCCAGGGCCCCGGGGACTCTGTTACTCAGACAGTGCTTGCAGAAAAAAAGTTGAGCCACCTGGAGACTCCTCCGGGTGAGTCGATTAAAGTCACTGTGTCCCCTGGGGAGAGACCAGGTGGGCACCCTGGGGAGCTGTAACCAGGAGATGGAGGGGCCTCAGCTGCCAGGCAGGGCTGGGGAGGGGCAGCGGGGACTTGGGGGCAGGGAGGCCGGGTCCAGCTCCAGCTCTGCCCCCTCTGAGGCTGGGGGACCTGGGACAGGCTTCTCTGGGGGCCTCGGGTTCCTCACCTGTGAAGGGAGGCACCACCGTGCTCCTTGTAGGGTGTGCTGTGAAGGTGAGCCCCAGGAGAGAAGGCGGGGTGCTCCTCTGCTCGCCCCTACTCTCCCCCGCACCTGGCAGCCGGGACTGTAGCCAAGCACATGGGACACCCTAGTCCCTGTGCTCTCCACTTAAGGATCTATGTTCCGCCTCCAGGCCCCCGGCCTCCCCACCCCATCCACAGCATCCCTTTCGCAGGTACCCACAGGGTCCATCCTGGATCTGTATCACATGCACCAGGATGCCCATGAGGGGCACCCTGTCCGCCTGGCAGCTGCCAATGGCACAGCGCTCGTCCCTGTGGCACCAAGGTGCACCGCCCTTTCCAGTTTGTCCTCCTCTCTGGGTTTCGGGTTTTCCATACACACAGACTCAGAACCAGGCGGCCCCTATCAGCTGTGTGGCCCCTGGCAAGTCACCTACCCCCTCTGGGTGTCAGCTGTCTTGTCCTGCTCACGGGATCGTTAAGGGCAGGAAACGAATCAGCAGACAGTGGAAGACTCTGAAGGTGTGTGGCTCACAGGAGGCCCTCGGGAAGTGGAAGTGGCCGTTGTGTGATCACTTGGCAGGGGGTCAGGGTGTGCCGGAGTGGCTGTTCACAAGGCTGTGACAGGGCTGGGGAGACCACACGGGAAGGGGAGGCTCTCTGGCTGGCGACAGTGGGGAGCGTCACCATGAGGGTCCGAGGAGCTCGCTGGTGACCACAGCCTCCTGGCCTGGAGCAGGCTGGAGAGGGACCCGGAGGGAGGGTGTGCACAGCCTCGCAGAGTCCCGCAGCGGGCAGGTGGGCGATGCTGAAGACCTTTCACGTAGGTTAAGAGCACCCACAGCTCTGGGTCGGAAAGAGCAGGGTCCCAGCCTTGACTCTGCTGTGAGACCAGCGTAGGGTGACCGGCTCTCCTGGGCTGCCTAGGATTTGTGCTAAAAGTCGCTCAGTCGCATCCGACTTTTTATGCCCCCATGGACCATAGCCTGCTGGGCTTCTCTGTCCATGGAATTATCCAGGGAAGAATACTGACATGGGTTGCCATTCCCTTCTCTGGGGATCTTCCTGACTCAGGGATAGAACCTGGGTCTTCCACATTGCAGGCAGATTCTTTACTGTCTGAGCCACCAGGGAAGCCCAAACGGGGAAAATCCTAGGCAAAAAAGGATCTGGGGTCTTCCCTGGTGGCCTGGTGGCTAAGACTCCACACTCCCAATGCAGGGGGCCTGGGTTCAATCCTTGGTCAGGGAACTAGGCCCCACATGGTGCAACTAGATCTGGGGCAGCTGAAAAAGAAAGAAAGAAAAAAAGGATCTGTGGGTCACCCTGGACCTCGGCCAAGGTACCTGACGTCTCTGAGCCTCAGTTTCCTCATCTGTAAGCTGGAGAAGAAACCTTCTATCTGGGTGAGTGGGCCTGGGAAAACCAAATCAGACCTGGCAGGCGGGTGGGATGGGCGTGCGGGTCTCCAGTCCTCGCCCATCCTCAAGAAATGGATCCAAGGGTGTTTTTCCCGACCGGGAGCCTAATAGTCAGCAGTTATTTATTGTTGCGTTTCCTTGTGGGTAGGAAAGCCACAAATAAGTAAATTCAGGCATCAGGGCACCATTATCGAGCCCAGTGCTTTATTTCCCCATCTCGTCTCCAGCCCAGGCCGGCTGCGGGTCGATAATAATTTACGACGCAGCCCTCGCAGCAGGGGGGAGGTGGCCAAAAAAACACATTAGGCTGGAGTCACCCTCCTTGTACCAGCTCTGCACTCGCAGGTGGCTGTGACGGCGGGGCTGGGGGCTGAGGAGGGAGGCCCCCGGCCCCACACATAAGGGAGCAGGCAGAAGGGGGGCACGTGGGCACTGGCTGCAGGGGCCTCACTGGAGGAGGGCAGAGGGGAGCAGGCAGCCAAGGTGCTGACCTGGCCCCTGCTTGTCCCTGACCTCCGATCGGGCCCACGTTTTGGAGCAGAGGCGTCGCAAGACTAAAATGGGGCAAGGGGACAGCAGCGGGTCTCTCCAGGGAGCGGTTTGGGGTTTGTCTCAGGTGGGACCCCAGGGGAGCAGGGTCTGAGACAGGGGTCCCGTGCCTGAGATCTCGGGAAGGAAAAACCTAGGCAGGGGACATGAACCGGGAGAGGGCAGGGGAAGGGACGAGCCCAGCGGTGGTCCTGGCCAGGATCTGATCCATGGGTGGGTGGGTGGGGGTTCCGGAGCAGAGATCACAGAGTGGTGTCTTGCTGAGTCCTCAATGGCCAGTCAGTGGTCTCTGGGGAGAAGGCGTGAGTGGCTGGTGGGCCAACTGGAACCACCAGCAGCCACCCACTCACAGCGCCCAGCAAGGGGTCTGGGAGCCTGAAGGCCTCCACCACGGGGGTCCCCAGCCCGCAGAGCCTCTGCCAGAGTCGAGTCTGCTGCAGAAGCAGCAGGGCTGTGATTTGGATTTCATAATTTACATCGCTGATTTCATCACGTTTCGTGTTCTGTCATGTTTCCTGCCATAACAATCTCATTCTTCCCTCTGGGGACTCGGGGGTGTGAAACTGGGATGTGGGGGGGGTGGCACTGAGTCAAGTTCATGTCCTGGGGCCAGGCGGGCGCGAGGAGAGTCAGACACAGGAGGAAGCTGCTGCTCTGACTCGATGGGGGCTGTGGGAGGGAGTGGGTCTCCCAGGCGGGCAGTCTGGTCAGCCGAGGGGCACAGGACGCCAAGGGAAGGGCTTTACCGAGAGCACCTGTCTCGGGGGTTACGATAATAATAATCGCTGGCTTCTATATGTGCCTGGAGTGCCAGGCTGGTCCTTAGGGCCTCCGCAGGGTACCATCTTTGATCGTCACCACCAATCCACGTGGGTGCTTCCCTCATTACTCCATCTCATGATACAAAAATGTTCAGAGACCCAGGAAACACAGCTCTTGAAGCTACACAACTCCAACCTCTGACTCCAGACTGTCCCTCTTCTTCCTGTGTGTGCTCAGTCGCTGAGTCGTGTCGAACTACTTTGTAAGCTCATGGACTGTAGCCCACCAGGCTCCTCTGTCCATGGGATTTTCCAGGCAAGAATACTAGAGTGGGTTGCCATTCCTACTCCACGGGATGTTCCCGACCCACGGATCAAACGCACATCTTGCGTCTCCTGTGCCCTCCGAGCCATGCAGTCATATCCCAGTGCCCCAAGGAGGCAGCTGAGGCCCCTGCAGGGCACGGACTCACCCAAGGTCCTCTAGCCCTGCAACACTTCCCCCGTCCCTCTTCCCTGTGCCCACTACGGGCATTCCCAGGTGGCCCCTGCCAGCCCTCACTATAGCCCCAGTGTGACCCCAGCTGATCAGGGAGATCCCAGGCTCCTTTTCTGGCAGGAGCTGGGCAGAAACCTAATTGGCAAACAATGGGCAGGGGAGAAGTATAATCTGGTTGCCCATGCTTAATTAAGGGGGCTCCCTCTTTTTTTAGTATCTATTTTTTTATATTTGGTTGTGCTGGGTCTTCACTGCTGCATACGAGCTTTCTCTAGTTGCAGTGAGCAGAGGCTCCTCTCTAGTTGCAACGCGAGGGCTTCTCACTGCAGTGGCTTCTCTTATTGCAGAGCACAAGCTTTAGGTGCATGGGCTTCAGTAGTTGTGGCGCATGGGCTCAGTAGTGTCACCTCGCGGGCTCCAGAGGGCCGGCTTGTAGCTGTGATGCATGGGCTCAGCTGCCCCAAGGCATTTGGGACCTTTCTGGCCCAGGGATCAAACCAGTGTCCCTTGCATGGCAGGCAGATCCTCAACCACTGGACCACCAGGTAAGCCCAATGGGGCTTCCTCTCACTGAAGGTCCCAAAAAACCACCCTCCCAAGCCAAGGCCAGAAGCATGCCCTGGTGTGTTCAGAAGGCCAGCCTCGGCACCTGCCTTGTCCCCCACCCACTGGAAAACTGGCTACCCCCCTGCTGGGGCTATTTTAGGGGCAGCAAGGTGGTCCTGGGACTTCTCAGATAGCACTTGTGGTGAAGAACCTGCCTGCCAGTGCAGGAGACATGAGACACAGGTTTGATCCCTGGGTCAGGAAGATCCCCTGGAGGAGGAGCCTGGCGGGCTATAGTCCATAGGGTCGCAAAGAGTCGGGCACGACTGAAGCAACATAGCACACAAGGTGGTCCTAGCATAGCAGTAGGACTGCACAGGGCGACCCCCTCCTGGTCTTCCTCAGGGGCCGTGTGACCACGGGGGGTGGGGTGGCACCCCACATTCTCACGGCCAGCCGTCCAGAGAAGTTCTGAACACAGCCTCCAGGAGGGCCCCAACTTCCACCACTGATGCTTCCCTTTCCTTGTCTTTTCTTCCTGCCTGGCTCTTACAAAAATTAAACACGGATGGTTTCCTCTTGGGAAAATTAGTATTCTAGGCAGGGCTAGGGGATGTGATCAGAATGTCAAGGCCAGAGCCACAGAGCAGGAAGGTAAGGGAAGAGATGCCCGTGCCTGGCGGGGGCCCTTGGGTGGGGGCAGAGGGCTCGGATCTGCCCAGGAGGCACAGTGGGGCCTCGCCTGGCCGCCAGGGGGAAGGTTAAGGCTGGGCGTGGCTGCGGGGGGGGTAGGGGGACCCATTGGGTCCAGGGCTGGGGGCGGAGGAGATGAGGGAGGCTCAGAACAGAGACTGGGTCTGGCCAAGACCTGTGGCTTCCCGTGGCCCCAGCCGGGGTCATCTACACATCCATCCCCTCTCTCATTAGGCCTTCATTTGCTGATGCATGTGCCTCCTGTGTGCTAGGCACCGAGCTGGGGCTAAGGGCAGAGACATGCTAGGCCCACCCCCCCGACCGCCAAGCACACACCAGACTGTGTTGCCCAGAGCGTGTTCTGAAGAATGTGCAAATCCCACACGGTTAGCAGGTGACTGCCGGAGCGAACGGGGTTAAATTGGTATCTTTGAGACGGGACTTCTCAGAGCCTTTAATGACTGAGGTGCCCCGTGAACCGGGTTGGGGAGCGCTGGCCTGCAGCCTCCTGCCCATCTGAGCGCCGCCCCCCAGTCCTGGCCATATAGGAAGTGTGCCGTGGGCACAGAGCCGAGACAAGAGTGGGTTCATGTCCGGGCCCCACCGTGGACCCGCTGTGTGACTTTGGGCAGGCTGCTGAATCTCTCTATTTCCTCAGGTGGAAAACTGAAACGGTAATAATAGTGCCTGTGGGTCCAGTGAGGTGCTGTAAGGACGGTGCCCACCTCACTTAATACAGGGTCACTCCTGTTTGTTGTTGTTACTGTATTATTATTATCCACATAGCTCTGTGTGCTGGGCCGTAGTCAGAAGTCCGTCAGGTTAGCGACGGTGGCTGTCACCATTGCTGACACAATGGTGCCCTTAAGAGATCACGGTGGGGAT
The DNA here is from genome assembly GCA_024291935.2 of Okapia johnstoni. NCBI lineage: Eukaryota > Metazoa > Chordata > Mammalia > Artiodactyla > Giraffidae > Okapia > Okapia johnstoni. Next base: position 8,220,064 of record JAGTYA010000026.1, on the reverse strand, counting down.
TAAAGACAGTTATTAATAGAATCCGGGGTGGAGAGAACAGGGCCGGGGCTTTGGGGAGGCAGCAGCCGGAAGGAACAACGGCATGGCTTCAAGAGCACAGCCTGGGGAAGGAAGCCTGGGTTGGCTAGGCCCCCACCTGACGCGGTCTCCCTGGCCCAGCCTCACTATTAAGTGTCCGTCCAGCCTGGGCCTCGGCACCCCTGGCAGTGGAAGTCTGGTCCCTCTTTGGGTATCTCCACCCGTTACAGACTTCTTAACTGAATCCCTCCTGTCCTTCTAGTTCTTGGGCCTCCCAGAGCATGGTGGTCTTCCTTCTCCGAGGTCAGCTTGTCTGTTTGGGAGGACCAGGGACCAGCTCTCTTCCTCAAACCTTCCCACCCACCCCCCACCTCTGTCAGTGTCCTAGCTTCTCCTCTGGGCCTCCTGCCCTGCAGTGTGGCTGTGCCTCTGGCGGGGCCCAGACTGAACAAGGTTCCCGTCTAGACTGACCAGGGCGGAAGCAGGGAGAGAGCAGGTGGAGAGGACCTCCTGCAATGCAGGTCCCTCCTTTAATGTGGCCCTCTAGAACCATGAGCTGGGGCCCCCTATGTCTGGAGAGTTGGTCACCTTGCTCTGCAGACACGGAGAAGGCCAGTCTAACAGACAGCAGGGTGCCAGGGGAGCCCGAGAGGCCATGCTAAAGCAGGCTAGGGGCAAGGGACAGTCAGGGAAGGCTTCCTGGAGGAGGGGGCACTCATCAGCCAGAACCAAATGGCAGGTTCCCAGAGCAGAGACCTTCTGAGTCACCCAGTCTGCCCTGTCTGGCCACAGGTAAACTGGCCGAGTTGTTTGGCTGCTTACATTGTAGGTCAGACTCCAGAAGCTAACTATTCAGGTGTCATTGGAGGGATCATTCATCTCTAGGAAATGTGGCTGGGGGAGGCTGGCCAGAGGCCAGAGACCTGGCAATGCTGGGCCCCCAGCTCCTTGTCTACCAGGATTCAGAAAGTACCCCCACCCACCATGACCACTGGCATCCTTAGCTGTCCCTGGGGTCCATGGCGGGTGGGGGGATTCTGAGGCCCAAGACCCCCCACCCAAGTCAGGGGCCCGGGAATTAGCCCAATGTCCCGTCTGGGCCTGTATCCTGGGAGACGAGAGCCGGGGTTTTGGGGGCTACAGGACAGGGGAGCAGCCTCCAGGCGAGGCCAGCCCTTGTGCTCCAGGAGTGAAGGTACCAGGGGCCTCGTTAGCTGCAGCTTCAAAGAGCTCCGTTATTAACAAAGTGCACCGTAAAGGCTTTTTCTTCCTCCTTCTATCCTTAAGGCAGATTCCCAAACGAAAAGGAAAATATACAATGAGCGGCCACGAGGAAACCTCAGAGGAGAGCCAGGCGGCTGCCGAACCTGGAAGGAGTGCCACTCCCCCGTCGCGTGGGGTGTGGGCTTACTTTATTTTAAACAGTCTTCCTCCCGACTCAGCTGGTCTCTCAGGCTGCGCTTTAAGTCCTTTTGAAGTGTTACAACCATTTTCTCCTCTTTCAATTAACAACAAGGAAAGGAAGCTAATAGCTTCCTGAGCCACTCGCTGTAAATATTAACAAAGTCTGGCCGCCCAGCCTGGGCGCGTGGCCGGCCGTTACTCCCGGCCGGCCGGAGAGTGAGTTTACGGGAAGGAGGGGAGGGGGTGAGAGATTTCCAACACATGGCCGAAAACCCCTTGGCACAGGCTTCTGCTGGTGCAGGGAAACGGAAGAGCGGGCTGGGGGAGCTGGGCTTGAAGGCGCCAGTCCCCGGGGGGGTAGGGGAGCTGGCACAGTTGGCGAGAGGCAAGTGGGTACTTCTGGAAGAAAAGTCAGCTTCCACCAGCTGCACCTGAGTAAATGCAGGAGCAGGTGTGTGGTTGGAATCCCCAGCTCATGGGGCAGTGTGGGCAGTAGGGGAGGTCTAGGGAGGAGCAGCATTTTGAACGCAGTAGCTGGGGGGAGGAGGGGAGGGCGGCTGATGGTCCCCAGGGTGCCTGTGCCCACAGAGTTCAGATTCCTGAAGGAATCTGAGGCTGAAGTGAGGGGAAGGAGCTGCGGATGAGGGGAGCTCAGACCCCGTGAGCAGAGCCTAGGTTCTGAAATCTCCTTGGTCTGCTCCCTGAGAGACCCCCATAGCTCCTGAGCCTCCTCCCAGGGTATGTGCGTGCTAAGTCGCTTCAGTCGTTTATGACTCTTTGTGACCCCATGGACTGCAGCCTGCCAGGCTCCTCTGTCCATGGGATTCTCTAGGCAAGAATACTGGAGTGGATTGCCATTTCCTCCTCCGGGGGATCTTCCCGACCCAGGGATCGAACCCACGTCTCTTATGTCTCCTGCATTGGCAGGTGAGTTCTTAACCACTAGTGCCACCTGGGAAGCCCCCGAGCCTCCCAGACATACCAGCCAAGTCTTGCTTCAAACATTTGCTTGAGGAACCTCCCCAATTTCCAGTGGCTAAGACTCCATGTTCCTCATGCAGGGGGCCTGGGTTCAATCCCTGGTAGGGAAGGTAGATTCCTCATGCTGCAACTAAGAGTTTGCATGCCGCAACAACAACAACAAAGGATCCCATATGCCACAACTAAGACTCAGCACAGCCAAAATAAATAAATACATATAAATATCAAAACAAATTAAAAAAACATCTCGCGAGACCTATGGCATATAGACTGGACAGGGCCCATCTTGTGGCCAGGGTGGGGCCCAGGGGCTCAGGTAAGAGCAGGCAGAGGCCAGCGGCTGGGAGGGGACCAGATCTTCTGCCCGGGGTGCCCACTGCCTGCATCCACGAAGGCTCCGCCCTGCTAAAAGCTCACAGTGGGACATGGTGGGGAAACACACAGGGACTGTTCTACCCGCAGAGCAGGCCAGTTTCCTGAGAAAGGCGTGGCCTTCGCTGCTGCGCCAGACTCATCCTCACTGAGCTCCCTGGGCTGGACACAGACCTTCATGTGCAGAAGCTGGGTTTCAACAAGCCCTGCAGGGTAGACCTGGCCAGCAGGCAGCTCCTTCCGGGAAGCCATGGGCAGAGGGCACGAATGTCCCATCGTGGGCATGCAGGAAACTGTGTCCCAGTATGCAGGCAGGGGAGCAGGCCTTGGGGGGCCTGGTACCCTCACGCTCCCCCAGCCCCCTAACAGCAGGGCCACACACAGCCCCCTCGAGGGGCTCTCCCAGAGGCTGAGAGCAGCGGTCATGAGCCTGGCTGAGTACTAGCTGCCCTTGGCTGGCCCCTGCCCAGAGTGCCTCCTGCCGCCTGCTGGCTCAGAGGAGATTTCAAAGGCACGAGAGCCCTCTAGGCACAGGAGGCCTCTTCAGGCGCCTGCCTGCGCTCCTGGCTCAGTGCGGCCGGGGACGACCGTGCCCACTCGGCAGCCTCTCTAGGGCTCCGCTGCTCGGCCGCCTTGCTGGGGCAGCACCCCGAACTGGTACAGTCCGGCCTGGGAGCCTGCAGCCGGTGGCTTTTCTGCTCCAGGCACTGCCCGGCTGGCTCCCCAGTGGTCTGTCTCTGAGGGTGGGCGCTGGCCGGGGTGCAGGCCTGCTGGCCAGGCGTGTGGGCCCCTGCAGCCGCGGACAGGCTCGCACGCTTGCTCACACGCCCGTCCCTGAAAGTCTGGGTTTTGTCAGGAAATGGTTTAATTAGCAGAGCGGAGGCTGAAGAGGGTTCACGCCCGAACGCAGGCTCTCTCACATCCTCCCCTTCTCACCCACTTAGCTGTGTGGGTGCCATGCTGCCGTGCCAAGCCCGAGGGGGCCAGAGCGAGTGAGAAGGGGGTGGGGGGCACCCCTTGTGCAGAGGAGCCTCCAGCCCCTCCCCCTCCAGAGCCCTCCCTGGGTGCCTAGAACCAGGCTCGGAGCCCCCGGGGGACCAGCTTCCCGTGGTGTGGCTCCGTGTGGTCACAGGAACACTCAGCCACCCTCCAGCGAGGAGGACGGGGAGGGAACCCATTTGCCCCCAGGCCTGTCTTCAGGGAGGCCTCTGAGTCAGCCCTTCCGTCTCAACACCCCCACTCCCCACCCCTGCTCCTGAGGACGCTGTCCCAGCCTCTCACTGGTCTGCTCCCACGCACCCTGGTGCCCTCCAATTCTCCAGGGATGTCTGGTCATGCCCCTTCCTGCCTGGGTGCCCTCACTGGCTCCCCACTGCCCTCAAAATGAAGACCAGGCCCTCAGCAGAGCATTCAAAATTCCCCCCATGAATCTCACCTCCCACTTCCGCTTAGATCACAGCCCTCCTAACTCAGAGCTTCGGGACACCAGCCTTCCCACTGCACCAAGCCCTCTCGCCTCTGAGCCTTTGCATATGCTGTTTCCTCAGCCTGAAACGCCCTTCCGGCCTAACCTGTACTGGGCTGACTCTGTTACAGGAGGAGTCCACACTCCCTAAGGGAAGAGCTCTCCCTGCCCCGTGGCCCTGGCCCCCAGCCCTCTGCCCCCCGGAAAGCAGGAACATGACTGTGGCAGCGCCCAGGTCCATGCTGGCGGGAGCAGGGAGTGACCCACACTGCTGTGGAGAAGGGACAGGCCCTATGGATGCCCGTCCTTGTGGGAGGAAGTCAGCAGCCATGGAACAAACTCCAGCTTTGAGCCACAAAGAGCCTTTTTCATCTCTAGAGGTCGCATACAGATGTTGACCTCAGCCTGAAAGTCTGAAATGAAAGAACACCCTGGGTCTGCTAGCTCATGCCAGCTTTGACCTGCTTACAAAGATCTAAACTCTGCCCTCTCTGCCACGGGGCAGCTCTGCCCAGGGAGGGGCGCTGGCCTGTTGTTCATTTAGAACGCCACTTGGCTAAGTCACTGGCCATAAAGCCCACCTGGGTTTCCAGCAGCACATACAGGCGTCTGATTAATGACACACACATAAAAATCCATCCCAAAGAGTCATAGGTTGGAAAGAAGCAGGAGGGCTAATTGCTAATATAAGAATTAATATTAGTGCGTTTCGATCTTCAAGGCAGGTGGGAGCTTGTATAGGTGAAGAGCGTTTCCACTTCAGGCAGAGGCCTGAGGTCCAAAGGTAGGACAGCGACCCTGAAAGGTGGATGGGGGAACCGTGGCCACACCTGCCCCACTCCAGCTTGCCATTGAACCCAGTGACTTGTCATGACGTGGCGGTCCCCACAGCATGGCATCACCTTCCCCAGAAAGCCCCCTGTGACCCAGCTACTTGCCCTCTATGCCCAGGTTGGCCAAGGAGTGGCTTTGACTCTGCTAGTGCCCCGTGTGTGTCTCACATTGTGGCCCGTTGCAAACCAGTGACCTCCCTCATGGGACCATGAGCTCCTAGGGAACAGGGGCTCTTCTTTGGATCCATGTGTCCTGCACAGCAGTGGGTCTCAATACATGCTTGCCAGACAGATGGATGGATGGATGGATGGATAGATGGATGGATGTAGAGATGGAAAGGAAAGGAAATTTCCTTTGAAATCAGTCCTGAATATTTGTTGGAAGGGCTGATGCTGACGCTGAAACTCCAATACTTTGGCCACCTGATGCGAAGAACTGACTCACTGGAAAAGACCCTGATGCTGGGAAAGATTGAAGATGGGAGAAGGGGACGACAGAGAATGAGATGGTTGGATGGCATCACTGACTCGATGGACATGGGTTTGAATAAACTCCAGGAGTTGGTGATAGACAAGGAAGCCTGGAGTGCTGCAGTCCATGGGGTCGCAAAGAGTTGGACACGACTGAGTGACTGGACTGAACTGAGAGATGGAAAAATGGATGACAGATGGAAAGATGGGCAGGTAGATGGATGAATGGAGAAACAGAGGGTGGGAGAGAGCTGTACAGATGGGTGGATGGAGAGCTATACAGATGGATAGGTGGATGGAAGGATGGAAACAGAGATGGTTACGGATGGATGGAAAGACCGATGAACTGATGAATGATTGCAAGAGAGGGACTTAGGAGAAACCCGAGATCTCTAGGTGGGCGGGCCTAAGGGCCTCATTGTGCTTCAGTTGCACCAAGACTTAGAGTCGTGCAGGGAGAAGGGAACTGGCCCAAAGCTCAAGTTCCTGGCTGTCACGCAAGTCATGCAGACTGAGACAAGTTCCCCCCTTCTCACTGCATCTGCACAGTGGGAGCAGTCCTCCCTGCCCCGCCAGCTGTGCTGGGTTGTCCCCAGGCTCAGGGGAGACAGTAAAGCAGAAACGACCTGCAAAAGGATAAGGGACATTGTCCCCTTATAAACGGCGTATATGTACAGGCAGACGGATCCAGCCAAGATGCAGAGTGCTGTAGAGATGTGGGATCTTGCACTTGGCTTTCTTTCCCCCTTTCATATTTCTTTTACTACAGTTATGATGTTGTTATTTATAACAAAAAGTAAAATGGTGTAAGCATCTCAAGTACTTGCCGACGGAAGCTTTTATTGTGTTGACCCAAAAAATGGTTCTTTGGCACTGGAATGCAGGGACCAGAACTATGGGAAGGAGGGAGGGCAGAGGCGAGGAGGGTGAGCAGAGGCTGTCGTGTGGTCCAAGTACCCACAGTTGGCCAAGGGGCAGGCTCCCGCTTACTGAGACCCTGAGACCATGCAGATTCACTTTGTCCTTGGTCAGCTTGACTGGCCGCACGGGAAGTCCACATACGCCTGCTGCTTGGCTTGCACTGCGTGAGCGAGGTTTACTCAATCGGTAGCATGCCCACTGGGGCCTGCACAGCTCGATGGTAGGTGTATGGCAGGAAGGCTCGTTTAGGATGTATTCCTGGGCCCAGCGCATGCAGGTGGCTGCAATAATCGTTACCAGGCACCCCACGTGGAAACAAAGCACTCTCACCTTGCAAGCACCGTGTCCAGGCTGCCCTCGGTGCACACACCCTCCCTGACCCTTGAGAGGCACCCATCACCCGGAAGCACTCAAGGAGCCCATATCCTCAGTGGGGCCTGGGCCAGGCATTGCTGCTAGGCTCCCAGGAGGACCACACACAGGGACAGGGGAGGCAGGGTAGGGCACCCCAAATGCACAAGGCTGGACAGGCCCACTGAGAGCCTTGCTCGGACTCTTGATTTTCTCAGTGAGAAAGTGGGCATTTCGCTGGGTGCATTTATTAAGGACCTACTGTGTGCAAGGCACTGACTCAAGCACTAGGAGATCAGCCTCCGATGAGCAGATGTGGTCTCTTCCTTGAACCAGGAAGATAATTCCTTGCGAGACATGATGTCATTGCCATCATGGTTTGTTCAACTCCGCAGGCGGAGAGGAGGTGAGGGGTGATGGTGGGCGGACTCTTGCAGAAAGGGGAGCAGCATGGGGAGGGGCAGGGGCCAGGTCAGGGAGTTAGGAGAGGTGGTAGGGGGTGGAGGCCAGGGGGCCTTGGAGGCTGCCATGGCAGTGTCGCCTTTATCCTGAGGGCTCTGGGAAGGGTCGGAGCCAGCTGAACGCAGCTGCCTTCCTGGGTTCATAATATCGAGAGCAGAGCTCTGTCATGGGGGGATCAGCCAGCCAAGGAGGCTCTGGGTCCAGAGGACGCTGTCACTACCCCCTCTAAATACGGAGGCCCAGTAACCTCTGTTCCCACTCCCCCAAGGTAGAAAACAATTTCCTCACCCCAGCCAGGGAGGCGGATGACCTCATTGGACTCTTTCCATCTCTCGCTTTCATAGAGAAATTACAATTTATAATTGGATGAAATCACCCGGGTGTAATAGCAATAAGAGCTAGGCTGGAGCCCAGCATCACCCCTTACGTGGGGACTTTGTCCGCACCTTCCCTCCTGTCCAGCCCCCACCTGACCCCTTGCCAGGGGGCTGCCCCCCACCTGCCTACTCACACCGCGAGTATTTACCAGATCCTGGCCATCTGGGGGTGAGGTCCCATGGGTTCTTAAACCTCGCTGTTTCTTAACCCTCCTTGCTCCTGGGGAAGCTTGTCCCACGGCCTCTCTACTTCTCCCGTCCACCCATCACCCTCTGCCCGCCCTCCACCTGGCCAGCACCTGCCCCTCTTCCACATGGAGTCCCTGCCAGGTGGGGTGCCCGGTAAGTGCTCAGACCCCACCCCCAGTCTGGGCTCTAGACATGCACCCCAAATATCCTGGTCTTTATTTGCAACAGCCCCAGACAACACGCGTTTCTCAAATCAGCCACCTTCGGCCCTACAAAGGCAAGTGCCCAGACGCAGCCGAGCCCATCTGGATCCGATTTCAAACCAGAGCTAACGCTCTCAGATGTGTAATAAAAGCCCTCTTCTAAAGAGGGGCTCCTGCAGGGGGAATATGGACGCCAGGGCAGCGTGGGCCTTCAGCATGCCACGCTAATGAGAGGCGATCCGTTCGGCTTGGGTTGTTTGGGATCTGGGGGAGCAGCCGGCCCTGCCCCCAGGTCTCCGTGGAAGGGGAGGGCGGCCACGGAGGGCAGCCGGGTGTGCAGCACGGACCCCGGCCTCAGAGGGAGGCCAGGAGGCCGGCTCTTCTGGTTCTGTGATGCTCCTGCTTCCCATGGCGGGGAAAGGCAGCGCTTGTTCTGGAAGCCGAGGCCCTGGAGGCCCAGTTGGATCCTCTGAATGACATTTAGCAAGAGGAGCAGGTGCTGGGGGAAGCGGAGCCAGCGCTGGGCCAGGCGGGCGGCCCCTGCATGGCCAGGAGCTTGCGGAACCTCATTTTTTCTCTTCCTAGTCCTCCCACCACCCCCCCACCAGGAAAAGGGAAAGCTAGGGAACTGCCAGGAAGGGTGCTTTGCGTGGCCAGCTGTTTGTTATCTGGGTTTGAAAAGAGAAGAGAGATGGCAGAGAATAATCCCAGCCTCCTCCCGGATCACGGATCACGGGGAAGGTGGCGTTCAAGAAAACAGGCTCCGGAGGGCTGGGAGGAGAGGCGGCCTGTCCCTGTGCATTTCCCAATTTCCCTGGGCTTAATCACTTGCATTGTCTTTTGGCAGGTGAGGAGGCAGGGAGTGGGTGAGGAGGACTCCCTGGTGGACATCCGAGAAGGGCCTGAAAGCAGAAATAACCCGTCCCCGCACCTCCCCAGCAAGGAAACCTTTCTACAAACAGGAGCGGCCAAGCAGGACTGACTGCCCCCCCGGCCCCCCACCAAACCTCTTCCCAGAAAGGGGGCATGTGAGGCCTGACAGCTCAGCAGCGCATGTCAGCAGCTGCAGCCCCGCGGTGAACATCTGAACTCCTCAGTGGGGTAATGGACCCCCTCCTTCCCCCCCGGAGACACAGCCTGAGTGGCAGCAACACCGATCCTTTGGAGAGTGGCTCCCTCTCAGCTCTGTCACGCAAGAACGCTCTCTGCACCACAGCCCATTCTGCCAAGTGACTTAAAGGGATTAAAAAAAAAAAAAAAAAAAAACTTGGTAAAGAAAAAGGGGTAAAAGCCACGCAGAAGCCTTTCAGAAGAGGTGGCGGCCAACAGACTAAAGGGCGAAAGTTGAAAGGGGACAGCGAGGCCACCCTCCCCGGGACCGGCGCCGGGCCCTAGGGCATGCCTGGGGAGCAGGGGCCCGGAACACCCTCAGGCCGCACACGGGAGTCCCGGGGCTGCGGGGGGAGCCCCCGCAGGCCCCTCACTCAAGCCCCTCACCCCGAGAGGAGAAGCCGGCAGTGTCCGCAGCCTGGGGTGTGACGAGACGCTGCTCCCGACCTGTGGCCACGTCTGAACGTGAGGAGCCCGGCAGAGCGAAGCACAGGGTCTCCTCCCTGAGCCTCGGGTGTCCCCCAGTGCCACCCCACACCCCAGGCCTGTGATCCGCACCCCAGGTGCCAAGGCTAGTGGGCTGGGATGTAAGCGCGGCCCAAACCCACCTCGACGGAAACACAGCATCCAGAGCGGCAGGCTCCCAGGCTGCAGTGAAGGAGGTAAGGTGGGTGCAGATGGGCTCCGGAGGCCCAGGGGCTCCTCGGGCCCGGAGAGGGCACCAGACGGCCGGGGCCTGTCCTCTTGGGGCTGGGTCGGGGGTCTGCAACTCCACCCCACTCACCCCACACGTGCAGCTGAAGCCACTCGTGGCACCTGCTTGCCAGGGCAGGGGTCATTGGCTCCCCCGTGGCTCCTATGCTGCTGGGTTCTGCCCCAGGGTAGGTGGGTCCAGGGTGTAAGGGAGTGATCTTTCCTGGAGTAAACTCCTGTCTCTGGGGAGAGGCCTCACTTTGAGCCCTTCTGAGTTCTGATCGGAGGAGGCGGCCGTGAGGCCTTGGAGAGGCAGGACTTTTGGTGACCTAGCTGCTGGCCATGGCACCTGCTGCCCTCCAACTGGAAAGGGTCCACAAGTCCCCTCCAGCCAAGGCCTTGCCCTGCCCTGGCCAAGAGGACCCAGGATGGGGTTGATCCAAGATCCTGCATCTGCAGGCCCTTAGGCATCCTCTGCTCCGGCCTCTAGTTCGAGCCCTTTTGTTGGTGAGAGTGGCTTGACATGGCCCAGAGACGGGCAGTAAGTGCCCTAAGGTCACACAGCAGATGGTGAACATTGCTCCCTGGCGGCCCCAGTTTGGCCCGGAAGTGTAGGGGGCGGGGCCTACTCCTCCTGGCTTCTCAGAGGCCCGAAGGGCGGGTTCTTGCCTCCCCAAACACAAATCCCAGGCAACGTCTCTCAAGCGGCAGCGCCCTGGGCAGGGTAGGGAAGCCCCAATTCATTACCAAGATGGAAAATGACACTTCCCCGCGCTCTTCCCCAGGAGAGGGGCTGATTTATGACTGCGCCGGGGCCGGGGACATTCGTCAGCGCCGCTCCTTGCGCACGCCGTCTGCGGGGGCATTAATAGCCGTGTTATTAGCCACCAGCGTGAAAGATGCCCTGCGGATCGGCTATTTGCTGTTATTTATTATAAAGGCGCGCCAGCCCGGCAGCAGGGCGCGAGGCGTCGTGAGCTCGCTGGAGCCTGCACTCGGCCCCTGCCCAGCCGGCCTCCTATCCCCCATCCCAACTTACTGCCCCATCACTGGTCCCTATTCTCCTCCCATCCCCTAGGAGAGGCGGTGGAGGAGGAGGTAATTCCTGGGGCTGAGGCCAAGCCGGAGGGGGTCAGCAGCAGGCCTGCACCGCATCTGCTCAGAGCTGGGCTCCGCCTCTGCTGAGCTTCGCTCTATCCCACAGGAGAGCAGGAGAGCAAAGACCAACTTACTGGGCTGTGGGGCCAGACAGAGGTTGGTTGGAGCTGGGAGCAGTGTGACCTTGGGGATGTCCCTTCCCCTCCCTGAGCGTGCTCCCCTTTGTGCAGTGGGGACATGGGCTCCGCAGGGCTGTGACCAGCTGGAAGGGAGAGGAGTTTGTGCAGGGCTTTGCCAGCTACTGCTACCCATGGGACTGACCCCAGAGGGCTAGAGGGGTGGCCCTAGTGCGGGAGGCAGCCCCCATTAGACCCTGCTTGAGTTGGACACTGTCCACCATCATCCATTCCATGCCAACCCAATGGGAAAGAGAGTTCAGTAAAGGGGCCAGAGGTTTATAGGCAAGGCAGAAGGCTGTCCATGGCTGCTAGAGGGTTCTCTCTGCCCTGGAGCCACCACTCCTCCTCTCAGGGACTCAGTTTTTCCAAGGTCCTCTACCTCCCCGAATCCAGAGGCCTGAGGGTGAATTCCACCCCTGTGTATATCTGTAGGGGTGGGAGGGAGGGGGTCATCTCTGAGAAAATGGGGCCAGCCTCTACGCCTGAAACAAAACTTGCAGCCGGACAGGGCCAGGTGAGCCACCTTATGTCAGAGGATACAAGAGGACACATCCAGGGATTTTCCCTAGGCTTGCCCCCTCGGCCTGGGGTGGCCGCACTGGGCAGCTGAGAGGGCCAGGTAAGACACGTGGGAAAGGAAGGCCTGAGTTTGTGTCCAGCTCTTCCACCACCTGCTGCACGATCAGACCAGTCCCTTTGCCTCTCTGGACGGCTGTGGTGAGCGCATGCTAAGTCGCTTCAGTCATGACTACCTCTTTGCAACCCTATGGACTGTAGCCCGCCAGGCTCCTCTGTCCATGGGATTCTCCAGGCAAGAATACTGGAGTGGGTTGCCACACCCTCCTCCAGGGGATCTTCCCGTCCCAGGGATGGAACCCGCGTCTCTTACGTCTCCTGCATTGGCAGGCGGGTTCTTTACCACTAGTGCCACCTGGGAAGCTGGGGTGAGAGCATCTGTCCATTATTACCTCCCAGGGTTGGGGGGCTGACAGCGGGCCGGCCTCTCCCATCTCTCCCATTGCCCTGTCCTGCATTTCAGATTCTGGGGCTTCCCTTTGGCATCCCCATTCATTCATTGAACAGGTATTTATTAACACTTCAGTGCCAGGCTGTATACTCACTAGGCCAATGGACAAGATGGAACATATCCTGACTTACAGGAGTTTACGCCATAGTGGGAGGGGTTGACAGTCAACTTGTGACAAACAAGTGGGGCAGGGGAGGGATCTCCCCCAGAACAGGGCCTGGATGTGGGGGATCCCACCCACCTCCTAGGGGAGGCCCCATCCCCACCCAAGCCTCTGCCTTATTAGTAAACATCACCCTTCCTAGTCTTCCCAGGTCATCTGGCTCCTTTCCCGGCCCCCCTACCCCTGGCTGCCAGGATCCCACTGGCTGCTGAGAGACCCAGCAGTGCAGACCTAGGGCCCCTGCCCTGTTCTCTGGGCTGACCCCACCTCCCAGAATGACAGCTCTCAGGCCCCTTTCCTACCTTCTAAAAATCCCCTGACCTTTCCTTTTTTCCTTCCCCAAGGAATTACACCTCAGTCTAGGCGGCTTTACTAAAAACACACACAGACAGGCAGAAATATTAGGGGCAGGAACATCTTATTAAATAATGCAGAGAAAGAAACAAAATTACACGTGTCTCCTTTCATCCCCCACCCTCTCCTGGCCCTGAATAGTTTAATATCGAACACTGTTATCAATATAATTAACCTCCTAAGACACAGTTTTAAAGTCTTGTTTTTTAAAGCGATTTGTATTCTCTGAAGTTCAGGACACCACACCGCCCCGCACCGCCCAGTCGGCCCACGCGGCGAGGTGAACTCGAGGTACATTTTGAGTGGATTTGCATACCTGTCGGTAATCACCGCCAGTGATAACAACTGATGCATAATGCATGCAGCATGAAATTAGAAAAATAATTAACTTTAGGTTTTAAAAGAATCCCACCCCTTCCCCCCACGCATTACAAGTTCTCAGTTGGCACCGTCAGCCGAGGTCGGGGGCCAAGTTGTGCCGTGCAGGGTTGGAAGGGCCTGGAGGTCATGGCTCCCGGCCCCCTGCCTGAAGGAGGGGCCTCAGGTGGGCCTAGTCTGGCCTGAGCAGGAGCGGCCCTGGTGCTCCGCGTGCACAAGGGTGGGCTCGGAGAAGTCCTGAGTCCCCCTTCTGCTCACAGTTCACGTGTCCTTGACCCACAGCAGGCCCTCTGGTTCAGTAGTTTATCCTCACAAAAACCCAGGGCAGTTTATGGCCCCATTTTACAGACGAAGGCCTGAGACCCAAGGCCACATTCGGTCTGTGGGGCCTGGACTGAACCCAGGCAGGGCCTCCTCAGGAAGAGGGCAGCCTCCCTGCCTCTAGGCCCTCCTCCCTCCATGATGCTTGCAGCTGAGCCCAGAGAGGTGGGGGAGAAGAATGCAGGATCCCACATTAATTTATACTAAGGTTTGCTGAGGACGCATCACAGGTATGGGGGTGACGCTGCTCTGGTGGAGCTCCCAGCCTCCCCAGTGGGGAGGTCACTGCTTCCTGTGGGGCAGGGGTCCTCCTGGAGCCGAGAAACTGCTTCTACCCCCAGTCTGCCCTGCCCACCTCCTCCTCCCTCAGGCCCTGCTCTGCCAGTGAGAACCGAGGGCCTGGCAAGGTTTAGGGAAAACACGGTGAATTATTCTTGATGAAGGGAGGGGGATGGCGAGGGGCTTCCTTCTGTCTGAGCTGTGGCCCCCCCCCGCCCCCCGCCCCCCGCCGTGTCTGCCCTCCATCTCTCTGAAACTCAGCCAAGACGGGAGGCAACCACCCTAAGTAGGTCATAGGAGGACCATGGGGCCCCTCCCAGGGCCAGGATGGGGCGGCCCTTCTTTCCAAAACCTCCAGGCCTGTGCCGGGCCCTCCTCGTTGTCTTCCCAGAGGGTGGGGTTCTCAGCAACCCGAGGCTCAGAGAGCATCGCTGCAGGTCACACAGCTGAGGTCCGAGGTCAGATTGCAACCTAGCCCTGGTGTCCCCTCCTGCTCTCTAGTCCTCCTTCTTGGGGTCAGGGCTACCTGGAACTCCGGTTCCTAAAGTGGAGACGGAGACTGAGCCTGGCACTGTGGCGGACCCAGACTCAGGACGTGTCCACGCGGACTGCCTTCACTGGCGAACAGGAAGGAAGGCCAGGCTGGGAGGCAGGGGGAGTCCTATCCAGAGTTACCGCTCCTGCCTGAGACCCCCAGCTCCCTCCAGAAATGACCCCCACCACTTCTCAGCCCCCTAGTGTGCTCATGTCTAACTGTGCCCCCCTCACCTCCAGGAGCCCGGATGCCGTCTCCCATCCAGCATGCCAGGGCCTGTGCCAGGCCTGGGGTCCCACAGCTCCTCCGCCCACATGCTGCCTTCACTCTGTCTCCCCAGGAAGATTCCCCTAGAGGGCCTTGGGCCTCTGGTGGCCCCAGAGGAAAGACAACAGGGCAGAGCACCAAGAGGCCAGGGGTCTCCACCTGGGAGGTGCCTCCATCAAGATGGCAAGTGTTTACAGATGTTACTCTGCACCGACTAGCACCAGTCAAGTGGGTGTGGGAGGCAGAACCAGACATAACTCAGGGTAGGCTTCACGGAGCGGGTGGCCAAGCCGAGGCCTGGGGACAGGGGGGTGAGTGGAAGCTGATCTGGCGAGACTTGAGTGGGGGAGGTGTGTTGGTGTTTAAGAAGCAGGAACCGCATGTGCAAAGGCCCAGAGGCAACACAAGGGGGAGAGAGCAGGCTTGGGGTCAGTGTTTCCACTCCAGCTTGGGGGGTGGGAAGGCAGGGCTGAGGATGCACAGTGTGAGTCTAGGAGACCCAGCATCATGGCAACTGACAGGAAGTCTGTGTCAGGAAGCAGCTTGGCCTACCTGCTCCCAGTCTACCCTGGAACGCAGCAGGGGCAAGAGAGTGAAGAAGGGGCCTCTGGATTGCAGAGGAAAGAGACAGTTAACACAGCCGCTAAACCGGTGTGCCTGGGGCAGAGAATTATTGTTGTCGTTCAGTTGCTATGTGGTGTCTGAACAACAGTTGCGACCCCATGGACTGCAGCATGCCAGGCTTCCCTGTGTCTCACCATCTCCCGGAGTTTGCTCACACTCATAGCAGCTTTTAAACTTCAGGCATTGAGACACACAGGCTGCACGTCCGAGGGGGTACTTTGCATGTATTACCTCACTGAATGCTCAGTAGTGAGTCCCCCTGTAAGAGGAACTTGACTCCACTTATAGATGTGGAAACTAAAGCTCAGAGAGAGCAGGTAATTTGCTCAAGATGTCACAGCCTGGAAGTGGCAGAGGCAGCACTCGAACCAAGGTTTCTCTGTCCGAGATGGCAGGCACTAGCAACTGATGGGAAGATGCTGAGAATGATGCCCCAGGTCACCCCAGGCTAGCGGAGGTCTGGATACCCCTAGTCCAAGCCATCCCACTGCTCCCCTCCCCCACCTTCATTGCACGCCAAGGATCCTGCTGTCAGTCATGGGCCGGCAGACAGGTCGTAACTCACACCACGCTGAAGTCTGTGAGATTCTCGCAAGGATGACATGTGACCCCCGTAAAAGATGGGCAATCTACCGGGTTTAATTTGATGGCCACATAAACCGTCAAACACAGAACAAGGGAATAAAAAGTGCTTGTGGCACCCAGGCCATTAAAGGGCTCCTCGGGCAAGCTGTCTTCCTCCCCACCCCTCACCGTGCCTTCCTGGAGCCAGAGGGCCCGGCAGTGGGAGGCCTTGGGGGAAGGGGGCGGCTGGGGAAACTCGGCCAAGATGGATGAGGCCTGAAGACAGGGGAACAGAAAGGCCTTGGGTCCCTGCCTCCCAAATGCTTCTTGGTTATCCATCAGACATCTCTGAAAGGTGCAATTTAGACTCTATTATGATGCCGGGGCCTCTGGAGGCTGAGGGCTGTGGCCATGAGCTGAGCGGGCAGGGGAACTGATGTTCATGCCAGAGAAGGCGGTCTGGCCTTGGCTTTGGCCTTAACAAGTCTGCTCCCTGCTCGGAGCACTGCTCCGGAATCCCTGAGTGCCGGGGCCACCAGCATTCCTGACTGCCAGAACTCAGCAGCTGACAGGTCAGGGAGGGTGCGCGGCCGCTGGCCAGATGCTGGGGACCTGGGCTCAGACTGACCGCTGAGCCTGAGGCAAGGTGGCCTTGAGCAGGCCTGAGCCTTCCTGTCCCCAGCACCTGCCTTGGACCTGGCTCTTGAGACGGGACTTCCAGGCTCCATAACCTTCGTGGCTCTGGCTCCACGCTGAGGAAGGAACAGAGGTACAGCTGGAAACCTGGGCTGGCCGTGACCTTGGGTGGACCCCTCACTTCTGTGAGCCTCAGCCTCTCTGCTCAGCTGTAAAGCGGGACCGCGGACTCATGTGTATGTGACAGGTGGGCACAGGTCCAAACACGTGCCTGTGAGGGGTTGGGCAGGGCCTGGGTTAGCCCTGTCCAAACTCACAGAGGGCCGGGAGCACAGAGGGGCGTGAGTGCAGTCAGGACCCACAGACCAGGGGAAACCTCCACAGGAGCATCAGGAGTGAGCAGGCAAATGTCCTCAGCCCCTCAGGCCAGCAGGGCAGCCAGGAAGAGGCCCAGAGCGTTGGTCACAGTCTCGCCAGTCCCCCTTCCACCCTCAGGACCTCATCCCCCTCCGACTCCATGCACAGACCTCATGCACCCTCCCCCACCCTCACGTGCTTCCACCCAGGTGTCCTCGGAGGGCCCTCACCTTGCCTTGGGTCCACCTCATGGACAAACCTTCATTCCGCTAGCAAGCCCGGAGTGGAGTTAGTGCGTTAGCCATGGGCAAAGCCCGAGCTCCCTCCAGAAGGCCTGGGAGCTGCCGGCAGCCTAGGCAAAGCCTCTACAATGCAAATGGGGCATGAGCTGAGGGGGCAGCAGCAAGCGGGGCAGAGGCATTCCAGCCTTTCTTGGCGCTTCAGCCGGCTTCCTCTGTCCTTGAGTGGTCACAGGTGCCAAGTCACACCAGGCCTACACAGCCCACAGTCTATGCCCTTGAGCACCCGAAGTTTAGTCGGGGACCTTAAAACACTGGTCACCATACAGCCTGACCTGCAGCCCACAGAGACTGGCATAAGATATAGCACCACCAGCCTAGTGGTCAAGATCCTGCCCTAGGTTCTTCCTCACCACTTCTCAAGTGGCCCTGAGCAAGTTAACATCTCCAAGCTTCAGTGTTTTCATCTGTTAAGCGGGACTAACCAGGGCCCTGACCTGAAATTTGCTGGGAAGATTAAATGACTTAAATATTCATAAAATTCTAGATGAGCTTTATTATAGTGTGAGCTACTATCCAACCAGAATAGAATCCCAAGTGGCTAGAACACAGGTTGGCACACACTAGGTGCTCAATAAAGATATGTTGAATGGCTGGATGGACAGATGCATGGATGGATGGGTGAGTGGGTGGGTGGATGGATGGATGGATGGCTGAGTGGGTGGGTGGGTGGATGGATGGATGGCTGAGTGGGTGGGTGGATGGATGGATAGATGAGTGGTAGATAGATGTGGATGGATGGATGGGTGGGTGGGTGGACAGATGGATGGGTAAATAGATGAGAGGATGGATGAGTGGGTGGATAGATGTATGGATGGGTACATGGATAGTTGTTCAGTCACTAAGGTGTGTCTGACTCTTTGTGACCCCATGGGCTGCAGCACACCAGGCTTCCCTGCCCTCCACTATATCCTAGAGTTTGCTCAAGTACATGGATAGCTGCTGCTGCTGCTGCTGCTAAGTCGCTTCAGTCGTGTCCAACTCTGTGCGACCCCATAGACAGCAGCCCATCAGGCTCCCCCGTCCCCGGGATTCTCCAGGCAAGAATACTGGAGTGGGTTGCCATTTCCTTCTCCAATGCACGAAAGTGAAAAGTGAAAGTGAAGTCGCTCAGTCGTGTCCGACTCTTCGCAACCCCATGGACTGCAGCCTACCAGGCTCCTCCGTCCATGGGATTTTCCAGGCAAGAGTACTGGAGTGGGGTGCCATTGCCTTCTCCGACATGGATAGATGGGTGGGTAAATAGGTGGGTGGGTGGACGAATGGACAAATGAATGGATGGAGCAGAGGAAAGCTCTATATGGCATCAGGAAGATCTCGCAGAGGAGGAGACATTTGAGCATGGCCCCGAAGGGTGACGAGCAGTTTGCTCGACAAAGAGGAATAGAGACTAGGGGAATAGAGAACAGAAGGAAGAAGAATGTGCTATGGTTGAGAAATGGAGACACGGGGTCCCTGGGGCATGGGAGTGAGGTCCCCACTGTCTCATTCAGTGAGTGGGTCCTGATTCTGCTCTGCACTCCAAGGCCACCCCCCCAGGCTGCGGCCTCAGCTCAGACTCCCCAAGGCCATTGTGTCTCACACCGAAAAGCCCCCGTGAACCTGGAGTTATAAAGCAGATCTTTGCTGGCTGCACAAACACACCTTCCCCACTGAGGTTGAAAGATAATTTCTCTTTAATTGATTTTTTTACCACCACGAACAGTAAAGTAATATGAGAAAAAAAATCTACACTGCAATTTTTCTATTTGTGAAAACCGAAATTACACCTTGCAGACAATTCCCCCGGAGCGTGGACCCCTCCCTCCTCTTATTGTGTTTCCTGACTTTAAATGCAAGAAATCAGATATATGTATTATTCAAAAGAGCTGAAAGTTTTGTGATTTGGGAAGGGGGCAAAGTGAAGAATAATTTCTCACATTACATGGAACGCAGTAGGGAGGGCACCTCTGCTAGAAAGAGATTTCTGTAAATACACGAGAAGGCGGTTCTGTTGACACCCATTCATCTGTCTATAAGATGCACAAGTGACAAACAGGATATGTTGTTTTAACACCAGACAATGAAGCTCCTCACTTTCCCCTGCTCGCCAGTGATGACGCTGGCAGATTCTTTTTGCAGGTTCTAGTGACGCCCCCCGCCCCCACTTTGAGCTCACAGGCCTTGCTGAAATAAACTTTCCCTTCAGAGCCTGGTTCCGAGCCAGAGAGGGATGTGGGTTCCCCATTCCATGAGAAATGGGGGCTCTAAAGCCATCCCACCAACACCGACCAGCCTTTCAGTGTCAGCCATAAAGACTGGCTGAGTGTGGGGATCTTGAAAGAAAAGATCAAACCTGCAGCCCAGCTCCCACTAAATTAAGCTCGTGTGCGGCCCAAGGTCACAGTCCAGGAAGGCCAAGGCCACGTCTGTCGTGTTCAGGGGCAGCATCTTTGCTCCTGCTGAGAGGAATGTTAGCCAGATGTCCTTAGAGGCTGACTGCAGCCCGAGCGAGCACCTGAGATGTAAACGTGGCATTCGGAAGGGCTGTGGGGCAGGCGCCTCGAGGCCTGACCTCTGCCCCACGGCCCTGACTGCGGCCACGCCTCCGCGGCAGGTGGGGTGGGCAGCGGACTCGCTCTCACTGCACATGTCTTGTGCTCCTTGCAGGTGTAGAGGCTGCAAGTCGGGTGGGGGGGGGCCGGCTCCGCCAGCCGTCCACCATGGTGGTGGCACACCCCACCGCCGCCGCCACTGCCGCCACCACGCCCGCCGCCACTGTCACGGCCACCGTCGTGATGACCACAGCCACCATGGACCTGCGGGACTGGCTTTTCCTCTGCTATGGGCTCATCGCCTTCCTGACGGAGGTCATCGACAGCACCACGTGCCCCTCCGTGTGCCGCTGCGACAACGGCTTCATCTACTGCAACGACCGGGGGCTCACGTCCATCCCCGCCGACATCCCTGACGACGCCACCACCCTCTACCTGCAGAACAACCAGATCAACAATGCCGGCATCCCCCAGGACCTCAAGACCAAGGTCAACGTGCAGGTCATCTACCTGTACGAGAACGACCTGGACGAGTTCCCCATCAATCTGCCCCGCTCCCTGCGGGAGCTGCACCTTCAGGACAACAACGTGCGCACCATCGCCCGGGACTCGCTGGCCCGCATCCCGCTGCTGGAGAAGCTGCACCTGGACGACAACTCCGTGTCCACCGTCAGCATCGAGGAGGACGCCTTTGCCGACAGCAAGCAGCTCAAGCTGCTCTTCCTGAGCAGGAACCACCTGAGCAGCATTCCCTCGGGTCTGCCCCGCACCCTGGAGGAGCTGCGGCTGGACGACAACCGCATCTCCACCATCCCGCTGCACGCCTTCAAGGGCCTCAGCAGCCTGCGGCGCCTGGTGCTGGACGGCAACCTGCTGGCCAACCAGCGCATCGCGGATGACACCTTCAGCCGCCTGCAGAACCTGACTGAGCTCTCGCTGGTGCGCAACTCGCTGGCCGCCCCGCCCCTCAACCTGCCCAGCGCCCGCCTGCAGAAGCTCTACCTGCAGGACAATGCCATCAGCCACGTGCCCTACAACACGCTGGCCAAGATGCGCGAGCTGGAGCGCCTGGACCTGTCCAACAACAACCTGACCACGCTGCCCCGCGGCCTGTTTGATGACCTGGAGAACCTAGCCCAGCTGCTGCTCCGGAATAACCCCTGGTTCTGCGGCTGCAACCTCCTGTGGCTGCGGGACTGGGTGAAGGCGCGGGCGGCCGTGGTCAACGTGCGCGGTCTCATGTGCCAGGGCCCCGAGAAGGTTCGGGGCATGGCCATCAAGGACATCACCAGTGAGATGGACGAGTGCTTCGAGGCAGGGGCGCAGGGCGGTGCGGTCAACACCGCCGCCAAGACCACACACGCCAGTGACCACGCCTCTGTCACCACGCCCCAGGGCTCTCTCTTCACCCTCAAGGCCAAGAGGCCGGGGCTGCGCCTCCCCAACTCCAACCTCGACTACCCCATGGCCACGGGCGATAGCGCCAAGACCCTGGCCATCCACGTGAAGCCCCTGACGGCGGATTCCATCCGCATCACGTGGAAGGCCACACTGCCCGCCTCCTCCTTCCGGCTCAGCTGGCTGCGCCTGGGCCACAGCCCAGCCGTGGGCTCCATCACGGAGACCCTGGTGCAGGGTGACAAGACAGAGTACCTGCTGACGGCCCTAGAGCCCAAGTCCACCTACATCATCTGCATGGTCACCATGGAGACCGGCAACACCTATGTGGCTGACGAGACGCCCGTGTGCGCCAAGGCGGAAACGGCCGACAGCTCCGGCCCCACCACCCCCCTCAACCAGGAGCAGAACGCCGACCCCATGGCGGGCCTGCCCCTGGCGGGCATCATCGGTGGCGCCGTGGCCCTCGTCTTCCTCTTCCTGGTCCTCGGGGCCATCTGCTGGTACGTGCACCGGGCCAGTGAGCTGCTGACCCGGGAACGGGCCTACAACCGGGGCAACCGGAAAAAGGACGACTATATGGAGTCAGGGACCAAGAAGGATAACTCCATCTTGGAGATCCGCGGCCCTGGGTTGCAGATGCTGCCCATCAACCCTTACCGCGCCAAAGAGGAGTATGTAGTCCACACCATCTTCCCCTCCAACGGCAGCAGCCTCTGCAAGGGCACACACACCATCGGCTATGGCACCACGCGGGGCTATCGTGACGGGGGCATCCCCGACATAGACTACTCCTACACCTGAGGCAGCGCCCCTCCCCTGCCTCCCTGCGCGGCCACCGCGGGGGCTGTGACCAGCTGGCTGCCATCCGACGGGAACGAGGCAAAGAAACTCCACGCTGACTTCCCCGGCGGAAAGCAGAGTTTGGGGAGGGTTGACAGTTTTGTAGAACACAACAGTGGAAAAAAAAAATTTTTTTTTTTTTTTTTTAATGAATAGAAGGCAGGAGGGAGGTTTGACGTTGCTGAAGACATAATTTATACCAAATTATGCCAGGTGGGGAGGGAAAAACTAAAAATAATATGGCAGGAAGGGTTGGGTCGGGGCTTTTTTTTCTTCCCCCTGAGCTGGGAAGAGACTACCTGCGCGTCTCACGCTCCGCGCAGGGCCATCACAGAGGAGCCATTTCAGAAGCCACCGGCACGAAGCCCTCACACAGCCCTCGCGGCCGGCTGTTCACTGGAGACGACATGATGGAAGGTTTTCAGGCTTCTCACAAAGGAGAGGGGAAGAAAAGGCTCTTTTGCTGTGGAGATATTGTCCTGAAATCTCTTCCCTGGTTTTTTCCATGCCATTTTCCCTTACAGATTGGCAGAAAAGAGCGCGTCTTTCACAGCACTCTTTGAACAACGGTGTAGTCGATTAAAAAGCAAACTTTCTTTTTCCTATACTGGAGCCCTCCTCAGTTCCATGCAGCATAGGATCACAGGAGTGCCACGGAAGCTGTGGCTTTCCCAGCCACCTGGAGGGGCGTCTCTCTCCCCGTCTATCTCTGTATACAGATGGGTAGACAAAGCTGCATATAGAGTCCTTACAGTCCTGCTTGGGTCAGTTCGTGCAATGTCCTGAGACAATAGAGTCGTGAAGATGTTGCTTTCTCCTAGAAACCATTGAGTAAGTAGACTGCGTTGGGGATGAGAGTGGGGTGGGGGACAGTGCCGTTCCTAAAGGCGAAGGCATGTCTGTCCTGGCCAGGTGGCTGGGGAGACCCTGGGCAAGGGGTGTTTTCAGCTCAGTCCTGTCTCAGGGTGGCCGGAGCCAGACGGAGCTCCTTTCTGATGTCGAGAAGAGCTTTCTTTGACCGCCAGTGCCCTCATCTCTCTCCTCCTGCACCTCCAATGCAGGCATATCAAGAGCTACTTTGTGTGCAATGTGCTTCCTCCAGGACAGGTAATTGGTGCAGGGACTTTTTTTTTTTCCCCAAATATCAGCTGATTAGACCTAATGGTTTCCATGGCTGCTCAAACAAAGCCCAGAAAAAGACATGACAATTCTCAGAAAAGCCCTAGGAGACAGCAACCCAAGCCCCCCCTCCCCCGCAAGAATATAGAACACACTCAGCCGTGCCCACCCCTGGGTCTCTGCTCTGGAGAAGGCAGGCCAGATCTCTCTAAAAATTCCAGCCTCCAAAAGGGGACTGACCGGAGCCCTCAGAAGAGTTGAGATTTTTTTCCCCCTCCCTTTGGAATCAATGCTACCATCATTCATCAACTGACAGCGCTGTTTGGCGAGCCATGAGATTACAACGATGATGAAATAATGACAGCAAATCTGGAAAGAAGAGAGGAGAGGCACCTGGGGTTCTGATGTCCATGGTGTTCCAGCACTCGGGGAGCTGGGGGTCACTGTCTGTCAAGGTGCCAGCTGTCCTGCACCCAGGAAGGGCGATATCAAAGGAGAGGCGCTGGCCTGAGGGCAGGGAGGATGAGAAGGGGTCCAGCGCTTGGCCGTGGCATTTTCAAAAGACCTCGGCTGCTCTGACAAAAGCCAAAGGCAGGAAGAGGAAGACAAACAGCAGTCACAGGGCTGCAGTGACAGGCCCAGGGCCCAGCCGCTCGCCCGACATGAAAAGATGCTGCTGGCCCCTCAGCGAAGAGGCCGGTGTTGAAAGGAATGGACACAACGGCCGCGTGAGTGAGGTGGACAAGAGGCGCGGCTCTCATCGCCCGGCGGGGTGGATGGTCTCACCGAGCGGGGATCCTCGACCCCCAGCTTGAGGGAGAGGCCGAGGGTCACTGACACATTTCATTCTAGACTTGAGCTTTTTCCCTTTTCCCACCTGAAGCGTTTTCTCCTACAATGAAGTCAGAAGAGAAATGCTTCCGAGCCTCAATCTCACATCTGGGTGAAGGTCACCCCCCCCCCCCCCACCGCCGCCCCAGACACAGGCCCCTTCCCTTTGGCTCAGGGAGGGGCAGAGGGGCGCCCCCCACCCCCAGCAGTGTCCAGGAGGAGAAGGGGCACTGGCCAGGGGTCAGAAGTTCAAGGTCTCTGCTGTTCCCTGAATGCAGTCTCCCTAAGGGCACCACTCCAGTCTCTGGCCAGTGTGCCAGGAACCCTGGGTCCCAGCCTCCCTGCTGCCAACCCCCCACCCCAGCCACCAACGTGCTGGGTCCCTACATAGGGATCACTCTACATAGGTCCTCCTTTCCCCAAGCCAAGTGAGAGGTCAGATCATCCCCTTAGAGGCTGGGTGGGAAGGCATTTGGGGAACCTACACAGCGAGGATACAGGGGGACCCGGCAGCTCTGAGAGCCTGCCTGTGCCAGCAGCGCCCTCCAGGCCAGGGATGACCAGGAGGGATAACCACCCTCCTCCTCCCGCAAAGCAGGCCCAGGCCCCCCGCCCCACCCAGGCCTGAGGACATATCAGTCTCCTCCTGCCAGCTCTTGCACTAAGGGGCACGGGCCCCACCTCACACCGAGGGGAACCCAGGTCCCTGCTGCAGGCATCCTTCTGCCGGTGTAAAAGTGCTGGAGACAGTGGAGACTCAGCCCAGCCAGGCCCCACGGGCCTCCTCTCATCTTTTCTCAGCATCCCAACATCTCTCCAGAGCCCCTTCTAAGAACAAGCCTCCAAGTGTCAGCTGTCTCCCGGCCCCCCAGGCCAGGGATGGGGCCCTGAAGCCAGGTCCACTCTGAAACCCCATCCCCTCCTGCTCCAGGCCCCCCGAGCCAGCCAGGTAACCTAAGGAGAAAGGGTGTGCCAGGGCGCCCAGCCTCCTCCAGCCCCTAGAAGCACGTGAGGACACAGGGCCTGGGCCACCACTTCCGTCTAGAATTTCCCTCTTGTGGGCGGCCCACCTGACCTTTGCAGCCTCTTAACTAGCCAGAACAAACCTCCGTGGCCTCAGCGCGGATGAGTGCATCTCGTGGTATTTAAGGCAGGTTTCAAGTTTAAAAAAAAAAGCCCATGACACTTCTTTGGTTAAGCAGTTTACCCTTCGTGGTAATTAGATGTAGTGATTGGAATCTCTTTTCTATTACATAGCAATTTTCCTTTAAATTTCCCCTAAAAAAAAAGGAAAGAGAGAAGGCAAGGCAAGCAGGCAGAGGGGCCAGGCGAGTCAGGCGAGTTATTTGCATTTTGCGAATGAGGCCTCTTGTAAGCTCAGCTCAGGCGTGGGGCCCAACGTATGGAATGCTTAAGAGATTACTAAGAATAAAATCTATTAATTAGTCATACTCAATTCCGCAGACATGATGTGCATCAAAAGCTCCTTTTCTTCCCTCTTCCCACGGCCTCCCGCGGAAGCCTCCATCTTCTCTAAGTTGGCTCCTGCGTCCTGGACCGCCTCCCACTAACATGGCGGCTGCGTGGCCAACCAGGGGGCCTCTGGGTTTTGGGGGCAGGAGCTGGGGTGCTGGCTCCTTCCCGCTTTGGGTGACACTGGCAGGGGAGCTGACGGTGGCTGGGAAGATGGCACGACTGGGGGGCCCAGGCTTCTGCTCCCTAAGTCCAAAGCCCAGGCCTGCCTGTGCCTCCTCCTTCCTCGATGGGCACCAAGCTCCCTCCTCCCCCAGTCCCCTACGGGTCCCGGGAGGCCCAACTGCGCCAGCAAGGAGCAGAGCACGGAGACAGGGGGTGTCTCCAGGGAGGGGCAGGGAAAGCTGGTTTTGTGAATCCACAGGCTCTGTTTCCCCTTCTGTAAAGCAGAGGTGGGCTGAGGCCGGGTCTGGCTCCACCCAGAAAAGCTGGGTGTGCCACGGGCCGAATAGAGGCGCCCACCCCGCCCCAACCCCCGGCTGCTGACTCTGGAAGGTTCTAGTTGGCCCATGGCAGGTGATGGAGGCCCAGAGTGAGAGGGACTGGCCGGGTGAGGTATCCTGGGGGGCTGAGGGAGCTGACTGGGACCTCGAGAAGGGAAGGGGCCGGGCAACTTGCTGAGACTGCGTCTGAGCCTCCTCCTTCACCCCCTCAAAGCTGCGGAGCGAGGGGAGGACACCGCCACCCCCCTCCAATGGCAGCTCAAGTCCCAAAGCCAACCCCCTCCAGAAATCTGCTTCCTGCTGAACGTGCGAGGGAGGACGGGGCTTCTGAGCCTCGCGCTTATGAAAAATACAACAAGAAAAATTGGATGCGGCAGACAGGGAGCAGTGGAGCTGAGAAGGCAGCTGGGGGAGAGCTGGGGCACTTGCAGGAAGGCAGGGCCTCCTGTGCATAGTGGCCGAAGCCCCCTGAGGGCCGGACTGAGCTCTCAGGGGCTCGGGCAAGGTCAGCTGTACGCCCATATGCCCCCCCACTCAGATCAGTGCAGGTGATGGGCAGCGGATGCCTGGCACTGGATCTGCGCCAGGGTGAATGCTAACAAGCCATTCACAGCCCTGCTCAAGCCTTCCAGAATGCAGGCTGAGGAGGCATCTTTTTTCTTAAGGAGGGATAAAAAGGCTCAAAAATGCAAATCATTACCATTTACAACCAACCGAGTCTGCTAAATTGATTAGGAGAGATTAAACTCCTCGGAGGTGAAGAGAAAGGGGGATTTTTCGCATTTTATGAACCTGCTCCCAGTGGCCGTAGGCAGAGCAGAGGTTGGCTGGGCCTGGCTCGCGGGGAGCTGGGGATCTCTGAAGGCTGGCCCCACGCCTGCTCCAGCGCTCGGGATACGCTGAGGTGCATGGAGCCTGGCCTCGAGTCTGGAGGGAAAAGCAGATTTGCTTCCATCAAGTGCTGTGCACAGCCTCTGGGATGGGATGGGGGGCTGTCTTGGCCCCCAGCAGAGACTCTGCATGTCCCCACCACCCTCCAGATCCCATCTGCCTTCAGGGTGAAAAGCTAGGGGACGTGGCTGGGCCAGTCCCTTCGTGAGCAGGACTCTAAAGCCATGAGCCTTTCTGCTTCCTTTCTGTTCCAGGGTGGGTCTGTCTCTGATCCCTTCCCTGCAGCCAGTGAAGGGGAAGTGGAGCCAACTGTCGAGAGAACTGAAGGTCAGGGAAGAGAGAGCTGGCCCAGCAGAGAGAGGCAGTGAGCTCTCTGTCACTGGGAGCATTCAAGCACTTGATGGGGGAGGTGGCAGGTATTTTCCTGCCTATACCAATGCCTGGTTCTTGGACAAGAAGATCTCGGTTCCTACTCTTACTTTACCATCCCCAAGGACCGTGTAAGGAAGATATCGTGAGATCGCTCAAAATGATCAGTGTCCCCTGAAAATCACAGGTCACGGCCATCCCTCAGCCAGGCCGCCTAGCCGCGGCAGAGGGCCGCTTTGCCACCAGACAGCCTGCAGAATCCCCATTCTCAGTGTCTAAGAGGCACCAGGAGAGGAAGTCCAGACACGTGCCGCCCCGTCTAGGAGTCAGGAGCACAGAGGGTGACCCGCCACCTGGGCTGGCTCTCCTGGGGCCTCTAGGGGGGTCCTCTCCCAGGCGCTGCAGCTCCCATCGCAGGCCACCTCTGGCGTCCTCAGAGCTGGGACCCTTCCCCCCACCCCACCCCAACCCTCCCCGAGCTCCCGCCGTCAACCCACTGGCTGTTCCCCCAACAACACGCGAGGCTGCCGGCTCAGTGCCTCCGTCCCAGCCAGGTTGACGGCTGCCTGGGGCGCTTTTCACTCTCCGTTTTTAAGCATTTACCATTTCTTTTGAAATGTTCTAAGTAGTTGCCTGAAATACCCACATTTGCTTCTTTAAAAACACTCAAGAAGATTCCCTTGGCTCTTGATTTTCCTCCCTTTCCTTCCTCCCTCTCTTTGCATTTTTAATACACTGTTTTTCTCTAGTTTCAGAAATTCTATTATCGCTGGGGCCAGGCCCATTTTCTCACATTAATGTGATTTGCAGGATTGCCCAAACCGCCCCCGCTCCAGTTTTGCAGGGGCAAAGCCCGCCTTTGCCCAGGTCCCCTCTGAGGGCATTGTGCCCAGGGCAGGCAGGTCTTCACCCGGAGCAGCTGATGGCTTGATCCTCGTGGGAGAGCCTGCCTGGCCAGGGGCTTCTTGAGACCACTGTCACTGCCCACCACCCCGTTTCTTGTGCTGAGAGGGCAGTGAGGACATACGAGGGCACTGGGGGTCCTGTGGGGGGCGGCTGACCTGGCCCCCACTTCCTGGCAGAGCCAGTCTCTGAGGCACTGAGGCCATCAGAGCCACCCTGGTGCCATGGCCCCTGTCACACCCACACCCACCCATGCTGCCCTCACACCTGAAAGCCCAAATGTCCAAGCCCAGGGCGTCCTTGCGGGAAGGTCTTTGTTGTCACTGCGCCTAAATCTCTTTTATGGCTGTCAGGGTGGACGGCCACTCAGGCAAGATACCAGGTCCCCACGTTCCTCCACGCGGGGTCACCGAGGCCCAGGACAGCGCCTGACACGCAGGGGTGTCCCTCACCTCCTTCTCCGTCCTTGCGAGTCCCCGGGGTTCAGTGCAAAGGGCCTGGCGGGCGTGATGGAAACAGCCTTCCTCTCCCCCCACACCCACGCCGCTGGCAGCCTTAGTGGGGCTCCTCCTCCCTGAAAATCGCACTCCACCCTCCCTCGGACCCAGCGATCAGCAGCTGCGAGCCTGTTGGGGAAATCCAGCCACTGGTGAGATCCAGCGGCCCGCCTGGGGTACCCAGTTCCCCCTCTCTGAGCCGAGCCACAGGTGGCTGATGAGGAGGGCAGAGAACTGGGTGTCCCGCCTTGTCTGACACTCCCCTCAAGAGTCCCTACATCCAAGCCGCCCACCTGGAGGACCCAACCGGGCTCTCCTCAAGACAGAGGAAAACAAATGCAACCCAAACCAGCGATGAAAGACACAGCAGGGCTGCCATTTGCTCATCTCTGGGAAGTCAGTGGTCTAGGGTGCTTTTCAGTGCCCTGTGCAGAGGACACACCTGCAGAGGGTCCCAGAGACCACCCACCTCTGGCTGGTCCCGTTTCCAAAAGGTTCTGGGAACCCAGGAAGAAGACACACAAGACCCTGGACCTAGCTTAGATTTTTTTTTTTTTAACCCAGCCCGCCACACCACCTGCCTGCCGGCCAGCAGCCTCAGCTGAGAAGCCCACGCAGCGTCCAGGAGACACTGAGAGCCGTGGGGAGGAAGCAGAAGTGCCCAGCGTTAGAGGTTTGCCATCTGAGAGGCAGAGAAAGGGGGAGATGGTGTGAGAAGCTGGGGACAGCTGTGGGGCTGCAAACACGGGCGAGCCAGAGAGACGGTGCCGTTGTGCGACTCTGCTGGCTGGGGCGGGCGCCCACTCATTACAAACGTCCCCAGGCGGGTGTGAACAGGGACAGGAAGGAGAAGAGTAAACTAAGGAAACCCCATGTGTAAGCCCTGCAGAGCAAATGTTTTTAAGAGCCACCAACTGCAATCTCCCCTCCCGATGTTCAAAGGTTACCGCATCTCATGAGGTGTGGTGTGATAAAGCACTGGCGGGGCTGGAGGGGTGGCCGGGGGGACTCAGAAGAATCCCTCCCCCACAGCGTGGGGAGGAAGAGAGCAGGGAGGGGTCCTTGGGCAGAGCGTGGTGAACGGAGCAGGTCCCTCTGCCACAGAAGGCAGATGCCTGGCCAGCCCATGGCCCAGGGAGGGCAGGGCTGCGACCAAGGTCCCTTCTGCCATCTGAGAGACCCCGGCTGGGGCACCCCCGCTTCCCTTGAGCCCCTGCACTTCCCCCCCTGCAGAATCAGCCCCTGGCCACCCTATCTTCTCCATTTTCCTCCAAAGGGCAGAGTAGTCTCGGGGGTTTGAGTGGTGGGACCGCTCCCGCTGCTGCCTGCTGCCGTCTGACTCCTGGCTGGCTGACCCGGCCTGGCCCCGGGGCCCACCTGCCCCACTCCCAGCCTCACCACTGGACACGCAAACACCCACCACAACGACAACACAAACCAAAGTGCACTGCGAACCGCCCTTGGGCCTCCTTCCTGTAGGTGCCTTGAAACTTCAATGTTGAGATGAATGTGATGAACTTATTTGGTCCTATTTTCTGTTTGTCTCTTTTCATATAAAATGTCCAAGTCCACTTTCCTTGTCCTTTTCTTGAAATAAATAGAAAGATTTAACTTTTACAGGCCTCTCGGCTGCTGACTCCCAGCCTGGCGGCCCAGCGTGCCCGGGGCCGGGATCTGTCGCTCACGGTGTCTCGGTTGCCCACACCCCCTCCCCAGGCTGCCCTCCGAGGGTCAGCCCGGCTGTCGGGGCCCACTGGCACAGAGGTGGTGGCTGGGCGGGAAGGAGACTCTGGGTTAATACGTTCCCTGGGCACCACCGGAACCAAAATAGTGATTCTGCTGCAGGACAGGGAAGGGACGTCTGACCCCATCCCATGGGCCCCGGGGAAGGCGACTGCCAGCTAAAGGCCGATTCCAAGAGGGTTTTCACGAGGAGACGTATTAATAGGAGCCATGGATTATCTTGTAAGAGGCTCCAGCAGCCATGTGGGTGCCCAGATAAGCCTAGAACTGCTCGGGCGCTGGGGACACGGCTGTCCCTCCGTTGGCCCGGGTCCCCCCACCCCCAACACCCTTTATCCCCGAGATGCACCGGCCGCATTCACGACTCTGCAGGCCTACTCTGATATCTCACACCCCAAAGCGGGGGGAAAGGAAAAAAACTATTTTACGTGAGAACAATAGCAGTTTCTGCTAAATTTAACATAAAATAAGAGCTCATCACTTCTGCCTTAGATCTGATTCCACATCTGGAAACGGGTTAATGAGCTTTTTTCCTTATATTCCAAGGAAGCAAGGTTATTTCTGGATGTGCCTTGCTGGCAGGTGGCCTGGCTGGGGTGACATGGGGTGCTCTGACCCTGTAGGTGCCCTTCCCCCCCACCCTCTTAGTCCTCACTGCTGGCCCCCTGGGTGGGGTGGGGGGCACCCCAGAGACTGTGGGCCTTGTGGAAAGGACAAACGGCTTCCCTGACCTGGTTCCTAGGGCCCACCCAGCACACAGGGGTTTCTCAGGAGGGCTGCCTGTTCCTCCTTCACCTGAGACTCGTCTTTAAAGAACATGACCCACCAACCAGTCAGTAGGTGTTTACTGATAGCCTACTGTGTGCTGGGGGTGAGGCTGGGGCCCCCTTCCAGCCTCAAGGAGGTGGGGAAGGGATGCTCACGGGCGAGGCGGCGTGGGGAGGCTCTCCGGGAGCCATGTCTCCACTGAGGGTGTTTCCTCAGACGAGAAGGACTGGGGGGAGCAAGGGAGCGGGCCTGGCACGTGCCCGTCAGAAGTGCTGAGGCCGGGGCATGAAGGCAGGTCCGGGTCCGTACGCCCTCTGGAAGACTCCGCTTCCCCCGGAAGCACGGTGCCGATCCGCCGGCCCCCTACCCCTGGCTACATGGGTACAGTTCACTCCCCGGCAGGCCCTGACCCAGCTCCGGGTCTATGCTGACTTCCTGGCCCGATGCCCTTGAGGGCCGTTGAAGGTTCAACTCAGGCCTTGTCTCTGGTGAGGCCATGCCCACTGGGCCACACCTGCTGGTTCTCACCTGCACAGGTGACGGGTCCCAGCACCTCGCTCACTAGGGGCCCCTGGAGGGCACGTCTTGCCTTTCACCCTCTTTCAGACCCCAGAGGCATGATAAATGTGAACGGTCAATAAACACCAGCAAATTGATGGACCAACAGATCACCCCATCAGGGCTGGACCCAAGGAGGATGACTTTCCAAGGCCGGGCACTGGTCAGAAGGCAGTCTTACTTCCCCCCCAGCCCCTAGCCCTGAGGAGGCGCTGACCCAGCTCACCGGACCTTCTACATGACTGACAGCAGGGCCCCGAACCAGGTGCCCCCGGGCCCCTTTCTTCAAGCTGGAGCAGGAGGAGAGCTGGGTTCCGGGGCTGTGCTCCTCAGTCCCTGAGAGCTAACAGAAGTTCTGCCCAGGAAGGGCTCACGGGCTGGGAACCACTGGGTTAATGCCTGTCCTGGGGGCTCCCCAGGCAGGGCCTCAGAGCTGGGTGAGACCCGCAGGCCCCATCGCCTATTCCCTGTGTGTCTGTAAAGCCTGTGCGTGAGGACAGCTCACGGCTCTCGATTCTCCCACCGGGACAGTGCCGACCCTGCTCCTGTGCGTGCCGGGGCCCCATGAGAAGACTGGAGTGCTGCACCCCACCCCCCCAACCCTCCCGCTTGTCCAGGGAGTGCAGGCCCCTTGCCTGGTGCCCTCAGGGTTTACCCAGCACCCCTGGCTCCCAGGTATGGGCGCTGAGCTGGCCGGCATGTCCCTAGGGAGGCCCAGGTGTCTCCACAACAGCCCCTGGGTCTGCACAGAGCAGAGGCAGCCTGCTCGCCACAACACCCCAACCCCACCCAAGTCTGCGGCCTGCTCCCCAAACAGCTAGAAGGGCTCTTAGGCTGACCCGAACTTTTGGCTTCTGGAGAACAGAGGTGGGGATGAGGGCATCTTAGGCTTTAGTAAATGCCCTGGATGGGTTGGGGGGCGGGGTTGTGGCTGGAGGCCTACAGGGATGGGCCCCACAGGAGGAAATCACCAGGGACCATGGAGGAGATTCCAGGACCTGCATTCCAGGTCAAGGGAAAGAAGACCCTCCAAACACAACTGACCCTTTCTGAAGAGCAGAAGGTGGTCTGAGTGGTTGTGGGTCCGTCCTCACAGGACAGCAAGCAGAGCGGGCGGGCCAGTTGAAGGGGCGCGGGTTCTGGGTGGTGGAGGTGGCGGCTGGCAACGAAGAGCCCCCGTCACCCCATCATGTCTTCCGATGGCCCCTGGGGGACAGGCCGGTCTCCCCCGAGACCCGGGACGCCCCCTGCTGCAGCCCCACTCCAGCCAAGCAGTTTCCAGCCCTTTCCTTCCCAAAGAATTCTCAGGCCTCGTATATCACTGAGGTTATGGACATGAGTAGGATAAGCCCCCGAATAGCTGCTCAGCTGCCAAGGGACACCCCGAAGCCTGGGGCCCCTGCTTCTAGTACCCAGCTCCTCTTGGTTGGGTCAGTTCAAGTAGGATAAAGGGTGGCTGCCATCCCATCCCTGGACCCTGCTCTTACCTGGCCACCACCAGGTTCCAGAAGCTTCTGTGCTCCTGCCCCCACTTCCCAGGAAGGGTCTTGGCCTCACCAAACATCCTAGAGAAGAAGCAACCAAACCCGGGAGGAATCTAACACCCCCAATCCCATCCCGCACCCAAGTTCCGAGGCCAGTTCTTAGCACCCTGCGTACGAGGCCCCAGGCAGAGCCGAGGTCCCCCGCCAGCCCCGAATCGCTGCCTCCCAAGGGCTGGGGGAAGGTCGCGCATCACTTTCAGGAGCCCCCGGCCCGCCTGCCGGCCGTCTCCCCTCCCATCCTCCGCACCCTCGTCCCCTTGTCAGCACTGGCCTCTGCACGGCCCACCGCCCCCAGGCCTGGCACCGGCACCTCTGAGGGACCCTCTCCTTACGAGGCGGAATAAATAGGCTCCCTCGAGCTGCTAACTGACAGCACAAACGAAAACCCGGCGCTCCCCCCGTGGAGATTTACAGGGGACGTGAAATCTTATTTGCACCGCTGCCAAGCCTGGGACATGAAGAAATTATGCCTCGCGAAGAGGCCGGCTGGCTCCCCACGGAAGCGGCGGCATTGGAGATGGGCTTATTAAAAGCCACAGTGGCCACATTTCAACCCGTTTCAGGTGTTAAGTAATTTACTGCCACCCAGAATTCAGTGACAGTTTTTTATCATTTTTATTTCCGTGATGCGAGCCCAAGGCCACTGCACGGGAGACTGCGGGTCTAAATGCTCCTTGCACCCCCAGGACTGCGAGGGAAATGGGGGAGCAGAGTCCTGGGAGGGGGTGAGGGGTGGCTGGCGTGGCAGCCGACACCATGATTCTCTCCAGGGTTATACCAAGCTTGGCTCAGAGTGTCGAGGAGGGCCGACTCTAAGATCCCCCAGACCCCACATTCAGGGGCTCAGTGATTCCCCTAAAGACCCTCATTTTCTGAAGACAGCAATAGTAGTGTAAGTCCTGTGAGAGCAAACACTACCCCTCTCAGGACCTGTCTACCAACCACACGATCAACAAGTCTTTATTGAGCACCTACTGTGTGCCAGGTTCCAGACAGCAAGTGGGCAGGACCCTAAAGACCCCTCTCCCTATGGATCGCATGCTCTGCTCACAGCGTTGAATAACGCTATGTGGTTGTGGTTGGCCGATTAAAATCTCCAAAAGGCACACAAGCTCTCAAAAGAAACATGGGGGGCTCTGGACGGAGGGGCAGAAGGAAGCGAGCCCACCTGACGGGGACATCGGGTCCGTGCCAGGGGTCACAGCCATCCTCCCAGCAGGGGCCTCCCGCGTCACAGACGAGAAGGTTCAGGGCCACAGTGCCACTCACTGCTCTGCAGATGGTGCGGGCAGGGGCCTGCGCCCTCCCCTTCCACAGCCTTGACCCTCCCGAGGAAACGCACGGCCTCACGGTCACAGAAAAACAGGGACAGGGAACCGTGCGGCCTGCGGCCCACGGGGTCACGAGCCCTGAGCACCTTCTCAGTAGTGAGGGCGGAGGGACCGTTTGACGCCTGCCGGTTTTGTGGGGATTAAGCCTATTACTGAGGCTCCAGGGGCTTATCCGACACCCTTTCTGAGGCCCCCTTTCTCCACCTGTTTTCAGATACTTGGGAAGACCAAGGGGAATCTTCAAAGCCCAGGCTGAGCCAAGAGCAGAAATTCTTTAATTAGCTTTCTCTTGGATCGGGGCCCTGGCGAATGGATTAGTTGTGGTGGGGCTGGAGAAAGGGATTGCAGTCCCTTAGAGCTGAGATTACAAGCCTGGGGTGAGGGGCCGAGGGCCCGTCACCAGGGATGGCGGCTCCCCAGGGGCTGGCAGATGGAACCTGTCACCGGGAAGACACAGGAGACATGCTCTCAGCGAGCCTTGGTCCTCGGGAGCTGGCACAGAGAAATGCTTGGCATAGCCGAGCGGCATGCTGGGGTCTTATAATGGCTGTGTTCCCTCCCCATGGGACAGCCCGCATCTGGCACCTCATGATTAGGGGGGACTTCCATCTGTGAGAGGCGAGGCAGTGCGGCCCGAAGGTGCCAGGCACAGACATCTGTCACCACATTCCATCCTGGCTCATCCCACCTTTTAAGCAGGTAAACTGACACCCGGGCCTAAGGAGCTTGCCCAGGGCTATAGTGACAGAGGTTCATGTGTGAACCAGGTCCTAGGCCAGGTAAGGAGCCTGACTGGGATCTGTGAATCTGGAGGGAAAGGCACAGGCCAGCCCCCACCAGATATCGCTGCAAGGAAGTAAGCCTCCCCAGGCAGGCTTCCTCCAGGAAGCCTTCCCTGACCTTCCCCCCTTACCTTGGACCCCCTAGTTAGAGTCTTATACCCTGTGCTGTGCCCACTGCTCCCACTTTACACTGAGTGTCTTTTAGAGGCAAGGGCTGGGCCTTCCTCATTTCAAACTCTCTGAATGAAGGGAGGTGGACTGTGGCCTCCTCCATCCAGGATGGAGGTCCAGAAAAGGGAAGGCTGGCAGGAGCCTGGGCTCTGGGGGCTGGAGGACTGGTAGGAGGGATCCACGAGGGGAGGCTGCCCGGGACCCCAGGAGCCGAGCTCCAGGCTCAGGTCTCCCCCAGGCCAGGGCTCTCCTGCTGGACAGGAGGGGCAGGATGATTCAGGGACTTGGAGACCCAGATTCCCTGGGACTGTAGCCCTTTGAAGTAAGACTTGTGTTCTCCCTTGAGCTCCGCATCAAAGGCAGCTCTGCTGTGGTTGGGCCACGCTGGGCTTTACAGATAAGGGCCGCCCTCTTGGGACAGGCAGAAAAAGGGCGACTGGGCTTACCGGAGCAGCCGCCACGCGCCCCAGCCTCCCTCTGGCTTTCTCGCTCCTGGGGGGAAAGAAGCTGAGCCACCCCCAGGAAGCCACCTCAGGCCTCTGTCTGGGATGCCCCCCACACCACCCTTCCTGACCTTCCCGACAGGTCTGCCTCCGGGACCAAGTCGTTACAGGCGACGGTGTAGCTCCCCAGGGGGTCCAGCTGCCTGGAACCACATCTCCATTGCTCATCCTTGCAGCCTTAGTGCCCAGCACCTGCTCAACAAATGGACGGCTGTGCTATGGAGCAGGTGGGAGGTTGTGGCAGGTTGCTGGAGGAAATGACATTCAAGCCAGGACCTGGAGCATGACCAGAGTCAGACACGTGAAAATGGGAGGAGAGGGTGCAGTGGCTAGGAGGTGAGGGACCCAAAATCATTCAGCTGGGCTGGAATGGAGAAGGAACCAGAAAGGCAGGAGAGGGGCTTCCCTGATGGCTCAGTGGTAAAGGATCCACCTGCCAGTGCAGGAGACACAGGTTCGATCCCCGATTCGGGAAGATCCCACATGCGACAGAGCAACTAAGCCCATGCACCACAACTGCTGAGCCTGTGTGCCCTAGAGCCCATGCACTTCAACAAGAGAAGGCACCGCAATGAGAAATTCACACACCGAAACTAGAGAGCGGCTCCCACTTGCTGCAACTAGAGAAAAGCCTACGCAGCAACAAAGACCCAGCACAGCCATAAATAAATAAAATTATTTTTAAAAAAAGAAATGGCAGGAGAGATTCTGAGGCCAGACGATGTGGGTGTACCAGTCACGATGCCCAGAGAGTCAAGGTCACTATTAGTGCAAGACCTTCCCTAAATCAAGGATCCTAGGGATGTTGGAAGAAGCTGTGATACGAGCCCGGGCTGCCCAACACTGAGGGCGCCTATTTCCACTGTGGCCTCGACGAATACCCTCTCCCCTTAGCTGTGCAGTGCAGCTCTGGTACCAGCCATGAGTTTGCAGAGAGAGCTGAAACCCAGAGGCACTGCTCAGCTGGAAACGGCGTCCACCCCACAAGAGGCCAGGCCCAGAAAGACCACAGCCAAGGGAGCGTGTGGATCCCTGGGGCCAGGGAGCTGAGCGTGGGAATGAGGCCAGGCACCAATCCCCCCGGGAGAATCTCCAGTGGTGGGCATGGCAAACCGGGGGTGACAAGGGCAGCAGTGGTCCTGCTGAGACTCCCTGTGAGCAAAGGGGAGTTCTCTGTGTTTTCTGGGATAGAGCTAGTCTTTCCAAGCACCTACTGTGCGCCGGTTGGTGCGAGCTGCAGGGCTGAGTCCAGCAAAAGCTGGTTTTTTGTGGTCTTTCCCTCCTCCAGGGATCAAACCTGTGCGTATAAGTAACTCCAGCCTCCGCCTCTTCTCCAGCCGTGGAGAATGATACGTCTTATTTCAATTAGCCTTTTCCTGATTACTGGTGAAGTTCTGCATCTTTTCACTTGTTTACTGGCCATTTGTTTTTCTCTGAGTGGGAATTGCCTGTCCACATCTTTTGCCCATTTTTATTATTGATGTGTAGGAGTTCTTTGCACATCAAGAGAGGAGCAGAGAAGCAGCCTTCTCCTGGGGCAGACCCTCAGGGCCTCCCTCAAGGGTCCTCGGGCCCAGGAAAAGGAGGAGGATTTGCAGGGGGCTCCCACTGCATCCCTACACCCTGCCCAACTTCCGGTGGACCAACTCTGCTCGGAGACGAAGCACCTTCTGCAGGTGGGAGCCCCTGCCAGGCTGGCATCGCAGCTGGCAAAAACCCAGAGGGCTGATTTTCCTTTTTTTTTTTCACTACACTGCCCCGTGGCTGGCGAGGTGCCCTGGATGGCACCCGAGAGGAGGCAGCTGGTATAGAGGGATGTCTAGGAAGAAATGATAATTATCAGTAGCCAGCCCAGTTCAGTGGGAACCAGTTGACAACGGGGGCAGGTCGTGAAGCCTCAGGCTGACCCTCCCGACAGAATTCCAGGGCCCTCTGGTGCACACCATCCCTGCCGACTTCCAGCTATGTGTGTGCGTGCTCAGTCACCCAGCCGTGTCCAACTCTTTGCAACCTCATGGACTGTAGCCCACCAGGCTCCTCTGTCCATGCAATTTTCCAGGCAAGAATACTGGAGCAAGTTGCCATGCCCTCCTCCTAGGGGATCTTCTTGATCCAGGGATCGAACCTGCATCTCTTGCATCTCTTGCATCTCTTGCATCGGCAGGCAGATTCTTTACCACTATACCACCAGAGAAGCCTCTTTCAGCTATGACAGTCAACAAAGAGTGACCCAGGCGTGGACAGATGTGAGCCCTGCCCCTTCACCCTTGGCCACCTGACCTTTCAGGGCCAGAAGCAAACCTGTGGTTCATTCCCCTCCAGCGCTTTCCATATTTCAGCGGACAAACATCATAGGCCATAAAACTGATTTCCAAAGTCTATAAAGGCGATAACATTTAGGACCCAGGAAGAATAAAGTCCCTCCTTCCCCGGGGTAATGGCTGCCAAGAGCCCTGGCAGGGCCCTTTCTGTAGCTGGGGTGGCAGCCACCAGGACCCGCCTGAAGACATCCCTACACCAGGTGGTAAATGACCACTCAGCAAGCGCCTGGGAGGCTGCAAACCTTCTGCTCACCTTTACCCTGACTTCCCTGCACCCAGTTGCACTGGCTCCCCCAAAACCAGGGAGGGCTCACCGGCACCCCGGGCCCACCCCCTCCCACCCCTCTCCCACCCGCCACTAAGCTCCCGCAGAAGAGCCAGACCACAGATTGCAGGCCACCATCCTGGTGCCGGCCAAGGTCACCCCTCTGCTCTGTGCCACGCTTGGGTGAGCCTCCCCGGAGGACAAACAACGCCGCCACAGAGGCGGCCACCACGACCTCAACGTGACAGAAGGGGGATGGGGTGTTCTGACCTCCCCCCAAGCTCTTCAAACACCCCCATTCTGGGCTGACGCCGTGCCCACTCACAGACACCTAGAACTATGTGAGGTTACCACGGGCCCACTGCCCTCATTCACTCACTCACTCATTCATTCAAAGGTGACGTGACCCAGTGGAAAGTACCCAGGATGCAGTTCAAGATTCCTGGCTGGAGATTAGTCACCAGCTTTCCAAGCTGAAAAGCCACCCACCAGGTCATTCTTACACTGATTATCCTGGTCCGC
The DNA here is from genome assembly GCA_024291935.2 of Okapia johnstoni. NCBI lineage: Eukaryota > Metazoa > Chordata > Mammalia > Artiodactyla > Giraffidae > Okapia > Okapia johnstoni. The sequence goes on along the minus strand of JAGTYA010000026.1, from coordinate 8,181,264 downwards.
TGGACCAGGAGGGGACCATGGTCTGGGGCTGTGGGGCAGGAGGCTGGGCTAGAATGAGGGCAAAGTGCCAGGGGCAGGCCTGCCAGCCAGAGGGGAGGGGGCCTGTCTGGAGACAGGGGGATAGACAAAATGACCCCAACAAGTCCCTTCCAGGCAAGGATGAAACAGGGTCAGGAAATGGGGCATCCAGGCCCTGTTTTTTTAATCCCACCCTCAGGGCAAATCCATGTGCAGCCAACAGATCCATACGCAATGGTGAAGGAGGGACCCCCCCCACCCTGGGGCTGTGGGGACCCCCTCTCAGAAGTCATTTCTCCACCTTCTCCAGGGTTAAAGCACATCACGATATGGAATTAGCTACAGGCTCAGCCTCCAGCTTCACCACAAAGAGGTGGAGAGAAGTGAGGCTCTTCTCATCAAGGATGCCCCCCCGCAAAGGGGCCCCCAGAGTACCTGTGGGAACTCGAGAGGTGGGCAGGCGGGGTGCCAGCCCTGTGGGCTCCCCAGGCTGGCTGTGGGGCTGAGAGGCGGCATTTGCATGCAGAGCCTCTGTGGTTCTGGAATGTATGCAGTTGCCTGGGTGTAATTCCTAAGGCGAGACGAATCTCCAGGCCGCTTTTCTCAGCAGGAACAAGTCTTTCCTTCAAATCGATGGTGACACATTTTTAAACTCTGATATTAAGGAGGGAAAGATTTTGCCAGCCCCCTGGGGGCAACCCTTATTAGTCACTGGCTCATCTGAGAGAAATCACAGTGGCAGACCCAGTGGGTCTGTGTGAGGCAAGAGGCCCAGAGGCCAGGCCGCTGACAAGGGAATGGAAGGCAACAAACAAGAGGGCAGAGGGCCCTCCCACGTCGGGAGCAAAGCTGCGAGGGGGGGTGCACTTAGAGACGGGGTCTGGAGCAAGGGGTGAAGCAGCCGTAGGGGACTAAAGAATAGCTGGTAAGGGTGGCAGAGGGAGAGGAGAAAGTACGAGAAAGAGGCATGAAGCTGAAATATAGATTTCCAAGTTTAGAGTCACAGAACCCAAAATCTTATTTCCCATTTTGCTATGGCTGCCAGGAAGCTCAAGGCCACTTTCCTTTTTAAAAAATGTGTTTATTATTTATTTTTGGTGGCGCTAGGTCTTCACTGCTGCCCTTGTTGTACAACTTGTTGTACAACTTTCTCTGGTTGTAGCTAGCGGGGGCTACTCTTCATTGCCGTGCACAGACTTCTCATTGTGGTGTGTTGCAGAGCACGGGCTCTAGGATATGTGGGCCTCAGTAGCTGTGGCACACGGGCTTTAGTTGCTCCGTGTCATGTGGAATCTTCCAAGACCAGGGATCGAATCCGTGTTTCCTGTGTTGGCAGGTGGATTCTTAACCACTGGACCACCAGGGAAGTTCACGGCCACTTTTCATGCATAGTAGAAATAGAGTTGTTACAAAGGCCTAGTTTTGAGGTGTCTTCTGCACGGGGCCAAGGTAAGCGCCAGGAGCCAAGCTGCCCAAGCAGCCACCAAGAGCATAAAATACAAGGGCAGGTAGGAACCGTGGCCCCTCGTTAGACACCAGCATTCCACGGGCAGAGCAGACCTGGGGACGAGGCAAGAGGCCAGCAGGTCAGAAAGCATGTGCCAAGAGCATCCAGGCCAGAGGGTTGCAGGTGTGGCCAGGAGCACAGGGTACATTTCTATTAATGCCCAGGTCAGCATCCTCCTTGTCACTTCTTTCTTTTTATTCCTATTTTAATGGTTCTCTGGTTTTATTATACCTGTTTTTCAGTGGAAATAGGTAGCTTAAACATTCTTAAAAAAATCAATTCCAGCTCAAACGCCTACTTGCTCGGCGGTAACAGTCACCATTTATTGAGTTCCAATGACTTGCCAGGCATTTGCATGCATCTCCATCCCCCAAACCACCTTCAGAGAAGGCGTCACTCTCCCAGGTTTACAGACGAGGAAACTGAGGCTCAGAGGGGAGATATATCCTGCTCAAGGTCACAAGGGCTTGGAAACGGCCGTGGCAGCCCTGGCCCCCGGCGTGTCCCCACTCCCACCCCCTGAGCCTCAGAGCCCAGCACCCTCCTCCACGAACCAAACGGGAATCCCATCTGCCTTGTTAGGAGGGAAACGAGGCTGAGTCAAAGTCAAAGCCGAGGAGGCCGAGAGGTGGTCGGTGATCCACAGAGTTCCATCACCCCCTACCCCGGCCCTGCCTGCAACACTCTGGTCCCCTCCCTGCCAAACCCCAAGGCTTCAGCCAGAACCACCCCAGCTTCCCGTGACCCGTGAGCCTCACCAGCAGGTTTCCTGCCAGCTGCCAGGCTGGCCTTAGCACCTTTGACGGAGCTGTAAAGCTCCCGTAGCAAATGTCAATTCTGGGCCATTTGCTTCGTAGATTTCAACGTTCCTGTTTCTCCTCAACAAGGTAGCTCTTGCTTCTCAAAAGGGATGTGGCGTTTGATGATGTTTAAACCTACGTGAAATACAGCCAGGCGGCAACAATAAAACAGACGCGGGCCCTGCTGGTAGGGGGACGGCTGTCAGCCGGGCCTCTCTTCCCATTGCAGCTCAGCTCCTATTTTTATGGCAATTACAATGTCCGAAGAGGGGGAGGAAGCAGCAATGGGGAAGAGGAGGGTGGGTACCGCTGTACAAGGACCACTTGTTGCCTTTGGGTGTGGGGTGCATCTGATGGAGATTCAATGAACCGAAGCAGGTGATGCCAGCCGGCCACGTCCACCCCTTGCCGCCACCCTCTCGGGGCCACCCAGGCCCAGTGTCATACGCAGCTCCACAATCAGGTACATGATCTCCCCAGAGGGCTGCAGCCCAAGCTCCTGGCTTCCAAGTCCTCACTGGCTTCTGACACTTCCACAAGGACATAAAAAGCTGCAGTCCCTCCCCTGCCCAGTATGTAAGGCAGCAGGAACTCCCCCTCCATGGCTGTGCCCACTGGGCAGCCTGCTTCCACCCAACAGCCCTCACCGAGATGCATCGTTAGTTCCCGTCCTTTTGTGTCCCTCCTGGGGATCTGCTGTGCAGATGTTCTCGGGCGGCCCTGCCCACGGATGGGCACTAGCCATGTGCCAGCCCTGTCCACAGATGGAGACCCAGGATCAGTGGGTCCTGCCGCTGCCCTCAAGGGGCTCCAGTCTAACGGGTGGTATAGTGAGATGCTTCACTCATAAGAACAGTACTCAGCATTTACTGACCCCTCCAGTGTGCAAGGCACTACAGATACTCACTCACTTTTTCCTCTTAATCTTCCCCTGGGGTGCACACTGGAAACTGAGGCCCAGAGGAGCAGCTCATGGAACCAGATTTTACCCCAGTCTATCGATATTTTGTGAGCAGCCTCCAAGGTCAGTCAGTGCTGCACCTATGGGGGCCCTCCAGCCCAGGCCAGGCCTGTCCCCAACCCCACTAGGACAGCTGTACCCTTTCTATAAGTGATCAATCAAGACTGTGGGGCGGGGCGGGGGGGAGTGTAATTTCCCTGGTGGTCCAATGGTTGGGACTCCTTGCTTTCACTGACAGGGCGAGGGTTCGATTCCTGGTTGGAGAACTAAGATCCCACAGGTTGCTCAGCATGGTCAAAAAAAAAAAAAGATTGCAGGGAAAAGGAACCAGTGATGGGGTCACTACTGCCAGCAGAGCCTGAGGAAACATCAGCACAAATAAACTGCAAAGTAACTAAATGAGCCCCAAAGGTGAGCTTCTGAAATGCAAGAAGACCCCAAGGAGGAGAGAGGAGGGGAGGGCTGGCGGCTTCAGTTCTTCCAGCTCAGGCTCAGGGGAGGCTGCCAAGTGCTGACAAGAGAGCTTCAGTCAACACCCTACCCCACCCCCGAGAAGGGGGACATCCCCCCGCCAGGGCTGTTCCCATGTGACACACACACCAGTCCCGACAGAGGCAGAGCAGATGCTGACAGCCCTGCCCCAGAGGGGAGGCGGGCTAGCCCACCTGCCCTGCATGTTTGTGGTCCAGAGACCCCAAATCCTTCCTGGCAGTCAGGAAGGGCCCTCCTCAGCCTCCTTGGGCCCAACAAGCGCTCAGCTCACCACAGGGAGGCCAGGAAGGCTCAGCTCACCACAGGGAGGCCAGGAAGGTGTTGGTGCACAGCAGGCCCGGTTCCACAGAAGCAACCACCGCAGTGGGCACAGAGCTGGCATTTCCTGGGCTTCCTCTATCCCAGACGTCATCATGCTGAGTGCTCCCCATTAACTGTCTCCTTTCAAATTCACGACAACCCAGGACACCGGGTCCTGGAGCACCTGTATCCCCATTTTACAGACAAGAAAACTGAGGCTCAGCAAGGTGAAGGAGCTTGCCTGAAGCCACACAGCCAGTGCACAATGGAGCCAGGATTCGTGCCAAGGACTCTCCAGCTCCCAACTGCAATGTCCTGAGTTGGAGACTCCAGAGCTGGTGGGGCTATCTAGAGAGTGGGAGGTAATGGGGGGGGCAGGGAGCTGCATCCTTTGACTCTCTTCTAGGTCGTATGAGGTCATACTCATTGTAAGGGCTGATGCTGAAGCTGAAGCTCCTATAATTTGGCCACCTGACTGCAAAGAGCTGACTCATTGGAAAAGACCCTGATGCTAGGAAAGATTGAAGGCAACAGGAGAAGGGGGCAGCAGAGGATGAGATGGTTAGACAGCATCACTGACTCAATCAACATGCTGCTGCTGCTAAGTCGCTTCAGTCGTGTCCGACTCTGTGCGACCCCACAGACGGGAGCCCACCAGGCTCCCCCCGTCCCTGGGATTCTCCAGGCAAGAATACTGGAGTGGGTTGTCATTTCCTTCTCCAATGCATGAAAGTGAAAAGTGAAAGTGAAGTCACTCAGTCGTGTCCGACTCTTAGCGACCCCATGGACTGCAGCCTACCAGGCTCCTCCGTCCATGGGATTTTCCAGGCAAGAGTACTGGAGTGGGGTGCCATTGCCTTCTCCTCAATCAACATGAGCTTGAGCAAACTCTGGGAGATAGTGGAGGACAGAGGAGCCTGGCATGCTACAGTCTATGGGGTCATAAAGAATCAGACACAACTCAGCAACTGAATAACAACATATGCTAGAGGCCACCCTAAGTTGGGACCAGACCAGGTCTCACCCAGGAGCCCTCAAAGTCAGGCTCTGACATGTGTGCGAGCCCACCCTAGGAGTCTGGTGAAAGTGTCAAAGTGTTAGCTGCTCAGTCATATCTAGCTCTACAGCTCCAGGGACTGTAACCCGGCAGGGTCTTCCGTCCATGGGATTTGATAGCTTATGGTGAACAGTGTGGGATTAGTGATCTCCGAAGAAGAAGATCTGGCTTTGGGACCAGGGCCCAGCTCTTGATCACTCAAGAGCTTTTGTGTAGCAGAGTTTTATTAAAGTGAAAAAGGGGCAGAGAAGGCTTCTGACATAGACATCAGAAGGGGGATGGAGAGTGCCCCCCTGCTAGTTTCAGCAAGCTGTTTTATGTCTGTTAGAAAGCTGTTAATCAGATAAGAGAGACACTTCAAGGCTGAGGGAGTTTCACAGGCCCCTCCCCCACAATATGCATTTTTGAGCTAGGATGGCAAGAGGGGTGTCATCCCCCAGCCATAAAACAATTGATATGAATACTGGTTTGTAGAGCTATTTTTAGCCCAAAGTTTGAGAAAAGGAAAAAGTTAGTCTTAGGTGGAACCATTTTGAAGATAGGCAAATTCCAAAGCAAATACATAGTTTCATTAACATAGCTTAAGAAAAACATTTCCATTAAAAAAAAAAACTCATTGGTGAGCTCAAGGTTTGAGAAAAGTTAAGTTCAGGTGGAACCAGGTGTTGTCATAGCAACACAGAATTTTAAGAGACACTTGCAGCCCATTTCCTCCATTTGGAGACCCCTGGCATTCCTGCCTGTTACCCTCTCAGATTCTCTAGACAAGAATACTGGAGTGGGTTGCCAGTCTCTTCTCCAGGGGACCTTCTCGACCCAGGGATTGAACCCATGTCTCCTGCACTGCAGGCAGATTCTTTACCATCTGAGCCACCAGGAAAACCCAGGGGTCTAGAGAAACCAGATTCATCTCAACAGCCCTGCAAATAGCACTGTCTGCATAGCTGCCTGTTGAGAGGCAGGGAAGGGGGAGTTCCCAGGGGGATCTCTGGCCCTCAGAGCCCCTTCACCTCCTAGGGACACAGGGCACCCATGCGTTAAATGGCAGGCAAGCCACAGCCTTCTGGGGAGGCCCAAAGCCAACCGGGCAGCCCTTTGCCAAGGCGCTGGCGGATCATTCTGGGAGAGCGAGCCAAGGCCTGCAGATCCAGCCCTTTTCATGCTTGGCCAATTTAATGGTTCCCATTAATTTCAAAACACACACATTCCCACAAGCTCCGGCCTCCTCAGCTCAGTGCCCGGAGTGGAGAGCACGCCGAGGACACAGACGGGCACACAGGTGTGGGTGCTGAGGCCAGGCGTCCTCAAGGACGAGAGGAGTGGAAAGGAAGTGGCTCAGGGCCCCTTAGCAGGGAGTGGTGGGCGGCGGAGCCCTGCCCCGCCCCCGTTTCCCGAGAGATTGCTCCTGGTGATGGGGAGAAAAAGACACAGGAGGAAGGGCATGCTAGGGAGTGACCCTGAGCAGGTCATTGTCCCTCTCTGGGTTTCCCTACGATACTGCAACTGTCTCGCCAGCAGGCCAAGGTCACTGAGCCTCACATTGAGCCAGGAACCTCACTAGCAGCCGTCTCCCACTGTCCTCATCTACAAGAGGCTTTAGTCCCTTCCCACCCTGACTTCTACAACCAGAGGGGCTGCGTAGGGCCTGGACTGGAGCTAGATGACGTCCCAGCAGCCCAGGGGGGAATCACTGGTTCATCCAGTCCCTCCTGCCGTCACACCAACTCTCAACGACGTGCGATCACTCATTCATTCAACAAACGTTTACCGAGTCTCAGGACAAAGGGTCATCCGGTCCAAGGTCCACAGCCCACCATCACGTTCCCTCTGGAAGGACGGGAACAATCTGACCATCAAAGGGAAACTTGGCAGAAAAGCTTGGAGGGAGAGGACCTGCCGGGATCCTCAAGTCCCGCCCGTTGGCCAGAGCTCGGCTCACTGGACCAGGCCCTGCGAGCCCTCGAGGGAATCTCAATAATTCAGGAGGGATCCATCATTTATGAATTTACGTAACCGCTTCTCGACCTTGTGGAAACGAGCCGCCCTCCTCCTGCAGTGGTGGAAAGCAGGCCTTGGCGCAGCCCCTGGTGTCCTGGGCTTTCTAATGTGGCGGGGTGCGGGGGGCTACCTGAAGCCCACGCCTCTCTGTTGGCCTTCCAGTCCACTCGGCCCCTCACCCCCAGACTGGATCCAAAGGGAGGTGTTGAAAATGCAAGTTCAATGACGTCCCTCTCAAACCCCAGGATCGAAAGATGAGGATTTGATTCCTGGCTCGGCCTTTTTACCAAGCGCTGTGCCCCATGTGTACCTCAGTCTCCTCATCTGTAAACTGGGGGAACATGAGTGCCTGCCTCAGAAACGAGATGATATGTGCAGGGTGGGGGCGGCCCCTGGCCCAGGGGGAACACGCAAAGGCACGATGCCCCCAGCCCAGAAGCAGGGCTCGGTGGGGGGCGCTCAGGGGAGGCACTGGGCCACAGGATCACCACGAAGCCACAGGTGTTGCAGCCCACCACACCAACGAATCTGGACCCTTCTCTTCTGCACTGACCGCCCACCATGCCCCATCTCCGCTCCACTTCTCTATGTCCCTGCAGGGAGGACAGATAACAACACACCCAACCTGGAGACTCAAATTTTTAAACCAGAAAAGAAAAAGGGACAAAGAGTAGGTAGTCCCAGCTACTCTTTAAAAAGGTTAGGGGGGGAGGGGTCATTTCCTGGAGACTCTGGAGTCCGGCAAACCTCCCCTATCTGTGCCACTACTGTTTAACTGTGTGGCATCAGGTAAGTGGCTTCAAGTCTCTGAACCTGTTTCTCATCAACACCATGGGGCTGATATAACACCAAGAGGCCAGGAGAGGTAGTATGGGGTGTGGATATACCAGAGGGAGTCCAGCAGCTCAGGACCACCGTGGCTCATTCCTAGCCCCGAGAGTTTCCCCTGAGTCCCACCTCCTCACCTCTCCCTGCAAGTCCTCTCCCTTTCTCCCCTTATTATATCCTTGTCTGACTTCTGACTCAGATCCCCACTTCTCAGCTCAAGCGCTGCCTCCTCCAAGAAGCCTTCCAGATTGCCTCCCACCCCTGCAGGTGTGACTCCCATCCCTCAGACACTCTGCTGTCCATTTCCATTCCATTCACATGTTTCACTCTGTGTTTGAAGACTGAGATTGAGTCTTTCATAGCCCAGGGCCTACCCCAGTGCCTGGTGCACGACAGGCCTGCCACGTCCATCTGCTGAACAAATGAATGAAAAGCTACACAGGAGTTCAAATTCCAACTCGGTCACCTGCCCAGCTAGGGTGTGTTATCTCGTCCTCTGAGCCTCAGTTTGATCACTGAAAATGGGGATCATCCCCTGCTTTGTGGGGATGCCAAGTGGTCAGCATGGAGGGCACGGCCCATCTCACCTGCGCTCCCCAGGGGCCAGGGCCCAGTGAGGTCTCCAAGGCTCACAGGTTCCTGCCTGCCCTCCATGCCCGCTGCGGGGAAGTTGCTGCTGAAGGCGGCTGCAGAGGCCCGGCCGGCCGGCAAGCCTCAGCAAACACATTTAAATCTGAAGTGACAGATAAAGCGATTTACGGCGACAGTTTAGCGTCAGATCACTTCCCACAAGGCAGTCGGCGTCACTCGGCCCCCCTGCTTGCTAGTCCATCAAGGAGGTCTCTAAATCACTGGCTCGGAGCGGTGGCCCAGGGACAGCCGGGGGCCGGGCTCCTCTGGGCCCTCCAGACAGCAGCAGGAATGAAGGGAGGGCTCTGGCTGGCTTGGGGGGAGGAGGGTGATGGAAACAGCTGGCAGATTCTCACAAATCAAAGCCCCAAGACAAGGAAACAGAGCACCACTTCATGCCTTATTTTAAACAAATAAGCGGCTTACAAACCTCCCAGAGCGGCCAGCTTGTCGCTCTGAAACATGGCTTCCCACCCATTCCGCAGGGCCCGGGCCCGCGTGCCTGGGCCCCTCAAAGGCTCCCCTGACCCCCCGCGCCTCCCACCACCTCCTTGCAGAATTAATTGGTCCCTGAGGCGATGTGTGGCGATCTGTTCAGACCTCGCTTCCACCGCTTTGTCACATTATATTCTACTTAGTTGCTCTCACGCTGACTTTCCAATACTAATTTACGGGGGCCTTGCTATGTGCCAGGCCCTTGGCCCAGGGCCGCATGGGCCTGAGCGCATGTCACCCACAGCCCTACCCTGGGGTGGGGCCAACGACACTCCGTTTTTCAGATGGGGAAATAGAGGCTTGGAGACGCCGGACCGGAGGCCACAGCGTGGCCGATGGGAAAGTTAGGATTCCCAGCTAGCTCCTGGCCTCTGTGCCCACGGCCCTGGCACACCAGCCTGGGACAGCTGGGCAGTGTCTGGGGGCAGCTTGGTCCCATCATGTCCTGAAGGCCAAAGCTAGCAACCGGACCCTGGAAGGACCCAGAAGAGGAGTCTTTCTGTGTGCCAAGACACTTCCTGCCTGAGACTCGGTTGTCTGTCAGGAACTAGGGGCCCACAAGCACGAGCTTGGTTTGCTGGGAACTTCAAGGCATGGAAAGGACCCTCTCAAGGTCATGCTGCCTCCTCTCACAGTCCTCTCCCATCTCGTGGCAAAGGGAAGACATGAACACTCCAGAAACTGATGCACCTCCCCTCCCCAGGGTGGGGGGGGAAGCCCCAGACCCGAGGTTTCTCTGGAGGAGATACCATCCTGGTTCTCCCCACATGCAGCTGGGGGACGTGGATCAAGCTGGAGAGGCAGGCGCTGTCCTGGAGAATGGGGGCTGCAGGAGCTCTCTGGCTTATCTGGTCAGCGTGGCAGACCAATTTAATTAAGATGGATGCCGTGTGCCCCCGTGGGCAGGAGCCACGGCCAGCGCAGATGGCCGGAGCCCCAGACTCTCTCCAGGCTCTGCCCGAGCAAGTGGCCTTGGCCGGCAGCCACTGGGGCAAGTCCCAGGAGGGCCTGGGGGCCTGCACTGCACTAGGCGGGGTTGAGGGGGTTTGGTCCCGTCCCCTGGGACCTCATGCCCTGCCACTGGCCAGGCACATACCCTTCTACTCAGCTCCAGCCCCCTCCATCTACCACATAACATAAACAGTGTGACACACACAAACCACACACGCACATCCACTATCACAGACGCACACACAGCACAAACACCCCAATCACACATCATATGCCAATAGAGTGGAGTAAAAACCAGTCCTGGACTTCGGATGCCAGGGGAACATTTGGGAAAGAGTCTGATTCTCCAAAGTCCTGAGAGAGGCTGTGAGTGGAGTCCCTCTGTGGGGAGGGGAGGAGTGAAGAGAGCAGGTAGGGAGGACACCTAGGGTCCCCCCTAGGGATGGGCTGGAGACCACCCCCCAAGCCACAGCTCTTCAGGATGGAGGGGGCTCAGGGGGTGTGGACCCCTTTCTCTCACAGGCCCTTTCCATCCCCCCGCAGGCCTCCCCCTCCACGGTCCCCACAGCTGGAGCGAGGCCCAGGCAGGATGGCATCTTCCCCACCCTTCCCCATCTGGCCTCGGAGACAAAGAGAGATGCCCCCCGACCCCACCCCCGCAGAAAATCCAGAAGCTCCACAGCAGACCTCAAGCCCCCAGCCCTGTCCGACCCACACAGCTCCCCATGGGCCACCGATCCTGGCGGGGCCAACACTGTCCTTGACTTCAAAAATAAAAATTTAAAAATTCCCACCCCGAGATAATTGCTGGGCTCCTTTTGCTCATTGTGGCGGCTCGGCGGTCGGCGCTGAGAAGCAATTATTCACGGCTAATGAGTATAATCAAGTCAAATAGAATTTAATGGACACGTATTCTCTTCCTGCTTGAAACTTTACATATGAATTAAGCACATATGGGTTTCACGAGGCACAGACGAGATTTATGCAGCCCCGAAAAGCCCCGCGTCGCCACGACTTTTATTCCGCTAATAAACAGGCTGATTTACGGGCTCTGAGGGGCGCGGAAACCGCGATCTCTGCTGCCCCCTGGTGGGCGGCGGCCGCAGGCTGAGCCAAGGCTCGGAGGATGCTGGAGGGTCCCAAAACCACCAAGGACTCCTGAGATCCGATCAGAGCCAAGGCCACTCAAACACCCGCCGGGAAGACCTGGAGGGAGGGTCTGCAGGGGACGCCGGCTCTGTGTGGGAGCTCTGCTGCTCCTAACGGGGTTCCCACCACCACCATCATGCAAGCCCAGGCAGGTCCACGGAGAAGGCTAGTCCCCAGACAGGTGTGGCAAACACTGCCGGCCCCCAGTCCTGGAGAATCAAATGAAGCCAGGGCCAAAGTGCTTTCCGGAGAGCGCGAGAGGCCGACAGAGCCGCTGCCCTCGGAGTCTGGCCAGGCAGGAGGGCGCTCAGGAAGAGCCATTAATCATGCCTACAACCTGGAGCAGACTCCAGAGCCCCAGCCCGCTCTATTTGCTTCCCACCAATACCCTACCTTGGTCCCCACACCCTCTTTCCTGCCACCAACCATCCACCTGGCTGCGAAGGAGATGATAAAACGTCCCACTTTTCCCTCTGGCCGCTTTGCAGCTCAGGAAGAAAAGCGTGGTGTTGGCCAAAAAGTTCACTTGGGTTTTTCCGTAAGATGTTACGGAAATACTCAAAGTTTCTGGCTAACCTATCTAAGCAAACTCCGGGAGGCAGTGAAGGACAGGGAAGCCTGGCATGCTGCAGTCCATGGCGTTGCAAAGAGTCAGACACAACATAATGACAGAACCAGAACATCAGCAGGGCACCTCGCACACCTTTGCCAGTGATTGCAGGGCCAAGGGCAACAGGCAGGGCAGCCTCACAGGCCTGTGGCACTGTCCCCTCAGCCAGGGCCCCGCGGCTTGGTCCTTCCACCCTAGGCCAGCCCTCCAGGGTCCAGGCAGCAAAAAGACCCTTCTCCTCTGGGCCACTATGACTTGTCTTGTCTTAGCCCTGAGTCCCCCAGAGGAAGACCTCCCTGCCACCCACCATCCAAGTAGCCCAAGAGAAACACACCAAAAGCAGCACTAGTAGAAACCCTACCTCTGCTCTGAGTCAGAACTCCTGCCTTCCCGTGACTGGTCACCTGGGCACTGAGACAGGCGATGTGGGGGGAGGGAACACCCCCATGGCCACAAAGGTCTGCAAACATCAGCGAGGAGACACAGCAATGCCACTGCTGGAAGGACAGCCCGGGCCACCGAAACACAGGTGCCAAGGGGCCGAGCTCCCCCTCTCCCCAGGTCTCTCGAGCCCTGTCACTTAGCCAGCGCAGCATGGGCACCACCAAGACTCAGAGTCACTCAGCCACTCCACACCCCGGCCAGCTCTGGGGTCCGCCAATGGCTGCAAGCCAAAGGGTGAGACAAAGGAGATTCAAGATGCTCCTGGGGTACCCAAGACTGCACAGCTGGGCGGGGGGGCTCGCTCAGCGGAGGTTCCCTATGAGTCGAAGTCCAAGACAAGAGGGTCCGCCCAGGTCTGCGAACCTTTCTCTAACAAGGAGGCTCCTTCCTGTGCCACCTGGTACCCACAGTGGGGGGGGGGGTCAGCCCCCACTTGCCCTTGTCCCGTGAACCATCTGAGCACCCACTGGACTTGACCACCCCCTGACACCTACTTCTGACCTTGGCCAGACAACCACCACCTGGAAGGATTACAACCATCTTTCTCCCGCTCCCAAGAGGGGAGAGAAACAGCAGACTCCTCAACACATCACAATAAATGGCCAAGCCAGCAAGAGCCACTGCAGGAAGCCAAGCAGGGGTCCCCCACCCTTCCCCTGATATGCTCCCCGACATGCTCCCTCACCCGCACCCCATTCAGAGCGGGGCTGGGTGGGCAGGAGGCAGAGGAAGGAAAGCGGTGCCCGGGGCGATGTGCAGCCCCCGAGGTCGGACCACCCTCTCTGGCCTCCGCCTTCCGGGCAGGGCCACCCGGAGCGATTCCAGCCCAGCTCTCTCCCTTCCCGGCCGCTAATGGGTCTCAGAGCTTCGAGGCAGCTCAGCCAAGGCGTTCCTGACACGGCGGGTCAGGCTTTCCACGGGGAGAGGCGTTCTCGCGGTCGACTCTCTGGGTTCCGTGGCGCCAGCGGGCCACCCTCAACCAGCCACCAGAGCCTCACTGGAGCCAGGTGGCGTCCACGCAGGCCTGGCACAGGGACGAGGCGGCCGCCTGGGTCTGACTCAGGCCCGGCCCGAAGGCCCCACTCACCGGCGTTGACGATGGCGTCCACCTCCAGCTTGGTGATGTCACCTCGGAACAGGGAGATCTTCTCGTTGAGCTGCTTGTCCTTCTTGTACTTGGGCTCCTCCACCTTCACAGTCACCCCTGGAACAAGCAGAGGCCGAGGGGTGGTCACGGGGAGGCCCCCACGGTGCAGCAAGCCACCAGGGACCCCTGGTCAGGCAAGCCCCCGTCAACCGCCCTCTGCCTCCAGAGGCAGGGTGCCTCGCAGGGACCGATGACCCAATTGAGGACAGCCCACACTGACCAAGCACCTACTGTGTGCAGCACACACTCGTCTCCTTGAACCTTCACAGCAATGCTGCACACAGGTAGAGCAGCCATGCCATCCATCCCCGTTTTACACACTGGGTCACCCAGACCTGAGGCTTCCCAGGTGGCTCAGTGGTAAAGAATCTGCCTGCCAATGCAGGAGAGGAGGGTTCAATCCCTGGGTCAGGAAGATCCCCTGGAGAAGGAAATGGCAAGCCACTCCAGTATTCTTGCCTGGACAACCCCATGGACAGAGGAGCCATGGACTGGTGGGCTACAGTTCACGGGATCACAAAAGAGTCGGACACAACTTAGCAACTAAACAACAACAAACAACTGAGACTTTGGAGCATTAAGTGACTTGGCCCGGGTTCCCAGTCACCAGGTCTGCAACGTGCAGGGCCGAGGCGCTCGTGAGGACACTGCCCTGCAGGCCACTACACCAAGCTGGGCAACTCTTGGCTCTAGCAGCCATGGCATCGTGGGTCTAAGGCTCAGTTTCCCAATGGGAATGTCATAACCAAACCAAGGACTTCCCTGGGGTTCTGACAGCTAAGATGCCGCACACCCAGTGTAAGGAGCCCGGGTTCAATCCGTAATCAGGGAACTAGATCTCGAATGCTGCAACTAAGATTGTGCACTAAAGCCGCAACTAAAGATCCCGCATCCCGCAACGAAGAACTGGTGCAGCCTAAGAAAAAAGTATTTTTTTAAGAAAGAAAGAAATCATTTGTTAACAAACCACCAAACCTGCCTCAGGCTGTATTAATAATGAAAAGAGGTGACACTTCAAAGTGCCCCGTGCAGAGCAAGCACTCAAAAATGCCGCCACCCTTCTTCTCTTTGGCCTTGTGTGGACGATTCTCCCCAGACAAGGGTCTGAAGGGCCCACACCACTGGGTCCCCAGCGCAGGGCCTACCTTTCGCCGTCTCCTTCCACGTCGGGATCTTCTTCAGCCTGACAAAGTCCCGGCAGAAGTAATGTTCCTCCCGTTGCTTGTCACTCAGGCCCTTCAGAAACGCTGCAGCAGGATGGGGCGGGAGAGTCAGGCGGGCGGGGAGGGGAGCAGTCCAGGGGGCCTCCCCACCGCCCACAGGTCTCCTGTCCTCCGTCCAGGGCACATTCATCCTTCCGCAAGCTCACAGGGAGGGCGTGCAGAAGGAGGGTCCCCTGGAAGATCTTGCCCCACCCCCTTTGTTAGGAAGGGAAATTGAGGCCCGTGGAGGTGGAGGGTGTCTCTCAGGGGTTCAGAATTAAACTCTGCCAATTGCCAGCTGCTTCCACACCTCTGAGCACCAAGTATCCTCATGTATAGAATGGGGATTAAGAAAGCCCTTGCAGAGTGATTTCAAGCTTGCTCATACATGCTAAGGCCAGGCAGGTTGGTGGCACTGAATCAGTTACATCATCAATCAGTTACATCATCATTGCTGTTATGTGCAGGCAGTGGGACACAGGGAACCAGGACAACCGTCCTCACAGACCGGCAGAACCAAGCAGCTGTGCTGCCTGTTTGCGGCATGCCCCCTGCATTGCCAGTGGGCTCCCTGCCGACAGATGGCTGGCTGGGGTCTCCCCTAATCGTCCCCATTTTACAAATGAGGAAAAGGGCCCAGGAAGGTTAGGCAGCCACCTGTGGTCAGACGGCTAGTGATATGAGTGGGAAGCTAGGCCCTCCTCATCCACTCACAGGCTGGCTCCCCTTGCTGGGCCTGGTCTTCCCTTTGGGCCGCACCAGGCAGGGGAGCAGAGGTCCAGGCTTGCGGCTCGTGGGCTCCCCCTGCCGACCTGAGGCCACCAGGGCAGCCGGGCTCAGTCCAACCCGCTCCCCTCCACCACTCCATCCAGGCTCTGCCTCTCCCTGGCAGTTTGAACACAGATCAGTCAGTTAATAGGTATTTACTGAGCTCCCACCATGCACCAAGGTTTCCAAGGTGGCGCTAGGGGTAAAGAACCCAATGCGAGAGACATAAGAGACACGGGTTTGATCCCTGGGTCGGAAAGATCCCCTGGAGAAGGAAATGGCAACCCATTCCAGTATTCTTGTCTGGAGAATCCCATGGACAGAGGAGCCTTGTGGGCTACAGTCCATGGGGTCACAAGAGTTGGACCCGACTGAAGCAGCTTAGCATGCATACACAAACCACTCACCAAGCCTGGGAGGCAAAGTGAGGTCTGGGGCCTGACCCAGCAGAGGGGAGGCCGGACCAGCCTCTTGGAAGAGGTACCCCCAATGTCTCCAGTCTGCCCTAGAAGCAGCAAGTCACTGGAGAAAACTCCCACCAACTGAGCAGGGGCTCCCTCTAAATTCTCCATCTCCCCCAAGTAGTCACAGCAGCTGCTGCTTTGGAAATGGTCCCCCCCTACCCCTTCTCCCTCTCCAAGCCTCCTCCACTCATCCTCCCAGCCAGACAGCTATGCGGTGCTGCCTCCCCCACCCCACACACACACCTGCCCACATCTCATTCTCCATCGCTCGGGTCACTGGGCACGAAGGTCCATCCTCCCAGCCGAGGCTGCCCAGCTCACCTCCCAAGGACTCCTCCTGCACTCCCTCTCCACCAGGCTGCCCTCAAACACCTTCTTCTGTACCTGCTCTATGAAAACAGAACCCTCCCTCGACCCCGCATGCCACGCACTGTAGCTGTGGCCTCGTCTCTCTGCCCCTCTCCTCTGCCGCCTACATTCTGTCTCCACGTCCTCCTCCCTCCCAACCCCACCTCTCCATCAAGGCCAAGGTCAGAGGCACCACGCTGGCCGCTGAACTCACTCAGTGGCCCCTCCTGGCCTCCCTTGTGTGCTCAGCACCCCCGACCCCTTCTTCCCTCTCTGGACCCTGCCTCCTGGCCCCAGGCTGCTCCCTGGCCCTCCACAGCCTCCTTGCGGCCTCCCTTCTTCCTTAATCCACACTCACTCCTTGGGTTTTATTTTCTTTTTAAGATTTTTTTTTTCTTACATAGACCATTTTTAAAGTCTTTGCTGAGTTTGTTACAATATCGTTTCTGGCTTTTTTGGAAAATGTTTTGGGTTTCTGGTTCTAGGGCACGTGAGATCTTAGCTCAAGGATGGAACCCACACACCCCCTGCGCTGGAAGGCGAAGTCCCAACCACTAGACCACCAGGGAAGTCGCTCTCCCACGGTCTTCACGTCAGTTCCATGCATTCCAAATCCCAGGGTGCACCTCCAGTTTCTCATCTCTTCCGAGCATCTGCCCGCCAAGGCCTGCAGCCTGCTCTCATCCCCGAATTCTCTGCGTGCAGAACTCACCCTCGGACCCCTCCGTCCTTTCTCCTCCTCAGCGGATGGCCCCAGACTTTGCTGGGGCCCTCAACCAGGGGTCTTTCCTTTCTCTTCCGTCCCCCTTCCATCCCCCTGCAGACTGTCAGATTTATCCCCACAACACCACGGAAACCAGGCCTTCTGCTTAGCCCTCCAGGGCCAAGCCTCCATCATTAACTGCTCCCTAGTGCCCTCCGGAAGCCCCCACTCCCAGCTGACTCCCAGTGCCCACCCTGACACAGCAGCCCAGAGATCTCAGGAACAGAAGTCAGAAGCCATCTCTCCGTGCAAAGCTCAGCTCAAACTCCAGGTCCTTACCCGTGCTTGGAGAGCCCGCCTCTTCCCCCAACCTCCTCCCGTGCTACCCTCCCTACCGCACTTCAACCCTGAGCCTTCCAGTTAGTGCCCCCAGCAGCCAAGCTGTTGCCTGCCTCCCGCCCGGTCTTCCTTTACTGCCCCCTCCTCCTGGCCCTCCCACTCCCCAGAATAGTTGCCTGCCCTACCATCTGTGTTCTGCTTGACCCTGGCCGTATGTGGACCTGTAGTATTTATGCTGGATTCCCAGTACCAGGCACAGCATAGGGCACATGTGAGGGTCCCTGGGATAAATCAGTGAACCAAGGATCTGAGACCTGAAGGGTGAAGGCAGGTTTGCTAAGAGGACAGGGCCTTCTGGGAGGAGGGAGCAGCACGTTCAAAAGCCTTGATGTAGGAGAGAGCCTTTGCGTGGGGAAATGGAGCGAGATCTAGAACAGCTGGACTGGAGAGCAAAGGCTAGGCTCTGGTTGCCCCCCACCCCAGCTTGTCCGAGGCCTGTGCTGGCCCAGGGCCCGGCCGTGCAGGGGTTTCCACTCCACTCTTGCTCCTCGGTCCCCCAGGTTTGGGCTCATGCCCCCCAACTGTCGTGTTCATGGGCAAGGTGCTCACCCTCTCAGCCTCAGTTTTCTCATCTCTAGAATAGGGGCAAGGAAGGCCCTCACCAGCACCCAAGCTTGCTGTGAGCGAGAAGGTGGCTGTGAAAACGCAGAGGAAGCTGCTGGGCGCCATATACACATCAGACACACTCACTCCTTCCTGGGAGTGAGATCTGTTGCTGCTCAGTTGCTAAGTCCTGTTTGACTCCTTGCAACTCCATGGACTGTAGCCCGCCAGGCTCCTCTGTCCATGGACTTCTCCAGGCAAGAATACTGGAGTGGGTTGCCATTCCCTTCTCCAGGGGACCTTCCTGACCCAGGGATCGAAGCCAAGTTTCCTGCATTGCAGGCAGATTCTTTACCACCTGAGCCACCAGGAAAGCCCTTTTAAGTTACTTGGGTCCCCATATTTGTCATCTCGCACAACTGTGACCACAGACCCCCTCGGAGGTCTCAGGGTGCTCGAATACCAGTACTCACAGCCAGCTGGACTATGGCCAATGAAAGGCCGTGCTGTGACACCAGAGGGGCTGGTCCAAGGCAACCCCATAGGACTCCCACAGTGGAGTTCCTCTGGAACCCTCTCTCTGGGTGCAGCCTCAGGCACCCAGAGATGGCCCATGTCCCCTAGCAGACACCACCTGGCAGAGACCACCACCTTGCTTTACAAAAGCAGCTGAGCAATCGGCCCTGGTCACAGGCAAGCAGAAGGAACCCAGAGCAGGATCCGGCCCAGGGCTCTGTCCTGCACTGTCCTCCCCAGGACCTGGGGCCTGCTCTGAGTGACCCCCAGCCCCCACAGCCCACTCCTCTCTCCAGCAAAGACCAAAACACAGCTCTACTTCCCAGAGACGGCCAAGAAAGACGGCCAGAGCTGCCTGCATGGCCACCAGCAGTCTAGATGCCAGCCCTGGGGACAACTGTCAGCCTGCCCTTCCAGTCTGTGGTCCCCAACTGCACACCTCCTGGGGCCGGGGTGCCAAGTCCTCGTTCATCTCCAGAACAAAGTGGAGGCCTGGGTGACCCTGAAGAGCTACAGGCAGTGCTAATCTGATTTATGGGAGAGGAGAAGCCAGCTGAGGACCCGAGCGCTGTCTTCAGGGCCTCAGCTTCACCTGCCAGGGGGGCTGCCCCCAGGCTCCCCCCACTCGCTCCAGGAGGAGAAGCAGGACCCTAGGGTGGGCATGCGCCCCACGCATGTCTTTTTTTTTAATATATATTTTTATTTATTTGGCTGTGCTGGGTCTTTGTTGCGGCATGTGGGATCTAGTTCCCTGCCCAAAGATCGAACCCAGGTCCCCTGCGTGAGGAGCGAGGAGTCCTACCTACTGGACCACCAGGGAAGTCCCGCCCCATGCATTTCTACCTCCTTCTGCCAGAAGCACAGGTGCAGGCTTAAAGCACAAGTGAGTTTTATTTTTCTTATAAAAGATGTACAACATACGCTTTAATTTTCTTTCTTTTTTGGAGAGGCCAGAGTATTTCACAGCTCAGTGAGATAGGTGCTGGAAAAAAGATGTTTGCAGTAAAGTTTGATGGGGAGGCCCGACCCCAGATGAAGCTTTCAGCAGCTCCCAGGCGCGAAAGCCAATCTGGAGGAAGCAGGTTGTGCCAGAATCATAAAGTGCAGTGGGCGAACAGGAATTCAATGATGTGTTTTAAGAAGTGTCTTTATGGCGCTTCCCGAAGGTGTTCGGAAAGGTGAGGGTGGGCTGGTGAGCACCTTCTCTTCTGGAGAAGGCCAGGTGGGCAGGGCTGATAAGGGTTGGGCTCTGGGAACCCTGTGGCAGGGGCATTAGTCACCCAGGCTCCCCGTCCCAGGAGAGCAGGTGCTTGTCAAAGCCTGTGGCACAAGCCATGGGGAGACAGCACGAGGCACCTTGGAGCTTTTCTACTGTCCCAGGCCCCCTGCCGCCCCCTGCGCTGGAATGTGCCAAGGCTGCTTTCCCAGAAGACAGGTGGGAGAAGCCCCCCCAATTCCCAGGTGTGCCTGGAAATTTTCCCGGTTCAGCAGTCAAAGCAGATAAATCATCCGTTCTGTGAAAGCCCACAGGGGTTGAAATCAGTCTTCGCCCTGCCCTGTGCAAACAGGCTGGAATACATGGGCCATATCCTGAGCCCCCAGGGAGAGGGAGAGGGTCAGGGCTCTAGCACTCGAGACCATGGCGGAGACAAGTTTACATGAGCCAGTGTCACCAGGGTCAGAACGGAGCAGAGAGAGGAGACAGACCTGAGGGGTGACAAGGAAGAGGGGCTGCTGGGGACCCTGTGCCTGCTGTGTATAAAACGGTTTCTAACGTGATCCTAGCACAACTTACAAATTGGGTGCTGCTCGTCTCGCTTTACAGATGAGGAAACTGAGGCTCAGGGAGCATGGAAGCAGTGGTGCTGGGGCTTGCCATGTCAGATGACACCAGTGTCCATTCTCTTTGTAGCACACAGTTCCGCCCCTACTGCAGGCCAGAAGGGACCTGCCCTTCTTCTGGAGGCCAGGCCCCTCCTATGGTGACAAAGCTGCCAGTGCCTGACCTTAAGGCCCCTCGCACCTACATGCCTTATAGCAGAATTGTTTCCACACTCTTTCTAATGAAAAGGCATAACCTGGTGTGGGGGTAACGAGGCATCCTAGAACTGAGGGAATTAAGCTAAAGGAATTAACCCCTGGCCAGTGAAATTAGATATTGCAGAGGTCTCTCAAAGAGACTGAATGTCTCCTGGGCAGGAAGATCCAGCCTGATGGTATTTACTTACCTAGAGAGAAAATAGGTCCATACAAGTGGGCTGTCAGCCAGAACAAAGAAATGCACAGAACCCAGGCAGAATGTGGCCATTGGTCCATGAACTGAGGCTGCTGCACTTGGGGCCCAGAGCAGGCACTCAGCACTGTGTTTGGACTAAACACTGAGCAACTGCCCAAGGAAGGTGGGCAGGTGTGCTCAGGACAGTGGGATCAGCTTCCAAATCATTCAACCATCTCCCTAGTTGAGAACACATGCTGCTGAACCAACTTAAGACTACAACTTGGCTTTTAACATTGTGGTGCTGGAGAAGACTCTTGAGAATCCTTTGGATTGCGAGGAGATCCAACCAGTCAATCCTAAAGGAAATCAAACCTGGATATTCATTGGAAGGACAGATGCTGAAGCTGAAGCTCCAATACTTTGGCCACCTGATGGTTAATTCCAGTGAGTTCCAGAGCCAACTCACTGGAAAAGACACTGATGCTGGGAAAGACTGAGGGCAGGAGAAGACGGTGGCAGAGGATGAGATAGTTAGACGCATCACCAACTCAATGGACATGAATTTGAGCAAACTCCAGGTGACAGTGACGGACAGGGAAGCCTGGCGTGCTGCAGTCCATGGGGTTGCAAAGAGTCGGACACGACTTAGCGACTGAACAACAACAATGGCTTTTCCACAGGGAGAGGAGGCCCTGCCCAAGCGCACGTGAGTTTCCAGATCTGCTGCTATTATATTTCCCACCATGAACTGCACCTCAACCCTCTAAACTATACACTGGTCTCCTGTGAGTTTGGTTACTAGGTGCCAGTCTTTGAGAGAGGATCATCTCAGGCACAGACAACAGTTTAGCTGCCCTTGTAGCTATATCCCCAACAGAAAGGCGAGCAGGTGTCCATCAAAGACACGTGCAAGGATATTCAGAGCAGCTTTATTCCCAAATGTCCAAACTGGAAACCAAATGGCCATCAACAAGGAGACTGCACACACAAACTGCAGCACACTATGGAATATCACCCAGCAGTAAGAAAGAGCGAACTGTCGGCGCACCCAGTAATGCGGACGAATTGCACAGACATTGAGTAAAAGGGACTGTACACACCATGTGTGTGCCTCTGGTGATACGAAGTTCAAGAGAAAACAAAATGAAGAGATAGAAGAAAGATTAGCTGAAAGGGGTACTGATTGGAAAGAGGCTCAAAGGAACCTTCTGGGGCGATGGCAATGTTCTACCTATTGACCAGAGCAGTGGTTGCACAGCTGGATACCTATGTAAAAGTACACTGACTGCAGGAATTCCCTGGCAGTCCAGTGGTGAGGGGGCTTCCCCAGTGGCTCAACGGTAAAGAATCTGCCTGCAGTGCAGGAGCTGCAGATGTGGGTTCGATCCCTGGGTCAGGAAGATCCTCTGGAGGAGGATATGGCAACCCACTCCAGTATTCTTGCCTGGAGCATCATCATGGACAGAGGATCCTGGCAGGCTACAGTCCATGAGGTCGCAGAGTCAGGCACAACTGAGCAACTTAACACGTACACAGCCAGTGGTTAAGACCCGGTTCTTTCACTGCTGGGGTCCCGGGTTCAATCCCTGGTCAGGGAACTAAGATCTCACAAGCCACGCAGCCAAAAAATAGAGAGTAAACCGACTGTACACTTAAGGTCTGTACACTTGATGTACTTTACTGTACAATATAACTCAACTGAACATGTAAACTGAATGTAATGAAGAAACAGTGTGCGGATCTTCCAGGATCAAAGCTTCTTCGGGAGTTCCCTGGTGGCCTATTGATTAGGATTCTGGGCTTTCACTACCATGGCCTGGGTTCAATCCCCGGTCATGGAACTGAGATCTTGCAAGTTGAGCAGCACGGTCAAATAAATAAATAAAAGATCAAAGCTTGGACCCCAATCAGAGGCAGAAGCCACTTGAGGCAGTCTCCCGGTGTGGTGGTTTTAAAAATATACCCCAAATTCTTTGATCTTCCTCCCTTCCAAAGGTGGAAACTAATTTCTCTCCCCTTGAATGTGGACCGGATGAGGTCTCTAAGCCAGCAGCCACTTCACAGGAGCCAGCCACCTGGGAAGGGCCCTCTCTACCTCTAACCAAATCCCCGCCAGCCTCCTGAGAAACCCTGAGCCTGGCCACCCAGCTAAGCTACTCCCAGCTTCCTGACCCTCAGGGACTAAGAGATAATAAAAGCGTTAGCTGTTTCAAGCCACTAAGTGTCCGGGTAGTCTGTTACTAAGCCGCAATAGATAACTAACCCCCACAAACAACCAGCTAGCCGCTACTGGTGGGGTGGGGCTTCCACCTAGGTCTGGGGTTCCTGGGGCAAGCCCACCCTCCCCACACTGCCCCTGCCTGGACGAACATGGGAACTCAGGCAACCCTGCCCGCCACGGCTTCTTCAAGCACCGACCTTTACTGGGCATTGTCTCATTGCCCTAACCATATCCTCCACTGCTTCTTCACCTGAGCTCCATGAGGGGAGGGTCCCCGCCAGTCTCCCCAGCACGGCAGTGCTGGCCACACGGAAGGCACTGGATAAAGACGAACCAAATGAATGGAAATCCCAGATCCTAGCAGACAGACACCACAACAGCCTGGGAATTCCTGGCCCATCAGCTTCAAGAGGTCTGGAAGTTTTCAGAGCCGGCAAGGAGCGGGAGGGGTGGAGAGCTGGGTCCTACAGAAAGTGGCAGACCCAGGAACAGGTGTCTGGGCCTCCAGCCTTCCAAGCTCTTCTTCCCACCACCCTGGGATGCTGTTCTCTGACGCAGAAGGGAAATCAGGGCTCCCTGTGGAGACAGTCCCCGTGCCAGGGAGCCAGCCCCCATTCCCCACCCTGACCCTGGATGTTCGGGGGCCAAGGCTTGAAGGGGTGACAAGCACTCCTTTTGCTCCAGGAGCAAAGTCAAGTGCTTCCGGCTGGTGCTTTAAGATCCCAGCGAAGGCACTACAACTCAAGACAGGGGTAGGTCATCTTGAACTCTACCTCCAATCCCAGAGGACGCCTCCCTAACCCTCAACCGCGGCCCGCCCCAGGCCTGCCTCCCCAGCCCCATTGGCTGAACCCTCGCCACCGCAAGTCCCAGCCAATGAGCTGCCGTCCCTGCCCTTTTGAAAGGCGATCCAGCCGGGAATGGTCACAAGAGGCCAGGGAGCATGCCCTGAAGGGCAGGGGCAGCTGGACAGGCAGCCGGGGCTATTTCAGGCTACGCAGGTCAGGTTGCCTGCCTTCCCTCCTCTGTTCTGGCCCAGAGTCCAGCCCTGGGACTCATGCCCACCAGGACTCATGGCCTGCGCCGCGCCCCCCCCCCCCCCCGCCCGCCGCCCCAGCCGGAGGAAATGGCTTGATTCCTGGGTGTGGGAAGCAGGGGTCTCACTGTTCTCACAGACACAACCTCCCCTCTCGGCCCTGCCGCGCCCCCCTCCTCCGCCCTGTGTGCCCCAGGAATGAGGTAGAGACAGCTCACAAGTGTCCAGAGGCCAACGATAACGGCTAAAGGGCACCAGAACACGTGCCCAGAGAGGCAGGCCCGGGGGGCATGGAGGAAGTTGTGACCGGTCTGCCCAGGGAGGCCCGTTCCTTGTGGCTATCTGATCCCACCAGGTGGGATGCCAGCCCCAAAGCCCATTCCCTGCCACTCTGTCTAAAATGTCACCACTTGAGAAACCACAGTATTGCAAAGCTGGGGGAGTTGAGAGCCTAGTGTGAGATTTGAAGCAAACTCCAAGTGACCTTGGGCTACTTGGTGCAGGCGCCGGGCCTCAGTTTCCCTCCTGCACAACAGAGTTAGGTGCGAGGTCCTGGGTGCTCTCTGGGGGAGCCCCGCGACCCCTTTCAGTGGGGTGAGGCCACCCTCCACACACTGCCTCCGACTGGGGCCCTGGACCTGGTCCGGGGGAACTAGTTTCCGGGGCAGGGCACATGGGGGGCGTGGCTGTTAATGGGGGGGTCCATTCCAGGCACATGGGACCTTAACTTCCCCAGTTCTCCGGGGTGGACGAGGCGGCTGGTGGGGTGCTGTCCAGCCGGAGAATGCCCACGGAGGGCCGCCCTCGCGCCCCCCTCCTGCTTACACTTACATTTTGCCTCCTTCCAGTCGGTGGAGGTGCTCAGGTCCACCTTCGCCGCCATGGCCAGGGGGGCCCAGGTGCGCACCCCGACTCTCCGCCCCACCGCCGCCGCCCCCCAAGCCCCAACTCCCGCTGAGGTCCACGCGCGCGGGTGGTGCGCGCTCTCAGGGACGCCGGGGGACCGCACGCACTACTGCGGGTCCTCGTGGAACCCGCTGAGGGGCCGGGCCAGGGGCGTGGGGCGCCGAGCAGCTGCCCCGCCGCGCGCAGCTGTGCCAGGAGGCGGGACACTCGGCTCTGCAGAAACATGAGCAGGCGGCGCGGGGCGGCTCCCCGCCCACTTAGACTCTATTTACCGTGCTCAGGGAGTCTCTCCCTTATTTACTTGGGGGCCAGGTGGCGCGTGCCAGCCCGAGGCGACCTGCTTGGGAGCCAGCGGGCCGCGCGGCCAGAAAACCCAGGCGCGCCGCTAGGCACCCTGGAACTTGTAGTCTCGGCCGCAGACAGGCCCCCACACTCGTAAACACACGTGCGCGCCCCGCCCAGCCAGCCGAGTTGCACTGCGCTGGAGCCCGGCTCTCGAAAGGTCGCGCGCCCGCCGTGCGCCTCCCCTCGGGGCTGGAAGTTGGCAACCTCCAACTTCCTGGTGGGAGACGCCTCTGCCCCCCGACCCTGTCTCCGTCTCCGCCCCTCCAGCCGAGTGCACAGAGGCGGGCGTAACTCCTCACCGGTCACCCGGGCCCCACCCTACCCGCAGTCCCCGGGAACCGCTCGTCCCGGCCGGCCGGGGGGAGGTGAAGCGAACGGGTAGGTCCGGTTGGGCGACTATTACCCAGGCCGCTGAGCCTCTGCCTCAGCCCCAGGGGCGGGCGGGGCCGCGGCTGGAACCGAATCTAGAGCAACTCGGGAGGCAAGGATAGAAGTCCTGGAATTTGAAAACAGAAAACGAGAATTCCAAGTGGTGTTCTTGGTGTAAGAATTGGGGTGATGTTTTTCTTTATATTTTTCCTATTTTTTTTACAAGGACTCTAAAGATGGAATTATGTTATATTTTTTAACATAAACATGTTAATATCTTTCTATAACATTTTATTATTTTATAAATATGATAGTGGTTTTTTTTTTTTTTTTTTGGCTTGTTTTTGACTGGGGCTTGCGGGATCTTAGTTCCCAGACCAGGGGTTGAACTCTGGGCTCACGGTGGTGAAAGCGTAGAGTTCTAACCACTGGACTTCCAGTTCAGTTCAGTTCAATCGCTCAGTCGTGTCCGACTCTTTGCGACCCCGTGGACTGCAGCACACCAGTCTTCCCTGTCCATCACTAACTCCTGGAGCTTGCTCAAACTCATATCTGTCGAGTTGGTGATGCCATCCAACCATCTCATCTCCTGTCTTCAACCTTTCCTGACATCAGGATCTTTTCCAATGAGTCAGTTCTTCGCATCAGGTGGCCAAAGTATTGGAGCTTCAGCTTCAGCATCAGTCCTTCCAATGAATATTCAGGACTGATTTCCTTTGGATGGACTGGTTGGATCTCCTTGCAGCCCAAGGGACTCTCAAGAGTCTTCTCCAACACCACAGTTCAAAAGCATCAATTCTTCAGCACTCAGCTTTCTTTATAGTCCAACTCACACGTCCATAAGTGACTACTGGAAAAAGCATAGCTTTGACTAGATGGACGTTTGTCGGCAAGGCAATGTCTCTGCTTTTTAATATGCTGTCTAGGTTTGTCATAGCTTTACCTCCAAGGATTAAGTGTCTTAATTTCATGGCTGCAGTCACCACCTGCAGTGATTTTGGAGCCCAAGAAAATAAAGTCTGTCACTGTTTCCATTGTTTCCCCATCTATTTGCCTTGAAGTGATGGACTTCCATCAAGGCTGTGTATTGTCACCGAGAAATATCAATAACCTCAGATACACAGATGACACCACCCTTATGGCAGAAAGCAAAAAAGAACTAAAGAGCCTCTTGATGAAAGTGAAAGAGGAGAGTGAAAAAAGTTGGCTTAAAACTCAACATTCAGAAAATGAAGATCATGGTATCCGGTCCCATCACTTCATGGCAAATAGATGGGGAAACAATGGAAACAGTGACAGACTTTATTTTCTTGGGCTCCAAAATCACTGCAGGTGGTGACTGCAGCCATGAAATTAAAAGATGCTTGCTCCTTGGAAGAAAAACTATGACAAACCTAGACAGCATATTAAAAAGCAGAGACATTGCCTTGCCTACAAACGTCCATCTAGTCAAAGCTATGGTTTTTCCAGTAGTCACATATGGACATGTGAGTTGGACTATAAAGAAAGCTGAGTGCTGAAGAATTGATGCTTTCGAACTGTGGTGTTGAAGACTCTTGAGAGTCCCTTGGGCTGCAAGGAGATCCAACCAGTCCATCCAAAGGAAATCAGTCCTGAATATTCATTGGAAGGACTGATGCTGAAGCTGAAGCTCCAATACTTTGGCCACCTGATGCGAAGAACTGACTCATTGGAAAAGACCCTGTTGTCGGGAAAGGAAGGCAGGAGGAGAAGGGGACGACAGAGGATGAGATGGTTGGATGGCATCACCGACTCGATAAACATGAGTTTGAGCAAGCTCCAGGAGTTAGTGACGGACAGGGAAGCCTGGTGTGCTGCAGTCCATGGGGTCGCAAAGAGTCAGACACAACTCAGCGACTGAACTGAACTGAACTGAACTGATGGACTTCCAGGGGACTCCCCATAGTGGATATTTTTATAACCTGGAACAAAGAGCCAGGGTTTCTAAGAAGGTTTTAGTACCAACTTTGCTCTTTCTTACTGGGCTACACTGGCCCCCTGTGACTTGCTTCAAGTCAGTGCTCAGGTCTGACTGCTTACAGACCCGCACTGTGTTCCAGGCCTCTCTGGCACTGAGTGTGGCAGTAACTTCACAGGGCTGTGAGGAGGCGCACCGAACCCTCCTGCAGATGCAATTGGCACCACTGCAGTGCCCGGGTGGATCAGAGGGAGACCTGCAGGCAGAGAGTAAGTCAGAAGCCAGAGGACCCGAAGGAAGGGCCAAGGGCCCCCAGCACTCTAGGACCACCAGCAAGGCCTGCACCTTTCCCACAAAAGTTCAGCAAGATGAGTTCAGGATGCAGGTGTCAGGCTCCCAGGCCTGAGGTCACCTCACCACTTGCTGCTTCTCCAAGAACTCAGTAGTGCCAGAAGGGCCTTGCCAACTGCCTCCAGGATGGCAGCCATTCACAGGGGACTAGGTCTCAGCTGGCGCCGAGCTAAGCCCTCTACACCCGTTTGCTCTACTTCTATAAACTCAGTGAGTGCTGCCCCGTGCTGCTCCAGGGTTAGATGAGAAGCCTGGACTGGCCCAATGTTGACATGGCCTGTGGGGGTCAGAGGCCAGGCTTGAGTCAAGCTTGTTTGGTTCCCATCTGATCACACAGATGTCACTGATTCAAGCAATGAAGCCTGTGGGTGACCCTGTGTATCAGTTTCCTACTGTTGCTATAACAAATTCCCATAAATTTAGCAGCTTAAAGAATAAAATCTGGAACTGAGAGAATAAATTTGTATTAAGCCAAAAAAAAAAAAAGAATAATTCATTTCCTTAAAGTTCTGTAGGATAGGAGTCTGACGTGGGTCTCACTGGGCTAAAAAAACAAGGTGTCTGCACCAGCCGCCAGAGACCACCCATGTTCCTTGGCTTGTGGGCCCCTTCCTCCATCTTCAAAGCCTGCAACGTTGCATCTCACCAGTCTTCCTTGGTGGCCTTTCGCTCTGACTCTCTTCTGCTTCCTTCTTCCATTTTCAAGGACTCTTGTGATTCCACTGAATGAATGGACCCAGGAT
This sequence comes from Okapia johnstoni, assembly GCA_024291935.2. Taxonomy (NCBI): domain Eukaryota; kingdom Metazoa; phylum Chordata; class Mammalia; order Artiodactyla; family Giraffidae; genus Okapia; species Okapia johnstoni. The sequence continues at coordinate 8,152,806 of JAGTYA010000026.1, read as the reverse complement.
GATGTCCCATGGAAAGTCTGCTGATGAGCAACCATAGTTCTATCTACAACCTTAACGCCCCTTGGCCATGTAAGGTAATACATTGACATGCTCCAAGGATTAGGATGTAGACATCTTTGGTGGTGAGAGCGGCGTGATCCTGCAGACTACACCCTTCCCAGCAAAGTCGGGAGAGCAGAACAAGGAGAGGCAGGGACCCAGGCATCGAAAGTCTCAGTGCCCATGAGGAGGCTGCCTTCTGCACAGACCTGGAAATCCACATCTCCCACAGCCAGGCCATGGAAGCACCCCAGACACCCTGGGCATCGGAACTAGTCCTTCTGTTTCTTTTTGCTTGGCTTCAGCTCAGTTCTCACACTGCAGCCGGAAAAGAGAACGTCCCAGCTAACAGCCCACCAGGGTTTGGTCTCAAAGAGGCCTGGATGGGTCTAAGCAGGGAATTGTGATTCTGACTTGGCAAGGAAGGACCTCGTCACAGAGTTTCAGCTGGACCTTTTAGGAAAGGTAAAATCCGCGACTTCCCTGGTGGCTCAGTGGTTAAGAATCCACCTGCCAGTGCAGGAGATGTGGGTTCAACCCCTGATCCGGGAAGACCTTAGTTGCCTCAGAGCAACTAAGCCCAGGTGCAAGAACTACTGAGCCTGTGCTCTAGAGCCCGCACGCCACAGCTACTGAAGCCCGTGTGCTCAAGAGCCTGTGCTCCCCAACAAGGAAGCCACCACAATGAAGCCCCTGCCCCATAACTAGAGAGTAGCCCCAGCTCACAACTGAAGAAAAGCCTGCACAGCAACTAAGACCCAGCAAAGTCAAAAATAAAGAAGTTACTATTTTTAAAAATAAGAAAAGGTAAAATCTTGCCAGGTACCAAAGATTTATGTGTGTGTTGAGAGCATTCCAGGCCCAGGGACTCACAGAAGCAAAGGCATGCAAGTCTGGAATGCCGACTCTTCCAGTAGGGGTGCTAACACCTGGTGTTGTCTGTTGAGGACTTTTAATGTTGGAGAAGGGGCTTTCGTGCAGAGAAAAGCTACCTACTGCTGCTTGTGTTTAAATGAATATTGTATTTATTAAACTTATAAGTTAAAAGAACTAGCTTTTCTTAAGCATCCAAATGCAAGTTGCAAATCTAGTTTTCTATTTATAAATCTAATTTTTGTATTAAAATAAGAATAATTACTTTCACTTAGTCTTTGATGAATATTTAATTAACTCACAGGTTCAACAGATTAAATTCTAAAAATGAATGCCAATTACAAACATAGGTAATTAAATTCCCTAATAGATTTTAAACTACATTTTACAGAGTTGAAATATCTGGTCCTCTCAAACACCTCATACTCAGCATAAGAGACTCACATATCTAGCAAGCATATTTTTTCTCTTTTGTTCTTTTTTCCTGTACAAACAAGGAGGGAGTAGAGGGTAAAGAGGCCTTCATCCCCCACTTTATTCCCACCTCCCAAGCGAAGCATTATTTTTCCTAATCAGTTAGCAATTTTTATCCACTAATAGTTAAACTTATAAATATGGTAAATCAGTTCTCTTAAATATTCAAATGCTGTTTATGAACTTAGATTCGTTTATATACTGTCTCAATTATCTTTTGCTGCCTCAACAAACCACTGAAAACTTACTGCCTTAAAATAACAACCAGGCCTTTGAATCAGCAGTTTGGGCTAGGATAAGCAGAAAGGTTCATCTGCTGGTCTTGCCTGGGTCACTCCTGAGGCCACAGTCATCTGACAACCCACCTGGGGCTGGGGGCCCAGGCTGGTGTCACTCATGTGACTGGCAGTTGGTGCTGGTGGTCAGCAAGGTCCTTTGGTTCTGCCCTACTTGGCCTCCACTAGGCCAGACTGGGCACCTTCACAGCACACTGGTCTCAAGGACCTGCTCCTAGAGGACCACAGCAGAGGCTGCAAAATGCCTCGAGGCCCGACTTGGAAGTCATACCGCCTCACTGTCATCAACATTCTGTCGCACAGAATTCATACAGTTGCGGCATTCAACGCATGTCACAAGACCAGCCCAGAATCCAAGAAGTGGAGAAACAGACTTCACTTCTTCATGGGAGAAGCAGCCAAACCCCAATGTCAAGGGCGGGCACACTGGGATGTGTGCCTAGTCACCCACTTGTGTCTGACTCTTGCGACCCCATAGACTGTGGCCTCCAGGCTCCTCTGTCCATGGGATTGTCCAGGCAAGAATACTGGGGTGACGGGAGGCACTTTACAGTCATCACTGCAGGCTGTCTCCCACCCATTCCTCTCTGATGAGAATCACAAATCAAACAGAGCAGGCTGACGAAAGTGTTTCAAAACACTTCATAAACACTTGGGTATTTGCATAGTGATGACAAAACTTCCTAAACTGGCACCAAAATTCTGGGTTTGCTTTCCTGGCTTCCACCTCATGCAGGATCGTAAAGCTACCCAGAGGGGCAGAGTCTCCACCTCAGCAGGGCTGAACGTGCAGCGAGGTGCAGGACCACAGGACAGTGAGCAAGTTTCCTGCTTCTGGTCTGAGATGTAAGACCAGAGCAGGACCCAGGAGAACTGCCAGATGTAAACAGACCTCCAAGGCAGTGCATGCCTCTCCCCAGAGGCTTGATTTTAAAGCCCAGTGCGTTACTGTTTTCGCCCTACCCCATCTCACCTTGCCATCTTTCTTCTTTATACTACCTCATTCAGGTAGATGAACCTCTCTGTACCTCCCGTGTCCCCCTCTTTGCTGTGTGATCACAATTTTGCACCTCCTTTCATCCAGGTTGTCATGCAGTCTTCATATTTTATCACCTGCTTAGTTTCATTTTACTATCTGCTTCAGTGGCCAATAGTGTATTCTACTGAGAGGTGTGAAGGGGAAGAATGGGTTACAAGGTATTAAATGTCCAAAATATGTACCTATAAACTATAGGCCTGCATGCCAGAGGCCTCTCCATCTGCCTCCTCTCAGGGTGGGTCTGAGGACCTGGCCAGTGATCCAGAGGGGCTCACCCTGTCTTCCTCAGGGACGGGCCTCAGAGAGCCCTGGAGCTGGAGCCCTGGAGCTGGCTGCTGGAGAGCATTGGCTGCACTTCTCTAACTTCAGAGAAGGCCTGGAAGTGGGTGGGTGCTCTGGGGACATTTGTCTTGAAATATACAAAACCCTCCAATAGTAGTGTTCATTTTAACAAATTTTAACACCATAATAAAAATTGAAAACCCCTGTTATGGGCTGAGTTGTGTCCCCTCTCCAAATTCACATTCTAAATTCACAATGCTCAATACATTGAGAGTTTTTAAAGGGGTGGTGAAATTAAAATGAGACCCTCAGGGTGGGCCCTGATCGAATCTGATTGGTGTCCTTATCAGAAGAGGAAAGTTTTGGAGTTCCCTGGTAGCCTAGTGGTTAGGATTCTGGGCTTTCACTGCCTTGGCCCAGGCTCAACCCCTGGTTGGGGAACAGAGATCCCACAGGCCACACTGTGCAGCCAAAAAGAAAGGAAAGTTGGACATACACCCGGAGTGCATGCTTGCACAGAGAAAAGACTATGTGAGGAAACAGTGAGAAGACAGCCATCTGCAGGTCAAGGAGAGGGGACCTCAGGAGAAACCAGGTCTGCCAGCACCTTGATCTTGGACTTCCAGAACTGTGAGAAAATTTCTGTGGTTCAAGCCACCAAATCTGTGGTATTTAGTTATGGCAGCCCTACCAAATGAATCCAGCAGCCCTTCCCATTCCCTATCCACAGGAGCAACAACTTGAGCAGTTAGCTGTGTATCTGTCTCGATTTTGCCTGTGTACATCCCGTGTATATGAAGATATACACCTTTTTCTTTCTCATACACACTGCTCCATGACTAACTTCCATCATTCCACAGTACATCATGGGCATGTTCTCACGTCAGTATCCACCGGCATGTTCTTTTGAACACCACGAATACTCCATCCTAGGGATGCAACACCGTGGTTCCCGGTATCCTCCACGGGTACACGTGGGGTCGGGGGCTGTTCCCTTTGCTATCACAAATAGGACCGCACCATAAAGAAGGCTGAGCGCTGAAGAATTGATGCTTTCGAACTGTGGTGCTGGAGAAGACTCTTGAGAGACCCCTGGACTGCAAGGAGATCCAACCAGTCAATCCCAAAGGAGTGAAAGTGAAAGTGAAAGTTGCTGAGTCATGTCCGACTCTTTGCCACCGCATGGATAGTCCATGGAATTCTTCAGGCCAGAATACTGGAGTGGGTAGCCATTCCCTTCTCCAGGGGATCTTCCCAACCCAGGGATCAAACCCAGATCTCCCGCATTGTATTCAGATTCTTTACCAGCTGAGTCATCATGGAAGCCCAAGAATACTGGGAGTGGGTAGTCTATCCCTTCTCCAGTGGATCTTCCCAACCCAGGAATCAAACTGGGGTGTCCTACATTGCAGGCGAATTCTTTACCAGCTGAGCTACCAGGGAAGACCATTCTAAAGGAAATCAACCTTGAATACACATTGGAAGGACTGATGATGAAGCTGAAGCTCCGATACTTTGGCCACCTGATGTGAACAGCCGACTCGTTGGCAAAGACCCTGATGCTGGGAAAGATTGAGGGCAGTGAGGAGAAGGGGGTGACAGAGGATGAGATGGTTGGATGGCATCACTGATTCAATGGACATGAACTTGGGCAACCTCCGGGAAATGGTGGGGGACAGGAAAGCCTAGTGTGCTGCAGTCCAGGGGAGTCGCAAAGAGGGACTTGGTGACTGAACAACAAAATACTTCTTGTGCCATCAGGCTAGGCCCAGGTGGAAGAAATCTGTAAGCCTGGAGTTGCTTTCTGTACTTTAAATAGATGTTACTCAGTGTGACTTCCCATCGGTAGGATATGACAGGGCTGGTTTCCCCATGCTCACACTCTGCACCACTTGGTATTTCTCAATAAACAGATGTTGGAAAGATCGTGGGACTGGGACGTTTGAATCTGATGACCCAACCACTTGACCCAGAGAAGCATGAGCAGAATCAGGAGCAAGGAAGTCTAGAGATGGGGAAGGCCAGAGAGCCTCCCTGGGAGGGGCTGAGGGCCCCATGAGGGAGTAGACAGATGATCAGCCTCCTTTACTCATTCACCAAACTTACAGGCATGAACTAGGTCCTAGGCCTGTCACAGGCCCCGCCCACTGGAAGCAGCATCTCATGTGGGAGGCCTGGATATGACCTGGGAGCCCCGGCCAGCGGTCCTTTCTGCCTCTGGCCACCTACTTGCTCAGGGAGCCAACATTCCCTTCCCCTTCCCAAAGCCAGGAGACGGATGGGGACTTGCAGAACGGTCCCTGTCGAACCCTGACAAACTTTGCTGAAATGGACATGGCTGTAAAAGACAGGAGTCAAGGACGCCTCCAACGTTTTCAGCGTGAACCAGCCCAAGAATAGCGAGGCCACTGATGAGAGGGAAATCAAGGGAAGAATAGCTTCAGGGGAGCATATTGGGAGCTCCAATTTGAACACATTTTGAAGTCCATTTGCCATCCAAGCGGAGATGTCGAGGAGGCAGCTGGGTAGACAAGTCTGGAACTTGGGAACAGATCTGATCTGAAGATAGAAACGTGGGAGTCATCCAAGATGGTATTTATAGCCACGAGGCTGGCGGAGATCACCCTGGGATGGCCCGTGGACAGCGAAGCCCAGGACTGGGCTCTGGGGCTCTCTGATGAATACTTATTAGATAATAATTACCATCATTTTATTCCTTGAAGTGTCTGGCACAATTCCTGGTGCTATGAGTTCACTGAATTGAGAACTCTATAGCACTTTATTCTCCCCACGCTTTTCCTGCTATTCAGGACTTGTGTTAGTGGGTAGCGGAAAGTAGGAATCACTCAGTTAGATGGGAAATGAAAATATTCTTTAGGAATTTCTCAGAACCCAGAATGGAACTTCACTCTCCCGTGGAGAAGGAAACTCAAGGTTGTCTTAAGTTTCCACTCAAACAGTGAAAGTTCTTATAAAAACGAAACTTCCATGTGCTATAGACCCCAGAATTCCGAGCCGAGACCTGCCCCGGACCCCCACCCCTCTCTCCCATGCCTAAGCTTCCTGTCCTCCAGCTGCTTTCTTTTTTCTGATGTTGGGAGAACTGTTTTGTTGGCTGTGCCTCACGATATGTGGTAGCTTAGGTTCGCAACCAGGGTCGGAACCAGCTCGAGCTGCACTGAAAGCGTGGTGTCTTAACCCCAGCACCACCAGGCAAGTCCTCTGGGAGAACTTTAAAACTAAGAATTTGCTCTGCAGAGAATTTGGTTGTACATGGTGACTCCTTCTGTCTCTCGTTTGCCGCAGGATTTACCACCTCAGCGTTGACTCCAAATTCAGCCCTTGCCATCTTGCTCCCCACCTTGAGAGCAGCAGCACCAAAAATAGCAGCATGAGTCACTGAAGCATCGGGCATTGTCGTCAAGGGCCAGGATGCCTGCTGTGGTGGAGCTTCTGCTTGAGTTCCAGGGACCTGGGGAAGGGGACCCTGGCCAGCTGGCCCCCATCACTGCCTCCTGGACCCCGAGGGGAGAGCTGAGTTCACTAAGAAATTTGAAGCCTGAATTGGTGGAAATGTTAATGTTCAGAAGTGGCTTTACCATGACACTGCATAAGTACCTCAGGGTCCCTCAATTTGCACCCCTTCTAAAGTTCTATACTTCTTTTTTTTGAGTTTATTTTTCTTTTCTGAAAGAGGGCTCTCAAAGTTTTATGTTTCAGGTCTGAGAAAACAAGCATGGGTTAATTTTGTTTAATTCTCATTGTGACCTTGGGAAATCATTGGCATGTCTTCTCCATTTACAGACAAGGATACAAGAGCATAGAAAAGCCTTCCTTGGGTTCCTGGAAAATTCCAGATTTGTTTCAGCCTCAGAGCCTTTGCACTTCCTATTGCCCTGTCTTGAACTCTGTCCCTGGCTTGGGGCTTTTACTAACCACCAACTTCTAGGCATTCCTTCCTTCCCTGCCTCCCTGCTGCTGCTGCTGCTGCTAAGTCGCTTCAGTTGTGTCCGACTCTGTGTGACCACATAGACGGCAGCCCACCAGGCTCCGCCACCCCTGGGATTCTCCAGGCAAGAACACTGGAGTGGGTTGCCATTTCCTTCTCCAATGCATGAAAGTGAAGTTGCTCAGTCGTGTCCGACTCTTAGCGACCCCATGGACTGCAGCCTACCAGGCTCCTCCGTCCATGGGATTTTCCAGGCAAGAGTACTGGAGTGGGGTGCCATTGCCTTCTCTGCCCTGCCTCCCTGGTAACTCTTTCTTTTTACTTTTTGTTTTCTTTATATAGCATTCACCACTCCAGAATTATCTTCATTTGTGCATTTACTTTTACTTAACAAATGTTTATGGTACTTATTCTGTCATCAGGCACTGTTCTCAGTGCTTTTTAAATATGAAATCATTCAATCCTCACTACTCTGACACTGAAATTTGTCCATCCACATTTTAAAATGAAAGCAACTGAAGCATGGAGAAGTTAAGCAGATTGCTAAAAGTCACACAGCTGGTGAGTTACAGTACCACCTGTCTCTCCCACTGGAAGACAAGGTTCACCTGTGCAGAGCCTGCAGCTGAGGCCTGCCCTGTTCACTCCTGAGCCCCTGTACCCAGAGCAGTGTGCCACACACACGACCGTACAAACAGGATGTGAGACAGCAGAGACCAGGTCACAGAGAAGGAGGGACGGGAGAGAAACCTGGAGAGAGGCTGTGGGGGAGATGATGGAAGGCCTCAAAGGGCCTCCAGCGGTGGAGGACGAGCCGGCCTGGGGGGCAGCATTGGGACCAGCAGGAGTATGGTGGTCTGGGAACCGTGCCAAGAAAGGCAAGCTCTAGTTGACAGATTTAACTTAGCAGGTAGGCGGGCAAACAACCTTGGTGTTAACCTCCTTCCATCATGCCCTGCATGCAATAAATGGACAGACCCTGTCAGCACCTCCAAAATGCATTCCTAACCCCACTTTTCTCACCCAAATTCTGCTCCCACCTGGCCCACCGCACCATCTCAGCTCTCCTGGAATCCTGCCACCGCCAACTAGGAGGTCCCCTGGCTTTCATCCTCTTCACTGATACAGCAGTCAGGGGGATCCTGATAAAACTGTCAGATCACATCACTTTCCTGCTTAAAATCTGCCAGCATGTTCCAAAGTGAATACAATGGCATCTCATACTGCAGGGTCTCCTTCCCACCCCTAGTTCCTCTAGTACCCCCTCCTTCCTACTCCTGCCATTCTGGCCACCCCAAGGCCTTTGCATTTGACCTTCCCTCTGACCGGCAAGCTTCTTCCCTAGGAGTTCCATGAATCTCACTCTTTCACTTCCCTCAGGTTTTTTCTCAAGTATTAGCTTCTCAGTGAGGTCTGATCTGGTCCCCCTGCTGAAAATACAACACTACCCACTTGCCCAGTGCTCTGTCTCTACTGCAGATTCTACGTGCAAACTTTAGCTTATCACTAAATAGTGCACATTTATCACTAAAATGAGCACTACAAAACAGTGCTTTTTTTATTCCTCACTGCACTTCCCCAGTGCCCACAATGATACCTAAAACACTACAGGGCCTATTTGATTAATTAAGCTGGTGCAAGACACTGTATAACGTAACTGGAAGACACGGATATAAATGAAAACAGTCACAAGGCCCTTGTAGGCCCTACAAAATATGCTATGGATACCCAAGTTGCTGCTGTAATTGGACACACGTGTGGCCCATGGAGTAGTGAAAGCAAATAAACTGGTGGACAGAAATGAGTGAGCTGCTTGTAAGCAGGTCGCCAGAGAACCTTGACAGCTCTTAGCAGCCTGCAAGACCTGGCAGAGTTGGTGGAAGGGGGATGCCAGCAGAGGAAACATCTTGCAGGCAGGCCCAAAGTGAAGGAGCCCACCTAGCTCAAGGAACAGACAGGAGAGTGCGCCTGGAGTTTGGTGCTGAAGGTGGAGGACAGGCAAAGAACAGATGGGAAAAGTAGGCCTGTCACGTAGGCCCTGATCCCCAGTCTAAAAGCTTCCAAAGGGTTCCAAGCAAGGGAGGGGGTTATCAAGGGAGGCATGCGATCTGCAGCGACCTAAGTTGCAATGTCTGAGAAGAGGGTCCCACGGCTGGGATGGAAGCGGACCCTCTGACAACCTATTGGCATAAAGGGCAGCTAAAACACAGGGAAGGGATGGCATTACCCAGCAGTGCCCAAGACCCTCACCCAAGCTCCCTCTAGACCCCAGCCATACAGGGCCTCTGTTCCGTGAACCACACACTGGCCCAGAGCGAAATCATTTCTCTCTGACGCTCCAGCCCTTTCTGTTTCTCTGCAGGTACTGTCCTGCCTTTCGCAAGAGGGCAACGACTTTAAGGACCGCCCAGGACGCCGCCGCCGCCCGCCAGTAGGGGATCAAGCACCTCAGTGAGGTGTTTTGTTTCCTTACCTCCGAATAACAGAGGCAGAGCCCCTTCACTAAGGGCTAAAAACTCTACTGCACGAATGTGAACGATCCCACTCCCACGGCCCTACATTACCAAACCCTCTACCCAAGAGGGTTCAGCGAGGGTGTGCGTCTCCACCGAGGAGATCGGCCAAGATGAAATTCCGAACCTGTCCTACTCGAGCCCCAGCGCCTTCACCATCACGCGGGATTTTGGGACACCCAGAACCCAATATTGGGCTTCAGGGACGGGCCAGGGTGCGCTCCCGAGGCCGATCCAAACGGTCACCCCTACTGGCTGGGACCCCTGAGCCTGACACTCCGGCGAAGGACCAAGACTCAATGCCGCCAGAGAGAAGCAAACTGCTTCAGACTGACTCGCCGCAGACCGACGGAGGAAGCGGCCCGCGCGGACGCACCAAACCCACAGCCTCAGAAACCACCACTGCAGAGGGTTTCTGTGGCCTCGGACTCCCATAAGCCACCGCTGCTGTTTTAAAAAAAAAAAAAAAAAAAAAAAAAAAAAACCCTGCTCTTTGAAGGGCAGCAGTTTAAACCTATCAGAGCAAAGTGTCTGCAACTTACCGACCAATTGAAATTTTTTTAAATCTTAAGGCGGTTCTGTCACGGAGTCTGTCAGCCCAATAGGAGAGGTGGAAGTTTCCAGAAAGAACAGGACCAATGGGCGCGGCCAGCGCGGCTATGATTGGCGGGCTAAGTAACCAATCGGTGTCGCAGAGGTCCGCCCCTCCCTCCAATCGTAGAGTATATGATGGGTAGGGCTTTCAGAGCAATGTCCAGTATCGAAACGCGGAGGAGGCAGGACTCTCCCCGCTGTCCAATAAGAGAGAAGCAAAGATGATGGGCTAGACTTCAAGCCAATAGTAGGAAACCTTAGAAAGCCTCCTAGAGGAGAGCGACCAGTGAGCCGGCGAGGAAGAGGCGGGATTTCGGGGTCCCGGCAGCTTCTAGTAGGTTCCAGAAGGCGGCGCGTGCGGTTGGGAACGCGGAGCCGACGGAGTCTATTCAACGGGATTCCGGACAGGGCTATGGAGCAGGTGAAGGGGGAGGGGCGGGCTGAGGCCCGTGGCGGCTCTGGGACCCGCCAAGGCCGGGCCGCGGGTGGAGGGGCGGGGCGGGCGCCCGATTGTTGTGGCCAGGGCGGGAGCCGGGGTTGGCGGAGCCGCGGGGAAGGCGAGGGCGTGAGGGCCGCGGCGGGCGGGCGGACGGGGAGCGAGGCCTGGCGGCGGAGAGCGCGGGGTCGCCTCAGTGCCCGTCGCCACTCGACTCGGCGAGATGGGCAGGGGGACGCACCAGTTCGGCTTAAGTCCTACCCGCAGCGGGAAGAGGAGCCGCGGTTGGGCCCCTGACGCTTCCCAGGACGTGGATCCAGGCTGGGCAGGGGGATGGCTCCCGCGGCGTTCGGAGGGCTGGAGGTGGGCGAGGGGCCTTGCGAAAGGCGAGAGGGATCAGGTCTACCTCTGGGAATTCGTCTTCTGGGAGGGAGATCAGAGATTGCAAAGAGGTTACCCAGGACTTGGCCCCAGTTAACTTGGAGGAACGCGGGGACGGGAATACACTGCAAGTAGCTGATGGACTCGGTAGCCAGTTGCGGGGAAACCCTACTTCTCTGCATGGAAGGCTGGGGTGGAAGAGTGTTGAGTGAAGGTATGATGAGCAGCAGGCCGACTTCTTAGCCTGATTCGAGAAAGGAGAGGGTGCAACAGAAGTCCTTAGAATGAATTTCATCTCTCCCAGGGTTTTACAAATCATATGTGCAGCACCTCTCCCTCTTCTTTTTTTCTTTTTGTGTGTGTGATTCAAGAATTAACCGAGGACTGGTTCTTCTAAAACGTGGGTTTTTAATTGCACGAGGAGGAATTAGTTGCTGAAGAAAATTTAAAGTATATAGTTAAGCAGTGAGAAGTAAGTTGTTTGACTCCGTTCAGCGTTATTGGGAGGCTGAGTTTGAGGCTGTTGTGGGTTACTTTTTGTAAGTTAATTGTGTCCTCTGTGGCCTGAGGGTTGTGAGACGCCTAGAGAGGTTTTATTGAATTGGAACCTGTTATTGGGCTGTAATGGTTGATTGGGAGGAGGAGGAGGAACAGCTCGGAGTTTTTATTGGTGTGATCTACAAAACTGAATCTTTTACCCTGGTATACCTATTGCTCCCTTTAGCCAAATCTGGAGCCTCTTTGCTAAACTTTTTTAAAAAATTGAGTGGAAACGGAGAGAGTTTAAACATTTTGCACCCTCATGATAACTAAATTGTGTCTGGGATTGAATAGGCTGTGATACAGACAAGAAACTGATTTTAAATTCAAGAAGAGCTCTCATCCTGAAGTTATCAAAATAGGGGGAAAAATTTTTGCTTTGTCGCACTTGCCCATAGTAGAAGTGTACATGCAGGTAGACTGAGTGAGTGAGTAAACTCAGGGACTGCATGTTTACCAGGCCCATTGTACAGGATGGCCAGGTGTGTTAAAACCTACTGTCCTGCACCCATTCAATATGTAACCTTTTTTTTCCCTCTTAGATCCATGTTTCAGTTTTAGGAAATGCTCAAATTGGAGAAATTTGAGTGTGTAAAATTGTGTTTTTTTTAAACCAAGTACCTTTCAAATAAAATCTCACAGTGATAAAACTTAAAATTTGACCACATACAGGCGTACAACTGTATGAATTATGTGTCAGTTGATATAAATTTATTTTACCAGTTCAGATGCACGCACTTCAAAACTTTAGCACACAATCATCTTGTTGTTTAGTCGCTAAGTCACATCGGACTCTTTGCAACCCCGTGGACTGTTGCCTACCAGGCTCTTCTGTCCATGGGAGTTTTCAGGTAAGAATACTGGAGTAGGTTGCCATTTCCTTCTCCATCTACTTGATGTTTTCAAGTGCTGATTTCCTGCTTACAGGAAAGGTGCGCTCAGTTTGGAAAAGGTTCTTTCTGTAGGATAGGCAAGAATGTCACCAAGGTATTCTCAGCTGCCTCATGGAACTATTTGAGTTTTTTAACTTCTCAACTTCCGGCCTGCATTCTATATTCTAAGATTTTTTTTCCTTGCTCATTAAATTTGGTAGTCTCTCCTTTTTCCTCTTGGAGGTTGTTTTTCTGGGTAGTGGAGGGTCCCATTTGGTGTGCCTCAGGGTTCTGAAGTCATTTCTCACAGCAGAATTCTTTCTTTGCATCAGTACACTGGATGGGCATACCAAGAAAGAATGGCTTGTATCCTGAGTGACACAGCTGTTCTCACCAGTGTGTGGGCATTTGAGTGGTGGCCCTCTCCTCTTGTTGGGCTCCCTGATTTGGAGAAGCCTTTTAATTAGGACACTGTTCTGATATGGCCAAGGTCCATTTCACACCAGTTAAACCTTTTGGTATGTTCCTGCTGTTTTCGTTCTGGGTATTTGAGGGAGTAGGGAATGGAACTGCAGTAATGTTTCTTTATCCTCCTTGCATCTGTTTTGTTGCTGTTTAGTCACTAAATCGTGTCCAACTCTCTTGCCACCCCATGGACTGTAGTCGGCCCGGCTCTTCTGTCCATAGGATTCTCCAGGCAAGACTACTGGGGTGGGTTGCCATGTCTTTCTCCAGGGGATCTTCTTCACCCAGGGATCGAATCCTCCTCTCCTGCATTGCAGGTGGATTCTCTACCACTGAGTCACCAGGGTAGCCCCTTCATTCGTTTAAGTATGTTTAATACTTAAAAATGACAAAAACTGGTTTTTATCCTAGCTTCATTTTTACCTGTTAAGATACAGTCATAACCTGCCATGTTGTGACATCTGCCAGTGGAGACAGATTGTTCTCTGATGCTGGGTGAGCGTCCTGATGCTCTTCAAGGCCATCCTGGCACCGGCAGGTTGCTGGAGCGAGTACCAGTGCATGCTCAGTCCTCTTTGTTCCCTGGCTCCCTCTTCAACTAGGCCTGTGTTCAGTTTATCATTTGAACTCTGGAAATCCACGGGAAAGAAATTTCTTTTTCCACAAAAGGAATTCATGCATATGTCCTGTGTGGCTTCATCAGCTCAAAGTTGAGACTTTTGGAAGAGTGGCTGGAGTTGTTAATCCCCAGGGGAGCCAGCAAAGAGCAGAGACAGGCCACTTCCTTGTTATTTTATTTTTTCCTTGCTGGTTCCCACACGTGTGGGAACCTTAAATTGGTTAATCTATGATTTGTTTTTTCTGATCTGTAAAGTAACCAGTTTGTCAACAGCTACAGAAAGGAATGAGTGTCACCTAAGAAATAGGGACTAAAGAAGAATTTTATGGGGAGAAACTATTGGTTCCTCTCTTCTCAGGTAAATGAGCTCAAAGAGAAGGGCAACAAGGCCCTGAGTGCTGGCAACATTGACGATGCGTTACAGTGCTACTCTGAAGCCATTAAGTTAGACCCCCAGAACCATGTGCTCTACAGCAATCGCTCAGCGGCCTATGCCAAGAAAGGAGACTACCAGAAGGCTTATGAGGACGGCTGCAAAACCGTTGACCTAAAGCCTGACTGGGGCAAGGTAAGCTGTGCGTGAATGGGGGCTTTTCAGGTGCCCAGAGACTCCTTTGGGGATAGTTCTGCCCTGCCTGGTACCTATGCTAAGAGACTCATAGTTGGTTAGTGCCCTCTCCCCAGCCCTCCTACCTGTTTGAGAATGTTCCTCAGAGTGATGACATGTTTTGTCAAATCTGAGGTACTATCAGTTAAGACATGTTTTATTTTCTGTACTAAGAGAAAACTGCTCAAGAAACTAACAACACTTAGTGTCATAAGATAAACTGGGGTGAAGCAGCCGTGTTCTTCAGGGTCAATAGATACTACCGTTGTATTCTGGTCCTCTGTTTGTTTGTTTTGTGGCCTTCATGTGAATACCCATTTTGTTCCATGAATTGTAAAGTAGATTGTTTTGAGTTCATCTTTGGAATTTACCTCTGGGTGTCTTTTATTTTTTGTCTTTCTTTGCTGGTTTAAGGGCTATTCACGAAAAGCAGCGGCTCTTGAATTCTTAAACCGATTTGAAGAAGCCAAGCAAACCTATGAGGAGGGTTTAAAACATGAAGCAAACAATCCTCAGCTCAAAGAAGGTTTACAGAACATGGAGGCCCGGTTGGCAGGTAGGCCCTGGAACACTGCCCTGCCCCTTTTATTTACTGTTATGTTACAGTTGGGGTGATATTGAGGTTCCCCCATTGCCCAGTGTCAGTTTTAATAGACTCTGGGGGCACAGTAACCGACTTCCTGGTGGTGTGCTTTCCTTTATTTGAAACAGAAAGGAAATTCATGAACCCTTTCAACATGCCTAATCTGTACCAGAAGTTGGAGAGTGATCCTAGGACAAAGACTCTGCTCGCAGATCCTACCTACCGGGAACTGATCGAGCAGCTGCGGAACAAGCCGTCCGACCTGGGCACGTAAGTTCAAGGCGGCAGGTTTGTCTCTAGAAACGAACACGAACGTTGTGGTTTCTTCCTAGGAGCCTGTGGCAGGGGTTCCCTAGACTGACTGGGGTTTCTGCCTTTGTTTTTTACCTCCAGAGAGCCATCAGAGTTTATTGCTTTATTGTTTCTTTGTATTTCTGGAAAGGCTCGGGGAGATCATGTGTTAGAGTAATCTGGAGTGTTTGTTCTAACCCTCCTCACCTTCACTGCACTCTTGCAATGCTAACCTAGCATCAGCCCTGTCCTTTCTGTATACATAGGCATACATTTTCACATACGGTGTAGCTTTGTGCCGAGTGTATGTCAATACCATTGGTTCTGTTTCATAGTACATATACTTTGATAGAGAGAACACAACATACCCCTCTCTATTGGTGTGTTGGAGTGGAAGCTCATGGTTGAAAGCATATCAGATCTAAAGATCGGCTCTCTGAATCCTGTGCTGGTGTCTGTGGCTGCCTGGGTGCCTCTGCCTCCTGAGATCAGACAGAGTGTACCTGTAACTCACTCCTCTGTGTATCTGCTGGCCTTGAGAAACCAATCCCATCTGCGTTACCTCATATTTTATGTGGGTTTTTGAGGGGTTGAGTATTCCACAGTTGTAACTCATGGGTAGTACAGAATCGAGCAACCTTCCCATGGGTGAGAATCTTTTCTATACAGTTATCTGAGCTTTAGCAGTAAGTGGGGTTTAAGATCAGTTGTGGAGAAGACTAAGTGCTGTTCTGTTTTTCCTTTTTTTAACCAATACTAGGAAACTGCAAGATCCCCGGATCATGACTACTCTTAGTGTCCTGCTCGGAGTTGATCTGGGCAGTATGGATGAAGAGGAGGAAGTTGCAACACCTCCGCCACCACCTCCTCCCAAAAAGGAGACAAAACCAGAGCCAATGGAAGAAGATCTTCCAGAGAATAAGAAGCAGGTTGGTGTGTGTGTATCTGTCTGTGTCTCTAGAGCACTGTACTATCATGCATTTAGAAACTGTCTAGTAGCCAGAAATGTGTGTCAGGTAGGACATCTTTAGACTTCACATGGCTGTGGGGGTTTTTTGAGTGCTCAGTGTGTGGTCAAATTACTGTTATTAATAATTAAAATGTTTACTATATTAAAAGGTCCATATAACAAGCAGTTCCATAGGAATTGTGTGTCTCAGAGTCTCAGGAAGCGGGTGCTCAAGGTCCCATGGCCGCTGTGGTTCTGGCTCGTGGTTCTGGCTCATGGTTCTGGCAGTGTGGACATCAGCCAGGGTCAGCCTGAAAACTGTGTGTGGTCCTTGTTCTTGTTGTGATCCAGAAGAATGTTGTCTGTCAGCTCATATGCTTCTGTTTCCTGGCTGATCGGACAACTTTCAGTCTTTCAGAGCAGCAGGCCTGTGCTGAATGATTTTATTTCCCTTATAAATGGGAACAGCAGATTGTTGCCAAATTTAGTACCGTTAAATGGGTAAGCATTGGTTGCTCATGGTGTCTCAAAGCTGGAAAAAGGCCCTGCGGTGTGGGTGGTCGTGAGTCTGCTGAAGACTCCTACCGCCAGGACAGCCCCTTCCGCTCCTCCTCACGCCTCTGCCGATGTTCCCTGGTGGCCGGGACCCAGAGACTGCGTGTCCACTCTTAGGTGGCTTCAAGCTGAGGGCATTTCCTCTTCCCTGAGGAAACCCCCACTTTGGGACAGAGATCCAGAAGAGTGGGTGGGATAAGGGGATGTCTCGGAGGAAGCAGAGAGGAAGCCGGTTTTCCATCCTAACAGCTGATGCCCCCCTGTGGGTGTGGAGAACCTGCTTCCTGTAGCCTCGTCAAGTGTGTGTGCCGCGCGGTACCTGTGACGTCCCAGGCACTGGCTCCCGTTGCCGTCTGGGTTAGATGTGCTCAGCCCTCACTTCCGCACCTCCTCTAGGCGCTGAAAGAAAAGGAGCTGGGGAATGAAGCCTATAAGAAGAAGGACTTTGACACAGCCTTGAAGCACTATGACAGAGCCAAGGACCTGGATCCCACCAACATGACTTACATAACCAACCAAGCAGGTGAGGCCTGGGCCCGGGCGTGGGAGTGGTCCCAAGATCCCGGGGAAGAGGCAAGGGCTGACTCTTCCTTCTTGATCCTCTGCTTGGTAGCCGTGTACTTCGAAAAGGGTGACTATGGTCAATGCCGGGAGCTTTGTGAAAAGGCCATTGAAGTGGGGCGAGAAAACCGCGAAGACTACCGACAGATTGCCAAGTACGCTTGACCTGGAGTGCCTTGGGTAATGGGGAGGGCTCCATGTCTACACGGGGAGGGGGCTGGAAAGGAGGCTGCAGGAGCTGAGACAAGGTGTTAGAAGGGCGTGGTGCTGGGGACAGTGATGTGGGCCTTGTGTCTAGATGTGTTTCCTCTGCAGAGGCTGACCTTGTCTGTGCTCTGCCCTTAGCAAATTCTTTTTCCTTGTGTCTTTGTCAGAGCTTATGCACGAATTGGCAACTCTTATTTCAAAGAAGAAAAGTACAAGGATGCCATCCATTTCTACAACAAGTCTCTGGCAGAGCACCGAACCCCCGATGTGCTCAAGAAATGCCAGCAGGTGGGTAGGGAATGAGGGATGTTTTCTTAATTCGATTTATTGTAGTCAGTTTTATTTAATAGTGAATTTGTTGTCTTTGGTTATTTTATATGACACGTCCCCTGTTAATGATGACAACACATAGAAATAACCCGGTTTTTCTTTTAGTCGGCCAGGCTTTTGACCTTAAATTTGTTGAGGGTCAGTGCACTGACAGTGTTGTGGATTCTATTGTAAATTAAGACCCTGTTGCTGGGAAAGATTGAAGGCGGGAGGAGAAGGGGGCGACAGGGTGAGATGGTTGGATGGCATCACCGACTCGATGGACATGAATTTGGGTAGACTCCAGGAGTTGGTGATGGACAGGGAGGCCTGGTGTGCTGCAGTCCATAGGGTCACAAAGAGTCGGACACAACTGAGCGACTGAACTGAAATTTTTTCTTATTTTATACAACCAAATTATGTAGGGGGGTGATTTTATTCACAGAAAGATTGGTCAGAAAAATAAGAGCTGTTAATCCATCATTTTCACATAAGGCATATCTTTGTACCAAGTGTATGTCAATACTATTTGTTCTGTTTCATAGTACATATACCTTGATAATGAAATATAAGATTCTTTTTTAATTGAGGTAAGGTTGATTTACAACACTGTATTTCAGTGGTATAACAACTCAAAACTTATAAACTATAGTGTATATTTAAAGTTATAAAATATTGGCTATATTCTCTGCTGTACAGTATATCTTTGTAGTTTGTACATAGTGTAAGGAATATAAAATTATTAATCCCAAAATTAAATCTCACCAGCAGTACCTCATAGCTCAGTCGGTAAAGGATCTACCTGCAGTGCAGGAAACCCAGGTTCAATTCCTGGGTTAGGAAGATCCCCTGGAGAAGGAAATGGCAACCCACTCTGGGATTCTTGCCTGGAGAATTCCATGGACAGAAGAGCCTGGCAGGTTACAGTCTGTGGGGTCGCAAGAATGGGACACGACTTAGTGACTAAACCACCACCACCAAGCAGTACTTTCTGAAAATTAAAATTCTAATCAGACTTTTTATTAGCCCAGTGTTACGAGAATTTAAATGACTATTCCAAGAATTTTTTTTAGGCAGAGAAAATCCTAAAGGAGCAAGAGCGGCTGGCCTACATAAACCCTGACCTGGCCTTGGAGGAGAAGAACAAAGGCAATGAGTGTTTTCAGAAAGGGGACTACCCCCAGGCCATGAAACACTACACGGAAGCCATCAAACGGAACCCCAAAGATGCCAAACTGTACAGCAACCGAGCTGCCTGCTACACCAAGCTCCTGGAGTTCCAGCTGGCGCTCAAGGTGAAGGCAGGGTAACCTGTCCATGAGGAATGTGTTCTCCCTCTTTTTATGTGTTCATCAATATCAGCTTGACGTTCTTATTTTGATCATAGATTCAAGGTGGTGGTGCATGTGTGAGATTTGTGAAAGTCCAGGGCCTGTGTGTACCCTGTCCTGGCCCATGCAGTGTTATTTAGCAGGTAGAAAGTATTTGGGAAAGTAGATCCTTTTCCCTCCCCATTGCCTTTCTTCATGTGTTAATTGTGTTGCCTTTTTGACGTTTTAAATGCGCAGTTGAGCATATCAAGTCCATGCACACTGTTGTGCAGCCATTACCACCCTCTGGTGTAAAGCTTTTCCATCTTCCCAAGTAGAAACTGCATCTTCTAAACACTAAACTCCCCACCCCTCTCCTCCAGCCCCTAGCAACCAGTGTTCTATTTTCTGTCTTTGATCACTCTAGGGACCTCCTGTAAGTGGGATCATACAGTATTGGACCTTTTGTGCCTGGCTCGTGTCACTTAGCATAGTGTCGTCAAGGTTCATGTTGTAGCCTGTGTCGACATTTCCTTTTTCGTGGCTAAATAGTATTCTGTTGTATGGATAGACCACACTGTTCGTCGATTCATCCATCAATGGAGATTTGGTTGTCTCCTCTTCTGGGCTATGCTGAACAGTGCTTCTGTGAACATGGGTATACAGATATGTGTTTGTCCCTAGTTTCAGTTCTTCCAGATATTTTATGCAACAGTGGAAGTATTGCAATTCTGTGTTTAATTTGGGGGAGGGGGTGAACTGCCTTGCTTTCTATAGGAATTTTACCATCATTCCTTTCTTCTGTACTCAGTAATATGGGTCTGCTGTTGTAAGTCTCATCACACATGGTCAGGTGTGCTAATGTTCAACACTGGAGGAGTTCCTCTCCATCATGCCCTTGAACATGAGCTAATCTGTGCATCTTGGCAATTTAGTCTATCTAGAGACCCCAGTACGTGAGTCTGTGATGGTTTTTGTTTGATGACCCAGATCTTTTGGATCTGTCCCGCCTAGAGATATCACTGCTGCTGGTAGGACTGCACAAGGGCCATGTCAAAAGCAAGTTGGTTTGCAAAGCAAAGAATAACATTGTTAATCACCTGAGAGGTAGCATAGGACTTTTCCCAAACTGCAAATGGTAGGAAGGAATAAGTCAAATTCCTTCTGGTCTTAGGGCTTCTTGGTAGCTGTTGATTGGGCTGCAATGCACACAGTACACTGCATAGCATTCTTTGTCCTGTAATTTTATGTTTTGAAGATACATCAAACAAGTATACAGAATACCTGCGTTTTCCTTCATTTTTCAACCATAAGCACTGACGCTTGCTAAACTTTTTGTGAAAGGAAATGATAACATTTTGACACTTGACCTCATAAGATTTTGAGCATACATCTCCTGAAATGACTCTCCTTATCCATTCACAACATTATTAGCACCTAATAATAGCAAAGGTAAGGCCATAATGTCATCTGATGTATATGTAGATTCAGATTTCCTCACTGGTCTAAAAATAAAGTTACGGAGTTGTCAGTATCAGGGTCCATTTATTTTCTCTGGTGATCATTGTCCTCTAATTTTTCAAAGTAGAGGTTTCCCTACATTTCGGGGGTTTTTCCTCATTAACATCAGCCTGCTGAGGAGTCCAGACCCCTTGCCTTGTGAGATGGTTCAGGATCTGGTTTGTTGTGTCTTGAAGTTCTCCTTACTTGGCTTCTCTGCTCTCCTTTTGTCTAATAAGGACCTGCTGTGTAACACAGGCAACTCCACTCCAGACTCTATAATGGCCTATATGGGGAAAGAATCTTAAAAACAGAGATTATATGTATATGTGTAACTAATTCATTTTGCTGTACACCTGAAACTAACCCAACATTGTAAATCAACTGTACTTTAATAAAGTTTTAAAAATAAAACAAGGGGCTTCCCTGGTGGCTCAGTGGTAAAGAAACCACTTGCCATTTAGCTGTGCTGTCAACTTTGGAAAAAGTATCCCAGTTGTACCGTGTTGGGTTGGCATTGTACAGAAATTAACAGCCATATTGATCTAGAAACGTTAAACATAATTTTTTCCATTTGTGCAGGGGTAACGCACTGTATTAAATATGTCAGGTCTTATCTGCATGGGTTTGATTACAGAAACTAATAAAGTATTCTCTAAATAATGAAAAAAAAAAAGAAAAAGAAACCACTTGCCAAAGCAGGAGACACGGATTCAATCCCTGGTTCAGGAAGGTCCCCATGCTGCAGAGCACCTAAGCCAGCGCACCATAGTTACTGAGCCTGTGTTCTAGAGCCCAGAAACCACAACTGCTGAGCCCACATGCCTTAGAGCCCGTGCTCTGTAAGCAGAGAAGCTGCAGCAATGGAAACCCCATGCAGCCAAAAATAAGTAAAAGAAGCACTAGAACAAAAGTCGAATGTTCTGTAATGGCCCTAGGGGAACAGTTAGGTTTGTAATTCCAGGTGATGAGTCAGCTGTTGGGTAGCTCCTCTGAAGGAATGAGCCTGATTGATTTCTGCTTTTCCTTCCTAGGACTGTGAGGAATGCATTCAGCTGGAGCCAACCTTCAGTAAGTGTCTTTCTGTGCTGCTCTTCTGCCCCTTGTCTGGCCAGAGGGTTGAGAAGAGAGAGCATACTCTGCCTGTGTGTCTTTGGCGGTTATAACAGTTTGAAGCTAGTGTCAGGCTGAGGAGTGATGGTGTTCAGAGGAGGTGAAAGCAGGCTTCGCAAGTGTGTTCTGGGTGATGCCTCACCTCTCTTCTTTTCTGTCTCCAGTCAAGGGTTATACCCGGAAAGCAGCCGCCCTGGAGGCGATGAAGGACTACACGAAAGCCATGGATGTCTACCAGAAAGCACTCGACCTGGACTCCAACTGTAAGGTAGGGCTGCTCTGGCCTTCAGGGATCTCTGCCCTGCCTCCCTTTCTCTGAGTCTTCTCTCTCGCCTGTTTCTCTTTTATGTCTCTCCCCCTCAATGACCCCTGTTACCTTGGACCTGCTGCAGCAGTGAGCCAGGTAGTGCTAACTCTCTCCCCTTCTGGCTTTGCCGGAATGCAGGAGGCCGCAGATGGTTACCAGCGCTGTGTGATGGCCCAGTACAACCGACACGACAGCCCCGAAGATGTGAAGCGGCGGGCCATGGCTGACCCAGAGGTGCAGCAGATAATGAGTGACCCGGCCATGCGGCTCATCCTGGAACAGATGCAGAAGGACCCGCAGGCGCTCAGCGAGTGAGTCGAGCTGGGGGGTGACGGCCTTGGAGGGAAAAGGTGGACAAAAACAGTGAGAATGCACAACTTTGGCAGCAGTGTGATCTGCCTAAGTGGAATGTGTATAGTCTAATTCTTAGTTAAAAGGTTTGCAGGTGATGGTGAGCTGGAAAGGCTTCGTTTGTTGGCAGTAATGGCTTAAGTAGTTAGTTAGAAAGACCAGTTTTGCTGGGAAAAGGTCTCAGCTTATAGCTGTGTCTGTGGGCTCGTGTCCAGTGAGAGTCAGATTCCAGCCACTGGCAGAGGAGGCCCATGCTGTTCTCCCACAGGGCAGTTTCCACCAGGACTCCCCTCACCACCGCTTGCTGGTAGTGTCCAGGCTGGGTTGCATTGGGGCTTGCTCTTTGAGCAGGTAAAAATTTTTAGGGGTTAAGTCTCATTTCAGATAACTTTGCCTCTTCTTTGTCAGACACTTAAAGAATCCTGTGATAGCACAGAAGATCCAGAAGCTGATGGATGTGGGTCTGATAGCCATCCGGTGATGACTTGCTCATCATCCCCTTCCCTTCGCCCTCACATGGAAAGAGGAGCTGGGACCGCGGCACGCAGCACGGAGCAGAAGAAAGAGAAGGGGAGACAAGTGAACAGCGTATCTATATATTTATACAAACCTACATGGAAGATTCAGAGACTTATACTCGCGTATCCGTGCAGCTGCTGCGTCTGGGCCCTCCCAGCACACGCATGGTCCTTCCCCTGTCCCCCAGTCGCTGTCTCAGCTGCTCTCCCATAGTTGGTTATTTTTTATTTGGGGCAGTGGGCTTGTATGGGGAGGGGAGGGTGTTCTTCCCAACCTCAGGTCCCAACTGTCTTCATTCACATTGTTAACTCCACGTCCTCTTCTCCAATAAAACAAGTCAGTCAGGCGTGGTTATACATTGTTATGTCTCCAAGCAATTTTTTTTTTTTAACCAAAAGACTGAAGCATCTGTCCTGCAGGAATCACAGCCTGGATTGGAAGAGGTGTGAGTGCCAACTGACTACTAGGAATCAGGCATGCTCTGTCTCTCCCTAAATGGTGGGGTGGGTGTGAGCTTTTCTCAGTTCCACTGCCTTGGTGGCTCAGAAGGTAAAAAATCTGTCTGCAGTGAGGGAGACCCAGATTTCATCCCTGGGTCACGAGGATCCCCTAGAGAAGGGAATGGCAACCCACTCCAGTATTCTTGCATGGAGAATCCGATGGACAGAGGAGCCTGTCCAGTCCAGGGGGTGGCAGTTTCGGACACGCCTGAGTGACTCACTGCCTCTCAATGTGGCCGCTAGGTGGTGCCGTTGCCCAGTGGACAACTTGAGATGACCTGACCCAGAGTGGCTCCAGCTCCAGAGGGTCAGGTGAACTTCCAGGTGATTCCCATGCTGTCAGTTCTCCACACTCAAAGCCAGAAGCCAGTTTGATCAGAGAACAGTGGGTCCCATCCAAGAACCAAAACCCAACTTCCATTGCAGGAGATGCTTCAGACTTCCCTACTGGAGAGATTGAAAGCCCTCAGCTGCTGTATGTTTGTTCTGCTCTCAACTGAGCTTAAAGTAGGTTTTAATTACACTTTTCCACAGCTGCAGGAAATTTTCTAAAAACCTTCGTCTTGGACTGGGGTGGCTTCTGGGGCTGGACTAAAACTTCCTCATTTGCTCCAAGAGTGAAGCTTTGGGGCTAGCAACCTGCTGAAGCCAGCAGCTGGCTGTACTTCCTGCTGCCTTGACTTTGCATAAGCTGAAGCTGGCCTCCCCCAGGAATTGCCCTCGCCTCCCTCCTACCCCTGCTGGTGGCCTCCCCCGTCAGGGTGACACAACCCTCCATGGGGATTCTGCAACACCTTTGGTACTACGGTCTCTTCAGCTTCTGGTCAATTTCCATCCCCAAATTGATTGCCTGGAAAGGCTGAATTTCTGCAGGACCCAGGGGTGAATGTAAGGCCCTGCTCTCCTGAAGCTTACATCCTGATGCACCAGAAAGACGGGCCACCAGGAGCCCTCCAAGTCACGTTTGCATAGGGGCGGAACAGGAGTGAGCCTCATGGGCACTGGCCCCAGATGGGCATGATACGGGTGGAGGGACAGAGAGAGGTGGCAAGTCTGAAGACTTGAGACTTCAAGGCGTGGGGGCAGTCATTAGGGGCCCACAGGCTCAGAGGGTAAAGCGTCTGCCTGCAATGCGGGAGACCCGGGCTTGAGCCTTGGGTTGGGAAGAGGCCCTGGAGAAGGAAATAGCAACCCTCTCCGGTACTCTTACCTGGAAAATCCTGTGGACGGAGAAGCCTGGTAGGCTACAGTCCATGGGGTCGCAAAGAGTTGAATATGACTGAGTGACTTGACTCTCACTTTCTGTTCATCTGTTCCCCTGGGCAGCTCTGAGGTTGGCAGGAAAATAGGCCCTTACTGGGAACAGGAAAGACTTAAGAAAGTTGTTTCCCTTGGGGCCTTTAAGGATCTACTTTGTGGTGATAAAAGGCATTCTTGGGCTTGAGCTGACTTGACCTGCTCTCTCCATGGAATTTTCCAGGCAAGAATCCTGGAGTGAGTTACCATTTCCTTCTCCAGGGGAACTTCCCAACCCAGGGATTGAACCCACGTCTCCTGCATTGCTGGCGGATTCTTTGCCGCTGTACCACCTGGGAAGCCTCTAGCTTGACCTGCCAGGTCCCTAAATAACCCAGATCTCATCCTTTCAATGCCGCTGCTCTTGCTCTTGGCAGCCGGAAGACCCCACCTCATGACAGGCCTGAAAAAGAAGATGGCTTCCTACAAGGGAACCCGAACTGGTGGCTTTTCTTGTTTGAATCGAGCCTCCCTCCAAACGAGGGGACCCTTTGTGGGGTGTTGGGTCCACAAGCCCCACTTGCTTCCTGTGCTTACTGGTAGCAGAGGCAGGGCTGTGTTGGCAGTTGCTTCCTGCACCCAGCGCCCGCCCTGGGGAGGGGCCGAGCACGCCCTGCTCCTGATAAGCGAGGGCTGCCCTCTGAAGGAAACTCCAAAGAGAAAGCAGAGGGGGAGGAAGCACGCAGCGGTCTGCAGGTGTGTGGGCTGCAGCCACTTGGTCTGCAGGTGTGTGGGCTGCAGCCAGGAGTGGCTGACGAGCCAACCGCCGCAGCCCCAGCCCCTTGCAGGCAAGGTAAGCCAGCCGGCAGCTGGAGGCCCAAGGACCCTCT
Organism: Okapia johnstoni; assembly: GCA_024291935.2. Taxonomy (NCBI): domain Eukaryota; kingdom Metazoa; phylum Chordata; class Mammalia; order Artiodactyla; family Giraffidae; genus Okapia; species Okapia johnstoni. The sequence goes on along the minus strand of JAGTYA010000026.1, from coordinate 8,127,646 downwards.
TCGTCCTTGCCCTCTGGCAGCCTCCTCTGCCCAGCAAGCCTCTCTTGGTGTGGCAACCTGGACTTTCCACGGCCCTTGAGCGGCTTTGGGGTGGTGGCGCTGAGTTTTGGGCCTGATGGGGACTGTTTTCTGACCTGGATTCACCATTTCTAGGGTGGACAGCTGCCTGGGCAGGCTTGGGCTGGGCTGTTGGCTGGGCAAGCAGGTGGACGTTGGGCCCAGCTCTGGCACTGAGCTGGGTGATGTTGGGGGAGCCCCTTCCTACTCTTACGGGGCCTTGTCTTCCCATCTGCACACAGGGAGAGGGCTGGGCAATGTGGTCTCTTGAGGGGCCCTTACGAAGCTCAACCATTGTGATGGAGAGAGGGGTCTGAGTTCCTCACCTGGAACAACCCAGCTCCCCAGGTCTTGCTGCTGCAGAGGCACTCTGGCCTGCGGGCTTGCCCTCTGGCCCCTTGCCTGTCCCGGGCACCACAGGCCACCTCCCATCTGCCCACTCACCTCCTTCCCACCCCCTCCTCAGCGCCGCCGCAGCCATGGCGGGCATGAAGACAGCCACCGGGGACTACATCGACTCGTCCTGGGAGCTGCGTGTGTTTATAGGAGAGGAGGACCCGGAGGCCGAGTCGCTCACCCTCCGCGTCACAGGGGAGTCACACATCGGTGGGGTGCTCCTGAAGATTGTGGAGGAGATCAGTGAGTGCCCACAGCCGCTGCTGCCCACCGGGTCCCCCAGGGCTTCCGGGCCAGCCCTGCTGCGTGGCCCTCGATAATGGAGTCACAGTGACTCAGGCACCAGCTTAATCATTTGGTTCCAAAAAAGACATTTCCCCAACTCAACTTCCCCTCCCTCCCACTGTTGTCCCTCCCTTCCTCCATGCCAGCTGGTTCTGCTAAGACCCCAAGGACCAGCCCCAGCCACAGTCCTCTGGGCCAGGAGAGGCCTTGCCTGGGCTGAGGCTGAGGTCCCATTCTGGGGGTCAAGGGGAGGCCAGAGGGGGCTCCTGGTGACTCGGGGACCTGCTCCCACACCCTGTCCCTGGGCGGAAGCCCTCAGCATGCTGGTGACAGGCCCCAGCCTGGGTGGGACGGCCCTGCCCCCACAGGAAGTTACAGCAGAGCCTCCTGTGGTATCAACCCTGGAGGGGAGCAGGGCCAGCGACAGGGGGCTTCTCATTGCCTATCCCTGCTGACTGGCGGCTGCCCTTTCCTGAGAGGGCGGCGGGCTGGCTCTGATAGCCAGAGCCGGAAGGCAGGCCCACGATAGGCCCAGCCAGCCTGCGACCTGGGCCCCTGCGGGTGCGGGCTGCCTCAGGCCCATCCAGCCCCCGTCCCGCCACATGCGGCCCAGGAGGGAGGTCAGTGGCTTGTGGAGAGTGTGGGGCCCCCCCGGACAGCCCGGCCACAAGGCTGAGGTAGTGAGGGGAGCCTCCAGAAAGCAGGGCCCCAGGAGGTTGTGAAAGCAGAAGTGGGGAGCAGAGGGTCCCTCAGAAGACTGGGTGACGAGGCTCAGGCAGGCCTGGCCGAGCAAGGCAGAGAGGGTGAAGACCAGATGCCCCAAGAGAAGGCCCAGCGGGCCCCGGGGGACGGTCCATGGCAAGGCAAGAAGCCTCAACAAGGAGCCTGCGTGCTCCTTGTTGAGTCCAGAGTCAGGCCTGCGTGCGTCCTAAGTCGTGTCCAACTCTTTGCAACCCCATGGACTGTAGCCTGCCAGGTTCCTCTGTCCAAAGGATTCTCCGGGCGAGAATACTGGAGTGGTTGCCGCTCCTCCACGGGCCCCCAGGGTCGAGTCCCTCCAGCTCCTGTCCCCCACCCAGCAAATACTGTCCCTGCTCCATTGACTCCCACTCCTTAGGGCCTCAGAGTCACTGATGCTCAGCCAAGCTGGCAGTGCCAATCTGGGGCCTGGAGCACAGCTGGGCAGGTGAGACCCACCCTTTAGGGGTCGGCTCAAGGCCAGGGTGGGCTGCCGCACAGGGAAAGCCAGCATGGGGGGCCGCAGCCAGCCCGGGACAATATGAATCCCAAGTGAAGTGAAGTGAAAGTCGCTCAGTCGTGTCTGACTCTGCGACCCCATGGACTATATACAGTCCATGGAATTCTCTAGGCCAGAATACTGGAGTGGACAGCCTTCCCTTTCTCCAGGGGATCTTCCCAACCCAGGGATCGAACCCAGGTCTCCCACACTGCAGGCGGATTCTTTACCAGCTGAGCCACAGGGGAAGCCCATGAATCCTGAGAGGGGGCCGCAAATAGGGAGGAGCTAGGCGAGACACTGGGGCACAGGGCGTGTTCTGAACAGGCTGGGGGAGGGGGGCTCTAGGCCAGGGAGGACTCCTGGAGTGTGACAAGGACACACTCGAGTGTGACAAGGCTGGGGGGGGACTGCTCTGCTGTCCTGTGTTTGGGATTCCATCCTGGAGGTGGAGAGCAGCAGCGAAGGGTTCCCAGCAGGAGGCTGTCCAGCTAAGGCAGGTCCCTCCCAACAGGGCAGGCTGGAGGCAGTGAGGATGGATAGGAGGTGGAGTGTGGAGGCGGGACTGGCATGGATGAAATGTGGCTGAAAGTGAAAGGGAGGCAGCCTAGCGGGAGGGCCCTTGTCACCCCACCCACAGGGTCTGCTAGGAGCAGGCGCCTCTGTCCAGAGTTAGGCCTGTGTGCGTGCTAAGTCGTGTCCAACTCTTTACAACCCCATGGACTGTAGCCTGCCAGGTTCCTCTGTCCAGGGGATTCTCTGGGCAAAAATACTAGAGTGGCTGCCATTTCCTCTTCCAGGGGATCTTCCAGACCCAGGGATCAAACCCATGTCTCTTTATGTTTCCTGAACTGGCAGGTGGATTCTTTACCACTAGCACCACCTGGAAAGCACCCCCAGAGTCAGGCAGAGCAAGGTTAAGAGGAGCCCGTGGGGGGCTGGAACTCAGGATTGTTGCATTCATAGTCCCAGAGCTGGGCGCATAGGCAGGCAAACAAAGGTTTCTGGAATGATCGAAGCCAATGGATGTGCCCCTTAGCCAGTGGCTTGTGGGTTTCTGGCCTGAGGCTCATGGCAGAAAGACGAAGCCATAGACTAGATGAGACCGGCCCCCCCCTCACCCTGGGAGAAGGCATGGCCAAGGAGGGAGAAGAGGGTCCTCTCCCTGAACCAATGGGGAAGGACAGGGGCTGGCCTGGAGAGGGGCCAATGAGAGAAAACAAGGGCAAAGGGTCAGGAGGAGACAGGGAGTGGGTGCCACAAAACCAAGAACAGAGCAGGAGGAGGCTGGAAGGAGGTGGAATTGGGGAAGGGGATGGGACCACTCCCCAGGATGGGCTCTGACACTAGGGGACTCTCATTCACGCTCACCTGGCACCAGTTTAGGCCCCTGGGGGGAGGATCAAGAGGGGAGTGTGTGTCTTCCGTCACTGGCCGCGTGAGACCTCAAGGTGTTCACATCTCTAACCAAAAGCTCATGCTCTGTACTGATGCAGCCACGTGCTGGACACAGACACCTTGCACTCGCCACATTGTGGCAGACCCTGTTCAGTGTCCATGGCCGCTCACATCTCAGGAACTAGAAAACTGAGGCCCAGAGAGGTTCAGGTCTTGGCTAAGGTCATAGAGCTAGAAACCACTAGCTCTTTACGGGGCGCCTGCTGCTGTGTGCTCGGCATAACCCCCAGGCCCTCTGCTGTCGCCTCTGCCTCCCAAGCTCCCGGAAATGCCGGAGAGAAGCCATGAAGGTGGGACTTGCAAGAGGACACAGGAGGTGCTGGATAGGGAAGCCCAGTGCCCTGGAGTGTGAGAGGCAGGGGCACCGGGTTCTGGGCTGGGGGCTCCCCTGGGAAGTGACTCCCCTCCATAGCAGCTGAGCCCAGGAGACAAGCAGGTTAGCCAGCAAACAGCCGTCCTGCCTCGACCTCAGTCCTAGACCCCCAGCCTGGCCCTGCTCCTGGCCTGGCCTGGGCTGGGGAGTGGGTGCTTACCACCTCTGGATCCCAGGCTTGTGCTCAGCGCTGGGGGCAGGGCCCACCTAGGCTGACATGGTTGCCCTTGCCTGTGGCCCTGCAGAACGCAAGCAGGACTGGTCTGACCACGCCATTTGGTGGGAACAGAAAAGGCAATGGCTGCTGCAGACCCACTGGACGCTGGACAAATACGGGATCCTGGCTGATGCCCGCCTCTTCTTCGGGCCCCAGCACCGGCCCGTCACCCTGCGGCTGCCCAACCGCCGTGCCCTGCGCCTCCGCGCCAGCTTCTCCCAGCCCCTCTTCCAGGCCATGGTGGCCATCTGCCGGCTCCTCAGTGAGTCCCTGGGTGGCCCCCACGCTGCCCCCTGCCAGGGTCCAGCCAGGGGGAAGGTCTCCTCCCTTGCCAGACCCAGCCACTGTCGAGCTGTTGTTCCCCCTCTGGCTTGGGGGGCTGGCATCCACCCCAAACTGCCCATGGGTGGGGTGGGAGGTCACAGGGCAGGACCCTGGCCTCCCTTGACGTCCCGGCTCCCCTCAGGTATCCGCCACCCTGAGGAGATGTCTCTGCTCCGGACTCCCGAGAAGGAGAAGAAGAAGAAGAAAGAAAAGGAGCCGGAGGAGGAGGTGTATGACCTGACCAAGGTCGTCCTGGTCGGGGGTGAGCGCAGGCCGGGGCAGCCCAGGGAAGCCTCGGCGGGGTGGGGGGGCCTGGGAGAGGCCCGGGTGGGTGGGGGGTACCGGGCCTAGCTGACCCCCACCCGCATTCCAGGCGTGGCCCCCGCGTCGTTCCGGGGGATGCCAGCACACTTCTCAGACAGCGCCCAGACGGAGGCCTGCTACCACATGCTGAGCCGGCCACAGCCCCCACCGGACCCCGTCCTGCTGCAGCGCCTACCTCGGCCCAGCTCCCTCTTGGACAAGACCCAGCTCCACAGAAGGTGCGCGGCCCGCCGGGTCTGCATGTGCCCTGGCGTCACAAGCCACGTGTCCTGCTCCCAGAGCCCACGCTGCCTGCTTGGCCCTGTCCCCAGGCCCCCTTGCCTGTGTGTGTGCTCTTGCCCCCGAGCCAGCCCAGCCCCTGTCCACCCCCCCAACCCCCCCACCCTGCCCTGCTGCCCCCGGCTCGGCCTTGACCCCCGGCCTGTGCTCTGGTCCAGGTGGCTGGATTCGTCGCGGTGCCTCATGCAGCAGGGCGTCAAGGCCGGGGACACGCTCTGGCTGCGCTTCAAGTACTACAGCTTCTTCGACCTGGATCCCAAGGTGGGCCGGATCAGGGAGAAGGGAGGCTGGGTCAGTGGGACATGGGGGACTCGCATCGGAGGTCTGGGCTCCGCAAAGGTTAGACACTTGTGGGTGTCTGTCCAGCTGTCCGTTTGTCGGTCCACACCCCCATTGGTTAGCTCCACCAACGTGGTGCTGGGCCCCTGTGGATGCCAAGGCCTGTTCCTCAAGGGTCGTCAGGGAGAGACAGCTCAGTGTAGACTATGGTAGGTGCTGGGAAGCCTGCTCAGGTGAAAGATGCCCACACCTGGGCTCAGGGAAGGCTTTCTGGAGGCGAAGGCCCTGGGACCTGCAGGAACTAGGGCAGGTAAGGGGTGAAGCTTGGCAGGCAGACACCTGTGTGTATCGCTCCCTCCCTGCCTGCCATGGGCATGGCAACAAACAGGCTCTATGCATCCGGCTCAAAAGCCTCAGGCTCCCTCTACTTGTGACCCCACTTCTCTGTCCCCCTTTCCCTGCAAAGCTTGTAAGCATCATTGTCTACAGAACCCTGGAGTGCAGTGTCTTTGATCCGCAGAAGACTTTCCTGTGGGTACTCCTTGATGCCCTCTCTCTCCTCAGCCAACTCCACCCTGGAGTCTTCCTTCCCCGTCCTGTTGAGGTGACCAAGCCCTCCATGCGGTTTTGTGTTTGGCTGTATTACGTGTAGGGCATGCGGGATCTTAGTTCCCCGACCATGGATGGAACGCGTGGCCCCTGCAGGGGAAGCGTGGAGTCTTAACCCCTGGACCGCCAGGGAAGTGCCCCAGTCCACTTCTTACTTGACCACTTAGGATCCCCACGCACTCAGGGGTCTGCAGCTGCCCTGCCCCTCTGCCCTTCCTCCTGTCTCCATAGCCTCTGGGAGTTGCGGGCTCCAGGGCTCCATCTCCAGCCTCCTCTCTCCACTCTCTCTCCCAGGAAGCTCCAGCCTCCTAGATTTAAGGATCATCTTTGTGCTCTTGAAGCTCTCAGTTTTACCACCTCCAGCCCAGACCTTCCTCCTTGAGCCCTAGACTCTCACGTCCAAGCCCTTAGACTCTCATGTCCAACTGGCCATCTCTGCTCTGGCACCTAACAGGCATCTCAACTTCTGTTTGAAACAAAACTCTTGATTCCCTGTCTGCCCAGCACTTCCTCCTACCATGGACTCATGGCAAAAACCCTGCAGTTACACTTCTCTTGTTGTGGCTCCCAGGCTCTGGAGTGCAGGCTCAGCAGTTGTGGTGCACAAGCTTAGTTGCACCATGTAGAATCTTTCTGGATCAGGGGTCGAACCCATGTCTCCAGCATTATTTTTATTAAACTTGTGGTTGTGCAGTAACTGTAGATTCACTCACGGACAGTTGTAAGAACTAATACATGAGGTCCCAGACACCTAAGGACTTGGTACCCAGTTACCCCCAACAAGTATCCCGACCAGGACCTTGACCTGATACAATCAAGACACAAGACAGTTCCCTCAATCAACTGTCCTGCAAATCCATTTTTTAAATATGAAAAGCAGTCTTTTCTCTCTGCCTACGCACACACCATTTCCTACCCTCTTTATCCCTGTGTATAGATTCAGATTTCCAGCTGGTATCATTTTCTGTCTGCCTGAAGGACTTCCTTTAACATTTCTTTTCAAGCTGATCTACTGGTGATGAATTCTTTCAGTTTTTGTTCGTCTCTATAAGTCATTATTTTGCCTTTGATTTTGAAAAATAGTGTTCTTGGTCAATGTTTTTTTTCCTTAAAAATACTGCCTCACAGTCTTGTGGCTTGTTCCTTTGTAGGTAATGTGTCTTTTTCTGACTGCTTTTATGGTTTTCTCTTTACCACTGGCTTTAAACAATTTGATGATCATGTGCCTTGGTTTGCTAGAGGTTTCTCATGCTTGGGGTCCATTGAGCCTCTGGAATCTGAGTTTGTAGTTTTCATCAAATTTGGAAAATCTTTGACCTTTATTTTTTATGTATCTTTTCTGCTCCTCCGTTTTATGGGAGTCTGATTACATGACTATTAGACACTGAAAACCGTCCCACAGTTCACAGATGCCCTGTTCAGCTTTTTCTTTCCCCCAGTCTTATTTTCCTGTGTTTCAATTTGGATAGTTCTATTGCTCTATCTTCAAGTTTACGAATCTTTTCTTCTCCCTTGTCTAATCTGCCATTAATACCCTGCCTAGAAGTTCAATTTTGACCTTTTTAACATGTTCCATCTCTCCTTAACATGCTCATGCTTTCTTCTATCTTCTTGAACATACAAGATATATTTAAAATAACATTTTAGGAACTTCCCTAGCAGTCCAATGGTTAAGACTAAACCATCCCTCGGTAGGGAACTAAGATCACGTATGCAGCATGGCCAAAAAAATAGAAACTTTTTAGTGTTTTTGTCTACTAATTCAATTATCTGTGTCTTTTATGGGTCTACTTCTATTGACTATCTCCTAATTATGAGTTGTATTTTTCTGCTTGTTTTCATGCCAGTTAGTTTTTAATTTGATGCCAGATACTACAAATCTTATGCTCTTAGGCGCTTAATTTTTAAAATACTTTAAAATCTTATTTGGGGATACAGTTAAGACACTTGGAAACAGTTTGATCCTTCTAAGGTCTGCTTTGAACATTAATAATTGTAATTTATAATAATTAATTGGGACTTCCCAGGTGGCCAGTTGGTAAAGAATCTGCCTACCAATGTAGGAGACGCGTGAGAGAGATGTAGGTTCAAACCCTGGGTCACGAAGATCCCCTGGAGTAGGAAATGGCAACCCACTCTAGTATTCTTGCCTGGAAAATTCCATGGACAGGGGAACCTGGTGGACTGTAGTTCCTGGGGTCACAAAGAGTTGGACACAACTGAGCATGTACAAAGGCAAAGGCAGTTATTAATTAGACCAGACAAAAAGTTACCCTATTACTGAGGCAAGAGCCTTCTGAGTATTCTGATGTTATATATATATATGATGAGGTTTCTCTAATCTCTGCTGGGAATATGAACTATTCCCACCCTGATATGAGCTCTGGCAAATGTCCACATGTGTCTTTCAGTGTTTTCTTCCATCAGCCTTGGGTTGTTTCCTTATACACACACGTATACTCATTAATCAGCTAAAGACTCGAAAGGAGCCCTCTGTGGATTCTATGCAGAACTTTCTCTCTGGGCAGCTCTCTCCTCTGCAGCACTCTGCCCTGTGAATTCTAGCTGCCTTGGACTCCAAATTCTCAACTGCACCTGCTCACCTCTCACCTCGGGGAATATGCTGGGCTCCACTTGGGGTCCTCCTCTCGCCTGCAGCATTCACACTTGCTCCAGGGAGCAAGCTGGGGAAATCTCACCATTCATTCACTTGTTTCATAGTGATTAGTGATTGCTGTTCAGGGTGGTCTGTTATCCACTATCTAAAATCCATTTGGTCTTTGCTGTTTTCTTTGTTTTGTAAATTAATTTTTGGGGGGGGGGCTTCACCTGTGGTGTGTGGGATCTTAGTTCCCTGACCAGGGATCAAATCCGTGCCCCCTGCTGTGGAAGCACAGAGCCTTAACCACTGCCCCACCAGGAAAATCCCTTAAATTTTATTTTTAATCAAAGTAACAGCTTGAGGAGTTGGATAGTCCCAATAGTAATAACAACAACAGAAAAACAGTTCCTTGCTCTACCTCTCCTTATCCCAGATTTCTGATCCCTAGAGACTGTAGGTTTTAAGTCTTTAGCTTTTTATTCTAGTGTTTACCTCTATATGACAAGCTTAGATAGTCTATTCCCTTGATGTTTTTTTCATTCCATGAATTATCTATTCACTTTGTATGAAAGATGAAAATTTAGCTGTCTTATATTCTCCCTCCTTCCCCTACAACATACATCTCTTTTGCATCTTCCCAATTGAGCTGTGTTGTAGTTTTTGGTTAAAACAACATGAGCGTGGTTGTAAATGGTAACACATATAAATAGCGTTGTGAGCTAAGCCACAGAGTGACTATACTTCCTTTCTTGGTTTATTTATTTTCTGTTAATTGTCTGTGCTGTGTTTAGTTGCTCAGTAGTGTCCGACTTTTTGCAACCCCATAGACTGTCACCAGCATCCTCTGTCCATGGAGATTCTCCAGGCAAGAATATGGGAGTGGGTTTCCATGCCCTCCTCCAGGGGATCTTCCTAACTCAGGGATCAAACCCAGGTCTCCCGTATTGCAGGCAGATCCTTTACCATCTGTTAATTGTCTATCTGTGCACAATTAGAAGTGAGACGCCAAAAGGCTCTCTGGACACTCTCCGTGAATCTGTGGCCTGCCACGGGAGTTCTTCAGAGTGATGAGGTGGGATGTTCCATAACCGAGTCCCTCCAACACTGCAACTGGAGCACAATGCCCCTTTGAAAATGATTGGTTACTTTAGGATATCAATCAGTGTTATATCTTGGTGAGAACCATGGAATGGTAGCAATCTAGACCCATTGATTGACTGTTGTCCTTGAACTTCCCTTCACTATTTCCTGGTAATTCCTATAGTTGACTTCTTGATTCCTGGATCTCATTTTCCTTTTTCTTGACTGACTCCCTCATCTCAATGGAGCATATATTTCAATGACTTCCCCTAAAATGGCAAAAGGGTAATAGCTTTCCCTAAGTGGTTTGAAATCCTGTGTGTTTGAAAAGGTTGCTGGTCTACCCTCACTCACGTGAAAGTTTGTATAATTCTAGGTTTGAAACATTTTCCTGCCAAATTTTGAAGCAACCTTCCCATTGTCCTCAAGTTTCTAGTGTTTCTGTTGAAGAATCTAACTCCGTTTAATTTTCAATCCTTCCATATGTGACCCTTTTGGTTTTTCTTGGAGGGGTAGGAGAAGCCCCAGAAACTTAAGAATCTTCTTGGGAGTTGCCTAGTGGCGTAGTGGTTAGGATTCAGCAATTTCACTGCCATAACCTGGGTTCAATCCCATGTCAGGAAACTGAGAATCTTGCAAGCCACACGGAACAGCTAAAACAAAACAAAACACAAAAGAATCTTTCCTTATCTCTTGATGTTTAAAAAAATCTCTCAATAGTATGTCCTCGTATGAATCTTTCTTCTTTGATTGTCCCGCACACTTGCTGAGCCCTTTCAGATCAGAAGCCTGGGTCCTTGAATTCTGTAAACATGGTCTATACAATCTCTTTAATAATTTACTCCCTTCCATTTTTCTGATTTTTTTTTTCCTCCTGGAACTTAGTAAATATTACACCTCCTGGATTTATTTTACAAGAAAAAATTAGACATGTATCTTTTCTTTCCTTTTTTTATGTTTTTTGTCTTTTTGTTCTACTTTCTGGAAAGTTCCTTGACTGATCTTCCAAATGATCTATTGACTTTATAATTTCTGCACCTGTCTTCTTAAATTTTAAGAGCTCTTATTTTCTGACTGTCCCTTTTTAGTGGTTTTTATTTTATTTTGTTTTTTTTTTTAGTGTAACATACATTTAGAAATATTCACAAATGTTACCAACACATCAAGCAACAGAACTTTACCAGCATTCAGAAGCCAAGGAGTGTCTCCCACAGGGGGAACCATTAATGTTACTGCTAACACCATAGATTAGTTTTGCCTATATTTGAAATTTACATAAAGGAAATCACACATTCTATATACTCTTTTGTGTCTGTTTTTTTTTTCACTCAGCATTATGCTTGTATGATTCATCCATGTTGCATATAAGGTAGCATATTTCTCATTGATGTGTAATATTTCAGGCTGTCAACATACCACAATTGATTTTAATTTTCCATTCTATTGTTTTATTATTATTGTTAGTTTTTGGTTGCACTGGTTCTTCACTGCCATGTGCAGCCTTGTGGCCTCTAGAGCGTGGGCTCAGTAGTTGTGGTGCATGAGCTTAGTCGCTCCATGAAATGTGAAATCTTCCCAAACCAGGGATTGAATTCGTGTCCCCTGCATTGGCAGGAGGTCTCTTATCCAGTAGACCAGGCAAGTCCTCCATTCTATTGTTGATGGGCATTGTACAATTTTTAGATTGGGCTATTATGAATAGAAACACTATGAACATTCCAGCATATGTCTTTTGATGAACATATACCATTTATCTGTAAGATATACACCAAGAGGTGGAATTGCTGGGTTGTAGGGCAGGCACTAGTTTGAAAAGTCAAAGAGAAATTGTGTCCTATTCTTTGTGACTCTATGAACTGTAGCCCACCAGGCTCTTCTGTCCATGGAATTCTCCAGGCAAGAATACTGGAGTGGGTAGCCATTTCCTTCTCCAGGGGATCTTCCCAATCCAGGGAGTGAAACTGGGTCCCCTGCATTGCTGGTGGATTCTTTACCATCTGAGCCACCAGGGGTTATGGGGCAGGCACTGGATTAGCTGTAGTAGATAACTACACCCCCATACACCCCTATCCGCAGTGTATGAGAGTTTCAAGTGTTCCACAAATTCACCAGTACATGATATCTCCTACCTTTTCCATCTTAGCTATTCAGGTAGGTGTATAATAGTATCTCATATGGTATTTTGTTTGTTTATTCAAGCAGTTTTACTGAGATATAACTTATATACCATAAAAACCACCCACTGTAAGCAGTTTATTTTTAGTAACTTATATAGCTATGCAACCATCACCACAATCCAATTTCAGAACATTTCCATCACCCCAGAAAGTTCTCTAGTGCCCATTTGCAGTCATTCCTTCTTCCACACCCAAACCCAGGCAACCACTGATTTACATTTTTATGTGGCTTTAATTTACGGGGGCGGGAGGAGAAGGGGACGACAGAGGATGAGATGGTTGGATGGCATCACCGACTCGATGGACATGGGTTTGGGTAGACTCCGGGAGTTGGTGATGGACAGAGAGGCCTGGCGTGCTGCGATTCATGGGGTCGCAAAGAGTCGGACACGACTGAGTGACTGAACCGAACTGAATGACTAATCAAGTTGAGAACTTTTTCATATGACTATTAGCCTTTTGGATATCCTCTTTTGTGAAGTTTCTGTCCAGTGTTTTACCAATTTCTACACTGAGGTACTTATCTTTTTCATATAGCTTTGTAGGAGATCTTCATATATTCTGTACAGAGTACTTTGACAGATAAATATATTGTGAATATATTTTCACAAAGCACAGAATACTTTGCCCTTTCATTCTCTTAGTAGTTTATTTTGAGGAACACGAGCTCCTAATTTTAATATAATCTGAGTCATATTTTTGTTTTATGATTAATATCTTTTTCATCCTGTTTAAGAAATGTTTTATTCTAAAATTGCACAGATGTAGTCCTATTTTTCTCTAAAGGTTTTACTGTTTTCACTTTGATATTCAGATCTGCCACTCAACTGGAACTGATATTTGTATGTGGTGAGAGGCAGAGATACAAATACTTTACATTTAATTAAAAAAATTTTTTTTTACCATATGGCTATCCAATTGACCCAGGTCCATTTATTGAAAAGAACATCCTTTCCCCAGTGATGGCAAGATCTCCCTTGTCCTAAGGTGAACATACATGAGTCTCTCTCTGACTCTCTTTTTAAGTATTTAAAAAAAATTATTTGGGAGTGCCAGGTCTTAGTTTGCAACACGCAGGACCTTCGATCTTCATTGCAGTATGCGAGATCTTTATTTGCAGCATGTTAACTCTTAGTTGCAGCATGTGGGATCTAGTTCCCTGACCAGGGATGGAACCTGGGCCCCCAGCACTGGGAGCACGGAGTTTCAGCCACTAGACCACCAGCAACGTCCCTCTCTCTAACTCTCTTTGATTCCATTGATCAATTTGTCTCTGTCAATACCATGTTGTCTTAATTACTATAACTTTATGATTACATTCTTTTTCAAAATAGCCTCCTGTTCTTGTTTTATGAATGCAGAATTTTGTCTCTGTGAGGATTTCAACTAGTGTTTGAGGTTTTTTCTGCTCTCTGCTGCTTAGTCACTTCAGTCGTGTCCGACCCTCTGCGACCCCATGGACTGTAGCTTACCAGGCTCCTCCATCCATTGGATTTTCCAGGCAAGAGGACTGGAGTGGGTTGCCATTTCCTTCTCCGTTTCTGCTCTCTACATTGTCTTTATTTCCTCCAAGTTCTTTTTTCGCCTGACTGTAGTTCATGCCAGCAGCTTTTGTTAAATGTGGATAATCCCTGCCTGCCCTTTCATACTTAGTAAGGCTCTAAGAAGCCAATTAGAAACCCTGAGTGAATGAATAGGGCTTGGAATTTGGGAGAGTCTCCTGGGGAAGATGGGGCAGGAATGCCCCTTGTTGTAGGGGGTTTCTCTTTGGCTTCTCAGCAGTGAAAGCTCTGATCTCCTGACTGGGGAATAGAAGGCTCATTGCCAATGTCTTTGATGGCAAATGGGGAAGGGCTGAGCGTGTCTCATCTTTCAAAATGCCAACTTTCTCTTCATTCAGCTGTTTTCAGTACAATGTACTCCCACCCAGCTGTGCCGGGAGTGCCAGATGCACTGGCTCAGCATCTTGAGAGAGTAAATATCTGGTTTCTACCAGGTACCAGCTGGGAGCAGGGAGTCACTCAGCAGCAGGGAGCAGGAAGGGACCATTCCATTTACAGACTTTCTATGGTCCTCATTTGAGCCCACCCTCGCCTCCCAGAAAGGCTTCCCTGGTGGCTCAGACAGTAAAGAATCCACCTGCAATGTAGGTGACAAGGGTTCAATCCTTGAGTTGGGAAGATCCCCTGGAGAAGGGCATGGCAACCCATTCGAGTATTCTTGCCTGGAGAATTCCATGGACAGAGGCGTCTGGCAGGCTACAGTCCATTGGGTCACAAAGAGTTCTTTGCCGTAGAACAAGAGAGGGAAAAGTGTGAGAACCCAGCTCTCCTTCCCTGCAACTCAGTCCCTGTCCATGGTTTGCTTTTCATCTTCCAAAATTTTGTTGGTATCTCTCAACGTGCTTTAGTCCCCTCTCTCTTCTTAGTCCTTTGAACTTTATCCTTGTTATGCCTTTGCTATTAATGTTGGTGGGTTTCAGAGGGAGTGATGGCTTACTCTCACTTCTGTGGGTAACTGGGGTTGCCCCTTTGAGCTCCCTGCTCCTTCTCTCTGGAATGTTCTTCCTACCACACTTCTCATCAGTGGCTCCTTGTCATTCCCAGGTGTCAGCACAGCAAGCCACCTTCCCAGGGAAGCCTTCCCAGAATGCGTCCTTCTGGGGAGTAGCAGCCCTCCCCACCCCCGCAACCTAGTTCCATTCTCTCTCATCACCATCAAACTCGTGGGCTTCTTGCCTGAGCGCACAAGTGAGCCCCTGCTTTGGAAGTTACTTCCTTTATCGCTTTGAATCACTTATTTATTGAGTGGTTTACTCAGCCCCTCCTTGTCCCTTCACACAGGGCACACAGTAGACAAATAGTCAATATCTGCACAGAAAGGTTTAGAGGGAAGAAGCCACCGCCTGCCTGGGCAGATGGGGTTGGCAGGCTGGGGCTGGGGTCTGCTGCCAATGTGGAACCACTCCATGAGCTTGCACAGCACAGGCCGGGCTGAGGCTGGAGGCTTGCAGGGAGCTGGGTGCATGGGGTGCTCAGGACAGATGTCACCCAACCGACCTAGCCTCACCCTCCCTCCAGACAGACCCAGTGCGGCTGACCCAGCTGTACGAGCAGGCTCGGTGGGACCTGCTGCTGGAAGAGATTGACTGCACCGAGGAGGAGATGATGGTGTTTGCAGCCCTACAGGTGCCGGGCAGGCCGGGGGATCCTGGGGGCTGGATGTGGGCCGGGCCCAGGGCAGGGTCTTCCAAAGGGAACTCTGCATCTGGGGAAGCCCAGCTGAGGGCACTGTTGGGCGAATGGGCTGCCGGCTCAGCCGTCCCTGGCCACGTGCCCCCTCCAGTACCACATCAACAAGCTGTCCCAGAGTGGGGAGGTGAACGAAACGGCGGGCACAGATGCAGGGCTGGACGACCTGGATGCAGCCCTGAGCAACCTGGAGGTGAAGCTGGAGGGGTCGGCGCCCACGGACATGCTGGTAAGGAGGGGCTCCGGTCAGGTGCTGGGGTCAGGGCTGAGCGCAGGGGCTGGGCTCCCCCCCTGACTCCTCTCCTCCCCAGGACAGCCTCACCACCATCCCAGAACTCAGGGAACATCTCCAGATCTTCCGGTGAGTCTGGTTCCAGCCTTGGCAGCCCTGCTGGAGGGCGGCCCAGTGGGGAGAGAGGATGGGAAGGAGGGAGGCGGCCTGTCCTGAACCTCCCGCCACACCCTCAGGCCCCGGAAACTGACTCTGAAGGGATACCGCCAGCACTGGGTGGTGTTCAAGGAGACCACCCTGTCCTACTACAAGAGCCAGCACGAGGCCCTCGGGGACCCCATCCAGCAGCTCAACCTCAAGGGTGAGTGATGGCGGTCTGTGGGACCAGGGCAGGGGCGGGCTGGGGGTGGGCCGGGGGCGGGCAGGGGCCTCACCTGGCCCACCTGGGGCTGCCTAGGTGAATGCTCTCACCGGTCTCCAACTAGGGGCCGGAAGATGCCCTCTGACAGAGGCCGCTGTGGAGGGCTGGCATTCACCCAGGGCCCTCGCACCAGGGCTCCCCTCCCCAGCCCCCTAGCCCATCCCTTATTTCTCCAGGCTGTGAAGTGGTCCCCGAGGTCAACGTCTCAGGCCAGAAGTTCTGCATCAAACTGCTGGTGCCCTCCCCTGAGGGCATGAGTGAGATCTACCTGCGGTGCCAGAATGTGCGTGAAGGGCAGGGGCCGGGGAGAGGCTGGAGCAAAACGGGCGCTGGGCGGGGCCAGGCCAGGGGCACGGGGCGGGGCCCGGCCAGGGGCAAGGGGCGGTGCCGGAACAGGGGCATGGGGCGGGGCCAGGCGAGGGTCCCTCACCTCCCTCCCCGCACCTTCCATCCCAGGAGGAGCAGTATGCCCGCTGGATGGCTGCCTGCCGACTGGCCTCCAAGGGCCGCACCATGGCGGACAGCAGCTATTCCAACGAGAAGAAGGCCATCCTGGCCTTCCTCAGCCTGCAGCGGACAGGCGGCGGCGGCGGTGGTGGGGGCTCCAGCAACCATCCCCAGGGCCCCGATGCCTCCGCCGAGGGCCTCAACCCCTATGGCCTTGTGGCCCCACGCTTCCAGAGAAAATTCAAGGCCAAGCAGGTGCCAGGGAGAATGGGTGGTGGGACTGACCAGAGGGTTTAGCTGGCCAACCTCAGCCCCTGGATCTCCACAGAGCCTTCCCCTGGAAATGCACGCTCTCACTAGCTCCTTCTCCCTCCCGGGTCCTGAGACGGAGTGTAACCCTCTGGGAGGGGTCACAGTCCAGCTGCTCCGTCCTCCTCAAGGCCCGGTTCAGCACCCTGAATGCAGACAGGGTGCACTCTGGTGGCCCTACGCTGGGCACTGTCCCCACCCCAGGCTCCACATCCTGTCTCCTTGATGGGGACAGGCAGGGGGTCTCAGGGACCTTGGCAGCCCCTCACCAGCATGGTCTTGCAGCTTACTCCACGGATCCTGGAAGCCCACCAGAACGTGGCTCAGCTCTCGCTGTCTGAGGCCCAGCTGCGCTTCATCCAGGCCTGGCAGTCCCTCCCCGACTTCGGCATCTCCTATGTTGTGGTCAGGTAAGAGCTCCACTCCAGCCTGCTCTACCAGGCAGGGCCCTCCCCTGCTGCCTGGGGGCAGCACCTGAAGCCTTCCTTCCTGTCCTTGGGAGTGGAGACCTTACTGAGGGCAGCCCTTGTGCACCCCCTCCATCCTGCACCTATCCAGCACACACTAGAGTGATTAGGCCGAGAGAGCGGGTGGCCCCCTGCACCCATCCCAGCCCTGCCACATACTATTCTCTCTCTGGGCCTTGGGCAGCTGGTCTGTAGGACAAGGTTGGGTGGCTGCTATGAAGGGAATGCCCTCTTTGACTGCCCACTTTCCGAGCCTGTAAAGACTGGAACAAGCTGAGGATGATGCTAAAAAAAAAAAAAAGTTCCTGTTGAAAGGCATGGACTATTTGCCTGATGCTGCTAAATGCTATCATAGTGATTACATCAGTGAACCCCCATTTTCCACATGAGAAACTTGAGACCCAGAGAAACTAAGGGACTAACTTGCCAGCTTGCTCCTGAGAGCCGCACCGGGCTCTCTGGGTGGGCTCCGGGGCCAGGCAGAGTGGGGGGCCCCCCTCACACTCTCCTCTTGGGCACCAGGTTCAAGGGCAGCAGGAAAGACGAGATCCTGGGCATCGCCAACAACCGACTGATCCGCATTGACTTGTCTGTGGGCGACGTGGTCAAGACCTGGCGCTTCAGCAACATGCGCCAGTGGAATGTCAACTGGGACATCCGGCAGGTAGGCCCGGAGTGAGGGTCGGGGGAGGGACCTGGGGCTGGGCCAGACCCAGCCAGGGCAAGGTACCAGCCCTCTGACCGCCCGCCCCACAGGTGGCCATCGAGTTTGACGAGCACATCAACGTGGCTTTCAGCTGTGTGTCCGCCAGCTGCCGCATTGTGCATGAGTACATTGGGGGCTACATCTTCCTGTCCACGCGGGAGCGGGCCCGGGGGGAGGAGCTGGACGAGGACCTCTTCCTGCAGCTCACGGGAGGCCATGAGGCCTTCTGAAGCCCGTCTCACTGCCCCCGCGCGCTCACCACCTGCCATGACCACTCCTAAGTCCACACCCGCTGGGACTCACTGTCCACACCCTCTCCAGACATGCACCAACCAAGCTGGGCCCGTTCACTCATTGTCACTGGCTTTGTGTAGACCAGGGTCCTGGCTGGGTCAGACTCTGCCATCCCCCAGGAGGGTGGGCCCTCATTTGTACAGCACCCGCCCTTCCCTTGTCTGAGTGGCCAGGACCAACACCTCTGACCCAGCTGAAGTCCCTGAGCACACGAGGAAGACTGGCTGCAGCCACGGGATGATGACTCATAGTTTCAAACCGGAGTTTCTTTTTTGTTATCTTTTTACATTTTTTAAAAAGTAAATATTTTATTGTTGGGTCATCCCTCTTCCTCCGAAGCCGTGCTTGGGGTCTCTCTGATGCTCTGTCTCTTTATTACCAGCCAAGGAGATGGGCTTTCCTGAGACAGAGAGGAGGGTTGGTTAGAGAAGGGAGAACTAAGTCAGTCTGCGGTTGGAAGCTGGGAAAGAGGTGAGGGCAAAGGGCACAGGCTTTAGGCACAAAGAACAGGGCTGGCTGGGGTGGTAGCTCTTACGGGTAGGGCGCAGCTGCAGGGCCTCCTTGAAATACTTGGGAGGCAGGACGCCGTCAGCATTCCCTGGAGTCAGGATCACCCCATTGGCAGAGCGAAAGAAAGGGATTCCATCTGCAGACAGAGCCAGACATGTGACTCAAGCCCTCTAGGAAGGCCTAGGGTGGTCCCTGCTGTGTCCAGACTCACCTGCCAGGGCCAGGGGCCCGTTGATGAACACAGCCACTTCACAATTTGGCCGCATGCCTGAGTGGACAATTGGATCTGGGGCCTGGGGCATCTGGATTGTAGTTATCAAACCTGGGTGGGCTGGGGTCCTGGGCTCATTTCAGTGGGTGGGGAGGGGGTTTGTTCCTGCATGCAGGGTATGGGCAGGCCCTGGACAAGAGGCTATGGCCCTCGGAGGGAGACCTGGAAGGACAGATTGTGTAGGAGTAGCTTGGGGGAGGGGCACTGACCACTGATGACACCAGGGTCCCCAGGCAGTCCTGGGGCCAGGTGGATGTGTGTCCTTCCCTGGCAGGATAGGCCCTTGAGCAGGATGGACGGCCAGTGCTGCCGGAATGTGCCATGGACGAGCATCAGGGGCAGAGCCTGTGGGGTCTCCAGGGACTCCAGCTCCAACTCAGGCACCTGGGATGGATGCGGGGGGAAAGGCAGCAGTGACCCTCCCCTCACAAGCAGGGGTCTCACATGGCTCTGCCACTTGGCCCCTTAGTACCCACCTGCAGGGAGTGACCCTGATTGGCCCGGATGAGGGGGCCGGTGCTGGGGTCCCCTGGCTGCAGGGCAAAGCGCTGCTTCCCATTGGTGTCCACCACGCGTTGAATATCTTCAGCTGAGAAGCTGCGGAACTGGGGCAGCTGCAGGAGGGTGTCCAGGGGCACGAAACCATCTGCAGGAAGGCAGGGTGGTAAGGAAATGACCTTGCTCCAGCCTGGGCCAGAGTTCACAGGGGGAGCCTCAGATCGCAAGACCAGAGCCTGTGTGACCTTTAGAAAGTCTCCCCTTTCTGGGCCTCAGTCTCTCACCTTACATGGGAATAGGCTCTGTCTCATGGAAGGTCACAAAGATCAAGGGACCCTTCTGAGGACAGAACCCGGCCCAGAGTGGACACTCAATAAACATCAGTTGCTTCAACACCCCCAGTGCCCAA
The DNA here is from genome assembly GCA_024291935.2 of Okapia johnstoni. NCBI lineage: Eukaryota > Metazoa > Chordata > Mammalia > Artiodactyla > Giraffidae > Okapia > Okapia johnstoni. Next base: position 8,108,134 of record JAGTYA010000026.1, on the reverse strand, counting down.
TCTTGGGCCACTGGGCTGGAGGTATCACCAGGCCTGGCCAGACACAGGCTCCTCTCCCAGTCTGCCCTGTACATGATCCTGGGCTCTGGGCCTCAGTCTTCCCTGTACATGGCAGGGATGTACCTTCTATGCTGTCCCCACAGGACTGTGGTGGGAGCCATGGGGGAAGGCGATTAACCGACCAGCTCACACTACTCCCTAGGCTCCAAGCATTCCTGGGCCCAGCCCCTAAGACGCTCACTTACCGGCCCCCATGGGAAGGCCCAGCTTCAGGGCCCCGTGGCGCAGGGCGTAGGACAGAGCCTTGGACAGCTGTACATCTCGGTCCTGAAAGAGCCCAGCGGTGACCCTTAGTCCCAGTAGTGACCCGCCTGCCCAGCTGCTCACCCTGAAATCTGAGTGACCTGCTGCAGAAGGAGACCAGAGGGACAGCAGTCCCTGTGCTCCTGGGAACAGTATGACCCAGCAGCTCCCGCTTCCACGTCATCAGCATTTCCCAGGGAGCAGGGCTCAGAGCTGCCCCCCACTCCCTACCCTCCCACACTGGGAGCAGGGGTGAGGGTGGAGAGGGGAGCACCTGTTCCCGGGGAGGTCTGTGAGCCCTTCTACCCTTGGGCCCAGCTGCTTCCCGCCTCCTTCCTCCAGAGGAGTTCATGGCCAAGACCTGTGGGGAGCAGTGACATGAGAAACTGTTAAGGACCCTCCCATGTCCCCATGCTGCCCGGTGTCACAGAGCCTCAGGATGTGAGAGCTGGGAGGGGGATATTCAGATCACTAAATTCACTTCCCACCCACAACTCCCTGGAGCCAATAGGGAAACTGAGGCCCAGCAGGCAAGACTTGCCCAAGGTCACACTGTCAGCCACGGGTTCCAGGGAAGCTGAGCCCCCGTGACCCAGGCTCATCGGTCTGCTCCGCAAGGTGCGCCTCGGGAGGCGCGGCCGCCATCCAGGCTAAGGGGCGGAATTGTTTGGGCCAGCCAGACAGACGGAGCAGGGACAGATGGAAAGGCTCACCGACTCCGGGCGCCAGGCAGCTTATCCGGCGGGGCCCTGAGCGCCGGGACCGGCCAATGAAAACCCGACAAATAAGGGGGCTGGCACTTCCGCTCCGAGGAAAGGGGCGGAGCCTGCGGGAGAGTGGGCCGGTGAGTGAGGGCTGGAAGCTGGAGCTTCCGGACCGTGGGAGGGGTCCCGGCGTGTCTAGGGTTGGAACCAGGACATTTGGTTTGAGGAGACAGGGGCACTTGGGGGAGGCAGGACCTTTGGTTTGGGGAGACGGGGCCACTGGGGGGAGACAGGACCCAGGACCTCTGGGTTGTAGGGATGCCGGGGAGTCTAAGGGATATCTGGTAGCAGGAGCCTCGGAGCTCTTGCTGGGATGATAAGACATTTTACTGCCCAGGGAATGGTCAGGGAGGTGCTGAAGGGCTGGGGGGGTACCCTCAGGAAGTCTGTGCCAGAGGGGCCCAGCTGCCAGGCCCAATGGGGGCTGTGGGCCCCCCGAGGTGACAGGCTTGGCTGTGTCCTCCCCAGAACTGCCCTCTCCAGGCCATGGACCCTGAGGTGTCCCTGCTGCTGCAGTGCCCCCCGGGGGGGCTGCCTGAGAAGCAGGTTCGGGCTGAGCTGAGTCCAGCCTATGACCGTCACCCACTGCCAGGAGGGGACAAGGCCATCGCCGCCATCTGGGAGAGCCGGCTTCAGGCCCAGCCCTGGCTCTTTGACGCCCCCAAGTTCCGCCTGCACTCCGTCACACTGGCGCCCACTGGCTCGCCGGGGCCACAGCTGCTCCTGCGCCTGGGCCTTACTTCCTATCGAGACTTCCTGGGGACCAACTGGGCCAGCTCAGCTGCCTGGCTTCGACAGCAGGGGGCCACCGACTGGGATGACAAGCAAGCCTATCTGGCAGATCCTCTGGGCGTGGGCGCTGCACTGGCCACTGCTGACGACTTCCTTGTTTTCCTGCGCCGCTCTGGCCAGGTGGCTGAGGCACCTGGGCTGGTGGATGTGCCTGGTGGGCATCCTGAGCCTCAGGTGAGATGCCAGGCTGGGCGCAGAGGCACAAAGACCCACAAAGCTCAGTTTTGTCTTCCTCATCTCTTAAAAGGGGAGTTGGCCGGGTGCTTCTCCAAAGTCTCTTCTCAGGGGTAGCCTCTCAGCCTCTCCGCTGAATCCTGCCCCAGACCCATGGGAAGCTAGGGAACTGGGGGTGGGGGTGGGGATGGAGAACCTAGCTGAACCTCTGGTTGCCCATCTGGAAAAAGAAGGCTGGGGTCAGAGAAAGTGGCCCTCAGGGCCAGTGAGGTGGGGGGGGGGCAAGGGAAGCAGGGCAGAAAGAGGGGAGCAGAAACTGAGCTTGACCTCTCACAGGCCCTGTGCCCAGATGACAGCCCCCTGCACAAGGACCTCCATGGGGAGCTGGTGGTGCACGAGCTCTTCTCCAGTGTCCTCCAGGAGATCTGTGATGAGGTGAGTGAGGGGCAGGCAGAACAGAGTAGTGGGCAAGGATGGAGGAGGTAGAACAAGCCAGAATTCCACAGGTCCATACTGGCACGCGGCTTGTGGGATCTTAGTTTCCTGACCAGGGATTGAACCCAGGCCTTCAGCAGTGAGAGTACAGGACTCCTAACTGCTGGACTGTCAGGGAAGTCCTAGGCATCCGGCATTGAGCAAAGAGCTTGGCTTTGCAGCTAGGCACACTTGAAGTGGAATTCTAACCCTTGTCTCTGTGTGCCTCAGGGTTTTCCTCCCTACAATGGGAATAATGATAAATGTCTCGCCTACTCCCTCGGCAGGTTTGTTGAAAAGAGGGGTAAATAGGAGTCCTAGTTACTAAATTGACTTCCCTTGGATGACTCTGGGCAAACAGTTCCATCTCTCCAGTTCTAGTTTTCCCACATGAAATGAACGTGCCCAAGATCTGACTTTCTGTGACTCTCGGCACTTGAATGACAAACTGTAAAATGCTGTACTAGGGTAACATGCTGTTCTTCATTGAGGGGGCAGGGACGTGGGCATTGGGCACTGACAGGTGGTACCCCTGGCCGCAGGTGAATGTGCCGCCACTTACCCTGAGCCAGCCGCTGCTGTTGGGCATCGCCTGCAATGAGACCAGCGCCGGCCGTGCCAGTGCTGAGTTCTACGTCCAGTGAGTGATCTCTGGAGGACAGAGTCCTGGGTCCTGGAGTAGGTGGGTGGCTGAGGGGCATGGCTGAGGCAGCTGGGGCTCCACAGGGACCCTCCAGGCAGCTAAGCACTCACCAGGCCACTCTCACATCCTGTCCAGGTGCAGCCTGACTTCTGAGCAGGTGAGGAGACACTACATGAGTGGGGGACCTGAGGCCCACGAATCCACAGGAATCATCTTTGTGGAGAAACAGGTTCGAGGTGGCAAAGTGTGTCATTTGGATAAGCAGCTGGGTTGGGGCTTGCAGAGCCCCGGTGATGCACGTCTGTCTCCCGGGCCTGGGTCAGACGCGGCTCCCAGATCTCAGAGCTTCCCTCCAGAGCCACAAGTCCTCACGGGGTTGCCTTCAGCCCAAGGGAGCGCGCCAGGGACCTGCTCAGTTCCCTTAACATGAGGCTCTGAGGCTCAGGAACTGTGGGCACAGCTCCCACAAGAAACCTGACACTGAGATGTCTGGGTCTCACTGTCTCTCCCCACAGAGTATGCAGAGGTTGCAGGAGACTGAAATGTGGGCTGAGCTCTGCCCCTCAGCCAAAGGCGCCATCTTCCTCTACAACCGGGTCCAGGGAAGTTCCACCTGAGTCTCCTGGAGTCCCCAGCCCTATCACCACAGCTCAGAAGACAATAAAGGACTTTATTCTTGGATTCCTTTGGCATCTGCTGTTTCTATGAGACAGAGGGGGCCACTGGGAGAGCCCAGGGTGGGTGAGAGAGACAGGACACGTGACTTGGGTTAAAAAAAGGCCCAGGCTCAGTTTTCCCCTCTGCAAGCTGAGGGCCGTGGCCCTTTGCCAAGTTCCAGTGAGGTTCCAGGCTGACTAGGGTGGAAGGGTTTCCCGAATCTGCCTGCAATGCAGAAGACCCGGGTTTGAGCCCTGGGTCGGGAAGATCCCCTGGAGAAGGAAATGGCTACTCACTCCATTATTCTTACCTGGAAAATCATATGGACAGAGGAGCCTAGCGGGCTACAGTCCACGGGGTCTCAAAGAGTCGGACACGACTGACCGACTAAGTTTCACACTTCACTTTACGGGGTGGAAACTGCTTTGTGAAACGCGTCTCGGTGCAGCGTGGAGTAACAGCCATGTCCGAAGGAGTGAGCGACAGAAGGTGAGCTGAAAGCCTCACTCAGAGAAGGACCAGTCCCGCCGGGCGCCCGGGTGGGCACGGGCGCCTCTCTGCAAGCCCTCCGGCCTGGGCGAGGCGTCAAAGGCCAATGGGGGTGCGGGGGCGGGGCTTCGCCGCACGGACGCCCCTTCGGGCCTGTGGGCGTGTCTGGGTGTCTAAGCCAATAAGAGTGCGGGGCCGGGGCCTGGGTAAGAGCAGGAAATGGCGGCCGCCGCGGAGTCCGTGAGTGCAACGGGGGCGGGGCTTGGTGTGGCTCCTCCTGCACCCGCCCCCCCAATACTCCCAGGGTGGGAACGGGGTCTCCGCGTCCCGGGCTAGTGGCCCAGACACCGAGACTACTGTGGAGGGTGGCCTTTGACGCACGGGACAGGGGCGGGGACGGGGCCGGAACACAGGTCCGGTCTTCAGCAAGAAGGCTCCAAACGCCCCTGGGACCCCCGGGCCTGCTTCAGTTTTCCTTCGCATCTAAACAGGGCCAGCACCACCCGCTCCCCATTCCCTCCGATTCAGGGGGTCCCATCCCACTCCTCTTTGTGGTCTCTTTTCACCAGCTGCCCGCCTGCCGCCATGCTGACCCTGCGCCTATGCCGGCTGTGGCCCCTCAACCCTCCCATTTGGTTCTTCGCAGCGGCCGCCCGGCAGCGGTGAGTCGGGCCGCCAGGATGGGGCCCGGTCGTTCGATAGGTTCTTGTTGCTGGCCTGCCCAGTTCTAGGCGCTGCGCTAGGTGCTGGGATAGCTCTGTGTCAGGCGCCTTACAGATTTGTCGCGTTACTCTTACCTTCACTGCTGAAGACACAGTATCAGAGATAAGGGATAACCCCCAAGGTCATACAGATCGGAAATTTGAACCCAAGTCAAACCCAGTGCCCTTCCTACAACTCAGGTGGTTGTTAAGCATCACTGTGCGTAACACAGGAGGGCAGGAGGGCTGGGACGCGGGGTTGGGGGTGGGGGTGGGGTGGGGAGGTGCGCTTACAGATTCCTGGCCCCTACTTGGAGATTCTGATTTGCAGGAATGAGGTGGGGCTCAAGATTTTTTTCTTTTTTTTCTTTTGGGCGCACTGCAGGGCATGTGGGATCTTAGTTCCCCTGACCAGGGATGCAACCCAGGCTCCTTGTGGTGGAAGCCCTGAGTCTTAGCCACTGGACCTCCAGGGAAGTCCCGAGAATTTATTTTTAAAAACATGATCAAAACAAAATATAATTTTCAGGTGTTTCTGATGCAAGGAGTCTGAAAACTACACTTGGAGACATTTTGATCTGCCACATACCTGGAACCCTCAAATAGGGAGGGATGATTTACAGAGACTATCCTTGGTCCCTGCCTTAGCCCCGAGCACCAGGATGCTGAGTCAAAGGCTGTGGCCCAAGAGGGTAGGGAAGGGGTATCCTCTGTGTCTTCCTTAGCCCTGGCAGGATTGGGCCTCTCTCCACAGGTCTGGCCCCAGTAACTACTATGAACTCTTGGGGGTGCAGCCTGGTGCCAGCACTGAAGAAGTTAAACGAGCTTTCTTCTCCAAGTCCAAAGAGGTACCAGCAGTCTTAAGTGGAGAGGGGGACGGGAAGTCTGAGCCAGATGGGGTATGCTTCAAATTCTCAGAAATGGAGCTGAGAAGCTCACTCTGACTGGTGCACATTCCCTCAGCATTCACAGGGAGGGGGAGGTACCGCACGGGGAGAGATCTGCCCACATGGGAGGAAAGGCTGAGGGGCAGGAGCCAGGAGGCCTGTCTGATGGGCTGGGCTTGGTTCTCTCAGCCTGCCTGCTCTTGAGAAAGCTGGATCCAGGACTTACAGTGAGAGCCAGGCAGCAGGTGGGAAGGACTTATACAGGGGAGGAGGCAGAAGTCTGTGCTTCCTGACTCTGGTGTTTTAGAGGGATGGGCAGGCCTGAGAGTGAGGGTCACTCCCCAGGCAGGGCCTCTGGGAATGACATGAGCCCTTGGGGGTGGACATTATCAGGATGGGTCCCGGGAAGGGGCATGGAAAGGGGAGATGAGGGGAGTCTTGCTCCACCCCAGCTGCACCCTGACCGGGACCCCGGGAACCCAGCCCTGCACAGTCGCTTTGTGGAGCTGAGTGAAGCATACCAAGTGCTGAGCCGTGAGCAGAGCCGCCGCAGCTATGACCACCAGCTCCGGTCGGCAGCTTCCCCAAAGTCTCCAGGAACCACAGCCCACCCCAGGTCTGCTCACTGGGCACACAGGTACAGTAGTCCAGCCCCCAGCTCACCACCTCCAAGTGGTGAGCCCTTGGGCATGGACATTATCAGGATGGGTCCCAGGAAGGGGCGTGAAAAGGGAAATGAGGGGAATGGAGGGGTGAGGCAAGGCTGGGGAGCAAGAGCCAGGAGGCCCGTCTGATGGGCTCATCCTTACACTGTCCCTTCTTGCTCCAAGCAGTTCTGGGGCACCCCCCAATGAACAATACTGGGCCCAGTTTCATAAAGTGAGGCCTCAGGGACCAGAGTTGAGGCAGCAGCAGCACAAACACAACCGGCGAGTGCTGGGGTACTGCCTCCTGATCATGCTGGCCGGCATGGGCCTGCACTATGTCGCCTTCAGGTGCGTGTCTCCCTAGGGCAATGGGCAGGGGGCAGGAGGGTGGGTGAAGCCCAGTGTCAGCCACCTAACCACGCCACCCCTGTGACCTGCACCCTTGTGTGTCCCAAGCTAAGAACTGCATGAAATAGCTCTCCTCCAGAGCCCCTTCTGACTTGCCAAAGGCAGCTGTGCACTAAGAGCTCATGTCATTTCAGTTTTTTATCATTTGAATTAAATCTTTGGTGCTGATCGCCAGCGTGCTGGAACCAACCGGAAAGCCTGCACAAGAAGGAAATGGGTCAAGCTGGGCCTTACCAGCAACTGTCCTCATTTGTTCCTGCCATCCTCTCACGCATGCCATGCCACTGAGCTTCAATAGTAGAGACACCTAAAGGCTGGTGCCCACTGCTAGCAGTGCCTAGTTCAGTGATCGAGTTAGAACAAACCTTTCTAGTCTGCTTCAAGGACCTCTCTGACATACAGAGCTGCTGTCATGACAGTCAGGGATCTGGGTCGCCATGAGACCCTGGACAAGCCCCGGCCACTCTGTGCCTGTCTCCTCACCTAGCATGGGCAGTTCGGCTGAGGTCCCCACAGGTGTAAAGCTGTGAGATCCTGGAGTGGAGGGGAAGGGAGTGAGACTTGGGGGACAGCAGAGATTGGGGGTCCCAGTGTTCTTTGTAACCCCTTTGCAGGAAGCTGGAGCAGTTACATCGTAGCTTCATGGATGAGAAGGATCGGATCATCACAGCCATCTACAACGACACTCGGGCCCGGGCCAGGTCTGTCCCAGCTCTTTCCTGCCCTCCCTTCCCTGTGCCGGCACCACCCCCCAGGATCCCAGTCCCGACCACCCAGGTGCTCTCCCTGCAGGGCCAACAGAGCCAGGCTCCTGCAGGAGCAGCGGCAGAGGCAGCAGCTGCAGCAACCACTCGAGCCGCCCCAAGGCCCCAGGATCGTGCCCCCGGGCCCCTGAGCGACTCACCTTGGAGAGCTCACCTTGGATGGGGCCTGCGGGGTGCCCCCTTCTGGGACGCCCCACGCCCCAAAACGCGTGCAATAAAGTGATTCTCAGAGCTCTCGTCTGGCTCCCTCCTACAGGCCCAGCGCCCCCCGCCCCGGCCCCGCCCACCGGGTTTCGGTGGCGGCAACCCGGGAGCCCGGCCCCCTGGGCGGTGCGTCCCCTTTCCCCTGCAGCGGCGGGAGGAGGGTGTGTGTGTGTGTGTGTGTGTGTGTGTGTGTGTGGAGGGGGCGGGCCCCGCCGGCGGCCTCGCCCCCCCCGCCACGCCCCCGCCCCGCGGCCCGGTGGGGAGCGCGTGTCTGGGTCACATGAGCCGCCAGCCCGCCAGCCCGGGCCCGGCCCCCCGCCGCCCCCGCCGTCCCCGCCGTCCCCGCCGCTCGCCGCCACCACCCGCCGCCCGCCCGCTCGCCTCCTCCGGCCGTCGCCGCCGCCGCCGCTGCGTTGCGTTGCGCTGCCTGCGCCCAGGGCTCGGGAGGGGGCCGCGGAGGAGCCGCCTCCCGCGCCCGGCCCCCGCCCGCCGCGCCCGGGCCCGCGCCATGGGGCTCTGGCTGCCGCCGCCCCCCGCGCCGCCCGGCTAGGGCGATGCGGGCAACCCCGGCGCGCGGCCCCAGCGGGCACCATGAGCCCCCTGCTCTGCCGCCTGCTGCTCGCCGTGCTCCTGCAGCTGGCCCCCGCCCAGGTATGTGCGTCCGCGACATCCCGCCCGCGCGCCGTGCCCTCTCTCAAGGTTGGCGGAAGTGGGAAGGCGCGGGGTTCTTGGGGATCCACGGGGGCGTTTCGGGAGCCCAGCCCGGGCATCCCCCGGGAGGAGTCCCTCCTCGCCCGCCCGCCTGACTCCGGGGCCACTCCCCCGCCCCACCCCGTCCCCTGGGCGCAGCCGGGGGCGGGGCTGCCTCGGTGCCTGGCGGACGCGGTTCGGCGCCCACTGTGCCCCTTCCTGATCTGGGGCCTGGAGAATTAGCCCGGACCCCAGGCTTGGAGATTCGAGGTTGCTGCCAGAGCAGGCCTGGCGGGTAGTAGCCAGGGCAGGTCCCAAGTGGCCTGGAGAGAACAGGTAAAGCTAGAGTGACCCCAGGAACAGAGCAGTTTGGAAAACTGTCAGAGGGGAGTTTAAGCCTCCTGACTACAAGGGCAGGGCCCTGGGGAGAAAGACATTGCCAGCCCTTCCTGGAGTGGACCTTGGGTCCAGGTTTCTTCTCTCCTACAGGCCCCCGTCTCCCAGCCTGATGCCCCTGGTCACCAGAAGAAAGGTAATAGTAACAGAACTTTGCACCAGCCGGCGCTCAGAACATTTGCTTCCAGCCCTGATTGCAGACTGCATGTATTTCTCATCTTGTGTAATCACAGCCTCTCTGTAAGATGGAAACTCTTAATTCTGCCCATTTCACAGAAGAGCAGATTGAGGCAGTGGGATGCCTGGTATCTGGATGAACAGGGCAAGGAAGACAGATTGGGTGGGCAGAAGCGGGGGCTAGTGGAGGGTGGCTGTGACGGGGGAACTAAGGAGAACAGCTTCTGGACGCAGGAGTAAAGGAACCAGGGGGCAGCTGCCAGAAACCCTGGGGGGACTTAACCCTTACGCATCTACCCCTAGTGGTGTCATGGATAGACGTGTATGCTCGTGCCACCTGCCAGCCACGGGAGGTGGTGGTGCCCCTGAACATGGAGCTCATGGGCACTGTGGCCAAGCAACTGGTGCCCAGCTGCGTGACGGTGCAGCGCTGTGGTGGCTGCTGCCCTGACGACGGTCTGGAGTGCGTGCCCACTGGGCAGCACCAAGTCCGAATGCAGGTAGGGGGCAGGGGGAGTGTGCCTGGCTGGACGCTGGCATTCTGCGGACTGAGGGGGTGGCGGACTGAGGGGGTGGTGGCCAGAGCCCTGGGCAGTGGGCAAGGTGTTCTCACTCCTTCAGCCCTGGAGCGCCCCCTTCCCGTCTCTCTCACTGTGTCTCTCCCTGTTCTCCTGAGCCCAGATCCTCATGATCCGGTACCCAAGCAGTCAGCTGGGGGAGATGTCCCTGGAAGAACACAGCCAGTGTGAATGCAGGTGCCCGCGAGGCCCCACCTCGGAGTTTGCAGAGATCAGGCTTGGGGGGTGCTGGGTGTGGCGGTACACTGCAGCGGGGACAAGGTTTCCAAGGGCAGGCCTGGGATCGAGGGCAAGTGAGCATAGAATGCTTGGCTTCCTGATCCTCTCTGTCCTTGTCTCTGTCCGTCTCTCTTACTTTTCAGACCAAAAAAACGAGAGAGTGCTGTGAAGCCAGACAGGTAAGTCTCGGGCTCTTGCTGAGTTGGGGTTGGAGCCCAGGCCCAGTGCCCAGAAACTTACGTGTGGCTGGGGGGCAGGGGGTGTTAGGGTGTGTCAGGAAGCTGTGGTCCCCTCCCCTCCTTCTCCTCCCCTGCCTGTCCCCCTCCCTCCCCTTTTTCTCTGCTCCCCAAGACTCGGTGCTCTTCCCTGACCCCAGCCCCTGGGAAGACTCTTCCTTCCCACCCGAGACATGTTGCTTCTCCTCCTAGGGCTTCCACTCCCCACCACCGTCCCCAGCCCCGCTCTGTTCCGGGCTGGGACCCTGCCCCTGGAGCACCCTCCCCAGCTGACATCACCCATCCCACTCCAGCCCCAGGCCCCTCTGCCCACGCTGCCCCCAGCGCCACCAGCGCCCTGACCCCCGGACCTGCCGCTGCCGCTGCCGACGCCGCAGCTTCCTCCGTTGTCAAGGGCGGGGCTTAGAGCTCAACCCAGACACCTGCAGGTGAGGAGTCGGGGGTGGCAGCCAGGCCCATCCTGGAGCAGGTCCAGGTGAGCCAGCCGGTGGGAGAAGAGCCAGGGAAAGGGAAGCTTTGACCGGGTTGAACAAATATTGACCCAGCGTCTAGTTGGCACTGGGGTCAGCAAAAACAAGGCTCCTGTTCTAATGCGAGAGTCAGGCACATGATGCCAGCAAGGATGTCGAGGGCTGTGGTGAGCGGTACCTGACATCGTCTTTGAGAGGCTAGAGATGTCCTGGAAGAGGTGACATCGCCAGGAGTGGCAATGGAAAGACGGCCTTCCAATTTGTAAAGCTGCGAACCATCTCAGAAATGCCTATGGTAGACGTTGATGTTCTACTTTACGGGCTCCGGGAGGCCAGGAGATGTAGTGGAACCCTGGTCCACCCTCGTCCAAGGCGCTTCTCACCACCCCTCCCTTCCATAGTGGGGTCATGGGGTGGCATTGTGTGGGCCGGGCCAGCTGGGGCTTCCCAGGAGTGTTAGGGGAGAATGGGGTTCACAGAAGGTTAACAAGCAGGTGCGTCTAGAGAAACGGGCTGAGCTTCGGTGCCAGCGTGAACAGACCCCTTCCCTTCTCAGGTGCCGGAAGCTACGAAGGTGACAAACTGCTTTTCAGACTCAGTAGGGCCCGTAGCCTCACAGCCCTCCCCCCAGAGTGGGATAGGAGGGCAGCCTGGTGAGAACCGTCCAGTCCCCAAGACCTCAGCCTGGGCAGAAGCTCCTCTGGGACCTGGGCCTCTCGGAGGGCCTTCCAGCTGCCCCTTGTCTCTCCAAGGCTGCCGTCCAACAACGTGGACAGAGTTGGATGAGGAGACCTGGAGGCAGCAAGAGGGGTCACGTACCAACCTGGAAGAGAATGGGGTCCCGACTCAGTTTTTAACCACCTTGTACAAGTGAGCATCTAACAGCTGGCTCCTCTGTCCCTTCACTAAGAAGACCCCAATCCGCTACAAAAATGTGGGAGTTGGGCTTCAGTGCAGGAACTGTGAACTCCAGTCCTGATAAAAGAGTTGGAAGGAACTGTCCCTGCCTGTGTCACTCACTGTCTGTCACTGTCCAGGTTGGCTGGTTTGGACATGAACATCTGCGTTGTACTGCCTCCTAGACACAGAGCTTGGAGGACATGAGGTCCAAAGACCCCCCCCCCCCCCCCCCCCCCCGCAATAGGTCACAGTGCCAGAATCGTGCATCCTTCACTTTCATGTTGTGCTAACAGGTCCTGCCCCTGTGTCCATCACAAGGATTCCTTTCTGGAAGGAGATGGCCAGTGAGCTTGAGGTGGGACTCAGCTCTACCGAATGCCCTCGGCTGTCACTGCCCCTCTTTCTGAGCCTCGTGTGCACACGGAGGGAGCAGATGATCATTGTGCTCTGGGCCCTTGGGTGCCAAGAAAGTTAAGAGTCATTAGAAAAGAACACTCATCTTCCCTGCCAGGCTACACTCTGTGTTTGGAACTTTTTGCTTTGTGTAGCTTAACTGTATTTTTTCAATTGCAGTCTTCACTCTCGCCTCCCTTGCACCTTGGGCTCCCCTCCCCATGGTCTACTTGGTACTCGCCTGACCTTTATCTGGCTCAGCCCAAACTCGGTGGTCAGCTTTCTGCCTGCACCCTCTAGTGCCCCTGGGGCTCAGTGGTGAGGGGAGGGGGTGAACTGAAAGGCAACCTTGAGCACCAGTACTTTGCCCCCTCAAGGCAGAACGTTCAGGGTAGAATTTAACCCAAAGCAGCTACCTAATGGAGGCCTTCTCTAAGTCATAGAGGAAGGTAGTGATCTTGTTAGGCCCAAACCAAGAGTGGCGTTAAACCAGAAGAGACGGTTTCTGACAAGTGATTGCTACTTTAAAATAATTTTCTCAGCTATGCTGTTACCGAAAATTCCAGAGTTCAATTAGAGTGAGACAGATGAGGGTTAGGGCCGTTAGCTGCTACCTCCCAAATCCATTTAGCTTGTCCAATGAGCATGTGCTTTGTATGCGCCTTCTCACCTAGCCCTCAATTCTGAGGTCAGTGTTGTGATTATCTTCCTTCTTCAGTTGAGGAAATGAGCTTGGAAAGGCTGATTGACCTGAGGATTTGGCCTCAGATCATCCGTCTCCCTAACATTCAACTTAGGTTTAGTTACCTCTCAATTGCAGGTTCTGTCTGCCTGCAATGTGGGAGACGTGGGTTCAGTCCCTGGGTTGGGAAGATCCCCTGGAGGAGGGCATGGCAACCCATTCCAGTGTTCTTGCCTGGAGAAGCCCCAAGGACAGAGGAGCCTGGCGGGCTGTAGTCCATGAGGTCACAAAGAGTTGGACACGACTGAGCGACTAAGCACAACTGCAGGTTCATTACTTAAGTGGAACTTCCCAGGTGTATCAGTGATAAAAAAAAATCCACCTGCCAATGCAGGAGATGCAGGTTTGATTCTCTGAAGTAGGAAATAGCAACCCACTCCAGTATTCCTGCCTGGGAAATCCCATGGACCGAGGAGCCTGGTGGGCTACAGTGTAGAGTCAGACACGACTGAACGACTAAGCACACACATGTTTATTCCTGGGCGCTGAAGCGACTGGAAATAAGTCTGGATTGGGGAGTGGACCCAGCCATACCGTGATAGTCATGAGGGTCATTGTGCCCCCGGTAGAGGCAGGCCTGGATGCTGGAAGACAAAAAAGCTAACAGCATTTGCTGAGGGCCAAACTGTGCACATAACAGGGACCCTGTGGGTTGGATGTTATCAAGCCCGAGTCACCAGGCCAAGGAACTTGTTCAAGGTCACACGGTCAATGAGTGGCAGACCCGGGATTCAAACCCAAGGCTCGCTCTGAAGCTAGGCTCTTTCCACAGCAACTGATGACTGTGGGTCATAAGAGACCTAAGGGCAATCAGGAGCGCCAAGCTGGGGGCGACATAAAATGGCGTCTCAAGACCCCCTCCAGGAACCCGCGCCCGTCTGACCTTAATCTCACCTCAAACGGAAGTGCCTTCGGCCGTTTCGGAAGTCACTTACCCCTTACCTTAAGGACTACAAAGCCACCGGATGTGACGTATAGATCACATGGTGGCGAGGGGCGGGGCTAAGGAAGAAACCGCCCCAGCGGGCGTGTGGCCGCGGGTTTTGCACGGTCCAATGAGGGCGGGCGGCGTGGCCAGGTCTGGTGGCGACGATGACGCGCCTGCGCAGAGACGGCGGCACGACTGGGGTTGACTCCGGGGGGCGCGGCGAGGAGGTGAGCGGGGGCCACAGCCCGGGCTGGGGGGGAGCCGGGGTACAAGAGGGAAGGCTGGATCAGGCGGGGCAGGAGCGGGCTGGGCCTCCGAGTGTTAACGAGGGATAGGTCACAAGGAAATTGACTGCTGGGGGGTCCGAGCTGTCCGGGGATGCCGCAAGGGGAGGGTTCTCACGCCTCACGGGGCGGGGCTCCGGGAGTCGGGGCGGGAAGTCGAACGGCGACGGGTGGAACCTCTCAGCTGGTGCCGGCGGAAGGCGGAGCTCGCGGCCTGGGGGCGGGGCTAGGACCGGTGAGGGGTGGAGACTGGCCCTTGGAGGAGGAGCTGGAAGAGGCGGAAGGAGGAGCCTCGGGTTTGGAGGCCGAGGAGGAAGGATCCCAGGCTCTGGGGGCGGGGCTTCAGCCGGTGAGTGGCGCCGCAACGGTCCAGGAAAAGGGGTCTAGTTCTGTCGGGGGCGGGGCTACAGGGTCGGGGGCGGAACCACGCCCTCTAAAAGGTGGGGCCAAGGAGTCTAGCGAAGGGGTAGGCCCAGGTAATGGCCCCGGGCGTCCACGCGGGGGCGGTCTCCGCGGTGGCCGCGCCTGGGGACGCTGTAGGCCTAGAACTCCCCCGGGAGAGGTGGTGTGGGTGGAGCGGGCTCGGCGGCCACCCGACACGGGACCAGTCTGGGTGCCCCGCAGGCCCCCGAGGGCTCAGAGTTGGGGCGGCGCCTCGGGCGGAGGCACAGGGCCAGCCTGGGGGTTACCCCCGGAGGACCGAGGCTCCCCGGAGCCACCCAGTGGCGACGTGTGGGTGCCTCGGAGCCGACCCCCTGCGGCAGCCGCAGATGTGTGGGTGTGCTGGGCGGGAGGCAACTGGGTGTGGCGTGAATGGGGTCGCCCGGTTGGGGCAACCGCTCTGCAGCAAGATAGGGTCTGGACTTTGCGGAAGGGGACGGGTGGGAATTAAGCAGAGCTGGGGACCGGGAGGGACGGAAGGGCAGGGTGTGAGCAAAGGGGCGGGACCCTGGCTGCTGTGGCCTCCCCTGACCCCCTCTCCCCGCTGCTGGGGTCCTCGGGCAAGCCCCCTTCTCACTGGACTGGTAAGTGTGGCCGTGGAGCCTGGGGGAGGGGGCGGTGATCCCGAACAAGGGGATCCCCAGGGGCAGGCAGGGTCCACGGTGGGATGGAATCCTCCTGGTACCTGCCGGTATTCCATGCCCTCCCGTTCCTCTCCCCCGGTTGGTCGGTCGGGGTCTGTTCCCACAGAGAGATGAGGCTGAGCTGGGTCTTGACAGTACTGTCCATCTGCCTGAGCGCCCTGGTCACGGCCACAGGGGCCGAGGGCAAACGGAAGCTGCAGATCGGAGTCAAGAAACGGGTAGACCACTGTCCCATCAAATCGCGGAAAGGGGACGTCCTGCACATGCACTACACGGTGGGTGAGGGGGTGGAGCTTTGGGGGGCGGGGCTTTCGGGGACAAGGACGGACCGGGAGCCAGGTTTCTTTGCCAAAAGGTGGATCTCTTGGGCAAGTCTTCTCATCTACTTTGCATGGTTCTGTCTTGCTCTTCACTGTCTACTCCCAGGTTGGCATCAGCAAGTAGTGACAGTGTACTGTGAGCTGCCCAACGTTCTGTCTCCTGCTAAGACTATGGCCACCAATGCTGTGGGGGTGCCACCTTGATGGGAAGAGCACTGAGGGTGGGAGTGTCAGAGCAGACCCTCCTCCTCACTGGCCTTCCCATGGTCTCACAGGGGAAGCTAGAAGATGGAACAGAGTTTGACAGCAGCCTGCCCCAGAACCAGCCCTTTGTCTTCTCCTTGGGCACAGGCCAGGTCATCAAGGGCTGGGACCAGGGGCTGCTAGGGTGAGTCGTGGGGCCATGGCTGTGGTCCAGGAGGTAAACTGTGGGAGGAAGGCCCCAGGGATGGGGGGAGGGATCAGGGAGCCTGGTTGTTGCCACATGCTGAACATGTGTTGTCCTGCAGGATGTGTGAGGGGGAAAAGCGGAAGCTGGTGATCCCATCAGAGCTGGGTAAGAGGCTCTTTCAGAGTGGGGATAGGGAGTTCAGGGTGTATTATCCACGTAAGGGTGAAGGCTGATTTAGTCTCTGCATCGATCTCCACTCAATTCATTCAATCCATGCCACTTCCAAGTCTAGCCTTGTCCAGCAGTGAGGACAGGGCAAGACCATTGGGACACTTGGCTCTGTTGCCAACTCTGACCTTTTGCAAGCCCCCTCCCATCTCCCTGGTGGCTCAAATGGTAAAGAAGATATCTGCAGTGCAGGAGACCCAGGTTCAGTCCCTGGGTTGGGAAGATCTCCTGGAGAAGGAATTGGCAACCCTCTCCAGTATTCTTGTCTGGAGAATTCCATGGACAGAGGAGCCTGGCAGGGTACAGGTCATGGGATCGCAAAGAATCGGACACGACTGAGCGACTAACTTTCCCTTGTGTTTTTCCATTTTTGACCTAGTGCTAGGATGGGTAGAGGCTTGGCTTCAGCCTGGTTGTCTGCGGAACACCTCTCTCTGCCTGGCCACAGCTCATTCTGTTTCTTTGTGTTATCTTTGCAGGGTATGGAGAACGGGGAGCTCCCCCAAAGATTCCAGGTAATAGACCTTTCTGTCCCCCTCCCCATCTCCTGCATCCATTCCATCTCCTGGTGGCCCTAGTTCTCATTCTACTCCCACCTCTCCCCTGCAGGTGGTGCAACCTTGGTGTTTGAGGTGGAGCTGCTCAAAATCGAGCGACGTTCAGAACTGTAGCCAAACTGGAGAGGGGCGGTGGAGAGGCCCCCGTCAGGGACCAGACTGTTTAAAGAAAAACAAAAAAAAAAAACCCTTAAAACCAATGAAGTGAGCCTGTGTTTGTTTGTGGGCCCTGAGAGACTTAGAAACCGCAGCTTCAGCCTCCTCTCTCCATCGACCCCCTCCCATCCCTCCCTCTCCTTTCCGGGCTACAGAACCTTGGGGTCTAGTAGGCTTAGTGGCATGGAGGTCACAATGGCCAAGCCCTGGGTGGCATGGTGGCCCTTGTCCAGAGGGGAAAAGAGTATTCCTACCTGCCGACAGCAGCATGGCTCCTCCCCAGCTCCCCAGCCACTTCCAGCTCCTAGTCTGGGAGCCAGCACTGGGCTATCGCCATGGCTACGTGGCCCTCAGGAAGGCCTGTGGTCACCTGGGGAGAAGCTGAGCTGGCAACAGTTGGAGAGCAGTGTGTCCCCCCTAAAAGAGACCAGGCGAGCCTGTGAACTGCACCAAAGGCATATCCTAGCTTTATTAAAGGGCCCGCGCCGCAGTCAATATAAAAACACAAAAAGTCCCATCAGTTTAATAATAATAAAAAACCCCAAAAATGGAAAACTGAGGGGGCAGGGAAGAGGCCCCTGGGCCAGGGGCACGGGGAGCCCTGCTCGTGGCACCAGGCCTGGCCGCAGGGCCCCCTGGTATTGCTGTTGCTACGAGGTCGGGGGGCAGCGATTGTCCTGTGGAGCCACCGTTCAGCTGGGTCGAGGACCCTTACTTCTTCTGGGGTGTGCTCAGCTTCTGCATGCCCCGGATCTTGTCCAGCAGGCCAGAGATGAAGGCCTGGAGGGAGGGAGGACATTAAGGAGACCAGACCCCATGAGGACAGGACCCCAGGCTCCTCACCCCACCCTCTGGGGAAACCACTTACTTACCTCAGTGGGTTTGTAACAGTCAACCAGCAGCTCCTTTTGGGGCATGGGGGGAAAGGATAACTGTGAGTCTCAAGAACACGAACCTAGAGTTCACCAGTACCCTCTTCCAAGGCACTGGAGATGCCATGGCTACTGAACAGCTCAGCAAGTATCACTGGCCCCATTTGGTGGAGGCCAAAGCTGAGCCGAGGAAGATCACAGGACTGACTGCCGCAGATCAAGGAAGGCCTGGCTCCACAGGCTTGCCTACACAACAACAAGCAGACCGCCTCCCAGCAGCCCTCTAGCCCCTGCTCCCCTGACCTGGCCCTGCTGCCCTCCAGCCCCTCTTACCTTGACCCTGGCAGCCCGGGTATCATCGCTCTCCATGTCCAGGAGTTCGTCCACGTCGATTTCCAGCTCTGGGATCTCCTCTTCCTGGGGTAGGGGTGGGGGAGGAGGGAGAGACAAGGGCCTGAGTTGGGAGAGAGGGTGTGAGAGGGGCTCTGGCTGAGGCCCCTGCCCTACTGCAGACGGGAGCCAGCCCTCTTTGCCCAGCAGACAGCGGCAGCTGCTCCAAGGAAGAAAACAGATCAGGCCTGTGCCAAGGCAAACTGCCCAGTGTGGGGGGGGGAGCTTCCTGTCCCTGCCAGTTGGGCACCCTGGGTGCCAGACAGCTAGGGCTGGGGATCCTAGGCTGGGAACCCTGCAGATGTGTCTCCCCAACTTCCGAGCCCCCCATGTCAACCAGAGCACAGATGGGGCCAGCTGCCCCAACTCATCACGGCCCTCTTCCCCTCCCCCAAACACCTGTCACAGCTTCCCAGGAGTGGGGAGGAAGTGAAGGGTGAGGGGTCAGTGGGAAGGACCCAGGCCTGGTAAAGGGGAAACAAAGAGCCCATGCTTTGCCGAGGGAGGGGGTGCATGCCACCCCTCCTCCCCCAGGAAGCATCTCTCCTGTCCAGAGCCAACTGCATTCCAGGGCTGGGCTAGGGTAGGCAGCACAGGGCAAGCCCACTCCTCCACCCTGGCCCCTGGGGCCTGAGTCACCACTTGAGCAAGGAAGGAGTCACAGGGTGGAGAACCAGAACCCAGAGAGTGGGCTAGCTTGCCCCCGATGCCAAGATGGACTCCAGATTAGCCCATTAGAAACAGGCAAGACACAGAAACCCCAACAACTGGGTTGGCTAGTGCCTTAAACTGGTCTAGGCTAGCAAGCGATGGGTAGCTCTCCTTCCCCAGTCAGCCTAGACTAGCCCCAGGTCTCCTGTCCAAGGCAGAGAATAAGATAGAAGTGACTTAGGTCAGACAAGAAAGAGCATACATTGGGGGCGGGGAGTACAGAGAGCAGGGGAGCGCGCTTAAGCGGGGTGCCCACTGACTCCGGGTGACAGGCGGGCTCAAGGTGCGGTTTCCAGGAGGCCCGAATCGGAACCGGTTGTAGGGTGTCGGCGCAGGGTGGGGGACACACCTGGCAGTCGTAGAGGCGAGTGAGCTGCTCCAGGATCCACTCCTCCAGGTTGAGGCGCTTCCGTAGCTCCTTGCGGTCGTACTTGACCGTGACCTTCCCTTGGCGCCTCACTGGGCCCTCGTCGTCCGCGCCGCCCGGGCCCTCGCCTGCAGCCCCAGGGGGGCTCTGAAAGTAGACGCGGGGCCCTGGGCCGCCACTCCCCGGTCCGGGGGCCGGAGCTGCCAACGCCGCGCCCCCCGCGGGGCCGCTGTCCGCCATGGCGGCCGCCGGGGCCACGTGCGCTCGTCGGGCCCCTCCCTGCGCCGCCGCCTCCCGGACGCCCGCCGGCTGGCTCCGGGCCGCTGGCTCGGGTTAGCTCGTGAGCTCGGCTCCGCGCGGCTCCGCGGCGAGGGCGGCGGCGGGGGTGCCCGGGGGCAGCTGCAGCATGCGGAGCCCCCGGGCCTGGCCTGGCCGCGCCCCGCCCCCTCCCCACCGATCCGCCCGCCCTTTGTCCCCCGCGGCCGCCGCCCGAGCCGCCGCAGCCGAAGCCGCTTTCTCTGTCTGGATCGCTTCCCCCGCCCCCCGACCACACCCCCTTAAAGGGCCAGTCCTGCAGCTTGCCCCTTACCCCTACCCCGCCCCCGGACAGGGGCTAGGGGAGGATCTAGTCCTCAGAGGTTTGGGCCTAGCTGTCCCCTCTCCCTTTTAACCTTCCTGCCCTACACCCAGGCGTTCTAAGCGCCCGGTGCGAGGATTTGCGCTCCAATGGGGAAACTAGTGTTCTGTCCTCATTGGAGCAAAAACAGGGGCCACCTGAGAATGGAGGGGAGTGGGCACTGTATGCAGGACAGAGGCCCGAGGAGGAGGACTGGGAGCGCCAACCCCCTCCCTTCTGGGTCCTCCGGCCCTCGGCCAGCGGGGGACAAGAGGCGTCTTCGCGCTGACAGACACGTGGACCGGGCTCCTGGGGGTGGAGGGGTGGAGAAGACGGACAGGCGCTGCCCAGGTCAATGGGCGCACCCCTCGTTGGGGTTCCGCGCACCCCATGATGGAGGCCTAGGTTGGGGGTGAGCTGAGCCGGCCGAGCGGTCTGAAGTGCCAGACCCCGGGCAGCCACCGCCCACCGGCCAAGATGGCGGTTGAGGAAGGGATTGTGGGAAATGTAGTTCACAGAGTCTTGCCCCGCATGGCTGCCCCTCCCCTGCAGCGGAGCCCGGGCGGGGATATCTTGTTAGGAGCGCCCTCGTAGGGCTGGTCTCCACAGGGCGCGGTCCTCCGCACCCCGCACTCTCTTGTGTGTGCAAACTGAGGCTTAAAGAACTGGGAAGTGGAGGAGCCAGTACTCAGGATAATAAAGATAATAGTAACTGCTGACCCTAATACGAGTTCCACATAGTCGGTTCCAGCGCGAGGGCAACTCACTGCTCTCCGTTAGATCCCAGCCCTACGGTTTCCTCTGTCCTTCAGATCTCACAGGCGGCTTACCTGGCCCACCTCTCTTAAGCAGACCCTGTGCCTTGTTCCCGCAGCCGGTTTGAGTTTTTATATTTTTAGATAGTGTCTCTCGTTCACTGGTTCACTGTCCGTCTTGCATTTCTCAACTATGAGCTCTGTGAGGCTGAGACCTGTCTGGCCCTTGTTTACTGCTGATACCCATGGTTGAGTGGACCCTCTCAGCCTCAAACCACATGGATCTAGCAAATTAACTGACTTGCCGAACTCTCAGCACCTAGGTCAGACTCATAGTCGGTGTTTAATTGGTTGAAAAAACGACCCAATGAAAGGCTTCCTGTGTGCCTCCATCTCCTCCGAAGGTTGTGGCAAAGATTAAATATGAAAGGACATGGAAGTTTCAGTGATTGCACCACAGAGGTTAGGTCACACACCCAGATAGCAATGGAGCTCAGCTTGTCTACGCAGGCCCCCTGACACAAAGTCACTGCTCCTACGGCCACACAAGGTTGTGCAACTCTGTTTCAGATGCTTCTACAGACCACAGAGGACAGGCTCACCCTCTGCAGTCCCAAGCAGTCTCCAGGTCCTAGAGACACTAAGTCCCAGCCCCTCTGGTTGCCAGAGATACCCTCTGCAGCAGATGGGGTTCAGACAGAGGTTGACACTGGCCCAGGTTCATACAGCTGGTGTGATGCTGCAGACACACCGAAACCCAGGACTTTAGGCTTACCTTGAGATTGGAGAGTATAAGCAAGGAGAACACAGTGGCTGAGAGTGGTGTGTGTGGTGATGGTGGTGGTGGGATTCCTGCTAGGTGGGCTTTTCTCCCTGAAAGGCCTGAGCAGGAGGCACATGACTCATGTGGCTCAGTGATGGGCTGATACCTTCTCCCTCCTCAGCCCCCCTTGGGCCTTAGCCTCTCTTCGGCCAGCCTCGGAGGCCAGGGAAGGGCTGACCCTTCTCCTGTGGTTTAGGCAGGACCCACCCTTTCTAAGAGAGTCCCATCCCCAGCCTGGCTCCTGACTCTGAGCTTGGCCTGATGGGAAAAGCAATTTACCAAGTCCAAATTCCCCACCATGCCCCACCTCATCCCCCCTGCCCCCCCGAGTGGGTTTGCTCTTTCTGAACTGGAGCACTGATTCAGGCCTAGGAGGGGTGGGTGGGTGGGTCAGGGGGAGGCTTCAGCTAAGAGGGAGACTATATCGTAGTTCACTGTGGGAAGGAAACCTATAGGTGGTGAATACTTGGGGACCAGTCCCAGCTCTGTCCCTCCAGATGCTATGATCCTGAGCAGTGATCTTCCTGTCCCTCCTCCCCTGAAGGCTGGTGTGAAGGCCCTCCTGTCATTTCCAAATTTCACGGTGTCCCCTGAGGGGCCTCTAGGCTGAACAGGGAAGACAGAGCCAGGGACGCTCTTTCTGAATCCCTCTCTCCACATTTTCTGTGTCATCCCCAGGACACTCTCAGATTCCTCAGGCTAACTCCCCTATCTGTCCAGTCCCTCCCCATGGCCACCTACTCTGTGTTAGTGTAGATGGCCATGATGGCCTGCAGCTGCCTTGGAGGCTTGACTGCCTAGCACAAAACCTTGGAGTGGAAGAACTGGGTCCAAATCCTGCCTCTGCCCTAGGCTGAGAGGCCCTGGGCCAGTCCCTTACCTACCCTGAGCCTCTTCAAAGGGGCTGATTCCGCTGACTTCTGGTGATTTGGGGCTGAGGTCGGTGCTCCAAGACCATATCCCAGTCCTTAGCCTCCTGTCTGAACCTGTCCCTGCGCTGCTCCTCATCCTTCCAGCCCCAGGCTGTAACCTCCCCAGCCCCACCTCTCCTGGGGTCCTGGCCCCCCTCCCCCAGAGAGCAGCTGAGGCCGCTTTCAGTGCCTCCTAAAGCAGAGGCCCTAGGGAGGGTCCTGTGGCTGAGACCACTCCCTTAATCAAGGGTAGAGGCCGGAAAGACTGCGTTCCTTCCACCATTACAGCTTGCCAAGAAACCCTATTACCATTACCAAGGCAGGAAGAAAGTGTACAAGGAGGAAGGAGCCCTCTAATGGGGGTTGCCCTGGCCTCGGGAGACACGGTGGGCTGGGCGAGGAGGGCCTCAGGCCAGGAAACAGACTCCCATCTTGTTTTTCAAGGAGCTGCCGCTTAGAGCTTCTACCCCTAAGCTCAGGCCACGGTTCCAGTCCCTGCTGGCCCTGGTACTGGCTGGCAGGCCCCTTGGCCCAGAGCTGACCCATGTCCTTTCCTCCCTCCTCCCTGGCATCTCCACAGCCTGCTCTCCTTTCCTTAGATATCCAGCTGTCTTAGACATCCAGTACCCAGGGGTCATCTCATACCCATTTGCCTATTTCATCCTCTGACAACCTCCAACTTCTGGACAAGGTGACGGAGGTACAAAGACTAGGTTTGGCCAGTAGACCTGCACCCAAGCTAGGGGGAGCAGAGGCCCATCTCTACCCTGCATGGCTACCCAATGAGACCTCATGGTCCCTGAGTCTCTGAGGAAGTGAAGTTGCTCAGTCATGTCTGACTCTTTGCGACCCCATGGACTGTAGCTTACCAGGTTCCCCCGTCCATGGCATTTTCCAGGCAAGAATACTGGAGTGGGTTGCCATTTCCTTCTCTAGGGGATATTCCTGACCCAGGAATTGAACCCGGGTCTCCCACATTGTAGGCAGACGCTTTACTGTCTGAGCCACCAGGGAAGTCGAGTCTCTGAGGGGTACAGCTCTATTGCTCTGGTGAGAGAGGACAAGGATCACAAGTCGGGTCCCGCTTTCTTTGTCTCTTCAAGGGCAAGGAATAAAGACAGGACAGAAGCTGGCCTTCAAGACAGAGGGCTGCAATCCTCCTACCAAGCTGTGTGACCTTAGGCGAGTCCTTTCCCCTCTCTGGGCCTCAAGTAGAGATAATAATCACACCCACAGGGCCTCAGCCAGAGGCGAGGAAATCTGTTAGGTTAGAGTTGGTCCTCAACATGGTGGGGATTTTGAGGATGGCCAGTGCCAGGCAGGGTTCCCCTTGGGGGTCTGAGAGCCTGGGGCAAAGGCAGCCTGTAGGGCTGCCTCCTCCTTGACTTACCCCTCCTCCCCCAGAAACAGCTCTGTCTCTTTCTGGGTTTCTAGGTGACTTGGCTGGCCCCTCTGGATGAGTTCTACTTTAAACCTGCTGCTGCTACTGCCTCTGTATTGGGGGGGCTCCCACAGGGGCCCCCAGGCAGGAGCCCCCCCCCAGCCAAGCCCTGCGGGAGGGGCTGCAGCCCCCACCCATCTCAGTGCCCATGCGCCTTCCAGCTCAGGTCCCTGGCACGCAGCAGATTTCAGGGCACCTGCTGTGGGCCAGGCGTGGCAGAGCCCCTCCTCAACCCTCCTAGTTCGTGGACACCCAGGAGGCTTCTGACCCCTCCAGGCAAAACGACCAGCTGTCCCCTTCTCAGTTTGCAGTCGGGAGCCCCACAGGGACAGGTTCCAGGCTGAACTGGGGGGTGGGGTGGGGGATGGGTTCTGCGGAACAAGAAGGGCGCTGTTCCAGGGCTCGCTCTATAAAGCCAGGGTGCTTGGGTCCTCAATGGAGGCGGCAGGCGCCGGGCCTCCCCGGGCTAGGGACGGGGGGGGCGGGCGCCTGCGGCGGGAGGCCCATTAGCTTGCTAATTGCTCCCAGGGAGGGGGAACGAGCTGCTGCAGAAGGGGGTGAGGCGATGTGAGGGCAGAGAGGAGGGGTGGGAGTGGCTTTTCCAGCACTCAGCTAAATGCTGCAGGAGTGGGGTGGAAGGCAGGTCTCTTCTCCCACAGGCCCAAGTATTGCTCTCCGCTAATACCCCCGCCCCTGCTCCTCAGAAACCTCAGTGAGCTGACCCCACGGCCGGTCTTCAGCAGCGCCCTCTACACCCAGTCCCCCTAGCTGCACCCAAATCCCTAAGCGCCCTCCCTCCACCCCGGGCCGGTTCAGCTGAGTTCCCCCAGCGAAGCGCCCCAGTCCGGGCGCGCCCCGGTCCCATCCCTCCTCTGGCTGCAGTCGCCACCCCGGCCGCCAGGGGGAGCCGGCGCGAGGCGGGCCGGCTGGACGCCGTAGAAGGGGGCGGTCCCGCTGCGGCCCCGCCCCCGCCCGCCCCCGGCCAGGCCCCGCCGATTCTCTGGTCTGTCCGGGACAGACTGGCGGGCGGGCGGGCGCAGACGCCGCCGGGCCGGAGCGGGCCGTGCGGGAGCGCGCGGAGGGAACAGCGGCGCCGTCGGGTCCCCGTCGGGGCTCCGCGGGTCCCCGACCCGCCCCTGGCCCGGCTATGGCGGGCGCCAGGCCTGGCGTCCACGCGCTGCAGCTGGAGCCGCCCACCGTCGTGGAGACCCTGCGGCGCGGGAGTAAGTTCATCAAATGGGACGAGGTGAGTGCAGGGGCCCCCTGCTCCGCCCAGATCCGGGGACTCCGTCACGCTTGCTCCGCCAGACACCGGGGACCCCCGGCCCAGACTGGCCCCGATCACTGCGCCACCCCCATCCCAGCCTGGCTGCGCTCCGGAAACTTGAGTACCCAGTCGTCCCCGTAAGGAAGACTTTGTCCCCCACCAGCCAGTCCAGTCCCTCATCTGCAGAAAATTTGACATTTATTCCTTGGCTCGGAGATTTCGAACCCCAAGTAAACCTAGCCCCCGCTTTTTCACTCGTCCTCACCTCTCCCTGCCCGTCTAATTCTCGTTCCCCCAACCCTGGCCTGGTCACCAGACCCCTGCCCGGCACTGGACGGTCTGGCTCAAGAACCATGGCCCCCACTCTGGCTTAGCGTACCCCCATTCTGACCTGGTGCCTCTGGGACCCTGCTCTTCCCCGTACCCTAGTTTGAACATTCTTCTCCATTCATCACTTTTTCACCCTGTTCTGGCTGGCACCTCTTTGCCCTGCTTCTGGATCCCAGCCCAGCTCCCCGCTCTGGTGGGAGTACCAAGTCAACCCACATGGAGACTTTGCCCCCCAAGTTCCTCCACCTCAGGGGAACTTTGCTCACCACTCCTTAGCAGCAGGACTTTGAACCCCAATAAATCCTGGCCCCCCTTTATTTGACCTGCCCCTGATGCATCCCCGAGGCCCTGCTCCCACCTGCGGCTCGGCGACGGGTCCTGCCCCTCACACTCGTTTCCGAAGCGCCCCCTTCCCCTGCCCCCTGGGCCCCTCCTCGCCGGCCAGAGCTTCCTTGCTGCTCCTTCCCAGCCAGGCCGGAGGCCTGGAAGACTCCCGGCTCCTTTCCGGCTGGGTGGGGCGGGTAGGCGTGGGAGCTGGGGGAGGGGCTAGGGGCGTGGCCTTAGGTAACAGGTGTGCCCTAGAGGGTGCCCCGGAGCCCCTGGGACTAGGGCAGACCCCTCCCCCCAGGCCGGCTTGAAGGGAAAAGTTTCTCCTTTTCCTTCCAGTGTGATAAACCCAAATAAGGAAGTGGGAACAGGGAGAGGGCCCTGGGGGTGGGGTGGGGGTTGCTGACAAGGACTTGGGGCCTGAGAGGCTGGGGCTCCGGCTGCCTTTGACGACCGGGCCCCTGCTGAGGGTTAGAGGGAGGCCCTGGAGGCAGTGCCCACAGAACTACTCCCTCTTCACACTACTGGGGGCCCCTGAGCCCCGGGGCAGGGTTGGTAATCTTAGAGAAGGGCTGAGGGTAGGTGTCAGCCCCGTGAGGTGGGGAGGCCCAAGCGCCCCAACAGTTCCCAAGCTGCCTTCCCCTCTGCCTCCAGCTCAGTCTCCCATCTTTCCTAAGCAAAGCCTGAGATGGGCGGGGCTAGTGCAGTCCCCATCCTCCAGCAAATGGAAACTGAGTCTGGAGAACAGAGACTAATCCCAGGCCCCATGGTGGGGTGGTGGCTGAGGCCAGCAGCTGGGAGTCTGGCAGAGGTCCTGGTTCCTGGATTCCCAAACCTTGGGACTCGGGAGCCATAGTTGTTATTGTTGTTCAATTGCTCTGTCTTGTCGGACCCTCCATGGACTGTAGCCTGCCAGGCAAGGGATTTCCCAGGCAGGAATACTGGAGCGCATTGCCCTTTCCTCCTCCAGGGGATCTTCCCGATCCTGGGATTAAACCCACATTTCCTGCATTAGCAGGTGGATTCTTTATTGCTGAGCCACCAGGAAAGCCTCTGGAACCACACTAGTAGCCTTAGTCGCTCAGTCATGCCCGACTCTCTGTGAGCCCATGGACTGTAGCCCACCAGGCTCATCTGTCCATGGAATTCTCCAGGCAAGAATACTGGCGTGGGTTGCTGTTTCCTCCTCCAGGGGATCTTCCGGACCCAAGGATCAAACCTGGCTCTCCTGCATTTCAGGCAGATTCTTTACAGTCTGAGCTCCCAGGGAAGCCCTGGAGCCATACTGGCTGCTTGCACATCTTGGCTCCTTTTCTTGACCTTAGGAGAGCTTCATAGTCTCTCTGTGCCTCAGTCTTCTCAAATGTAAAATGGAAAGAACAGTAGCACAAACCTCATAGGATATTAAGAGAACTAAGTGAACTCCTAATAGTGAGTGCTTAGACCTGTACCTGGCACGAAGAAGGGAGGGTGAGCTGTTGTACTGACCACCGGTGAGCAGTAACTTGGGAGTGGCACCAGGGTGAGGCAGGGTCTTCTGTTGGCCTGGGGCTTCCCTTGTGGCTCAGTGGTAAAGAATCCTGCTAATGCAGGAGATGCGAGTTCGATCCCTGGGTCAGGAAGATCTCCTGGAGAAGGAAATGGCAACCCACTCCAGCATTCTGGGCTGCAAAACCCCACGGACAGAGGAGCCTGACAGGCTACAGTCCATGGGGTCGCAAAGAGTCGGACACCACTGAGCAACTAAACAACAACTACCGCAGGAGAGTTCTGCCTGTGGCCGCTTGGTCACTTGGGCCCTGGCTGAGTCTGAACCTCTGATGACACCACCCCTTCCCCACCGCTGCTGGTCCTGAGTCACACAGGGTGGCTCTTCTCGGAAATGGAGCCAATGCACCCTTTTTCTGCCCTCCCACCAGCCAGGGCTGTTTGAGTGAGGGCTGAATTCACTGTCTGGGTGTGAGGGCAGGATGAGTACCTTTCCAAGGGGACTTAGTCTGTGCTGTAAGATGGGTGGGGTGAGCCTCGAAGCTGTGGGACTCCAGTGGGATGCACAGTGGGGGGTAATGGACTTTGAAGCCGATGTAAGGGGTGGCTGGTTGTCCTGGGACCTGAGGGACACAGAGGACCATGAGAGTCAGGCTTCCAAACCCTCTTCTTTCATTCCATAAATATTCCCAAGGGGGCTGTGGGGGCTTCAGCCACCAGGGACCTCTCAGACCTTACGAGGAAATAGCCCAGGGTTGGGGTCTGGGGAGGCCTCTCCAAGGAGGCAGATCAGATTTCATGGCTAGAGAAAGAAAGGAAGATATCCCTGCACAGGAACAATGATGCAGAACCTGGAGATGGGGAATGGATAGTTAGTGGTCCATGTGACAGTCTTAGGGCAAGAAGGAGGTGGGGCTGGGAGGGGCCTAGGAACTCAGCTTTGTCCTGAGGACTGCAAGGAGCCACGAAGGACCTGTGGCCTGGCTGAGCTGTCATCTTTGCTCACTGGCAGAAAGATTGGAGTGGATGGGCCCGGGGATCCAGAGACCAAACCTGGGCAGCAGCCCTCACTCCCTGACCCCTGCCATCCGTCTCATCCCCAGGAGGCTTCCAGTCGGAACCTGGTAACCCTGCGTGTGGACTCCAATGGCTTCTTCCTGTACTGGACGGGACCCAACATGGTGAGGGGAGTGCTGGCACAGCTTGCCTGGGTCTGGGGCCCCCCACCCCAGACCCTCCGAAACCACCCCCTGCCCCTGCCCTTGAGGGTGGGGCCCCGCTGCTGCCTGACCTCTCCCACAGTTCCCTGGACAGGAAGTGCTAAGGGTGGGGGCTAAGGCTGGGGCTACTGCAGGGGGTGAGCACTCCCTGGCCCGGGTGGGGAGCAGCTTGGGGGCTCCCGGCTTTCACCTGGAGCCTCTCAGACCCACCCTGGCATCTGGTTTCCGCAGGAGGTGGACACACTGGACATCAGTTCCATCAGGGACACGAGGACGGGCCGTTACGCCCGCCTGCCCAAGGTGAGTGATAGGGGCCCAGGTAATGGGTGGGAGTGAGGTAATGGGGGAGGGGGGCAGCCCTCTTCACCCTTGGTTCTCACCTACTCAGGACCCCAAGATCCGGGAGGTGTTGGGCTTTGGGGTCCCTGATGCCCGGTTGGAGGAGAAGCTGATGACAGTGGTGGCCGGGCCCGACCCGGTGAATACGACATTCTTGAACTTCATGGCCGTGCAGGACGATACAGCCAAGGTGGGCCGGGATCGATGGCTGGGCCTGGGGGAGCTACTGCCTCACCTGCTGAGTCAGCCATCACTTAGTAGGCACCTGCTGTGTACTAGGCTGTCCTCTGCCCCTTTTTCTAATCATCCTCTGACAAAGCAGTTTTTAAGCATTTCCTGTGTATCCGACAGTGGCTGAGTCAGCCCCTCTGTCCCCCACTCACCCCCTGCCCCTGGATCCTGACCCCTCAGGTCTGGTCCGAGGAGCTCTTCAAGTTGGCTATGAACATCCTGGCTCAGAACGCCTCCCGGAACACCTTCTTGCGCAAAGCGTGAGCCCTGGGCCTGCCCTGGGGAAGCGGGGGATTGGGAGTGCATGGGGGTGTTCAGGTGGCTGTTGTCCCAGGGCGTGACCCTCCCACCTGTCTCCCCAGATACACGAAGCTGAAGCTGCAGGTAAACCAGGATGGACGGATTCCAGTCAAGAAGTGAGCACCCCTTTCCCTCCTTAGCATCTCCTCTGCTGTTCTGACCTTGATGACCTTTGCCCCACTGACCCTAACCCCTCCCATCTGCTCAGCATCCTGAAGATGTTCTCAGCAGACAAGAAGCGGGTAGAAACTGCGCTGGAATCCTGTGGCCTCAATTTCAACCGAGTGAGGGGGCTGGGGACGGGTTAGGGGGAGTGTCACAGTGGGCGCCTGCTCTTTGAGGGCTGGCTGTCCCTGGGTTCTCAATCTCCACTCCTGGCCCCTAGAGCGA
Organism: Okapia johnstoni; assembly: GCA_024291935.2. Classification (NCBI taxonomy): domain Eukaryota; kingdom Metazoa; phylum Chordata; class Mammalia; order Artiodactyla; family Giraffidae; genus Okapia; species Okapia johnstoni. Next base: position 8,078,699 of record JAGTYA010000026.1, on the reverse strand, counting down.
GTCCATCCGGCCTGACGAGTTTTCCTTGGAAATCTTCGAGCGGTTCCTGAACAAGCTGTGTCTGCGGCCGGACATCGACAAGATCCTGCTAGAGATGTGAGCAGGGCCAACCTGCCCATCGGCCCCCCATGTGCTGCGTCTGGCCTCTGCTGGCGGCAGCGTCCCTTCCAGTCCCGGGAGGGGAGGCGAAGCTCTTGGGAGTCTGCGTGCTGGGCTGTGGCTGTGCTCAGGGCTGCCTGGGGCTCTGCTGTGGACAGTTCTGTTCTGACCCTTCTTGGCCGGGGATGCTCCTGAGACAGCAGGAGGTCCCCTGCGCTGGGGACCAGAATGCAGTGGCTCAGATGTGTTGTGGGTGATGCTGAAGCTGAGGTTGGGCCCAGGAGCTGCAGGCAGGCACGGTGTGGTGGGCCAAGCCCTTGGTGGCTTCCAAAGCCCTTACTGATACCAGCACCGGCACCAACTGGTCAGGAGAGTGGATGGGGAAACAGGCCCAGAGGGGCTGAGACTGGCCCACGTCCCCATCAGAGGGTTCTGGAGCTAGGCACCGACCTTCCGACTCCTCCCCAGGTGAGGGTTTGAAGCAGGGGCTGGTGAGGCTCCAGCCTAACCCGGCGTCCCGCCCCCTCCAGAGGCGCCAAGGGCAAACCTTACCTGACGCTGGAGCAGCTCATGGATTTCATCAACCAGAAGCAGCGGGACCCGCGGCTCAACGAAGTGCTGTACCCGCCTCTGCGGCCCTCCCAGGCGCGGCTGCTCATTGAGAAGTACGAGCCCAACAAGCAGTTCCTGGAGCGAGGTGAGCCAGCATGGGAGCTGGGGGCGAGGCAGGAGGGCCCCCGCTGACCCTGCTGACCCCACCCTGCCCCCCAGACCAGATGTCCATGGAGGGCTTCAGCCGCTACCTGGGAGGTGAAGAGAACGGCATTCTGCCGCTTGAGGCCTTGGATCTGAGCGCGGACATGACCCAGCCGCTCAGCGCCTACTTCATCAATTCCTCGCACAACACCTATCTCACGGGTGAGCGTGCCCATCCTAGCGTGACTTCTGCCCTCTGGTCCTTACTGCCTCCCTCCCTTTGGGGTGGCCCATGCTGGGGAAGTAAGCCAGAAATAGCGAGCCTGTCCTGGGGAGTGGGCTTCTCTGCATGAGTTTCCCCAGTGGTCCAGGAGGCTTCCCCAGGGGAAGGGCTGAGGCCTGCACCTGCCCTGTGAAGCACAGCCTGTGTATGTTGAGGAGGGCGGGGAGCTGGAACTGGAGACCACCTGGTGCTCTGAAGCTGAAAGGAGGCCAAGGGGTGGGGTGGGCTGGAGTTGGGGCAGGTATTATGAGAGGGACCCTGGAAGAATGGAAGGAATTTGCACTGATCCTGAGTGAATGGGAAGGCTTCTTGCAAGGTGTTGAGCAGGGGGAGGTGATGTGACCTGGTATGTTTTTAGAAGGATGACGCCCGGTGCTCCGCAGAGATTGGATGGGTGGGAAGGGGCCTACTGTCCCCAGGAGGAGGTGACAGAGGCTGTTCCAGGGCAGCCACCGTGAAGGGAAGAAAGGGAAGTGGGGGGCCTTGGGGGTGTTGGGGACAACTCCCAGTTCAGGCCGGGGGGATGGGGGTGATGGGAGTTCATCTGACAGAGGGTGAGACCTGGAGGTGGAGGCCCCACCCGTCAGCCAGTGCCGGTGGATGCTGCCTCTGCCTGGCTTTGGGGCTTTGAGGAGAGGTGATGCTGAATCCACAATGAATCAAGGAGTGATCAGCAGCTGGCCAGACAAAGCGAGCCCAGGCCAGGCCATCACCGGGGCTCTGCGTCCCCAGCACGGCCCCACCCAGTTCAGCGCAGGCCTGGGGAGGAGGGCGACGAGCCAGGCTGGCCGGGCACTGAGTGGTGATGGGGCCTCACCCCCAGCGGGGCAGCTGGCTGGAACCTCGTCGGTGGAGATGTACCGGCAGGCACTGTTGTGGGGCTGCCGCTGCGTGGAGCTGGACGTGTGGAAGGGGCGGCCGCCTGAGGAGGAGCCGTTCATCACGCACGGCTTCACCATGACCACGGAGGTGCCGCTGAGAGACGTGCTCGAGGCCATCGCGGAGACCGCCTTCAAGACCTCGCCCTACCCCGTCATCCTCTCCTTTGAGAACCACGTGGACTCGTGAGTGGGACCCCGATCCTGGCCAGGGGGAGTCCCTGTTGACCCAGGGACAGCCACCTCACCATGGCACTGTTGGATTGCTCCTGTGACCTCTGACCCTGGGAGAGGGCGACCCTTTTGGTGATCTTGCCGGCCTCTGACCCACTCTGGGGACTTCAGCTGCACCCCAGGAACCTCTGACCTCTGACCTTGGCCCCACAGGGCGAAACAGCAGGCCAAGATGGCCGAGTACTGCCGCTCCATCTTTGGGGACGCACTGCTCATCGACCCCCTGGACAAGTACCCGGTATGGGGCTCAGAGCCGGGGCGGGGCGTGGGGGTGAGGGCGCCTAGCAAACGCTGACTTGTCTGTGCCCACCAGCTGGCACCGGGCATCCCCCTGCCCAGCCCCCAGGACCTGATGGGCCGCATCCTGGTGAAGAACAAGAAGCGGCACCGACTCAGCAGCGGCGTCCCCGACAGCTCCGTGCGCAAGCGGCCGCTGGAGCAGAGCAACTCGGCCCTGAGCGAGAGCTCCGCCACCACCGAGCCCTCCTCACCCCAGCTCGGTGAGGTCCTGGCCTGACCTCCGACCCCAGTCCCGACCCTAAGCCCCCACTTCCCTGAGCCCAGCCCTCCATGGGGACATGCCTTCTGCTCCCAACCAGACCTCCCCCTCACCGAGCCGCTTGCCGCCTGTCGGCTGAGTATGGGACCTCTGACCCCTGACCACAGTGGGATGTAGTTCCATCCACCTCCTGACCCTTCGGTCTCAACCTCCAGCTAGCACCTCACAGAGGTGTTCCCCCTCAACTGGGTTGTGACTCAGACGTCTGACCTTTGACCTCAGTGGACCATCTCTCTCCCGAGACCCCTTCTGAGTGTACCCTCTCAGCGGGTCCTCATTTCAGCTCACTCTGGACCTATCGCTTTATTGAGGTCCCTCTTCCATCTGACCCCTGACTGCTCATCTCCCTAAGCCCCCTCATGGGGTGTGGCCCTAACTGACCCCTGTCTTGGAATCCCACCTTGTCATCCTCTGCCCCCACTGTCAAGGCTGTTGTATCCCAGTTCTCACCCTTCTGATCCACCCTACCTATCTCCCTGAGTTACATCTCCCTGGAGTTATATCTGCACCCTGACCTTTGACCCCTATACACTACCACTGGGTTTGATCCCATTCAACTCCTGACCTCCCCGCTCTCCCCAGCCATGCTGCGCTGAGAGAACCCCTGGACTCCGTGAGGCAGCCCTGCACCCCCCAGGCTCAACCCTTCCTGGCTCCTGAGCAACTGTGTGCCCTGACCCCTGACCCCATGGCCTTGTCCTCTGCAGGGTCCCCCAGCTCTGACAGCTGCCCAGGCCTGAGCAATGGGGAGGAGGTGGGCCTTGAGAAGCCCATCCTGGAGCCTCGGAAGTCTCTGGGGGAGGAGGGTTTGCAGCGGGGCCCTGATACTCTTGGATCTGCCTACCGGGAGGATGAGGAAGAGGATGAGGAAGAGGAGGAACAGACGGACCCCAAAAAGCCAACCACAGATGAGGTCAGGCCTGCGAGCGGGATGAGGGGGCGGCGGCATACCTTCACTTCCCAAGTGGGCTGAACCCTGCTATTGGGGGCCACAGGGCACCGCCAGCAGTGAAGTCAATGCCACTGAGGAAATGTCCACACTCGTCAACTACATCGAGCCTGTCAAGTTCAAGTCCTTTGAGGCTGCTCGAAGTGAGTGGGGTAAGAGGTGGGGGAATGGGAGGCAGTCCGGCTCTGCCAGGCCTGATCCCCTCCCACCTCCACCCCCCAGAGAGGAACAAGTGCTTCGAGATGTCATCCTTCGTGGAGACCAAGGCCATGGAGCAACTGACCAAGAGCCCCATGGAGTTTGTGGAGTATCCTTCCATGCTGGCAGTCTGGCGGGCTAGGGCGGGGCTGCTCACTGGGAGGCTGGCTCAGGTGGTTCTACCACTCCTGACTCTTGAGCACCCCTGTCTGGGTTGGGAGTGGGCCTGGGAGACTGCACAGGGCCTAGGCTGGGAAGTGGGGGACTGAGGGGCAGCTTGAGCCAAGGCCGGGAGGTGGGTTCACAGGAGCCGAGGATGGGCCTGGAGCGCTGGGCTCAAGGCAGAACGCGGTGCCAGTACCTGCCTGTGGTCCCTGACTGTCAACCTCAGATACAACAAGCAGCAGCTCAGCCGCATCTACCCCAAGGGCACTCGCGTGGACTCGTCCAACTACATGCCCCAGCTCTTCTGGAATGTGGGCTGCCAGCTCGTTGCGCTCAACTTCCAGACCCTGGGTGAGCACTGCCCTTTGACCTCTGGTCCCTAGCCTTACTAAATGCTGCCTTGTGAATCTTGACTGCAGAGACCTCTGACTCTAATCCCAGATCCCCAAATCCAACCGAGACCTCGGCTGACCCTAACCTCTAACCTTGGCTGATGCTAGACCCGGCCCCTTTTCCAGTCTTCTCAGAGTCTCAATCCTGGATGCCATCTGATCTGACCTGAATGACCCCTGGTCCCCCCACCGCACTGCACAGCAGTGTCCTTCCTGACCCCTGACCCTGTTCCACCTGCTGACCTTTGCCCTCCTCATGTCGCTCCCACAGATGTGCCGATGCAGCTCAATGCAGGCGTGTTTGAGTACAATGGGCGCAGCGGCTACCTACTTAAGCCTGAGTTCATGCGGCGGCCAGACAAGTCCTTTGACCCCTTCACTGAAGTCATCGTGGACGGCATCGTGGCCAATGCCGTGCGGGTCAAGGTGGGGCTGGGAAGGGCGCAGGGCCAGGGTGTCCCAGGGGCGGGACTTTTGAGCAGCCTCCTCACCCTCCTGGCTCCCCAGGTGATCTCGGGGCAGTTCCTGTCTGACAGGAAGGTGGGCATCTATGTGGAGGTGGACATGTTCGGGCTCCCTGTGGACACGCGGCGCAAGTACCGCACACGGACCTCGCAGGGGAACTCGTTCAACCCCGTGTGGGATGAGGAGCCCTTTGACTTCCCCAAGGTGAGCCCCAGACCTGCCGGGCTCCCTTGGTGGGGGAACAGGAGCACCATGTGGTAGGGGGTCTGAGGTGGGGGTGTGGAGGGACTCGAGGCTAGGCCTGTCACCCCAGGTCCTGCGTGTCCCCGCATCAGGCTGGAGCTCCCTGCCCTCTGTGGGGTCAGGGTCAGGGGACAGGAAGCTGAGATGGCAAGAGGTCCCGTACCCCCCCGGGGGCACAGCCCACCCCCTCTCCCAGGCAGGAGGGACTTGCTGCAAGCTCACCCCAGCTTCTCCCTGCCTCCAAGATGGATGGGCCCCCCCCGAGGATGCAGCCTCAGTCTCAGATGCATGGCTTGCTCTAGGTGCTAAGCCGGCAGTGACCAGACCCATCCCGCCATAAGGATGCCCGGAGGGGTCTGTCTGCCTGTGCTCTGGACTCAGGGCTCTGGGGGACGCTGGCCACCTCTGGCCAGGCTGCGGAGGTGCAGGTCCACCATTGGCTCAGTGGTGATGGTGACTGATGGTCTGTGGTCGGGTCACATGGTCCAGGGGCCCACTCTGGGTGGTGGCCTTAGTGACCATGGTCAGCTGTGGCTCAGACCAGTCTGGGCCCTCAGGTGGTACTGCCCACGCTGGCTTCACTGCGCATCGCGGCCTTTGAGGAGGGGGGCAAGTTCGTGGGGCACCGGATTCTGCCTGTCTCTGCCATCCGCTCAGGTGAGGCCATTTGGGCTCTGGGCAGTTCGGGGGTCACAGTTTGTGGGGACCTGTGCTCAGCCCCTTTGCCCTCCCGCCTTCCCAGGGTACCACTACATCTGCTTGCGGAACGAGGCCAACCAGCCCCTGTGCCTGCCAGCCCTGCTCATCTACACCGAGGCCTCCGACTACATCCCCGATGACCACCAGGGTGAGCCTCAGGGGGCTGGGGCAGGGCAGGTCAGGCAGGGTGGGGACAAGGACACCACCAGGGCCTGGGAGTAGCTGGGACTGGTGGCCCCAGGTGGGTGGTAAACAGATCTGAGGGTGGTTTTGCGGTCCCTGCGTGAGACCAGAGCTGGGGAGGGTGTGGGCCCGGGGGTTCTGTCTCTAAGACCCTTGCCCTCTGCCCCTCCACTCCCAGACTATGCAGAGGCCCTGATCAACCCCATCAAGCATGTCAGCCTGATGGACCAGAGGGCCAAGCAGCTGGCCGCCCTCATTGGGGAGAGCGAGGTGAGCCAGGGCAGGTCAGGGGCAGGCATAGTGGCGCCTGGAGGGGTCTTTCTGCCTGTGCTCTTGACAGGCAGGAGGCAGCAGGGCTCAGGCTCACCTGGACACTGGGGGTCAGGGTGGGGGAGTGGTCAGAGCTGACCCCTGGGCCCAGCCCCGGTGGGGAAGCACCCTGCAGCCTTCTCCGCTCTCCTCCGTCTGCACCGCCCATGCCAGTTCCAGCTGGTAGTAGGACTCTTCTCCCCGAGGGGCCTGTTCCCTGATTGCTGCCGACGCCAGCTTCGTGGGTTCACCCACACTGTCCCTCCAGGCCTGGGGTCTGCCTCCAGGGCCCTTCCACCACGCTGCATGGCTGGGGCTTCTGGGCTCTCTCGCTCAGGAGGCTCAGCTGCCTGGGGTTACTCCACACATTTTAAGGAGATGGAAATCCCTTCTGCATGAGAAAGGCCTTCAGGACTGTCCAGGGCTAGAATTCTTCTGGCTGCCGGCAGGCTCCAATCCAGGGTGCAGAGTTCAGCCGCTTCACCAGGGCAGTTGGAAGCCCTAAAAGCTTTTCAAGCGTGATCCTGGGAGCCATGAGACTGGCCGTGGCTTCTGCGGGGAGGGGTCAGGAGCAGAGGCTTGCCGCACATCTAGGCCCGGTCCCCTGGGGGCCTGCGGCAGCAGGGAAGAGAGCCGGCTGCCTGGAGTTATTAGCGGGAGAGATTAGTGCCCCCTCTGCGGTCACTTCCTTCAATGATTTAATCAGGAGCTAAGCATTGAGGAAGATGAGCAGCTGTGGGCAAGGGTGGAGGGGGACTCAGAGACAGGAGGGAACTTGGGGCTGGGCCAGCGCTTTCCAGAACAATCTAGAAGTTCCTAACCATATGCAGTGAGGCCTGGCATCCTAGAGACACGATCTCACATTCTCTTCCCCATGCCCCAAGTGCAAAAGGGGGTTAGAAATGCGTGTCCTGTTCTCATGGAGTTATTCTAACAGCCCCACATGACAGATGAGAGGAGTCCAGGGCCACGGACTTAGGGAGGTTGTGAAGGACCGAAGGGCCTAGAGAGGGGGAATTCCCTGGTGGTCCAGTGGTTAGGACTCTGCACTTGCACTGCCGAGGGCCCAGGTTCGATCCCTGGTTGGGGAACTAAGGTCCTACACAAGCCTCATGGTGTGGCTCCCTCCCCCCAAAATATTTTAAAAAATAAAAGAAGGGTCTGGAGAGAGAAGCATTTCTGGAATGAGCATAGGGCATTCTACTTTCTCCACCCTGCCCTCTCAGGCTCAGGCTGGCCCGGAGACGAGCCAGGAGACCCCGTCTCAGCAGCTGGGGTACCAACTGAACCCACACCCCACGCCCAGCCCACTGGACGCCTCCCCGCGCCGGCCCCCAGGCCCCACCACGTCCCCTACCAGCTCCTCCATCAGCTCCTCCATCAGCAGCCCAGGTAAGGGGAGGCCTGGGGCTAGGCGGAGAGAGGGGAATAGCTCTGCCCTTCTCCAGCTTCTCACAGCCCTGCCTCTGTTTTCCAGGTCAGCGCGATGATCTCATCGCCAGCATCCTCTCAGGTAGGGGGTGGGCCTGTCCTGGGGGCAGGGCTACTCCTGGAGGGAACCGGTGCTCGGCAGGGGTGGTCTGCCCCAGCCTAGCCCAGCCCGCCTTTGCTGTCCACAGAGGTGGCCCCGGCCCCGCTGGACGAGCTCCGAAGCCACAAGGCCCTGGTGAAGCTCCGGAGCCGGCAAGAGCGAGACTTCCGGGAGCTGTACAAGAAACATCAGCGGAAGGCCGTTGCCCTCACGCGCCGGTTGCTCGACAACCTGTCCCAGGCCCGCGCGGGGAGCAGGTGCCGACAGCGGCCCGGGGTCCTGTGAGTGTCCTGCCTGCCCGTGTGCTTTGTGTATGGATGTGAATGTGAATATGAGGGTTTCTGCACTAGGTGGGCATGGACGGATGGCCCAGGGCTGCCCTTTGACCCCCAGGAAGGAGGTTTGGTGCAAGGAAGACAGAGGACTCTGGGTCCCACCCTCTTTGCGACCCCATGGGCTATATAGCCCATGGAATTCTCCAGGCCAGAATACGGGAGTGGGTAGCCTTTCCCTTCTCCAGGGGATTTTCCCAACCCAGGGATCGAACCCAGGTCTCCCGCATTGCAGGTGGATTCTTTACCAGCTGAGCCACAAGGGAAGCCCCTTTCCACCAGGAGGGATACCTTTTTTGAAGTCCCCATAAGAGCGTGTTTCCAGGGACTGTTGCCCAGACAGGCTCCTAACATTTGCGTGGAGCTAACGGGCCTCCTCCTTGGCATAACTGATCCCACCTCTCTGGGCTGGTGTCTGTCACTGCCTGCAGGCATCTGCCCTGTCCCCCTGCCCTCCTGGCCCAGGTCCATGTGATGACCTGACTATTACCCAGAGGTGTTCTCCCCACAGAGGTGGGGAGGACGAGAGGGCAGAAGAGGAAGAGGTGAGCAGGTATCAGGAGTTCCAGAAGAAACAGGTGCAATGTCTGCTGGAGCTGAGGGAGGCCCAGGTGGACACAGAGGCAGAGCGGAGGCTGGAGCACCTGCAGCAGGTGAGGGGGGATGGCATGTGGTGGGGGGCGGGGAGAGCCTGCCTCTGGGACAGGCCTTTCACAGCTCAGGGTCACCTGTCGGCCACCTCTGTCTGTAGGCTCAGCTGAGGCTCAGGGAGGTTGTCCTGGACGCTCACATGACTCAGTTGAAGAAACTGAAGGAGATAAATGAGAGGTGAAGGCCGGGGATCTCGTGGGTGGAGAAGGGGGTACTCCCTGGTGCCACGAAGTGGGCAGACACAGACACACACACACACATTACCTCTCCTGTGCGCGCACACACACAGACATACACATGTGCGCGCACGGAGAGGGGGTACTCCCTGGTGCCACGAGGTGGACAGACACACACACACACACACACACCCCTGTCCTGCACACACACACACACACCTGTCCTGTGCGTGTGCGCACGCACACACACACACACGTGCACGCACGGAGGGGGGGTACTCCCTGATGCCACGAGGTGATCAGAGACACACACACACACACACACACACACACACACACCCCTGTCTTGCACACACACACAGACACAGACACACACAAGTTCGTGCACAGAGAAGAGGGTACTCCCTGGTGCCACGAGGTGGGCAGACACACACACACACACACACGTGCGCGTGCGCACACGGAGAGGGGGGTACTCCCTGGTGCCATGAGGTGGGTAGACACACACACACACACAGACACACCCCTGTCCTGCCACTGACCCTGCCTGTTCTCCCACTGGCTCCTCCAGGGAGAAGAAGGAACTGCAGAAGATCCTGGACAGGAAACGCCACAACAGTATCTCAGAGGCCAAGACCAGGGAGAAACATAAGAAGGAGGCGTAAGGGCATCGGGGCTGGGAGCCAGTTGCGTGCTGGGCAGGCCGGGCGGGTCCCTGGGCGCTGAGCCCATCCTCCTTGTTCCCGTGCAGGGAACTGACAGAGATTAACCGTCGGCACATCACTGAGTCGGTCAACTCCATCCGTCGGGTGAGTGAAGCTCAGGTGCCACCCTAGCCCACCCCTGTTCCTTTGGTCATCCTAAACCGGTATCCTGGGTGCCAACCTGGTGTTCCGTCGCCCTAGAGGGACTTCCAGATCCTTTCCCTGTGGATTTGGAACATTTGCTGTTAACAGTCATCTCAGGACCCTGGTCACACAGCCCCAGGAACCTTCGCCTCCTTGCTTAGAAAGAGGGTCTGCCTGACTTCTATGCCCACACAGAGCCCCAGGGCCCGGGCCCCTCCCTTAGAGACCCTTGTGTGACCCCTTGTCCCCCAACACACACAGCTGGAGGAGGCCCAGAAGCAGCGGCAGGAACGCCTTGTGGCCGGGCAGCAGCAGATCCTCCAACAGCTGGCGGAAGAGGAGCCCAAGGTGAGGCCATAGGTGAGGGGCAGGCAGGCGGCAGGTGGGCAGAGCACAGGGTAGCCTGGCCTGGCCTCTCTGACGCTGCTCCTCCTGCAGCTGCTGGCCCAGCTGGCCCAGGAGTGTCAGGAGCAGCGGGAGAGGCTGCCCCAGGAGATCCGCTGGAGCCTGCTGGGCGAGACACCGGAGGGACTAGGGGACGGGCATCTGGTCGCCTGTGCCAGCAACGGTCACGCGCCTGGGAGCAGCGGGCACCTGCCCGGCGCTGACTCAGAGAGCCAGGAGGAGACTACAAAGCTCTGAACTGGCTGAGCAAGAGGTGGCCACCAGGCCAGGGTGGACGCTGGGAGGAGGGCAGGAGGCTAAGACACTAAATGCTCTTTTTTTTTTTTTTAAACTTTTTATCTTTAGAAATTTTATTTTTTTAAACCAGGGCGAGCACCCCACACTAACTCCCTCCTTTTACCACCCTGGGGCCCCATTAGTCCCCAGCCCCTCCTTCCTGTCCTCAGTCCTAGGGAAGGTGCTGGGTGGGTCACTCTGGGTCAAAAGGGCCTCACCCCCATGACACCCACACCCTAGAGTGGGAGTTGTCTCCCTCACTTCCCCAGGGAACAGTGGGTGGAGCCTTCAAGCTCCGGGAAGTCACATTCTTTCTCTTTCCTTTGGGGATTTTTTTTTATGTGAATAAACGTGGATTTCAGGGACCCTGTGTGCAGTGTGGTTTGGAGTGGGGCAGTACTGGAGAGTATTCTGGGCCCCTAGATCTGGTTCTGCTTTTTCTGGAGCCTTAGTTTTCTCATCTATAAAATGGGCTTGTGGACATTGTGGGTCAGGCCCCCAACAAAGGGTTTTGAGACGTCCTTGCCCAGGAACTACTTGGAGGTCTTGCCAGTAACCTAACATCAGAGGCCCTCTGGCCTCCTCCAGGCTTTCCCGCCTCTCTGCCCTCTGCCCTGGGCTCTCACTCTGCTTCCCGTACCTCTTACTCCGGTTACTTTTCTCCCTCCTGGGCTCTTCTTGTCCTTCCTTCATAGAGGCTCAGGCCTCTGCTTCAGGAAGCCTCCCCTGCCCCCTCTTCCTGTAGCCTGATATGACCCAAGCACCCAGCATCTTCCGCCGAGGCTGCTCTTGGCCACACAGGCAGTTGATTCCGTTATCAGAGGATAGACCTGCTAGGGGTGCAGGTGGGCAGCTCAAAACCTGCCCAACATCAGAGCACTTGGGCTCTCAGCAATAGGCAGGAAGTAGATGGGCCTGGAAGTGACCCTTGGGAGAAGGGGCGCTGACGGTCACAGCACATGCAGGAGAGATGTGGCATCCCCCTCCTCCCTGTGAGGGAGATGTTATGCCTGTTTTGCAGATAAGGAAACTGAGGTCACAGCTAAGTCAAGACATCCTGACCTGGAGGCAGGGGGGGCATGGACCCTCTAGGGCAGACTGTCTTCGGCCAGCCTGGAGGACTTGCTCCACGCCTCCCCCTCCTGCCCTGGGACAGCATGGAGTGGCAGAGACCCCGCAGCGAGGGTGTGGCTGGGTTCTACAGCAGGGTCAGGCTGGCACTTCTTCAAGGCCTCTCCCAGCTTCCTGGTGCTTCCTGGGCTGACTCCTCCGGAGGAAAGCAGCCTCTTATCTGGGCTTATCTCCTGCCAATTGAGTGTTTTCTTTCTTTGTTTTGCTGCAGCCTCAGGCAAACAGATGGGGTGGGGAGGCCAGAAAACAGGGCTTCCAGAACAAGGCCTTCTCAGTGCGGGGGACCTCTGCTTTGGGCCCCACTCCCTTTGGGTCAGTACCAGTGCCCAGGCCTTCCCTGTTTCTGCAGTCAGGCCTTGTCCTAGCTACACATCTGCCCCATCTAGGCCCCTCAGCAAGCAACTCCCATCTTCCTGACTTCACACATAAACACTACATGTCAGTCCCCAGGTCTTCAAAGACCAGGCTAAACTCCAAACTCCTGGGTATGACATTCCAGCTCTTGAAAAGCCTGCCCTCTACAGCTCCCCCATCCTTCCATGGGTCTGCTATTTCCTCTACTGGAAATGACAGCACCCTCCCTCATGTCTTAAAGTCCCAGGTCTAGCTCACCTCCTCCCTGAAGCCCTCCCTGACTTTCCTCTGCTGGTGGGAGCCGCCTTCACCCCTGGTTCCAGGCCCCCCGTTAGAACACTGGGCTGGTGTTAACTCCTCGCTGAGGCTGCCTCTCCCCTCGCCAGGAAGCTAGGAATAACAGGGGCTGTGGCGCAATCCAGGTCTGTGTACCTAGTATAAAGCGCTGGCTAGTCTGTAGGGGGCGCCAATAAATCTTTCTGGAATTGAGCTCAGCTCGGCTCCCAGGGCCCGGTGAAGCTTCTCTGGTTCCCTAGCGATCCCTCTACTCACAGCCCTGGGCCGAGCCTTCCGTCCCCTCCCCGGCCCGATGTGTGTCCTGCCAGTTCCCTGAGGAGCGCTGGCCCCAGGCCGGCCACACAGTAGCTGCTCAAAAGGGCTGACCCAAATAGGAGCAAATGACCCTCCCTGGGGGACGGCGGCACGGTTTGCACTGCGCGGAATTCCAGGGGCCAGCCGGCCTGCCGTTCTTAATTACCATATTAGAGATAAGGACCTGAATGTCCCCGAAGCCCGATCGCGCTCCGCCTCCCGGAGTACAGGCGGCCGTAGCTCCGCTCGCCGCCTCAACGCCTCCCTGATGTTGGCCTCAGTTTCCCTCATATGTAAAGCGGGGACATCTTTTGAAACTCTTGTCAGTGCTAGCGCTTTCTCCGTCTGGGAAGCCCCAGGCGACAGACAGAGGAGACTCCGCGGCACAGACGTGGGCTTTATTAGCATTTTAGTATCAGGCGTAGGTCCGCAGCGTTACCGCGGAGGAAAGGGTTCCGGCGAAGTTAGGGTTAATCTCGGCTCGCAACTGGCGCAGGCGCCTGGGGCGGCCCAGCGCCGGGGACGGGGTCACGGGGCCACTTCCGGCAGGTAAGGGCGGAAAAACTTCCAACTTCCGATGGGGGCCGAGCTCCTCCGTGGTCCTCGCACACACCGGAAAGGGATCGGGCTCTGGGTCAGACCTCAGTCTTCCGAAAGGAACGAAACCGAGCCTCCTTTTTCATAAGGCCTGCAGAAAAGACTTCCGCCCGCTCCCAAGATGGCCACCAGCAGCGGTTGGGAGCTTCCGAATGCAGAGCGGAAGGTCACTGGGAGGGGGCGGAGCCTCCTCTCCCCAAGTTCCGGCTCAACCAGGACTGGAGGAAGCGAGTCCAGCCGGGGTTTTGTCGCATCTGCATTGCAGTGCCCGCGCTCTTCTGGCGAGGAAGCCCCTTCAGGGTGGGAAGAAAGGGTAGAATGAATTAGCTTATCCTGGCAGCCCGAATCAAGGTCCCTCCGCTTACGGAATCGCACCACCAAGTGAGATCCCGGAGGAGATGAAAGAGCGTAGATCCTAACAGGCTTTGGACCGAGAGGTCTCCTGACTACTAAGCATGAGATCGTTTGAGCCCTTAGGAGCGGGATTGGTCCCTCCATGCTGCGGGCAGAGAGGACGCCTAGGACCATGTAAGCGCCAGAGCCGGAGACTTAGCACCTGGAAGATGGAACCATAATTTGAAAATAAGTGGTTCGGAAATTGAGGCCAAGAATCCGGATATCCGAAAGGGGTCGGCTAGGAGCACAAATGCCTCGCGCTCCGGGGATGTGGGGAGCCCAGGAGCCTTGGCCTGCTGGAGCAGGGTCAGGTCCCCGAATGCTCTGGCACTCGGGAAGGGTCTGGCTGGAGGAGAGGAGTCCCGAAACTGCACATCGCGACGTGCACTGGGCCAGCCCAGTGGGAGGAGGCCCGGTACTGCGGCGCACCTCAGCCGGCCCTCACCTTGAAGGAGACGTGAAACTCGTCACTCATCCTTCGGAGCTCGCGGCCATATCACCATGCCTCCCAGAGGTTGGGGGGCGCCGAACGCGAGTGGCCCCGGAAGGGGCCGAGATCCTCCTCCTCCGTCCCTTCATCATCCTCTGGCCCGGCGCGGTAGGAGCTGTGACGACTCCGAGTCTCCACAGCCCCAGTGCCTGCAGAGATCAGAGGGTGGGGATAACGTGAATCTCAACTCCTCTCGCACCCCCAGCCCTGCAGCAGTGTTAGTGAAGTTTCGAATTAACTTACTAATCCCACAAATCTTAATTGAGCCCCAATAATGGGCCAGGCCCTTTGGCTCAGATGGTAAAGAATCTGCCTGCAATGCGGGAGACCGGGGTCTGATCCCTGGGTGGGGAAGATCCCCTGGAGAAGGCAAAGGCTACCCACTCCAGTATTCTTGCCTGGAGAACCCCACGGACAGAGGAGCCTGGCGGTCTACAGTCCTGTGGGGTTGCAGAGTCGGACATAACGGAAGGAGTAACACTTTCAAGGGGCCAGAGCTTTCGTGTATAAAATGACTTAATCTCTGTGCTTGGTACAGAATAAGGGCATAAATAGTAGTTACAGCTGTGAGTGTAGGATCCCGGGGCTTCCCAGCAACTCCCTGGGTGGTTAACTCTTTCATCAGCTCCAGTCCCCTGCAGAGGAAATCAGTCTCTTGGTTGAGGAGGTACCCCAACCAAGCCAAACAGGGTTGAACCCCACCTCTGCAGGTGACCTGCTGAGGCCCATTTGTTTCACTGTTGTGACCTACAGGAGACCTAGGAGCCCTTTGAGAACAAGAACTTGTCAGCATATTGTCAGCATATCTGTACCTCCCACAGCACCCACTTTGAACAAACTGTCCAGAAAGTTTTGTTGACTTTTTATGATAACACTATGGAGCACTTACTAGGTCCTGGGCATTACCTCATTATCCTCCTAAGCATGCCAGGAGGTAAGTACTAATATTGCTTCCACGGTGTAGATGAAAAGACAGAGGCTTGAAGAGGTTAAGACTTGCCCTGAGTGACACAGCTGGGAAACTCTGAGGTTCAAGGTCCCTACAGGTTTGTTGGAATCCAGAGTCCAGTGATAATCCATTGAGCTACACTTCTTCCATTGTCCAACCACCCTTCAATTCCCTGAGCCTGTGTCTTCACCTCTTTATGGGGATAAACCTAGTTCTTAATGCCAGTGACTGCCTCATATAAAGACCGTGAAAGTCCTTTGTAAGCTGAAAGTGTGTCATGGATCATTATTCAAAGAAGCGTGTCCTGAGTTTGTCTGCCTTTTGCATGTGTTCCATCCCCCGAATTCCTGTCAACCCCACCCCCATACTCAGACCAACAAAGACCTAGAACACTCCTAGGAGCAAAAATCCAGAGCCGGAGTGAAAGACAGGCATGGAACAAGTGCAGGGGAGCAGCATCCACCGCAAGGCATGTCTGTCGGGGGCGTTCTGGAGAAAGGATGATCTAGGCCAGGTCTTGAAGCCAGGGGTAAACTGTCTCATCCTCTCCCGAAGGCCTGTGGGCCAGCTCCAGGTCCGGGGCCTCCAAGGGTCCCAGCTCCAAACACGGGGCTGGGAAAGCCAAGAAAAGGAGAGAGGGCTGGATCCAGAAAGGCCTAGGCTAAGAGAGTGGCTGGAATTCCTGAACTTCACCAAAGCCTGGGCTCAGGTAGGCAGAGACACCATAAAGTCTTTGACGAACGATGTGGCCGTGGGGAACAGGCAGCTAAACCAGCAGTCCAGATTGGGGCTGGGGCTAAGGAGCTGAGAGCAGCAAGAGCCCTGATGAGAATAGGCCTGTCTGTAGAGGACTGTCCGGTTCCATGGGGCATGGGCATCAGGACAGAAGTCCCCACCTCCACCACATTCCTGCTTTGTGACCTTGGGCCCTTTCTTTTTAATCCCTTGGGGCCTTGGTGTTGTCCTCCGTGACATGGGGGCAGCCCCCATGACCCGCATGAGGACAAATGACACAGAGAAAGAACCCTGTTCTGCCTTTTTCATGTCCTGAAGGCTTCCATCTTCCCAGTGAGACAGAGGCCAAGTTCTCCCTATTTTACACATGAGGAAATAGAAGCACAGAGAGGTTAGGAACTTGCCCAGGGTCACACAGCTGGCACACCCTGCTTGGTCACTTAAATGCTCAGGAACTATCAGCTATTCTACTTTACTAGCACTAAGAACCCACACAACCTCGACACTTGACAGATTCAGGGCCCAGTGGTCAGAAGGCAAGTGACTAGTAGGCAGGCACTTGGTCTGGGCCTTGCCCTCTTGCCTAGGAATCAGAACAAGCAGAACAGCAGCACTCCTTGTGTCAGGTTGGCAGTATGCTTCACGTATATTAATTCCTTATGTCCTCACCACATCTTGTGAGGGAGGTTATCACTGTCCCCATTTTACAGACGAGAAAACTAAGGCATAGAGAGGGTAACTTGCCCAAAGTCACACAGCTAGTAGGTGACAGATTCCAACCCAACCAGTCTGGCTCCTGGGTCTGTGTATTTAACTCTCACACCCCAGGCTCCCTTCAGCAGCACCATGGGCCCCCCCTGGGGGCTCAGGTCTGGCAAGGCAACCGTGGGCCTAAAGTGACTGCCAGCTCTACCAGGAGCCTACCCATGGAGTGGAGATTTTTACTGAAGCCATGAATCGAGCAATGCCAAGCCAGCCACTGTCAAAATGACACTCAAATGTGCAAACTGAACATTTAAATGTCCTATTTACTAGGAAAAAAATCTGAGTACTTTTCTGTGAACTCCCTGGGGGAGCAGACATGCCTGCCCATTCCATCCATCCAGCCTTCAATCAGCTGTCACTCCTTCATGCCCCTAGATAGTGCAGAGGTGTCCTCTCCCAGTCTTGGGAAGGAAAGGAGGAGGGAGGAGGCGTGGCTTCTGGTTGTGAGCATGGGTGGGTGCCCAGGCCTGTCCTCTGGCCATCCTTCCAGAGTGCCTGCCTGAGGCTGGGTGGGGAAGTGGGAGGGACCTATGGCTGGAGGTGTCCGGAGCCCCAAGCTTTAAGTTCTTTACTCACTGGGTTTCTGGGTAAGTGGGTGGGGCTGAACACATCCACATTCCCGCTCCTGTGAGCATCTTTGCACACTTCATTAAAACAGTGCTGTTCCAGACAGCCAGAGGCAGTGAGGCTGTGCCATCAGGTGGGGTTGGGTTTGGATCCTGCTCTACCATGTGGGTGGTTCACATGTTGCTCGACTTCAGCAGGAGAGCAGCTGGGCGCTCCGCCCCGAGCAGGCGTGTGGCCTGTCCTGTCTCAGCCCAGGCTTCCTGTGTCCCCTAAAGCCATTTGGGGTACAAAAGCTCCTTACTGGCCTGTAGAGAACATACCTCCACCTTGCTCAGAGCTGATCAGAAAATCAGAAAACACGCTAAAGCAGAGGCTGGCAAATGTTTTCTGTAAAGGGTCAGAGAGGAAATGTTTGGGGCATTGCAGGCCACATAGTCTGTCACGACTACTCACCATTGCGGCCATGGGTTGAAAGAAGCCATAAACAACATACAAGTGCTTGTGCACTGCTGCATTCCACTAAAATTGTAATTTGGAACACTGAAATAAAATACTGTTCTTTGGAGTTTTGTCAACTGTTTAAAAGTGTCAAAAAAAAAAAAGTGTCAAAATCATTCTTAGCTCACGGGCTATACAACAAAGTGGGATTTAGCCTTTGGGTGTGGTTTGCCAACCTCTGCTCTAAACCCAACTATGTCTGTTCTCTGCCTAAAACCCATGGCTCCCTGAGATATACTCCAAACTCCTGGGCATGGCCTTCAGGGCCCTTACAGTCTGGTTCCAGCCTGCACTTCCTTGTCCACCATCAGGGGGGCATTGGTTATTCACGTCTCTCTATTCCCTCTAAATGAATGGCAATCCCCAGGTCTGCTCAGGGCCTAGGCCAATTCATTCCAACAATTGCAGTAGTAGTAAGAACAGCAGGCCCTCCTCTGTGCTAGGCACTGTTTCTAAGCATTTTTCCTGTATTAATGCATCAGATTCTCATGACAACTCAATGAGGTGGGACTAGTTCTAGTCCCATTTTACTGGGATAACAAAACTGAGGCACCCAATATTTATGGCAGCACTATTTACAATAGCCAAGATATGGAAGCAACCTAAATGTCCAACAGAAGAATGGCTAAAGAAGGCTTCCTTGGTGGCTCAGATGGTAAAGAATCTGCCTGGCAACACAAGAGACCTGGGTTCAATCTCTGGGTCAGGAAGACTCCTTGGAGAAGGAAATGGCAACCCACTCCAGTATTCTTGTCTGGAGAATTCCATGGACAAAGAAGATGTGGTCTATATAAACAATGAAATACTACTCAGCCATTTAAAAAAAATGAAATAATGCCATTTGCAGTAATAAGGATGGACCTAGAGATTATCATACTAAGTGAAGTAAGTCAGACAAAAATATGGAATCTAAAAAATGATACAGGGAAAATAAAAAAACGATACAGGAGACTTCCCTGGTGGTCCAGTGGTTAAAATTCCATGCATTCAATGCAGGGGGCATAGCTTTGATCCCTAGTTGGGGAACTAAGATCCCATAGGCCTCCTGGTGTGGCCGAAAACAAAACAAGGCAAACAAAAAATGATACAAATGAACTTATTTACAAAATAGAAATAAACTCACAGACATAGAAAACAAACTGCCTCCTGGTGTGGCCGAAAACAAAACAAGGCAAACAAGAAGTGATACACATGCGCTTCCTTACAAAACAGAAACAGACTCAGGCACAGAAAACAAATTTATGATTACCACAGGGGAGAAAAGGGGGGTGGGGGTGAGGAGGATTAATTAGGGCTTTGGGATTTTTTGCTTTTCGGCAGCACTGCATGGCTTATGAGATCTCAGTTCCCCAACCAGGGATCAAACCTAGGCCATGTCAGTGAAAGCGCTGAGTCCTAACCACTGCACCACCAGCGAATTCCCAGGCCTTTGGGATTGATAGGTACACACTGCTATATATTAAGTAGATAAACAACAAGGATTTACTGTGTAGCACCGGGAGCTATATTGACTATCTTGTAATAACCTATTATGGAAAAGAATCTGAAAAGGAATATATATATATGCATATATATATAACTGGCTCACTTTGCTGTACACCTGAAACTAACATAACATTATAAATCAACTTGGAGAAGATCATGGCAACCCCCTCCAGTATTCTTGCCTGGAGAATCCCATGGACAGAAGATTCTGGTGGGCTACAGTCCATAGGGTGGCAAAGAGTCAGACACAACTGAGTGACTAACACTTTCACTTTCACAAATCAACTATGGGCTTCCCATAGCTACCACTGGGCACTAGTGGTAAAGAATCTGCCTGCATTGAAAGAGACCTGGGTTCGATCCCTGGGTCGGGAAGAGCCCCTGGAGAAGGGAATGGTAACCAGCTCTAGTATTCCTGCCTGGAAAATTCCATGAGCAGAGGAGCCTGGCGGGCTACAGTCCATGGGGCCACAAAGAGTTGGACATGACTGAGCACATAAATCAACTATACTTCAATCAAAAAAAAAAAAAGCTGGGTTTGAACCCTGCAGTCTGGCCCGGGGCCTGGCACTGGGCTGCTTTACTCACCATTCACCCACCAGCCGCTCCAGGCACCCGGCTATGCACTGGAGCTGTCACAGCACACAAGGTGGCCACAGGCCTGCCCTGGAGATACAGTTCACTGCAGCAGGGGCTTGGAGGCAGGGAATATGGAGAGTGACAGCACCCTGCCCACGCGGAGGCGGCAGTGGCCCTGTGGCTCTGGCAGGTTATCGGCACCTGCAGGTCTTTCATGGAAGACCACTTGCTTTTTAGATGTCGAAAACTAAGTCAAAAGGAATCCAGGGCAGGTTTCTTACATCCATTGCAGGCCTTGTCATGGCTGGGCCTGGAACTGGGGTAGGCATCCCCTTGGCTTATTGCTGCTCAGTCCATTCTCGCTCCTCCCTCCCCAAATCTAGTTTCTTGGGCTGTGCCACCTTTCCCCCTTGGGGCCTCAGGTGCCCCCCACCTGCAGGATGGGCCCCTAGTGGGTGCAGGAGGTTTTGCCGCTTCTATTTCATTCATTCATAGCACAGAAATGGTCCTTTCCAGCTCCCTGCCTTGGCACCCCAGCTCTGATGATGCCAGGCTCCTCACACTTGGCCAGCTTACACTGCATACGAGCCAAGCCCCGTACCGCCTCCCTCACTGGGCTGATACCAACACAGCTCTGGTTAAGGCCAACTCCCTGCCAGTTCCCACAGGCACCCAGGCAGCCAGCATGGCTGGAGAAAAGCAGAGCCGAGCCACCTCTGTTCAAATTCACAGCCACAAGACCCAGTGGCCCCCCGAGTTGCCCAGCACAACTTCCACCTCCATACTCTGGGCCAGACAACTACTTCAAACCTGCTCTTCCTTCTCTCGGCCTCCACCTCCACCCCTCTCCCCATCCTCACTCCTGGCTCAAGACCTGGCTTCCTTTCACCAAGAAAGTGCAAGCATCCACAAGAGAAACATGTACTAGTTCACACGAGGTATCTCCTTGCCCTTCTCCACCCCTCCACTGCACTCTGCCCCTCCCCTGAACACCAGACCACTCTCTCCTACTCAGGTAAACTTCCTTTCTGCCCTGCATCCTCCAGTATTTTCCTCCTTCCTGGATTACTCCATCAACTTATAAACATGCTCTTTTAGGAATTCCTTGGTGGTTAAGACCCCACACTTCCACTGCAGGGAGCACGTGTTCGATTCCTGGTCAGGGAATTAAGACTGCGCAAGCCACATGGTACAGCCAAAAAAAAAACCTCTTTTTTCTTTTTCCTTTTTATCTTAAATAATAAAACAATCCTTCCTTGACTCTCCTTGGGCCTTCAGGTGCCGCTGGCTCCTCTCTTCCTCTTTGCCAGAGCTCAGCTGCCAAGAGCGGGCTCTCCTTTCTACTTCCAATTCTCTTCCCATCATCCCTCCCCACTCTCCACCCAAGCTGCCCCGACCCTAAGTCCAGTCCAGCGCTCCACTCCCAGCCCTCCTCCAGCAGCCCTCAAAGAAGCATCGCCCAGTTCAACACTCCCCTCCCTACCAGGTGGCTCCCTCCTCAGACCCCCAGTTCGGGCTCCTCCGCTTCTGCTGCCCTCTGCAGCCTGGAGCTCCAGACTCAGCCCAAGCCCTACCCTGTCTACACTGGCTCCCAAGGCCCACAGAACACTTCATCAGCAACGGCCAACTCCCACGTGTATCTATCCCTACTAGAAATCTCCACCTGGATGCCCAAAAGGCACCTCTAACCTGACCTGGCCTGAGCAGGGCTCCTGATCTCGCCCCACACCTTCTCAGTTCCACCTCAGTTAAGAGTGACTCCATCCTTCCAGGTGTGCAGGCCATCCTCTTTGGGCCTCACACATCTGTCTATCAGCAAATCCCACCAGCTCTACCTTCAAAAGAAACCCAGAGTCGAGCTCTAATACATACCACTTCCACCACCACCACGCTCGCACCGGCTACCACCCTCCCCTGTGGCACCACCCCTACCTTTGCCCATTGGAGACCCGTCTCCACCCGGGGGCCCTGGTGATTCTCTTGAGGTCCAAATCAGATCAAAGTTCTCCAGGTTTTCACTCAACCTGAAAGCCAGAGCCCTGACCTGGGCCTTCAAGGCCCTGCCCATGAGCCCCTCCCCTTCCCTGAACTCTGGAGGAGTCTCCAAGCTCCTCCCCTCACTGCCCTTAGGGTCTTTGCATTTGCCCTGCCCTCCGCCTGGGTGAAGGAAATGGCAACGCATTCCAGTATTCTTGCCTGGAAAATTCCATGGACAGAGGAGCCTGGTGGGCTACAGTCCACGGGGTCACAAAGAGTTGGACTCGACTGAGTGATTAACACTGCTCTCTGCCTGCGGGCATCCCTGCCAGCATCTGTCTTCCCACAGATCTCTGTCTGGCTCACCCCTCATCAGATTCTAGCCTTGGCTCAAATGTTGCTTCTTACCAAGGCCCTAGTAGCTCAGTCGGTAAAGAATCACCTGCAGTACAGGAGACCTGAGTTCGATCCCTGGGTTGGCAAGACCCCCTGGAGAAAGAAACGGCAACCCACTCCAGTATTCTTGCCTGGGAAATCCATGGACAGAGGAGCCTGGAGGGCTACAGTCCATAGGGTCGCAAGAGTCAGACATGACTTAGCAACTAAACCACCACCACCAAGGCCCACCCTGACCACCTCAGTTCAAATCACTCCCCCCGGCCCCCAGCACTCTGGATTCCAATGAGAAAGTCAAGCGTGTGTCACCTAAGGCATCACCTTCTAATGTACTATTTATCACTGACTGGTTTGTTTGTTTCTTTGTTTACGGCTTGTCTCCCCCTATATTCTAGAATACAGGCAACCACAAGGGCAACACCTTCTCTTCTAGTCCCTGATGAAACCCTGGCAGCTGGAACACACATTCAGCACTTGACACAGAAGATGGGAAGGGACAGCCAGGTACAGGGTGGAAAGCAGTTTTAAGCAGAAAAACTCCAAGTGCAAAAATCTCGAAGTTAAAGAAAGCCTGTGGAGTTCAGTGTGACACACAGGAGGCTGGGGGTGGGGGTGTCTTTTTTTTTTCTTTTAATTTTTTTCTATTTTAGAGATTGTATCCCTAATAACTGAATATCAACTTTCTTTCTTTCTTTCTTTCCTTTTTGACTGTAATCCTAGTTTCCTGACCAGGCATTGAACCCCGGGGTCCTTGGCAGTGAAAGTAGTGAATGTTAACCACTGGACCACCAGGGAACTCCCTGGGGTGGGGGTATTAATAAGCCTTCCTGCTCCTGAAAATGGAAGGGCGTCACATTGGCAGCAGTTAAGGGACATGAACTTTGTTTTCAGAAGATTTCTGGGGTTGTTCCAGGTGCCAAGGCTTGTGCTGGGCACCTGGGTGGTAGGGACTACTAAGACATGGCTGCTGCCCTCCAGGGCCCATCCCTCCATCTCAGCTGGGTCTCCCTTGGTAGATATGGAGGACAGCTGATGTTTTCCCAGTCCTGCATAGACCCGCTGCCTGGTAGGGCCATTTGCCTCTTAGGGTTACCTGGCCCTGGCAATGTCAAGGACAGCCCCGTGTGGGTGTGAGCCACAGGGCGGGAAAGAACAGAGCTGGGGACTGGATCCAGGATCTCAAGGAAAGCACTAGCCTGGGGCAAGGCACCTGAGAGTCTTCTAGCCCAAAGGAAATGCCAAGTAAGTGTGACCTTAGGCAAGTCATTTCCCCTTTCTGGCGGCCTCTCAGTAATTCTGTCCTGGTTCTATGCAAAGAGCTACATACTTGGAGCATTTACTAAACACCAGCTCTATAATTAAGTGCTTCTAAGGTATGCCTGTTAATCTTCCCCACAGCACTACCAGGGTGGTGATGAATTGCTCTTTTACAGAAGAGGAAACTAAGGTGCAGAGCGGTGAAGGACTTACTCAAAGCCCCCCGGAGTGTGGATGTGGCTGGGGTACAGAGAGCTACTGGGATGGAGGCAAGCTGGACAGGCAGGTGGTTGTTGAGGGTGGGGGTTGCCTACCTCCATGGTGGCTGCTGCCGGCCGGCTGCCCCTGCTGGTGACCAGCTTCCCCCAGGAGGCCTGGGGCCGTTAGCCAGTGCTTGCTGAGACCTGGGGGCCTGCCCCCTGTGGGGCTGGGGCCCAGGCCCCTATCTGCAGGGCTGGAGTCTTCCTGCTCACTCTGCCCAAACTCTGGGATCTGGAACATGCTCTGGGCTGCGGGGGGCAAGATGGCAGGTAATTAGAGAACAGCTGGGGCTAAGGGTGGCTGGCAGAGTTGGGGGCGCAGGTGTCCCTGGCTCCCTCTCCCACCTCAGCACCCCAGGTCCACCCTGCCTCCCCGGCGCACATCTGTCCGTTGAGTCTGGCCAGGCAGGAAGCTCGACTTATCCACCCAGGATCTAAAACTCTCAGACCCGTGGGGCTGGAGAGAAGCCTCAGGCCCCTGCCCAGGCTTCGGCCAGACCCGCCTGCGGTAACGGCACACAGATCTCACCCCAAGCCCGATAACGAGGCCCCTGACCCGGGCCCGCCGCGTCCCTCTAGCAAAAAGCTCCTGCTGACAAGTCCTTCGGCCCTTCTGGGACTTAATTCCCACTCCTGTAAAATGGGGATAATGACACCTCTTTCAGGAGTCAGTGATCCTTGTAAACTGGGTGGTGATTACTGTAGGTGAAAGCACTTTGCAAAGCCGTAATCGAAGCTCAGCCGTCGGAGGCAACAGTTGTTGTCACTGCTCCACCTGAACCGGGTGACTAGCTCGGGAAGCGCCCCTCCCTCCTCTTCGCGGTGGAAAGCTCGCACCGCTCGCGTCAGGGGCGCCACTCCCCGCGCCAACTCGCGGGTACTAGAGATAAGCGAGGGAGCCTCCACCCGGGGCAGGATGACTGTCTCGGCGCAGAAGGGGAATGGGCCCCTAGGAGGGTGACCATAGGACTCGCGGAGGCCTCGCGCCTGGCAGACGGCAGGCCAGGTGAGCGGGAACCGCCGCCAGCCAGGGAATGGCGGGCGGGCTCGCCCGGGACGCGGGGGGCCCCGCGGTTAAGGCCCGGGGGCGGGGCCCGGAGGCCATCTTGGCTGAGGGCGGAAGTTTCCCTCAGAGACCGAGTGAAGGGAAGTCGTTTCCGCCCCGGTCGGGCGGCACAATCTCTATTTGGGGATGGGGAAGAGAAGCATGGGAATCGCCAGCTTCCCATGGAGGCGAGGGCCGGTAGCTCCGGGCAATGCCCGCCCGGGCTCCGGCCGGATGCGGCGCAGCCGGAATGTCAAGGCCGCTCGCCCTCTCTCGTAACCCCTGGCGCCCGCCGGTGGCGCAAGTCGCGCCAATTCTCGAACGGCTCCGCGCCGGGTGCGGCGCAGGCCTGCGTAGCCGGGACCAGACGCTGAGCAATTTGCGTAGCGAACGGCGGCCGCGCAGGCGCAGGAGGGGGCGGAGCAGCGGGAGCCGGGGAGCCGGAGCCCCGGGTCCCAGCGACCGGAGCCGGCTCCCCCAGCCGCGGCCTGAGGACCGGGCGTCGGCCTCCTCCCGCCCCCCCGCGGCTGGAGAGTGGAAGCAGTGGGGGGTGGGGTGGGTCAGCGTCCGGAATCCCGAGGACGGAAGGCAGAGGCCCTCCCCATCCGGATTGTTGGAGGGGAGAGAGCCCTCCAGTTTGGGGAGGGGGAGAGCCAGACGTTGAGCGTCCCCAGCAGCGGCCGCTGCTCTGAACGGACTGGCGTTGGCCGGCTCTCCCCCTCCTACCGGGACGACTCCAGCCACCGAGGCCAGGGACCCCCTCTCCTTCGGCCTCTGCACCCCCACCCCCCCATCCTCGGATTTGAGGCTGGCCCGGAGAGGAGCACTCCCCACTTCCCCACCCGCCTCTGCCCTGGAGAGGAAGGGCTGTCTTTCCACACCCCAGAGTGAGGGACCCAGGTTGCCTGTGCCCCGCAAAGGCAAGGGGCCCTCTGTCGAGGGGGGGAGGGCCCGACCAACCACCACTTCTTTCCGCCTGAGCACCCTACAACTCCCACCCCTCCGTATTTATTTCCCTGGCCCCCTGCCGGCCCTTCCATCTCTGTCTTCAGGGTTCAGGCCTCCCTCCCTGACATGGAGAGTAACCTGTCTGGCTTGGTGCCTGCTGCTGGGCTGGTACCTGCGCTGCCGCCCGCCGTGACCCTGGGGCTGACTGCGGCCTACACCACCCTGTACGCCCTGCTCTTCTTCTCCGTCTATGCCCAGCTCTGGCTGGTGCTCCTGTATGGGCACAAGCGTCTCAGCTATCAGACGGTGTTCCTGGCGCTCTGTCTGCTCTGGGCTGCCCTGCGTACCACCCTCTTCTCCTTCTACTTTCGAGACACACCCCGAGCCAATCATCTGGGGCCCCTGCCCTTTTGGCTTCTCTACTGCTGTCCTGTCTGCCTGCAGTTCTTCACACTGACGCTCATGAACCTCTACTTTGCTCAGGTAACCATGGTGATGGGTGGGGATGGGCCCATGGGGTAGCAAGCCCCAGGGCCCCAAAGAATAATGGGCCTCTCTGCCCTCAGGTGGTGTTCAA
This sequence comes from Okapia johnstoni, assembly GCA_024291935.2. Lineage (NCBI taxonomy): Eukaryota > Metazoa > Chordata > Mammalia > Artiodactyla > Giraffidae > Okapia > Okapia johnstoni. The sequence goes on along the minus strand of JAGTYA010000026.1, from coordinate 8,052,531 downwards.
AGCCAAGGCAAAGCGTCGGCCAGAGATGAGCCGAGGCTTGTAAGTACTCGTGGGTTCAGTGCCCAGGTCAGGGGCAGGGAGAAGCCCGGTGTCCATTCCTTCCCCCTGGTGGGGCTGAGGGGAGTACAACCCAGAATGCTTGGGGAAGGCTTGGGAACATTAGGCACCTGATGTAGATGGCTCTGCAGAGGTGTTACATACGTGAAGCTCAACTATAATAAAAACCACTGAAATATGGTGAAAGGAGAGGGTACCAGTGTCATCCATGATGGAGGAAGAGCTGGAGGCTCCGGCCCTCGGAAGCTCCAAAGGACACTTCTGGGTGACCTTGGGCAGTGGTAACTCCTGTCCTTTGTACAACATCTAGCAGTTTATTAAGAGCTCTCACAGACATCTTTAATTTTTACAATTTACCTTCGAAGCTGATGTATCCCCATTTGAGAGATGAAGACACTGAGGCCCAGCAAGGTTAAGCAACATGTTCAAGGTCGCACACCTGGCAGGAGGCAGAGCCAGGGCTTAAACCCAGATTTCTCACTCCCAATCCAGTGCTCTCTCTGCTGCACCAGAGCTGTCAGTCATCTTCTGGCCTCTTTAGCCTCAGTTTCCTCATCTGTAAAACTGGAGGAGTGGGGTTCAGACTGGGTGGCCTGAGGTCCAATTGACACCTGGGTCTCCTGGGAAGGGTTGGGTGGCTGGGGAGTGGCAAGAGTGGTCGCCTGGGGCTGACTGTGCTGTGGGCCGCAGGCTGGCTGTCCGAGGGGCCTTCGTGGGGGCCTCGCTGCTCTTTCTGCTGGTGAATGTGCTCTGCGCGGTGCTGTCCCGCCGGCGCCGGGCACAGCCCTGGGCCCTCCTGCTGGTGCGTGTCCTGGTGAGCGACTCCCTGTTTGTTATCTGCGCACTCTCTCTTGCCGCCTGTCTCTGCCTTGTGGCCCGGCGGGCTCCCTCCACCAGCATCTACCTGGAGGCCAAGGTAGGGCCACAAGCGCTGGTGCCTGGGTGTCTTTGGGGCGTTTGGGGTCTTCAGAGTAGAGAGAAAGCTGGAACCTCCCCTCCCTAAGGGTCCCCTGTTGTCATCTGTGCCAGGGGACCAGTGTGTGCCAGGCAGCTGCAATGGGTGGTGCCATGGTCCTGCTCTATGCCAGCCGGGCCTGCTACAACCTGGCAGCCCTGGCCTTGGCCCCCCGGAGCCGGCTGGACGCCTTCGATTACGACTGGTACAACGTCTCTGATCAGGTGGGCATTCAGCACATCTGCCGCCTTCCCCAGTAGCTGTGGCTCCTGGCCCCCAGCTGGCCTGGGTCCTGTCTGGGAGCCCCATTGTCACGACTGCAGATTGGCACAGCCCCTGCCTCCCCACAGGCGGACCTGGTGAACGACCTGGGGAACAAAGGCTATCTGGTGTTTGGCCTCATCCTCTTTGTGTGGGAGCTGCTGCCCACCACCCTGCTGGTGGGCTTCTTCCGGGTGCATCGGCCCCCACAGGACCTGGTGAGGGCAAGTGGAGAGGGGTGGCACTGGCGGTCCCTGGGCTGGGTTCTGGGGTGTGGGAGGCCAGTGAGGGGGCAGAAGGAAGCATCAGTGGTGGCTCCCTTCCCCAGAGCACCAGCCGCATCCTCAACGGGCAGGTCTTTGGCTCCCGTTCCTACTTCTTCGACCGGGCACACTGCGAGGAGGAGGGCTGCTCTTGGGAGCATAGCCGGGGCGAGAGCACCAGGTAGGAGTCCCAGCCCCACCTGAGGACCCCTGGGTTCCCAGGTTGCTCCATCAAGCCACAGGGACCTAGAGCTGGGTCTTGCCACCCACCCCTGCCTGTGCCATTGTCTATACTAGGTGAGGTCCCCTCTGGTTTGATGTTGCTAAAGTCCCCACCTCACCCCCCAAGATGCAGTTTGTCATAGTCAGAGAAGTCTGGGTCGCTGAGCTTTGTTCTCAGTCTCTCTCCTCCCCCAACTCTTGTGACTGTGGTCCTAGTGACTGCTGGGGGACTGACCCTGTTTCTCTGCCTGCAGCATGTCAGGTAGCCTAGGCTCCAGCAGCTGGTATGGCACCATCGGGCGGGAACCAGGCTGGTGCGGAGGCAGCCAGACTCGGACCACACCCCTGCTCTTCTCCCAGGTTTTGGGACCAGGCGGCCACCACCACAGTCTCTACTCCACCCCACAGACGTGATCCCCCTTCATCTCCCCACAGAACACCCAGACCCCAGCCCCTCCCACCCTAGACCCCTGTGCCAAGTTCATCTACTGCTGCTTGCCCAGGATCCCGGGGGCTGTGGCTGCCTCTTCCCCAGGCCGGCTCCTTACTACTCCTGTTGCAGTGAGCTTATGCTGTCCCCTAGGATGGGGGGGCATGGCCCTGGCTGCCAGATGCTCACAGCACCCTGGCATGACCTACCGCCTCTGCTTCCACTCCGGAGCCAGCTATCTCTCCTGCGTCTGCCACTCAATAAACAGAGTCTGTGCTCCACATCCATTCGCTGTCCATCAGTTGTCTGCTTGTGTTTCTCACACCATCGTCCATTTGGTCTAAGGCTGATTGGACACTGGCCTTCGAAGAGGGGTACTGGGCTGGGCTGGGGCCATTTACCTCCCCCACGGCTGGTGGGTAAGGTGAGGGATGAGCCTGCAATCCAAAGAAAAGAGAGACCAGAAGAGTCCAGCCCCACTCCATCCCCTCCCTGCTTGAACAATGTCTACTCTTTCTTTGGTAACTGCTTAAAATGTCACCTCCTTTATGAACCCTGCCATTTCCAGGTCAGGGAACTATGTCCCTCCCCACCCCACCCCAGGTCCCTTGGCACTGTGACTGCATGGCTGCTATGCTTCTTACCCTCAGTGGATCGGGATTTCTAGAGACCCTGTTTCCCTGTCATTATGCCCAATCTGGCCTTCAGGTCCAGGAGTTAGTCCAGGGCTGGTGGAGGAACAGCAGCCCCCATCTCCCTAGCCTGTGCGGATTGGGCCGGGCTGTCCCCACACAGTGCCTGGGGAGCCCCTTCCCTGACTGTCCCTGATAGTGCAGTCGCTGCCCTCTGTAATCACAGGGCTTACAGATCTTTCCTCTGTCCCATGGCCGGGAGTCATTTATCAGAGAATCATTTATCTCGCCCATGTATCTGGCCATTTGGTCCAGCTCCTTGGAGTTCCTGGGGCCTAGCACTGAGCCTGCCTTGAAACCCTTCACCTGGGACTGTCCTGAGCCCCAAGCCTCAGTACCTCCAGAGATGGGCCTCTGAGACTCAAGCAACTCAAAGCTGGAGAATCACTTTCAGTTGAAAGGGAAATTGCTGACATTTGTAGGACACTCAACTGTGAGTGCCAGGCTGTTTTGAGCATTTACAAATACCAACCTTGTTAATGCTCAGCACAGCATCCTGAGGTGATAATTAGTCATCCCTTTTCTGTAAGTGGGGACTGGGAGGCCTGGAGAGTCTGGTCACTGGTCTAGGCCCCCTACTGTTAGGGAGTGGTCAGCCCTAGAGCCCATACTTAAAACCACCCAAGTGAAGGCTGAGGACCCCAGAGGAGGGGAGGGTCTTTGGCAAGATGAGAGGTGCTAAGAAGCAAGCAAAAGAAGAGGGGAGCTAAGTTCAGGGCCCTGCTGTTTAGACAGTGGGGGAGGAAGTGCCGGTACCCCTTCCAGGCTGGGATGGGCATGGAACTGAGGAGCCAGCGACGGGGGATACAGGAGTAGAGGCAGGAGGTGCCCAGCTTGATTTCTCAGAGCTTGGTCCCAACCCTACCTCGGCCAATTCCAGGTTTCCTCCGTGGATCCCCCACCCCTTTGTCCCCTGGGGTCTCTCCCTCAGGAGTGTAGAGCCCAAGGGCCGGGCTGTCCCTCGGGGCAGGGAGTTGAGGGCCTTTCCGATCTGGTAGTGGGCCTAGAAGATGCTGGGAAATTAGCGTGGAGCCAGTCCGGAGAGGTGAGTCGGCTGATGTCCAAGTTGGGGCCATACCGCTGGCCACACTGGCTGGTCCACAGGGCAGTACCAGGGCCCCAGTCTGAGATTCCAGGCCTGACCCAGCGGTGACCCATCTCGGGCTCCTCTGCCACTCACCTCCCGGGACGGGCTGGGTTTAGGGGGCTGGGCAACCTCAGGTAAGGGGCTGCGGAGAGCTGAGCCGGAGGCGAGGGCGAGGCAAGGAGGGAAGCGCGGTGCTGGAGGGGTTAAACGCGGGAGGAGGGGGGCTTCTGGCGGCAGGAGGGGGGTCTCAGCACCAGCGCCCGCCCGCTCCGCCCCTGCCGCCGCCTCCGCGGCCCCGCCGGCACCGGCGAGGCCGCGCGGGAGCCCGGGCCGCAGCCGCAGCCGCAGCGGGGCCCGACAGTGAGTGCGGGGCGGAGCGGGGCGGGCGCGCCGGCGCGGGGAGGGCGTGCGGGACGGCGGGGGCCGCAGGCCCGGCTCCCGGGCTGGGGCGCGCAGGGGGAGACCGGCCGGGAGGGGGCCCACCTCCGGGAGTCCTGCGGCCGTGCGTCCCGCCCGCCGCCCGTCACGCTCCGAGGCGTCGGCGTGAAGACGCGGGGAGGCGGTGGGAGCGAGTGGCGGGTGTGCGGTGTCTGGGCGGCGGGCGCTGCGCAGTGGCCCCGTGATCTGGGTGTGCGTGGACGTGAGTGTGTGTGCACACGTGTGTGGGCCTCTGGGGGCCTTGGCCCGGCGCGCACGGCCCTGAAGGTCCAGTGTGCCCGGGAGTCCGGGGTGTGTGCAGGTGGACGGTGTGCGTGCAGCCGGGGCAGCGAGGCCGCCCGGAGCCGCAGGGCGGAGCGTGGGCGCGCGGGTCTTTGTGCCCGCGTGTGTGCGCGTGGGCGTCGCCGCGCGCTGTCCCGGGGGAGCCGACAGCTGTCCTGGGGGATGCCGCTTTGGTCTGGCCCTGGTCCCCCCCACCCCGCTCCTTCCCGGAACCCGGTACCCTCCCTTCCCCTCCACCCTGCCTCGCCTCTGCGCAGCGGCCGGGACCCGCCCCTGGGTTCCTCGAAAGACCAGCGGGGCGCTGGGGACCCTGGGGTCTCCCTGCCCGGCCCATCGCCTCTAGAAGCGGAGCAAGGAGAGGCAGGAGGGGAGGGAGAAGCCGCGAAGATGCTGCTGCAACCTCGGCGGACGAGCCGGACCGCCAGCCCCGTCCCCGCCCGGCGTGGTCCTCTGCGCCCCCTCAGCCCCCAGCTGGAAGGCGTGTTCCCCCTCCAGGCCCCCAGCATCTCCTCTCTGGCCCCGCCTTCCCCTGGGCAGGCTGTCTCTGTTTCCACCTTCCACTCTCCGTCCTTTCCCTTCCCTGTGCCCTCTTCTCACACCCTGGAGTCCCCGGACTGGGGCTGAGGGCCGGGCAGTGGAGGTAAGGGGGAGGACCGAGGTGGGGGTGGGGTGGGCACTGGATGTGTCCTGGTACCAAGCGTCAGGTTGGTCAGAGGGGGTGTGAGGAGAGACCCTCTGCAGGTAGTAGGGCCGGGGGCTCCCAGGACCTTTGGGTGTGTAGGGGTTGGAGAAGGAGGGTGTAGGGGTGTCAGGCCAGGTGATTGACCCCAGCATCCCTGGTTCTGCCCGCAGTGACTGCAGCTCCCCAGGAACCCCCTGCCCAGCCTCCCCAGGCTGGCAGTGGAGTTGGCCGGGTCCCTGGGCGCGCCATGCGCAGCACCACACTACTGGCACTGCTGGCTCTGGTCCTGCTCTACTTGGTGTCCGGTGCCCTGGTGTTCCAGGCCTTGGAGCAGCCCCATGAGCAGCAAGCCCAAAGGGAGCTGGGGGAGGTGCGAGAGAAGTTCCTAAGGGCCCATCCGTGTGTGAGCGACCAGGACCTGGGGTTCTTCATCAAGGTGCGTGGGTGGGGGAGAGACCCCGCAGCAGTCACCCGTGACCCCCTGACACTAGCTGCATGCCGCTGGGGCCCTGTTCTGGAGTGCTGCTTCCCGCCCGACCCGCACCCCTGAAGGCAGGGTGCAGGCGGAAGGGTGCGGGGCAGAGGCTGGGATCCATGTCTCTTGTGTATTCAATATGGCAGCCATGGGCTGCGTTTGTTTTCCTTGCTGTGCCCGGCGTTGGGTTCTTGTCCTAGTGTGTGATAGTGATCGCATGAAGGAACCCATGAAGGAAGAAATGAATAAACGGCTGTAGCATATGAGATATGTTACATCTTCCCAGGTCTAACTCACAGGTTTAGGGTTACCAGATGAAGGCTGGAACACCCAGTTAAATGTAAATTTCAGCTCAAGGATGAACACTTTTAAAATACAAATTTGTCCCATGCAGTATTTTTATTTGCTAAATCTGGCATCTCTACACTAGTTCCTGTGCTTCTTTGGAGTCACAGATGCCTCAGAGAAACCCAAGAACATTGTGAACGCTTCCCTACCCCCTTCCTCCAGAAAAGTGCACATATAAACACTTATCCTTGATTTCAGAGGGTTCCAGGTTCCCCTAAGCCAATCCATGCCATCATGGATGCCAGGTTGAGCACATCTTCCTGCCAGGACACATGCTTGTGAAGTGGAAGGTAGAGGGAGTGCAAGTCACGGATGGGGTGGGCTTTGGTCCAGTGACTAAAGGAAGTGTGGGCCGCAGCCTTTCATGCTACTGTCAGGCAAGCACCTCTGCTCTCTCTCTGATTTCTGAGCCTCTGTCATATTAAAAAAATAAAATAAAAACACCTAACATTTAACTTGATTACAGTAATGTGTATTATGTTATTGAAAAGTTCCACCTCCCCTTTCCTTTCCTGCCTGTTCTTACGGAAGGAGGAGACATCATCATGGAGACTCAGTGTTCCAGGTGATTCCCAAGGTGGCAGGACCTGGAGCAGAGTTGAGGGTGGGGTGGGGCCAGGACACAGGCAGCTTGACATTGTCTCTGACCCAGAGAATGCCCAGAAAGGCTCTCTGATACTCTGGGTAGGAGAGTGTCTGACCACACCACAGGGCAAGAGGAGAGAGGGAACCTGACCTATTTTATCTTCACAAAGGAATTGCTTTTTTCCTGGATATGAGAAAAGAAGAAGAAAAGGAAGGTCAGAACCATGCAAGGCGGGCAACAGCTGCTTTATTTCTCTTCTATAATTAGCTAGTCATGCAGCAATTGTGCACCTACTGTGTGCTAGGTGCCATGCTGTCCAGGATAGGGTGAGCAGGGAAATTGATATTGAGGTGGACAGATGCAGGCTGTAGCCTAGCGGATGTCACATCTAGGCGAAGGGACAGATTCCAGGGAAAGTTCACTGTAGGATTTAGTAGAAGGGGAGCTTTCCTTACTTCCTTCTTTGTTAACTGCCAGCTGTATGCTGAGCCCTGGCCTAGGTGCAGGGTGAGAGTGATGGCAAGGAGGGAGATGCTCCAGGGTCTTTGGGAAGAGCCGGTAATTGATGAAGCAGATGAGATGGGTAGAATTTAGAGATGTGTGTGATTGGGTTGCAAGAGACTCTCGGGCAGAGGAACAGCATGGAAAAAGGCGTGGAAACTGGAAAGCTCAGACTGTTTTGCAGTTCTTGGATTTAGCAGATGCCTAGTCATTTGAAGCAAAAATTAGAACACCCAGAATGACAAAGGATTTTTTTCCAAGTTGTGAATTTATTGGAAAAGTGTTACAAAATAAAATTAAATAACTTTTAATCATACACTTCACTTCTTGGCTTCATGAAGAGATTCTTACAGGAAATGGAATCGTCTCAAAATCTGGGGATAAGGTCACTGTAACTTGGGTTCCAAAATGGAAGTCCCAGGAGAGAAGACTCGGGAAAGGGAGGTTGGGACCACATGGAGAAGCGGCTTACAGGCTGGGCTGGGGAATTCAGACTCTATTCTGTAGATAGCAGAAAGGGATGGAAGATTTGGGCTGTCACTTTAGGAAGATTAATTTGGAATGTGTCTTGCTAATGAGGACTGCAGTCAGAGAGAAAGAAGGTGGTTTATGACCTTCTTCACACCCCTGCCTGTGTGTCCTGGCTCTGTGCTGCTTGGGGAAAGGCCCCCCCTACGCTCTCTCCTCACTGTGCTCTGACCTCCATCACTTAGGGCAGGCACTCTCAAAACACAGACTCTGCCTCCTCGGGAGGGAGGCAGACTGGCTGGCAAAATGGGCAGACACATGGCCATTTTACTATTTTAATCATGTTTAATGAGCATCTGGGCTTCCCTTGTGGCTCATCTGGTAAAGAATCTGCCTGCAATGCGGGAGAGCTGGGTTCGATCCCTGGGTTGGGAAGATCCCCTGGAGAAGGGAAAGGCTACCCACTCCAGTATTCTGGCCTGGAGAATTCCATGGACTGTATAGCCCATGGGGTTTCAAAGAGCTGAACACAACTGAGTGACTTTCACTTTCAGTGAGCATCTAGTCTGTAGCACAGGGTTTGGTTTGGACTTCAGCAGGGTGAGGAACGGTTTGTCTGTCCATGACTCTCCCCAGATTGGATGCAAAATTTGTTGGTATGTGAACCTTCCTGGAGGGAGGGTCCCTAACTTTCTTCACATTTTTGAAGGCAAGGAACCAAGGGACCGATTCAAAGTCAGCTTCCTAAGGGGAAGTAGGGGTGGTGGGGTCCCTGGAAAGCTGAACTCACTGAGCATGCTGTCTACATGTAATCATTTAACAAATACACAGTGCTTGCTTTGCTGTGAATGCTTTAACTCTTCACGATCACTCTTTGAGGAAGGTACTATTATCACCATCCCCAACTAATAGATGCAGAAATGGATGCACAGTTCAGCTTCATTTAGCACCAAGATGTGAACCCAGGCAGTCTGGTCCCAGAGTCTGTGCTCCTGACCACTGTAAAACTGAAAATCTGTTATGTGAAATTAAGGGGCTGATAACTCAAACATCTCTACAACAATGTGTTAGTCAAACAACAAAATTGGGCTGCCCAATCTGCAATGTCTGCTCTAAGGGACTGCCTTCAAGAAGACCAGAGGGCAGGGGCGAGCTGGGAGGGGTAAGGAGGGAAGCACTCTGAGACTGGAGGGCCACGGGTTGGCCAGGATAGGAGGCAAGGACTGAGGTTCCTCCTTCTGCGCCTTGTCCTGCAGGAGGTGGCTGATGCCCTGGGAGGGGGCGCGAACCCAGATACCAACTCAACCAGTAACAGCAACCATTCAGCCTGGGACCTGGGCAGTGCCTTCTTTTTCTCAGGCACCATCATCACAACCATCGGTGGGGGAGGGGATTGGGCATGGAGAGGGGGAAAGGGGTGGCTGGGCTTTCTCATGGGGGAAGGTGCAGGGGGAGCTAGGGGGATGCCAGGTAGCTCCTAGACCTGCTGCACGGCCCCTCTGCCCAGGCTATGGCAATGCAGCCCTGCGCACAGATGCCGGGCGCCTCTTCTGCATCTTTTATGCGCTGGTGGGGATCCCACTGTTTGGGATACTGCTGGCCGGGGTCGGGGACCGGCTGGGCTCTTCCCTGCGCCATGGCATCGGTCACATCGAAGCCATCTTCCTGGTGAGCTGCTTCACGCCCTGTGCGCCCTGGCGTTGGGTTCGGGATACCCTTACCTACATCCCAGTCTGGGCATGTGGGGGGTGAGGGAGGGGGGCGCCTAAATCCTGCCAACCCGAACACTGGTTCCGAAAAGAGGGAATGTGGGGTGTAAGAGTGGAGGTTTTGGTGACTCCTTGGTCCCTCCCTGCAGAAGTGGCACGTGCCACCAGGGCTGGTTCGAATTCTATCCGCGGTGCTCTTCCTGCTGATCGGCTGCCTGCTCTTTGTCCTTACGCCCACGTTCGTGTTCTGCTACATGGAGGGCTGGAGCAAGCTGGAGGCCATCTACTTCGTGGTGGTGACACTCACCACGGTGGGCTTCGGGGACTATGTGGCCGGTGAGGCCACCTTTCTTGGGTTGCTCTTCCCTTCCCACGGGCTCTGCAATCTGGCTTCTCCCTCGAAATTCCACAGGGCGCTTGTGCGCTCACACGCGCTTGCTCCACACCCTACATCCACTCACTGAATGCACCCTCACATTTTGGTGGGGCTGCAACACCTCCTGCCCACTTACGGTCTTGCATGCCTGCACCCCCATGCATGCTAACACGTATCTTAAGTGACGCCTTCACACGTGCCACATTCTTACACACGTGCACCCCTCACACATGCTCACATTCTTGCACGTGAACACCTCCACTGGCGGGCTGCCCTTCTCTTGCACACCTTTAAGTCACTCCCAGTCTGTCTCCTTGCATCCATTCACGCACTCTAGCTCAGACCCCTGGTCCTGTGGAGGGTGGATCCTCTCCAGGAGTTGGGAAGGACAGTGATGAGCCAGAGACTCACGGGCTCAAGCCGTGTCTCACAGTCAACTTCTTTCTGCCCTCCCCTGCGGTGTCCCAGGCGCCAGCCCCAACCAGAACTTTGCAGCCTATCAGCCGCTGGTATGGTTCTGGATCCTGCTCGGCCTGGCCTACTTCGCTTCAGTGCTCACCACCATCGGGAACTGGCTGCGAGTCGTGTCCCGCCGCACTCGCGCAGAGGTAGGCGCCCCTGCTTCGACGCCGCGCCTGCGCCCAGCCGGTGGACCACCCAGCCTTCCCTTCCAGAGTGTGGGCTCCCCAAGACGGGGACTGAGGGAGCCCCGGTGTGCACCAGTTGGGGACAAAGGGATAAGCTCGGACAGGTTTGCAGGTGACTCCAGTCTCTACTCTCACGGTTAAAGGTTACCAGATTTAGCAAATAAAGATGAAGGAATCCTAGTTGGATGTGAATTTCGGATAAGTTGCAAATAATATCTGAGTACCAGTATGTCTCAAATATTGCATGGGACATACTTATACTAAAATTTTATTTGTTGCTGCGTTTTGTCATTGTAGGTTTATATATTGTTGTCTTTTGTAACCCCCTCTCCTGGACGTGGAGTGGGTGGAGTCGCAAAGGTCTGTGGGAAAACGGGAGAGCTGATACAAAATCTCGGGTCTTTTCTTCTGGAGAAGGGAACATTTCAGTGCAGATGGAGGAAAGGAGAGGATGTGGCTGGTGATGAGCTTTGCCCTCCCTCCTCCAGCTTTTTCCCACTCCTGAAGCAGGAGGACCAGGCGGAAAAGAGGGGCCGTGCCTGATGGGTGAAGGCGCAGGCTCCCGGGGTTGCGGAGAGACGGTCGAGGATCCCTGGTCGAGGACTGCCTTTCCTCCCCGCGCAGATGGGTGGGCTCACGGCGCAGGCCGCCAGCTGGACGGGCACGGTGACCGCGCGGGTGACCCAGCGAGTCGTGCCCACGGCACCACCGCCGTCGGAGAAGGAGCGGCCACCCCTGCCTCCGCCGCTGTGCCCGGCGCAGCCCGCCAGCAGGCCCCTATCCCCTGCCGCCCAGGAGAAGGCCGAGCCGTCCTCCCCGCCCACGCCGCCCACCCCGCCCACGGCCTCCGCGCTGGACTACCCCAGCGAGAATCTGGCCTTCATCGACGAGTCCTCGGACACGCAAAGCGAGCGCGGCTGCGCGCTGCCCCGAGCGCCACGGGGTCGCCGCCGCCCCCTCAATCCCCCCAGGAAACCGGCGCGGCCCCGCGGCCCGGGGCGCCCCCGGGACAAAGGCGTGCCCGAGTAGGGGGAGGACCCCGGCCCCGGCCTCTCAGAGGGCTTCGTTCTCGCCCTCTCACCCCGGCATGCTCTGCTTGTCTAACCAAAGAGCCCTCTCTCGACCGACCGGGCCGAAACCTGGGGAGGAAGCCACGGGCTGCTTGTCTGACACCCCCTGCTCCTGGCTCTGTCACTTCATCCATTTCCAGACTCCCAAGGCTTTCTGTCTTGCTGTCCCGGCCGGGCCTGTCCCTCACAACACCTCACAACTGTGCCTCAAAGCCCGCATCAATAAACGGAAACAGTCTGCACGGCTGCGGGCGTGGAGCTGCGGGAAGGCGAGAGGGTGTGCGAGTGCTTGCGTCGTCGGCCACCTCCCGGGCAAGTCAGGCCCCCCTCCCTCTCTCCCCTCCCGCCAGGGACCCCCCGGCCGAACCCCTGCCCCTCTCGTCGGTCAAGGGGCCGCACTCTCGGGACCGGTGAGTGCTAGACCGGTGTTTCTGCCTGGAGGTTACCGGTAGGGTCTGGCTTGGGAATCAGCCCGGATGCGCGGGGCGTTCATCCCCCGTGCGGCTCTGCGGCCAGGGATGAGGAGATAGAAGGGCATCTAGTGTGGCGGGTTGTAGCTTGAACTCTCCGCGCGCGAGACTCCGATGGGCCATTCCCGACGGGACCCTGCCCCTCCCCCTTTCTGGAGCGTAACGCCCCCCACCCTCCTCGCCCGGAGGCCTGTGGCAACTGGGTCCGTTGGGGCAGAAGGATGGAGGGAAAGCCTTTCAAAGTAAGGACTCTTCCTGGTCCTCCTCACCCTGCCAGCCCCCAGGCTCACCCTGGGCCCCTGACTGTCTTCTCACTCAGCCCTGGCTCAGGGCAGCTCCCAACAATCATCCCCACGCCCCTCCATCCCCACCCCACAAGGAAGCGTCGGCCCTGGTTGGGTTCAGGATCCCTGCGCCCAGCCTGCTCTCCCTCCCCTCCCGATTCCCCACCACCCTCGGCTTCCCTCGTTGTGTGTGGCCCACAGGCGTCGGCCAAGTCTTCGAGCCACCACCATGGCTCGGGCAGGTCGAGCCTGCAGGACATCCGGAACATGTGGACCACGGCTACTCTGTCTCAGCCGAAGCTGAACGTGCAGCTGTCCACGGTCCGCGAGGACTCGGAACTGGAGGACATTAGCGTAAGCGGCAAGACCCGCTGGTCCTACGACCAGAAGAAGGCTGGCCACGACGCGGAGGGTGGCTGGGACGCACCCGACGGCGGAGAGGACAAGGACCGCTTCAAGCCAGAGGAGCTGGAGGAGCTGGAGCTGGGCAGCGACAGCTCCCAGGGAAGCCGTTTAGAGGAGGACGATTCCAAGACCGACAACGGTCAGTGTGGCCTCACTGGGCTGTGGGCGCCCACCGAACAGGTGGCTGGCCAGAACCTCAATTTCTATTGCGGTAAAATGGGGGAAAACAGTAGGACCCAAGTTTCTAGGATTCCCTGGAAGGGGCGCCCCACGCCAGTCTTTCATGCTTTAAAGCAACCAGACATTCTAGGAACGCCCCCTACCGGGCAGGCGTCGCACAAGGTCCTGGGGCCATAGAGACTGGCAGGAAAATATGCAAAGGCAGCACGAAGTGTTTTTCATGGAATCACCGAATAGTTGAAAGGAGGGAGTTAATGCCTTTTCTGTGGATTTGAGCTGTTTGAGGGGGTGCCTACCTTTCATTCATTGTCACTGGTTACAATTTTTATACTGTTTACTTCCTGTAGTAAATACTATTTACTAGGCTGTTTGGGGTATGCCCTTCTTCCTGACACCTCTGCTCTCCAGGTCTTCATCAGGGAATTGGAGCAGACAACAATATGCTATTTATTGAGCACTTGCTGTTATGCCAGGCACTCAGCTTCCCTTGCATGATCGCCTTTAAACTTCACAACCTCCATAAGAGGCCAGTCTTATTATCCCATTGTACAGATGAAGAAATTGAGGGTCAGAAAGTCAGTCACTGGTCTCAAGTCTCACAAAGTGGGGTAGTCCAAACTGGCACCTCGGAGGGTGGGACAACAAAGCCCAGGCTTGTAAATCACTATCCCATACTGTTGCCCACTCAAGTGGTATCTGGAGCTGGTCTCTGGAGCCCCCTGAGTCTCAACCTACCCCTACATCTCCTCTGCTCCAGGGAAGCCCGAGCAGTCTACAGATGACTAATTCCTCTTTTCTCTTCTGCCAGAAAAGCCTTCCTCAGTGTCATCGTTCAGTATCTCGAGGCATACACCTCATCGAGCCTACTGGGTGGAGCAGCAGAGCAGGGTTGGAAGCACCAAGGAGATTGGGAATTTAGGGGGGGGTGGAGGATGAGCAAGTTGGGGGTGAGAGGGTGGGGGTGCTTTGTTGGGTGGAAGGGCAGGCAGGTCAATTGGGGGTCTTGGAACTGGAGGGCGTAGGTGGGGCATTTCAGCTGTGGCAGAGCTGGGATCCCTTGTACATCTGAGTCTCTTGATGCCTCTCCAGCTGCCCCTGCCCCTGACTGAACTGATGGAGAATGAAGCTCTGGAAATACTCACCGAAGCCCTCCGGAGTGAGCCTCCCCACTCCCTACTCCATGCGCCCCACTCCCCTAACTTCCACAAGAGACCCTGGGGGATTTTGCGGGCCTTGGTCCTATAGCAGTGGGGTTTCAGGATGTGTCTGCCTTGTTAGATTCCCTTACCACCACAAATATCCCAGAAGCTTTAGAAAAAGTAAAAAGTTAGGAGACTGGGCACAGGGAGACCCAAAGGACAGAGTACGGGGTGACTGTCACAGGACTGGGCTGTAGCCTCAGTGCAGCCCCTCTTAATTTGCTGTGGCTTTTCTAAGGCCATTTCTCCACTTGCCTATTGGGAATGACAGCCTTTGTGTGGCCTTGGCCCCTTCCTAGAGCCTCTGGACAGTGGATTATTGGAGTAAATTTCCTTTGTTCGCCCTGCTTACTTTATGAAAGTCAGGGTGGGGTGGGGAGGGCTAAGAGCTAATGGCTTAGAGGGGGTGATCCAAGAGGTGTCCCCAAAGCTTCCTGCTCTCAGTGCCCTAATTCAGGCTGGTAACATCTTCTTTAAATTTGCCTTCCTCATCCATCCTCCACCTAAGAACCCCATCCCACTCTGAATCTCCCATCTGTTTGGAGCACAGGTCTCTGACTTGACCATTTGAAACAACACCAGCAGGTTCCAGTACCCTGAAGATTCAGTTTCCTGAACTAACATAGACCGGCTGATGGGGAGGCCATGCCCCTGCTCACTGGCCTGAATACAGCTCTGCCCTGCAGGTTACCAATCAGAGATCGGCCGGGACCACTATCTAACCAAACAGCTGCGGCGATACATCGAGGGGCTCAAAAGGCGCCGGAACAGGAGGCTGGAAGTCTTGGCGATCTGAGAGCACCGCTTCGGGCTCCAGTGACTGCCCGCCTCCAGCCCTGGTCCCAGTCCAGTCCCCACATCCAAGCCCGACCCTGTCCACGTGGAATTTGAGCCCTTAGAGAAATAAAAGAATCTGTACATGGTCCGTGAGTCAATGCGTGGCTGCCCGCTAGAGGCGGACGCACGTGGCCCCGCCTTTCCCTGTGACCTTCATTCGGTCACCGCAGTGACCTTGAGCTTTCTCCGTTCCGGCCCTATGGGCTCCGCCTTCCCAGAACTAGAAATCCAGGACTTCTTTCATGTCTTAGGTATGCTGCTCCCACTCCGGGTTCAGCCGCTTTGCGGGGATATGGGGTGTGCGGTGCCAGTGCCCGGTTTGTGTTATCTTGGGGGAAGGGGGAAAAAGGAAAGGGGCAGCACCTCCCTTCTAACTTAGGCGCGCTAGACCCCGCCTCTCATGCATATGCAGATACAACAGCCTCGGCGCTCGCCCCGCCCTCTATTTACATATGTATGAAGTCTCCCGGCCCCCTAAGCGGCGGCCACTCAATGACCTCTCCCATTCCTCTCGCGAACAGCGCGCCCCGCCTCCCCCTTTACGTAAGAAGGCTCCTGGCCCCACCCCCTCCCCGGAGCCTCTCCGCGTCTCCTCTGGACACGCCCCCTCGGCCGCCTCCTACGCAAGCAAGTGAGCCGCTGGAGCTCCGCGGCGGCGCGGGCCGGACTTGCACGAAGGCCGGCCCGCCGGCTTCGCTGGCCCCGCCCCGGCACGTCCCGGCGCGCAGGCGCTGCCCGCCCCACTTGCCTGATTAGCATAGGGCGCTGGGCCACGCCCCCTGCTTTGCATGCGCACGGCCAGCCCCGCCCCCGCTGTCAGCTGGAGGAAGCGGAGTAGGAAGCGGCCGCGATGTCCTTTTGTGTCCTACAAGCCGCCGGCGGCGCCGCCGAGTGAGGGGACGCGGCGCGCGGGGGGGGCGCGGCCCGAGGAGGCGGCGGAGGAGGGGCCGCGCGCGGCCCCCGGCTCACCCGGCGCTCCGGGCCGCTCGGCCCCCATGCCTGCCCGCCCGCCCTGCCGGAGCCCCAGGTCCGGGGGCGGCGGGGAGCGCCGCTGGCGGGTGGGCGGGCGGGGCGCGGGGGCCATGTGCGAGTGCGGTTGGGAGGCGGGCGGGGGGCGGGCTCCAGGCGGGGTCCGACTCTGGGTCCGGCCCAGGTCACGGTCGGCACCCGGTCGAAAGCCAGACGGGGTCAGGGTGCGGGCGGGATCTGGCGTCCAGGGCTTAAGGCGCCGGCCCGAGACTCGGGGCCGGTTCTGACTAGGGCTCCAGGTTCTGGCCAGGGTCGGGCTTGGGCTTCGGATCCAATCCCAGGGCAGGGTTCAGTCCGGCACCTGGAGCATGCCGAAGTCCCGGGGGCGGGCCAGAGTGGAAGATGGGAAGGGTTCCCGGTCGGGGAAGGGGCTTTGAAGACCACGTGGGGGCGCTCTAAGGGGCCTCGGGCCACCTTTCTCTCTGGGTCAAAGGTCATCGCACTGGCTGGGGAGAGCTTCCTCCTGCTTGGCGCTCCCCCATTACTTCCTGATAACCTGATAGAGGGCCCCCGCGGGTGGAGGGGGAGGGGAGGCGCAGTAACTTTAGGCAACTTCCCGGAGGTGTGCGCAGGTGGGGGGGGCGGGGCGCCCCGTGGTGGAGGATTCTGCTGCAGCAGGAGTGTAAGAGTGAATGTGCGGAAGAGTGTGCAAGGAGGTGGAGCCGCGCCAGCGGGTGTGCCTGGGGCCGGAGGGGAAGATGTGTCAGGTGTGAGAGGCTCCGAATGTCTTTCCATAAGGGTCTATGCCTGTGTGTGTGTGTGTGTGTGTGTGTGTGTGTGTGTGTGTAGGGGGGATCATGGTGAGAGTGTAAGTGTATTTGTGAGCGAGAGTGTGATTATGAGCCTTGAGTGTGACTTTGTTATGTAGTATGCACTTTAGGAGTGTGTGAAGGCAAATGGGAGTATGAGCGAGAGCTGGTGTTTGCGAAGGCCGTTTGAGTGTGAACCTGCCCAGTAGAGTGATAGTGTGTGAGCACATGAGTGTGTGTGTGCAGGTGACACCTGAGGACCCGGGTGAGTGGGAGGCTGAGGGTGTAAGCACACCTGTGTGAGCACATGGACTGCCCTTGGGTGTGTATGTCTCTGTTCTGGCCCTTGAGTGGAGGATCCCCAGGTGTGGGGGAGACTGCTGAGATCACCAGCATCTGGAGAAAACTGAGAGGTATCCCACTCTTGGCTGAGGTTCCAGATAGGGTTGAAGGTTGCTTGGGGGCAAGGGTTACCCTACTGCTTGGCCTGGGTGGGGTAGGGGGTCTCCAAGCCTCCTGTAGTTTCCCAAGTGGGAGACCTGCTGTCAGTTACTGGCCCTGGAGGCTCTGAAGACTCTGTTCCTACGGCAACAGCTGGGGGGGCCCTCTTCCTGGGCAGCCTTCCTTGGACTCTGTCCCCCCTCCACCCTCTGGCTAAGCCTGGAAGCCTGCCTAGGCCTGGGGTTGGGCAACCAGGGTGACAGGGAGTCTCCATCCCCCATCGCAGCTCCTCCCTGTGACCTGACGGGTCTCTTCCCGCAGGTGACCAGCGCCATGTCCAGCCAGATGGTGGGCATTGAGCCTCTCTACATCAAGGCAGAGCCAGCCAGCCCTGACAGCCCCAAGGGTTCCTCGGAGACTGAGACCGAGCCCCCCGTGGCTCTGGCTCCCGGCCCAGCTCCCACCCGCTGCCTCCCAGGCCACAAGGAAGAGGAGGATGGGGAGGGGGCTGGGCCTGGCGAGCAGGGTGGTGGGAAGCTGGTGCTCAGCTCCCTGCCCAAACGCCTCTGCCTGGTTTGTGGGGACGTGGCTTCTGGCTACCACTACGGTGTGGCATCCTGTGAGGCCTGCAAAGCCTTCTTCAAGAGGACCATCCAGGGTGAGCCCCCACCCCATTCCTGTGCCCTTTGCCCTCTGGGCCTGGGGCTGCCTAACTAGTGCACTGCTGGGTGCCGTGGTACCACTTGGGGTTGGCAGCCTGGAGTTCCCAGGTCCTCCTATGTCCCAGGAATGCCCTTTCCCTTAAGAGTTAAATAAAGCCGCCAGGACATGTTGATGGATTGGATGTGGGATATGAGAGCAGGACTCAGGATGCCTCCTAGGTTTCTGGTACGCCAGGCCCAGCACCTTCCACAGCAGCCCCTGCCTGCTTCTAAGCTTGAGTCTTCTGGCCACTGCTATCCTCTCCCCAGCAGAGAACTTGCCCTCTTTCGTGTTGATTTCCTGAAGCAGCCCCAGCACATGGCAGGTTTTTATGGTTAACTGAGAGGGGGCTACATCATATTTCAGCATCTATCTTTAAAAAGACTGTTAGGCAGGGAATTCCCTGGCAGTCCAGTGGTTAGGACTCCTCGCTTTCACTAAGAGCCTGGGTTCAAACCCTGGTCAGGGAACTAAGATCCCAGAAGCCACATGGTGTAGTCAGGAAAAAAAAAAAAAGGTTATTAGGCATCCCTGCCAATAGTACTCAGTGAATTTTTCCACTCAGGAAAGCATATCAAAATATGAGTGAGCAAGATGGCAATGTAATAAGCATAAATTTTGGGATGTACCTGTTACTTATATTTTTATATAAACCATTGGTTACTTTGGGGCTATAATACATAGGCTTTTTCAGAGTGTTTCTTGAGTGTCAGGCACTGTGCCCTATTACATTTAAGCTCTGTTACCTCCCACAGCAGTCTCTAAGGTACCAGCACTATTATAACTGAGGCCCAGAGAGGTTTTCGAAACTTGGTTCAGGTCCCACGGGTAGAAAATGGCAGCAACAAGATTTGAACTTGGGTCGATTGAGGTCCAGAGCTAAGCTCATAAAGGCCAGACTGTTGCCTCTGCTTATTACAAATAACTCTGGGCAGATGCCTCATGGCTGGTTGTGACATTCTAGCAAGTTTTGACTTGGCTGAGACCTGCTGGTCTAAAAGCTCTGTGCCCCCTTCTGGCCCTGCAGACCTGAGCCAACAGGTCCGGGTTCAAATGTCTCCTACCTACCTTGGAATACTTTGTTCTCTGTTGACAAGTATTTGTCCAGCACTAGCCATACATAGTGATCATTGTTGAGTGTTTAGGTGCTGGAGCCTGCTAAATGGCTTACCTCGATCATCCCATTTTGTTCTCACAACCCACCTTTGTAGGAAGTAGTTTTTAATGATCCCAGTTTTACAGATGGGAAAACTGAGGGTCGAGGGTGTAGGTGTGGGGCTTGCCCAAGGTCACACACTTAGTAACTGGCAGCCTCCAGGATCCTCACTCTTCATGAACTTGTGCTCTGCTGCCCTGGCCACTGTTCCAGGTGTGGGGACACAGCTGGGACTAAGGATCGCTCCTGTCCTCAGTTTACATCCCAGCAGAGGAGGAGAGAAAACAGTGAACTGAACACAGTTGGTATTAACAGCTGTGGTAAGTAAGTGCTGGAGGGTCAGGAGCAGGGTGTGCCAGGGAACCTGGCTGGGTCTGGGATGCTGGAGGGCCTCCCTGAGGAGGTGTCTTAAGCTGAAGAAGCCCAGGTAGGGTGGAGGAGAGAGCAGATTGTGAGGAGAAATTCACTTTGGGTATGTTGGTCAGTTGCGCCATTCAGTCCTGTGGTAGCCCCAGGAGCTGGGAGGGCTACCATGCATTCATTCAGCCAGACCCTGTTCCTAGCACTGGGCATAGTCCTGGCCCTCATGGAGCTGGCACTAAAATGGGTAGACGTAACAAGGTAAATATATACAGATGTTGCATATTAAATGGTGCTAAGAGCTCATGAGAAACCATAAAGCAAGAGCAGGAAATATACAGCAGGGGCAAGTGACCAGAGGTGTCTGTGGAGGGGCTTTTGACATTCTTACCCAGTGGCCGGGAAAGCCTCCCCAGGAAGCAGAGATCTGAAGGAGGTAAGGGAGCCATGCCCGCTGAGGCAGGGCCTGTTTGAGGAACACCGAGTTGGCCAACAGAGCCGGGCAGAGGGCAAAGGGGATGAGGTCAGAAAGGTGGCGAGGACCTGGGATGCAGGTCTCATAGGCCATGGGGTTCACCTGGAGGTTTTTTAAAATTTATTTTTAATTGAAAGATAATTGCTTTACTGAGTGTTGTGTTGGTTTCTGCTGTACAACAATGAATCTGCCATAACTGTACATATATCTCCTCCTTCTTGAGCCTCCCTCCCCTGAACCTGGAGGGTTTTGAGTTGGGAAGGGACATGATCTGTCTTAGGATTTTATTTTTTTCTAGCTTTAGTTCCCTGACCAGGGATGGAGCCCAGTCCCTCAGCAGTGAAAGTGTGGAGTCCTAACCACTGGACCACCAGGGAATTCCCTGTCTTAGATTTAAGAGGATGCCTCTGTGTTGGAAGTAACTGGAGACAAGGCAGCAGGAAGGGAGGTGACAGTGACTCTGGTCACGGGTAGAAACAGTTGCCAGTGGAGCAAGGAGTGGGCTTCTGAACATATTAGGAGGTAAAGCCCATCAGGACCTGTCAGTGGCTTAGATTTGGGGTGGGAGAGGAATTATAAATGTATCTTAGATTTCTGCTTGAGCAGCTGGACAAATGAGGTTGCAGGTTTTGGAGGGCTAAGTCTGGGGCTCCATCTAGGACAAGATAAGTTTGTAGTGCCTTCTAGACATGCAGGATGCCGAGGAGGCAGTGAGATGTGTCTAGAGTTCAGACAGGTCTAGGCTAGAGGTGCAGATTTGAAAGCCTGGGTGAGATCACCATGGGAATGAGTCAGAGGAGACAGGTTGGAGGGCCTCCCAGGGGGTCTTCAGTGGAAGGAGTGTGGGCAGATGCACAGAAACCACAAAATAGCAGTGACGTAGGAGGAAAACCCAGAGTGTGGTGTCCTAGAAGCAAAAGAAGAAAAGTGTTTGTTTCTAGGAGGGATCAGCAGTGTTAGATGCTCCTATAGACCAAGTAATATAAGGACGAGAACCAAGCGCCGGATGTAGCAGTGTGGAGGCCACTGTGGCCCTTAATGAGAACAGATGAGGGCAGCACAGCCCAGAGGTGTGACTTGACCAGAGGCTGGGGCTGGATGCCGCCTGACTCCCCTCGTCCCAGGGCCTCCTTTGCCCAGGCCAGGATTCCCAGCCCAGCTGCCTTTCCCTTCTGCCCGGGCTTCCCTGCCCCATTCATAGCACTCCCGCTCTCTCCAGACCTGTGCTTGCCTGGAATGGCAGGGCTCTCCCCACTGGCTAGGCCCTCTCTGGGCCCCGGGAGGCCGCCACTGGAGCCCTGCCTCTTCCCTGGCAGGGAGCATCGAGTACAGCTGTCCGGCCTCCAACGAGTGTGAGATCACCAAGCGGAGACGCAAGGCCTGCCAGGCCTGTCGCTTCACCAAGTGCCTGCGGGTGGGCATGCTCAAGGAGGGTGAGCACTGGCAGGGGCCTGGGTGAGGCTGTGGGGCTGGGTGCATGGGGTCAGGCCGGGTGAGGCCTGGAAAGTCCTGGCGGATTGGGCTGGGCAGGGGGGCTCTGGAGAGCAGGCCAGCCCCAGCCCCGTGGACACAGCACTGTCCTACAATTCAAGGGGTACGTCTGGACCGCGTCCGCGGTGGGCGACAAAAGTATAAGCGGCGGCCAGAGGTGGACCCACTGCCCTTCCCGGGCCCCTTCCCTGCTGGACCTCTGGCAGTAGCTGGAGGCCCTCGGAAGACAGGTGAGAGCGTGGTGGGGTCCCTGGGGCTCTGGGGTTGGGGTGGGCAACATTCACACGGGTCTGACATCATTCACACGGGATAGTAGTTATCTTGGGCGCTGGGACCCATGTCTTCCCTTCATCTGTTCGTTCACACATTTCCCTCGAGAAGTATTTACGAAAATACCCTTTTCTGTGTCAGACCTCGAGCAGTACAGGTGGGAGCAGGGAAGGTTTTCTAACGCTCAGAACCTGTCCACAGACAGACGCTTTCCCTAGGAGATAGTGCGGCGTTTCCCGGAGAGAGGTGTCCAAGCCGGGCTGGCCAGTGGCTATTGAGGAAGGCCACAGGGGGACTGACTCTGGGAAGATGTTTGACCCTGAAGGGCTGGCAGAGGGATGAATGCGTGCCTCTTCCAACTGTCACTACAGCCCCGGTGAACGCACTGGTGTCCCACCTGCTGGTGGTTGAACCTGAGAAGCTGTATGCCATGCCCGACCCAGCGGGCCCCGACGGACACCTCCCAGCTGTGGCCACCCTCTGTGACCTCTTTGACCGAGAGATCGTGGTCACCATCAGCTGGGCCAAGAGCATCCCAGGTAGAGGGCCCAGGCAATGTGGGGCTTCGCTGGGTAGGCCGGGCCCTGCCCGGCTCTGGCGCAGGTGCTTACCAGCTCTGCTCCCCCTGCCCTCCAGGCTTCTCGTCACTGTCACTGTCTGACCAGATGTCAGTACTGCAGAGTGTGTGGATGGAGGTACTGGTGTTAGGTGTGGCCCAGCGCTCCCTGCCGCTGCAGGATGAGCTGGCCTTCGCCGAAGACCTGGTCCTGGATGAAGAGGGGGCGCGAGCCGCTGGCCTGGGGGAACTGGGGGCTGCCCTGCTGCAGCTGGTGCGGCGACTGCAGGCCCTGCGGTTGGAGCGCGAGGAGTACGTTCTGCTGAAGGCCCTGGCCCTCGCCAATTCAGGTGAGTCTGGGGCTTGTACTGATGGATTTCTCCATAAGGCGCTTTGGTTTTTTAACTGTGATGGTGGCACGGTCCCACTTTGCAGACAGGGAAAACAGGCTTAGGCAAGAATAGTGACTTACTGAGTCACGAAGCCAGGCAAGGACAGGTCCAGGAAATGCATGCTGAATTCTGAGCCCTAGTGCCCATGGTTTTGTAGACAGGTGAACCACTTAGTGGGAGGGAAGGAGAGGGGGACTGGAGGTGGCCATAGCTGAGGGAGAAGGAGTGGGCCCTGGCTCATGGGCAGGAGCAGCGAGTAGTGCTTCAGCAAATTTTGGTGTGGCTCCTTCTTGGAGGTCAATGTGGCTCTGCCCCTTCTGGAGATGGCCCATGCCAACAGTTCTCTCATTTTGCCTTGCAGACTCTGTGCACATTGAAGATGCTGAAGCAGTGGAGCAGCTGCGAGAAGCTCTACATGAGGCCCTGCTGGAGTACGAAGCTGGCCGGGCAGGCCCCGGAGGGGGCGCTGAGCGGAGGCGGGCAGGCAGGCTGCTGCTCACACTACCGCTCCTTCGCCAGACAGCGGGCAAAGTGCTGGCCCATTTCTATGGGGTGAAGCTGGAGGGCAAGGTGCCCATGCACAAGCTGTTCTTGGAGATGCTCGAGGCCATGATGGACTGAGGCAAGGGGTGGGCGTGGGTGGGGGTGCTGGGGGGACCCGCCCAGCATGGGGTCAGCCCCAAGTGGGCCGAGCTGGGGTCTGGGCAGTGCCACAGCCTGCTGGCAGGGCCAGGGCAACACCATCAGCCCCTGGGAGCAGGCCCTACACCCTCCCCTCCTCCCTCCTTTGGGGTGTTAGAAGCTGGGAACATGTGCGCCCAGGCTCTGGGCACAGTGCTGCCCCTAGCAAGCCATAACATGCCCCCAGGGTGTAGGGGGCCTTGCGGAAGCCATAGGGGGCTGCAGGGGACGTGTGTGTTGGGGGGTGGGGTGGGCAGAAGCCTGATCTCAGGGAGGGAAGGGAGTGGAGGCCACAGTCTCCCAGTGGGTGATGCTTTTGCTGCTGCTTGATCCGACTTCCTCTCCAGAACAGAGGAGGATTTGGAGAGCAAAGGCTCCTGCTCCCTTTGCTCCCCTCTCATCATTTGCATTGGGCATTACTGCCCCCCCCCCACCTTGAAGCAATAACTCCAAGCAGGCTCCGGCCCCTGGACCCCTGGGGTGGCCAGGGACCCCCATCAGCTCCCACCCAGTCTCCTCAGGGGGCAGGGAGAGCACTGCCTCTATGCCCTGCAGAGCAATAACACTATATTTATTTTTGGGTTTGGCCAGGGAGGCGCAGGGACATGGGGCAAGCCAGGGCCCAGAGCCCTTGGCTGTACAGAGACTCTATTTTAATGTATATTTGCTGCAAAGAGAAACCGCTTTTGGTTTTGAACCTTTAATGAGAAAAAATATATATATAATATCGAGCTCAAAAACACTGTGTGTGGTGTGTCACTGGGTCAAGGGTTAGGGATACACAGGGTAGGACTAACAAACAAGATACCGTGTAAACAAAGATACACACAGCCAGAGTGAAAAACCGGCGCCTGGCACACTTTAAGTCTCAGTTTCCTCATCATTCAGCAGCATATTAGGGATCCCACGGCTGATGGGGAACAGACGTCCCGACTCTGGGCATTGCAGGGTGCCCTCCAAGACCTCCACCTGCGGGAAGAGGGGACCAGAACTGAGCACTGGCAGCCGTCAGGTGTGGGTGTACAGCCAGGAAGCAAGCGATGGGCCGGTTCTTACCTCCAGCAGCACGTGGTGCATCTTTCTCAGAAATTCCTCGTTATGCTCATATCCCTGAATCGGCTCTTTAGGGACCTCGACGAGATGCAGCTGTGGGCAAGAGGCTTAAGTCATCTCGGCTTCCCAAACGCTCGCCCTGAGGCCTGGTGTAAAGGGCTGCAGTTAAGACTCCCCCTCAACCCCCGCCACCCACGGTGTGCACGGGGCTGGGGAGGTGGGGAGGCGGGTCCTCACAGTGTCCGCAGCCTCCAGAAGCGCTGCCCACTCCACTTTGGGTATCATACGCACTATGAAGTCAGGGTTGAACTCCACAGGGTTGATACGGACCTCCGTGGCCTGCGGGGCGCAGAGATTTAGTTAGACAAGGAACGGATCCTGGTTCTCCTACCCCCGCCCCCCGGGAGAGGTGCCCAAGACGGCCGGTACCTGGAGACGCAGGGGGAAGCCACGGGGCCCCACCCCCCGCACGTGCGAGCTCAGCAGGTTGTGGGTGAGCAGCCTCATGTCTACGCTGCGCGCTCCCGCACAGCCGGAACTGGAAGCAGGGTGGGCTCTGTCTACGTCATTTCCGGAATTGTCCTGCTCTATCCTATTGGACACCTGGGAGGAGCGCAAACGGCGAACCTTCTGGACTTCCGGTGCTCGCCGGAGCCGAGGTCGCTTCGTATCATGCGGTGCTCCTGGAAGCATCTCGGCAGGAGATTGCTACGGCGCAGGCCCAGTGGTTTTGGCTGAGCTAAACCTCGTTTAGCTACAAATCGTGCACAATGTAAATCATCCGTAAAACGGCTACAATGCAAGGGCCTTCGTGAAATGCAAACTAAATACGCTTTACTCCTACACAGGCGCCTGACATCACCGTCTCCTGCCACTCGCTTGCGGTTAAGGAATGGAAATACTGCCCCAATCCGTAAATCACACAATCAGAACAGCTGCAACCCGGCCTTGTATGCAAATAAGCTCCGCCTGCTCGCACGCGCGCCGGTGATCCACCCCCTGATACCAAGCTGGTCGAAAGCCCCGCCCGTTTGCGCGCCGTCCACGCCTGCGCGGTGGTGGCGCCTCGCGGCTGGCCAGGTAACGTGCGTCGCGTTCCACCTCTTGCCCTGCCTTTCGCAGGATTGCGTCGTAGCGCTCCGGTTCCGCCCAGCCTTCTACCTCAGCCTCGAGGCATGGGCGGGGCTTTTATGACTGACTCGCCATGCGTCTGCGGTGGTTACGCCTCCTGGGCTGCAGACGGGGCTCGGTGGTGTCCCGGGCGACCGTCGTTGAGGGTGCGTCAGCGACAGCGGTGGGAGCCCGAGGGTGCCTGGAAGAAATCTTCGAGTGGACGTTTGGCGGGGTCCGAGGTTTCAGAAGCGCTGCTGTAGCCATGGCCCCGATCAAGGTGACTGCGGGCCCAGCCAGGCCTGACTTCTTTGCCTCCCCCACTCCACTCATTTCCCCACGCCCCTTCTTCCCGCTTGTCTGGGGGAGAGTCACCGTCTTTCTTACCCTCCCGCTGCCATAGAAGCTCCTCCTGCCGTCCGTTCCGCTTGTTTCCTTCAACAAGACCCCCGTGGCTGCAACGATGTCGCCAGTTTTAGGGGTCTTGTGCCCCATCTCCTCTAACAGTTCTCAAGGCTTTCGGGCCTTCTCCTCGTCTCTCTGCCACACCCACTCTGGGACACCTGTGATGAGTCTCCACCATTTTAAGGTGGAGTACCATGGCTTCCCCCGCCTGATGGAACCATCTCCTTTACCCTTTTCAACCCCTATACGTGCTCTCCACCACGCCCTCCCGCTGCTTTTGTCAAGTTATTGGGTGTTACTCTCACCCCATCCTTTGAAACAGGTGATGTCTCTTAGAACCTTGTTTTGTCTCCCCCACTGCACCCTTCTGCTGAGTTTTTCAGCCCTCTTCTGGAGCCATCCCCAGCTCCTTGGGGCTCCCCCTTGCTTCACAGTCTTCTGAGATCCCCTCCTCCTACTTCATCCTACAACCCACTGCTGGGTTTCTCCAGGCTCTACCCTCACCCCTGACTTTGCTCTCTTTGTCTGCTTTTTCTGGCCTGTGAAGCCCCACACACTCCCAGGAACACTGATCTCTCCCCCTTGAAGGGAGTTCTTCTATACTCTTA
Organism: Okapia johnstoni; assembly: GCA_024291935.2. Lineage (NCBI taxonomy): Eukaryota > Metazoa > Chordata > Mammalia > Artiodactyla > Giraffidae > Okapia > Okapia johnstoni. The sequence goes on along the minus strand of JAGTYA010000026.1, from coordinate 8,026,129 downwards.
CCTGCTGGATGTAGGGACCTGCACCCTGCTCCCCAACCGTCCCACCTTCTGCTGCCCTCCCATTTTCTCGTTTTGAACGTGGGACACTGAGCCGTGCTCGGTGTCCTCTCCCTCCATTTTGTCAGGGCCGCCTCCTGCTCCTCTGTCCCACTTCTTTCCTGTAACTCGCCTTGATTACTCAACCTCTTGCAACACCCAGAGAGGCCGTCTCTCCTTTTTTCTGTGGTCACCGACTGGTGCTTAAGAGGAATAGGGCCACCTTAAAACTTGGAGGATGTGGGGTCGCAGGGAAGGGACCTCTGGAAGCTCTGACAGCGGTGGACTTCCCTGCCAGGTGTCAATCCTGGCTCCACAGGACCAGGCGGGGCTACTTAGCCCTCTGTGGGCACTCCCACCCCGCCCTTGCTGCCCTGCCCCTGCCCTTATCTTGGAGTCATTCCTTCTAGGTGGGAGATGCCATTCCGTCAGTGGAGGTATTTGAAAAAGAGCCTGGGAACAAGGTGAACCTGGCAGAGCTGTTCAAAGGCAAGAAGGGAGTGCTGTTTGGCGTCCCTGGTGCCTTTACCCCTGGTTGTTCCAAGGTGAGGCCTGCGCTTCTGGGGCTCAGCAGTTGGGATCTTGTGTGCATGTTTGTATTGTTCATGAGTCCTCCACATAGTCCTGGGACAGCTTGCACCAACGGGGCGTCGGTGAAATGACAGTTAAAGGAGCATATCAGGTTTTTAGGAAATAAGCTGTGACTGTGAGTGTAGGGATGTAGGAGAAAAGGTGATGCAGCGCCTCTCATTGATCCTGCTGGGTGACAGGGGCTGTGGAAGGGACTTGGGACTCGGGTAAATGAGACAGTCCTGCTCATGGGACGTTCATGGTGTTGACCAAGGAACACTTGAATTTGGATCTGAGCTTCCTAGTTGTTGTTGTTTAGTCGCTAAGTTATACCAACTCTCTGCAACTTCATGGACTGTTGTAGCGCGCTAGGCTCCTCTGTCCATGAGATTTCCCAGACAAGAATACTGGAGCGGGTTGCCATTTCCTTCTCCAGGGGATCTTCCTGATGCAGGGATCGAACCCGCGTTTCCTGCATTGGCAGGCGGATTCTTTACTGTTGAGCCACCAGGGAAGCAAAAAGGAACTGTAGCTTACACAGTTCTCATTGTCTGATCAAAGCTGTTGATGTGGGGAAATGAGGGCTTGGAGCAGAGGCAGTTATCCACCTGCTGACTCTGGTTCTCCTCCCCAGACCCACCTGCCAGGGTTCGTGGAGCAGTCTGGTGCTCTGAAGGCCAAGGGGATCCAGGTGGTGGCATGTCTGACCGTTAATGATGTCTTTGTGACTGAAGAGTGGGCACGCGCCCACAACACAGAGGGCAAGGTGAGCTGTGGATCCTGCCGGGGATCCAGGGCCAAGGTGGAGAATTTTTTGTGACTTTGGCTTTCTCCTTAGGTTCGGCTCCTGGCAGACCCCAGTGGGGCCTTTGGGAAGGTGAGTGTAACCCCAGCCTCTATCCTGGAAGCAGGGACTTGGAGAGACACGGCCAGTGTGGGGTGCAGCCAGGGGACCTGGCCTGTTCTGGGGGTTCCTAACCTTTCTTCTGCTTCTCCTTTCAGGAGACAGATTTGTTACTTGATGATACACTGGTGTTTCTCTTTGGGAATCAACGACTGAAGAGGTAAAAGTGGGAGGGTCCCCCGTGGGGGGGGTCCACCTGCTACCCCGCCTGTCTCCATCCCCAGCCTCCAGGCCCAGGCTGTTTCACGTGGCCCGGCCCTTCTTTCTGGCAGGTTCTCCATGGTGATAGAGGATGGCATCGTCAAATCCCTGAACGTGGAGCCAGATGGCACAGGCCTCACCTGCACCCTGGTCCCCAACATCCTCTCACAGCTCTGAGGCCTGGAGCCCAGATGTCCTCCTCTGGCCCTTTCCTGTTTTTACCTGCCCAGTCCTGGGCAGAGGGCCCCAGCCTAGCCTCACCTGAGGTCACTCAGCTGAAATCTTGGCCATATTTCTGCAATAAACACTTCTGGTTCATGTCTGTCTCCTTGGTTTTGAATTGCTGCTTTGCCCAAGGCTAGGCCTCACTGACAGTCAAGCTGTGAGGGTATTGGGCAGAGGCTGAAGTGCGGACTCTAAAGGACTCTGATTTAACTTTGGAGGCAGTCAGAGAAGGCCTCTTGAGGGAGGTGTCATGAAGCATCCATCTACATGCTGAGAAAGGGCCAGCGGTCTGAAGAGTGAGGGAAGGAGCGGTCCTGCCGAGTGAGCTCCTTGGGGAAGGCCCTGGACAGACCTGAGTTTGGCTAGGGCCGTGACCTTTTGCGTTTGATATCCAGATGATGGCCGATCTTATGTTGACTGCAGACCTCAGGATAGAAACTTTGGCCCAAGGGATCCCCCACCTCACCTGGGCCAAACCTCAGCCCAAACATACTCTCAAATTCTGCTGAACCCTTTTTGGGAGCACCCACATCCCAAGAAGGGCCCCTGGCGCCTTGGGACCATCTGATGGGCAAAAAGGGTTCCATGGGCAGAGCCAGTGCTGGTTCAGCCCCAGGAGTGGGAGGTGATGGGTGGTGCGGGGTCCCCAGGAGTGGGAGTCTAGGTGAGCTATGGAAGAGAGGAGACGCTTGTAAGGCCGGCCCAGTGGTGAGTTTGTTGTATGTTGTTAGGGGCCGGGAGTCAGGGAGGCCAGCAGGGCTTGAGGCTGAGGAGCATTCTGTCTGCAGGCCTTGCCCTTGGGCCTCTGCCTCTTGTCCTTGGGAAGCCCTGTGCTTGGAAGCAGAGTGATTATTAGGCACCTGCTGTTTAGGAGCTCAGAGCCTAAGGGAGGCAGATGCTTGAGGTATGCTAAAAATCCTCACACGATCCTGGGTGGTGTGAACTGTTACACCACAGAGAGGTCAAACAAGTAGACCTGGCTCATCCAGCCACATAAGAGGAGTTTGGATTTGAGCTAATCAGTTGGCCTTGGGGAGCTTTATAGCCCTGCCCTGGGCCCTGTCAGCACCAGGCTCTGAGGGGTTTTCCCTGCCCTTCCAGGCCATCTGGGGAGGCTCAGGGCAGCTCAGAGCTGGCTAAGGCAGGCTGAGAGATCTCAGGAAAGATCAAGGAAAGGCATCTTGGAGGGCACAGCCCTTGGAGCAGTGGGACTGGTGTGCCCAGTGGAGGGGACAATGTGGCCGTAGTTACAGAGGGCAGAACAGCCCCAAGGTGGTGGAGCATGTGAGTGAGGGGATGCTAGGAGGGCAGGGGGGCCTTTGAAGCCCTGTAAGCTGCTTCCATTTCATCCTGCAGGCCCTTCAGACCAGCGAAGGATGTCTGTAGGGCAGTGACCGGTCAGATTCATACCTGGACTCCTCTGTGCCGGTAGAGCTGGAGAGGGGCAGGCGGGAGGCAGAGGACAGGCCAGCGTGGGGCAGGACTGATGACTGTCCAGGAGGTGGGGGCTGGGACAGGGGACCTGTGGCTGTTGGAAGGGTGAGTCCAGGGGGCCACTTGGCTGGAGGTCTAAGGGGTGGGTGGTTTTGGAAGAGGAGGGCCCTCAGGAGGGAGCCAGCCTCCCTGCAGGGGTCCCAGCTGCTCAGCCTTCCTGAGCCAGCCCACCCACTGACCTTTGTCCCTTCAGTTCTCTTCCACAACCTGTCACCGCTCAGGGGTCCTGGGCTGGGGCAGGACAGAGGGCTGACCACCCCTCCAGCTTCCCAAGCCCTTGTGACCTGTCCCCGCCAAGCCCTAGGTCACAGTGCTGTCCTGGACTGGATGGCAGGAAGGCCCTTTCTTTCCAGAAACCATCTGTCAGTTCTCTTGTCATACGCATGAGGACACAGCAGTGTATGTAGACTTCCCCCAACAGTCACTGTGTACACCCTGGTGAGCGGTCTGGAGGCTCCGGGAGCCCGACGGAGAAGTGAGCGTTTGAGCTGGCAGCTGGGCTCTCGGAGCCTGGGGTCTGCTGGTGTAGATGGTGGGTCAAGTGGGGCCCCCACGGGCCGGCACCCTATTCCTCTTCCCAGCACCTCGGGCCACCCTGGCAGCTCCTTACCATCAGGGCAAGCCCAGTCTCCATCGATGCCACCCAGCTGCCTCTGTGCCTCCACTCCTGACCTCATGTCTGGGCAGGCTGAGGTCCAGTGAGGCCTCTGAGAGGAAGTGTCTCCTCCAGGATCCCGTTGCCACTGACTGGGCCTTTACAGCAGGATGAGGGGTCTTCCAGGGCCGAAGTGACCCCTTTGGACATCATGATGGGAGTTGGGTGTGGGTGGGTGTGGGCCTTTGGTCTCAGTGGCCCTGGCTGCTGGCCCTGGGGCTGGGGGTGTCTTGTGAGCTGCTTCAGGTGCTGGAGTGCTTGAGAACAAGCATCTCATGGTGCGCGAATCCTCCTACCAATGCAGGGGACAAGGGTTCGATCCCTGGTCCAGGAGGATCCTACATGCCGCGGGGTGACTAAGCCCCCATGCCACAACTGCTCAAGCCCTCCTGACAGCAGTGGATGTGACCTTCCTGGGCTGTTGGTGGTCAAAGGGCCAATGTTAAATCAGCCAACCAGACCTCCAATATCCACCTGACGTGGTGGTGGTTTAGGCGCTAAATTGTGTCCGACTCTTGCGACCCCATGGACTATAGACTGCCAGGCTCCCCGTCCATGGGATTCTCCAGGCAAGAATACTGGAGTGGGTTGCCATTTCCTTCTCCAGGGGATCTTCCCAACCCAGGAATCAAACCTGGGTCTCCTGCCTTGCAGGCAGATTCTTTACCAACTGACCTACAAGGGAAGGCTGTTTACCCTAATTATTCCTTTTAATTGTACAAGTAAAGGCGCAAGTTCAGCCATCCCTGGGTATCTGCGGAGGACTGGCATATCGGTAAGTAAAACCGCCCAAGGTCACAGCAACTGCCATCTAGATAGTCAAGAATTTTGCTCAATACCAGTGATTCTGAGCCTTTTCTGGGCCCCAAATTCCTTTGAAGTATTGTTAAAATCAATGCCCCTTTCCTTATAAAACACACATCTGAACACGTGGACACCTACATGCTCTTTAAAAGTTTCAAGGAACCCCTATGGCCCTACCAGAATTCCAGATGAGCCCCCTCCCTGACCTGGGGAGCATCATAGCAGAGTGGGTCACCAGACTTCAGGCTCAGACCACCTGTGAATCCTGGCCTGCTACCAAGAAGCTGGGGACCTTGGGGAGGCTATTTAGTTTTCCTTGACCCCCATTTTGCTCATCTTTTTTTTAAGTTAATTTATTTTTGGACGTGCTGGGTCTTTGTTGCTACTTGCAGGCTTTTCTCTAGTTGCAGCAAGCCGGGGCTACTCTCTAGTTGTGGTGCTGAGGTTTCTCATTGCGGTGGCTTCTCTTGTTGAGGAGCGCAGGCTCTAGGGCGTGCAGGCTTCAGTAGTTGCGGTTTCCAGGCTCTAGAGCACAGACTCAGTAGTTGTGGCACACAGGCTTAATTGCCCTGCAGCATGTCCAATCTTCCCAGACCAGGGATCGAACCTGTGTGCCCTGCATTGGCAGGCAGATTCTTAACCACTGGACCACCAGGGAAGTCCCAACCCCACTTCGTTATCTTTAGAGTGGAAATAATTCAACTGACCTCATAAGGTCATTGTGGGGAACACATGAGACAGTTTACGTAAAGCATTTGGTACTGTGCTTAGTACACAGGAAGTGCTCAATAAATGACTGTAAAAAGAAAAAGAACCCCTACTCTGCACCTTGCAGCCTGCATGTTGGTAGGGAAAGAGCTGGGAGGTAGCAGAGAGGCCAGATCCCAGGCCTGTCCTTGGTGATTACTTTCTGTGGCTCCCTGGACCTCAGTTTCCTCATCAGTATAATGGGGCTAGTGATGCTGTTAGGGCAAGGCCCCCAGTATTCTCCTTAGGTTGCCTGGCACTCAAAGGCTCACTTGAAGGAGCTGGGAAGATATCTCTGGGGGGAATCTTTGTCATCTCTGAGAGATCAAACCTGAGCTTCTGATATCAAGAGAGGGTTGGAGGGGGTCCCAGCATCTCTAGCCTAGAGTAGGCTTGGGCTGCAGCCATGCAGGCACCATGATTGGGAGCCTTGGAAGCTACTGGCCCCAGGGGAACACACCCTGCTGATCTTGGTTGGGGTTTAGCTGCACAGGCATCAAGGAGTGACAGAGGAGAACATGTACGTGTGTGTGTGTGTGTGTGTGTGTGTGTGTGTATGTACATGTGTGTCTGTAAAACTTCTAGACAAATTTGAGTAACATCTGTGTAAATGCACAGCTTTTTGGTGTTCACAAAGATGCATATTGTCTGCTACGTTATTTTTTTCCACTTATGTAGGATGTACCACATGACATGCAGGATCTTAGTTCCCCGACCAGGGATTGAACCCCTGCCCCTTGCAGTGGAAGCAAATGAGCCTAAACTACTGGACTACCAGGGAATCCCCTGCCAAATTATTAATATTTGCACCAACTTTTTCCGTTTGAGCTTGGGATCTTTTTTCTTTTTTTTCCATCCCTGTATCTACCATCTTTACACAATAGGGATGTGTCTGCACACACAAATATACACACACACAGTTTCAAGTAGATATATTTAAATAAAACATTGACTATTGTAACATAATCATTTCTTTGGACACTGTGGAGTGGTAGAGTAGAAAGAGTGAGGCCTGGAGGCTAGTTCTGGGTTTGTGACCAGCTGGTCATATGACCCACAGTGACTCACTGCTTGCTGAGAGTCTCATGTCCCCGTCTGAACAATGAGAGGGTCTTCATGACGTGACCGTCAGGATCTCATCTCCCGTCACCATCATCTGACTGTTCACCAATGACATGCAATCCATCTTAAAACCAGGGAACTGAGGAAGTCATGGTGCTCTGAGCGGTTTTATCTTTCTTTTATATCATAACCTTAGATCATAGAATTGTAGATGATAAAATTTTAGGTGATAGAACTGAAAGGGAAGCCAGGTTCTGACAACGGTGGCAGAGGCAAGGGACCCAACATTTTTTCTCTTCTCCAAATTTAGAAAATAGTAAAACCAAGTGATGCCCCCTTCTATGATCTTTCTTTTTAGTTTTCCTCAGAGATAAACACAAGGGGAAGCATTTTAATCTGGTCCCATGTTGCTGCTGCTGCTGCTAAGTCGCTTCAGTCGTGTCCGACTCTGTGCGACCCCATAGACGGCAGCCCACCAGGCTCCGCCGTCCCTGGGATTCTCCAGGCAAGAACACTGGAGTGGGTTGCCATTTCCTTCTCCAGTGCATGAAAGGGAAAAGTGAAAGTGAAGTCGCTCAGTCATGTCCGACTCTTAGCGACCCCATGGACTGTAGCCTGCCAGGCTCCTCCATCCATTTTTTTTTTTTTTTAATTTAACACAGTTAAGGTAACGTGCTTAATAGGTGTTTTGGGAAGAAGTGAAGAAGTGCAGGGAGGGAGAGAGAAAGCTATCTTCTCTTCAGCTTCTTGGATATTGGTCCCCACTGTTTCACCATAAACTTGACTATGTGCTGTGCTGTGCTTAGTCGTTCAGTTGTATCCAACTCTGCGACGCTGTGGACTGTAGCTCACCAACCTCCTCTGTCCATGGGATTCTCCAGGCAAGAATACTGGAGTGAGTTGCCCTGCCTTCCTCCAGGGGGTCTTCCCAATCCAGGGATTGAACACAGGTCTCCTGAATTGCAGGCGGATTCTTTACCATCTGAGCCACCATGGAGCAAATTTGACTACAGTGGTTCTGAATTAGAACTAGACTTTCTTGAGAGTGATGTAAATACCAGTGACTTAATATAGAGGCTTAGCTTACAGACATGCAGTGGGAAGGTTGATAACATAGGGCTAGTAGGGCAGCCCCATGATTATTCCCAACCCGTGCACATTCTATCTTGCTGCTCTGCCATGTTAAGCAAACGACTTCTACAATCCAATGTGGCTGCTTGAGTTCCAGCTATCACAGTCAAAATCCAGCCAGCAGGACGGAGGAAATGGGGAACAGGAGATAAAAGGCCCCTACTAGCTGTCGACTTAAAAAAAATACACCATGTGAGAGTTGTTTGTTAAGTTTTATTTGGGGCAAAATGAGGACTGTGGCCCAGGAGACAGTACCTCAGATAACTCTGAGAAACTGCTCCAAAGAGGTAGGAGGGAAGGACAGTATATATGTGATTCTGATGAAGGAAGAGTACATGCAATCAAGCACATATTTTTTTCTAGAAGTTTTCTGCTAGTCTCATGAAGCTTTCTGTTAGTCACAATAAACAGTCATCACCATGAAAGATTTTAGTGCTTTTTTAGATATGAGGAGATACGAGAATTGGGCTCATAAAATCAGTTCCTGAAAATATCTAACCATCTGAAGACCTGTCCTGCCAGTATTTCCCCCTAAGCACATAGTGTCTCATTTCTGCTCTCCACCCTAAACTCCTTTCAGGAGGTGTTAAAGGTCAGCAGCTGCGGCAGCACAGGGTTTAATCCTTGTAGAGGTAGATGGCAAGCACCCACGTCGAGTGCCAATTTGTGGTTGCAGCTGTCTTTTCAGAAATTTTTCTGGGGCTTCTCTGGTGGCTCATTGGTAAAGAATCTGCCTGCCAATACAGGAGACACGGGTTCGATCCCTGATCCAGGAAGAGCCCACATACCATGGAGCAACTAAGCCACAACTGTTGAGCCCATGAGCTACAACTACTGAAGCCCACGTGCTGGAAAGTCTGTGCTCTGAAACAAGAGAAGCCACTGCAATGAGAAGCCCATGCACCAGGCACCACAACTAGAGAAAGGCCCATACGGTGATGAAGACCGCACATAGCCAAAAATAAAAAAACAAAAAGTTTTTCTGGAAGCCGCCATGTATCATTTATGCTGAAATCTCATTGGCCAGAACTTAGTCACATGGTTATAGTAGCCGCAAACAAGGCTGGGAAACATTGACTTTATTCCACACTGTCTTGTATCTAAAAAGTCCATGATTCTATTATTAAGGAAGAAAGGATTTGGAGTGGACAACACACAGTGTGGGCCACATGAGGGGATTGCCTCTGAGCAGAGAAGACTTTAGGGGCTTCATGGCCTCCCAAGGGACAGAGTCACTTTCTGGCTGCTTCCATCAGCCTTGGCAAGGGCATGTACTAAACTGTCCTAGGGACTGAACTCAAGCCCTCTGCAGTGGAAGCACAGAATCTTAACCGTTGGATCAGCAGAGAAGTCGACAGATGAAGGTTTCTTTGACACATAATTCACACATCATAAAATTCACCCTTTAAAAATGAACAAGTCAGTGGTTTTCAATCTGTTCACCAAGTTGTTCGGCCATCGCCACTACTGAGATGGGTTTTTAATCTCAGTGACTTCACCCAAGATAAAGCTGATGCTTATCTCGCTGAGCATTGCAGTGGATGTGTGTCCCTGTGTACTTATGAAAGCAGGTCTGGACTTTCAGGGGTTTCTCTTGCCCCAGTGAACCCTCAGAATCACATCAGTACCTTGCATCCAGCCACTGTTCGTTGAGAGTCATCTCTGCACTGGGCACCGTGCGGGGTTCGGGACATAGCGGTGAATATGCCGGGCACGAGCCCTGCACCACTACAAGACATGAGTCCCAGCACAGGTCTCTTTGTCTGGGCAGCACCAGGGCAGCTCTGGTCCCCACCTCCATGTGCTTACAGTCTTGGAGAGGGCGCCAGTAAGCACTCCAGGGGAGTGCTTACTATCAGAGTGGTGAAGCTTCGAGGGAGCGGCACCGGTCGGGTCGCTTGGGGTGTCGCAGAAGGACCCTGCCCATTATCTGCCCTTCCCGTGGAGGAGAGGAAGGGAGAGAAGGACTTCTAGCTGCAGCCAAGAAATGATTAGGTGGACTTCCTTGGTGGTACCACGGATAAGAATCCTCCTGCCAATGCAGGAGACACGGGTTCGATCCCTAGTCTAAAAGATCCCATGTGCCTCACACCAGCTAAAGCACATGTGCTACAACTACCAAGCCCAAGCTCTAGGGCCCAAGAGCTGCCCAAGAAGCCCACCTGCCTAGAGCCTGTATTCCGCAACAAGAGAAGCCACTGCAGAGAGAAGCTTGTGCACCTTAACGAAGGGTAGACCCTACTCACTGCAACTAAAGAAAGCTGGAGTGCAGCAAAGACGACCCAGCGCAACCCAAAATAAATAAAATAAAAAATGGAATTTTTCTTTTAAAGAAATGGTTAGGCGATAGCCAGGTGAGCAGAGATGGAACAGGCTTTCCAGGTGGCGGGAACAGCCTGTGTAAAGGTTAAAGGTGAGGCAGGTGAGAGAGTCCTGGTCTGAGCAGCCCAGGTGAGGGGATTCTATCCGCAAGCATGGCTGGGTTCTCTTGGTGGACATCTGTGTGTCTCCGGGATTTGGTTAGGAGCAACGTCAGACACATTCCCAATTTTGTTTCCTCCTGGGCTCCTTCCTTGCAGGCATGTTCCCAAATGCCGAGAGTGCGTGGGTCAAAGGGCGCTGGCGGTTTTACTGGTGTCTGGAAACCCTGAGGCCATTTTAAGAGCCAGTTACATGTCTTGTGGGGACGTGTCTTGTGTTCTTCCCCCCACAGTGCGCCAACCCGTTTTATCTTCTGGATTTATTTTTTCCTTGTTTAATGAATATTTAATGGTACCTTGGAGCTGTCTTTGGTGCGTGCGTCTTTAATTAAGAGGCAACCTCGGGGCTTGGCGCTGGGCTTCCCTGCGCTCACTAACCGGGCTCTGGGCTCCAGCCTTGCCCTCCTGCCAGGCGGCAACAAGGCAGCGGGATGGCAGTGTGGTGGGGCGGGGGGGAGGGGGTGGCGAGTAGAAGCAGCAGCTCCCAGAGTGAGGCCTTGGGTTTACCCTCAGTCACCCTACTGACCTTCACACCCCTCTGAGCCTCACTTTCCACATCTTTGAAACAGGAGTTCAGTTTGTTCAAAAACATTTCCTGGCTGTGTGGCCTGAAGCAAATGACTTACCTTCTCTGTGTTCGGTTTCTTCATAAAAGGGAGATAGTAATAATAGGATCTGTATTTTATGGCCGTAGAGGGGATTGAACACATCATATGTGTTCACATTGATGAACACGTATGAAGGACAGAGCTGGCGTGGGCAAGTGGTCAGCATACGCTGTCACTCTTATGGTTTCCTCGGCCCAGACCACAGCCCTGGACAACCCCACGGTGTCCCTGGCCTTGGGAGCTTCTGTTCTAGTGGGAGCAGATGCAGCAAACAAGGACAGATGCAGAGAGGAGGAAGACTACGAGGGGAGGACTTCCCGGTGGCCCAGTGGTTAAGAATCACCTGCCAATGCAGGGGACACGGGTTCAGTCCTTGGTCTGGGAAGATTCCAGGCTATGGGGCAACTAAGGCCGTGCACCACAGCTACTGAAGCCTGTGTGCAGCGAGCCTGTGCTCCGAAACGAGAGAAGCCACTGCAACGAGAAGCCCTCGCAGAAAGACTGGAGTCTCCTTTAGAAAGGGAAGATCTTTTCTGAGAAAGAGGCCATTAGGGATTCCAGTAGGGTGAGAAGGAGCTAGACAGGGGAGGCAGAGGGTGTGCACATGTGTTGGGCGGATAGGGTTGTTCCAGGCTGAAAAGTGAAAGTGAAAGCTGCTCAGTCGTGTCCGACTCTTTGAGACCCCAAGGACTATACAATCCATGGAATTCTCCAGGCCAGAATACTGGAGTGGGTAGCCTTTCCTGTCTCTAGGGGATGTTCCCAACCCAAGGATCGAACCCAGGTCTCCCGTATTGTGGGCAGATTCTTTACCAGCTGAACCACAAGGGAAGCCCAAGGATACTGGAGTGGGTAGCCTGTCCCTTCTCCAGAGGATCTTCCCGACCCAGGAATCGAACCGGGGTCTCCTGTATTGCAGGAGGATTCTTTAGGGGAACAGCAAATGTAAAGGTGCTGAGAGTGAGAGAGGAGAGACTGAGGAAGCTGGAGCAGGTGTGCAGCTGAGGAGGTAGCAGGAGGACAGGGTCAGGTGGCGAGCTGGGGCTGCCCTGCAGGGCCTCAGAGGTCACGGTGAAACTCTGGAAATTGACTCAAAGTCCAGCAGAAGGGTTGTGAGCCAGTCAGTGTTTCCCAGCGACTCCTTGGTCACAGGTGGAGCCCACCAGGAGGTTTGCTCTCAGGGAGCCAGGCTTGGTGAGAGGCTTGGGGCGAGGCAGTGTCCCCAGGAGTGGGGGGCACCCTGGGGAGAGCAGGGAGAGCTGTCCGAGGGTCAGGTAGTGGGGGCTGGGCTGCACCAGGCCCTCTTCAGTGCTGGGGCCACACCCTGAGTCCCTGGGCACCTGGCCCGGGCTTGGCAGGCGGCCCTGGACCCCACCTCCCTGGCTCTGGCTTCCCACTGCCTCCTCCCACCTGGGCAGCTCGTTTGGACCACGGCCCTGAGCATTTCTGCTCTTGTCCAGCTCTGGCTATTTCCACCCCTAAATGGGGAGTGGGAAAACCACCCCTTCCCAGACACTTGGGTGGGGAGGAGGGCGTCCCTCAGACCCCACACCAGGGGGCCAGATTCCCAGAAATCCCTGGAGACTGTTTTAAGATTTTAGTTCTTCAGCCTGGGGCCCTTAACCATCTGGCTAGAGAGCTGGGCCCCAGCCAAGCCACTGGGGTGCCAGACAGCACTGGGCCTGCCACAGGCAGGGAGAAAAAGCTGCTCTCTGACTCAGCCCTGGTCAGTCCTGGGCTCTGGCTGAACCTGGTTGCCAGCTGCCCTGGCCTCCCTGGCCTCTACTTCCCAGAGCTCCAGAACGCTCTTGCCTCTGGCCTTTGGGGTCAGACCAGGGATGCCCAGGGAATTCAAAGTCAGAGGGAAGTGGGAGTCCTTCTCTGTGCAGCTGGGGAAGCTGAGTCCTGAGGGAGGAGGTTGCAGGCAGTAGATGATGTTGTCCATTCATGCGTCTGTCTGTCTCTGCTTCTTGCCTGTCTCTTGGGTCCACATGTTGGCAGCAGTGAGCACCAACCCCCTTAAAAACCTCCAGAAAAAGATTTTTGAGAAGAGCAGTTATTATGGCCCCAAAGATGCAAATATTTAAAATCTTTAATAAGAGACAGTTGACTAGAAAAATGATACAGATGAACTTATTTGCAAAGCAGAAATAGAGACCAAGGGGGAAAGTGTGTGTGGGGGATGGGAGGAACTGAGAGATTGGATTGACATATACACACTACTATGTATAAAATAGATAACTAATGAGCATCTACTGTAATAATAGATAACTAATGAGCTCAGGGAACTCTACTCAGTGCTCTGTGGTGATCTAAACGGGAAGGAAATCCGAAAAAGAGGGGATTATGTATGCATATGGCTGATTCACTTCGCTGTACAGAAGAAACTAACACAACATTGTAAAGCTACTATATTCCAATAAAAATTAATTTTAAAAAAGAGATAGTTGAAATGATGATGGGATAACATCATGGAATACTATGCGGCCATTCAAAAGACCAAGGCCAATAGTTCAGAACAGAAAAGAAGCAGATTGGGAAATATATTTCAAAGCATGGAGGTGCACACCTGTGTGTGGTTGCAACCACCTCTGATAGACAGACTTGGGCAGCTGCATCTCAGAAAGAACACAGAAATGCTAAGGGGGCCTTGGGGACTGGGGTTAGGAGTGATGAGGGGAAGAATGACTTAATTTTTTTCTCTATATACTTATGTATTCTTGAGATATCTATATATGTACACACATATATAGATATATACACATATATACATATACATATTACACATATATACACACATCTACATATACACACATATACCCGTATACACACATATACAGACAAACTCATATATACCACATATATACACACATACACATACACACACATATATACATATACACGTATATACACACATATTCACATATACACACGTACACATATATACATATAAACTCATATATACCACGTATATACACACATACACATATACACACATATATACATATACACATCTATATCTATTTATATATAATGGGAGTTTCCCTGGTGGCTCAGACGGTAATGAATCCTCCTGCAATATCATATATATATATATGGCTGTACCAGGACTTAGTTGTACATGCAAGGATCTTCAATCTTCATTGCAGCATGAAGGATCTTTATTTGCTGCATGTGAACACTTAGTTGTGGCATGCGGGATCTAGTTCCCTGACTAGGGATTGAACGCCAGGTCCCTTGCATTGGGAGCATGGAGTCTTAGCCACTCGACCACCAGGGAAATCCTTCTTTACATTTTGATCATGCAGCTGAACACTGTTTTAAAAAACATTAAAAAAAATTATTTATTTGCCTGCATCAATTCTTAGTTGTGGTGCATGGGCTTAGTTGCTCCAGGGCATGTGGGATTCTAGTTCCCCAAAAAAGGATCGAACCCATGTCCTCTGCATTGCAAGGCTGATTCTTAACCACTGGACCACCAGGGAAGTCCCTGAACAATTTTTTAAAGGAAGAATCTAGCCTAAGGATGAGGATAGCCAGCCTCTGATGAGCATCCCTCAATAGTTAATTAAGCTTTGAAATCCCAGGATCTTGGTGTCCGCTGGTGAACTTTCTTCCTCCCCCGTGAGCCTCCCTCTGGCTGACTCAGCTGAACCAAGTCATAGAGCCAGACTGAGAGATTGAGGTGCAGCCGGGCATGTCTGTGGTGATGAATGTGAGGGCAATCAGCGGGACCAATGGGGCATCACGGCCCAGGCCTCCAAGGAGGCTGGAAGAAGGGTGTGACTCAGAGTGTTGAGCAAGGCAGGGGCCCTTGGCTGTGGGCGCCCCATTACCATGTTACCATGCTTGGCTAACCCAGAGCAGGCACTTCAGAGAGGTTCCTGGGCTAGAATCCCTGAGGGATGCAAATAAGGCGTAAGATTCGCAGAGGGTCAAATCTGGACGGATATTATTAACACTAAAGATAATAACCACACCAGGGACCGTTTAATGAACGCTTAGGCCAGGCACCAGCTCGTGGAATCCTCGTTAACAGCCCTCTGAGAGGATTATCTGCATTTCCAGACGCCTCTATGGAGGCTTAAACAACTAGATGTTCTCTTCTGCTAACAACTCCAAGCAGTTTCCCATTGCCCAGTCAGGCTACAGCCTGAGAGCTGTGTGACTTTGGGCAAGTTATTAACCTCTCTGAGTCTTGCTTTCCTCCTCTGTGAATTGGAGATCATCCACAATCCTTGTTTCATAACCTAGTCCTATGCAAATAAGTCGGTAATCGTAAAATGCTTGTAACCAGGACTGGCTCGTGATAAGCCTGTGTTTTCACTATGGCCCTGCATTTTAGCAAATCCAGTATGCCAACAAGTGTAAAAGCTGCCACTGAAGAAAAGAGGAATGCTGCCAGTTAACTATGTCTCAAGGCTCTTTCATCACTAGACTCTATTTTATACCTCCCAAAGGAGCTCTTTCTGCCTTAGACACAGATTCTCATCATACATAATTCTGATGCACACATAAAAAGGAAAATAGAAGCAAAATAGTTTATGGTGTTCAGAAAACTCCTTCACATTTGGAATCCGACAGAGGCGGGATGTCTGTGTGTTTCCCCGTCACCCTCTCCTGTGAGGTATCAAGAATCGGGAGAGCACTGTTCCCCAGCATCCCACCCCCAATTCATAAGTGAAAGCGTGGAAGTGTTCGTCTCTCAGTCCTGTCCGACTCTCTGCGACCCCATGGACTGTAGCCCACCAGGCTCCTCTGTTCATGGGATTCTCTAGGCAAGAATACTGGAGTGGGTTGCCGTTCCCTTCCCCAGGGGATCTTCCCGACCCAGGGACTGAACCCCCGTCTTCTGCAATGCAGGCAGAAACCCACCAGTAGCCATTGGAGTCCTAAGCCAGCTGTGCAGGACTGCAGAGCAAGCTGACTCTGGATTCCTGCTTCGGGAGTGTTGCCGACAAGTCTGGTTCCCCTCCACTGGGAGCCCCCACCATTTGGAGCCTGGGGTTGAGAGTGCTCTGCTCTTGTCTCTGAGGTTTTCTACCAGGCTGCTGACGCCCTTTCTGCAGGGTTGGATGCTTTTGAAGTGTGGGCACGTGCAGGCAATGACAACGATGTCAGGACTGCCGCCAGCTAGCCAGCGCCTCTACCATGTAGCCCGACTTTAGAGATTGAAATGTGAGAAATAAAGTGTCTGGAAATCAATGAAACATGAATAATTTCTGGACTTCACACTGGCCACGCTTCCAGTTGCCACAGAACCCTTGCACATTCTGCTTGGGCCGCTGGGAATGCCCTTCCATCATCCCCATGTCACCTGCTCAACCCAGTCATCCCAGATCGCAGCTGCACAGTCACTGCCCTCCTCTCCCACCATGCGTCTCCTGATCAAATCCCTTCCCTGTCAATGCATGTAGCACAGCTGCAACGTTACCTTTTGGGTGTGTGTGCGACTTTCTGCATAGCTGTCTCCGCAGCGTGCTGTGTATCCCCCGGGGGCAGGGACAATGTGACTTTTTACTACATCTCGGTACTCAGCAGTGTCCCACGCGGCGCCCCCTAGTGAGCAGTGGGGGAACTGGGATATCCTTCTGGTTTATCCTCAAGACATGCGGATGGTCTCTGCATTGAACCGCGTCCCTCAAATGCTGGATTCTAACCCACTTCTTTTACAGATGGGAAATCAAGGCTCGTGAGGTCACTAGCACACGGTGTAGACTCAGTCTGGTCTATAAAGAGGCTGGGGGAGGGTGGGGTCTGAGGAGGGGTACTCACTTCTGGTAGGGATTCAGAGGAGGCTTGATGTGGGAGGTGGCCCCTTCCAAAAGTCACAGGTTGGGAGGGTGGCTTGGGTAAGTTTGAGAAAGAAAAGCCAGGCAAGTTGGAAGAGCACTGTGGGTGCCCAGAGTCACCATATAAGGCCTGGAACCCTTTCTGTGGCCCTGGAAGATGCAGGGCTGAGGTCACTCTCTTGGGTTTCAAGTTGGGTAACCAAGGCCCAGAGAAGGGGAGGACTCACCGGCCATTGTCCATGGAGCCAGGAGAGCAGTGGGCCTTGCTCCTGGGTGGCCCTGACTCCACCTTCCCCGGCTGACCTCTGGGCCGATGCTGGGAGGATGTGGAGTGGCGAAAGAGGGGCTGAGGCAGGACTCTGGGGGTGCACAGGCCCGCCAGCACCCGGAAGGAGGAAGCGGCGCAGGGTGTCTGTGGCTGGGCCTGGGATCCCCCACTCGGGGACTTCCTCTTCCTCTCAGGGCAGGTGTAGCTGCCGCAGCGGGACCAACACCCTGACCCCGTCATGGATGGGGGCAAGGGGCCCAGGATCAGAGACTTCCTGAGTGGCAGCCTGGCCACCTGGGTGAGGGGGCAGTGGGAGGGGGGGTCTGGGGAGAGGAAAAGAGCAGCAGGGAGGGGCTGGTGGGGGGGTGGGGGGGGAGAGGGGGGCAGAGCGGGGCGTTGGGGGGGGGGAAGGGGCTGAGGGGAGGGGTGGGTTCAAGTGGAGAAGTCCAGGCAGCTGTGGGCAGGAAGAGGAGTCCGGACCCAGGGCCACTGGCATTCAGGGAACTGGTGAGGAGGGGACTATGTGGGTGCAGGGAGGCAGGTCAGAGGGGCTCAGGATTCACTCCGATGGTGGGGGTCTCCCCCCGCCGCACCTGGGCAGGCCAGATGACTCCTTTGTGTTCCCACAGGCGCTGGGACTAGCCGGGCTGGTGGGGGAGGCAGAGGAGCCGGAGGGGGAGGAGGAGGAGGAGGAAGGAGAGGGGCCTCTGTGTCCGGAGAAGAGGTTCTTGCGTCTCAGCGATGGGGCCCTGCTCCTGAGGGTGCTGGGCATCATGTAAGGGGCGTCAGAGGATGACCTGGGGTGGAGTGGGGAGTGAGGGGAGGGGGTCAGGCAGCCTGCGGGGAGGAGCCTGAGGGGCGGTTGGCAGAGCCTGCTTCAGAGGAGGCGGGTCCTCCATCTTCCCTCCCACCGATTGCCCCCTGTGCTCTCAGTGCTCCCAGTCCCCGAGGGGGCCCTCGAATGATCAGGGGCCTTGACAGCCCTGCAGCTTGGCGGGTGTGGAACCTGAACCACCTGTGGGGCCGACTGAGGGACTTCTACCAGGTGAGGGCTCCGGAGGGGGAGGCTGAGCCCGGGAGCCCCCCTGGGGGGAGGCCTATCTCTTATCACCGCCCCCTCCACCCCAGGAGGAGCTGCAGCTGCTGATCCTGTCACCGCCCCCAGACCTCCAGACGCTGGGCTTTGACCCCTTCTCAGGTGCTGTCTTCCACCACCCCTCCACCCCTTCCTGCTTCTACCCACTGTCCCTCCCCGTTAACCTCTTGTGGCTTGTGACCTGCAGAGGAGGCGGTGGAGGAGTTGGAAGGCATCCTTAGGCTACTGCTGGGGGCGTCAGTGCAGGTGAGCGGGGCAGGGCAGGGTCCAGCTCTGGCTGCAGAGGTGGCGGGATGCCCTTTGGTGCCAGTCTCACCGCCCCCTCCTTGCCCCCCTGCAGTGTGAGCACCGGGAACTATTCATCCGCCACATCCAGGGCCTCAGCCTGGAGGTCCAGAGCGAGCTGGCTGCTGCCATCCAGGAGGTACGATGACGTGGGCTGCCCTCTGGGATACCCAGCCCCCTTCTTCTTTGGCTGAACTGCTCTCCCTGGGCTCCAGGTGACCCAGCCCGGTGCGGGCTTGGTGCTGGCACTGACCAGGCCGGAGACTGGGGAGCTGGCAACTCCGGAGCTGGAGATGCTGTCCCGGAGCCTGATGGGGACCCTGTTAAAGCTGGCACGGGAGCGCGACCTGGGGGCCCAGGTAGAGGGCGGCAGGCCAAGGAACAGGAGGACCATGGGGATCCAGACATGTGGGGGGAGGGGGCACTGGGGTCCAGGTGTGGGGCTGGGGTTGTGGGTCTTGTGTCTGCAGGGCTGCAACAGCCAGATTCAGCTTGAGTATTTGGGGGCAGATGTGGGGGTCCTGATAGGGGTTGGTCCTGACCCTTGACCTCCCACAGCGGCTGGCTGAACTGCTGCTGGACCGGGAGCCTGCCCCCTTGTTGCCTGAGGCTCCCGCCAGGATTCCCTCCGAGGGGGCCTCGCACCACTTGGCCCTGCAGCTGGCCAATGCCAAGGCCCAGCTGCGGCGCCTCCGGCAGGAGCTGTGAGTGCTGGGAGGGACCTGGGGGCAGGGGGCAGGATGGGGTCCCGGTTGGGATCAGGGCTGGAGGAAAAGGGCTGTAAGGGGCAGGTCCCCAGACCCCTCCTGCGTGCCTTCCCTCCAGGGAGGAGAAAGCTGAGCTGCTGCTGGATTCCCAAGCGGAGGTGCAGGGCTTGGAGGCCGAAATCCGAAGACTCCGCCAGGAGGTGAGCTCAGATGTCCCCCAGGCATGGCCGCATTCCCTAACCCCTTCCCCGCACCTTCCTCATCCTCCTGCCTCCTCCAACCCGGCTCCTTCCCGTCCTAACCCCTCTGGCGGGCGGGTGGCCGGTCCTAGCTCTGCACCCGTCTGGGCCAGGCCCAGGCGCTGTCGGGACAGGCCAAGAGGGCCGAACTGTACCGCGAGGAGGCAGAGGCGCTGCGGGAGCGGGCGGGCCGCCTGCCCCGTCTGCAGGAGGAACTGCGACGCTGCAGAGAGCGCCTCCAGGCGGCCGAGGCCTGCAAGGGCAGGCTAGAGGTGAGGCGGGAGGCGGGGCTGCGGGGCGTGGCATATGGTGGGCGTGGCACCTGAAGACAGGGTGGGCGTGGCCGCTGGGGACCTGGTGGGCCAAGAGAGGAGAGAGTTTGGCCGAGAGTCAGGCCTTAGTGGAGGCCCCAGTCATTGCTAGGAGAACGGGGTGAGGGGGTGCCTGGGGATAGGTCTTTTGGAGGATGGGGCAGATGGAGGGGAGAGGCAGAGGCTGTAGGCAAGGATAGGTCCTGGAGACGAGGATGGGAGCGGTAGGGGAGGCAGCGTCCAGAGTACCAGCAATGTGGCTAAGTGGGGCCTAGAAGGATGCCACCTGGAAAGGCCACTCTTGAGAAGGGGCAGGGCCTACACAGGAGAAGGGCCGGGGCCGGTGCTGGGGAAGTGGTCCCTGAAGAGAACTTGGAGGGGGAGGGGCAGATGGAGGGGAGCGCCAGGGCCTGGAGAGCCACTAGCGTGCAGGGTCAGATGGGGAGGGGAGCCTGGAGTGCGGGGGGTGGGGGGAGCATCCCACCAACGGCTCTCTGCTCCCCACCAGGAGGAGCGGGTGCTCTCGGGGGCTCTGGAGGCCTCCAAGGCGCTGCTGGAGGAGCAGCTGGAGGCCGCTCAGGAGCGCTGTGCTCGGCTGCATGAGACCCAGCGCGAGAACCTGCTGCTGCGAACCCGGCTGGGCGAGGCCCACGCGGTGAGACCCCTGATCACTCAGTGATCCGTGACCTCAGAGGTGATCACTGACTCCCACTCCCTGTTTCCTGTGTGTATGTGCGCGTGTGCACCCAGTCATGTCTGACTGTTTGCGACCCCACAGACTCTAGCCTGCCAGGCTCTGTCCATGGGATTCTCCAGGCAAGAATACAGGAGTGGGTTGCCATTTCCTTCCAGTGACCCTCTAGCCCCCACACTGGGCCTGGCCATAGTGGGGAGGCCTTGCCTGACCCTGCTCTCCCCTCCAGGAGCTGGACTCCCTGAGGCATCAGGTGGACCAGCTTGCAGAAGAGAATGTGGAGCTGGAACTGGAGCTTCAGCGGAGCCTGGAGCCACCCCCAGGCTCCCCTGGGGAGGGTGAGAGGGGCCCCAGTGGCAGGGCTGCGGGTGGGAGCTGCCTCTATTTCCCTATAGCTATTGGGGCTTCCCTGGTGGCTCAGACAGTAAAGAATGCCAGCAGTGCAAGAAACCCAGGTTCAATCCAGGGGTTGGGAAGATCCCCTGGAGAAGGGAATGGCTACCCACCCCAGTATTCTTGCCTGGAGCATCCCATGGACAGAGGAACCTGGAAGGCGACAGACCAAGGGGTCGCAGAGTTGGACACAACTGAGCAATTAACACTTTCTCTTATTTTTTTTCATAGTGGGGTTGGCTTCTGGTTTCATCCCCTTCCCCCAGGTCTGGTGTCAGGGGTGGGGGTGTATGTGAGGAGTCATAAGGGAGAAGAGGGGTCCTGACCTCATCTCCCACACCCTAGAACCCCTGCCTGGAGCGGCTCCCTCGCTACATGATGAAGTGAGGGAGGCAGAGGCTGGGCGGCTGCGGACCCTGGAGCGGGAGAATCAGGAGCTTCGAGGTCTGCTCCGGGTGCTGCAGAGGCAGCCAGGTGGCCAGGTGAGTCCCCTCCAACCACCAGCAGGCCCTTCCTGGCCACCTCCTCTGGGTTTGACCATCCCTCTCACGTGCCCTCATGAAAAGACCCTGTGCCCTCAATTGAAAAGACCCTGATGCTGGGAAAGATCGAAGGCGGGAGGAGAAGGGGACGACAGAGGATGAGTTGGTTGGATGGCATCACCGACTCAATGGACATGAGTTTGAGTAAACTCTGGGAGTTGGTGATGGACAGAGGCCTGGCGTGCTGCAGTCCATGGGGTCGCAAAGGGTCAGACACTACTGAGTGACTCAACTGAACTCATGTGCCCTCAGCACCCCCTACTGGAGGAGCAGAATGAGGACTCGGTGATTGGAGAGCAGGACTCAGCTCCGCAGACTTGCCTGGCCTCAGACCCCGGCCCCCAGGCCTTGGCTGCTCAGGCAACGGATGAATGCCCCCAGGCCTCGGACCCGGCTCCCCTGGCGTTTGAGTCAGCCCTCGAGGGGCCAGCATCTGATCTGAACCCGCAGGTGGTAGAGAGGCCTCTCCAAACGGGTGTCGTGGTCCCTGCAGACTCCCTGCCCCAGGAGTCAGACCCTGGTGCAGAGGCACAGGAGTCCCTGAAGAAGGATGGCCTGGGAGCCCCTCTCCGGACCCCTGCCTCTGTGACCCCACCTCAGGGTCCCGAGGTTAACATTCAGGCCCAGCTGTCTCTGGGAGGAGAGACTGAGGAGTCAGTGCTGGAGGCCCCAAGGGTGAGACAGGAGGACCCTGAAAGCAAGCCGGGACCCTCGGAGACCAGACTGTGTGTGCAGTTGGAGGAGCAGGGGACCCTAGACCAGAGGCCGGACCTACCCGAGGGGCAAACAGAGGCCAGAGAGCATGAACAGAGGTTGAGGGGGTTGGTCGGGGATGCAACACAACGAAAGCCTCAGCAGAAACTGGAAGGGGCTCCTGAGGTCCGGACCCGGGAAGCGCGGGACCCCAAGGAGATCCTGGTCAGTGGCGTCCCCGAGCGGGAGGCCCTCCAAGAGGATGTGGCGCGGCTGAAGCGAGAGGCTGAGGCCCTTGGAGCGGAGCTGGAGGCCCAGGTCCGGAGGCTGGAGGCCCGAGGCACGGAGGCTGCCCGCCTCTCAGAGGAGCTGGCTCAGGCCCGGAGGGCGGAGGCTGAGGCCCACCAGGAGGTGGAGGCCCAGGCCCGGGAGCTGGCCCGGTTGCGGGAGGTGGTGGAGTCTTCTGCCCAGGAGCTGGAGGCTGCATCACGGGAGCGGGAGGCGCTGGCGGAGGCGCTGGCAGCAGCCGGCCGAGAGCGGAGGCAGTGGGAACGAGAGGTGCCCAGGCTGCAGGCCCGGGCCAAGGAGGCCGAGGAGCGGCTGCACGTGCTGGAGGACGAGGGCCGCCGGCACCTGGAGGAGGCTGAGAGGCAGCGCCGGGAGAGGCAGGCCCTTCAGGAGGTACAGCGGGGGTCATGGCCAGGAAACAGGGTTCCAGGCCAGTTGCTGGGGTTGGGGGTTATTCATTCCGTCGGCAGCCACTGAGTGCCCAGCACTGAGCTGGGGCTGGAGAGGGAAGGGCAAAGTCCACTCCCGGCTCCTAAAGGCGCACCTGGCCTGGGACGGGGGCAGATTCCCCTGCCTTTGATGGGGTGGCTGTAGGAGGTGGTGGGCGTGGAGCTAGATGGCCTGGGTGCAAATCCTGACTCTCTGACTGTGGTGGTTTACTCAGTTGCACCCCAGTGCCTCCCTCTGTAAAATGGGGGTGCTCTTCATAGCTGCTTCAGTGGGGCTTTGGAAGGCCGACGGAAATAGTGGTGTGAAGAGCCTAGTTCACGGTGGGCAAAGGCTCAAGATACGTTGGTTGTCATGGGCAAAGTGCTTTGCAATCCATGGGAATGGGAACTGATGCCTGGGTCGGGGCAAGGAGGTTTCGGGGAGGGTTCTAAGGAAAGATAGAGATCTCACTAGGTGGGGAAGGATATTTCATCCAGGGGGAACAGCAAGTGCAAAGACTTGAAGGTATTAGAAATGCTCAGGGGCCCGGGAGACGGGGGTAGGTGGAAAGGTGTGACAGGCCAGCTTTGTGGGTATTGGTACTTCATCCTCAGGCAGGGAAATTCACCCAAGGGTGTGGGCCAACCTGTGTGATGCTGGATTTGGGGAGAGTCATCTTGGTGTACAAGGGGACCTGGAACCGTAGGAAGGCAGTGCCCGTGGTCAAGGTGGCAGGTGAGAGAATTCTCTGGTGGTCCAGTGAACTCTGTGCATCCAGTACAGGAAGCACAGGTTCGATCCCTGGTCAGGGAACTAAGATCCTGCAAGTTGCAGGGAGTGGCCAAAAAGAAGAAAAGAAAAGGTGGCAGGTGAGGCAGGCTGGAGCTAGGATGGGGGTTGGAAAAGAGAGAAAACCTGGAAATCCTTGTATTCATTCATTCAAGCATCTTCTTGGCACGAGGCCCTGTACTAGGCAGCCAGCACTTGCAGTCTCTGGGAGACACTCACTCACAATCTGGGGTGGAGATAGGACTGTGCGGGGAGCCGTAGGGGTCCAGGAAGCACACTGGACTCAGGCTGGGGCTCATCAGGGAGGGCTTCCTGGAGGAGGAGAGAGAGAATGGCAATGAGCCAGGAGGAGGAGCAGGCTCGTTTGCAGGGGTGGAGCGTGAGGCAGGAAGTGGAGCGAGGTGACATGAAGACTTCCTTAAGCAGGTTTCCTATTGGGCAAGGCTTCATCTTCCTTCCAAGCAAAGGAAGGAATTGCAGCTGTTTTCACAAGGGTGACAAGGAGTCAGTGGAGGGTATAATGTGAGCAGAGTGGTCAGATCTGCAGGTCTGGAGGCCCCTCAGGGGAAGCAGAAGAGACCATGAGGCAAGGGGGTGGGTGTTCGGGCCAGTGCGGCCCAGGGCTGGGGCGAGGGTATGCTGCAGCATGCACGTGTGCTCAGTCATGTCTGACTCTTTGTGACCCCATGGACTGTAGCTCAGCAGGCTCCTTTGTCCATGGAAGCTTCCAGGCAAGAATACTGGTGTGGGTTGCCATTTCCTACTCCAGGGGATCTTCCCGACTCCGGGATCGAAGCTGCGTCTCTTGCATCTCCTGCATTGGCAGGCAGATTCTTGACCACTGGTACCACTTGGGAAGTATCAAACCTTCTGGAAGCTGAGCAGTTTCCCTGTTACACAGAGCAGGACACTGAGGTTCAGAGAGGAGAAGTTATTTGCTCCGAGACACCTCCTGATGGTGAGGAGTCAGGAACATGCTGTTGGCTTGGTCTGGGGCATGTGAGAATTGAGAGTGTGGGTGAGAGGGTAAGGCTAAGGGCTAGTCTCTGGGGTCCACTCTGTAGGAGCTGAGAGATGCTGGCAGATAGATCTGGGTTATAGCTCAGCTCCCCTACTCAGCTATGTGGCTTGGGGCCAGTTACTTAACCTCTCTGAGTCTCCATTTTCTTACCTGTAAAACCAGAATAAAAATGATACCTATGTCATGAGATCCTGTAAGATAATGAACATAGAGTGCTTGGGGAAGCGCCTGGCACTCAGTATGGGCTTAATCAGAGAGGCAATGCCAGCCGGTGGGTAGGGAAGAGCCGGTAGGGCTGGCTGGCCAAAAGAGCCGGCTCTGAGGACCAAGAGGGTGGAAGACATTAAGGACAAAGGGGAATTTTGTGAGATTTCCTGGTGGAGCAGTTCCTGGTGATAACTGGGCGTGGTGCAGGGGGAGGTGGCTGGCCGGGGGAGGGAGATTAGGGAACCAGGGGCCAAGGGGGTTGTCCAAGTGGGCCTCCCCGCTGCAGGGGTCGGGGGGGGAAGGGTGCAGTGGGTGGGGCCCTGGGGGCTGTGGCCAGGGCCTGGAGGGGGCTGGGCAGGGGTCTGGCCTGAGATGCAGGTCTTCGTGGGCATCCCTGTTCTTCCTGCTCTCCGTCCTTTGGCTCTTGTGGCTGGGGTCTGTGGGCAGCAGGGCCTCATGGGACTTTTAGTTTTTCAGCAAGAGGCAGTGGCCAAGGGTGTCTGGAAGTGCAGTGACCCCGGGGGCTGGCCTGGGTGGAGTTGCTAAGCCAGGAAGACCAGAGCGCGGATGGGTAGGCTCCATCTCCAAGGGCAGGACTTAGTGGGCAGCTGTCGTGGTTGGCCCTTCCCCGTGGTTTCATCCTGCCGGAGCCCCTCCACCCCCACCCTGTACCTCAGAATGGTTCAACCTACCTCTCTGAGGGCAGGGGCCATGGGCCAGAGCGGGTCTCCTACCTACTTCCTCAATGGTATGGCCCAACCGCCACAGGCCTGGCCAGCAGCAAGCATCCCGGCCCTCCCCCTCCCAGCTCCCACTGTGGTTAGGCCTGGCCTTCACCAAGTTCCTGCCCTCTGTGGCCATCCCCCTGTGGCTGAGAGTACTCTCCAGATCCGCTGCCTCTGAGCCCCTCTTCCCCTCACCTGCCCCGTGTGGCCTCAGCACGCAAGGAGCATCCAGCTGTCATTGAGCACATGAAGAACCATGGACTCAAAGAGGTGAAGACGTGTGCCCAGCGAGTGTCTCTGAGCCCCGGCCCAGGGGCCACCCTCACTCCCTGGCAGGCTTATAATCCCCGGCTCTTTCATACCCACTCTGCAAGGTCATCAGGCTTTGCTCCCATTTTACAGATGGGGGAGTAGAGGCCCAGAGAGTTAACGATATTCGCTCGGGGTGACAGAGCAAGGACAGAAGGCCAGGTCTCCTGATGCTCAGGCCTGGTGAAGGTGGCGGTCTACCCTTCTGGCCCTAAGCCTGCTCTGCCTGCCCTCAGGAGCTGGAGAAGGCCATGGTGCGGGGCCGGGAGCTGGGGGCCCGGCTGGAGCGTCTGCAGAATGAGCTGGAACGAGCAGCCCTGGAACGCCAGGAATTTCTGCGGGAACAGGAGTTCCAGCACCAGAGGTGGGGCACTGCCCGAGGGGCAGAGAAGGGCAGGTAAAGACTTGGGGAGGGCTGGGTGCTAAGACTTCTCCCGGCAGGTACCAGGGCCTGGAGCAGCGGCTGGAGGCTGAGCTGCAGGCGGCAGCCACCAGCAAGGAGGAGGCGCTGATGGAGCTCAGAAAGAGGGCCGTGCAGTTGGAGGATGAGCTGTTCAAGGTGAGGCCACCGCCCGGGTTGCTGGGGCCTGAGCCCACCCCCTGTCTCCACCCTCATGTAGGTACTTCAGGGCCCGCCTCTTGTCTTGCCCCTCAGTTCTTGGCCAGTCGCTTGCCTCGCGCCCCCTTTCAGGGCCTGTAGGAGGTAGCGCTGTGTTGGGAGCCAGGTAGCTCTGCCTGGGCCTTGTTGCCCCCATTCCTCAACCAGACTGAGCCTGGTGGCTTGACTCTGAGGCACCTGCTGTGTCTCTCCTGCGGGGGCCCCACCACTTCCCGAGCTCAGCCCTGACGGTCGTAAGTCAGGAATCATTTCTGACGCTCTTGTTGCACACGGGCTCGGCCCCTTACCAGGCCGCCGCTGCCCTCTGGGGGCTCTCTGTCCACCTGGGATGGAGATAAGAACATAGCCAGCGGGCCCCCAGCAGACCGCCCAGCCGGCAGGTGTGGGATTGCCAGGGGAGGTTTGCTGGGCCGCCCCCAGACCCCTGCCACGCGCTCGTGTGACCTCCCAGGGCCTCTCCTTGCAGCTGCGCCAGGGCGCCGCGGGGCTGGGGCCCCAGGAGCCGGTGGAGCCCAAGGTCACGGAGGCCCAGAGCGTGCGGCTCATCGAGGTGGAGCGCAGTGTGAGTGTCGGGCTGCGGTGGGCGCGGGGCTGGGGGGCAGGGGGCAGTGCCCTGGAGACCCGGCCCTCTGCTAACCAACCCCCTCCCCACCCCCCGACAGAATGCCACGCTGGCGGCGGAGAAGGCGGCTCTGCAGGGCCAGCTGCAGCATTTGGAGGGGCAGCTGGGGAGCCTGCAGGGGCGCGCCCAGGAGCTGCTGCTGCAGAGTCAGCGGGCCCAGGAGAACAGCAGCCGCCTGCAGGTGGGCCCAGCCCCCCATCCCGTCCTGCCCACGGCCCTCCCCCTGACCCCTGCTCCTATCTGCCTGCTGGCCTCCAGCGCCCGCCCCTCGTCAGTGCCCCTTTCACCCCGTCTCCAGCCCGCCCCTCCACAGCCGGCCATCCGTCCCTCTGGCTTGCCCTGCCCCGACCCCAGCCCCATCTATTCCGTCCCGGCCTTGTGCCATGGCCCTCGGCCCCCCAATGGCTCTCTCTCCTTTCCTCAGCTCTCTGCCTTCTACCCCCCATCCCTTACCCCCCTTTCTGGCCTGGGATGCCCCCCGCAGCAGCCACCCACCCTGCTCCCTCCTCTGGCCTAGGCCGAGAAATCTGTACTGGAGACGCAGGGCCAGGAGCTGCACCGGAAGCTGGGGCTGCTGGAGGAGGAGGTGCAGGTGGCGCGGCGCTCCCAGGAGGAGACCCGCGGGCAGCAGCAGGCCCTGCTGCGGGACCACGAGGCCCTGGCGCAGCTGCAGCGGCGGCAGGAGGCTGAGCTGGAGGGGCTGCTGGCCCGGCACCGCGACCTCAAGGCCAACATGAGAGCGCTGGAGCTGGCCCATCGGGAGCTGCAGGGCCGGTGAGCAGCCCCCTTCAAGCTCGTAGCTCCTTCTCCGGGGGGCCCCTTGCCCACCTAGAGCGGGCTCCCTGTTCCCTGGGAAGCACCAGCAGGCCCCTCTCCCTGGCTGTGCCCTCTTGTGCGGCAGGGCTCTCTGTACTTCTGGGGTGGGCTCACCCTGGGGTTTCATCGGTGGTCTGGAGTAGTGGGCGCCTGCACAGCATTCTGCCCTGCGGCTTTGCCCCCCGGGGCCTATACTTAGGAGATGGAGAACTTCCAGATGGTCCAGCTGCCTGCTTGCCCTGGCCCCAGTCCTTGCAGCCCCCTGAGCCCCTGGTTCATCACAGGCATGAACAGCTGCAGGCCCAGAGGGCCAACGTGGAGGCGCAGGAGGTAGCCCTGCTGGCAGAGCGCGAACGCCTGGTGCAGGATGGGCATCGGCAGCGGGGCCTGGAGGAGGAGCTCCGGAGGCTGCAGAGCGAGCATGACAGGTACCAGCCCAGACACAGCCCCTCCCTTCCTGGGCCAGTTCTCAGTGTTCCCATCTGTGAAGTGGGTTGACGGTGAGTTAGTCCCTTTCCCCACAGGGTCCCGCTCTGCCTCCTCTCCTCGTCGTGGTTCCTCTGCCATCAGGAAGGGCCCAGTTGAGGCGGGGGTGGGGGCAGGTTCCTCTTGGAGAGCAGGTCTCCTTGCCTCTGCAGGGCTCAGATGCTGCTGGCGGAGGTGTCCCGGGAGCGTGGGGAGTTACAGGGGGAACGCGGGGAGCTTCGGGGCCGGCTGGCAAGGCTGGAGCTGGAGCGGGCACAGTTGGAGGCCCAGAGCCAGCGACTGCGAGAGTCCAACCAGCAGCTGGACTTGAGTGCCTGCCGGCTGACCACACAGTGTGAGGTGCGGTGAAGGGTGGGTGGCTGGGGAGGGAGGGTGGCTGGGGGGGGCAAGGTTGGAAAGAGCCAGAACTGGGTGGAAGGCAGCTGCCCTGAGCCCCGTTAAGTGTCCCCCACTGCCCCCGCTTGCTTGTCCTGCCGTCTGCCCATGACAGCTGTTGACGGAACTCCGGAGTGCCCAGGAAGAAGAGAACCGGCAGCTGCTAGCCGAGGTGCAGGCGCTGAGCCGGGAGAACCGGGAGCTCCTGGAGCGCAGCCTGGAGAGCCGGGACCACCTGCACCGCGAGCAGCGCGAGTACCTGTGAGGGGCCGCGGGGGCCGGTGTGGCTGCCCCTTGGGATGTTTATGGGGCGATTCCCTGGGAAGGCCTGGGGAAAGGGGAGGCTGACCCTCCCTGGGGGCTCGGGCAGTATGATGTTCAACCCATCCTGGGGTGTGTCACTGTTTAACCGGCAGGGGTGTACCAGGGTGTACCCCGCATTCCTGCCCAGGCCTCAAGTCCACCTCCTCCCTCCCCATCCTCCCAGGGACCAGCTCAATGCCCTGCGCCGGGAGAAGCAGAAGCTGGTGGAGAAAATCATGGATCAGTACCGCGTGCTGGAGCCTGGGCCCCTGCCCCGGACCAAGTGAGCGTGCCCCTCCACCCCGGCGGGCCGGAGGTCTTCCCTATCTCGTCCCTGCCCTGCCCTCTGAGCCCTGGCCCAGCCCGGGTCCAGGCCCGAGTGAGGGTTGGCCTGGCCTCTGCCACCCCCGACATGGCCCTCTTGTCCTCCTTCCTCCCTGGCCTGACCCCCCTCTTGTGCCCTCTTGCCCCCAGGAAGGGCAGCTGGCTGGCAGACAAGGTGAAGAGGCTGATGCGGCCCCGGCGGGAGGGGGGCCCCCATGGGGGGCCGCGCCTGGGGGCCGATGGGGCTGGCAGCACCGAGAGCCTGGGGGGCCCCCCAGAGACGGAGCTCCCTGAGGGCAGGGAGGCGGATGGGACAGGTGGGTCTGGGGGCCCCTCTGCCCTTGGGGCTTGCCAGTGCCCCTGGTCTTCCTGTGTCACTTGTGCATGTCCCCCATTGGCCTTTTCTGCTGCAGCTTCCCCCCCCCGCCCTCCCCCCCATCAGATGGTTCCAGTGACTCTCTGCCCTGGGTCCCTGCTGCATCCCTCTCGGCTGGCACCTCCCTCCCGCCTGCACTGCTACCCACCTGGTCCTACCCATCCAGAGCGGTGCCTAGGACCTCGGAGCAGCGGGGACTTTAGTCAGAGGTCACTTATCCCAGACAGCAGACGAGGAAGCCGAGGCCCAGGGAGGGGAAGCACCTTGCCCAAGGTCACACAGTGAGTTAGTGTCAGAGCCAGCACAGGGTCCTGCCTCCAGTCGCCACCTCCATTCATTCAACCTTGTCCCCCGCCTCCCAGCCCCCATCTCTGCAGCCTCCTGTTCCCTGTGGTACCCATGCAGCTTCCTCCTGCCAGTACCGCCCCCACCCCCACCCCTGACTCCCCCCAGCCCTCCCGGCACTGCTTGGACACCTCCCCGCCTGTGCCTCTTGCAGGGTCGCCCTCACCGGCACCCATGCGCCGGGCACAGAGCTCCCTGTGTCTGCGGGATGAGACACTGGCAGGTGGGCAGCGGCGGAAACTCAGCTCAAGATTCCCCGTGGGGCGAAGCTCTGAGTCATTCAGCCCCGGGGACACCCCCCGGCAGCGATTCCGACAGCGGCGCCCAGGGCCCCTGGGGGCACCCAGCTCCCAAGGCAAAGGTGAGGGAGAAGGGTCCCTGGGGGTCCACCGGCTCCTTGGGGGAGGGGGCTTCCCTCCTGGCTCCTGTGTCTGCCCACCCGCCCTGCTGCCTCTGTTCTGGCCCTCATGGCCCAGTGGCTGCCTTGTGCCCCCAGGACCTGGCGTGGGATGGGGTGGCTCCATCGAGACCCTGGCGGAACACGAAGCAGATGCCAACAGAGAGAGTGAGTGGGGACCTGGGAGGATGAGGGGTATTTGCCCTTCCTGGGCCCCTGGCAGGCCTCGTTCACCCATTCACTCATTTGACCATGAGCTTTTCTGGAATGCCAGGTGATGTGGTACTTGGGAATATAACAGAAAACGTTCTGGTATGGGGAGCTGGGAGACAGCACATGATATGTATAAAAATAATAATTATCTACAATAGCTTGTCCAATAGAACTATATCGTGAGCTCCACATGTAATTTAAAATGTTTAGGTAGCCTCATCAGAGGATCTCTGCAACCCCCTTGGACTGTAGTCTGCCAGCCTCCTCTGTCCATGGGATTTCCCAAGGCAGATACTGGCATGGGTTGCCATTTCCTTCTGCAGGGGATCTTCCTGGCCCAGGGATCAAACCTGGATCTCCCACATTGCAGGCAGACCCTTTACCATCTGAGCCACCAGGGAAACCCCCATCAGAGGAAGTAATGAGACATGTAAAATTAATTAATATTAGCATATAAATATATAAATATATGGTATATATTTAACATACTATATATCATATACATTTAATGCATTTAATAAGTTATACATCAATATACCAACATATCTATTAATACATATTGATATTATATATTAATATATTTCAATATCACAACATATATTAATGTTAGAATATTAATGTATTTTGTTTAACTCAGTATGCCTAAACTAGTACTATTTTAGACATGTAGTCAGTGTAAAAAATCCTTACTGACATATTTCTTTTTTTTTACACTAAGTCTGAAGTCCAGTGGTATTTTACACCCAAGCACATTGCAGTTCAGACTGGCCACATCTCAGGTGCCCAGGCCTGTCCTGGGGAGCTCAGCCCTACAGTATTAGGAGGTGCCAGTGTTCTGGGAAAGAAAAGGAGAGCAGGGTGGGTGAGATCAGGAGCCCCGGGTGGGCAGGTGGCGAGGTTAGGTAGGGTGCTCAGGGCAGGCCTCTGAGAGGAGGTGAAGCTGAAGCAAAGGCTTGGAGGTGAGAGTGTGTCCTGTCCATGTATCTGGCGAATGGCGTTCCTGGCAGAGGGAAGAGCCGAAGCAAAGACCTGGTATGTTCGAGGCCCTGCCAGGCGGCTGGAATCCCCTTGGAGAGGGTAAGCCTGAGCTGAACTTTTCCCTCCAGGCCTCGAGGTGCAGGAACCGGAGAAGCGAACTCTTGCCCCTTCTCTCAGCCAGTGACACCGCGTGGATAGAGAGCTTGGGAGCAGAGTGTTCTCAGCGCTGGAGTCTCAGTGGGGACCCCAGGCAGCCCAAGAATGTGGGGAGGCAGGGCACTCATGGTGAGTCCTTGGACAAGGAGACCTGGGCCCCCAGATCCTCCACGGCCTGCACTGGGGGCCCAAGCTGGAGCTGGAACGAGTTTGTGGACAGGGGGGACAGCCGGCCCCCACAAACAGCTCCCTGCTGGGGCTCCACCCTGCGGCCCTCGCTGAGGAGGCGGTCCCCGGGGAAACTCCCAGATGAGGGAGGCAGGCAGGAGTGGGCAAGAGAGCCCCCTGCCCGGCCCAAGAGGGGAGCCAAGGGCCATTCCCTCGGGACTGTGACCTGGGCCCATTTCTGAACCTTGGCTCAGATGCGAGGGACGGGAGAATAAAGCTGGGACGCAACCACTGCCTCTGTGCTCCGTGTCTACCGGCTATACCCAGGAGCCACTTGGTGTCAGGGACATGGGGCCTGGAGTTCTGTGCTGACAGGGGCCTGGTGGCTGTTGGCTTCCTTGCCCTGCATGGGGCAGCAAAAGGCTTTCCTCAGGGGAGGGGCCGGTTGGGCTGGCGGGGATATCCCAGCGCAGGGAGGCTCTGAGTAGCCAGCAGTGGGTGGGGGTCTGGGTCTGGGCTCCTGAGTGTGGGGCAGTGAAATACCCAGAGGGCCCACCCCCACCCCCACCCCGTCCACTGCACCCGCTTCTCTCCTTTCACTGCTTCCTGCCTGCTCATCCTCTCCTCTCCAGCCCTTTGGGGGCTGAGCCCCTTCCCAGGGAGTTTACAGCTTTGGGGTGGGGGGGCCGCTATTGTGGAGTTGGGAAGGATGCCGGGGTCTCTGACCAGGGCCTCTCGGATGACTGACACCCGGGAGGGGAGAAATTAGGCTGGGCGACAGGACGTGAGTCAGGGCACCTGAGGCCGCCGAGAGTAGGGTGGGGCTGCCCGGCTGAGGTGAGGCAGCCTGAATCCGGGGGTGGCAAGAGCTGGGAGGGGTGGCCAGGCCTGCCTCCCCAGGGTGACCTACTGTAGCCTGACTCACTGGGTTTCCACAGTGCTCCCCTTGGGGGTCACCTGCCGCTCTGCCCTCCTCTCAGCTTGAGTTTCTGAGGTCGGTGGCATGGGAGTGGACTCCCCCTGGCCTCCAGGGGGGCTGAGCAGCTGGAAGCCCCCCTCCCATAGGGCCTCCGGGTGGGGGTCTCTGATGGCTGCCCCACACTGTTGGTAGCCCCTGTCAGCTGTCAGGGAGGGAGATGAGGCTCTGGAGGACCGGCTGGCCAGAGGTGCTGAGTCTGAGGGGGGGAGGCCACCCCTATGTGGCTCCGACACCCCTTTTTGAGGTCTACTCTGTACCAGGCTTGGGGACGACAGGGGGCAGAACCACACCCTAACCACTGGACCACCAGGGGGTTCCCTGAGGTGCTTTTAAAGGTCTGTTCGTTCTAGAGAGATTCGGTCAGAAAACGGGCTGCCCGTCCCTGCTGGAGGTCGGGCTGGGCTCCCTCTCAGTGCCTCCTGTAGGCACTCTCATGGGTAGGGGGAGCCCAGAGACAAGGCCAGGCCCTCAGGGTGCCTACCCCCCGCCCAGGCCTCCCCTGCAAAGGCAAGTCCGCAGGGAAGAGGGCTTCGCTGGAGGCCGGGGATACAGACAGGAAGCTGGGCTGGGCCACGTGGCTTCTGGGACCCTCTTAGCCAGCCCAGCACCAAGAGCAAAGAGCTACACTGAGTGAGGTGTGCGGGGCTGGGGCTGTGTGGGCAAGAGCTGGACGAGGTGGCCTGTGGCCTCACGTTGCTCATCCGTCAAGGGGACTGACAGATCCCCTCCCCTATTTGCTGCAGTCAAGAAGTGATCAAGAACCAGGCAAGAGGGTTTGTGATCTGTATGAAGTTCCTCACTTTCACTGGTGGCTAAGAATTGGACAGAGCTGCCTGGCTGCCCTTAGGGCTGGCGCCCTGGCAAGGAAGGTGGCTCTAAAGCATCGGAGTGGGACTCCCACCCCCTTGGGGCACGGCCTGCGGTGGACTTACCGCCCGATACCTGGCTGGGGAGTGTCTGCCCCACAGAGGCTCCGGGTTATCCACAGACCCCAGGCATGGCTCCCAAGGGGGACTCCCAGGTCCCCAGGAGGGTCGCCTGGGGTCCCAGAGCGCACACTCCTGGCGGCAGCCCCCTGCGCCCGCCGGAGACCGGACCGCCCCCCGCCCGCCCCCACCCGTCCGCAGCCCGGGCGCTGTCACGTTCCAGAGCCTGATTCAGGCCGCGCGGGGCGGGGAGCCGGGAGGCGGCGCCGGCGCCCCGCCCTCGGCCCCGGAGGCGGCACCAGGAAGCTCCCGCCCCGGCCGGAGCCGCCATGTAACCGGCGCCGCCCGCCCCGGAGCCGAGCCGCGCGGGCCCCAGCGACCCGCCGGCCATGGGGGACGAGGACGAGGACGAGGGCTGTGCCGTGGAGCTGCAGATCACCGAAGGTGGGGCAGGGGGTGGCCCGGGGTGCCGGCCGGGTGATGGCTGCCCAGGCCGGCAGGGGAGGGTTCATGCACTGGCTGGGTTCATTTGCCCCCTGTGCCCACAGCCAACCTGACGGGGCACGAGGAGAAGGTAGGCGTGGAGAACTTCCAGCTGCTCAAGGTGCTGGGCACGGGAGGTGAGGACCCCTATCCACCGGCAAGTGTCCTCCCCCCGCAGGGTGCTCTGGGCCTGCCGCGCGGGCACACCCGCCTGGGTTGGGCCAGGCCACCAGCAATGCCCCCCACCCTCTCCGGGCATAGCCCGCCTTGCCTGCTTGGCCCTGCCCTGCCGGGGTTGGCATGCCCACTCCCAGGGCTGCTCCACATTGAGCGAGGTCCTCCCGGGTGTGCCAACACTCTTGGGGTCTTGCAGCCCACACATGTGATTTCACAGCTCCCCCCACCTTGCGAGATATGAGAGCCATCTTCCTCTACTTTGCAAACTCCCCACCTCGGGGTTGACTGTCCTTCCTCTGCCTGCCTGCACCTCTGCGTCCCCTCCCTGGCTTTGCATCCTCTAGACCTTCCCCAGGTTTGCACATGCCCCGCCCCCACCCTGTGCTGCAGGCCTCCCGGGAGTTGCGTGCCACCCCCACCCCCCCACCCACCCAGCCTGGTTTGCACATCCCCTCCCTAGGTTTGCTGAGCGCCCTCCCGGGGGTGTGCACGTCTTTGCCTTAGAAAGTGCTGCCAGCTTTGTGCACACCTGCCTCTCGCCCCAGCTCCTTCCCCCACCTTGCACACCCTCCTGGGTGGGCGTCGCTACCCACCCCTCCACCTTCGCACCCGCCCTTCTGCTCATGGCCTACCTTCCGCCCACTCGCTGCCCCCACAGCCTACGGGAAGGTGTTCCTGGTGCGGAAGGCAGGCGGGCACGACGCGGGCAAGCTGTATGCCATGAAGGTGCTGCGCAAGGCAGCCTTGGTGCAGCGTGCCAAGACACAGGAGCACACGCGCACCGAGCGCTCGGTGCTGGAGCTGGTGCGCCAGGCGCCCTTCCTGGTCACGCTGCACTACGCCTTCCAGACTGATGCCAAGCTGCACCTCATCCTGGGTAAGGGCAGGCCCTGTGGGGGCGGGGGGGCCCACCCATGGGGGCTGCTTCCCAACTTCCACTCCCACCTTCCCCAGACTACGTGAACGGTGGCGAAATGTTCACCCACCTCTACCAGCGCCAGTACTTCAAGGAGGCCGAGGTGCGCGTGTATGGGGGCGAGATCGTGCTGGCCCTGGAGCACCTGCATAAGGTGGGTGAGGACCTGGCCGCCTGGCTGCGGCCCTGGGGACCGGGCTCTGGCTTCCGGAGGGGCCTGTGAACCTGGCAGCCTTGGGTTTCCTGGAAGCGGGTGGCAATAGGGTGGGGTGGCAGTGGGGGACTGGATCCACTTCCCCTAGCCTCCTGGGAGGAAGGCCTGGGTGCTGCCTTCTGGGGTCTCCTCCGCTGGCGCCTCCTCGAGGGGGCTTTCCTCTCACAGGGAACTCTCACAGGCTGCTTCCTGGGGCCACGTTCGCAGAACTTCCTCAAATGGAGACCTCATGCCTTGGTTCCCAGAGCCACCGTGATTTGGGGCTCCTCACACGGCTTTCCTCCTGGGGGCCTCTCCATGGTGCTTCCCCACCCCTTCCATGCTCTTTGGAAATTGCTTTATTGACTGACAGCTGTGCTGGGTCTTCTTTGCTGCACTCGGGGGCTACTCTTTGTTGTGGTGCTCAGGGTTCTCGTTGCGGTGGCTTCTCGTTGCGGTGGCTTCTCTTGCTGCAGACTCAGCAGTTGTGGCCCACGGGCTTAGTTGCTCCACAGCATGTGGCACCTTCCGGGACCAGGGCTGGAAGCCGTGTCCCCTGTATTGGCAGGCAGATTCTTAACTCTGGACCACCAGGGAAGTCCCTATGCGGGTGTATCTTAAATAGCTTCTCCCGTCCAATGGCCCAGGCTCATCCTGCCCCCTACCCCACTGGAGATCCCCTGCCCCAGGGATCTGGTGCCGGACAGGAGCTGCAGGAGCGGGGGATGGGGGTGTCGGGGGAGGGACCCTCAGCACCCTCTTCCCTCCTGCCAGCTGGGCATCATCTACCGAGATCTGAAGCTGGAGAATGTGCTGCTGGACTCTGAAGGCCATATTGTCCTCACCGACTTTGGCCTTAGCAAGGAGTTCCTGACAGAGGAGGTGAGTGAAGGGTGGTCTCAGCCTCCTGAACCCCCCATGCAGGCCTACCCATCCCGGCTCCAGCTCCAACCTGGCTCTGCATTTCTGGGGGGTGCAGTAGCTCTGCCTTTGGGAAGTTCCCACTGCTCCGACTCTCACAAGTCCAGGGAGTCTTAGTCTGGGCCTTGGGGAGGCAGCTGGGTGTCCAAACGGGTCCTCTTGTCCTCCCAGAAAGAGCGGACCTTCTCCTTCTGTGGCACCATCGAGTACATGGCCCCTGAAATCATCCGCAGCAAGTCGGGCCACGGCAAGGTGGGTTGGCCTGGGAGTGGGGTGGGGTGAGGTGGGGGTGACTGCAGGCCCTCACCCTGGCTGTGCCTGGCAGGCTGTGGACTGGTGGAGCCTTGGCATCCTGCTCTTCGAGCTGCTGACGGGGGCCTCACCCTTCACCCTGGAGGGCGAGAGGAACACGCAGGCAGAGGTGTCTCGGTGAGCAGGGCTGGAAGCAGAGGGCGGCCGAGGAGTCTGGGCAGGGCTGGAGGGGGGGCTCGCTGCCCCTGACGCCCCCCCCAATCCTCCCAGACGGATCCTGAAGTGCTCCCCTCCCTTCCCCCCCCGGATCGGGCCAGTGGCACAGGACCTACTGCAGCGGCTACTTTGCAAGGACCCCAGGAAGCGACTGGGTGCAGGACCCCAGGGGGCACAGGAAGTTAAGGACCATCCCTTCTTCCAGGTGAGGCTCCTGGCTCACCCCCATAACTCTCTGCACACACCGGGCTGGGCTACTGCTCTGGGTTGGGGGACACTGGAGGGATGGTCTGCGACTGGCCAGTTTCACTTGATTT
The DNA here is from genome assembly GCA_024291935.2 of Okapia johnstoni. Taxonomy (NCBI): domain Eukaryota; kingdom Metazoa; phylum Chordata; class Mammalia; order Artiodactyla; family Giraffidae; genus Okapia; species Okapia johnstoni. The sequence goes on along the minus strand of JAGTYA010000026.1, from coordinate 7,988,866 downwards.
AGAAAACTTTGCAGGTAAAGAAAGCAGGCTTGTCTTCTCATTCATCTCTATTAAATTTGCTCTCATGGGGAAGAATTCTAGGTTCATTGCCTGGCAGGGCTGGCAGGGACTTGAGAATGGACTCTTCACTGGACAATTCAGAGAAGCAAGGTGATCTGCCAGAGATCACACAGTAAAAATGTAGAGCTGGGAACAGACCCCAGGTCTACTGTTGGCCCCAGTCTCATGACTGTTAGCATCCACTCAGGGTTTTGGTCTTTGTACCTATACAGTCTGTGTGCCTGTACTTCAGATGGACGTGTCTGAATCAGCCACGTGGGACTTGTCCTAAGCAACATGCACGCGGGTTAGGGTGCAGTGCAGAGTGAATTCTGTCCTTGTGAGACCTTGCTGGTGTGGGCCCTGTGTGTGGCCAGAGTCATTGCCTAGCATGTGTGCGTGCTCAGTCGCTCAGTCATGTCCAACTCTTTGTCATCCCCTGGAGTGTAGCCTACCAGGCTTCTCTGTCCATGGGAGTGGGCTGCCATTTCCTACTCCAGGGGATCTTCCCGAGCCAAGGACTGAACCCACATCTCCTGCATTAACAGGCAGATTCTTTACCATCGAGCCACCTGGAAGCCCCCGTTGCCTAGCAGGACCCTGTAACAGTGAATGTGTCTTGGCCCCTTGCTTGCATAATTTCATGTAAGCCTCAGAACCAACCTGATTATCCTTATCTTCACAGATGAGGAAACAGGTTCAGAAAAAGTGAAAGTGAAAGTTGCTCAGTTGTGTCTGACTCTTTGCGACCTCGTGGACTATACAGTCCATGGTCAGAGAGGTTAGGTAATTTGCCCAAGATCACTGAATGAAGTGATAGAGCTCAGGTCTAGGTGGCCTGAAGGCCCATGCTATGAAGTGTCATGTTCTGTTTACACGTGGGTATTAAATTTGCCTTGTCTGATGTAGTAACAAAAGCATCCATTTATGGGCACTGACTGTGGGCCGGGCACCCAGTTACCCTTGCTATGAATAATACCTCCTTGAATCTTTCCAGCAAGTACTGCCTGGAAGGGCCCCCAGAGAAGCTTTCTCAGACAGGAGTCTTAAGTCTCTGCGGCGGAGATGTTCTGTTATGGGCAGAGTGACTGAGCAGTGTGTTTCCTTAAGTGAATTCCTCAGCCCACCCGGAGTGCATCCTGGGCCCTGGGTGCTTGGAAGCAGGTGAACCAGTTGTCAGCCTAGAGATCGCCCGCCCCCGCCCAAGGTCTTTGAGGCCTGATGCTATTTTCCCTTGAGACAACCTCTTTGCTGATAGCAGTGCTGAGGTCCCTGGTGTCAGAACTGGGGCCTTTAAACCCAAGCCATGCCTCTAGGCTGCATGTGACAAAAAGTACACTGAAGATGATAGAGTCTGGCTTCTAAGAACAGACATTGGAATGAATGGTAGTCTAAAAAAGATAGAAATCTATCTATCTGTCTGTCTGTTTATCTACCTACATAAAAGAAATCCAGAGGTCAGCAGTCTAGGGCTGCTGTGGTGTCTTCAAGGAGCCAAGCTTTTTTTTTTTTTTCTTTTTAAATGCTCCTTCATTTTTAGCACATAGCCTCCATTCCCAGGGCTTTCCAGGTGGCGCTAGTGGTAAGGAGCCCATCTGCTAGTGCAGGAGACATAAGAGATGCGGGTTCAGTCCCTAGGTCAGGAAGATCCCCTGGAGGAGGGCATGGCAATCCACTCCAGTATTTTTGCCTGGAGAATCCCACGGACAGAGGAGCCTAGTGGGCTATAGTCCATGGAGTCAAAAGAGTTTGACGTGCCTGAGCAACTAACACTATGCTACAGCCTGCATTCCCACGGTTGCCTCCTGGTATCAAAATGACTGTTAGACCTCTTGCTGTCTAGGTTGCTTTCCAGGTGGGAAGCATGAGGAAGAAGGAGGAGAAGGGCAAAAAGGGTACTTACCAACTGTTTACCCTCCTCTTCAAGCTCTTTCTCTGGATTCCTCCCTCATAATTTTTGCTTACAAGTAATTGGTCACTGCTAACTGCAAGGAAGTTTGTAAAATACTATTTTTTAGTTTGTACATTGGTTCCTGAAATAAAATGGGGGCTATATTACTATGAATGACAGAGAGAATGGGTGTTGGACAGCAACAAGAACAAGCTCTGCCATACTAGTTTAAACATAAAAAGGAATGTTTTAGCTACCATTAAATGAAGTCAGGAAAAATGGTCTGGTTTCAGGCAAGGCTGGATCCAGGTGCTGAGTCTATGTTATTAGGAATTTCTTACTTTGTCTCTTGCTTCTGCTTTTCTGCCTGGGTATTTCATCACTAGACACTGAGGGGGCCCCAGCAGTTCAGACCCATATCCTCCCAGATTTAAGTCCAGTCGAAGAAAGAGATTTTTTTTTTTTGCATACCAGTTCTATTAAAAGTCCCAGAATTGGCTGAGTGTGGTGGAGGGGTGGTTCTCCAAGGGAAACAGGGATCCTGTTATCAGAGGAAGGGAAACAGAAGCTGGGGAGGCAGGAAGAACAGCTTCACACACAACTGCCAGCGAGACCTTTGCCTCACTGAGGAGCTGCCCAGTGAGGGTGGCCTGAGTGGACAGTGTTTCCACTTCCTGCCCTTTGATCCCTTATCTTTCATTCCTTTTCTCCAGGGTCTGGACTGGGCTGCTCTGGCTGCTAGGAAGATTCCAGCCCCATTCCGACCCCAGATCCGCTCAGAGCTGGATGTAGGCAACTTTGCAGAGGAATTTACCCGACTGGAGCCTGTCTACTCACCCCCTGGCAGCCCCCCACCTGGGGACCCTCGCATCTTCCAGGTGAGTAAGAGCTCATGGAAACACAGATGCAGGGGAAGTGGGGCGCTGCTGCCAGCCTCAGCCCCAGCTGACTTGTGGACACTACATAGCCCTGTGTCCTGAGGGGGACTCAGCATCTCCCTTGCTCTCCATTCATGAAGAACTTGGAATTGTCAGTCATCAAGACTGCCTTGGCAGGACACGTCTTTGAATTTCCTGGTTTATCTTGAAATTTCATGTCGATTTCCCTTCTCTGTCATCTCTCTTTATTGTTATGTAAAACTATTGTTTTAAGGGGACACCTAGGAAGAGATGCTTTGTTTATACTGTGGCATACCATATCACATTCCTGGGGACACAGGCCGCCTCCACCCAGTTTTAGAAGCTTAGGTCTGTTGGACAAGTCCAAGCTCCTTTGCTTGGTATACAAGGCCTTGCATGATGTGGTTTTTCTTTTTTTTTTTAACTTTTTCTTTTCTTTTATATTGGAGTATAGCCAAATAACAATGTTGTGATAGTTTCAGGTGGACAGCAAAGGGACTCAGCTATACATATGCATGTATCCATTCTCCCCCAAACTCCCCTCCCATCCAGGCTGCCACCTAACATTGAGCAGAGTTCCCTGTGCTACACAGTAAGTCCTTGTTGGTTATCTATTTTAAATACAGCAGTGTATACATGTGAATTCCAAACTCCCTTGTTGTTGCTCAGTCGCTAAGTCGTGTCTGACTCTTTGCAACCCCATGGACTGCAGCACGCCAGGCTTCCTTGTCCTCCCCTCTCTCCCGGAGTTTGCTCAAACTCATATCAATTAAGTCAGTGATGCCATTCAGCCATCTCATCTTCTGTTGCCCCCTTCTCCTCCTGCCTTCAATCTTTCCCAGCATCAGGGTCTTTTCTAACAAGTCAGCTCTTCACATCAGGTGGCCAAAGTATTGGAGCTTCAGCTTCAGCATCAGTCCTTCCAATGAATTTTCTTTAGGATTGACTGGTTTGATCTTGCTGTCCAACGGACTCTCAAGAATTTTCTCCAGCACCACAGTTCGAAAGTATCAATTCTTTGGTGCTCAGCGTTCTTTATGGTCCAACTCTTAATATCCGTACATGACTAACTGGAAAAACCATAGCTTTGACTATATGAACCTTTGTCAGCAAAGTGATGTCTCTGCTTTTAATACGCTGTCTAGGTTTGTCATAGGTTTTCTTCCAAGGAGCAAGCGTTTGTTAATTTCATGGCTGCAGTCACCATCTGCAGTGATTCTGGAGCTCAAGAAAATGAAATCTGCCACTGTTTCCATATTTTCCTCATTTATTTGCCATGAAGTGATGGGACCAGATGCCATGATCTTAGTTTTCTGAATGTTGAGTTTTAAGCCAGTTTTTTCATTCTCCTCTTTTACCTTCATCAAGCGGCTCTTTAGTTCCTCTTTTCTTTCTGCCATTAGGGTGGTATCATCTGCATATCTGATGTTGTTGATATTTCGCCATGCAATCTTGATTGCAGCTTTTGATTCATCCAGCCTGGCATTTAGCATGATGTTCTCTGCATACAAGTTAAATAAACAGGGTGACAATATTCAGCCTTGACTACTCCTTTCCCAATTTTGAACCAGTCCATTGTTCTGTGTCTGGTTTTCCCTAACTATCCCTTTTTCCCACTCTTCCCCCCACCCCCTGCCCCCCCTCCCCAACCAGAAGTTCATTCACTAAGTCTGAGTCTGTTTCTGTTGTGTAAATCAGTTCATTTGTATATGATGTGGACTTTGCTCAGTACTCTCTGTTATTTCACCTGGGGTTCCAGTACCTTGGAACTTCTCAGAGGTTCCAGAACACACTTCTGTACCTTTGCACATGCAGTTTCCCCCACCTGGAGTTCTTTCCCTACAGTTGCCCACCTGGCAAAATTCAAGCCTCGTTGTCCAGCGCTGCCCTGTGTGAAGACTTCCCTGCTCCTCTGGCCCTGGGTTGCCCTTTTCTTGTGCGCCAGCCCTCTGAAGACAAAACCTTCTGAGCAGTTTGTCAGGTTGTATACTGACACTGACGGAGACCACCTTGCTTGGTCTGAAACTCTCAGAGGGAAGGGACTATGTGTTTAATTTCTGCGTCCCTAAGTCCAACTTGGGGTCATGGCTGGGTAGGATGAGGTCCATAAATAGTAAATAATAGGCCAGTATCAACTATGGATGGATCAGTCCCCTCTGTGAAGCTCGCACAAGTGACAGCTCTGTGCTTGAATATTCCTCGATCTACTGGGATCTATCTTCGATCTCACAGCCCTAATGAGCAAGTTTTCTTGTGAATCAGTGGTTACTTTCACTCATTCATTTAATGATTCAAAAATATGTACTGAGTGCCTTCAGTGTGCCAGGCACTGACTTGGGTGCTGGAGACATATCAATAAACTTAACAGACAAAAATCCCACCTGGGTGCATCCCAGGCCTGCATACAATGATGCTGCATTTCTAGGAGAAAACAACACATCCTTAAAATTACCCTTGAAAATCCCTTGAATTGCCAGGACATGGATCCTTAGGAAAGGCAAAAAATTAACTTTGGTTTCTCTTTACATTTCCTCAGTAGCCCCCCTTGCAGAGGAGGCCAAAGTTTGATTTGAAATTAATAAAGATTTTTTGTCCTGAGTGGGTAGAGCTGAATTCTCCTAAGCTAAGCATGTGTGATACCAGGCCGCAGTTCTTTCATTCATTCAGCCCATCATATTCTGGGCCATTACGTTGTGCCACATGATGGCCTTGGCACTTGGGGGAGCCCTGTGACAATTCCTGTGACGAGAAAGGTGGAGTCCCAGACTGCTGAGGGGATAGACATGGTTCCAGGGGATCACAGACCAATGTGGAATAAAAATGTCCACAACAGCCTGTGTACACTGGGATGCAAAAGCAATATCCTCCACTCCCTACTTCAGGGTCTTTCCTCTGCCCCCTGCCGTCCTTCCGGCTGGATCTGGGCCTTCAGGGGCTCCTTCTGCACCTCCAGTCCCCGGATGCCCATCCAGCCCTGATAACCCCTCTCCTCCACCAGGGATACTCCTTTGTGGCGCCATCCATCTTGTTTGACCGGAACAACGCGGTGATGACCGATGTGCTGGAAGTGTCTGGCGCTGGAGATCGGCCCGGCCCGGCGGCGTTGGCCAGGAGTGTCATGATGCAGGTGGATTGCGCCAGGGTGGGGAGAAGTGGGCGTGGGGAGTCCGGACCTGTCTTCACCAGGGGCACATGGTGGCTTCGGTGAGGCCCGGAGCCTCTCCGAGGTAGGGCATGGCATAGCCGCAAGGCTCCCGCTAGGACCTCTGACGCTTCTCTTTCGCCCCCAGGACTCGCCCTTCTTCCAGCAGTACGAACTGGACCTGCGGGAACCCGCGTTGGGCCAGGGTAGTTTCTCCGTGTGCCGCCGCTGCCGCCAGCTACAGAGCGGCCAAGAGTTCGCGGTCAAGATCCTCAGTCGCAGGTGGGTGGACCTGGGGCGGGCTGAGTCCGGCAGAGCCGACTCGCGCAGGGTGGGGCCGGAGCTCGGCTGTTCTGACCCTACCTGCCCTACCCCCAGGCTGGAGGAGAACACGCAGCGCGAAGTGGCTGCCCTGCGGCTGTGCCAGTCGCATCCCAACGTGGTGAAGCTGCACGAAGTGCATCACGACCAGGTGACGCCTTCCGGGGCTGGGGCGGAGCGCAGGGGCGCTGGAGGCTGCCCGTGGAGGGTGGGGAGGGGGCGGGGAGGCGGACAGGAGGCGGGGCCTGAGCGCGTCGTGGGAGGGGCCTGAGGACCTCGAGGTCAGGGAGGCCGCATTTTGGTAGCTCAGCTGGTAAAGAATCTTCCGGCAATTCAAGAGACCCCGGGGTTCGGATTCCTCGGTCGGGAAGTTTCCTTGGAGAAGGGATAGGCTACTCCAGCGTTCTTGGGCTTCCCTGGTGGCCCAGACGGTAAAGAAATCGCCTGCAATGTCGGAGATCTGGGTTTGATCCCTCGGTTGGGAAGATCCTCTGGAAGAGAGCATCCCACTCCAGTTTTCTTGCCTGGAGAGTACCCATGGACAGAGGCCTCAAAGAGTCGGACACGACTGAGGGACTAAGCACCTAGGAGGGCCTGAGGACTCGCAGGTAGAGATGGGAATGGACAAGGGAACAGGGCAAGGCGAGGATTTTTGCGGGTGGGTTTTAAGGTGGCCACAACAATAGTTTGTTGTGTAGATCACAACAAACTGGAAAATTCTTAAAGAGGTGAGAGTACCAGACCACCTTACCTGCCTCCTGAGAAATCTGTATGCAGGTCAAGAAGCAACAGTTAGAATCAGACATGGAACAACGGACTGGTTCCAAATTAGGAAAGGAGTACATCAAAGCTGTATATTGTCACCCTGTTTATATAACTTCTATGCAGAGTACATCATGCAAAATGCCGGGCTGGATGAATCAAAAGCTGGAATCAAGATTGCTGGGAGAAATATCAATAACCTCAGATATGCAGATGACACCACCTTTATGTCAGAAAGCAAAGAACTGAGGAGTCTCTTGATGAAAGTGAAAGAGGAGAGTCAAAAAGCAAGCTTAAAACTCAACATTCAAAAAACTAAGATCATGGCATCAGGTCCCATCACTTCATGGCAAATAGATGGGGAAACAATGGAAACAGTGACAGACTTTATTTTCTTGGGCTCCAAAAATCACTGCAGATGGTGACTGCAGCCATGAAATTAAAAGACGCCTGCTCCTTGGAAGATATGACAAACCTAGACAGCATATTAAAAAGCAGACATTACTTTGCCAACAAAGGTCCATATAGTCAAAGCTTTGGTTTTTTTAGTAATCACGTATGGATGTGAGAGTTGGACTATAAAGAAAGCTGAGCATCAAAGAATTGATGCTTTTGAACTGTGGTGTTGGAGAAGACTCTTGAGAGTCCCTTGGACTACAAGGAGATCAAACTAGTCAATCCTAAAGGAAATCAGTCCTGAATATTCATTGGAAAGACTGATGCTCAAGCTGAAGCTCCAATACTTTGGCCACCTGATGTGAAGAACTGATTCATTGGAAAAGACTATGATGGTGGGAAAGATTGAAGGCAGGAGGAGAAGGGGACGAGAAAGGATGAGCTGGTTGGATGGCATCACTGACTTGAAGGACATGAGTTTGAGCAAGCTCTGGGAGTTGGTGATGGACAGGGAAGCCTGGCATGCTGCAGTCCATGGGATCTCAAAGAGTTGGACATGACTGAGCTACTGAACTTAACTTTAAGGTGGCCAAAGGGACTGCTGCTGCTGCTAAGTCGCTTCAGTCATTTCCAAGTCTTTGCGACCCTGTGGACCGAAGCCTGCCACATCCTCTGTCCATAGGATTCTCCAGGCCCTAGAATACTGGAGTGGGTTGCCATGCCCTCTTCCAGGGGATCTTCCCCACCCAGGGATCCAACCCGCATCTCTTAAGTTTCCTGCATTGGCAGGCGGGTTCTTTACCACTAGCGCCACCTGGGAAGGAAAACAGTACCGGGGAGAACTGGCAGCGAGTCCTAAGGTGGCTCTCAGGGGTGGTCTTGAGGTCAGGGTTTGAACGTGGATGGCGCCTGAAGCTGGGGGCAGGGCTCTATGGTGACCTTGGGGCGGGATCTGGCGGGCGGGTGGGTCTCGGTAGGCGGTGACAGAAACCCAGGCAGTGACCCTGGCCCGTTGCGCCGCCCGCAGCTGCACACGTACCTGGTCCTGGAGCTGCTGCAGGGCGGGGAACTGCTGGAGCACATCCGCAAGAAGCGGCACTTCAGCGAGTCCGAGGCGAGCCAGATCCTGCGCAGCCTCGTGTCGGCCGTGAGCTTCATGCACGAGGAGGCGGGCGTAGTGCACCGCGACCTCAAGCCCGAGGTGAGCGCGGGGCGTCAGCGCACGGGGAGGGCCTCGGCGGGGAGGGCCTCGGCGCGGAGGGCCGGGCTCTGAAGACCGCCTCGCCGCCCTCGTAGAACATCCTGTACGCCGATGACACGCCCGGGGCCCCGGTGAAGATCATCGACTTCGGGTTCGCGCGCCTGCGCCCGCAGAGCCCCGCGGGGCCCATGCAGACGCCCTGCTTCACGCTGCAGTACGCGGCCCCCGAGCTGCTGGCCCAGCAGGGCTACGACGAGTCCTGCGACCTCTGGAGCCTCGGCGTCATCCTGGTATGGGGCGGCGTCTCTGAGGGGATGTCAGGGTCCTCCGAGCTTGGGGACAAGCAGTCCTCTTGGTGGGGGTGGCAGGATTTGGTCTGCGGCTGGGATCAGATGTCCTGATACATAGGCGGGGTCGCTCTGGTGCTGGGGTCTGGGCATCCTAGTTTGAGGGGTAGAGTTCATCACCCATGGGCCTCAGGAGTTAGCCTCTTGGAGAGGGTGCACAGTCCTGTGGTGGGTTGAATCAGTCTCCTGGCCTCCATTGGCTCCCTAGTCTGGGCTGGTCTCACTTTTCACCTGTCCCCCCACCCCCACCCCTAGTACATGATGCTGTCGGGCCAGGTCCCCTTCCAGGGGGCCTCAGGCCAAGGCGGGCAGAGCCAGGCGGCGGAGATCATGTGCAAGATCCGCGAGGGGCGCTTCTCTCTTGACGGGGAGGCCTGGGAAGGTGTGTCTGAGGAAGCCAAGGAGCTGGTCCGAGGTACGGAGCTGGAGGTCACAGGTTATGGTTGGGGAGGGGAAGGCCATGTTGTCGTGACGGGGCAAGGAGTGCCCCCGGGTCAGGTGTCCCAGTGGGGGGCTTGTGGGGCTGCCCTCTCTGGGGTGCAGCCTCTACACGCGGCCTGCCAACGCTGCCCCGCCCCGCCTCCAGGGCTCCTGACTGTGGATCCCGCCAAGCGGCTGAAGCTCGAGGGGCTGCGGGGCAGCTCGTGGCTACAGGACGGCAGCGCGCGCTCCTCGCCTCCGCTGCGGACGCCGGACGTGCTGGAGTCCTCGGGGTCAGCTGTGCGCTCCGGGCTCAACGCCACCTTCATGGTGAGGGGCGGGGCCTGAGCCTGGGGGCGGGGCCTCCGGAAGGCGACTCCGCGGAGTCCTGCCAGGTTGAGTTCCGCGGAGTCCTGCCAGGTTGAGTTCCGCGGTGTCCAGACCCGTGATCTGCCGGGGCCCTGAGCTTCTGAGAGGCTGTGGAGGCCAAAGACCTGTTGGCCCTGACCTAGTGGGATGGGAAGGAGGGCCTGGGACGGGGCCAAAGCCGGGATCTGGAAGTCGAGGCCGGGCCGGTGGGACTCACCCTTTCCTGTCTGCCAGGCGTTCAACCGGGGCAAACGCGAGGGTTTCTTCCTGAAGAGCGTGGAAAACGCGCCGCTGGCCAAGCGGCGGAAACAGAAGCTACGAAGCGCCGCCACGTCCCGCCGCGTCTCCCCCGCGCCCGCCGCCCCGGGCCGCGCCCCGGCCGCCAAGGGAGCCCCCCGACGAGCCAATGGCCCCCTCCCCCCCCCTCCTAGCCCCTGCCCCTGTGACCTCCCTCCGCCTCCCCCGTCGTGTCTGTGATCTAGGAGGCCGGCTCACTGCCTCCTGCATCGACGCCGCCCCCCTCCCCAGGATTGTTACCCTTCTCCCCCCTTCCCCCACCCCACCCCCAGACAGAGCAGAAGTATTTTTATAAGCAGAGAATTCTTTTTTAAAAAATGTCTTACCAGATTAGAGATGCAGGGAAGGAGGGGGCCTGCTGGGGAGTGGGATGTGGGGCCCTCTGCCAAGATACTGCCTCATCTGGTGGAAGGCCCTTCTACCCCAAGGGGCTGCCCCGGTTGGGAAGGGCTCCTCCATTTCTAAGCACTGAGTTGCCACAGGGAGAAACTGGGACCTCTCCCCTGCCCTCCCCTGAGGACCCGCTCTTGGGAGGGGGCACCTCTCAAGCTGTCACTTTATGGACTGTCTGTGCAATTACGCCCACCAAAGACCTGTGTTGGGGGGGCGCTCAGCGAGAGGCCCTGGGGGACCCCCTGAAGCGTTTCTGCCTCACTTTATGTCACCTGCTTCCTCCTATTGGGGCTAAGTTAGGAGGTAGGCGACCCCCCCCCAAAAGGGGCGGCCCCCTTCTCATCCGACCCCTCCCCTTTGGCACAGCTGCCCCTAGCTGGGGGGTGGGGCCTTGGGGGTCTGGGCTGGGCTTCCACAGTCACTGCCTCCGCCCATCCAGGCTGTGCCTTTGCCTTTAAAATAAAAGTCTACTCAGTGCTGTGTGGCATCTGTGTGTGTATGTGTGAGGGGTGTGGGGGCAGAGGTCTTGGGGCTCACTTCCAGCTGTTGGGCCCTTGGGCCTCAAAGAGGAGGGGCAGGGCAGACCCTTCTGGATAATATGATACCCTTTGTCCTTGGTGTTTTTTTAATTTATTTTTAATTGGAGGATAATTGCTTTACAATTTGTATTGGTTTCTCTGTACAATAATATGAACCAACCGTATGTATACATATATCCCCTCCCTCGTGAGCCTCTCTCCTACCCTTTCCATCCCACCCCACTAGGTCATCCCAGAGCACTGAGCTGAGCTCCCTGTGTTATAGAGCAGCTTCCCACCAGCTGTCTGTTTTACATGTGGTGGTGTATAGATGTCAATGCTACTTTTTCAATTTGTCCCACCCTCTCCCTCCCCCACTGTGTCCACAAGTCTGTTCTTTACATCTGCGTCTCTATTCCTGTGCTGCAAATAGGTTCATCAGTACCATTTTTCTAGACTCCATACATATGCATTACTATATGATATTTTTCTGACTTTGCTCTGTATGACAGACCCTAGGTCCATCCACCTCTCTACAACTGATTCAGTTTTGTTCCTTTTTATGACTGAGTACTATTCCATTGTATATATGTACCGTAACTTCTTTATGCATTCATCTGTTGATGGACATCTGGGTTGCTTCCATATCTTGACTATTGTAAATAGTGCTACAGGGAACACTGGCGTACATGTGACTTTTTGAATTATGGTTTTCTCAGGGCATATGCCCAGAGTGGGATTGCTGGGTCATATGGTAGTTTTATTCCTAGTTTTTTTTTAAAGGCATCTCCATACTGTTCTCCATAGTGGTTTTCCCACCAACAGTACAAGAGATTTCCCTTTTCTCCACATCCTCTCCAGCATTTATTTTTTGTAGATTTTTTTGATGATGGCCCTTCTAACTAGTGTGAAGTGATACCTCATTATAGTTTTGACTTGCAGTTCTCCCTTGGACAGAAAGGAGATCAAACCAGTCAGTCCTAAAGGAAATCAACCCTGAATATTCATTGGAACAACTGATGCTGAAGCTAAAGCTCCAATACTTTGGCCACCTGATATGAAGAGCCGACTCACTGGAAAAGATCCTGATGATGGGAAAGATTGAGGGCGATAGGAGAAGGGGGGGACAGAGGGTGAGATGGTTGGATGGTATCACCGACTCAGTGGACATGAGTTTGAACAAACTCCAGGAGATAGTGAAGGACAGGGAAGTCTGGCGTGCTGCAGTCCATGGGGTTGCAATGGGTTGGACATGACTTAGTGACAACAACAATAATAAGCAATGCTGAGCATCTTTTCATGTGTTTGTTGCCATCTGTATGTCTGTTCTTGGCTTTTGACATGAGGGTCAAGCAGTCATTTTAGGTGTTTATCTGACATCTCTGCTGTGTATCATTTAGGATTCTCCTGGTTTGTAAGTAGAGGAAAACCCAACCTAAACTTGCTTCAGCAGAAAAGGATTTTTAGGCTTTTTGAACTACACAGTCCAGGGGTAGCTTCAGGCAAGGCCTGAAAGTGAAAAAGTGAAAGTGAACATGTTAGTCGCTTAGTCCTCTCTGACTCTGCAATCTCACACACTGTAACCTGCCAGGCTCCTCTGTCCATGGGATTCTCAGGCAAGAATACTGGAGTGGGTTGCTGTGCCTTCCTCCAGGGGATCTTCCCGACCTGGGGATTGAACTGATGGGGATGTAAACATATGATCAGGGCTTAGTTTCCCAATCTCAGCTTTTTATTCTGTGTGTGTGTGTGTGTTTTGGTGTTGCAACAGACTGAAAAACTCCCCTTTCGGCCCCAAGATGGGTGGCAGGTGCTCCATGTAGCTACAAACTGAAATCTGGTAATAAAGAGCATCTTTATTCCCAGCAGGAATCCTGAGATGTACTCTGATTGGATCCATGTACTCTGGGAGGTCAGAGGCCTACCCTGAACCAATCACTGTGGCCAGGGCTGCAGGGGCTGATTGGCTTAGATCTGAGTCTTGGATTCCCCTCTGCAAGCTCATGGGGAGGACCATCCCTTGGTGGTCCTTAGAGAGAGGTCAGTCGGACAGGGCTTGGTACCTGTCAGGGAGGGAGACGAGGAGAAAAGCAGCTCATACTCATGGCCCTAGCAGTGATCAGAGTGTGGTCCTCTCAGGCAGACCGAGACTGCCCCTGTGTGATCCCTGCTGGGTGGTTGTGGTTGTAGGGCAGTTTCGCCTGAGCACCTCTGTGCTCCCCAGGGCAGGGCTATTTGTCCACATGGTGCAGCCGTCCCGAGAGCCCCGACCTGCTTGGGATACTCCAGGCCTTCTCTCCCCATAGTCACTCCGTGGGGTCATCTCAGGGTGGACCTTTCCCCTCCTGTTCTGAAGTTTGCCCCTTAGAGAAGGAGGTAACTGGAGGCATGGGGATGGGAGCTGGGACCCCACAGATGCTGAAGTCATGGCAAAGCTGAGTGAGCCTGGTGGGCAGGTGGGACCCCACAGGTGTGGATCAAGGGCCACTGAGGGTGTGGGGACACCCAACTGTATCCCATCCTATGGGTCTGAAGGAGGAGGGAGGGGCCCAGGAGAAGGGCTTGGGGAGGGGAGGGGAAGGCATTCCTAATTCTGACTCTTGTTTTACGGACTGTGTGACTTGAGTAAGCCACCTATCACCCCCAGGCTTCCCCATTTGTCAAAAGGGAGTCATGTGACTGTTAGGATGAACTAGATCAGTGGTCCCCAAACTTTTTGGCAGGAAAGGGGACCGATTTCATGGAAGACAATTTTTCCATGGACCAGGGTTAGGGTAGGGGAAGGTTTCAGTTTTGCCTGCTGCTCACCTCCTGCTGTATGGCCCTGTTCCTAACCAGGCTATGGACCGGTACTGGTCCCTGGCCCAGAGGTTGGGGACCCCTGAACTACAGAATGTGTGCAAGTGGGGTCATTTGATCATCAGCATTTACTGAGATTGACTGAGGTCTTCCAGTGCGCAGGGACTGCCCTGAACTCTCTGCACTGGTGAGCTCCTTGTCTCCCCACAGCTCGCTGATGAAAAAAGCACCATCTCCATTCAAGAGATGAGAAAAGTGAGCCTCAGTGAAGGTTAACAGCTTGCTCAAGGTCACTGACCTAGTTGTGCCTTCCATCCCAGTGGTTCAATTCCAGACTTCTCTCAACCATAGGAGTTCTGCAGTGAGGATGGGCTTTAATTTTACTCCAAGGCTGGATGTTTGGATTGTTTAAAACTTCATTTCTCTCATAAATGATGCGGAGACAAGTTTGTACATAAATCTGTGCGTTTGAAAAAATAGCTTTATTGAGGGAATTCCCCAGTGGTCCAGGGGTTAGAACTTGGTGCTTTCACTACTGGGGCCTGGATTCAATCCCTGGTCAGGGAACTATTAATAAGATCCTGCAAGCTATAAGGTTTGACAAAAAAAAAAACTATTGAGATACAATTCATATACCTATATTAGTCACCCATTTGAGAGCACAGTTCAGTGATTTTTTTTGACACTGGCTCATGGCTTGTGAGATCTTAGTTCCTTGACCAGAGATTGAACCCAGGCCCTGGCAGTGAAAGTGCCAAGTCCTAACCACTGGACTGACAAGGAATTCCTCAGTGATTTTTAGAACAGTCAGAGTTGTACGTCTATCACTGCAACCTAGTTTTAGGACACTTTTTCCACCTTCAAAATAAACTCTGTACCCATTGGCAGTCATTCTTCCTTTTCCCTTCATCTTCCAGCCCTAGGCAACCATCCATATAACCTTGTTTTGTAGATTTGCCTACATACTTTGATATATGCTTTGAAATATACTTTCAAATAGCCATTCACAAATGTACTGGCATACAGTCTCAGAAGCAGGGTATAAAAATGTCCCATTATATTCTCATGAGCCTGGAGTGTTATCACTCAGTGATAAAACCTTCACTACTTTGATGCATAAAAATATAGTCGGTTATCTTCAGTTTCCTTACCCTTCATCTCACACAACTCACAGTCACCCTAAGAAACAGGTCTTCCTAGCCTCGTTTCTTGGGACTCAGGATGGGAGTAAACCCAAGGAGGGAGCCTGTTGGATGAAAAGTGCTGCGGCTCAGAGGCATGAGCAGCTTTGGTTTGAGTCCTGCCTCTGCCCCACACGGTCAGGGAGTCAGCAGGGCAGACAGGAGACTTGGGCCGTAGTCAGGACAGGGTGTGAGCCAGCAGAGTGGGTGGGGAGAGGGTGGCTGCGGCAAAGAGGTGGGAGCCCAAAGGCTAGTGATCAAGGCCTGCTGTCTGGCAGCCTGCTTCTGCACCTTGACTTTGGCCTTGACTTTGGCTTCTGACCAGGTCAGCCTTATGTGGAGGCTGTCTCTTCCTAGAGAGCTAGAAGGGCTCACCTTTCTACACCGGATCTCTAATTCCTTTCTTTTTATATATTTACAGGGAAGCCCGGTGTGCTACAGTTCATGGGGTCGCAAACAGTCGGATACGACTTAGCGTCCGAACAACAAGTTATCTGGCCGCTTCAGGTCTTAATTGCGGCACTCAGGATCTTTCGTTGTGGGTGTGGGCTTCTCTCCAGTTGTGGCACATGGGCTTACTTTCTCCAGGCTTAGTTGTCTCATGACATGTGGTATCTGAGTTACCCAACCAGGGATTGAACCCTCGTCCCCTGCACTGGCAGGGGGATTCTTAACCACTGGACCACCTGGGAAGTCCCCTAGTTTCACGTTTCACTCTTATATGGCCTCAGAGGGCAAGCTTGAGCTCCCAGTTCTGTTAAAATCCTGACGCCTCTGAGAAGGCCTGGGAGCCCATAAACATTCACCTCCCTCCAAGTCACTGTTAATCAACAGCTGGTAGAACTGAAGTTGGGGTGCTGGCTTTTAGTCTGTGCCCCACAAGCACCATTTGACCCCTCCTTAATGTTCCTTGCGTCTCTCAATAAGAATATTCCACAATAATGTAGTAGGGGACTTCCCTGGTGGTCCAGTGGTTAAGAATCTGCCTGCCAGGGCTTCTCCGATGGCTCAGTGTTAAAGAATCCGCCTGCCAAAGCAAGGGACATGGGTTCAATCCCCGGTTCGGGAAGATCCCACATGCCGCCAGGCTACTAAGCCCATGCACTGCAGCTACTGAAGCCTGCGCTCCAGAGCCTGTGCTCTGCAACAAGAGAAACTACCACAACGAGAAGCCCACACACCACAACTAGGGAGCAGCCCCCTGCTCGACTTGCTGGAGAAAGCCCACATGCAGCAATGGAGACCCAGCATAGCCAAAAAAAAATGTAGTAGGGATTGCGAACTGACTCCAGTACCTAGCGTATAGAGACTTATTTTTTGTGGGGGAGGGGACAGCCCATGTTTTAAAATGAGAAAGTGTATGTGAAAGCCTGGATATTTGACTTTTACTGATGGCCTGATCAGCTGGAGCAGAATTGTTTTGCCTCTTAGAGCGGGCCCCTGCTTTCTGATTTGCCCCAGTCCCCACCACTCTCTATTGCTCACACCAGCTGTGTCCCTCGTTTATCTTTCTGAGCCCTCCAGGTATCTGAGTTTGCAATTCCAATATGAATAGTCTCCTTCCACATTTTTTGTGCAGCAAAAAGGGGCTTTGTGAAATGTCAAAGATGCTCCTTAAATTTTTCATTTGTTGGCTTCAAAATTTAAATTTAGTTTATATTTGTAAAAAGATATCAACTCGTATGATTCAAAATTCAAAGGCTACAAAGGTACATAGTGAAAAAAATTTCCTTTCATATGTCCTGACCCTTTGCCATCAACCTTTTGTTACCAGAGGCCCCAGTGTTGCCAGTTCTTATGCAGTCTTCCAGTAATAGTTCATGTATAGTCAAACCAATGTAGTAATATGTACATATGATTGAAAAAATTCACCTTCGTTGAATGTCAATTTTAGAAAAAAAATCAGAAAATGCAAAAAGGAAGAACTGAAACTCATTATCAGTGGCATGACTCTTCATGGAGAACCTGTGTTAGCTAACATTTTGATGTATTCACTTCCTGATTTTTCTTTATTGATAACGATTTAAAAAAATGTGTATTTATTTGGCTGCGTCAGGTCTTAGCTGCAGCATGTGGAATCCTGGTTGTGGCCTGTGGGCTTGGTAGCCCTGTAGCCTATGGGACCTTAGTCCACCGAGTCCCCTGCATTGAAAGGCAGATTCTTAACCACTGGACCACCAGGGAAGTCTCTGGATAGAAAATTTTAAAGGAAATGATATCAAATCTAAATAAGTTGTTATAGCCTGTCTTAAACTCAGAAATAGATTGTGAATATCTACATCAATAATTACATGAAAAAAATTTGTAGTCATATAACATTCTGTTCTGTGATTATATTATGAATATTCTGTGATTATATTATGATTTACTTAAACTATTCTCTATTTTTGGCTACTTGGGCTGTTTTCAATTCCTTGCTGTTTTAAGCCTCGCTGCAATGAACATCCTTGTCCTACATCTCTGCTCAACTATCCAGATATTTCCTTAGGATATGTTTCCTCGAAGTGGAATTAATAGGCTAAAGGATGCGCCCTTGCTTGCACACTTTAAAGGCCTTCTATACACACGATCCAACTACCCTTCAGAGAGGTCCTAGCATTTTACATGACTTGTAGCAGCACGGGCAAGATCCAGTACCCGCTGTCTCCTTGAAAATGAAATGACGCATCTCAGCAACTGAGTGTGTCCTTGCCCGCCGCCCTCCTGAGTATTTCTTGGCAGAGCTCCTGGAGGTCACCAGGGGGCCCTTCTTTCCTCTGCTTGCAGGCTGGCTGGGCTGTGGTGGGGGGGGCACAAGGCCATGGAGTGGGATGGTGGGAAGCCCCTCCTTCTCCCCTCCAGGCAGGGATGGGCTGGGGTGTCTGGGTAGAGAGGTGGGCAGTGAACCCCAGGTAGTCCGGGGGAATTGGCGAGTGGTGAGGGCTGGCAGGACGTGGCTGGGATGCCAGGGAGCCGTTCACCTGGATGGGTCTCCACTGCTGACTGGGTGAAGTGGGACCAGAGCTGCGCCCACCGTGGAGAGCCGCAAGGCAGCTGGCAGGGCCCCTGGGAAGACGCCGGGCACACGGTGAGCCCTCCACAAACAGCAGCTTGGCTGGAAAAAATGAAGAGCACCCTGGGAAGATGAGGACCGGCTCAGGCATGCCCGGAACAGGGTCCCATGTCCTGGCAAGACAGTGGGCATGTTCTTCCCACCCTCCTTCCAGCCTCCACCAGCGCTGAGGGCATCCCCGCCTCCCTGAGTTGTGGGGACCAGATGGGCGCCCCTCCTCTGCCGCTCACCCTCCAGCGTGAGGCCGGCTCTCAGCTCTCCTCACTGAAGTGCTGGCAGCAGGTTGAGAACAGACCAACCAGCTGGCCGTGGGTGACGGTTAGGAACACACCCGCGTGCGTGTGAGTACACGAATGTGTGTGTGTGTGTGTGTCTGAGGACATACGTGTGTGAGCATGAGGACGTGTGAGTGTCTGAGTGTGAGTGTGTGTATGTGACTGAGAGGTGTGTGTCCTGAGAGCATATGAATGTGTGTGTGCAAGCGTGTCTACACCTGTGTGTCTTGTGCACCATGAATGTGCTGTGTCAGTGTGTTTGACTGTGAGGGTGCGAATGTGTATGCATGTGTGAGCAAAATGTGTGTTGGGTGAGTTTATTTGAGTATATGTGAGTGAGAGCATGCACATATATGTGTGTGTGAGTGTGTACACACTGGGCTCTCTGAGAGAGGCACAGAGCCTCCGGTGAGAAGCTTTGCAGCAAATACCTTATTCTTCCTGTTTGTCACCACCTCCCCCCGCCCACATCAGGTTCCTGGATGTGCTTTATTAATAACAGGGGTGTGTGGGATTTCAACCTGGACCAGGATGAATGGTCTCGTGGTCCTGGGTGGGGCTGCAGACGTGAGAGCTTGAGGACACTCAGAACTCAGCCTCCGAGAGCCTCACTGGTGGACTGCAAAGCCCAGCTCCACCAATTCTTAGCTGGGTCACCTAGGGCAAATTACTGAACCTCTCTGTGCCTCAGTTACCTTATCTGTGAAATGGGGACAATGATACCAGCTACCTCATGGACTTTTTGTGGGGATTAGATGGGGTGAATCACGCAAAGCCCATAGAACACCTCCCAGGTAGCACTCAATGCTGGTGATGAAACAGAGTGGGGGTTGGAGAGATGGCAGAGGGCAAAACGGTCCCTGGGAGTCAGGCTGGGAGGTTGCTGCTCTCCAAGCCAGCGACCCAGGCTGGCTCCCACAGGACAGTGCACACCTGCTTGAGTGTGGGCTTGCACCATATCTCCGTTGAAAGAAAACCCTTGCTTCTTACTTGAAGGGCAGATGGAGTCCAGATAGCTGTTCTTTTCAGATTTATGAAAACCACAAAGGTAGGGACCTTTCTGCAGGAAAGGCAAGGAGACCAATTTCCATCAGGTGCATCTCCCAGGAGTGCCTGCAGCTGCCCTGATGGTGCCAGGGAAGGTGGGCTGGAGGTACCTGGCCAGGCTTTGCTGTGGGTGATGCGCAGACAACAGTCACCAGGCCAGGGCCTCTGGGAACCTCTGCCCCCTTGCTGCTCCCCTCTTAGACCCTCCACTCCCTCTGATTCTCCCTGGGACCCGGGAGACAGTCATGCTCAGAGTGAGCCTCTGGGATGCTTGAAGCCAACCACTGAGTGGCAGCCGGAGATGCTCTGTCCCTTGTGAGGGGGCTCAGGTGCTTTCCTGGGCCCAGGGTGTCCAGCTGAATCTGAATTTATAGGATCGGGTCTTGGAATCCGCCTTTGTAACAAGCTTCCCTGATGCACGTTCAGCTTTTAGAGATGAATCTAAATCTAGAGTGTGGATCCGATCACCCTCTAAACTTTCCTGATGGGGAGATGGAGGCATCCGGAGAGGAAGAGACTCGGCTGCAGTCTCAGGACTGCAGAGGGGCAAAGCCAGGTCTCCTGATGCTCCCAGCTCAAGTTTTCTGCCTCATCGGGCATGCTTTCTGTAATGTGGAATTTTCCGTACGGACACAGATCAATTTTATGGCAGGAGCTCTCAGAAACCAGTACCCTCTGCCAGAGATTCAGGCCATCACAGCTCTACTGGAAGGAGGGTATCCTTTGGGGTATAGGGGTGTCTACCGTGCCTCCTGCCCCCCACCCCCAGATCCTCTGTGTATGTTACTTTTCCGCCCATCAGATGCTAATAGGGTCTGCTCGCTGACTGTGTCCCTGAAAACCTGTCACAAGGCAGGCTTCTTGGAGGATGCTGGACACAGAAGGGAGTAGGGAGAAGCTGCCTTTGAGCCTATGAACCCAGATGGGCACTGCCAGGTCAGCAGAGGGAAGGAGGGCGGGAGTTGCAGATGCCAAGGGGACTCTGCAGCTCGGTGCTCCTTAAGCTTCCCCACAGGGGCTGCCATGTCCTGCTTCTCCCCTGCCTGAGGCTTGGAGGCTCACACTGGTAGGTTCTTCTTGTTGGAGGGAACCAGATCCAGAGGTGGTGTCTTTTGTTTTTTTGGATGTGTCACACAGTGTGTGTAATCCTAGTTCCCTGAGCAGGGACTGAACCCGCATCCCTTGCAGTGAAAGTGTGGAGTCCGAGCCACTGGGCCACCACAGAAGTCTGGGAGGCGTTGTTGTCTGTTGTCTGTGGAAAGAGGAAACGCTTTCTGGATACTCCCTCCATCACCAACAAGGATAGTACTGATATTGAACCCATTCATCGAGTCTTACATGCAAGATCCTGTATTAAAATCGTTCATGCCATACAGGACAAGTCAACACCCTTGGTATCACTAATAATGTTGTTAGACAAATAATAGTAATCGCTGATGTTTGGGGCGCTTGCCGTGTACTAGGAGCCAGGCACTGGCCCAAGTACCGTGCATGGATGATTTCCTCGCACGAATAGATTTTGTTATTATAATTACCTGTTATTGTTTCATTTTATGGATGAGGAAAATGAGGCTCAGAGAGGCAGACTGTCTAAAGTCACACAATCACATCCAGGGGTGCTGGCCCTGGAACCCAGCTTTCTCTACTGAGGTCTTAATCATAATGTCAACCTGTTTCCCAAAGTTATCTCTGGCCTTTAAGACATGTCCCCCTAAAAGATATGTGGTTATTTGCTCCCTTGTCTAAAAGTTTTAGCTTTCTTTGCACCCAGGGTCTGGTTCTTGCCTCAGCTCGTAGAGCCTGAAGAGCCTGGACTTTCTTTATCGGAGGCAGATGTGACGGCTCAAAAAGACAGACATGGCAGAGGCCCTTTTAAAAATAAATCATGCTGGTCATCACACGATTTTGCTGCATCCCTCATCTGAGCTGTGTTCCATCCTGATTAACAACTTGGTACCACAATGTGAAGACTGTGGTCTGGAAAGACTAGAAACAGGATTCTCAAGTAGGTTGTTTCATGGAGAAGAGCAAACCACATGAACAAAGGATGGATGAGGAGGAGCGAATTCTGAAAAAGTTTAGGAAACAAAGACCCCGAGGTCCTAGTAGACCACCAGCTGAGCGTTAGCAGGTTAGCTCCTGTTTTAAACACCTATTTAGGGACTTCCCTGGTGGCCCAGTGGCTAAGACCCCCGAGCTCCCAGTGCAGGGGGCCTGGGTTCAATCCCTGGTCGGGGAACTAGATCCCACATGCTGCTGCTAAAGATCCTGCATGCCACAATGAAGACCTGGTGTGGCCAAATAAATAAAATTTAAAAAAAAATAAACACCTATTTAGCAGGGGAATATGGTAGTAGAATTGTTAAGGTGAGCACCACAAAACGGCGTCCCATCTCAAGTGTAGAATGGGCTAAGAATACCCTGCACAGCCTCTTTTTTTGATGCCATAATCACTGCTTATGGACTTATCTGTGGCCCTCCACAAGAAACTAGGTAAGAACTTAGTTTGATTTTCACTTAACTCTCAAGAAAGTGTGGCCAGGGCTACTACTTGCTTATCCAAAATTCATACCCCTGTCTTCCTTAGCAACAGAAAACTTAAAGTGGTGGGTGTGTCAATGGACTTTTTACAATACCACATTTCCTTGCTGCTCAGAAAGAAGCCAAGAGGATGTAAGCAAAAGTTATTGGGTGAGGTTTCTGGGAATGCTCTTTGAAGCAGGCTGACTTAGTTGGGAGGCATGCCCTTTTGCCTGTTTCCAATTTCTACTCCCTGCTGCCTGGAATTTGGATGTGATGTCTGGAGCTACAGTAACTATATTGGGATCATGAGGTGACCTCAAGGACAGGGTCCTCCTGTTAATGATGGCAGAGAGCAGGATAGAGGGGACTATCATGGATGGGCTATGGAGCTGTTGTATTAACCCTGGACTGGCTACCTCTAGATTTCTTTTTACATGTAAGGAAAGTTTAATCTCTTTCTTATTCCAGCTACTGTAACTTATCGCCAAGTGCAATTCTTAACTGATACCAATTTCCCACCTTTCTTCATGAATAAAGAGGAATTTGATATGGATATAGGAGGGTATCCATGAGTTGTGTATACAGGAAGGCAGAGCCTGTAGTTTTCAGGCCTTGGGGCTTGTGTCAGCCTGGTCCTCTTTGTAGGAATGGATACCGTGTGGTTTCATCTCGTAGAACTGGAAGGGGAGAACGATAACGTTTGGTGTACAAGTGTCCAGTGAGAGGAGGAGGAGGGAAGAACGATGGAGCATGATGGGTGGGGAGGGGAGGGCTTGGGGACATCTGTGGAGCTGTTTCTGGGAGAGGTGGTGAGCCTCTGGGCCTAGGCAGTGTCCCCTCCAGGCCTGGGTGATAAAGGACAGTACAGCTCTGGGAAGGCCACAGAGTTTTGCACGTCCGCCCCAACCCCCGCCTGACCTGCATCATGGAAGTAGTGGAGAGGAGCCCTGATGGCTGGCAGTGGGAGGCTGCTTTCCTGGAGGACGGGTCAGAAGGAGCAGGAGACACAGGATGAGGCCAAGGAGGTGGACAGTTCGGAGCTTATTCCTGAGCACTCGCAAAACACATGAGAAGGTGTTAAGATGGGCCATGGCCGTGTGAGTGTACAGCTGGGTGCTAGGATGGTTGGCAATTTAGACATGGATATGGATGAAACTTCATTTATAGCCTCAGACAGCTGAGTGGGTTATACTGGGAGTTGGAATCGGATGAACTTAATTAACATCATAGATCCTGCCAGGCTCCCAATGTGGTAGCCTTCTTATGACCTAGTAGAGACTTACCCGCTTGGCAAAGCTGGTTTCAGCAACTTCTCCATTAACATCCTTGAGGTTCACAGCCTTCTTTGCTGTCTTGGAGCTCGTAAATTTTCTCCTTCTGTTCTATATTTGCTTATTGAATCGGCAATTCAACTGAATGGATTTAAAGGTATATACAACTTTTATTTTTAAAGCAAAAACCTCTACCTCAGTCCAAGTAGCTCTGTCTAGCCTAGTGTTTGTCAAAGGACTCAGTCCTCAGAAACAGCCCTTTGCCAACTGATGCTCATAATAAGGATCTGAAATACACAGTGAGGGTCGGAAGCATAACAGCTACTCTCTTTGCAGTTTATAAAGCCTGGTCTCTTCTCTGAGTTACTTTAATGCTCATTTTCACAGATGGAGAATCAAAGGTGGGGTCTTTTTTAAAGAAATGTTGATTTATTTTTTTGCGCTGGGTCTTAGTTTTGGCATGCAAACTCTTAGTTGAAGCATGTGGGATCTAGTTCCTTAACCAGGGATTGAACTCAGGCCTCCAGCATTGGGAGCGTGGAGTCTTAGCCACTGGACCACCAGGGAAGTCCTCATGGTTGGGTCTTACTTGTGATGAGGTGGACAGTGATTGATCACTAATTACAAGAAAAGAAATCAGGGCTTTTTATCATGTTCTACCACCCTCCAAACTATTAGCATCAAAGGAAGATAGACTCACTATTAGCCAAAATATGTGTTTAAATAGAATAAAATTGTTACTTACCTGTGAGCATCAACTGTGAGCCTGGCACAGCACCAAGTGCCTTTGAGATGTGACTTCATTTAACACGTACAGCTTACTCAGCATCCTTGTCTCCCACTTACGCCCACTTAAGCCTATTCTCAGTCACTCTTTGGCCAAAGTCACAATGCGTGAAATACGCACTCCCGTGTTTCCACCAGTCATAGCCAAGGAAGCACACAACCCCGGGGCAGTCTATGGCCCCTAGACACATTATGACCATGAACAGAAGTCCCATCTGGGCAGGTGTGTATGTGGCTGACAGAGGGAGTAGGCTCAGCGATGGCAAAGGTCCCAAGGCAGGTTGGCCCAGTTGTGGGACGGGATGTGGGCACTGGCCAGCCCAGAGGCCGGGAGCTCCAGAAGACAGCTGATGGCTGGGGGTGGGGCTGGGTGCTTTCCCCTGAGCCCCACTCCCAGCCTCAGGCGTGATGAGCAAGACGCTGGAAGGTGTTAGGACTTCCCTGAGGGGGCTGAACTTCTCCATTTACCTTCAGTGAGTCCTGCTGAGGGGCCCCAGCAGTGTGGCCTGCTGGGGGCAGGGCAAGGATGGAGAGAGTCTTGGCTGGAAGGAGGCGGAATGTCAGTGGGTGGCCGTGGAGACCGGGGGTTCTGTGTCTTGGTGGCCTGGCTGGAGCTAAGGGGGTGTAGGGTAAGGCCCAGAGGAGGAGACAGAGGCCCCTTCACACCCCAGGTCTGCATTTTGGCTCAGTGGCTCTGAGATTTCATGTCATCGGGAGATCCCCAGCGTTAGGACAGCAGGCCAACTCCCCACTGCTCCCAGCAGGAGGTGGGCCCTCAGTGTCCTCAACAGGAAAGAGGTGGGAAACTTCCCTCAATGAACACTTTGAAAACTGTGTTCCGTGAAGCTCAAGGTATTTGTAAGAAATAGTAGATACTCTGTACAGAGCTTTTGTCGTCCTGTCTACTTTGCTCTCTTTTTTGAAAGTCATGAAGTTTATTAGTGCATTCAAGGATTTGACAAGTCCTGCACCACAACGCCTGTTTGACTCAGAGTTTCCCCGCACCCCTCCCCATGCCCAGGAACACCCGTGAAGTACAGGGTTCCCTGGAATGCGGTTTGGGAAACTGCACTGGAGGTGGCTCACTCTGAGGCTCTACATTTTCTTGGGAACAGGCCAGGCTTGTCACTGGAGGTGATTTATGGGCTTGCGAGCCAATTCATTAATCTGCAGGGCAGCTATCTCTGTCCACCTAATCGATCGATGGCAGAAATTTGCCTGAGGTTGTCCCTCCTGGCGGTGGATTGAATGCAGAGGCCAGGGAGGGCTCAGAAGTTGGCTGGGGAGCTTGAGGAGGAGAAAGGGGGTCGGTGTTCTCCGTCAAGTCTGTTTCTCCCTAGGCAGGCGGTGGCTAAACAGACTCCTCACGGTGGGATTTCCCTACATAACCATCCTCAGGTGGCACCATCTGGGAACCTTGTGGTGACCGGAAGGCAAGAAGCAGTATGAGCTCCTCCTGTATGCCACACACCTCACAGGTGTTACCTGCTTTCAGCCTGTGGTGGGTCTCATGGGAGCCCCATCTACAGATGGGAAAACTGAGGACAGGGAGGTTTCATCTCTTGTTGCCTGGGTCAGGGCTGAGGCTCTGTAAAAACCCTGTTGGACCCCAGGGCTCAAATGCATCACCATACCCTGGTGCTTAGGTCCTGGCCAATCCTGCCTTCCCCGACAAGCTTGGGAGACCAGCCTTCCCTTTGAAAACAGCTCTCACTGCATTGCTTCAAGGGGGCTTCCCTGGTGACTCAGACAGTGAAGAATCTGCCTGCAATGCAGAAAACCTGGGTTCGATCCCTGGGTTGGGAAGATTACCTGGAGAAGGGAATAGCAACCCACTCCAGTATTCTTGCCTGGAGAATCCCACAGACAAAGGAGTCTGGTGGTCACAAAGAGTCAGACACAACTGAGCAACTTTCACTATTCACTACTCTGCTTGTTAGGACATCTTTATGGGAGAGAGACTGTTATTCCCAAACTCTTGCTTCTGTGTGGTTCTTGCAGGTCATTGGGTGATGCAGAGGGGACAGAGGCCCCTGAATCTCAGGCAGGTCTTAGAAAGGCCATCACTGATCTGGTTCCTGATTTCCTCTCGGGGGTGGTTTCCCAAGCCCCGCCTCTGCAGTGCTGAGTCGGGGGATTCTCAAAGCCTGCACCCTTCACCCCTTGAGTCTCCCTGCAGGATGGGGCCTTCGGGTCAACACCCTCCCAGGTTGTTTCTGTTCCCAAAGAGTCAGACATTCATTCAAAAATAGAAGCCTTTCTTGGGTTGAGGTCTGGGGGCTGGGGTAGAGAAGTGAACAAAGACATGCTCCCTGCTTTGGGGGCTGTTAGTCTGGTGGGGGGAACAAAGAGAGGACAGAGAGGGAAGTGGTCCTAGGGAGCACCAAGAGGGGGGCGCCTGACCTCACCGACGAGCTGGAAGGGATTCTTCTGGGTTTAAGTAAGGAGGCTGGAGAACCAGGTACCAGAAATGGGGGCTCCAGGACCCAGGAAAAATCATGCACAGGACCTGTCTGCCGAGGCCAGTGCTGAACACTGGGCACCACATCTGGCCCTGCTTGTGCCCAGGTACCACCCTGACCCTGCAGCTCCTACTGTCCCTGATGCTGGACACCATCCCTGATCGTCACTGTCTTGATTCAGTTTAGGGTGGATGTGTGCACTGGTTGAGGCTGGGCCAGGGAGGGAGGGAGGCCGGGAGAGTGAGGGGCTGCTTCTCTGCTTCTAGAGAGGATGGTGGTCCCTGCCTCTTATCCAACCTTTATGGTGAGGGATGCCCCAGAGATGGGCAGGGGGTGGCCAAAGTGACCAATGTCGTTCCATGGGCCCCAGAGTGACTCAGCTTAACTGCACCTCCATGTGGACTCTGGACGCCCCCCAGCACAGCAAGGAGAAATCTGGCAAACTGTATTCTCTTGCAGCCTTAGCATGGAGCCTCACCCATTCTTATGATTTCAATGTCCCCTTGACACTGATGCCACCTCAGTCTGCATCTCCAGCCCCATCTCCATGAATGGACTCCAACCTGGGACTCCACCCTCCTATTGTGGACAAATCCCCCACCTCGGGACGCCCTACAGCCATCTCTACCTCATCCCCCCTGGAATACATTCAGCATGGCCACCAGCCCCTCATCCCTGCCTTCAGGAATGGCCCTGCCCTCTCCCCCCAACCCCAAGTGGTCCAGGCAGGATGGTGAGACTCATCCCTCCCTATCCCTTACCTTTTTTTTTAAATAACTAATTCAGTTTTGACTGCCCTGGGTCTGCATTGCTGTGTTCAGTCTTTTTCTAGCTGCGGTGAGCAGGGTCTGTTCTCTAGCTGTGTTTCTCGGGCTTCTCACTGCGGTGGCTTCTCTTGTTGTGGAGGACGGGATCTAGGGCACAGGCTGCAGGAGTTGGGGCCCACGGGCTTACTTGCTCTGAGGCATATGGAATCTTTCCAGACCAGGGATGGAAGCTGTGTCCCCTGCATTACAAGGTGGATTCCTAACCACTGGACCCCCAGGGAAGTCCCTCCTCCTACCTTTAAAAGGGTCACACCATGTGTGTGTTTAAGGCCAGAAGAAGGCAGAAGGTCCAGTGATGGAAGCAGTGCCAAGGCTGAGATTCAGCAGGTACCTTCTGGTAGGACCCATCCCCTGGTTGCTATGATGTTGAAACACCTCTGATCAGCTGGTAAAGAGCTGCTGATCCCAGCGCTCCTCTTCTGCCCTTGAGGACACCCAACTATTTCCTTACTACTTGGTAATGATAGGGTTAATCCCAGGCACGGCTGGGGCTCAAAGACTCGGCTCCCAGGTGGCATTCTGATCAGTCGGTGACTGAATCCTGTATATTACCCCTGGGTGACTCTTGGATAAAGAAAGGAAAGGTTATTTTCTCAGAAATCTCCTACAGACCTCTTTGTCTCGTGGGTCGCTTTGGCCCCTATGGCTGTTCAAGCTGCAAGGGAGTCTGGGAAGGCTTGCCTTTAGTTTGCAGGGTCTCTAACAGAGGAAGTCAGGGAAAAGGAGGTTTGAGTGGGCTGACACTGTCTGCCTTCTTTCCTTGACAGACTGATCACTTATTATCCAGTCAACCCACCCCCTCACCCCCAGCTATTCATCCCTAAGTGCAGCATGTGGGACCTAGTTCCATGGACAGGGATGACCTGTCCCACTGCAGGGGAACCCAGCCCCCCTGCATTGGGAGCGGAGCCTTAGTCACTGGACCACCAGGGAAGTCCTGAGCCATTCATTCCTTACTCTTCTTTTGCCCCCTTCCACCTTGTGACCAGTGGAGACCACACGGAGGCACCAAATGGGGATTGAAGTTTCATTAAATCATTCCTGGAGAACAGGGCCTCCTGTCTCATTTGGAGATCCCACTGCAAGGCCCCAAAGCAGCTGCACTCACCCAGGAATCCCCCAGACCTGAGCATCCCAAGTCTGGGGAACTGTATCCCACAGATGTCTCAGCTGAAGGATCACCATGGAATATTCCTGATCCAAAGTAGCTTTCGAATCCTGTCCTCTTCCCAGGCTTGCCTCAGGGTCAGATCAACTCTCCTGCTTTCTTTCTTCTTTATTTTAAAAGATAATTTTATTTATTTATTGGCTGTGCTGGGTCTTTGTTGTTGAGAGGGCTTTCCTCTAGTTGTGGCGAGCTGGCTTCTCATTGTGGTGGCTTCTCTTGTCGCAGAGCACAGGCTCTTAGCCATGTGGGCTTCAGTAGCTGCAGCACGTGGGCTTGGTAGTTGCGGCTCCCGGGCCCTAGGGCACAGGCTCAATATTTGGGGCACACGAATTTAGTTGCTCCGCGGCATGTGGGATCTTCCCAGACCAGTGATCGAACCTGTGTCTCCTGCGTTGGCAGGTGGATTCTTTTCCATTGAGTCACCAGTAAAGCCCCTAACCCTCGTGCTGTCTGCCGCAGTGTGGTCCGCAGAGACCTCCATTTCTGACAGCCCAAAGAACATGACGCTGGTCTGCTACCTGGAGGCTGGCTGGTGTGCTGCTTGGGCCTGCATGAGTAAGACATATGCAGGTGAGATGGAAGAGACCAACCCCATAAAAATTCAGGGGCCAGCTGCCTCAGTGAGGTTTCTGGGGATCCAGGGGTCAGGATATCCTTCCAAGGTGAAAGGCAAGTTGCCGCACCTTGCACCACTCACCACAAAAAGGATGGAGATTTGCTTTCTTTTTTTTTTTTAGTATGCTATTTATTTATTTTTAATTGAAGCATAATTGCTTTACAATATACTGTTGGTTTCCGCCATACATCTACATGAATTACCCATAGGTATACCTATGTCCTCTCCGTCTTGAACCTCCCTGCCACCTCCCAGCCTGTCCTACCGCTCTGGGATGGAGATTTTCTTTGTAGTTCCGAGTGTATGTGAGGAACGGAATGCTGCTGGCAAACCTCGGCAGGAGAGCCATGCGCAGGCCCCCAGGATTTGGGAGCAAACCCAAGCTGAGGGCTGGGCAGAGGCTGAACCCTGGGCATCAAGTGGCCACGTGGCTGGGCTTCTCTCTCAGGCCAAGTGCCCCTGAAACAGACTTTGGGGCAGAGATTTGTGGGCAGGAGGTTTCTTGGGGAGTACTCTTAGGAATAACCCCTGGGGACTTCCCTGGTGGTCCAAGGGCTAAGACTCTGTGCTGTCAATGCAGAGGGCCCGGGTTTGATCCCTGGTTGGGAAACTAAGCTCCCACATACCACAGCTAAGAGTTAGCATGCCACAATTGAGAAAGATCGTTTGTGCTACAACTAAGACCCGGTGCAACCAAGTTAAATAGATAAATAAATATTAAAAGAAAAAAGAAATAAGCCCTGTATGGGAGTGAGGAAGGTGAAATTGGGCAGAGGGAAATGCTCAACTTTTCCTACAGTTCGTGGGGTTCATGGGGCCATTCCCTTCTCCAGTCAATCTTAAAGGAAATCAACCCTGAATATTCATAGGAAGGACTGATGCTAAAGCTGAAGCTCCAGTACTTTGGCCACTTGTTGTGAAGAGCCGACTCACTGGAGAAGACCCTGATGCTGGGAAAGATTGAGGGCAGGAAGAGAAGACGGCGGCAAAGGATGAGATGGTTAGATGATACCACTGACTCAGTGGACATGAGTTTGAGGAAACTCAGGAGATGGTGAAGGACAGAGAAGCTTGGTGTGCTGCAGTCCATGGGGTCGCAAAGGGTCAGACACGATTGACTGATTAACCAGCAACAAGAGGTTGAGCTACAATGAAGCAGCAGTAGAAGGCTCAGCCAGCCCCAGGGCAGCTCTGGAACTGGGTTGGCCTTTCAGCGAGGTCCCACATTGAGGCAGGGGAGCTGGGCCATCGTCCCCTCCACTGGCCTGGCCATCAGCTTCAGGCTTCCTCCAGGGTGGAGTCATGTCCTTGGGTGGAGGCCAGTCCTGGACTGACTTAGCTGTGAGCTATTAATTAGTAAGCACTGTCCCTGTGGCTGGGGAACAGAGGGAATCAGTCCTGGAGGTAGGGGTCTTGCTGAATAGCTCAGCATTTTCTAGAGCATCCAAGTGTAAATTGG
This sequence comes from Okapia johnstoni, assembly GCA_024291935.2. Lineage (NCBI taxonomy): Eukaryota > Metazoa > Chordata > Mammalia > Artiodactyla > Giraffidae > Okapia > Okapia johnstoni. The sequence goes on along the minus strand of JAGTYA010000026.1, from coordinate 7,958,405 downwards.
GTGTCCTTGGACACACTGAACCACTTGTGTCAGGACCAGCTCCCGAGTGGGGATGTGCTCAGCATAAGGATACTGCGTGAGCACGTGATCCGTCTGCTTCCACGTTGACACCAGATTCAGTCTCCCCCGATCTGCACCTGTGGCCTTATGAACATTTGAGAAAATATTTGTGAACCTGGTTTACAGATCTGTGCGCTGCATGGTCAGTCATGTCTGACACTTGGAGACCCCGTGGACTGTAGCCCACCGGGCTTTTCTGTCCATGGAATTTTCCTGGCAAGAATACCGGAGTGGGTTGCCATTTCCTCCTCCAGGGGATCTTCTTGACTCAGGGATTGAACTCACGTCTCCCTTGCACTTCACTGCAGGCAGATTCTTTACCGCTGAGCCACCGGGGAAGCTGGATGATTCTGCTTCATGTTCTGACATCAACTGGAAGTGGATGCCTGCGGCATTGTGGCCCCGTCCAAGGTTGCCCTGAAGAACATGGTGAAAGGAAATCCTTCTGGGTGGCAGACACTCAAGCAAAACACTGAATTTTCCACTTTTTTTTGGACTGATGGGAAGCCAGAACTCTGGACCTAGAGTAGTTCATGGGCAGCTGCAAATGGTTTAGTTCTAGGAGGCCAAATCCAGCCAGTGTCTGATTTTGTAAATCCAGTTTTATTGGAGCACAGCCACACCCGTTTGTTTGCTTTCTGTCTCTGCTGCTTTTTTTCATGTTATTACGACACAGCTGAGTAGTGGTGACAGAGAACTTCTGGCCCACAAAGCCTGAAATATTTATAACTTGGTAGAAAAAGTCTGCTAACCCCTGATCCAGGGGAATGACCAGGGCTTTGGAAAGAACTGAAAGATGCGTGATGAAGGGTTGATAAAGAGGGACTTCCCTGGTGGTCCAGTGGTTAAGAATCCACCTTCCAATGCAGGAGACACCAGTTCTATCCTGAGTCAGGGAACAAAGATTCCACATGCCATGGGCAACTGAGCCTGTGTGCCACAACTAGAGAGCCCACATGCTGCAAGAAGATCCAGTGCAGCCAAAAAACAAGGAGGTGTGGGTAAGAAATCAGTGGTGGGAGTTCTCAGGATGGGCAAACTACCCTGACAGCTCCCAAGGGGTGCCCCCCACTGCAGACAAGGCTCTCAGGAGTCAGGTGGATGGAATGACATGGGAGTGAAGGAAAGGGGTTCTCCATGGATGTCCAGGGGTCTTTTCCCCCTAGTCAGTGCCTGATCACACAGAGCACGTTCACGTGGCTATGGTGTTCCCTCTGGAAGAGACACACGTTCTAGAGATGGATTTGCCTTCCTTGGCCATCCTGCTTCTGCCAGCACCAACACTGTGGACTCTGCAAGTACTTCATTTACTGCCATGGTACAGGATTACTCATGAAACAAGGAGTTTTTTTCATGGCAAAAGGGTAGCAATGGCCTTATGCTCGTGGGGGTTCTCTGGCCTTACCAAATACATTACCACCCAGAAGCCCCTGCCTGGTGGGATCGTGGGATGGTCTCTGAAGACTCACTTAGATGTCACCCTGAGAGGATGGAGCTCTTCCTTACAGGATGCTGTATCTGATTGACCCCGGGACCCACTTGGGCGTTGTTTTTCTATGGCTGGAATACACGGGTCCAGGAATCAAGGGATGGAGTGAGAATAGTTTTCCTCATCACCCCTAATATCCCACTCAGGGCTTTTTTTTTTTTTTTTTTGCTTCTCCTCCCAACAACTCTGAATTCTGCTGGTTTGGAGTCTTTAGTTCCCAAGGACAGACTGCTTCTTTCAGGGGATGTGATTAGCTACTGAACTGAGTTGGCCTCCCTGGGCTCCTTTCTTACTAACCAACAGGCAAAGGGGGTTAGTTACTCTGCTCCTGGGGTTACTGAGTCTAATCACCAAGGGGAAACTGGGTTCCTGCTCTGTAATGCACATTTCTTTTTTGTTCTTTCTCCTCCTTTCCCTGATTTTATCATTATTTGACAAGCCAGAGGTTAATTTTGATGCTTTCGAGTTGTGGCACTGGTGAAGATTCTTGAGAGTCCCTTGGACAGCAAGGAGATCAAGCCAGTCAATCCTAAAGGAAATCTACCCTAAATATTCACTGAAAGGACTGATGATGAAGCTGAAGCTCCAATACTTTGGCCACCTATGCAAAGAGCCAACTCAGTGAAAAAGACCCTGATGCTGGGAATGATGGAAGGTGGGAGGAGAAGAGGGCAACAGAGGATGAGACGGTTGGATAACATCATCAACTCAATGGACATGAGTTTGAGCAAACTCCAGGAGGTAGTGAAGGACAGAGAAGCCTGGTGTGCTGCAGCCCATGGGGTTGCAAAGAGTAGGACACAACTTAGTGACTGAGCAGCAATAACAACAAGGTTAATTTTCTAATTTATGTAGCAGAATTTTCAGATGGGGTTGCAACCAAATTAGCAAGTCCTAGAGGAGAAATTAGCAAGTCCTGGAGACTGAGGGTGTGCTTGCCTTTGGTGATGAACATGGTGTCTGTTAAGACTTTCGTCCTCCTGTTTAGGGGAGAGAATGAGCTTGCATGAAGGATCGTTTCACCTTGTTATGTTACCAGAGAGTTATTTTTTGTTGTATGGAAGTTCAAATGTGAACAGGGAGTGTATATGGATGCTGAATAGGCAAAGGGTAGACGTCACTCATCATCAAGTTAGTGCCTTTCAGCTTCATATCTACCCTTCAGTACTCGTCTATGATGTGATGCCCGGGCTGGGACTCTGGTCCCACTGGGGGTGTTGGAGGGAGTGACTACGAGGAGGAAGAAGGGTCTTGCTCCCTCCTGTCCCTGTGAGCATCACCCCCACAAACCCTTCACCCCAGCAGCAACTGTTCCTTCCTGCAGTAGAGCTGGGCCCAGTCGTGGTTTTTCCAGCATGTTAACTGCCTACATAGCAGGGGTCTGTGCAGTAAAGTTTTAACTCAGCAGAAGAGGGGGAGAGGGCTGCTCCAAGCCTGCCTGAGCCAGAGAGAGAACTGGCCTTGACCAGATCCTGGGGGCTGATCCTTGGGTCCTCCGACTATCCTTCCTGATAGAGTATCTTTGTTCATCTGGGGTCTCAGGCCTGCTAGCTAGTTTCTGCCAGCAACGTTTTTAGTGGCTGTTTTTGTTCACCTGGGGCCCTGGCCGCACTGTATCAGTCTGGGTTCTAGGGAGGCTGTGCATGAGTGGTTAACTTCAGCCATGTGAGTGCTGCCTGCCTGCAGGACTGACCTGTCCCAGGTTGTTACTGGGAGAATTCAACACTGTCCTTTCTCCAGTTCGTGCCCCATTATATCCTCCACTGGGAGAGGACAGCTGGAAGCTGGCACCTGGCTTCTCTTTGATCTTTCTCTATATGCCCATTTCCTTTGCTGATTTTCATCATTCCCCTCCTGCCCCCAAACCCTAGCAATCTGTACTCACACTTCTGCATTCTTTTTCTAAGGATACCCCCATCCCCACGTTGAGTGAGGTTCAGGCCGCAAACTCTAGCCCCCCCAAACCCCTCCCTGACCTTTGGAAGGGGCCGCTCAAGGGACGGGACTGTTGACGTCAGGGTGAATCCTGCTCTTTCCCATGGCCAAAGTCCCCAGAGCTTGTACAACTGAAATTCCAGTTGTGTTGAGTGAGCTGTCTTAGAAAGTGAACGGAAAGGGAAAACAGGCAAATGTTCAAGTGAAAATCCACTTTATTCCAACAGCCTCCTGGGGCCTGTCTCTCCATAAAACTTTGTCCCTAGAGGTCAGCTGCCACTCACTCAAGCCTGAGCTCTATCTTAGCCCAGGGTTCTGTCTGTGCTTGCAGAGTTCCTGGACAAGTCTCGACCTGTCCTAAGATGAAACCCTTTCCCCATTTGTGGTTTTTTTTTTCCTCCTGAATCCTTCCTTATTCCACCTGACATTATCTGCCCTGGCACACCCTTCTATATCAGCAGTGACTGTAATAAATGCCAGTCACATTCTGTGCAGACTCAAGGCCTATGGATGATCAGAACCTGGTCCCTTCCGCGTGAAACACCACATGGGGCACCAGAATCCCAGTCCCTGTGAGTCACTGTGCAGAGAGGGAGAGGTCGCTGAAAGTCACTCAGCATCACTCCCTCTCTGAGAATGGACCCAGGGACCCAAGTGAGTCTCACAGCTTTTTAGTGGAAGCTTGGTAGCTTCTGGACTGTGGAGTCAAGGGTCTCTGCCAGCCCCTCTGAATCAAGCCTCGTCTTCACAGGCAGGTGGTGCAGGCTGATTTCCTGGGGCTCAGGCAGGTTCAAGGAGGGGTGGGAGTAGACCCCCACTTTTAGTGTGTGATAGTGGCCCTGGGGAACCAGGCTGCACAGCCTGACTCCCTGAGAAGCCAGGTCAAAGGTGTCTCTCTAAGACTTTGTGAGCAGGGAGTGAAGTCTCACCTGTGGGGGGTCCCACTACCCACTGGGCTCTCCCTCTCTCACCCTGTAACTTTGTACACTCTAGCCCTTCATCCTAGAGGGCCCTTCCTCCAGGTCTTGGCCTATTAAACTTTTGTTGACCCTTCAAGCAGAGACATCACTTTGCCAACAAATGTCCATCTAGTCAAAGCTATGGTTTTTCTGGTAGTCAAGTATGAATGTGAGAGCTGGACCATAAAGAAAGCTGAGTGCCAAAGAATTGATGCTTTCGAACTGTGGTGCTGGAGAATACTCTCAAAAGTCCTTTGGATTGCAAGGAGATCAAACCAGTCAATCCTAAAGAAAATCAACCTTGAATATTTATTGGAAGGACTGTTGCTGAAGCTGAAGCTCCAGTGCTTTGGCCACTTGATGTGAAGAGTCGATTTGACTCTGATGTTGGGAAAGATTGAAGGCCAGAAGCAAAGGGAGTGATGGAGGATGAAATGGTTGGATGGCACCACTAACTCAATGGACATGAGTTTGAGCAAACTTTGGGAAACAGTGGAGGACAGAGGAGCTTGGAGGGCTATAGTCCATGGGGTTGCAAAGAATCGGATGTGACTTAGTGACTGAATAACAACAACGACGACACTTCAAGAGTCTGCCTGGATACCACTTCCTCCAGGAAGCCTTCCCCACTTCCAGGATGGTTGGGTATCCCTCTCTCTATTTTTATACACCCTTCGCATTTCCCTGGCTCATTCCATGTATTCAGTTATTTTATTTTCTTTCACAACCTTTTCCAATTTATATTCTCTAGCTGTAGTTTATACATTCTCATTAAGCCACCTCGAATCCCATCTGGAACAAGGCTGGATGAGGCCAGATATGCCTGCTCTCTGACCACTGAGTTTGATATAAATCATCCATGGCCTGTGTTCTCTGACTGACGGATCTCATGATTAGCTCTGCAAGCACCCCACATCCCTCGACCTCTGCAAGCTTGAGGGGAGAGGAGGACCAGCTGCCTAAGAAACATGAGCCTTTCTCAAGTTGCTGCCATGAAACATCTGTCCAGGAAAACATCCTTAAGGGAGAGTCGAGCAGTGGTTCTGAAATGAAATTGACACCTTAGCTTGGCTCACAGGTATCGCTCACCTGGGAACTGGCAGAAAGGAAGCTCTGGTGGTGAAAGGGTGGGTAGTGTGGGGTTAGGATGAGGTAAATGAGGGGTCGAGAGTGGGGGAATTCAAGGAGATGCTCATGTGAAGAGCTGACTGTTTGGAAAAGGCCCTGATGCTGGGAAAGAGGAGAAGGGGGTGACAGAAGATGAGATGGTTGGATGGCATCGTCGACTCAATAGCTGCAAGCTTGAGCAAACTCCAGGAGATAGTAAAGGACAAGGAAGCCTGGCGTGCCGCCGTCCATGGGGCTGCAGAGAGTCAGACACGACCGAGCGACTAAACGAAGGTTAAACGAACACGTTCAGAGCCCCGCCCCACAAGAGGCCCCTTCCCTCCGTGGGGCCTCACCCAGACAAAGGCCCTCAGGTTTTTGCCCAGGCTCTGCCTGTCTCAGGGTGACGGTGAGAATGTCTGCTTCCTTCAGGGTAGCTGCTGTCAGCACATGTCACTGGCGTGGAACATTCCCTGAGTCTGAGTCATCTACTTTTGAGTCACATCCCATATGGGACATTCTAAGCCAATCCAGTTCCTTTTACAGACTTCCCTCCTTGGTGGCAAGTCTTCCCAGCTTTGCATTGTTGGTTTCCTACCAAATTCCTACAAGCAACAGTTTCACACACACACACACACACACACACACACACACACACACACACACACCCTCTGCAAAAGAAATACATATAGATGGGTCAGATGAATTTGAACCCTTTCATTCATTTGACAAATATCTATTGGGCGTGTTCTCAAGGGAATTTCCCCTCTCCTCCCCCCCCCACCCCACCCCCACTGCCGCCCAAGCTTATATTTCGGTGGAGAAGACAGACTGAATACAAGGTTAAGAGGTAAACTGTATTATAGGGGAGACAGTAGTAAGTGATAGAGATAAAGCCCCATTCGAGAAGGTGGTGGAGGTGCTGGGCTGTGTGGTGCTGAGAGGAAGGGAAGGGATGGAGGAGGGACGTGGGCTGAGCCACACAGACAGCAGGGGGGCACATCGTAGGGAGAGGGCAGGGTCTCTGCGGGGCTGGGGAGGGAGGTGGCAGTCACGGGGCAGAGGCAGCGGGAGGCTGGCATGGCTGGAACAGCGGAGATGAGGGGAGATGGGGACAGAAAGCTATTTGGGCCTTGGATTTCCATGAGGATCTTGGCTCTTTTAAAAATTTTAATTGAACTCTAGCTGATTTCCAAGGTTCTGTTAATTTCAGGTGTACAGCAAAGTGGATCAGTTATACATATATCCACTCTTTTTTCTTTTTTTAGATTCTTTTCCCATAGAGGCCATTACGGAGTATTAAGTAGACTTCCCTGTGCTGCACGGTAGGTTCTTATTAGTCATCTATTTTATATACAGTAGTGTGCACCTGTCAGTCCCTGTCTCAAATTGTTCCCCATCTCCTGGTCACCATAAGTTTGGTTTTTACATCTGCGACTCTACTTCTGTTTTGTAAATAAGTTCATTTGTAACCTTTTAAAAAAATATTCCACATATAAGCGGTATCATTTGATATTTGTCTTTCTGTCTGACTTATCTCGCTCAGTATGAAAGAGGACTTTGGCTTTGACTCTGGGTGTGATGCTGGCCCTGGGGAGAGTTGAGAGCAGAGGCGGGACGTGATCTGACTTGTGTTTTAACAGGATCCCTGGACACTGTGAGGAGCGCAGGCCATAGCTAGGCATTAGGAGGGCCCTAGAGTCCTCTGGCAAGAGGGGACGGTGGCTAGGACACAGGGATGGGGGGACAGATTTTGATGGCGCTTGGATGTGAGGTGCAGGATAAGGGGAAGAAGTGAAGTTTGTTTACTGAGGCAAAATTCACACTGTATAAAATTAAATGGGGCTTCCCTGGTGGCTCAATGGTAAAGAATCTGCCTGCCAATGCAGGAGACTTGCGTTCGATCCTGGGGTTGGGAGGATCCCCTGGAGAAGGAGATGGCAACCCACTCCAGTATTCCTGCCTGGAGAATCCCATGGACAGAGGAGCCTGGTGGGCTACAGTCCATCGGGTCGCAAAGAGTCGGACACGACTTAGTGACTAAACAACAGTACAATTAACCATTTTCCAGTGTACGACTCAGTGGCCTTTAGCACATTCAGTGTTGTACAATCATCACCCAGATCTCGTTCCAAATCATCTTCCTTATCCCAAAAGGAAAACCCTGTATGCATTAAGCAATCACTCTCTGCGTTCCCTCTCCTCAGCTCCTGACAACCACTAATCTGCTTTCTGTCTCTATGGACTTACCTGTTCTGGGTGTTTCTTATCCATGGAATCAATAGGCTGGCCTTTGGGTCTGGCTTATGTCACTCAGCATAACGTCTTCCAGGTTCATCTGTGCTGTAGCCTGAGTCATAATTTCCTTCCCTTTCCCCCTCCTTGTTTCTGGCCGCGCTGCCCAGCATGTGGGATCTTAGTTCCCAGACCAGGAATCGAACCAATGGCCCCTTGCATTGGAAGCACAGAATCTCACCCACTGGACTGCCAGAGAAGTTCCTACAATTTCCTTCCCTTTTAAAGCTGAGTAATACACCATTGTACAGTTATACGGCATTTGTCTATCCATTCATCTATTGATGGACATTTGAGTTGCTTCCACATTTTGGCTCCTGTGCACAGTACTTCTTTGAACACTTATGTACAAATTTTTGTTAGAACCCTGTTTTCAATTCTTTTGGGTATATTCCTAGGTGTGGAATTGCTGGGTCGTATGGTAACTCTATGCTTAACTTTTTGAGGAACTGCCAAATTTTTTCCACCGTGGCTGCACCCTTTTGCAATCCCGTCAGCAGTGTGTGAGGGTTCCACTTTCTCTGCACCCTTGCCAACACTTGTTATTGTCTGTTGCCTGTTTACATTATAGCCACCCTAGTGGGCATGAAGGGATATCTCATTGTGGACTTGACTTGCATTTCCCTGATGACTAATGATGCTTGAGCATCTTTTCTTGTGCTTTTTGGTCATGAGTGGAGCCAAAGTGAGGGTCTGAGTAACCAGAGGGTGGAATTGTCAATAAGTGAGACTGAAGGCGGTGGGAGGGGAGCTCAGTTTGACAGGTTAAACTTTATGTACCTGCTTGAACCCTAGTGGAGCCGTGGGACTGGCAGCTGGCTGTGAGTCAGGAGTGCAGGGGGAGGCCTGGGCTGAGGTGTAAACTGGGATGTGAGCAGCATATGGTGGCACTGAAGCCACAAGATGCAGCAGGGGCACCCGCAGCAGAGGCTGGGCCATGAGGAAGGAGGAAAACCAGTTGAGCAGCAACCTGGAGGCCCAGCGGAGGGGGCCTTTCGGGACAGGAGAGGGAGCGGCAAGGAGTTGGAGGTGCGATATCACAGGGCTGACTATCGTCTTGCTAACATGGGATCCATCGATCGAGCAACCTTGAAGAGCGACTGGGCTTCTGAGCCCCCCTGGAGCGGGTTTAGGAGAGGGTGGGAGAGGGCAGAGACCATGCCTCCGAGGGGCTTTGAGGGAAGGGTGGAGAGAAATCAGATGGCACTTGAAGAGGGAGCGAGATCAAGAGGAATCTTCAAAACGTAAGGTAGGAGGGTGAGTGGCTGATGGGAATGCTTGAACAGAGAGGACAGACATGGATGCCGAAGGAGGGGAGACTTACTGGAAGGATGTCCTTGAGCCTGAGAGAGGGGGCAGGCTCTGGCGTGCGCTGGAGGACAGATCCTCCGAGGACTGGGGAGAGAAGGCTGCGAGGATATGCAGGTGGGAGCTGAGGAAGTTCTCAGTGAAAAAGGAAGCAAGGGGGCAGGGTGAGAGGAGGGGAGGGAAGGATGAAGTAGCCACTGGGAGGGAAGGGGGTTTGCCCCCACCAGGGCAGTAGGGCTGGGCAGCACCAATGGCCCACTTGTGATAAGGAATCCAGATTTAGAAAAGACACTTTTGTCTTCAGCGAGCATAACCTGCAGAGATGCAGCTCTGCTCCCTGGAAAGTTAATTGTTTACATTTGCAAAGAGAACTCTTTAGATGCCACGGAAAAGCCACTGCACACCTCTCTATTCTAGGAGCTTTTGAGCTACCTCCACCTAACTCAAGGTGTCTAACCTGGAGTCCACGGGCTCACTGAGGTCCTGGACATACATTCAAGATTCACGAGTTCTTATTTATTAATTTATTGAAATATAGTTGATTAGCAATGTGCTAGTTTCTGCTGTACAGCAAAGTGATTCACTTAAACACATATATACATTCTTTTTTAATACTCTTTTATATTATGACTTATCATAGAATTTCGAATATAGTTCTCTGGGCTGAGCACCAGAGAATTGATGCTTTTGAACTGTGGTGCTGGAGAAGACTCTTGAGAGTCCTTTGGACAGCAAGGAGATCCAACCAGTCAATACTAAAGGAAATCAGTCCTGAATACTCATTGGAAGGACTGATGCTGAAGCTGAAACACCAATACTTTGGCCACCTGATGCAAATAACTGACTCACTGGAAAAGACCCTGATGCTGGGAAAGATTGAAGGTAGGAGGAGAAGGGGATGACAGAGGATGAGATGGTGGGATGGCATCACCGACTTGATGGACATGAGTTTGAGCAGGCTCCTGGAGTTGATGATGGACAGGGAAGCCTGGCATGCTGCAGTCCACGGGGTCACAAAGAGTTGGACACCATTGAGCGACTGAACTGAACTGAACTCTGTGCTCTACAGTAAGACCTGTTATTTATCTATTCTATACATAAAAGCTTACATCTGCTAACCCCAAGCTCCCACTCCATCCCTCCCCCAAATCTCTCCCCCTTGGCAACCACCAGTCTGTTTTTTATGTCTGAGATTCATGAGTTTTTTTAAACAAGGATTCTTAATTCAGGGTTTCACGTTAACAACTTAAACACTCGATTCTGGTTCACCTGCATGACCGCGTGTGAATGCACGTGGCCATGTGGTTTCATGATCACTGTGTGTGTTTGTGACCATATTGGAGTACTAAATGTCACAGCTGATGGAAGCAGAGAAGAGTCAGAGGAATGTGGGGCAGATGTATTCAGGCAGTGGTTCCAGTGGAGAACCGCGGTGAGCGTTCAGCTGAACCTGCTGTGCTCTTGCTGAGCAACGGGGATTTTGTTTCAGCAAAATAACATCATCCCTTGTGTTAATTTAGTGCTGTTTGAATTTTACTGGTCATTGGTTTTGTCTGTGTTTAATTTGTATATTCACTGTGGCTTACAGTTCTGTAAGAACAGTAAACATAGCTTTTTTTTGTTTGTATAAAAAGAATTTGTTCAACAAATGGCACTGGGAAAGCTGGATAGCCACATTCAAAAGAATGAAGTTGGACCCATACTTTGGACCATAGACAAAAATGAACTCAAAATTGTGCAGAGACCTAAACTTAATGGCTAAAACTATAAAACTCTTGGAAGGAAGCATAGGGGGAAAGCTTCAGGGCACTGGATTTGGCAATGATTCATGGACATGATACCAAAAGCACAGGCAAAACAAAAGAAAACTAGATAAATTTTGTGCATCAAAGGACACTATTAACAAGGTGAAAAGTCAGCTCATCAAATGGGAGAAAATATTTGCAAACCATATATCTGAAAAGAGGCTAATTGTCGTTCAGTCACTAAGTCATGTCTGACTCTTTGCGAAAAAACTCACTATAAAACTCATCTTGGAAGGAAGCATTTCTTCTCTCAGTATCACTAATCATTAGGAAAGTGTGAATCAAAACCACAATGAGATACCACTTCACACCCATTAGCGTCCCATTACTTCAAAAAAAATAGAAAGAAAAAGAAGGTAGCATCTGTTGGCAAGGATGTGGAGAAATTGAAATCTTGTGCACTGCTGATGTGAATGTAAAATGATGCAGCCACTGTGGAAAATGGTTTAGTGGTTCCTCAAAAACTTCAGCACAGAATTACCATATGATGCAAGAATTCCACTGCTGAGTATATACCCGAAAGATGTGAAAACAGGGTCTCAGAGAGATACTTGTGCATGGTATTTGACTACCCACAAAAGCCAAAAGGTGAAAGCAACCCAGTGTCCATCAACAGATGAATGGATAAACAGTGTGGTCTATTCACGTGATGGAATTTTATTCAGCCTTAAAAAGAAAGGAAATTCTGAAACATACTACAACAAGGCTGAACCTTGAAGAACTAACTGAAATAATACCAATAATGCCAAGTGAAGTAAGACAGTCACACAGAAAGACAAACACTGTACAAGCCCACTTGTGTCGGGTCCCTAGAGCAGTCAGATTCATAGAGACAGGAAGTAGAAAGGTGGGTGTCAGAGGATGGGGAGGAGGAAATGGGGAATTAGTGTCTAACACATGCAAAGTATCAACTTGGGAAAACGGAAAATCTTTGAAGGTGGATGGTGGTGATGGTTATATACCAACATGAGTATACTTAACAGCACTGAACCGTGTTGCCATTGTTCGATTGCTCATTTCTGTCTGATTCTTTGCGGCCCCATGGATTGCAGCACACCGGGCTTCCCTATCTTTCACCATCTCTCGGAGTTTGTGCAAACTCATGTCCATTGAGTCGGTGATGCCATCCAACCTTCTCATCCTCTGTAGTCCCCTTCTCCTCCTGCTTCAATATTTCCCAGCATCAGGGTCTTTTCCAATGAATCAGCTTTTCACATCACACTGAACTATACACTTCAAAATATTTGAAATGGCAAATTTAATGTTATGTCTATTTTACTATAATAAAAAAATAAAAATTAAATCCACCCTGGGAGAGGGAGGCTTCCAAAATCCCAGGGTTGTCTGGTCTTGGCTGGGTCTCCAGACTGAGCATACGTCCCCAGCTGCTCCTCCCAGCTCGCCTGTGCCCATGGATCACCTCACCTAGGGGGACGTGGGTCCCCTCCACCTCCCTGGAGGGAACAGGGTGCCTCTGCCCCGCTCCTTGGGTCAGGAGGAGACAGGACTCAGAGCATCACGGAGCCTGGCAGAAGGAGGGGGAGCATGGGTCCCCAGGCTCTAGTCTCTGTGACTCTTGGGGCTTCACGTATAGGCTGCACCAGTCTCCTTTGCCCCGGGGGCAGCCCCCTGGGGACCCCTCGTCGGGGGCCTGCACCTTGCCTGGCATGCTAGGTTCAGGAGGATGAGGGAGTTCTCCAGTCTGGTTTTCTCAGCAACAAACTCAGCGTTGACATCCGACCTGGTCCTGTACCTATGTCCTAGTCCGTTCAGGACCCTTGACCTCGGCGGCCAGTCCTGAGAGAGCCCTGCATGAGGCCAGACGAGACAGTGCAGGTGTTGGCCATGCTGGTCTCTGGAGGAGAAGAGCAGGGGGCAGCCTGTTCACGGCAGGGCCTCGCTGAGGTGGGGATGGTTTTCTGGGCTCTCAGCTGCCCCCTCCTCCCAGTGCCCTGCTCTTTAGATGATTCCCCTTCACCTGGGACATCACCCCACGAAAGTCTATAGTCACCCTTTAATCTCTCCCTGGTTCTTTCTGCTTTACTTACAAACAACACCAAGGTCAACATCAGCATCAGGAACTACTGTCCACAGAGTCTGTACTACATGCCAATTTGGATCCTTACTGACAAGCCTGCGAATTTAGCAAATTACTAACCTATCTGGACCTCAGTTCCCTCTCCTGTAAAATGGGCATGTAAATACTGCTCCGGCAGAGAGGTTGTGAGTTGGGTCGTGCTTAGGAATCTGCCTGCAATGCAGGAGACCTACGTTTGATCCCGGGGTGGGGAAGATCCCCTGGAGCAGGGTGTGGCAACCCACTTCAGTATTCTTGCCTGGGGAATCCCATGGACAGAGGAGCCTGGCGGGCTACAGTCCACAGGGTCACCAAGAGTTGGACACGACTGAGCGACTAACACACTGGCTCTGTTTGGCCTTCAGAATCTGTCTTTTCTTTCCTTGATTCGGCCTCATTGCCTGGCCTGGCCATTCAGCTCGAATTTGCTCCTTTGGGTCTGCTGTGGACTCGGCAGCCATATCATCAGGCTCCTTAGGTTGTAGGTTAAGATGTTTAATTTGGCTCCAAGGAGGCTAGAAGGCTGTCCTCAGGGTCAGGTTCCCAAGCCTCAGAGCGTGGACTCATGATGACGTCTTTTGGTCCCCAGAGACATTCTTCTCTAGCTATGTAGGAGGTTTCCATGTTCCAGACTGCCAGGGTGCCGGAGAGCAGAGTCTCCCAAGTTTCAGGAAGCTTTCGAGTGATTGTGTGACAGTTAGATCTGAGACACTCTGAGCTGCTCAGACACCATCGGGACGAGCCGTTGGAGCCACATTTTGAGGCAGAATGATCAGCCAGAGAGCATTCTGAGCCAGAAAAGGAAGCTCCGAAAACAGAGTCCCACAAGACCGATACAGTGTGACCACATCATCCATCAGCTTTTGCTGGGTTTGAGTGATCAACAACCACCAAAACAGAGTGGTTGTGATGCCAAAAACTCAGCCTCTCTGCACTGGTGCTGAGCTGAATCTCGAAGACAAGAGTTCCGGGTGAAGTAGAAAAGAATAACTTTATTGCTTTGACAGGCAAAGGGGGGCACAGTGGGCTTATGACCTCAAAAACTGCGTGTCCCCACCCAGGGGATTTGGTGAGGATTTTTATAGCTCTGGTTCAAAGGGCAAGGTTGATGATAAGGATCAGGCTGTATGTATTCCTTTAATCTGACCTTAGGTGATTTCCTGATGAGCTTCTGTGGTTCTTGAAGTTATCAAACTCTGATTTTCTTGCTGGAATAAAGAACGCTTCATCAAGTAACTCAGTTCAGTTCAGTTCAGTTCAGTTACTCAGTCACGTCCGATTCTTGGAGACCTCATGGACTGCAGCACACCAGGCTTCCATATCCATCACCAACGCCTGGAGCTTGCTCAAACTCATTTCCATCGAGTTGGTGATGCCATCTCATTCTCTGTTGTCCCTTTCTCCTCTTGCCTTTAACTTTTCCAAGCATCAGAGTCTTTTCTAACGAGTAGTTAACAGCTCTTTTGCATCAGCAAAGCATCTTTGGAATACAAGAAACAAGGCTGAACATAGAAAGGGTCTGGAGCCCAGGAGCCCCACAGCATCCTGCTCAGTTTCAGTCGTAACAGCAGAAGTTTTTTCTTGCTCATAGGCTTTCTCTAGTTGCAGCGGGCAGGGACTACTCTCTAGTTGTGCGCAGGCTTCTCACTGTGGTGGCGTCTCTTGTTGCAGAGCACAGGCTCTAGAGTGCGTGGGCTTCCATAGTTGAGGCTCGTGGGCTCAGAGCAAGGTCAGTAGTTGTGGAACTCAGGCTTAGCTGCTTTGAGGCATGTGGGATCTTCCTGGTCCAGGGATTGAACCTAAAGTCCCCCATTTTCTCTTTATATGCTTATCCTGTTTTATTTTTCTTCATGATCCTTTTTACCATGTTACATTATGTTATACATTTATTTGTTTATTATCTGATGGAAGCTAAGCATCAAATTTCTCCAGTCCCCTAGGACTGGACTCATAGGTTGGGGCCCCAGAATATAGCAAAGGCTGGCTTTTGTATGGAAAGATCTAGAAAGGAAATGAAAGTGGCAGAATTTGTGTGTGTGTATGGGGGGGCGGTTAGGGGGCGGTTACTGCAGGGAATGAGGGCAGTGGTTTCAAAGCAGACAGACCAGGTTAGAAATTTGACCCTGCAAAATGTGATCTGAGCTGGTGAAAGGCTATTTATAGCTTTTATTCATTTCACTCAATGTGAATATTCATACATCTCACTGTGGAAATATTAATATGTCTGATTACAGGGCACTGCCCAGGCTCCCCTGGGGGTGTTTCATAATACACAGTGTATGCCTCACATTACCTTTCTAAAATTTGAAGAAATCTGATTTCTGCAATCCTTCTGGCCTCAGGGCTTTTGGAGCAAGGTCTGTGGATCTATAAAAACACTAACCTCCCAGGGTTACTGTAGGAGAACATGAGAAAATAGGTACCAAGTGCCAAGCACAGGGAAAGATCATACAGGAAGATGGCCAGGTTTAATGTTGATGGAAGGAAGAGAGAAATCCGTTTCTGGAAGAGGCTGTGAGGTTAATGGCTCCTGAGCAAAGGGTTGTGTCTCGAAGGATGAATGCTGTCCTTTGGAAGCCAAGGATAAAAGACCTGGAACATTCTTGGAGTTTCCAGTCTCTTCCCAGTTGCAGCTCCAAGTCCTAGATCTCTGACCATTGAAGGGTTTGGCCTGAGGTGAGGCTGCAACTTAGAGTCTGGATAGGTCAGATGATGCTTCCCTTTGAATGGAAGCTAATCAGTGTGGATGTATTCATTTCTCTTGGGTATACCTAGAAAAATTATTGCTGGATTATATGGTAACTCTGTGAGCTTCCCAGGTGGAGCTAGTGGTAAATAACATGCCTGCTAATGCAGGAGACACAAGAAATGTGATCCCTGGGTGAGGAAGATCCCCTGGAGGAGGGCATGGCAACCCACTCCAGTTTTCTTGCCTGGAGAATCCCATGGACAGAGGAGCCTGGCAGGCTACAGCCCGTAGACTTGCAAAGAATCGGACATGATTGAAGTGACTTGGCACACACGCACGCATGGCAATTCTATGTTTAACCTTTTGAGAAACTTCCAGGCTTTCTTTCTAGCTACATCATTTTACATATCTACCAGTGGAGTACAAAGGTTCCAACTTCTCCACGTCTTTGCCAGCACCGTGATTGTTATTATTATTTTTCTAAGTCCTCCTAGCGGCATTTTCCTAATGGCTAATGATGCCGAGAGTGTTTTTTCATGTTTGCCAGCCATTTGTATATAGTCTTTGGAGAAATGTACACTGAGCCCCTTTGTCCATTTTTTAATTAGGTTACTTGTCTTTATATTATTAAGTTGTAAGTGTTCTTTATATATCCTGGCCAACCCTTCATGGAATATATGATCAGCAAACATTTTCTTCTATTATGTGGACAGTCTTTTTACTTCTTAGATGGTATTCTCTGAAGCACAAAAGGTTTTAATTTTAATTATGTCTAATGTATCTGCTTTTTTTCTTCTGTAGCTTGTAATTTTGTGTCATATCAAAAAATCATTGCCTAACCTGGGGTCATGAAGATTTATGCCTGTGTTTTCTTCTTCTTCTTTTGAAAAAATGTTATCAGAGGGCTTCCCTGGTGGCTCAGTGGTAAAGAATCCTCCTGCCAATGCAGGAGACATAGATTCGATCCCTAACCCAGGAAGATCCCACATGCCATGGAGCAAGCAACTAAGCTTGTGCACCACAATTATTGAGCCTATGCTCTAGAGCCCGAAAGCCACAACTGCTGAAGTCCACACGCCCGAGAGCCTGCACACCGCAACAAGAGAAGCCACTGCAGTGAGAAGCCCATGCACCGTAACTAGCGAGTAGCTCCCCACTCTCTGCAACTAGGGAAAAGCCTAAGCAGCAATGAAGACCGAGCACAGCCAAAAATAAGTAAATAAAATTATTTTCAAAATGTTATGAGACTGTATGTTTTCTTCTAAGTGTTTAATAGTTTTAGTGCTCACATTTAGGTCTTTGATCCATTTTGAGTAAACTTTTGTATATGAGGTAATTCTTTTGCATGTGGATATCCAGTGGTCCCAGCACCATTTGTTGAAATGATGAATTTTTTTCTTACTGAATTGTACTGGCATCCTTGTTGAAAATCAATTGGCCGTAAATGTGAGGATTTATTTCTGGACTCTCAATTCTGTTCCATTGCTCTTATGTCTATCCTTATGCCAGTACACTGTCCTGATTACTGTTACTTTGCTTTGAGTTTTGACACCGAGAAGTGTGAGTTCTCTAATTTTTTTCTTCTTTCTGAGAGTTGTTTTGGCTATTCTGGGTCCCTTAAGTTTCCATAGGAATTTTAAAATCAACTTATTGATTTGTGCAAATATACAGGTTGGGATTTGATAGAGATTGCATTGAATCTGTAGGTCAACTGGAGAGTATTGTCATTTTAACAGTGTTAAATCTTCAAATCCATGAACATGGGTGTCTTTCCATTTACTTAGGTCTTTAATTTCTTTCAGTAATATTTTGTAGTTTTCAGAGTATATGTTTTATGCTTCCTTTCCTAAATTTATTATGAAGTATTTTATTCTGCTTGATGCTATTGTAAATTGTTGTGTAAGTTTCACTTTTGAATTGCTAATTGAAATTGTATAGAAATACTATTGATTTTTGTTGGTGATCATGTATTCTGCAACTTTGCTGAACTTGTTTATTGGTTCTAATAGCTTTTTAGTGGATTTCTTGGGATTTTTTGTATACAAGATCACGTCATCATCAAATAGATATAGTTTTATTTCTTTGCAGTATAAATATCTTTCGTTTAATTTTCTTGCCAATTGTCTTGGCTAGAACTCCAGTAACGTTGAATGGAAATGGTGAGAGCAGACATCCTTGTCTTGTTTCTGATCTTACGAAAAAGCCTCCAATCTCTCAACAGCGAGTATGATGTTCACTGAGAGACTTTCCTATATACCTTTTGTTCAGTTGTGAGAATTCCCTTTTACTCCTAATTTGTTGAATTAAAAAAAATATTTATTTATTTTTGACTGTGCTGGGATTTTGTTGCTGCACTGGCTGTTCTTTATCCATTTGTGGTGCGCAGGCTTCTCATTGCCATGGCTTTTCATGTTACAGAACACAGGCTCTAGGGCATGTGGACTTCAGTAGCTGCTGCTCCCGGGATCTAGAGCACAGTCTCAGGAGCTGTGGCGCAAGGGCTTAGCTGCTCTGCAGCATGTAGGATCTTCCCCGACCGGGGATCGAACCTGTGTTCCCTGCATTGGCGGGTGGATTCCTTACCACTGAGCCACTAGAGAAGTCTGAGGATAGTTTTCTGATTCAATGTCTTTACTTGCTATAGGGGTATTTAGGTTTTCTATTTCTTCTTGAGTTAGTTTTGGTAGTGTGTGTCTTTGTAGGAATTTGTCGATGTCATCTGAGTTTTCACTGCCGCTTGCTGGCTTTCTCTTGTTTCAGCAAGCGGGGGCTACTTTTCCCTGTGATGCGTGGGCTTCTCATTGCGATGGCTTCTCCTGTTTCGGAGCACAGGCTCTAGGTTGCACAGGCTTCAGTAGTTTCAGCGCGTGGGCTCCGTACTTGCGGTGTGAGAGCCCTAGAGCTCAGGCTTAGCAGCTGTGGCACACGGGCTTGGTTGCCCCATGGCATGTGGGATCCTCATAGACCAGGGATCAAACCTGTGTCTCCCGTAGCAGCAGGCGGATTCTTATCCACTAGGCCACCAGGGAAGTCCATACCCCTCTTTTTACAGAGGAAGAGGCATCACCCAGCCTGAGGGAGGACTGGCCCCCTCTAGTGAGTTCCCCTTGAGTGTCGCCCCCCCACCCCACGCCCTCCTGGTCGTGTGTGTTGGGAAGGACATGCACGCGCGAGCTTGCACATGTCAAGTGTTTGACCTTCTTCCCTGATGCTGTGTGTGACCTGCAGGATCCATGTGATGCCCGTGTCACTCCCCGCCCCCCACCCCCTGCAATGGGGACAGAACGGTGGGGACAGGCCCTGCTGAGGGGACCCCACTGTTCCTTAGGAGGTAAAACCTGCTGCCCGGCTGAGCAGAGCCTCCCTGAACAATAGGAGGGGCGAAGGCAGGAGCTCAGAATCTCGGCCTCTGGCTCTGCGAAAGGTGACTTTGAAAGGCGGCGTGTGTTCCTGATGAGGTCTGGGCAGCCGAGCTTTTACTGTGACAAATGATTTCAGTGAGAGGCCGTGCTGTCAGGAGCAGCGGGGATAAAAGGCTCTCTCTCAATGGCTCCCCCTTTAAACGTTCCTTTTTATTCTGAGCTATTTCCAACATACACACAAGTGGAAAGCATAGTACAATAAAGCCCCATATGCCCATCCCCAGCTAGAGTGGCTCATTAGCAAGCTTTTGCCGCATTTACTTCATCTGCTTACTCCTCTCTCTCTCTTTCTTTCTGTTGAAGTACTTAAAATAAAATCTCAGTCATAATGTGACTTCACTTCTATGTATTTTTCTAACACACATAGACACATACATTCTTATATAACCACAAAACCATGATCATACCTAACAAAAGGAATAATAAGCCCTTGGGATCATTCAACACCCAGTCTATAATCAAATTTCCCTGCTTGCCTCAAAAGTGTCTATTTATATTATGGTTGGTCTGTTTGGATTCTGGATCCAGAAGAGCCCAGTATGCAGGGTTTTGTCTTTCTGGTTCTTAAAAAAAAAAATGCAGAATTTATTTACTTTTGGCTCTGCTGGGTCTTCACCGCTGCTAGGGCTTTTCCCTAGCTGCGGTGAGTGGACTTCTCATTGCAGTGGTCTCTCTTGTTGTGTAGCAAGGGCTGCAGCGTGTGCGGGCTTCAGTAGTTGTGGCTCCCGGGCTCTACAGCACAGGCTCAATAGTTGTGGTGCAGGGGCTTAGTTGCTCCACAGCATCCCACAGTGGGATCTTCCCAGATCAGGGATCGAACCTGTGTCTCCTGCATTGAGAGGCAGATTCTTTACCACTGAACCACCTAAGGTTCTTAAAGTCTTTCCATTCTAGGGCTGGTTCCCTCCCTTCTCTCTTTTAATTTAATGCTGTGACTTATTGTAGAAGCCTAGTCAACAAATCAATCTGCGAGGATTGCTCCACGTCCCGAATCCCCCTTGGTGCCCTCACAGTGTTGCTACATTTTTACCCCTGCACTTCTGGGAAATAAGGTCTCAATTAGAATTGGGCTCAACCAACACTCTATAGTGGGGCTGAGGTTTCCACTGCCCCACATCAGGAGGCACGCGCATCAGCCTGTCCCTTTCAGTGATGCTAAAAATGATTCGTGGGTTCCGAGGGGAACAGTCTGTCCCCTCCATGGTGAAGATCCTCATCTGGCAGCTAGTCTCCAACGATGCTCCCCCACCCAACTGACTCCCAGTGTTCACATCTGTTTGTAGTCCTCAAATCTGGCTGTCTCTAAGCCTTGTCATCGACCCTAGGATGTGGTGAGAGTGACCCTGTGGTTTCCGAGGAAGTCTCGGGGCTTCCCCCTTAGCCTTTCAGAACCTTACTCCGGGGGCAGCCAGCTGCCACGCAAGAAGCTTGGCTGTCGTGAGTCTGCCATGCTGGGAGGAAGCCCAAGCTAGCCACGCAGACGAGAGGGATGCCCCACCAGTCCCCACTCTTCTTGTCTTTGGAACCGTGTACAAGCCCTTGTGTCCTCGTCTTTTGAAGTAGAATACTGTCTCAAGAGTTAATGACTGGAAAATGTGAAGACATAGAAACAAAGAATATAGCTGTTGGTCAGGGGAACTGGTAACAACTTTAGACTATAAATCTGCCACGTAGCACAATCACCGAATTCACAGTTCCCTGAAAGATATAGATAAAGGCCTGACACACATACCTGAGTTGTTTTAACAGGAAGCAGACCCCCTCCAGATGACAACTGCTGACCACAAGAACACAGACCTCAGACTGGTTGGAACCAGAAAGTTGATGATGCTTGGAACTTCACCCTGATGCCAACCAATCTGAAAATTGTCACACTCTGCTCCTTGAACACTGTAAAACTCCTCACTGACTTCTTCATGGGGGCACAGTTTCTGAGGTGATAGCCTTCTGTGTTCCCTCTTTGCCTGACAAAGAAATAAAGCTACTCTTTCTCTCTCCTCCAAAACTCTTGTCTCCGTATTTTGGCATAGGCGCAGAGAGCCAAGATTTTGGTAGCATTATCCCAGCTGAGGCACAGATCGTAAGATGGATAGAGATGATGACTAGATGACTCCAGTTCTGGCCTCCATCTGACCCCAAATGTCTGAGAGACCCTGAGTGAGCCCCACACAGCTGAGCCGGGTCCACTCTGACCGTGAGACAGCGTATGGAATGGCTGTTGACAGCCACAGTGCTTTGGATGGCTTGTTATTGACAGGAACACTCACTGACTTATCCTCAAAATGTTTCAACTGTTGGTGATTATTGCCTGAATCCAGTATTTTATTGGAAGTTATGAAATGGTGCTTTTCTGATTCTACCATTTGTCCCACATTTATTTGTAGGAATTCTTTCCCTCGGCAACTAGGGTTCCTTGGTGACCCTGAAGTATGGAGCCTACATGGAAGACAGGGAAATTGTGGGGTTCTTTTCTCTTGATTGGTGGAAGGTCACCTTTCTTAACAGCAGCCACCTGGCCCTTCTTGAATTCATGGCCCAGATCAAGGCGACAGAGGGGAAAGAAGAAGCCGAGGGAAGGTGAGCAGGGGACTCGGTTTCCAAGGAAACCACAAGGTAACCATCAGGTCCTCTGAGGATTATTATTTCTTTGTCCTGCTAAAAGCCAGATGCTGTCACCGTCGAAGCCAGCTCAGACATTTGCACAGCATCAAAATGGATCCCCAAGAGTGGAGATGAGGCTTGGAGAGCCTTTGGGGGGCTGCTCCCTCCCCTGGGTCCTGGCTGCCTCTCATAAACCCTCCCTTTCTTCTCAAAGCACCTTCCTTACCCCAGATCTCCTCAGGCCATGGGGAGAGCCTAGTTTAGGGTGAGGGCTACATGGAAAGTTGTCTTCCCTGGGGCTCGAGGGACAAGGGTGTCTCTGCTCAGGGTCCACCCTGGGACTTCATCAGCAAGGATTCGAGACTCAGGGCCCAGCCTGGTCCAGGAGTGGAGGGATGGGAGGCCTGAGTCTCAAATCCACCAGAAAAAAAAAAAAGAGTAATGACGCAGTGTCTGGTGACTGGTGATCACTGGAGGTGAGGTGGTCTCTTTGCAAGAGCTGCCAAGAGTCACGATGTCACCCACGCTTCCCTCGTGGGCTCAGAGCTGTGCGGTGCCTGCTCAGTGGGTTCAGGCACGTCCGACTCTTGGCGAGCCTATGGACTGAAGCTCACCAGGCTTAGCTGCAGGCATGTAATCTCACAAATCCTTTCAAGAACTCCCTGAAGGGGGCGCTGTCTTCACCCTCCTTTACCGAAGTAGGAATGGAAGCCCCTCAAGGTCGGGTCACCTGTCCAAGGTCACTCAAAGAGCGCCCTGCTTCCTACCTGTAGAATTGATCCCAGACCATCTGCCCTTGTCAAGGTCCCCTCTGCTGGGAGCTGGTCTGGTGATGGGCGTTCCTATTCACCTCTAACTGCGTGTATCTGGATTTTTCAGTTGATCATTAACGTGTATAAAGGGTCCGCTTGTGACACAAACCGGGGTGGTGCCCGAGTTCTGACTGTGGCTCAGACAGGTGCCAGCTTGTATGGGGTGGGAGGGGAGGGGGGCGCTGCCGCGGTGGACCCAGCCTGAGCTCAGTCACACAAGTAAGTGCTGGGTGGTGGGGCCTGGCCTGCGTCCTTGACAGCTTCCTCAGCGCGGGACAGATTTCACGGGCTCTATGATAGTACCCGAGAGCATCCAACTCAATGGCTCCGTGGAGGAAATGTCCCCAACCATGATGTCCTCATCACCAGAAGCACACGTGACCACTAAAGTGGTGTTGTGAGCACTAATGGGCTCCTGAGGCCGTGGGAGGGGACATCCTCAACCACAGTGGTCACACCATCCCGGCTCTTGGGTGAGGAGGGAGGGGTCCGGGGTGGCCCAGGGAGGTTCCTGTCCCTGCGTGGCCTGGTTCACTTTAGGACAGTGTGGTCTCCGCCCTTGGCGGGGATCCTGGGCCTGTTGCAGGTCATTTCTCCTTGGGCTGCTTATGCTGGCTTCCTGGAAATTTCTACTGCTTCCATGACCTTCCCAGTCCTGTCCCCTATTGCAAATGAAAGACACCTGTCTTCCGACACCCAGACTTCTGTCCCCTCGCTGGTTCTCCTCTTCTGGGAAGCACCCTCTGTGGTATGGGCTGCTCTGGAGCTGTTTTCAATTGTCTTTACATCCCTGCAAATGAGGCCTTCTTGGAAGGGGCTGGAAGCACTGGGAGCCCCCTGGCTGGTGCTGGTGGGTGAGGGGCTTCAGAGGGTCGAGTGGGGGGAGCTGGATGCAAAGCATCACCTCCTTGAGGCTGGAGATGGTACGGCCTGGGGATTATGGGCTCAGGCACGGGCCTGCCCCATGTGTGGCCTTAGGTGGGGCAGCTGCCTCTTAAGTCTTGCTCTGTCATCTGTCAAGTGGGCCCAAGAATTCCTCCCTCAGAGGAGCCTGGGTACCCAAGGAGGAAGACCCACCTCCCCGTACCCCAAATGAGGACCGAAGTCTGGACCTTGTTGGAGAGGCACTGCCCTGGCAGAGAAGTTGCTGTGGTGCCATACCAGTGGGACTTGCTGGAAATCCACCCTCAGAATTTGCTGGAACTATGCTCTCTGGTGGCTCAGACAGTAAAGAATCCACTTGCAACGCAGGAGATCTGGGTTCAATCCCTGGGCTGGGATGATCCCCTGGAGGAGGGCGTAGCAACCCACTCCAGTATTCTTGCCTGGAGAGTCCCATGGACAGAGGAGCCTGGTGGGCTGCAGTCTATGGGGTCGCAAAGAGTCAGACATTACTGAGCAACTAAGCACAGCACACTAGCTCTCTAGGGGGCTGCGGGCAGCTGTTCACAGGGAGTGTCACAGTCCACTACAGAACCACCCTTGGGTGGATGCCAGTGGAAGCTGATGGCCACTAGAGGCTGCTGGATGCCATGTGCTGCAAAAGTGGGGCTGTGGAAAACCCACCCGAACTGCAGAAACTGGATTCCAGAGAAGGCACCCGGCCCGGAGAAAAACCCCCTGAACATGCACATCGGAGGATGGAGTGTGTGGTGACTTGGAAGAATCGGATGTCACAAACTTAAATTTGTGTCACTCTGTCAGGGCTTTCTTCACATCCAGTGAAGTTGGCCTAGGGTGGGAGTGAATGCAGTCCCAGCCCTTAATGGCTCCTCCTCTCCAAACCCTGCCACAGGGACTTTGCACAGCTCTCAGCTTTCAGGACCAGTCTCTGGTCTACACGGTCACCATGGAGACGCATTTTGCCATGCTCATTGGTCTCATGGAGTCCTGTATTTCTGTGGCCCCTTGGGGTCAGGGTTTAGGCTCTCTTGGACACCACAGCCACCTCCTTCCTTGGGTTCTGGGAGTCAGGGCCTCTGGGAGCCCATTCTTCAGAGGACCTGGGGGTGCTCCCTTCCCCAGCTCCGGGGGTCTTTGCTTCTGCCCACACCTCTCCAGGACTCCCAGATAATCTCCCTATGTTTAGATTTTTACAGAAAGAAACTGTTTGCAGGTGACTTCAGCTTTGGTCCAGTGTCCCCCAGAGGTAAGAGAGCTAATGCCTGGTTTCCTCCCTGGACTTGGGAGCCAGAAATATAGAACAAAACCCCGCTGACCTCCATTTAGAGACCCTGCCCTCAAGGAGGGGGGTTTAGGGGCTGCCCTCCTCTTCTTTAGGGACTCTTCCTGTCCCTAGCCTCCTACTCTTCATGACACACCAGGGGCAGGGAATTGCTGGTCACCTCCCACAAACCTGGAACAATTCTGGGTGTTTTGCCTGAGATATTTTATCTCATTCCCTGCAATAGACTTGAGAGAGAGCTACCATCTCACACCCATTTTCCAGATGAGGAAGCTGAGTCTTGGGGCACCTGCTCATTCAAGGTGGCACAGTCTATTTATTAAACTGAGCCAGGATTTACTATCCGATCTTGGCTTCCCTGGTGGCTCAGACAGTAAAGAATCTGCCTGCAATGCAGGAGACTCAGGATTTGATCTCTGGGTTGGAAAGATCCCCTGGAGAAGGAAATGGCAACCCATTCCAGTATTCTTGGTGGGAGAATTCTATGGAGAAAGGATCCTGGCAGGCTACAGTCCATGGGATCATAAACAGG
Organism: Okapia johnstoni; assembly: GCA_024291935.2. NCBI lineage: Eukaryota > Metazoa > Chordata > Mammalia > Artiodactyla > Giraffidae > Okapia > Okapia johnstoni. The sequence continues at coordinate 7,933,129 of JAGTYA010000026.1, read as the reverse complement.
CGGACATGACTGAGCAACAAATACTTTCACTTTCACTTCTTGGAACCCCCAGTCCCGTCCTCCCCTGACAAGAAAGCCTTAGCATTGCTGATTAATTAAGACCTTAGATTATAGTTTGCCTGGTCACAAAGGCAATACCTACCTAAATATAGAGATTTTGGAAAAGACAGAGAAAAAGAAAGCGTCCCCTCATCCAGAGATAAAACATGTACTTTCTCAGGCCAATGGTTCTCAAGCTGGAGAGTGTACTAGCATCACTAGGAGGGCCTGTGAAGATGCAGATGGCCTGGGCCCACCCCAGAGTTTTTGCTTCAGGAGGTCTGGGGGGGCGGGGCCAAGAATCTGCATTTCTCATGAGTTCCCAGGTGATCCTGCCTGTTCCGGGGATCCCACCTTGAGAACCACTGCTCCATCTCAGGCTCCCCCAGCCTCGGCACCATTGACATCTCTGCTGTGGGCCTGTTCTGTGCACTGCGGGATGTTTAGTCATCCCTGGGCCCTACTCACTAGAAGTCAGTGGCACCCCCCTCTGCTGCCAGAATGACAACCAAAATCGTCTCCAGACATATCAAATGTCCCCTGGGGGATGAAATCGCCCCTAGTGAGAACCCCCGCTCTGTTCTGGTTTCTTATGCCCACTGATACTCACATAGACACTCCTGCAACATACGCGCACACACACACATTCTCACGCACACGTATATATTTCCCTTTCCTCAAGAATGTCAAACTTGAAATACGGTTTTGTAACTTGCTCTTTTCCACCTAACAACACATTGCCAATTAACTCAGCAATTAGCTCTGCTGGCAGCAGACAGAAACAGGTTTCTGCACAGATGATGTGGGGAGGATCACTTCCAGCCCATCACACACTCTGGGCCAGGAAGCGGGTGCTGGAGGGGGGCTTCAGGTCCGCAGTCTCAGCCTCCGGCAGGTGCCGGAACCTCCAGCTTGGGAGGCTGTATTAGGGCTGGGCTGTCAACGTCTCATCAAACCATCTAACAGGCTTCCCAATGGCACGGACACAGCTTAAAAGAAAAACGAGCCGCCTGACAACATGGTCATAAATCATGACAGGTGGTTGGGACACCGGCCTCGAACATTTCTCCACCCGCAGTGGATTCAGAGATGGTCCAGAAGACCCAGAGCTTGTCGACTGAGAATGAAGGGGTCCCAGTTGCCTCCTCTGGCCTGGACGTCACCAGGTTGATTGCACTGGACAATGGCTGTCTCTACTGTCCAGCAGGCAGCCTGCCTCCGTGCAGCCGTGATGAAGATCCATGCCATGATTCCTGGAACTTTCATGGGATATTGGCTTTTGCTGTCCTTGGCTATCCCTGAGGTCTTTGGTCTGCTGTCTCATGGCTTCATTGTCCTGCAAACCAGAAGTCAGCCACTGCCCAACACCACCCTGGGTGGGGCCTGCTGGAAGCTGCAAGATGCTGGCTGGGTGGGAGTGTTGGGAAGGGAATTCTGGGAAGGTGAGAGATGTCCATCACGGTGGCCTCTCCCAACATCTGCTCTTCTCTCTTCCAGCCCCCATTGTGCAGCTGCCAAAAAGTTTGGGTGGAGGTGACCTTGCTCCCATGCCAGGGTCCAAACCAATCCATGTGATCCCATCCTCTGTTCGAGGATTTTCCAGAGAAGGATGCATCGGTTAGGACTGGCTTGCGAGAGTCTTCTGTGAGCATCTCTTCTCAACTATGTTGTCAAGTTGGTAGCTTGCAGTCAACTGTGGTGGGAGCATTTACACAACAGCAATTAGTGAAAGCTACAGATCAGAGCTCCACCAAACCCTGCCCCCGAGAGCTGGCTAAGCAGCACCCCACTGATCCCCCAGCTGGGATCCAGGAACCAGGCAGCCCCAGCTGCAGTTGGTGGCCACTCTAGGATCCTCAAGAGGGGCTGATGGTAGGATGAAGCTAGTGCCTTGGAAGATATCAGAAAAATTGAAAGAGCATACTTTTTAAAAATTTAATTTTTAAAAAAAATTTCTGGCTGTGCCTTGCAGCATGTGGAATCTTAGTTCCCTGACCAGGGATTGAACTGATGCCCACTGCAGAGGAAGTACAGAGTCTTAACCACTGGACTGCCAGGGAAGTGCTAGAAAGGGCGTGCTTTTAGCTCACCTGAGCACACTTTGCCTCTGGACTTCTGGGTTACATTTCCCCATTTTCTTGAGGGCATCCTAACTGATACTGCTTGGGGTGGGGTATTACCAGGGCAGGACCTTCAGCCCCCAGACCACTCACTCTGGAGCAATGAGAGTTCATTTTTGTTAAAGAGCAGAATTCTCCAGCATGTGAGTGCTGCTGGATGGTTCTCCCTTGTTCTTCTGCCTCCTGAAGGGACTTCTGTCCTGGTTGGGTCACCTTCTATGCTCTTGCCCCTCAAGATGAAGCTTGTCCCTGCCACGTCAGTTCCTGGACCCCTTGATACAAAACTGGGAGGGTGGGAAAGAGACCCCAGGAGATGATGGGGGATGCCCTGGTGGATTTGGGAGATTTGGGGTGGTAGGGAGAGGAGAGGAGAGAGAGTGGGAAGGCCTGGAACATGGATAGCCCATGAGAGAACAAGAGAGGAGATTTCATGAAGTGTCATTTTCTGAGGTTATTTTGATGACTTCAGGAATATGAGTCTGGCCCTGCACAGAGGCTGGACTGGACTGAATGCTGTGTCTTGTCTGACCTTTGGCTCCACTCATGTCCCCTGCTCAATCAGGGTTGGGTATCTGGGCAGAGGTAGAACTGGATGAGTCTGGGTGGCATTTTGGCTTGCTCTCCTGGGATTTGTTTAGAAAAATGGTGATGGACCCAGGTATTTAGGGAGCAAAGCTTTCACAGCTATGGAAACCGAAGTGTTTCTGTGTTTTTTTGGTCTGGGAAATCTCCCAACTCTATTCATATACATTAGTCTCTTTTGTACCAAAGAATATGGAACAAAGCAGAATGGAGTGACCTGTGGGAAAATGGAAGAAAAACCCAGTTTTAGGAGCATTTCTGGAAGGAGTGGAGAACCTGTTTTCAGTACAGTATCTCCGGGTATACACCAGTCAGTGTGTGGACAAAGCTGAAGCCTTGTCCAATCAGTCTTCATGCAGCTGGTTTCTGGTCTTAAAAAACAACAACAAGAAAACCAAACCCTTTGCAGCCTGGCTCCTTGCTTATTATGCTGCAGAATCAGTTTTCTCAGAGGTCACGGTCCCCCGCCTACTGCCCGATGTGGGGTCTTTGCTGGGATGTCCTCTTCTTAGCCCCTCAGCAGCGTCTGCAGCATTCTGCCCTCTGGAGACAAGGCTTCTCTTGGCCTCTGAACATGTGTCTCTCTTCTGAGGGCCTGGGACCTCGCTTCCTCCCCTGGGAGTCCCCTCCATCTGCCCTTGGTTGTCTTCCACAGCGTCTCCTCACCATTTCACCTTCTCTACTGTTCCAGCTGTCCCCGCTCTCTACAGAGGGCTGATAGCCTTGGGGAGTTGTGAGTTCTCAACACAGAAACAGTCCCCTCGCTACAAAGACAGATTGTGACTTACTGCAGGGCTGGTAGAGACTCAGTGACCTGGCAGAGCAGGGATCTCAAACTCTGGTGCCAGAAAGGGCTGAGCAGGTACTTGGAGGAGTGACCCAGGCCCTGTGGGAGGCACGAGGCAGTGCAAGGGGCTGCGGTGAACTGGATGAGGGGGCCCGTGGAGGGGAGAGGCAAACCGCTTAGCTCTAGCTGGCTGTTGTCTTGTGGGAGTGAAGAGGCTCAGCATCCCCAGCAAGACCTTGCAGAGACGATGATGAAGATAAACGAGAGGCTACACACAGGACCTGACAGAGCAGGCTGTCAATATACAGGACTACCTCCTCTGGGAAGCTTCCAGATTCTTATTCCACATTGATATCACCCTCTTCTGAATGGCTGTAACAGCTGTTATGGCCTCACATGGTCCTGATCACATAGTCCTTGAGTGACGGGTTGTATTGGTCAGCTAGTGCCATGTAACAGAACAAATCATCCTCAAACTCACTGGCTTTGAACAATGGCTTATTCTCATGACTTCTTGGATTGACTGGTTTGGCCAATCCAGCTGGGCTGTGCTGCTCAGGCCCCGTTTCTACTGCAGGGTCAGCTCTGTCAGCCCCACGTGCCTCTCATCCTTCTTGGGCTGGTGGGCCAGTCGGGCATGCATCTCTATGACAGAGGCACCAGAGGGTGAGCAGGACACACGAGGCCTCTCGGGACCTGGCCATTATAATGGACAACCTCAAAGCCAAGGAGCAGAAAAGTGCCCACACCCACAACCAGGCCATAGCAATGGTGCAGGTTGGTGCCAACACTTCAGTCTACAGGATGGAATGGGCACCTCCTGGTTTGGGTCAGCATCTCATCACAGTGACTAACTCTGTGAGGCATGAACCTTCCTGAGAGGCTCCAGGACCCTGCTGGGAGCCATCGCTGAGACAGGGGGACAAGCAACCCAAGCAAATGGTTAGATCTGGCTTTTCTGTGCAGAAGGTGGGGAGGGGAGGGAAAGACACACCTGGTGGTGTGGTGCATGCAGTAGGCACCTACTCAGTGTTCAATCAAGGAAGTTAAGTCTAAGTTCAAACGTCCTGTCTTCTGTCCAGGAGTGAAGGAAGTCGATTTTCCCTTGGGTGGAGGTGGGAAGGAGCCCAGAACAGGGATCTGGGGGGCTTTGATGTCTCTTTCTAAGCACTTGCTGGTTCCCTGTTTGTCTGAAGCAGAAGTGAGGCCTGGGCTCACTTTGGCCTTCATCTCAGCTGCATTTGCTTGGTGGAAGCAAGGTCTTAGGCAGAACTGAGCTGCCAGGGAGGCTGGGAAATGCATTTCACCTTCGGGCCATCAGCAAGGAGCTCTAGGAGGGGTTGGAATGCTGGGACTTTTCTGGTTACCCGACTCCGTTGCTGTTTTCTTTTTTTCACTTTCATTGGCTTGAACAACTTCGTTTTTATTTCTGCTCTCCGCCACCCCTTCTGCTCCCGATTTAGAAGTTTCACTGAGCTCCTGGATTCTACTAGTGGTTAACTTTCCATCCTAAATAACCTTGTTTGAACCTGGAGTTCCCTCTTGCCACATCCAAGCTCAGTATTAAAAATACCCTACTCACTAATGTTCTACTTGCTCACTCTGCCCACACCCCCCAAAAAGAAGTTTCTGAGACACTTCACTCTCCCTCTCTTGCTCCCTTGTCACTGCCACCACCTCCATGCCTGTGTTTGGTCATTTAGAAATTTTGGTTCCAGTCTCAGGCTATTTGTTATTAAGATTTCTCTCATAGTTTGTTCCTGGCTTTCAAGAAATCCTTCCTGAACAATTATATTCTATTTCTCAGGCACAGCACCATCCCTGAAATGTGACAGTAAGCAAGCTTTGTGCTTACTGCTGTGTTTTTGCATTCTCTGTCTTCTACTCTTTCAAGACTTCTTTGATTTCCAACTTGTCAGAGCGCTTCCTGGTCTGTCTCGCTCCTCGGTGGTGAAGGAAGCTTTCTTTTCCTGGTCTGCTGCCTCCTCTCACCAGTTTGTGGATGGATCCCTCCCCGCTCACTTCCAGGGACCACAGGAGAAGCCTGCCTCTCTGTCTGTCAGGAACCTTTCAGTCTGGAAACCCCGAAGGCTTTGTCTTTATCAGTGGAGTTCTGACGTCTCACCAGGCTGCGTCTAAGTGCGTGTTTTTTATTCATCTCTCCTGCCTGCAGCTCTTTCAAATCTCAAGATTCGTGTCTCTTTTTCACTTGACTATTTCTTCAATGACCACATCTCCTTTTGTCATTTTTCTCCTTCTAGAAACCCTGTTACTCGCACTTTGGGATCCCGGCTCTGATGGTTCTATTTGTACTTTTGTTTCTTTGCGTCTTGGCTCTGTGCTGGGAGCGAGCCCTTCCATCTCATCTTCTAGAATACAGCTTCTGCTCTCAGAGGACCTTTCCTTTTTTCACTTCCTCTATTAAATTTTAATTCTGGAAATTGCGTGTGGACGTGTGTGTCTGTTTTGAGATCTTGACTGTCTCCTTTGTGTGGGCTGTGTGCATCTCCCTGGAGGTTCTCATTCGTATCATTAAGGCCCCTTCTCTTGGCGCTGAGAGCGAAGGAAGCCCTCTCCAGTGGGGCTGCCCGCCCGAAACAGCACGGGGCGTCTGGTCGGTAGACGGAGGGCTGGTCGGACCCTTCACCGAGCCGTGCTGTGGGAGGGCACGGGATATTCTCAGGCCTCCTCAGAAGGAGCAGCAAGACAAAGGCAGAAGCTGCACAAATCTCGAGGTGGGAGTGACCCCCAACCCCCAGTTCAGTCCTGGGCAAGGAGGTTAAGGCAGAAGGACTCTGAGTCCATGAGGAATACTGGAAAGAGAGCTTTCCTGAAAGAGGAGGACTAAGGCCCTATCCAGGAGTGTCCTTTATGTGGGAGGAAGGGCCAAATGGATATGTGATGACCGGAGAGGGACTGTGGCTAGGACACTGCTTGGGGTTCCTAAATATGGCTTGTTTTCTTCAGCGCACAAACTACAATTCCCAGCATCCCCTGCAGCTGAGTGGTTCCTAGTAACCATGTGACCTGTTCTAGCCAATGGAATGTAAGCAGGAGTCATGGGCGGAGTGATCTGGGAGCATAGCTTCAGGATGGTGGAACCACACCATGGAAGCATCTTTGGTGTCTGAATCACTCCGCAGGGTAGAACTGCACGTGCGGAAGAGTACCCATCCAGGAAGCCCCGTGGTGGACATTGCATGAGCAAGAAATAGGCTTTGGCTGTATCAGCTATAGGGATGTGGAGCATGCTTGTTATAGCAGCTAGCCTGTGCTAACTCGGAAATCTTTTCTGGAAGTCTCTTGCTAGAGCTCATAGACCATAACTGGATAGCCCGCTCTCTCCTCTGAGTTGTCTGCAGGTGGGGTTGATAGCCGTACAACATAAGGGTTTTGTGAGCAAGGAAGAAGGCGGGAATTGATTTGGAATCAGTGACCACCAGTGGCTGCTACGTTAGTGAGGCTACTAAACAGCTTTCTATATACGTATGGTCTAATTGCAATATTTGTCAATTGCCTCTTTGTGTTACTTTGCCTCTTTTTTTTAAATCAAGGTTTTCATCTTTATATAACGATGTGTAAAGTCTTCTGATGTATCAGGGATTGTAGTGGCCATCTGTCATTATTCTTGTCCACCTGACATCCGATTCCTCTTCCTCCCTTGGGAATATCCCCTAATTTCTGCAGTGAAAACTCTAAATAATAAATGTCAGAAGCTCGCCTTCCAGCCCCCACCTTGGAGCCAGGATGCAGGCCTGTGATTGAGACTCTGCCACTCAAATCTCTCCTTTCAGCAATGCAATTGGACTAGTGATGGGAGGGAGTGGAACTGTGCAGATTTAATTCTGCAAAGGATGGAAACAATGGCAGCTGACCTGTGGCCCTGCTGGTGCCCAGCATGGGGGGATAGCATATGATTGTTCCCTGACCCACTGTAGCCCAATTGCCATTCCTGTCTGGGAGGACAGCCCTCCTAGTGAGTCCGTCCCTTTTCTGCTTAAATCAGCTAAAGTCAGTTTCTGTTGCATAGAACAACAGAACCTAACCATGATGTTATTAACCCTTTGTCCACAGCATCTGTTGCAAATCTTTTTTTCTGATTGTGGTGAATCTTGCAACCTTATACACACAATAGCTTTTCCCAGAAAGACATTTTAGATTCTTATGCAAATAGGCCAACCATTTGCATAGCTGTTTCTGATTTTCTTTTTAAATAACATTGATTTATTTATTTGGGTGTGTGGGTCTTTGCTGCACCACACAGGCTCCTTATTGAGGCACTCGGGCTCAGCAGTTGCCCTGCAGCACGTGGGATCTTAGTTCCCCATCAGGATCGAATCCATGTCCCCTGCATTGGAAGATGAATTCTTATCTGCTGGACCATCAGGGAAGTCCTTGTTTCTGATTTTCAAGTCATGTTTAGAAAGGCATACTATAATCCAAGAGAATAAAACTGCTCACCTGTACGCTAAATTTTAAAATTTGAACTTATTCTTTCACGTAAATATTTATATTTAAATATTTTATGTTTAAATATATACATACTTAAAGTCAAACACTATCACTGGACTTGGAAACAAATTTTTTCTCAGCTTCATTTCTCTGATTCCTGCAACCTCCTCTCCAGAAGTGTTCAGCTTTTTAATAGATGTTTCCTCTTTTTTTAAATCACCACATCTCAATGAAGTGGTTTTGCTTTAATTCCTGGTTTTCAGTTTTAGATATATCGCTTTACTTGCTACCATGGAAAACGAGGTCTCTCCAAGTGGAGAGAAAGAAAGACTTTCCAAGTCTATTATCTGTCACTGCCCAGGCCTTTTCAAACCCATAGGCCCGCTCCATTTTCTGTTGTTGGAAATTGTATACTGAAGAAGCTAGTAGTTTGTCCTATGGTTTCCTGCAGTCTGGATTTTGCTGGTCGCATGTCGCTGGCGTTGTTAAACATGTTCCTCTGTCCCCTGGGTTTCCTGTAATTTGGTGGTTGAATCTAGAGCGGGGGTAGGGGTGGTAGCAAACCTTTTCTGTTAAAAGCCAGATAGTAAATATTTTAGGTTTCGTGCACTTCATGGGTTCTGTTGCAGTTCCTCAAACCTGTATTGTACCATGAAAGCAGTGTAGACAATGCCTAAACAAACGAGCAGGATGTGGCAAACTGGACTTGGGGCCCCAGCTCACAGACCCTTGATCTAAGGCTTGGTCAAGTCCAGGTTTTGTTCGGCACATCTTTGGTGCTACTGTGTTAAGGAGGCAATTCATGTCCCATTGTTTTCAACTTTTTTCCCCCTCTTTTCAAAACATTGTGATAAAATACACATAACGTAAAACTGATAATTTTAACCATTTTAAGTGTACAGTTTTCACATTGTTGTGCAACCATTACTATCATCCATCCCACCAACCTTTTTATCTTGTAAAACGGGAACTGTGCCTATTAGACATTCACTCACCACTCCCCTCTCCCCCAACCCCTGGCAACCATCATGATGCTTTCTGTCTTTATGATCCAATTACTTTTCTTAAAAAAACTTTTTTGAATGGTAGTTGATTTATAATGTTCTGTTAATTTCAGGTGTACAGCAAAGTAATTCAGTTATATCTATGTCTATATCTATTTTTTCAGATTCTTTTCCATTATGGTTTCATATCAGGGCTTCCCTGATAGCTTAGTTGGTAAAGAATCTGCCTGCAATGCAGGAGACCCTGGTTTGATTCCTGGGTCGAAAAGATCCCCTGGAGAAGGGAAAGCTACCCACTTCAGTATTCTAGCCTGGAGTATTCCAAGGACTGTATAGTCCATGGGGTTGCAAAGTGTCGGACACGACTGAGCGACTTTCACTTTTCACAAGATATGCTTCCCAGATGGCGCTAGTGGTAAACAACCTGCCTGCCAATGCAGGAGACCTAAGAGATGCAGGTTCGATCCCTGGGTCAAGAAGATCTCATGGAGGAGGGCATGGCAACCCACTCCAGTATTCTTGCCGGAAGAACCTCATGAACAGAAGAGCCTGGCAGGCTACAGCCCATAGGGTGGCAAAGAGTTGGACACGACTGAACAGCTAACACAAACACACAAGATACTGAAAATAATTCTTGATGCTGTACAGTAAGTCCTTGTTGTTTATTTGTCCCGTTGCTTTTTAACTTGAAAAATACAAAATGAGGTCAAACTGAAAGTGGACCGTTCACCCATGATCCCACCACATTTTTGGGGAAGTGTGTAAACTGAGAAGTGAAAGCCGTCTTCTGCCCCTTCTATACCACTCTCCACCCCCAGAGCCTCTACTAACAGCTGGGTAGTTTCCTCCAGACCCTTTAACCTACTTAGAAGAACATGTATCTTGTAAGTGTGGAGGCTGCCTCCTTTCTGCCCGCAGGGGTGTCTGGAGGGAAAGGTTGGAGGACCCACCTTCCAGCTCCACTTCTGGGTGTCCCTTCGCTCACTGCTGAGGGGGTGGACCAAGTGCCCCCTAGTCCACTATGCAGCTGGGACAGCCTCTCCCCTTTCTGAATTTTCCTTTCCTCTTTTCGTGGAATAATGCAAACACAACTCACATGGATTTTAAGTTTCTCTTTCTTGTCTTGTTCAGAAAGTTTCCCCCAGGAGTCAAGGAGTGGGGCAGAAGCTGCAGGTCGTGGCCCTGGGTGGGTCCATCCGCTCCCTTGTGTGGGCAGAGGGGGGCTGGGGCAGGGCTCCTGGCCCTCCGGTGGAAGCGCCTTGGTTCCTCCCCCTTTCCATCCTGTGCATCCAGGGTCGGCCAGGTGGCGCTAGTAGTAAAGAACCCACCTGCCATTGAAGGAGACATAAGAGACGCGGGTTCGATCCTTGGGTTGGGAAGATCCCCATGGAGAAGGAAATAGCAACCCACTCCAGTATTCTTGCCTGGAGAATCCTTATGGACAGAGGAGCCTGGCGGGCTACAGTCCATAGGGTCGGACACGACTGAGCACCCCCGGGACACTGTCTCACATGTCCCTTCAGCCACGTGCAGACGCCACCTCCCCTGTCGTCCACTAGGTGGCGCTCTCCTCCTCTGCGTTTCTCCTGGCGGTGGGCGGAGGGCGGAGGGCAGAGCCCTGCGCCCTCTTGCTGCTGATTTTGGGGGGTGGGGGGTGGGAGTGGGCGTGGGGTGAGCCCATATGCAGACCATAAGGGATGGGGAGTGGAGAGCTGGGATCAGATGCAGCTCACACACTAAGATAACGGGGTGTTAACGTCAGACTTTCTGGCTCCATTTAAGGTAACAGGCCAACAAGTCGCCCATTCTTGCAGAGTTGGTCATGGATAACTGATTTTGGGACTCCTAGATAAGCACTGGCTGTCCAGCTTCTCAAAGAGGTCAGAGAGGCTGTGAGTGGAGTGGAAGTTTGAGGAGATTTTCTTCAGAACAGAACAATGTGGCCAGTGGTGCCTCCACCCACCTTATCTCAAGGTGCTGTGGAGAGGCACCCGCAGAGCCGCTTGGAGGGGTTGGTCTGTGCCCCCTGTAGCTTGGGTGGGCAACTGACTTCCACCAGAGACCATGAAATGGTGATGCCTACCTAGTGAGTCAGCCTGAGGCAGAAGAGGGCTGTCCTTCCGGCAGATGCTGTGGTGTTCTGACCAGAACTCCTCTCCTGGGCTGGCGCACCCGCCCCCTTCCCTGGAGAAGTGTCCTCAGCTGACGGAGCCACAATGCCTGGAAGGTTAGGGGATGGCTAGAGCCAATGGTTAACTGCTACAGAGCATGAGAGGCTGTCCCCTCACCTCTAGACGAGGGTACGTCTGTGGTACAATTTGTGCATCAGGCCCACCAAGGCTGGCCTTAGCCTTCCCTCTTCCCCATCCTGTTTCCCTCACTCTCAGACAGGCTGGTCCTGACAAGGTTCCTCTAGGAAATTCCTGCTCCTGAAACCCGGTCTGTGGCTCTGCTTCCTGCTCCTGAAGGCAGGTAGTACTGGAGTGGCCCTTGGTGGCTGACTCCAAGGATGAGGTGCTGCGTTGGATGCCTTGCTGGCCTGTCGTGATGAGGCCCCATCTCTGGTGGAGGGTGGAGAGCTGACGGTCCTAGCCATGCAGCTTGGCCACACTTCGGACAGGACTCGGGCAGACAGGGATGTCCTGGCTTGTGCAGTATCCCTGGTGCATGGGAGACAGTGGGGCAGAGAGTAACCATGTGGACTGTGGGGTGGGGAGCCTGTTGCTGGGGACCGCAGATGCTTTGAAGGAAATAACCCAACAGTTCAGGCCACTGATCACCCATTTAAAGCAAAATCAGGAGGATTCTTTGGCAGCATTTAAGGAAACCTTCTCTTCTTCAGCCTGAGGGCAGCTGGGGGAAGACAGACGTGGGACTCAACTGTAACATAATTTCAGAGAGGACTGAGTTTCCAGCCTAGGGAAGTCTCCTCTCCAGAGCTAGGGCCCCCAGGAAAAGTGGTGGGGTCCCTGAGGCTTGCAGTGAAGCTATCGGGGAGACCTTCTTGAGAAGTGCCCCAACCACAGTGCAGCTCTGAGGGAGCCAGAGCCCAAAAGTTGCCCTTTAGCGGAGTCCCTCGCTGGGAAGAGGATGCCAGGCCCTGCTGCCCCTGCTGTGTGTGGTCCCTGACCTTGAGCTGCCAGGGGAGGACATGGCCTTGGCTCCAACACTGTGGCCCCACGTGGAGGCTGTGAGTGTATTGCCTTGTGGTCGCTTCTCTCTCTCTCTAAATTATTTATCTGGCTGTACTAGTTCTTAGTTGCAGCATGCAGGCTCTTAGCTGTGGCATGTGGGATCTAGTTCCCTGACCAGGGGTGGAACCTGGGCCCGCTGTGTTGGGAGTGTGGAGTCTTAGCTACTAGACCACCAGGAAAGTCCCGTGGCTTCTCTCTTGAAGGGAGACCTGAGTGGCACATGCCCCAGGCTGCCACAATGGGTCACTGAGAATGTTGGAGGGCTGTTGGACATAGGGGCCAAATTGACATTGACCCCCACGGATTCAAGGGCCTGACTGTTCTAGTAGAGGAAGAACGCATAGGGACCAGGTGATAAATAGAGGCCTGGCCTAGGTTCATCTCACAATGAGCCTATCATATCCAGAGACGCCCTGGGTGGTCATTTTCCCAGTCTCCCTGAACTTGTGAATGAAATACAGTGCTTGGCAGTTGGCAGAACCTTTGTGTCGGTCCCTTGAACTGCAGAGCCTGAGCAGCTGTATTAGGAAAGACCACATGGCAGCCCCTGATACAGCCTTCTTGATCCTCCTTTCCCCGCCCCATCCTGGCTAAGATAGGAAATCCAAATCAACATTGCTTTTCTGGAGGAATGACAGAGACTAAAGCCATCTTCAGAGACTTAAAGAATGCAGGAGTAGGGGTCTTTATCACACCCCTCGTGAATTCACCACTGGCCCCTGCAGAAACCAGATGTGTCACGGCAGACAACCGTGGACGACCAGAGACTCAGCCAAGTTGTGGTCCCCAGTGCAGCTTCTGTGAAGGATTGTGTCTTTGCCAGAGCTGGTTAATATCATCCTGGGTTATGCGATGCAGCTATTGATTCGGCCAACACACACATCTTGGCTTTTCCCCAGGGCTGTATTCATTCTCCTGCTGTCTACACAATATAATCCCAAGGGACTGGCCTGTCTGGACAGCCACTGTGGTCCATTTCAAAGGCATTGACCCGTCTGGACAGTCACCGTGGTCCAGTCCAGCAGCAGCAGCAGCGTGTTCATCAGACCCAAGGAGTGAGAAGTGGTAGGTGTGCGGCAGGCCTTGGGAGAAAGTGTGTGCTCTGGAGGCTGGAGGGAGGTAAACCAAGACTCAGGACCCTGCCCATTGAGGAAGTGGCCTGTGTGCCGGGTCATCTCCTCCCAAGCAAGAGTCAGCTTATTGCACCCGGTACCTCCCACCGGTAGGAAGGAAGCAGGCCTGCTGGTGGGGCTCCATGGGTCTGGGGACAGCATGCTCAGCTGTTGGGTACACGAACATGCTCATCGTTGTTGGGTACACATACATGTTCAGCACTGCTTTGGCGCATTGTTTAGGTGACACAGAAGGCTGTTGGTTCAGAGCTGCAGTGAAGTGTGCATCCGTGTGTGGGACAGGGGAACCCCTCCAGACCACATGGTACTAGGGGTGTCTGTGGTAGGAAAGTCACTCTGTGGGAGGCTCCCCAGGAGCTGGAGCAAGGCTGGGCTGCCTCCAGCAGAGAAGGGCTCCTAGCGTGCCATCAGCCCTGTAGGAACTGAGCACCTGACCAGGGGATATCCAGTGACCAACTGGTCACTGTTGAGCCTGTTGAGACCAAGTGGCCTCAACTTGTCATCACAGGCTGATGAATCACCCTCCAGATGACAAAGCCAGGCCTCTAAGACGGAAGTGGATTGGGCTCACTAAGGTCTCAGAGTGCATGAACAGGTGGCCCAGTTTCCTGTGCTAGCTCCCATCTGGTGGGGGCCTCCCAGGGACTAGCTGAGAGGAGGGGAGAGGAGGTGGGTTGGCATATGGGTCAGCTTGGTATGCTGGTGTGAGCCGAGGGGGGCAGCCGCTGTGTTCAGGCCTGGCAGGGGTCCGCAGTTCCCAAGAGATGGAGTTTGAGGGGGTGGGAGCACTGGCTTAATCGCTGTGTCTTCCGCAGGGCCTTCCCTCTGGGGCCAGAGCAGGTCATGTTCAGTTGCAACCGAGACCCCTGCTCTGCCATTTTCCCTCCCTCCATCACCTTCCAGCTTTCGCTATAGCACGTGCCCTACTAAACCACCTGTCCTCCAATCCAATCTTAATGGGGACGGGGCTTTCTTCTGAGTAACAGAAAGACTTTGGAGTTGGATAGAGGTGGTGATTGTGTGGCATTGTGAGTTTCTAAAAGCCACGGAAAGGCATGCTTTAGAACTATTAGTTTCGTGTTATCAGAATTTCACCCTAGTCTACAGCCATACCACCCTGAACATGCCCGATCTCGTCTGATCTCTGAAGCTAAACAGGGTCAGGCCTGGTTAGTACTAGGATGATAATTTCACGTTAATTAAAAAATGGTGTATGGAAAGTAAGAACCGCCTCTCCCATGCCACACACAGACAGACACCCATACGCACACACACATACAAGCCCCACCCCCACCGCCTGCGAGCTTCCAGAGGGCCGAGCCTCAGCCTCAAATGACGTGTTGTTGTTCAGTCACTCAGTCGTGTCTGACTCTTTGCAATCCCATGGACTGCAGCATGCCAGGCTTCCCTGTCCTTCACCATCTCCCAGATGGTTGCTCAAACTCATGTCCATCGGGTCAGTGATGCCATCCAACCATTTTGTCCTCTGCCATCCCCTTCTCCTTCTGCCTTCAATCTTTCCCAGCATCAGGGTCTTTTCTAATGAGTCAGCTCTTCATTCACATCACGTGGCCAGAGCATTGGAGCTTCAGCTTTGGTGAACTATTACCTGGTCTTGGGTGTGGTAATTGCTTCTCCAAGACTGTTCTAGGCCCTCAGTGGTAAAGAATCTGCCTGCCCATACAGGAGACGCTGGAGAGGCGAGTTTGATCCTTGGGTCGGGAAGATCCCCTGGAGAAGGGGATGGCAACCCGCTCCAGTATTCTTGCCTGGAAAATCCCATGGGCAGAGGAGCCTGGCGGGCTACAGTCCATGGGGTCGCAGAGTTGGATATGACTGAGCACGTATGCATGTTTACTGTTGGCTGGAGGTTTCTCATAGCAGTGGGGGATGACATATTATCTAAGGTGCAGAGCTGCAGCCCAGGTCCTGCTCTTCCTCCACATGGGCTACATGGGGTATTGATTTCCTTCCTGAAATCCTCTGTGTCTCTGAAAGCCATCACTTCATTAACATAGCGTTTACTTTCTTCCCTGTGAACACTCACCTCAGCTCAATGATTCATCTCTTTAACCACCTGGTTTATTTACAAAGCTTTCCCTCTCTCATGGGCAAGCGTGATGTCTAGAGAGGAGTCACCCCTCGGCTCTGGGGGCCGGGGGTGGGGGGGGTGGGACTGAGAGTGTTGGAAGCTGAGAGAGGGGAGTTTCAGGACATGTCATCACTACTCAGGCCTCAGGTGCCCCCTTCTCCCTGAGTCTCCCCTTCCCCCACTCTCCATCTCATGGGGGCCCCCTCACCATCACACACCCCTGCTTCATTGTCTGGAGCTTTTCTGTCATCCTTACAACTTCAAATTATTTCATGTCTGTGCTTGTTTACTTCTTGTTGTTGTTGTTTGCTTATTTATCATCTGTTTCTTCCACTGGAAGTCAGCCCCAGTTTTTACTGAGCGAATGAGCAGTTCTCTCTAGGTCAATACATGTTATCTGCCTCTTACCTTAAAAATGGTGATAAAATATACATGGCATAAAATTTCCCATTTTAACCATTCTTAAGTGTACAGTTCAGTGGCACTAAGTACATTCACACTGTTGTGTAACTGTCACCATCATCTACCCCCAGAACCTCTTCATTGTCCCAAAATGAAACTCTATCCCCATTAAACATGAAATCCCCATACACCCCCTCCCCTCGACCCCACAACCCCCCATTCTGCTGTCTGTGCCTGTGAACTTGACCACTCCAGGGACCTCATATAAGTGGAGTCACACAGAGCCTGTCTTCTTGTGATTGGCTCTTTCGCTCAGCATAATGTCTCTCAGGTTCATCCATGGTGTATCAAGTGTCAGAACTTCCTTTCTTTTTAAGGCCAAATAGTATTCCATGTGTGCTTCTAATGATGGAGTGGTCTAGTTTCGTTTACTTAAAAAATTCTGTGCTGAGAGACATTTAGGTTTCCTTTAAAATTTTTACTAACAATTCTATTTACTAACAATGCAGAAAAAACATGCCCTTTAAATATTTTTAATATACTCATGCTATTAATTTCTGTAGGATGCATTTCTCAAAGTGGGAAGGCTGGGACACAGGGGATAAGCATTTCAGACGTTTGTAGGGATCACCAAATTGTTTTCCCAAGCCTGTCCTTCCCCCAACTAGAAGTTTCCATCTTCTAAGATTTTGCCAATCTGGTGGATAAAATATGATTCTCTTATTGTTTTAATTTGCATTTCCTTCTGCATTATTGAGGTAGAACATATTTTAATGCCTCTTGATCACTTCTGGTTTTTATTTTGTAGACTTCCTATTTCTATCCTTGGTTCATCGTTGCAATTTTGTCTTATCTGTATCCTTTCTGGAATATTCCTATGTACTCCAGTCACAGTCCTTTCGTGTGACTCAAGTATCTTTTCCTAATCAGTAGTTTGCTTTTTCACTTTGTTATGATGTCATTTGTTGAACAGAAATACTACATTCTAATGTCACATTTATCAATCTTTTCCTTTTTAATATGCTTTTTGCGGCTTGTTTAAGAAGTTCTTCTCCCTTGAAGAAGTCGTAAAACAGGTTCTCCTATATATTCTCCTTAGGAATTTTTTTAAAACTTTGCTTTTCGTCTTTTCATATTTGGGCCCCCTAGGTTTACTTTTTTGGTTGGGTGTTATATTAAGTTTGGTTTCCCTAGGAGCCAACCTGAAAGATTTGAGTGCAAGCAATGGGAAGGGGAAGGGAGAAAGCCAAGGAAGGGCGCGCTGATGAACAAACACCTCCTGGGACCTTGGGGAGATGGTGTAGAACCTGCCTCACAACTGTCCTGCTTGAGTGGTGAGAAAGGGTGGAATTTATCCTTTACCTCTGCCCATCACCACCAGAGCATCGTTCCTGGGGCACTAACTCAGCCTGCCCTTCCAGCTTGCTGTTCTTGCAGACTGTGTGGAAGCCCCTGGGTCTCCGAGGTGTTTGCAGGTGGACACCTTTCTATGTGTGTGAAGAGTGTGAAGGGCAGGACACCTCTGTGGCCATGGCAGTGTAAGGCTGGAACCTAGGTTTGTTTCATTTCAAGTGGACGGCCAGTACAATTTATTAAATAATCCATCCGTTTTCTTATTGCTTTTATTATATCAAATTTCTGGGTTCACTTTTTGGGTGTATTTGTATAACCCTGGGTTCTTATCCCGTTGTTCTAATTATCATAGCTTTATAAATCTTGATACCTGGTAGGGGAAATCCTTCCCCTTACCTCAACTTCTCCTTCAAAATTGTTTTGGCTGTTCTCGATCTCTTACTGTTCCCTTTGCATGTTAGGATTAGTTGTCAAGTTCCCTGAAAAGGCCTATTCAGAATTTGATTGGAATTACATTCACTTTACAGATTAATTTAGGAAGAAATGTTATGCTGATGATGTTGTCTTTCTATCCATGAACATGTCACTTATCTTTATTTGCTCATGTTTGGTGTGTCGTGCAGTAATATTTTACAATTTCCCCCATAAAGGTCTCTCTTTAATTGCAATTCCTATTGGCTTTTGCTATTGTGACTGATGCCTTCTTATATTACATTTTCTAATCGGTTATTGTTGGGCCTAGGATATTACTGGGCTTCTCTGGTGGCTCAGATGGTAAAAAAAAAAAAAAACCTGCCTGCAATGTGGAGATGTGGGTTCGATCCCTGGGCTGGGAAGATCCCCTCAAGAAGGAAATGGATACCCACTCCAGTACTTTTGCCTGGAGAATTCCATGGACAAAGATATTATTGATCCCTTATAATGATCTTGTATCTGGCAATCCTGCTGGAACTTAATTACTTCTCAAACTTTGTAGAAGCTATGGAGTCTCTGTATAGACAATCAGATGAAATCTACATATAATCTATAATGTTTTGGCTTTTTGTTTCCTATTATTATACTGTTTATTTCTTTTTCTTATCTTACTGAATTTGCTAGCATCCTCAGTACAATGTTGAAAGAGGAGCGATTGGTGGCATTCTTATTTTATTCCTGAATTTTGATGGTAATGCTTTTAATATTTTCACATTAAGTAGGATAATTTGCTATGAGTTCTTAGTAGATGAAAGTGAAATTCGCTCAGTCGTGTCCGACTCTTTGCTACCCCATGGACTGTAGTCCATGGAATTCTCCAGGCCAGGATACTGGAGTGGGTAGCCATTCCCTTCTATAGGGGATCTTCCCAACCCAGGGATCGAACCTGGGTCTCCTGCATTGCAGGCGGATACCTTACCAGTTGAGCCACCAGGGAAGCCCTTGATGTTTGTTGATACAATAAATAATATCTGTCCTTCTTATGGAATTTATGATCACTTGAGAAATCAGGCACAAAAAGAAAGCACCAAATTATTAATATCATCTTTATTATTGATGAGTTTGATATGGAATGAAACTTACATGTGGGGGCAAATGTATTACTAGGACTGAACCCCGGAGTGAGGCAGACTCAATGGGTTTTTATGCTCAACTTACTCTATGGTCAAGAAGAGTAGTGAACACTTTTTTTTTAAGTTTTATTTCTTTTTGGCTGTGCCGGATCTTCATTGCTATGTGGGCTTTTCTCTAGTTGCAGCGACCAGGAGCTACTTTCTGGTAGTGGTGCAAGGGCTTCTCATTGCAGTGGCTTCTCTTGTTGTGGAGCCTGAGTTCTAGGGTACATGGGCTCAGTAGTGGAGGTGTTCAGGCTCTAGAGCACAGGCTCAATAGATGTGGTGCACCGGCTTAGTTGCTTCTTGGGTTGTGGGATCTTCCCGTACTAGGGATCAAACCCCCAGGGATCAAACCCATGTTCCCTGCATTTACCGCTGAGCCACCAAGGACGCTCTGTGAACACACTCTTGACTGGAGTGGGGAGATAGAGAGAAAGATAGAGACACAGAGGGAGACAGAGAGTGAGAGAGAAGAGGGAAGAGGCAGATTCACCCACGCTTGGTGTCTAGGTCCAGTTAGGGGACCCACTCCGGCCCTCCAGGATATACGAGGTGAACTGAGAGGAGAGAGGGCTTCCTTTCTCTGAAGGGAAGAAGTAAGGAATAAACAGTCTCCCCTGATGCTAACTGTCTCCAATATTTAAAAGCACCTATTTCATTAGGTTTTCTTTTATACTATTTCCTGCTAATTTCTTTGGTATTTTTCCTTTAATATTTTTCTAGCTTCTTGAGTTGAGTGCTTTTAATAATTGTTTTCAATCTTCATTGTTTCTTAAAAATATAATACAGTTAAAAGTATAAACTTAAAACTAAGCATCGCTGCACTTTAACTGCATCCCACAAGCTTTGAAAAGCATTACTTCTGTCGACATGTAGTTCTCAATATTTTGTCATGTATTTCTAGGTTCCTTTATAGTCTATAGTTATTTAAGGCTAATTTATTATTTTGAAATGAGTGAGATTTTAAAAAGATTTTTAAATAGAGGCTCTCCAGTTTAACTGCCTTGTATTAAAAGATTGTTGTCTATAAGATACAGATTCTTTGACATTTCTTAAGACTTCCTCTGTGACCTTGTAAATGGTCAGTTTTTACATATGTTCAGTGTGTGCTTAAAAAGAATAAATACTATCTGTTGGTTCTAAACATAAAAAGTAGATCAAGCCTGTGTATTATGTTGTTCAGACATTATAAAGTATTACATTTTTTATCTGGCTAATCTATTAGTTTTTGATAGGTGAGTATCAAAGTCTTCCTCATGCCTGTGACTTTTTGATTTCTTATTATAAATGAGTTAGTTTTTGCTTTGTGAATGTTGAAGTTATATTGTTAGGTGCATGCATATTCATGATTTGGATGATAGTACACACTGTTATCATGTTGTATATTTATTTATGTATGCCTAATAATGCTTTCTGCCATAAATTCTTATTTTCTTATTGCCAGGCCAGCTTTCCTTGGTTAGTATTGATCTAGTGTGGCAGAGGTTTCTAGCTGCCATCCAGTATTAATTTTCCCATTCTTTTTTAGTAGCAGACCCAAATTGCGTTTTTGGTGAAAATGCACCTGGCTAAAGACTTTACTAAATAGCCTTTCTTGCAGTAGGGTGTGGCCTTGAGATGCTGGCAGAACAGAAAGGCTGCTTGAAGGATGACACCCTTTTGTTCTGTCTCCCTTTCCCCTTTCAGCTACCTGGATTGCTGACTGGATGGCTGGAACTCTGGCAGCCATCTTGGAATATGAAATTTCCTTGAGGGTTGCACCAAGTACTGGAATAGTGGAACAGAAAGAAGGTTTAATGCTGGGTCCCTGTTGACAGTGGGACTCTTGTACTATTTCTGGATGGCCTTCATCTGCACCTTTTTATGTGAGAGAGAAATGTACTTTTACTGCGTTTTAAGTCACTGCTGTTTTGACTTTTCATGTATGGCCAAAACTAATTCTAGCATATGTCAGGTATATAGTTTGTGTATGTGCCTTCGTTTTCAATTTTTGTTGTTCTATTTTATTTATTTTTATTTTATTGTTTATTTTCAATGTTGATTTATTTTAGGTGTATCAGTTCACATATTTTGGATATAAATGCTTTGCTCAGTCATACATACATTAAAAATTGGAATAAAAATGCAAATTGTGAATATTTTCTGAGTAATTTTATGAGTAGCTAGCATTGTGTCTGGGACATAGTAGATACTCACTAAATGTTTCTTGACTGATGAATGTGCTACAAAGGTTTTCTCCTATCGGCCACTCATCTTTTTACTATAGTTATGATGTCTTTTGCTGCATTGAAATTAAAATTGTAATGTAATCAAATATGTGAGCCTTTTCTTTTTTGACTTCTGGGTTTATGTGCTGTGTTTAGAAAGAGCCCCTACCCACCCCAAACTTATAAGTACACCTTCTTATGTTTCATGTAACTTATATATATGTGGGTGTGTGTATGTGCATGAATGTTGAATTGATTAGGAATTTTTGTGTGTATGGTGTGAAGTGGACATCCAACCTTATTTCTTTCCAAATGGATAATCACACCAAAATTTTCACTGAATAATAAATCCTGTTATCAGCTAATTGGAAGTTTACTATAAATTAAACCAACTGGCTAAACCAGCTGGAGTTGTTTGGAAGACTCAGTAAGCATATCACACAGATAAGTTCCCTGCTCAGCAACTCTTGGAGTGTGCTATAAAATTTACCCATGTGAGAAACAACTTACTTGGCTGCCAACTTTCCTACCTGATTCCTGAGAGCCTGCACTGCGATGACTGCCCTTTAGTGACCATCTGCATGGGTCACAGCATCCTCTGTCTGTGTCCATTCCCAGAGATCCACCCATGCACCCCTTTCCCAGATGTCCTTGATACCAGTGATCCACTCTTGCTCTTTCCCTGCCTCCTCGGCTGTGGCATAATGAGAAATATATGTCTGTTCTTTATTCCTAGTTCCTGACACTGTGCTGTGCTTATTCACTCAATCGGTTCGACTCTTTGCAACCCCATGGACTTGAGCCTGTCAGGCTCCTCTGTCCATGGGGAATCTCCAGGCGGGAATACTGGGGTGGGTTGCCATACCCTCCTCCAGGGGATCTTCCCAACCCAGGGATCGAACCCAGGTCTCCCACATTGCAGGTGGATTCTTTACAGACTGAGCCACCATGGAGGCCCAGTTCCTAACACAGAGAGCCCCTGAATCCCTTGGAGTTTCCTAGGTGATAAGAGCATCCTTTGTTCTAAACAGGCAACTCTTGCTGGACCCCTAGGTCACTTCAGCATGGACGCTGGACACCAGGTGGACCAAACCCCAATTAGAAAGATGGAACTTTCTGGACTTCCCTGGTGGTCCAGTGGCTAAGAATTCAGGCCCCCAAAGCAGGGGGCCCAGGTTCCATCCCTAGCCAAGGAACTAGATCATCCCATATGCCACAACTAGAAGTTCACATGCTGGAATTAAAAATCACACAAGCTGCAACCAAAGATTCCACAGTTCAGTTCAGTTCAGTCGCTCAGTCGTGTCCGATTCTTTGCGACCCCATGAATCGCAGCACGCCAGGCCTCCCTGTCCATCACCAACTCCCGGAGTTCATCCAAACCCATGTCCATTGAGTCAGTAATGCCATCCAACCATCTCATCCTCTGTCGTCCCCTTCTTCTCCTGCCCCCAATCTTTCCCAGCATCAGGGTCTTTTCCAATGAGTCAACTCTTTGCATGAGGTGGCCAAAGTACTGGAGTTTCAGCTTCAACATCAGTCCTTCCAGTGAACACCCAGGATTGATCTCTTTTAGGATGGATTGATTGGATCTCCTTGCAGTCCAAGGGACTCTCAAGAGTCTTCTCCAACACCACAGTTCAAAAGCATCAATTCTGTGGCACTCAGCTTTCTTCACCATCCACTCTCACATCCATACATGACCACTGGAAAAACCATAGCCTTGACTAGACGGACCTTTGTTGGCAAAGTAATATCTCTGCTTTTAAATATGCTATCTAGGTTGGTCATAACCTTCCTTCCAAGGAGTAAGCGTCTTTTAATTTCATGGCTGCAATCACCATCTGCAGTGATTTTGGAGCCCCCAAAAAATAAAGTCTGACGCTGTTTCCACTGTTTCCCCATCTATTTCCCATGAAGTGATAGGACCAGATGCCATGATCTTAGTTTTCTGAATGTTGAACTTTAAGCCAACTTTTTCACTCTCCTCTTTCACTTTCATCAAGAGGCTCTTTAGTTCCTCTTCACTTTCTTCCATAAGGGTGGTGTCATCTGCATATCTGAGGTTATTGATATTTCTCCCAGCAATCTTGATTCCAGCTTGTGCTTCCTCCAGCCCAGCATTTCTCATGATGTACTCTGCATATAAGTTAAATAAGCAGGGTGACAATATACAGCCTTGACGTACTCCTTTTCCTATTTGGAACCAGTCTGTTGTTCCATGTCCAGTTCTAACTGTTGCTTCCTGACCTGCATATAGGTTTCTCAAGAGACAGGTCAGATGCTCTGGTATTCCCATCTCTTTCAGAATTTTCCACAGTTTATTGTGATCCACACAGTCAAAGGCTTTGGCATAGTCAATAAAGCAGAAATAGATGTTTTTCTGGAACTCTCTTGCTTTTTCAATGATCCAGCGGATATTGGCAATTTGATCTCTGGCTCCTCTGCCTTTTCTAAAAACCAGCTTGAACATCTGGAAGTTCACGGTTCACATATTGCTGAAGCCTGGCTTGGAGAATTTTGAGCATTACTTTACTAGCGTGTGAGATGAGTGCAATTGTGTGGTAGTTTGAGCATTCTTTGGCATTGCCTTTCTTTGAGATTGGAATGAAAACTGACCTTTTCCAGTCCTGTGGCCACTGCTGAGTTTTCCAGATTTGCTGGCATATCGAGTGCAGCACTTTCACAGCATCATCTTTGAGGATTTGAAATAGCTCAACTGGAATTCCATCACCTCCACTAGCTTTGTTCGTAATGATGCTTTCTAAGGTCCACTTGACTTCACATTCCAGGATGTCTGGCTCTGGGTGAGTGATCACACCATAGTGATTATCTGGGTTGTGAAGATCTTTTTTGTACAGTTCTTCTGTGTATTCTTGCCACCTCTTCTTAATATCTTCTGCTTCTGTTAGGTCCATACAATTTCTGTCCTTTATCAAGCCCATCTTTGCATGAAATTTTCCCTTGGTATCTCTAATTTTCTTGAAGAGATCTCTAGTCTTTCCCAATCTGTTGTTTTCCTCTATTTCTTTGCATTGATCGCTGAGGAAGGCTTTCTTATCTCTCCTTGCTATTCTTTGGAACTCTGCATTCAGATGGGAATATCTTTCCTTTTCTCCTTTGCTTTTTGCTTCTCTTCTTTTCCCAGCTATTTGTAAGTCCTCCTCAGACAGCCATTTTGCTTTTTTGCATTTCTTTTCCATGGGGATTTTCTTGATCCCTGTCTCCTGTACAATGTCATGAACCTCTGTTCATAGTTCATCAGGCACTCTGTCTATCAGATCTAGTCCCTTAAATCTATTTGTCTCTTCCACTGTATAATCATACAGGATTTGATTTAGGTCATACCTGAATGGTCTAGTGGTTTTCCCTACTTTCTTCAATTTAAGTCTGAATTTGGCAATAAGGAGTTCATGATCTGAGCCACAGTCTGCTCCTGGTCTTGTTTTTGCTGACTGTATACAGCTTCTCCATCTTTGGCTGCAAAGAATATAATCAATCTGATTTCGGTGTTGACCATCTGGTGACGTCCATGTGTAGAGTCTTCTCTTGTGTTGTTGGAAGAGGGTGTTTGCTATGACCAGTGTGTTCTCTTGGCAAAGCTCTATTAGCCTTTGGCCTGCTTCATTCTGTACTCCAAGGCAAAATTTGCCTGTTACTCCAGGTGTTAACTGACTTCCTACTTTTGCATTCCAGTCCCCTATAATGAAAAGGACATCTTTTTTGGGTGTTAGTTCTAAAAGGTCTTGTAGGTCTTCATAGAACCGTTCAAGTTCAGCTTCTTCAGCGTTACTGGTCGGGGCATAGACTTGGATTACCGTGATACTGAATGGTTTGCCTTGGAAACGAACAGAGATCATTCTGTCGTTTTTGAGATTGCATCCAAGTACTGCATTTTGGACTCGTTTGTTGACCATGATGGCTACTCCATTTCTTCTAAGGGATTCCTGCCCACAGTAGTAGATATAATGGTCATCTGAGTTAAATTCACCCATTCCAGTCCATCTTAGTTTGCTGATTCCTAGAATGTCGACGTTCACTCTTGCCATCTCCTGTTTGACCACTTCCAATTTGCCTTGATTCATGGACCTAACATGCCAGGTTCTTTTGCAATATTGCTCTTTACAGCGTCGGACTTTGCTTCTATCACCAGTCACATCCACAGCTGGGTATTGTTTTTGCTTTGGCTCCATCCCATCATTCTTTCTGGAGTAGCATATTGGGTACCTACTGACCTAGGGAGTTCATCTTTCAGTGTCCTATCTTTTCGCCTTTTCATACTGTTCATGGGGTTCTCAAGGCAAGAATACTGAAGTGATTTGCCATGCCCTTCTCCAGTGGACCACATTCTGTCAGACCTCTCCACCATGACCCATCCGTCTTGGGTGGCCCCACACGGCATGGCTTGGTTTCATTGAGATAGACAAGGCTGTGGTTCGTGTGACCAGATTAGCTGGTTTTCTGTGGTTATAGTTTCAGTGTGTCTGCCCTCTGATGCCCTCTTGCAACATCTACCATCTTACTTGGGTTTCTCTTACCTTGGACGTGGGGTATCTCTTCACGGCTGCTCCACCAAAGTGCAGCCGTTGCTCCTTACCTTGGACAAGGGGTATCTACTTACGTCGGCCCCTCCTGATCTTGAATGTGGAGTAACTCCTCTCAGCCCTCCTGTGCCCACGCAGCCACTGCTCCTTGGACCTGGGGTAACTCCTCTCGGCTGCCGACCCCCCGCCTTCAGCCTGGGCTAGCTCCTCTCAGCCACGCTTCTGTGCTGACTATCGCAGCCACCTCGCTTCTGCGTGGACCGTCGCAGCCCACCACAAGATTCCACAAGCCCACCACAAAGGTGCAAGATCCTCCGTGCTGCAACTAAGACCTGGCATAGCTAGATAAAATAAATGAATACAAAATTTTAAATGGGAACTTTCACCCCCTACCCTCCATGACCTCTGGGAGGAGGGGCAGGTGCATGTGTGCATGCTCAGTTGTGGATGTCTCTTTGCGACCCCATGGACTGCAGCCTCCCAGGCTTCTCTGTCCATGGAATTCTCCAGGCAAGAATACTGGAGCGGGTTGCCATTTCCTCCCTGAGGGGACCTTCCTGACTCAGGGATTGAACCCTCATCTCTTGCATCTCTTGCATCTCTTGTATTGGCAGGCAGATTCTTTACCACAGAGCCACTTGGGAAGCCCTGAGAGAGGCAGGATATTGAGTTAATAATAGATCATGCCCATATGGTGATGCCTCCATTAAAATCCTCCAAGTGACAGGGTTTGGGGAGCTTCCAGGTTGATGAACACAAGGTGCCAGGAGGGTGACTGCCTTGGAGAGGGCATGGAAGCTTGCACGCACACACACACCATTGCTTCCATTTGGCTCTCCCTGACTTTATGTCCTTTATCATAAAGTAGTAATGGTAATGGAGAAGGCGATGGCACCCCACTCCAGTATTCTTGCCTGGAGAATCCCAGGGATGGAGGAGCCTAGTAGGCTACAGTCCATGGGGTCGCTAAGAATCGGACACAACTGAGCGACTTCACTTTCACTTTTCCCTTTCATGCCTTGGTGAAGGCAATGGCACCCCACTCCAGTATTCTTGCCTGGAGAATCCCAGGGATGGGGGAGCCTGGTGGGCTGCCATCTATGGGGTCGCACAGAGTCAGACATGACTGAAGTGACTTAGCAGCAGCAGCAGCAGAAGTAATGGTAAATAAAGTGACTTTCTGAGTTCTGTGTGTTGTTCTAGCACACTGTCAAATCTAAGAAGGAACTTGTGGGAACCTTCAATTTATAACCAATCCGTAAGAAATGGAGGAGACATAAGAGACGAGTTCGACTCCTGGGTCAGGAAGATCCCCTGGAGAAGGAAATGGCAACCCACTCCATTAATGAGTCGGACATGACTGAAGTGACTTAAGCACGCCATCAGAAATGGGGGTGAACCTGCAACTGCAGTCTAAGGGGACAGTCCTGTGGGATCTGATGCTAACTCCAGGTAGACGGTGTCAGGATTGAATTGAATGCCTGGACACCTGGTTGGCATCAGAGAATTGGTTGATGTCTTAGTTTGTGCTGAGGTAACAAAGGACCACAGACTGGGTGGCTTATAAACAATAGAACTCGATCTCTTGTCCATCAGGAGTCTGAAGACTTGAGATCAAAGTGCTGGCCTGGGCTGGGTTCTGGTGAGAGCCCTCTTCCGGTTGCAGTCTGGAACCATCATAACCTCAGATGGTCTCTTCTTACCAGGGCAATACCCCACTCATGAGAGCTCCTCCTCGTGACTTAATGACCCCCTAAAGGCTCCACCTCCAAGTAGTAATACCATCACACTGGGATTAGGGTTTCAGCATATGAATATGGAGAGACATACTCAGTCCACTGCAGTTAGCGTAAGAAAATAAAATCCCACACATTTGGTGTCAGGAAGATAAAAATTTCTGACTGACTGTCCAAGAAAATCATGAGCTTCCATCTAGGAGTCAGTGTAGATCTATACTTCTGGCTGTCTCTCCTTCCAGGCATAGTGGATGATCATATTCTCCTCCAAAATATCCTTTTGCCCAGTGGGAAGACTTCCCTTCTCCACTGTCCTTCAGGGCTTCTCTGACGGGGGCTTCACTATCAGCCCATAAACCAGGCTCAGGGTTTTCCTTTCTCAGTCAACTGATGGGCAAAATGCCACCATCTGTTTTTAAACACCTCCAGTGGGAGTAGAGGGCATCCCATCCCTGCATGAGAACCACTGAGAGGTTTTTTCCTTAGCAGGATTGCACAGGTCACTTTGTCCTTATGGTGCTGAGTACATAAAAGATGCTAACAAAACTGACTGATATCAATAGCAGTACAGAGCTCCCTTTGCATCTACAGGGAACAAGCATGCACAGAGTTGGGACAAATTCTCCATCTTTAGGTCTTAATCCATGCCCTCAGTTTCCTGAGTATCTGCAAGTTGACTCATTATATCTTATATCAGGGAATTTAATGTCAGTGTCAAGAGGGGTAGGGCTTCCCAGGTGGTATGGTGGTAAAGAATCCACCTGCCAATGCAGGAGATGCAGGCTTGATACCTGGGTCAGGAAGATCACCTGGAGGAGGAAATGGCAATCCACTCCAGTATTCTTGCCTGGAAAACCCCATGAACAGAGGAGCCTGGAGGGCTACAGTCCACGGGATCTCACAAATCTGGACATGACTTAGTGACTGAGCACCAAGGCACATCAGGAGAGGTGGCCCTTGAACCAGACTGGTCATGATGGAAGGTAGAAGTGAGTCTCATGTGTGAGTGGATTTCGGGCAATTTGGTGTCATGGCTGCAGGAATGAGCGGAATCTGGTGCTGTGCTTATGTGCCTGATTTGTGCTCTTGGGCACCGTGCCTTTGTGCTTGCCTTCATGTCTCTGTATCTTGTGCTTCCCATCGGAAACTGCCTAGAATAGCATCTGTTATGGATGAACTGTGTCCTACCTCCAAAAGCTGTATTGGGTCTTAACCCCTAGGAAAGTGAAAGTTGCTCAGTCGTGTCCAACTCTTTGCGAGCCCATGGACTATACAGTCCATGGAATTCTCCAGGCCAGGATACTGGAGTGGGTAGCCATTCCCTTCTCCAGGGGATCTTCCCAACCCAGCGATCGAACCCAGGTCTCCTGCATTGCAAGCAGATTTTTTACCAGCTGAGCCACCAGGGAATGTGATCTTATTTGGAAATAAGGTCTTTGTAGAGGTAGTCAAGTTAAGATGAAGTCATTAGGACAGGCCCTAGTTGAATAGGACTGTGTCCTTATAAAAAGGGGAAATTTGGACACAGAGACAGACATAAAGGGAGAGCGTCACATGGGGATGAAGGCAGAGATGGGAATGATGCATCTGTGAGTGAAGACATAGCAAAGAAGGCTAGCAAACCACCAGAAACTAGGGGAGAGGCATGAAACAGATTCTTCCTTACAACCCTCAGAAGATCCAACCCTGCCAGCACCTTGATTTTGGACTTTCAACCCCCAGAACTATGAGATGATATAATTGTTATTTTAAGCTCCCCAGTTGATGGCATTTGTTATGACAACCCTAATAAACTAACAGAGCACCTATCACCACTCTAATTCTCCGTAAGTCCTTTCCTGGGACCCATCTTTCACCCTCCCTGGTTCCTTTGGAATGACACTACATCCCATGTTTGGATTTTTCCTTTCAGTGGTGGACAACAAGCCAAGCTCACACCAAGATGGCAACCATTTTTGGGTCAAGCCTGAATGTAGGCCAGAGGCTGCTGGGGACCTGGCCTATGGCTCCCCAGACTGGTCCATGCTCCTGCTGGCCACTTCTGGCCCTTACTTTGCCTCCTTTGTGAACCCTAGGTCAGTGCAGGTGGTCAAGCTAAGGACTGATGGTCAATAGCAAATGGTTGGGCACAGGGCACTCAACACCCTTCTTCTGTCTTATTCTAAGTGTTGACTCTCAGAACCATGTTGTTTCAACTTCAAGCATATGTCACCAAAGGTGCTGGGTCTTGTTCAGATTAGAGAGCGTAGCATTATGAAGGAATATATATATATATATATATATTTTAATCAAAGTCTAAAGATTTCCCTGGATCACATATTCATGTAAGCCATATGAAAATAATATTCATTTTTTGAGAAAATGTAAAGGTTTTATTTAATAGATTAATTTAAATATAGCTAAGTTGAGGAATAAATTGTTTTTTCCTGAGCTAAGAGGACCAAGAAGAGATGGAGAGAGGTTGAAGCCTTCCAAATTCTGATATACCCCCATCAGTTCAGTTGCTCAGTCATTCTGACTCTTTGTGACCCCATGGACTGCAGCATGCCAGGCTTCCCTATCCATCACCAACTCCCAGAGTTTTCTCAAACCCATGTCCATCGAGCCAGTGATGCCATATATGTATATACCCCCATAGTATCACTCTAAAACTTAGTTCAAAATAAGATTTGTTGGGACAGAGGTGGGAATGGAGGGGTTGCTTTTTTCACTCAGATATATGACTTTTATTGTATTGTCATGATTTTCCTAAAAATACATGCTTATTGTAAAAATATCAAACATTACAGAAAAATATAGAGAACAAAGTAAAAATCATGTGAAATTCTACCACCTTGGTGTTACCACCATTGATGTTTGGTAGTGTATCCTTTCATACATCTTTCTGTGCATCACTCTCATATTTTGCATATGGTGGATCATATTAAATATGTTGCTTTTTATCGTCGACCCCTCTTTGTTTTAATTTTTTCATAGTTTTCCCCCCATATTCCCTTCTTTTCCTATCCCAGGTACTCAATAGTAAAACTTTCCTTCCATATTCATAATCACTCACAAAGTCACTATGTATAGACTGTAGAGAGGTTTTCGATAGAATCAGTGATTAACATCTTGATATTGGAACCACATCATACGTACTTCTCTGCATTTTGCTTGCGTCACTTCATGCATCACAGAAATTCATCCGTCTGTATATACTGCTTGCTCTTTCATTGTTGCACAGAAACCCATGATGAGGTTCTACTCCCCTTCATTCACTGTGAGCTGGACTTTCAGCATGTCCCAGGTATTTTCACTGCCCATACTCCCGTCCACATATCCCTGCATGGTGCTGCCTTGATTTCCAGGGGATAGATTTCTCTTGCACAGAAGGGAATGCATATTAAAGTTTTAATATATCCTGCTGAATTACCTTCCAAAAAGATTAAATCACTTTACAACCCCCACCAGCAGTTTGTAAGAGGATCCTTTGCCCCACACCTACCCCAGGTCTACATGGAACCTTCTTAATTTTCATCAAAACCACTCTTGTTATTACATATGTAAATCATCCATATAATCTTGAGACTTACTTTCTGGACTCTAGGTGATACTTATATATTTATTTTAAAATATTGGTTGCTACATTTTTTTAAGAAACAAAAATAATGCTTGTTCAATGCAAAAAAAATGAAGAACATAGAAAAGCTTAAGGGGAATTCCCCGGGGGGTCCAGTGGTTAGAACTCCATGCTTCTACTGCAGTGGGCATGGGTTCAATCCCTGGTTGGGGAGCTAAGATCCTGCATGCCATGTGGTGCAGCCACACACACACAAAAGTTTAAGAAAAGTACATCCCTAAATCATAATCACCTGTCCATTGCTAGCATTTTGATGTATTTTCCATTTTTTCTTTATATATATATATATTCAGGTAGATACAGGTAGAGTCTTACAAAAGTAGTTAGTTTTTACATATGGTTCTGTTGTCAGATTGCAATCTATTATCACCATCTAAAAAACTGATAATTTTTCTCCTAGTGCTTTTTTTTTTTATGGTGTGGTTTTTAACAGATGCAAATTATCCTGTCATATGATTTGCTCCATTCATTTTCTGCTGGAATTTTTTTCCCTACCATAAACAATTCTGGGGTGAACATCTTTTTTCCATTATGTCAGTTCATTTGGTTGCTTCTCTGCTAGAGGTGGAATTCTTAAGCCTAAGGCAATGCGTATTTTCAGGGTTTTGGAACCAATCAGTCTCTGAAAGACCCACACTGGCTTTGCAAGTTCATTTCAAGCCAGAGGCAGATGCTTTGGGAGTGTCTGACCCCAGCTTTTCCTGGCCCCAGCCTTGGAAATGGCGTTCACAGGCACATCCCTTCCAGTCTTCTGGGTGTTCAGTGCTTTGTGACTTACAAAGGGTTTTTGTGTCCATGGCCTCAACACTGACCATGTGAGGTGGAGAGGGCAGGAACCCATCCCTATGGACGATCAGAAACCTAAGGTCAAATGACCCAGGCAGCAAGTGTATTATTAGTTGGCTCGGGCTTTCATAACAAAGTACCACAAACTAGATGGCTTCAACAACAGACATTTACTTCCTCACAGTTCTGGAGGCTAGCAGTGCAAGATCAAGCTGCCAGCAAGGCGGGTTTCTCCTGAGTCCTCTCTGTTGGTTTGTACATGACCATCTTCTAGCTGTGTCCTCACATGGTCTTCTGTGAGTGGTCCAAATTTTCTTCTTATAAGGACATTAGGTACATTGGACAAGGGCCCACCCTAGGGGCCTCATTTTACCTTAATCAGCTCTTTAAAGGCCTCGTCTTCAGATACAGTCACATTCTGAGGTACTGGGGGTTAGGGCTTGGACATAAAAATTCAGGGGTGGGTCACAATTCAGCCCACAGAAGCGAGTGAACTGTCCCTCTCTCCAGAGAGCCAGGCCTCTGGCAGGGCCTGGGGGACTGAGTGTAAGCGCAGTGATCCATGCAGTCCACACCGGGAACCCTCCAGGTGCTGGCGAGTCACAAACACAGGCTGTGCGTCCGTTAAATCGCTTGGGAGAAGTGACAGTCGTCACCAGGGGATTCTCTCCCTCAGAGTCCCCGCTCCTTCGGGAGGGAGTAGGAATTCTCCTCAGATCATCTTACCAGCCTTGATGCAAGGAATCTTCCAGTTCATAGATTCTGACCAGTTTTCCAGAGTGATTCCAATAAGTGGACTCTCGAGGTCCTTTGACTGCAAATTTTCATTCATTAGCTTTAGGAGGAAGCAACACAGGGGACAAAGCCTTGAATTTTAGATGAGAGCCTGGAGGTTTTGGAAAGTTTGGCTTCCTAAGCAGTAGCTGAACGAGCCGTATCTACAAAATGGGGATGTCCCTGTTGTCTGGGCCACAAACGAAAGGCATTATGAACATTCATAATAAAAACAAAATGAAGCAAGAGAGAAATAGACACAGAATCGGCACCACTGATACCTGTAAAGGAGAGTCAGTACAGATAGAAACAGAAAAAGGTGAAAGTGTGAGTCGCGCAGTCATGTCCGACTCTTTGCTACCCCATGGACTGTAGCCCACCAGGCTCCTCTGTCCATGGGATTCTTCAGGCAACAGTACTGGGGAGGGTTAGCCATTTTCTTCTCCAGGGGATCTTCCCAAACCAGGGATCAAACTCAGATCTCCTGCATTGCAGGCAGATTCTTTACCATCTGAGCCACCAGGGAACTGTGGAATTCAAACCCATTTTCATTTGCTCTGGGCTCTAATCATTTCATTGAAAGACGTCTGACTTGGAATCTGTGCACAAGGCTGACACTGTGGACCCTAATGAGCTAGGCTGCCGGCAATGCTTCCTTCTTGTGGGTGTTAGTCATCCAGCCGTTGCTAGTGTCAGTGAGCTGCCTTAAATGTTTCTCAGGGAAATCTGAGCCCAAATGGGTATGTGGAAGGGTCTCCCAGTGGGCTGATTGCCTCGGGCCAACTAGATCTGGAGTTAAAATTGCACAGAAAACCAGCACAAATGAATGAGAAAAGAAGCCGGCGACACACTGACCACTGAGATAAGAAAGAGCATAGTGTGAGGTGGGCATTTCCCGGGAGTCACAGCAGCTCTGTGGCTGGCGAGATTTTAATTAGAATCAAGGGCTCTTGTTTAAGCCTTGGCATCTTAGATTATACCAATCGATGAACTGAATCCAAATGTGGAGAGTAGCCCTCAATACAGGCTGATAAGTAGAGCCTGGGAGGTCCCGGGTTGGGCCGCAAAGGAACACTGTAGTGCTGGGCTTTGCACTTGGCAGGCCTGCTTCAGACTTCTGAGAACTTGGAGTTCTCCTATGTCAAGTGGGCCCAGCAAGGCCTTGGAGACTTCAAAGATGGAACATGAGGCTGTAGTTGACTGTTTTGCTGATTGAGTCAGCCAGTGGCATCAGAAAGCATTTTTATGTTTGCCCATCACTGCCTTACTCCAATTTCTTTAGTGGGTGTATTAGTCTCCCGCGTGTGTGCGTGCTCAGTCGTGTCTGACTCTTTGCCACCCCAGGGACTGTAGCCCGCTAGGCTCCTCTGTCCATGAAATTTTCCAGATAAGAATACTGGAATGGGTTGCTGTTTCCTTCTTCAGTGGATCTTCTCAACCCAGGGATGGAAGCCACATCTCTTGCGTCTTCTGTGTTGGCAGGCGGATTCTATACTACTGAGCCACTGGGAAGACCGTTAGTTTCCTGGCTGTTGTTGTTAAATCACTAAGTTATGTCTGACTCTTTGGGACCCATGGACTGCAGTGCTCCAGGCTTCCCTGTCCTTCACTATCTACCAGAATTTGCTCAAACTCATGTCCATTGAGTTGGTGATGCCATCCAACCATCTCATCCTCTGTTGTCCCCTTCTCTTCTGCCCTTAATCTTTCCCAGCATCAGGGTCTTTTCCAATGAGTCAGTTCTTTGCATCAGGTGGCCAAAGTACTGGAGTTTCAGCTTCAGCATCAGTCTGTCCAATGAGTAAGCACGGTTGATTTCCATTAGGATTGACCGATTTGATCTCCTTGCTGTCCAAGGGACTCTCAAGTCTTCTCCAACACCACACATTGTTCAAAGGCATCAATTCTTCGGGGCTCAGCCTTCTTTATGGTCTGGTAACTACTCCCCAACACCCCCACTCCCCCCATAGCCACACCTCATTCAGGTTCAGATTCTGACATAGTTAACAAGCCTGTCCGGCCCAGGAGTGGGAAGGGGAAGTGGGGAAGGAGTGGTTACTAGACCAAGGACTTACCTCCCGCTGGAGACCTGGGTCATGCCCCTTCCCCCGCCCCTGGGGAATGGACTGGGGTCCTGGACAGGGCAGCAAGGACCACCATGGCGGTAGGAGTTGGGCAGGAGAAGGGCCTGGGGGACTGGGACTTTGAGGCGGGACCCCTACAATTGAAGGGGCCCGGACTTGGTCTAATGCTCTTTGAACTTCTTAATAATTTGGAACTGGGGCCCTGCATTTTTGTTTTGCCTGGATCCCCCAAATTACGTAGCTGGTCCTGCTTTGAGGAATTCACTGAGGTTGGTGTTGGGGGCTGTTTAGAAGCAGCTCTGGGCAAGGGGAGCTTGGGAGCATGGGGGATGGGGTTTAGCTGGTATATTCTCTGCTCTGGGTCAGGAAACCATGCCCCTCACATGATTGGGACCAAGTTCCCTGGTGTCTCTCTAGAACACGGATTAGCACAGGCCCCAGTGGTGGACTTTGATCTCTTTTTATTGCTTTTCTCATTAGAGGGAAATATCGAAGAGTGAAGACCTAGGAGTGAAGATCACCTAAGTGATCCTCAGGCTGTGTATGGCGGGTTGGGGGTGGAGATTTCCCCACTACCCTTCATGAGTTCTCTTGGGCTGGTCTGATAATTAAATTGACTCAAGACAGAGCAACAGGAGGGAAAAGAAAAAACAATTCTTACTTAAGAAGGTCTCATAGAAATGGGACCTCTGAAGTGACCCATGCAGACTGTTTACATATCTATTTATTTAAAATCATTTTATTTATTTATTATTTATTTAAAACATTATCTAATTTATGTATTTGGCTGTGCTGGGTCTTAGTTGCAGCACAAAGGAGCTTCGATCTTTATTGCGGCTTGTGCAATCTTCCAGTTTCGGCATGTGGGATCTAGTCCCCTGACCAGGGATCGAACCTGGGCCCTTGCATTAGGAGCACAGAGTCTTAGCCACTGGGCCACCAGGGAAGTCCCTATATATCATTTTTATACAAACAGTTATTTGTAAAGATTTAACACAACAAGAGAACTTGTGCTTGGGGTAGCAGGATAATGAAGTAACAATGTCTGTCTATATAGCTTTCTTAGCTTGGCTTCCCTAACTCTGGTGATAAGGAGGCTTTCTATCCTGGCATAGGGAGGGTACCTTCACATGGGAGATTTATTTCTCGGTTTCAGGGGGAAAGGAGTTAGGGAGGGTCAGAGTGGTTTTTTATCTCATTTTTTCCCACTGGCTATTTCTCAAGTAACTTTAATTCAAAATAATCAATAAGCCATTGTAGCATGTCTGGGGGCAGCCTGCTCTAAGCCCCATGAAGACAAAAGGAAAATCAAGCCCTTGGTGTTCCATCATGGCTTTGCCAAGGTTGATGTGAGCCTGCGGCAGGCCTGCTCCCGAGTGAGCTCTGTGAGAAGCCTGTACCGAGGGTCCCAGCCCAGGAAACACCACCCTCTACACACACCCCATAGCAAAGCTACAAAATGCTCAGTGCTCCAAAAAGGTGACAGCTGATGGAACTTGAAGACCCCCACCTCCAGCAAGTGCAGACATAGCTGAGCCTAATTATTCATGGATTCAGTATTTGAAAATCCTCCTACTTGCAAAGATTGATTTGTAGCCTGCTCTATTTAAAGTGGGGCTTCCCAGGTGGCACTAGTGGTAAGGAATCTGCCTGCCAATTCAGGAGACATAAGAGATGCGGGTTCAATCCCTGGATTGGGAAGATCCCCTGGATGAGAGCATGGAAACTCGTTCCAGTACTCTTGCCTGGAGAATCCCATGGACAGAAGACCCTAGTGGGCCCCAGTCCACCAGGCACAACTAAAGCGACTGAGCAGCAGCAGCATATTTAAAATGGATAACCAACAAGGACCTACTGTATAGCACATGGAACTCTGCTCAATGCTATGTGGCAGCCTGGGTGGGAGAGGGGTTTTGGGGAGAACGGATATATGTGTATGTATGGCTCAGTCCTTTCGTTGTCCATCTGAAACTATCAAAACACTGTTAATTGGTTGTGTGTGTGTGTGTGTGCGCGCGTGCGCCCAGTTGCTCAGTCAGTTGAGTTCAGTCATTCAGTCATGTCCGACTCTTTGCGACCCCATGGACTGCAGCACGCCAGGCCTCTCTGTCCATCACCAACTCCCAGAGTTTACTCAAACTCATGTCCATTGAGTCAGTGATGCCATCCAACCATCTCATCCTCTGTCGTCCCCTTCTCCTCCTGCCTTCAATCTTTTCCAGAATCAGGGTCTTTTCCAATGAGTCAGTTCTTCACATCACGTGGCCAAAGTATTGGAGTTTCAGCTTCAACATCAGTCCTTCCGATGAAAATTCAGGACTGATCTC
Source organism: Okapia johnstoni (assembly GCA_024291935.2). NCBI lineage: Eukaryota > Metazoa > Chordata > Mammalia > Artiodactyla > Giraffidae > Okapia > Okapia johnstoni. The sequence goes on along the minus strand of JAGTYA010000026.1, from coordinate 7,896,305 downwards.
CTTTAGGATGGACTGGTTGGATCTCCTTGCAGTCCAAGGGACTCTCAGTTGCTCAGTCGTGTCCAGTTCTTTGTGACCCCATGGACTGTAGCCCACTAGGCTCCTATGTCCATGGGAATTCCCAGGCAAGAATACTGGAGTGGGTAGTCATTTCCTTCACCTGGGTATCTTCCCAACCCAGGGATAGAACCTGCATCTCCTGCATTGGCAGGCAGATTCTTTACCCTGAGCCAGTAGCGAAGCCCCATTAATTGGCTATACTCCAATACAAAATAAACAGTTAAAAACATAAGTTGTAAAACAATAGATTTTTTTTCTGTAGCCCCAAATCAGTATCTGCTGTGCTTTCGAGGTCATGCAAAAAGCAGTGTGAACTTCTGAGCTGCCTGAAGTTCGAGTTCCCAGCTGAGGCAGACCAGGGCAACTTCTGCCTTCTGGCTTCATTCCTCACACTGTAGACAGCTATCCTTTTCAAAATCTACTTACTGCCGAGTTTTTGCACCTTTGTGCTTTTTCTCAGTGATGCTATTGTTTAAAATGACTCCCGCGGTAGCGCTGAAATGCTGTCTGCTGTTTCCATGCAAGAGAAGACTGGGATGTGACTTGGGGAGAAAATATTTGTGTTAGGGAAGCTTCAAGCATATGCTGTTGGGCTGTGAGTTCAATAGTGAGCCAACAATGTATATTAAATAAGGTGTTTTCAAACAAAAACATGCGTAAAACAAGGTTATGTTAGTGGTGGGTTGACAAAATGTGGGCACCAGAGGCTGGCAGGAGATCCTACCCTTGTATGTCCCCTATGGGCAATGGTTGTTTGTTTGTTTTTTAATTTGAATCTTTAAAAAATTTTTAATTATTTATTTTTGGCTGCGCTGGGCCTTTGTTGCCATGCGCAGGCTTTCTCTAGTTGTGGCAAGCGGAGCTTCTCTTGTTGCCAAGCACAGGCTCTAGGTTCAGTAGTTGTGGCTACCGTACACCCCAGCTTCAGTAGTTGTGGCTCACGGACTTAGCTATCTTGAGGCATGTGGGATCTTCCTAGACCAGGGGTCGAACCTCTGTCCCCTGCATTGGCAGGTGGATTCTTAACCACTGAACCACCAGGGAAGCCCAATGGTTGGGTTTTGATAATTCAGTGCTTGTGCTGATTTTATAGAACAAATGTGTGTGCGTGCGTGTCACCTCAGTCATGTCTGACCCTCTGTGACCCTATGGACTATAGCCCACCAGGCTCCTCTGTCATGGGATTCTCCGGGCTGGATTGCCATGCCTTCCTCCAGGGGATCTTCCCAACCCAGGGATCGAACCGTGTCTCCTATGTAGCCTGCGTTGGCAGGTGGGTTCTTTACCCCTAGCGCCACCTCAGGTCAGTTCAGTTCAGTCGCTCAGTCATGTCTGACTCTGCGACCCCATGGACCGCAGCATGCCAGGCCTCCCTATCCATCACCAACTCTCGGAGTCCACCAAAACTCATGTCCATCGAGTCGGTGATGCCGTCTAACCATCTCATCCTCTGTCTCCCCTTCTCCTCCTGCCTTCAATCTTTCCCAACATTAGGGTCTTTTCAAATGAGTCAGCTCTTTGCATCAGGTGGCCAAAATAGGAAGCCCTTTATAGATGGTAACTGTCTTGAAAGACAAGTCAACTGTAATCTGAAATTCCTAAGAAGTTTAGGAATGTGTTTCTTTGTCTTGTGGAAAATAGATATAAGCTCCACTTTGTAGATGAGGCCACAGGCTTAGAGAGACTGAGCAGCCCACCCAGGGACACACAGCTGGCTGGTTATAGGCTGAGCTGAGGCTTGACCCCAAGTCTTTCGGATTCTAAAGCCTGCGTCACCCTTTTCAAATGTTCCCACAGACGCATCCTCAACACAGAGGAGTAACGCATACCCCTGGGAAACACAGAGAAGGAGCTGAAAACAGCCCTCCCAAGTGTAAAATTGCTTGACAGTCTCTTGTTTTACCTGGAAAATTCTTAGGCATTGTTCACGCTACTCCAGAAACTCTCTGTTTCGTTTTATGATAACAGTGTAAAATGACAACTGGAATGGTTTCACCCCAGCGGACTAGACGCGCTCGCTCGGCTGTCACACGCTTTCCTCCAGGGCAGGGACTTGAGTCGTGTCACCTCTGGGTCCCCCGGGTCCAGACAGTAGAGGATAAACGAACAAAGACAGAGAATGACTCACTGCCAGATGCCAAGGTGGGGCTGGGGGTGATGGTGGTTGGGGGCGGCAGTGTGGCAAACTCCCTTCTTCCGTGGCCGTGAGCTCAGGAAAAGCCCGGCTTTGGCCCCTTTCCTAGAGTCCCGGAGTCTCTGTCTCCCGGACGCGCGAGCGCCTCTGCCACGATTCACCACTTGGGGGCGCCCTACGCAAGCCGGATCCACGTTCCCGCTGGATTTGTTTCCACGGAGGTCTGCACTCTCCTCGTTTGGTCCACCATGGTTGCCATGGATACTCGTGGCCACCCGCCAGAGCAGGGTCTCAGGGCTGACGGGCTTTGCAGGTTTTAGGCCTTCAGTTCGCCTTCAGCCGTTTAGGAGACTTCCGTTAATAAACTGCCCGGGAAGGAAGCACTGGATATCAAGGCGGAAGAATGGACGAGCTGTTTCCTGGCTTAGCCTCCCCGTGTCCCCTGAGGTTGGCCTCACTTACTCGGGGTTTCTGGGACGCGCCCCAGGGTATCTCCCAAACTGGAGGGACCAAATCCCTCTTCGCAGTGACTCAGAGCGAGCCTGCGGCCCTACAGGCTTTAGGATCAAGGAGAAGTCTCCTCTGTCCTCCTCCTTTCCTGGTACCTCAACTTGGCGCGTTGATGCTGCGGTCTTACTTCACCCTCACACTGACCAGTATTGGACACTGCGACATCTGATACATACGTCCAGAGAGCAGTGTGTTTTCAAAAATGATGGTTATATTTCTGCTTAATGACCAAGACACTTGATAGGTGTTCCATTCTTTGATCATCTCCTGGAAGCTACACATGCGCACACACACACACAGACACCACCCACATGCACGATCATGCACACACCTTACACACTCATAAAATCCCGGACCTCAGCTCCTGATTCCTGTAGTCTGTTCTGTGTTCTACAGCCATCTATTTACACAGCTATATAGTAACCTGTGTAAATTTAGTAATTTGTGTCTCTGAGGGAATCATGCAAGGGATCTTGTTGAAAAATACACTTTCAGGATTCTGAGTGACTCAGGTCACCAAGTCCAGGATTCAGCAGGAACCTGAGTCCTGCTGAATCCAATCCTCTGGGAGTCTTCCTGGAGAGGGACCATCAGTCAGTGCCCTCTGGCATGCCCTCGCCGCCACCATCCGTGTGATTTGACTTGCTTGGGCCACCCTGCACTCTTGTGTGTCCCTAGCCACCCTCCACCCTGCAGCCACTACCATTTTTAAGGAACCACCTTAGGATCACATCGCCTTGTTCAGTGTCTTCTCCGTACCCCAAGGATGGAGGTAAATATACAGACCGTCCTCAAGTCCTGCAACCAGTGGCCAGTCTACCCCTCCCTCCAGCAACAGCATTTCACCTTTGTTAATTTCCTCTCTTGGCTTCTTTCTTTCTTTTGGCCATGCTGCATGGCTTGCAGGATCTTAGTTCCCTGATCAGGGATCAAACCCAGGCCCCTGGCAGTGAAAGCCCACTGGAATGCCAGGGAATTCCTCTTCTCCCTTGGTTTCTTTTCAGTATTTTTTTTTCTTTCCTAATATATCGTGATGCATATAAGATACTAATTCTTTCACTCGTCATCCTACTTTAATAGTATAAGCATTTAAAGTAATAAACTTCCTTCTGGGTGTCTTTTTTTGAGGATTCATAGAGATTTTGAGATGAAATGTCCTCTTTTTCTTTGTTTTCAAGATAGTGTGTGATTGATGTTTTATTTCTTCTTTGAGCTAAGTGTAAGCTAGGAACATGTCTCAATTTCAAAGTCATTAATTTTTTGAGTCATCTCTGTATTAACTTTTCCTAATCATTTTGGCTCATATTTAGGAGATGTGGTCTTAAACCTCTACTTTTAAAATATTCTCAACTTTTCCTATGGACGTGTCCTGTCACGCTACTCAGGTGATACAAACTTCTAGATTTATCTTTCTCTCTTTAAAAAACAGGAAGATTTATGTGTTTATTTTTGGCTGTGTGGGCTTTCTCTAATTGTGGCGAGTGGGAGCTACCCTTCATTGTGTACATGTGCTTTTCATTGTGGTGGCTTCTTTTGTTGTGGGGCACAGGCTCTAGGACTTCAGTAGTTGTGGCTCAGGGGCTCAGTTGCTCCTTGGCATGTGGGATCTTCCTGGACCAGGGGTTGAACCTATGTCCTTTGCACTGGCAGGCTGATTCTTAACCACTAAACCACCAGGGAAGTCCTACGTTTCTCTTAAAGTGTTAGTCACTCAGTTGTGTCGGACTCTTTGTGACTCCATGGACTGTAGCCTGCCAGGCTCCTCTGTCCATGGGATTCTTCAGGCAAGCATACTGGAGTGGGTAGCCCTTCCCCTCCCCAGGGGGTATTCTTGACCCAGGGATCAAACCAGGGTCTCCTTCATTGCAGGCAGGTTATTTACTGTCTGAGCCACCATCGAAGCTCATACTTTTCTTAAATGAAGAGTTTTATTGTATTTATCATATTTATTGAAGTTTTCTGCTACACTTGCATATATGTGTATGTAAGTGTATGTATATACATTGATTACTATATGGGTACGTGTATGTATACATACGTATATAGCTCTCAAGTTCTACCATTTCCAATAGTTTTTGTTTATATTTAGCTGCTATGTTGTTTTCTGGACTCAGGTTTACAACAATTTCATTTTGTTCATAAATGGTAACTTTTATCATTACATAGTGGCCTTTTTTTTCTAGTTAGTGCTTTTATCTTTTTTTAATTAAAAAACATTTTAATTTTGGCTGCACTGAGTCTTTTTGCAGCACAGTAGTGGCTCGAGGGCTTGCCTTCTCTTTTGTCTTTTAACCTTTCTTTCTTTTGTAACCCCTAAAATTAGACATTGTTATTAGTGTTTCATAGTCAGTACATGGATTTGCCCACATAATTACCAACTTCTTTGCTCATAATTCTTTCTTTTTCAAAATACGATTTGTTTATTTGGTTGCATCGGGTCTTAGCTGTGGCGCACAGGATCTCTGTTGCCTTGCGTGGGCTTTTTGGCGGTGGGAAGGGAGGTGGGGCTCTTGTTTTACTTACTGCTCGCCATCTCTCTGGTAGCGGCACGTGGGCTTATTTGCCCCATAGCATCTGGAATCTCAGTTCCCTGACCGAGTATTGAACCCATGTCCCTGCATTGGAAGGTGGATTCTTAACCACTGGACCACCTGGGAAGTCCCTCATCATCCCTTCATATTTGTTAATGCTAAAGATAATTTTAATTTTGAAGTGATTTCGTCCTTATAGAAAATTGTAAGAATAGTACAGAACAGTACAAATAGCTCCCCCGGCAATCATTCAAGAATACATTGCCAAGCTGATGCCCCATCATCTCAGATAGTTTAGTGTGTTCCCTACAAACAAGAACATTCTCCTGCAGTCTGTGATGGTTTCTCAGTCTTTCCTTGATGTCCATGACCTTGACACTTTCAGAGTAGAGGTCAGCTACTTTGTAGGATGTCCCTCCAGTTGGATTTGTTTGTTTCCTTTTGATTAGATTCAGGTTATGTATTTTTGGCTGCAGTGTCACAGACTTTGTGTTATGTTTTCCTCTTTGCGTGTGATCAGAGAGAACACAACTTTAATTTGTCCCATGACTGGTGATGTGACATTGTGACTTTGATCACTTGACTAAGGTGGTATCTGCCAGGTGTCTCCACTGTGGGGGTTCTCCTTTTTGTAATTATAAGTATTTTGTGAGGAAGAACTCCCAGACTCTTTTACCCATTGGGTTTAACATCTATTGATACTTCTAGGCTAAATCATTAATAACTCTGGAGGCTGTCAAATGATAATTTTTCTAACCCCATCATTCCTTCTGCATTTATTAGTTGGCATTTTACTTTTTTAGAGATATTACTGGTTACTTTATTTTTATTTGCTTATTTTTGGTGGTGGTGGATCTTCACTGCTGCATGTGGGCTTTCTCTAGTTGTGGCAAGCAGGGGCTACTCTTCACTGCAGTGTGCGGGCTCTAGGCACACGGGCTTCAGTAGTTGCTGCTCACAGGCACTAGAGCCCGGGCTCAGTAGTTGTGGCGCATGGGGCTTAGTTGCTCCATGGCATGTGGAATCTTCCTGGGCCAGGGATTGAACCCGTGTCCTCTGCAGTGGCAGGCGGATTTTTACCCACTGCGCCACCGGGCAGGTCCATTGGCTGGCACTGTTCTTCCTTCTTCTCATGTATTTGTTCGTTCATTTTCAGCTGTATCCTTTTCTGGTTCATTCCATAGGTTCCAATCTGTTACTTTTGTTATTTATTTCAGTGTTCAGTTGTGTCAGAGCCAGTGGGAGCCCCTCAGAGCTGGCTCCCCGGTCCTTTGGGTTTATCCCCATCAATTTCTGAGCACATCCTTATTTTATGACACAAAAGATGTTATAGGCTCATCCTGTACTTTTCCTGCCTCTATCTTGAAATTGGCCATATTCCCAAGAAGCCCTGGTTCCTGTTAGGGGAGAAACCAAGCTCTGGGTGCTGGGCAGGCTGACTACTATTGCTGCCAGACCTTGTTGGTGGATAAAACTAGGGTAGATAAGCGTGTATACACACAGTTATATCTATGCCCACTTCACACCTGTCCATAAGTGCTGAAAACCACGAGTTCACACCTCTAACACACAGGGTTCCTGCCAGTTTTTTCCTTTTCAATATTTGTAACTCCTTCTCTGACAGTGAGAAACTGGACTGCTGTTATTCTCCATATTTTACTTATTTGATCAATCTCTTCTTGGTAACCTATCTACCACTGTGTTGCCCCATGCCCCTCAGAGGTGACATGTGCTGACAGACACAGGTGTGCTGTTTCGGTGACTTTAACTATCAGAAACACTGTTACTGCTGCTTCTGACATGAGCTCCCAAACTGGTGACCAAATCTCAGTAAAAATCAGAACACAACACAGCACAGTTTTCCAGTATTTTACATGATAGTTGCAGTACTGAAAAATCAAGTGTTTAGTTAAAAAAAATTCCACATAAAATGATGTTAGGTTTTAGGTGCTGAATAATTACAAACAGAGTCTTATAATAAAAATTAATTTTGGAATTATAATTCTGTAACATTGAAAAACCACAAAATATTTATAATGATTTAAAATGTTTGAAAATCCAGTCCAGGGACCTTTGAAAGTCTTGCAGCATTGAGGGGGTGATTCTTGCCCATCGCAGGCCTCCACCCAGTCACTGTGATGCATACAAATGCCTCCATGAGCTCCCCACCACCTGTGTTTCCGGTTCTGCAAGTTGAGAACTGGGTTTAGAGCATGATGTCATGCTGGGTACCAGCTCTTGGGCTGACAGTGTGGGTGGTACCAGCTCTTCTGAGTGCCCGCGGGCCTTGCCACCACTGTGGGGCTTTCATAAAGCTGTGGCTTGGATTGTGGAGCAAAGTGGGTCACAGCCTTGCTAAGAACAGTGCTCATCAGGCTTCTCTGCAGACAGAACCCCTGGCTTTGGCAGCTCTGGCAACTGGGGAATCCCAGACTCTGTGTCACCAAGTCTAAGCTTGTACTGCTCACCACTCGACAGGCCAATAAATGGAGAGACAGGTTGCTGGGGCCAAGAAGAGTGATTTTATTTGGAAAGCCAGCAGACTGAGAAGATGGTGGACTACTGTCCCAAAGAACCATCTTCTCTGAGTTAAAATTCAGGCTTCTTTTACGCTAAAAGGAGAGGGGATGGGACTTCCTTGTAGTCCAGTGTCTAAGACTCCATACTTCCAATGCATGGGACCCAGGTTCAATCCCTGGTCAGGGAACTAGATCCCACAAGCCTCAACTAAGAGTTCACATGCCACACTAAAGATCTTGCATGCTACAACGATGATCAAAGATCCCACAGGCTGCAACTAACACCCATCACAGCCAAATAAATAAATACGTGTTTTTTTTTTAATTTTTTTAAAGGAGGGATGGGTAAAGTCCTGGTTTCAGCCAGACTCTGGAGGGGTTGTGTTAATTTCTTCCTTCCAACAGCCACTCACAGGCGGGCCTGGTCAGGATGTTTTCTGTGAGCTTAACAAAGCTATTTTAGCCTAAACTGGTTACCTGGGAGGCAGAGATCTTAGAGATGGGCCATTATGTATAATTTAAGCTTATAGGCAATATCCTTTTGGTTATTAACTTGTAATAGAATGCAAAGATTCTTCCCTATTACACGTGTAAGGCCAGAGTTCTCCTCAGCTCACTAGGGAAGGATGTAGAACAGAGAAAGCCTGGGAAGGGCCTGATTAAAGGAGGAAGAGGCACTCCCTCACCTTTCTCAGTGAGAGAAGATGCCTGTGGCCATTTGTTCATAAAACACATCCAGAGCTGTGCCTGCCATGGTTCAGAGTGTGCGGTGGGGCAGTCAGAGTCCTGCCCCGTAAAGTGGGCAGCCTGGGTGTGTGTGTGTCGGGGCATGGGGAGACAGACAATAAACAAGAAAACAAGCATATGCACATCAACTATTATGGTGATACTGGAAAAGCTTTATCGAAAGTCCAAGTTGGGGGCTTCCCCGGCAGTCCAGTGGTTAAGACTTCACCTTCCAGTCCAGGAGGTGTGGGGCTAAGAGCCACATCTTGGCCTCAGGGCCAAAAATCCAGAACATTAAACACAAGCAATATTGTGACAAATTCAATAAAGACTCAAAAAAAAAAAAAAAAGGTACAAGTTCTTGTTCAACTCATCCAAAAAGAATCTGGGTGAGGAACACAAAGGGGGATAAAAAAAACACATGGAGGCTGAGAAGCAAAGAGAACAAAGAAGCAGTTTATTGTGGCAAGAGAGAAAGGACACACTCAGAGAAGTGCGTGGGCTTCCTCACGAGTGAGGGGTGCCCCCGCAGGCTTTTTTTAAATCTTATTTTTAGCCCTTTGAATGGGTTGGGGCCTTTTTGATTAGAGGTGGAATATTCATTGAGGGGAAGGTATGGCCTGGATTGTACCATGCTGCATCATTTCCCCAGTCTTATGCATTTGTCTTCTGTAGCCACAGTATGTATACCCTAAGAGCTGTTTTTTCCTTAAGTTTCCCCTTACTAGTTGAGCACCACACAAAGAAGGGCATACAGGGTCCTCAGCAACCTGTGCATTTCTACTGCGCATCCCCCATGGTTTTCATGGTCAAGAATTTCTTGTTCAGATGCTACAAGGTGTCTGTTTCAGATGCCATTCCTCCATGTGTCATGGCCTCATTAAAGGCAAAACAAGGAGGAGGCTTTGCCTTCTGCCTAATGCCTTATTTTGGGCTGACAGCAGTGAGCGGCAGCTTGAAGCAAGATCTTAGTGCTGAGACAGGGGATTGAACTCTGGTGGTGGTGGGGACAGTGCTGAATCCTAACCACTAGACCACAAGGGCCAGTGGCTGGAGTTGGGGCCCTGGCTCTTGTCTGCCTTGGAAAAAAAAGAAAAAAGGAATTTGACAAAAAGACAGGAGGTATTTCTATCTCAAAGTATTAATAAGAGAGAGCAGGGTACGTGTGTCCTCAATCGTGTCTGGTTCTTTGGGACACCACAGGCATGGACTAGAGTGGCTTGCCATTTCCTCCTCCTCCAGGGGATCTTTCCCACCCAGGGATTGAGCCCTCATCTCCTGCATGAATCGCGGATTCTTTACCACTGGGCCACCTGGGATTAACAAGAATTTGGTTGTAAATGTCTAGCCTGGAGCCCATCTATCTTTTGCCTCAGGCCCAGCCCTGTCTTTCCTGCCTCCACGGGAAAGAACAGGTTCCTGAGAAAATAAAACAGAAGGAATCAGGGGCCACTTTGAGCTGAGGAGGGAAGGTTGGGGGAGGTGGCTGCAGGAAGATCTGCTCTCTCCTCGAGGTTACTTCTCAGGGCAGGGACAAGGGCACCGAGGGGCCCGAGCCGCCCTTGTCCCTGAGGCTGCGGGTCTCCTGACAATACCGACAGTGAGGTACTGGCTGGGAGCCGAAAAGCACTAAAAGTCTTTGCCCAAAGAGGAAAGCGTGGGACGATGATAGGAATAGGCTGGCGATCTAGGCAGGAGAAGCTCAGAACAGAGATGTTAGGAAGTACAGGTTGATTAATTATCAAGGGTATTTTGCAATTTCAGCAGAATACAGCATTCTTGGAGGGAAATCCCCTTATGGTCTTCTTTCTGGTGACAAATCACCGTGGAGATGCACCACAGAAGATAGGAAGAACTTCCCAACGTTTAAGTTAGATCCAGATATAGAGACCTCATTCAAAGAAACACCCAGTCCCACCAACTCTGACCACCTCCCCTTGCCGGTGGTATCTGCCCCTCTGTCCTGGTTTCTCCCCAGCCTCCCCTCACAGCAATCTAGGGTTGACTCACAAGATGGTGCCCAGGACCCAGCCCTCTGATTGGTTGACTCGGGTCACGTGGTCCTTGACGCCTGCTGCCGCAGACTGAGGATCCAAAATGGCGCCCAGAGCGTGCCTGGGGTGGGGGAAGGGAAGTAGCATCTCCAGGAGCCTAGGAGGCTGCACCCACGTCACCCCAATGCCCCAAATGGTCCCAGGTTGTAGGTTCTCCAGAGAACTAAAGGGAAGCTGTCCAAGGACAATGTCCATTTTGCTCCTCCCCTACAACTCTAGAGCTTTCTTTATTGTAATAAGAGTCCTTTTTCCAAGCTTTTAAAACTTTTGTAATGTATGACTTTAAAAACAGGTTTTAAATGCCCATTAAAGAAACTGGAAAATATACAAAAAGGAAAAAAGTTAATTATGCATGTCTTTCCGTTTTATTCTGTTTATGGCATGGATTATAGACTCTGTAATCGTATCTCTTACCACTGCCCATGACTTCATCATCTCATCCGTGTATCCTTGGTCTTCATCAACCTCATCTCTCATCCCAAGACCTCTGCACTACTCTTTCTTCTGCTTCGAATGCATTTCCCAGACATCTGTGTGCCTTACTTCTTCACCTCTAAGTCTTTGCTCACATACCACCTTTTTGCTGATGTCAGCCTTGACCATCCTACTTAAAATTGCATTCTGATCACCCTAATCCCCCTTGCACCCTCTGCTTTGTCTTTCTTCTGTAGTGCCTCTCACCCTCAGCATACTAGGTCATTTCTTTATCATATCTATTGTTACTGCCTGTCTCCCCTGCTAGACTGTAAGCTCCAGGAGAGCAGCGACCTTTACTGTTTTTTTTTTCTGGATGCATCCTCAGTATCTACAACAGTGCCTGTCACATAGCAGGCACTTGATGGATTTTGGCTGGTTGAATTGAATGAATGAAGACTGGCTAGTGCTTATTGAAGATTTACTCTGGGCTAGGCATTGCGCCAAGTACCTTACCTTCTTTCAATGACTCTTGAAGAAAGTTTTAATAAACCCATTTTACAAATGAGTAACCCTAGGTACAGAGAGGCTAAGCAACTTGCGTGTGATCACACAGCTAGTAAATGTCAGTGCCAGGGCAATTTATCTCTGCCCTGGCTGGTGTGTGTGTATGTGTGTGCTGGAGCCTGCATAGACACTCCTGGCTGCTCCAAGAGGAGAGTGATGGGTTTCCTCAGGTGGTGATATGATTTGGGTGGAGAAGGTAAGGGGACAAGAGAGATCTCAGGGAGAGCAGCTAGGAGGCTACTGTATTTGTTTAGCTGAGAGCTGATAGTTCCCTGCATTAGGGGGTAGCCAGGGAGATGGGGAGAAGTGTCAGAGGTGGACAGCAGGATTAGGTAATAGATCGAATGAGGGGTGTTTAGATGGGGTTCGCATAGATGCAGATTGGGCCATGGGGCCCATGATTGAGGAAGCATTATCAGGAGAAGTTAGAAGGAGGCGAGGGAAGCAGAATAAGGAAGATGAAGCCAACAAAGGTGCAATCACGGGGATATTCAGTTAAAGTGGCTCTAGGAGCTGGAGAAAATGGCAGACCCTGCCTAGGAAGGAAGCTCGCAGTGGCTGGGGCAGGGGCACATAATGAGGCAAGAGAGTCAGAGGGCATCTGGTGAGCAGGGGCAGTGTTCACTGCAAGAGGGGAGAGGAAAAGGAGGACTGGAGGATGGCACCAAGGTTACCCGCATCCAAGTGGATGCTGCTGGCATTACTGAGATGGAGAAAGACCCGGGGAGGACCCAGGATAGGACCAGTTAAGTTTGAGAGCCCTGTTAGGCAGCCCAGTGCCAATGTCAACTGTCAAAGTTGGTGTGAGTTTGGCGTCTGGGTTGGAGGTACACACCTGGGAGCCATCAGGGCATGGTTGGCATCCGAAGCCATGGGCCATCCAGAGGTGACTGGTCAGATCAATGACGGTGCATCTTTTACTTAAGGACCCCACTGACCTCTCCGCTGTTCCCCTTGCTCTGATCTGGCTGCACGCCTTCTCCCAGAATGCCCCACGCTCCATTCTGCCTCAGGGCCTTGGCATATGCTGCTCGTCTGCTGGGAGCATCTTGCCTCTGCTCCTCACTTAAACCCTTGGCTTGGGCACGGCTTCCTCTGGGGAAGCTGACCTCCATGGCCACATCAAGTCCCCCTGCATACTCCACCCTGCGAACTTCACACTCTGTGGGAACAGCGGCTGCGGTTGTCAGTTTACATCTGTGTGTGTGTGTGTGATTCTTCAATGGGTTTTGTTTGCCATTAACCCCTCTTCCCTTTTCCTCTGTTCCTGATGGGGAAACTAGCTCCTACAGACCCACTCTGACTGATCTGTGCCTGCCTTGTGCATTGATCCCCAAAGCTCCCAAATGAAGTGCAGGGGCCTTAACCAGGAATGGGGTCCTCCTGTCTGTAGCCTGCCATTGTCCATCTTCATCTCTTGCTAAGATATTCTCTGCCCTGAGCAGACTGCATGCCTTTCTGCCCAGATGCTGCTGTGTGACCCAGTTAGCGGGCCTCCCTGTCCCCACTGCTGAGTGCTGGCGCCAGCATCTATATCTCGGGAGCCCTTCCAAGTGCCTCCCCCTCGCCCGTCTCCCCAGCCCTCCTGCCTGGAAGTACCGTATTTCTCCTCTGTATTCCCTCTGTGCTCTGTGTACAGGCTCCACGAGCCCTCAGCGCATCCCGTCTTTCTGGAATACTTTTTGGCAGATCTAACCTGTGTCTTTTGTCCTCTGAGGGCAGCGGCCAGGCCTGATCCACTTCACTCTCCCCTGGAACAGAGCCCAGCCCTGACTGACGTGTGCAGGCCGGGGTGGGGCAATGAACTCTAGCTTTTCCATGTGCGTGTCCCCAGAGCTCAAAATGTGACAACACGTCCTTATCTGGTGTCTAGAAAATGTCTTTATGAAGGAAAAGAGATAAAATCTCAGCCAGGATCCTAGATCAGATGGGCCACCCTGACCTTTAAGAATAAGTCTTGTAACTCACTATGCTGACATTTTGGTTTTGTTTAATCGAGCGAGTATAGTCTGAAAATTTCTATAATCTCAGAAAATATCCCACCTACGTGTAAAAAGGTCAACCAAAAGGATCACATACATTTATGTATGTAAAAGAAGTCTTTCGACACTGTGAGTTTTCAAAATTGGGTAAAACATACATAACATTAAAGTTACCTTTTTAACCATTCAGGGGCATTATACATATTCATATAGCTGTGCAATCATCACAGCCATCCACCTCCAGAACTTATCTCATTTTCCCCAACAGAAACTCAGTACCCACTAAACAATAGCTCCCCATTTTGCCCTTCTTAGCCCCTGATAACCACCATTCTACTTCCTGCTTCTGTGAATTTGACTCTAGGGATCTCATACGAATGGAATCGTATAGTCTCTGTCCTTTTGTGACTGGCTTATCACTTGGGATAATGCTTTTAAGGTTCATCAGTGTTGTAGCCTGTCAGCACTTCCTTCCTTTTTAAGGCCAAATGATAGTCCATTGCATGTTTATAACACTGTATTGACTATCTTTTCATGTATTCCATATTCTTGGTACTCTGGCATCTGGGGTCTTGATCCTGGAAAGTCTGCCTCTTCCAGGGCTCACTGATTCCTGGAAATAGAGAACAACACCCTGTGAGTGCACCTATGATGCACAAACCACCAAGCCAGGATCCACACCCCCAACCACATCTTTCATCAAACTCTCACACCAAGTCAATATTCTCCCTGCCCTAAATCACCCCAAGGCCTGGTGGTGGATAACTCAGGACCACCTTTACAGCCCAGATCCTGCTGAAATTATTCAAACTCTCCAACTTTAAGCTGACTCAAGGGACTCCCCCCCTCCCAGTTCCTCCCACAGAAACCCCAGTGAAGGCTCAGGGCCATGGTCTTCCTTTTCTTTTCTCTTCTGCCTTCCAACTGACCCTGGTGCTTCCCCATATGGCCTTTATGAAGTTTCACACCTCCTATTTCTACGGATCTGTGAGTACAAATCTCTTCCTTTATGACAATCATTCCTGAGTCTGAGTGTCTTACCATACCTGATTAAAACAAATCCAAGGCATGTTTTCACAAAATTACATTTTATTTATCCATCCATCCATCCATTGGTGGACATTTGGGGACATTTGAGTTGTTTCTGTCTTCTGGCTGTTGTTGCTCTTTTAATTAAATATTTCAAGTATGCAGAAAGAAGTAGCAAGAATAAGATAATGAACATCCCCAGACAGCCACTTGACCGAAGACACTGTACACTGACATGACGTGTGTCCCTACCTGCCATCTCTCTCCTCTGGGGTGGTTCTTTCTCCTCCATTAGTATTATCCATCCCAGCAGGGGTGCAACTTCTCCACAGGAAGGAGTATACGGTATTGTCTTGTATGTTGTTTGAATTTTGTAGAAACAGCATTATATGATATATGCAGCAATGCGCTTTTCCCACTCAGCACGATCTGTCTGAGATTCCCCCATGTTGAAGGATGCTGCTCTAATTTGCTCATTTTACCTGGCTGCTCACTATCCCATTGTTTAAATTTACATTAACTTCCATATTAATCTCCTATTGATGGGCGTTCCAAACGTGAACATCCGTTTGTGTGTGTGTGTGTCTTTGTGTGTGTGTGTGTGTGTGTGTGTGTGTGTGTGTGTGTGTGTGTGTCCATCTCAAAGGACAGATTCAGGTGGGGAACTTAGGACACAGGTATGTGCATCTTTCTTTTATCAGGTCTGGCCAAACTGTTCTCCAAACCGAGGTACCAGTTTGCACCCTGAGCAGCAAACATGAGGGTTCCTGTTGAGACAGAGAAGCCGACACCTAGCCCTCAAAGTCACCCCCGAACCAGATGCTCCCTTGGCCACGGCTGCCCCCTCAGAAACAAGCATCCTCTCTGGCTGGTCTTGGTGTTAGTGGGAGAGTGGTTTCCCAAAGCTTCTTTCAGTCATGGAGGCATCTCTCAGCCAGGATGTTTTTGGAGAGAACCCCTTATTTCTGCTGCAGGAAGCCCCTTGTATATAAAGGGAGCAGAGGAAGCCTGTGCGCACGCATGCTAAGTCGCTTCAGTCATGTCCGACTCTTTGTGACCCTATGGAAAATAGTCCACCAGGCTCCTCTGTCCAGCTGACAGCAAATTGTTCCTGCCCAGGGGGCATCCTCAGGACCAGCGTGATGCCCTGGCTGTCCCCTCTGGGAATATGCATGCAAGCCCCTACCTGCCCCTGGGAGAGAGGATGGCTCCAACCTGAGGTTGGTGTCCTGCTTATCCCAGGCGAGAAAGGCTAAGTCAATTTGCTGGCAGTCGGTGTGGAAGATTTATAGGCATCAAACAAAAGACTATTTGCTTAATAATATGCTTGTTGTGAAGTGTCTTTGTGCTCATGTGTTCTGACAAGGCAAAGTGTTTTGGCAGAGAGGAGGCAAATTCCTTTGAAATTAGGATATTCAAAGTAACTACTCAACCCAGGCCTTTGATATTGCTTTAAGAAATCTGTTTTGCCCATAAAATCATGGCTCTGCTGTTTTCGCCATTCTGTTGACATTTATTCCAATTTTCCCATATCAGCTTTTTCCACTTTTCCTTCTGTAATTCAAAATCAGAATCTTTTAAGTCCTTGGGAAATTGTTTTTGCAATATTCTAAATTGAAAATACTTGCAAATGTGTACTTTTTAGAACCAGTGTAAATTTTAAATCCAGGACGAAAGTAACCTTTTATGTGCAATCTTGTCCATACTGTAAATCACAAAGTGTTTTATTCTCTTCTTTGAGCAGGTCTCAGTTACCCCGTGTTTTCATGAGATTGGAATTGCTGGTTGTGTGGTTTGAAGGGCTCCAAAGCTGTTCTCTGGGCTGTAGGGGCTTGAAACATCTGCTAGAAGGTCCAGCACCACCCCAGGCCTCCGCAGCTGTGGGCACCAGGGGTGCCTGGGGGTGGCTGATGTCATGGGTCTGGTAAAACCTGTGATGGGCTGTGGCGCCACCCTTGTTGGGGGTCGCAGCCAGCTGCAGCATTCCCGCAATGTGAATTCCCCCAATATTTCTGGGCAGCTCACTGGGCTTACTCCCAGGCAACTATCAGCTGGCTTCTGCTAAGCACCAGCACTGGTTTGCATTCCAGCACAACGGTCCCAGTACACAGCACACAGCGGTCCTTTCCCTTGCCCCGACCTCCTGGCTTCTGCCCTCTCAGTGTTCCAGGAGGCAGGTCGGGGAGAAGGTGCCCTCACCCGGGTCTTCAGAAGGGGTTAGACGCTGCCACCGAGCCCTCTGAGCCCAGGAGATTTCAGGAACAGCTGTTCAGTCTTCCCCTCTAAGACCCAGAAATGCCCCGGCTGGGCAGGGACCTGGGCTGAGCGGTGGACAAGTGGCTGTGATTCTGAGCGCCCCGCTGCGGTGCTCTCCACCTGTTAACCGGTCAGTCCCTCTGGCCGGTCCCTACTCCCTTTTCCTCAAGGAAAGCGACCTCTAGGGCGGCCTCTCCATTTGCCAGAAAAGTCTCTGTCCCAGCTTGAGCTCACTGTCCTTGGAGTGCAGTTTCCTCGAGGTGGGCAATGTCTATGGCCTGGTTAACTGTATTCCTGAATGTTGAGTATCGCAGACCCTTCGGCGAGCATCATTCCACAGGGATGCGTACGCAGGGCTGCGGGCGAGGGGGTGAGGTGGGTGGAGTATGGGGGTGGTGGGCACATATGGCGGTCCCACGACGGAGGTAGAAGAAGGTGGGGACGTGAAAACCGATTGTCTCCAAACTCCCCCTGGCCCTCTTAGGCTTGCAGGATTGAAGCCCCCTGGCAGTGGAAGGATCAAGTCCTAACCGCTGGACCAGCAGGGAATTCCCACCTGCCTCTCCCGCCCTATGTCTCCAACCAAGAGTGAGTGGTCCTACTGGCCAACCTTAAAGACCCTTTGAGCTCTTTAAAAACTACTTGGAGATGGAATCAAGTTTATTTATGGGGCTTTCCTGGCCACCCAGCAGTTAGGGCTCCTGCTGGACACGGGTTCCATCGCTGGTCTGGGAACTAAGATTCCATAGCCCTGTGGCATGGCAAAAAAAAAGAAGAAGAAATTAACTACTAAAATGGAAATATAGGAAGACTTGAAAACAGTGAGAAAATTCTTTTTAAGAAGTTTGTCTATTTAACAGTGGTGAACAGACAGATTGCACAAACTTCCAAGACCCCTCTCTCTTTGGTGACCTTATTTGAAATGCTCATCTATTTTGTGTCTTTATTCTTTGTTAATAAATGCATTTATGGTTCTGAATTTCCCTACAAGTAAGGCTTTAGTTGCATCCCACACATGTTTTCTACTATTCAGTTCTATTTATTTTTAAATTTCCATTATGATTTCTCAATTGACTCAAGAATGATGTAGAGGTATAGGGTCAAAACAGTTTTGTTTTCTTTTCTGTTTTGGTTGGGAGATAGGCAGTGCAGTCAAAGTTTCAAAATCCAAAAGGCTTAAAAGGTCTGTAAGAAAAACTACCCCCTTTTCCCCGTTCCCCTCAGCCAGATGCCCATAAGTGACTAATATTAGTCATTAACTGAGTTTATGTCTCAGGTATAGCTCAAACTGTGTGTAGATGAGCATATAAACATATATTCCTTTCCCTCTTCTTAGATAAATCCTATGCCTTTAGTTCTGAAATGTGCTTTAGTTTGTCCTTAACAATATATATTAAGGATTGTTCCACATCAGTATGTAAGAGCGTGTTCATTTGTTTTCACAGCTGTGTAGTATTCCATCATTTAAACATACACCATTTTCTAAACCCAGTTTAGTTCTCTGTTGATGTACATGTGTGTTGTCTGTGGCTTTTCAAATTGATAAACTGTTGCCTTAAAAAAAACCACCTCTTTTCACCGAGATTATTTCACACTGGGCAAGTATATCACTAGAAGTGGAACTGCTAGGTCAAGTGTATGTGCAGCTAAATTTTGATAGCTATTGCCAAATGCTTTTCTTTGAGGCTGTTCCAATTTATACACCCAGAAGCATAGCATGAGGTTCTATTTACCTCTTAGCTTTGCCAACAGTATGCTACCAAATTTTTGTTCTGTTGATCTACGAGTGAATAATGGTATACTTTCGCTTTAACCTGAGTTTCTCTTATTTTGAGTAAAGTAGAGCAACTTTTATATGTTCTCAAGTTATTCACATGAATCTTCGTTTCTAAATGCTATTCTCCATTAAAAGAAATTAGCACTCCTTGGATACAGGGCTGATTCCCTGAATAAAGGGCTGATTCCCTGGGGCAGGGAAATGCAAGACAAGCCTGGAGCATCTTGGAGTACTGAAAAAGCTCCCAGTGGCCAAATCTGGAACCATTTAAGCAGCAAGCTAAATGCAGTATTGGACTACATTTGCAACTCTTCTGCACATCTGAAATTATTCCTAGATAAAATGTTTAACTTTGAAAAGTTATTGTATTTCTTTTTCTAATGAAGAGTTTAGTTATCGCCTCTGTCAATTTTTTTTTTTTTTTTTGGTTGTAAGTCTTTTTGTTTATTTGTAGGAGTTCTTTATATATTAGGATTTGGCTGTAATGTGAATTATGCATATTTTCTCCAGTTTGACTTTCTTTTTGAATTTTCTAACAGTTATTTTTTCCCACCCAGAAATATTTTAATTTATATAGTCAAATTTATTCTTTTTTTTTTTTTTTGGTATGTTTCATGGCTTTTAAATTTGTGTTATAGCTGGGAATTCTTCCCCCTTCCAATATTATAAAATAATTCTCCCATAGTTTATTCAAGTGCTTTTTCCTTAAGAAGTGTTTTGTTTTTATATATTTCCAACATTATATGATACAAACTTTTGATTTCTAAAACTGTATCAGTTAGAGCAGTCAGGAGACAGAAACCACTCTAGTTATTTGAACAGGGAGAACTTAGTATAAAGAATTCTTAACTAGACATCCAATTGTTACTAGGTAACAGACAAGGTAAAGAGTGAACTTATTAAGGTATTGGGTGATTAGCAACCACAGGAAGCAGCTAACCCTCCCAGGGCTGAAGGAACACAGAGTACAGACTGGGATTATTAAACTCAGAAGAAGCCCCCTCCCTCAGAAGCTCAGAGGAGGGCCCCTCCTCTAGACCTGGGACCCACACCTCTGAGGAGAGTTGTTGGCTACACTGGTGTCTCTGAGGGGTAAACTGAGAGCGTGATGAAGCTGGTTTGCAAGTGCTAGAAAAATCTGTGTTGTCCTAAAACAAAACAGCCAGTTACTTTACCAGCAGAATGAGTTTTTTGGGGAACAGCAAAGCGCTGCAACTCACAATATACAACCTACTATGAATGACAGGAAAGTCTAAGGACAAATGAGACGAATGTTCTTTTATAGAGAAGAGGAAGCTGGGCGGGGCTACTATAAACAAAGAGTCCATTGGAGGAAACTGGGAGCTCAGAGTGTAGTGACTTGTCATTGGCTGAGTGTGACAGTCTCTCATTGGTTGGGCTGTTGCCCAGCAGAGAGAAATTCTTCTTTTCTCCTGACGGGTGGAAAGTAGCAACCTGCTTCCTGCTGGGTCTGCAACTGAGGTCAAGTGGCAGGGTATGAGAGCTAGCCCTTCTGACCACCTGACTCTGTTTCAAATGAAGTTTCTGTTTATTAATTTTCACAACTGCAGACTGGATCCCACTGCTGCTGTACGTGGGAACTGCTGCTGCTGAGCTGAAGTTTTACTGGGATAAAGTTCACCTGAACAGGAAGCAAACGGGAAGTATTTAGTCTTCTCTTCTTCCCTGGTGGCTCAGATGGTAAAGCATCTGCCCGCAATGCGGGAGACCTGGGTTCGATCCCTGGGTTGGGAAGATCACCTGGAGAAGGAAATGGCAACCCACTCCAGTACTCTTGCTTGGAAAATTCCATGGACAGAGGAGCCGTGTAGGCTACAGTCCATGGGGTCGCAAAGAGTCGGGCACGACTGAGCAACTTCACTTCACGTCACTTCTTCCTCTAGCTTGGCGGTGTCTCTCTAGTGCCCCCTCTGGGAAGAACCTAACATGGACCCTGCTGACAGAGGAGAAGCGTCAGCAGATCACAAAGCCAAATAGAGAAGGCTGATTTGGAGCTGAGATAATAACTTCATAACTGACCTGTTTGCTTCAGTGGCTTTTGCGCACTTCAGTCCATCCTCTTCCATGTTACAGTGGGGCAGCTAACTACAGTGGCGACATAAAAGTGCCTTCGCTTTGTTTTCTAATCTCTCGAAAGGAGTCAATATTGGTGTAGGCTTACCCACATTGCGTGTTTACTCATCGATTTGCTCACCATTTCTTCTTCCATCTCAGACTTTTTCATATAGGATTATTTTCCTTCTTCCTGAAGTACTCCTTTAGAACCTCCTTTGTTTGGCATCTATTGCTGGTAAGCTCTCAATTCCTATCTGTTCATAAAAATCTTTATTTCACATTAATGGCACTTGGAAAACATTATTACGCTGTCTTCTGGCTTCTGCTGTAGCTGGTGATAAGTATGCTTTCAGCCTACTTGTCATTCTTTTATTGATTGATTATCTTTTCAGATAACTTGATATATAAGTGAAAAGACAATAAGGTATATTAAAAAGGACATTGATTTGAGAAGAAACAAATGGCAGTCAAAATCTTGCCTCATCTCTGAGACCTTAGGCAAGTTTCTTAACCTCTGAGTCCCATGACTTCATGTTAAGAAGGAATCTGTACTCTGCATCGTGGTTATGGTTATCAGAGAAGCTGCATACATGCCCTGGACAAATAGAGACACTCTGCTGACATGGTGATGGTCATTTCCAAGGATTCCATCTCTTTTCACATTTTTATGATACTTAAAGGTTAAATTTGAGTCTGTCAACAATGATGTTTAGTGTTCACTTTTGAAACATCAAAGCACAATTCCAAGTATGGCTCATTTTATTGTTTCTGTAATATACTGATATAATTTTTTGTGATTAATTTAACAAGGAAACCTACAAGCCTCTGTTAATTAACTTCACAGCACCAACTACAGTACCTCAAACTCAGAATATTTTCATGTCAAAATGGGACAAGAGAAAAAGGGTGTTTTGGGTCTGTCTTTGGGCAAGAGACTGGTGATTGTCCTCTGTTACTATTTACACAGCACCACAAGGGTCCTGTTCACGTATACAGCTGTGGTCAGAACAACAACAACAATGAGACAACTATTTTTGAGCTTGAGTGCTTTGTGAACAGTTTTTTTAATCACAAACTTGGATTTAGAAGTTTTCCTAAAATTGTGGTCATATTTGTATGAGCATCGGACAACTTGGCATTCAAAACAAGCAGTTTCCCTTTGAATTAAAAGTAGGATATTCATTTGGGGAATTGTTTACCTGCGGCAGAGTTGGCTGCTTGCTCATCTAGGCTTTTTAACAGCTCAGTTATCCACTGACTCATCTGTGTTCCTCTGCAAAGAACCTTTCTCACCTTCACCCTCACCACTCAAAAGTTGTGCTCATTTTGAAATCACACCTTTCTCATCTGTTTTAATGTATTGACGTTGTACAAGGAAGAAAAGACAAGATATATTGAGAAATAAATTGTGTGAGAGGATTAAGGAGTCCTAAACTATTAACCTATGAAGGTTAGTAATGAGAATGTCTCCCTACTCCTTAAAAGCATGGATGCAAAGGGACAGTGTTCTTGATTGGAAAAGAAACCATCACTTCCCACCTAGTTACTCAACAAGAAAGTAATTTAATCCTTTGCCTGAACCTTGTTTGCCCGACAGGACACTATGGGCAGATGTTAATATTTTCTGATACCTCTTCTCTTTCTGTTCTCAGGTTATCTTTGTGGATGACGTCAACCTGCTTGCTCTAGGGGCATATGGGGCTCAGCCTACTGCTGAGTTACTTAGGTGGTGGTTCGATCACTGGACCAGGAATGACTTAAAAGATTGTACTATGATTAAACTAGCGGACACTCAAATTATGTGTGCTCTGGGACCCTCAGGGACATTTTCTGAGTTTGTGATGATTAAGATTAAAAATCACCCTGGCTATGTTGGTAGCTGGAGAAAGAAAGAGAAACCAAGGGGACAATATGGGTCATGATGTTTTGTGTGTTTCTAAGTGTATACACTGCCACCTGAACGGGTTCACTGCAGGGATGGACACTGCAAAGCGGGTGGCCTGGGTTTGGGCCATTCTCCCACCAATTCTTCCAAATTCTTTCCCCCCACCTTCTGGGTCTTTGCTCCCCATTTCCCATCCTGCATCCTGACAACCCCAGTCCCCTGTCTCAGTCCTTAACTTCCAACTGTACGAACTGTCCCTGGTCAAAGATCCCGTTTCCCTGACCCCAGTCACGTCCTCTCCCAGTGGGTCTCTGCTATTGAGAGGAATTTAAATCGGAGCAGTTCAAAGAATTGACCCTTAAAGATCCTTTACATTTTCCAAGAGAAATTTATAAGCTCGAAGGAATCTCTACGCATGGAAATTTTTTTATGTGAGAATGTCGAAATGGCTTGATTCAACTAACTGGACATCTTCAACTGTTCCCCTCCGGACCTCAAGTTGGTCATTCTGTTTTCTAAAAAATTCCTTCTTTTGATGTATCGCTTCTTCAGGGAATCTCTCTGGTATTTGCCTCCTAATCCCTGACCTTCATATGACCTGTGACACAGACTTTGAGTCAGCACTGCTGTCAGCACTCTCTGGGCCACTTTAAAGACTTTTTTTTTCTTTAAAAAGACAAATAAATAAAACACTGTATTGCTCCAGGTTTCAGACTTCAGTTTTACTTTATCTCCGTCATCTGTACTTACCTGTTTGCTTTTCCCCACCCCTTCAGGTCATGTACAGATGTGAGAGTTAGACCATAAAGAAGGCAAAATGCTGAAGGCTAAATGTTGATGCTTTCAAACTATGGTGCTGGAGAAGACTCTTGAGAGTCCCTTGGACAGCAAGGAAATCAAACCAGTCAGTCCTAAATGAAGTCAACCCTGAATATTCACTGGAAGGACTGACACTGAAGCTGAAGTTCCAATACTTTGGCCACCTGATGTGAAGAGTCAGCTCATTGGAAAAGACCCTGATGCTGGGAAGTATCGAAGGCAAGAGGAGAAGGGGGCAACAGAAGATGAGATGGTTAGATGGCATCATGAACTCAATGGACATGAGTTTGAGCAAACTCTCGTAGACAGTAAAAGACAGGGAAGCCTGGCATGTTGCAGTCCGTGGGGTTGCAAAAAGTTGGACATGACTTAGTGACCAAACAACAATCAGGCCCTGGAAAGGCTGAATCCATGAAGTCACAACCTGGAAGTCCAAGCAGGGGGTCACTGGGACCTCCAATCTACAGCTAGTTGGTCAGGAGCACAGGTGACAACCTGGGTTTGTGACTTGCATCTGAAATGGGGGAAGAGAAAGTGTCTCATGGGACTGAATGAGCCCTTTATCTGTGGGATCTCACGCTACTCCAGGTAGACAGGATTGAGTTGAGTGGCAATACACCCAGCAGGTTTCTGGAGAACTGCTTGGTGATGTGGAGGAAACCTACTGACCCCCCTTAAATTGAAATTTGATTCAGAATTCCTTTACATACAGTCTAGTCTGGAAAATGTCCCTTGTGCACTTGAGAAGAACTCGTATGCCATTGTTGTTGGGTGGAGTGTTCCGTATATGTCCATTAAATGTAGTTGATTCATTGTGTTAAATCTTCTGTTTCTTTACTTATCTTCCATCTGGTTGTTCTATCCATTATTGAGAGTGGGATATTGATGTCTCCAATTATTATTGTAGAATTGTGTACTTCTGCCTTCAATTCTATCAGTTTTTGCTTCACATATTTTGATGGTCTGGTATTAAGTGTGTGAATGCTCATTCTTGCAGGGGTTGGGGTCATATTAATATGGGATGAAAAACCACTGTGATGGGGGGCATGCCCACTGTGCCCTTCAACCACCAAACACAGTCTACTTGATCTGTGCTTTATCTTTATTGATTGCTTTCCATTTATAAATGTTTAGTCTCCTCTAGATTTCTGGGGTTTATTTTTTTCTCTTCTTTAATTCATGTCCAATTTATTTTCATGTGTGATGTAAGGCATGGATCCAACTTTCCTTCCCATATTGTAGCCACTTGTCCTGGAACTATTGCTAAGGACACTCCTGCTCTTTCACTCATATTTGGAGTGAATATGATGCACTCTGTTATTTCTGGTAGGCTGTTTTGTTCACTGAACTGCTTCAGTTCAGTGTTCACTGTATCTGCTTCAGGTACAGAATCAGTATGAGTCTATATGGTTTCAAGTAGAAAACCCAATCTGAAATGGGTCTCAATGGGCTCAAATCAAGGTGTCAATAGGGCTGGTTCCTCCTGGAGGCTCCTGGAGAGAGTATTCCTTGCCTCTTCCAGCTTCTAGAGACTGCACCTCTGTGTTCTATGCCAACAGTGTAGCATCTTCAAATCCCTCTCTGCTTCTGTCTTCATGTCAATTGATTACATCAGGCCCACCAGGAATAATCCAGGATAATCTCCCCATCTCATGATCCTTAATTTAGTCATGTCTGCAAAATCTCTTGCCCATAAGGTATCATTTACAGA
The DNA here is from genome assembly GCA_024291935.2 of Okapia johnstoni. Classification (NCBI taxonomy): domain Eukaryota; kingdom Metazoa; phylum Chordata; class Mammalia; order Artiodactyla; family Giraffidae; genus Okapia; species Okapia johnstoni. Next base: position 7,871,255 of record JAGTYA010000026.1, on the reverse strand, counting down.
TCCAGGGGATTAGGAGCAAGTATCACTCCTTGTTGTCTCAGGGGAAGGGCAGCAGCTGATTCTCCTTGTGGGAAGTGAGGGGTGGGCCAGGAAAGGTTCTGCGGGCATGGCAGAGCTGGGAACTTTGCAGAAAGGCTCACTAGACTCGGGGCAGAGCTGTCAGCTCAGCTCTGTTGTGATCTGAGTCTGGAGGGTCCTCAGCCTGTGTTCCAAGCCCAAGTCTGCCCTGTTTGCCCCACAACAGGCCGATAATGGGAGATGAGTTGTTAAGTCAAGGAATAATGACTTTAGTCAGAAAGCTAGCAGACCAAGAAGATGGCAGACTAGTGTCTCAAAGAACCATCTTGTCCTAGTCCAAATTCAGGCTTCTTTTATATAGAAGAACGGGAAGGGGAGTGCTGACCAATGGCTGAGCAGGGCCACTATAGACGGCACCTGCCCCGCCCCTATTACAAGCCTGTTTCCTCTCGTCAGGCCTTTCCCCTCCCTCTGCTCCACCTGGCCCCTCTCCATCCCAACTGCCTCTTGGCTGGTTTCCCACCTCCATCTGGCCCAAGCATTGCAGTCAGAGTAAGCTTTCCAAGGTGGAAATCTGAGTGAGTCACTCAGCTGAAAATCCTGCTGACAGCTCTGGGTTACCTTTTAGGATGAAGTTCCACATCTCCAGCCTTGCAGTCCCACCCTTCAGGACCTGGTGCTGATCCTCGATTCATCTCCCAGGCTGTGGAGAGAATTGCCTTTCTCCCGTTGTTCCAGGCTGATTCTTGCCTCTTCACCTTCATCAGTGTAGTTCCTTCTGCCTGAGGTCTTTCCTCTTATCCTTCATCTGCCAACTCCTATTCATCCTTCCCTGGTGGCTCAGTTGGTACAGAACCTGCCTGCAAGGTGGGAGACCTGGGTTCGATCCCTGGTTTGGGAAGATCCCCTGGAGAAGGGAAAGGCTACCCACTCCAGCATTCTGGCCTGGAGAATTCCATGGACTGTATAGTCCTTGGGGTCACAAAGAGTCGGACACAACTGAGCGACTTTCACTTTCACTTTTCATTCATCCTTCAGAACCCAGCTTGACTGTCACCTCCTGGGAATACTTGGGGATTGGCCAGGATCCTGCAGATGCCACAGAAATGGATTCAGTCTGGTCCACACAAACAGGGGAGAGGTGGTCCCCAAAGGGCTGATGCTGTCACAAGGGAAGAGGACACTGGACACTTGGGGACACTGCCAAGTCTATGCCACCTTCTCTGGTCACCAGCGTGGACCTGGAGCTCCTGGGGACATGTACACCAGTCCTGGCACTGACCACATCGAATCCTTGGTGGCTGGTTTCTTGTCTGCCTCCCCATCCCTGGGAGCTCCTGTTGAAGACCCGGCCTGGCTCAGCTGGGCCCTCTGGATCAGCACAGTGTCCAACACACAGCTGCACCCAGATTGTGGATGTGGCAGAGTTTTGAGGGGCAGTTAGAAACTCAGAAACACAACGAACTGAGAGGTCTGGGAGCTGCGAGGGGGGCCTGAGGCCAAGGCAGATGGATAGTAAACAGGCTGGGAAACAGTCCTTTCTGCTCAGGGTTTTCTTTCCCGAGAATGGGGGAGACTGGTGGTGCATTCTTTGGGACAGTGTTTGACAATGTCTAGGAAAACTAGACAGATGCTCACACTCTGTTCAGCAGGTCCACCCTGTAGACACAACCAAACTGAGCGTGCATCCCACTGAGATGTTACATGAGGCCCCAGGGCAGCTTCGTTCACAAGAGACCCAAACTGGAAGGAACCCTAATGTCCCTCTCGGTGAAATGGACTCTTTGTGGACTATTCACAAAATGGAAATTTCATGTTAGAATTGACTCCTCCTACCATAGAGAACCCTCATCCAGCTAAGAAGGAAACACCAAATCTGTTTGGGGAACACTTTTAAACCAGGGGAATTTAGAATTGAATTTAGATGATGAAGCAAATAAAAACGATAGCATTTACCTTTTCGTGTTGAGATCAGAAATCTGTTTGTATCTTTGGCATTTTTAGAACTTAGAAAGTTTAAGCAAATTGGGCAGATTTGAGTGTTAACATCAGACTTAATTAACTAAGTAGGTAAATGCTGCAAACATTAATCAAAGTTTGCCTTAAAAATGATTGTTAAAATTGCTGGAACTATTCATAGAATAAGATTTGTAAATTGCATTTAAAAGCTCAGTGAAGAATTGGGGCTTAAAAACCAAAGTATTTCTGAAAGTCTTTTCTCTGCCCAGAAGCTGCCCTCAAACATGCCAGAAAAATCCATGGGTTGGGACCAGAAGGAGGCTGGAGGGGCAGTGACTCAGCAGCCACCTGCCCAGTCAACATCCTGGACCAATGGGGCAGTAGGTCTGCCAGGTGGTGCCTATGAGGGGGTGATGTGAGCTCTGGATCCAGGCTCCCACCTTCCTCTCTCCATCCCCAACTCGGAGACACTCCCCCAAAGCAGCCTCTAGGATCTGCAGAAACCTGGGGGTCACTAGATGTCCCAGGCCCAGAGGAAATGAGCCTGGACACCTCCTGACACCCTCTGGTCTTCAGAGCCTCTTGTCTGCTTGGCATTGCCCTCAGTGGTGGGCAGAATATGTGTGTCTGTGTGTTAGTTGCTCAGGCGTGTCTGACTCTGTGTGACCCCATGGACTATAGCCCTCCAGGCTCCCCTGTCCATAGGATTCTCCAGGCAAGAATATCGGAGTGAGTTGCCATTCCCTTCTCCAGGGGATCTTCCCAACCCAGGGATCAAACCCAGGTCTCTTGCATTGCAGGCAGATTCTTTACTGTCTGAGCCACCAGAGAAGCCCTGATGGGCAGAATATTGCCACCCCCAAAGATATCAAGGTCTTAAACCCTGGAATCTTCAAATATTACCTCAAATGACAAAAGAGACTTTGCAGGTGTGATGGAATTAAGGTTTTTGTGATTAAGGAATATTATCCTGAATCATCTGGGTGGGCTCTAAATGTGATCACAAATGTCCTCGTAAGAGAGAGGCAGAGAGAGATTTGCTGAGAAGAGGTGGTGATAGAGCATTGAAGCAGGAGGCTACGCTCCCAAGCGCAAGGCATCGAGCTCTGGAAGCTAGAAAGGGCAAGGAGGAAGATTTTCCCATGAGCCTCTGGAGGGAGCAAGTCCCTGCCATCCCCCTGATTTCAGCCCAGGAAGACACTGACTATGACCTCGACTCCAGGCTGTCAGAGAAGCAGCATGTGGTTTTAAGCCACCACGTTGGCGGTCACTGTCCCAGCAGCAGGAGGAAACAGGTACACCAGCACCGAGCATGTTCTTGACCTTGGCTCCCTGTGATGCTGCCGCTCTGCTCGGGGGCCCCATGGCCCTTGCTGAGCCCTTGGACCGAGTTGGGGGCCTGGGGAGATTTCAGTCCTCCTCTTCCCCAGCGAGCTGCTGACCTCTCAGTGTTTAGTGGAGGACATCTTGGTACCTGTCCCGGTCACTGGGGCAGGGTTCCCTAACCGGACCATGGTAGCATTGTCAGTGGGTGTGGCTAGCGTGGGAATGAGCTCAGATCCCCTCCGTAAACCTGCAGGCGGCACACCCTGGGGCCTGGCTGTGGGTCCCTTTCTTCATCCACTGGTCCCTAAGGCAGCCTCCCCTGCAGGTTTCCTAGCTGAGGTGGAGTGGATTGCACACTGGGGCTGAACCACAGTGGTGGCCATTGTTGCCTGTCACTACCGGTGCGCCTCAGACCACCAGGCACCCTAGGCTACTGCGTGCCAGCCTGGCACCTCCAGCACCTCACCTTCACCACCCGCTTCCTGCACTCCTGGCAGGTGTGGTCTGGTTCCCCTGACATCTCAGGGATGCCTGCTGTTAGATCAGGGGAGACAAGCCAAACATTTCACAGCCAACCCCAGAAGCCACACCAATTCACATCGCAGTTAAGCTGAAGTTCACAGGCAACAGAGTGTGATCCAGAGATCTCCAAAGGGTGCTGACCTGCTTCTCGGGGAGGCGCGAGACAATCAATCTGTTGGGGTAAGGAAAGAAATGTCAGAACTCCCGTTTGTATTTATTTTTAGCTCATTCTTTTAAATTTCCACTTCTTTAATATCTTTTATATTAGCTTAATGTATTAGAAGTTTAAGTATACATCTATAACTGAATAACATGAAATGCAGCTTTCCTGGTGATTCAGTGGTAAAGAACCCACCTGCCAATGCAGGAGACGTGGGTTTGATCCCTGGGTTGGGAAGATCCCCTGGAGAAGGAAATGGCAACCCACTCCAGTTTTCTTGCATGCGAAATCCCACGGACAAAGGAGCCTAGAGGGCTATAGTCCATGGGGTTGCAAAAGAGTTGGACATGACTGAGTGACTAAAAAAAAAGCAAAAAAACATGAAATGATGCGACTAATGCTTTTAAACTTTTACTTAATGAAGATGATGAATAAAGAACATTTTTACACCACTAATCTAACTGTCACTCACCTAGAGCCAGACATCCTGGAAAGTGAAGTCAAGTGGGCCTTAGAAAGCATTACTATGAACAAAGCTAGTGGAGGTGATGGAATTCCAGTTGAGCTATTTCAAATCCTCAAAGGTGATGCTGTGAAAGTGCTGCACTCGATATGCCAGCAAATCTGGAAAAGTCAGCAGTGGCCACAGGACTGGAAAAGGTCAGTTTTCATTCCAATCTCAAAGAAAGGCAATGCCAAAGAATGCTCCCCACAATTGCACTCATCTCACACACTAGTAAAGTAATGCTCAAAATTCTCTAAGCCAGGCTTCAGCAATACGTGAACCGTGAACTTCCAGATGTTCAAGCTGGTTTTAGAAAAGGCAGAGGAACCAGAGATCAAATTGCCAACATCTGCTGGATTGTCAAAAAAGCAAGAGAGTTCCAGAAAAACATCTATTTCTGCTTTATTGACTATGCCAAAGCCTTTGACTGTGTGGATCACAATAAACGGTGGAAAATTCTGAAAGAGATGGGAGTACCAGAGCATCTGACCTGTCTCTTGAGAAACCTATATGCAGATCAGGAAGCAACAGTTAGAACTGGACATGGAACAACAGACTGGTTCCAAATAGGAAAAGGAGTACGTCAAGGCTGTATATTGTCACCCTACTTATTTAAATTATATGCAGAGTACATCGTGAGAAACGCTTGGGTGGAAGAAACACAAGCTGGAATCAAGATTGCCAGGAGAAGTATCAATAACCTCAGATATGCAGATGACACCACCCTTATGGCAGAAAGTGAAGAAGAACTAAGGAGCCTCCTGATGAAAGTGAAAGAGAGTGAAAAAGTTGGCTTAAAGCTCAACGTTCAGAAAACTAAGATCATGGCATCTGGTCCCGTCACTTCATGGGAAATAGATGGGGAAACAGTGGAAACAGTGTTAGACTTTATTTTTTGGGGCTCCAAAATCACTGCAGATGGTGATTGCAGCCATGAAATTAAAAGACGCTTACTCCTTGGAAGGAAGGTTATGACCAACCTAGATAGCATATTTAAAATCAGAGACATTACTATGCCAACAAAGGTCCGCCTAGTCAAGGCTATGGTTTTTCCAGTGGTCATGTATGGATGTGAGAGTTGGACGGTGAAGAAAGCTGAGCACCAAAGAATTGATACTTTTGAACTGTGGTGTTGGAGAAGACTCTTTGGACTGCAAGGAGATTCAACCAGTCCATCCTAAAGGAGATCAGTCCTGGGTGTTCATTGGAAGGACTGATGTTGAAGCTGAAACTCCAATACTTTGGCCACCTCATGCGAAGGGTTGACTCATTGGAAAAGACCCTAATGCTGGGAAGGATTGGGGGCAGGAAGAGAAGGGGACGACAGAGGATGAGATGGTTGGATGGCATCACCGACTCGATGGACATGGGTTTGGGTAGACTCCGGGAGTTGGTGATGGACAGGGAGGCCTGGCGTGCTGCGATTCATGGGGTCTCAAAGAGTCGGACACGCCTGAGGGACTGAACTGAACTGAATCTAACTGTCAAGCATTTATTAATTATCTACCTTAGGCAAAGAACTGTGCTAGATGCTGGGGGGATTTTTATAAAGAGAGTGCATAAGATATGGCTTCTAGCAGAGAGGTTAGAAGTGCTGCTCTGAAGGACAGCTTAAGGATAGTGTTTGTAACTCACATCACAGACAAGGGTTAATTTCCCTAAAATATAAAGGCATTTACAAATCAACAAGAAAACAACTAATAGTCTAATTGGGGGAGGTGAGGGTCTGGGCAGAGGAGATTCACAGAAATTAACTATAAATGGCCATTGAACATGTGAAATATGCTCACTCATCATAAGTGGGACACATGTCAAAAGAACCCTGAAATACCAGTTTTCCCCCATCATGTTTTCCAAAATCCACAATGTGAAAGCAGGCGCCAGTGATGGCAAGGGAGGCAGGTCATCTATTACAACAGCGGCAACTTCAGGATTACAAACACACACACTTCCAAGTTGGCCACTCATCTTCTAAGAATTTACCTACCAATATACACACCTGTGGCAAATAAATTGCATATATCCATACAGGGGGATATCACTTGGGCTTAAAGAATTAGGAAGCTCTATATGTTCAGATGGGCATCCTGGTGGCTCAGTGGTAAAGAATCCATCTGCCAATGCAGGAGATGCGGGTTCAATCCTTGGATCGGGAAGATCCCCTGGAAAAGGAAATGGTAACCCCCTCCAGTATTATTGTCAGGAAAATCCCATAGACAGAGGAACCTGGTGGGGCTACATATAGTCTGTGGGGTTGCAAAGAGTTGGACACGAGTGAGTGACTGAGCATGCATGCACGCACCCACAACAAGTCAGACCCCTGTGTAGGTAGGAAATCAAGCTGGAAAAGGAGCCACAGAGCCCTACTCCAAGTCTTCCCAGGGGCCATGTGAAGCTCTCCAGCCTCGGTTTCCTTGTTGAGAACAAACACTGAAAGTGAAAGTTGCTCAGTCATGTCTGACTCTTTGCGACCCCATGGACTGTATAGCCCATGGAATTTTCCAGGCCAGAATACTGGAGTGGGTAGCCTTTCCCTTCTCCAGGGGATCTTCCCAACCCAGGGATTGAACCCAGGTCTCCTGCATTGCAGTTGGAGTCTTTACCAGCTAAGCCACAAGGGAAGACCCAAGCCATTAAGCCCTGGGCTTGCCGGATGCCAGGTTAACACAGGCCCAGGAGTTCACTGTCAGTTGTTGGGGATTTTCCAGCACCAGGCTCTGTGCTCTGGGCTTCACGTAGATTATTTCACGGAAACCTCACAACAGCCCTGTGGGTGGGCTGCTTTCCGCATCTGTTTGCAGGTGCTGAAAGTGAGGCTTAGTAAAGAGGTTAAATAATTTCGTGTCACATGGTGACAATACAAGTTTCCACGTAGCTGTCTCTCTTTCCAAGTGAAGTGAAAGTGAAAGTCGCTCAGTCGTGTCCAACTCTTTGCGACCCCGTGGACTATAGAGTCCATGGAATTCTCTACGCAAATCAAAATAATTGGCCAAAGGAAACCCTGAAGAAATGCCCCATAGAAGTGATTCAAACTACCAGGAGTGTGCAACTCTCTCTCTGACTCTGCCTCTATGTTGATTCACAAGTACCATACTCTTTTTCTCCTAATAAACTTGTTTCACTACTTTCTGTCTTTGTGGGAATTCTTCTCTGCAAAGGTGAAGGGCCAGGGCCCTTGTCACTGACCATCGGTCTAGTGGCTAGGATTCAGTGCTCAGTGACCTCAGCCTCTGACCGTGCAACTGAAATCTGGCTTCAAGCAGGCTGAGGCCACCCAAGATTGAAAAGAAGGAATGGATGAGCATCGAGTCCATCCCAGCGCTCTGCCTGCTCCCAGGGAGGAGGACCATGCGGGGACCCCAGGGCCACCACCCAGGGAAGGCATAGACCTGGGGGCCTGTGGGCCCTTCCCTCTGTCTCACACCATCTGTTCCCCATCACAGGTCCTTCATAGGGGAGGTGTCAGGCATGCCAGGACTGGAGGTTATCAGCATGGGGAAGCTGGAGGTGGGCTAATTTGTCCCTCCTGCCCCTTAGAAGGGGGTATCCTATGTTATCAGGGGAGAAGGTGTGACGTGAAGGGGGGCGAGCGGGCACCCCCCGTGGACGAGACTCGGACGGGTCCCGGGAGGCGGCAGAGCAGGCTCCACCCCTTCCTGCCCAAAGAAGCAGCCCCCCTTTCGGCGGCTGCCCCACTTTCATGCATTGGAGAAGGAAAATGGCAAAGCCCACTTCAGTGTTCTTGCCTGGATAATCCCAGGAACGGAGGAGCCTGGTGGGCTGCCGTCTATAGGGTCGCACAGAGTCGGACACGACTGAAGCGACTTAGCAGCAGCAGCAGCAGCGTGGATAAATAGGTCTTTCCCGGGATAAGAAGTTGATTCCCTGGTCACTTCCCTTCTGCCCCCATGATGGGCTGACGGGAGAATCTGCTTAACCCTTGCTGAAGATTTATTCTTAAAAACAGAGAGACAGCTCGGAACCCTCAGTTGGCAAAGGGGTCCAACTAGAACATCATACTGTTTGTTTTGTTTCCACAGGATGTGTTTTTACAGTTTCCTTCTATTGATGACAAGTGATAGTGGTTTTCCAGTTATGGTAGTTGACAAACATCCCGCAGAAGATAAATTATTTAGAAGTCTGTTGACTGAAAGAAAAGCATGAATAAATAATCATACAAGGGGACTGAGGATGTGACAGAAGTCAGGAAGACATGTAAATTACTCAAGGTGGAAAAAAACAGGGCTCTGAAGCAAGATGGTGATCGCCTGCTGGGTCAGAAACTCATTTTATTGCTGTGTCTTTTTCTTGGGCTTTTTTGATGCCTTGAACCTGAGTCTCAAGGATTTCGGAAACCCAGGTCAAGTATTTCTTTATTAAATAAGTGCCTGGCTTTTCTGTGAGGCTATGCACCGTTCTACGTGCTTTACTAGTGTATCTCATTTCATCCTCACAGCTTATGCGATCAGTACTACTGTCTCATTTCACATGAAAAAACTATGACGCGGGGAGGTTAGTTAACTGTGCAAAGGTCAGAGCTGACATTTGAACCCAATATGGCTGGCTCTGGGCTTCCCAGTGGGCACTAGTGGTAAAGAACCCATCTGCCAATGCAGAAGACACAGGAGACGCAAGTTCGATCCCTGGGTTGGGAAGATCCCCTGGAGGAGGATGTGGAAATCCACTCCAGTATTCTTGGCTGGGAAATCCCATAGACAGAGGAGCCTGGTGGGCTACAGTCCATAGGGTCTCAAAGAGGTGGACACGACTGAAGCAACTGAGCATGCACTCACACACGCACAGGGTTGGCTCTAGAGTCTGTGCTGTGAACTCTCAGGGGGTCCCGGCTTCCTAGCCCTCATGTGCAGCAGCTCGGTGTCAGCGTGACAGCTCGGTCCCCAGGTTTTCAAAGGCATTTCTGGGCAGAGGATGCTCTGCAGAAAGGCAGGCCCGTTGCCAGGCCTCTTGGGGCTGCACCATCCTTTACTGCAGAGGTGCACTAGCGCCGGGCATCAAGGGGGGCCCCTGTGTTCTGGAGACTGGGGAAGACCTGAAGGATTTGGGTGGACACCCTCTCTTTAGGCGACAGTCACTGCTCCCTTGGCTGGTGTCCCCTAGTCGGGGAAAGCTGAAAGCACTAAGAGTGGATTGTCCTTCTGGAGCAGAGTCAGGGGAGTGCTGGTTACTGAGCACTGGTCATGGCAGGCTCCCCTCCAGGTTGGGGGGTGCACTGGAGGATGCTCCGACTTCCCACCGCAGGGGAGTGGACCAGGTGGCCGCTGGCCTGGGGAGCAGCCTGGCCTAAGTCCCAAAGGTCTCAGGAGGTGCTTTCCCTCCCTCCCGCACATCCTTTACTGTGTCCTTCCTGGTATGGCCGGTCTAGTGTCTTTTCTCCTTCTTGAAACTTCTTCCATTGCCAGGTACCATCCACGACGTGGAGGACGGTAAGTGGGACCCCAGGTGGAAAAGAAGGGCAAGTCCTGGTGACAAAATCATGGGGCAGAGGCTCCTTGGAGGTCACAGAGAAAGCCCCAGAGGTGCTGGAGTCCCCGTGGACCAGGAAATCCTGTCCTTGGTCTCAGGACAGGCTCTGGGGGTCTAGCTCTCCCCTGGGCTGCGGGTCATGGTCTGCCCCAGGAGAGCTGCAGTCAGTGACCCAAGACCATCGTGGGGGAGCTCGGGTCATCTGGGCATCATGGAACCTGGCTGTCCCTGGGCTAGCCCAGAGCCTCAGTGTCCGGGCTGCATGACCCCTGAGATCAAGCCCAGCTGCTTGGGAGCCTCATTTGCCCTTTGTATTCATCATTCCAGAAGCAGGAAACAGCACCCTTCAAGAGAGGAAGAGAGTTGTCAAGTCAACCAGGGTTTGTCCTTCTCTTGGGGCCTCATGAGATCCAGATTCAAGCCTCCCCACTTCTGGAGACCCTGTCCGGAGGTGGCATTTCCCCACCACCTCTGATCCTGCATGCCAAGAACTGGCCCTCAAGGGAGAACTTGACCTCAAGCCCCTTCTGGCTGCCTGTGCCTGGATGCCCTGACTCTCTTTGTGTTTCCGCTGAGAGTCCGAGAGGCAGCCCATCCCTTGCCAGGATTCCAGATGAATAGAACAGCCCCTCCCCCACTCCCTCCATCTGTCAGGGCCCTCCTGGCCCACAGATTGGCCCTGGCCCTTGGCCTTGGGGCTGAGAAACTGTGAGGTGCTGAAAAGAAATCAGGACGTGTATGTGCAGAGCTCTCTAATGAGATGTGAAGCATCCAGAGTGCCAGGGCTGTGCCTCCAGGCACTGGTGCCACCGCCATCCTTGTCAGCATCACCCAGACAGGAAGTGACAAGCCTAGGACCCTGGGAAGCCGGCCCGCTGTCCTTCCATGAGCAAAGTGGGCAGGGAGGCCCTGGCCCTGGAGACGAGGTGGCGGTGCTGGCTACAATGAACCTGGGCCGGAAACCTCCTTAGAGCTACTCCCACTTGCCTTCAGGGCCCCAGGACCCCACAAGGAGGGCCAGCCTCTCCCCAGGGTGCATAAGGGCTCACAGCAAAACAAGTCCTGATTGCTGTTCTCATTTTTTTTCCATAAAAGTGAAAATCCTCTTTGGATTTCTTTCAATTAATGAAAACAGGTGCTAACGCAGCTCTTTGCAAAAGTGAACTGGTGCAAAGCGAACTTTTAAAAGGGGGGAATACCTGTAATTGGCACAGTGCTCAGGTCCTCAAGAAAGATTTTCAATGGAAATAATGAATGACGGCCAAGGTCACCTATATGTTGCAAAAGTTAGATAGTCATGGTGGGAACTTAATGTATACACCGAACTCTATTCTTGAAGTTTATTTTTCGTGTCTTTGTCCTTTTGCACTGTATTCTGGGAAATTCCCTTAGCAGGATCTCCCAGGTCACTGCATCTGCTTCACTGTTCAACCAGTCCGTTGATGGTTTCAGAATTTGTCAGTCATGTTTGCAATTTCCAAAATGCTGAAAATGCTTCCTTTTCACAGCAGTCTGTTTTTAGAAAACGGATGTCCTCCAATTTCTCTGAAAATATAAGCTATAGTTCCTTTAGATCCTCCTTCTATTTACCGCATTGCCTCACCTCCTGAGCTGGTTCTTCTGTTGGTTGATCAGCGGCTCTCTTTCAGTGAAGTGTTGGTGTCTCTGGGTTGTTCATTCACTTTGAAGAAGATGATCTGGACAAGGTTGTTGGTTACTGAAACAGCCTTCCTCAGGCCCAGTGGGAATTCCTGCCGCCTAGCCAGGAGTGACATCTCTGACTGTCAGAACCTTGGCTGTGGTCCTTGTGGGGTGGGGGCCAGCGGTCAAGGCCCATAGGCACGTGGAGTGAGTAGACATGAATTTTTGAGTAAACGGCTCCAGGCTCATGTGGGACCCTTACTTTGCTGGGGCGCTGTCCTTGTTCTGTGGACCTAGCACCCAGTTTCTGAATTCCTTTTATGTGTCTTTGAGGCTTTGGCCCCGGGAAACACTGGAGTCTGTGGCTAAGGGAAGGTAGGGAGGGGTGCTTGTATGACTAACTCTGCTGATCTTCCTACTGATTACTCAAACGCTCCTCGCCTCCCCCAGCCTCCACGTGACACTGTTCTGCTCCTAAAAGCTCCCCCTTTTCCTCCCTTGTGGGGTGGAGTTTCCTTGTCCATTGCTCCCTGATCTTTATATCTTACATTTATTCCTTTCCTCCTTTGCCTTTTGCCAGCTCTCTCAATCTGCTTGAATTTGAGGAAAGGGAGGTAAAAGTTTTCTGCAGGTTATCTTGAACCTATGCCCGCCTACATGACCCGGGAAACCAGATACAGGGCTCAGAAGACCTGTGTGAAGCAGGGCCGCGGGCCACCCCCATCCCCTGGGGCAGAGCACCCAGCGGGGTCTTTAATGGCAGGCTCCATAGCTGGGGAGGCCGTGACTGAGTGAGGTCCCTTGGAGGTTGGGTTGCAACCAATGCAGAGGAGAGTTTGGGATCTACCTGCTGCCAAGGGCAGACCAGGTTAGGGGATGGGGAACACAAACCCCCGGGTGTCTTTGTGGTTCTCTGTGCAAAGCGGAAATTCCAGTCCAGTGCTGGTGTGGGCCACGCATTCCATCGCCCTCGCCAGCCAGCCGTCCAGGCTCCTACACTCCCTGTATTCTAAAAAAAGATATACGAACTTCATAAATGCACCACAGTATGTAACAATTTTTAATCACTTCCTAAAATTACCTGTTAAGTAGCCTATAGAAATAAATTTTTTTCCGTTTAAAATAGGGGTTAAAAATCTAATTCCAACCCGAAAATGCTTTCCTTTACAATCTGATAAAAATAATTTTTAAGTTTACCTTGCAAAAGAATTAATCAGGGCTAGAGAAGAAAAGGAAGCACAGTCGTGGGTGCTCCCCATGAGATGCTAGTTATGAAATGAAGCGTTGGGTAAGAAGCTGGACTCCGTCAGCTTCCTGACTAGGGTCCCTCCTTCACACAGCAAACACATCTGCACAGGCAGGCTTGGGTGTTGGGGAGGTTAAGGACGAGGTAAGACTCCTGAAGAGATTATGTTTTGATGAGGAGGCAGTGGAATAAATAACAACGCTGCTCCTTGGAAGCCCCTTGGAGGAAGTGGAAGAGTTGAACCAGCAGTGGCTCTGGGTGAGAACAGTCTAAGCCAGCACCCCTTGAACTTGAACAGGCACACACATTTGCTGGGGATCTTGGTGAGAGCTGATTCTGACTTGGGGGGGTCTGGGTGGGGCCTGAGATTCTATATACCTACACGGCCCCGGGCGGTGAGGATGCTGCTGGTCTGTGGACCAGCTTGGGATAGTAAGGGGAGAGAGAAGCCATAGCTTCCCTCGATACCCTCACTGCCATGCTCTGGATGAGCCGGGGGCCCCTGGGCACCCCTCCAGGAGCAGAGTCCTGTGGTCTCTGCAGGACGGGGTGGGGGGTGAGTCTCAGTGCTGGACCGGCCAGGCTGCAGGCCCTCCTGCCCAGCATCTCACTGGCCAGGGACTCAGGCCACCCCAGGGGGAAGGTGCTGGGAGTGAGCCTGCCCAGGTGGGACAGCTCCCATCAGCTTGGGGGCTTGGGCAGGTGAGACCCTTCTTCAGAACATCAGGGGTTCTGACTCTGTTCCAGGGTAGGAGCCTGAGTCAGACGAGGTCGGATAGGCATCCACATGCCCAGTTTCAGAGTTTGTCATTGGGTGCCAGGAAGTACAAAGTGAGCCTGTGGTGACTGCATCAGGGAAGTCCTTTAATATTTATTGAACCTACACACTCACCATCCTCAATCCAGGCCTGGTACAGGTAAGTAAGTAAGTGTTAGTCGCTCAGTCATGTCCTACTCTTTGTGACCCCCATGGACTGTAGCCCCACCCCAGGCTCCTCTGTCCATTGAATTCTCCAGGCAAGAATACTGGAGTGGGTTGCCATTCCCTTCTCCAGGGGATCTTCCAGACCCAGGTATCAAACCTGGGGCCTCCTGCATTGCAGGCAGATTCTTTACCATCTGAGTCAGGTGGGACCTGGCAAAAAGCATTTTGCTGCTTTTCCTCTTTTGAGCCCCATCTTGTCCAAGTCCATCCCCACCCTGGCCAAGAAGATCTCTCAAAACTGTGAACATAACCATGCTCTCTTGCTCAAACCGGCTTGTCACCCGTGGGGGCAGAGCCAGTGGGTTGGCTCTGTGCTCAGGGCCCCCACCTACTCCAGTCTTGCTGCCCTCCATCTGCACATGTTCTCCCGGGGCCCAGACTCTCTCTTCTCATCCCCCCCGCATCAGCCTCAGGACCTTTGCAAGAGCTGTTCTCCTTCCTCAATTACTCACCCCACCTCCCCCTCCCTGCCTCACACCACCTCCCCCTCCCTGCCTCACACCTGTGCCTTCTCTTGGTTCTTTCCAAGCACCCTCGCCAACAATTAACATCCTCCGCTTTGTCCTGCTGACATCATGTGATCCATGTCCTGATGACTTTTTCCCTCTGTCTTGCCACTGAATGTACCTCCTTGCTGACTCACCTTGGGTCCCCAGGGCCCAGCTTGGGGCCTGACACTTGGTGGGCATCTAATACGTCTTTGTGGAACTGAAGTGATGATGAATTCTTTCACAGCCTTTGGGATCTGAGTCTTGGAAGGTGGAGGGAAATTGCTGGAAAACAATTTTAAGAACCAAATGGAATAAATAAATGTGTGTACGAGTTTCCAAGGGCTGCAGCAGCCAAGCACCACAGACCCGGTGGCTAACAACAGCAGGCATTTAGTCTCTCACAGTTCCAAAGGCCAGAAGTCCAAAGTCAAGGTGTCTGCAGGGCCACAGCCCTTCATAGGCTCTGGGGATCATCCTTCCACGCAGCTTCCAGTTTCTGGGGGCTCCTAGTGCTCCTGGGCTGTGGCAGCATCACTCCGCTCTGTCTTCACCTGACTCCTCTCCTGACTCCTCTTCTCCTGGTGCTCCCTCTGTGTATCTCTTACAGGGTCATTTGCCATTGGATTTAGGATACTCCAAGATGTCCTTACCTCTGGACTCCTTGCTTCACCGCATCTGAGAAGAGCTTTTTGCCAAATCATGTCACATCCACAGGTTCTAGAGGGGCAAGCGTGGATGTATCACTTTGGGGGCCACTATTCAGCCCCTTAGAGTGTGGAATGCAATGAATTCCAGCCCCTCTGAGACAAATGCAAGAGTGGGTCTCGTAATAGCTGGGAGTGGGTCAGTCCAGGCAGGAAGAGCCCGGGTGACCAGTGACTGCTTGGTCGTTCTCCAGAGTTCGGTGTGGAGAGAACAGAGCAGGCACACCTGGACACGTCACCCATCACCCATCACCCCTCCACCCAGGCCAGCACTAATGTCCCCGAGGCTCTTTTCCACTGTGGCAGGATGAGGGGAGGACGCATCTCAGGACCCTTCTGTCTCTAAGTCTCTGTCCTGGGGTCCCTTTGGTCTACTGGTGAATGCACAGAGGGGAGCCCACAGCAGCAGACACCCTGGAGGGATGGGGTGGGTTGGGAGTGGGCTCACCACCCCGGCATCCCTTTGAGGCCTGAGAGAATCATCCGCCGTCTCTTGAGTCTCCCTCACTCATCAGTCACCCACCTCCGCAGTCATCTGGAGTGTGGCCGAGACATCAGCCCAGCGTCTGCACACAGTCCCAGGGCTCCTGCTGACCAGCTGTCTCACCAAAGAGGGTTGGGGCCCCCCGCCTTCGGTTGGGTTCTTATAAAGTTCTGAGTGTAAACCATTAATCTGGAGGTGATCTCAGGAGGAGAAGAGAGACAGGGAAGAGAAGAAGGCCCACAGTGGGTGGTGTCAGGCCAGCCACCTTCGTGGCACTGGGGCTGGGGAAGCTGGGGGTGGACCCACCAGCTCGGGGCTGGAGGCTGCTCTGGGGGCCATACATCCGAAGCTTCTAGCTTGCCCCGTGTGGCCCCCTCCAGCTTCTGCAGCCAGAGAACACCCTTGGGTGCCCACAGTAGGGCCATCAGAAGGCACCAGAAGAGAAGGCTATGGTCCCCTTCCCCACAGACCCAGAGGAAGTAAGCTGAAGGCAAATAGCAAGGGCTGGAGGGAAAACCGACTTTGAGAAGGGCCAGTGGACAAGGCCCAGGGCTGCGGGACAATTCCAGCAGTTTCCAGACATCTCGGTTCTTGCATCTGGTCAAAGCACAAGTAGGGGTGGGGTGGGGAGGGGGCCTCAGGGGTGAGGGTGTACTGGAGAGGAGACAACCTCTGAACACCAGCCCTTGGCAGCCTGGAGTCACCTGAGGAGATCAAGCTCAGATATGGGAGTATCTCGTTCAATTCTACCTTCTGGAACCTGCAGGCACAGCTCAGACCCTCTTTTACCATCTCTCCCCCCGGTTCCAGAGCCTCCTGTTTCTTGGCCTTCCAACACATTGAGGCTGGAGTAAGAGCCTTCCACTGTGTAAACTGAGGTTGGGCGAGACATTGTTTGTTGATCAGTCGCCCAGACATGTCTGACTCTTTCCAACCCCATGTGCTGCAGCACGCCAGGCCTCCCTGTCCCTCACCATCTCCCAGAGTTTGCCCAAGTTCGTGTTCATTGCATCGGTGATACCGGTCAGCCAGCTCATCCTCTGATGCTCTCTTCTCCTTCTGCCCTCAATCTTTTCTAGCATCAGGGACTTTCCCAGTGAGTTGTCGGTTCACATCAGATGACCAAAATATTGGAACTTCAGCTTCAGGATCAGTCCTTCTAGTGAATATTCAGGGTTGATCTCTCTTAAGATTGACTGGTTTGATCTCCTTGCTGTCCAGGGGATTTTCAGGAGTATTCTCCAGCACCACAGTTCGAAGGCATCAATTCTTTGGCATTCTGCCTTCTTTACGGTCCCTCTCTCACAACTGTACGTGACCACTGGGAAGACCATAGCCTTGACTCTTCGGACCTTTGTTGGCAGACTAATGTCTCTGGTTTTCAACACACTGTCTAGGTTTGTCATCGCTTTCCTGCCAAGAAGCAACCGTCTTCTGATTTCGTGGCTGCAGTCACCGTCCTCAGTGATTTTGGAGCCCAAGAAGAGGAAATCTGTCACTACTTCCACCTTTTCCCCTTCTATTTGCCATGCAGTAATGAGGGTGGATGCCACGATGTTAGTTTTTTTTTTAATATTTAGTCCTAAGCTGGGTCTTTCACTCTCCTCCTCCACTCTCATCAAGGGCGAGAGAAAATGACCAAAATATTTTTAATGGCATATCACGTTGATACCAAAACCTAACAAAGATTGTAGAAAGGAAGGAGGGAGGGAGGGGACCACAGTCCAATCTCACATGTGAAGATCCGTGGAAAACTCTGAAACATTGACGAGCGGAATCTAGTTACATATTGGAGGAATAATACCCTTTGTCTCAGTAGGTTCACTTCTGGAATGAAAGGACAGTTCAGCATTCTTTGGAAAACTCATTCATATAGTTTATGAAATTTATTAACATTTTTCATCATATTTGTTGATTTAACAAAAAGTCATACTGTCAACTCCATAGGTTGTTGTGACAAACTCAACAATCCTTGGTTTAAGAAGGCAAACCGTGAAAAAAATTCCTTCATCACTATGGAGTAGAAGAGGCCTTTCTGATTATGACATGAAAATCCAAAAGTCAAAAAAGAAAAGATTGAAAATTCAATTACAAAAAAAACTTTCCATGCAGAAAGATCAATAACAATAGCATGGTGACACAGTCCAAAGAAATTGGGAAAAAGAGTCTTAACTTTTATCATCAGTTCAGTTCTGTTGCTCAGTTGCATCCGACTCTTTGCGACCCCAGGGACTGCAGCACACCAGGCCTCCCTGTCCATCACCAGCTCCCAGAGTCTACCCAAACCCATGTCCATCGAGTCGGTGATACCATCCAGCCATCTCATCCTCTGTCGTTCCCTTCTCCTCCTGCCCCTAGTCCTTCCCAGCATTAGGGTCTTTTCCAACGAGTCAGCTCTTCGCATCCGGTGGCCAAAGTATTGGAGTTTCAACTTCAGCATCAGTCCTTCCAATGAACATCCAGGACTGATCTCCTTTAGGATGGATTGGTTGGATCTCCTTGCAATCCAAGGGACTCTCAAGAGTCTTCTCAAACACCACAGTTTAAAAGCATCAATTCTTCAGCACTCAGCTTTCTTCACCGTCCAACTCTCACATCCATACATGACCACTGGAAAAACCATAGCCTTGACTAGACGGACCTTTGTTGGCAAAGTAATGTCTCTGCTTTTAATATGCTGTCCAGGTTGGTGATAACTTTCCTTCCAAGGAGTAAGCGTCTTTTAATTTCATGGCTGCAATCACCATATTCAGTGATTTTAGAGCCCCCCAAAACAAAGTCTGACACTGTTTCCCCATCTATTTCCCATGAAGTGATGGGACCGGATGCCATGATCTTAGTTTTCTGAATGTTGAGCTTTAAGCCAACTTTTTGACTCTCCTCTTTCACTTTCATCAAGAGGCTCTTTAGTTCCTCTTCACTTTCTGCCATAAGGGTGGTGTCATCTGCATATCTGAGGTTATTGCTATTTCTCCCGGCAATCTTGATTCCAGCTTGTGTTTCTTCCAGCCCAGCGTTTCTCATGATGTACTCTGCATATATGCAACTGTGAAAATGAAGCAGGATAGTCTCAGATGCATAAGGGATACCAAGGTGGGGATATAAACACAAAGTACAGAACCACCTTCTGCAAAAAGGGAACAAAATAAGAATGCACAGTTGCCCTTGCTTATGTTTTAGGAAGAAAATCTGACAGGATTCATAGGAAACTAACAATGGTTACTGGAGGTGGGGGGTGGCAAGTGGGAGCTCTATGGAAGGAGGGAGATGGGAGAGAGAGCCTTTTCATTGTTTATCTTTTTTACACTTTCTATTTGGAACTATGTGAATGTCAAACAGGGAGGGAAGTAGGCAGGGCACAACCTTTAAAAGAATGACATAGCGGATGAGAACAAAACTTTGTTAGAACCAACAGATCCAAGATGCTGGAAGACTTGACTTCCAGTGGACTTTGAGCCTTATTATGCACTCCAGTACTCTTGCCTGGAAAATCCCATGGACAGAAGAGCCTGGTAGGCTATAGTCCATGGAGTCTCAAAGAGTCGGACACGACTGAATGACTTCACTTCACTCTCTTCACTCCATACTTTATCACTGGAGAAGGAAATGGCAACCCACTCCAGTATTCTTGCCTGGAGAATCCCATGGACAGAGGAGCCTGCCAGGCCATAGTCCATAGGGTCGCAGAGAGTCGGACATGACTGAAGTGGCTGAGCACGCATGCACTCATTGTAATATATTTGCATATGCTGAATGGCGTACCCACAGGTGCCTTGACAGTTCCAAGGGTAACCACAAAAGGCCCAAAAGTGGACAGTGGCCCAGATTCCTGGAAGTCTCTGTCCTTTCCCCAACATAGTTGGAATAATTCTCCTACTCATTAGCCTATGAAATTACCCAGCCAATAAAAACTAAGCACCTCATATTTGGGGGCCTCTCACCTTCTGAGATGGCCCACACTGTCTGTGCAGTATGTTTCTCCCATAGCTGCTGTGACTTTCCAAGATGACCCCAGCCCTGGGGCCACTCTTGCCTTTGGAGACGGATCACATTCTATCTATGGAATGTTTATCTCTCTAAATAAATCCAGTGTCTTACCTATCACTTTTTCTCTTGCCCAGTTGTTTCTGAGATGAGCTTCATTAAGTCCTGACACCAGGGGTTTGATCTCAATAAAAGACAGTGGGTTCAAGTCCCGGTCTGAGTCTTGGCTGAGTCTGAGTCCTGACCCATGGGTTCAAGTCCCAACTGGAGTTGTGAAGTTTCAGCTTGACTATCTATTCAACAGTTTTAAAAACTTGATGCATATATTTGAAGATGCTCTAAAAATTTTCTTTCTGGAAGAATATACATTGTTGGTGGCTGACTTTCCGCTTCCTGGGCACGTGAGGATGGTGGGGGGGAAAGGACTTTTATCATTTTGTGAACTTTTGGACCATTGGGTCGTTTGCCGTGTACACATACAACTTCCCAAAGACAGCTGATTATTAATGTTGATGCATTTCTGAAAACATAGACAAAAGCATTTGAGTGAGTTCCTTGGGGAAGTGGAAGTGTTGGAGTCAGAATATCAGAGAAGGGGCTTTCATTCTGTTCCCGCTTTTGTCTGTGACAAGGCCCTACCCCTGCCCTATGTGAGCCCAGGAAAGACCCTCACCTCCCTATCCCAGGTTCTTCCAGGAGTGCAGGGAGGGGCCAAATCCAGGGAGCCCAGCTTGATTTGAATGCTGTGATTTCAACTGGAAAAGAAGAAAAGGAAGAAGAAGGAATCAAGTGCGGTGCTGGTGATGATGGCGATGGCTAATACCCACCATCAGGACACTCACGAACTCATCTAATCTCACTAGAAGCACAAGGCCTCCACCTTAGAGATTCAGAGAACCTGGAGCTCAGGGAAGGGAAGTGAGTTGTCTAAGGTCATTTGGCAGCCAGGTTTGGCCTTGACTTTAACTGATGGAGCTCTTGGCTAGAAAAGTCAACCCTAAGGGCAATTCTGGTTCTATGAGACGCAGGGGTTCACTTTACATGGATTAATTTAATGAGACGCTCTGGAGGGCTTGGCGGGTACAGTCTGAGGCTGCTTGCATCCAAAGCCATGCTCTTCTCACCTGGGCTCAGGAACTCCTGGGGGATGGGCACCTAGGTGAGAATGAGGGTGAAGCTGGGCATGCCGCAGTCCCGGGTGTGACCACCAGGTGGCGCCGCTGCCGCACCCAGCCCTGCCCCCAGCAGCCCCAGGAAAACAGAAGAGACAAATTAAAAATTCCTTGGCCTGGAAGTGGAAAGTCAGTTGGAGATTCCGGGAGCCTTCTGGCAAATCCAGGAGGTTTGACCTTCTGTTGTAAGCAAAGCCTAGGGGCGTCCATGACAGGCAAAGGGCAGGGAGGAAGAGAACATTTTTTAAACCATATGGAGGGAGAAGGTAGAAGGAGAAAAGAATTCTCTCACGGACCCTGGGATTTCATCAGCCACCTCTGCCCAGCCACTGTCCGAGCGAGCCTGGGTCCAAGTGCAGTGGAGTCACCTGGGGGCTCTTTTTTTTTTTTTTGAAAGAAGGCTAGAGTGGCTATATATACTTTTTAATTAATTCATTTATTATTTTTGGCTGCACAGGGTCTTTGTTGTTGCGAGCGGGCTTTCTCTAGTTGCGGTGAGCAGGGGCTGCTCTCTAATTGTGGTGCCCGGGCTTCCCACTGTGGTGGCTTCTCCTGTTACAGAGCTCGGGCTCTAGGGCATGGGCTTCAGTGGCAGTCATGCACAGGCTTAATTGCTTCTCGGCTTCTGGACCACGGATGGAACCTGTGTCACCAGCAGGCAGACCACCAGGGAAGCCCCTGGGGGCGTGTTTTTAAATGAAGATCCCTGGGCTCACTGGGGATCTGCATTTTTACCAGCACTCCTGTGGTTTCTGATCCCTGCTAAGGCTGGAAGTACCAACAGGGCAACATTTCCTTTCCTGGCTCAGAAAATGGGGGGCTAGAGAGGGAAGGTCACTGCTCAAGGTCACAGCCTTCCCCTGTGAGGATGGTGTTTGCACAAATCCAAGCATGAAGCATAGTTCTTTCAAGCAAAATTCAGATTCAGTCCGGGGCAGTTCTAGAGGGGCCGCTCCCAATCAGCCCCTCTCTCCTGGCCTTCTGAGCTTTAGTTTGGGCTGCCTCTCTCCCCACGTCTCTCCACTTGCTATTTTAAAATTTGTAATGAGTTCCTGCCGGAGAGGCAGCAGCCCAGACTTTGAAATCCAGGACCAGAGCCCTGACTCCCAGCATGCTGGCTGGGCGCCATCTTGGCTGAGCTCCCCAAGCCCTCTGGGGAGCTTCTGGGAAGTTTAGGGTCCAGACGCCCACCCACACCTCACCCACCCACACTTCCAGCAAGCTTCAGACTGCTCTCCAGAACTGACTCAGCCAATTCTTCTCACATCCTGGGAGTGACTGGCCCTAATTCTGACCCAAATTCTGAATTCCAGCCTTTAGCTAGCATTTGGTCCATGACAGGCTAGAGGCCAACCAGCAGCTGGCCAGGGGCATCAGAGAGAGCATGGATTGCCGTGTCTGGTTCGAATCCTGACTATGCTGTGTGACCTTGGGCAAGCTGCCTGCCCTCTCTGAGCCTCAGTTTCCTTGTCTGGGGGAATCAGCACTGCTTCTCTCCTGGGCTGCTATGAGGCATGAATGAGAGCCTGCCGGCAGCATGGTCAGCATAGAGCTGAGCACACAGCTAGCCCTAGGTGCCAGGAGCAGCTGTTACTAGGAGGCACAACACAGGGTGGGGCACTGGGGCGGGGCCTCCCCACCTCCTCACACCCAGGCTGGCATCAGACAAGGGGTCGGGGAGGCTTGACTTTACTCACTTCCCCAGTCTGCACACCTGCTCAGCTTCAAGGCCCACGAGAGCTTTCTCAGGGATGCCAGGAAATGGTAGCCATGGTTTCCACCCTGAGGGAGCTTACAATCTAATAAAGGCAACCTGGAACCTCGAAATAGAAACTTCCCAAAATAGTGGGTCTGCGAGCTGGTCTCCCTGGCGGTCTGGTAGGACGCGCATGGTAGGGAGAGAAAGAGCCCAGGACTGGGTCCTCTGTATACCCACCCCCCGCCTCCCCCAGCCTCCCTGCAACCTCAGGGCGTTGGACCCCAGCTGGTGGTGGAGGGGGCAGGTGCTGCTCAATCTGCACTCTGTGCTTTAGCAAAATGAACTGAAATGGTCCAGGATGGGTGAAAGTTCAGCCAACAGTTTCCTGATTCAAAGGGACACATGCAGAGAATTCTGAAAGTTCAGACTGAAGGATGCCAGGGACTTTCCCGGTGGTACAGTGGCTAGGAATCTGCCTGCCATTGCCGGGGACACAGGTTCGATCCCTGGCCTGGGAAGATTCCGCTAAGACTGTGCGTCGCAGCAACTGAAGCCCGTTAGCCTGAGAGCCCACAAGCCACAACTACTGAACCCGTATGCTGCAAGTACTGAAGCCCACGCACCTGGAGCCCATGCTCCGCAGCAGAAGAAGCCACCACAACGAGAAGACCACGCACCACAGTGAGAGAGTAGCCCCCACTTGCTGCAGCTAGAGAAAGCCCGCACAAAGCAATGAAGATCCAGAGCAAGTGAAAAACAAGTTAGACTGAAGGATGACGTCACATGGCCTGTGGGGAGATGCCTAAGCCTTTCTGAGTAGTTGAACCCACCTTTCTTGCCTGGAATTCCTCTCTGGGATTGAACTTTAACCCCGGGCAATGAAGCCATAGTCTGGTTGAGATTTCTTCCGCAGCTGTAATTCAGTAACATCGCAGCACTGACTCATTTTTTGTTAATTTTCTTGACCTTTCACTCTAGGTGTTGGATGCCCCAGATGCCCCAGTGAGTTTTGCTCCAGACCAGAGGGGCATCCGAGCAGTCATTCCTAGACATAGGGGGAGGAGGAGAGGTTTCTTCAAAGTTTCTCAGGCATCTTAGGACACACTGGACCGGTTGCTGGACAGCTAGCCTGCTCCCGTGGTGCCGAGCAGCGAGCGGAGGTAGAAGGCCTGGCGATCCTGCACCTGCCTGTGGTTCTGGGCAGCAGGCCGGGTGCTCACCAGCTCCCTGATTCCCAGGAGACCCGCCCAGGGGGCCGAAGCTCTGTCCATGGCATTCACTGAGCTCTTGGAGCAGGCGGGGGGAGTGCGCCCCTTCCAGGCTTCCAGATCCTCACCTTCTTCCCCTTCTCTGTCTGGGTGCCCTTCCAGTTAGTTGTGGAGAACTTTTCAGCCGCCGTCCCAGGCCACCGCTGCTGGGCTCACCTGCTGGACAACGGCTCCGAGGCCCCCACCAACCTCAGCCCTCAGGCCCTCCTGGCCGTCACCATTCCGCCAGGCCCCAACTGTGGGCCCCACCAGTGTCTCCGCTTCCGCTACCCACAGTGGCAGCTCCTGGACCCCAACGCCATGGCCACCAACTGGAGCAAAGCCGACACGGAGCCGTGCGTGGACGGCTGGGTCTACGACCGCAGTGCCTTCACCTCCACCATTGTGACTGAGGTGAGGGTCCCCCCACCACCAAGCCCC
Source organism: Okapia johnstoni (assembly GCA_024291935.2). Lineage (NCBI taxonomy): Eukaryota > Metazoa > Chordata > Mammalia > Artiodactyla > Giraffidae > Okapia > Okapia johnstoni. The sequence continues at coordinate 7,847,187 of JAGTYA010000026.1, read as the reverse complement.
CGACTTCTTCCCACTTCCCAGCCTCCCAATGACTGAGAGGATTAGAGCACCTCCATCAGTGCTGTTAAATGATATGCACTCCCTCAACACTTAATTACTGATGGCTTGGGACGGCCAGGATTCCCATCTGGGGCCAGGGTTACAGGAGACTTCGGGGAGCTTACATTCTGCAGAATTCAGAATCAGTCAGCCTTTAAGCCAGGAATAACAGTAGAGTGAGTCCACACCTCGTGGCCTTAAAGTGGCAGCCACTGCTCCGACGCTTTCCCTGTCGTCACCATTTCACAGCAATCTCTTGAGGTGGGTCTTATGATTGACCCCATTTAATAAGTGACAAAACAGAAGCCCACAGAGGTTAAGTAACTTGCCCCAGGACACACAGCTAAAGTGCACGCTAATTCAACCCAGGGAGCCAGGTGCCGGAACGTCTCCTCACTTTCTGTCCTGCCTTGAGGCTCAAGGCCCCTGCATCATCAGTGAGCACAAGGGAGAAAGCAGCTCCCGCAAGTAGGGAAAGGAGAGCAGGCAGGGAAGAGGTGACATCTCAGATGACGCTTGGATTATAAGCAAAGGAATCAGTCACATGAAGGTTGGGGCAGAGCCAGGTCAGGACAGAGGTGGGAGCGTGTCTGGGTGTTGAGAGAGCAGTCAGTACCTGGCCCAGAGGGTAAGGGGTCGGGAGATGGACGGGGTGCATGTGGAAGGAGCCTGGCTTTTCCTTAAGTGCAAAGAGAAGTCACCGGAGGCTTTGGAACGAGGAAGCGCTGTGATCTGATTTGCATTTTCAAGAGGTGGCTTTGCAGGGTGGAGAATGCCCTGCAATGTGTGTCTGTGTTTGGGGGTGTGGGGGGGAGCACTCTTCCTGCAGTGGTTCAGACAGCAGAGGTGGAAACAGAGGCGGAGCCATGGGCGAGGCAGGCAGGCCTTGGTGAAGGGAAGGGCTGACTTGGGGCGGGGAGGTGGCCGGCGATGATCAGGCAATGGCTGCCTGGCCCCCAGCAGATGGCAGGAAAAATTCACAGTGACATGTGCTCAGCCTCTGTGCTCATCTTCACCATCCTGTAAGAGAGGCAGCCATACAGCCCCGTTCCTGGAGGAGACAGGCTCAGCCAGGTGCAGGAATACACCTGGGGTCACCAGCTGGTCAGTCATCAGCTGACTCAGAACTTGAGCCTTCTGGTTTAGCCACCGCCCACCACTGTCCACTAGGAGTGGCCTGTCCCGCTGTTAGACCCAGAACCTGTCCCACGTGTCCTGCCCTGCTGATCATAAGCGGGGGGATGGGGGGGATTGAGGCCCGCTGCCCACACACCCCTTCCACCATGGTTGCCTGGATCTAGGATTCTGGGGACCCCACTGGGGGAGGCCAGATCCCCTCTGGGGTTTCTGGACCTTCCTCTGCCACCCTGACCCCACTATTCTACACCCCTTGAGCCAGGCTGACACACCCTCCTTCTCTTTCAGTGGGACTTGGTGTGTGAACACCAGGGCCTGAAGCCCCTAGGCCAGTCCATCTACATGGCTGGGGCCATGGTGGGATGCATCGTCTGAGGCTTCCTCTCCCACCGGTGAGTGTCTCCTCTCCTCCCCTCCAGCTCCTTCAAAACAGAATGAGCATTGTGAGGACAGAGGTAAGGAAATATGCAGTGGACATTTGTGCTCCTTAGGAGAGAGTCTCCCCAATCTGGGGTCTGAGTCCCAAGTTCCCAGGGGGCTGAAAACCCATCGTCTGAAACTTGATGCTGGGCTGAGCTGAGAAATCACCCTGAACATTCACTCTCCTCTTCGGCTATTGCACCAAACTTTACTGAGCACGTACTGTGTGCCGAGCACTGCACAGCCCCTGCCCTTGGGGAGCTGATGGCTTTCTGGAGAGAGACAGACCCCTCTTTATTTTAACCAGGGCTTCCCTGGTGGCTCAGTGGTAAAGAATCCGCCTGCCAAGGCAGGAGACACAGGTTCGGTCCCTGGGTCAGGAAGATCCCTAGGAGGAGGAAATGGCAACCCACTCCAGGATTCTTGCCTGGAAGATCCCATGGACAGAAGAGCCTGGGGGGCTACAGCCCAAGGGGTTGCAAAAGAGTTGGACACGACTGAATGACTAAACAACAATAATGTGAAGTGTAATGAAAGAGAACCATCCCTCTCGCTCCCCCCAGCGACCCCTCCCCTCTCCTCCAGGCCCCTCCTGAGGTGGAGCACCCAGAACCCTCTCTGGGAACCTTCCTCAGTCTGTGTTCAGGTCCTGCAATGGGCACCACTGGCCAGGACTGAAAACGCCCACGTTGCACCCCTTCAGCTTGTAAACCCAACTGCCAACCTGGAGTCTCCACTTGGATGCACCTCACAGTTACCACGGCCCCCGCTGAACCCCTGAACCCCCACCTTCACCCAGCCCAAGCCCTGCCCACCAGACTCCATCCTGGAGGACAGTGCCCCTAGGAGCCAGCCCCATGCTCCCTCCCTCAGCCTCCACACTCACCGGGCTCCTTCTCCAAAGCACAGCCTCCAGCCCAGGGCCCTGTCTTGCACGCTGCCCCCTTGCCCAAACCACCACACTCTCTGACCTGGGCCGTCCACAGCCTCCTCTGGGGTCTCCTGCCTCCACTGGGCCTTCCGTTCCACCGCAGTGCTCAGTGTCTTGGCCAAGGTTTGTGTGTGGATCTTGTCACTGCCCATCCCGAGGTCCCCTGGGCCCCCACGCTGAGGACAGTCCCCACCCACCCCACCACCCCTGCTCAGCCCTTGGCCTCTCCCCGGTGGCCTCACCAGCCCCTCCTGGAGCAGCCCTGCTCCTGCCCAGCCCACAGGATCCACCACAGCGGGCAGCCTCACCTCGCCTAGAGGTTTCCACCCATGGACCCTTTGTGCCTAATGTGCAGGCCTCACTCAGCTCCAGGCCGCTCCTTGCAGAGGCCTTCCCAGCTTCAGGCCCACAGGTCCCACGGCCCTGGTGGCTCTCCACTCACAGTTCCTGGCTCTCTCTGCCAGTGCCCAGCTCTTGTTAGCTCGTTGACTGTGTGTGTCCCCACGAGACCGTAGTTCCAAGGAGGCAGGGGCCTTGGGGCCGTATCCTCAGTGCCCAGCACACAGCATACTGCCCATAATATGCTGAAGGCATGAATGGCGTCCCCACTCTGCCCAGCAGCTCGGGCTCTGGGGCGTCCTGAGCCCAAGCTTCTTAGAAGGTGGGTGTGTTGTTTCTCTGTGCCTTGGTTTCCTCCTGTCAGTGGGGACCCTGCTACCTGCCCATGGAGCTGTGAAGATGAAGTGGGTTAATCACCTGCAGAGCCCAGGCTGGACTGGCACAGTGGCGGCTCTTCATGGGCCTTATATTACATTATCCTGAGCGTGGCTGGGAGCCCGAGCACCAGAGAAGGAGGTGCTCCAGTTGGCACTCTCAGAGGGCCAGGCACCCGGCAGCCACCGCTCCTTCCCCAGGGCCGCCCACACCGGGAGCCACATCGCAATCCGTCTGGTCTGCGGCTGCCTGGTGAGCCTGGGGTCAGTGCCAGGCTTCAGCCTCCTGGTCTCACCCCGGGATGTGGGGCGCGTGTCCCTGCTTTTGGGCGCTGCCCAGACAGGCGAGGCCGAGGTTGGTCCTCATCTCTCCAGTCTGACTGACACGGGCGTGCATGCTCAGTCACTTCAGTCATATCCGACTCTTGTGACCCCATGGATGGTAGCCCGCCAGGCTCCTCTGTCCATAGGATTCTCCAGGCAAGAATCCTGAAGTGGGTTGCCATTTCCTCCTCCAAGGGATCTTCCCAACCCAGGGATCGAACCTGTGTCTCCGGCCTTGGCAGGTGGGTTCTTTACCGCTGAGCCATCAGGGAAGGCCCCTGACCAACACAGACTTCAGCTCAGTGCCCGCAGTGGTCCGGGCTGACCTGACCTCAGGGCGGCAGCGGCACCAGGAGCCTGTGGGCTCCGCAGTGTCGCCAGGCTCGCCTAAGGCCGTGGGCCCCGAGCCTCCTGCGATGCTGCCCCCTTGTTCAGCATCTCATCATGAATGCCTGCATTCTACAGAGAAACCGTGGGCCGCAGACACTGAGCCAGGTACCCAAGGTCACCCGGGAAGGGCGGAGCTGGGCTCAGACCCAGGCATCTGATGCCAAAGTCTATTCTGGACCACGAGGCTGCCCCGCCCCCCGGAGAGCAAGACATCTGCCATTTTTATAACAAACGCACTCTGAACGTGGTCCCCGGAGATCTGAGGAGGTGCTGCCTGCTTGCGCCTGGGGGAGGCTCCAGCAGGAGCCCCTTCAGCCTTCTGGCAGCAAGCCCTTGCCTCCGTGCCCAAATCCCCAAGACCCCTCTCCAGGTGCCCACCATGCTTGTCTCCCCAAAACAGGTTCGGGCGGAAGCCGGTTCTGAGCTGGAGCTGCCTGCTGGTGGCCGTGGCCAGTGTCAGCACCATCGCTGCCCCCAGCTTCCCTGTCTACTTGTGGCCTCCGCTTTCTGAGCGCTCAGGGGTTGTCTGGCATCCTCCTGACCTCCGCGACGCTCAGTGAGTCCCTCGATCACCGGCCCCAGCCACGGTGGGGGGATGGGGTGCGGTGGGGAAGAGGGGCCCTCATCTGCGTGTCTGCACTGCCTTTCAGTGGTGGAGTGGACCACGACCGGCATGAGGGCCATCACCATGGCGATCCTGGGGTCCACCTACAGCATCGGCCAGATGGCCGTGGGCAGCCTGGCCTTTGCCCTGCGGGACTGGCGAACCCTCCAGCTGGCCATGTTGGTGCCTTTCTTTGTCATCTTCCCGATATCCTGGTCAGTACAGTGTGGGGCCTTTTCCCTTGGGGAGAAACGGGAGGGGGATCAAAGAGGGTGCCCTCACCCCTACCTCTCTGGCTGGCCACGGCTCCCAAGATGCTGAGACCATGGAAGAGAGTGATGTGAGCAGACCCCACTGGGGAGAGATGTCCTGGGGGCTCAGAGTTCCTGGGTGGGCATTTCAGCCAGGGGTCAGAGGTTCCCTCCAGCCCACCCCACTGGCCCAAGGCTGAGGGCGCCATCCTTCACTCACATTGGCACCAGCTCCCCTATACCCACCAGCCTCGCTGCTTCACATCACTTGCCCAGCTTGTGGGCATCCAAGTCAGGCATCGGATATGGAAAGATATCATTACTATTTTTGATGCTTCGAAAATCCCTGAGGTTTGAAAATACCTGCTCGGGTGGGGACTAGAGGAAGAGATACAGGGAAATAAACACAAATTCCTGTCCTCGTAAGTTCTCTTGTGCCAATGAATGAATGCGTCCTTATCCTTCTCTACCTGCCCACAGCAGACCAGCTCGGCTCGCAGCTCGGCTCTGCTGTGGGCAGGTAGAGAAGGATAAGGACGCATTCATTCATTCTCAAATGTTTATTGTGCTCCTGCTCTGTGCTAGACTTGGCTTTAGGCCCTGGGGATTCATCGGAAAATAAAATAGACCAGAAGTCACTGACAATGTGGAGATTTATTGTATCAACAGGACCAGGAAGAAAGGAGGAAGACCATTCCATAGTTACACTGATTAAGCCACCCTGGTCACACTGATTGGGTGCATCCCGGGTGCTCTTTGTAACACCAGCACTTCTATTTTTAATGTGTCATTTAAACCATTGTATTTGTTTGTTTTTATTTGGGGGGGGAGAAGGATATTAGTTCCTGGACCGAAGATTGAACCCGCACCCCCTGCAGTGGAAAAGCAGAGTCTTAACCACTGGACCACGATGGAGGTCCATCAGCACTTCTTCTAATGAGGAAGGAAGATGTTATTACTGCCACGTTCAGATGAGGGACTGAGGCCCACAGAGGTTCAGCGACTGGCCCAAGGCCACACCGTTGTTTTGTGCCAGAGGCAGGATTTGTATCCCAGGCCGCCTGGTTCTTCTGACTATGACAAACTGCCTCCAGAAATTCTTCTTGAACCCAGCTGAGCTCCTTGGGCTGGGAGAACTCTGGACCCTTTCAGCAGGGAGGTGCTTCTCCCTGTCCATCTGCCCCTAAGGCTGGAAAGAAGCTGACTAGTTTTATAAAACCACTCACTTCTGGCTGGGGATGTTTTACATGTGGTTTGTGTGTTTTTTTTTTTTTTTTTAATTCAGCATGATGCCAGCTTTCTGTCACAGAAATGGCCCTAGAATCACCCCATGTCCAGGCAACCTGTGCACTGGCTGAATCTGGGGCTTGGGCGGGCAGGCTCCTGGCAGCAGGGAAGCCAGATGGGGTGGCAGGGAGTGGGGGCTGGTGGAGAGGGTGGCCAGGCGTTGGGACTCATTCTTATTCTGTGACCATCAGGGACTTCCTAGCCTGGCATTAGCAGGGCAGAGGGAGAAGCAGCTGCCTTCTCCCCACTCCTGTTGTAGCCAGAGGGTCTGCTGCCCACCACCCCCTCCCCACCTGACCTGGGCACCTGGCCACCAGTCTGAGCAAAGAAAGCAAAGACCCAGTCAAGCACCTGCTTCTTTAACAGGTGGCTGCCAGAATCCGCCTGATGGCTGATTATTGTAGGCAAACCAGATCAGGCGCTTCAGGAACTCAAAAAGGTGGCCAAGATAAACAGCCACAAGGAAGCCCAAAAGACACTGACCATAGAGGTGAGATGCTGTTGTTTGTGACCCAGGGTGTGAGATATGACCCAGGAAAGGACATCTACTGATGTTTTATCTAAATTATCACTAACATCACCCCTATCCACTCCAGCACCACCTCCATCAACAGACTCATAACATCAAAACACCGTCATCAACATCACTATCATCACCTTCGCGATCTCTATCATCACTGGCATAATCATTATCACCATAATCATCACCATCAAACCTACCATCACTGTCCCCACCATGATCACTATCCTCACCACCATCGATATCCCCACCATCACCACCAATAATAACACCACTAATATCAACACCATTACACTCTCCACACACCCACGATCACTATCACCACCACCATCATCACCTCCACCAGCAGTACTATCACAGTCAACTTTATCTTTATTATCATCCGCACCACCAACATCATCATTGACATCACCATCAATATCCACACCACCACAGCTGCCACCATCACCTTCATCACTAGTCCCAACTCCACCACAGCCACCATCAACAACACAGCCACAATGAGCAACAATACAACTATCACCAACAACAATCACACACCCCCATCACCACCTTGACCCACATATACTGCTCACTTACTTCATAAGGCTCTTCAACGTATTTGGAGAAATGGGATGTGCTTGTCTGAAGGTAGCTATTTCAAGGAAGTAGGTGTGGGAGGATATGCAGACAGACTAGAGGACTCAGAGTTCCCTGAGGGCAGAAGGATCAGAAAAGGCTTCCAGGAGGAGGTGAGCTAGAACTGGCCAGGACTGAACTGAGCAGGGGGCAGGCAGGGCCCAGAGTGCAGGTGGAGACTGGATGGGCACTTGGGATGCAGTAAGGAGCCAGTGTGAATGGGGCGGCTGTGCCCTGATGCCAGCCAAGATGAATGAAGAGGGATGGTAGGGCCTCCTGGGGTAATTACCAAGGGCTCCCTACAGCCTGCAGCTTAGCAGCCAGAGACGGGACCCAAGACTGCGCCTTGGCTCCGAGAGGGGAACTGGGTCTGCAGAAGAGAGCTCAGGCCGGGCCAGAGAGAAGCCTTTCTGCCCTCAGCCACACCCCACCCCCAGGGCTCTCCATCTCCAGGGGCCAAGGCCAGGCTCTCCCCATCCCTCTGCCCACCATTCCCGGCATGGGAGTGGGGCAGGGCCATGGCCCCAGCATTCACTGCCCCGTTGCCCCTGGAGGTACTGATGTCCAGCATGCAGAGAAGGTGGCCTCTGCGAAGTCCTGCCAGTCAGTGCTGGACCTGTTCTGCCTGCCCATGCTCCGCTGGAGAACCTGCAACCTGTTGATGGTGAAGTATGCCGTCCCGTGTACCCCTCCCGGTGACAGGGCTGGGGGGGCGCGGTATTCAAGGGGAAAACAGCCCCTACAGCCTCATGGGGTACATTCCTGGCTGAGACAGCCAGCTCCCCCAGGGGGCAGGAGCCTGACAGGTGGGGGAGATGGAGTACGTACAGATGCAGTCAGGACGCCAGCTTGTGCAGAAAGTCAGCCAGACAGCAGGGCTGGGATATGGTCCTGGTCAGGGGGCCGGATCAGGCCGAAGCCCAGGGCAGGGGCAGAGCCATGATGTCCCCAGAGCCAAGGGACCAGCAGGAGCTGGAAAATCAGCACCAGACTCACCCTGACAGCTGGACTCCTGGGGTGTGGAAGGGACCATGTTCCCGCCACACACGGCCCCCTCTGAGCCATCCCGTGAGACTAGTTCATTTATATCCCACTTTACAGGTGGGAAAAAGGGGCCAGGAGATGAAAGACACGTGCCCGGGATGACAGAGTGGGCATCTGAGCCGTGGCTGAGCTCCCTGCTAGCCCCGCCCACCCAAGAGTGAACGTGGACCCCCCACCCAAGGAGGTCCTGTCCTCCAGGGCTGCCTTCATTGTTGTTAGTGTTGCTCAGGCACTCAGCTGAGTCCGACTCTTTGTGACCCCACGGACTGCAGCACGCCAGGCTTCCCTGTCCTTCACCATCTCTCGGAGTTTGCTCAAACCCACGTCCATTAAGTCAATGATGCCATACAACCAGCTCATCCTCTGGCGCCCCCTTCTCCTCCTGCCCTCAATCTTTCCCAGCATCAGGGCCTTTTCCACCTGGGACCAGGCAAAGACTCCTTAAGACAAAGTCAGTTTAAGCGACTTCCTGAAGAGCGGAACAAAAAGTGAGGGTCAGGTTTGATTGGGACTCGATTTGGAAATAAAACTCAAAATTAGGAAAACATTGATTTTATGCTATATTTTAGCACGTATAGGTTATAATGGCAAATATGTGCTGCATCTTAGAGCAAAGAATGCATCAAATGCCTCTCTATTTTTTGCTTTTCTTTTTCTGATAATAAATTAGAAGGAGTGCCTGGGGGCCAGTGAGTGTCCAGGGCCGTTCTTTCAAAAACCATCAAGGCTTCCTCAGTTCTCCCAAGGGCTGCTCTGCACCCTTTGTTATTCAAATCAGACTGTGAGGCGGCCACCCTCCTGGGTTTTCTTGGCTTTGATTGTTAACCCAGTTATTACTGGGTAAAACTCTAGGTGTTCATGCCCGCAAGTCAGCCCAGGTTTTCTCCCAGTCACGTTCACAAACTTCAGGAAGCACCTTGTTTCTGCAGGAATTGCAGCTTTTTTCTGCAGCTGTTAGCCTGGTGGCACCTGAATGAAGCCTCCTGGGAGCAGCAATCAGGCGCTGCTGAAGGGCAGGGCTGGGGACCGTCCAGGTGAAGCAGAGGGTGGGGTGGATTGGAAAAGTAGTCAAGAATCATTTACCTGCATGGCCACTTGTGGAGCCAAATTCAATCTCCAAGGGGCAGAAATTCAGCTACTGGGGTGGCTCAGCAGTAAAGAATCCACCTGCCAATGCAGGAGATATGGGTTCCATCCCTGGACCGGGAAGATCCCCTGGAGAAGGCAGCCCATTGCAGGATTCTTGCCTGGAGAACCCCATGGACAGAGGAGCCTGGCAGAGAGTTGGACACAACTTAGCAACTAAACAACAATGAAGTTCAGCTACTTAGGAGCCATGGCAGGGGACACCCTCTGGGTGGCAGACTCTGACATGGAGGTCTGGGAGCATGAAGTTCATGGAGAGAGCTCCAGGGGTCACCTCCTGTGGAGGGGAGTGGGGGCAGGGAGGGCAAGAAGCAGCAGGGACAGGGGACAGGTGCTGTCACAGCCAGGCCGCAGCCTGGGGACCTGGGAGCTGGGGCGGCCCTTCCGAGTCGTCCCTCTGGCCGGCGTAGACCAGCCATGGGATGCTCTGCCCAGCTGGGGTGTGGCACTCCCAAGGGCTGTGAAAATAAGATTTTCTATCCGGAAGGGGACAGCCTAGAGTCTTCCACTGAAACCCCTTTCTGTTATTAACCGCACGTTTCGAGACAAAGTGGGAGCCAGTGAGGGGCAGAGACTTGCCCAGGTTCCCAGCCAGTAGATCAGGTTCCCGGCCGCGACTGGAAACAGGAGACAGAGCCAGAGGGCACTGTGTGTGTGTTAGTCGCTCAGTCGTGTCTGACTCTTTGTGACTCCATGGACTGTAGCCCACCAGGCTCCTCTGTCCATGGGCATTGTCCAGGCCAGAATACCGGAGTGGGTTGCCATTCCCTTCTCCAGGGGTTCTTCCCGACCCAGGGATCAAACCCAGGTCTCCGGCATTACAGGCAGATTCTTTAACATTTGAGCCACCAGGGAAACCCACTAGAGCCTGACAAAGGGACAGGCCAGCTTGACCCACTGCCCTGTCTGCCCAGAGAGGGTCACGTCTTCCTTCTGGTTGATTTGTGGACAAGGAGGTTGAGAGGCGATGCCCAGCCCACCATGGCTGACACCAAGGCCCACACTTGGAATGGATGGGCTACTGTCCTCCCCACCCATTCCTGGGACAGCCTGACCACGGGGAGATGATCCTGCAGGCTGCCTAGGGGCTGGGCTGACGGTTCCTTCTGGCACAGACCTCAGGTGGGCAGATGCTCCCAGGGTGAGCCCTCCTCCATAGGGCAGGGACCTGACTCTGGATCCCTGCCCAGGCATGCCCGCTCCTCCACGGGACAGGGACCTGACTCTGGACGCCCCCCAGGGGTGCCCGTTCCTCTGCGGGACATGGACTCTGGACGCCCCCCAGGGGTGCCTGCTCCTTCTGGGGCAGGGACCTGACTCTGGACTCCCCCTACAGCTTCTTCCCCACCATCTCACACTACGGGATAGTCCTTGACCTGCAGAACCTGGGGAGTGACATCTTCCTCCTCCAGGTCCTCTTCAGAGCTCTGGACCTCCTGGCCCAGGCCATCACCTCCTTCCTGCTCAGGTTCTTCGGCCGTCGCATGACCCTGGCCGGCTCCCTGGCCGGGGCTGGCCTCGCCATCTTGGCCAACGTGCTGGTCCCGCAAGGTGCGGGCAGGGCAGCGGGGGCAGGGGGACTGAGAGACTGAGGGGCTGCCGGCCTCCTCCCCACCCAACCTGGCTCTGCCCAAACCCTGACTGCCACAGCTCCACCCGCCCCCCACCCATTTCCCTGTGACGCTGAGGTTCAGAGAGGTGAAGCCCGGTGCCTGAGATCCCGCAGTGGCGAGGGACGGAGCCAGGCCTGGACCGGACTTGAAGCCGGAGGCCGAGTCTGCAGTGGGGGGACGGGTCTGGGAGGCTGAGTGGGGCCCCAGGAGAGGAGGAGAGGGGTGTTTCCTCGTGTTAGAGAAGCCAGACGCGCTTCACAGAGCACTGGGGAGGTGGGAAGGATGCCAGGCTCTCTCCTTTCCCACAGGTGCTGTGAGGCCCCAGAAACCCGCTTTGGGTCTCGATTTACTGTTCAAGGTGGGTGACAGGGAGGGGTAGGGACAGGTGTCCCCCAGTGGCCGCCAAGCCAGGAAGGAGGGGGGGTTAGTGTGAGGATGGAGGCCCAGTTGTGAGCCCAAACTCTGAGGGAGACCCGCACCCCAAGAAAAGCTTCCGAGACATGCTCTTGACAGTTTCTAAGACTCTTCCTACAAGGACGACTTACGGGAAGGGGAGCTGGGCCCAGGCCCACCGCAGGAGCGTGACCTCAACTGGGCTTCCCGCTGAGGCTTTCCGCAGAAGCAGGGTCCCCACGGGCAGGCTGAAGCACTGCAGGCAAGCTTCTGGGTCGCTGGGTGGCCCGGGGGTGCTTCTGTGGGCCTGGGTCCGGCCTGACCCTCTTTTTCAAGGGAAGAGGCACCCTCAGGGCCCCAGGAGCCCTGTCGCGGCTCCCCCTCAAGGCCATGCACCCAGGCTCACCCACCACAGACCTGGCTGAGTTCTGGCCCGGCACCCCGCCCCCCGCCCACTCCGCACCGTGACATCTCATGCCACATTCCCTGCCCACCCCCCGCCGTGAGGTCTTGAGCCACATCTCCTGGCCACCACCCACCCCCTGGCCCAGGGCAGCCTGGCCCTGGGGCACACTGCCTGGGACCTACCTGCTCTCAGCTCAAGGAAGCCTTGTGGGGGAACCCAGCCCACTGCTCAGGTGAAATCTTATAAGAGCCCGGGGGGGTGCCTCCCACTGTCCCTTCCCTGTCCCCAAGGAGCCCCAGGTGGTTAGACAACACCCACATTGGAAGCTGGGTAAACTGAGGTTCAGGGTGGCCAAGGACTTATTCAGTTGAAGAGCAGGGGTGGACCTCAGCCCCCTCAGGCCTGGCCCAGCTTTACTCAAGGTGCTTACTCGCTTACTCACTCACCTGTTCACTCTTTTTTTTTTAATATTGTTGATACTTTATGGAAAGCCCATAGAAACCACATTTATTGATACTGTTGATACTTTATGGGAAGCCTGAACTGGGAGCTCAGCAGCCTAAGCAGGACCTGTGACAAGCCTCCAAATTACCCGAGACCAGGGAGAATGGCAAGGGCCTTAGAGAGTTCCTGTGAAGGACTCCGGGTGTTCCCAGAAAGCAGAAACCACCTCTGGATGGGAAAATCCAGGTGGGCTCCATGGAGGAGGTGGTGGTAGATGAGACCTTGAGGACAGTGACTCCTTCAGCCCAGTGTTCCCTCCCCTGGCATTCCCTGGCCCAGCCAAACTGCCCCTCCTCTAGTAAAGCCTCCCCCCAGCCCCCACCAAAACAGCAGCTGTGACAAGGGTCCCAGCCCTCCCCTCCGCTCACAGGATAATAGCAGGAGGCTTCCTGCACTCAGCAGCTCGGCTGGGGTCTGTGATGGGCCCCCTGATCAGGATGACCCGCCAGGTCCTGCCCCTGATGCCCCTGCTCTCCTACGGTGTCATCCACATCGCTGCCGGCCTCATCGTCCTCTTCCTCCCGGAGACCCAGGGACTTCCACTCCCTGACACCATCCAGGATCGAGAGGGACAGTGAGTGACCCTCAGCTACCCTGGGAGTCATGCAGCTGGGCGGGGTCGGATGGGCGGCCAGTTCACCCCAGCCCGGGGACAGGAGAGTTCAAGGGTCAGGAGACGTTCTAGCCAGAGAGTGACAGGAACAGGGCCGGGTGGTCATGGCGACTTCCGCAGCTCGAGCTTGTCCAGTTCCCCAATGTCACCCTGAAGGCACTGTGTTTCTGAAACTGTTTAATCTTGACAACAACCCTGTCAGGAAGATTCTACTGCTCTCCCTGTTTACAAGAGGCTCAGAGAGAGGAAGTGATTTATTCGAGGCCTCACAGGTCGAAGGTGATTGTACCTTAGGCAGGAAAACGTAGTGGTCCAGAGCCCAGCTCTGCAGCCAGACTGCCCAAGACGGAATCCCTGGCTACTTGGGCAAGTGCCATCCCTCTCCTATCAAACTGACACAGGAGAGAAAGAGAACCTCAACTCTCCTCCTTAAGGATTCCTGCAAAGAAGCCCAGGCCCAGACAGACTATCAGGTGCCGAGAATAGGAATGAAGGGACGTTCCTCAACTTCCTTTCATAGCCAGAATCACCTCTCGGTTTCCACTTCGTCCTTGGTAAAATGGGTGTTTAAAAAAAAAAACAAACCAAAACAATGTACTCAAAGAGTTGTATTTGGGTTTAAGTGGGTAATTTTATGAAAGCCCGCAGCTCATGCTCAGTAAGTGTGGCTGCTGTGTCTGGGGTGATGGGATTCGTGGGGAGCCCTCAGTGAACAGGAGCCAAGATCATGAGAGTAGCAATAATAACAGCAGGGGCTTAGTGAGCCCTTATTGTTTTAATACAGCACCTGATTTGATCCATGCAACAAGCCTACAAGGTGCTGTTCTATCCAATTTCACTATCAAGGAAATGGGGACACAGAGAGGCTATGCAACTTGCCTAAGGACGCCCAGTCAAGAGGCAGAGAAGCTAAGACCTAATGTATTCTTTCACTTGATTCATTACTGTTGTGTATCTACTGCATTTCTATTGCACTGTCCCATGCTTTGGGCAACAGCTGTAAATAAAACCCTAATCTCGCAGAGCTTACATTGCTGTAAGACTTGACCCGCATTTCTGCCCTCCAAGCCGCAGACCTGGAGCCATCACCACACACCACCCCTCTCCCTTTTTGTTATTCTAGGAGGTCAGCAGCAGCCAGGGGCGGCCAGCAAGAGGTGGTCGTTACAGAAAGCAGCTGGTTCTAGAAATTCAGCCTGCAGGAGTCCCGTGGGCCAAAGATCCCCTCTGGAGGGAACTGTGATCAGAGAGCAGAACGGGGGGACCTTACCTGCAGGAGCAGAGTGGGACCTGAGTTAAGCCCTTGAATCCCTCCAGGTTCCACCAGATGTCAAGGCAACACAGACTATCAGGCCTTAATTGTAGGCCTTATGCTGCAGGGCCACCCTTCTGTGTGTCCGTCTTGAGGAGTCACCGTGTCCTCATTTACGCAGACCCTCCCTATACAAGCAACAGCTCAGGCTGTTAAAACAATGAGATCATTGAGGCTGATCACCTCTTTTAGAGGTGAGGAAACTAAACCCCAGAGAGGCAGAGTGACATGCCCAGAGTCACATAGCTGAACCCCGGCTTGACTCCAGTCCAGGGCTCTTTTCAAAACACCAGGCTCCTCGTCCTCAGCTGCACCTCTCCATGCTCTGATATCTACAGCACTGTTATAAAGTCCCACCTCTACCTGGAGATCCAGACCCTTTAGATGACTGTCCATTCTTCTGGGACAGCTCAGAGAAACCTCAGGCCCCAGGTTCTCCATCCCAGGCATCCCATTTCCCCTCTTTCACAGCTGATGCACATCAGACCTGAGTCAGATCAAATTCTCTGTCTGCTTAAATCCCTCTGGTGGCTCGTAATAAAGAACGTACTTCCTCTGCCAACAGACCCCTGTCGATCCCCAGCCTTACTCTGCATGTAATACATTTTAAAGGAGTCAAATCACACAAAGTGTGTTCTCGGATCATCATGGAATTAAACTAGAAATCAGTGGCAGAGACATCTAGAAAACTCATTCAAACTGAAAAACCCACTTCTAAGCAACCCACGGGTCAAAGAAGAAATCTCAAAGGAAGTTAGAAGATATTTTGAGCTGGATGAAAAAAAGTTTTAAATGATGTAGCAGAATTTGTGGGATGAAGCTAAAGCAGTGATTAGAGGAATATTTATATCATCAAGTACTTACATTAGAAAGGAAGAAAGTCTCAAATACCTCAGCTTAAGAAACTAGAAGAAGAACAAATTAAACCTAAAGTAACTGAAAAAGAGGAAATAATATACAGCAGAAATCAGAGAAATAGAAAATGATCAAAAAGCATTGAAACCTGAAGCTGGTGTTTTGATATCAATAAAATTTGTAAATCTCTAGCCATACTGATCAGAAAAAAAAGAGAGAAAAGACACACAATATCAAGAATGAAAGAGGAAACATCACTACAAATCCTACAGATATTAAAATGATAAAGGCTTATTATGAGGAATATTTTGCCAATAAATTTGACCACAGATAAAATTAACAGGTGTCTTGAAGAATTCAAACCACTAGAGCTCACGCAAGAAAAAATAGATAGCATCATTAGTCCTGTAACTATTAAAGAAATTGAAACCTTCCCACAGAGAAAATTCCAGGCCTGGATGGCTCTGCTGGTTAACTTTGCCAAACATTTAAGCAGGAAATAATATCAGTTCTACACAAAAGCTTCCATAAAACTGAAAATTATAAAACTTCCCAACTAATTCTATGAGTCTAACATTGACCTGATATCAAAATCAGAAAAAGACATTATAAGAATATAAAAACATAAGTCAATGTCTCTTATAAACATAGACACAAAAATTCATAATAAATATTTTAAAAATTGAATCTAACAATATATTGGTTTAACATTAAAAAATCAAGGTTAGCAAACTATAGAAGAAAAACCATATGATCATCTCAATAAAGGGCTTCCCCGGTAGCTCAATTGGTAAAGAATCCGCCTGCAATGCGGGAGACCTGGGTTCAATCCCTGGACTGAGCCATCAGGGGAGCCCTAAGTATGATGCTACCCCTAGGTTTTTCATAGATGCCCTTTATCAGGTTGAGGACGTTCCCTTGTATTCCTAGTTTGCTGAATGTTGTTTATCAGGAATGAATGTTAAGTTTTGTCTAATGGATACTCTATTATCTATTGAGACGAAAGTGAAAGTCACTCAGTTGTGTCCGACTCTTTGCAACCCCATGGACTCTAGCAGATGGCTTGCCTGCAATGCAGGAGACTGGGGTTCCATCCCTGGGTCGGGAAGATCCCCTGGAGAAGGGCATGGCAACCCACTCCAGTGTTCTTGCCTGGAGAACTCCATGGACAGAGGAGGCTGGCGCGCTACAGTCCTTGGGATCGCAAAGAGTCGGACACTACTGAGAGACCAACACATCATACTTAATGGTGAAAGACTGAAAACTTTCCAGTTACTCTGGGTAGGAAGGGGCCATGCAAAGTTTTGAGTGGAGGGCTGATGGGATCTGACCTGATTTGGAAAGATGCTCTGGCTGGGAGCGTGGAATGGATGACCAGGCGGGGGACTGGGGCAGGGAGACCCATTCAGGGCTGCGATGTCTGATGTTGGGCAGGAGGTGACTGGCTTGGCCGGGTGCCAGGGGTACCCGGTACCCCGCAGGGAGAAGTTGACAGGGGGTTGATTTGTAAGAAGGGTCCTTTGGATTTGCTGAAAGGTTAGGAGTGGAATTTGAAAGAGGAATTGCCCAGGAGACTTTGGGTCTGAATGACCCCCTGGTGGCATTTGACTGAGACAGGTGATGTCTCTTCCCCAAGGGGAGGGTGAACTCACACATCTGAGGAGACCCCAAGGGGGTGGAGGCAGTGGCCACCCAGGCCCAAAGACTGGAGCTTGTGAGCCCAGGGGTGTCAATCAGTCAGAGGCCACAATTTTTATTAAAATCTCCAAAATGTTCAATGTCAGCTCCATCGTTTAAAACACAACATTTGGGCTAAAGGTGTCTGGAGGAGCCAAGCCACTCTCCCACCAGCCTCACCAGCCTTGACGCTCAGCTCCGTCACAGCCTGGACACAAGGCTCATCCCTCCTAGGCCAGGCCATCCTGACCACCAGCTGGGGGGTCCCTCCCACTCCTCCTTATTGCCCCCACGCCCTCTTGATTTCCTTCATCACCCTTAATCTGCTTCCATGAAATTGGTGGTTGGGAGGCCTGTTGAGAAGCACTCCGGCAGGCTGGAGTGCTTCTGCCCTGTTGGCATCACGTCCCCAGAACCTTGCTCCAGGGCCCGAGTCCAGGTATCTTCCCAATAATTTACTGTGTGAGTGAATGACAGAAGGAGCGAATGAATGAATGAATGAATGGGAGAGAAGAGAGTGAGGGGGCCTAAGAGAGCGCCCCCCTGTCCAGTGGTATTTCCAATCCATTTGTCTCCACCTGCCAAAAGCTCGACCCTTCCTGGGGTCTGTGGAGATAGCCTTGAGCACCCCCACAGGTTAGAGTGGGGGCCTCCCACCCAGCCACAGACACTCCCTTTCCCACCCCCTCCTCCACGCACAGATGTTAGACCTCGCTACCTGGCCACACCCCTCTCTCCCCTGACATTTCTAAGGAAAACGGAGAACGAAAAGCAGACACTCTCTGGGCAGGAGCAGCAAGAATTGACATCCTGGGGTGATGGCAGCCCCTGTGTGGAGGAAACAGGTCTACAGCAAGAATGAAGCCAAGAGAGAGGGACAGAGGAGGGACACAGCCCCCACGGCCCCAGTGCACCCCTCCCCCTGATCTCATGCAAGCTGGGGACAGTGTCAGTCTCAACCCGAGGCCTGGTGATGCTGCACTGGGGTCCTGGGCCTGGCACAGAGGGTGGGAGCAGGGGACCCACAGGAGCCACGTTCGACCCTTCAGGCTTGCTGCGTGGCAGGGGGCCTGGTGAGGCTTCGTGTCCACCTAGGTCCCCGAGGAGGTGCTAATGGAGCACAGTTAGATGGGGCACGTAGAGTCCTCACTGCTGAGAACTGACTTCTCAGGGGCACCACTGTCTTGGCTTAGGAAACTCCCTTGGCGAGGTCACCTGGGTCAAAGTGAGACCTGAACACACCACCAGTCTTTGCAAGAGAAACCGCAGAAAAAGAGAGGCCGGAATGATCCTGGGACAGGAGAAAGTCGAGGAGGTAGGGTAGGATGGAGGCTGCCTGGTGAACCCAGAGGCCAGAGGCATCCAGCAAGCAAGACTGTCCAGTTCCATCCAGGCAGGATATTCTCATGGCTGCTTTGTCTCCTTAAGCCTCTAGGACTTAGGCAAATGATGCATATGTGTGTGTGTGTGCACGTGTGTGTCTTTGTGTAAATAAAGCCTAGGCACTTATGTTCAGTTTCCAGATGCAGATTCAGCCAGGACAGAACCACAGGAAATCACAAGCCTGTAGCTGAGACTCCAGCAGGATGGGAAGTAATCAGAAGCCTGGAAGCCAGCCCTCTGTACCCTCCCCGCAAAACACTCCTATGCTTTGCTCAAATTGCATGGATGGGGAGACAGCCCAAAGGCCCAGTCCCCCTGATATCTGTATTACAGGTGTTCTTCCTCGAAAAATAAGAGTTCTTCATTAAAACTGCCAAGCACCATCAACCATCTGTGAAAAGATGAATCGCACTTTGACTCGGATTTGCACCAGCCTCACTCCGGGGTGTACAGTTGGGTGCTTGTCCTTCAGACAACATCTATCCTTGCCTGACATGACCCTGGACTTTCTCAAGTAGGTCTGGGGGCTCCTCTGTGTCTCCCACAGTCGTTATGGTCAAAAAAAATGATGATGATGATGATGATGATATTAATAAAATTATTTAGTCCTCACAAGGGGCTTCCCAGGTGATGCAGTGGTAAAGAATCTGCCTACCAATGCAGGAGACGCAGGTTCAATAACTGGGTCAAGAAGATCCCCTGAAGAAGGAAATGGCAACCCACTCCAGTATTCTTACCTGGGGAATCCCGTGGACAGAAGAGCCTGGTGGGCTATAGTCCACGGGGTTGCAAACAGTCAGACATGACTGAGCACACACACATATACACACACACAGAGTCCTCACTAGAGTTTTATGAGATTAGAACTATTATTGTCCCCATTTTGCAGAGGAGGAAACTGAGGCTTAATGTCCTTCCTAAGACCACACAGATTGGGCAGTGCAGGAATTCAAATCCAGACAGCCTCTCCTGAGTCTGTGTGAGTAACCTTCGAGCCACAGAGCTTCTCATTTGGGAAGAGTTTGTGGGTGTGTTAAACTGTGGCTGGCACTGGGTTCTGTGAACCCAGGCCATGCATGTCTCAACCACAGAAGCGGAAAGGAAAGTTTCTGATCACACGGGCTGTTTGCACACTGCTGGCCAAATCCTGCTGCTGCGTTTTCCGGTGAAATGAGAGGGATTCTGCCAAAATCCACGTCATCCTTTCCCTTTACACTCCCCGCCCCCCTAGCTTTTCCATGCATCCACCTAAAATTACTCCTCTTAACAATAGGCTGCAACTCACAAAATCAAAAAGAGACAGCGCTCTGCCAGAGGACCAGGCAGCTAAACCAGCATATGACTTAGTAAAGATGCTGAAATCCTAAAGGCCGAGAATCAGGGGGGCCAGCCACAGGGTCCGGACCCCCAGAACAGGGGCCCCGTGGCACGGGTTCCAGGGAAAGGGTGCAGACGCTGGGGGAGGGGGCAGCGTTTGCATCCAGCCTTGTTAAAATGTGCCAGTTGGTCGCTGCCAGCTGTGGGCGAGACCCTCCGCAGAGCGGGGCAAAGTTCAGCCTGTTTGAGCAGCTCGCGTTCTGACGAGCCTTATTCTGACGGCTGGTTAACATCTCTCCGTTGAATTTTAACATGAAATATCTTTTTGACGCAGCAAGGAGAGTGCAGTCCCTTTGGTGCAGGCAGACCAGGCTTGCAGGAGCCGCCAGGCACATGAAAGGGAAGGAACGGGAGCCGTGGCTGCCCAGCGCTCTCCTTGACCTACTTAGAGCCGATTTGTTCAATGAGCTAGAGGAACCCGGGCCCGGGGGCCCCTGGGAGGCCGAAACAAAGCAGGCTGTGGCCAGGGTTTGGCAGCCTGCACGAGGGGGCCAGTTAAAGCCATGATACGCTTACCCCCAAACCTCGGCCACCTGTCCGAGATGGTGCTGAGCCCGCCACCTGCGACTGCCCCCTCGCCACTGCTCAGCCTCCGTGTAGGCGGTGGGTACACACAGGTGACGCGGCCTTGCCTGCTCCCAGGGGTCAGCAGCCTTGAAGCCAGAATAAAATGCATTTCAACGCAGCCAATGCCCATGACTGCTCTGGAGGGATGCCAGGGAGAGGAAGCAGGGTTCTGTGGATGAGGGCCCACTGGGTACCAGGCAGGTGCCACATGCAGTGTCCCAGAGGTGGGAACAGGTGACTCCACAGGTTAGCTTGACAGGGAGTCTGCTTTTCTGTCTGGTTGCTTTTCTGCAACTACAGAGCTCCTGCACCACAGCTACTGAAACCTTTTATGGAGTCTTTTGGCTACACACAGGGAAAGCTAGAATCTGGTCCAGAAGGAGAGAGGGTGAGCTGGCAGCATCGGGAAGTAAATAGATCTCGTGGAGAAATTGGAGAAGCGAGTGTTTACCAGTTAAATGTGTACAAACTTCCAGTTATAAGATTAACAAGTTTGCGGATCTAAGGTACAGCAAGGTGATATAGCTAAAAATCCTGTATCATATATGTGAATGTTGCTAAAAGAGTAGGTCTTAAAACTTTCTCAACACAAAAAAGAAATGGTAATTATGTGATGGGGTGGAGGTGGTAGCTAATACCGTGGTCATCATTTTGCAATTTACAGATGTATCAAATCAAACTGTACACCTTAAACTTATACAGTGTAATCTGTCAGATACATTTCCATAAAGCTGGTGGAAGGGGAAGCATCAATGACCATTAGGTATCATCTTCATCACCATCATCACCCTCACCATAACCAACACCATCACCAGCCTCACCACCATCACCCTCATCACCTTCATTAAGACTTGAGGCATCTCTCAGCTGTTCTAGGGGAATTCCTAGTTGAGCCTGTGGCCACATTTGGTAGCAATGAAGAGTGGGGGCCAGTGCGTTTTTCCAGGAAGGTGGTCACTGAGACTTTCAGAACTGCCTGGGAGAGCAATTTGGAAAAAGTTAACACCCAGGAGACCAGCTCTTCAGTGGTTCTGGAGAAGGAGTTGGAACTCAGGCATCACATGTGTTGGGAACAAGTAAGGAATTATTCTTACTTGGACCCTCTGGGTGACTGGGGAAGGTGAGAATCATGACTTCTTGTCCTGAAAAAACACCTTGCAAAGTGGGGGTTATGATGCTCTATTTACAGATGAGGGGGAAAAAGCCCTGAGAGCTCCAATTCAGACTGAGACCATGAAGACTGCATGGCACCCCCATGTCCTGCCTGGGCCCCGGTCTGCATGCTGGGTCCGGCTCTGGGCACCATGGGGGACATGATGACACAGGCTCAGCCCTTGGGACGCCTGCAGCCCATCACCCAACTGAGCGAAGAGCTCGAGGCTCCTCCCACGGGCGGAGGTGTGGTGGAGATGGGCAGGGACAAGAGGCAGAAACGTAGTGGGCGGGGTGGGTTCGGACTGGTGGGATGGTGACAACGGTCCTCAGAAGAAATGGCCCACGAGGAAAGACAGGCCACATGAAGTGTTAGGTACTTAGAATCGGAAACAGGAGTCCAGAATGGCGATGGCTAAAAGACAAGGAAGGGAAAAGCCCACGAAAATAGAACAAAGGAAGGTCCGAGGACCGGAGGGAGGACCTCAGGCGGGACAAACAGCACTCCTGGCTAGCCCGGTTTACATAGGGCAGGCCCAGGGGGAGGAAAAGACGTATAAAAAGAGGAGCCAAAGGGCTGGGGCTCTCTCTCCTCTTCGCGTCTTTGGGTCAGCATGCCCTCACACCTCGAGGATGTATTTCCCTGCTATTTTCTAAATAAAATTGAGCTGTAACACGGAGCTGTAACACTGATCTAAGATGTAAAACACAGTCTGTCTGAGAGCTGTGACACGCGGAGGGCTTTAACGTCTGTCGCTTCAAATTTTTGTTGAGACAAGACAGAAGCGAGGAGATTACACTCCCCTGATAGAAGGAAGTAGCAAAGGGAAGGCCCTGAAGACGGGCTGGGACAGGAGGGCTCTGGCTGGCTTGGCCTTGTTCCTGAAGCTCTCGGAAGTCATCAGTGGCTTTGAGTAAGGGCGATGAGCCAGAGGCTGGCAGATACCTTCAGAGGGACCAACCCAGACTGCTCTCCCAGTCATCTCGTCTCAAAGCAGATGAGGGAGGAAGGGAGCACAGCGGAGCTCAGGGGCTGCCTCATACTATGTCCCGAGTTCAGGGGACCCCCGGAGGCATGAGCAAACCCGGTTGGCTATGGCTGCCGCCTCCTCCAGCCGCCTGCCCGGACGAAGCCGGAGACTGCTGAGTCACTGACAGTAAGCACTCCTACCAGCCTTTCTCCCGCCTGGCCTGGGACCAGAGGCAGCTGCTGTCGCCGCAGGACATGGAGGGGCTGGGAATAATCACAAGAGCCCTGCTGTGCCATCTGGCCAGAAAGGTCCACAGTGCTTCCCCAGGTCCACAAAACAGAACGTGTTGATGAACAGCTTGTCTGTGCCCATTTTTGGAAAGTACGCAATCTCACTGGTCCTTTCCCCCAATATTCACCAGGACTTGGCTCTGGAGAGAAGACCCCAAACCTTTCAGCAATAGGACCTTCCCTTGTCCCTTCACCCCAACTGCCCAACCTCTCTTCTCCTTGACCTTCTCTCCAGCCGCTGCTCAGCCCCACGGTCATGATCTAGACTCCCTTTCACGGGAGCCTCATCTTCCTGGCCTCTAAAAACTGGAGACCAAGGGCTCAGCCTCAGACCTCTCCTCCCTGCTGTGAACAGTCACTCCCTAGGCGAGCTCAGCCTGTCCTGGATTTGCAATGCCTTTCAGCCCTACTGATCCCCAAAGACAAACTCACTCCACATGCCTCCGCCAATAGACAGCTCAGTCTCACCACACCCAAAGCCAAAGGATTGATGGCCCCTCACACTTGCTGAAGCTCTAAGACTTCGGCCACCTGATGCAAAGAGCCGACTCACTGGGAAAGACCCTGATGCTGGGAAAGAATGAAGGCAAAAGGAAAAGTGGATGGCAGAGGATGATATGGTTAGAATAGCATCACCAACTCAATGTTCATGAGTTTCAGCAAACTCTGGGAGATAGTGGAGGACAGAGGATTTTGGTGTGCTGCCGTCCATGGGATCTCAAAGAGCTGGACATGACTTAGCAACTCAACAACAACAAACTTGCTCACCTCAGTGTTCTCCATCTCGGTAGATTGCCCCTCATTCATCCACCAGATCACAGGGTCATCCTTGCCTCCCCTCTCAGCAACCACACCCAACCCCCACCGAACCTATATATTCCAAGTCTTCCCTGACTGCCGTGTCTAAAGGAGCTCCCTCAGTCTCACCCCTTATGCCATCTTGTTTCTCACCATGGCATGATCATTACTCATCACTGGATTATATTCATCTATTTCTTGGTTTGCTTCCCCTCCCCTACCATCATGGCCTCCACAGACCACAAGGGCAGGGACTTAGCTTGTTTGTTCCCTGCTTTGTCTCCACTGCCAAAAGCAGTGGTTGGTGCATAATTAGCACTTGGTAAAATCTGCCTAGTGAATGAATGAATCTTCACAATAGTAAAACTAAGGCACACATGCTCCAAGAGAGCAAGGAAATGATGCCACCCATGAAACAAGAAGTGGAAGTTAGGAAACAAGAACAGGCCGTTGTAGGAAGGACCAACTAGTAATTTTGAAATGAAAAGTATAAATTCTGAAATTTAAATTCCCGTGATTTGGAAAATCAGAGTCTCTGCTGAGGGTCTGAAGAGCCGAATGCATTCAATAAAAGAGAAAGTGAGATGGCTGCTGGAGGGAAATACCCCCCACCAGGAGGAGGCTGATTCTGATGAATTCTGGAGTGTGTTTACAGTGTGCACAGTAAATATTTTCTGATTCATTCATTCAGTCAATCCATACTTAATGAATACCTCCCACTTGCCAGGCACTACTCTGGGTGACCTGAATAAGCAGTGAGTGAAATTGACCAGGTCCCCACTGAACTTACATTCTAGTGGTGGGAAGACAGAGAACAAGGAAATCTACGAGTGGAAGACAAAGAAAGGTGTTGGATGATGGGGAGTGCAATGGAAAGAAGAGAAGCAGGAACTTCTCTCTTTTCAGGAAAAGGAACTGGGGAGTATAAAGGTGAAGGTAGTTAACAATTTAAATAGAGGGGCCAGGGAGGGTCTCAGTGAGAATAATACTTTTTATTTATTTTTGGTTGTGCTGGGTCTTCATTAGAGGAGCCTACAGAGGCGGCAGAGGCTGAAAGTGATGGGACTTTGGCTTTCACTCTGTGAGCGCTGAGGAAGCATGGAAGCGACCCAGTCTGATGGAAGTCGACAAAATAAAAATTGACATCTGAAGGCAAGATAAGAAAAATATCAACATAAAACTTTTTCTCTGCCCTTTGGTTTCCTCCCTCCCCTCTGGTGTGCATCGTGCATCCACGTTACGCGTTAACCAGACCTCCCCAACAGCAGACGTAACTGCTCAACCATAAAGATCCATTTTTCTCCTTTGGCACCAGCCATGTAACTCCGTAGAAGACAACGTTCCTTTTCAACTCTGTAAGAAGTCACGATGACCCACCACTCACCTTGTACGGCCCAGAACAGACCGGTCAGACGTCCTGGGGAGGTACACTGGGGTCCACCTAATGAAAGTTCTTGGCTTAAATACTTACTTACAACCTTATTAAGGTTACTGGCTGTATTACTCATATTCTGCCTATATTATAAGATTACTTGCATTACCAAATGTGTAACTGAGCCTCTGATAAAATTAGTGCTGATGGGCTTCCCACGTGGCGCTAATGGTAAAGAATTTGTCTGCTAATGCAGGAGACGTGGGTTCTGTCCCTGGCTCAGGAAGATCCCCTGGAGAAGGAAATGGCAACCGACTCCAGTATTCTTGTCTGGGTGCAGGGGTTAATAGTCAGCCGCCTGTTGCTCTGGCTAAGCCATGAGAAAATCACCATGGGAAAAGAATAAAAGCAAGCTATAGCAATACAGCATAACCCAAATAAAAGTACATCGGGTTGATCAGTTGGGGCTGTCATGCCCTGATAAGCTAAGGAAAAACGTAGTGTGGACCTTGGAACGCCGGGTCAGCGCAGGTTCAGAACACTGCTTGTGCTCACACTAAGATGCTTTCCCAAGGCACGTGCGGGTCTGTGACCTCCAGCCATGTGAGAGCCCTTGTACAAGAAAATAACAAAGATAGTTTAAAGTAATCAATAAAACAGGAGGTGTGACCGGGGACACAGGAGGCTGACTTCATCGTGGCACAGCAGATACTTCCTGCTCGCCAAGACACTAAAGTGACCGGGGACACAGGAGGCTGACTTCATCGTGGCACAGCAGATACTTTCTGCTCGCCAAGACACTAAATAAGAATGATGTGACTCTGAGGAACAGGGCTCTTGACCCAAGAGGTCTTGAGTCCCCCAGTCCCACCTTTAAAACTTTCATTCTGTCTCTAGTTTCTTTTTCCCAAATTGTGCGTCAACCACTTTTGATCCCTACCTGCTGTGCTGGCCGCAGCACCTGGGAAATCCCACAGACAGAGGAGCCTAGTGGGTTACAGTCCATGGGGTCAAAAAGAGTGGAACACGATGGAACACACACAGCACCCAGTGCAGAGGCCTGGAAACAATATATAAAATATCCAGTTTTATAAGATCAATGATCGTGTAATTAAACATGGGAAAAGCAACTAGGCAGAACCATTTCATGAACCATAAGAAACTAGTAAGACAGGCAGCCCAGAGGCTTTGGGCTACTGTTAACAGGGCCTAGGGCTTCCCAGGTGGCTCAGTGGGAGATACAGGAGGCAGGGCTTTAGTCCTGGGGTCAGGAAGATCCCCTGGAGAAGAGAATGGCAACCCACTCTAGTATTCTTGCCTGGAGAATCCCATGGACAGAGGAGCCTGGCAGGTCCATGGGGTTGTAAAGAGTTGGACACGACTGAGCACACATGCACCAACAGGGCCTAACCCAGGAACAGCACAGTGAGTGGCTGATCAACAAAATCCTTGCCTGACCCTGAAATGAGAATTCCTAGCGTGGTTGGACAAATTGGTCACAGTTCAGTTCAGTTCAGTCGCTCAGCCGTGTCCAACTCTTTGCAACCCCGTGAATTGCAGCACGCCAGGCCTCTCTGCCCATCACCAACTCCCAGAGTCTACCCAAACCCATGTCCATTGAGTCAGTGATGCCATCCAACCATCTCATCCTCTGTCGTCCCCTTCTCCTCCTGCCCCCAATCCTACCCAGCATCAGGGTCTTTTCCAATGAGTCAACTCTTCGCATGAGGTGGCCAAAGTATTGGAGTTTCAGCTTCAACATCAGTCCTTCCAGTGAACACCCAGGATTGATCTCTTTTAGGATGGATTGATTGCATCTCCTGCAGTCCAAGGGACTCTCAAGAGTCTTCTCAAACACCACAGTTCAAAAGCATCAATTCTGTGGCACTCAGCTTTCTTCACCGTGCAACTCTCACATCCATACATGACCACTGGAAAAACCATAGCCTTGACTAGACGGACCTTTGTTGGCAAAGTAATGTCTTTGCTTTTAAATATGCTATCTAGGTTGGTCATAACCTTCCTTCCAAGGAGTAAGCGTCTTTTAATTTCATGGCTGCAATCACCATCTGCAGTGATTTTGGAGCCCAAAAAAATAAAGTCTGACACTGTTTCCACTGTTTCCCCATCTATTTCCCATGAAGTGATGGGACCAGATGCCATGATCTTAGTTTTCTGAACGTTGAGCTTTAAGCCAACTTTTTCACTCTCCTCTTTCACTTTCATCAAGAGGCTCTTTAGTTCTTCTTCACTTTCTGCCATAACGGTGGTGTCATCTGCATATCTGAGGTTATTGATATTTCTCCCGGCAATCTTGATTCCAGCTTGTGTTTCATCCAGCCCAGCATTTCTCATGATGTACTCTGTGTATAAGTTAAATAAGCAGGGTGACAATATACAGATTTGACGTACTCCTTTTCCTATTTGGAACCAGTCTGTTGTTCCATGTCCAGTTCTAACTGTTGCTTCCTGACCTGCATACAGGTTTCTCAAGAGACAGGTCAGATGCTCTGGTATTCCCATCTCTTTCAGAATTTTCCACAGTTTATTGTGATCCACACAGTCAAAGGCTTTGGCATAGTCAATAAAGCAGAAATAGATGTTTTTCTGGAACTCTCTTGCTTTTTCAATGATCCAGCAGATATTGGCAATTTGATCTCTGGTTCCTCTGCCTTTTCTAAAACCAGCTTAAACATCTGGAAGTTCACGGTTCACGTATTGCTGAAGCTTGGCTTGGAGAATTTTGAGCATTACTTTACTAGCATGTGAGATGAGTGCAATTGTGCGGTAGTTTGAGCATTCTTTGGGATTGCCTTTCTTTGGTCACAAAACACCTCCTAAGCCTTGATTGGAATTAAGATCAAAAGGGAAGGGATTGTAAAATAAAGAATGTTGCCTACTATCCAGTTCTATAAGAATTAAGTCATTAGCCACTATAGTCTCTGACATACAATAGTCCTAAAAAATATTTGAGGCCAAAGATCAAGATGAGGTACTCTACGCTCTAGAAAACTTGCAGAAAAGGCATTCTGATAATTAGCTACTTTCAGTAGAAATTTTTTATGAATTCAAATTCTTGCACATTCTCACATTTAGAAAAGTACTAAAGGGGACCTCCCTGCTGGCCCAGCGGCTAAGACGCCATAGTCCCAATGCAAGGGGCCTGGGTTCATCCCTGGTCAAGGAACTAGTCATCCCTGATCAACCCCCTTGTGGCTCAGATGGTAAAGAGTCTGCCTGCAAAACAGGAGACCCGGGTTCGATCCCTGGGTTGGGAAGATCCCCTGGAGAAGGTAATGGCAACCCACTCCAGTAACCTTGCCTGGAAAATCCCATGGATGGAGGAGCCTGGCAGGTACAGTCCATGGGGTTGCAAAGAGTCGGGCACGACTGAGTGACTTCACTTTCAAGGAACTAGATCCCACAGCCGCAATGAAGACTGAAGATCCTGTGTGCTGCAACTAAGACCCATCGCAGCCAAATAAATATTTTTTAAAAGAGCTAAGTTGGGACTGTCCAGTAGTTAGGACTTTGGTTTCCAATGCAGTGCGGGTTCAATCTCTGGTCAGGGAGCTAAAATCCTACAAGCCTTGGGGCCAAAACCAAAATCATAAAACAGAAGCTTTTCTGGTGGCTCAGACAGTAAAGAACCCTCCTGCAATGCAGGAGAACTCTCAGCCTCTGCGAGACTGTCTCTTAGGTTATAACCCTCAGTTTGATCCTCAAATAAAAATTTCCATTTCTTTCTTAGATTGACTACTGATTAATTCTTTCATCAACAAAGTAAAACAGAATCCCTCTATGAGCCTGTGGAGAGTGGATGGCAGAGGCTCAAAGACGGAGGCAGGGAGGCCAGCGAGGAGGCCCCTGCTATAATCCAGGGAAACAGGGCGGTGGCTTGGGACACAGAGGGAGCAGTGGAGGAGGCGAGAAGCGGGCATGGCCCGGGCATGGCTTGAAGGTCAAGACAACAGGCCATCTTGGCAAATGGCATACGCAGTTTGACAGGGATGACTTCCAGGGTTTTGTACTGAGCTACAGGAAAAGTGGAGTCTCTAAGAGCTGAGAGGGGAAAGCCACAGAGAAGTATGTTGAAAGGGAACTCAACTTGGGCCTTGGTACGTATGAGACGTTTATTAGGTCTGCTAGAAAATAATTAAAGAAGATAACCGAGGTGATACACAAAGCTTAGCACTTCATGGATGGACCTAGAGATTATCACACTAAATGAAGTGTCAGACAGAGAAAGACAAATAATGTATGATATCACTCATACGTGGAATTTAGTTTTTTAAAAATCATATAAATGAACTTATGTACAAAATGGATAAGACTCATAGATTTCGAAAACAGACTTACAGTGACCTAAGAAGAAATGTGGGAGGGACCAGAGATAAATTAGAAGCTTAGGGTTAACATACACACTAGTACATGTAAAACAGATAGCCAACAAGGATCTACTACACAGCACGGGGAACTCTACTCAATATTCTGTAAGGGAAAATAATCTGTAAAAAATGTATATATATTATATATATGAAGCTGAATCACTATGCTGTACACCTGAAACTAACACAACGTTGCAAATGAGCTGTACTCCAATAAAATTTTTTAAAAACTGTGAATAAGATGAAAATTGGAAAAAAAAAAAAAACCCTCTGTAACATTGATCATCTCCATTCAGAGAACCGCAAAATAGGGGAGGGGGAAGGCAAGAAGCCTAATAAGATAAAGAATAAAAAATAGGATGAGAAAAGAAGAAAATATCGGGTTGGCTGAGACCATATAGTCAGGCTTGTTTGGAATGAGAAGCAGCAAGGCAATAGTACAGAGCCCAGGGTTGGCTTGTATACACTGCGTTTCCAGTCAAGGAGAGCATTTACAGGGATACAAATGTTATCTAAGCTTTCATTTGCTGGCATGGCACCCCAGGGAGGAGTGGCTCCAACTGGGGCCTAGGGTATTTCAACAGGCCCCCATGCTTGAAAATGTGAAAGTGTGAGTTGCTCAGTTGTGTTACTCTTTGCGACCCCATGGACTGTAGCCTGCCAGGCTCCTCTCTCCGTGGAATTCTCCAGGCCAGAATACTGGAGTGGGTTGCCATTCTCTTTTCCAGGGGATCTTCCCGACCCAGGGATTGAACACAGGTCTCCTGCATTGCTGGCAGATTCGTTATCATCTGAGCCACAAGGGAAGCCCTACAGCCTAGCATTCCAAGAAGAGGTTTTTGAAGAGGTGAACTGTCCCGATGATAGAGGAGAGAGACAGAGGAGAGGACCAAGGACTGAGCCCTGTGGCCTCAGGGGTAAGAGTGTGGGGAGAAGACAAGGAATCAGCCAGAGAGACAGAGAAGCGGGGCAGGGGAAGGAGAGCCAGATGCAGGCGAACCCTGGGGCCAAGGGAGGAAGGGTTGTAGGAAAGGAGAAGGCTCAGGAGCTTTGATGCTCAAAGTACGATGAAGACTGAAAATGTCACTGAACTTGCTGCAGGGACATCGCTGGAGACCGTGGGGTGTCAGGGCAAACACTCAATGGGAGTGAATCCATAAAAGAACGTGAAGAGAGAAACGGGAACTGCATGTTGACAAGCCTTTCGTGGAATTGTACCGTGGACAGACGCAGAAAAAGAGGGCGGCAATTGAAGAGGGACGAGAGGTTGAAAGGGAGGGGGCCTTTCTGAGGTTTGGAAAAAAAGCAACATATTCGTACATTGATGGCAATTGTCCAGCAGGGAGGGAAAGATAGGTGCCAAGGAGGAAGGGGAACAGGTGGAGAGGTGGGCAAGGGGGCTCACACGGAGGGACCAGCCGTGGTGAAAGGGGGCACTTAGGGCATTGATGGTGGCAGGAGGGAAGGCAGACTGTGGGAGCACTGAGGCAGGTGGGCTGGTGAGAGAATCAGGTTGTTGGCTTCTGATGGCTTCTGTTGTCTTAGGAAATAAGGAGAAAAGACATCTATTGAGAGGACAGAAGAGGGGGTGGGAGGTTTGAAGAGAGGAGATGATACAAAGTAGCTCCTAGTTTGTGTGTTCAAATAGAAAGCTAAGGAAGTAAAAGGAACTCCTGCCAAACCCAACAGAAGAAAAACAGAACAAGAAAAGGCAATGGATTCCATGGAAAACAGGAACAAGGAAACAGATTTAAAGGGAAAATATAGTAAAGAAGAAAATGCACTAAAATGGAAAACATGATCATAACCACAATACGTGTGGCTAAGCTAGAATCACTAGGTAAAAGGCAGAGGCTTTTCTCTTGGATTTTACAAAAGATGTTAAGCTTAGTTTACATTCCAGGCTCCTGAAGCAGAACGTGCTGTGCTGTGGTGTACTCAGTTGCTCAGTCCCTTCTGACTCTTTGTGACCCCATGGACTGTAGCCCGCCAGGCTCCTCTGTTCATGGAATTTTCCAGGCAAGAATACTGGAGTGGATTGCCACTTCCTGCTCCAGGGGATCTTCCCAACTCAGGGATCAAACTCACATTGACTAAAATAGTGTGTGGAAGTATTTACACCCAAGTGTTACCAGTGGTGATCATGGTTGGTGACTTTAGGAGTAATCTTTGTTTTCTTCTTACCTTTCAATATTTTCTGAATTTTTTGGAAGGTGCATACATTAATTTTATTATGGGGGGTGGGGAAAGAAGTTATTTTTAAAACCAGCTGAAGTATGTCTTCATGGAACCTTTGTTTGCTGTCCAAACCTGGGTTCCAAGAATGCTCTAAAGAAGGGTTTCTGCCCAACATGAACCAGATGGAAATGAGGCCAGCTGGACAATAACAGGAAGTGCAGGATGGTGCGAAGATGGGGCTCCACTGCCCACTCGGAGCTCCAGGGGGAGGCAGGAGTAAGCAAGGAGAGCTCCCTGGAGGAGGAGGCTCTTATGTTCTCAATCCACATGCAGGATATGGCCCAGGGTGAGCTAGGAGACTGCATTTCAGGTTAGGCACTGTCTGAGCAATGGCAGGAGCCCATTGAGCCAATACAAGGTGCTCGTGGGAGTGGGTGGGTTGGGGCACAGAGGACAGGGAGGTGAAGAGGTTGTACCTGCAAGCTACATGAATGAGCAGAGGGAAGAGTGGGCAAGACAAAAAGAAGTCGTGGGCGGGGAAGGGGCGGCCTCACACCCAAAGCGCGTGAGAACAAACGGCTGGGTCACCGTCGCTGCTCTATTGCCCACCATCTATCTGCCAGATGTCACACATGCACTTGAATACACTCGTACATAGATGTGCACACACACCCGTGCACTCATGTACACACACAGGCACATGCATCTGTGTACTCATGTATACATGCAATCATGCTAAGTCACTTCAGTCGTGTCTGACTCTCAGTGACACTATGGCCACAGCCTGCCAGGCTCCTCTGTCCCTGGGATTCTCCAGGCAAGAATACTGGAGTGGATTGCTGTGCTCTCCTCCAGGAGATCTTCCCGACCCAGGGATCGAACCTGCGTCTCTTATATCTCCTGCACTGGCAGGCAGGTTCTTTATCACTAACACCACCTGGGAATGTGGCCTCTGGCTTTAACCTGGACAATCAACCCCCTTGCAACCAGGGAGGTCTCTCCTGGCTTGGGTCCAGTCTTTATTGAGTCCCCCACCCAGCATGCACTCCTCCCCACCCCACCTCTGCTGAGGGAGGTTGGCCAGCTCCTGCTGCGCTGCTGAGGGGGGGCCCCTGGCTTTTAAGCAGGATTCGACAGGAGGGTTTTGTAGCGTGGGGGATGGGTTGAAGGGACAAGGGCAGGGAGACCAGGGAGGGGACAGTTGTAGAGACACAGAGGTGGAGGAGAAGTTAGCAGGGCTCGGCCGCTGGAGGGGTTGACAGGTGGGGTGCGGGAGGTGTGAAACAAGACTAGGGATCTAGGAGTGGATTTGGGGAGGGGGCAGATATCTTGGGGTGACACTGAACTTGAGGAACCCATGGGGTGCCTGGAGACATTGAAAGACTCAGGAGAGGGTGACAGCAAAGGGGGGGTCATTAATGACAGGAGACACGTGGAAGGGAGGGGCTGTGGGTGGGGGGCTGGACCACGCTGGCTGGGACGCATGGGATTTGGACGCCTGCTGGTGACTCGGGCTACACACACACACACACACACACACACAGAGTTCCCACAGAGCACGGATGTTGCTCCAGCTTCACGCCAGCCCTCAGGTTGAGAGGATACCGGGCAGCGCCTCTCCTGGGTCAGCCCTCAATGCCCCTGGCACAGGCAAGCACGAGGCGGCAGGGGTACAGAAGGGCAGAGCCGAGGCCGCCCAGCCCACGCAGGGTGGGAGCTGTGGGACCTCTGAATCTGTCCCTCCCTCAGAGCTGGGTTAAACTTTACCTGAGGAAGTGATTACTAAGCCCTCTTCATCGCCTGGTCACAGTGACCCCAGCCTGGGTGACTTCAGCCTCCGCTTTCCCCACTTCCCCAACTCAGCTTCTCCCAGAGATCCAGGGGCAGCTGCATCTCTGAGGAGATGCTGGTGGCTTCAGGGTCACACCTCATAGACTCAGGTCCCAGCCAGAGCCATCCTGAGTGACGGCGCCCAGAGACCCCCGGGCTGAATCTGCACGGTGGGCACCGCTGCCATGCCCTGGGCAGCCCGGCCGGAGCAGCAGGAGATGCTGCAGAGGGGGCAGGCCCCCCGTGTCGGTTCCTTTGCCCTGGGCAAGACTCTGTGAGGTAGGCACCTCCACTGGCACCTCCAGGCAGGCCCCATGGCTTTTTCTGAACTCCTGGACCGAGTGGGCAGCCAGGGCCGGTTCCAGGTTCTGCAGGGGGTGGCCCTGCTGGTCCCCATCACGTGGCTCACCCCTCAGAACGTACTGGAGAACTTCTCAGGCGCCGTGCCCAGCCACCGCTGCTGGGTGTCCCTCCTGGACAACGGCACAGCCCAGGCCAATGTCCCCGAGGCCCCAGACCCCCAGGCCCTGCTGGCCGTCTCCATCCCACCGGGCCCCAACCGTGGGCCCCACCAGTGTCGCCGCTTCCGCTACCCACAGTGGCAGCTCCTGGACCCCAATGCCACGGCCACCAACTGCAGCGAGACGACCACAGAGCCGTGCGTGGACGGCTGGGTCTATGACCGCAGCACCTTTACCTCCACCATCGTGACCAAGGTAGGGGCCTCCCCTCAGACCCTCCCCAAGTCCTGACACCCTAGAGGCCAAAATCACAGATCACAGTCGGCTGGATTCAAAATGGCCCAGTCCCGGGGGGGCGGCAGGGGGG
This sequence comes from Okapia johnstoni, assembly GCA_024291935.2. Lineage (NCBI taxonomy): Eukaryota > Metazoa > Chordata > Mammalia > Artiodactyla > Giraffidae > Okapia > Okapia johnstoni. Next base: position 7,813,256 of record JAGTYA010000026.1, on the reverse strand, counting down.
AGTCCCACCACCACTGGCCTCCACATTCACAGGCAGCTTCCAGTTCCTCCTTGGCCACATTGCCCTACCGGGGCTGGTGGCAGGAACGAGCTTGCAGGAGCCTCAGGGGCACTCTGCAAAGAGTCACTGGGTTCCCAGGGGCAGCCTCCAGCAGATGCGGGAGACAGGAAAGGCGGCCCACCCAGCAAGTGGGAAGGGGACTCTATGGAACAGGCGGAAGTGGCCTTTGAAAGCCGGGAGGAGGTGCCAGCACGGGTAGCTGCTGCAGAGGGGCCGGCGAGGAGGCGGATGAGCCCAGAGAGGGCTTGACCCCAGACCTGGGGCAACAGGGAGCCAAGGAGGGGCTTAGGCAAGGGGTGACGACCCCCAAGGTCACAAGGCCAGACACCCAGCCCCAGCTCCTTGGGCCTTCCCATCTAGCCCCGCCACCCCCTCCCAGCCTCCTGAGCTCAGATTCCCGTCCCCCTCCTCTCCCACCAGTGGGACCTGGTGTGTGACGCTCAGGCCTTGAAGCCCATGGCGCAGTCCATGGCTGGGAACCTGGTGGGAGCGGCTGTGAACGGCCAAGTCTCTGACAGGTGAGGTCCCCAGCCCCCTCTCTGCCCCTGCACCCCGAGACCCCAGGCCCTGACTGGCCCTGAACTGGTGGGTCTGGGAAGAAAACTCCATTTGATGTGGGTCCTTCTCCTGAGACCCTCCCGCTGTGCCGCTGAGCAAGCTCAGTCCCTCTCTGGGCCTCGGCTTCACGGACTTCCCTCTGGGGCCGTGAAGGGCCATTGTTCTCATCAAACACTCACTGCTAAAGCCTGCTCAGCCACCGGTTGCTGCTTGGCTGACCAGCTGCTGCTTGGATGCCCCTGATGATGGGGAGCTCACCCCCTGCCCAGGGCCTCAGGGGGTGCTCCCTGTGCTCACAAGCCCTCCCTCCGTGGATACAGAATGTGGGTCTGGACCTGGGAGTCACTCAGTGGGCAAGCAGAGGGTGGGCTCCAGCAGTCCAGACCCCCATGGCTAGCGCCGTGGCACCCCATGGACCCGGCTGCCCTCCCCACGTGTGTGCCGCAGGTTTGGGCGTCAACGGGTGCTGACCTGGAACTACCTTCAGGTGGCCGTGGCAGGCACGGCGACCGCCTTCGCACCCACCTTCTCCGTGTACTGCCTCTTCCGCTTCCTGGTGGCCTTCGCCGTGGTGGACACCATGCTGAACACCATCATGCTCCGTAGGTCCCCGACCCTGGCTGGGCAGGGGAGGCTTGTGCGAGCTCCCAGGCTGACCCACTTGGTCTCCTTGCAGTGGCAGAGTGGACGTCAGCACAAGCCCGAGTCTTGGTGATGACTCTGAACTCCCTGGGCTACAGCTTTGGCCAGGTCTTCCTGGCCGCAGTGGCCTACGGCGTGCGCGACTGGACGCTGCTGCAGCTGGCTGTCTCCGTTCCCTACTTCCTCTGCTTTCTGTACTCCTGGTGGGTGCCGCCCAGCTCCCTCCCTACAGGAGACCCACCCTCCACCCTGGGCACAGAGGCCTGGGATGCAGAAAGCCAGAGGGGAGCCACAGGAGCCTGGCACGAGCCAGCTCCCCACACACCCCCACCTCCACCCCAGGGCCTCTCCTTCCCCTGCTCCTCCCAGGGGTCTCCTCCCCCTTCCTTCCCATCACCTCTCAGCCCTTCCCCTCTCCGGTCCTTGCCTGCCTTGGCATGTGCGCCTCCAGGCACGTGTTCTGAGCCCCTCCTTTGTGCCAGGCCTGGCAGCACTAGGCCAGGTCTGGGGGGATGGGATGCAAAGCTACAACACACACACACACACACACACCACCACTCGGAGAACACAGTCATTCCTCAGAGCAGGAGGCAATCACATCTCACACAGAAGCTCTGAGCAGAAGTACCTGTACCTGGCCAGCGGCCTTCAGGATTGGCAGACTGGCCCCCATTATCACAAGAGTGAAGGGCAGAGGTCAGTGAGGCAGACTCCAGGGCCCGGTGCTGATGCTGGTCTGCAAGGCCGAGCCCCGCTTGCCCTGGCAGACAGGCCCACGCTGGGGCTATGGGCACATATGCGTTTGTGACACCCTACTTCATCACTCCAACAAATGGCCAGTGAGCACCAGCAGGGGCGGGGCCCTGGCTGTGCCTGGGTGAGAACGATGAGCAGGACAGAAATCCCATACATCACAGTATCACAGACCACTCAGTCTGGGGGGCCCACCTGAGGAGGGGACCCCACGGCCCCTCAGCTCCCACCAGCTTCTCTGCTTCTCTTCCAACCCAATTTCTCGTCGAGAGACGCATCTGCACATGCCAACCCATGCCAATGACCCCGCCGCCCTCGCCCGGCCACCTGTCGTTCGGGCCCTGCAGCCCACGAAAGGGCCCCGCTGTCCTCTCCCGGGACCTCCCCTGTTCCCGTGGCGCTCCCTCCCCAAATGCTGCAGGCCCCCACTCGCTCCCCGGCCTGCCTCTCCACGGCCTCCAGCCACCTGGGTGACGTCCCCGTCACTCCTGTCTCAGCATCACAAACGTAACATCTCCTTACACCCGCTCCTCCCCAGGGCCTCCCCAACATTGACAGAAGCCCCCACCCACAGGTACTGGAGTCAGAGTCACCCTGACACCTCCCTCTCCTTCGTGGCTCCCGCACATCTAGTCCTGCAGGTCATGGGGTCTTGTCAACTCTACCTCTGATGTGCACTCGAGTCCCCCTCTCTGGCTCTGCAAACCCCCAAGGACCTCAGGGCCCTGCCTGCTGTGGGGGAGTGTTTCTGGCTGGGGCACCTGTGTCCAGCGGCAGGACCCAGTACAGGGTGGTGGGCACAGAAAGGGGTCCGAGTCCTGGATGGTGCAGGGGGTCTGGGCTTGATGTTGAGGGGCTGGGAGACAGGTTAGTGTTAGGGTTTGGGTCTTGTCACAGCAAGGGGGTGCTGGGAGGCGTGGGGCTGACTGGCACCCAGGAGGTGGTGACTGTCGCCTGGCATGGGCGAATGGGCCAAAAGTGAGGCAAGGGCCGTTGGCTGGTCGCCTGCAAGGGGCACTGGAGGCAACGGGCACTGGTGACTAACGGCTGCAGGCCGAGGGGGCCTAAGCACCACCATGGGTGTGAGGATGTTTGCACGAAGGGGCTCCAGGGGAGGGGCCAGCTCAGGCAGAAAGGTGTGGCCATGGGGGTGAAAGGCGGGCAGGAGGCCCTGTGACATTCAGGAGGGCTGGACAGCGGGGGGCCCTGGTGGGCCTGCAGGACGGCGGTCCTGGAGCCATCAGGGGCGTGTTCACTGCACACAGGCCCTCCCAGCCCTGGCTCCCAGGTGAGGCCAGGGGAAGGGCCTCGGGTCAGGAGGGAGGCAGGAAGGAAGGACAAGGACCCCCAACCCCAGCCCAAGAGACGGAGGAGGGAGGAGGCAGACAGGACCTGGCCTCCACAGCCAGCGCCCTTTGCTGCTCACCACCTGCCCCCCGCCCCCCGACTTCAGCCACCCTGAGCCTGGAGCCTGGGGCTGCCAGTGAAGCCACCCCTTTGGCAGAAAGATACAGAGGGGCAGAGAGGCTCATGCAGGCCAGGCCCTGGGGGGCGCAGGCAGAGACCTCCTCCTGCTCTCCTCCCTCTCCCCCACCCCAGGTGGCTGGCAGAGTCAGTACGATGGCTCCTCATTACGGGCAGGCTGGAGCAGGGCCTGCGGGAGCTGCAGAAGGTGGCCGCCGTCAATGGGAAGAGGGCAGTGGTGGACGCACTGACCGTCGAGGTGAGGCGAGGCTGGGCCTTCCCTCAGGGCTCGACCCTCAGACCCTCTCCCGTCCCTGAACAGGGTCCCTGGGAGACGGACGGAGGGCCCCAGGCCCCCAGGATGGGGGTCATAGGGAGGAGGGCCAGGCCAGTGACCACATGCTGACAACCCTCTCCACCCTCCATCCAGGTCTTGCACTCAGCCATGCAGGAAGAGCTGAGTGTGAGCCAGACTCCGGACAGCCTGGTCGCTCTGCTCCGCACCCCCGGACTGGGCCTCTGGACCTGTGTCTTCACGCTCTGCGGGTAGATGCCCCTCTAGTGTGCGCTTGATGACCCCCACCCCACCCAGCCCCAACCTCCGCCTCTGGCCGACCCTCGGGCCACCAGCAGCCAGGGAGCCTGGAGTCAGGGCTCTGCTGGCATCCACTGGCTCTGCTGACTCTTCTATTGGCCCCACTGGCTGAGAGGGCCTCTAAGACCAGGCCTGCAGCACTGACTCCCTCCGTCAGGCTCCCACAGGAAACTGCCCGGGGCCAGGAGGACTCAGGCTGGGACGGGTCAACAGGAGAGATTAGTAAGGAGGATACATAGCAAAGTTGCTGGGAGAACTGCAGAGCCCTACAGGCAGAGGAGGCAGTTGGAGAATTCAGTGGCAGAAAGGCACATCTACCTTGGGGCTTCCCAGGTGGCACTAGTGGTAAAGACTCCACTTGCCAATGAAGAGATGTAAGAGAACCAGGTTCTATCCCTGGGTCGGAAAGATCCCCCAGAGGAGGGCATGGCAACCCACTCCAGTATTCTTGCCTGGTGAATGCCATGGACAGAGGAGCCTGGTCGGCTACAGTCCATAGGGTCACAAGAGTCAGACACGACTGAAGAAACTTAGCATGCACACACACACCCTAGTTTGGAAGGACCAGAGAGGAGGGAGAGGGGTTATCAGAGCCCAGGAGCCAGAACCACCTGGCAAAAACTAAACCCACCAGGACCACAGAGAAAGGGGCTGGTCAGTGGAAGCTGGAGCCGTGGAGGGGATGCAGCCACTGCCTGACGAAGTACCCAGAGAGGAGGAGGGAGCAATACTTCCGCTTTGCCCCAGTCCCGCCTCCAGTCTCTCACCAGTGCCTCCCATTGGCCAAAGCTCAAGAGAGGTGGCATTGGCAAGGGAACCTGGGAAATGTAGTCCATAGTGACCACCCCACCAATGGGTACAGGGCCAGCAGGGGAGGGTGGAAGCTGGTCGGAGAACAAACCAGCTGCCCGATCCCCAGCCTGAATTCACCTGCGCATCCCCACCCTCAGGTTTGCCATTGGTTTCATCTTCTACGGCGTGATCCTGGACCTGCAGGCCCTAGGCGGCAACATCTTCCTGCTCCAGGCCCTTATTGGGGTCGCGGAAATCCCAGCCAAGGTCGGCACCCTGCTGCTGCTGGGCCGCCGGCCCACACAGGCTGTTCTCCTGGTGCTGGCGGGGCTCTGCATCCTGGCCAACACGCTGGTGCCCCACGGTGAGCAGGCGGGCCTGGGTGCACGTGGCTGCGGCCAGAGGCCCCTACCTGGGAGAGCTTAAGCCACGAAAAGAGAACTCTTTTCCCCCCATCAAGAGGGCACTGGACTGGAGTAGGGCCCACTTAGGAAGGAGGCTGCTGGGCCGTCTGGACGAGATGGTGGCAGCCCGCACTGGACAGCATCATGAAAAATTGTGGAGACAGAATAATAACTCTGATGGATTGCTGGGATGGGGGGGGGGGGAGGCGGTGTTGGGGAGGGCAGAGAAATGGAGGGGGTGGAGGAGGACTCCCAGGGTCTGGATCTGGGAGTCTGGGTGGGAGCAGACCGGGCAGGGGGTGGGGGGGACAGGGAATGTGGTCACTTAGGACACAGTGTGTGTGTAGGGTCTGGGGACACCCAGGTGGAGGTGACGAGCAGACATTTGGAAGGTCATGGGGAGAGCCCAGGACCCCCGCCAACAAGCCTGCCAACCCCATCTCTATCCACAGAGATGGAGGCCCTGCGCTCAGCCTTCGCTGTGTTGGGGCTCGGGGGAGTGGGGGCTGCCTTAACCTGCTTCACCATCTACATCGCAGAGCTCTTCCCCACTGTACTCAGGTGAGGCCCACAGCGGGGGTACTTCCCGGCTGGGAGGGTGCGGTGGGCGTGGCCTCCCCCAGACCGGATGTTCGAGCCTCGAATTTCTCTTTCACGTGACCTTGTGACCTCGGATGCCCAGGTGCATCCCAGCCCAGCCTGACCCACGGTGCCTCTTGGGGCTGAGAAGGCCTGGCCGGAGTGAGAGGTCAAAGCCGTAGGCAGGCAGTACGACCCCTCACAGGTGCATCTATGCCGGTAGGATGACCGCAGGGGGGCTGTGCCAGATGGCCATCCGAGCAGGAGCCATCCTGGGGCCTCTGGTCCAGCTGCTGGGCGTCTATGGTCCTCCCAGGTGGTCTCAGCCAGCCAGGACCCAGGGGGGCCCACCTAGTTCCCACATGGCACTCCTCACTTAACTCGTGTGTGCGTGCTCAGCCGCTTCAGTTGTGTCTGACTCTGCGATCCCACGACCTGTAGCCCACCAGGCTCCTCTGTCCATGGGATTCTCCAGGCAAGAATACTGGAGTGGGTTGCCATTTCCTCCTCCAGGGGAGCTTCCGGACCCAGGGATCAAACCTGCATCTCTTACATCTCCTGCACTGACAGGCAGGGTCTTTACCACTAGCGCCACTTGGGAAGCCTCACTTAGCAGGACCCAGACGCTGGGAGGCCCAGGGCCCTGGCCCTCTGGGGCAATGAGGGAGAAAGTGTCATCACCATGGCGGAGTGAGTGACCTGCCAAGGGCAAAGGGGACTTCCTCAGCAGGAACCACAGGCCTGCAATCAGCTGGGCACTGCCACCCGAGTGGCAGTCCTTCGCCTGAGATGCACCCTCCCTCTTGATACCTATCACAGGGAGCTCCTGGCCCAGCAGCTGCTAGGCACCCTGCTGGGGTAGAGCCAAGTGAAGTGGGTGTGGGAAAGAAGAGCCCACAGCCACCCCCTCAGTCTCCTTCCCCCTTCGTTCTCCCCTCCCACCCCCTAGAATCTCCTGACACATCCCTGCAAGTACCAGTGTCCAGGAGCAGGGTACCCAGAATTTCACTCATCCTCATGCTGTTCAGACTCTCCTGGGGGTCACTGCCAGCCCAGCCAGACACCAGGAGCCCAGGTCAGGCCCAGGCGGTAAGTTCAACATCAGATGCACAGGATGAAGGAGTTAAGACCAAGGGGACTCGTCTCTCTTACAGGCAAGCACACTAAGTGAGTGGCAGAGGCCAGGATTCTTTCCTCTTACTACCGAGTCCTTGGGCAGCAGGGCTCTCAGCTTCCTCACACAGAGAGCAAAACACAGTCACACGGCCACATGGCAGTGAGTCAGATGGGAGTCCATCTTCCAAGTCCTGCACTGTCCTTCTTTCTGACCTCCTACTCTGATAGACTATTCAAGGCTGCTCTAGAAATTTCTGGAGGAAGGATGTTCCCTTCTTGACACCAAAGAACTCCTGCCTCCTGTCTTTGGTGATGGGCGCAGGAGAACCTGAGATAAGTCTCCATTCCTTGGACAGGGAGAGAAGCAGCAGAAGACCCTGGGACAAGGCCATCATCAGCACAGGGACAAGTCGTCCTGACAAGCCTGCCCCCTGTCAGGCCTCACGCAGAGGGTGACAGCTGACCGCGGTGAGGCTGCCCTCCAAGACTGTGAGCGGTGGGAGACAAGTGAGGCCTAACCCTCCCTCCTGGTGACTGGTTCAGGAAAGAGGAGAGGTCAAGTCCATGGAAATCCACCCCCTGGGGCGGCTGGGGGAGGACTCGCTCTCCCACCCGTTAGGACTCCGGGTGGAGGAAGGACTCTCAAGGGCCACTGGGGCACACCCCATGAGGGGAAGGGTCCCACCACAAAAGCTTCATCCCAGAATAGAGGGATGTGGGGGGAGATGAGGTGGACCTGGATGGGGTTCCGGTGGGCATTGAGCCCAAGGACCCTGGGAGGTGTCCAGGCCTAAACAAGGACCAGCCTTATGAAACTGTTGCAAGAATGCGCTGGCCGGGGGTGGAAGCTCAGGAAGCACAATAGGGCGATGAAGGGTGACGATGAGCCAAGAGTTCGAGAAGGCAGAGCCTGGAGCAGCAGGGTGGGGGGCAAGATCCACCAAGCAGAAAGCAGAGGAGACCTGAGTGACGGAGCGTGGCTGAGTCCTGTGTCCAATGGCCTGGCGATCCGCTGTGGCCCCCTGGGAGATGCAGAACCACCCACACTCTGCTCTCCCGAGGATGCGCGAGGCCCTCATGTACAACCTCCACCTGGAGAGTCTCTGCTCCTTTCGACCAAGAGGATGAACAAATACAGACCCATCTGTGCATGTCTGGGACCATGGGCCCACTTCATGTCCCCATGAAGAAGCAAACAGCTGGTCTGAGGTGTATGGACCCTTCTCCCACCCGCAGCCCCAGGGGCTGCCCACCATCAGCCAGTGGGGGGCAAGGTCCAAACTCTAGAGATGTAAAAGAGGCAGAGATCCTGGATTTAGGCGGAACTGGGGGAAAATTTGGACTCAGACACTGACCCACCTTGAGACCTTGGACTAGCAGCTGAAGCTCTTCCCACTCACGAATAACATTACCTCCCCTGAGGGCTGTGTCAAGGCTGCCCCACCCCCACCCCCCATGCACACGCAGCCACCACCAGAATGCAGGCCCTTTCTAGCCACTAGAGGGCAAAAGATGCTCCCACCTCTGGGGATTTGTCCGCCCCCAGAGCCTGCCTGCCAGTGTAGGAGACACAAGAGACTCGGGTTTGATCCCTGAGTTGATCCCTGTGTAATTTTCCAAGCAAGAATACTCCCCTGGAGTAGGAAATGGCAACCCACTCCAGTATTCTTGCCTGGAGAATCCCATGGACAGAGGAGTCTGGTGGGCTATAGTCCATGGGGTTGCCGAGTCAGACACGAATAAGCACACACACAGGCATTGAGAGAAGCTAAGGGCCATGGCCAATGGGGCCAGAGACCAGTCATTGCTCACAGGCCTGGGGGCTGTTCCCTGCCTCTGTCTCCAACCTGCTGGGACACGAAGGTGAGACAAAGACAAGCCACCTCAAGGAGCTCAAAGTCATGCTCAACCCAAACCTTTGGGCGCTATTTACTAGCTCTCACGGACTCCAGTCTGGGCCCAGATCCCAGCCCAGAGCTGGGGCCAGTGTCCCAACAGCACCCGACCCGAACAAACTGCACAGGACCGTTGGATTTGGAAAGTTTTTGTTTTCTTTTCCCACACATTTCCGGGGTTGGGGTGTTTTCCAAGACTCAGACACATTTGTTAACAAAGAGAGAAAAAAACTGGGGGAGCAGGGAGCCTGTGGGCAGAGAAGTGACCCCAGCAGTCCGCGGGCTATGCCTGGCTCCCCCTTTTCCCTGCTGCCCGCGCCCAACGGGTGCCACAGGCTGCTGCTCGCGATATCTAGATTATTTGTCTTCAATATATATCTGCATTTGCCTTTCCCCTCCCACCCGCCCCCCACCCTGCTCCTCCAGCAGCTTCCCCATCAATGCACGTCGCCCGGCAGCACACAACAGAGCAGGCCTTCCCAGGCCCGAGCCCCTTCCCTGGGGGGCACCAGGCAGGCCCCTCCTCCTGGTGGGCGGAGCCAAAGCTCTTGAGGCCGCCCAGGCCCCGCCCCGCTCCGCCCCACTCTGGGCCGCTCCGCCCACCCTCCCGCCCTTCTCCCACCGACTCTGGAAACCCAAAGGGAGGAAAGGAAGGGAGAAACCAGACACACACAAAGGAGAAGTGGGGAAGGAGGGTGGGGACGGAGAGACACAGCAAGCCTGGGGTGGGGACTGAAGGGCTTGGGGAGAGAAGGAAGGCAGGAGGAACAGAGGGAGCAAGAAGAAAAATGGAGGGAAATGAACAGGACGAATAGCGGACACTGTACAAAACCCCCAGCCTTCCTTCCCACCCAACCCCACCAAAATAAAACTACCCCCCTTAAAAAAATAAATCAACCCAGGGCTGTGAGCACGTGCCCTGCCCGGCGGGCGCAGAGCTGAGAGGGACAGACAGCCCCAGGACGGACGATAACTCCGCGCCGGACAGCCGGCAGGAGGAAGGGGACGAGCACGGGGTTTTCCTTTCCTTTTTTTCTTTTTTTTTTTTTTTGCGTTTCCTCTTCGTGAGAGAAGTCTGAGGCAGCCAGGGAGTAGGTCCCTAGGGCCCCGGCAGGGAGAGGGCCGCACCTTCCTCCCGGGCTCTCCCGGGAGGGGCAGCTGGCAGTGGGGCACGGTGCCGGGGGCTCAGACGTAATACTCCTTGTCTTTGTTCTTCTTGGCCTTGCTGGGCGTCTTGGGGGCGGCCGGGGCCTTCTCTTTCACCACCGCTCCGTTGCTCTGGGCCGAGTTACTGATGTAGTTCCGGCTCTGGTCCACCTGGTAGGAGCCCTCGTCGCGGTTGCGGTACTTGTACATGGCATAGAGGAGGATGAGAATGCAGAGCGCCGCGGCCGCCACGATGCCCACCACCATGCCCGTGGTGCTGCTGGACTCCCGGATCACCTCCACCGCGCCCGGCGGGCCCCGCTCCCCAGGCCCAGTGGGGTTGGCTGTGGGCAGATGGGGGAAGCCAGGAGCGGAGGTCACGCCGGGACGCAGGGGAGGGGGCCTCCTCGGCTCGAAGGACGTGGGGGCCCCGGGCCCCAGGGGTGGGTTTTCCAGCAGGGGCTGCAGCGGGTCTCGGTGGTTCATTTTGCCCGCTGGCAAGTTGGGGGCCGGGGCGGAGGGGGCGAGCAGCACCCCAGGGGCGCCCGTCGCCCCATCTGTCCTGAGGTTGGGCCGGGGAGCGGGCTTGCGCGGGGAAAGGAGGGTAGTGCGGTCCGTGACCAGGGGAAAGGTGGTGTAAAAGTCCTCGTCGTCCGTGGCGGGGAGGCTGGAGTCAAAGACCTCCCCGGAGGCAAAGCCCGAGGCCTCGATAGGCTCCTCGCAGTCGCTGTCGTCCTGCTCGGCCTGGCAGGGGCCCCCGGCGGGCGGGCGGCGGGCCGCGGGCGGGGGCAGGGTGTCTTGGGTGGCACCCACGCCCGTGAGGAAGGGGTAGAAGGTGGGGGGTGGGGGCACGAAGGGGGATCGGGTAGCCACGGGAGGGGGGTCTAAGGAGTCCTCCGTGATTATGGGCAATATTAACTCTCCTCCTAAAACAAGAGAGAGAAGAGAAAAGACAGGGCGTCAGCGAGGGCCGGGGCGCAGGCGGCCGGCACAGAGAGAGAAATAACAGCCTCACACACCCAAATCGGTTCCAATTGGCTTTGGCGGAGACTAGAGCGGGCTGGGCCCGACCGCCAGCCGGCCGGAGCCCTGCGCTTTAAGCGGGCAGCGGCTAGGATGCTCTGGGCACCCCACGCCCGGGCTCTGTGGCTCTCTGGGTTTTGGTTTTTTGTTTGTCTTAAGAAACCAAAAGGAACAGAAAGGAAAGGAAATAGAAAAGAAATGGAAAAAAATAAAACAAAAAAACTCTACTGGTTTAAGGCTTTAAAAACAGATACAAGAGCAGCATTTAAACAAACCTAACAACAATATCTTTTAGGGTTTTTTTCTAGGTTTTTCTCTTTTTTTGCTTTTTTTTTTTTTTTTTGCTTTTGTTTTTAAAAAAGAAGATAGCATACCACGGAATTCAGGCAACTTACATCAACAAATAGGCCGTGTGATTTTAGCATGAAGAAAAAAATTACAAACAGAGCTGTGTAAGCGGGTTCTCCCGGAAAAAATAAGAAAAAACAACTTTTCCGTACAACGTTTCCTGTCTATCTGTTTGGTATCTCCCTCCCTCACTCTTCTCTCCCTGAACAACTTGCTTCCTCCAGAGTATTCTCCTCCCTCACTTGTGCCCTCTCCCCCTCATTAAACACAAAACTGAAATGTGCACAGTGAAGGCTGGCATTGAGGAACTGTTACCATAACTAGGTGTCAGCGTGTGGGGGAGGGAGGGAGCAGAGGGAAGGAGGGCTTGGGAGGAGGTAGGTGACAGACAGCTGTGTAGGAATCGCCTCAGAGGCTAGAGGACTTGGGAGGGGGTGGTCGTGGGAAGGGGCTTTGAAGGCTAATTGCAAGTTGGCCACCGGGAGAGGAGAAATTGAACGTGGGAAGGGATGAGGAGTGGCAGGGAGTCACAGACACACTGGAGGAGGTCCTACCCACAGGACTTTGGGAGTGGTAGTGAGAAGCCATGTAGAGTTAGGGAGGTGAGGAGAGACAGGGAGTGAGTGAACTGGGCAGGAACACATGATTCTTGAGCTAACCTAAACCCCCAACTTTCTCTTTCTTCACCCTCCACCTCTGGCCCCCACTGACTTCCCCCCTCCCTCCCCAGAACCCCCATGGGCCGCCAGGACCTGGCCAGGGCTTGACTGCCTCTGGCCTTCTTATTATTGTTAAAACAATAATAAAACAACGGAAAGAAGAAGAAAGCAAAAAAAGAAAAGAAAATACATACACAGCCATCTGGGAAGGATGTACTTGCTAATATAGGGCCCAGGAGAACTACTGGGAAGGGCCTCTGGGGATGGGAGCCTAGGTCTGATAGCTGGGGTCCCCTGGGCAGAAACTGCAATTCCCATCAGCCCCAAAGAGTGAGAACTACAAATCTTATTAGCCCTTACAGAGGTGTGGACCACAATTCCCATCAGCCCCTGGGTCAACAACTACAACGCCCATCAGCCCCCTGGACAACCCCTCTCAAACCAAAACACTGCAACCCACTGGTCTGGGGCAGAAGGGAGCTGAGCCCTGGGTCTAGGGGGCTGGTGAAAGCACTCCCTCCTCTTGGAGAGGCAGCTCTGAGTCTGATGAGGGTGGTAGGTTTCTCCTCTAGTACTCCTTCCAGCTCAGCTCAAGCCATGACCCCCATCTGAGTGCTTATCTCTGATCTCTCTCCAGCATTTGATCTACACGGATCACACCACAAGCCTCCCATCCCGTCTATGAGAAGCTTCTCAGGACTCCATTGGCAGATCTCTCTGTCCCATGCAGCCAGGCCAGCCATGTGCCACCACCATGTCTTGGCACCTCTTCTCCTCCTCCACCCACCCAAAGTTCTCTCTCTGGTCTCTGCCCTGCTGTTCAAACACCTCTGTTGATCCTCCGGATCACAAGCTCCAGCAATCTGGCAGAGCCATCCTTGGTCACAGTAGCCAGCTCAGCCAAGATCTTGCTATTGAACTCACAGCCTTGCCAAGCTCCTCAGGCTGCTCTACCCACCAGGATCTAACCTCCCCCTGGGCAGGAGCTCACCTGCACCCCAGATTGTGAGGCCTCTGAGCACCTGGCCTTCCACAGACTCAGCCACACTGAAAAACTGAGCCAAAAACAGAGAAGCATGTTCTGTGGGGCTGGGGCTGTCCAATACCAGCTTGTCATGGAGGAGAATGCTGAGGCCTGGAGTGGGCAGGACTTCCAGGGTCTTCCAGGCATCAGTGTCAGGCTACTTGAATGAATGGACTATCCAGTCCCTTCTGTGGCTCTCAGAGGCCAGGGAAGGGTCATGTCTCACAAGGAGCCCCAGAAGGCCTGACTCATCCTCCGCATGCCTGCAGGAATCTGCTAGGCTGCTTACCTCTTGGCTTCGATTTTAACCTGGGAGACCAAGACCTGTTCTATCATGAATTCCAGTGTGACTGTGGGTAAGTTTATTCCATTTTCTGGGCTTCAGTTTCCTCATTTATAACATTAGGGTATTGGGCTCCAGGCCTAGAGTGAGGCCAAGGCCTGGCTCCCAGCCTAGGGATGAACATAGTTGGTCCCCTATCCCTACCTGAACCCTACACCCACCAAGGATAGCCCAGCAAACTGGTCCCTGGGTCAGGGGCAAACTCAGCAGTTAGGTCTGAGGAGGAGCCTGGTAGCCCCTCAAATAGTGGCATCTGGGTGAGATTATGACAAGGTTCCCTTCCCTGCATGAACCCTGAACACATCTGGGGTACTCACTGTGGGCCCACACCACCTGCCCTCTTCCTGACCTGTTGCCTTCTGTTCAGAGCACCTTCCCCCTGCTGATATCTCACTCATCCTTGAATCCAACCTCCTCTTCCAGGCAGACCTCCAGATGCTTCTCTCTGCCCTGGATGCCTCTGACACCATGTCCCTATTCTGTCCTGGAGGCACAGGTTTGGACTCACTGCCAGGAAGGCCCAAGGCCCATCTGTCTCTCCCGAGTATCCAGCATTGGGCCTGGCACAGAGCAGGGGCTCACTGTGTTTTGACCAGGGAAGGAGAGGAAATTTCATCAGGCATTTCCTCTGAGCCAGGCCAAGCTAGGTGTCTGAGCAAAAGGGCTGGGAGCCCCTCTCATGGGCCAGAGCAGCTGGCTTCTGAATATCTTTCCTCCCCAGCCACCCCCCGCCCCCAGGCAGCAGGCACTTCTGAGAGTTCAGCCTGGCAGGAGCTGCTCCATGGGCCCAGCACTCACCCACAGTCTCCTCTATCTTCCGTCTTAGACTGGGCCACCAGTTGTTCCTGAAGACTTTTTAAGATCAAGGCTTGTCTTAGACAGGCTTCTCCTTGACAAGCTACCTATAGCTGGGGCTCCAGCAGAATGCCAGGCCCACGACATGGGACCGAGAGACCCATGCTAGAGACACATCACAGCCCAGAGGGTGCTGATCAGGCCAGTCAGGGCTCAGATCTGGCTGTCTACCCTCCTGCTCACCCCCCCCCCACTAGATGAGGGTATTCGGGGGCCTCAGGCCTTGGATCACAGACAAGTCCTGCCCATCCTGAGTTCCCCACCCCACAACCATTTGCTGTAATTCACTGGTTCTTTAAGTCCTTAGGGCACACAGGCTTACAGGGTCCCCTTGTGAAGCACCCCACTTCCCTCATCCCTGCCTCCAACCCCTCCCAGGCCTGGTCACATTGACCTCTTGCCCCTCCCATTCAACCCCAGCCACTTCTTGCCTCCATCTCCGGGTTGTGGTCCTGCATCCTCAGCTCCTCTGGGGCTTTCCCCTGGGTCCAAGGCCTTGAGGGCATCTCCTGAGGGTGTCCTGCCTTCACCCACATCCCCCACACTGCCACACCTGCCCCTTGATGCCCCCTTCTCATGGCCCTGAACACAAGCCTCCATCCCCCACACCATGTCCCCCCTGGGTCCCACAACCCCTACCCTTTCCACAAGACAACACACTATTGCAACCCCACACTGCCTTCCTTCTCCAGCACCCACTTAAGCCTGGGTTCTGTGGTAGTCAAGTCACACTCAAAATATGGTACCGCGTTTTTCTGGGGTCATTCATCAGTCCAGAAAGGGTCAGGCAAGCTTGCCCCAGTGAGGAGTTAGTGGGGCCTGGAGGAGAGGAGGAACCCTCAGAGACTCCTCACTGCAGAAGTCCAGCTAGAGGCTCCCCAGGTTGCCCTTCCCACTGGGCATCTGGGGTGTGGACTCAGGAAGACTCATGGTACCTGGAATCCTTGGTCCAGTTCGACTCCAAGGGTGCACACTGGGATGGGGTGCCCCGGGGGTCTGATAAGGGCCCTAGACCGCCTCTCTTCCCTCCTCCACTTCAGGCAAATGCAGCATTGGAGGAATATTCACAGGGGCATTTATCATAGATACCCTCTGCTCCTCAACTGAATTTCAGTGCATGGCAGTCCCCTTACTAAAGGGAATTCCATTCTGGCCAAGGAGACCATAAGCCACTCCCAAGCACCCTCCTCCCCCATCAAACCCTGCCTCTGGGGGCTGCTGGCCTGGCAAGCTGGACCCTTTCTGCTTTTAGGGCACAGAAGGCCCTGGACTGGAAATCTAGCCAGGAACCCCATTCCCACCCAAGCAAGATCTGCCCACCCCCAAAGAAGCATCTAGAACTGAGGCTGAAAGAGATGAAGCAATCGGCTGCCTGAGGCCTCACCCGCCAACCCTGGGTGCCCTGTCCAGGCTGTGATGGTAAGAGGCCCACTAGTCCAGCGTTTAATGTGGACTAGAAAAATGGCAGCCCTTCATTGTGGCCGCAGCCCTGCAGGCGCACAGTTTGGCAGATTGTATCTTTGTGCAAAATTGGAAAAAGGCATCCTGTCTTGCTAGTGGACACAGCCCTGCTCCAGGGTCCAGGACACACGGCTTGGCAAGCAGAGCACTGGCGAGATTTCAGCCCTTACTCACCTGTTCCAGCAGAGAACAGTCTGTGCAACTGTGTGCAGTGGCCTGAAGGGTGCCGCCCCTCCCCACCCAAAATCCCCGCGCAGCAAGGGCAAACAAGGGCCAAGGTGGAGTCAAGGTCCGAGACGGTGAGGCGCATCCTGTGTGCATGCACGTGCACCCACCCCTTTGAGGGTCTGTTTCTGTGTACCTGGGCACGTGTATCTAAGCATGTGTGTGCATGTGCACGCAAACATGAACCTTGATGTATATGGGCACATGAGCCCACATGGCAGCGAGTCTCAGCGGATGTACGACCATGTGAGTGAGTCTGTGCTCTGTATGTGGTTTGTGAGTGGTGGTCTGAGCTCATGTGTGCCCATGTGAATGCATAAATGTGTCCCTGAGAAGATGCAAGCATGCCACCGTGGGTCTGAGCACATGCGGTGTGCCTCTGTGACCACCTCCCTCCCTCGGGCAGTGAGACTACACTTCCCAACATCCCTTGCAACTAGGTGTGGCCATAGGAGGGAGCAGTGGGCAGTGCCAGTACTGGCCCATAAAAGCTCCAGGGTGCAAGCCTCTGCACTCTTTCTCCTCCTTCCAGTGACCTTGCCAACCTCGTGTTGAAATGGAGGAGCCACAGATTGGACGACCCTGGGTTCCCTGAGCACTCCTGCTGGCCACCCAGGTAGGGCTTCCCTGAGTGAGAAACTTCCCTTGAAGGACCCACTCAGATTTGGGCGTTATCTGTTACAGAAACACACATTACCTTCACTAGTACAGACACAGCCCCAAGTGGGTGTCACATTAACAGAAACCTGTGCCCCTCAGGAAACAATCCAAGGAGATGGATTTGGAGGCTGGAAAGATGCAGGACCACATAACGCAGACGCAGGATAGCCGGCATCTTGGATTAGGACCCGCCTGCACCTGCTGAGGCTGAGGCACTAAGGGAAAGTGCTCAGAACGTCAGGATGGCAGGGCCAGCTTTCACCTCCTGCATTTAGTAATGTGTTACAAAAAAGAGACAACGTTAGACAAGAACTGGTGTGTTTGCAACAGAGATGAAGGGACCAGAGAGAGCCCAGAATATGGGGCCTGCAAATGTCAGAAGAGCAGCTACCCCCCCAACCCCAAATCTTAAGAGAAGACTGGAGATGGCTTTCAGGGACAGTGGCCCAGTGACACTTCCGCCTGAATAACAGGGTTCAGCCTGACTTCTAGGATCAGACTAAGGATGTGGTTCACCACCGATTGTTCCCAACACCCTCAAGATAGTCACCACTAAATTAAGAGAGAAGACAGAGAAATAAGGAAATAAACAGGCTTGAGAATGATGCCTAGGAGAGAAGTCTGAGTGTGGGTCTGTTGACTGTTTGAGCCTCAAGACAATCTTTGGACCCCCAAATATGCACAAGAAGTAGGCTGTCAAGGCTGTGGGGCCCCCAAGGAGGATGCTTTCCCAACAACCACCCAGAGATGGCCATGAAGGATAAAGGACTGGGAGGGACCTGCCAGAGGACAGCACCAGGGCTCCAGACAAAGGGGAGGAAAGTTTCTCCAGACAGCAGAGCACAGTTTCAGGAGGAAACACCCCCACCACTGAGGGCAGAGCCTCAAGCTGCCTGCTGGCTGGATCTCCCCAATACTAGGAACTACAAGCTGCTGTGCGCCCTCCATCCTTCCCTTTGGATGCCGGGTTTGATGGTGGTGGTGGTCTCTGGTGTTCTGGGTGTGTGGGCAATGAG
Source organism: Okapia johnstoni (assembly GCA_024291935.2). Classification (NCBI taxonomy): domain Eukaryota; kingdom Metazoa; phylum Chordata; class Mammalia; order Artiodactyla; family Giraffidae; genus Okapia; species Okapia johnstoni. The sequence continues at coordinate 7,795,638 of JAGTYA010000026.1, read as the reverse complement.
ATCAATTGTCCTTTTAGTTAATGGGTATCCAGACCACATATGGGTACCCAGGAGCTAAGTCTGGACCCTACGGAGAGGGTCCATCTTGCAGACATCCTCCCCTCTGAGAAGACTGTTCTAATCAGGGTGCGGGAAGGGGGGCTTTGGATGTCTCCCTTGGGAGGGGTGGGTGTGCTCAGTGAGTGGGAGAGTGGAGTGGATCGTTTGTGACCCAAAGCCCAGACTGTGGCAGATAAATGGCTAGCTGGTCACCAAATCTGTTTTTGCTTCATCCTGTGAGCACGGCAGGGCCATGCCTCCCAGCCTGCCTGGAAGCTAGGCTGTGCCACGGGATGGTGCTCTGGAGGGCAGCATCAACAGGGCCCACGTGCCCCTCTCCATCCCAGGCCTGGCCCATAAACCCTCCCCTTATGCCCCTCCCCATTCATCCCCTTCCACTGCAACTAGGGAAGTCACGGTGCATCTTCAAGGTGGACAGAGATCAACTCTGAATCAGCGCTTGGAAAAGAGCTGCTCACCCATCAAGAACAGTGTTTAGGTGAAGGAGAAGTCAATTTCTATGTGTTAAACCATGGTGTTGAGAGCTTGTTTGTTATAACAGCTAGTGTTATCTTAAGACAAGCGAGAATCTGAACACATCTGTGCCTCTGATTCTGAGCTAGATGGTGGGTCTGAGCAAATGGGTCAGTGCCTGTGGAATTAAGCATGTGTATGCCTCTGAGGCCCTGTGTACGTGTGTATGCCTCTGAGGCCCTGTGTATGTGTGCACAGGAGCAGAGCCTTGGAAGGGATGCACACATGTGGGCTACGTGCATGAGGTGGCTTCTCTGGGTCTGAGCATGGGGCTTTTTGTGAAGCCGAGTACACGTGTATGTGCGGGTCCCTGTAGTCTGTGTGTTCACCTGGTGACCAGGGAGGCAGGCATTGTACTGTGTCTGAAGATGTGTGATTGGCCAGATGGTCCACGGATATGTAGGTGTCCTTCTATGTGTAGCTGCGTGTGTATCTCTGAGTGTATGAGTAAGTGTATGAGCAGCTGTGAGCGCCCACGTGGGTCAGTGTTGACCTGACTCTGTGTGTGTGTGCACGTGTGTGTACACCACTGTGGGACTGAGTACGCGTATGCATGCCTTGAGGGGTCTGAGCACATGTGTGTGTCTGAGCTCAAGGGCCCGCAGGTGAGAATGAGCTGAGATGGGCCTTGAGGAGCTGCTCTCCTGGGTTGTTGGGGAGGGGTGCAGGTCTGTGAGGCTGAAGAAACGTGTGTCTGTCTGTGGACCCCTAGGTCTGTACACACACAGCCTGCCTGAGGATGTGCACACACACACATTCAAGGGTCTCATATGAGCACACACTCGGTACACAAGGACGTGCCTTTGAGGATGTGTGCATCTTAGTGATTGTGAACAGATGTGGAAGTGACAGTAGGTCTGAGCCCAAGTGTGTGCGTGTGTGGAGCTGTGACACTTGTGCACCTCTGTGAGCCTCGGGCAGACATGGACCTCCATGAATTCACATGCCTGTGTGTACACACATGCAGCTGCACCTCAGAAAGTTTGTGCACGTGGTATGTGTGTCTTCTAGGAACAGGCACACACACATCTGTGAACATCTGCAAGTCAGAGATCACACGGAGGATTCTGTGACCTGAACACATGTGTGAGCATGTCTATGACACAGGTGGATTTGTATATCTGTGTGTGCATCTATGAGCTGAGTGTGGATGTGGAATTCTGAGAGTCTCAGATTCGTATACGCGTGGGCCTTAAGGGTCTGAGCACACAGGCATATGTCTCATGAGCATCTAAAATATGCAAGTGCTTCTGAGCACGTGCATGTGATTCTGAATATCTGGTCTACCCCTCAATAGATGTGCAAATGCACGCTTCAGTGGGGCTGTGAGTGCATGGATGTGCAGCTCTGAGCACCCAAGCTGGCCTTGGTGGGTTAAAGACATGCTGCATGGCACCCTCATGCAGTTGGGTGAGTGTGAAAGCTGTGGGTCTGAGCAGGCAGACACCTGTGAGCCCACATCTAGGTGTGGAGCCCTAAGCACACACATGCAGGACTGGGGCTCTGAGCACATGTGTGTGCTTCTGTAAAACTGTGCACATGTGTAGGGGGTTGTCTGTGTGTGCCAGACTTCTGGGGCTCTGAATACAAGCATGTCTCTTTAGATCTAAGCACATGTGTGCCTCTTTTGGCCTGGGCACAAATGGCGTGTGCCCTTTAGGTTTGAACATATGTGGACCTGTGGAAGTGGACATGAATGAGCTTGCCAGTAGGTCTATAAATGTGTGTGCCAGGATGTGGACATGCCTCTGATCAGACACGTGTGTGCATGTAGCTGGGTCCCTCTGTGGGTGTCAAGGGATGAGATCCCTACAGGCCAGGCCCATAATACAGGGTGTGGGTCAGGCCGGCTAAGAAAGCAGGGGTGGTGGGTCACAGTGCCTTCTATGCAGGACATGGCTCCCTAAAGACACTCCCACTAGAAAGAATCTGAACACTGCGTCCATCAACACAACGCCCTTCTTCGGCTGGGCAGCACCCTCACTAAAGTGACTGTCAGATGATGGGTTATCCAAGCTGGGGAGCCTGGGGAGGGAGAGTGGGGTCTGGGCTCCGTGGAGGGGCCCAAGTCAATAGGTGAGAAACATGTCAGGGATGACCTGAGGCTTCACACCTGGACCCCAGGGAGGAGGATCTGGCAGGTGAGAGAGGTGCAAAGAGCCTGGGGCCAGCCCCTAGGTAGCTGCTGTCTCTAGCCAGACTGCCTCCATCTCTGACACTGACTTTGGAGACCGAGGAGGCCTGGTGTCTGCTGAAGAAAAAGCCTCCCTGCACTGGGGGCACAAGAGGGGTTCTGGCCTGAGCCCCTCCTCCTCCAGGTGGGAGGTGTCATGGTCTAGGGACCCTGGAGTCATCTTGGCCCTTGTCTGGCCTCCTAATTTAAGCATTTCAGAGCAGCGTGAATGTGGGGGTGCAAACATGTGCGATGCACATCTCAAGGTGGGTTCCGTGGGTTTTTTCTGGAGGCTCAGCATGCCCTCTGCCTTCCCGCCCTCTTATTCTTTTTTTTTTTTTTTTATGCACTAAAGTATACATTTATTTTATATAGTTTCCTGTATTTATAATTTACTTTACAATAAAAAGAACAGCTTAAAAACTAGAAGATTATAGATAAGACCTGTTTACTTAATAACATTCTTCAGCAATGGTCCAGTGTCATCTGAATTATTTTCAACAATAATTTTCATTCCAAACTCTTACAGTAATATCATTTCAAAAATAAAAAGATAGAAAATTTGACAAAGTATGTAAAAATGCCTGTGGTTTAGTTGCTAAGTTGTGTCTAACTCTTGTGACCCCATGGACTGTAGCCTGCCACACTCCTCTGTCCATGGGATTTTCCAGGCAAGAGTACTGGAGTGGGTTGCCATTACCTTCTCCAGAGCCGCCCTCTTATTCTTAAAGGCTGGCCCACCAGCCTCTCCCCATCCCCCAGCCTCCATTCCTCCTCCGCTCTCCATGGTCCCCTCACAGACTTGACCCTTTGATGGAGGGAGGGCAACTGACCTGCCCTCTTCAGCTCTGCCTCAATCCCTGGTCCCAACACAGCCTAAAAGCACCGGGCCACCTGCACACACACTCAGTGTCACAGCCAAGCTCCTGAGACCCTGGGTGGGGCTGGGAGGCCTGAGCCTCAGAGGACAGTGCATGGCCCCAGGGTGGCCCTGTCTGTCGCTGTAGGACAGCCATCTGCAGGGCCCGGGGAAAGCAGAGACTTCACTCACCCCGGCAGTTCACATCCTCAAGTGTGCAAACACGTGCAGTGGGGCCAAGCAGTGCCTTTTTCTCGTGACCACACAGCCTTTTGTCCCCAGAGTCCCATCCCGGGGCTCCCATGGGGCCCTGCAGCACAGCCCCTCCTGCAGGCCTGAGCTGGAAGTTCCATGTCCACCTGCAGGAAACCCCTTCAGTGACTAGTCTGGGGAAAAGCAGGGTGCGAGGAGGGTGCTATGTCAAAGGTGCCAGAGTCCCATAGCCTCCCAAAGCAACGGTGGATGTGAGGGTGCATCCCTGAGCCAAGATCTCCAGGGAGACAGGGGAGCCCCCCAAAGAAGAGCTTCCCATAGTGGAGGGCATCTGTCCAGAAAGCACTGTCCTGGTTGTGGGTGTGAAGGCCTTTCCAGTCCAGTAACCAGAGGCTCCCTCAAGTCCCTCAGGGCCCAAGACTGCCAGAACAACCCACTCACTCTAGCCTACTGGGGGGCACAGGGCGGTCAGGCATCAGCCTCTGGGCCTGGTGGCCTGCACCCCAGAAATCCCTCACCCTTGGTCTCTGCCCCAAGGCTCCAGGGTCTTCTGGCTCTGCCCACACTCCTTCCATTGAATGCACATTCAGTCTCCTTCCATGCTCACCGAAGCCCACCCTCAGCTTGAGTGGCTCTTCTGTGGCTGGCAGATCCCCCAGGCTCACCCTCAGGCCAGATTCACAGGCTCTGCCCAGGTCATACTGCCCATTTTAGCTGACCCCTTCACCCTCCCTGACCCTGACCCTGCAAGTACCTGCCCCAACCTCCAGCTTCCAGTACCAACAGCCCAGCCGTCACACATTGCAAAGTAATGGGTAGAAGTCTCTGCAAAACCCAACCAAGAGATGAGGCTCCCGGGGGCTCATCCAGGCCACCACCAAGGCCCACGTGCTCTTACAGGGAAATGTGGCCACATTCAGTCTCCTTCCATTCCCGCTGCCGGCCTCACATACGAGGACCTCAGCTCCTCCCAGCTGCCACCCACCTGCTCACGTGCACCCACTGTGCCGCTACACACCCAATACTTCTCAGTTGGCACCCAAGGCCCAACCCTGCTTTGCCAATCTGGTCTCTCTCTGTGGGGCTGCACCCTTCTCTACAGCTAGAAGCATCAAGCAGAGGCCTGGAATGCCTCCTCCAGGAAGCCTTCCCTCCCAGCTCTGCTCTCCTCCCAGAGCAGCTCCCCAGGCCCAATCTCCCTGCGGACCTAATGCCTGGCTGGGGCACCTCCCACCTAACTGCCCCAGCTTGGCCAGGGAGCCCCGGGATTGTCTGGCCACCTCCCTGAGACTGGGAGTGAGGAGGGCTCAGGAGCCAGCAGAGACCTCCTCTTCTAGTGACCAAGAGAACACTAGGCCTCAAGGACTGATGGGAATTGCAGTTCTGAACCCAAGAGCTGATGGGAATTGTAGTTCCTAGGCCTGCATTCCCCATCCCCATACTCCATCCCCCAACACACCATAAGGACTCATGGGACCTGTTACACACCTTTCTAGGGTAAATTCTCCCTCTTTCCCTCCTGGCATCCCTTGGCCCTCAACTTAGGACCTCAAGCTAAGGACCTCACTACACTACCTCTGAGGGCTGAGGCACCAAAAGGCCAAAAACTGCCTCACCAGGGGGCACTCATGGGGCCTGGTGGCAATGGCAGAAAGGGAGAGGAAGCTATCAGGAAAAGTTAAGGCCTGGCAGCAGGCCTCTGGCGGGGCTTAGGCTGGGGGCAGGGACAGTCGCCCCCCTCCCCTCAGCGTCGCAGTGGGCCCGGGGCAGGGGAGGGGGGAAAGGCACTCACCAGTACTGGGCTCACACTCCTCCAGGTCCTCATCATCGCTCGGGCACTCGGCCGAGGCCACCAGGAGGTCATCTGTGTTCTGGGGGGCGAGAGGAGGATAGGGGGAAAAAGGAGGATTCCAGGGCGGGTCAGAAGGCCCCATGGCCACCTCCTGAGTTGTGGACCAGGGTGGGGGATGGGCCCTGGGCAGAGACACACATGCTGGTCCACACCCCAGCTGTCTCATAGCTTGCTGGGTGACCCAGGGGCCTCCACCTCCCCATGCAAAGCGAGACTGAACAGCCCTGCCCTGCAGCAGCTCCCGTCCTCCTGGGAATCAATGAAACAGCACGTGTTGTGCCTTTTATTTCTGGGAAGCCGGGGGACTCAAGCTGGACCTGTGACCGCAAGACCAGAGCAAGGGAGTCCAGGGGCGGCAGGGAGGTGAGGCACGGGGGCCTCTGGAGGCTGGTACGGGCAGAGCAGGACCTGGGGGTTTCTTGGTTCCAGCCTCACCACCTCACCATCCTCATCTCTCTTCCAACCCCCTTCCTGGAGCCCGGGAACGGGGCTGCACACAATAATTAGGGCTGTGGTTGCCATGACAACAGGAGTCGACTTTGTCAGCATTTTCTCTCCTCCTGATTGCAAAGAAAGAGAATCCCCAAGATGAGTGAGTGTAAGGGGAGGGGGATACACAGGGGGTGATAGGGAAGAAACCCAAGGAGGGAAACCCAGACTCCAAGCAGGAAGGGAATTAGAGATTTCGGGTGGAGGGAGAAGGCCAGGCCGAAGGCCAAGGATGTGAGGAGTCTGGGCTAGGTAAGGAGTGAACCGGTCACATCCCGCTTCTTCCCCACCCCCTGATCTCAGGACTCTGCATCCCTCACCAAAGGGCAAGGTGGGGACTGGAAGATTACTTCTGCTTCTCTGCTGGCCTGCAGGCTCCACTATACAGCTGTGACCCCTAGAGCCCCACCCCTCTCTCCTGCCTAGACGGTCTGCCCATCACCTCACACTGAGACTGGATGCCCTTCTTGCCATCAGGCACTGGGCATGGCCAGTGCCCAACCTTAGCTAGAGCCACGCCTTTTTCCCAGGGCTCCCCGCTCCTTGGAGCAAGGCCTGGCGTTCGGGTCCCCTCAATTTTCTTGGCTCTAAAGGCAGAAGGGAAGGGGGGGTCAGGCTTGACTCTCTCTTGCCTGGACAAGGCTGTCAGCCAGATCCAGGCCCCTACCACACAGACTAGCAGGGATGAGGGGATGGGAGCTCAGAGAGCCCAGCCCTCATTTACAGAAACTGCAGGCTGGTGGTGGAGGTAGGACCTGTCCCTGTGACTGACCCAGCCCCTCCCTCACCCAGGACAACAGATGTCCCACCAGGTCCAGAGGCCCACAGCCATGGGCGATGGGGGACAGGAGTGGCTTGGGCAGAGGGAGCAGGGTCCCTAAGCAAGGTCCAGTGTGCCAGGTGTGAGCCCCCACCCTCAGGCCATCAGTGACCGACAGCAATAGCTAGAAAACTCAGCTGCACCCGGGGCTGCCTTGGTGAGTCACATATGCTCAATCAGCTTTGGCCACCAGGAAAGTCAGGCCTCTCCTGTCCCAGCAGAGCCTCATTCTCAGATACAGCCCCCTTGGGTGCTCCCCTGAGTGGAAGAGGAGATAAACTCAAACCTGACCTGAGGGGAGCATCTAAGCAGGTGAGGCAGGCCAGGGGGAGGGAGGTAAAGCACCAGGGGACTGTCTGCACCTGCCTGGCTCTGACCCACAGGCACGGAGGACACTGAGGCCTGCTACACGGTGGCATCTACTCAAGGTCCCACGGAGAGGGCTTATGATGGGAGAGGGCTGGCAGTCCCACCGCAAGGACACCAGCAATCAGAGAGAGGCTGCTCCGGCCTCTACCAGCCTCTGGAGAAGGGCTGCCACCTCCAGGTGAGCTGCTGACCCCTCCAGCGCTGTCGCCTCTGTGCCCTGCCCAGAGCGGTGCCATCCTGGCTCCCTCTGTCTCCCCCTCAATGCCCACACAACACCGAGTATGGCCTTCATTACTAGACAGGTAGCAGGGGTCATTCCATCCCGCAGCCCAGTTTGGTCTCTCTGGCGCTTCACTCATCTCTCCAGGTAGAAGCATCAAACAGAGGCCTGGAATGCCTCCTCCAGGAAGCCTTCCTTCCCAGCTCTGCTCTCCTCCTATAGCAGCGCCTCTCTCATAGGTGGGGGGTGGTCTTCCCTGGTCTAGCTAGGGTACCCAACTTCCCCTCGACTCTGGGAATGGTCCCCCTAGAAAGAGTAGGGATCTATGACATCCCTGGTTCCCAGGGTGACAAGCGCTTCAAAAAAGGAGACCTTGCCGCCTCCATCTAAACCACCATCCCCTCAGAGCTTCCCGGGTGCTGGGGTTGCAAGGCAGGCATCAGCCCTACCACCATCTGAATCCCCATCCCTCATCCACCCGCTGAAGGGGCCCTCACCTGGGTGGTGCTGTCCCTCAGCGTGGGGGAGCGGCCCCGGCGGGTGGTGGTAGTGGCCATGGTGGTGGTGGTCTCCATGATGGTGGTGGCCATGTCGGCCAGCAGGGTGGTGGCCGTGGTCTCCGCGCTGAGCAGCACGGACGGCCCCTCCCCCACCAGGCGCAGGTGGCCCTCGGTCCGCACATTGGGGTCGCTCTCGGCGGCCAGCGCCAGCACCTTGAGCCCATTGTAGTAGAGGCCGGACACCTGGCCCTGGAAGGGGCGGCCCTGATCCCGGCCCCCGATCTTGATGGCAGCCTGGCTGTTGAAGATGGTCAGCTGGCGGCCTGGGGGGGTAGGGAGGGGCAGGGGTGACAGACAGAGAGGGGACAGGCAGTAGGGGGAGACCAGAAAGGGAGAGGGAGAAAGGGGGTATCCAAGGCAGGGAAAGGGGTGGAGGGGGAAACCAGCAAGTAGGGATTGGGTGGGGAGGGAGAAACGAGGAAGGGGCAGACACCAAAGGGAAAGTCCTTGTCAGCCACTAGCCCGGTCCAGCCAGCAGGGACCCTGGAGTGGAAGGGGCCCCAGGGCACACATGGGCCGGGAGAGGGGGCCCAGCTCCCCTCTCCCCGCCATGCTCATGCCTCTGGCCTTCCCATCCCCACTCCTCTCTTGCTCTGGGGGCATCGCCCCCTTCTTTCCCTTCAATTGGATCCCCATCTTCCCTCTCTGCTCCCCTCCAACTTCCCACACCCCGTGTCCAGCCCCAAGCCACGGAGCCCTCAGAAGCAGCAGACAGAGGAGACAAAAAGGCAGAAATGGAGGAGACGACTGCCAGGCCACGTGGTCAGTGCGTGTCAGGGCAGGGATGGAGGTAAGGCCCGGGTGGACAGTGCGTGGGAGGAGGGCCAGCATGCGTGAGGCTAGGAGCAGCCACGTGGACCGCACTCTCTGCCCTCCCAGCCACCACCCGGCCCTCGGACCTCTGGCCAGGACCCCCTCTCCCCTCAAGGCTCAGCCACTGCCTGGGGATTACACCCTGGAGAGCAGAGTCCCTCCTCCCCGCCAGGGTGTGCAAGCACAGAGATGGAAAATGTTAAAGGGACCTTGCTTCGCTCACTGACAGCCAAAAAAACCACTCCAGCTCCAACCTCGCTCCTCACTCAGCAGTTACACCTCAGAATTCCCACCTGGGTGGGCTTTGGCTCTTCTGTTTGGTTTTAGTGGATCTGGGGGTCAGTTTAACCCTCTGAGTTTGTTGCTTTGGTTTGGTTTTTAGAAAAGATATTTATTATGTTTAAGTTTAGATTTAACTTTGGTTTTGATGTTGCTTATTTTGTGGGGGGAGGTGGGCAGAGGAAGTACTAGGTTGCCCCCTGCTCCCCTGGACCTTCAGCTGCTGGCGCTGGGGGTTTAAGGCCTGGCTTAGCCCTTGTTAGCCTCTGGTTAGTGCCTCGTTAAAGATCTGGTTTAGAGTTAGGTGCCTATTAGCCCTGCCCTGAAACCTGGGCTGAGGACAGTCCAACTTGTGAAACCCACACTCTTGCTGGAAACATGGGTTCCCTGGGACACCGAGACCTCTGGGGCCCCCAGCCATCTGTCTGGCCTCCGGCCAATGACCGGCCACGGGTGTGTTTGCTTAGGCCCTCTGCTCAGCCTCTCCTCCTCCTCCAGCCCTCCCTCTGCCCAGTACCTCCCTCAGCCCTGGAGCAGGGCCATCATCTTCCAGAGGGGGCAGCCGGAGCCCACAGAAGCTGAGAACTAGTGAGTGGCAGCTAGACATGGGACCTAGAGAGGCCTTGAGGATCACTGTGTCCAGTTTACACCCACATGTGAGAATTAGGAGAAAAACAAAGGGGAGAAGGTTCATAGTGGTCAAGTGAGTTTGGAAAACAAGCATTTCATAATTAAACAAGAGGTTTCTCTCTTGCAGGACTTCTCAGAGCCTTTATTAAAATGCATGTTCATACACCTCTCCAAAAGGAAGAAACAAGATTCCAATTTCTCAAGCTCATTTTACCACAAATCTCTCTCTTTCTTCTTCTTTCTTTTAACCACAAATCTCTTTATCGTGAAGCATCTCATGGGACTTATGCTTCACAGGATACATTTTGGAACTGGGAAAATGGATTCACTCAATAAATATGTATTGAGAACCTACCACATGCTAGGTGCTGACAGTAAAGTAATCTCTCCAAGAATGCCCAGCTTTGGTTCTCCAATACCTTCCTGCTCCTCATTTCATCTCATTCTCACGGCACCCCGTGTGAGGCAGGCTGAGCAGGGATCACTGTCCTTGTCTCCCTGAGGAGGGAACTGATGCCTTGACCAAGGCCATGCCACACTCTGGGAAATACTAGAGAACGTGGCCCAGTCCTGCACTTTCTAGAACAGGAACCAGAGGCCTAAAGAGAAGGTGCAACCCTGCAGGAGCAAAGCAGGACTGGGGTTCCAAACCACCGGCAGGAGTTCTTCCTTCAACTGGACCACAAGTCCCGCCCCCCAGGCCCCTCTCCCTGCCCTGTCCAGCTTTCCCTACCCTTGGGGTCACAAGTTGTCCCAGCCTCAGCCCAAGCTGCTCCCTTGGCCTCTCTGATTCCGGGAGAGGGAGGTGGGTAATGGAGAGGAAGCTACATAGGTGAGCCAACTAGGCCCCTGGGGCCCCACCCACCATGAACTCCTCAAAGGGTTAAAGTTCACCCCGCTGGAGAGAGCAGCCCAGTGTGGCTGAGGGCTGTAGGTTTTAGCGATGTCTGTTACAGTCCCTTTAACTTTTTGTCCTGCTACGGATTTATCACATCTGGTTATCAGCATGTTTAGTCCCCGCTGGCCATGTAGGGGGCTGGAAGTGACATTGGGGGTTTTAGTTGGGGCAGGCCCCAGTGGACATTTAAAAGCACAATTATCAGCTGGTTAGGTGGAGGTTTAACAGTGCTACTTCCCCCCTAGAGTTTTAGCCTTAGAGGTACAGAGCTCTCCCCCTCTCCAAAGGGAATGGGATGGCTTTGCCCTTGGCCCCAACTTCCCTTGGTGACAAGTGGCCTTCTCCCTCCTCCCTCACACCCAGCAGCACCTCTTAGCCAGCTGTTCTGTCTTCCTCATCAGCTCAGTGGGCACAGAAATCCTCCTGGGATGCCACCTCTTCCCCACCTCCTAGTCTCCCCTCAACCTCCACTGCGTCTGAGACCTTCTGGACCCAGGTGGGCTTCTTCCAGAGACAGCGGCCTCACAGAGGCTCTTGAAGGATCTTTCCAGTAGGATTTGAAGCCCCCCCACTCCTCCCTTTTCTCCTCAGATGAGCCCTGTGAGGTCTTCCTATCCCTCCTTGAGATCCTAGGACCGCCACCCTCTGCTTCCCAAAGCTGTCTGCTGCCCAGAGTGCTGTGGTCCTCAGCTGGCCCTCGACTAAACCTCTGAGCCAACAGGGCAGCCCCCTCCCCACCTGCACTGCACCCTGCCTTCCTGGAGGGGTTCAGCATCTCCTCGATGACCCGAGTCCCATCACAGGTTTAGGAAGAGACCAAGCTCTCCCACTTCTAGGAAAAGCCCCACCCCTGCCCCAACCACCCCTCTAGAAGCCACGGACCCTTGACCCCAGAGAGGAAGGGAACACCCTGGCCGGACAATCGTCCTTTCACTAGGGGGTGGGCGATGGGGAAGGCTCGGATGGGGAAAGAGAGAGCTCTGCACCTTTAAGATAGTGTTTTTAAAGTTAATTAATTAATTAATTAATTCTGGTTAATTACCTTTGTCGAGCAGCCACTCATCAACTACTCGACCAAGCCGGTAGGGGATTCTCTGTCTAGCAATCGCCAGGCGCTCGTTATCAAAGTTTCCTTGGAAAAGTTTAGAAAGACAGTAGGTTTCTCAGGCGGCGAAGTCCAAAGGAGTTAGAAAAGTAATTATGCATTTCTCAGGAGACTCAGAGTAAGCGGCCACATCCCACGGAGAGAGGGCAGGTCCACCCAAGGCGGGAGAAGAAGAGCCGGTCCCTTGTCCACCCTCTGGTCCCCCTCCCTAGGCTCCCAGGCAGAGCCAGCCCCACCCTGGGGGCAGGAGCCACCCGAAGACAAAGAGGGGACAAGGAAGAAAAGGAAAGGGGAATGGAAGAAGAAGCAGCTGGAAGTTCAAAGGTCAGAGGTTAAACAGGTTTATCTGTCTACCCGGCTTCCTTCCCCATCCCAGAGTGGGGTAGAGGGGCCGGGAGGGGCATTTAGCAGGTTTAAGTTAGGGGTGGAAGGCCTGAGCGACCCAGCTGGTTACTGTGTTTAGAGGGCAGTTTAGAAGTGGGAGGGATGGGTTAAGCGGGGGTTTATGCGGCATTTAGGGGGTGGTCCAGCACACACATTTAACAGTGAGATTTAAAACACTTCTCAAAGTCCCCTCTGTTCCCTTTACGTTCTGTGATCAACTCCCAGCTTCCCCTCACCTCCCACCCCACTCCCCACCCCAACCCACCACTGGTTTCCACCTGCACTTCCCCTGCCAAGCCCCCACCACTCTCACTGAAGACACTTCCAGGCTTCTCACCTTGGTCACATGCTGGATGTCCCCCAACTGCCCTGCCCAACCCTTGCATCTCAGCTCCTCTGTCACCCCGGCCCATCCCCCGGCTCCCTGCAGGCGCCTACTCCTCCCCTGGCGGCACCTTGCTCCGACTCCTGCTCCGTTCCAGCCCTGGGGACCCATCCCAGCCCCAACCTGAGCCTTCCTCCTCTCAATCCTGGCTGTCCATCCATACACAACTGTTCTCTCTGCTCACAGGAAGGAAGGAGGATGTGTGTGTGTGTGTGTGTCTGTCTGTCTGTCTGTGTCTGTGTGTCTGTGTGTTCTGTGAGCTCTCCCCCAAGACTGTGGGTGACCCCAAACTGTAGCTGTGGAAACGGAAGTTATTTCCTTTGGGCACCTGGCCACTCTACCCATTGAAACCACTGACACGATCTTCAGTAACATGCACTCTGGGGGCATTTTCCTTCTCATGCCTCACTGCACAACCGCATTACCTGCCCAGCGAGACCTGGGCCTGGGCCTGCCAGTGTACACCTCCCATGAACCTCCCACAGTGTGTTCACTCCAGCAGGGATGGGGCCTCCTTTTGATGCTTACGAGGCGTGAGACTCTGCCCTCCTGAAGATTCCACAGACCGTGAATCCACAGAGTCGGGTCACTTGTGTTTTAGACAAAAATGGATCATCCACTCGTTTAGTCACTCAACAAACATCTCCTGAGTGTCTTCTCTATTCCTGGTGCTGGGTACTGGAGATGCAAAGACGAAGGTCCAGTCCTTGCCCAGGGGGAGCCCCCACCAGGCTGCAGCTGGCAAGTGACCAGAAGTGTCCTGTGTTCTGTTAGAGGCAGCACAGCACTGGGGATGGGGCTGGGAGGGGCCCCAGAAGAGGCTGGAGGAGGAGAGTAGCAGCCAGAAGGGAGACAAGCAGGGGAGGGGAGGGAAAGGGAGCACTCGAGCAGAAGCAGGAGGGTAGGAGGCATCCAGGCACCTACTCCCACCGGATAGTTGTGTATGTGTGTGTCTGTCTGTGTGGTCATGTATTTGTCCGTATGTGTGTCCTGAGAGGGATGGAAGAATGTATGTCTGCCTCACTGGCACACACAACAATTCTAACAAGAGTTGCATTTACACAGCACCTCTGCTATGCCATGTCATTCTAGCACTTTCCTTAGGTCATCTCACAGAACTCTCACAGTATGGCTATGATGCAGATATGATCCCCAACTTTCAGAGGTAGAAACTGAGATGCAGAGGCACTAGATGACTTGTCCAAGGTCACCCAGCTTGTCAGTAGCAGATGCAGGCTGAAAAGCCAGGTCCTGCTGACTCGGGGTCCCTGGGCTGCGTGTCTGTGCTTCCTGAGAGTCTGGGCCATGCACACTCTACTCTGGCCTGCTGGTGTTGCTCAGGGTGACATGGCTTTCGTAGGTGATCTGCCCTCACAGGGCACCAGGCCCTCAGGTTACTCTGCTTGGCAGTCAAGGAGGCACCCCCCAGTCTCCCCAGCCCCAGCCAGGGATCCTGAGCAGAGGAGGACAGGTATGACTCTTCTAATCTTGCATCTGCCCTGCTGGGATCCAAGGGGAGGAGCTCTGGCTTGACTAAAGCTTCATGCTCCCCGAGTCCAGCCCAGTCCAGTGCAGGCTGGTGTCTTCACTGCTGCAAAGGTTGCCCTGGTGTGTGTGTCTAAGAAAGAGCGAAGTCTGAGGCCCACAGCCTGGCCTGTCAGTGCCGGCATGTCTGTGGCACTTGGCATGGGAGCGTTTATGTGCCTGAGTTGCCCCACACATGCCCAGGCCTTGGTGTAAGCTGACATCCCTCTGTAGGGATTTCGTCCCTCTGTGTCTGTCTAACCATGTGAATATTTGCCATTGTCTGTGTGCCTGGGGCTGGCCTGCGTGTGTGTCAGTCTCTGTGTTTATTAGGGGGCTTTGGGGTCCTGTCTCTGGGGGCTGTCTGAGAGTGTCTGGGTACAAGCCCACATGTTGGTGAGCCGTAAGCCCACATGAGCCTTTTCATGCCAGTGTAAGTGGGCCTGTGGGGGCTTGCACACTTGAACCTCTCATGTCCTTCCGCACCCTCAGCCAGCATGGGGCAGCTTCTCTGGGCATCACTTTGGCCAAGGAGAGGGGCTGAGCCTGCAGGTGCTCTCTCTGCTCCTCAGTCTCCCCTGTGCACGCGACTCTGCAGTGTCACTCAACCTGTATCTCCGCATCTTGGTGTGTCTGTGGTTCTCCTGCAGTACCTCCACTTCCCCTCCGTGTCGTCTCCCACACCAGGGTTCTCTTTGTCTCCCTCCCCAGGCTCTGGCCACCTCTTCTTGCTGGCTGCATCTGCGAGACAGCGGCTCCATATATCTCCCTGCATCACTCCGGGAGCTGCCTCCGTTTCTGCTTCTGTCTCGGTGACTATTTCCATATCTCTCCATCACTCCTCCCTTGTTTCCTCTCACTCTGAGGCTCTTTCTCCGCCTCCCTCAGATTCTCGCAGAGTCTCTGCCTCCTCATGTCTTTCAGGTCCTCATTCCTGTCCTTCCCCTGTGCTCCTCAGACTTTGGTGGGTCCTCGGTCACCACAGCTGTCACACTGTTGAATCAGGTCTGTTTGCATCCCTGCGCCGCCCCCCCGCCCCCACAACTGTCAGCTCCCTGCAAGCAGGGGCTGTGTGTGCCCTCTGTCCTCGGGGCTTAGCATAGGACCTAAGACCAGTAGGCTGTTGATGAAGACTTGTTGAAGGCACTTGACCTATTTTTCGCTCTTGTTGTCACTTGTCGCTCTCTCCCTTTCATGATGTCCCTTACTCTTTGAGACACTGGGGTTCCTTTTCTCTAGGTCTCCATGGTTACTTCTCTTTATCTAGTTCACCTAATATGAACCTTCGACTTGCTCTTTGTAAAGACCTTGGTTCTTGCCTTGGTTCTATCCTTGGGAACAGCCCTGCTTCCTTGCCAAGATCCGTTTTGGGTTACTTCTGAATCTTCTCTCTTTGGTTTCTGCATCTGCCGCCCCATTTCCACCTGTCCCTCTTTTCTCAGCTCATCCTTCCCTCAGTTACATCAAGACTCTCCTTACCTCTACCTTCCTTCGCTTCTCTCCTCCCCCACCCCCAAGGACCCTGCCATTGCATCCTTCCTGGCTCAGCTGTTCCATCCCCTGAGAGCTGACCTCCCACAGTCCCGCCTCTACCCTTCAAATCCCAGTTTTTCCTTTGAGCCCCGCCCCACCATGGTCCCGCCCCTACAAGCCACACCTTTCCGGCAACGGGAAGCCTCGCCACTTAGCCCCGCCCCTGGTGCAGGCAGCGATCCTATCAGAGGCAGCCCTGGCCGCCCTGCCCCACCCCTCCCGCCAAACCTCTGCGCCCCGCCGCCTACCTGCTGGGTACCGCTCGTTGACCGGCCAGCTGTCCACCTGCAAGGTGGCGTTGCCGCCACTTCTAGTGAAGCGCACCACGTGGTATTTGCCGTCGCTCACGATGGCGTTGGGCTCGTCGATGGTAATGTCGTCCGTGCCCACGTTAAAGATCACCCCGACGGTGCCCTGGTCCTGGGGACAGGGAGACAGAGATCAGGGGTCGGGAGGGAATGACCATGCACTCCCGCTAGAAATCCACCTGTGACCACCACCGGTCCAGCTCTGCTGCATTTAACAGCTTTACAAAACACCTTTCCCAGCCATGTCTTTACTGGACCCTTTCACCTACCCAAGGAGGTTGGCTTGCCCCCTCCCCCATTTGCGAGCGAGGGAGCAACTGAGGTTCAGAGAGGTTGGAGAAGCCACTGTGGGGTGCAGAGCATAGACCTGGAGCACTTCAACTGACCACACTTGCCTCTTGCTTTTAGGTTCAGTCAAAATGTTCACAAATGTTTATGGGGCACATACTCCATGCAAGGGCCACTGGGCCTGCGGGCCCCAGACAGGGATGATCAAGAGCAAGCCAGGACCAGTGGGAGCACCGAGGGCATGACCTAAGGCATGACCAACAGGGGAGTCCACAGAAGCCAGCCTGGTGCCTCAGGAGGGTCTGGCTTCCCACACACACACACCTCTGAGCTCCAGCCTGTCCTCCCCTGAATGCTCAGCATTGGACAAGTCCCTGGGGGCTTTGTCACCAGGGCATCAGCAGGCATCAGTCCATGTAGGTCAGTCCTGAGTGTGGGGGCAGCCCCTCTACAGTCAAGGGGGCAGAGGTAGGGGGTCTGGACTGCGTGTTTTGGAGGGTGTTGGGTATAGAAAGAGATCCAGGAGACAAACCATGTTGGGCTTAATAAGGAAAGGTGAGATGCGGGTGTAAGGGTAGAGGATGCCGCAGGCAGGTGGGAACAGATGAGAAGAGGAAAGACAGGGACTGAGTCTGGAGAAGGGGAGCAGAGAGTCGGTCTGAGCAACTCTCCCAGTCCCAGGCCTCAGAGAGGGCCTCGTGGGAAACCCGCACAGGCTGCCCAGGAGCCAGTCCAGGAAGAGTTCTGTCCATGGTGCCAGAGCCTCACTGAAGCCCTCAATGGTGCCAGGCCCTCTGTGGGTACTGTAAACAAGTGCTCTCTTCACCCCCACGGCAACCCTCAGGAATGTACAGCATCCGCGTTCCACTGAGGAGGAAACTGAGACCCCGAGAGGGTAAACAATATCCCCAAGTTCCATGGCTCATAAGAAAGGAACCCCAGGTTTGAACCCCAGTTAGACTGACTCCAAAGCCAGTGCCCTCTTCCATTTTGCCCCACCAGTCTGGGGGGAGTGTTGGAGCTGGGGGTGGTCTGAGAGGTTATTGAGACCAACCTTCCTTCAAGACCAAAGACATCTAAATAAGCCAGCGCAAGGCCCTCTGGGCCTTAAACCTGAGCCCCTATTCCATTCCCCTGCGCTTCCTAGCAGTACCCCGAGTTCAGCCTCCTGAGTTCCCACACCCTCCTCCACACAGGACAGACACTCGCACAGATACCCTCACAGTCAGGGGGACCCAGATCCTCCCAGAACACACTTCACTCCTGGAGTCTTCCCAAAAGACTGTTCCAGTCCAGCCTGGGCATGAGGAGCCATTCAGTGGCCACCTCCTGCCTCCAACAAGGTCAAGAGGCTCAGCGGCACTGAAAGAGGGGCGAGGTGGCTCTGAAGAGGCAGGCATGGGGTTTGCAGGGAGAGCTGGGGAGTAAGGTGTCACCTGTGGTCTACTTGAAGACCCGGGCCCTATCCCTTCCCCACTGTGGGTCCATTTCTCCCCCTCCTAGAACCTGGGAAAGCCACACACACACACAGAGCCATACACACAGGCAGTGCCTCTTCAAAGATGCAGCAAAGCAGGGAAACTGAGGCTGGACTTGCCTAACAAAAAGTACTAGCAGCTGCACCCACCCACCACCCACAGACTGATGACATCCAGGGAGAAGGGGTGATGGTCTGCTCCTCACGTGAGGGGAACAGACCTCAGTACTACTGTGAGAATTCCAACAGCGCCAGCCCCTTGGGAGCGTCTGTGGGTTTCTCCCCACGAGGCTCAGCTGGGTGGTGACAGCAGTCAAAAAGCAGAAGTGGTCTGAGAGCCGGGCAGGCAGAAGCCATCCAGGGCAGCTGGAAGGCAGGACATCCCCGTTTCCTAGGAGGCAGCCGAGCCCAGAGCCGTGCACTCCGGGGGGGAGAGGCAGCTCTCAGAGCTGCTCCCGACTGAAGTCAGTTGTCACTTCTGTTAAAGTCATTAATTCCTAATTCCCCAATTACCTCATTAGGTGGCGGCGGGAAGAACGAGGCCGCTCCTACAGCAAATAATTATGGGAGTCAAAATTAATTTGGCAAAGTGGAGCGACGCTTTATTAGAAACGTCAAATTGCTTTTCTCTTATTTTGCTGCCGCCTCCCCACTCTCTGAGAGCTGCTAATGACGCTGTGGTGGGAGCTGATGTGTCACCAGGGGAGGAGGGGGCTTGAGGGCCGCCCCACGGGGCTCGAGCCTGTCAAGTGCCCGGCTCACCCTGCACATGGCTCCCACACTTCCTCCAGGGCCCCCCACCGTTGCCAGGCTCCCCATCCCAGGGCCAGCCCCACTCTACCCCACCCCGCCCTCTACAGCACCAGGCCTCTGTAACTGAGCACCCGGCAAAGGCTGTGGGTGACTGCTGCTGCTGCTGCTGCTGCTAAGTCGCTTCAGTCGTGTCTGACTCTGTGCGACCCCATAGATGGCAGCCCACCAGGCTCCCCCGTCCCTGGGATTCTCCAGGCAAGAACACTGGAGTGGGTTGCCATTTCCTTCTCTAAAGCATGAAAGTGAAAAGTGAAAGTGAAGTCGCTCAGTCATGTCCAACTCAGCGACCCCATGGACTGAAGCCTGCCAGGCTCCTCTGTCCATGGGATTTTCAAGGCAAAAGAGTACTGGAGTGGGGTGCCATTGCCTTCTCCAGGGTCACTGCTGAGAGGGGGAAAAGGAGACTCCTCCCCGCTCCCTGTCCCTCTGACTCTTCTCCTCAGCACTGGGGGGGACCCTGTCCCCTAAACCCACAGGCACAGAGACAGAAGTCATCAATGAGGCAGACATAGACCACCTGCATATCAACCTATCTGGGGGGACACTCACGGGCAATCAGGCTATTACCAGACACAGTGCTTCCTAGGGGCTGGGCAATGTCCTAAGAGCTTTATGTTCATCATCTCAAACCCTCACCCCCCTCAGCAGCTCCCTGTCTTCTGCCCATGCCACTACTCAGAGGAGGACACTGAGGCACAGGAGATGAGGTGACTGCACAAAGACAGGGCAAGGACGTAGCGGACCCAAGGACTCAAACCCAGGCATCTGCTCCAAACGGCACACAGCCTCTCATGACTATGTGATCAGAGAGCGGCCGCCCTCACCCACAGTGAAGGACCCAGAAAAAGTCACATCTGTCACGCAGGGTCAGGAGACTGAACCGGCAGCAAACACCACACGGCCAAGGAATACATATATAGAGCTACACGCCCAGTCAGAGGCCACGAGACTGTCCCCCATGGTTCCCCTGAACGCTCCTGACATGATCAACATGCACCGGCCCCACACTGTCACACTCAGTCATCGCACCATCACACTGCCTCTCACGCGGGCGGAGACACCCGCTCATGGAGCTTCCAGCCTTCTCCGCCACACCTCCCTCTGCACCCCTTTCCTGCTCGCTTAGCTGCCTGGCCTCCCCCGCCCGGCACCCATCAGCTGCCACTTCTCCTCCAGCCCCACTCTGCACACAGGCCATCTCCCCTCAGGCCTCATTCCTTCACTCCCTCCTGTCCATGTCGTGGGAGGGTATGCAGCCCGGGGAGCCTAAAAAGCTGTCCTATAAGGAAGGGCCGGAGCCCAAAGAAGCCTCTCCCCTTGCCCTCTCGCTCCCTTGAAGCTCAGGGTCCCCCACGCAGATCCCTCCAGCACACAGAGCCTAGCCAGCCTGTTCAACCCTCCCAGCTCAGGGTCCCAGCCAGGGTCAGCGCATGGAGTGCGGGCAGGGAAGGGAGGTGGCTGTAAGGGGCTGCACAGGTGGAAATGGAGACAGGTCAGAGGCCCAGAGGTTAAGACAGTGGGGAGAAGCAGGGAGAGGCTTAGAGCAGAAATGGAGCAGAGCCACCTAGAGCTTGTAGGGAAGGGTGTGGGGCAGGACCAGAGATGGGGAGGAAAGGGGGCAGCTTCAAGACTAGTTAGGATGGAAACTGTGAGGAGAGGCGGCCTGGGGGAGGCAATGGGAAGGAGCAGAGGGCAAGGAGGGGAGCCGCACAGAGAAAAGCAGAAAAGCAGGGCTGGGAGGTCAGGGTGGAGATGTGGGGTTGCGCCAAGAGGTCAGGGAGGAATGTGCATGAGGCCGGGCAAGGTGGCTGCTGCGAGGGCAAAGGTCATGGGAACAATATTCAAGGGCAGGGCAGAGGCAGAACAGGATCAAAAAGCAAGGTGAAGAAGCAAGGGTGGGCTGTCCCGTGGCGGGGAGGCAGAAGGAGGAGCAGGACAAAGTAAAGGTCAGAGTAGGTGGCCGAGCTGGTGGAGGAGTGAGTGGGCAGCAGCCCAGGGCACTAGCCCAGGGCAGTCATGAGGCGAGGGCGTCCCCAAAGGCTGCAGGAGAATGGCCTGGAAGCCTGGAGGGGGCCCCTGACTACATTCAGGAAGGTCAGAGACACAGATGGTCTCAGAGCTCGGAGCTGGGGAGACTCAGTGAATAACTGGCAGGAGAGGGGGGTCCCAGGAGCAGAACCACAGGGAAGAAACCCAGGGATCAGGGAACAGAGATTCTGGGGGCTCCACGGGAGGGAAAGATTTAGGGTGCTGGTCCCATGGCAGGAGGGACTGAGTGGACCTGGGGTAGGAAGGCTGGGGGGTCGGGGGTGGTGGCCCCGCTTCTTACGATGTGCAGCTGCAGGTAGTCCCCGAGGCCCGAGGCGCTGTCGACCCGCACCAGCACGGCGCTCCGCTGGTGCGTGCTGAAGCCCACGGCCAGGCGGTCCATCCTCGTGCTCGGCCGGTCATTGGGGGGCCACGTGTAGGTGATGAGCGCTCCCCCCTTCCCAAAGATGTACGTGGTTCCGGCTGCAGAGAGAAGGAAAGGGAGAGGGAGATAAGACATCAGGAGGGCGAGGTTAGCAGGTCCTTGAGGCTGTGGCCAGAGCCCTGAGATAACGGGTTTAGGGTACAGGGCTTCAGCTGTGAGACCCACAGCGGCCACCAGGCCCTGCCGTCCTAGGGAACAGTTGGCAGGCGGGTGCCCGGCTGGGAGCCTGTGCACGCGCACAGACAGATGTAGCTCCCTCATCAAGAATTCCAGTTTTAATTACAGCAAAACAGAGAGGTAATCAAGAGACTGACACAGAGAGAGAGGGCCTGGGGAGACTCTGCAAGGGGACAGAGATGATCACCAGGGGCAGGCAGGACCCAGAGGGCCCCGCTCGACTGCTCCCAGGCCCGGCCCAGGTGACAGGTGTGAGGTGTGTGCTTCTGCAGGCTGAGCTGAGCCGGCACCAAGGCAAAAGGAGCCCCAGGCGATGGCGGGAGGAGAAGCAGGGGCTGTGTTCGGCTCTGACTCATAGCCCGCAGGCTGGCTCCCCTCCAACACCTGGCCCCCACCCCCTCCCAAGCCCCTGCAAAGCCTGGTCCCAGTTTTCCTGGACTCCCTGCTTCCACTCCCAACTAGGGGGCTGCCTGGGTGCCAAAACAGGGGGTCCTGGAGCCCTGCCCAGAAAAGAAGAGACAGACAAGGGGGTGGGGTGGGGGGAGAGATTGACAGCCAGAGGAGGAAGGAGGCAGAGAGACAGATGGACAGAGAGGGACAAAGAGGGGTGTAGGTGAGAGAAAGCAGGAGAGTGGGAGCCAGAGATGGTGAAGGGAACCCTCTCCTACCCCTCCCCCACCCCACCCTCTCTCCCCCTTGTCTCCTCTTTGCCATCCGGCTGCCGGGGGCGGGGTGTGAGGTCCCTAAGGATCTCAGCCCCAAAATAAACCCCATTAGTCGCCAGTTCCCTCCTGCGGCTCCCTGGGGGTGGGGGGGTGGGGGCAGACTGATGGCCGGGGGTGGGGGGTGGGGGGCCGGTCACCCAGTTGCTGGGAAGGGAGTTCTGTCTGGGAGGCCTAGAGGACTAGTGCTCTGGGGCCTTCAGAGAAGGGAAGACAACAATCTTGCATTCTTTAGAACATAAATGGAGCAGATGAGATTCATAAAATGCTTAATTAAATAATTAGCCACTAAAGACTCTTCTCCAAGCACTTCTTGGGGGAGAGGGGTTCAGGGGAGGACTTATCTAGAGAGAAAAGAGAGGCAGATGGGCCTGAGGGGAAAAGCCTGGAGTAGACCGGGAGAAAAGCGTGGCTGTGGGGTGGGAGAGCCCTGGATGGGCTAGAAAGTCCCAGGTCAGGGAGGGTCTGAGGTATTTCCAGAACAAACCTGCTCTGCCAAGATGGCAGCCCAGTGGGTAACACTAAGGCCGCCCCTCTCACACAGCTTGGGGTCTCTCACCTCAGGGACTAGGAGCCCTGTTGCAATTTGGGCAATATGGGATCAGGGGTCTCTATCCTAGGAAGCTCCGAGGCCTCCAGAAGGAGAGGGGATCCCTGAGTGCCCTGGAGGGAGGCACCTTTTGCAGGCCCAGGAGGAGACAAGGAGACAAGGGAAGGCTGTGTGTGGTCTGGGTCCCAGAGAGGCAGAGAGGCCAGCAGGGGGCTGGGGGTGGGGGGGGGGGGGGAGCAGGAGCTGTCACCCTGAGCACTTGTCATCAGTGCCCTCCATCTCCACAGGCAGGGCCAGAGGGGAAAGATGACTCCCAGGGGCCAAGGCCAGTGGGAAGGAAGCCCCTGGGTGTCAGTTAACTGACATCTGCCACACCAAAGTTGCAGGAAAGCCCCCCCAGCAGACAGAGGGAGCTGGGCCCTGCCCGCTCCCAGCTCAGGTATCCTTCCTCCCTGAGGGCCTCCCTGGTGAGATCTGAAATCTCAAGATGGCCCCAAGATCAGGGCGCAGAATCCGATGGGGGCATGAGCCACACCCCCACCCTCTGGCAGTCACTGCCTGAACAGGGCAGGGCATGAGGGCGAGGAGCCTGGTAGGCCTCAGCCGGCAACCTTCTCTCCACTCCCAACACTGCAGCACTCTGGAAAATCGGCTGTTTCCATGGTAACCATAATACCCAGGGTCCTCCCTTCCCCCTCTGCTCACTCACAAGCTGCAGGTCCAAATTTGGGGGGTGAAGAGGGCCAGGGGAGCTGAGATGCTGACCCTTCTGCACACACACCCCTCCCTGCCTCCTGGACTATGGGCCTCTTCACCCCTGGTTCCAGGGCCTCCCAGTCAGATGCAGGAGGTGCTTACTGGGTTTCTTGGTCCCTCCGCCAACAAAGGAAACTCCATCTACCTGGAGCCTCCCAAACCCCCCAGGTCTCGGGGAAAAGGAGAACCTTTCTCCTCACTTTCCCATTCCAGGAACCCAGACAGCACATCACCCTGAGCCCGGAGAGGAGGTGAGAAGCGAGTCTGCCCCCAACCTCCATGCCCCATAGAGCAGTGAGGCAGAAAGGATCAGAGGCCGGGCGGGTGCCCGCAACCCCGGGCCCAGGTGGCCGACGCGTCCCCAGTGACGCACCCACAGACCCCACATCCACACACAGGCCACGCCGCAGCCAGCTGCACACAAAGACCCAGTGTGGAGAGGCAGACTCCGACAGGAGACACCCGGGAAACATGGCGGTAAGCGCACAAAGACTGGCAGGCGGCGAGGGCAGCGGCTGGCACCGCGCAGAACGGGACTGGCACACGCCTCCCGCCCCCGAGGCCCACGGCGCACGGGCCGCCCGCCCGCCGCCCCCCCCCCAAACCCCCAGTCCCCAACCCGCGGCCCCGCTCGGCAGGGCCTCCCCCGGGTTTCACTTCCCCGCGGTTCTCCCACTGCCGCCAGTTTATTACGTGGGGCGGGACTGTAAAAAGCCTAAGGGCGTTTATTACACGGTGGGGGATCGGATGCAGAGACAATTCTTGGGCCGAAGAGGTGAAGGATGAATGGTTTATTGGTCTGGGGCGGCAGTGATTACCCCGGGGAGGCGTCTCTCTCCCCCGGTCCCCCGGCTCCCGCCCTCCGGGCAGCGGGCTCGGGTTCGGGCGGACGCGGGCGGGGGGCGGGGCTCCGCCCGGTCCCTCCCCTTCCCTCCCCGCCGCGCTCCGGAGGCGCCGCCTCCCGCCTCTCTCCCTGCCAGCAGTCCTAGGCCTCGGGCACTGGACACCCCACCCCGGGTCGCGGGGGAAGGCACATGGAGCCCAGGACACCGAACCACAGCTAGAACCGCTGACGGGTTCCAGAAAGGGCTCCGGAGAAGAAGGGGGCCTAGGCCAAGGCCCATTATGTTGCCCTCAGGTGGTCCAGACCCACTGTTCATGACCTCCCCAGGAAAATGCTGCTGAGCTACATGACAGATAACATTGTGGGTAGATAACATTGTGGGGTGGCAGGGTGGGGAACACCCCTGAAGCCCAAGGCAAGACTGCCTCTGGCCAGAGACAAAATGCACAGGCCTCAGCGGCCACCACCCAAAGGCCCAGGCCTGGAACCTTCTGCCCACACCCAACAATGGTCCCCTCTATGCTTCCTGGACCCAGAAATTCACTGGTCCAGTAAAACACTAAATGATCAAGAATCTTCTGTACAATTCCCACACACCTGCATTCTAGAGGGAAAAAATACCAACCAACCATTAATAATGGTTAGCTAATCCAGACCCAAACAAAATAATCATCCCATGTGAAAAGCCACCCGGGCAGTGTTGCCCCCGTGGTTAAAACTACATGTGCAGACCCTCTGTCTGCCGCATCAGAAGCCATGACAGAAACCTTCTGGTAGATCTAGAATCACGAGAGGATAAAACATCTTCCACAATCCAGAAAGGCTGCAGTCCTGAGTGCCCACAGCCCACACCAGCTCTTTGTATACAGACCCTCACTACCCTCCCCGGGGTGGGGTACATCCCCAGATCCAGAGCCTTGGGCTCAGCTCTCTCTTGATCCCAGAACAATATCTCCTCAATTCTTAAGCTCATTCTTGGCCATAAAACATTCAGTCAGACATCCAAGTGAACACACCCATATCCAGAATCAAAATAAATGCCAGGCCCCTTTATAAGCTGGAGTGATGAATACAGGACCCCTGGAGGCTCCTGACTCAGAAACGAACTGGGATTGACCCCTCTATTCCTGGCCTCAGAGGGGACAGGAAATGAAGGTCAGGGGTGGCGAGGCTTGTAGAGGGTTCTGAAAGCAGAATCAGGGTCAAGGGTCAGAAGTGTCATCCCCGCCCCAGGCCATTTTTAGGACCCAGGTGTTCTGGTCCCCCCCAGCCCAGACTGACACCAGGTGCCGGAGTGTCTGGCAGATCGGTAGGGGTATTATGTAACAGGAGGGGTTGGGGATGGGAAGGGAAATGGAGGAAAGCGTGAAGGGAAGGAAAGAAGGAAGCAAGGAGAAAGGCAGGAAGAGCCCACGAGGAGGGAAGTGGAGATGCAGGTGCAGAAAGAGCAGCTCCTCACTCTGGGGAAGCCCAGAAAGGAAAGGTGTCCTCTGGCCTGCATGGGTCTCCCAAGCTGGCTCTGCCTCTTGCCAAGCCTGGGTCCCAACAGAAGCCGGCCCTTGGGGCTCCCCACACAGCGGAGATGCGCAGAGGTGGGCTTCAGCCATGACCGCTGGCCTCTTCCTCCTCTTCTTTCTGCCCTCGGACCCTCCTCCTTCCCCTCACTTGCCTGACCCTTCATGGGCTCCTCCACCCAGTTTCCCCATCACCTTCCCTCACTGCCCTGCAGTGCCCTCCAGCTCCTCTGCTTCCATGGGGCCCTGGGCAGCCCGTGGCCCTCTTAGGGCTGTTTCCTCCACACAAGGGGGTGGCTGCCTCTGAGGCCATCCCAATGCCAGCATTCCATAGGATCCCACCCCCGACACCCCCAAGTTCTTTCCTCCATTGTCTCTCCCTTCCCTCCCCATCTCTTTGCACCCTGACACCAGCTCCTTCACTGAGCCTTGCTCTGGCACTTCAGTTCCAATCTGCTCAGCTCCCCTGGGCCAGCCCCTCTCCATCCCCTGCCTCTTTGACCTCCTCTCCTCTTCATCCCACAGAGATCTTCCCTGATGGCCTTTCTTCTCTCATCCCTTTAGGCCTCTCCTTGTTGATCAGAAAGGCCATGTCCCATCTGGGTCTCTCTGGGGACTGAGCCTCAATGGAGCTGGAGGGGACAATGAGGAGGATGGAGAAAGGCAAGGAGGGCCAGATTGCTCATGGTGAGAAAAGGGGGAGTTAAAGGAGAAGAGACTGGAGAGCATGGCGTGGAGATGACCCCAGCTGGGACAGAGGTTAGCCGGGAACACTTCTGGGCAAGAAGAAGAAGGGAATGAGAAAGAATGTTGGATGAGGCCACTTCTGGGAACTGGATGAAGAGAAACCAGAGGCATGAAAAAGATAAAGATAATCTAAGAAAAAAAGAGGAAGGGGGATAGAAAAGAGGCGGAAAGCTTGAAAGTGGTATGGGGGAACAATGACTGGGAAGCAAGAAAGGACAGGTGAAGAACAGTGATGAGGAGGCAGAGATGAGTACAGAAATGGGGACCATGAGGGCACAGATGGGAAGTGAAGATACGGGCATGAAAGATGAGGAAGGGACAAAAAGGGAGTTTAAAAAATGAGAGGGGATGGATGGGCAGAAATGGAAGTGAGGGACACACAGAAATTAGAGACAACAAGGTACAGAGGGTGAACTGGTGAAGCACAGTGATGGCATGGAGATGTCAGAGTACCAAGATGGAAGGCAACAGAGGCACAGAGGAGGGAAGTGATGGGAGGATAGGCATGGGAGGTGATGAGAGTAGAGGAATGAGAAGTCACTGAGGTACAGAAAGGCAAGTGTTGGAGGGCTGAGATGGGGACCAAAGATGGAAGGTGATGAAGTATATGGATGGGAAGCAATGGAGGTACGGAGGTGGGAGATGATGAGCTATACCATATGGGAGATGAGAGAGGTATGGAAATGGAGGTGATGGTGGTACCCTGTGGAAACTGACGGCAAGGTACAGAGATGGGAGGTGATGTGGAGAACAGAGAAGGAAGTGGACTAAAATGGGAGGTGATGGGATCTCTGAGACAGCAGGTAACAGGAGCTTTGAGATGAAATGTGAAGGAGAGATGAGATGGGAAATGATGGGACCTGACATGGAGATAAAATGTGAAGAGGGAGAGACCCAGGAAGCCTGGGATAGAAGTTATAGGGACACAGTAATGGGAAGTGTTGGGGGCACAGAGAATACGGAAGACAGAGATGGAAGGCAGCAGGTACAAAGATGGGAAGAGGGGCATGAGGTGAATCTCAGGGGTCTAAGGTATGAAGTGATGGAGGGACTGGGCTGGGAAGTGAAAAAAGGCAGAAACTAGAAGTGCTAGAGGTCAGAAACGAAAGGTGATGGGGTCTGAGAGGGAAGGAGAAGTCAATTTTGACACGGAAGGTTATGGCAGGGGGAAGACACTGAGATAAGAGGTGACAGTGTAAAGTGGTAGAGGACTGACTGGAGAGGTGATGGGGAGACTGGGGTGGGGAACAGAAATTCAAACAGTGGGAGGTGGGAGATGCTGAGGATCAGTGGTGGAGGTACAGCAGAAATGAAGAGATATGGAGAGGAAAAACCAGAGATGAAGGGAATGAGGCTGGGAAAGGATGGGACAGTGGAGCGAGCTGATTGCTTTGGAGGCGGTGGAAGGACAGGAATGGGGGAAAGATGGGACGGTGTGGCTGGAGGAACAGAGGTGAAATCGCCAGATACAAGGAGGTGAAAGAGGCAGTGATGGGACACGTCTGAGGAGAGGTGATAGACGGGACAGAGGTGACAGATTGGTGGGGGACCGATAAGGAGATAATGGGCAAGAAGATGCTGGGCCAGGAAGGTGACAGTGGCCGAGGTGGAGGGAAGCCAGATGGAGGAATGATAAGGGGCAGGGATGGAGGAGGTGAAGAGGAAGAGAAACGGGGAAGGGAGAGCAGGGCAGAGAGGATGAACGGCCGGATAGAGAGTGGCTGAGGGGGCCTACACAGAAGGGTGATAACACCCAGGAGACAGGGATTCGGAGGTTAAGGTGAGGCAAGCAATGAAAGTGAAGACAGAGATGAGAGTGATAAACGGACGGGTGAGGGGATGCTGATGGAGAGGAGGGGGTGGGGCTGAGGTGCTGGTGGAGCCCAAGATGGGAGGTGAGGGGGCGCGGGCCCGCAGAGCCGAGGGGCCGGGCCTCGGCGTGCACCGGCTGGGGTGCGGCCCGCAGGGGCCAGGGCCGCGCGCAAGGGAGGCCCCGGGGGCCGGCCGGCCGGCTGGTATCGGCAGCGCCACTTACCGTGCCCGCCGCGGGTAAGGAAGGGCATGCGGTTGATGGCGATGGGCACGGTGCCGTGCTTGCTGTGGAAGTGGTGGACGTGGTGGGTGGTGCTGAGGCTGGAGGAGACCCGGGCCCCCTCGGCCGCCCCCAACAGCAACAGCAGCAGCAGCAGCAGTAGCGGCAACAGAGGTGGCGGCGGCGGCGGCGGCGGCAGGGGCCCGGCCAGGGCGGGGGGGCGGCGCGGGCACCCCCCCAGCCCGCTCCCCCCGGGGGGCATTTCGGCCCGGGGGCGGCCCCCTCACAGCCCCATGGCCGGGGGCGGGGACGCGGGGCCGAGTAGCCCGGCGAAGTCCCCCTCCGGCTCAGAGCCCCGGGAGGGGGGTAGCGGGGTGAAGAGAAGGAAAATCAGAGCCCAAGCCTCTGTCCGGAGCCAACGAAATCAACTGGATCCCGCCGGGGAATCCGGGGTCCGCGGAGCGGCAACGCCAAGGTCCAGGACGCCTGGGTCCATCGCGAGGAGCTAAGGGTCCCCCCGCATCCCGGCGGGGTCGGAGCGGCGCAGAGGGCCGTCAGAAACCCGGGGGAGCGCCCAGGGGAGGAGGCATGGTGCCGGGTGGAGAGATAGGGGAGGCGCGAGGGCCAAGCAGGGAGGGGATAGCGGGGAAATCCTGCGGAAAAACGGAGCCGGGGAGGGGGGACTGGAGGAGAGAAGCAGGAGACCGATGGAGACTAGGGCCCGCCGCGCCGCGGCTGCCGCTGCCGCCCGACGGAGGCCGGGGGTAAAAGAGGGAGCGGCCGGGGCGGGGGGCGGGAGAAGGGGGAAGGAAAGCAAATCCGGGTGAGGGGGGAACGAGGGGAGAGGAGGGGAGAGGAGAGGAGAGGAGAGGGGGGAGCGGGGCTGAGCGGAGGGAAGGCGCGAGCCTGCGAGATTCCGGCGGAGAGATGGAGGCAGCGGAGTGTTGCTGCAGAGGCTGAGAGGGCTGGAAGGGAGAGGGAGGGAGAGAGGAGGAGGGAGGGAGGGGGTGGAGAGGGGAGGGGAGGGGGAGCGCGGGCGGAGGAGGGGGCAGGGCGGAGGGACCCGAGCGGCTCCCGATCTGCGGGCGGCGCTGGGCAGCTCCCGCGCGGCACCTGGCTAGCCGGCTCGGCGCTCGCCTCTCCTCTGCGCGCGCCCCACCCCTCCCCCACGCCCGGGTGCGCGCCCCCCCTCCCGCCCCCCTCCGGAGAAGGGGGCCTGCTGAATAATTGAACAGAACTGAGGCTGGCCGGAGAGGCCGCTGTCTTCCACCTCCTCCCGCCACTCCGAACCCCCGGCCCGGACGAGCCCCAATAGTGCTCGCTGGTCCAGGGCGCAGATATGTGGCTACCGCCACCTCTGCACGCACCCCTCGGAACACACGTGCACGCTAGGATGTGGACGGGCTCGGGTATGGAGACACCCACGTGCCCATACAGGCACCAGTGCGCGCGCACGCACACAGGCTCAGACACAGACATTGCATACATGTGCTCACAGACACCCGGCACACGAACTCACATTCAACCGACTGTGTACACATGCTCACACACATACATGTTTGGTCACAGGCAATGAATGAACAGCCAGCGTACACACGGACACCCCCCTCCAGGTCACCCTCCAAGAACAGGGTCACCTATATGCATACAAACAATGTACCCGGAGCCTCAAATGTGCTCAAGAGTTAAGACATATCGCACACACAGTCAGTCCCTCCACACCTTCTCAGAAGGGTGCTTCCCTCCCTGCTGCAACCCTCCTGGACACCTCCAATCCTTCCTGTCCACTTCCTCTGCCCCTCCCCCTCTTGGGTGGGGAGGGAGGCAGAGAAGGAGCCACTTATGTCCTGCTGAGGAAGCCATTTCTCCTTCTAGGGGGCCCCTCCACTGAGACCTGCCCCTCAGACTTTGGGGCACTTCTGGGAAGTAAGAGCAAGGAGGCTTTCATCCCTTCGTCTGGATGCCACCTCTGCATTGACATCAACCTGAGTTCTGCTTGGATGAGGCTTTGCTGGGGGGTGGGGGGAGGCAGAGAGTAGATAAGGAGGAAGAGAGGGAGGGAGGGAGTGGACCTGGAAGGAGGCAGACAAGGAGAGGTGTCGAAGAAAGGGCAAAAGGAGGGGGCTGCGAAAGGGGAGGGGGGGCAGGGGAGGGGCTGGCTCCTGCTTATTATTCAGCATTCCGTTTTGGAGCAAAACCTGTCACCAGGAGCCCCAAAAGAGCTGCGCCCAGCTCCTGGATGCAGTCAGGACCCAGGACAGCTCCTGTGCCCCAGCTGCCACCTTCCCCAACTTGTTAGATCCCAGTGACCCATTTAGTCCCCAGCCTTTCAGAGGGAAAAAAAGGGGTCCTCAGAGGCACCCAGAAAGAAGTGTCCAGGTGGTGTGTGGTCCCGTGAGGGAGAAGAGTTTGCAGGCCGGGGAGCACGGCTTCCTGCCCGCTCTTCCTGTGCCCGCTCTTGGCCCTGGCTCTGGGGATAGAGACTGACAGAGCTCTGAGCAGGCAGAAAATGTATGGTCCCGGAGGGAGGGAGGGAGGAGCCGGTGGCGAGAGGAGAGGAAGGGAAACCGCCTAGAGGCCAATCAATACTAGTGAGTGGGAAGTGGAGAGAGCCGGAGGGGGTGACACTGGCGAGCGAGGTGGGGAGAGAGGGTAAAAAAGAAGGGAGAGACAGAGGTGTGCAGGAGATCAATAGAGGCTGTGGAGACCAGCAGAGCGACTAGAGAGATGAGAGACAGGGGCAGAGATGGGGAAGAACCCACTGCCTGGGAGAGCCCGGGGACAGGCTCTGAGAGGTGGAGCTGGAGCTGCCCAGGGAAGCACTGTCCAGACCTCAGCCCTGGGGCTTCAGGCCCTGCCAGGAAGCAGGCCTCCATCCAGCTTCCTTCCTCTCTCATTTCGTATTCTCTTTTTTATTTTCTCTCTGCTTTCCTCTCTCTCACCCTGACTGTGACTTCTCTCCCTCTGATCTCCTGCCTTCCCAGGGCAGACTCCTGAACCTCACAATGGTGCCTTCACCCCCAGGTGGAATCCCCATGTCCCAGATGGAGAAACTGAGGCCACACGTAGGTAAGGCTGTCCTGAAGGTCAGACTCCTCCTCATCCCAGTCTCTTCATCATCAGACAGCTCCACACCCCAGGCCCAACCCTCTGAGGATGCCTGGGCCATCCCCACCCGCCCCCCGTCTCTTCAGGCATAAAGGCCCTTGATGCCCAGGGTGCCTTCAGGGCCATCACACTTGGGGTGAAGCAGACAGGCATCTGGGCCAGGTTCCTATTTGACCTTGTGCATCAGTAGAGCCCCAAGAAGACCCATCATAGAGACAGCACAAGCATCAAACAGCCAAGACTGGAGAATCAGGAGGAGGCACAACTTCAAGAGAAAAGGGGTTGAGATCTCAGAGGTACCCCCAGGGCCAGTGTTCAGAGGCTCCCAGATTGCACCCACCTTGTCTTTACCTCCAAGGCTCTGCTCAGGCTCTGCCACCAGACACACAGACCAGTGCTCAGGGACAGTCACACTTCCCAAGAGGCCCCTGTTCCCCAGCCCCAACTCTCCCTGCCTCCCACCTACCTAGAACCCAGGGAAGTTGTTCCGAGCTCTCTTCCCACCCCTGGTGAACGATGGCTTGACTCCCTAAACCCACATCCATTTCTACGCTCCCTCCCAAAAGGCTCCATCACGTGGGAGTGCAGTAGTGACGATGGGCAGTGCTCTTCTCCATCCTGACCCCCTGCGACCATGGCAAGGAATGCCCACCATCCATGGGCACCGCCTCCACCTCCACCACCATCACCCCAGGACTAAACCTTAAAAACACCTAGGTTCCAGCTGCACCCCGCCCCCAGCGCCCTGTGATTAAGGGCAAGGATGTGCCTGTTACTGAGGCTTCAGTGTCCTCAGCAGCTAAATCAGATGGCTGGTCTCCATCTTACTATCTTCTCTGAGGACAAGTGAAAAGGACTTTGTAAGCTGTGAAACACGAAACAGTCAGTAGGGATAGTTACTATTAAACAGCAAAGTTACCACCATCCCCAGATCACCTGCGCAATGAGCTGGAGAGGAAGAGGCCCGGCTCCAGCCCCGTCCTTATTCCCCGACAGCTGGACTGAAGCACCCCTGAGCTGGCCGGCGTCTGCGGGCTTTGGCAGGTACAGTGAGTGGCAGGCTGGACAGGAAGAATCCTGTAGGACCTGGCAGGATGTGGAGGTACCCAGGGACAGGCCTGCCTCAGAACACCAGGAAAGCACTCATGGAGATGGAGGGGGCATTCTTACAAAGAAGAAGGGAAAACCAAGACCCGCCCAAGAGCCCAAAACCAGAAACCAGTCGGTTATGCATCCCCTAAGAAACTCAGGACTCTGCTCGGATGACTAAGGCTCCACAGTGTGGCACGGAGACAAAGGCACTGACCCCTGTTCTCAGCCCAGATCTGCTATTCACTCTGGAAATCCACCGACTCCTCCAGGCCTCAGTGTCCATGTTTGCAAAATGAAGAAGCCATTTATAGTGTGTGTACATGTGTGTGTCTATTTTCAGGCAGCTGGTGCGTCATGTCCCTGGTCTCTCAGCCCAGCTACCCTCAAGGAAGACCATACAGGTGTCACCTAAAGAGGCCACATGCTGCCCAGCCCACCCCCGTTCAAGCAGGAGGTCATCTCTCCCTCATTCCTGCCCCACTGCCCTCCCTCAGCCTAGCTCTAACCAGCTGCCGGCCACCAACCACGAGGGACTGGAAACCACTGCTGAAGCCGCCCTCTCTGGGAAGGGACCTCAAACAATATGCAAGTTGGCAGCAGATGCCCAGGCAGGGAGGAGAAGAACCAGGCAAGGACACGAGGGAGTGTCCTTGTGGATCCAAGGGACACCCTGCAGCTGGGTGGGAAACGGGGCACTACACCATGGCTGGCCTCCAGGGAAGCAAGCTGTCCAGAGGCTTGGCCTCCCAGGAGTCTCCTGAGCCTGTCTCCTGGGGTGTAGGCCTATTCTAGGCAGGAAATAATGGGCTTCCACTGAACACTTCAAGGACATCAGGGTCAAGGGGGTACAGGTCAGCAACTGCCCCACCAGCCCTGTGCGACAGGGCCTACGACACGTGAGACCATGGCCAGCGTTGGGACAGTGACAGAAGCTGACATGTCTTTGGTGAGCAGTGAGGGGAGCAGTGTCCCACCAGCTCAGAAGGAAGAGGAGATGCTGTCTAGCAACCATCACCCCAGACACTCAGGCATCAGGAATCTTGCAAAGGCCTGAGAGGGGAGTCCAGGAGGCGACAGCAGCCAGTAGCTCCCCTTCGTCTCACTCATGACAAGAAGGGATGAGAAGGAAGCAAGCAGCATGGCTCTGAGAGACCCTCCCTCCTCCTGGGCCCCCCCCCCAGCACCCCCAGCCTTCCCAGTCCTGCACTCACGATCATTGCAGACAGGGCCTCCGTAGGAGGTCATGGTGCAGTCGCAGGTGAAGCCATCCCACTGCTGCAAGCAGACGCCCTGGTTGGCACAAGACTCTTCGGTGCAGGTGGTGCTGGGGCCTGGAAGAGGCAGGAGGAGGGAACACCCTCCGCTCAGCCAAGCCCCCTTCCACCCCAGGAGGTATGGAAGCTTTGGGACCAGGCCAGAAGTCTTCCCTCAGTTCTGCCAGGCGGGAAGGGCCAAGAACTCACAGGGGTGGGAGTAGGGGAGCTCAACGACAGCTGCTCTTGGCCTGGAACTGTGATAAGGGGTCGGGGCGGGAGGCAGCAGGGAGGACAAGTGACCTCTGACTCTCCCCATACCCTGTCCTAGTGTGGCGGTGGCAGGCTCCATTGAGTCCTGAGAGGAAGGCCCCCTGGCCCCCGGTCTGCCTCTATAGCTGTCCCCCTGCACCCTGCAGGGTCACATCTAACTCCCACGCCCACACTCACCGTCACAGCCCCTCTCCACCTGCCCGATGCGGTGCAGGGCGTCGGCGATGAGGTCAGGGAGGCGCCCGTTGAGGTCCACCGAGGCCAGGCAGCCCTGAAAGCCATCGCGAGAGGCCACCAGCTTGGGCAGATTGTTAAACATGTTCTTGCTCAGACCACCAATGTACAGCTCCCCTGCAAAGGGAGAGGGGTCAGAGCTTGGATCCCGGTCCCCAGATCCCCAGGTCCCTCCCAGGACATTGGCCTCCAGTGTTGGGTCCCGCAGCCCAACACGGTCTCATCCGGACTCCAGCTTCCTCTCTGAGGGGCAGATGCCCACCCCCACCCTTCCTTCTTCCTTCTCCACTTCACCATCTGTCTGCTCCCCTCCCAGAGAAGCCCAGATGCCCAGGGAGGAGAGAGGGAAGCAGCTGGAGGAACCTGCTCCGTACTCTCTCCCACACATCTGATGCCAGTTCCGGCCTGTAATCAGGGCCTTTCATAGCTGTGCAGCCCGGTCCCTTCCACCCTCACTCCCTCCCTTCCAAAGTCTCCTATCCTCAGAACTCCTCCAGGCCTCTGCCAGGCTCTCCCAACTCTGGGTTCTCTGCTAGGGGTTCTAAGCCCAGCACCTTCCAACAGCTAGGGCTTGGACTGGGGATTCTGGGTGACACTAGCAAGAAGTCCTCCTCAGGGACACTGGTCCTCCACATCACTGCCTGGCTGCAGGGACCTTAACTCTCTGGAAGTCCTGGCTGGCCCACAGCGGAGCTCCAGCAAAACACGATGGGTCAACTCTGCTGCCCTTTCTAGGAACTCAGTGCAAACCAAGACCAGCCCAGACCACCCCTGGGTTTGCTGCCACTGTGAATTACTTGAGACACATCGCCCCCTTCTGGCAGCATGGAGAATTGGCAGCACTATGCCATCCATTCTAGGGGCTTCTTCCATGGCTCAGCGGTAAAGAATCTGTCTGCCACACAGGAGACCCACAAGATGCAGGTTCGATCCCTGGAGATCCCCTGGAGGAGGAAATGGCAATCCACTCCAGTATTCTTGTTTGAAAAACCCCATGGACAGAGGAGCCTGGAGGGCTACAATCCAAAGGGTCGCCAAGAGTTGTACACAGCTGAGTGTCTGAGCACTGGCACAGGATCTGACCGAGCTTCTGGTTCCAACTCCATGGCCCACTCACTCTGTGACCTCAAGCAAACCACATAGCTTCTTGGAGCTTCCATTGCTGCCTCGAGAGGAGGGTAGATTCCAGAGTCTCTAGGAACCCTCCCCACACTTGGACAGTCTGAGTCACAGTGACACCAGGGGTCCCTGGGGGACTGGGGGCTGCTTTGGGCGTGTGAGGGTGGCTCACATTGCCCCAGTGGGCTCTGGAGAAGCCACAGGCCTCATCCTCGCTCCTGTTGTTCCAACTCCCTGGGGCTCTAAACTCATCCTCTTTTCCTCTCCTCTCTGACCCACCACTATTCTAGGGGCAGGCAGTGATGGCCCCAGTAACTACTGAAGAAGCCCTGGGGAATGGAGGACCCCCGTATGATGCTGAGCCCACCAGGGAGGCCTGGGTCCAAACCAGTGCCCAGACCTAGTCCTGCCAGTGCCCAAGGAATATGACTAGGGCAGCATGTGGGGACCCGGAGACTGTTCCTCCTTCCTCCCCTCATCACAGCTCCCCTCCCAGCCCAGCAGGGACTCTGTTCTCTCTCTGGCCCCCAGCACGGCAGACTTCTCAACCCTGGAGGGCCAAGAGGTCTTCAGAAGGCCTGGCTGCCTACTCCTAGCTCTAGGGTGAGGCCACCAAACTCCCCGTGAGACACGTCCTAGAGGTAGGCTTTCAGTGTTGAGAGGGCAGTCTCGCAGGGGAGCTGAGCAGAACTTTGACAGGAAGATGTCAGGCTGGACACACTGGAAAATGGGAAAGAGTGAGGGAAACCGTGGGCAGGGGCGGGACAGAATCACGCAAGTGAAAAAGCATCCCAGGCCAGGGGTGATCTTGCTGGGGCCGAGGGGGTATCTGGGCTAGGGCCAGGCCTCCTCCAGAGGCCCCAGGCCCCACCTTTGAGATCGAGGTTTCGGGCGCCATTGGAGTGCTGCGTGACAGTGCGGGAGTCAATCTTGAGCGTGTGCACGTTGCCCGGGTCCCTGGACACCACCACGTTGTGCCACTGGTTGTCATTGACTGGTTTGTCTGAGTTCCCCTTCATCAAGGACGGGCCATTCCCCAGGTCAAACACGTAGTGGATGTACCTGCCCCACAGTAGGGAGGAGACACTGGGTCAGGGTGGGGGCTGGGAAGACGGGGTAAGGAGGAGCTACAGCTGCGGGGTGGGAGTGGGGCTGGAAGCTGTAGGAGGAAGGGGCGGAGAGGGAAACCTTGGAGTGGAAGAACCCAAACCAACAACACGAGGACTCAGGTGTGAGGTCCCATCATGCGGGATGTCAGGAGGAGGGCCACAGAGGACCTGGCTCCTGGGACAGGCTCCGAAGAGAAGCTGGTGGAAGGAGAGCTTTGTGGGGGCAGTAGGGTCCTCTGGGCAGGGACAAAGCTGCTCTAGGGTAGGGGCCTCTTAGGCCAGAGAGGTCACAGTGACCCAGCCCTGTCTTCTGCCTGCAGTAGGGCCAGATAGCCTGAGCCAGGACAGTAAATGGAGCACAGATATGACTGAGAAACCCCTGGCAAGGAAGTAATTGAGGGGTGACCAGGGTGGAAGAGAGGGTGCTGCTTCTCCATCTTGGCCGGTGGCAGGGGGACCTGAATCTTGACCTGTGGTCTGCAGGGACTGGACATCTCAGGCAGCGGCTGAGGGAGCTGCCTTTTGGTCATGGTGGGGACAGGGGGGACCACGTCCTTGACAGTGGTGCAGAGCCCAGCACCTCACCCCTTGACCAGCTCGATGACGATGAAGTCGTTGCCATTGCCTGAGTTGAACAGGAGGAGCCCGTCGGGGGCTGTGGTCTTGAACTGGAAGAAGAGGTGCATGGAGGCATAAGCTTGGAGCGTGGCGAGCGCCAGGTAGCTGCTGCGACTCTTGAAGGTGACAGGATCGGCCACGATGGCACGCAGGCCAAAGCGAGCATTGAGCTCACAGTAGGTGATGTCCCCGTCCTTGCACTGGTCCATGTAGGGCTGGCCGTTGAACACCAGCCCACTCAGGTGCCCGATGAAGTTGGAGGGCACCACGGAGATGAAGCGCCGCTCCGTCATGATGCCCGTCTCAATGTTGTGGAACTCCAGCCGCGTGTGGGCCCCTGCCATCTGTCCTGCTCAGCACAGGAGACAGAGATGGGGACATGGCTTTGGGGCCCAGACTGTAGGATCATTCCCGGGGCTGGGTCTTGGGTCCCCAGGAGCCTCCCCTCCACTCAAGGGCTGCATGGGAAGGACATCAGCAAACCCCCCACAGGTCGGCGCTGGCAGCACACACAGCTCCTGGGTCTGGGGGAGCTGTGGGACTCTTTGGGCCAACAAGCTTGCAGGGCAATGCTGCCTTCAGGGAGTCGAAACAGCCCCTGGGGTCCAGGAGCCCGACATGCCTCCCCTGAGGGAGAAATGGCACCCAGGCAGGGGTCACCAAGAGCAGGGCTGCAGACCACCTACCCTCCACAGTCACGTTGTCCACCGACAGCTGCAGGCTCTTGCCCCGTCGCACCACCCTCACTGTGTGCCACTCGTTGTCATTGAGCTTGTGCCCCGCAAAGAGCGTCTCGGGGCCTTTACCTGCGGCACCGAGGGGGGAGTCAACCCGGCACCTCCTGCTGCCCTCCTGTGGCTGCTTCAAGTACCACCCCAGGCACACAGCCTCACCCCTGCACACACCCACGCACACAGGTACACCCACACACACACCCACGCACACACAGAGCCTTCACACACCCAGTCATAAACGCAGACACACTCGGTATCGTCACACTTGGTGCAACTTCCCAGAGTGGCATTGGAAAAGAACGTGGTGTGAGTGAATGGTGCGGTGCCTTCAGAGTTGTGCCCTAAGGCCCTGCACCTGGAGACTCATACCT
This sequence comes from Okapia johnstoni, assembly GCA_024291935.2. Classification (NCBI taxonomy): domain Eukaryota; kingdom Metazoa; phylum Chordata; class Mammalia; order Artiodactyla; family Giraffidae; genus Okapia; species Okapia johnstoni. Next base: position 7,757,347 of record JAGTYA010000026.1, on the reverse strand, counting down.
ACAGCTCACATACTCAGCCCGCCTCTCCTCAGGACCTTCAGTGTCAGTGTGTAGCCAGCAGCTGAATTCCCAGCCTATAGACACAGGCCTCAAACTTTCAAGAGCCTTACCATGCACCCACAGCCTCACGGCTGCCCATGAGCACTCCACACGCACACAGCTCTCCCATCTAGAGCAGTGGTCCTCAACATTTGGGCACCAGGAACCGGCTTCGTGGAAGACAATCTCTCCCCAGACCAAGAGGGGTGGAGGATGATTTGGGGATGATTCAAGTGCATTACATTAATTGGGCACTTTATTTCTAATCTAATGCCACCATGGATCTGACAAGAGGCACCGGTCCGTGGCACAGAGGTTGGGGATCCCTGATCTAGAGGGACCCAGTGTGACTTTTCTGCACACGCCTGGTTAATTCCACACACCCGGACATACAATCACATACACAGTACGGCCAGCTGGCCAGAGAGTGGAATGTCTTTTTAAGGAATTACGGCCATCTATTCAAGACCTGGATGAACCGCTTCCAAGACTAAAAACGTTTAGTTTTAGAACAGTGCTGCAGGCCATTTGCGGCACCCCCCAAAGTTCCTCCTGGGCCCCCCACCCCAGTGCTCTCGCCAGCAGGGCAGGGCTCACCACGCATGCGCACACTGTCAACTATGCAGAGAGCAGAGCTAAGTCCACTCTTTCTGCCTGTGGCTGCCGCGTCCCTGGGCTCTCTCACGTGACCTCAGGGCACACCAGGCAGAAACACACTCAAGAGACGAGGGTTAAATCCAGGCACACTGGGAGCTCAGAAATGTCCACACCCGCTCTCCATCTCACCCCTGCTGAGAGCCTCACTCACTGTCTCATCCGAGAGCGCCCCCGTTTGGCAGAATCTCACCCCCCCCCCAAACAGGGGCTGTGGAGGGCTGAACTTCCAGGCTCATCGCCCACTCACCTCCAGCCCTCATCTTCTCTCCCGCGTGCCTCGACCTCCCCCTTGTGGCCACCTCTGTAGATACAGCGGGATAGCCCAGCCCCTCTTCGGCTCCTTCCTGCCTTCCTGAGGTAGGTGCCACCCCAAGCCTTTGCCCTACTCTCCAGAGGATTTGAGGAGACTGAAGTTTCTGGCCCTCCCTATTCCTAGTCTCAGTGAACATGCTGACCCCAGACCTCCACCGACTCCCCCTGCTTCAGCTTCGTTTGGCTCGTTCTGCCCTCCACAAGCACACCAGCCCCACCCGCTCCACACTCACTACCCAAGCCCCGCACAAGCCGGCGATGACGCCGTCTCCTCCCCTGCCCCGCACCCTTCCCCAGCCCCAGTGTCCAGAATCCCAGGCCCCCGAGGGCTCTGCAGAAGAAGAGGGAAGCCACTTACTGGGTGCGCAGCCGACGCGCAGGCAGTCTGGGGGGGCCATGGGGCGGGCAGAGGGGGAGGGGAGACAAAAAGGCAGAACAAGTTTTTTTTTTTTTTTTTACATCCTTCACAGGGAGGGGTGTCTGCAGGCAGGGGTTCCCCCCAGGGCCACTTTCCGGGGACCACGCGTGCTCAGGTGCCTTCTCCCCTTCTTCAGTCGGCCCCCTCCCACTTCTTCCCCAAAACTGGGAGGCAGGGCAACAGGGTAATGGGAAGAAGGCTGACATCTCCCTTCTTGGAGAAGCCCGGGCCTCTCACGTCTGAGGGAGATGGGCACCTTGGGAATCCCAGTCGTACAGGGGATCACTAGGGGGCTGAGGGCTTGACCAACCCCACATCTCCCCATCTCTGAGAGGGAGACAGGCGGGGAAGGCCAGAGCCCCTGCTCCCCCTGCTCTGGGACAACTCCCAGCTCAGAGCCCAGGCTGTCACACATCATCCCCATGTCCCTTGGGCTCTGAGCTAAATGGAGGGGTCTGCCCCAGGGCCCCCTTCCCGTGGCCATACACCTCCCAAAGCCCCAGGGGGCTAGCACCACCCCTACAGGAACCTTCTTGCTACCCTTCCTAACCTGGAGGGTACCAGGCTGTCCCTGAGGACCAGAGTTCTTTTCACCCTGAACAGGAACTAGTATTATTCCCTTTTCCTAGGGAAGGGCCAGAGGTTCACACAGGAGGACACTGAGGCCCCCCTTCCAGTATGACTTCTGAGGTCTTCAGGGACAAGCAGGCACCCTCAGCAAAGCCTCCTTCCCCTCCCCAGCCCCAGCACTGTTGTCCTCCAAGTCCAGGCTCGGAGGACCCTGGGTACTCAGCACACTTGTCTACACGGACCTGCAGCCTGGAGCCCCGGGGCCTCTGGCCATGCCCCTGGTGGGACGCATTACCCACAAGATGTGAGTCCACCAGCCTCACGAGGACACAGCACTAGAGTCCTGTGACGGGGTCTTTGGATGCCTGTCCGGCTCCATCAGACCCAGACAGCAGGGGGCAGGAGGCAGAAATGCTGGGTCCTAATCTCATCAAGTGACTGTGGGCAATTCTCTTCTCTCCCAGCCCCAGCTTCCCTCCCTGTGAGCTGAGGGGCTTCAACAAAGCAACCCTGACCTGGAAACAAGAGCCAAGTGTCCAATGAGCCCGCCCTCCCCCTCAGGGAGGGGCACTTTCCAGGGCTCTCTTAACAGCAGTGTGTCCTACCATCCTCTGTCTCCTCCTGAACAGGCTCTGCCCACAACCCCAAGGCCCAGGAGGCAAAGTGGGGTGGGGTCATCTGGCATCCCCCTAAGCCCCTGAAGTTTCCTGCAGTGGAGGTAGATTCCCCTGTGGCTCTGGGGGCATGGGCTCCGCGGGCAGTACGGCTGAGCCCCACACGCGTCGTCAACCGCAGCAGAAGAGTGGGGGGAGCAGCCGGGACCTGAAGCCACAGCCTGGCACCAAGGGAGGGGCAGAAGGAGGTCAAGGGGCAGATCTGGGGCAAGTCACAGGGAGAGGAAGGAGGTGGAGAGGGTACAGAGAGAAAAGAGGAAGAAAGGGGGAACTGGACAGAGGGGGGAGGGGAGGATGTCCGGGTGAGGGCAGGGTGCCAGGCCTGGACTCAGGTCACGGGGGCTCTCTCAGGGCCAGCAGAGTCTTCACCAATGAAGGGTCCAAAAAAGAAAAAAGGGAGCCGGAAGTGCAGGCTGATCCCCTTTTGGAGAAAAGGCCTAGGGAGGAGCATAGTTCTGCCCCTCCCAAGCATGGGGGCTCCAGGAAGGGGGTTCCGTCTGTCCAGAGAAGAGGTGTTAGCTCCAGGCCCACCCTTGAAGTGACCCCACCCCCAGGAACGCCCCTCCAGTGGGATTGGAGGGGAGCAAACTCCCCTTGAAGATGAGCACCCAGGAGGGAGCCAGCACCATCCCAGAGGAAAGCCAGCAACTGCGGGTAAGTGGGAGAGAACGCCCTCTGGTGGCCGCGCCTCCCAGCGCACAGCTCAGGGAGATTTAACTGCTACCCTGATAACTAGAAACCTGCGCAGGTTCAGCAAATGGACAGAAGTGGTCGGTGTGCACAGACCCACCAAGGCCCTGGCTGGGCCTGGAGACCAGGGTGATGGTATGAATGTGTGATAATACAGGTGAGAAAAAGTCATCTGCATGGAAAGGAACTCCGGAAAAGAAGCCAGGCTCTGCTTTCTGCATCCCACCTGCTCCCCCATCCATACCCTGTGAATTGGAGGTGGGGGAGAGGGGGCCGGAGCTCCTTGCAAGGAGCCTTGGGAGCCCATTGGCTGGAATCTTGAGGTGACACCGCAGAGTGGCAGCGTGCACTGGGCACAGCCCTCGTTCAGAGCCATCTGCCCAGCAGCTCAGCCTCAGAAAGAGCTCAAGAGCCTCTTAAAAGAGCCCCATGGAAACAAGGTACCACCCTGTGGGAACAAGACACCATCCCGTGGTCTCAGAGATTAAAGGGCTTTGGAATGCAATATGCATTGAGCCTGGCTTACAACACGAGCGAGAGTCAGACTTGCTGTGTACAGCTGAAGACAGCAGAACTAAGTTCACAAGTGCGGATTTCAGAAGAGGATGTTGCTACCAGGCAAGAACGACCCAGTGATGAGAACGGCCATCTCAGAGGTGGGGTGCTCTTGACACAGAAGTCATCTGAACAGAGGTGGAAAGCCTCCCGTTGGTAGGGGGAGGCACGGAGGATGCACACACAGGGCTGGGCTGAAGGAGGTGACTTCTAAGGGCCCCTCCAGCTTGGAGATTCTTCAGTTAAAATTTACCCTTCGTGTCAGCCTCACTGGCAACTGGGATGGCTGACAGGCACACATCAGGGAAAGGCAACCCCAGGGGGGTGACAAGAGGCAGGCCATGCTGGGCGCTGGCCTCAGAGGCCACGCCGAAGGTAGAAGGAACCCAGGAACCCAGATCACACTGGAACAGGGTGACGAATCAGAGACTCTGGGAACAGAGACCAACCACCCTGTTCAGGGCCCATAGACAGCAGAGCTCCAGGAACTGGCTCAGGGTCGGTAGACACGGTGGAGCCAGGGCAGGAGGCACAATCGGCTTCTGAGGCTCTCTGCCTGGACAGGGGCAGCAGCCTCAGGCCCTCTTGGCCCTCTCCAGCCCAGCAAACACCCAGGCACCTGAGACTGGCTTTAAGCGCCTCCTCCCACCACGTGGTCACCAGCTCCACTCTCTTTGGGACTGAGTCTGCGTTAATCCAGTGAGCACCTGACAAGCTGCCTGCGGGAGCCTGGCTTTCCTTCCGATGAGATGAGACCACGAGGCCACAGATCAAGCCTGCCAGGCCCTCAGGGTAGCAAGCAGGCTGAGGATCGGGATGGGGCTACTGAGGTGGGGCCAGAAGGGGTCAAGGGATGTGGAGGCGAGTCCCAGGCCTGGTTCTAAGCTTAGGTCCCTAATCCCAGTATGATTTCTCTTCCCTTGGCTGAGTCAGTCTCTGTGTGTGTGCCTTGCATCATATAATGTTGTCACTTCCACGCTTCTACTTAAGCCTCAAAACCACCACAAAAAGGAGGTAGAGTGAGGATTCTTATTCCCATTTTACAGACAAAGAAACAGAGGCTTAGAGAGGGGAATATGACTTACCCAGCAGTCAAGGATACCAGGACTAGAACCCATATCTTCTGGTCCCCAGCCCAGTATTCTTCCCATCATAGCCTCAGGCTTGACGGCAGGGTGTGGACCACCTGTGTGTCTGTGTGGTTCACACAATAGCCACACACCTCCCTGTATGCACATCACTTGGTATTTGTGGACAGATGTGACTGTACCAAGCATTTGGTCACAGCTCTTCATGAGCCACTAGAGACAGCATCTCTGTGGATGGAGGTCGGCACAGCAGGGAGTGAGAGGTGGGTGGGAGGACTGTCCTGCTGTCCGCCTTGTCCCTTAACTTCTAAGAACATATGTGGCACAGACAGAAAAGCATGTCCATGAGAAGGAGAGAGGGCCTGAGGGTGAAATGTCCCCAGGGCCCACCAGAGTGCACTGTCCTGGCCAAGGCTGCTGCCTCCTATCTCATCTCAAGGGACCCATGCTTCTTTGCAGGGAAACTAAGACAGTGGAAGAAGCAGCATCTGCCTTCCCTGCAAACAGAAGCCCCAGATGTCCCCTGCAGAGTCCCCACCAAGTACAGAGCCGCATGTTCACCACACAGGGAACACACATGTTCCAGGGCAGAGGGTACCTGACCCTGGGTACACAGACCCTGGGTACACAGACCTGGGCAGTCTGAGAAGCACAGGGCCACTCACAGTGTCCTGGGCTGGTGTCTTCCTCCTATGATTCTCTCAGGGGTGCCAGGGGACTCTGTACAGGCCTGTGGGATGCTGGCAAAGGGTGTCTCTCATCCTGCTTTCCCCTGCCACCCACCACCCCACTCTGTAGGCTGTAATCGTGGTTAGAAACAGAGCTTCAGGGAACCCTAAAGTTCCCCACCTCCAAGGCCCCCGCCTCACTCTTTGTCCTAGGAGCACAAAGGCCAGGTGGCCCAAAGGGGAAAGGACACAGTGTAAATTTGTTAGCGAGGGAACGGGTCCCCAAAAGGCCACAGTCTGTCCCCCAAACACCCTGGAGACCAATGTTAGGATGAGACTCCAGGTGAATATTTTAAGCTCAGAGCTTGTGTTCTCCCCAGCTGAGGATTCTAATCTGCTCAGAGGAGCTTAACTTCTCCTCCAGATCCAGGACACAGCAAGCCACCCCAGAGGCCTGAATCTTCCCACGTGACAGGCCCTTGGGTGCTCCACCTCCATATGCCCAGAGGCTAGTCTGAAAGGGACAAATGTGACCCAGCCTGGGCAGCTTAGGACCTCTAGCTTCCACGGTTGCCCTGACTGAGAGCTCCATGATGCTGGGACCTCGCCTTGGGGTCCTGGGGTCACTACTGTCACCCCAGGTTCAGAACACACCAGCACTAAGAAGTGGCCCATAAATGACAGCCAAATGAGTGGCCTTGCTGTTTTCCTTTTGACCCTGCTGAAGCCACAGAGAGTCCAACAGGCCTCGTGGTCCTGCCCACATGGATGCCCCAGCAACTGCCAGGTGAAGTGGATCCAGGCCTGCTCTGGGCGGGGCACAGGCATCAAGCCGTCAGATGACAAGGGTCCTGATACTCCTCCACCCCCCAGCTCTGTTAGAAACAGAAAGGAAGCACTGAACCTTGGCAAATGGCCTGGGTTTGAGTCCGGGCTCCTCCCCGACCATCACTAGCTTTGTGATGCTGGATAGGTCAGTATATGGCATTCCCAGTCTATAAAATCCGGCGAGCTATGGGGACTCACGTGAAAGCAGACACGAGGAAGATGACATGTCCCGATGCGTCCCCTTGTGCACCTACATGCACACACGCTTGCACACGCACACACACAGACATGGCTCTTTAAACTCAGAGCAGACGAGGGCGGCTGTGTCGGGGGCCGGGTCCTTCTGTCTCTAGATCTGCCCAGGCAGGGAGCCGGGCTGAACACCAGTAGGCGTCTGCAAGCGCTTCGCGAATGAATGAACCAAGGTATGAGCAAGCGGATGAGCCAAGAACCAGGCATGAACTACCTCCTTACGTGTGTGCGAGGAACAGACGCCTCCAAGCCCCAGGAGTGCCCTGGGAGGGTGACTATCACACCCCAGACTCAGTCGGGTCCCCTCCCCAAGGTTCTGCCAAGCGTGAACCATCTACCTACACTATGCGTCCTCTCTGGGAGGAAGTTCTTGCTGGGGGCGGGGGCGGGGCTCAGACCCGGGTTGGCACCTCCCACCGCCCATCTCTCACTGGCGCAACCACCAAGCTTCTCCAGACAGAGGGCGTATGGGTGAGAGGCAGGGTCGGGGAAGGGGCCGGGGCACGGGCAGAGCGGTTACCAAGGTTGACAGTGAGCTTCATCTGGCCCCCGTCCAGCTCCAGGCGCAGGGTGTCCGCGGACTCCCTGGAGGTGGTGGCCATCATGAGTCCGTAAGCACGCTGGGACATGAAGCGCAGGGACACGTCCTCCGCCTCCGTGTGCATGGCGTTCGGCAGCATGATCTTCATGTACATGGAGCCGTCGTAGCTCAGGACCGTAGCCTCTGCTCCAGCAGTGGAGGAGGGAGAAGGAGGGGGTGGACAGACAGGGGCCATAGAAGGAAGAGAGAAGACCAAGAGAATCAATACAGGGCTGGCAGGCCCAGGGATGGTCCTCGATGGGGCACAGGAATGGGCAGGGACACAGGCGTGCAGACCAGCCTCACCTCTCTCACAGACCCGCCCCAGGAAGCCGGTCCCGATGCAGTCACAGACAAAGCGGTTCCAGCCCTCCCGGCAGGCGCCCCCGTTGCGGCAGGGAGCGGAGGCACACTGCTTCAGCGTCTCCCGGGAGCAGAAGGGGGCCACGCCCACAGCCCCCTGCGCCTCGGCCAGGCCCCGAAGGTCTCGGCTCCGCCCGTCTATGAAGAGGTCCCTCACGCAGCCCACGTAGCCAGCCCGCAGCGCCGCCGTCCACACCTCCGGGGGCAGGGGCAGGTCCACCCGCCCGCCTTCAGGGAGACCGCCCAGGTACAGCTCGCTCTCCAGGTCCAGGATCTCACTCTCTCCGGTGGCCAAGAACGGCGTGCTGCGGCTATTCACCGAGATGGAGCCTGCATATGGGATGCAGGGAGAGTGTGGGCCTCAGTGGAGAAGGAAGGACCGAGAGACGCCCCAGGAGAAAAAGGGGTGCTCTGCCCTCGCACCCCTGCAGCCCTGGGCTGCATACATTGCTTGATGAAGGCCCCAAGTTCAGGAACCCGTGTGAGCCGCCAGAGCCCAGCTGCAATGTGCGGTGGGCCTCAGTCCAGACGCCTTCTTCCCACCTGAGCAAGTCCTCAGAGGATGTACCAGAAGTGGACATGCCCCCAAAGGGCTGGATCATTGACATGTCCTCCCCCCAGCCAGCCCCTCAGATCAGGAGTCAAAGGCAGAGACCCCCAAGGAGGCTGAAAGACTTGAATCCAAAGAGATCCCCCCCCAACATTTATTGGGCTTTTATGACTGTATACCAGGCACTTGGGCTTCCCAGGTGGTGCTAGTGGTAAAGAACCCTCCTACCAATGCAGGAGTCGCGGGTTTGATCCCAGGGTCAGGAAGATCTCCTGGAGGAGGGCATGGCAACCCACTCCAGTATTCTTGCCTGGAGAATCCCCATGGATAGAGAAGTCTGGGCTACAGTCCATGGGGTCGCGAAGAGTCAGACACAACTGAAGCGACTTAGCACGCATACCATACCAGGCACTTGCATGCATGTGTGCTAAGTTGCTTCAGTCGTGTCCGACTCTTGAGACCCTATGGGAGCACTTCACATATATTATATCACTTGAATCTCATGGTAACCCTAAGGAATTGATCCTTTATAATCCCACTTGGAAATGGTAGATGAGGATTAGAGAGACTAGGGAAGCTGCCCAAAGGCCACCACAGTTAAGGACCAGAGTCGAAGTACCACCCAGGTGGCAGGACTCCAAAGCCTGCGTTCCCCACCCCTGGACCTGGAGCCCCTGTGTGGTTGGTAGAGCAGACGGGCAGGCCGATCAGTTCCTGGAGCCTCTGAGACAGGAGGGCAGCCGGGAAAGGGAAACCAGGCACGGAGCTTCTAGGCTCTAAGAGTTCTTTGGAGGAAGGGGCTGGTTATCTTAGAAAAAAAGATTTGGGATCAGGTAGGAGCTTCAAAGCCTTTCCTGAGATCTTAAGAAACCAAACCCTATAAATTAAAAGCTTTATTCTGGTTTATAATTTCTATTCTAACATTCTCCTTCCTCTCTCTTTTCTCCAGTTTGGAAGGATTCTTTAAAAAATAAAAATAAAAAGGCCACCTATCTCGATAGAGTTAAAGAGAGGTAAGGATGGTTTGACCACACGAGGCCTGAATAGACAGAGACTGGGGGTGGGGGCACCAAGCATGGGTCTGCAGGAACAGGATCAAGGCCTCCTCGACACACCTGGCTCCTCATCCGGAGCTCGTTCTCTTCGGTGCAAACCCTCCCCTGCACCAGAGGCCCTCCCCTTGTGCCCATTTTAACACTGGGATCCCTGGCTTGCCCTCCCTCACGAGGCATCAGATCCCCACTCCCCCTCCCAGCCCCCCAAACATGGCCCTGATCACCTACACTTCTATCTGCAGCAAGATCCCCAAATGCTTGCTCCACCCACCCACTATGTGGTCTCTTGGGCAAGGACACCACCCAAGTGGACTCTCCACAAATGAACAGAAGGTGGAAGGAAGGCCATGGCGGGGAAGGAGTATATAACGGAGAGTCAGCCAACTACAGTGCACCATATCTCCTGTATCCATTCTGCTGCTGACGGACGTCCAGGGTGCTTCCATACCCTGGGTATTGTATTAATAAACAGTGCTGCAATGAACATTGGGGATCATGTATCTTTTGGAAAATATGGTTTTCTCCGGGTATATGCCCAGTAATGGACACCAAGGGAGGGAAAGGGGAGGGATGAATTGGGAGGCCAGGGATGACATATATACACTATGTGTATAAAATAGGTAACTAATTAGAACATACTGTACAGCACAGGGAAAACTCTACTCAGTGCTCTGTGGTGACCTAAATGAGAAGGAAACCCAAGAAAGAGGGGGTATATGTATACATATGGCTGATTCACATTGCTGTACAGAAGAAACTAATGCAACATTGTACAGCAACTATACTTCAATAAAAAATTTTAAAAAGGAAACTAAAGTGAATACAGATCTTGTGTTCAAGGTCATTCTAAAACATGGAAAGGGAACAACAATCCAAGTGTTCAAAGACAGATGGATGGACAAACAAAAGGTGGTCTATTCATACAATGGCATATTATTCAGTCATGAAAAATGAAGCCTGACACACGGAGCTAACACATACTACAATGTGGATGAAATGAGAGGACACTATGCTAAATGACATACTGCTGCTAAGTCACCTCAGTCGTGCCCGACTCTGTGCGACCCCATAGATGGCAGCCCAGCAGGCTCTGCCGTCCCTGGGATTCTCCAGGCAAGAACACTGGAATGGGTTGCCATTTCCTTCTCCAATGCATGAAAGTGAAAAGTGAAAGTGAAGTCGCTCAGTCGTGTCCGACTCTTAGCAACCCCATGGACTGCAGCCTACCATAAACCAGACATAAAAAGACAAATATCACGTGATCCAGGTATAGGAGGTCCTTAGACTAGGCAATTCATAGGAAGTAGGATGGTGGTTTACAGGGGCTGGGGGACAGGAAGTTAGTATTTATGGGGACAAATTTTCTATTGGAAATATGAAAACATTCTCTATATTGATGATGGTGCTGGCTGCACAACAATGAATGCCCTTAACACCACTGAACTGTGCACTTAAGCATGATTAAAATGGTAAATTTTATGTTATATATAAATTACCACAAGAAAATTTTAAAACATGGGAAAGGTCAAAGAGAGCTTTGTTGGAGTCACGGCCCCAAGTCTGCTGGGCCATGAGAAATGGCCGAAGTGACTCACCGGCCAGCCAGGCCTGGTGTATGGGGTCTGGTGATTGAGCAAGCCTAAGGAAAGCACTGCCTGAAGACAGAGAAGAGCAGAGGGCCCTGGGGTTCTCCACAAGGCCTGAGCAGATTTCCAACCTAGAGAGTCACAGATCCCCTGCGTGGAAACCCTGGGAGGCAATCTGTGTTCTGTGAAGGCTCCCTGGTACCATCATGACACAAAACCAGGGGATGAACCCATTTACTGCAAAGCCTGGGGAAGGCGACATTTCTCTGAGAAGCAGCAGCAGGCCCACGAGAAGCTGATGCCTCCAGGAGCCATGGCAGCCCCCTTCCTCCCTGTGTGTGTGTGGGGACAGTCGCTCCACCCCGAGATGAAGGCCCAGTCAGTGACAGCTGGGGGAGCATGAAAATTTAGCTGACGTTGATAAGGGCTTAAATTGGATAATGTGTCAGTTCTCATTTGTATCAGTTCTTTCTCCCCTGTCCAACAAGATGGAGAAGAGTAAAGAAGAGAATTAGAAAGAAAACAAGAAGATGGTGGAAAAGGAAGGCTGAAAAGGAAGAGTGGAGGAGGGGTGGCTAGAAGCAGCGGAAGATTCAAGAACAGTGCCTGCCTGGCCCCAGCACCCTCCACCCTGATGCTTTATTGTGTAAGACCCCTCACCAGGCAGAGTGTGGTGTTTACTGGGCCTCCTCACTGGAACATATGATCCAGGACAGCCAAGGTTCTAGCACACCGCTGCCTCGTTACAGCACCCTGGACAGCACCTGGCGTCCATAGGTGCTCACTAAATAGTTGAGTGAGTTAATAAAGAAAGGTGAAAGGATCTAGATAGAAGGGAGGCAAGGTTGGGAAGGCTTTTGTTGTTGTTGTTTAAGGAGAATGGGATAACCACTGTGTTAGGCACTGAGTGAATGCTTTTATAGAGTTTTCCTTGATTTCCCTTCTTGATGAACCCAGTTTAATGATCCCTTTTATAGAAAAGGAAACTGAAGCTGCAAGGCATTGAGTGCTGGCCTAACATCACACATGCAGGAAGTGGGAGTGTGAGGTGTGCACGCAGGTCTGACTGACTCCTGGCCTGATGTGTCCCTGTGACCCTTCTAATCCCAGCACCATCCAGGGGACACGTCACCATCATTGGCCACACAGCTCTCACTACCTGTGTCCTGTGTGTAAACCCGGTGCTTTGGGAGCATTTGATGGACAGAACCTCAGTTGTCAGAGACTGCTGGAATGGGACAACCCTGCTCCTGTTGGGGGGGAGGGCCCTCCAGGCCCCAAAGTTCCCCAGGAAGAGACTCTTCCTCGTTCTTTCTACCAAGGCACCATGGCAACAGGGACAAGGGAGGGGTTGGAAGGGCCGGAGGAAGGGGAGGGGAGGAGAACAGCAGATTGGATGCCACAAAGGCCTCAGGGCTCTCAAATGTCACGGGGTCCAGGGCAGCCACATCCTCACAGCGAAATGACAGGTCCCCCTGCAGCTTCATCTTGGGGTCTCCTTCCTTTGCCAGGCGGGAGAGTTCTAGCTTGAAGTCGTTGTTCTTATAGACCACCTGCAGAGGGCGGTGGGGGGGGTGGGGGGGGCCCCAGGATGAAGAACAGAAGCAGTTTAGGTCCTGCCCACTCCTGCCTGACAGTTCAGGGCCCTGTCACCCAGGCCTGGGGTCCCTGACTGCTGTTCTAGAACTGCACGCCCAGAGGCTGTGGGCAGCGCTTCCCTCACGGCACTTATTTCTCTGTCCTGTCTCCCTGCCCAGCAGGAGCACGGCAGCCCTTGGCGCTGCTGAACTGCAGTTCATAATAACTGCAGGACAATCGCCAGGAACACTTGGTTGACATTGACATTCTCATCTACCCCTCACAGCTGCCTCAAGAAGTAAGTACCAAATACCCATTTTACAGATGAGAAAACTAAGAGTCAGACAGGTCAAGGGACCCAGCCAATGTCACAGAGCTGGTGAGTGGGCCTGAAACACTGGTCTTTAGTTTTCATGCCCACCACTCTCTCTTCTGTACACAGCTGCCTTGAGGGGCCTCTAAGAAGAAGGGGGCCTTCAGGGCTCAAGGAAACAAGAGAGGAGAAGCCTCTTGCCAGGGTCAATGGGCCTCAGGTTTTGAAGAGAGTTGGTCTCCCACCATAGAGTGGAAGGCACGGAGGCCCCAGGCAGCTTGCTGGTCACACTGGGGTTTCTGGGGTCCCCTCTCCGCCTCTCCTGGCCCTACTCACGTCCTTGAGGCAGCCCATGAAGTTGTTGCTGACGGGCGAGCCCGGCAGGTCGGCCGTGTTGGGGCTGCCCCCAATGTAGAAGAAGTCGTCAGAGCCCAGCATAGTGTAGTCCTCCTGCGTGTAGCCTGTGGTGGTCAGGATCCCGTCCACCGAGATGGTCACCTGCCCAGCCCAGGAAGGGAGGGGGAGAGACAAGGAGACAACTGGCATCAACTCCCTGGGAAGAGCCACGGGTAGGGCAAGGGAGGGGCCGGGGGGCAGTGGGGAGAGGGACTCTCCATTTTTATGTCTGCTTGTCTCGGAGGAGGAACAGTGGGGATGGGGAGAGGGGAAAAGAAGGAGGCAGCACAAGATTTGATGGTTTCAGGGTGGGCTGAGGCCGGCCCCATGGCCCAGCTCAGCAGACAGAGGCCTGAAGGGCGCTCAAGGAGTTCACTGTGCACAGCAGCAGGAAGTGGCTCCTGGAAGTGGCCCCGGATGGACAGATGGATGGGAATGGGGTCCCCCAGGATACAAATGGCACTGATGCTTCTCTCCTCTTGAAGGGTCTCTGGATGCACATGTGATTTCAGAGCATCTCTCATAAAAGAGACAGATAGCACCAGTTCTCCTGGGGTCCTGGTGGCTTCGACGCCCCTGCAGCTCTCCCTCCAGGGCATGACGGAGTCCTTTCAGTCTTAGCCCGTGGGGAGGTTGGAAGATGGCAAGGGCGTGAGGAACAGGAACCCACATACTGCTGGGGAGCCTTGGCACTTCTCAGGAGACACACAGCGCCCTTAAGGGCTGATTCCCATCACTGCCTCCTAACTGGCCCCAACCCCCTTGCTGGGTCTGTGCTGCTATCCAGGTCCCTCTGTTTTGGGGTCACTCTCTTATCCCCCAAGGAGGGGGCAGCTGCTGCCCTATTCATCACTCTGCCTGATTCATTCATCACCCCAATTACTCTATGGAGTCAGGGCCAGGCTAGTGAACAGAGGAAGACAGCCTAACCTCCTGTTACTTTGTCCCTGGGCTGAAAACTCAGGAAACAAAACAAGACAGGTAGGGATGGGGGCATACCTGGTGTTCCAAGGAGGTGAAAGGGGCTCAGTAGTGGCCTGGGGAAGGCAAAAGTGACCTTGGGGTAAGGGCAGTGACAAGTGCAGGGAACTCCATGAGTCCCTGCTCCCCGGGCAAATGTCCACCCGAGCCCTGAAAAGTCTAGCCAGAGGAGCACCCACACCCAGCCAGGTTGTGGCGCAGAGTGAAGGGCAGGGGGACCACAAGCCCCCCCTCTCAGAAGGCGGTGGATTAGGACAGTCAGGCTCCTATGGGGGCCATCAGGAAGCCGGCTCACAGTGAACCCAACACCATGTTTCTGCAGGCTACAGCTCCTCCCGCTTCCCATTTCCCAAATGTGCCTCAGCACCCCCTTTCTGGGCAAAGTCTGGAGATTGGGGCCTTCTGATCACAGCCCACAATGTCCTTCCCACACCAGTCCATACGCACATGCCACCAGCCATCTTGCAGTGACCGGTTTCCAGGGTTCCACCGTTGTGGGGATGGGGAGTGGGTATTAGGAACACTTGAGGGACATAAGCGGAACAGGGCCAAGGGGACCGTCCCTCACAGGACCCTCGAGTCCGCCTCATGCTGGGCTGGAGCCTCACATTGTGTGTGGCAGGGCAGCTGAAGGGGCTCCCTCCTGGGAACCATCAAACCTTGTGCTGGGGGGACTGGGTTCAAGGACAGAGGTAAGGACGTGTCTTTGTGGAAGTGGGCACTTTGAAGATTTTTAGTCTTGTTTTGAGGTGAGGGCTGGTCATTACTGTTTATTGCTTCTTCCCTCCATCCCACCTGAGGCTAGGAAGTGGAGATCTGGGTGGAAAGGGAAAGGGTCAAAGTATTAGTCACAAAAACATGCAGACGAGATTAGAACGGGCAGGAGAGGGCTGGAGAAAGGGCAGAGGGGACTGGGATGCGGGGCTGGGAGTGAGACAGGGAGAGGTGGCGGGGGGAAGGGGCCTCCAGCCTGCCCTCCACTCCTGCACTGAGAGACCAGGAATCGGGCCACTAGCAGTTCCTGAGTCTACGTCTAGAAACCCAACTGAGAGTCAGCTCCTGAAGGCTGGGGCCCTGGCCTGATGTGTCCCCGTGACCCTACTAACCCCAGTCCAGTCCAGGGGACACACAGCCATCATTCAGGTGAACGTCAAGTGGCCTGACGATCAGGGCCACATGGCTCTCACTGCCTGTGTACCATGTGTGAAGCCGGTGCCTCAGGAGCTGCAGGGGTGCAGAAGGAGAAGCTTCCTTCCAACAGAGGAGGGGAGAGGAGCCGCCACTAGGACAGAGACATGTACAGGTTGAGAAAGAAAGGGAAGGGATGTTAGACTCAGACCTTCCTCCCCAGAGGGTGACCCAGACACTCACTCCCACCACCCATTCGCCACTGATCACTGACCCCAGGCACACCTGCTCACACACCACATCTTACTGAAGGCGGTGGGAGGGAATCCCAACAGCCTCATTTCCAAGCATCAGTCTTTTTGTCATCAGGACCACGGCTAGCACCCCAAGACACAGCAGAGACTGCACGCAACCCACATTAATCCACGCAACACAGACAGACCGGGCCCTGAGTGGAGCTGAGTAGAACAAGATGAATGATCTCTGGCCCGGAAGAGCCATGACCAGTCAAGGAAGAGGGGAAGGAGCCCCACGCCCAGCCTCTGCTCCATTCCCCAGGGACGGGGAGGGTGGCCAGAGGTGGCTACAAAGGGCAGCCTATGACCTTGGTGGGTTCTCAACACTGCCTGCTGGTCCCACCTCCTATCTGTTCTGCTCTGCCGGTCTCCCACCTTAGGCAGGCTGCTAGCATGAAACCAGGTCCTGGCCACAAATGTCCTGCCTCAGGCACTCCATGCCTATCACGGCCCCAGAGGAAAGGCTGGAAAGAGGGGAATGGCCCTCTGACATCACCCCAAGCCTTTCCCAGCTCCCTGCTATGATTAAGGGTCACTGACCTTCCTGGGAGGGGGATTATTAGGGGGAGAATAAGATCAAGGGCAGATTTTTTTTAACTTGTAAGCAGGTTAGATGGGCTCTGGGGAGTCATGAAATCCCTTGGCATTGTATGCAAATCACTTCAATGGGTGTTTTGGTATTTTTTTCCAGTGAGAGTCCACTGCTGTCACCAAACTCTCAAAAGGCTCATGATCCAAAGATGAGTAAGGCCAATGAGCTTAGGAAGACAGTCCTGGCCTGCCCTGAGGACTGCAGAGGGTGGGAGTAGGGCATGAGGAGAGGAGGACAGCTGAAGGGGGTGAAGCCAAAGCTGCACAGTGAATCCTGATGACTGGACTCAATGGTGTTGGAACATACACTTCAGGTCAGAAATCCTGAGTTCTCATTTGGTCTTTACCATCTTCCAGAACAATCATTTCACCTCCCTGACTCTCATCTGTAAAAGGGGTTTAACAACTTCCCTGACTCCTGCTTCTCCCAGGCTTACCGTGAGGATCAAATGAGATCAACGAAGTGAAAGCACTGTTCCACTACTTGTCACATTGCCCCAGGCCCTCTCAGGCCTCAATTTCCCCCATATGTTAACTGGGAATAATCTCTGCCTGCTGCATGCAATCTAGGCATTTGTCAATTTTAAATGATATTCAAAAAGCGAGAGCTGCTTGGAAGAAGCAAAGTCTCCAGTGTCAGGTGCAGAGAACACTCCCTTCAGCCTGACCACACCTAACCCAAACCTCTTCACTGGTTGGCCTTTTTGACCTAGGTCCACTCTCTCCCCCAAGGAGAAATGCTCAAATAACAAAGAGAGTCCATACAAAGGAGTTAGTAAAAATAAATGCAAAACCAACCAGAGCCCAGCTGAGGAATGCCTGGGAAATCAGAGCAGGTTGAACGCTGTCTCTTTGGGTGCCTGGTTCTCTGATGCCACTCCTGGCTGAAAGAGCTGATCCCTGGGACAAGTGTCTGAGGGTTTATGAGGTGACTCAGGCCACCGAGAGGCAAGCTCTGGTTGTCAAGCAGGGACGCTCACACTAGGAGGCGTGGGCTTCAGAGACTTAGAATTTCACAGGGACTTTCCCTGCCAGGACTGAAATCAGACAAGGTTGTCTGCCTTTTGACCAACTTAACCAAGTCATCCCATCTTTCCTCCTCCTCCTCAGGCCTAGTTCCTGGGGCATTCTGGGGTTTCATGTAGTTATTTTAGGACTGAGTCCCAAGAAAGGATGGTAATAGGATCTCCAATGGGGCCAGAGATACTATATTCTCCAGGGTTTGCTATGGGAAGGGAATCGCTTCTGTACAAAATATCCCTGCCCTGGAAACGCAGAGATGATCAGTTAACATTTTATAAAGCTTAATAAAATTATGATTTCCTTTACAGAGTACAGACGCTTTCACTTCCGCTATCCTTCTTGATGCTCACACTGACTCCCTGAAAGGCAAGTGAGGAATGTCAGCGGTTTGGCAGATGAGAAACAGCTTTAGCCCCAGTTCAGTTTTTAACTGAACTGAGACTGGAAGGAAGGGGAAGTCTTCTGGGCCCTAATTCTCAGATGGTATACCCTAGGGGTTGCCTTTATCTTGCCTCCCTTCTGTCCTCAAAGTCACAGGTTGGCTGTCCAGTGAAGCTCTGTAAAGAAAGAGTTCCAGGGACTTCCCTGGTGGTCTAGTGGTTAAGACTCCACGCTTTCACTACAGGGGGCACAGGTTTGATTCCTGGTCAGGGAACTAAGTAAGATCTTGAATGCTGCACATAGTACAGCCAAAAAATTCATTAATAATAAAGAAAGAATTTCAAAGGCCCAGTTCCTGACAGGTACTCAGTGGCCTGGTCTGAGAGGTAAGCAAGGGCAAACTTCTAGAAGCAGCAGCTGAGGAAAAGGGCCTGTGGAAGAGCAGCCCTGGGACCACCACACAGCTCCATGTGAACACCAGGATGACAGAATGGCCAAAGGAGGCCTCGGACTGGGGAGGGCTGGGACGGCCATGGCCTGGGCACTAGCTCGGGGACAGGACAAAGGGCAGGACCACCACAGGTCTGTGGGTGCAGGGAAGCACAGACCTGCCAGAGTATCAGGACAGGCCAGACATGTTCTCAGGGCTTCGTCTTCCTGGGGAAGATGGGGAACCTCTCAGATAGGGAGCCCCAGCTCCAAAGCTGCCTCCTCTCCAGTCAGGCAGTTCCGTGGGCCTGGGAGGCTGGGCAGGCCAGGCAGCTGCCCCAAGCAGCGTGGGCCCCATGGGAGCAGACACGTCCATCTGCAGGGTCCCCAGCCAGGCGCTCAATCACTCTGCATTATTAATAGACGATGACTAACCGCCTGCTGCTGCAGAGCCAGGACCAGGCGGGCAGGAGGGAATCCCAGGGGAGGGCACAGCAGGGCCTGCAGTCACACACGCATGGGCAAGGCGAGGAGCAAAGGGCCAGCCTCAGCTCCTTCCCTGCTTCCACCCGTCCCAGCCCCACAACCCACCTCCT